>CM049316.1:50663675-55663675 GCA_026874595.1 Sipunculus nudus | reverse complement strand
TATTATATAAAATTTAATGTATCTATCAGTCATCAGATGTCAGCACTGAGATTTTGTGTCTGTTTTTAGTCAGCAGGTGTCAGCACTGTGAGACAGCTGCTGGTTTCATATGGACAGCTGTGGGCAGCTGTGCCTAATCAACCTGTCCTGGAGCAGATAGTCCATCATGCTCATACCAAACTTGGAAGTTTCAAAGTAGGATTTACTAAACTTTATTTTTTACCATAATGAAATTACAAACATCCTCATTTAACAATGTTGTATATGCATTACAAAGAGACTCTTTGATATGATATTTTTTTAAAGTATTTCAGGTAAAAATTGTATATCTCCATTTTCCACCAAGTTCTAGGAAAAGTTCAATAATTGATGACCTTGACCCTAGTGTCAGATTGACAGATTAACGGTCCAACTTGAAAGGGGGCATGCCCAATGTCTTGGGATAATTTGGCATCTCTGATGCCAGAAATGTCTAATTACCGTAAAAACTCTCATATAAGTCGATCTCACAAATAAGTTGAGTATGAATTTTCAGGGTAAATATCAGGTAAAAATTTTTTCAAGCCATTCTGGAGGTCAAACAGGTCTAAAGCAGCATACATGACCATCGAGACTAGTGTGACAGGCCACTGTGGAAAGGTGAATTGTATGGCTGGCCATTCGTTTTTGACATTCATACCACTCCAATTTTTTTTAAACTGTAAAAATGTCATTTGTTTTGTTGTGCAATCTATTTAAAAGTTATTGGGCATCATAAAGACTCTAAGATTTTTAAATATAACAGGTCGATACTTTAAGTATTTTGCAGAAATGAAGATCCTCTGACACCCAGAATTGGCAGGTGCGCGATAATAGAACAGCCAAGGATTTCTCACACTTTCTGTCATTGCTCATTCATTTTAAACTTCTAATGATTGTTTTTGTCAGATATCAATAAAAACATGACTATTTAAGCATGTTACTAAAACAGGATTGTCGCGGACTTCTCTACATTTTATATAATCTAAATTGAAAAGAACGCGCGACCAAGCGAGTCGCCTGAAAAGACCGCGTGACAGTGTAAGCTGTCCTTATCTTGGTCATATCCATGGATCAAGGGCAGGAATTTTATTATCAGAAATTTTTATTATAGATTCTGAGAAAACACAAGGCTGTTAACGACAGTTTTATTCAAGTTTTAATTAACTCCGGTCTTCCTTGCCTCCACAGACGGACGCACTAATGAACAATTACATGCGATATAACTGCATATATGCAGCGTAGGTATCCAGCATAGCGAACCGCAGAGTGAGAGCAAGGAAGCCAGGGCAACATGTGGACAACACGTCAGTCGTTCTTTCATCAAACTCCATTTTCCTATCTTTTTGATGGAAGTTTTCGTGAATGAATCATATATTTCACATTCTGTGGAGTACTAAATTTGACTAAGTCTTGCAGGTTTTGTGTTTGTTTGTTCATAGCAATATCGATGTCAGGTTGAACTTCGGTCTATTTTTTTTTCCCCGAGCCTTGCTCAGGGCCGCAGTCATTCACTAAGATTTGGTATGATTTTTAAGTAGGAACTTCCGAATGGAGTGATATTTTCCCCTGCGTGTAAGTACACAGGTGAACAGCGTGACCCAGTTTTGGGCTTCTTGGGACAGGCAGCCATCCTTGTACCGAGTGAGCACTAATCGGTGCTGTATTCAGCCATTTGTCACCTGTCTGGAGTTGGGATACCACGGCCCACAGGCTTTTACCGTTTACATGTTTGCAAACTTACACAAGCACCAAATGTTTTTATGGGGAAATACTGTAACATAATTGGATGTCAAATACACAGGGGCTGATGCCTGGATAAAATCCCAACTGATTACGCAATACCCGTGCCTCTTGCACTCGTACTTAATCGCCCGTGAATGAAGCTCATTATAGCTAGACGCGGGTCATTTCCTGGTCATCATCAACCATGTAAATTGCAAACATTTTAATATACTGCATTATTCAAATGAAAGATCAGCATAAATGGTCAACATTTGAAAAAAAAATATTCGGAAACCTTATTAGACTGTGTTTTTGGACCGAAAGGGGGACTTGTGTACCTGACTTCACCGGAAACTGATATCTAGTTGTCGATCAGTTAAGACATTCAGGCCGGCAGTTTGACTAAGTTCGTGCAAAATTTTGCCTCTCAGGCTTAGACCCGCACATAAGTCGACTCCCCTTTCTTGGATTAATTTTTTGGGAACAAATTTCTCGACGTATATGTGTTTTTTTACGGTACGTAAATGTAGGTAAGATGCAAATTTTTGGTGACTTGTACTAAAACTAAAATAAAGAAATTGGATCCGCTGAAGTCGAGTCAATACAATCGGGAATATTAAATAAATGTTAGTACAGCTTTCTCTTCTGTTCAACAGAATTATTATACAAAGTAAAACATTGACACAAGGCTTAATTTTTATGTGAGTTTTTGGGTGATTTTCTCGATGCAGCCTGAAGTGGAAGAATCTGGAATCAGTTCAAAGTCACAGAACATCCAAGGACACACAAGGTAAACTAACAGTTACTGACAGTAACTTATTATAGGCATCAGCATAAGAAAATTCCAATCTGTATTCTGAGATGCCAAGGTAATTTATTGCACTTCAAAGACAGTACTCCTTAAAGTAAAATTGTTTAGATATATATATATATAACAAGATGCAAGATATCACAAAAACATAGGAGGCTGTAGGGGTTGGGGGTTTAAAGCCACTCTCACTTAAAGAAATTACCATTATTTTAGTATTTTCCGAAATTGTTAAGGTTATCTTGCCCTCCAGGAGCGTAATTTAAAAAAATTATCATTTTGTTTGTTAAAGAAGTATTTAACAACCTGCCCATCATCACTTTGTATTAAGTAACATACTAACAAAATCATTTGGTCATACATTACGATCAAAGGTTAGCAATTACCCAATTGATAAGGCTTGATAAAATGCAAAGCAAGCTAAACAGCCCATTTATTTAAAAGAATAACTGAATAAAGATTATTTTGTGAGAAAGGTATTAAGTTCTACAAGATTTCAGCAGTAGTGGACTTCTACAAGTGTTTCAATTAAATAGAAACACTTGTACAATCCACCACTGCTGAAATCTTTATAAAGTGTGTCTGCAATTACACTGATTTATTAATGGTCTTGCTTTCCCTTACTCATATTATTACAATTAAAGGTCATTTTGTACTGTTTGTCTCATTTAAACAAAAGTAACAGAAAAGTCATCAGTAAACAACACCAGAAAATACTCAGGAAATCCATGAAATTTTAACCCAAAGAATAGTGTTTTATGTGAAAACCACAACATTGCAAGACCCACAAAATTTCCTGATTAATTACTCAGTGGTTATTTTAGTCACGTTTGGTTACATGCTGCACTTACACTCAAGATTCACTCATATTGATGTTTTAAGAAATAATGTGTATGTGTCTAATATTACCTTATTTTCAATCTGTGGAAATAGTGTTAACCATTAGACTCTTGATTTATTTGATGTACATTCAGCAGTCAAACAAACCCCAAGGATGATGACTCAGCAGAAAGCTCTGACTGGGACAGTGATGAAGAGGATGCTGCACCAGGGGTAACATTTTTTTGTTTTATTATTATATTAAGGATACATACACATTTCCTTGTCCTCATCTGCACCAAGTACGATTACTTAATGTGAAATCAAAATAATGAAATGTTCATGTTATCTTTTTCATTGAAGTACCTGAAACCACCAGTAGATGGCAGCACTTACCCCTTAGAAACTGCATTATATTACTCTTTATTTCATTATATTATTATTATTTTTTAAGTGTAGATGTATTCTTGCATTTTCAAATTCTGTCTAAAGAAACATATGACGATTACACATTAAAATATAAATTACATGGTGAAACATGACCATAGAACTGTGTCACACAGTGAATTAATTGATGGATATTCACTGGGAATAACTTAATATTATTTGAATGAATCTTAGACAATGTATTATCATTTTATGAACATGTGATAATTTGTGTTAGTACATTGTTTTATTTTTTAAAATATATATATTAAATAATGCAGAGGAAAATTTGATGCTAATCATTTTAAATGTATACTCTTGGTATACCTTATGCATGGCCTACTTATAGGTTGACAACTTAAGTTCCATTTCTTGAGATAAGTATGACCTATTATTGATGGGCGTGGACTTAACTACTGGTATTTCACTATTAAGTTCCTGATTTATGACAAAACTTAAAGTTACATTTTATAAGTCACATGTATTATACAACATTTTTTGTGCCATATTTTTTCAATATCATAATTTATTAGACTGATTAGATTACTCTAATCATCAGATATGGGAAAATTAAAATCCTTTACTCATCACAGTGTTAATTTGTCACTTTTAATTTATAGCTAATGCTAGTTACAGGCTGTGATTGTAAATCTTTGAATTCATGCCTTTGCATTATTTCTCACTTACGGATGCCATCAATGAACTTTGTTCCATACACAGGACCTGGGTGGTTTATTTCATGGCTGGTTAAACTTCCTCATGCCAGTCAAAAAACATCTGCTTTATAAAGGTAACAGTGTGTTTGTTAGTTTTGTACACAAGATAGAGAGAGAGAGACAGTGAAAGAGACAGACAGACAGATACAGAGAGAGACCAAGACAGACAGAGACAGACAGACAGACATAGAGACAGAAAGAAAGAAACAGAAGGAGAGAGAGAAAGAGATAGAGAGACAGAAAGAAGGAGAGAGAGAGCTTTAAAAAGTATTTGTGCAATAATCCATTTAAGGTGTACCAAACTACCTGATATGACATACTTTATACCTGTTGTGACATGCCTCCTGTTGTAGAGAGCCACACCAGAATGGGTTGGGTTAAAATGACCGACTGGTATATGTATGGAATCAGATGGTATTGATGAATACTGTGAACATACATCTACTGGGAATCCCCCCCCCCCCCCCCGAAAAAAAAATAGGAGAGCCCGAGAAGATGTCAGAGTGGCTGAAATTGGAATATCAAAAGTTTCATTCAAATCTTAATGAGGAAACATATTTTCTTAATTTTTTAGCAATCCACAGCCTTTAGGTATGTTGTGACTGAAGCAGACCAAATGTTAAATGTTTATGTATTCTCTAACTTCACCTACCATTTGTGAAAATGATTTAGGCATCTGACCATGTGGAGGTATGTCTTCTACAGGTTATATAAATGAAAGTCATTTTGTGCGAGGCACAGGAAATGATGATGTTATCATAGAGATGTGACTTGTATATTCACATGTATTTAGTGTGCGAGTTTCTTCTCTAAAATTTAAAGAAACAACAGCAGTCACTAAAAGGCAAATTAAATTTGTTGTTCAGTGATTTGCAGTGTAATTCACATAGTTTATGTAACGTTAAGACAAATTTAAACCTGTTATATTTTATTTCTTTTCAGGCAATTTAGAAGATTTCCTGTCAGGTATTTCAGAAAAGGAGAGACATTTTTTAGAAAGTTCATTTCAACACTTAGAATCAGGAAATGATAACACTTCCTGAAAAAAAATATATGTCAATTTTTCTGAAGAGTTTCTGTGATATTTCTCAGCAATTGAGAATGATATTAATCTTTATTTGCTGTATTGATGGACCAATAGTAATGCTTTTGCAGTGGACTAGTTTGATTATGAAGAAAATGATAACCAATATGACTGTGTTAAAGCTTAATGATATCAATGTGTGGTTTTCAACAAGCATTATTCAGTTTGAAAAGTATTTATGCTAAGTGCTATGTTTTATGCAGAGATTTGTGGCTGATGTTACAACTTACTTTACACTAAAAATTGTCTTCATCTGGAATTAGTATGTCAGACAAGAAATTATATTTCTACCTCTTGCCTGCAAGTTTTACAGCTGAAATTATGAAATAAATGAAATTTTAACTGTAGTCTATGTCAGTGTAATTTATGCATTACTGGTACATCCGTTTCAATCTGTAAAATTTTAATTATTACAATAACAGTTATTGTGGAACATTTCTATCAAACTGATGGAATAATGTACTTTCTGGTGAGATACATGAGAAGTTTATAAAGTTTAACAGATCATAGGAAATGTTGGTAGTCCAGAGACATGCATAAGGAGCAACCATTGCATTTGTGTGAACTAACAATGCCATATAATAAAATAGGAAGCCCAGTTCAACTATTGTAATGAGTTGTATACATATGAAATAAGCTGGAGACCTGTGTACCAGGGCTCAATTAATTGTACATATGGACCAGGAATGTCACATAATATGAGTATTTATATAATACTAGTATTATATAAAATATGTACACCCTGTACAGTCCTGTACATCCTGAGTACCTAGTATTCCTGTACAACCTGAGTACCAGATTGTTGTATACACCCTGAGTACCTGATGGTTGTATACACCCTGAGTACCTGGTACAAGCACCCTGAGTACCTAGTGGTCCTGTACACCCCAAGTACCAGGTACTCCTGTACACCCTGAGTACCTGATGGTTGTGTACATCCTGGGTACCTGGTACTCCTGTACACCCTGAGTACATGGTAGTCATGTACACCCTGAGTACCTGGTTGTCTTGAACACCATGAGTACCTGATGGTTGTGTACATCTTGAGTACCTAGTACTCCTGTACACCCTGAGTACCTGATGGTTGTGTACATCCTGGGTACCTGGTACTCCTGTACACCCTGAGTACCTGGTAGTCATGTACACCCTGAGTACCTGGTAGTCTTGAACATCATGAGTACCTGATGGTTGTGTACATCTTGAGTACCTAGTACTCCTGTACACCTTGAGTACCTGATGGTTGTGTACATCCTGAATACCTGGTACTACTGTACACCCTGAGTACCTGGTACTCCTGTACACCTTGAGTACCTGATGGTTGTGTACATCCTGAGTACCTTGTAGTCATGTACACCCTGAGTACCTGGTACTCCTGGGAACCTAGTAGTCATGTACACCCTGAGTACCTGATGGTTATGTATACCCTGGGTACCTGATGGTTGTATACACCCTGAGTACCTGTAACTTCTGTACATTCTGAGTACCAAGTAGTCGTGTACATCCTGAGTACCTGGTACTCTTGTACACCCTGGGAACCTAGTAGTCATGTACACCCGTGCACCTGGTACCCCTGTACACCATGAGTATCTGATGGTTATGTATGTCCTCAGTACCTGGTACACATGTATACACTGAGTACCTTGTAGACATGTAAACACTGAGTACCTGGTACTCATGTATACCTTGAGTACCTTGTAGTCTTGTACACCCTGAGTACCTGGTACTCCTGCACACCATGAGTACCTGATGGTTATGTACATCCTGAGTACCTGGTAGTCCTGTACACCATTAGTATCTGATGGGTGTGTACACATTGAGTACCTGGTAATCATGTGAACCCTGAGTACCTAGTTGTCATGTACACCCTGAGTACTTAATATTCCTGTACACCCTGAGTACAAGGTACTCCTGTACACCCTGAGTACTTGATGGTTCTGTACACCCTGAGTACCTTGTAATCCTGTATTCCCTGAGGACCAGGTACTCCTGTACACCCTGAGTACCTGATGGTTGTGTACACCCTGAGTACCTGCTACTCCTGTACACTCTGAGTAGCTGACTGTACTGTGTGACTGCCTGATAGTGCTTTGTCTTTATTATTCCTGGTAGTTATGTGCACTCAGAGTACATGGTTATACTATGCACTCTAGGTATATGTTAGTCATAAGTAGTCATTAGTACTTTATAGTACTTGTCACCCTAATTATCTGTGGTCATCTGCTGTCTGAGTACATAGTGATAGTTGACATCAGTCTATATATTATTTTACCCTAAATGCACTGCTTTCTACAGTTACCAATGGGCTATAGTATAATGGTTGTATTTCTGTACAAATAGGTGAGTATAGAGATTTTCATCAATGTTCATTTTGTTGATAGATTTTATTAGTCAGATTTCTTTTATTGTTCAATGGTCAGTATTTGTTTGTTCTAGTTAAATTATTTTTGCCAACTTAAGCAACTTAGGAATATTGTATCAGACATGGATCTCATTCTTTAAGATGTAATTTTCTATTTATGTGTGGGTATAATTTATTAAAAGTGTTTGTTTTTATGTGTTCTATTGTCAATTTTTTGTAGCAGTCTACAGCTTATCAGTTTCAGTTAAGTACATTACCGGTACTATTTGATACAGAATATTATTGTTTATATTTATTGCTCTGTAGTCATTAAATCTTATTACTACAACATTGAGTCAAAATCATAAAGCTTATGAGTGACAAAGACAGAGAGGAGAAACAGATAGAAACAGGAGAGAGAGAGAGGTAAACACAGAGAGGGACCACACACACCTAGAGAGAGACAGAGACGGTGGAAAACAGTTGTGCTGTTGGAGACCTAGATGTAGATTATGAAAGTAAGGTCACTGTAACTTTGAAGCAGAGAGACAGACAAAGATAGATGGAGACAGGCAAATAAAGACAATAGGAGAGAACAGTGTGCAGTTGGAGACCCAGATGTAGATTATGAAAGTAAGGTCACTGTAACTTTGAAGCAGAGAGACAGACAAAGATAGATGGAGACAGGCAAATAAAGACAATAGGAGAGAACAGTGTGCAGTTGGAGACCCAGATGTAGATTATGAAAGTAAGGTCACTGTAACTTTGAAGCAGAGAGACAGACAAAGATAGATGGAGACAGGCAAATAAAGACAATAGGAGAGAACAGTGTGCAGTTGGAGACCCAGATGTAGATTATGAAAGTAAGGTCACTGTAACTTTGAAGCAGAGAGACAGACAAAGATAGATGGAGACAGGCAAATAAAGACAATAGGAGAGAACAGTGTGCAGTTGGAGACCCAGATGTAGATTATGAAAGTAAGGTCACTGTAACTTTGAAGCAGAGAGACAGACAAAGATAGATGGAGACAGGCAAATAAAGACAATAGGAGAGAACAGTGTGCAGTTGGAGACCCAGATGTAGATTATGAAATAAGGGTGTTACGGAAACATTTTGCTCAGGGGAAAATATTGTGCCAGTCCTGGATTTAAACCCATTTCGGTGGTACACGCCTGACGTTATGACCTTCCCTAATGTTTTATGTGTACCCTGTAATATACACCATGGTAAAAGCATTCTAATATCAGAACAAGAATAATTTTCACAGGAGTCACACTTTAAGTGAACTAGGTGGTGGTAATAACTCAATTACTTCATACCACTGTTCCCTAGGCCCCAAAGTTGGGTTTTATTCCCTGATGAGCCCCCATTTGTAACAGAAACATTTTGCTTCAGGGAAACATTGGGCTGATCCCTGATTCAACCCATGTTGGTGGCTCACATGTCCAGCATCCCAACTGCTTTGCTAGAAAAGCAAGCTTCACCAGTGAGACAGTTTGGTCTGCCTGTATGTGCCCAGTAACAAGGGTCACTAACTTTGCAGCAAAGAGACAGAGAGACAGACAAAGTTACACAGTGACTGATAGATTGAGAGAGTGAGAGAGAAGAGTGTGCAGTTGGAGACCCAGATGTAGATCATGAAAGAAGAGTCACTGTTACTTTATATCAGAGAGACAGACAAAGATAGTCAGAGACAGGCAGATGGAAAGAGTTGGAGAATAGTTGTGCACCAGTAGACCCTGAAGTACATAATTAAAGAACAACCCCTGCAACTTTGAATTGCAAAGTAAGATGGGAATGGAGCTCCCCTCCTACTTTTTTTAAAGGTATACAATTTACAGTCAGAAATCAATATTAATTTGGTATGTTTATTTAAATTGATCAAGAAATAAAAATTCTTAAAATTCACTGTTTTAAGGACAAGTCCAATTTTAATAAAAACACATATATGATAACCCTCAACATGAGATGTTTTTGTATGTGATGCCTTCAATATCACAGAATACAAAAGGTGAGTGAGACCTTACTCCTTTTACTGACTTGTAAGCTGTTATGTATGTCAAAATGGGATCATTTGCAGTTCTGACTTATGACATAGCTTTTCAAAACTTATAACAGTCTTCCTCATACGCCAGTACACCTGTTAAACATTGATTATTTTATTGCCTCTGACTGACAGAAATTTGGCTTAAACAAAGTTATACAATTTGTTCGAGGCCTTTTAATAAAAAAAAAATCAGTGTGGTTTTCGAAATAGTTAACCTTTTGTTTGATAGGTGGCAGCACCTAACTGCCAGCAGCTCCTAATCCAGGAAACTTCGATCTTCCACTTTTAGCCCTCAGTCTCTCGATCACGTGTTTTCAACTTATCTTTAACAATTCTCCGTTGAAAGAGCGGTAGTTAGGGATAGTTGGAAAGTTGGGATACAAGAAGTCAAATGAATTTCTCTTCCATAAGGTTAGGGGGAGGTTTTTCCATAAGAAAATTAATTTAACATAATAGGTTATCTTCTGTATATATATATATACCTCCCTTTGTAAATTTAAGGATTTTATTAAAATATGTAAAATTGGAGCATAAAATAATAATAAAATAGTAGTATTGAAAATTGTTATTTTGTTATTATTAAGTATTATATAATAATAATTATTATTCATATTAATATTATTATTATTGTATTATTATTCATGATTCTTATAATTATCATTATTATTATTTTTCGTCAAATCTTAGCGAGTCAATAACATTTGCGTCAACTGACCCAGTCATAAGCTCTCAATTATATAGGTGCTGCTTTTGACAGTTTGTATATTATCGTATCCAGTCTTCGCAGCATGCAGCAGTTACCACGGTCAAGCAAGTCACAGTTGTCAATGTTGTTGATTATTTTATTGCCTCTGACTGACAGAAATTTGGCTTAAACAAAGTTATACAATTTGTTCGAGGCCTTTTAATAAAAAAAAAATCAGTGTGGTTTTCGAAATAGTTAACCTTTTGTTTGATAGGTGGCAGCACCTAACTGCCAGCAGCTCCTAATCCAGGAAACTTCGATCTTCCACTTTTAGCCCTCAGTCTCTCGATCACGTGTTTTCAACTTATCTTTAACAATTCTCCGTTGAAAGAGCGGTAGTTAGGGATAGTTGGAAAGTTGGGATACAAGAAGTCAAATGAATTTCTCTTCCATAAGGTTAGGGGGAGGTTTTTCCATAAGAAAATTAATTTAACATAATAGGTTATCTTCTGTATATATATATATACCTCCCTTTGTAAATTTAAGGATTTTATTAAAATATGTAAAAATGGAGCATAAAATAATAATAAAATAGTAGTATTGAAAATTGTTATTTTGTTATTATTAAGTATTATATAATAATAATTATTATTCATATTAATATTATTATTATTGTATTATTATTCATGATTCTTATAATTATCATTATTATTATTTTTCGTCAAATCTTAGCGAGTCAATAACATTTGCGTCAACTGACCCAGTCATAAGCTCTCAATTATATAGGTGCTGCTTTTGACAGTTTGTATATTATCGTATCCAGTCTTCGCAGCATGCAGCAGTTACCACGGTCAAGCAAGTCACAGTTGTCAATGTTGTATTTGGGACAGTATGAAATAAAATATCCAGATATATTTTCACTTAAAGACATTGTACTTATTTCTAAGGCTTCCGGTACATCTAATAGCCCCTGGATATCACGCAAACAGAAATCCCGACAGGGAAAAGCATGAATTTTGAATATATTCATGATTATCTTGTTAGTAGTTTGACGAACCGTCACTAGATGGCAGTAACTAGCGACTGGGATCAGTCGTGCCTGTGAAGGCGCCTTCCTCACACCGTCGCTCATTCAGTGCGATGAGTATGGCGCAATGGAACGAAACTGTGTGCGTCTGTGCCCGATTATTTTGGATTTTACTTCTAGCCCTGGGCAAAACAACGTGCAAAAAGACCGAAACATGTAAGTACACATATATATCTGTCTAAACTTATGTGTGATTTTGTAGATCGGCCCTTAATTAAGGTGTGTGCAGGGGTGTATTTGCAGGGTTAGCGGTCGGCTTCCTTAGTGACGGTGCGTGGGGGGAGGTTGGTGGCCATGGCGTCTCTGGTTCTCATAAAGCACTCAGAAGAGATTTAGAGACTGACATTGGTTTCAAATCCAACCTGTATTCGCATTACGTCTTGAGATATATTTGTGTTATCGCCGTGGAAGGCCAGTGTTGCGTTATTAAAGGGTAGCTATATGTAAGAGAGGTACTTGGAGATTGGTGGAACGTGAACTGAGGCTCGGGTAACTGGTGAGCCGACGACGTTATTGTAACTAACGGTAAATTAGTTCTGCTGGAGTAACCTAAGGTAATTTGTGTAACGCTGTAATCTTACTCGAGAAAAACGGCCCCAGTCGCTAGGGTAATAATGTGTGTTTGGTGATGTAGGCCGAACCTGTCACTCAAATTCAAAATTTAAAAAACATTCCCCACAGAAAAATCAGTCTTGATTGCTGTACTTATAAAGTCATATGTACATATATTATAATATCGGCCTACTTATAATAAGTCATATATTAATATTGTCTTTAGATCATATATGTACAGCATAGTTTATTCTTACAATTTAATCTTTAAGGCCAGAAGAATATTTTTCATAATTCAATACCTAACTGAGTTTCCCAAAATTGTCTCAGAGTGGAAGTATAGTTAGTATGGTACAGAGTAAATATTGTTAATTTCCTTTTTAATAGATATATGAATCCCTCTTCACATTATTAAATATATTATCAAATAAATTCTAACATTTGCAAATTATTTAATTGTTATTTTAAAAACCCTAATAAACAGTATTTTTATACTATATTATCGTATTTTAAATTAATTAAATTTTAGTCATACTCTTACTGATATATATATATATGTGTATATATATATATATATATATATATATATATATATATATATATATATATATATACACGTGTGTGTTTTAAGTTTTAACTTTTTCAGTTGCATAACTGTTATAAATACAGTTGATTAATATTAATGACCAGTGAATTAGGTAAATACTCTCCAGCACAAAGTGCCAGGTTTGGTCTGCAGTTAACATAAGCTCACAGGAAACAATTTATACATGTATAACAATAGGATTGTCCTAATCACACATGGTGCAATTTGTAGTGAATGAAATGACCCTGTATAGCTGGCAAATTGGTGGCGTCAGCTTACAGCGTGTTTTCAATACATCATGCAGGTCCTGGTCACAGTAACACTAGACTTAACAACATGTAATACCCAGGCTGTCCATAATTACTGATACTGAAATAACTTTATATATATATATATATATATATATATATATATATATATGTATATATATATATATATATATACACACACAGATGTTTACAGTTGGGTTCGATGCTCAAGAGGACTTTCTTTAACTGATACAAATATGGTTCTTTTGATAACCTCTCAGACTTGCTACATAAAAGAAAATAATTCTGCTTAAAAACCCAACTCTCTGACATAGATGTTTTTATTAAGTAACTTCAATGTTAAAGATTTATAAGGGAAAGGTTTAAAATTTCAGAGGGTGGGGCTTGGATAGAAGTTTATAAGTAACTTGCAAAGGTTGTATAGATCTATGAAGTTACCCGGTTTACCTATTTTGTGATTATCCATTTGGTGTTCAGCCAACAGGTATAAATCTTAAAGAACATGCATTCTTAGTGTCAACAGTTTAAAACATACCTTATATTAATTAAAGGAAAATCTGAAAAATATCTAAAATTGCCAGTTAACTTAAATGTTTTGGGGTTTGCTGCCCTGCTTGCCCAAACCACTCCCCTGCTGTGTCAACGATGTACAGTACACATTCCCACAAAGTAGATTAAAATACTGCATAATGGTTGAATTATATCATTTTAGCCTTAACTGGTTTTGCTTAATTCTGTATTTGGTTTGTTCCCGAAATACATATGTTTCTAATGATAGATATACTGGAACATAAAATGTTCTCTTTATAACACCTACTTCAGGATAATGCCACTGTCACAACATTGATTTATAAAAGTGTCTCATTTACATATTTGAGAATAACATAAAGAAACAGGATCAAGTTTGTAAGCAGAAGTTTGTTGTCTTTTTAAAGTCATAAAAAATAATTGATATCATTATTAATTAAGTATAGATAAGTAGATGTAAGAGCAGGGATTACTTAGAAAAAATAGGAGTGACATATTTTCAATATACTGGTGCTCTAGATATTCTACATAACATCTTTGAACATAACTGAGTTGACAAATGCCAAGTAAAAACAGTGGCATGCATGCATGTCAGTGTTTTCTTAGGCATTGCTTGACTCTTTTTATTACATAAGAGGTCACATGTGATCTCGCAGTTCTCCAAAAGCCAGTGACCTTTCTTCAAGATGCACGACTAAACTGACAAAACCCAAGATCACGCTGAGCAGAAAAGCGTGTGTAATTAATCATGCTATGGCTCAAACAGAAAAGGAATTCTTGGTGGAATGCTCCGGAAAGGTCGCCTGTAGCTCTGTGGATGTTGTGATCGTGATCACAGATCAGCAGAATAAAGATTAATTCTGGTGAAGCCTGTTTAATTAAAGCTATGAGAATTCAGGACAAAGGATTTTATTTGATGAGTATTTTGGCATGAACTGAGAAGCGGACCTTACAGTATGAGTTCCATACCCCCCTCCCTCGCACACAAACACACAATCACAAATGTCAAATCTGCTAAAATTTTCCATACAGCCAAAGACAGGAAAACACTGCCAATTGCTTGGAGTGAAAATTGCTGCAAGAGTAAAAAATAGATTTATAGCCTTTCAATAACTGGCCTACTGCAACAAAAAAAGTTCTTAACATAAATTTGGGACAACCAAAAGTACTAAATCTGAAAATTTTGCATAACTGTAGATTTCAAACAAGTGCTTGCATACCGGTATATGATGTACACCTGAAATATTCTTAAAATCTGTTTGTAATTTAATTTGAAATTTAAGTACCTTGGCAAGAAAAGAATGGTAGAGAATGGTCATTTAGAAAATATTGCAAAGAAAATATATAATATCCATGGTCAATAAGGTGATTTTACTCATTTAGAACAAATAACATCTAGTTGAAACTTAGCCTTACCAGATTATAAGGCTCCATGAATCTTTGATTTAGTCCATGAATCTGAATGAAATGTATCTTGCTCAGGTAACGTGCAACAATAAAATAGAGAGAAAAGCTCCCGATGTTAGAAAATTTGTATCAAATGGATTTAACCCATTCTGTTGTCATCAATATTTCATCATAAATAAGTAAATTACTTAATCTTGGCTATTAAGATACATTTGTAACATTAAGCACTTGCATGAATGCTTGCAGAGTTCAGATTTCACATAGGTATACATTAAACCCACATTAAGCCAATATTGAAAGATTTAAAGAAATATTAAAAACAGTTTAACTTTGATATTTTTTTCGTAAGTAGAGGTAACATAATCCACAGTAACAATGTTCAGGGCAGATTTCATATGGTGACTAAGATTAAGATACTCAGGTACCCTAAAGGTACGTAACATAATAACCCCTAGACCACACTTGAATAGAGCCCGTGTCTGGTTGACAGTGCTAATAATGGGCCTGGAGCATTGTAATTATGAACCATTACAATCACACAGTGGAAGTACATCTCGCCATGTTGGTTACATGTCTGTGTCCCACGCTGAGGACTGAGACCAGTGACAGTTAATGAGCACGTTTGGTGGTCAGCCGTAACATGATGTGATCAGACGTAACACACAGGTCACTGTCAGTGCAGTGTCCCACAGCAGAATGTTTCTCATAGCAGTTTTACCAACCAATTTTGTAATTTCTAGGAAATTGATATGATTTAAAATATCAGACCAAGTATGTATTATCAGTCCTATTGTCCTTTGTGAATTGTTCACAGCAGTTTGTTGATGCATTGTGATATATATATATATACGTATAAGAATATATGTTATGCTAAAATTGGAAAGAAAGTCTCAGAATATGACAATAAGTATAAAGTAATTTATGACTTACAAATATAACAAACCATGATATAGACACTTAAATTAATAAAAAATCCTTTGGTCTTTGCTTCTGTCTTCTTAGATGCTCTCAGGCTTTCAGGAACATGAGGGTAAATGTACTTGATGCTCAAAATCTCTTTGAGACACTTGGTTTTTAGGGTACAAGCATTTATTGTACGCATTCAATTTTGGCTGTAGGACTGAGAAGAACAAAATTTGCTGTTGTCCCAGGCAGTGACCACTGCCTGGCTGCCTCAGAAAAACCAGTCAGTTCTGTAAACGCTGCCCTGACAACTAACCCATATATTATACTATTATCAATTAAGCATATAATGATTTTACAGTGATATTAAATAAAATTCAATTTTAAACAAATTTAAATTTTGACACTGATCATCTCTCCTTGGGATGCTTGAAATTCAAATGGAACTGTCCAACATTTTTGCATGAGTGTCCTGGACTCTTCAAATTTTCTTCACAAAATCATCATTTGATTCCCATCTGAACAGATGGAACTTGATATATATATAATTTATATATATATATATATATATATATATATATATATATATATATATATATATATGTGTGTGTGTGATGGGGTGTGTGTGTGTGTGTGAGAGGGGAAGAAAGAGAATCTGGGAAGATCCAAAATCTTCCTGGGTAGAACAAGAATTCCAGTTCTCTCTGGGAAAAGTGAGAAAATCCAATTTTTCTTGGGAAAAGGAGAATTTTCAGTCTTCCCAGGAAAAACAGGATTTCTTTGTTTTTCCCAGAATTAACTTAATTGTGAAAAGGTATATTTTATAGGTAGGGAAGGTTCATAAAATAAATATAAACACGTAAACAGCATTTCACACCACTGTTTGCTGCTTCTGGTATGCTGTTCCTGATAATTTTGATTTATTCCAAATAATCAAGATGAATGTGTCAAGATAATCTGATTACCTCAAAAAACCTGTATTTGCTATTATTATTCAAATAATGGACCAAAATATGAAAGCAAAAGCGGAATTTGATAATATGATACTTATCTCAACTTGCAGCAGTATGATTCTCATTTTATTCACGTAATTTGATTATTTTGAGGGGCTTCATTTTCTTTACCAAAGTTCAGAATTAATGTGAAAAATATTTTCATTTTGAAAATGAATGAATGAAGATAAACTTTTTATTAATAATAAAAAGAAAAGTTAAAATGAAATGGTTCATGCTCTTCCTGGGAGAAATGAGAATTACAAAATTCCAGTCTCTCCCTGGAATAATGAGAGACTGGAATTCTCATTTATCCCAGAGAGAATTAGAATTCTCATTTTCCAGGGGAAGAACAGGAATCATTTCATACCATCTCTTGATTCTCATTTTCTCAGGAAGAATGCAAATTCTCAATCTTCCTGTGTAGACTCTGGATCCACCCTCAGATTCTCATTCCCCCCCCCCTCCCAACATATATATAAAAATTCCATATTAAAATCTATTATGTGCAGAAAACACCAGTCAGATGAAATCACTGATGAACAAAAGTAAGGAGATACCTTGTGTCCTTTTCATCTTCTTTAGGGCACACATTTATAACGGTTTCTGTCCAGTGTCCTTTGTAAAATGCCCTTTTTATCTGCGGTGTGGAAGCGTAACCTGATGATAAATTGTGTGTCTTGGACGATGTGATGGATGAGCAAGGGGCAGGGAGCGCGTCAAATTTTACAAGTGCTGTGATAAATGACCATACCGGTGAAAATATTCCGTCTTGAATATGTAACTCATTTCAGTGGTGTGATTTTATCTCTGGTTGAGTACCGATAGTCTCTAGGATACGCTGAGCCAGTACCAATAATGGTGAAATTTAAATCAATTACCCAGCATTTCATTGAAAAAAAGAATTGTCAAAGGTTGTTTATTCTTAAGTTGTAAATTTCCTTTGATAATTAAAATATAAAATCAAATCAAAATGGTCACTTCTGTGTCAGTGAGCAAGATATCTACCAATGATTTTCTGGCAAGCTAACCCAGAAAGAAAAATTCATTGCAGGTAATGGAAAAATATGCCCTTGCTTGCAGATTCATAACAGTTTAAAAAAATTGACGGAATTGTGTTAATTAAAATCAAATTAGAATTCTGTAACAATAATGAGACTCTTTTACCTTTAAATTCATGTTACTTGTTTTTTCTAGTTTGAAATTTTATTAAATTAAATTTCATTAAAATGAAAATTTTATTTCACACTATATTTCTCATTTATCACTAAATGTATATTTTCAGTCAGAGATATGTCTGCGAACAGTTTTCTTTATACAAGTAATAAAAATTGTTTGCTCTATTAATTAATAAGGACCTATTTCTTCAATATAAAATGGATGGCAATATCAAACAATCATACGTGTGTGTCATTTAAATTGGCTGATCCTGGCATAATTTAGTGGATATTAGTGTCAAGGATACAGCTGCCCAAGCATGAGTAAAATGACCGCAGTCCTAGTGAGAGTGAATAAACACAAATTTACGAGCACTCATTCTGACATGTGTGTTATTATTTAAACAGGCTGGCTGAGAAGCCAAAAGCGAACACATTGTGAAAACGGTCAGCTCTGTAAAGCTTGTTACCTGGCCCCAGTAATTGTTATGGCCTGCGGCTAATCGCGCATTTGGCCCAGTCACATGACCAATCACTCCAGAGTAGGGCTCTAATTGCATAGAAAGTAGGTTTGCTGTACCAAGAATTTTAAAACACAAATAAATCAACAGACGACCTGTTATTCTAGACGGATACATGAAAGCAAGGCGTCGCCGGGTTTTAGACTGATAGTTCTCCCATCAATTTGAATTTGTATACATGTGGACCATTTCCTGTCTCTGCCACCCAGGGTAATAATAGTAAAAAAATGAAAATATGTACAGACCTGAATATGTATATATTATATATATATATATATATATCAAAAGCTGACGTTGGCATTGGCACATTTAAATTATGGTTGTGAATTGTGGAATAATGTTGGTTATTCAGGTTAATTGTCATTTCTGTGATGATTATAATGATGATGATCACATCACTACAACACTAACTCCAGTTATTATTCTCAGCCCTGTCAAATTAATGCACAGAAATTGTTTCTAATTTTCTGATAAATGCTGCTGCTATATAAATGATTCTAAATTAGATGATAATTAGCAATCATACTTGTAACAACATATAATTATCAGTATTATGACAGTATAACACAGTAACCATATTCTGTGACAAAATAACAGGCTACCGGTACTACACTAGAGCCAAGTGCTTAAGTAGTATGTCAGAGAAAAAGACTGGCTTATTTTTGTGTGATGTTTATTGATGATGATAGTGATGGTGGTGATGATTATAATGATGTTGAGAGGCAGAATTTAATTATGAATTCCCTGTGTTATTAGATCTATAAATTTATGTTTAAACTCATGAATATATGGGAGTATACATTTTAATCTTAACATGTTCAATGCATGCACAGCATACACATTTAAAATATTTAGTTAATTCTGTCACCTTATTATAATTATAAGGTTATTTGGAGAAAAAGAAATCAGGTTTCTTAGAAATTAGGATGTAACTAAAGATATTCTCACCAGTGCAAAAGCATGTGAATCATAAATCATCTGTCAAGATTAAATTCATTTCATTGTTATTTAGGAGTCTTATTTTATATAATTAAAAAAATAGACAAGACCTGTTTCAGAGCTCTGTAAACCTGTGTATGGAAGTTGCAATCACCTGACTCGGGACAGACATACAAAACTGACAAGCAGATGAAGCTGTTAATATATATATAAAATTATTTGCTTATTTAGATTCATGTAATGTAACTTCAGTATTTTACCCATGTATCAAAGGATTGACCAACAGTACACCTCTGACACTGGGCCTGGTGTTTTCTGGCACACTTAGGTTAAGAATTCTCTCACACAGTAGGCTGGTCTGTTTGTTGTTTGACCATTAGGTTCAGTATAAGCTTCTAAGGCTGTTATCTTTGGACAGGCCAGACTGGCTTTTACACAGACCCACCCAGATTTTATTGTCGGAAGAGAGTATCCAATGGCAAAGAAACTTACTGTAAAAATGTCTTGGGTTTGATTTACCTTATCCCGGCCAATCAGAGCACTGCTTTGCTTCACAGACAAGTAAATAATACAAACTTATACTTCAAATTAATTTTAAGTCAAGGAATTATGTATTAGGGAATTCTGATGTGCAGACATACATGTGCAGACCTACTAAGTTGTTATATTTATCTGATCTGGACATTTTTATATACTTGCTGTCTACCCATAATTTCAACAAACAGTGACATTTAGGTTTTAGTGTTGATGTAAAATGGCCACCCCCAGTGAGCAGTTTTGAGAAACTGGGAGGGAAGAAAACCTGTCAGAGTTCAATAAAGGCACACAGATGGAAGTACTCCAAGGATGGTGTCCATTTGAGGAGGTAAAGTAGTGGGAAGGGGACATGTATTGGCCGAGTTTAGTGTGGGATAACACTTTTTTTAGGACCACACCCAATCCTCATATTACAGTAGGATTTATATGAATTGTATGATTTCTATCAATCATATTGAGAGTGTGTATATTTTAACAATGATAATGCTTTAATACTTGTTATTAAATGTTTTAAATTTTGATATTATTTCTAGTGTCCATCAAAGCTGAAGAAATAAATCTCTTGCAATCTGCATTCGAAAAATTTGTTTAGAAAACAATACTTTGTTATATTTGGGAAAATCTTGCTTTTATGAAAATAAGTAAACTTACCATTACCTGATATCATTTATAGATTAAGTATCGTTTTCTCCCAGGATAGACAAGTAATGAACATGAACACATAAATTATATATAGATCTGCAAGTTACCAAACCAGTAAAAAACAGACAGGTAATGTTTCAATAGAACTGAAGTACATAAATGAGAACCTGATGCCAGGTTGCTTGATTTTGCAGGACCCTGAGGAGTTGATGGTAAAAACGATTTTATTACGCACATAAAAACCCTATACATAAATAACACCCCCCCTTAAATCCACAGGCCAATGGCAGCTGCACTTGAAATAGAGACCAGACACTCCGTAAAACTGTTTTAGGATCTGATCATTTGAGTCACAACCTGTGCTTTCAGGCAGAAACAAGAGCTGCTGGTGAAGTATATCACTCTTAAGACTAGGGTAAGGGCATAAAAAACCTGATATATCCTATTTGTGTGGTCAGAAAAAGCCAGAGGATTTGATTGATTTAGACGTCTTTTAATATACTTGACTTAACCAGACCAAGTCGTCCAGGACGAGCCCCCAACTGATTTGACCGCCTTGTTAACTTGTCAGTCGGGACTGTTTTACAAACTCCCTTGAGTAGCAGAATGAGATTTACTTGGTTGGATTGATACAATGCCGCGCTGGGAGTTAAGACATTGTTTTATATAGCTTGTATCTTTTTCTGAAAGCTACTGGGGGATTCTATTACCCCGTCTCGTTAACCTACAAATAAAGATATTGTGTTATCTGCCTGGCCCCTGCACAGATTGTTTTTCACTCTAGTTTGTACCTCTGTCAGATTTGCCTGTAAATGTGGCCATATTTAGACTGATGGTATTGAGCGAGTTTAATGAACAGGTATCAGGGAAATACATGAACATCACAAGCAGTTCCTGTTTATTTAACATTTAACTGGTATATTCAACATAATAAAGTTTTTCTATATATAACTTAATTGTCAGTCCTTGACATTTTAATGTTTATTTATCACCTTTATTATGCAGAATTAATTATCTTGATTTAATTTGATGTGATGGGTTAATTTCAAAATAAGTGTTAGCTCTAAGGGCCCACTTGAAAATTCGAAAATGGTTTCAATCCTGGTTAATTATATAATTGCAAAACCAAAACTGGATTCGGCAAAACTGTGACACCATCTCCGGAGAAGGTTTCAGTTTCGCAAAATCCTGTCCCCTTGTTATAATTATACTGGCTTGATGGTGGCATTGAGCCAAAGTAGTGCAGTTTTGTTAATTAAATATTGTACTGATTTATACCTTTTTGGATTCAATATTCCCTACTTTACCCTGTATAACTAAAGATAAGGTGCACTTATCCTGTATGTCCAATTTTGTCCATGTCCATTGACAAGTGGATATGTAATGTTCTGTATGAAGCATAAGTATAGCCTCGACTTAGCTCAAATCCTGATTCACAGTGTTGTGTGACACATGGATATGTTATAGGACACAGAGAAACAGTCTTTTCCATCATAATTGATATACAAATGGGCCAGTCACAATTAATAATGCTCTCACTATGTCTCTAAGTGCCCACTCATGGATCTCTAACTTTTGATATTTTCTTTATTAATTCATTTAATAATTATATTAAATAATTTGCCATGTTATCTTTTATTGTACATTAAAACCAAAACTGTCAGTTTATAAATACAAGGGGAAACGAGACAGGGCAAGCATTCCTGGAACCAAAACCACTTTCAAATTTTCGAGTGGGCCCACCTTAAGTGAGAAGCGAGTGGCCATGTATATGATGTGTACACTCCTGAGGTGAGCTCTCCAGGTTCTTAGCACTACAGTACTTTAAGTGTAGTGGATGTAAACAAACACTGACTGCTGAGCTGATGACAGGAGGATGATCTGAGCGGAGAGTGAACATACAACAATGGTCAGACCAGGCCTGTCACAGACAGGGTGTGACTTTCTTTGTGATGTTTACTCTCCTGTCATCACCTGTCTTAATCCAGGTAAAGAGCCAGTAGTATCTGAGATGTGACTCGCCACTTCACCTGGGTTGGTAAATATTTGCTGACCTGGAAGCGTTTGTACTCGTCATTTCCTGTGCATGTGGCACGCGAGCCTACAATTTTTTCTTAGCTGTGGATCTGTGTCCTGATATATCCTCAGTGAAGTTGAGCATTTGCATATAAGAACAAATTCAAAACTTGAAAGAAATGAAGAAGTTATATTTATGTATATATGTTCAATAAAATTAATTTTTATAAATAAATCCAAATTTAAAAAAATATCGCCATTTACAACTTTCATTTAAAATCAGGAAGACTAAATTTTTAAATGTGAAAAAAGTGCAAAAGTTTGGAACAAAGGTGGAATTGCCAGTTGCAAAGAAAAAAAATTTATAAGTAGAAAGTACAAGTAATATTATAGTCATTTAGGCTCTGATTTAAATTAAAAGCTCATAGCTGTGTTCACGGTTTTATTGATTACTGTATTAACTGGCTTTGTCAGTATTTTGTAATAACTTTAACTTACTATCCTCATTAGATACATGATAAACGAGAAACATTCACTAAATGTGGGTCCTCTTTTATATAACCAGCGGTGTAAAAAAAAAGTGAGTTCTTCCAAATGCTTCTGCCACTGCCAATACAATTCCATGTTCCTTCTGTAAAATAAATATCTAAGTTTATTTGTGTGCTCAGGTTAGACCCTTTTTAATAATATACACTTAATTGTACCCCTGGAGCAAGTAGAGTAAATAAAGTACATTCTTGTTAATAAATAAAACCGATTAAGCAAACAGTTGTACTGCACAGTACTCTTTGCTTTAAATCTTATCACTCAGTCTGAGATCTGCAGGCTGATCAACAGTCAGAAGGGAGGTATCCCAGGAAGAAAAAATCTTTAATGGTATCACTGGGCCTCTTCATCTGATGGCGATGCCAGATGCAGGACCGCCATCTCACTTTGATTGGGGAGGAGTGAGATGAACTTGATGAAATGTATTTATGTGTAAGATCATCACTAGAAGATCCCCTGCAGTCCTGCTGAAAAGATCTCTACGATATTACCCAGTTTTTACTGCCACAATGACTTGTTTAGTTTATTGTGATTTTTCTGGCCTGGGTTACAGGATAAAATCCACCCCAAGGACAAAGTCCCCCCCCCCCCCATAACAACACCTCTGGGTATCTGTAAAGAACTATTTGATAAGCACATATGATTTTAGAATTTAAGAAGTTTATCCAATCCATGGACATACATCTTTGAATGATTGTTTTATTTAATATTTTTTCATTGAAATTATTAATTCAGATTTAATGATATCTATCATCTATCATGCACATGTATAGTCTAGGTCATGTATCACACACGCACATAACTTTGTTAAAACTTTACTTCTATGGACGACTTTTGACGTAAAGGTAATTTTATATTATCACTTCAGTATTGCTGTTACTCCGTTGACTGATTAGATTTATCTATGTATCCATTATTGATCATGTGTACATGTATGGTAGGCCTATTTATAAGTGTGTGCATAGCACTGGGTGTTGGGGGGATGGGGGTGGGGTAATGATTTGACTGGGGAGATTTTATCTGTACACTGACTTGAGTTTCCTTAATACCCTCAAATAAACCAGCAAATAACGAGGCCAGCTATAGTATGGAGTGATCCTCACAGTAGTATAATACAGCAAGCAGATGTTCAATAGGCCTGTATAGACATTCCTCCATCAATTATTAAATACATTTTCAGGAATCAGGTTTTTTTAACATAAATGTCCTTAATTTAAGACACTGAGAAAAAAAGGAACACAGATTTTTTCTCACATTGTATGTAGAATTGAAAGTATTTAGATTATGTTCTGTTTCTGGTATTGAAGAGTTTTGTATTATATAACAAGCTAGTGGTAGGCATCTGTTGTAAAATTTTATTTGATGATTGAATGAAAAGAAAACTACCAATGATAGACTATTAATCAATTATTTATGCTGAGAGGTCAGTGTAATGGCTACTTAGCATTGGATAAGGCTAATATTTAAATCTGTTTGCTTTTTCGTGGTCAGTCTTTCTTACATCTCTGACAGAATAAGAATATATTATAGGGATAACATGACTTCTTAGGATGTGCTTACATGATTGTTTGTGATCAATTATGCCAAATTGCAATCAGTTTAATTGATTATGAATTAAAATGACCAATCATCAATATAATTGATTAATTGGCACATGACTATAACCAGCATTAGAGCTAAATTTACATATATTTCATTTCATTATTGTTTAATACTCTTACCAGGGAATCACGACAGATGTTTAATCAGTATCACTACTATGAATTAAAAAAAAAATGTCATATAATAAAAAATCAAGATTTATATTTTAGTGTTTAAGCAACATGTGATTAATAGAAAAATTAAATGATTAAAATATTTATAACTTGAAGTAAAATCATGCAAGTTAAAGTTTATTTCTTAAAGGAAATTAAAATTATCTGTTGAAAATATAGAAACCTACATAAATTTTTATATCTATGGTCACTCCAAAATTTAATATTTACATTGGTGCCCCTAATAAGTTAAAGAATTCTATTTTAGCTGGTATAGTAAACTGCGTAAATAAAACTGCAAAGCAGAAAATAAGGGAGTGCTCTAATATGCTTCTGGATCTTGTATTGTAATATGAAAGATGCATAATTTAAACTGACAACAACTCTTGAAAAAAGTAAGCTGGTAGAAAAAATTTGCTTGAAGATAATTAAAATTTCAAAAATAAGAAGTTTTAGTAATTCAATCCTATATATGTAATAATACTTATTAATATAATTAAGAATAAATATAGAAATTTTGAGTTAGGTAATCTCATATGTATGTACTTAATCAAGCCTTTAACATTTTAAAGATGAAAAGTTCTAGTAAAGTAATCATGAATAAATAATGAATATAAATAATAATAATTTACTGTTTAAGGATGAAATTTTTTTGTAACTTAATCATTTATAGATAATTATTATAGATAGAAAATAATCAATATTTTAAATATGAGAAATTCTGGGACGTTAATCTTAACCCATGCAGGACTAGACGTGAAAATCGTATACAGTCACCGTACAGACCAGCAGATTTGACACTGACTCCTGTCAGCGATAACGGGATGTCAATATTTGATTATTACAACACCCTCCGCTAAGCCTGTTCAAACATGACTGGAGTGCCCCTCTCAACGAGGTGTTGTTCAGTTTTCCTTCTATTGGTTGGGCCATGTGTTTAAGCGTTTTGAGTCATATGAAACAGATAATTTTGGAATCTCTTGGTTTTTGGTATTTCTTGACATGTTAATGACAAGGAGTAAAGTTTAAAAGGAAGTTGATCAAAAATATTTTGTTCACAAGTGTAATGGACTTAATCTTAATTGAAAAAGCCATAAAAGACAGTTGAAAATATACTCTGCTTGAATCTAAGCCTGTCTTTATTTAAAGGAAAACACATTTGACAGTTGATATATTCATTAGGACGTGAGATGTATATGTTGAGGAAAGAATGAGAATTCTGATTCTTCCCTGGAAAAATGGGAATCAATAAATTCATAATATTCCCTGATTCTCGATCATTATCCTGGGAGAAATGAGAATTCTAATTTTTTCCAGGAACAACAGGAATTCTTTTTTTGACCAGAACAAAACCGTTAAATGATACACTTTTGTAGGTAGGGAAGGTTCATAAAATAAAAATAAACATTAATTTTATTCCTGACCCTTTAAATGGAATTTAATTTATTTTGATTCTATGGCATTATTAAAATTATGGCAAAAATATTGAAGAAAAAAAAAGGAATTTCATATCTATCCCAATTTACAATAGTATGCATCTTATATTAACAGAATTTTATTATTATTTTTTTTGTAGCTTCATTTCCTTTCAATTTTGAATTAAGAAAGATGTGAGTAAAAATGATTAAAGGTAAAAATAAAAGTTAGAAGCTGGCAAGAAATTACACTTCCTTCTGAGATAAATGAGTAATAAATGAAAGTTCTGAATCCTCCCGGGAGAGACTGGAATTTTCATTCATCCTGGGAAGAATTAGAATTCTCATTTTCCCCAAGAAAAACAGGAACCATTTCAAACCATCTCTTGATTCTCATTTTTTTTCTGGGAAGAGTGGGAATTCTCATTTCTCCTGGGAAGATTCTGGATCCTCCCAGATTCTCATTCTTTCCTGGACATTTATACAGAGGTCTATAACCTCTATGACAGACAATGTCACAGGTCCTGTAATACACAAGTTTCACTGTATGTAATATAAGGCCCACGGCACATAGACAAGATATGATAGTATCATTCTAGTCATCTATATGTTTTGGTGAGGTAAGTAACATAGTGGATATGAGATAAGAATCATCTAAATGGTCTTCATATCTGACAGTAAATTGAAGTTAATCATAACACTTTAAATATACGAACATCTAACAAACTCCCTGTTTCTTTACAATATCAGGGTAGTGAACTTGGTTGTACTACATGGTATCTATCTTGTTAGGTCACACAAGGTTGTTAAAAAGGATCTACCTTAAGCTGAGAAAATGCCAAGACCTATTGACTTGGATTGTGATAGAATAGGTCATAATAATTTTTCAATGTAACTTTTAGTTTTATTGGTTATGAAATGATTTTGATAAAATGTGTTTCTTGTTTATGCAGCCATAATTCAGCTGTTTCTCAACTTTTATCTTTTTGTTTTACCACGAATAGACAGTAAATGGATGGCCTGGCATTATTGATATATATTCATACAAAAGAGTGGTTTTTGTAAAATGAAGGAAGAAATATTTCATTTTAAGGGAATCTCCAGGTTTTCACCCCTTGGTTGTGAGAGAAGGTGATTTAAGGGGCTATAAATATTTTCACCAGGTCATTGTTGAAAAATGGTTTGTGCTGTAAATATTAGCCTTGGCCAAGTTTTTTTTTTATTGTTGATTTATGTCTGATATAACTTCCTACATACTGCGGTTTGAAAAACAGAAAAAGTTGAATTAACATTGCTTGAATACAACATAACTACGAGATTTACATGACTGACTGAAATCAAGAGTCAAATATCAGAGTGTGTTGCTGATGTGGATAAGAATTTATGAGAAGCACACACTCATTTCAAACATTAGTCATTGGTAAAACAACATTGATTGTTCTGTGGGGTTTGTTATTTTCCTTGGACTTGGTCTGTATAAGGGAGAGTGCTTTTCTTGACTGCTACTCCATTTGGTCTTCTCCCCATTTTTTACGGCAGCTTTTTTTGCTCCTATATTTAGCTGTCACTCAGCCACATCTCTCCATCAACTTCCAACAATTATAGAACTTTATCGTCATGTACCTAATTCAAATGCAGATCTTTTTCTTGTCATTTATTTTTCCCTGGCCATATCCCTTTTGTCTTAGCCATGTATTATCATGACCATCACATCCTGTCTCATGCCACTGCAACTCTGCTGTCTAGACCATTTCTTCTCTGTGTCATGGCTGTGGTCTGTCAGTGGAACTCCATCTATATATATAGACAGTGATGCCCTGTCTTTGACCAACTTTGCCCAGGTAGGAATCTTTAAATCTCAATTTCACCTTTTCTACTTTCCAGTCTCTCACTGCACCGTGTCTATTTCCCAGTCTCTCTACTTAATCTGGAGTTTTTATTTCCCAGTCTCTTAAACTTTACTTCACCTTGTCTCTTTCCTAGTGCACGGTCCCTTCTGTACGGTACCATGCCTGTTTTCCAGTTTCCCTTCTGTGCTTTGTCTGTTTCCCAGTCTCTCCTGTACCTTTTTCCCAGTCTCTATTCTATTTCAGAGTGTCCTTCCTGTATCATGTCTATTACCCAGTGTCCCTTATGTACCATGTCTGTTTCCCAGTCTCTCTTCTGTACCATGTCTGTTTCCCAGTCTCTCATCTGTACCATGTCTGTTTCCCAGTCTCTCTTCTGTACCATGTCTGTTTCCCAGTCTCTCTTCTGTACCATGTCTGTTTCCCAGTCTCTCTTCTGTACCATGTCTGTTTCCCAGTCTCTCTACTCTACCTTCTCTGTTTCCCAGTCTCTCTACTCTACCTTCTTCATTTCCCAGTCTCTCTTATCTACCTTCTCTGTTTCCCAGTCTCTCTACTCTACCTTTCCTATTTCCCAGTCTCTCTACTCTACCTTTTCTATTTCCCAGTCTCTGTACTCTACCTTCTCTGTTTCCCAGTCTCTCTACGCTACCTTCTCTGTTTCCAAGTCTCTCTACTCTCCCTTCTCTGTTTCCCAGTCTTTCTACTCTACCTTCTCTGTTTCCCAGTCTCTCTTATCTACCTTCTCTGTTTCCAAGTCTCTCTACTCTCCCTTCTCTGTTTCCCAGTCTTTCTACTCTACCTTCTCTGTTTCCCAGTCTCTCAACTCTCCCTTCTCTTCTTTGCATTCTTTCACTTTTGTACTTTGTTTCCCAGTTTCTCTACAGCACCTTGTCTAAGTCTTTCCAAGTGTCTCTTTGTTTTAGTCATGCATAAGCTACTCTGAACTTTGCATCACACATGTGCTTCCATTTAGAGCTAAGTATCTTTAATTATTAATGTACATTGTCCATGGTAAGAAAGTTCAATAAATTCTTTGTGTAAGGTCCAGCATTGATCAATCAGTCTTCTTCAGGTAATATTGACATCTTACTATTTCTGATTAATTATATGTGAGGACTCAGAACCAAGGTGAGTAATGTTTCCTGGCTCAACAGATAGGTTCTAGTTTCATATTTCATGGGGACAGCACTATTCACAAGGTAAACGATGATTCTGGCTGCTGACATGGCACCATTCATTCAAGATCTATAGCGTCTGCACCTCATCGTTTAATGTTTTGATGAGGGGCTGGCTGTTTGCCTTGCATCATAATCACAACTGTCGTTCAACCTGATTTATTCATACACATTTGTGCAGGTTCAGACTGCAGTTGTTAAAATGATGGATGAAATATTCATCAGGTCATCATCCCAGTTGGAGCATTAGGTGTGAATCTTTTGTTGGACCCTGGCAGTTTTTCAGTTCAGACTCATTTTTTTGCTCCTTCACTGACAGGCTACCTTGCATGGATTATGGATTAACATTCCCCTGCTTGTGTTCCTTTGCTGGTCAATGGATATTAGCTAATCAGCCCTTATGGCTTATCTCCAGTATGTCTATGGCTCCTCCTTTATTGATGTTTAATTAGTGTGATTGATTTGATAAGCTGGTTTTTAATTAGATAACCTAAAAATCCCCTGATCTTTTTTGTTTTCTCTGAGGAGAGAATAATTTAATTTTTATCAAGGAATAGCTCCATCTTTTTCCATGATTTCATTTTTTAGGCAAAAAAAAATATTTTTCTTTATTAAATTAAATATCCATTATAGGAAACACTGGTGTAGTTTGACATTTGGTCTTTGTTATTAAGTTAATTTGTACTTAATTATTTAGCTGTTCAAGTAATATGTGGGTTTAAGAAATTATAGGTTTATGATAAAATGAGGATACAGATCAGACAAATGTAAATAAAAAATCTGTTGGAGATGGAGAGAGAAAAGAAACTGGAGATAGTGAGAGAGAAATAGAGGTAGAGAAAAATCATAGAAATAAAGAACAGTCGAAATGAGGAAAAACATTTGTAAACGGAATAAGGTCAGAAACAACCCAAAATGGATGAGAGAGGAAAAATTAGAAAAAGGAAGGATCAGATGCAAAAAGACATTCACCATCAAATAACAAATCATGAGTACATATTAAGAAAAGACATTCACTATCAAGTAAGAAATCATGGGTACATATTAAGAAAAGACATTCACTGTCAAATAAGAAATCATGGGTACATATTAAGAAAAGACATTAACTATCAAATAAGAAATCATGGGTGCATATTAAGAAAAGACATTCACTGTCGAATAAGAAATCATAGGTACATATTAAGAAAAGACATTCACTGTCGAATAAGAAATCATGGGTACATATTAAGAAAAGACATTCACTATCAAGTATGAAATCATGGGTACATATTAAGAAAAGACATTCACTATCAAATAAGAAATCATGGGTACATATTAAGAAAAGACATTCACTGTGAAATAAGAAATCATGGGTACATATTAAGGAAAGACATTCACTATCAAATAAAAAATCATGGGTACATATTAAGAAAAGACATTAACTATCAAATAAGAAATCATGGGTACATATTAAGAAAAGACATTCACTATCAAGTAAGAAATTATGGGTACATATTAAGAAAAGACATTCACTATCAAATAAGAAATCATGGATACATATTAAAAAAGACATTCACTATCAAATAAGAAATCATGGGTACATATTGAGGAAAGACATTCACTGTCAAATAAGAAATCATGGGTACATATTGAGAAAAGACATTCACTGTCAAATAAGAAATCATGGGTACATATTAAGAAAAGGACACACAAGTGGTATCATAATACTTTGAAATTTTCACCTTTCCATTTGAAAGGCATTAATCTAGTTTTGTCTCTCTGCAGGAAAATTTGCCTTTCTCCTATAGATTGTCCATCAAAAAACGTTTTCTTAGTTTTGACGAAGGGTTAACATGTTTTGTCCAGCATCCTAATTGCGACACTCAACATTCTGTTATCGTTTATGCTGTAATTTGAAATAAGCGGAATATCTTAACAATTTGGCCAGTAAGCTATTTCCATAAAAATAAGAATTGGGCTAGGGTTTAGACTGATACTTGGCTCTATTATGGCCCCACTGCTCTTACCAATCATGGAGGGCTATGATTGCATCAGGGCCATGAAACCATTAAAGTGCAGGGTACTAGTGTAGGTGGGGGTTTTGTAATATCTGTAATGCATGGAAATAATTCATTCTTTTGTTATTTTCTTTACTAATATTAAATATGGACAATCTCTGGGAGTCCCATTTCCTGCAGATTGGTACAAAATGAAAAATGCCAATCCATGCATAAGTTTGCCATTCAGAATCAGGTGAAAAGACATTACAAGGACCCCTGCACATGCACATGGATACAAGTTGAGATGCAAGCAATAAGAACAGGTCCTACAAATCCTTTTCTACCTCAGTGCTGGATTTTATTTTTCATCGAAACTTCCAGCTCAGCTGGGAATACTCCCTCAATGTAAGCTTTTAAATCATGCATCACCATTTCAACATTGTTTTTTTTTTCAGCTGCAGATTGAGTTGTGATTTCAATTTATTTTTTGTATTTCAGTTTACATGGAAGGAGATTCGTGTTGGAAGGAGTTGATTATCGGAGGTGCTACTGTGTTTTCACATAAACAAGCTTGGGGCCACGTGGATTACCACCACAATACAGAGTGTAGGATAACATTTGTGGCAGAGCGCGAGGGCTGGAGGATTATGCTCCGCATGGAACAAATAGACATTCCCGACAAGTCCTATCATGAACTGTGCAATGATGCACTGTATGTGTATGATTCTAAATCAGTGTTTGGGAGGCCCATGGTAAGTCAGATCAATTGATATACTGGCAGTTATTAATAAAATACAGTATAATTAAGGTGTATGGAAGGTGGCATTCCATACATGTGTATGCAGTACATATATGTTATGTATGCATATGCAGCTTGGAATTTGATACATTATATTCTCTTGGGAGTGATTCCATACCTGCTATGCAGAATGTATATGTATGCATATGGAGCATGTTTTGATTGCTCAGGGAAGCAATTGAAAATGCATATGTACATGCTGACAGACTGGGAAATTCCCACACTTTGATATCAGTGATAGGGTATTCCTCTGATGACGTCTCTGATTTACCTCATACATACTGCATATGCATACGTATGAATGGAATAACAGGCATTATGCATATGTACTGCATATGTACTGCATACACATGAATGGAATTCTAGCTTAACATGGTTGGGGGGGGGGGGGGGATAAGTAATGTTAAGTGTGTTTCAGATTGCCATTAAAATTGTGACATATTTGTCACTGGTGGGAGTTTGAAATCAGAAATTACTCATCAAACACATGAAATTTATGTGAAATGTAAACCAGAATAATCAGTATATAAAACAAGAGCCCCATCAATTCACAAAATCTGGATTGTTCTAGGAAGCCCACATGCACTAGATCCCAGCTGAATGCAGTAGATTTTGTTTTTATAGTGGTTCATACCTGACCGACAATTTAAAGTGTGTCTCGATTCTATCGCATGTTTTACTGTGGTTGTGGCCTGCCAAAGTACTTGTGTAAATATAATTTTAGTTACCTACTATAGATCTAGCACAGTCCAGCACTATCCACTGCTCAGTACTACCATACACACTACTTCTATCACATGTGCACAGTGAGAGAACTGGTTTAGAGCACACTTGAATGTACAGCAAAATTTGGACCGGGTTTTGCAGCATTGTCCTAGCAAAGTAATTAAGAATGGTTTAACAGGGTCAGTTGGCCCCACATTGGTGAGCAAGATGGTTTGTAGCATTTCATGAGCTAGGTTTGGTTTTGTCCAGCAAAATCATTTAGGATTCCTATTTTATTTTACTTTTTCCCTATAGCCATATGATATATCTTGACATGTGACCCTATTAATTGAACATCATGGCCGAATCACCAACAAACCGAGAATTTTATCCAATGGAAAAGGTTAACCTTTGACCTGTGTATTTGAACACAATAGCCAGATTGGTTTGGTAACTTTTAACACCAACTTTTTTATCATTCTTCTAATATTAAATCAGAGGTCACTTTAAATTGTTCCCATGTGACCCTAAGGCTGTTAGATGGAGATAGAAAAAGCCATGGTGCAACCTCCTGTCTTGGCTCTGAAGTCTAGGGAAGACCAATTAAAATCATACATGTTGTCATTGTACCAAGAAAACGAAGTTCCTGCTGGGACGACCATTCCGTGAGCAGCTGGAACCTCAGTGTATGTGAATTAATGATGAGGGACATTAACTTGATGTTGATTTACAAGAACAGTGTCTGCTGGGGTGAAATCTTAAATGTGCTGTGTTAATAGTGTCTGACATTAACTAACCTGTGACATTTGTCTTTTTTTTTTATTTTTTTCAGTAAAGCCAGAGCTGATCAGCTCCAATAACCATAGCCTAATCCTACAAAGCTCCTTGTAAAGGCTGGCAGTTTTGCCTTCTAGGTTGCCATGGTGACCATAGAAGATGCAGCTTCCTTGTTTATTGTATTCAGGGATATGATGTAATACGGCAATCTGTATCGAGCTACATTAAGTACTAGATTATTATAATTGCTGCACATTTGATAGACATTTATGATAGAAATTTCCTGGACGTCATGATTGCCAGCTTAACTCTAGGACTTTTGTACCACCCACGGATTCAAAGCACTGTCATTCATCCCTTTTTGACCTGTCATATTTTAGGTATAAGTTAAACACTGTACCATGAGAATGTATTCATCTTGTTACCATGGTGACCATAACACTAAAGTCATCATTATCACCAACCAATGGTCGTGGTTTGTGTCTTGATTCATTATTGACTTTGTGGTAGATTTCTTTAAAGTTCCCTTCTATGCAGTCTTTTGTTTGCCTATTATTAGTGTCTTCAACATTAAGCCAATATCAATATGAACCATGCCATTCCACCAGAACCACGTTCAGTTGAAATGTATGATAATTTTAGCTCATGTGTGAGCTATTTTCATGGTGTGGCATCTGTCATCCATTATTATTGTGTCCCCAAACAAAGTCTGGGGATACTATGGTTTCATGACGGTCCCCCCGCCACTGCCGCAGATAAATCTTCTTTACACAATAACTAAAAAAATATTTCACAGATCTCTACCAAACTTTAAATGTGCATAGATCCATATGGGTTATGGGATGATCTATATTAAAATTGGGGTCGTGACCTTTCCTGTGATAGTGGCATTGACCTTGAATATTTCCATATTTGCTGAAAATCACACAAAATCTTAAATATCTCAATAAGGGTTGCATGGATTGGACCAAAAATCAAATTGACTAAATAGCTAGAATAGCTTTTGTGTTACCACCTTTTGTCCTTTTATTGTTTTCCTGCCTGTAAATACCCCCATCATTGCCATTTGATAGTACTGTGAGCATAAATAACTAATGGACAGATTTCTTTCATATTATGCATATACAGGTTATAACATGAGGTATATTTAAATTGGGGTCATGACCTTTTCTATGAGAGTGGCCTTGACCTTGAATATTCCCATGTTTGGAGAAAAATATTGTTTCTCAAGTTGATAGATGTATGTATATGAAAATCAAAATGAAAGATATCAGATGATAAGTTGATGAAGAGACTAGTGACCTTGCCTTGGTTTTGAAGTTTACACCTGAAGAAACCCTGGTGGCTTGCCAAATGTCAGTATTTGCTTCTGAAGATTGGGGGCCTATTTTTAAAGGGGGGGGGGGGATTAATTGTCTGGGGATACCATATTGCATCTGTGATGCCAAGAAATGTCTAGTTCATGTTTAGCTTAATTAGCTCAAGAAAGGAAATTTGAACATTTGTCTATCTTGGTGAGTATTTGCCATATTCTTGGTTTTAGATGGCACCACCTACTATTTCACAATTACTGAAGTATATTATTACTATAATAGTTTATGAATATAACTAAAAGAAAAAATAGTATACAAAAAAATAAAAAATGTTAATTTCTATAATAACTACAAAAATTTTCCTGTATAATTACATTGTCATTGGTCTTACTTGTATACTTTTGATTCTTAATTAATTATAATGTTTTGCTGTTCTTCTCATCATCAGTGTCTGAAGCAGTACCATCTTTCGGGATATATGTATTTGATAATTTCTTAATACAGATTTGTTCAGTCTCACAACTAAAGTCAGTGGTGAAATTATCAAAAAATATTCGCCTCTTTAACGAAACAGATCAGATGTTTCATTATTACTGTCTGTGTCATGTTTAAAATTTTCTCAAGTTATAGCATTTGGCACTTGGGGCCCTTGTTTGATATACATGAGAGATTTGTAATAGTTTAAATGGAAATAGCAACGTAGCTCCTATTAAGAAAACACATCAGAAGATAAAGCCACAGGCACAAATGTCTTGTTGTATGTCTGAAGTATCATGGCTTTTGTGAATAATTGTAGAGGGACAAAAAAAGCAATTTAGCTGGAATACATCCATTAAAGGTAAGTGAGGGTGGAGTAGTCCCCTGGGGTCAGAGTGTTAGATATAGAGAGTCTTCTTTTATATACTTGTGATCTGGTCTTGTTTGGTGAACTGTGTAGGAGATGGAGCCACCTGCGTTTGAAGAATCTGACTTGACGCTTTATTGCACATGCATATAACACTGACAAGATTCCTTCTGTGTCTGGGGCACATTCTGCCTTGAAGTGATATGCACTGCTATCAATTGAAGCTTCTCAAGTAGGAGGAAGGGTAAACCAGTACATAGGGACATGCATCTTAGGTTATAAATATGAAAGGTTTGAAGATATAAATTTTTTTAACTAATTTCATCACACAGCATCTGGATCAGAGTTTCTGAATGTGGGTGTGTGGCAGTTTGTTCAAGACATATTTTATATAACTGTCAAAGTCATTTTTTTTTTTGCTTTTCCTGATTTCTTCATATATATATTTTGAGATCAGTCAGTTTCTGTGCTCTTTATTTCTCTGTTTCTCTCATTCTCTTTTTTCCATATTTCTCTCTTTTAATTTTTTTGTTTCTTTTGGTTTTTATTCGCTCTTTCTCTCTTTTTCTCTCTCTCACTTTACCGGTAACTCACTTTCTCTCTCTGTTTTGATACATCATTATTAATTTATATTTTTTTTCTGAAAGTGTACACATTTTAATTTAATAATACACACAGACAATCATACAGCTGACAACATCATAAATTTCACATTTATAATATTCATATTTACAGTATTCACATTTATAATAATCACATTTACAGTATTCACATTTATAATTTTCACGTTTAACTTTTTAATGGCACATTTACAATTGCCACTTTGAAATTGACCAAGTTTACAGTATTCATATTTACCATGTTCATATATGTATGTACCATATGTTCACAAAACATAACAAAGCATTGCCGCTTCCACCTCTGTGACATTTTACAGTTACTTTACACAGTACATGGTCCTGACACCTCTACCAGGTCATTACTGATCAACAATCAGTACAGGACTTCCTGGGAACAAGAAAGATGGTTATTTGGTCATTACACTGATTACTTGTAAAAGCATGCTGGGAAAATTCGAGGATGTCGAGCGAAAGCCCAGACCACTTACACAGACCGAGTACCCTCCACACAGGATGGTCTAATGGACTAATGCTCATACCTGACACTTTCACATCACAGTTTTAAGAAAAAGTGCTTTTACATTTAGGGAAGACAGGATTTGTGTTGATTGGTTCATGAGTTGACGTCTGATTGAGTACATCTCATATAACTTTGTTGTATCATCCAAAACCCCTATATCTAAATCAGTTCAAAAGTTGTTTTAAATTCATATTTTAAACTCTTGTACTGTGATCTTGCTGATAGTATACGTGTTTTTGCACTTTTTACTCATTTTCACATGATTTTATATAACATTTAAAAAAAAATTAAAAGACACTATTTTAAGCACCCAGTAACAGTAAGCCACTTCACTTTTTAGTGAGCTAATATTAAACTATATGACAAGATCTGGAAAATGTTCTTTTGTTTTTTCCTCTACTGTGCGTCTTTCTTGTTGAAAAATGAAATTTTTAAATTCTTTATTGAATCAAAATTTAAAATTTTAGTTTAAGGGTAGATAGAAACATAATTTTAACATTTTAAGGTTTTTTTGGACAATAATGATACTTTAAATGATATTGCTAATGGGATTTGGAGCTGAAATGTCATTCATAATTTTACTTTTCACAAAGAATGTGTAAAATTAAGACAGCCTGTGCTTTGAAATTGTTTGCTATTTTATAAACAGAATACCAAAAAGACATGGCTCTATTCATCCTAAAAAACTGTGGAAATCCAAGAAACTGGCAAATTTAAGTTCATTATTAATTATCCTGAGTATTTTTCTTTATCTTAGCCCATCAATGTAAATTTTTTATGCAGTGAAAGTTCTTTATTTTTGTTTTATTACTTGTTGTATTACTGGTGTACTGTGTGTATTTCAACTGTTTTACATTATAACACAGAAGGTTAAGCTAGTCCATAGCCTTGAAAGTGAACTTGTGATAAAAAGTTTATTGGAAAATGGCCCGATTAAACAATGTTTTTACTACTATCTCGTTGTAAATGGTGACATTTTGGCCATTGTAATCATCAAATTGACTTTATTGTATCATGAAATTTGATTGATATTGTCCATGAAAATCTTTTAAATTCCTTAAATATGCATTTATGTTAACATTGGGAACACTTAGAACGATGAGAGGACTAGTAATTATAAATGTATTACCTTATATTACATCACTGCATCAAAAGTTGACAGATAAGTTAACGTAGCATCCCTGGCAGAAGCCCTTTAAATTTTAAATCAATCAAAAGGCTGTTTCAAATGAACATAAGACCCCGTAAAGTAAATATTTAATATTCATTTTAAACCTGGTACAGAGTTCTTCCTGATAGTATATGTATTTATGATAATCACATTCATTTTCATATGAAATTTTAACATTAAATTTTTTTTTTAAATAATACACAATTTTGAGCAACCAATAACAGTTAACCACTTAAATCAAACTGCATAACACTAATCTAAAAACATTTCTTTTCCTTGCCATTTTGCTTTCTAACTTAAAAATTAAATTTAAAAATTTTTACTCAATAGAAAATGTTTAATTTCATTTTTAGACATGAAATATACTTTATGATATATACTCTTGACATCTGTGATTTCTCAGAGCTATCAGTTTTCTGAGAGCTGTGATGTTCACTTCATTAGTTACCAGTGATTTTTGCAAGACTGGATACTCTGCAGTGAACCTTAATTTTGACAGTCATGTGACAGATGAGCTTTCTGCTGAGTTGTTTATAGTGTCTAGTCTGAGGTATGCATCACCTTTAAAGGTGTGGGATCTCAGATAGAGGATTTCTTAACGGATATTATGATATATTGAAGATTCTCAGAAAGGCAAAGAAGAAAATCCTGAATTGCTTGATAACTTAAGGACACTGGCCATATCCCTCCCCCATTGTCCATTCACAGTTCCTTTCTTCTGATAATAAAAGAGGTCATTTTGGACTAATTTATACCACACACTCAGCTTTTATATTTTCTTCAGAATTATTCATGTTTCATACTCTTTGGGTTGGACATAGGGGTGTAACAAATTAACAATGCATTGAAAAATTGTTACATTGATTTGCAAGCCCTCGATTAAATTTTATTGATTATTAACCTCCGAATCAATTCATATCAATTATTATTTTAATTGCATTTACTATCCTGAAGTCCTGTGTGTGCTCAAATTTGACAGAGCAGTTCTTGATGACGAAGCTCTTTATCATGTATGAATCCGAAATTTACCTAAAGGGTTGGCTGGTGAACCACTCCACTCATAAATGGTTGTGACAAACAGACAGAGAGCAACATTTGCTGAGTTTACTAAAGTAATTTTGTTAAAATTACTTTATTTTTTAAAAAGTCTGAAACTGACTACTTTAATGAGAATTGAACTGAGAGTTGAATCGAAGGTAAAGAATCAATATTTGAATTGATTCTAAGAGCCTAGTTGAACATGACCCAGCAGTTAAGGTGGTGGACATTTGATGATCTTTGGTGCAAAAATTAAGATCGATGAGATCTCACCTGGACCCCAGGGATTCACTCAAGTGTCGTTAACAACTTATGGATAATTCCTAGTCCAGTGCATATGAAGCCTGGGACCCTGAAGGCATAAAAATAACATACCATTTATTATATGGTAACCTTCATCCTCATTAAGAAGTCAGTGCCACCTACAGGCCAAGGATCGATCCTTTACAGAAAAATATATCAGTAGAGAGACATTCCTGTTCTGTTTAAGTTTGGTGAAACAAAAATGTAAAAAAGTGTTTTTCTTGAGACTTTTTTACAGGATTGAAGACAGTTTATTTTCCAATAACATTTGCCACCCAAAATTGTGACTTTATTTCCTGTTTAGAGTCCCCTTTTTCTTACACCAACCTATGACTTTAGTTCACACCCCTGTCTGTAAGTTCTTTTACAGTTATTTTTACTCTCTTAAAATTAATAAATTTTGTGTCCTTAATAGTCAGCCCTGAGGTGAGATTTTTAGCTGTCAGAGGTGGTCTCCCAGATTCCAGGCATGGACTGTATATATAAACTATGAGTATAGTACTTGGTGTACACCCAGTATATACTGACAGCTACAGGGGTAATGCATACTAGTGTTTATTCCTCTGAGTATGTCATGTAGGGGTGTATTATCATAACAAGGATGGACCCTGTGTCCTGCAGATGTCCAGTCAGGACCACGTTGTTTATAAACCTGTCTCCTGTGGCAGCTGTCATTTGTGCAATATGAGGCCCCCTAACTATAAATATACAGCCTTTTGTCATAATATCTGACGTGTGTTTGGCCTGGTTAATGTTCCAGTATGCTTCTTATGACAGTAGATGATCTGTTGAAAATAGTAAATGTTTACATAGTGAGAAGGGGCCTGCTCATTATAAAACCATTACACATATCCCCCTTCAAATGGCTTGTGGTTCAATAGACTATTGAGTATGCCTGAATTTGTTACTGTGTGTGTATTGAATTATACAGATTCTTAAAGGTTCTGTAGATTCTGTAGACTTTGTTCTGTGTTTCATCCTCAAACCTTGCTTCATATAAGATAACTAAAGGTTCTTAGTAGGGTACATATCTCCACTAAGGCAAAAAATAAAAAACTTACTTGATAGTTTCTTTTAACCAAATTTTGTACTAAAATGTAATGTGTTCTTCCCTGCCCTATGTCCCTGTGTCCCTATGTCATAGAAATCAGATGTCATTTTGTATACTCCTTATTTACAACAAAACTTTCTAACAGAGGAGAAAACATACCTCACGCAGGTAATTATACACTTTGGCCAGAAAACTAATTCAACTGCACATCATCCCCTGTGGCCATTAGGCTTAGTGTATCTCAGTAATTCATGTATTTTGTCAATGGCAGGTTTTCACCAGAGAATGGTCAATGGTCATTTTTATCTCAGCTGACTATAAGTCATCTGAGCTATAGTCGTGGTCCTTTGTCCGTCCATCCGGCCATCCCTCCGTTAACAGGGCACATTCTAAAACCGTTGGACCTACGTATCCAAAATTTTGCATACCATTAGATGTCCCCAAAACTCATACCATACCGAAAATTGGGTCATTAGGACTTTGTTCCTTTGAGATATTCAGGAAAAAACTCTGTTTTCCATAAAAAAGCCATTGTTACACTTCAAGGCTGCCTAATGTCAAAACTACTGATCTGTTTTTTATCATATTTAGTATTCTTATTCTTCCATACATTTTCCATGAACATACCAAAAATTAGGTCAGTATTAGGTATTATTTTGAAGTTATGGGCCCAAATATAATGCAATTTTTAAAAAATCAGGAAATATATTTACTCACCTAACATGAGAATTGCTGAAGCTGGAGACTTTTTTTCAGGAATATAACTTTATTTAATCAAGGTTCAATTGTTTACCCAAAATTAGATCTGAATTTTGCAAATTTTTCAAATTATTAGCAAATCATTACCTTAAATTTTTTCAACCTTTGGCAATGGCACATTTTTTCCCTGTAAGCACTGTTGATTTAATTTTCACGGCATATTTACATAAGGATTTAATCTTTTAAAATCTGAAATTTCAAAGGAATTGATTGAAAAGAGTAGCTTTAATTCAAGTTTTCATACACCATGTCAAGTGTCGTTTAAATCTAGCCCACCTAGTAACACAGCCTTCACTTGCATTATGTAACCCACCCCAGGCAGCTTGCCTTGGCCCTGCATTGCTACTACTAGCAGGCTTCCACTCTGCCCTGCACTCCCCCCCCCCCCAGATAGTGCATTAACTAGATGAATGTTATAATTTTCTGTATTTTCTTTTATTCTTTGCTATGCTACATTTTAGATTTTGAAATGTACCACCAGGGTTACAATGATTAAAGTGCACATTTTATTGTGTCCACAAAGTGGTGTATTGCTATGAAAGTGTGGATGTTTATCAGATAAGTAAATTCTTACTTCAGAAGAGTAAAAACTTCACCAGGTGTGAAATTGACTATTAATTCCAGTAACAAATTATAGCCGAGATAGTAATTAGCACAATGATTTTGTTTGTCCCTCATTCAACCAACTGTGTATATTTTATTTGAAAAGATGTTTTTATTTTATCAAATTTACTGAATCTTTTATTTTATTTCGGTGAATAAAATTAAGCATGCACTGAAAACTCCAATGTGCAAAACTTTTAAATAGTGATTCAAGGAATAATCTTGTAGATGCCATGTTGTGGCATTATTTTCTTTTAATTTCAGTTTAAACATTTGTGATTTAAAAATAGTAAAATATTTGTGTATGCATAATATGACCCAATATGAGCTACACTCTGGATAAATAATGATTGCAACTTAGAATTCTAATATTTTAACTTAAATTTTCAGTTTTTTTTTTATTACAAATTTATAAACTTGTAAATAAAAAAAAATGAATCAGATAAAAACTGTTAATGGGAAAAGTTAATATGCTTAAAAATAGGCTTATATATAAACTTAAATGCATTATTCCCTTGAAAGTGAAATAAAGGTATTAGTCCATTCTGTCCACTTGCCTGTCCATCCATAAATTTTTCATATGCATCACAGTATCTCAACACTTTTACTGTTTTTCTATATGACAGTCTTGTCAGAGTATTAGTTTGCAATCATATATTTAGAACTTTACTATAACCAAGTAGGAGGGCCCCTTTCCTCTTAGGTTCTCATATGCTTATATATATGAAAAACATTACAATAGAATATTATGCATATTTTGCATTTGCAAAAATTTCAAACTTCAGCTGAGCGCCGTGACCCATGGGTCCCTTGTTAAACTGAAAGGAATTATTTTGAATGTTTTAGTTCTGATGAATGTTACAGTCATAGATTTGTAGTTAAGCATTATGTATAGTCACAGAATTTTGTATATTACAAATAAACAGGGATGTGATGCACGGTAGAACAGCGATACAGGGTAGGTCAGTGACGTAGGGTGGGACACTGATGTAGGGTGAGACAGTGATGTAGGGTGGGACAGTGACGTAGGGTGGGACAATGACACAGGGTGGGACACTGGTGGTGGGTGGGACACTGGTGTAGAGTGGGACAGTGATGTAGGGTGGGACAGTGACATAGGGTGGGACAGTGACATAGGATGGGACACTGATGTAGGATGGAACATATTAAAAATAAACAGGGATGTTTTGCACGGTAGAACAGCGATACAGGGTAGGTCAGTGACGTAGGGTGGGACACTGATGTAGGGTGAGACAGTGATGTAGGGTGGGACAGTAACATAGGGTGGGACAGTGACATAGGGTGGGACACTGGTGGTGGGTGGGACACTGGTGTAGAGTGGGACAGTGACGTAGGGTGGGACAGTGACATAGGGTGGGACACTGATGTAGGGTGAGACAGTGACATAGGATGGGACAGTGAGGTAGGTGAGACAGTGACATAGGGTGGGACAGTGACGTAGGGTGGGACAGTGAAGTAGGGTGGAACAGTGATGTAGGGTGGGACAGTGACTTAGGGTGGGACAGTGACGTAGGGTGGGACAGTGACGTAGGATGGGACACTGATGTAGGATGGGACGGTTACATAGGGTGGGAACAATTTGCTCAGGGGAAAATATTTGGCTGATCCCGGTTTCGAAACCAATATTTTCCCCTGAGCAATTTGTCTTCTTAAAAAAATAGGGGCTCGTCCAACATGACGGTAAACTTTGTTGCCCAGGAAATAAGCTCACAAAAGTGTGACTCCTGGGATAATAGTCTTGTTCTAATAGCAGAACGCTCTTAAGAGGGGGTGTGTTATGGGGTGACATAAAAGCGGACCATGCCGGACTTGTGCACCACCCACATGGGTTCAAATCCCGGACAAGCCCACATTTTGTTATGAAAACAAATTATTCAGGGGAAAATACTGGGCCGATCTGGGATTTGAATCCATGTGGGTGGTGCACAAGTCCACTTCATCAGCAAAGCAAGCTTCACTAGCAAGACAGTTCGGTCCGCTTTTATGTCACCCTGTAACACATGGCCTATGGGCCGAAAGTGCTGTTTTGTCTTGGGTCCTCTATAGTCTGTGGAGACCCCATGGTTTCTCTGTAGCGGCCTGTCTGATGACCCAGACAGTTAATAGTGGGTGGTCACTGAAAGAAAAGAATAAATATCACAAAATATATTCAACTAAGAGACATGGCCCATGGGCTGACAGTGCTGTTTTGTCTTGGGTCTTCTATAGTCTGTGGAGACCCCTTGGTTTTCTCTGTAGCTGCCTGTCTGATGACCCAGACAGTTAATGGTGGGTGGTCACTATGGTGTGGCTTAACTTCATTGTCTAGGGCTGTGTAAACAATGGCTAACTGGTGGTGTTCCTCCAGCTAATGTGAGGGCTGGACCAGCCTGTAACACATGTTTAAGGACTGACCTGGCCTGTTGAACATGTGTGGCCTGTCTATTAGGGACTCTTTCATCTTGAACTTTCCTTACTCGGCTCAAGGAAGCTACATAGCCATGCAATGGAGGTCTGTAATAAACATTGATATTTCTTGGAATACCTAGAAGAGCAGAAATATATATCTAACAGTAAGGCCAGACTTTTTTAATTCTTTGGTTTACGAACATGATTGACAAAAATGATAGGTAGGAGGTAGGAAAAAAAAAAAAAATTGGAACAAACCTGGATACTTGTGTTGGTGAATCCTGTATTGTACAGTTGGGTTATAAAATTCATATTTAAATGGCACTATATAAACCTGTATAAAATATATAAGTAATATATAAAAATTAAAATATTATCATCATCCTCTTGAGGTTTCCACATGAATCATGTGTGTGCCATGTTATTTCAAGCCATTCAAATGTCATTGAAGGTAAAATAATGACAAATAAAAGTTTAAACAGTAAAACTTAAATATGATTTCATACACATCTGAAATAAAACTTCAGTCTCTGTCACTGCCAAGTGAACTGCCTATTTTATAAAGTTTTACAAATTAAAGACCAGTCAAATACTTATACAAATACAAAATAATATATTTTTGTCAGATATGCAAAGAGAATACTTAATATTCACTGCTAGCATGATAGAATGCAGTTTTTAATTTTCAGTCGTGAATGACAATAACAACGACAATATGCGACTTTCAGCTATTCGCCCATTGTTTATCAAATGTCAACAACATGGAACGCGAGTTGTTTTATTCATGACCATTTCCTTTTTGGTGTTGCACATGTTTGATAGTCCTTTGAATATACAACAACTGCTAATAAAATGAGGTTTCCATTGGAGATAACATTGAATTATTCAACTATTTTAAAATTTAAAAAAGTATTAATAATCTTTATTTATTAATAGAGAACTGCATTTCTTATCACGGCCGTGACAGTACGTACCGTACTCAGTTTAATATGCCGTCACTTGGTCACTGTCAGTCTGGTATAACTTTTCGGCATCCATACACAACAAAGCTTAATTCCATCACATCTGTTTGGAACAATTAAATTAATCCTTTTAAAGTTTCTGCATTTTAAATGACTTTTATTTTAGCTTGTTTTGACAATAAAAATACCCGCAAAGCCAATGCTTTACATAAACCCGCGCAACTAAGACTACAGATAGTCGAAAATACTGCAGAAACCCGGTGAATTCCTGGAGTTTTCTAAGAGTACATGATGACCTCATGCAGTATATAATTTCATCTGTTCAGTAATTTTCTTTTAAGCGTTACAAGACTATGTTTTTAAGTTTTGACAAGTTATAATATTTTTTAAGAGTAAACTTGTGAAACTTAGCCAATTTGCAGTAATAAATAGCCTCTGACTTTGAGTGCAATAATTAGTCTTAAGAAGTAAATTTGTTTGTATATCCAGCAAGTTATTAACAGTGGCAAGCTGGTATAGCCGCTATGCAACCAAACTAATTTTCTTTTCTAATTCACATCTATCTATAACAAATATGTTTAACGAGGTAAATATGACCTAAACGCTGTTTTGAAAATGTACTGTAGTGCTGAAAACAAACTTTGAAAACTCTCCAAGAATTCTCAATTTCCCTGCTGAATCTTTTGACTACTTGATGGCCAATCAATTGCATTTATGGCCCACGGATACCCTATTGTGATTGGCTTAAACCCTCCACCTGTCATTATGAAAGTGACCTTATTAGCCAATCATAAGAGTTCTAACTTTTGAAGTGATCTAATAAACACAGTCACTAAACATTTCATTTGTCAACAACCGTGTTGCATTCCGCGACGCAATATAAAAGGTAAAAAAAGTCAAAATGCCAATTTTATTTTTTTTCTGAAATGAGGAAATCGGAGGTCGGCGGGTTTGTAAACCGAAAAATTAAAAAAGTCTGGCCTAAGCCAGGAAATGTTCATAAGTGTGCAATTTTTCAGTATTCAGTGCATGATTGTTCTGAAATTTGGTGAGCACATTTATCTTGAATATCAGCTTAATCTGTGGTACAAGACTCATGGGGCTACCTAGTCTTTTTACAAAAAATTCAGTCATTCAGCTTACCATTGACTCAGTGGATTGTTCTGAAATTTGATATGCCCATGGATTTTGGGTAGCTTTATACAGTGAACAGGACTTGTGGCATTGATTAATATTCTATGTCATACAGTTTTAATTTCACAATTTTAAAGTTAAAATTTTTGTATATAGTGGTAAGTAGATGGAACCAAATTAGAAGTGAGTCCTGCCAAAGTCTAGGATAGAACAGCACCATCAGTGCCACAGTATTCTTGTTTCAAGAACGTAATTAACTTGCTCTAGACACGATGTCACATCGAGCAGTTTTTGAAATTTCATCTGTTGAAAGGCAGCATTTCATGGTTTCAAAAATAAGAATAGGTAGGCCTAATATGAATGCTGTCACATATCCCTGTAAAAAATCCCTGTGGTACTGTGTAGAATATATGTGTCAAGATGTAATATAATTACATACCTTAATTAGTTTCACTCGTATATACTTTCTGTTGCATTATGTAGGTATAGGGGGTTTATACCATCTGCTTATTGCTTTAAGACTATGAGGTAATCATCTTGTCATAAGACCAAATGCAGGCCAGCTAAAAGAATGAGAACTAATCCTGATGACTGGCTGTTTGCTGGTTATTAATAGTGATCCTATCTAGTCTTATAGTAATCAAGTCAATCAGATAATTACAGTGTTGCTAGGAGAGTCTAGGTCTTTTCCACCATTAAGGAACAACAAAACTTTTCTGGGCCTTGTTTTATTATTGCTGGAATGTCGTATATATTGGCCTGAAAGCCTGCCCCAGGCATTACACCAGGGAGTGATCGTGTAGAGATTGGCCTACCAAGATCCCGAGAAAAAATGTGCCGCAGACACTCTTGATACAACGATGTGTCACCAGTGCAGCACAGTACAATTAGACCTGGCATGATTCACCCATGTTAAGGAATGTTGTGATTTTTTGCTGCAGCTTAAGCCAGAGTTGCATAAGGTTTAATTCCTGGATTATTTTATCATAATGATAATGTACAGTTGCTATAACACCATTTCTCAATATATACAGTTGCTGATAAATGACCTTACAGTAAAACATGGAACGACAATATTTAAACTGTGCTTCCAGAAAACATCCTCATTTAAATCATGAACATGCATACCATGAAGTTATTTGAAAACTAAAAATCAATGAAGACTATTCAGTGTGCTAGGCATGTGTTTCCATCAGCTTAATTTGGTGACAACCATAGCAGCAAATAGTTGTATCTCAGCAAGTTGATTCTCAGAGACATCTAACAACAGACTGTCACAATTAGTTGTTAGCAAGTAAACTATGAACTAATATCATTACAGCATCAGTTGATAAGCACCAACAGAATCTACTTATATTCCTAGGATTATACATAAGTTTCTACAGATTTTTTATATATTTCTAGGAATATACATGAATTTCTACAGAAACTGTAAATATTTAAATGCAAATACCCAAGTTTCTACTGGTTCTGCGTTGACTTCTAGGCATAGGCAGGAGTTTCTACATATTCTACTTATGTTTCCAGGAATATACATGAGTTTCTACAGATTCAGCATATAATTCCTGGAATATACATGAGTTTCTACAGATTTTGCATGTATTTTCCAGGAATATACAAGTTACTACTGGTTCTACATCAATTTCTAGGCATACACTAGAGTTTCTACAGATTCTACTTTTGTTTCCAGGAATTTACATGGGTCTTAATAGATTCTGCAATATTTTTTTCTAGCCATATACACAAGTTTCTACAGTATTTGTATGTTTTCAGGATGAGGCTGGAGGAACAGGTGGTCTTTGTGGCATTGAAAGCCCACCAGCCATGTACTCGTCAGGTAGATACCTCACTGTATACTTCAGGTAAGTTATACATGCAGTACAAAGTACAAAACATCACACCAGAACAGCATACCAGGACTGTAACAACACATATATTGATATACAAAAGTTAAGATTAGTGTTCTGAAATAAAGAACAACTATATATCCAGAAAGATTAATTGCTTAAGTCAGTATATTATTGTACATCTAGATACATCACCAATTTACCTTTATTTTCATGAATCGAAGGTCTGATATTGGAACCTCCCAATTACAGAACCAGGGAGAACCTGGGTTTTGTCTGTAATAAAGAGGTGACAATATTGGAGAGTTTACTGTAATTTATTTCTACTCATAAGGGTAACCATCAATAATAGAGAGACACCTTAATTGTAATAGGGCAATGCCCATTAAGAGGGGGGTTTGTATATAAAGACTGAGTCTTATCACTCAAGTCATGTAAAATCAGTGTTATAATCAATAATTTTGAACATTTATAAAACATATTAGTATATACAAAAAAAATCATAAAACATTATAAGAGGTCACAGATATACAAGAACCACTCACAAAAGGAACCCCTTTTTTTGGAAACACCTGCTGTTTATTGGCAAATACCCATGGTCCCACTGTATATGCTGCTCAAGGCATAATGAAGAACCCTTCCTGAGGTGTTGAGAAGAGCTCCTCCTGTCACAGGCATCAGTATCATTCGGTCACCTGGTCCCTGTGTATTAGTATTATGTGCAAGTATCTTCTACTAATGACAAAGTTTACAGTTATTAAAGCCTCTCTCGGGTGATAATGGGGAGCTGGACATGCTTTTACACCATTTGTGGGATATAGCTCAGCGAGGCCAGCTTTGAGTCATTATCAGCCAGAGAAATAAGGCGTGATAAACATGTTAACACGCACAGATATGAATAGAACCTGGGCGGTCAGGTCCAATTCTGTTAAGATATAGGGTGACATCCAATAATTACAGGTCTAGACCAGCATTGATTTGCTGAGCTGCTGGCGTATGGGAGGTATTCATGGGAATTGATCATATAGCACGGTGGTGTCAAGCCCCAGAATCAGCCTCCACTAAGGCTGATTGCTATACCCTGACACTGAGACAGGCTTAACTGGTTATGTTCAGGTTATAAATATAGGGGCATGGGGTACGGCAAAAGACAGCAAATATTATAGATTAGTTCTAATTCTGTGGTCAGTTTCATTTCAGAGTTTGAAATTATTACCAATTTGATAGCCTAATTAATCCTCATAATTGAGGCCTGATGACCCACTCACTGAGTGGCCAATCACACATTTAAAATATAAGGTAGAGGGTCTGATAGGGTGGCCCACTCATAAACTTTCTTGTGACAAAATGGGCTAACCCAATCCAAGCCCTGTGTTTAAAACATGAAGAGAGTTCACTGCAGGCTTTAGGTAATTGTCTAAAAACCTGAATGGTCCATCCCAAATTTTCCCAGAGTTCCAATTACACATGGCTGCCAAGTACTTGCCAAGTAGGTATTAATATTGGGTATACCCATAATAATTGTATCCCCAGACAAAGTCGGGATACTATGGTTTCACAACGGTCCCGCCGCCGCCGCAGAAAAACCTTGTGAGCGGGATAACTCAAAAAATATTTCACTGATCTTTTTCAAACTTTACATTTGATATAGGTAAGGGAACGAAGCCTATTTAAAATGGGGTCATGACCTATGCTAGGAGAGTGACCTTGACCATGAATAGGTCCATTTTTGCTGAAAATAACACAAATTCTTAAATATCTCAAGTAAGCTTGCATGGACAGGTCCAAAAGTCAAGGTGACCAAAGAATGTGGATAGCCTTGTGATAAACCAGAAACTGGTGGCGCCACCTATTATCCTTTTCTTGTTTTTATGCCTTTTAATACCTCAATAATTGCCACTTGACAGTACTGTAAGCATTATAAGTCAAAAACTAATAGACAGATTTCTTTCATATTATGCACATGTAGAGAGATGGGTTATGGGATGAGGTCTATTTACATTTGGGTCATGACCTTTACCATGAGAGTGGCCTTGACCATTAATGTGTCCATATTAAGTGAAAATCACACACCTCTTATGATATCTCCAGTGTTGATAGCCATATGGATTTCAAACGGGACTTATGTATGGCCCACCACTAAAGTAAGAACCCTATAGGTTCTAGGGTCATGAGGTCAAAGGTCAAGGTCATTGGACTCGCATCTTAAAAGATGCTGTGGATGCATTTTAAGCCAAACTTTCATCCCAGGTCTTCCATCTTGAATATATAGCTCACTTGCCGTTAGTGGATGATCCATATCAATTTTGGGGTCACAAGGTCAAAGGTCAAGGCCACAGGAGCTATCTGTCAAAAAATTAGTTTCTGGATGATAATTCTTGCTTTTATTGATGTACTGATTTCAAACTTGACTTATATATGCCCCATTGAAAAAGCAAGACTCCAATTGATTTTGGGGTCATGAGGTCAAAGGTCAAGGTCACAGGACACATCTTTAAAAAGATGTGGAAGCATTTTCAGCCAAACATTTCATCTCAGATCTTTTAACTTGCACATATAGTTCGCCTGCCAAGAGAGGAAGAACCCTATCAATTTTGAGGTCACAAGATCAAATTATGGATTGATAGATGAAAGAAACAATAATTGCTTGCCAAGTGTCAGTATATGCTGCTAAAAATGGGAGCCTATTCTTAAAGGGGGGGGGGGGCGTACTATGTCTGGGGATACTCTAGCACCTGCGGTGCCAAGAAATGTCTAGTTATATACTGATATATTCATTCCAATAAGAATATACCTTTTAAATGTTCTGCAATATATATTCTTTTCTCCTTATGTATTAACCTTAACCCATCGGATTGACTGTAGCCGCTCTGTACAAACATCAAGTCTTACACCCATGTGAATGCAGAAATCTTCTCACACGTGAATGCAGAAATCTTCTCACACAAGTTTTGATTACATTTCTCAAAATATCTTACAGAAAATATATGTGTGATAGGAGTATTTTATTCTGTCCCAGGACCTTGTCCACAATTTTTTTGCATTGATTGTTCTAAGAATATTTTTTAAAAATACTTGCAAGCCTCTTAAACTGTTTTAAAATTAAAAAAATTACAATATTCTTCAAATTTATGATCCACCGGATTCAATGGAAGGTATTACTAACTCAGACAGCTATATTGTTTGATACCTCCTACACCCATCAAAACCAGAAATTTTTATGCCATCTTACTTGTATAAAATATAATCATGAAGAAAAAAGTGGACACAGACACTGGTATGAAATATAGTATTCCTGATGACTGAGTGTATGGTGTGGTGTGGTCCCTTAAGCATGGTCTCTTGTAATAGATTGTGACACACTGTAACACAATCCAAACTTAATATATTATGTGCATGTCACAAATCTGGTCCACAGTACTATGATAAATTGTAGTATTAAAACACAGGAATTCCTACCATCTTAACCTGCGAGAAAACTTATGATGTGACCCTTTTTATAAACCAAGATTTAGTATGTTGGCAAGAGCCAAATGAGTTAATGTAAATAATCTCATGCAACTGGTAAAAAATTAAATTGTGTAAAATACTTAAATCAGGTATAATAGGGCTAATATATGCTGGGTTTTTTTCATATATAAATCTTTATATTTTATATGTTTAAAAAAATGTTTTATGAACCTATCTTAAAATATAACATAGAAGAAAATGAAACTTCATAAGCACTAAGTCAGGTTTCTGATGGTACATAATAAATCTCAAAATCTGTCAATCAAAAAGATGTTTCAAATGGAGGAAAGATAGTAAATACCTGCAATCCATGTGATAAAACCACCCACTTGAAATATTGTTTACCAATGGTTGTGCTAATTGAAAGGTGACCATTCTAAATTTAATTATCTCCAGTTTCATTCACTGCGCTGGCAGTGTCTGTTGATAACATATATCAATATCCATTTACTAGGACACCAAGATAGTCGCCCAATCAGGAAGGAATCCATTACTTGGGTACTATAATTTACAAGTTGCTGGCTCGTTGATTTTCTTTGACAACCCTTACCTTGTAGATTAGGGGTGTTATTGCCAGGGGCCTGTCTTTATGGGCCCACAAGGGTCACTTTAATGTAGGTAGGATTACTGCCAATGTGGTTGGAAGTAGATAACTTGACAAGTTAATATACAGTCAAATGGGGTCATTTACTAAACCATGGCAGTAGTTAACATTATTTGACACCCCGTGGATAGGTACTTCTATTGTAGTGTTTTTCCGGCTCATTTGTGCAACTGCGACATAAATATGGTACGTGTAGTCAGAAAGCTATAAACAGACCGACTGGTGCTAACATGAGTGTCTCGATCCATGCTTTCCTCATGAGAAAGGCGATGGAAAATTATGATAGGCTAATTCTCTGTATTGCTCATGTAAAACCAATAAGATTAATTGTCAGAATAAGCTATAAAGGTTTTTGAGGTGATTAGGAATATGTTTTTGTCGTCTTCCCGTCTTTTCAATCAAAATTTAAAATCCTAAGCTTTCTTGGTCTTATTACATGAATTTCTTATGAATATTCATAAGTTCCTATTGGGATGAATATTTATGGCAAGCTTTGAAAGTCAGTTTTGATATTTTTTGTCAAGCAAGACAAATACTTAGTAATCTGAATATTCTATTGGTGTTAACAAAATTCAAGAGTTTTTGAAGCCTTATCATTTACGCTCTAAAGAGGACATTCTGAAAATGTCATTTAACATGTTTTAATTTATTTTGTTTTAATTCTTAATTATTTCTTAACTCTTTTAATGACAAATGTTATGCAATTAATCATGCTTTTGTGAATAGCTGAAATAGATTTGGATATTTTGTATATTTACTGTTTTTGTCAGGTTGTATATGTACCAAGACGACATGATATCTCATGAAACAACTTGTTCATGTGCTCTTTTCAGCAGCCCATGTGTGCACTCTTGTTGATATACAATAAATCAGCTCCCAACTAAAATAAAATCTAAAATTGTTCTATTGTTCATTTCCTAACTTTACACAAGGTATAAACTTGGGCAAACAAGTGAGTAATATATTGTCTTTCATTCAGTTACATATTAAGTGAATCTGAAATTCTTATAAAAGGGTAAAACCATGGGAAATATAGTCTTTGGCAAACAAGTTGTTTATGTATTAATGACTTCATTTAATTGCATACTAAGTGAATCTAAAACCCTTATATAAAAGGGTAGAAACTTGGGAAATATAGTCTTTTGCTAAGAAGTGAGTTATATATTAACTTTCATTTAATGATATATAAAGTGAATCTAATACCCTTATAAATATTAATGACTATTGAATATAGATGTAAGTTGTCAGACATTCAAATTTGTAACTGCCATGTCATATTAATGTTTCTTATCCTAAAGTCTCCTATCACAGAAAGAAATGTAGGCTACAGTGTATCTAAATGACAGAGTTTTCATCTGCCAGGGTCAGCGCTGTTTCCTATTGTTCAGCAAAAATTGCCCTTTTGGCTCTAAAATAACCACTGAAGGAAATGTTAAAGTTGGTCCCAACTGGATTGAATGAATTTATAAAAACAGCCATGTCTTTGTTTGTGAGTTAGTCTGATTTACACAAATGGTGTTATTGTATTTAGACAGGGCTGTTTTAACTTACAAGTTAAGTAAACAACACATGTTTTTGTAACTGCTGGCGGCATTTTGCTTTATATGAAAGGCACCACTTCATGACAGTCTACTTCAGATTAAGTTATGTGTTAACTGGCAGACTCCTGTACAGTTAGTAGTCCCTCCATGACAACCTCCCAGCCAGTTGGTGCAGTACCAATCTTCTCACAATAAATATAATATGAAAATACAAAAATAAATAAAATGACCTGACAGCTGGTTCTTTTTACCAGCAATCATGCAGTTTTGTCCCTCCCTTTTCCAGCCTATAAATTTGATTTTTCTGGTCTTGTCAGTGTCAGGTTCAGAATTGTTGTTTATTATGTGTTAACATTATACCACTTGATCGATTGAATCAACCCAAATGTAAAGTAAACAAAATATAAATGAGAAACAACCTTTCATTGTTCTTCTACCAGGACCAATCAGAAGTGTTCACCTCAGTCACCTGACCAACCTCAGCCAGGTTTCCTCACAATATTCCAAATACATACTGTGGTTTATTTTATTTTGTGATTTTTAGCTCAGCTGACTATAAGTCATCTGAGCTATAGTCGTGGTCCATTGTCCGTCGTCTGTCCGTCCGTCTGTCTGTCCGTCCGTCCGTAAGACTGGCACGTTTCGACACCATTGGACCTACGAATCTGAAATTCAGCATACAGTTAGATGTCCCCAAAATCTCCTACCATGCCAAAAATTTGGTCAGTAGAACTTCATTATGGGCCCAAACATAATGCATTTTGTAAAAAATCAGGAAAAATATTTCATCACTTAACACAAAACATGTTAAAGCTATGGACTTTTTTTCAAGTAATATAACTTTAATTAATCAAAATTAAATTGTATACCCAAAATTAATTCTGAATTTTACAAATTTTATAAGTTATTAGTTTAAATATAAAATTAGTACCTTGGCATGTTTTTTTCCTGTAATTGCTGTGGATTTTATTTTCAAAGCATGTTTTTATTTGCATTTCAACTGTTAACACCAAAAATTTGAAACCAGTTGATCAAAACCTGTTGATTTTATTCAAGTTTTCAAGCACCATGTCACATATTGTTTACATCAAGCTATTGTTATGCAGTTAGCTAGAGCTCATCTCCCCAGCTTCAGCTCTAAGTTCCTTAAATTTTGCATTCAGTTAGATGTCTCCAAAACCCCCTACCATGCGAAGAATTTGGTCACTAGAACTTAATTCCTTTGAGATATTAATGAAAAACTTCATTTTTCCATTAAAAACCCATTGTTACACTTTAAGACTGCCTAATATCAAAACCACTGATCTGACTTTGATCATATATAGTATACATATTTTTCTATACATTCGCTATGCACATGCCAGAAAGGATGTCAGTATTGCGTAATTGTTTTTTAAGTTTTGTGCCCAAACATAATGCACTTTGTAAAAAATCAAGAAATATATTTACTCCAATTACAAGGGGATTGCTGAAGCTAGAGATTTTTTGTCAGGGATGTAACATTATTTAATTAAGATTCAATTGAATACCCAAAATTATTTCTGAATTTTTCAAATTTTATAAGTTATTAGTATAAATATAAAATTAGTACCTTAAATTTTGCCCAAATTTGACCATGGCACGTTTGTTTCCTGTGAGCACTGTTGATATAATTTTCATATCATGCACGCATAAGGATTTCAGCTTTTTAGTTTAGAAAGCTGAAAGAAATTGGCCAAAAATTGTAGCTTTTATTAATGTTTTTAGGAGACCATGTCAGACCTTGGCTCTCTCAAGCCCCTCTTGAGTCACCTGTATGTTGACCTTGTTGAACTTTCAGCAAATTATGCATGCTTGACCGCGAGGCATTCACTGGGGCAGCCAGGCAGCTTATGGCCAGCCGCAGTTGATCCAGGTGTCCAACCCAACTCATCTAGTAGTTTTAACCAACAACATAACAATAAACAATAAATTAATAAGTTTTTATTGATTTTATAACAAATTAAAGAAAAATAGAAAAGGAATTTGTTAGTTTATAATAACAAGAAATTAACTTGCAGTTACTGATGATATAAGAATCTTGTAGCTATTGATAGAATGTCACATATTCCAAATAACACCATGCAGTATTTTTCAGTTCAATTTTAATGATAAAAAAGTAAATCATATTATTCATTACTAATCGTTAGGGATCATATGAAGGAAATTAATGATAGACAAAGATGCAGTTGATAATATTAATCTAGATTCCTACTGTGTCTTATGTGTACATTGATGTGAAATTAGTCCAAAATGAATATATTACATTTATTTTTTTAATATAAATAAAAGCCATAAAACCAGGTACTTATGATCATTATTTAAATTTGTGAATTTTGTATATTCTGGATTCTCAACATCATTGTTTGGCTAAAACTGAATAAATTCTAGACATGGCGTGAATGCTTTGCAAATGTATTTGATTATGGATATGAATATGTACTGCATTAAAAAATTTTATTGCATAAGAATGGGAATTCAGGTAAAAATGAAAGTATTTGAATACTAGTGCAGATACTGTCAAAATGTATTCATTAATGCATTCCTGAATGTATTCTATAATATTATTTTAATAATCATTTCCATTATATTTTATTTCAAAAAATCATATGTTTTTCTTATTATTTTTTTTAATAAAAATTATATTGGCACAATATTTGTTATTAAATTTTAATAAATAGTTAAACTCTTTTATTATATGTGCTGCTTATAAGTTATATGGCCAAGTCAAAATATGTGTGACAGTAGCACTCCGTTTGTTAATAAAATAAATGAAATCAATCCTCTTCCTTGTCTCTAGATACTATCAAAATCATACATAAGCTAAACACCAACAACTCATAATAAAGCTTATATTTATTACCACACAAAACCAGCATGTGCCTCATTCCCAAATCTTATTTTTTATCATATATAACAGCTGAGCGCCGTGACCCATGGGTCCCTTGTTACTTCTTCTGTGTTTGCAAAAGTTCAGTTTTTGTAATCTCACTCCACAGTAACATATACACATTGTAAACCCATAATTAATATATGTGAATTATACAGCACACACAAGATATTAACAAAGGAAAGTTTGAAATGAAAAATGGAGGGAATGGAAATCCTCATTCCTTATTATCACATAATATAAAAGATCTGATAAAATTAAAAGTAACATAAAAGATCCCTTTAATTATTTATTAAAGTAGTCTTTGGACTATTGACCCTTCAGGCATATATTGTTCACTTGTGCAGACAGGGCCATGGGGCCTCCTTATGATGACTTTTATTTTCAGGATAATTTCCCCTCCAGCAATATCACAAATTTGAAACCCTCACAAATGATAAAGCCAATAGCAGTTATCTAGGCTTTGGCAGGATCTCTGCAGGTAAACTTGGTCCCATTTATATTTTCAAGTCAGTACATAAATATTATGGTATAGAAGCAGAATTATTTACCTTTCATGTAATTCACAAAACATTATTTACTTGCATGGTGATATTACCCATGAAATTTGCTAAATTGACAGATATTTTTGCCTTATCCTTATGACACATTTGATGAAACAATAAATCTGTTTTAACTGTTTAAATAAAGTCTACAACAGCAGTGTCTCAGACCTGAAACAACATCATGGTCACAAGTGTCTCTGTGGTCAGTATTATTCATGTGACTTATAATTTCTAGAATAATTAGAAAGGACTATTCACTCATGTAAGAACCCAACAAACGTTTGTAAGAAAATTGTAGATTTAAATTTAGGACAAAACAGCCATATTAATCAGAGTTATTAGTGATTTTTTTCTGAGACCATCATAACAATTTGTGATATATACTGTCTTCACAAAATTGAATTAATTCTGTCAGCTATGTTTATTGGGGCATCAGGTGAAGAAGAACAACTTTAGATGAAAATAGTCTGAAGATGGAAATTAACACAAATTTTAAAGTTGACAAAGTCTCCAGAGACCTCAGTGTGTTCTTGAACTAACAGCATTGTTAAAGAAACATAACTGTTTACTGCATAATTAATATTTGTCAAGTCACAATGCCTGATAACCATTTTGCCCAGGCCAGTTTTTCCCGGGATTGATTTTATATTTAAAACTGCCAAGCCCAAGTTGACCAGCTGACCAGGACAGCTGTAAGCACACTCTGCATTTGTCACCTGCATTGAGTTTCAATTATAATGCAACATGAGCTGTAATAGTCCTATAGCTGCGGGATATATGTCTGCTTGCTGCTAACATTAAGAATAGGGTTTAAAACTTTACGGTTAAAACTCAGATTCAATGTAAAGATTTCCTTTTTCTGCTACATTGTACAATTGATATTTCCCATCAAATGATTTCCAGATAGAAAAATCTATGTCTTTTATATTTTCTTAATAATAATTTTAATTCACTCTTTTGTTGGATTTTATGTTCATATTTCCTTGATAAAATCCTTGGTAAGTTATATTGGAACTTATGATTTAGAAAAGATAAATATGATTATTTTAGCTGTCTTGGAAAAGGAACATAGATACATGTAGAGGGATCCATTGTTTCACATGCATTCATAAATATCTTACTGTTTTATGACTGTTTCTCTGTTTTAATGGATTTTCTGTATGGGGTGTTTTTTTATCACTTTATATCAACAAAACCTGACTCACTACATTGTTACCATGGTACCACCTGCCTGCATGTGTACATTAAAGATCCTCTTACATTTGTCACATGACTGTCACATGATAGTATAAATGTGGCATTATACTGCCTTGCATTGTGTAGAAATAGTTGACTGAATTAAAACATTAATGTTACAAAAACTAATTATACCAAATGACCTGGATATGAATTGTAAATCAGGGAATCTGATCTTTATTATCAATTATAAATCACTCCTTATACGTTGTATAAGTAAGTTTAACACGGCATATTGCTGTGCAGCTGCAGTCTCTATAACAGATTCTCAGTGCATCAAGAATTATTTTCTGTCTTGCAGTTAAAGGGTTAAAATAATTAAAAATTTCAGTGAGAAATACCTGTGATAATTTAGAGATAATTAACAGTGAATAGAGGGTTAAAATGAATGAAGAATCTCAATTAGAGATAGCTGTGATTATTTAAACATAACACTGGGTAGAGAGGGTTAAATTCAAATGACATTTTATATTATTTTAACTTATTATAATTTGTATTATTAATTATTATTAACTCAGTTAACATATGATGGGAACCTCAGTGAGAGAAAAGTCTGATTATATACACATAATTCTGGTCACTAGGATAATTTTATATGTGGATATAGCATCTATAAAGATACCATTTATACTTAAATTTATATACAAGTTTTTACTCTTGTATTTGGAATTTATTATAAAAACAAAATGTAGTTAGATATTGGCCTGTTCCCATTTTCCGGTTACAGCCATATGACTGATACAGGATTTTATCAAACAGTATACATGTACATTTTGTACATGTGATATTGCTGCAAAATAATGCCCCGTGGAATTTTGTCCATTAATATTTTATTCTGTCCATTAATATTTTATTGCAGCTTAGCTGTCATTATGATTTAAGATTTTCCTGGACAGAGTCACGGAGGTGCCTCTAATTGATAGAGGTGTGTCCTGTGTTAGTCACCGAGGTGCCTCTAATAGATTGAGGGTATGTTAAGGTGGCAGGCAAAGTCTCCTTCATCTTTTCACACCACAACACAAAGTATTATCAGCGGAACACACGGCCACCCCTCAAACTGCGGAGAAGAGTGCCCTGGCCAGGATGTGATGAGGTCCCTTGTATAGACGAGTGACGGCTCCTTCCAATTAAAACTCTCATTAATCAGTTCAATTGAAAATGGTGAATAATGGACCAAGATGTGCATGTAAGGCTGCCATGTCCTAAATGACAAATGATGCTGCCCCGATGTGGCCCCTGTCTTGTGAGCAAGAAGCTGGAAAACCGTAGGGGGCTGTCCAATGAGGGAAGGCGGCTTTTTGTTGATGTTACATCGCTGAATAGAACCCCTCGGTAAAAACGCAGCATCTCTTCCTGACTCAGTCCCACAGGACTTCACGAAAACGTGTAGTGCTTGTCTAATAGATGTAGGTATTGAGTCCTCATCAGTGGTGTCCGCAGACACTAGCATTGTATGTCCCATGCCTATCTGCAAGTGGGAACTCAAATTCTTTTCAAGTCTACACTATTGTTCTTTTTTTAGGTTAAAAGCTTCAAGGTTATTGAGGACCCATATGTGGTAGTCTCTCCCAGATTGAGTGCCAGTTTATAAACAGGTGCATTTGAAACTCACTTTGGCTTCTCAGAGAAATTTGCATGATTCCTGCAGTCTAAAAACAGTCAATCTGGTGGCTTTCCTCAAAACTTTCTTTCTTTAAATGACTATATTTACTTTAGTTTTGTCTTGGATGAATATAATGATGACTTGCAATTTAGTGAATGTTTGACAGATTGTTTTATGAATTTAACATGTCATTTATTTTTGGGGCATTATTCTGAATTATAAATTTGTATGGAAAGCTTTGATTTTCAAAAGGATTAATAAACAAGTTTATTTATAAAAAGTAACTTGTTTATGAAAATGTGTTTATAGATATGACTTTAAAAATAAAAAATAAAATTTGATTTTTAAATAAGGTTTATTTTAAAATTTAAACATTTTATTTGTTGATTTTGTATACAAGCAAAAAAGTATGAATAATATTTTAATTTTTTTTTAATGTAAAAGAATTTCATATGATTCATACTTCTAACTCCCAAATGTCCTTATTTGCTAGTGCAAAAATGCAGTAATTTCATTTGCAGTTGATTGCACCAAGATACTCATTTGAGAATATTTGTAGGAAAAACATTAGTTCGTGACCAGGATTGCAAGAACTTGCATTCAAGTGCAGGTACAAAAGAACAAGGGTCGCTGATGACATGCTTGCACTTGCCAGTTTTTGAGGAACAATTTGTCTAACAATCATTAGAACGTGGATTTCATCCCGTCTATAAGGATAAAAAAACCAGCACAGCTGGCCGGGGGGGGGGGGGGGGGGGGGAGGCCTGATTGAACCAACAATTGCCAGTAGCTGGTTTTCATGCAGGCACAATGCATATTTCATACCACGTCAGGTTGCATTATCGCATTCCATCGCTGTGCGTGTGCACCAATGTCTGCTGCCGAGTTTCTTTGTGGGTCACTAATGATTAGAGCAAATGATTTTCCATTATTGCCTCAGAAATGGCACCGGGGTCTGGGCCCAGGGTGGGAGGTTGGCCAGAACAGCTGTGGACAGGGCTCTTACATTTACTGTCACTGTCCCAGGGCTGTGCGATCCTCAGGGAGGTCCTGACCAGATGGTCAGCTGCCCATGATTCGGTCACCAACTTGTGCTGATGGGATTTGGTCAATGCATTACCGAGTCCTGCCACTACTTATGTCCATTCATACGTAACCCTGTCTGTCAATTACCATTATTACAGCTCAGTTAACTCCTTATAAAGTTACTGACACAGACTGCCCACTGCACTTCCCTATAAAGTCATTACTTTCAAATTTAACCCAGAGACTAATGTCGTTGTGCTCACTCATCCAAAACACAGGACATTAATCTTGTTGGACTTGGAAGAGTTTTCTATCTTTATATACATTATTGTATTAAATATACTTGAATTTGAATACTTCTTGATATCCTTGAATTCAACTTAAATTTGTCAGCTGAATAAATCCCTTACAAGAAAGTTTGCCATCATATGTACCTTCAATAATTATATTTGAATTTAAATAGTCTGATGTCCTTATATTCAGATTTTTCAGGTTTGTGTCTTCCTTAAAAGAGATTTACTGCCATAATGGTCAGGGAAAGTGAATTCATATTTATTACTTCCTCTACATTTCATCTCATTGAAATCATAATAAAACAAACCTATCTCAGAAATAATAACAATTCTCAACCCATAAAGAATTACAAAGATTTTATTGTATATTACTGCATGAGGTCAAAATAACTTGCTAACAAGTATTGTTTGACCATGCATATCCTGCTGCCAAATATATTGATAAAATGTAATATTTATCATTGTAAAACCAAAAATACCCAGCACAAAACCAGATTAAAGCTTGATAATTTTTCACTGACAAACATTTTGAATTGTTTCATGGTATACAAATCTTATATTGTGTATGGCTGTATTAATCACTTTATTTTTCTGTCTTTACTCTTATTATATATTTATCATATATGAAATTAGAATTCAGGCAGATTTAAATCCAGCTAGCTAGGTGAGATGGAAATTTTTATTTGGTCTTGGTAGAATTAAAATCATCTCATGAACAGAGGAAGGATTTCAGTCTCAGCTGGGCAAATTTTAAATTCTGCCTAGAGGAGATAAAAATTGTGATTTATCCTAGGCCAGATTGAAATTTGAATAATTATTCTTTAGTGAACCATTCTTTTGGCCTAGTAAAAATAATAATTTTGAACCTTGGGCAGATTTTAAATCCTTTGCTGATGACTTGTCCTTTAATCTTGCCTGGACCAAATAAAAATTTTGATCCCGTCCAGGTGGATTCAATGTCTGCCTTTGATTTCAATTTCATTTTCACTTGTGCCAAATTAAAAATTTAATTTTGACCTAGGCATATTTGAAATCTGCCTGGATTATTATTTCACCTGTGACATATATATAATAAGAGAATGTGATAAAAATAATTATGGTTTTATTTATATCATTTAAAATTTTTAAATATAGATAGTTGTGTTTGTCCATTTGTATGTAACTGATACATATGACACTAGCAGCTGAGAACATTGAAGATAAAATTTGAGCTATTCTCCAGACTTAATGCTTGAAGTGAATAGCTCAAAAATCATTCTGATGTAATTTGGCAGTAGTAACAATAAAATATGACTCCACTTATATCGATGACACCAGTAGCAGAGCTTTTTCAAATGATTTAATGCTGAAGTCATAATCGTGAAGAGGAATTATTGGACAGCGACCATTGATTTTACAGGATACCTAATCTAATTACATCATTAACTACACAGTCCTGGATGTTCAGAAATTTTCAGGCAGATGGTTGAGAAATCAAATTTACCTGCATGGGCGAAGAATGTACAATCAATTAACATGTGCATGTGCAGATTCAGCAATTATTGATCGTTAAAAACGGAAGCCCTGTTGGTGTTTGGGTAGTTGATAACTCGACACAAATTAGCTTATGATGACTTGGCAGTGATTGGTGACTCATTAACATGCATCTGACATGACCGTCTGTATCCAGTTTGGTAGTCTTTTGTCTGGAATTAATGGTCATGTGATCATCATGTGACTGACTGCCTTGTCCTTCGATGATCATGTTAAATTAAACCCAGGGTCATAGTAACACAGACCTTCAAGCAGTGCAAGTTGTTTTACCCTAACAGTTGTCAGTGTGCAGATATAGCCAGTTGTTTTATCATTTGACATGTGGAAAAACTAATGTCTGATGGGTTGTCATGTGACTCAAGTTTGTCCAGCAGTAGTCATGTACCAATAACAATGTCATCTTGTGACAGAATCAGATTTTTAGCAAATTCAGATTTGAAAAAAAAACTCTGTGATGATTTTCATATGACAGTCATGTGATCTTCAGCTTGACCTTTTTATTGACCTTCAGGTCACAGGTCATCTAGCAGAATCTGATTTTATGGAAAGGGGCACAAATGACACATGCAACATAGCACAGGCACAGCTATTGCACAGACAACAATATAGAAAATTATGCACAAATATGGCAAAGGGATAAATGGCAAAGACAGAATAGACAAGATAAAAGTGGCAGCTTAAATATGTGAAGAATAATGGAACAGACAAAATGGCAAAGACAAAAATGGCACAGCTGCAGACAACACAGTTAACATTTTTGTAATTGTCTAATTTTAAAACACCTGATTTAGGCCAAAATAAAAAAAGGTATGGTTCTCAGGCACTTTTTTTCAGAAATCAATGCGGGCAGGCAGTTTCTTTACTTTTAATTTTTTGGTATGTTTCAATAAAATTGACAAATGATTAGGGAAAAGCATGATAATAACAGATTTATTTTGCTAAACAAGTAAAAGCACTACATAAAAAAGGAAATTGTATGATTTTATCTTCTTGAAAGAAATGTCTGAGTGGTTGCAGCACAAAATTGGCAAGTTTCTATTGAAAATAAAAAATAAAAATTTTTGATGCAGTGGGTTTAAAATTGATGCGGGCGGTGCCTGAGAACCATACCTTTTATTTTTTTTTGGCCTTAGAGTTATTTTTTATGGACTTGCATGTTTGTGGACTTCTGTGGTGGAGTATTAATTTCGTATTTACGATGTCCTGTTCCTCACTGTCCACCTCGCATGCCATTTGTGTCCTTGGCAGGCACTGATAACGGAATTATGACTCAGTAATTCACTCATAATGGAAAGTAATTCATCACCACGGCAATGTAATGATGTCGTGTATCTGTTATGTGCTCCCTGATGAGCTCAAGATTTAAATGTTCCTCACATAACTGTTCTCAGATTCTGACATAATGAATTCTATGTAAGATGTTCAGGTAAAAAAAATGTATATATCTGTATCTGTGAAAAGAAGAAACTTGTTATTTTGAGCTTTAGTGAGTACTCTCTTTATATGAGGCTAATATACCGGTAGTAACATTTTGGTGGGGCCCCGTGGAGATAACACTCTATAGACTATATATTATCATACTGTATTCTATTGGGAATTATGCAGAGTAGTTTCTGCTTTTCCATATTTGCTTATATATATAAAAAGAAGTGAGATGTATTCTACCCATGTCAAATTTATGATCAGTTAATTTTTACTGAATTAATATCCAGAATATAAATATTGTACATAATTTTGTCCAAAATAAATGAAAGTGAATACTTTACTTTTAAACTGTGAGTACAAAACTGTATTTCCTTATTTTGTAGTAAAAGTTTTCTGTAACCTTTATTTATTCATAGTTTTATGGATTCCAGATGAGCAAGAATTGATTAACATTTACTAATTACAGTTGATGCAATTGATGCAAAACATGTGAAAGAAAAGAGAACTCAAGGACTCAAGTGTTTCCAAATGTGAAGTGTGTGTGCCTTAGATTCATTACTTATTGGCCTGCAGACATATAATGTTTCTTACTGGAAGGCATAATACATCTTGAAATAATATTTACTTAGACTATGAAGTGAAATTTTGGACCAAAATGTTAAACTTATTGTTATATTCTGATAAATACAGGACTTTTCAAAACAGACTTCACCTGAATGATGACGAAGTTGTTATAATGTATCCATATTTACCATATGTATTTTAGTGTGAATGCATGAAATCTCTGACTGTAGCAAAAGGGAAACTTTGAGAAAGGTCACAGAAAAAAAGTCTTTAACTTTGGCAAGTAATAAAGTCACAGGTTTCTTTGAAAATTGTTTAAGTCACGTGAAATGTAATCATGTTTTAGTTGAGAAACAGTCACAAGTTATTCAGATCATCAAAACTGGTATAGAATGACAGTGAAATATCTGAAAGTTTGTTTCTGAATATAGTTAGCATTTAATAAGTAATTTTTTTAAATTAAATAAGTGAAATTTTTGTCCTGCTATAAATTGAGACCTTTTTCCACCCAAGTTTGTTATTTTTTCTATGACTTTATTTCCTTTAACCTTTTTAGCTATGCTGACTATAAGTCATCTGAGCTATAGTCATGGTCCATTGTCCGTCGTCCGTCCGTCTGTCTGTCCGTCCGTCCGTCCGTCTGGATGTCCGTCCGTAAGACTGGCACGTTTCGACACCGTTGGACCTACGAATCTGAATTTCGGCATACAGTTAGATGTCCCCATAATCTCCTACCATGCCAAAAATTGGGTCAATAGGACTTCGTTCCTGTGAGATATTAAGGAAAAACCTCAATTTTTTATTAGAAATCTATTTTCACACTACAGGACTGCCTAATATCAAAACCACTCATCTGGTTTTCTTCATATTTACCATAAATATTCCTCTATATAGTTCCTATGTACATGCCAGATATTAAGTCAGTATTATATAATTTAAAAAAGTTATTGGCCCAAACATAATGCACTTTGTAAAAAAATCAGGAAGATATTTTGTCACTTAAGACCCAAAGTGTTAAAGGTAGGGACTTTTTTCCAGTAATACAACTTTAATTAATCAAAATTTAATTGTATACCAAAAATTAGATCAAAATCTGTTAAATTTTTTTAAATATTGGCAAAAATATAAAATTGGTACCTTAAATTTTGCCCAACTTTGGCCATGGCAAAGCTGCAAAATTAGGCTAGTTATTGAATTTTTTTGGAGGCTCTTGTTGTATTCCCTTACATTGTCAAGCAGTCCACTTTGATGACTGTAGGTCATTCAGTGCACATCTCTATGCTCCCCAGGCTGTTGACATAATTTTAGATGTCCCCAAAATCTCCTACCATACCGAAAATTGGGTCATTAGGACTTTGTTCCTTCGAGATATTAAGGAAAAAAACTCCGTTTTCCATAAAAAAAAGCCATTGTTACACTTCAAGGCTGCCTAATATCAAAACCACTGATCTGTTTTTGATCATATTTAGTATTCACATTCTTTTATACATTTTCTATGAACATACCAAAAATTAGGTCAGTATTGAGTATTATTTTGAAGTTATGGGCCAAAACATAATGCAATTTTTAAAAAAAATCAGGAAATATATTTACTCACATGAGAATTGCTGAACCTAGAGACCTTTTTTCAGGAATATTACTTTATTTAATCAAAATTCAATTGTTTACCCAAAATTAGATCTGAATTTTGCAAATTTTTCAAATTATTAGCATAAATAAAAAACAATACCTTAAATTTTGTCCAACTTTGGCACTGTTGATTTAATTTTCCCAGCATATATGCATAAGGATTTAATCTTTTAAAATCTGAACTTTCAAAAGAAATTGATTGGAATGAATAGCTTTAATTCATGTTTTCACACACCATGTCAAGTGTTGTTTACATCTAGCCCACCTAGTAGTACAGCCTTCACTTGCATTATGTAACCCACCCCAGGCAGCTTACCTTGGCCCAGCTTGGCCACTACTAGCAGGCTTCCCCTCGCCCTGCACTCATCCCCCCCCCCCCCCAGCTGGTGCATAAACTAGATGAATGTTATAATTTTTCTGTATTTTATTTTATTCTTGGACATGCTACATTTTAGATTTTGTTTTGAACCACCAGGATTACAATGATTAAAGTGTACATTTAATTGTGTCCACAAAGTGGTGTATTGCTGTGAAAGTCTTGATGTTCATGAGATAAGTAATTCCTTACTTCAGAAGAGTAAAAACTTCACCAGGTGTGAAATTGACTATTAATTCCAGTAATTAATTAAAACTGGGATAGTAATTAGCACAATGATATTGTTTGTCCCTCATTCAACCAACAGTGTGTATACTTTATTTGAAAAGATGTTTTATTTTGTCAAATTTACTTTTATTTTATTTTGGTGAATAAAATTAAGCATGTCCTGAAAAGTCCAATATGCAAAACTTTTTAATAGTGATTCAAGGAATATTCTTGTAGATGCCATGTTGTGGCATTATTTTCTTTTAAAATCAGTTAAAACATTTATGATTTAAAAATAATAAAATATATGTGTATGCATAATATGACCCAATGTTTTTTACTCTGTATATATAATGATTGCAACTTTTGCAACAATTCTAATATTTTAACTTATATTTTCAGGTTTTTTAATTAAAAATTTATAAACCTGTAAATAAAAAAATGATACAGATAAAAACTTCTTAATGGAAAAAGTGGATCTGCTTAAAAAAATAGGATTATATATAAACTTAAATGCATTATTCTCTTGAAAGTGAAATAAAGGTATTAGTCCATTCTGTCCACTTGCCTGTCCATCTGTAAATTTTCGTATGCAACACAGTATCTCAAAACTTTTACTGTTTTTCTTCATGACAGTCTTGTCAGAGTATTAGTTTGCAATCATATATTTAGAACTTTACTATAACCAAGTAGGAGGGCCCCTTTCCTCTTAGCTTTTCATATTCTTATATAAATAAAAAACATTACAATAGAATATTTCTACATCCACCTTCGTGCTGCCCTCACTTTTCCCTTCTCCGAACCCCATCCCAAAGTCAGCCTCAGTAAGCAAGAACAAGATGAATCAGATATATTCATACTTTAATATTTTGTATAACTATTCGTCCATAGGTACCTATGTACATGCCAGAAATTATGTCAATATTGTGTAATATGTAGACATAGTGGGCATCACAATAATGTACCTTGTCAAGACTAAAGAGATATTGTGCCATACAGTCACATATTCATAAATCACTTCATCAGCATAGTTAATCATAACATCATATCTGTCAAATTGAACGCTTTGCAGACTACCATACACTTTAGATCCTTCAACAAATAGCCTTATCATCTACTACTGCTTATTACTGCTGTCATTGCATTCATATTTGCTCAAATATATCACAATTTTCAACCCCTCCTAAATAAATAAAAAATAAACCACTTTATTTGACTCTATTAATCCATCAGTCAGGTAATTTCATTTATCATTTACTCACATATTACATTACATTCCTTTATAATAGCCCAACATGTACATGATATTCATAAGCTTTATCGACTCGATATAGTATCACAGTGGAGAAACATTTATAGTCCAATCACGATCAGCTGAGCACCGTGACCCATGGGTCCCTTGTTTGTTCTCCAAAATCTTTTAATTAAAATTGTACTGCAGTAACTTCTCCAGTTCCACCCTGCATGTGTAATATTGTCCATAATAGTTTTATTGATTGTCTGGTATTTACTGACAGGTCACAAGATGATAAGTATACAGTGATCACCTGCAAGGAGAGAAAATTAACACCTGATCCCAAACCTAAATCAAGTAGTACTTTCTCTGAATGAAGTGATAATTCCTTCCTAATAACGTGAGCAGATGACAGAACAATAGGACAAGTCAGTAAAAATATTGCTGAGTTTATTTATTCCCTATTTTCTGACACTCTGGTTTGATTGTGTGGTAAATAGCTTATTGTTTTGTCAGCACTATTTCATACAAGATGTTGATATAGGCCAGGAAGTCTTGTTGGTGTTTGCCAAGATCGGTGCCACAGAGGAGGCCCCGTTCTAATAAGACATGGCACCAAGGCATGCCCTTCAAAGAGAAGGTGCTGTCAGGTTGGGACATTATTTATGGCGTCATGAATCAGTTATGATTTATATTCAGGTTTTTATGGTCTGACCCAGGGAGAGTACAGAATTGTAATTAATGTTGGAGTCGTTGAGTGCAGCCAAACAAACACCCGGCACCTGAATGTCCCGGTGTTCAAGTGGAGGCTTTCAGTGGCTTGGCCCAGTTTCTTCTTTACCTGGCAGTGATTATTAAACTGTTAATCATTCCAGAAAATCCAGAGATATTAAACTGTTAATCATTCCAGAAAATCCAGAGATATTAAACTGTTAATCATATCAGAAAATCCAGAGATATTAAACTGTTAATCATTCCAGAAAATCTAGAGAAATTAAACTGTTAATCATTCCAGGAAATCCAGAGATATTAAACTGTTAATCATTCCAGAAAATTCAGAGATATTAATCTGTTAATTATTCCAGAAAATCCAAAGATATTAAACTGTTAATCATTCCAGAAAATCTAGAGATATTAAACTGTTAATCATTCCAGAAAATCTAGAGATATTAAACTGTTAATCATTCCAGAAAATCAAGAAAATCTAGATATATCAAAATGTTAAACATTCTGAAAAATGTTGAGATATTTAACCATTAATCAATACCAGAAAAACTAGAGGAAATAAACCATTGATAACTACAGAAAATTTCAGGAAATATAGAGATAATAAAACCTCAATCATTCCAGAAAATCTACATATATATAAATTGTTAATTATTCCAAAACATCTAGAGGTATGTCAACATTTAAAATAGATAGCTAAGAATAGGCCTATTCAGTGCTACAGGATCAAGAATGTTTGTCAAGGAACATTTAGTATCACAAAATACTTTTTCAAGGATTACTTGTTGCCAGGAGATAGTGTAGAAATTATGATGTCACATTTTAATATCTTAAAATTGACCCATGTGGACTGGCACAATTTGAAGAATTTGACATATTTATAAAACTTGTTTACTTTTTAATTTTTCTTTACAAGTAAGTTTTGATTTGTTCTCAACTTTCTCAGAGCACCCTTCTTTCCATAATCTGACTATATGTCAACATGTTTTCTACATTTCCTTAATAATATCAAATATAGAACATCAAAATGTGAATTATAGAGGACTTGGTTGTAAAGACTTGGTTGATTGCTTGACTTCTAAACCTGCGGGGAAGGCATTGTTTTTTTTAAATATTGATATCAGTTAGTAAAATCACCTCAATCATTAACTAAATTCCCACTAACTACTGCTACTCCCTGGCTTAAATCAAACTGAAGCCCATAATTCAATTAAATTTCATTCAGGGTCAGTGTATGTATTTTGTGAATGTTATCTATGGTGGTCCAAAAGTTATCAATGCTGGTCTGACCTTGTAGTGGAGATACATTTAATAGGAAATGGTTATATATAATTTTACCATCTGTGCAGCATTAGCATGTCCTTTGAACTAACATATTTTTTATAGTCCACCACTTCCACTCAGGGGACATTGATTTGGGCTTTCTGTATCTCCCTCTGTCTGTACGTCAATCAGGTTTTCATTTCTGTGCAATAATTTCCTAAAAATTATCTAATTTTATTCACATTTTGGTCTATGATTGCTCTCATGCTTACCTTGGATGGGATTGGTTTTGGTGTGTCTGTCTGAAAAGGATCTTTCATTGTTCATATAATGAATCAGCACTTTTACTGTCACTAATCACCAACAAGTGTCACTATAATTTATTTGAATTTGCTTGTTTGCTTTTACATGGTCCTTATTTGGGTGTAGCCTTTCTCACAGTATACATTCAAAGCCATTATTGTAGAAAGGCACTTAAAAACAGAAATGTTTATCAGTTACAGATACATGGACTTAAAGTTTACAGATACACATGATTAATCATATAGTCATTTAGGTATTACAGCGCATTTTATTGTATGTTAAGTCTTACATCTGTAACATATAACCGTAATCACTGTGTATAAACATGATATAAAACAAACTTAACATTGGTATTATGCAGTGCCAGTGTGTTTGATTTGGCACAGACCATTAGCAATATATTAATCTTGTATTAGTGGCTCTGGCATATATATAGTGCTTTATACCATAAGAAATAGATTTGCTATAGTAGCTTGTATTAATCATTAGTACAGACCCTGATATGCTTAGCAAGCTTGTTTTGTTGACCAAATAAAGACCATGATACCTGTGTTCAACAAGCTCGCGTTGTTGGCATAATAAAGACCTTGATACACTGGTTCAGTATGTTTATTTGCTATTACTGCGCTTCTAGAGATATACATTCAGTTTACATTTAGAAAGGACTATTTATTTTACACAGACCTTGCCACAAGTCTCAAGTCATCTTGCATTTATGACCAAGTAAAGACCTACAGATATATGTATTCAGTATGTTTATATATTATTCAGTACATGCCCTTAGGCAAAGCATTTAGTGTTTATTTATTTTGTGGTATGTCCTTTGGACCTTTTCATGTGTGCATAGTGGGCATTAATGGTTAAAGTATGTCTAATTTGCCTAATATTGGTTCAGAAGTGAAAAATTTAAACAGGTGTTATTAGCCAAAACATAAATCTGCAATTTGCTAAGGTCAGCTACTCAAAAAAGCAAAACTACTAACAGACCTGACGATTTTTACCCCACCAATACAAAACACCAGGATAGATACCATTTGGTTTGATAACAACTGCCAGAGAGGATTTCCATTTTACCAAATCTAACCTAACACAACTACTTTTGGTGTACATAATTGGGTATGTTTTGTCATATTTTACATATTTTTAAAAGTGTGCTATCTATGAACAGCTTGTGTGGTAAAGGAGTAGAGCATTGAGGTTGTGAGTTCAAATCTCACTTGAGGAGCGGTTAGATTATCATGGTCGGCCCCAACCCAGGGTGAACATACTGCAGGCTTATTGGGAAGGCTGTACCCCACAGCTGTGTATCACTCACAAATGAGTGCATTTCAAGTGTTAAAGGGGATGATTACACACCCAGGACCTGCAGGCGAGGTTGACATCAGGCCTGGGTGACCTTAGGATATAAGACAAAATGAGAGGAATTGAGTGTCACCACCCTATCATGTAGTCCCAAACTAAAAATGGAACTCTGTTGATGTATATGCTTAGCTTAAAATGAGACAAGTCACCATTAAAAAAATGGAGGAAGTTTCTGCCACCAAAAAAAATCTTTAATTTATAAAAAAAAAGTGTGCTATCTAATCTACTTTTCATTAAGGTATCTGCATGAACATAGTTATAGTATGAGAGATTTAAAGAAACCAAAGGTTATCATAGTGCACAGTACTGATGGAGTAGGTGTAACAGAGTTTATTAGCCAACTGAAACAATACCCAGCATTTATGAAACATGTCACTTTTTATGCTGCTGTATATATATAGGTCAAAACACTATAGAATGTTTGTTTCCCAAGTTTGCCCTAGGGACACGACTGTTTTCAGTAATGTTATGACATATATATTGTCTTGTTGTATTCAGTTTTATGATCAGACATTTTCTCATATAATAATCTCCAAGGCATGATATGTTAAGTCAGTAATGCTTACTGCTTTCACTTCAGAGTAAGTACTGCTAATGCTATATTGCCTGCATGACATCGAAAGTGATAACGGTGTCATGCTTACAAGGTTCCTACTTATGAGCCATCATGGAAGCCTAGAAAAAAAGTCTCCCCTTTTCCAGTCAGTGAAAGTTAGTGAATTTATAAAAATGCTTCATATCATTAAAAATTGGGGAAGTATATTTGCCTAACCTCGAAGACTGTGATCAGTCAAGTTATATTTTGTCTCCTGTCCAAACAAAAGGACTAGCACACTTTTAATATTTCTAAAGTTTCTATTAAACAGATAAAAAATAGGCGAGGAATACTAGTATGCAGCCATAATGCAGGATTATCTTATCATATGGACCTCAATCAAACTGCCAAAATTTAATTAAGAAAATTCTTATAATAGTAGAATTATCCTGAGATGTAATGATAAGGAAACTAAGGTAATTCTGATAAATATGTACTGTATTGTAAATAGAACTCTCAATATTCACTGGATGAGATTGGTACTTCTATTATGTAAAATTCAGATCTTTTTAGTTATCTGGACTAAATTTCCTATCCCTATGTTACTTAAATAGATGATCCTTATTCCACAGATTCCACCCAGTGCACAGTCAATTCAAATAAACCACAGGTACTCCGCCGTGCTATCCAAGTTGTGTAATTTTTCTGAGCCATTATTCTGTTATGTTTGAGTAGGAATTGATAAATTGCATTAGGTGGATTAATGGACAGTAAGATTAATGGACAGTTAAGTATATGAAGACAACATTCTTCTTTTAACTCATTTAAATATTTTCCTGTTTGTATGAGATTTAATTTATTTAAAGCAAAGCTAGGCCAGACAGTTCTACCATATTATAATACTTCATGTGTACTGCATTTGCAAAATGATCTGTCTTCTGTTGTATTCTTTGTTGTTAACATATTTTTCATTTCTTGATCTAATGAGGAAATGTCCTGAGCAGTGATATATGCACTTTGTTATTCATTTTGACATCATAGGAAGGGAGTCCATTTAAGTTCATTGCTTAAGAACAAACATTAAATGGATTTCAAATGGATTCAGCCTATAGTAGCCTATAGTAAATGCAGTCCTAAGGAGATTTATAAAGGCACATTATTTATATGGGTCATTTTAGGTTCGCTAAGGAAGTGGACTCTCTGAGCTCCACTCCACTAAATTTAACTAATGTCTCTTGAGAATCCTTTGCCAGATCTAGTTAAGATCTGAAGGCACTGCAGTGATCAACCACCACAATCTGATTTACTTATAATTTAATATTTACTCAGTTGGCCCAAAGATTTTGCTGTTTGTCACCAAAGCTTATTGGATGTTAAAAAAGTATATGACCACAATTAAACAGAAGCTGATTAGGTTTTAGTGATTAGGTCATCATGCTAGAGAAGCTGATTGGCTGTTAGTGATTAGGTCATCATGCTAGAGAAGCTGATTGGCTGTTAGTGATTAGGTCATTGTCCAAGAGAATCTGATTGGCTGTTAGTGATAAGGTCATAATGTGTGAGTAGCCAATTGGCTGTTAGTGATAAGGTCATCATGCTAGAGAAGCTGATTGGCTGTTAGTAATGAGGTCATCATGCTAGAGAAGCTGTTGGCTGTTAGTGATAAGGTCATAATGTGAGAGTAGCTGATTGGCTGTTAGTGTTTAGGTCATCATGATAGAGAAGCTGATTGGCTGTTAGTCATTAGGTCATCATTCTAGAAGCTTATTGGCTGTTAGTGATTAGGTCATCATATTAGAGAATCTGATTGGCTGTTGGTGATCAGATGATTATGCTGGAGAAGCTGATTGGTTGTTAGTGATCAGGTCAGCATGTTAGAAAAGTTGATTGGCTGTTGGTCATTAGGTAATCCTGCTAGAAAAGCTGATTGGCTGTAAGTGATTAGGTCACATATCTGATATTTGATGGGGACTTTGCATTGAATTTGCAAAAAACAGTCTGTGAACCAATTCATTTATTCTCACATCACATGATCTTTACAGTGTGATTACATTCAAGGACATTTCTGTTAGAGATCTAGAGATTGCCTAAGAATATAAGCAGATCAAGATGTTGAGACACTTTATGTGTATTATTAACAGCTTCAAAATCAGTTCTAAATAAAATTCAGTTTAATTATATTCTGTCAGTTTATTATTCTTGCAGAGCACAGATTATTTGGAAAGATATTTAAAATTTGAAAATTTATTTCATTTAAACTAAAGGAATATGGTTATTAAATATTTTGACTGCTGTGTATCACGTCTGCCTGCACTGGATGCATTTAAGAATAATATCCCTAAAAAGAGCTTTATTGGTTGGTGGTTGGCGTATGCTAGAATTGTTTAACTACATCCACTCCCCACAAGAGCATTCATAGCTTAACATGTGTCAGGGTTTAGTGTAAACTAGCATTTGCATTGTGGTTATGCTACTTTGTACTCTCTTACATTGAGGAGCATCCTGGCTTTAGGGCATCTCATCCTCCTAACTATTTGACTAAGGTTTGTTTTGTTAAAAGAGGGCAATGCAGCGAAACCAAATCCGGTAAAGTAACCATGACCTGCAAGACATGTGTTCCCCGTTAACTGAGACTTCTGCCCCCAACGGGAGACCCTGACAGCAAATATTTGTTTTCTGATGGTTAGGCTTATTTAGCTTGTAAATAATGATGTTTAGCTTTATGGTAAGAGGCCAACACGACCACGCCTAACCACGGTGGTTAGGATGAGGATGTTTTTACATCTTGGGCGATGGTGTAATGATGGCCACGTGAGAATCCTCAGGCCAACTGTAGGTGGACTTAAGCTATAGGCACAGTGATCCGTCGTGCCACGCTTGTCTGGTGTGAGTGAAAAATCAATGGCATTTTTGTCACCGGGGCTCTGCGCACCATTGATCAGCAATGAGAAACCCCGAAGCAAGTATCGGCAGTCGTGTTACAGTGTAAATAGAGAGCCAAATCCCTGGTTGATCAGACACTGTGATATATTGAAATAGATTATTTAGGCTAGCAGGCCCATTATTACATGTTTAGTACTGGGGATACTAGCAGTATTTCATTCCGACCACATAGTTTTGTTGGTTTTGTTCCGGACTTTTACTGAATTGCTTTCAGGTAATGCAGACATAGGCTGGTAGAACATCAATTATTGAAGCCACCCATTAATCTTAAACATGTACGTGTAATGTCCTTTCTGATCTGAACTTTCACTACTTTCCTTTAATCCTGGATTCCATTGTCAGATTGAGAGCTGCTCTTCATGAAAAAATAACTGCGCTTTCACAAAACACAGAGGAAACTCACTTTCTATTGGTTTAAGCTGAAAGCCCCATTAGGAGCTGTGTGTCTCGTTCCAGTAATCTAGTTAACCCTAGTATTAAGATTACATCCAGAGACTCATACAGCAAATGGGTCTTTTTTAATGAAATCACACCAGGTTTTTCTTTTAAACTTGTGACTAGGTTATATTTATAAACTTGTCAGTTCTCTATCATTCTTCCAATTGCCAATCATATGAAATTTTTATGCCAATATATATTAAAAATTACATAAAGATATCAGGTTTATTCTAAAGCTGTATGTAAATAATTCACCTAATTGAGCACTTGCTTGAAAATGGTCTGTAGTCAGTGAATAATGAAAGTTTTAACAGTTAGCTGTGCACAGTCTGTTTTCTGTTAGAATTGAGGTGATATTATCCATTGTTTAATTAAAGGCAGCTTATTTATATATATATATATATATATATATATATATATATATATATATATATATATATATATATATTTCACCATGTATAATAAATGATTGAAGTGAAGATTGGCATAGTTGTATATAGGCCTCACTGACTGCCTGAAAAATAACTATTAAATTAAACAAATTTCATGTTTGTTTGTACTCTTTTATTAAACCAGATTAACAAGATTATCAGTGTGAGAATTCTTTAATTTTAATGACCAGTGGAATATACCCATAGTTATTTCTCCACCACTCCAGGGGGGCATGTTGTTTTCAGTGTCGTCATTCTTGTCTGTCTTCGTCTTTAGGATTTCTTGTGAATGCAATAACTTTTGAAGAGCTGCATATTTCCTCCAAAAATAGTAAACACTTATTGTTCATCCCAAATTCTCGGACGAGTATAAAACCCATTGACCTTGACCTTCATTTTCAAGGTCAAATCTGCCAAAGTGTAAAATTTTTGTGAACCCCATAACTTCCGGAGTTTTTTACATTTTGTCCTCAGTTTTGGTACACCAATTGTTCCTGCCAAGTTCTCGAAAGAGTTTGAAACCCAGTAACCTTGACCAGGATCTTCAAGGTGTAAAATTGACTGAAATATAGTTATTGTCTTGTAAACATGATACCTTTTGAATGGCTGAAAATTTAAAACACTCATTGTTCCGACCAAAATCTCAGAGGAGTTTGAAATCTAGTGACCTTGACCTTGATCTTCAAGGTTAATTTTATGCAATTCTAGGATATTGTGACCCCATAACTTCGGAATTACTGAAGATTTTTTCTTCAAATTTAACAGTTCTTTCTGCCAAAATCTTATCAGAGCTAAAAAAAAGGTGGTGACCTTGACCATGACCTTTTGTGCTGCAAAAACAAAACCATTTTAGTTTCAATATTTGATCTGTGACATCTGGATATCAGGGTGTATGCAAAATGGCAGCCCCCATGAGCATGTTCAAGAAACTAACAGAAATGTACCTTTCATGGTTTGATAAGGGGGCAGGGATGTCATCCTAAAATATTTAATGAAAAGGGCCAAGGTGAGAATCTATCTGTGGACAGAGATTTGTGCCACTTTTTGAGGGGAAGTTTTTTGGCAAAGTTTGTGGTGAAATAACACTTCCTTATACTTTTTTGTCAGTTATAGAAAATTCTTAAATATGTTAGCCAATAGAAAATTGAGATTTATGCTTTGATTGTAAGGAGTTATAGTGAGAACATTTTGCTTCAGGACTCCTCATGTTGAGTTTTCTTTCAGCTGTGCCTGTGTACTGGCAGCCATGCATGGAAGGTGTTAACTCTGTACAGCCACCACTGACAAAGTAACAGCAGCAGTGACAGTATAATGACAGATGCCTGTCAGCAGATGAAATGTTTATAATGTTCATGAATGTCCTGTTGCGTGCCAAGGGATGAATATTTGGACATGCCACATAAAACAATCAGAAAAATGTCCACCTTTGATGCAGGTGGGGTCAGATATGTGGCTGCTAGGTCTACATTTTATCAGGCATGTTATAAAGTCATGATGTCTCCAACCAGGTTTTATACAAGAAGTGTGCAGCTGTCACATTATCACTTTCACTGTGACCTAATAGTATTAATTTGATAATTAGTACATACTAGGTTATGGGAATTCTGTTTTAAAACACAAGTTTCAGATAGGATTTCAGTGGATAAATTTTTAGTTTTGTTGTTGTATCTTCCTCCAAGTTTACTGTTTTAAGTGTGATAATAATACTGAAGTGAATATCTCATATGGCAACACAACATCATCACAAGATTTTAAGTTATAAAACCATTTGTACAAAGTGTCTTACTTTCATAAAATAGGAAAACATTCAACCTCTCAATTTTCCAAACCAAATTTTGTTTCATTTATTGTTTGCTTTTGTCTGTCTGATATATAAAGAAAAATACTGAGTGTTAATAAGTGTTACTAATATGTCTCCTTTCTGGTAAAAATAAATTAATAATTTGATGATATTAATTTATATTGAAATTATTCATGAAATATTGATTATAATTATGGTTCAATTACATTTGACACTTCGTCTTTTTTGTTTAATAAAAAAAATAATCTTTGGGAGAAATGGATGATTTCAGAACTCATTCTACTTCCACAGATAAATTCAACTTGCTGCTTTTACCTCCTTCCCGCACCTCCTGCAGATGGGCATAGTGCACCAGAGGATGTGATTAAGATGTATTCATGCAAGTGATGTCAATTTCTATGCCTAATGTATGCATTATATACACTAATTCTATCATCTGGCTTACTAATGGGACTTACTGTTTCCACTACATGTTAACAACCTTTATGTTTACAGCGTTGAATTCTTCATCAGGGAGGGGCCAGGAGTAAAGGCTTTGCCAAGATGGACCATTTGTGGTGAATACGCAATAATTACCAGGGGAAGTGGTCAGTTTGGCAGGGCCCTGAATATTGCTGGCTTGGGGTCAGCTTTGTGGTCAGCCTAATGCCAGGTTGGATTAGCCTGCAGATCTAGACCAGATGTTCTGCAGCTCAATTCCTGGCTTTCAGCCATACTTAATATTAATTATTAAACTGACCACTGTCCACTTGGCTGGGTCTCAGGAGGCCTTGACCTGATGTGGCCCACCATCAATTCACTTTGGGCATTAGGCCATTGTTGAGAAACCAGGTAAATCCATCAGCGTTGACATGAAACAGAGTGTTCAGTGCCAAGTTTGTGTAATGCTATATATATATTAATGTTGTATACACACGGGATACATCATTGTTACCTGGGTCCACTGATTACAGGTGGGGGCAGGTGGATTTAGCACTGCAGGTGGGATGGTCAGGCAGGTGGTGTTGGGGTGAAGGGTAGCCCCACATACAGTAGAGATATTTATCAAAGCCCCCAGGGGGTACTGAGGTTACCACATACCCCGCCCTGTTATTACAGACCCACAGGCCCACCCTCCCTTTGATTTCATTAAGTACAACATGGGGGACCAGCTAATTGGCACATCCCAGTAAGTGTTGACTGAATGAAGTATCTATAATTTGCAGTGCTTTTATAGATTTTTAAATGGACAGTTAACAATGGGAAGCATGTGTGATGAGCACTACCCTTGTAACCATTCAGCAGGCTACCAATTACATTCATCAAAAGGTGTGCATTTGTACTTAGATCTCAAGTGTCCATGTTGAAATATGTGTGTGATTATCTCAGGTCTCATGTTCTTAACAATACAACATAGGGTTTGTAAGATGAAGCCCTTTCTCTTTAGTAGCACTGTATCAGTTTTCTGTCACTTCTGTTGATGCATCTATTTTATGTTTTTGGAGGGTTTTGTATGCTCTGCTTCAGTTCACATGCCTAGTGGGTGTAGAAAACTCAGGCTGAACTCCACACAGGCACACACACACACATCCATCTCCTTGACGCAGTTCAATACAGTATTTTCTTCAGAGAGCATAAAGTATACACAGACCTCAAAATACATAATTATATATAACAAACATAAACAAGGAAAAATAAAAACATGATATTTTAGAGATGACACATTTTACCTTAAAATTGGGCTGGTTACCAGGGACAACCTGGACCCACAGTGGGAATGCAGATGTCCCATGCATCCAAATGGTTGCATCATGAGGTTTCCATTGGTACCACTGGTATCCAAGCTCAGTCCATGCAGGTAGCCAAGGACAGCTCTGTAGTACCAAAGGATATTTAAGAAAAAAAGAACTGGTATCTTAATGAAGCGCACCATGGTATCCAAGGGTACCCCAGGTATTGATCTATGGCCCACACATCTGAAGGTACATGTGGTATTCGAGGGCAGTACTCGCATTGAATGGTACCTCTGTTATACTATAGGACAACCCTTGCATTCTAGGGTACCTGTTGTAACAGTGGTAGCCAAGGACAGTTGTTGCATTCAATGGTACCTGTGGTATCCAAGAGCAACCTTGTATTCAAGGGAACCTCTGGTATCCAAGAGCAACCCTTGTATTCATGGATACCTGTGGTATCCAAGAGCAACCCTTGTATGTAAAGGTACAGGTTTGTGGTAGCCAAGAGTTACCCTTTTATTCAAGGGTACATGTGGTATCCAAGGGCAACCCTTGTATTAAAAGGTACCTGTGGTATCCAGGGGGAACCCTTGTATTCAATGGTACCTGAAGTATCCAAGACTAACCTTATATTGAAGGGTACCTGTGGTATCCAAGGGTAACCCTTATATTCAAGGGTACCTGTGGTATCCAATGGTAACCCTTGCATTGAAGGGTCCCTTAGGCATTTATGGACAGTACTTGTATCAAGGGTACATCTGTTAACAAAGGACAGTCTTTCGATCCAAGGATAATGTTCACTGAAATCCAAGTCTAGCTATTAGTAGCTAAGGTATCATTTAAAGCACAGTTCCAGTATACAGTGACATTCTTTTTGTACTTGTACCTCAGACTCATAGATAACCCTTATATCCAAGGCTATTTCTAGTGTCTAGTGGTAATCCAAGAAAGCCACAGCATCTCAAGTTTTAGTAGGCTAAGGGCAACACAAATAGACATAGGTGTCAAAGACTGGGGAGATATTACCTCCAGGTACATAACAGAATAACTATAGGCAGCACAGGTACCCAGCCTTATCACAGATAAACAAGGAAAAAACATTAACCTTTCAATAGAATGAGGATTTTTAAAAGAGGAAAGCATCAACCAGATACCCACAAGCTTAGTTGTGTGGATAACTTCATTATCCCTTATACATATGTTTTTTCCATGTATAATCTTAATTAAACATGAATCAGTGAAAACATGAACCATTAAAAAAGGTTAAGCGAACAAGATGACTGTGGAGAAATACTGATGGAAGACAGCTAATACTTGGCTAAAATCATGCTGGTGGTCATAATGGCCTCCGTGAATGATGTAAGATGACAGCTCATGGCTTACGGAACAAAGCCAGGAAATGGGACAATTCTGAGTAAACCATCTGGTCCACCAGGAGAACCAGGAGAAAGCAGCACTTAGTGAGTCCACTAGACCATGTGGTGTGTACACACAGGACTGTCACAGTCTTACAACAGCCCCAGGAACTGCTGAAGCAGAGCTGGACCATGTACAACCTGCTCAGGCTGTGAGAGTGAGACACTGCTGCATGCACTTTTCTTATCAACTATAACATTACGTGCTGTCAGCAGGTATTAGCAGGCCTGACAGCGCTAGGATCTGATAGATATAGAGCCTCCCTTTGAGCAGCAAGTTCTTGTGTGTGAAGTGGAACTGTCATATAAATATGACTATATCTATGGCAAGCTTTTTGTAAGGTAGTTTGTCAAGAATTCCAGAAGATATTTGGAGAGTTTAGTTTACATCAGCATTTTTTTGGAAACATCTTTAACCAAGTTTTACCATAGTTGTATCAGTTTCTTCATTTAAGTATCTCTTTACAAGGACTATTGTGATCTTAATAATATTACTAATTGCATATATGTCTAGTTGACTAAAATATAATAAAATAGATACAAATATTAAGATGGCCAGGTATAAACAAAACTGTTTTATGTTGTGGAACCAAGTACAGGGTTTCAATGACACAAGTATTTAGACTTTTAAACAGACTCTTATTCCCGGTGAGGGTACTCAAAGACAGCTATATATACCAGCCTTTTCTGTAGGGTACATATGATTTCAGGCTTACCAGGCATACATTTTAAGGAACATTAGGTAATTCCTGTTAAGAAAAGTTCTTGTAACACCTAGCTCTATGACAGATGTGTGAGCTAGTTTATCTGCTAGTTGTTAGAACACATAGTACATCAACCAATGTTTACAAACTGAAAAAACATGTTACTTAATTACATTTATGTTGCATTTATGCCAGAATTGAAAGATCACTAATTGCAAAAGCCCTTTGCAAAACTCTGGTTTGTCTGATTTGTTGCCAGAGGTCCTTGTTGAATGTGTCCGATTATTTTGACAGCCCCCCCCCCCACATATTATAAACACATGGATATAAGCAAAAGTAACAGCTTGTGTGTGATGGGATCAGTATTTCCTAGCCTATTTTTATGAAAGATTCAAGGGATTATCTTTAGTATATTCATCAGATAACAGAGTAGGCCCCTTTAAGTTTAAGAATTCCTCTGAACAGAAAGCTGAGTTATCTGTTGAAAGTCATATGCCTAAGAAAAAACTTTAAAATTGTTCTTGTTCTTCCCACACCATAGGAGGGGATTCTCCCTTCCGACACCTATAGCTTTTGCCGCCAGAAAACAGATGCACTCATTTCCCCTGGTGGTGGAAAGCCTGAATTATCAGACTTGTACAGTTTATCATGAGAAAAATCTGTGTAGTATAATAATGAATATGCATGACTTTTAAATTAAAACAAGCATAGTTGTATCCCCAGATAAAGTCGGGGGATACTATGTTATCATACCGGTCCTGCTGCCACCGCCGCATATAAATCTTTAAAAAAATCAAAAAATATTTCACGGATCTTTACCAAACTTGGTATATGTATAGATATGGGTGAGAGGATGATGCCTATCTAAAATGAGGTCATGACCTTGACTAGGAGTGTCCTTGACCTTGAATAGTTCCAATTTGTGGAAAATCACACAAATTCTTAAATATCTCGAGAAATCTTGCATGGATTGATCCCAAAATTAAGTTGATGGAAGATCATGGATAGGGTTGTTATGTTCCAGAATATGGTGGCGCCACCTATTATTCTTTACTTGTTTTCCTGCCGTTTAATACCCCCAAAATTGCTACTTGACAGTACTGTGAGCATTATAAGTCAAAAACTAATAGACAGATTTCTTTTATATTATGCATGTACATAGATATGGGTTATGGGATGATGTTTATTTAAATTGGGGTCATGACCTTTCCTATGAGAGTGGCCTTGACCTTGAATATTGCCATATATAGTGAAAATCACACAAAATCATTAATATCTCAATAAGGGATGCATGGATTGATCCAAAAATCAATTTGACTGAAGATTTTGAATAGTAATGTCATGTACCAGAAACAGGTGGAGCCACCTGTTATTCTTTTACTTGTTTTCATGCCGTTTAATACCCCCATCATTGCCACTTAACAGTACTGTGAGCATTATAAGTCAAAAACTGTCAGACAGATTTCTTTCATATTATGCATATACATAGACATTGGTTAGGGGATGATGTATATATAAACTTGGGTCATGACCTTTCCTATTAGAGTGGCCTTGACCTTGAATATTGCCATTTATGGTGAAAATTACAAAGAATTATTAATATCTTAATAAGGGATGCATTGATTGGTCAAAAAATCAACTTGACCGAAGATCTTGGATAGTGTTGTCATGTACCGGAAACTGGTACTGCCACCTTTTATTCTTTTACTTGTTTTCATGCCGTTTAATACCCCATCATTGCCACTTAACAGTACTTTAAGCATTATAAGTCAAAAACTAATGGACAGATTTCTTTCATATTATGCATATACATAGACATTGGTTAGGGGATGATGTATATTGAAATTGGGGTCATGACCTTTTCTATGAGAGTGACCCTTTTCTATGAGTGTGGTCTGATATTAATTATTGCTGAAGATGGGGGTCTATTCTTAAAGGGGGGGGGGGATTAATTGTCTGGGGATACTATGGCACCTGCAGTGCCAAGAAATATCTAGTTGTTATGTGTCTCTGTAAGACAAACAAAGTTAAATAGAACATGTACAGCCCAAATGACCTCCACCTTGCTTTACTAAATGTGACTGTATATCACATATTAAATTACTCTGAACAGGGATATCCAAACATATACTTTTATGTGCAGTGCTAATAAATGAAACTCGCAAGCATTTTTTATAAATAATTGAGATAGTGCTGTTTTATAGAGGAGGTAAACTTGTCAAAGGACAGGATATGAGTTAATTTTCAGTTGCCTGACTGAAATTTTCACATGTCCAGGCAAGTAGAGAGCCAGAGATTATGACCTCTGGTGACCATGTTGATCTTTAAAACTGCCACTTCAATTATTTTAAGCTCAATAACATGCAGTATATAACATCATATCATGTAAGGAAGCCAATAAGTGCTAATTTATAATCAAGTACAATTTGGAAGTTTTACATGGTATATTTATATGTGTAGATAAGGGAAGCTTGCAGCTTGCACCAGTAATCTTTAAAACAAGTTTCTACCTACTTCTGTTTATATAAGCCAGGTATTTTTTTTCTGCTATTTGTATGGCTCTCATCTTGTCATTTATGGAGATAAATCTCCACTTGCAGGTGATCTACTGTTCATTGTAGAACAGCATTTAGTGCTTAATAAGGAATTCATAGACAGTCATGCAAGCAGGTACTTAATGTCACATGACCACCAGGTCATGTGACCTTTGCCCTTCACCTTGTGTAGCGTCTCTAAATATCTGAAGTGTGATTTGTACTTTACAAATTTTACATTATATATAGTTTTAATGCATAAGTATCTATTATAAGTCTTGATATCAGTGAATGTCTTGGAAAAGTATTTTCAGTATTTTAAAGTATTAGTTAAATGAAGTCTTTTCCAAAAGACATTAATGGAAACAGAAACGAACCACAAAGATAGTTACAGACATGTCATCACACTATGTCTTCTTAGAATGTCTTCTTCAGAAAGACCTCCTACATGCAGATAAATTTTTAGAATCCCCACTGAATACTCATGAAAACACACTATATTGATATTACCAACTTAAACTAAGCAAGGTATAAAAATTGTCCAAGAAAAATACCTGTATTGTGACTTATCTGTGGAATGCCACATCAATACTAAATAATGCATGATCTGTTTGAAGTCATTTTTGACAGCCAGTGGACTTTTACTTAAAATAAATCTCAATCAAAATTCAGAAATAAAAAGTTGCTGCCCAGTATCAGATTCACTGAATAATAAATCTAACCGTGGGATGTAAGCTAGCATCAAGATTTCATGAAGCTTATTTCAGGGCACCAAAGACTGTGCGTGTTATGTGGTGGAGCCAAGGCTTGCGTAAAGCCATTTACCAGACATTTCCTTCGGTTAATTAACGGTGATCAGGCCAAGATCTGCTGCTAATGCAAGGATGAAACATACATGAAATAGCATGGTTATTAGCTAGCTGAGGGCAGCTGTGTCAAAATGGGAGCATGCCAAGAATGGCCTGTTGGGGCCGTTCCACGGTGATGAATCCAGATTGATTATGTGTTCTTACGTTCGCTCAGCTGTACCTTCGGGATTCAGCTTTCGTCAAGCACATTTTCCTCATGGCGGACCTGCTGTCACTGCAGCCAGGCACTCTGTCAGTTGGACTAATAGATACTGACTTAGCAGGCATTGAGCATTTTACCATCCTCTGTATGGGATTGCCGCTCTGACGGCCACAGATAGCCCATGTACGATTCAGATAACGCCAACCAACGAAAGAGACTTGATTAGTTACCAAGTGGGCTGTAACCTGATGATTTTGTGACCAGACTTAGCGTTTAATCATACCCAACTGGTGGCAGTCAGATAAAATATTTGAGCCTTTCCTGCAAAAAGAGCAGACAACGAATAAGTTTTTCCACACCAAGTGTCATTTATCAGATTAGGGATTGCTCCCACAATTCCCTCCTAATCCCTCCACAGACTGGCAGTCTAGCAACCATTGAGTTTTTTCTCCAGATAACATTCAATGATGAAATTAGATAGGACCCTTTGACATGAAAATGGTTTTTACCCATTATTTCTGCACTTTGATCATAAAGCCTTCAATGATTTTTTTTCGTCATATTTTTAAATGATAACCCATTTTCTCACGCTGATCATCTGCACCTCCTGATTAAGGATGTATTTTGGGGTTTATGCACTTCGTAGATCGGGAATAAGACTCTAAGGGTATGTTTCCTTGAGTGCTGTTTGAGCCTATATCCAAGTCAACCAATAGTTGGCAATACCAAGTTTCTTCTTAACTGGAGTAAAATGGACAAAAAAAAAATTAGAAGAATGATACCTCTGTATATATAGGTAGTGATGGGAGGATGATCGATTATAATCGATCATCGTACGAGTTGCTACAGTGATTTGATGATCAATCTTGCAGAACCATAATTGGGTGCAAATTTTTTCATGTAACTTAATTAGGCTCTGTAATGAGAAAATATGTGTTTTTATATACATTATATATGCAAGCAAACTAGAAAAAAGTCTGCATGTACTAAAAAACTTAATTCATAAATTACTATATTGACATGTAGACTACCTGTATGTTGGCCTTCATGTGAGCTTAGATCATGTACCGGTTTATATTTGATTTGAAAGTTCATACTTCTAAACAACAGAATACATTTGTAATACCAAATATCAGTTGGTAGAGGTCAACCAATTTTTACATATGATTGATCATGAAATTACAACTGATTCAAAACGCTAAATATAAGGAAAACTGGAAGGGATGAAGGGTCTCCTTGTGTAAATTCTTAACCTCTCCTTTAGAAATTGTTAAATTATGACAGAGCACCAGGACTAGCATTTTGATGAAAAATTGTTTCCACTATTTCATTTGTACTATCAGTTACTGCATACTAATCTTTAACTTACTTAAACATTTCCAAAAGAACAGGTATTTGCGAAATTTCTGCCTTTTCTGTCCTCCTGACACTTCAACAGCTCCAGTCAGAATCTTACCCTTAATCAAGATTTTTGCAGACTCATGCTTTCTAATGTCCAGATTCCTTCCTTTCAATTTAAAGTTGATGTTGTTTCAACCTTAGCAAGTATTTCTATTTATGAAATTTGTTTCATAAATTGTTTCATTTTGTGGGAATTTAAAGACCCTTCTTCTTATATATTGAGTTTCCTAGACTGAATATATACTAGTAGGTACTCATATAGGGTAGCCGTGTTTTGTACTGCCTTGCATTGTTGAAAACCTATCCAGCACATTTGTGTGATTTTGAAGGCAAAACCTCATAGAAATCCTTCATGATCAGCAGATATGAAAAAAAAATTTGCATAATTTAAAAACAGAATACACAGCCCATTATGATGAGCATGGTGTCAGCTGCTGGCAGCCATTTACCTGTCTGTCTGCAATTGGTGCTGCCAGACAGGTAGACATGGTGAATGCCTTGATTTTACCAGTAGGCTCCCACATGAATATGCATGGTCATAACTCAGATTAAGTTTTTTCAATGCTTATGGGTATTTATGCTGTATTAAAATGCAGAGCTTTCAATGAACAGCTGAAAAAAACCTAGTTTCAAACAGATGAAGCTAATTCTGCAGAGTCATGCAATCCTCCATCTGCCCTTTAGTCATCTGATGATAATGATCACAGCTGGAATGATTGTTTTCTCATAATATGATACATACCAGGATCCTTCATACATGATATTATACATATAAATTATACATTTTTGTATATATATATTTATAGCCAGAATTCTTTAACTGTTTACAGAAAGATTACCAAACTGTATATATAAAAAAATTTCCAAACCAGTCACCATTGCTCATACACTTCAGGAATAATAAATAACGTTTCTGAAACAAACAATTCTTTTATGAGTCAGGACTATTTATTGATGCAGAAACATCAAATGAACCTACCGGTATATGTTTGACTTTCCATTACATATATGATGAATCAATGAAAGAATGAGAATCTGGGAAGATCCAGAATCTTCCCAGGAAGAATGAGACTCATTAAAATTTGCATGTTTTATACATATCTAAGTACATCTTTGAAAATATATACAAATGGATTTAAGTTATTTTACATGTAGTTTATATCTCTTTTTTTATTTTTTTGACAATCATAAACTCTTCTAGGCTAATAGCATACCAGAAAACCCAGAGTCAAATGGGAAACTAATGTTGTGATTGGTTTTGTCTTTGCAGGACAGACAGCAGTGGGGTGACTGGGAAAGGCTTTAAATTTGTAGTGACAGCATTTAATGAAGGTGAGTCCGATTACATCATAATGTGAAATTGAACTGCACTGTGTAAAGCAGGAGGGACCAGTCTATTTTTGGCCAAGGTGATTGTAAGCCAAACTAACAGCATCAGGTCAAGCAAACTTGTTTGAATCCCCATTATGTTATCATAAAATTCAAAGATGCTGTAGAAACTCGATATGTGGTAGAAGAGCAAAGTTATGTTTATTATTCAAAGCCAGGAGATCGTGAGTTCGAATCTCAGCCAAGGTGATGAGATTTTTCACAGTCGGTCCCTACCCAGGGTGGTAGCTCTTCAGGCTTAATGGGGAGACTGTGCCCAACATTTGTGTTTCATTCACAAACAACTGCGCCTTTTGGGGGTTCCTCTGTGTTATATGACCCAGCAATGGGGATGAGACACACCAAGGGCTTGCAAGAGTGATACACTGAGCCTGGTTGACCCCAGAATGATAATAATAATAATATATAGTATTTGTATAGTGCCAATTTGGACTCACAGTGCAATTCACACACACACAGATACCCACATACATTTTCATGGAAATCTACTCCCTGTGCCTGACCCAGAAAAAAAATGATGCATATTATTTACCAAAAGCTTGCGGAAAGAGATACATTTTTAAATTAGTTTTAAATGATACAAGAGTTGGAGATTTTCTAAGTGTAATGGTAAGTGAATTCCAAACTTTTGGGGCTATGAAACAGAAGGAACATTCACCATTTTCATATTACACTTTGGTACTTTAAGAAGATTTCCGCCAGCCAAGCGCAGCATACGCAAAGGCCGATAGGTTATTATTTTTTCAGTCAAATATGATGGAAGTGAGTCATCAAAACGGCGGTAAACAAAAACAGCAGTTTTGTATTGTATGCGGTACTTGATGGGAAGCCAATGGAGCTGTTTGAGCAGAAGGGGACCTGGTCGGTCTTACGCTTCTTAAGAATGAAACGCGCAGCATTATTCTGGACCATCTGTAGCTGCGAGACTTGCTCTGCAGGTAACCCAGCAAAAACTGAATTACAATAATCCAGGCAAGATATTACTGTGGCACAAATGAGCCGACAGCATGCATTAACAGAGAGGAAACGCCGGATTGAAGCTATACAGCGGAGCTCGAGAAAGGCTGCACGACCAGGTCACGTGTAAACCCTTGTCACATAGTCCCAAACCAGAATGGAATTCTGCAGATCTACATAATACTTAGTTAAGCAAGCAATAAAAAATGGAGGCAGTTACCTCCACCAAAAAAAAATTTTGAAAAAAGTTATGTTTATTGAGTCGACCTGAATATTTTATGTGTTTTGATGCTGACATTACATACATATATTTAACCTCTAGGCAGCAATGCTAATAGCCATAACCAAACCATATATGACTAGAAATCATAAATCTTAAAATAAAAAAGTTTAAGCACCATTCAGAAATTCATTTAAATTTAGCTACATTGTAAATAAAGTTGATAACATGTTTCCTCCCATATTAGTCATTTAAGTCCCTGCTGTATAAATGCATATTTCAGCTGGGTTTTATGGTCTAGGGAATGAGCACAGGGCACTGGATCGCAAGTTCAAATCTAAATTAAGAAGTGGTGAGATTTTTCACGGTTGGCCCCCACCCAGGGTGAGCGCTCTGCAGGCCTATGGGAAGACGTTGCCCCACGATTGTGTGTCCCTCACGAACTAGTGCACCTTTCGTTGGTTAATTCCTCTCTGTAATGATCCAGCAGTGGGAACGACACAACCAGGATCTGCAGATGCCTTACGCCGAGCCTGGTAGACACCAGGACAATGGCATGTAAGCCCCTGTCACATAGAATGGATTTCCGAAAGTGTACATAGTACTTAATTTAAGCAAGCATTGCAAAAATGGAGGTACCTTCACAAAAAAATAACTAAAAAATATCTTCATGGTTCTGTGCCAGAATAGAAACTTCACACAGTCATTTGTTAGGTTTTCTACCTTGTAGCCATTTTTGTCACAACAGAAATAAAAAAAAGTAGAAGTGCAGTCAGAAATATATGATGACACACCAAATATCTGCCTTTGGATATTAGTACATAAACTGAGAGTTGATGGAGATGACTTCACAGAGTAATGACATTCCAAATGCCACAGGTATTGGTAATCTAAGGGCAGGAAAAATAATGCTATACTTCAGAGAGAGCTTGTGTCAACTGGGTAGAGGGTCTGATATGGATCTGCAGGACGGTTATTAGTCTTTGATTCGTGGTGATTGGCATGTAATAGCTGGTACATGCTCACTGTGATTTCTCCGACTGGCTGGTCTGGACCTGTAACAACTGCAATGTCTACAGGCAACATGAGTTCCCCATCAGCACCGGAGAGTTGACATGCAAACTCCATCTGTTGGTTATGTACTCGGAGAACAGAGTTGGACATTGGACAAATGCCGGCATCACTGCCAGGGAGAGTGCATTTTCCGTTATTAAGCACTGAACAACGCTAGCAGGCAGTTCATTACGATTGCAGAAATAGCCATTAAGAAGAATTAAATAATGGAAATGAGGCTCTGACTTTGATTTATCGCCGGACTGCAAAGAAAACATCAGTCAGACAGAAAAATCAACAAACATTGATTTTTCCATTTGCTTTGAGGCATGAGGCTTTATTTCAATGGACAGGAACGCCGGCAGATCTGACGGAAATTCCGTTGGGATGAAGGAAGAAGTGCTCAGCTTGCTGTGATGAAAGAACGTTTGCTCCACGGACACGGGGTCTATGCTTCTTGTCTCGTCACTGGAGGACGGATGAGATTCCTACGTTGTCCTGGAGATTCTTTGGGCGGCTCTGATTACCAATCCCAGGGTACCCCATAATTCAGTCAGCAATATGCTCTCTGTTGTCCAGCCCCACTTCCATTAACCCTTTACAAGTAAATGCTTGATCTCCAATGAGTTTCCAACTTTTTTCGTTGATTCTTGATTACAGACATGGCCGGATTTGGATGATGTATGAGCTTTCTTTCAATAACTTTATTACCTGGCCATTTCTCAAAATGGGTTTCCTGTGTTTGGACTTAATATGTAATGCCAATGAGTTGGCGTTTTCGTTTTCGCTACTTTTCAGGAATAAGTAAACCAAGCTAGGCTTTGATTCTTTTTTCTAATGGTGGACTTACAAAGATGAAGCCAAGAGAGCTAGTAGTTTCTGAAGTTAATGGTGTAGGGTTCATTTACTGTAAAGCAGATTTGACAGAAAAGTTCAGCTTCCTATGTTGTTTTTAATAAGAAAATAGTCTGTTTATCTTAAGTTTTCATTGAAAAAATTGTGGCTCTTTCTTGTAGCCATTTGTGGGAAAAGTTGTGTCTCTGGCGTTTTTTACATCAGTTGTATTAAAATCCTATTCCTCAATCACAACAACTTTATTATAACACGAGAAATCTGCAGAAAAAAAGATCTCTATCAGAGTACATAAACAGTTATATTTGTTATACCTTTGTACCACTGTATTTGTATTAAGAACACAAATATGACATGTATAAGGTGTCTTTCATGCCACAAGAAGAAAATAGAATTGAATATGAAAGGTGCAATTAACACTTTTCTCAAAAATATAACTTTTTATCAGATGACCAGGTATCATCAGGGATACAGATACCACATTTGATGATTTATTGTGATATTTCAGTGCACTGATACATCATTACACCCCTAATAAAATGTTACACTCTTACAGAGTAGTTATATGCTGCATTTGTCATATAAATATTCATTTAACCACTGCTTGCTAAAGTGATCATGCTAGCTTTCACCACCAGGTGGTATACACAGGACCTGGGATAAGCAGACCAGTGGGAGCAGGGTTTCACATTATGCATCCAAGTTCTAAACCCTGGTTAACCCACTCTCATTTGTCTGAAGATTGGTCTTAGTCTTGTGCAGTCCTTATGGTTGCAAATCTGGGCTATACCTACTTTGCAAGCATTTGTTACATTGACAGAGTTATAGTCCAGAACCAATGCATGAGGAGTTTACTAATTGTATGAAAAAAACATAAAAGAGAAGATACAGTAGTAGAAATAAAAAAAAACATAATCAGACACAAGAGTTACAGTTATCCATATATTCGTGCGACTGCCATGATGTGTATCTAGTTAAGCATGCTGTTTGCTGGGTTACATTTACCCAGATCTTACTTTGAATTTAGAGACCTGGATGTGGGAATGCTGTTTCAGCAGATAAAGCCATAAAAGCTAGTGTCAATTTTTACCTCATTACCAGAGGATTTCAGGGCATGGAAACCTGTCATGCCTGAAGCTCCAAGTGTGATAGGACTTCCTTCCTGTCTGTAGCAAAATAAGGGGGCGCTTTCATTAAGACGGAAGCATTAGATGTGATGACTGTGTAATTTGAAATTTTCTTACTTTCCTTGAATGGCAGCTGTATGTCAGTATTTTTCAGCGCTGCTGCAGCGTGCTGTTAATGAGATATCAGACTGGTTCTTCACCGCTGTGACAGAGACCTTTTGATGTGGAATTCAAAGGATGCCAGAGCTATACTTTCTTCAGATTAAAGAGTTTGTCTCTCAGATCTACATCACAGCTCTGATGTTCTCAAGTTCTAAAAGAACCAGAGGTGTATGCAGTGCAATTGCAAACACCTCCACCAAGGCTAAACATGCAAGCTTATAGTAAAGAAAAAGGAAAAGGAGAAAGGAAATGGGCACCAGAAATCCAGTGTGAGGTTCCAAAATGAATATAAGGCCATTCCTGCATAAGTATCCCTGCAAATGATGCTGGTTCAGGCTGATTTAACGTAAAGGAGAAAAACAAGTAAACTAGAAATCTGCATTCTAAGGAATTCAAGCCTCCGCCATGTGACAGGGGTCTCTATTGTTGGATGCTCCCAAAACCATGTTTGTATTCACTTAATCAGCCCATATTCCCATGTTCATTCATGCATTAATGACTGTGCATTTGTGAATACTCATTCATGATGTACCTGAATCTTGATCATGTGCCAGATTTACACCAAAATCTAATGGATTCATCATTGGCCCATTGCTGAAATGCCCTGATATTTTCATGAAATTCTGTCCATGATTGCATGAGTTATGTTGTGAGCAAACATGCACAAAGACAACACAAACACACACAAAAACTCATACACACATACTCTCCTGGTGGAGGCAAATAGTCCATTACTACCTGGATATGTACACCAGGTGATGTCCTGGGGGACCTGGCCTGGATTATCTACATGACTAAAAAGAAATGGTATAAGAAACCACTGTCACAGAGTAACTGTAAAGTTATAATAACGAGGTACAGATTGCAACTTAATAAACTATCCTCTAGCATGATCAGTTTAGAAATTAATTAATCCTATGTTGTCCCAACAAAATTTATGAAGAGACAAACAATTAAATGGAAAGATTCAAACTGTCATAAGATTCGGATTGACCTTAACCTGTGGCAGCCAGGGTTGCCCATGTCCACCATATTCTAATGAGGATGGCTGTTTCTCTAGGGACATCTCAGCTTGCATACATAAAGCCCCATTTTTTCCCCTTTATAAATTTCTACTTTCTGTTACTTTTTTTACAGGGGAGAATTGTGGTTCAACATTCCAGTGTGGAAATAAGAAGTGCATAGATACAGAGCTGATGTGTGATGATGTTGATCACTGTGGTGACTACAGTGATGAGACTGAACATGATGGCGCTAAGTGTGACAACTCAGGTGAGTGTCAGCTTGTGTTCTAACGGTATTCATCTAGGTCAAGCAAAGTGTGACGTGAAAGATAAGTGTCAGCATGTCTTATATTTTCATGTTTGTCATTGTGATGGGTCTGAGTGTGACAAGACAGCTGAGTATTGTAAGGTAACTGAAAATTATGCTACAGAGAGTGATTAACTCGGCTGATCAGGTGTATTGTGTAAAGGCAGTGTATTTATTAAGAAATCTTAACAGCACTTTAATTTGTGACGCCCGCATTATCCATGGTCTCCCCCCCCCCCCCCCCTCCCCAGAAACAGAATCACAAGGCAGCCAGTTCGTAGTAAATATTTTTTAACCATTAAATTCATTGTAGTTCCCCGAAAAATTAAATTTGTCACCTCTATTGTCTGCCTCTTTTGGTTTCCTAACTGATTTAAATGCAAGGAAATCTATGACAAACCCATTCACTCTGGGTTTGAGACAGCAAACCCTTGTGGTAAAGACTTTGGCCATAAGTCTTAGCACAGAAAGGAGTCAGATCAGGACACAAACCCACAACCTTGTAGGCACAAGGCTAGTGCATGTCTCCTGCCTTCACTGGATTCCACAACATGACCCTGACTGTGTGTACATGGACACCACAACTGAGCCTGTTATTTGGTATCAACACTTAACTTCATTTAAGAAGTCAGTGCTTACAATATTTATATCATTTTTATGTGATCACTCATCTTAACTAATGATACCATCAAGAGTTAGCCTGACAATAGAATTCCATGGTGATGCTACTTAGGGTTTCTAGTGAACTTGCTGACCTTATCGCAGATTTCAACAGGAGTCCTGCGGTGATAAATGGATTGCCTGATGTTGGCTGTGGGCTTATTTCTTGGAAGGAAGAAGGTGTAATAACAGTTGACAGTGATGGAGTGGCTTTAGAATTCATTAATACCACTGTCTTCCCGGAGAACACCAGTAAATCCTCATCTCTGTATAGATGGAGGCAGAATATGAGATGTTGAGGCACATTGGCGCAGAATACATAGAAATCTAAACATTATGGGGGAAACGTCAAAATTTAAACATTAATTGTAAAAGTACTAATCATCCCAGAAGTCAATTATTATTATTCAGTATAACAGTTTTGCAGCATGCTTGATACATTTCAAGCAAATAATATATGTCTAATTAAGGGTTAAGTGCTATTGCCCTGTGGCATAGCTATATATGTAGAATAATTAAAGCTTATATAAATAGCACACAGAGACTGACATGACTTCATGTTTGATCTCATTGTGTGGATCAAATTACACATGAACAATTCAATAATGATAGATAGGTTGCCTAGCAACAAAAGAATATGTGTCATTTTGAAGCATTTAGAAACACTCAGCGTATCTGTATCTATTTGCACACAACAATGTCATATAGATTCAGTCTGATGTATTCAGAAAATTAAAAAAAAGATAACAGAGTGCAAATTTTATTTCTTGGTAGCCAGTATTAAAACGAAATGTGATAGGTTAATTGTCAGTGTAAAAGTGCTACATGTATCATTAAAAGCTTTAAAGAGTAAGATTTGTTACTAGAAATTTTACAACAGATATTTCAAATGTGGCCCAGAATACTGAATGATGTATTGTATACTGTATAAAATCTGAATGATACATAACAACATCTATGAGTATCTGGATTATTTATGGTACCAATCATTAAGATTTTTACAGATTATATATGGTAGATTTTGATGAGAATATGAGGGTAATAAGTTGTACCTAAAGCTCAGAATATCTTGGGAACATCTGGATAACATATATATTTCCGTTATTCAGAATATCATGCTTGTGTATAGTAGTAATAAATAAAATACTGTACCCTGAACTAAGAATATCTTAAATATGTATCAAATTTTGTGCAAAATATTCAGTTGTGTACGCTACCTTCTGCTGAGACCATCAAGCAGCATGAACCAGATTGTTGCTGTTTGTCACAGTTGGCAGCAGCACTAAGAAAAATCAGAAAGTTAGTGGTTTCTTTCTTGTTCCATTTGCCGATGACGCAGCCTCTGTCCCAGACAACACTCACCTGTCCTGGTCATTAATGCTACATATCATTCCACATAAAAACAGAGCATCAAACAATAAATCGGAGACTATTGGGCCCTAGGTCAAGTGATCAAACTAGTCTCCAGTCAGATGGAGGAGCCAATAAATATGGTCTTCTCTCTGTTTGGGTGCATCGGAAAAAAAGCAAATGATTCCCTCTCCTGTTAACAGCAGGTCCAGCAATCTGCAGACAGAGAAACGCTCTTGTTATTTGCGAGGAGAGGTGCAAACCAAGTAGTTTTTCACCCATAAGTCTCTTTAGGGACCGTACATATCCGAACCCTAGTCTGTGGAGATATAGGTCAAATGCTTTCGTGTTCTTCCTGGCCAGTTTCAAATGAGCCATGTTGCATTATTTAGTGCGTTTCTTGCCTGGACTGGGGGGCTGGTGGTGATAAGATGGCACAAACTGACTTTACTTATTTAACATTGTCTCCTAGAAGTTTATTTACCTCTCAAAAAGTGCTAATGATGTCTGCAGACTTATTCCTAGTGTTTCTTTGTTTCCTCTTAAATTTTAAGACAAGTCTCAGTATGTTTTACCAAGTTGTTTTGTTTTTAATTAAGTGTAGGAAGATACTTTATTGCCTCCCAATTTTTTTTTTTTATTTCCATTTATGACCTTTAAGTTTTAAATCTGATCACAGGTTAATTCATCAGTGTTCTTAGTTCTTTGTTCAATTCTTAAATTAAAGAAATTAATTTTAAATTCATATATTCATATATTTTAGACATTCACAAGTTTTTAGCACTGTCTTTATTAGTATAACTTTGGTATAAAAACTTTTTTGAAGATTGTAAGATATTTGATCAGTGAAAAGGGAATTTTTTCTCATGCATTAGTAATTTTCAAGAACCTCCTAAATGTAAATATCATTAACAGTATGTTCTTTTATAAAAATTCAGGCAGGGTTATCTGTTATAATTTTGTATATTCCAGTCAGTATTGTCAAAAATGAAATTTGCAGTAATTTTAGTAAATCTGAAATGAAAATCCAAGAGCATTAAAAACTTTATATTCTCAGTAGTTCATATCATTTTGTTTTTCTGTATTTCTCATTTGATGTTTGGATAATTTCAATTTTCGCTTCCTCTATGCCATTGGATGTTTCTGATTCTTGCCCAAATCCAGGTGTCCCATTGTGGGAAGAAACTATTGACATATGAGAGATTTTACGAGGTATTACTCTTCCTAATTGCATGCCATGAATCTTTATAGCCAATTTTATTCAGAAATATATTGTTTACTTACCCACCCCTGCAATTAGCTATTAATATTGATTGCTCCAGGAAGCACTCAGCAGTAACGATCATGCTTTTTCCAAGCCAGAGGTCATTCAGCGAAAGTCTTGGATGAGGCTTTATGTATTATAAATGTTTCCAGTGTGGCATTAAGAACTTTTTCTAGGCTTAAGAAAAATTTAGAGTGTATACACTTTTATGAGATGGTATTATTCTCAGTAATTACTGTATACATGGTGGATCCATTAAAATTTATATCAGAATTGATATGTCATCAATGGTCTCCAGAGGTTCAGGATCTCCATTGTACCTTAACATACATTGATTGGCAACAATCAATTTTCAGATAAAAGTTAGATTCCATAAAGAAGGTCAAATTTGGAAAACCATTGTACCCAAACACACATGGAATGACAAATCAGTGCTCATTAAAAGTTGGGTATATGATTAAACTTGGAAAGTTTGGTAAAGGCATTTTACAAAATCATACTAATCTCTTTCAGTCAAATGTTAGATATGATGAAACTGATTTTAATGTTTTGTGGTTAACAGTATTTTGGACTGCAGTGACTTTTCCACCAGTGTTTGTTAATTAACTGCCTTTTAAATCTGTAGAAATTGGTTATCTACTAATTCCATTAAATTGAAAACTTCAAAATAAATCTTAATCTAAAGTAGCTTGTGTTTTCTCTTAGAATTTCTTTTGCATGAGTGCTTAAATCCTGGCTCTGTTTGAGAACTCAGTTGACTCAGTTTTCATGTCTTTCTTCCATCCACTATATTACTCAAAAATTCATGCAGTTTGAAATTGGATATAAGAAATTTAACATCACACCATGTCTGACTGCTAGCAGTAGCTGTGAATATAAGATTCTACAAAATACAAGATTTATCCTATACCAAAACAAGAATTTGTCTTGTGGATGAAATCTTAAGATATAGTGCTGAGTGAAGATAACAAAGACATAGTGATTATTATAATAAGAAGAATACAAAAAGAAATACGTAATAAGATTGTGATGTGTCTATGCATTATACATTCTAATCCTTTTCAGTACAAATGATTTGAGTACCAGTTTATTCTGCATTTAAGAGACTGCAGCTTTCGACCTGATCTTACAGGAAGTATAATCACTGAGCAAGCTTTTACCTTCAAACATGCTTTTCATCATATCCATGTTCATTTATGTTCATAAATAGTATTTATGTCCTGTAAATTAAAACCAATAACTTTTCTGCTACTTTACTTATCTGTTCAATTTTATCTTTGTTCACAAGAGTCAGATTCTCCCACCAGCATATCAAAGCTGGTATTACACTTTAGGCCATTGAAGAATAAAATAATCCAAGAAATTCTCTATCCATATAAATTATCAGTTTCTAGCTGACATTGTAAAATTAGAAGGAATCCTGAGCCTTCAGTACACAGATATAAATACATTTATAATGGTAATCTACCCTTAGTATAGTGTATGGTGCCTCTTTGAATAGGCCAACCTTGCTCTTTATTTTTCCCCATTCCTTGATAGCAAATTTCATCTTATTGAACATCATTGTAGAAGGAATTATTCTGCATCCAATCTGAACTGTTTCTGTGTTTTCTCTCCCATATAGAATCTTAACACTAACTTTGGATAATAATATCCAGCATTTGTAAAGCGCCCTATTCATATTCTAAAACATGCTCTAAGGCACTGTACAATACATAAAATGTATCCACTTAGAACATAAAATACTACAAAAAGATATACAATCAATTAATATATGACTGTTTATAAAGGTCAGTCCTTAAAAGTTTCTTAAAAGTGAAAAATGAGAGATCTTTTCTGATGTGACTTGAAAGTCCATTCCATAAAAATAATGTGAGCTGCAGTTCTACAGGATCTGATTCCATATGTAATCGTCCTTGACTTAGGAACTTTAAATATACATAAGAGGCTGATCTAAGAGCTCATGCTGGTTGGTACCACTCAACTAGTTCACCAATATATGCTGGTGCAAGTGCATATAGTGATTTAAAAGTATATAATAAAACCTTATATTGCAACCTATATTCAATGGGTAGCCAATGAAGACAAATAAGGACAGGCTGGATCTGGATGAAGTTCATGTATTTTGTTTCTCAATGTCTGCTTGTAGCTTTTGTTGCTTGTTGCAGGTAAGCAACTGCCAGTTATGAGTTTCTTTAAAGAGACAGTGGGTTAGTAAGTCCAGAAATTCAACCCACTAAGTCCAGAAATTCAACAGTGCAAGTGTCTGATTATGACAGAAGTTCCCAAAAGTTATGTCTACAAATGTGGTGCATCTGAGTTTAGTTTCTGCCAGTCACTTGCTTGGCTTTTTCATTGTCCAGTTTATAGGTATGAAAACTGCAGGTGTTGGCATTATTTCTCTATTTATATGCATTTGATGGTTTCCTGGTAGATTGTGGAACCCAGTTTCTGGGCTGTGACTGATGTCAGCATTCGTCTTGGTTTACTATAAGACCATTGTTACCAGTCTCTATAGTGGAAGTGATGAACAAGCCAAGAAATCAACAAAACTAATTCTGGTTATCATAAAAGTTTGTGTATTCAAATGTAAATATGGCATGCATCTCTGTTTAAAATCTTTCCATGATATTGTTTTACAATTAGGCAGATATGTTCTGCAGGAAAGGCCTGGGAATTAAACAGAGTTAGTTTCTGAGTACTTCAGGAGTTAAGTACATGAAAGGAGACAATGTATGCAGTTCTCTGTATATCTATGGGCTGGGGCTTCCTGAATGGTTCGGTTTCTCAGTTTGCAAAATGTGAGGATTGTTGCAGTCTGCTTGGAAAAGTGAAATTCAACAGAGTTGATCTCTGATTACTGTAAATGTTATTTGTATATTAAACAAAAGTATGCCTATGTCCCTGTATATGTACCTTCCTGGCTCACAGAAATATTGAGTTTCTCAGTTCGCCAGTTAGGTGGAAGTGCTGGCAGTGAGGAAGTTTGACAAAACCTGTCTCTGGTTACTGCAGCAGTTAAGTGTGTACAAAACAGGGAGTCTGCATATTACTCTGTATATAATGTACCTTACCTTCCTCCCTATGATAATGTCCAGTATGTTAAACAGAGTTTGGTTTCTCAGGGTAAATGGATGTAAATTAAACCAATTAAACCTGATCATTGTAAAAGTTTTTGTGTGTGCGAAGATTCAACATTTTCAGTGTGTAAACTCTGTTATGTCTTTCTTGGAATTTATATGAAGTTTTGTTTACTCTTCCATTAAAAAAACATGGTGCATCTCAGTATACATGTCCACTGTTTTCTGACACATCACCACTCAGCAGGAGAGAGTTCTGGTAGCTTCTAGCTGGAAAATCAACAGAGTTAGGGTTAACTTTCTTCAGGAACCAAGGGTGAATGTGAAGATTAGACATTTCTGAAGGATTATGTTACACCTTTGGTGACTATTGGCCGTGACACCTGGCCATGTGATGTCATAAATCCATGATTCAGCCTCCCTGGACCCTAACGTAAACAAACGGAACACCAGGAAGTCTGAGCAGGCTCTATTGATTAAGTTAGTAATGTGGTAAATATTAGTGTACAAGTGGCCTTTGAGATTGACCAGGCCTAACTGAGTAACCGATGAAGAGCAAACTCAATCAGAGATGTAGCGGAGGGTCCATAAGCCATAGTGTACACACACTGCCCTGTCTGAACAGCGCCTGATAGACCCTGTTCTGTTTGGAGAGTTTCTAGGACATTCTTCTCCGTATTGATGGGGTTGTTAATTTAGTCATATACAGGCCTTTTACACACAATAGGTATTGGCCATACGGGAAATGAATTGAAGACGACTTTTGTTAACAAAATGACTTTGATTTCCATTGATTTTTGAGCATTTGATATAATAGTATGAAATTTATCTGATTGACAATGATGTCATGACTTATGAGAACTTAATTTAAATATAATTAAAAAAGTGTACCAGAGGTGACTCTTTATTGTACATATTCTTGCAGAAGAGCCATCAATTAATGAACATACCGTGTAAATAATAAGTTTTATAGGATCAATAGATTTAAAAATACATTAACCAATATGCCAGTGAGAAAAATGTGTGGATCATTATAGGTCTACTGTAAATTTGAAAATTACCCTTTAATAACTCATTTTATCAATTCATAATTTACTTAATGTCAGAATGCAATTTGCTTAGTTTTCAGTAAAAAACATTTATCAGCTCATACTATATGCAATACATGGATGAAGTGACTGTGAAAAAGACAATGGTCTGTAAACAGGAGATCAAGAGGCCTTTAATATGAAAAAAAAAAACACTCTATCAGATACCTGTGTTGGTGGTCGGCTGCAGGTTTTCCATGTTTGTTCCACTGCCTTTGAGCTCCCAGGAAGTTGTTGGCAGTCACTTCTGGCATGGCTACACATGGCGGGGAATTCTCTAAAGCACCTCATAGTCATAAAGGGGATCATGCAGACATTAATCAGTGTTTTAGCTTTGAAATATTCAATACAAGTACGCTATTAAGTTACTTCAAAAGACCCTGAAATGGCGGTGGTATAGCAATGATGCCATGGCAACTGATACACTTACGCCTTGTATAAATACACCAACCATGCAAAGACTGACAGGATCAGAGATCTACTGATGTGTAATGTAATTAAAATCTAAAGTGTAGTCATGGTTGTAATGGAACCAATATTCTGTATGATATAAGATCATTGTTCAGATGTAACACACATGTGTTTTACTGTTCAGATAAATTTACCAAATATAGGAACATAGGGTTTGCCTTAGCCAGGTGGAAAGTCAGCTTTGTTGTACTCAATATCAGCGAGTTGTCAGCTAATTACTAAATACAGTCAGGTCTCATTATAACGATCATGTCACAATGGGAATCAGTTTGTTGCATTAAATTCTCATTGTAATGAATTACAGGAATGTACCTTGAAACATCAGAGGTATATATTATGTGTAACAGGTGTATATGAAAATCATGCTCATATTAGCAAAATATAATCCTAAAAAATATGTGCCAGAACCACTCAACTACAGTGTGGGTGGGTGAATTCATGCGGGCAGTGTTAATCAGCCGGTTGCTGTTGGCAGGATTTCACAAATGATTAAACAGCTGGGGGATACTGGAACCTGACCACTATATATCCAGTTTCATTATAATGAATCAGGCTAAATGGGAGATGTTTATTTTGTTTCATAGAAACCCATTTGGATCCAAAACTCCAGTTTTTTGTTATACTGTGGATTCATAATTGATCGTTTGGTTTTTATTTTTGTGCAGTTTGTGGGTGACTTTTATCAGTGAAATTAAAAACCCAATGATCGTTAAGTTTGAAAGTCAAATTTTTTAAAGTTTGTCATCCCTGTGAGCACATTGAGTTATGACATCTTGATTGCCCGCTGTCACTGTTCATGCTGTCAATGGTATTGGTCAATAAAACACACAGAAAGGGATATGTAGCCTTGAATTAAGGCTACATAATAAATTTTATTTTGTTAGGAAAAATATTTAGTTCTTTTAGTTCTTACTTGGGTTGAGTAAATAAATGGATCTGACATTTGATTTCATGAGTCTTAGGGGTTGTAAACTTTCAGTGCATTTTTACTGAACAATCACTGATCTTTGGCTTATTTTCAGGTCTGTTCACAAATGAATTTTGATATAATGCATAACCAGGAACGATTAATCCACAGAAGTTTTAACCCAATAAATAGTGTTTAAGTTCAAAACCACCAAACTTTAAACCCACAGTATTACAGCCAATTTTGACCTCAGGCCATCCTTAAAAAGTTCTGTGTTGGGGCTAACCCGGCCGGTCGTGATTTTTGGCTGCGGCTGGAATTTTTTTTTTGACATATCTGCAAATTAATATTTTTATATGATCTGCCGCAAGCACCTGGGCCCATAAAAATCTGCCTTCATGTGCTAGAAAAATAGTCCTTCTATTACATTTTTAGATGCACTTAATTTCCATAATGAAAGGTATTACCCAACGTCGCCGATCGTTTAATTTGAGCCCTAACAATTAGTCAGGTTGTGCTTATATATATACACGTGGAATGATCGCTACCTCGTTCGCGAGAGTAGAAAAACTGCCGGGAAACCGCCATCAAATTTCGTTGTTCTGGCGAAACAGGCTGAAAAAAAATATTGAGCAATTAGAAATGGTTCTTATTTGATTTCAAATAAAGCGGAAGCTTACCGCTGTCGCATTAACTGATTAAATGAAAGTTCTCTCGACATTCATACTGTCAAAAGACCAATGTTGGCATTTAAACCATGTGACACGTTGATTTGCATAAACACGTGCCTGGCCCATGCAAACGTTCTTGTGATTGGCGGAGCGGTCACGTGTCATAGCCAGAGAGCCAATAAGAGGTCCGTAGTAAAAGTTCACCCAATATGACTTCATTCATCACTATTTTGGCAGGAAAATGTTCACTGACATCGTGTCGCTTATGCTGGTTATAATTTTTCAGCAACACTCACGGTGGCACTGTGAGTAGGCCTATATCAAGCAAATGAAGCGGGCCTATTTAATGGAATCTGCAACTGACGATGTGTAACGCACGATCTACACAAATCAGATGTTTGGTATTACAAGAATTGCGTGATTTCGTCAGTTCTGTGGCGATCATGACAGGGTTATGTGAGGTGTCTGACGCATCGTTTCTACCAGCCACAGCTGATCAGAACAGGAATAACATATAAGCGACTGTATTTTTTTTTGGATGTGTTTCTTTTTAACTGCCTTTGTAAATTTATTTCATTTTATTAATAGCTTTTATAATAAACAGATATTTCCTGACCGTACGGCATTTCTTGTTTAGACGTAGACGAGATAGAGATCAACATTGCTCGCTCAGTCATTAATTACAGAAAAATACTAGAATATCAGCAAAAGCTGACAAAAGCCCTCAGCCAAAAGAGCAGTATTTATGGGTGGTAACAGTAACAAGTATTCATGTAATATTTGTTCTCACATGGATGTATATCTGTACATATGTCTTTTGTTCAAGTTGTGAATTTGAATTAGAGAGGTATGAACTTTGTAAGTCTGGCCCCAGTCTTTGTGAGTCATGTAGCACTTTCGAGATCATCAAGGCCAATGACCATTCCATATTCCAAAACAATCCATCCAGTGGTTCCTTAGAAATAAGCTCCTAAGTTTTTTTCTATTATAAGCTCTGTGACCTTGGGTCATCCATCTTGGAACTTGACCGAGATTTTGTTGATATGTATCAGCACCAAAGAAATGAAATTTCTGTGTTGAATACTTTTGGAGATATCCTCCTCACATGGTAAATGTGTACACACGCCGGTTATTTTCTATAATTCGCTCTAAAACGTTGAGAAATAAGTCAAGGTCACCCATCTTCAAACTTGACCAAGATTTTGTTTGTATATACATCAAAACCGAAGAAATCAAAATTCCTAATCAGGGTACCGACATCCAATATATGGTTTCATCTTTCAAAAAGTACAGTTTTACATATATTTATATAAACTTTTTATATATTCTACTACCTTATTAGGCATTGACTATTACTAAAGATTTCATTTATTACCGTCCTTCTTAATTATATCTCTTCACTTGCAAAGGAAATCTCAAACTGCACTCATTCCTACAATTCTGGCACTCGCATACAACACAAAATAAAATTGTCTGCAAATTCATGTGAGATCCAGAACAAGGCTTACAGGCCTAACGCGAACCTGTGCAATGGGATATACATCAGTTATAATGCTTCCATGATAACATGCTTGACCATTATTGGAAAAGTACTTGATAACTTTTCAGATACCTGAATGTTTGACATGTACATGTTCAAAGCATGTACTAAAACATTTTAAACCCAAGTACAGGATTTTAAGCCTGAAATAAAACAAAATCTGTTCAGAGATACCTTGTTGTGCATGTTTCAATGGTATCGAGGCAAGGAATGAATGGAGTACGGGTATGTTATTTGACATAAACCTCGCATATGCTAATATCTGGTAAAAAAAGGTGTAGTAAACTCCAGATCCTCCTTTAAAAAAAATATTTTTTTCCTCCCTACCTGATGACTTTTTTTGACCAATGTTAGCCCCAACACAGAAATTTTTAAGGATGGCCTCATTAGTTCATTTCCTAAAGTTTTGTTTGTAACTTGAATCTTCTGTTTTAACAAACCATGTTTTTATGAGAATCTGACTGTATTTCATCATATCATTTAGGGAATGATCCTGTCATTGTTCATATGTGGCTTTTGTCTGATACAGGAGAGTGCATCTTACAAGCAAGTTCTTGTACATGCTTCATTGCGAGAGGCCTTCCTTCGACAGACTTTTGGTGTATACAAAACCCTTGTTGTCCAAAGGTGAAGTTAAAGGTAGTGGGGGTTTATAGTCTGATATCACCGATGATGTCAGTCTCATCCGAATTGATCTTATACTTTTCCTTCCTGGTCTTTTGGGCCTGTTCATTCTTGTAGCTTTTCTCTGCTCCCTGGGGAGCATACACCAAGCAGCCACACATGGCAATAGAAGGTACCGTAAAATCTCCACTTAAACCGCGGTTTAATCAAGAAATTCAAAATCTTGAAATCAGGTAATTGTATCCGCCAAAACAGAGTTTTGCGGATACTATGTTTTCAGCTGCACTCCGCCGCCACGTAGGTGTCCGGAGAACTCCTCCATAACCGCTTGGCAGATTTTTACGAAACCCGGGATTATGTTCGGGTCACATGTGAACTGCTGCGCCCCGATTTTGTTTTGACCTCTGACCTTTCCTCTGCGCTCTGCGTCCGTTTGTGCGTCTGTTTCCACACATAAACCCACATATCTCAGGAACCGTTTGACTGATCAGGAAAATTTTTTTGCACAAATGTTGCCCTTGGAGAGCTTTATAACATACACAAAAAATGGTGGCGCCACCTGCAACCATGTTTGCACAGTGTCCATCTGTTCGTCTGCCTTGGGTTAAAATCACTCATATCTCTGCAGTGACTTGACTAATTCACCTGAAATTCGGCATGCGTATACATCCTGGATAGCTTATCTGATTTTATGACAGGTGGCGCCACCTACATTCACGTTTACGCTGCAGACATCCAAGCTCATATCTCTGGAACCGTTTTACCGATCAGGAAAATTTTTTTGCACAAATGTAGCCCTTGGAGAGCTTTATAACATACACAAAAAATGGTGGCGCCACCTGCAACCATGTTTGCACAGTGTCCATCTGTTTGTCTGCCTTGGGTTAAAATCACTCGTATCTCTGCAGTGACTTGACTAATTCACCTGAAATTTGGCATGCGTATACATCCTGGATAGCTTTTCTGATTTTATGACAGGTGGCGCCACCTACATTCACGTTTACGCTGCAGACATCCAAGCTCATATCTCGGGAACCGTTTGACCGATTGGGCCAAAATTTTGCATGTGTATAGATCTCACATAGCTCTTTATCATACGCAAAATTGGTGGCGCCACCTGCAGCCATTTTTGCACAGCTCCTGTCTGTTTGTCTGCCATGGGATAAAATCACTCATATCTCGGCAGTGGATTGACATATCTGGCTAAAATTTTGCAGGTTTAAACATCCCCGACAGCTCTCTTGATTTTATGACAGGTGGCGCCACCTGTATTCTAGTTTATGCAGCAGACATCCAAGCTCATATCTTGGGAACCGTTTGACTGATTGGGCCAAAGTTTTGCATGTGTATAGTTCTCACATAGCTCTTTATCATACCATAAAACTGGTGGCGTCACCTGCAACCATTTTTGCTCAGCGTCCATCTGTTTGTCTGCCATGGGCTAAAATCACTCATATACATGAATGGTTTGACTTATCTGCCTTAATTTTGCATATGTATACAACTTGGACGGCTTTCTGGATTTTGTGGTAGGGGGGGCAACCTACATACAAAATTTGGCTGCAGACATCCATGCTAATATGCAACACTTCACTCTATTTCCCCTTGCCACTCAATCCATGCCTCACTTCACCCATTCCACTCTGATTTAGGCGGATACACGTAGTCGCTTGTCGACTACCCGTATTCTAGTTCATTCTGTATTTGCCTGATACCCATGTTTGACCAGTACCCATTCACTCCTGGGTGAAGAGCATGCACCCTTGTGGTAAAGACTTCAAAATGGCTAGAAGTCTAAGCGCAGGAAGCGGTCAGATCAGGATGCAAACCTTCAACCTTGCGGTCACGCGTCCAGCACACTAAACGTTACACCACCAGGCTTCAAAAACTTTCACACAAGGCATCAGCAGTTGTCAGATGATAGATTCATAAAGCAGACTACCAATTTTATAGTAATTTTAATAATCTTATGAAAAACAGTTTAAACATTTTGTCCAAAGCTGAAAAACAATTTAAACAGTTTGTCCAAAGCTTTCTCTTGAAAAATATGAACCTGTACAATTAAATGTTTTGACAATAATGACTTAATCATCAGAGTTAAAGTGATTGAATTAGCTAAATACCATTCTGGAACACTGGCACTTTAATATTTGAATTATTAAATGGTACAATATCTTAAGTTAAAATACAGATGCTCGGTGTTTACAAATTTTACAGATTCGTTCACACACGTTTTAGACTTTAACAACAGGAACACGTAAGCTCTTCTTGTATGCGTCCCAGGGTCTGGTTGAGAGGGCTGGCGACAGTGCGGATAAAACCCCACTGATGGAATGAGGCTACATGTTGTGATTAACTTTATTGCTGAGCACCCATCAGTGTTCTTTGGGGGCCCACTCAATTTCAGAACGGACGAAACTCCAATACAAACAGCCTTGTTGAGTTACAGCGACCACATTTATACTTGTTTTTTGGGGTATTTACATCTGCCGGAGAGGGCTATCGTGAAGGCTCACAGGCTGGTCACCAATCAACTGGAAATGTTGAGATGCTCTTGGAAGATTTTTACCTTCTTCCTGCGAGGCCGCTCATAAATTGGAACAGGTCTTGGGAGGCCATATATCAATTTGGTGTGACATTTACAAGCTTGGAATTCGGGTTGAAATGGTCGTGATGCAGGCTATAGGTACTGAAGGAAATGATCTGTAATGGCCAGTATTGACTTGCGGACTGATCAGGAGCCGGTCTCGCGCCAATACGCACCATTCACCATGACTCTGTCTGGGGCTGCCCTAATTTCCTGCCAACTGGTCTACACTAGCAACAGAACACTTCAATTAAATGTGTCATTTGAAAGATCTGGCACCGTCTGGTGTCGTGGAGCAAATACATCTCCATTAAGCACATGGCCTCTTCATAAACATCAATACATATTTCAGACCTTACTTTCTTGCTATTAAATGTCTCAGACTTTCACTGCTTAATATTGTGGTTGGTTACTATGGCAACAAATAGCTTCTCTGTACTCTAGAGGTGCACTCTTTAAAAATCTTCACATGGCAGTGAAATCAGTACAATGTTGTCTATAGGACAGCCGGCAGCTGCCAACATGAGGACCAGGTATCGATAAAACAGTCACATACGTTATAATCCGCGAGACATCTCATCGCCAGGTGGTTCGCTGAACCAGTTAAAAAAACTACTAATCTTATTGATTTTGATTGACAGTGAATCGTCTTTGATGTACATTTTCATTTTTACGTCAATTGGAGCACCTGCTGTCTTTGTTCCTGTTGGGCGACTTGATCCGCTGGCTGTATGCATATAAATCTGTGATGTATCCCAATCTCTCAGTTATCCTCATAAATCCTTTTTCTGATATTTGGATTACTCAGTAGCTAGCTCTCATATTATAGTTCAGTGGTCACCACAGAGAGTAAACAAATCAGCAGTCTTAAAGACACCAGAAAAGAATAAAAAGGTAATGAAAGCTTAAGGAAAATCAAAAATAAGTATAAAGATACAACCTCACTGCGTTTTGTTCCATAAAATTCCATCTGTATCCTAACATAAGGGATAAACAAGAAAAGAGGAATAAAAAATATGATTACCTGGCATGATTATCTGTTGTGAGAGGATTCTTTTGGAGTATAATTATTTGTACTCTGAGTCTCGCCAGGTCCAGGAGATTTCAGCACTGTCACATTGCTGTCTTCAGCTGACATGCTGATCCCCACAAAGATATCAGTCTTCACAATCCCTGAACAGCCAAAGATAGTGATGTGACTTTTACCTTAGCCCTCATCAGGATATGATTTGTTTTCTAATGCTGGTGTAACATAAAATATACCATACAGAATTCTGTAAATTTATAATAATAATCATGATTGTCACAGTAATTATGATAATGATCATGATAATAATACAAATTTAATGTGGACCTTTTTTTCTGATTTCCATATACTGGTATGTATTTTTTTGTAAATACTTTGTGTTGGTGAAGCAAAGAGTCAAAATTTGTATTCTAATTAACAAGAGGGTGTAAATTAAGCCTCAAATGTGAAGTCTGTCTTAAAGTAAAAGAATATAAATTGTTTTATGGATAGGTGACAGATAGTCTTAAGTAAAAAATGATTTTTTTGTAACAAGGTTAGTATTAATTCAAATGAAAACTGACACAATATCTGCAACAGTGTATTGTAATATGATTTAATTTATGAATTAACACTCTTGCCTTTCAAACTGAAGAAACTAAAGGCAGCAATATGACAATAAACATTCTATACTCAAAAGCCTCTGGGATTTTAGATTTTCAACATGGCATTTGAATTTTCTGTAAGAATTGCAACATGTTAAAAGAAAGTAAAAAAATGAGCTATCATTATTTTTCACATGTCCTTGTATTTAATTGAAAATAGTGATATTTTTTAGAAGAAATAGCTATTTTGCTTTATTTTCTTTAATGATAATGGTATTTCACCAATAAAACAGCTATTTTTACCTTTTCATGGACTATTGTACATCAGTTAAATATAATCAAGCAATCCTTTTAGAGAGGAAAGGGCATTTTGCTTTTTGCATGTGGACACGGAGGAGTTGACGAGGCAATTGAGGGACCCACCACACACAAAAGTGCCAGGAAAAGATGTTCTGGCCAACATACAGGTCCATCATACCCTGACACACCTGCAGAAATGTAAACAAGGACTGGTCCCTTTAGCATTCAGGGCCTTGGGTCAACCAATAGCATTAGCCAAAGAGCACCACCACTTACTGTAAGAGCTTTGTAGACCCTGCAAATTTCTTTATGGGTGGCCATTTTGGAAACTGCAGTACACATAGCAAAGGGTAACCAATTTGAATAAGTTTAAAGGGGTATAACCACAGCTGTCTATGTCCTTAGATCTCAGGTTTATGGCTGTGTAGGAAGATCTATACCTTCCCCTGCACCTGTGTCTTTTGTGCTATGACTTTAGTACAATGTCAGTACAAGCCCGGGGAGACATCATTAAAAAAGTTTTTTTGAGAAAATTATGACGTCTGCTCTTGATAATCTAATGGGTTTATAACTCAGTTGTATTCACTAACTTGGGTTGTAGAGCATTTGGTTTTGTGCTTTTTGTGACCCTGGCAGCTCCATCCACTCTCTGTTTTTCGACAGTGATATCTTGAATTTATGACTAGTTGGATCTTGGCATTTCCAATAAAGGTCCCAAAAACTAGTTTTGTTTCAACTTGATTCATGTATACAGGACACAGCCAAGGAAACCATATAAAATCAACCCTGTAATAAAAAGGCACAAATGAGGTCAAGAGAGCTGGCTGTCAGGAAAGAAGAAGGATTTTGGAATTATAAATCCCAATTTTTTTCCAGTAACCTTGTACCTTTTATCACTAACACCAAGTTTGTGAAATAACCAGGCCAGTTTCCTTTTGATTTTCTATTCAGTTATGATTTTTTAGGTAGCATAAGCTGTCTCTTTAGATTTATAAGCAGATTTGAATGGCAAGATTATTGATCTTTTTTAACAAAATTGTTTCAACATAAAATGATAATTTTAAGGATTATATTTATTTTAAGTTCTTTTTTCACAAATGATTATGAACAGAATATACAAACAGGATCTGTTTGTTAAATTCAATTTTTGTCTGAAGGTCAGAAAGTTGTTCCAACGTTTGTGTTGATTTTTCTAATATCTCCCATGTGCCCAGACCTTTCCTCTAGGGATAGCTTGTACCTCCACAGGTTCTGACCAGATATCAAAATACTGTGGTTGGCCTTATGTTTGCGGATAAACGTTGCACAATTTTTGCTTTTTCAGTTTTTTATGAGGGTTTCATTTTTGCGATCGCACTATAGAAAAGCACTTTACATAGAGTATAATTTTTGCTATATGAATTAGTTATATCAAATTATATGTGCACAAAATCTTTACAATTCCACGGGGACCTAGGAGAACATGGAACAGGTGGAAATTATTGTTCATCAATGGCAGATAGTTTGAAAGATCTGATAAAGTGATATGATTTATAAAAGCAGTCTTAGAACATTCAGTATTTATTATTATTCAAAATACCATTCTTTGATCTTTCACACTTGCATTCAACGGATGGACCTGAACCTATTCACGAAGGTTTTATTTTTGCGATAATTCCCCCTTTGAAACTATCACAGATTTGAACCCTTGCGAACAAAATGGCAGCCATAGTGTCATTAATTTATTACAAAGATATGTCTCTTTTGATCAGTTAAATAAATGTAAGATGATATATTGTCTGATAAAGCTCCATGTATAAGTCTATACATTCTTATGGTTGAAACATCTGTACATCACGGGTTCATGTACTTGTTAATTTGGTGTTACGTTGAGCTTAGTGGTTATATGTCTTTGGTTTGAATCCTGCCAGAGACAGCCATGGAAAATTTCATAAGCCTGAGTAATACCTCAGAGATTTGTTATCATGTCTGAACACGATAAGATAAGATAACATTTATTAGCCTTCAGTTCCAGGAATTTGTTGTTGACTTGCAATTCATTACATAAAAATAAATATATATATAAAAATAATACAACTTTTTGACAATGCATGTAAAAATAAGCATGTAAAAATGATAAAACAGATAATTCTGCAGGTAAAAGACATAATTCAAAAACATTAAATATCTAGATTAACTTGAGTTAGAAAGTTTAATACTGTATGGCACAAGAGATTTTTTTAAAGTGAGTAGTTCTGCAGAATGTTACATCTAGGCATTTACCTGAAGGTAAAAAACTGAACTGTGAATGTAGGGGAGGTCGTGTGTCATTCATGACCTTTGATATGAAGGCCATTGATTTGATTTCACAGATTTCCTGGTGTGTGGAAAGAGAGGTACTAGTTATTTTACAACTTCTCTTCCTGGTAGTATTTAGCTGTTTCTTTAATGACTGGTTGTGACTTCTAAACCATTCTTAGCCGCACTGGCATGCACATAAAACCATAAATCCAGCAGATTTAATAATATAATACAATAACTATAATATATTTAACTTCATTCTATAGCCAGAGCCAGAACCAGTGACAGGCAAATAAGAGTGTTAAAGATTTAAAAAACTGTAATATTATTTAAACATACCATAACTTTCACACAGGTATAAAATGTATTTAATACATTGGGGAAGATCAAGAATAATGCCTCAATGGCATAATGGTGAAACTTTGATAGACCCTCTAATATTAACTCTAATGCAATCAAAACCTGAACTAAACATTCTAAGAATGATACATGATTACCTTTAACCTCATTCAATAGACAGTGCTACCAACAGACCATGGACATGTCCTTTATTTGAAAACAAAGAATACTGTATGGTTTATTTTGCTGGGAAACACAGTATGAAGACTGGTGCATAGTCCTGCTGTTACAGGTATATCATGAGTTCATCAAGGTGACAGGTAATACATTCACCTGTCAAGTCGCCTTGACAACCAGTTCACCAGGGAAAATGGCAACACTTGTAAGTGTTATTCTTACACTAATGACCACTGGGGCTGAAATGAAGGTCTGCCCAAGGGTGGTTTCCAGCCAATGGGAACCCTCTTTACTTGAGATTGAGTGAGGAGTTTTAAGAACAAGAGTAAATATTAAGGTCCTTAACAGTACTCAACGAGAGTTCCTCAACAATTGCAGATTGGATCAAATACACTTCACTGGTGGTATAGATACCATACTGTCCAAGGACTGTATAGTAAAATGGTTACTTATTGTATTTATCCATAATTTCATTATATATCCTTTGGAATTTGCCCTTTTATTTGTAGTTTAAACAAAAATAAGTTTAAAAAAAGTAAAAATTAAATTTTGCCAGGAGTTCAGTGAGATAATGTTATAGGGTAGTAAATTTAAGATATGTAATATGTGTTTTTACTCACGGTTGACTTGGTATCATGACTTCCAGGTATTTCAGAACTGTCCTTTTCTGAGTGTGTGACTTATAACCCAAGCACCTGTTGCAGTTGACTCAAGGTACTGCAATCCATGTTTAGTATCAATTCACTCCTGGTTGTGATCATGACCTTTGCTTGGGTGATCACGGCCTTGTCCTAGGATCCTATTAGGGTTAGTAACAGTTTATATGCAATGCTAACCCATACTTGTCACAAATTATATTCTGAAACTTAGTGGAGGCTAAAAGATAGGGTCAGGGGTGTGATATGTATATAGGCCTAAGGTAAAACTGCAGTTCTTCAGGATATATCTGCCTGGCCCTTTATCGAGATCCACACCCATATTTAATGGAGTCCTTTCTGTCCCATGTCCTGCCCCTTTGCAATGTCACAATGTCAATAATTTATTTAGGGTTTGCTGAATTTAGCAAACAAACCATCAAACAAGCAAACAGACACAGAATAAAACATAACCTCCTTGGGGTAGGGTTAATATGACAGGTTACTTGAACATCAATTTGCAGGAGGCCTTATAGGTTTCTTTTAAGTAATTAATCTGAGAGTCAAAATTTGCTGTAGGGATTTAAAATACTACAACAAACACGATGGGTGATGTGTGTTAAATGTGAGTTTTAAATAGACTCCTCACAGCATTTCAAATAAACACAGTGGGTAGCACTTGGCAAAGTACACAGAATTGCTGGGAAGCTATTCAGCAAAATTGCAATGCAAATAACTCTGTTCACATAATGGACCAGGTTGTCCTTGGTATAAGCATCACACAGGGAGCGAACCAGGATTACCACCAAGATGAACAAGGGGATTACTCTGTGGGGTGTGAAATGTAATAAAACTTTGGGTGAACAGGTCTGGTTGTTTATCCCAGGTGGTAAAAGGCACTACATCTTACCATGTTTCATGGTGAATTTACCGGGTTTGAGATTATTAATAGCCTCAGTGGATATCGTCCTCGGCAACCCATGTGAACTACCGCTGTGTACTCACTTTACCTCAGTTCGAAGAAAATTAGTCGATCATAAAAGTGAAAGTAAATATGACTCAAAGTAAGCTGCACCTCAGTTTAATGTGCTCCGTCATGTGGGAAACACCTTAACCGTTGTGACATCAGTTTAATTAGCTTTCTCCTTATAAAAAAAAATCATTGATTGTTGTGATATGCTGATTTGATATGCTCTTTTTTTTCACATAAGAAATTGACTTGGTTGTGAAACTGTTGTATGCTTTGTCATGTATGGGACACGGTGTTTTTATTACACAATTTCAATTTTGTCTCTCATCAAGAAAACAGCTCTGTGTCATCACAGCAAAAAAACTGATAGTTGATGACAGCATGGTATGCTTTACCATGTAGGAAGTACATCGGTTAATACATTATAACATGCCAGTTTAATTTTGTCTCTCATTTTGAAACTCTGCAAGACTGTAACACAAATATGTATAATTTGTTCTATTCACAGCAGACACCATCTGTCTGCCATTAACACCTGGGTACAAGATCAACAAAACTGTTCTGATGTTCTGATTTTTTGTGTCAGTGTTATTTGCTGCAATATCAAAGGTTTCCCCAGACTTGCAGGTTTTTTAACAATTTTTAGGTGTAGAGCTCAGAACTCAAATCCAGGAGTCATGAGTTCAAATTTCAGCCCAGGAGCAGTGAGATTTTCAACGAAGGCCCCCTTCCAGGGTGAATGTTCTGCAGGCTGAATGGGAAGGCAGTGCCCCACAGCTGTGTATGACACACAAATAAGTGTGTTTTCTTTAGATGGATTGGTGGTTCCTTGGTTCTAAAACCCGACATTGGATTTACATATCAGTTAAAATTTATAGATCAAAATTAAAAACTGGAGATGGTATTACCTCCACCAACCAAATCTCTGAGAAAAAGGTTTACCCAGGCTTGGAATGAACATCTCAGCCATTTTTTTGCCATTTAAAGAATTACACAACTTCAGTATATAAGGTTTGATTGAATGTAGTTTCATCATGTGAAGTTCTCTGAGTGATTTCCTCAGTGCACTTTATGGGGATATAATGAGTTCAAAGGTTCGATCAAATAATTGCTGAGGATTTCTTCTGATATTAATCTTGGGATACATGGCCTTTACAACATTTAATTCATTAGTGAATTCAGGTATATATGTATAAACAATCTTTGAAGAAGAGGAACCCTGTGGCTTTGACTTGGTTTTGGTAGCTTAATTGTGTATCCAAGTTTAAAGGAGTTATGTATATTTAATCTTTGTCATATACTGGTAATGGTATGGGCCCTTTGAAGACATACTTGGCCTGATGGGAGTTCTTAATACCAATAGTCCAGGTTCAATGGTCCTTGAAGCATGGGTGACAGGTGGTTCATGAATCTCTGCCCACATAGTTAACCTTATATTTACTTAAAACAGGAAATTTCTCAGGCATTAATTTTTTGCCAATTGTCTTGGGTTGTTTTTTGTGATATTGTAATATTCTGATCAAGTCTCCTTCAGTTTTTCTTAAGAATGTAATAACAGGAATTATCTGGACCAAGGGCCATGTTTTTTTTTTCAGACTCTGTGTTTGCGAGATTATTTCCTGGTTAAAACTTCAGGAAATAATTAAATTCTGATTGATTTGACTTAAGTGTTGTGAAAAAATTAATCAGTACTCGTAAAAGATAAGGCCTGAGAATTCAAAACCATGTCGTTATTAACATGACTTCAAAATCTACTGAGAAATGGCATGTATTAAAGATAAAGCATATATGATAGATAGCTGTTTCAAGAAAAATTTAATTGTACATTTTAGACTCTTATGTACTTGTATGATATAAAAGGGAGAAAGAAGGTTAAATCTATGGTAGCACTCTGAAATCAACACATTCGTTGACCTCACCGGGAATGACCACTGCAGTGTAGGACTAGTAAATACAAGTTTCTCTGCCGGTGTTACTTTGTGTAGAATTCCAGCAATTTGCCAGGTATTGACATACCCTGCCTATCCCAGTGCAGGTGTGTGGCTAATTGGGGACCAGTCTGCCAGGAATTGATGACCAGCAAATGACCTCATTGACCTTGCTTGGTAGAGCCGAGCACGAGGTCTGTAGACAGAACGTTATTAGACGACCGGAAAGAAACGACCATCTGGACGTCTGTGAAAGTTACCGTTAATGCAATAGAAATTACCAATGTAACAAGAAACATGGCGTTCAAATAACTGCCAGACATGATATATGGCTTATTGTATCTGTGTAATTCTACCTTTATATTCTTGTGTTCTCCCGAATGCCAGATGAAGTAAAGTCTCAGGTATCCAGATTAAATATCATAAATAGATCATGATCAGAATATCCTGGACTGTGACAGGTGACCAGAGTATGACCTTGATGACCTTTGTGGATCTGGTTGATGGGAACATGGATGAGAATGATCGTGTATTGATGAAGAAGGAACCTGCAGCCATCAGGAGGCCACAGGCTACAATTAGGTGATAATGGCCGTGTAATAAGCTGCATCTAGCATTACCGAACAACATCTGTGGTTTTACCAAATAGATACATTAACATCCAGGCCTGGCTTCAGGAAATGCTTTGGGCCCTGGTCAGCTGAGGCCAGCTCAACAAGATTCTGCTTTCTCCTTGCCTATAGGCAGCAATTTTGATCATTTGTATCTCAAGTTCCTTGATTCTGGTTTTGAGAATACTAAAATGGCCACCAGTGTGGCCATATTTTGTAAGGAACAAATGGTATATGGACATTTATATACATCAGTATATCCAAAATATCTCTATTAAATGAATGGTAATAAAGGTCCATATAAGATATTTTAATGTATAATTAAGCTCTCTGGAGATGAATCCTTTTATAATAAAAGATTACAGTATGAGATGTATATTGTCCTTTCCTCAAAATATACTTCATCCAGAAATTAACATTTGTTTTGTATTTCTTAAAGCAAATCTGGAGTTTAAATTGAAGGAAGTTTGATTTGTTGCATCTGGTATCATCTGAACCCAGTCTTATTGAAGTTAGACAAAGAAGTTACTTGAAATATTATATAAATTACTCTGAGGCAAACCCAAATTTTAGTTTTAATTCATGAATGATGTGTAATCTGAGCCCATCCATTCAAGAGGTTGACAGTGGTGTAGGAGAAGTGTTTTGTCGCATACTCAGTGGGTGCCTTAGAAACCTCCATCTTCAACTTGATTTATTGACAAAGACTGTCAAATGCTACCACCAGGTCCACCACATGCTCTGTCTAATTATTTTGTTGTTAATGGCCTTAGTGTGCGTGTTTCTGCTCTGCACAATACATGGGCACTTACAGGGCACTTTTTCTGGTATCTTTCCATTGTGTCAATAATTAGTTCACCAGATGATCTTTTAAATAAAAAACTAAAAAGATGAACAGAATTGTTGCATTGTGTCATAATTACTTCGCCAGGATTTTTCTTTTGGTGAAATTAAAAAAGGTTTAAGTGTTCCTACACAGGGGGCCAGCTAGGGATCAGCTGGGGATCATTTTTTTTTTCACTTTTCTTCTGGAGTGCACTTTATGCATTTTCAGGAAAAAAGACTGTTAATTAAAATAATGTGGTTTGCTTTTGCCTGAGTCACTGCTGTTAATTAAAACTTGTGCAAAGACTTTGCCAAAGTACAAATTAAACCTGGTTGGAACCTATGCACTCTCTCATCCACTTCGTGAACAATATTGTGGGTGCTATATTTTCATTGCATTACTGAAGACAGAGCACGTGCTTGCAAAATTAACAGTGGAAATTTTATTAAATATCAGGCTAGATGGGTTTTGATTAATTTTGATTTTATGATATACAATAGTTTTATCATTTAAAAAATCATGTTCTTTTCAGTAAAGCTGAATTAAAATGACTGCTATTTCTCTTCAAATTAAGGGGGGGGGGGAATTAAAATTTCTATTGGAACTGTGTCGGTGGTGTGGACATTATTATAATTAGTGCCAGTATTGCTATTGATAAAATGGTAAACTCATGAAGAAGAAAATTTTAGTGTTAAATTATAAATACCTAGTTAATTGGAAAATGATGGTATTAACAATTAGGCTTTGGAAATAACACAAAAAAGCTTACACTGTATATCTATATGTTTCTGTGGCCCTTGTGTGTGGATTTTCATGAAGTATGACCAATGACAGTACACCAGTCCAAGTAGATCGCCTGTCATGATGTGTTATTTAATAAGATTAAACATCCTTTGGTGTATGTAATGTAGTTGAAAGCGATGGATCACACATTAAGTGCCAGGGCTTTCGAAGACATTTCCACCACATAAATCATGGGCAAGTAATTCCGTGTTGGAGAAGAGGACAAGGAATGCCCCATTACAGGTGATGCTAGAAGAACAACGAGACAGGCCGTGCCACTAAATTTCATCGTCAGATTACTTAGTTTGAAGGATGATGTGTGCGGGGATTCTCCCTGGGGACCTTTGGCAGGGAATTCAGACCTCTTAAATATGGCGGAGTGTTAGGTTTTTTAACCGGCAACACTAATTGTTTGTAGGTGTGTGAATATTGGGAAAATGCTTCACGTAATTGCTGCAGCTTGCTTGGTCCAGCTGAATTGGGAATTTGACTGGCGGGATTTCCCTGTAATTACCCAACCTTACGTGACACTGGCCATAATGGCGGCAATTTGTCAACAGCCAGTGGCCTGAAATGATTGCGGCTCTTCCCGGCCAGATTGTGGCTATTGCTCCCAAATCCTGCAGACAATAACCATCTCACATCACCTACCGGTGCGTCTATTTCTGCAACACCTGAGGCCAGGCTCCACAAATCCTGATCCCATCTGTCAGGGGGACATGACCAATCCTAATTTAAGTGATATTCCTCATTTTCAGACAGAGAAATCCTGCTGTGATGAGCTGTGTGAACATTTTAGTTTGGTCCTGCTGGTTGACAAAATTGTCATGGTGTTCTCATTTTAAAATATATGGCAGGCCTCTTTAAATTATCAAAAATTTTATATATTTTATACTATATCTCAGATTCATTGAAGGCTTAAACAAAATAACAAGTTATGTTTGTCTGTATTTAAAGGATTTTAATTATGTTATTAGGGTTCACATATATGTAAATGTATGATTATTAGTGGTGATGGCATGTTTATTATATTCAGTATATGACACAAATCTGTGTAAGCAGTGAAGAAAAACCTTGCTGCATTTGCACCTGTCAATCAAAGACATGAGTATACCTGTACATACAAACTTACCTGTGCATCATATTCCTGTACAGTCACAGGTTTTCTACAGTGGCAGTCCCATTGTGTTTTCCAGACATGACTCTAGTTTAAAACAGGCTGGGCTAAAAGACTGCTTGAACAGACATCATACACAAACAGTAACTGGCTGGTTAAAAAATTATTCAATTTCATGTTTTGAATATTGATAAAAAAATATATATTAGAATAAATGAGCTATGGATAAAACATTTTCTACTGATTTTCCCACATATATATTTGACCATCTCTGTCAGTGAAGAAACAGGATAGCTAATTGCCTGCAGCTTGACAGCATGTAAATAGAACACTGTACAGAATGCACAGTCACGCTGCAGCCGTGAACCACTGTGAGGCTCGAGAAATCGAGGTAATGCAGATCACCATAGAATCAATGCCAGAACAAAGTGTGATCTCTAGTATAAGGAGGTAGAAATGTGGTCCCGCTGTGAGACATCAGCTCATAAGAGCGACCAAGTATACAGATTATTTGCATTCGGTTCTTTTATGAAATGTGATGACTCAGCAGATTATGGATTTCAGGATTAAACCAATCGATTGGTGAACAAAAAAGTGCCACACTTATATGAGGAAAATATTTGTTTGTACTGGAATTTTCTGGAAAAATCTGCTTCACAGGGTTGATATTTTTAATGTTTGTCTTAATCTGGTTCTCTTTGAGACCATTTGGAAAAGAAGTAATAAAAAAAGGTCTGATTAGAGCATGCAGATAGATCAAGGGTAGCAGCTGTGAGTGGTATATGTCATGCTAAAAAGATGAAGTTTAAATTAAAAATACTCGGGCATCATGCTTCAATTATTTAAAATTATAACTGTAATAACCTGATATTTTGAATTTGAAACATATTTAGTTTTTGGATGAGAAACTTTTAAATTTACAACTTCAGTAAAATTTCTGTCTTAATTTATGAGGACACTCAGGACAGGTTGGTGGATGTTTGCCTATGGATCTAGATATTAATTGTAAATATTGTAGATTTCGCATAATTAAAGAAAAAAGGTAATCTTGAACAGAAAGGTTGTTTATTTTTACAAATTCAACAGTTACCTAAGGTGAACTATGCCTACATTGAAGGATCCTAATTGAAATGAAAAAAAAAGTTTCATGGTGATACAATATTGTTTGTTACATTTATTGTATAAACAATACTTAAGCAAAGAAGAGGAACAAATCCTGTTAGTTTTGGTAAATGTAGGTTGGAGCTAGGAGTCCTTGGTATTATAAAATACTGTCATGCCCAAATATGGTATGAAATATTATTTAGCCAAAATAAGAAACAAAAATACTGGAATTACAATGCAGATAGATAAATTGGCTCAGTGTATGCTTTGATAGAGTCTTGTGTTGTGGCGTGGATCCTACCTGCCGGGATCAACGTTTAATATGTAACTGGCAGTTCTTGTTTCTGAATAAAGTTTTTTTTTAAATACTGTCATGCCCAGTGCATGTTGAACTATACCACTGACCATGTGTATAATATGAAACTGTATTAAAATAACTTATAATGCAAAAAATAAATGTTAATACTAGCATATTAGCCTATTTGCCTAGGGACAGGTTCATGAGCCTTCAGCCAGATTTGTGCAGGCCAGGTCCTCCATGGGCGGAGTTGACATGGGCTGAGTTCACATGAATTGTTTCAGATTGATAGTGCTGCAATAGACCCTTCTCAAAATATTTTCATATTCTGAAACATTTATGTGAAAATATGGAAAATGATCCCCCTTAAGACAGACTTTGCGTTGTTGCAGAGTGTTCAAATAGGGCATTTCTAAGGTGTGCTACAGAGGAGTTGCATGAGAACGGTTGAGTTTCACCACTGTCAATTATAATGCAGATAAAAGTATAATTCTGTATTATTTTGTTATCCTTATCCACTTTGAAGACTTGGTGACAGGGTTTGGTCCAAATGGGACACCAAGACATTTGAATAAAAATGTAAAATACTTCAAATAAGTCATACACAGCGCTGATTAAATATTATTAATTAAATGCAAATTAATCAAAACATAATAAAGCATATGTACCTTTACATTTTAATGTATGTAGGTACCATCTGTATTTACTTTCTGTTTAAAGGTATATGTGTGAATATTATCAAGAGTAACAGACATATATGACACTGCTGAAGCCATGCAGTCATAGTACAAAATGGTATCATAAAAGATCAGATAAAACTTTTTTATTGAAAGCCTTTTTCATATAATTATATGATAACATATAAGAACTACATTTGCAGTTGAAAATAAAAAATTTTATGCTCAGATGCAAATGTGACATCTTTTGATTTAAATTCATTTGTATATGAACCTAAGCATTCTTGAGCATAATGCATAAAGAAAGTCTGTCATATCTTATGTATATTCTTTATTTATGTTATTCACAGAGCCGAGCTTTTTTGACAAGCTGAAGAGTTTAGGTGTGACGGCTGCCATCGTTATCACTGTGGGAACAGTGGTAGTGTTTGTTTCTGTGGTGGTATGTGTGGCCTGCTGCTGTCGTCAATGTGTCAATAAAAAGAGACAGGAGGCGACATCTAGTGGCAGCACCACGACAACCACAGCCACCTCTGTCACCATCAACAACAGCGCCCCCTATCCAGTCCCAGGTCAGTGTCTTTGTTCATGTTTTGTGAGTCAGGATTTTGGTGTGATTCGGTAGATGAAACTATAGTAAAGTATAACTCCATACAATACCAACTAGAAATCTGCATTCTAATGAATGCAAGCCTCCACCATGCCGGGGGTACCTATTGTGGGATGCTCCCAGAACCAGGTTTGCATTCAGTTATTCGGCCCATATTCCCAGGTTCCTTCGTGTATAAGTGACTGTACATTTGTGAATACTCCATGATGATGTTCCAAAATCCAAATCATGTGCTGGATCCACACCAAATCTAATAAATTTTTCATTGCCCCATTCTTGAAATGCCCAGAAAATTTCATGATATTCTGTTCATGATTGCCTGAGTTATGTTGTGAACAAAACACACACACACATAAGAATCACACATAACTTCCTGGTGGAGGCAAAAATTTGCAGGAATGATTGTATCCAAAAGACAATGCTCAGAAGAATACAGCAAGTGTCATAGAAGAAGAAAAACTCAGCTGCCGCATGTATAAGATGCTTTCTGAGGTTTAACTGCAAAAGAAAGACTGCACATCCCAGATTGGATGTCTCCAGCTACTGCAAATTGAAAATGATGGCTCGATCTACATTTAATTCTCCAAATAAAAATTCCATTTTGAATCAAAAGACATATCTCATGTTCCAGCTTGCCAGATGATATGGTTCAAGCATTCAGTTTAATTTAAAATTACAAAAAAATAGTGTCTGGATGAAGATTATAAATATCTGCTTTGGTTTAGCCAAATGCATCTCCATTTTATAGCCTTTATCTCATGTTTAAAAAAGTCATTTTATTCCATGGTGTAAACTAATGAAACTTGAATAAAATATGAGCCAGATTTTATTTACTTTGCTGCTGGCAGGGTTTTAGATTCAGCTGAACAACCACAAAACTCGCTCGTCCGTAAGAGCCACCTCAGGAATGATGTCGGACACGGAAGGAGGAAATGGCATCCACAATAGATTAATCAATGACAGGCGAAGTAAAAAAACACCTAGTGGGAACAAACAGAAACAAATTATTTCCCCAAGCAATATATCATTATCAAACCAATGTATCATTATCAAATTAACATCAGACTAAACCAGACATCAGGGTATTATCCAGTAGTCCCATTTGTAATATCACACATTTCTGCAAGAGCGTCATTTTGCTTGAAGCTGTTGTTTTTAGAACTGAAAATCAGGAAGATTTCAAACACAGCCCCTCAGGACTCTCAGTTTTTCCCTTCTTTCAACACACCGACCAATCAATTAGATATTGATAAGTGGCTTTGTAGTATTATGGCTGGACAAAAAATCACCGATTAGTCCTCCAGGCATTAAAGAGGATAACTTTAAACTTCAACCTCTTGTTGCTCAATGTTTAGATGTTATTACCCTGCATTTTAATTTGATTATGTAAAGTTTGTTTCATTAATCCAGCTAATGTATGTGGTGTTATACCATATATATGATGTAATGAGCAGATGTGGATTTCATTTAAATTTCTTTTGGTGAAATGTACATCTGTACTGTAGATAGCTAATAATATTGAAATCAAACTTCTCTATATCAGTCTAATGACACAGTGTTTATGTATGTGTGTAGTACAAACACTGTAGTCCACAGCTGTCATGGGATTAGAAACTGATGCTCTTGTATCCACTAGACCATTCAGCTGACACAAGACTGCATAATTAGGGCCTGCCTACAGACAGATAAAAACTTTTAATTCATGTTTTGGAGTAAGTGATAGGATATTTATATAATATCAGTATTTTGATGACAGGGGAGTCAGTAAAATTTATTTAACATAGCTGTAGCTGTATATTTAAAATTTTTATCATTATTTCCAATATTTTAAGAGAAATATAGATTGAGAGTTAACTAAAAACATTTTGTTGTGTTGTGCTCTTTATGAAGTTCATTTCACTTGTCATATCAGATCATGTGAGAGCTATCAGTAATCATATTGATTCATCCCAGATCAACCAACAGTCAAAATGGTCAATTTCTATCAATCAGTGTGATTGCATACCATGAGGTTGGCTGCAGAGTCAGTGTAGATTAGATGTGGATTTGGGGGAGTTGATGTTGGGTGCAGAGTGAGTTGAGGTTGGATGTAGAGTGAGTTGAGGTTGGATGTGGAGTGAACGATGTGGATTTTGGGGTGAGTCAATGTTGGGTGCAGAGTGAGTTGAGGTTGGATGTAGAGTGAGTTAAGGTTGGATGTAGATTGAGTTGAGGTTGGATGTAGAGTGAATGATGTGGATTTTGGGGTGAGTCGATGTTGGGTGCAGAGTGAGTTGATTTTGGGTGCAGAGTGAGTTGATGTTGGGTGCAGAGTGAGTTAAGGTTGGATGTAGAGTGAACGAGGTGGATTTGGGGTGAGTTGATGTTGGATGCAGAGTTGAGGTTGGATGTAGAGTGAACTAGGTTGATTTGGGGTGAGTTCAGCTTGGATGTCGAGTGAGTTAAGGTTGGACACACATATGAAAACAAAACCTCTGCGGGAGGTTCTGTTAATGAAGTCTTTACTAGCCAGTAAATTGACAGATACAAATTAGCCTGCTCACTACCAAGAGGTCATGCAGGTACCAGTACTGATGAGGATTCAATAAGTAGGGGACAAGAAGGAGTCAAGATATCTTAATTTAAACCATTTCTTAATGGTAAGAAGCGTCTCTTTAAGAGTCTGCCCTCTTGGATGTGTAACCAAGGTTTACAATCCACTGACAGATATACAGTAGAATGGAACCTACTGGGACCTAGCATTCATGTAAATGTGATACAGTTAGCTTTTAATCTACAAGTGTGTTGGAAAAGTAAAATTTATTACATCATCCCAGGAGGTTATGTTTCAACCTGTGTCTGTTTATTTGTTGGTTTGTTTGTCTCTCAGGATTTCACAAAAACTACCTTAATAGTTTGCACTAAGCTTGTTGAGGGATGGGATATGAGCCGGGGAAGATTCTATAAAATTTTGGATCTGATCCATTTAAACTGACAGACCCAATAGAGTTGTTTTCTTTGTTGTGGTATGCAATGTACTGAGTGTGCCATTCTATTTTGATGAGGTATTAAAGGAACAGAAAAAAAAATTAGTGAATGCTGATCAGAAAGAGGTCAATAGGATCCATAAAATCCTCTTGAGTTATGGCAGCTCACTTGATCACGAAGTATTTCCTTGGAGGATGATAGGAAATTGATGGGATCCGTGATGAAGTAATGGTAATTTAAAGTATATGAAGGTGAGCATCAGCATCACAGGCTTTGCAATGAAGATGTATTGGAAACATTTCTTGTCGCCTGGTAGCACCTGCGAGCTTGTGGTCACCCAAAAGGAATGATGAAAATCTTTCATATGAAAATGTGAGTTGATAGAGTATGGGCCATTAAACAAAGTCTGTGAATATAAAAGACCTCTGCCACAGATTCATCGTTATGAGCATGATTAATGGCGATACAATGTTCCTGGCAAATCCATGATTACTTCTCCAAACAAGGCAGCCACATCCATCATGGAGGGTCAGTATGACAGGGGCCTGTGTTCCTGTGCTGTATGTTACGCTGTGTTCGGAAATGCAACGTGAATTTAATGATAGAATGACAGACCACACCTTCACAAGTTACTGTTTGATCTTTACCCTACAGCCACAACATCTGGCGTGATATATTTTTTCACACTTTTCCCCCTGGGGAATGTTTAAGGTGCCAACCAGAATAAAAAATCAGGTTTGAGATTATGCTAACAAAACACCTGAGACTGTTTTGCAAGATAAACAAGCCAGTCCTGGTAGGTTCAAACACTTGCCATTCTTTTTTATGTCTATATTTTTTTTTTTTTTGCTTATTTTCAGCTACTTTCTGTAACATGACTGGGGAAGCTGTGATCGGGGAGATGACATTTATTTAGTGAGCTTGTGCATTTTTTAACAGGTCAGATAAGTTTTATGAATAAAAAATAGATGTGTTTAATAATTAATCAGTAAATGGCATAACTCAAGTTAATTAAACAGTCTTTTGTCAGTTCAACTTGTGTATGAGTCATATAGTTCCAAAGGCAGGTGCATAAAAACAAATTGAGATGATGAAAAAAATCAGATGATTAATTGACCTTTCAGTTAAATGTTTTAATACACCTCAGGAACCTAAATTGATATATGGAGGTGGTTTCTTAGCTGTGAGTTTGGAATGATAAATATGAATACAAAAAAATTAATGTAATTATAAGAATTGATAAAATGTTCCTTTGAACAGATGTTTTGTATTTACGTTTTACCATACTGATTTTCTATTTTAAGAAATATTAAGATTTCAAACATTAGCTCTGAAAGTGGTATCCAAGGTTTTTTATGTATAATTAGAGAAAAAGGGAAAAAAAAAGGGAAGCAAGAAACGGGAAATAGGTGGAAAGGAAATGAGGCAAGGAAAAAAGGAAAGGAAGAGGATGTGAAGAAACTGACAATAAGTATGATAGCAGTAAAACAGGGAATTAAGGTGACTGTGACAAAGAAATAGTTCAGAAATCGGGAGAGCAAAGACAAGGGGAAAATGAGACGGAACAGAGGTCGTTTTTAGGAACTGATTGGCATTGTGATTGGGGGGAAAAGAAAAAAGGGAAAGGAAACCCCAGGTCTAATGAGTCAACAAGGAAACGGAAAAAAAGGGGGGAAACCCAGATCTGCCTTTTTAAGGAAAAAAATTTGCTCATTAGAAAGTCATTCAATGATGTATCATTATTTGAATATTTGATATGTATTTGAAGAATAGTCAGAGGCAGAAAGTATTGTGTCATTACTGTGATGGTTGTAACAGGTGCCCTTTTTATTGTGTGACACGGGTGTAACTCTTGTTGTAGCACCTGTGTCTGGCCAAGTGTTGCAATCTCAGTTTAATCCGTACTGGTTGAACTCTTGTTGTCATGCTAGCTTGGGGCTTTCACGTCTGGCTGAGCCAGGGCGAGCTCACATGTGAACCCTAATATGTTGATACACGGCATTCTTTTTCAAGTATGTTCTTTGAATGTGTATACCGTGTTAGATTCTTTAGATGGTTTGAGAAATGGAAAATTCTCAGCTTGGGGCGAGAAGTTATAAATGTGGGGCTGTGTTTTAAAGCGGAAGGGAGGTGAGAGAATATTCCAGCGGACACAGACGTGTGTACGTCAGTTTGTGGGACTTATCCGGTTATCCAGTAATTTCTGGGATTCTACTATTACTAACTTTATATAATTTAATGCTGCCTGCCTCAAGTTTACTTTCTGGATTGTTACAAGAGCTTTACATTGGATTGTTATTCTCCGAGGGAATTGTGTGAGCTATTCATCTGGCTTATACATTTTAAGGACTTATCGCTGTGACAGTGGTATCCAGGTACTGTGCACTTTTTTTATTTTACTGTGTGATTGTACTGATTTGTTGTTATACTGCTGTTATGCTGTATAATTGTATTAATTTAGTGTATTGTAATGTTAGGATTGTTTTAAGAATAAATTATAGTTAATTGTTAACAAAAAACCACTGACTTTCTTTATTCATTCCCCTAAGACATTTCACGCTGCCTAGTGTTGCACAATCTGATTTTTGTTTATCTCCTTGACAAACTTTATGTTCATCACGCATACATGATCTGTTCATATTAGGTTCCGTAACATGGTAGCCAGATACGTTTATGGTTTGTTTGTCACAGTTGTTGTTTTGAACCAGGTGTTTATTGTGAAGTGAGTGTCAGGGAGAGGGGGGACAAGTGCTGGGCTATCTTTGATCTGAGCTGTGACAGAAGCTCACATATGGCTTAATCAGCAAGATAGAGCTGGTCTTGGTCTGTGCTGTAGCCAGCTGTGCTGTTCACACACCACCTGTTATATCTACTGTATGTGGCATATCAGCAGCCACTCAATGTTACACTAGGTCTTAATCAGGTTTAAGCAACACCTGTATTAAGGGCTGTAATATAACATTTTCTTACAATACGATACAAAATGAAATATATTAAAGTATATTATAGATTACATCAACTTCACAATATGATAGAGATTGTCATACATTGTATATGGTATGATGCATGATATGATTCATATAAAATATACTATAATATACATAAATCTCACACCACAGATGGTATTTCCATATTTCAGTGACAGTACAATACATGGTATATGATACAGGTTAAAGTCAACATCAGTTTTTTACTTTAATTATTGTATCCGCCAAAACAGAGTTTTGCCGATACTATGTTTTCAGCTGCACGCCGCTGCCGCCGCGTAGGTGTCCGGAGAACTCCTCCGTAACCGCTGGGCGGAATTTTACAAAACCCGGGATTATGTTTGGGTCACATGTGAACTGCTGCGCCCCGATTTTGTTATGACCTCTGACCTTTCCTCTGCGCTCTGCGTCCATCCATGCGTCTGTTATGACACATTAACCCACATATCTCAGGAACTGTTGTAGCCCTTGGATAGCTTTATAACATACATAAAAAATGGTGGCACCAACTGCAACCATTTTTGCACAGTGTCCATCTGTTCATCTGCCTTGTGATAAAATCACTCATATCTCTGCATTTGTTGGACTTATCCACCTGAAATTTTGCATGTGTATACATCCTGGACAGCTTTCTTGATTTTATGACAGGTGGCGCCTCCTACATTCACATTTATGCTGCAGACATCCAAGCTCATATCTCAGAAACCGTTTGACCGATTTGGCCAAAATTTTGCATGTGTATAGATCTCACATAGCTCTTTATCATATGCAAAACTGGTGGCGCCACCTGCAACCATTTTTGCACAGCCTCCATCTGTTTGTCTGCTGTGGGATAAAATCACTCATATCTCTGCACTGGTTTGACTTATCTGCCTAAAATTTTACAGGTTTATTCATCTTGGAAAACTTTCTGGATTTTTTCTGCAGGTGGCGCCACCTACATTAATGTTTTTTTACTGTAGACATCCAGGATTATATCTCAGGAACCGTTTGACCGATTGGGCCAAAAGTTTGCATGTGTATAGATCACATAGCTCTTTATCATACGCTAAACTGGTGGCGCCACCTACAAGCATTTTTGCACAGCGTCCGTCTGTTGTCTGCCATGGAATAAAATCACTCATATCTCTGCACTAGTTTGACTTATCTGCCTAAAATTTTGCAGGTTTATACATCTTGGATAGCTTTCTTGATTTTTTTTTGCAGGTGGCGCCACCTACATTTATGTTAACGCTGTAGACTTCCAAGCTCATATCTCAGGAACCGTTTGGCCGATTGGGCCAAAATTTTGCATGTGTATAGATCTCACATAGCTCCTTATCATACGCAAAACTGGTTGCGCAACCTGCAACCATTTCTGCACAGGGTCCGTCTGTTTGTCTGCCGTGGGATAAAATTACTCATATCTCGGCAGTGGTTTGACTTTTTGCATTTGTATACAACTTTGATAGCATTCTGGATTTTGTGGTAGGTGGCACAACCTACGGCTGAAGACATCCATGCTAATATGCAACACACCTCACTTTATTTCCCCTTGTTACTCAATCCATGCCTCACTTCACCCATCCCACTCTGATTTCGGCGGATACAAGTAGTCGCTTGTCGACTACCCGTAGTCTAGTTAAAGATAACAATGGGCGCCTCTATTTCCAAACACTAGTTTCAATGGTAGCACTATTACAGCATTTAACACGGAAATGAAAGGTTAGCTCACATACTAGTAAATATATTCCAAGTGCATAAGTAATTTTAGTTAATTAAACAGTTCACTTAGTCCCAAAGATAATCATATGAGATTTGATAAATTAACAAGAAAATAAGATAAACCAGCATGTGAGAAATCTCAGGAAATTTCATCATACTCTGATTATTCTGGTGACTCCCAGGGTACATGTCAGAGATCTGGTGAAGGGAGAGTGAGACCTTGCTTAATGGACCCGCTGCCCCAGACAGTGTCTCTTAAATCATTGTAAATATGCCACGTGCCTGGTCTTTGTGGTCTCTGTTGACTCTGCTGACATCATAACATTCAGCCAATCAGGATACACTGCTATCAGGCAGAACACAAACAATAGGATCCTAGATAGGCTGTTTCTTGTAAAAAAAAATGGTGCTCAGAAACTTTGTTTGTGCAATTAATGCAAGATGTAAGACCCACATTTCTCTTTTTGAAATATGTAAATTTTTAATCATCCTTCTTCAGTTTATTTTTATCTTCAACTGACAGGCAGTGACATCTAATGGACATTTTACCAATTAAACACATGAAAATCCTAAGCCTATACCTTGAAAATCCTAAAGATTTTATTAATATGGATGCATGACATTACCAATTTTGTAAGCAATTAGAAAAATTATAATTGCATACATAAAGGTGTGAAGGTTTAGCAGTTTGACACCTTGTATCTTGTGTATCATATCCCTTGGGAAATTTTTAACAAAACCTGTTTAATTTTTATTTAATATTAAGAAAATTTAAATTTAAGATTTATTAATTGTGGATTTCTGATGAAATTAAACTGCAGGATACCTGAAAGGAAGTAAATGTACAGGCTTTATACACCCCTGCCATGTCTCCACCATCATGCCCTAGAAATAGTACCCCTAGTCCTAGATGCTCTGAATAATTACGGTCAGAATCCATCTTTAATCATCTTCTTGGAGTGGGCTAAGAAAGGAGATGACCTCATATACAGACATGACTTGTAACAGTGACGAAGTGCTCGTCACTAAGTGCTGAATCATATGAAGAGACAACAGGGTAATCGCTGGGCAGACACAATGAAAACCGGCCTTGTTGTGCAGATATCTTGGTCTTAAGACGGCTCAGCACACAAGTCATTAGTGGAACCTTGATCTCACTGTTATTGATTACCTCATCATCCGGTCATCCGAAAGTCCAGATGATCGCTGACCACTCATAAATTTGAAAAACCTCATCACTGCATTTCAGAGACAATCAATGTTTGTGTGACCCAGAGGCCTTATAGGTTAAAGGTTACATCTCAATCCCATCTTTCGGTCAGGTTTTGGCATCGCTAATTGATTTACTCCCATGTGTTATATTCTTGGGGACTATGGCTGATTTACGACTATACCAGCATGTATTGACTGTGTACTGGAACGTGCTTGTTGAAGTCTGGCAGACCCGGAGCTGAGGACAGCGGGCAGAGTCATAGCGGAAATGACAGGCTCTTGCTACATGCTCTTAGGGACTGAACTTTTCACCGCCAGCTGTTGTGTTGACGAAGTGGTTGATTTCTTGGGCTCCAATGGGGCCCTTACTCCCCATTCTGCCTTCTGCACCAGTCAAGCATGTGTTCTGTGTAGGAGGCTGCTGGAACAACCCAGTGTAGCCGTCCTTATAATTGTGGGCCAAAGTTTTTTTTGTGTATACAGACCTGTCAATCACTCGATCATCTATACTCTGATCCAACCCCCCTTTCAATCTAATTTTTCGCGATAGTTCTTTCAGATATATTTTGGTTGCCATTACAAAAAGAGGTAATGTGGTGATTATCCATGTAATGTAGGAGGGTTGTATGTGTGACCAAACAAACGTGTGACATACAGATACCATCGTGACAGCATCACTATGAATCATCAGATGTTTGTAGTTAAAGATTGTCACCTTAGGGTGTCACTAGTATGTTGCAAGACTGTACATCTGTTCAATCATAATCCTATCTGAATTAATCAAATGGGCTTAAAATTTGGGAGAGCATTTTTTGTTGTTAGCTCAGCTGACTATAAGTCATCTGAGCTATAGTCGTGGTCCATTGTCCGTCGTCCGTCCGTCTGTCCGTCCGTCCGTCCGTAGATGTGGCACGTTTTGAAACCGTAAGATCTAGGAATCCAAAATTCGGCATAATGTTAGATGTCCCCAAGATCTCCTACCAAGCCGAAAACTGGGTGTTTGCAACTTAGTTCCTTTGAGAAATTAAGGAAAAACCTCAATTTTTTATTAAAAACCTATTTTCACACTTCAGGACTGCCTAATATCAAAACCACTCATCTGTTTTACCTCATATTTACCATAAATATTCCTCTATATAGTTCCTATGTACATGCCAGAAATTATGTCTGTATTATTTAATTTAAAAAAGTTATGGGCCCAAACATAATGCATTTTGTAAAAAATCAGAAAAGATATTTGATCACTTAACACAAAATTGTTAATGCTATGGACCTTTTTTCCAGTAATATAACTTTAATTAATCAAAATTAAATTGTATACCCAAAATTAGATGAAAATCTTTTAAATTTTTTAAAATATTAATAAAAATAAAAAATTGGTACCTTAAATTTTGCCCAACTTTGACCATGGCACGTTTTTTTCCTGTAAGTACTGTGGATTTAATTTTCACAGCATGTTTTTGTTAGCATTTCAACTGTTAACACAAAAAAATTGAAACCAGTTGATCAAAAACTGTAGATTTTAATCAAGTTTTCAAGCACCATGTAACATATTGTTTACATCAAGCTAGTGTTATGCAGTTTGCAAGAGCTCAGCTCCCCAGCTTCAGCTCTAAGTTCCTTAAATTCGGCATACAGTTAGATGTCTCTAAAATGCCCTACCATGCCAAGAATTTGGTCACTAGGACATTCGAGATATTAATGAAAAACTTCATTTTTCCATTAAAAACCCATTGTTACACTTCAAGACTGCCTAATATCAAAACCACTGATCTGACTTTAATCATAAATAATATACATATTTTTCATTCTCTATGCACATGCCAGAATGATGTCAGTATTGTGTAATTGTTTTAAGTTATGGACCCAAACATAATGCACTTAGTAAAAAATCAAGAAATATATTTACTCCCTTAACAAGAGCATTGCTGAAGCTAGAGATTTTTTTTGTCAGGGATGTAACATTATTTAATCAAGATTCAATTGAATACCCAAAATTAGTCCTGAATTTTTCAAATTTTATTTAGTATAAATATAAAATTAGTACCTTTAATTTTGCCCAACTGTGACCATGGCACGTTTGTTTCCCGTGAGCACTGTTGATATAATTTTCATATCATGCACACATAAGCATTTCAGCTTTTTAGTTTAGAAAGCTAAAAAGAAATTGGCCAAAAATTGTAGCTTTTATTAATGTTTTTTATGAGACCCTGTCAGACTTTGGCTCTCTCCAGCCCCTCTTGAGTCACCTGTATGTTGACCTTGTTGACCTTTCATCAAATTATGCACGCTTGAGGCGAGGCATACATGGAATCCAGGCAGCTTATGGCAAGCCACAGTTGATCCAGGTGTCCAACCCAACTCATCTAGTAGTTTTAACCAAGAACATAACAAAAAACAATAAATTAATAAATTTTTATTGGTTTTTAATAACAAATTAAAGAAAAATAGAAAAGGAATTTGTTAGTTTATAATAACAGGAAATTAACTTGCAGTTACTGATGATATAAGAATCTTGTATCGATGGGTAGAATGTCACATATTCCAAATAACACCATGCAGTCACCTATGGCATTTTTCAGTTCAATTTTAATGATAAAGAAGTAAATCATATTATTCATTACTAATCATTAGGGATCATATGAAGGAAATTAGACAAAGATGCAGTTGATAATATTAATCTAGATTCCTGCTGTGTCTAGTGTGTACAATGATGTGAAATTAGTCCAAAATGAATTTTTTACAGTTATTTTTTAATATAAATAAAAGCCATAAAACCAGGTACTTATGATCATTATTTAAATGTGTGAATTTTGTATATTCTGGATTCTCAACATCATTGTTTGGTGAAAACTGAATAAATTCCAGACATGGTGCAAATACTTTGTAATTGTATTTAAATACGAATATGATTTTGTACTCCATTATAAAATTTCTTGCATAAAGAATGGGAATTCAGGTAAAAATGAAAATATATGAATACTCGTGCAAATACTTTAAAAATGTATTCATGAATGCATTCATGAATATATTCTTTAATATTATTTTAATAATCATTTCAGTTATATTTCATTTTAAAAAATCATATGATTCTCTTATTATTTTTAATAAAAATTATATTTGGGACAATATTTGTATTTTTTTTAATAAATAGTTAAACTCTTATATTATATGTTCTGCTTATAAGTTATATGGCCAAGTCAAAATCTGTGTGACAATAGTACTCCATTTGTTAATAAAATAAATGAAATCAATCCTCTTCCCTGTCTCCAAAGGTACTATCAAAATCATACATAAGCTAAACAACAACAACTCATAATACAGCTTATATTTATTACCACACAAAACCAGCATGTGCCTCATTTCTAAATAATATTTTTTTATCATATATAACAGCTGAGCGTCGTGACCCATAGGTCCCTTGTTTTATAATCGCCACATTTGTTTGATCTGCCATTGAGGTAAATAAAGGTCAGCTTTAGTGCATTGTTAAAAACCATAGTAAAAAAACAGGTGGACAGAGGTGGTGAGATGGAGTATAGACAAGAAATACAAATTTCATTTCCCCTTGCTACTATACATTTTTGCAATACAAGCATATTTGCTCATAATTATATACATTTGCAGCCAATGAATGCTTAGTGGAGCAGTACTTCATTCCTACTGGATTTGTCCTTTTTTTCTTTATCTGCACCAGAATTCCCTATATGTCTGTGGACCATCCACTAAGTTTCATGGTATGTATTGGTTTAGTAGTTTTTGCTTAATCCTGCCACCAGACAAACAGACACAGGTGAAAACGTAACCTCCTTTGTGGAGGTAATTATACTTCCATGCATTAGGGAAATTATAGTAGAATTCCATCTTTACTTCTGTATGTTGATCATGGAGTCAGCAAACATTTCCAGTCCTTCATAAGGAGATTTGCACAGGATCAAAGAATCTGTATGTGAACTGGTCCCTGTCATGTTAATAGAACTGAGAAATAGCATAAATCAGCAAGAGTAAAATACTGTGACAGCAAAGTGTCAGGGTTGACTGGTTTACAGCACCTCTCAAGTATTTTCTTTCTCCTCAGGCACACGGCATCGATGTGCTGTATTCAGATGGCTGGGACTATATGTAAGTTATGATCCCTGAGGTACACTGTTGGTACAGATGATAAGAAATGATCCCTTCATGTCCAGGGGTGATATACCATGCAGCGAAAGATCCCAAAGGTCTGTAACTGGAAATTTTCAATAAGGAATCATCCCTCCAGGTTCTCTCCTCAACATTTCAATTTGGCATTATACAGGTTTTTAGAGGGAATTCAGGTGAAAACATACCTCCTCCTTACCAGTACATATATATTTCAGCCCATATAACTTAGTATCAGATTGTGAAATTTAATATGATTTGTTATACATGTACAGTAAAATATTGCCCAATGACCACCTCTGGTCAGTGTCCACCTCAAAGTAACCACTTTTTAACAGTCAAAATTAGTTTTTTGCTCTTTATATTACATTAGCTTAGATGACCACCTTGTTAATGCACCTCTTTTATTGAGGTCCCATTGGTGGTCGTAAGTTTGAGGTTTCGCTGTATTAAACTTTGTACTGTTAGCATCAAGCATGCTGTAGGAACATATGATGTTACTTATTGTTTAAGTTGCCTTGTCCACATTTTACATTTTCTTGGTCCAGTTGGATTAACAGAGCCATCATTCTTTTTATAGTTGTATAAATTAACCTAGATGTGCTGGTGATATGCAGCAATCACATGACACTGTAATGGTGTAAGGTAAACATGATGCACATGATTGGGAAAAACTAGTAACCCAGGCAGGCTAGATAGCATGTTTACAATAGCATTTTTGGTAATATTGAAGTTTTTACCCTGGCTGTCATAATACCAGTCTGACTCAAAAGTGAATGCTGCAAGAAACACATCTGATGAATGACAGCAGGTATGCCAGGCTGAAAACAGAAAACCAAGGATGATCGGTATATGGTAACCAGTAGCAGGAATCGTTTGTTTGGTGTATATATGATACTGAATTTTTCTATATAGACAGGTCTATAATGGGACAGGCAGTATCTGTCTGTACGTCTATCCAATAATCTTTAGGGTCACAGCAATGTAATTTACTACAAATTTGATAGGCTTTCATGAAATTTACCATAAATATTTCCCAGTTTATAATGTCTGCATGAAGCTCCAGAGTTAGATTCTTAGTGAAATCTGTGCAGATTTAATGAGGTCAAAGGTCACCAGGCTTCTTTTGGTATAACTTTCCTGTAATGCAAGGATATTTTATGAAACATGCTATGAATGTTTGCCACCAGAATATCCTGCCTAAGTTGAATACTCAACAAAATCTGTGCATATTTAATGTGAGCATATTAAATCTGTACATATTTAATGAGGTCCAAGGACAACATTGCCAGCTGTGGTTCTCTTTCTCACAAAATTCCACAAAATATATGTGCCATCACCAGAGCCATGGAGAGTACCTTAATTAGTTATAATAACTATTTGTACAATTAATGTAATGTACATGAAAGTTTAAAGTTTAAATGTGATACATAGCTAAGGAAAACCCTGACTGATCATAAAAAATCGAACCAGTTATCCATTGTGTGAAAAATCAGTTTACTGAAGATGAATCAGAAATAACCATCTTGAAGATATTTTTTTACCCAGTTTGTGAGAAAAAAGTTGTCAAAAGTATTCAGGAAAATATTAAGTAATATTATTTTAGAAAAAAATATATTATTAATACTGAATTTATCCAAAATTGTTAATAGAGCAGTTATCACATGACTGAACAGTTTCTGGTGGTTTGTTCTGTATAGCCAACAGCCGGTTGAACAAAAGAAAGTGTCCAGCTGACCACACTGACCGCTGACCAGTGTCCAGCAACCCCGCTGACCAGGTGTGCTTTGAACAAACAGGCAGGGCTTGTCTCCATTAAAAGCCTGCTATCTGTCAGATAACTCCTCCTAGCATGCCTACCTGGCCAGATCGCTGTGGCAACTGTGATGTTACCATGGATACACATCTCGATCTTCAAAGGAGGATCTGAGATGGAAGAGAGCTGCTGTTTAGGTAACCATCTCAGCACACCAGGAGCTTCCCTGCCCGGTGTGCTGGAATTAGTCAAGTTCCAGTGCTGACCAGCACTGGATACCTGGATAATAGATTGTGGAGTTGTTATCACAAACGAAACATGCATTCCCTACCTGGTGCCAATAGAAAATAAATGTTAATCAAAGCAGACACCTGAGGGAATCATTAATATTGAATACATCAGAGTGAAAGGTCTAGCACTCTATTTACAGGTTAATGAAGATAGAACCTCTCTTGATGTTGATCTGCCAAATTCTGTTTTTGCATATATATCTTTCGTTTTGTCGACTGTCCAAGGTGTCATCGTTATGTTACAGATTTTTGTGTCAGCAGGGTACCGAGCAGTAAATATTGAATACCTGGTACATCAAAGGGAAAGATACAGGGTTTAATCTCCAGGCTTTTCCCATAGGAATTCACCAGTTTTTGTTGTTTGCTGGTGTAGCATCATGATAGTAGTGGTGAATCTTTATTTTGAAACAAAAATTGAACAACATTGCGATAAAGTGGCATATTACTACATAAAAGGTGGTGATATAACAAATTATAATTTGGTGCAACTTGACACTTTTCTAGCCTTTTTCAAGATTATTTCTTTTCTAACTCCTAAGGGAATGAGCAAACCATGTTGCCTTAAAAGAAAAGGTTCCAAAATGCCAGATGCCCATGACTAGTTTCATTCATGGGTGGAGAGAGCACATTCTTGTGGTTAAGATCTTTGCCAGGAGTCCTAATATGGATCATGGTTGAAGACCACCTTGGCCCTTTAATGTTAAACATTGTAGGACAGTCTGTGGACTTGTCTAACTGCATGCTGCACAGATTGGTATGTTGTATTGATTTCTTCATAACTGTCTATGCCACTGACAAATTGTACACAGGAAAACTGCCACTAAAATGTAACAGTATGGATGTTCATAAATGCACTATTTCAAATCCTTGTTGTCATAATGAACAGTTACCCAGGAGCTTCCTGTTTAAATTACAGAAAACTGGGCCATATTTATCTTTGCATATTAGAGAGTTCAAAGCACAGCATCCATCTTAGTGTGACTTCTCTCAGTCCGTAAATTAATTATCTTTATTCAGGAGTTCTTTCAGATTAGTCTGTGGCCTATAGGGGGATGGATTCTCCACTAATCTTCAAAGGATGGATCGCCACAAAGACAAAGTGTCCAGCTGTGTGTAACCAGCTTGACGAGCCAGCGCTGATCAATCAACATTAGTCCACTCAAACACCTTTTTAGGCAACACAAGCAATCTCGTTTTGCCCACTCTCCAGGGCTGATGATAATTTAGCCCTTACCAGGGCCCAGAATCGGATAGCTTTAGCTGAACATACTTTGCATTTGCAAAAAAGAATGTGTATTGTTACAACCACGAGATGCCTTCCAGCGTGATCTCTAAAGAAGTCCACCATCGTTTCTCACAATAGCTAAATTAGGGGTATAAAATGGAAGTGGGAAATTAGATTCGGAGGTGATAAGGAAAACATTTTGTCCCGCGGCTGTTCTGTTGTAGTCAGATGAAACTTAAGGAGAGAGAGCACTGGTGCCACTGTCCTCGCTGAGTGATGGCTTCAGGGGCAGTGTCCTCAGATGACAGTAGCTCGAATAGAGATGGAAAAAACGTAGCCCAGTATGGCAGGGCTCATATCATGCAGCCATCCTCAAGGGGCAACAGTGTGAGCTCCAGATGCAGGGCTCGACATTATCTTTTGAAAGTACAGTAAAACCTTGCCTAACAACCACCTCAATATAGCGACCACCTAAAAAAGACCACTTTTTCACAGTCCCAACATTTTTTTTCTCTTTATATCATACATTGCTTAGACAATCACCTCCGATGGTTGTAATTTCGAGGTTTCACTGTATTTGCCCAGAGACGCAAGTAACATCTGACTTTAACTTGGTTTACATGAATTTTTACTTGTCCTATTAAAATCAGTGAATCACAGCCACAAACACAAAAAGTGTGTTCTACATGATTATTTTGCAATAATGTTCAAATGCTTGTTTGTTAATAATATTTCTCATCAGCATTTGCACTTTTAAACATATCGGTAATTTAAGATATAGGTATTACAATATGATTCGATTTCTCCAAGAAAGGAAATTGCTAACTTAAGGTTAGATCAGGTTTAGGTTTATGTTTGACCTACTTTCCCAGTTGGACAAGTGGAAGCCCACTTTTGATTGCCTTTCCATCATCATGGAAATTTTACTTGTCTTGGGTAAGTGGTTAATTGTTAATGTTGAGCCCTGATGTGATGGCATTAGTGTACATATGTACCAAAGGTACATCAGTTCCAGTGTGTGTATACCCTTGCAAATAGTCAGCAAAAAGCTCTGAGTTTCAACTACACTTAATTTGCCTTGGAAAATCTCATTTTCAGTGAGATAAAATTGAGAACCTTCTTAAAACAGTTTTCAATGCCAGGTTTTGAAGAACATATTAATTTTATGTTGATTCTTGTCAGGTCCAATGATTATTTGAAGTATAAGTGAAATATCCTTGGGGTGTTGAAAATTGCCAAAAAAGTTCTCTAAAAGTAGTGAAAATTTGCTGAAACTTTGCAGAAAAATTATAAAAAGGTTGCAGAATTGTCACCAAAAAATACAAAAAAGAAACCAAAATTATCTAGCCTATTATATATAGTAAGGAAAAAAACAGAAGTAAAGCTACACTACCCAGAGCACTCTTATACAAATAGACATACTTAAAATCCCTTAACAGTCTGGTCTACCCCAATGAAATGCCCACCCTGGTAGGGTCAAGTTTCTGATACATTAGTAGAGAGTTGACACAGATTAACCTGACAGCATCATCCAGCCCAGCCCAAGTAGAACCAGCAGGCAATGTTAGTGTACTCATAAAGGTGCTGAACCCAACACCAACGGTCAAATAATCCAGGTGCAGCCAGGGACTTCAGGGAAGGGATAAACAGCAGGGGTACGTTTCTCACATAGTTGGAGTGGAACTGGCAGCATGTGGTTTAGAAACTGGAACTGTGAAACTGCTGTTCAGAGCTAGCAGCGTTACATCTGCAGACCATGCTGGTTTAACAAATTGAGCCAATCACAGGGTTACCAAAGTCAGCTATTTGACAGCAGAGCTCTGAAGTGTTTGTAATACTAGCAAATCAGGGACATGTGTCAAATCAATTAGTGTGTTGTATTTATGCAGTGGGGCCCATGCTTTTGTAAACCAATGTTAGCCAGATGCCCAAGCCTCAGGGCACTGTTACAATCTCATAGCACCAGTGTGGTATTGTGTTTAACTCTTTGGTTTACCATTTAATAAAAGCTAGACCTGAACATGTATTTCTGATTTTAAGTGTTCCTTTATTGGCTTATATGTTGTCCTGTGGTTGGTTCTGAATTTTGATAGATAAAGATGCTTACATGACATTTGATGAAGCATATGAAATTATGAACCTCTCAAAGTTCTTGCTCTTCTATATACAGGCATGAAAATTATGAATTTGTCATGTCACAAGTCACTTTAATATAAGCGTGTAGATTATATATTTTTTTCTTTGATAACTTTCTGGAAAGGAAGGTTTCAGTCCAGACTGCAGCCTGTGTCAGTGGAAAAAGTGAAGCATCTGTTGTTTATTTCCTCTTACAAGGGTTTTCATCAGTTTTCTCTGTTTGTCTTTTGATCATAGAATTGTGGAAAATATGCAGAAATACATGTTATCAGATGCCAGATCATATTTTCCCATATTTGATATATCTTGTTATTATTTGTAAGAGTTCATTTAGTATTGTATGAAGGATTCCTATTGAATTTGATAAGAAAGTAAAAGTATATATAAAACCAAAAGGGATCAGAGTGAAAGATTTTTTTCATTAAAATCTAAAGCTTAAATTAGTTATAATAATAAGTGATATTTGTTTACACATCAACTCAAGTAAGTTGATATGTATACAATAAAACCTGTGTAATAAGACCACCCATGGGACTGGCCAAAAGTGGTCTTAATTCACAGGTGGTCTTTAAGACAGGTTCCACTGTAATCATTTCATTTCCAAACTTCATTATATGTGGTAGATACTATGAATGGGCTTCACATGCATTACTGAACATAATAAGCAGTTGTAAAGTGGCGCTAGGGATATTTGGCGTAATTGAATGACATGTTTCCTGTATTTCATCGGTTGAACAGATGATAGCATTTTTTTTGCAGACCAGGCTTTTTGACCAGATAATTAGTCATAACTGATCAGCATGCCTTCAATGTAAATCCTTACACAACCCAATGGCCTGTGTTTTGTCGATTAATTTTAATTATCATTCGTGACAGACATGTCCATGAGAAGCATGGTTTCATGTTCAAGTAAGCTAATGAGAATTCATCCTAGAATTGATACAGCCTTGAAGAAGATAAATGATACCCACATTACTCAGTGACAATTTCCAGGTTTTTGTATATATAAGAACACTCTCAGGAAGGGAGTTATACCTGTTTCGTCTTGAGGGAGATGCAATATCTATAATTAGCTGCTTTGTAACAACAGCTAATTTGAAACTTTGGCAGTTAAAGCTGAAGCATAATGAACTGAAACTAGATATTCTCAACACTATGACTCTGCAGCATGGCAGTTAAAACCTGGGTCTGTTAATATGAATATGATATTTTTAATTGAATGAATTTGAAGTATGACAATTCCTACAAAGCTTAATTTACTTAATTTATATTTTTATATTGTTAGATTTGACATGTAATGTTAGTGATTAGATCCTGTGCCTATGGTACAGGAAGTAAATATTAACTTGCCACGTAAGCTCCACTTCCTTTTATTGCTCATTTACCAGTCTAATAATGGTAGGAAAATTGCAATATTCCAGAATTAAGTATTCTTTGTTGCCATGGAAACTGATGTTCAAGGTGGCCAGTAAAATTTTGTTATATGTAATATTTTATGTTTTCAGAACATAAACTACAATATTAGGTCCCCAGAATTTTTTTTATAAGTAGTAGAGCGATCATGCCACAATTAATTTGAATAGGAAAATCTTCCAGAAGATAGCATCACATTTTGCCCATAAACACAGTGATGTGAGCCCCAAGAAGACCTGTTTTGTTTAGCATCATGTTTGGTTTATGTGACCCCAGAGACATGCAGTTACATGTCTCCTATACTTACACAGGGTTCACACAAGCTTGTAAATTCATCAAAACCCTTCCACATTTTCTGTGTGTTTCCAAAGTCTGTAAAGTGCAGGAATTTAGCTAGTATTGAACATTTCCATGAAAATACCTTTAAATAAACCCTGATGGCTGGCTGTAAGACATACTCAGAGGATCAAGACATGCTTTACAGTCAGATATTCACCTACCTTTTCTATATATAGAATTAATGTGATTTCTGGCTTACTCTGTGTATCTGTTAATGAACTCAGGTAATTCCTGTTATAGGAAAATTCCTTTAATGCCTCTATGGCCAATGTATGAGCTAGTTTATCTACAAACTGTATAACCTAAAATGATTGGTTGCATATATACAGAAGTTGAAAGGTCATTTATTGTAAAACATGCATTGCAAAATCTAGTTCTTCTGACTTGCTGCTAGGTGACCTCATTGAATGTGTTTGGCTAATTTGGCAGGCCCCCCTTATGTTATAAACATGCAGATTTAAACAAAATGAACATCCTCTGGAGGATAAGTGCTTTCTGACCTCATCTTAAATTATCTTTAGTAAATAGGCATCAGATATTGGATTAGGTCTCTTTTACATATAAATGAAGTCGCTATAACCTTTTGCATCATGATTCCAAAGGGGTGTATATGTTTCTTTGTAGTCTGTACAGTGTTATATCCAGTTACTTTTGTTACTTCAATATATGTTTCACTCTTACTAAACATGATAATAAAAAATTGTTGATAAAAAAATTTTGAAGTTGGACAGCTGTAGTTATACCAAAGAAAGTCAAGCAGAAAACACTTATAAACCAGGTGTTGGCCACTGGTAAAAAAAAATAAAAATACTTTTAAACCAGGTGTGTGCCACTGGTGAAAAAATTGAAATCCAAAAAAAGTGTTGGAAGTCTGTTATGCCTATCTAAATAGAACTACATAAGTTTAATAAGTGCTGTAGCCTGTCAACGACTTGTTTTTCTAAAATTCTTCAAACATGTTCTGTATTAACGTTATTATGATGCTCTATAGGACTGGATGCTCTGTTTTAGTGTAATTATGATGCTCTATAGGACTGGATGTTCTGTATCAGTGTAATTATGATGCTCTATAGGTCTGGATGTTATGTATCATTGTATTTATGATGCTCTGTAGGACTAGTTGTTCTTTATCAGTGTAATTATGATGCTTTATAGAACTGGATGTTCTGTATAAGTGTAATTACGATGCTCTATAGGACTGGATGTTCTGTATCAGTGTAATTACGATGCTCTATAGGACTGGATGTTCTGTATCAGTGTATTTATGATGCTCTATAGGACTGGATGTTCTGTATCAGTGTAATTATGATGCTCTGTAGGACTGGATGTTCTGTATCAGTGTATTTATGATGCTCAGTAGGATTGGATGTTCTGTATCAGTGTATTTATGATGCTCTATAGGACTGGATACTCTGTATCAGTGTAATTATGATGCTCTATAGGACTGGATGTTCTGTATCAGTGTAATTATGATGCTCTATAGGACTGGATGTTCTGTATCAGTGTAATTATGTTTCTTTATAGGACTGGCTGTTCTGTATCAGTGTAATTATGATGCTTTATAGGACTGGCTGTTCTGTATCAGTGTAATTATGATGCTCTATAGGTCTGGATGTTCTGTATCAGTGTATTTATGATGCTCTGTAGGACTAGTTGTTCTGTATCAGTGTATTTATGATGCTCTATAGGACTGGATGTTCTGTATCAGTGTAATTATGATGCTCTATAGGACTGGATGTTCTGTATCAGTGTAATTATGATGCTCTATAGGTCTGGATGTTCTGTATCAGTGTATTTATGATGCTCTGTAGGACTAGTTGTTCTGTATCAGTGTATTTATGATGCTCTATAGGACTAGTTGTTCTGTATCAGTGTAATTATGATGCTCTATAGGACTGGATGTTCTGTATCAGTGTAATTATGATTCTTTATAGGACTGGCTGTTCTGTATCAGTGTAATAATGATGCTCTATGGGATGGGATGCTCTGTATCAGTGTAATTATGATGCTCTATAGGACTGGATGCTCTGCATTAGTGTAATTATGATGCTCTATAGAACTGGATGTTCTGTATTAACGTTATTACGATGCTCTATAGGACTGGATGTTCTGTATTAACGTTATTATGAAGCTTTATAGGACTGGATGTTCTGTATTAACCTTATTATGATGCTCTATAGGACTGGATGTTCTGTATTAACGTTATTATGATGCTCTATAGGACTGGATGTTCTGTATCAGTGTAATAATGAAGCTCTATAGGACTGGATGTTCTGTATTAACGTTATTATGATGCTCTATAGGACTGGATGTTCTGTATTAACTTTATTATGATGCTATATAGGACTGAATGTTCTGTATCAGTGTAATTATGATGCTCTATAGGACTGGATGTTCTGTATCAGTGTAATTATGATGCTCTATAGGACTGGATGTTCTGTATCAGTGTATTTATGATGCTCAGTAGGACTAGATGTTCTGTATCAGTGTAATTATGATGCTCTGTAGGACTGGATGTTCTGTATCAGTGTAATTATGATGCTCTATAGGTCTGGATGTTATGTATCATTGTATTTATGATGCTCTGTAGGACTAGTTGTTCTGTATCAGTGTAATTATGATGCTTTATAGAACTGGATGTTCTGTATAAGTGTAATTACGATGCTCTATAGGACTGGATGTTCTGTATCAGTGTAATTATGATGCTCTATAGGTCTGGATGTTATGTATCATTGTATTTATGATGCTCTGTAGGACTAGTTGTTCTGTATCAGTGTAATTATGATGCTCTATAGGACTGGATGTTCTGTATCAGTGTATTTATGATGCTCAGTAGGACTGGATGTTCTGTATCAGTGTATTTATGATGCTCTATAGGATTGGATGCTCTGTATCAGTGTTATTATGATGCTCTATAGGACTGGATGTTCTGTATCAGTGTATTTATGATGCTCTGTAGGACTAGTTGTTCTGTATCAGTGTAATTATGATGCTTTATAGAACTGAATGTTCTGTATAAGTGTAATTACGATGCTCTATAGGACTGGATGTTCTGTATCAGTGTAATTATGATGCTCTATAGGTCTGGATGTTATGTATCATTGTAATTATGATGCTCTGTAGGACTAGATGTTCTGTATCAGTGTAATTATGATGCTCTATAGGACTGGATGCTCTGTATTAGTGTAATTATGATGCTCTATAGGACTGGATGTTCTGTATCATTGTAATTATGATGCTCTATAGGTCTGGATGTTATGTATCATTGTATTTATGATGCTCTGTAGGACTAGTTGTTCTGTATCAGTGTAATTATGATGCTTTATAGAACTGGATGTTCTGTATAAGTGTAATTACGATGCTCTATAAGACTGGATGTTCTGTATCAGTGTAATTATGATGCTCTATAGGTCTGGATGTTATGTATCATTGTATTTATGATGCTCTGTAGGACTAGTTGTTCTGTATCAGTGTATTTATGATGCTCTATAGGACTGGATGTTCTGTATCAGTGTATTTATGATGCTCAGTAGGACTGGATGTTCTGTATCAGTGTATTTATGATGCTCTATAGGACTGGATGTTCTGTATCAGTGTAATTATGATGCTCTATAGGTCTGGATGTTATGTATTATTGTATTTATGATGCTCTGTAGGACTAGATGTTCTGTATCAGTGTATTTATGATGCTCTATAGGACTGGATGTTCTGTATCAGTGTATTTATGATGCTCAGTAGGACTGGATGTTCTGTATCAGTGTATTTATGATGCTCTATAGGACTGGATGTTCTGTATCAGTGTAATTATGATGCTCTATAGGACTGGATGTTCTGTATCAGTGTAATTATGATGCTCTATAGGACTGGATGCTCTGTATCAGTGTGATTATGATGCTCAGTAGGACTGGATGTTCTGTATCAGTGTAATTATGATGCTCTATAGGACTGGATGTTCTGTATCAGTGTATTTATGATGCTCAGTAGGACTGGATGTTCTGTATCAGTGTAATTATGATGCTCTATAGGACTGGATGTTCTGTATCAGTGTAATTATGATGCTCTATAGGACTGGATGTTCTGTATCAGTGTATTTATGATGCTCAGTAGGACTAGTTGTTCTGTATCAGTGTAATTATGATGCTCTATAGGACTGGATGTTCTGTATCAGTGTAATTATGATGCTCTATAGGACTGGATGTTCTGTATCAGTGTATTTATGATGCTCTCTAGGTCTGGATGTTATGTATCATTGTATTTATGATGCTCTGTAGGACTAATTGTTCTGTATCAGTGTAATTATGATGCTTTATAGAACTGGATGTTCTGTATAAGTGTAATTACGATGCTCTATAGGACTGGATGTTCTGTATCAGTGTAATTATGATGCTCTATAGGTCTGGATGTTATGTATCATTGTATTTATGATGCTCTGTAGGACTAGTTGTTCGGTATCAGTGTATTTATGATGCTCTATAGGACTGGATGTTCTGTATCAGTGTATTTATGATGCTCAGTAGGACTGGATGTTCTGTATCAGTGTATTTATGATGCTCTATAGGACTGGATGCTCTGTATCAGTGTAATTATGATGCTGTATAGGACTGGATGTTCTGTATCAGTGTAATTATGATGCTCTATAGGACTGGATGTTCTGTATCAGTGTAATTATGAATCTTTATAGGACTGGCTGTTCTGTATCAGTGTAATTATGATGCTCTATGGGATGGAATGCTCTGTATCAGTGTAATTATGATGCTCTATAGGACTGGATGCTCTGTATTAGTGTAATTATGATGCTCTATAGAACTGGATGTTCTTTATTAACGTTATTACGATGCTCTATAGGACTGGATGTTCTGTATTAACGTTATTATGATGCTTTATAGGACTGGATGTTCTGTATTAACGTTATTATGATGCTCTATAGGACTGGATCCTCTGTATCAGTGTATTTATGATGCTCTGTAGGACTAGTTGTTCTGTATCAGTGTAATTATGATGCTCTATAGGACTGGATGTTCTGTATCAGTGTAATTATGATGCTCTATAGGACTGGATGTTCTGTATTAAAGTTATTACGATGCTCTATAGGACTGGATGTTCTGTATTAATGTTATTATGATGCTCTATAGGACTGAATGTTCTGTATCAGTGTAATTATGATGCTCTATAGAACTGGATGTTCTGTATTAATGTTATTATGATGCTCTATAGAACTGGATGTTCGGTGTCAGTTTAATTATGATGCTCTATAGGACTGATTGTTCTGTATCAGTGTAATTATGATGTTCTTTAGGACTGGATGTTCTGTATCAGTGTAATTATGATTCTTTATAGGACTGGATGTTCTTTATCTGTGTAATTATGATGCTCTGTAGGACTAGATGTTCTGTATCAGTGTAATTATGATGCTCTATAGGACTGGATGTTTTTTACTAGTGTAATTATGATGCTCTATAGGTCTGGATGTTATGTATCAGTGTATTTATGATGCTCTGTAGGACTAGTTGTTCTGTATCAGTGTAATTATGATGCTTTATAGGACTGGATGTTCTGTATAAGTGTAATTATGATGCTCTATAGGACTGAATGTTCTGTATCAGTGTATTTATGATGCTCTAGGACTGGATGTTCTGTATCAGTGTATTTATGATGCTCAGTAGGACTGGATGTTCTGTATCAGTGTATTTATGATGCTCAGTAGGACTGGATGTTCTGTATCAGTGTAATTATGATGCTCAGTAGGACTGGATGTTCTCTACCAGTGTAATTATGATGCTCTATAGGACTGGATGTTCTGTACCAGTATAATTATGATGCTCAGTAGGACTGGATGTTCTGTATCAGTGTAATTATGATGCTCTATAGGTCTGGATGTTCTCTACCAGTGTAATTATGATGCTCTATAGGTCTGGATGTTCTGAACCAGTATAATTATGATGCTCTGTAGGACTGGATGTTTGAACATTCCTCCAGTCTAGATCTACAAGTCTGGATGTTTTTTCATCTCCTGGCACAAGGTCTGGAACCTGAACTGAGGGTGGCTGTACAGAATATGTATTGTTCAGTAGGAGTCCCGTCAGACAATTCTGAATCACAACACACCCAGTGATAACTAGGTGCTGGTGAGTTTAAACAAAGGCTTGTGGGTAACACCTAGCAATGTGACAATGACGACTCCCCATAGCCTCATTCCCATTGATCCAGGATGCTCTATAGGACTGATTGTTCTGTATCAGTGTAATTATGATGTTCTTTAGGACTGGATGTTCTGTATCAGTGTAATTATGATTCTTTATAGGACTGGATGTTCTGTATCTGTGTAATTATGATGCTCTGTAGGACTAGATGTTCTGTATCAGTGTAATTATGATGCTCTATAGGACTGGATGTTTTGTACTAGTGTAATTATGATGCTCTTTAGGTCTGGATGTTATGTATCAGTGTAATTATGATGCTCTATAGGACTGGATGTTCTGTATCAGTGTAATTATGATGCTCTATAGGACTGGATGTTCTGTATCAGTGTATTTATGATGCTCTGTAGGACTGGATGTTCTGTATCAGTGTAATTATGATGCTCTATAGGTCTGGATGTTCTCTACCAGTGTAATTATGATGCTCTATAGGTCTGGATGTTCTGAACCAGTATAATTATGATGCTCTGTAGGAAACGATGTTTGAACATTCCTCCAGTCTAGATCTACAAGTCTGGATGTTTTTTCATCTCCTGGCACAAGGTCTGGAACCTGAACTGAGGGTGGCTGTACAGAATATGTATTGTTCAGTAGGAGTCCCGTCAGACAATTCTGAATCACAACACACCCAGTGATAACTAGGTGTCGGTGAGTTTAAACAAAGGCTTGTGGGTAACACCTAGCAATGTGACAATGACGACTCCCCATAGCCTCATTCCCATTGATCCAGGGCACTGCTAATCGCCTTAACACGGGCACATGCCCTGACCAGCATGCCGAGCAATGTCCAGACCACGCTTCTTGTTCTCGGCCAATACCTGCAAGCTGCCCCCCAACGTAAATTATTTATCAGTTTCCTGTAACCCATTGTCCTCTTGTAGCAGTAAATGTTTCGGACACTACACTGTGATTGGCTACTCCTTGTCCAGTGCTGTATTTCCTGTTACCATGACAATACAGGATAATCCAGGACTGGATTCCAGGCAGGGACTTCTCTGTTTGTTAGTACGTTAACTTTAGTGAGTCATTTTAGTCATGTATTGTTAGATGTACAGGGACATTTGTTTCGCTCTTAGTTTACGGAGCTGTTCTGCTTGGGTCTCCTGATGTGTCATTGATTCCCTGCGTTCCACAACATCGGCTGTTATCTGTAAAATATTCTGAAGGTTTGTAAGCTGTAGTTGTATTTGTAAAGAAGACATCCATTAGTTTCATCATCTTATTTAGAATAAAAATATTCTGTGTCAAAACTTAAAATCTGCATTCTAAGGAATGCAAGCCTCCACCATGTCAGGGTCCCTGTTTTGAGTGCTCTGAAAATTGTGTTTGCAATCACTTATCTGGCCTTTATTACCAGATTCATTTGTGCATATGTGATGACATTCCTGAATCCCAGTCATGTGCCAGATCCACACCAAAATCTAATTGATTCTTTATTAGCCCGTCCCCAAATGCTCTGAAAATTTCATAAGATTCCATTCAGGTTTGCATGAGTAATGTTGTGGACAAACAAACAAACTTACTCACACACACACACACAGGGATGAAAGTATATAATCAGGTCCGTTTTGCTTATCAAAGTAAAATAACTTGTAACCGTACTAAAACATAAAAAGACACACTCAAAAAGAAACCTTAAAGCCAACAAATGCAAAATAAGCAAATACTGATGCCAAAAAACTATTTTCAAAACACTGGTACCAAAGCACTAGAAGTGAAAATAAAGCATGGACTTTCTTTTTATTAATTTATTTTTTCCACCAATGAAGATAGGTGAGGTATATTTTTCATACATGTAACATATAGATATTTCTGGATAAGCTAAATTTTTAATCAAGGAAATGGGTTCTCATAAAGGAAGAAATATGGTCAACCTACATTTTATGATGGGTACTGAGTAGACATGATCAGCTATTAACTGAATTGATTTGGGAAGAACTCATAGATGAGTCACTCAAAAAAAACTGTAAAAATGACAGGCCTGTGCAGGTATGGTTCCCTGTTCACTAATAATGAACATCAAAGCAACTCTTCTGTCAGTTCTTTTTATTTTACTTTTTATTGGAGAGAATCACACAAAAAACAGCATAAAAATATTAAAGGGAGATGTTGGAAAACAAATGCAACACTTGCTGTCTTTTGTGTTGTGTAACTGCTCAGGCAATCAGCAGCAAGTTGCGACTTGATGTGAGACAAAGCTGAGGTTTTTACTCGACAGGGTCAAGAGGCTGCGTTACCCTGCAAACCATGCATTCAAATTGTCACAGATGTCAGGCTTAGCAAAAAACCACAGCTACTACAATCAGAGCAAGGTGTTAGAAAGCAGTGCCAGGAGCAGGCCACGTGATGAGAATTCTTAACGTGATGGCTTGTTATGGTTGATACTTGGTTTTAGATGACCTTTACGTTTGCTTCCAATGTATAAAAAACAATGATTCATAAAGGAGAGTATGGTTTGCATAAATTGTAACACCTGAATGAAATTTTTATCTACTCTAGTATTTTCTTAATGGCAGACAGATTTCTTAATGATTGATATATAGCAACATAGTATTCCTTTGTGATACGTAGCCATTTAATCCTGGAAATGTGTGAATTCAGATACAGTGAAATCTCGCCTGACGACCACCCTTCTGTTATGACCACCCCTGCTAAAATGGTCCTGCCATTAGATGTGATAGAAAGATTTCACTGTATTTTGGTAAGATAGGGCATGGAGGTAAAATACCTTTGATTTCAAAGTGACTTTTTCCAGTACAAACTCTGCTATGACATCCAGATGAAGTGGTGAAACCTCAGTAGACCCACTGACACACATCCAGCTTAGTGATATGTTGATTATTGTTAGCTCCAAGTACAGAAAACCTTAAATACAGGAGACTTAATGACGCAATACCATGCTGACCATAAGGTTCTCTTTTTCCCTTGTATAATATACAATACCCCCTGCAGGACATATGGAAATAAAATGATGTCAGACTGCGGCAAGCTCAGTCATAAAATGTGAAAAAGGGAACTTGCACTGATACAATCAAATACTTTAACAAAAAAATCCAGTACAGATTTTTCATAAAGTGGCAGTTTATATAGTAACTTTCATAGACAACTTCATCTGAGTGTCATGACCCAATGGTTCCATCTTATATCATCAACCTTCTTACCATTCCAGTCATAAAAATCAGTCAGCCCTTTGTCAGGCTCAGGAGTTTTTTAGATTTCATATAGATATGACTGTTGTAACCCCCTTGTGTGTAAGGTTTGTACTATTGCCAAGTTGGTGAATTTTGATAGTTTTTCGTGCAACTGAAATGTGGTATGAATTATGACTGTGTGTAATATATTGTACAGTCAAACCTGTGTTATAAGACCACATGTAGGACTGGCTAAAAGTGAACTTTATCCTCTGGTGGTCTCATCAGACAGATGGTCTTTAAAACAGGTAATACAAGTCTGTAATAATAATAAGTAATACAGTAATACAAGTGCATTGCTTTTTTGTCTTTGCAGGTCACCCAGCGTGTCATCCACACATGTATCATGGGTACTACCCCATGCCACAGGTACCCCACCCTCCAGGGGTTCAACAAGGACAGGTGTACTCACCCCTCACGTCAGGCCGAGAGTCCTACTCACATAGTGGGAGCATGTACTCAAATCAGGCCCCGCCCTCATATCACCGCGCTCAAACACCGAGTAGTAGTCGCTCGGGAAGATCCAAGTGCTCAAACGATAGCGTCAAATACTCATCAGAAAAAGAAAAGGTAGCTTTACCGACATCTTTATAATGTGTGACGGGGCACCTAGCATCATCAGTTTAATTTGCTAGCAAGTTATTAAATATTAATTTATGGGAATAATCAGAGTAAATTTGATCAGATGACCAGGTGAAAGAATTTAAACTGCAGTAGCACTACTTTGACCCTTATAGGTCAAGGTCACTGAAGTGACTTCAAGAGGTCAAGGTCAGACATGACTAACAGAAGGGCAAGGTCATATATTAATCTTTGCACAAGTCACTGCTGGCTTATGTTGTGCAATATTTCAAGTGACTTTTATAGGCCTCAACAGCTGCACTTTTGCATATAACTCCTGTTTGAGGGAAACAGGAATAATTTATTTTTCATACATGGTTGTTTTCGCTAGCACCGTTTTATGAATAATGATAATATGTATGCAGATAAACATGTTAATTCTCCCTCTGTTAGGGAGAGATTGAATACAGGAGCTTTGAAAGCAAATTGTTACATGGTTTTCTTTAATGAAATGAAATAAAACCATTGATTGTGACAAACATACACACTCAGGCACACCTACATGCAGTCGCTCATGATGACATTATTTGTGACACAGTATTTATTGATATCCATGAATGAGCTACTGTAAGTATTAAATGGGTCATTATATTAAAACTGTTAAACCATGTAGAGAGGAGGAAGAAATCTTTAATATGTTTTACACTTTGAATTACAAATACATTTTGCATGGCCAGTTTCAATATCATGATCCAGTTTTAAGGATTTTGTTTTTAAATAATGATTTTAACCAAAGTCTGTGACATCGATCTTTTTATTAGGTGAATTTGGGAGCTCACTTTGTCATTTTGGATCTGTGTATTATAGATATGGTATAGTTATCAAGAGCAGTTTGTAATTACAAATATGGGACACAGAATAATAAGCCATTTCAAGTTTAGAGAATTCTTAGAAATGGTGAATATATATTTAATATATTTTTAATATTGGGCAATAAGTACCATTGTAACAGTCACCATAACAACTGGTCACCAAGGTAACATAGAAATGAATTTACCAAATGTGTATCGAAAGAATGTCAAAGTTAACAATATATGTATTTGAGTACTTGGTATTTATGATACTCTTTTTGGCCTGTGCCAAGGTATGAAATGAAATTAGGGAGGAATACATTTTATTTTCCTGTTGTGAGAGTTATTCAGTGACTTGATATTTATTTTTGATGACTGATATTTCAGGAAAGGACACAGGGTAGGTCTAGGCAAGCAGTTTTGTTAAGAAATGTTTGCACCCTATTTTAACTTGTCACTAGTGGAAGGTTTCACAAAGCAAGCATTCAGATTTTGAACTAATATTAATTGCACAATGAGAGAAAAATTCTATACTTCAAGTGAAGCTGTTGAACAGAATGCTTGAAAGAAACAGGTATTCTACTTTACAGATTACACTGTACAGTTAAAACTTCCATTTTGTTTTTCATAATTATTTAACTTGAACCCTTGAGTTTCATTCTCACATAATACAATTCCTAATCCATTTAAATTGTTTCATTTTGAGTTAAAATCATCTCCATTGAAATATTACATTTTCTTGACTGGTTTTGAGGCCTCCTGCATCCAATGATGGCCAGATCATTGTATTTTAGTTCTGCTATTCACCAGCAGATGGATGCATTTAATGGAGTAATGATTCTGCTAAGAAAAGTTACAATACTACCAGAGAAGGACCTTTATCTGAGCCAGTTGCTTTGTGAAACTGTCTGCTATGACATTATCAGTTTTAAGTATTTAAGTGGATTTATGACAAGTTTGTTTCAGTGTTTGTTGATAAATTTGTGGATTAAGTAACCATCCTCGTTTGTTGAGTGAAGGATAATATTGTAAGTTGTTAGTGAGTCATGGAGCGGAGTATTAGACTATTTTATTATACTGTATAGTATCATTTGAATATGGTCACTGTCATGAACATTACTGCTTACAGGTGCTACAGACCAGTGTTATTATTATTACGGTCTCGTGTACAGCTTGCCATATTACTTCATGTTTTGTCTATAGCACTGCCTGTGCATGTGTAAATCACCAGTTTTTTGGAAGCTCCCCTTTTACCTTGTAATCTATTGTATGGTGAGTTGCATTGTTTTAAGTGAACAGTCGATCTGACCGTGTCTTTGTTATTTTAATTACAATCTGTTATTTAACACAGTTGTGAGTACTAATTTAATATGGCTCATGTCCTGGTTTTGATCAAAATAAAAATAGACATGCTCATGCTTCATGGAAAATCATACTGTTACCCGGTTCTGTATTATGTAACATTTGACCAAATTGCTTGTTGGTTCTGAAAGAGGATATAGGTAAAACCTGATATGTTTTTCTCTCAATGACTAAACATTTGTATTTTAAAGGAAACATAATTAGGATTTCATGCTGATGTTATATGTTAAAAAGCTTAATTCATACTTTTACTGACATTTATTTAACTGACAGAGACAAGCATATGATAAAGGGGCTACAAAGTACAGTATATATGATATAACATGAGTTAATTAGTTTGACAGTGGCTTGCAAATGGTGTTTTCATTACCATAAACCAGAATTATGGCTAAACATTGATAACATCATTGAAAACATACCAAAAATACTGCAGGAACTGCACAACTTTATTATGATCAATAGGTCCAAGGAGGAATTCAGTTTCAAGCTTGTGTGAGCAATGTTTTCCCCTATTTGGAAGTAAACAAGGAAAGACCAAGGAAATCAGATATATCTGAATAAGCCAATGAATATTTAAATGCAACATGACATGCAAGTAATGTGGGAAAACTGGATTTTTCTCAGAACTTGCAGAGTATTTTGAATTTCTTTGCCTGTGAGGGATAGGTTTAGTTTATCAGTTGTTTTGATGAGTAACCTTGCTATGTTCCCTTGAAATATGATTGATTAACAGGTCCTATTTTAATTACCATGTTTGTTAAATTTGGAAACCTTGATTTTTATTACTTTGTGGCCCTGTGCTTGCCGTAATATCCCATTATTGCATTTTTAAAACATGTTTTATTGAAATTTTACAACTGAATTAATATTTATAAGCTTTGTTGTGACTTTATGCTCCTCAGTTTAGGATTACTATGGAATTTTTAAATGTTTCATTCAGAAATAAAAATAGCAAAATTGTTTATATTTTGTGAGAAAGAATATATGGTTGGTTTATAAGAAGGGGCTATTTATCCTGTATAATCTATGAGTAATTGCAGCTGATCATCATTGATATGTAAATTCAGATACAGATGGGTAAACTAGATATTAGAGATAAATTCCTGTGTTGAGGATGCATGTTATTTATTTGAGATATTTAAAGTCTAGGTTTGCACCTTCACTGTTATAAAACTTAACCTTGATGTTTTTAATTTACTTTATCATGTATATAAATGTATAGATTAATTGTTATTGGACCACAGTGTCTCACCTTTCAATTTTTTCTCATGCTTAAGGAGGTGGGAAGAAAATTCAAATTACCAAAAAGAAAATAATTTTTTTTTGGTCTCTGCACTATCACAGGGAATGAATGACTTGTCTAATAGAAATAGACTGGTCTGTTCATCATTTCACTTGTGCACTTGATCAGATAGACTCTCTTTTGTACTTGTATCTGGTTTCATGGGACCTTTCCATCGAAGGTAAATATAAAAAAGATTTAATTCTTCTTGGTGATCACCAATTTCTAACATCTTTTTTGTGCTTTTCTTAAAACTTTCATTTTTAGTTGAAAACTGGTCTTAATAAGTGTTTTTAATATGACCAGTTTCTGATGACCATTCATGTAGTACCTTAATAGTGCAACAGATGGCGTTACTGCATGGCTGCAATTTCATAGTTTGCAGCTTCAGGTTCACCAAGCCCAGTAAAATAAAAGACATGATTTTATAAAGAAAAATATGATTGTCCATTGCTATCATCTTTATAAGATGCTAGGACATAAAGCTACATATATATTTGAATACCTATGGTTGACTCTGACAAGGGGGCTCGTGTAGTCAAGTTTTACAAGGTGACACTAATTATGAAGGAAATACTTCTTGTTGCACAGTTTTTCTACATATATTAAAAACAGGGATTGGAGATTATAACGCATTAAAAAATAAATGAACACTTTTGGCCTGTGTATTTAAAAGAAAATATAAATAATCAAAAAGAGTTGTTGAATGTCACAGATTGTCAGTTAATTTGTAATGTATGGATGGTCATGCATATTATATTGTGTCTCTTGTCAAACTATGTCTGTAAACCAAAGAATTTAACTGTATCAGTGATTGGTGGAATCAGGGTATAAGGTAAGTTTATATGCATGGTTTGCATATGTATAGAGGTCACAGGGTCATATAGTGACAAGAGCTCATGAATATGCATGAGAACACGTCCAGGGTGAAAGATAGGAAATGTTAGTTGTGTGATAATGGGTGAGCAGGGTATGAAGAGGGGGACATCATAGTTAAAGGAAGTGACTTAAATTATAAAAGATATGCCAGCAGAAATCTGTGGCTTGGGGATGCCCAAGATGCACATGTTGATTTATAATTTAATGTTCATACAATAAATTATTAAATATTTTGAAAATTATAGGGTAAAAGAAAGAGAGAGATTCATGATGGTGTTAAAGATTATGAGTATATCTAAATAGTTCGGTACATACAACAGCTATTAAATTGAAGCAACAAGAAAGAATTGATAAAAATCATGTACATTAATATACCAGGTTTGTTCTTCATGCAAGGACCAGAATTTGAGGTACCCAGAATGCACCTCACTTAAGATACCATGGCAACCTTAGTTGCTCTCATGAACTTGCTTATTATGGTTTGGATAATATCTGGTAGCCAGCTGTTTAAGAATATTTTCTAGTGTACATGACAGATAATCAATTTAAATATACTTATTCACTCAACTGTTTTCTTTAATATCTGTATTAAAATACAGAACTTTTCACCTTTTCATCTTGGATTGGGTTAATATTTATATCTGAAAAATTTTCTAAGTGCTTTTCATACTGCTAATGGGTCCATACAGCCTCACACTGCCAGATGAAAAATTAATTAGATAATACCAAATAAAAATTGTCTCTATTATAACCCTAAATCTTGGGGAAGAAGCTTTTACAGACTCAAACTTGTGGTGTTTATTGTTCCTTTGTATTTCATTTTGATCAGTCAGAGTTGATTTTAAGATGATACATTCAGTTATAGATATATTCATAGCACAAGGAATGACTCACATTCTGATGCATGTACCACCATAGTGTGAATACACTTTTGCCATTTTTGTAACCATGGTAACTGAAAATAATTAAAATACCATATCCCAAATACAATATTCATAAAGTCACAAATTAATTAATATGGTATCAAAATTACCACCTTACGGATTTCTGTATCATACTGCAATGTATTTTTTTAAAAAAGATTGGGAGGAAATAAAAAAAAATGATATCAAGTTCCATGTGTAATGCATCCAGTGTGAAAATGGTGGTCTTCAGTGTAGCAGGACTCAGTGCTATACTATATCAGAGTTGTGATGTTGTAACAAGCAGAAAATTAGCACTTGATTTTCATCAGCCTTCATCATAGTCTAAAAGAAAAACAGAAATAAAAATTGTTAATCATTCTTTGGGTACAAAATAGATATATGTAGTACAAGTGTTCTCATGCCATTATAACTCAGATGGGTTTTTTTAGTTAATTTCATTTTGAAGATCCATAAATTATCATTTATGTGCCAATGAATTTTTGAATGGAAAATGACCAAATAAAGTGTAATGAGTTGCAATGATACAGGTTTTAAAGACTGTATCTTTTAAACTGTTACCATGGGTGTAATCAGTGACCACTGAAAGATTTCTTACAATATCTTCTAGTTATTTCATAAAGATATCTTGTTTTCTTCATTTCAGTCAGTGGCTTTGGGTAGGGTAGGGTTAAATAATTAGGGAAGGGATATTATTACTTACATATCAGTGGTTATATAGTCTCTTAACTTTTATCAGCTTTACATGTGTGAAGGGCTGACAAGGTCTTTAAGGAATTTTAGCCAAGGTGACAAAGGCTGAACTAAACTCTATCATATCATGTCTTTTATTAAAATACTCGCCATTGCTTAATTTATTACCTTCTATTGAGAGTATGTTGTAGCATAGCAAACTAACACTTGATAATGATAAAGGTGACAGTATGAAATAGTAGTTATTATTCAAACTGTTCAATAATAAAGGTCTAGCTTGTGAAGCTTCACTTTTTTAACTTGCCCAAAATATTCTTTTAAACCTTGTATGGATTTAATGGAAGAAGATCTGATTTTTTATGATACTTCTTTAAATTTTTCTTGTTGTATTTCAAACACAAAATCAAATGCTGCTCCAAATTAGCATGTTTTGACTGGCTGTTGACCAGGTTTTGCATGGTTGACTATTTGCTCTCTGTATGTAACATTATTGTAAATACACCCTTGTATCTTGTGAATAAAGCTATTTATGTCAATTGTATTTACTTTGTTTTATTACATACACAGTATTTATCAAGCTGACTATAGCTGTATATCTGTGTATTATGTGTGTTTGTTTGAATGTACCACTGGAGGGAGAACAGGGGCATCAATACAGAGAAGGGGGGGGGGGAGGTATACATCCCCCCTCCCTTTTAATAAGGGGGGATATCAATATAATTACCCCCCCCCCATGCTATAAGGAGAATAACATTGATGTATTGGAAATGAAATTTGTTGATAATTAGTTCCATTTCTGAGTTTACTGTGGAAATATCACATATACCTTAACCTGGATAAAAAGAAACCTATAAATGAAACATAAAACCTTATTTTTTAAGATCTTGAACTTAATGGAAATATATTTGAAATGTGTCAAACACAGACAGTAAAGTTATGTATGTGTGTGTGTTTATATATGTTTATATATAACATCCCAACTTTTATCACCCTCCCATGCCTGCAAGTGATCCCCCCCCCCCCTCTGACACACACTCTTAATAAATTGATGCCTCTGAGAGAGAGACAGAGAGAGAGAGTTATTAAATACTGATTCTTTGATGTTAAACAGCAGTATGTGCAAAACACTGTGAGGCAGGTCAAGTGCATGACGAGCTGAGATGAGCTTTATACACAACGTGTAACATAACTATACAGCCGAGTTATGTTTTATGGAGTATGTTTGGACATTTAACTAAAGAGGAAAGCAAACAACATAAAGAATGTATATTTAGACAGGTCTGAGGGGAGAGTGTTCTACTCAACCAAGGGGGCACTCACACACTTGAGATAAACATGAATTTAACAACTTTTTTTAAGATCGGACTATAGTTATGGTACATGGTGTTCTTAGCCACAGGCCCTGAACCCAGCGGGTAACTTCTACATAAGTCTACCCGTTTCTGTGGATCAGGTGGAGAGCACAGGGCTCAAAGGCAGGAGATCCTGACTTTGAATCTCAGACGAGGCGGTGAGATTTTTCACGGTCGGTCCCCACCCAGGGTAGGGCTCTGCAGGCTTAATTGGGAGACTGTGCCCAACAGTCGTGTTTCACTCACAAACGAGTGTCCCCTTCTGGAGTTCCTCGGTGTTTGACTAAGCAATGGGGATGACACACACCCAGGTCCCACTGGAGTGATACACCAAGCTTGGTTGACGCCAGAATTGTCAGGTGTAAGCCCCTGTCACGTAGTCCCCAACCGGAATGGAATTCTGCAGGTGTACATAATACTTAGTTAAGCAAGCATTAAAAAAATGGAGGCGTTAACCTCCCCCCAAAAAAAATTTGTTTTAAAAAAAGATCGGACAACAACCCTAAGGCTTGAACTAGGAGTCAGTATTATACAGCCATATTAAGGCATAAAATATGTGATTTGTTATGTGTAACATGGAGAAAACAGGATACCAGTATACAGGCCACACATTGTGCTACCGTAAAAGTCGTTGTAGAAGTCGCGACTTGTACTAAGAAATCGAATTCTAAAAACCAGAATTTTCTTGCAAAGTCCGTACTTATCCCGTCTCAGTCAGCTTTTCAAGTACATGGAAATATTATATATATCATTTATGGATCACTTTAAATGTCATTAATTAGAATTAAACTGTCATTCAGTATAATTTTTTTAGTATAGTTTTCAAAACCCAAATTAAAAAGTGTTTCCTGTTTATTCAGGGGCATCAATACAGGGGGGGGGGATGGGGGTATATACCCCCCACACTTTCTGCAAGGGGGGTGATGGTCAATGTAATCATCCTCCCTTCTATTCAGAGAATGTATTTATATATGAAAAATTATATATTGATAATTAGAAGGAAAGACTTGGTTCCATTTCTCAGTTTATTATGAAATATATTTCATATCTAAACATATACTGGAAATATAATTACTTGTTTTTTTAAACCATATACTTAATTGTAATATATCATTTGGCATTAGTGTCATGGTCATGTAACAGATCACAAGATTACAATTCTACAAAATGGTTTATTATTCTTAAACTCATTTCACAAGGACATCATCAATATGAGCTGTATATAAACATGTTTGTTTCTTTCTAAAGTTTACTATACATATGTGAACAGATCACAATATAACATTAATTTTCAGTATCTTTTTATATATTGTTAAATTTGTTACTGCCTTAAAGATTATATGATACAATGTTTTTAACTAAAATATTTGTTTATTTTTCAGTGGAGAGCTAAAGTAAAATAAAATTTTAAAATAAAAACCAAATTTTTAAAATGACTACAAATTCATTATGATTATGTAATTATTTATTTATAACAAACCTGATGAGTAATACTATGAAGAGCAAAATGTATATAAAAAATGAATGTAATAATGTTAGGAAACACTTGGCATGCTTGTAATATGTATCACCTATCAGGAACCAAATAATGCCATGCATACATTATTGAACTTTGGAAGTAAAAATATGTAAATATAATAATAACTGGTATATTAAGATGCACTGATGAAATATTATAGAAGTTAATGATTAAACAATTTTATATGTGAATTGAGATTCTTTGATTAAATATTATAGAGGTTTTATCAATTTTTCTCCTCCACAATGTTTTAACAATGAATTTTCAAGCACCTATATGGACTATGACTCACTTAAGTTCTGGAAACACATAACAGTGGTACAAATCTTGATCATTCTAAATACTCCATGATGTGCAAGACAAACAAGGATAGTGTGTTAACATTGTTCCAGCAGGTTAACCCTGTGTACCCTGTACATTCTTATAGAATACCTTATCATTAAGGTACTAAGTACAACCCTGTATGCATGACCGATCCAATCTGATCCTCATATAGAGGTAAGTGGTCAGGTTTATTTGGCTCCTTTGCATTATTTATCAAAACAGTGTAGAAATATTTGTATTTAATTTGGAAAACTTCCCCAAGATAATCAAGCAGTATTGCATATTGGTTTTAAAATAGAAATTTATCATTTTTCAATATTTACTGGGGGTTAAGATCTATCAACACCCCCTTTTGATAAAATGGACTTGCCCACCTTAGTCATTATCAACTTTATCACTCCTACTTAACTATGATAACAGGATACCTGGGTCAACCTGATAATAAATTAGGTCCCAAGATCCACTTGCTAGTTTAATAATCAAACCAGTACTGACTCACAGCATTTTCAAATATGGCAGCCATGGCTTTCTAAAAAGAAAGCACACTTGGTTTTGATATATAAGTTTCCATCATGTTGTTGAAGTTACTAGGTGTGTTTGTTATATTATGTTTGTGGACTTCGGGGACCAATGGCCAGGCCAGCTCAGGTTATCCTCTGCCCAGAGAACCGTAAGTCAACGTTTATTACCTGTGACATACTTTTATGCTCAGTTGTTCTATTTAATTAAGCGGAAATCCCTGTTAATTACCACCAAGTTCAGAAACCCGTCTGAACTATTATTAAACAATTCATGAATAGTGCACAATTATTTTCTTCATATTTTATAAAATTCTGACTGGATCATTTTATTTAAAACATACGGAAGAAAGATAAAAATGTTTCTGACTTATTTGTTTACTTGTATAGGAATTTGATACATATTAGCATAGCTAGCACACTATTAAATAATATTAATAAGTCATAAAATAATTAATTTATCTCATTAAATATAATTTTTAATTTGTACATTTGTTTTCATAAAAGCAAAAAAAAAATAGATAATCAAAATTTATTTGTAGACATTTCCACACAAATCTATACATATTGTATAACTTATTATTAAACCAAAGATAAATTTGGTTAGATTACAAAAGTGCCACATATCATATCATATGGTACCATGGAAGCTAATTTTTTTATTCATGTTGTTACTATTAACATTGTCATTATATTATTAACTGCAATATATAACTGATAATTTTTTTAATGAAAATAATACAGATCATATAGAACAATATTTCTGACAAAATTTGAATACAGATGTATAACATATACTTGATTTTGATTTTGTAAATCCAATTCATAATTACAAACAAAACTTTTAGAAAAGTAAATACAGCATTTTGTCTTACAAGAAGCTAATTATGGTGCAGTTATCATTATAATAAAAATAGGTAAACAAAATTAGAGGTATAATTGTAGACTGTTTCTGTTGAGATCCATGAAATTTTACATTGTTAGTTTTATTAAATGAATAAATTGGGAACATTTACTTTGATCAGTTTTTCTTATTTCAAACTATTTTTCCACACTGATGTCACACATGTTATTTATAGTTATATAGTGTGGTGCAGAAAAAGAAGAAAATTTCAGCTCTAACCACATATATTTGGGGAGAGATGTATAATTATCTGTCACAATGAAGTTTACATTCACTCCCATGGTGAAAACAGGTTCAGTTTAACCTTAATTAAATTTGTATAAATTTCATGAAATACAAGTAATAGTTTTATGAGTAAAACTGCTGTAAATTAAATTTGAACGGTAAAATTTTTACATCTTATTTGAAAAAGACTGGCAGATTAAGAAATAAAATCCCTTTTCAGGACTTATTCTGTCTTGTTAAATTCTTGGTGTTAATCCATATTTTTTTTTTTAATCTATTTTATATATTAATGAAATTATTAAAATTTATTCTTTTAACTGTACTAGTTATATTATATTTAAAGATTAACTTAAGATTTTTGTTTCTTTTACAGGACATATTTCATCACAGCTCCGGCTAAAATCCATCCAAACATGGTTGTCCAGGTTCAAATAAACATACTGAAACTATACCACAAGCACATAAATGTGCGCGCCTCCATCCGTCGTGAAAAAGAGGAAATCGCACAGTCGTTTACAAAATTTGAACGAGAAGGGAGTCTCATGGTGCAAATGCTGGTCAGTAGTAGTTTATAACCATTTAGTAACCTTCTAAACAGACCAGTTAAAGAATGATATCAGACCTAATGTCAATTTTAGATTGAATTATAATTGAAAGGAAAATTAATTGTTTGAACTGGAATTGTATTTAATTGGAATTGAAGTAAATATTGTGGGAATTTGTTTTAAATTGAAATGAAAGGAAGATTGTATGAATTGGAATTGAAACTAAATATACTTTAAGTTGATATTGTATGAATGGGAATTGAATTTGATTGGAAAGGAAGATTGTATTAATTGGAATCAAATTGAAATAGAATCTTAGATAATTTTGTATGAATATGAACTTGATTTAAAGAAGATTATATGAATTAGAATTGAACTGAATTTGATTTGTAGTAAATATTGCATGAATGGGATTTAAATTGAATTGAAAGGAAGATTGTATGAATGGGAATGAAGTAAAATATAATTAAAGTTAATATTATATGAATGGGAATTGAATCAAATCTGATTGGAAAGAAAGATTTGATGAACTAGAATTGAATTAAACTGACATTGCCGTTCATATATTTGAATTTAATCACAACTGAAGAGAAAGATATTTGAATTGAACTGGAATTAATAGGAAAATTTTTGGTATCTGAATTAAATCGAATTTATAGAAATATGAATAAAATGACTTTCAGTTATTTTGGCACTGAGTTCAACAGGCTCACATAATTTGAGCTGAACATGTGAACAATTGTAAGGCAAAAAAAAAGCGTTGGTTCTGTGGCACTTTTTTTTCAGAAATCAATGAGGGAGGGCATTTTTTTTTTTATTTACTTTTTTTTTGTATATTTCCATAAAAATTTCATGTGATCATCAAAAAACAGGGTTATATCATAATTGTTTTGCTAAACAGGAAAAAGCAATACATAACAAAGGAACTCTTATCAAAATTGTATTATTTTATCTTCTTGAAAGAAATGTCCAAGCAGCTGGAGCTCAAAAATGGTGAGTTTCCATTGAAAATCAAAACAAAAATTGATGGGGGGGGGGGGTTAAAATTGATGCATGTGGTGCCTGAGAACCATACCTTTTAATTTTTCTTGCCTAACCGCTCTCAGATTTCTCTTATTATTGGTCATTGCTCAAATAACAGTCATTCTTTAATCTGATGTGATGTGGAGATACCATTTGTTAGCCACAGAAAACCTACTTATCTCTTGCCAATGGAATTGATTGTTATCAGTATTTCTCTATTATTATTTTGATTCTGCAAATGTACAGTCTCTACTATGTAATTCAATCTACAAATTGTTTTTGGATTCATAAAAGACCCCATAAAGTATACATTATTTGAAACTTGGTATAGCTATTGTTCTTTCTGGTAAATATTTTTCAATTTTTCTTTTTTTTTCTCATGATATTTTAATATTTTGAAATTTTTTTAGTTTTCAAAAGGTATACCATTTTAAAAATCCAGTATCAATAGGCAACTTTTAGTGGACTAAGTTCATCAAAACTTAACTTTTGAATTTTAATTAATAAAAATTTTAAATTTGATTTTCAACAAGAAAGACAAACAGAAGAGGAAAAACAAAAAAAAAGTGTTTTTATATATTTTCATGTAGTTTAAAATTAGCCCACGAAAAGGGTTCTGCTATTCATCGGTATTTAAGATAGGTACCATTACAAAATATTTTTTAAAATTCAAAATGTTTAAATTCTATTTGAAAATTGATGTAAAGTTCCAAAAATATATAAGTATATCATCAGAAATAACAATGTACAAGGTTTAAAATAATGTTTACTCTGTGGGGTCTATACGGATTTAAAACTGTTTTATTTATTTTAGATATCCAGGTTTTCCTGATTATGCTGCCTTAATAATGGATACCACACATTCAATTAAACTGTTGACACTTTAGAACAACAGTGTTATCAAACATAAAATATTAACATGTCAAATATAAACTGCATCAGTTAGAATCAGTATTTCCCCAGCTTCTCTTTGCCACCATGCACTGAAAACATTTGTAGTTTCATTAAAATTACAAAATTATTGCAGAAGTGTTCAGTTTAGGTGACAGCAACCAATGTTAATTGCTTGGACCAGGATTTTTGTAACATTTGATACAACTTGTAGTGTATCCAGACTGCTGGGTTCTCAAGTTATAAATCTTTTCAGTGTTTATACCTAAGTCACATTCTGCCTGATGATTGGCCAGATTGGCATCATTATTGAGAGGATGAGAACAATACTTTGAACACTGTTTTTACACACTGCAGATCCCAGACAATGCTGCTGATGGTGAATACAAGCTGCGTGTGGAGGGTTCCATTAACGGTGGCATCGGTGGGTTTGTTTTTGAGAATGAGACATCATTGATCTTTGAGCTGCAGCAGTGTTCTGTCTTCATCCAGACGAGCAAGCCACACTACAGGCAGGGACAAAAAGGTAGCAGCTAATCCTTAAAGGGGCCTATTCCAATATCTGACGTCTGTTGGTTCTTTTGCTTGTTTTATTAACATCCACTTGTTTAACAGGTGAATGCTCTGCCAAAATAATCCTGACATATACAATAAAGCCATTTGGTGGCAAATCAGGCAACCCAGAATTTTGCAAATGGTGATCTTTTAACTTCTGCACATATTCAACTGACTATCTTGGCTTACATGGTTATTACGTTTGTCAACATTGGGGCATGTACCATGTTTACTAACAGCTTGCAGATAAAGAGGTTAATACATCCATCACAGAGGTGTTATAAGTACATTTCTAAGCAGGAATTACCAATAGGTAACTTACATGTATGCGTAAGTTAGAAATCGCATGAATTCTACAGATAAGATAGGTGAATAGCTGGCTTTAAATTTGTTTTTAAAATGATGTTATCAAACAGCTTCTGTGGTCCAGTGGTAAAGAGAATCTCATCTGAGAAGCACTTAAGTTTTCATGGTTGACCCAAACCCAGGATAAGCTCTGTGCAGGCTTAATGGGAAGACTGTGCCACAGGCCTTGTTTCACTGGCAAACAAGTGCACATTTTGGGCACAAATAAGAAAGGCTGAAGCCATCAGATGTATGCAAGTTCTCTATCTATTCAACATGAAACCAGGTCAATGAAACCAGGATAATTTTAATCAGCAATCTTGTATTTTGTATATGACCAACACTAAATTACAAGGACATTAATCAATTTTTTTGATGGTGATATATTAAGTATATAACTATAGAACTAAATCCTTTCCTCTAGCTAAGATTTAACAAAATTATCATCAGTTTCAGCTGAACACCATGACCCATGGGTCCCTTGATTTTATGGTTGATTTTATACTTTAATAAAACACTGTGTTACAGCACTGTATTTCATACCCTACAGTAAAAGTCTGTTTTCTTGGCAGTTCTGTTTCGTGTCATGCCTTTGGAGACCAACTTGATGTCCCGCAGTGGGAGCATGGACATTTACATGGTGGTAAGAACATGTGCAATATCAATCACAAAGTCATGACACAAACATATACAGAATACCAAACTTTTCAATTTCCATACATGTATGTAAGATATAAGTCAGTATATATTATCCAAGCTTTTTATATTTTAAAAAATACAGTCATTTGGCAGATTTGGACTTGGCAGATTTGATTCATTTTAAATGGCTTCAGTTATAAAGTCCTTCAGATTACTTTATTAGATGGAATAAAATATTTAGTAGAACTGTAAAAGTAGGTAATTTATTGAAGTCTCAAAGTTCTATTTCTGATAGTTTTGAAAGTATACATTATAAACACTTTTGTTATAGGAGTAATTAAATTTTGTAAAGAACCTGAACAATAATACTTAAGTTTTCTATAGTAATCCTGATCCTTTTAGAGATTGTATTTCACCCTCAAAATAAACCTCTTCTAGGATGGCACTGTGGGACAGCCGGGACTACTTGTCTCAACTGTCAAACTTTAAAATAAAAATTTGTTACATTTCAAGGAAACACTTTCTGTTTACATTACACATGTGTATGCTTCCAAATCTAACTTATTATATTAAGTCCTTTAACAAAAACACCAATGTTTATGTAATTTGCAATGAAACAATTCTTGTCCAGCATATTTGAACAGACCACATTACTCTTTCACTACATTTATACATATGCAGCTGGTGTATTCAGAAGCCCTGGTGCATTTTGGGTGGCAGATTTTGATGCTCACAAACCCTAACCAGCAGAGCGTTATACTCTTAGACTCTGATTCTGTGCAGTTTGATTGTTTTGTTAAATTGACTCTAGTGTCTCATATTGTTATTTTAGGATGCTACTGACACTGTCGTTCGTCGATGGCTGTCCATGCAGACCAATGCTGGAGGAGTGCTGGACATGGAGTTGCAGCTTGTAGATCAGCCCGCATTCGGCGTCTGGAAAATTCAAGTCCATGCTTTTGTAAGCTTGTATTTTGATTCAATTTCAGTTCATTACACACCTCTGTTTTGCCTGCAACAATTCAAGTGATTGTTTTAATAGTTAATTAAGCAGCACATCTCAGGCAGAGCATTATACTGGGTTTTGTACACAGTTAAAAATCCTTAAATCCTGAAAAGTTCAATTTAAGTACCTGTATTCTAAATTTAAATACTTTACATACATTTGTTAGAAAAGGTTTAAATACTTTTAAAAATTGAACTCAGTTCATGCTTAGTGAATGAAATTTGATGATATACTGAAAATAAACCTTGACAGTGAACCGAAGGTGACAATATGAAATTGTGATTAAAGATACTTTTGTGGTTATCATGTACAAGATAAATGCACACAAAATATTTTCTTTTAGGGTTCCATATATGAAAAGGAGTTTGAAGTAACAGAATTTTGTAAGTTAAGTTCTTTTGCAAAAGTTACTGTATATCATTCATATTTAACGATAAAGCTCATTTTGAAGAAAAATAGTGATATATGTAAATACATGTGAATATTTCAAGTTTACTGTTTTGTAGCATGTAAATTACAATATGATTTTAATGTTGATGATGTGTTTGAACAACAATTCCTGATAGATTTTATATAAATATTATTATATCATAATGAAATTAAAATAATAGGATGACAACTTTTGATTTATCATAATAAATATTAAATATAATATGTGGTTTAAATCTTATAACAGTATAGAGTATCATTTATATAAATGCAATTTCATTTTAAAGTTAGTGAATATTTAATAAAATCATCACTCAATTAAAAAATGTATGCATATATTTTTACATTATTAATGGATATTTATTGTACAGGGGTGACTGCTATTGATGTGAACGTCAGTATGCCGCTACATTACATGGAGGACCATTATGCTATAGCAGGTGTCATATCAGCCAAGTAAGTTTAAAAAGCAGTCTTGACTTTATGAAAGATGAGAATATATCAGAACTTTCTGACAATTAATACAGCAATCTTCAATGTGTTATATGGAAATCTTATTATAATTTACCAACCTGGGCATGGTCAAATAAGAGTGTTATTGCGGCTCCATCTCTGCCACTACAGGTCCAACCACTGCAAAAGACTCATACCCTTGCAGATAGATTCACACCTTGAGACTGTCCCTGGAGTATCTTTGTGTTGTGTTTCCTTGCCCTTTTCTAACCCTTAGTGATTCATTTATGGAAGGTATTTAAACTTGTTGTATACATGTCACCATCTTTCGTACTTACTCCGACCGTAACGTTACACTGTGCATGGGTAATAAAAGTTTTACCATTATTATTTAAAATACCAGATATCTCTGGCAAGTTATACAGTAAAGAATTATTTGAGTCCAAAATTTATGTTTATGTTTTAATACAGAAAAGCATAATCCCCACAGACTGAAAATTTAGTTGGATGTAATTCAAAGAAACAGGTATGGGCAGGCCATAACTCATAAGGAAGCTGACACCTTCACAAAGGAGGCTTAGCTTTTCATTCATATAACAGTATATGGTTATGTAATATATGGAACATTTCCAGTTTGAGTTTAGTTTAACATGTGAAAGTCATTCAGAAAATGTAGATATACATACATTCTGACAAGACATATCAAATCAGTTTAAGTGCTATCAAATTTGCTTCACTTGAGTCAAATCTCTCAAGGTACACTGTTTAGAATTTTTTACTTTTTACTGTTTGATATCTGACCATGTTGAATATATAACTGTGACCTTTTTTAGCTTGAGTTTGGGTCAGCCTGTTAAAGGAACTTGCAAAACCAAATTGGAAGTGAGGTTGCCATTAAATGAACGAGAACCAGGCAAGGAATACCAATGGCCGACAATAGAGACGGAACCACGATATGTAAGTAACATTATGTGTTAACATTTTCTTCTGCAGTGATCTGTCACTGTATGGCATGACTGAGAATCAGGCAGATCAGTTGTTGGAGTTAGAACAGTTACATGGTATAAAGCAGCGTTTCCTTGTGTGCTTATATGCTTGTATGCAAGTAATTCGCCCTGGAGTGATTTTCACGCATAGGGTCTGTGTGAACTCAGGGATTCATGGTAAAATGAAGTGACCTCACCATCTTTTTGTGGAAGGCCTGCTTGACCCACTGTACAAATATGTACATTTTCCAGTTCACACTTTTATGCATATCTGCACACATGGAAACACACCTATTTTTCATGCATTTATGCACATACACATATACACGTACATGGAAACTCTGCTTAAGATATTAGAAGGATATGTAAGAACTGTTGGGTCAGCTGTAAAGCTATTCAGTTAAAGAAGTTAAGAACCATTTTTACTGAGCAACTCTGTGTAGTTTAGCTGATAATAAATAAGAGATTACAGACTTTGAGAAAAAAAAAATAACTTGGATGGAGATTAATCACCTAATAACATTTTTTATAATCTATTTATTTGAGTTATTTCATTGATACTGAATATGGAAGTTAAATGTGATGTTAAACGTAGCATCGAAATATCACATACTATGTGCATCAAGGGATTGAGTGCCAGCAAAGCTTATCTCGACTCTCTCCCTGTTATTTCTACAAAAGAAGTAAGATGGCAGTGTTCAACAGTGAATTAATGTACAATGATGATGAACTATGGTGGGACTGATGGGAGGGGGGGGGGGGGTGAAAGAAGGTTAGTTTATTGTTTAAGTTTATAGACCCTGCCATTTCATCTTTGTAATGATGTCTCATCTTTAAAATCTAGACAAGAGAAATCTTGCTGTTTCCTCTATTTGTGAGGATACAGATTCAAAATTTTTTTTGTTAAGGATATCATTATTTTAATCTGTGTATGCCAACCCTTATAATGAAATGATAAAGTGCTTTTTCTCTGTGAATGTCCATCTATCTTCAGGTGAATATTATACTTAAACTCATTAACACCCACTGGTTCATAATTTAACAATATTAATTCATTTATTTATTAAGTTATGAACAAACAAGTGACTTAGTCTGTCATGTATTTAAGCTTTTGTTAATTAATATTTAAATTTCATCAAAATCAGTGAACTCTCAGCAAATTCAAATTAGTTGCCTTTATTTTTTCTGTTTTTGTTTGTTTTTACATCATTTTTATTATTATATGTATATTATTATTATAATATTATATTCATATTTTATTTGAAATGTTGGTAAAATTTATTAAAACAGCAGAAAGCAAATATTATTTCATCAGAAACTTGTTTTGTACTATGACTTCTAACTTTGATTGTTGCAAAATATTTTGACACTCATATTATTTTTCTTTACAGTTTCCTGGTGTCACAGATTTCTTCTTCCGTATGGAAGATATCGCACGGCTCATTGGCAGAGACAATGTCCGAGGATATGAAATATTTGTAGAAGCCGAAGTTTTTGACTGGTTCTTAGTACAATCGGCAACAGGTTCAGCAATAACAGTGGTGTATAGTAATGATGTGGAGTTACGATTATTAGGAGATCGAAGTCGAACTTTTAAACCTGGAATGCCTGTGGATATTTATGTGAGTAGCCAAGAAAATCACAAGTGAAAATAAAACGTAAATGTTATTTAAATTTTTTACATAGTCAAGACACATGGATCATAAACTACAACCTTATACAATAATCAGGACTCGCACACGATTGACAGGTTGTGCTCAGGAGCTGGTGAGTCAAGTGTGTTTAGCTTTTTTCACTCCAGAATCTAAGGTAAGAGATCATCTATCATTGAAATCTCTATTGTGGGAGAATTTAGTAATTTACAAACCTTAAAAGATCATTCTCAACTTGTAGTAAGAATTAAACAAACCTATCAAAGGTGTCTTATTTTATTGAACTGTGTTAGAAAACCATGTAATCTGACATATTTTACATGACTTTGAACCATGTATGTTAAAAATGGAACCGGGTGTAAGACAGGATTATCAGCATTTACCATAAACTTCACCATTTTGAAGGGCTATTTAGTCATTTTCAAACTGGGTTAGTATGTGCTTGGAAAAAACAGCAAAAAGCCATGATAGACAAAGCAGACATTTAAGACCTGGAATTTACATGGCCAGTTTGGCCTTTATTTGTCTCAAGATTATTCAATTCAGGTGGAAATGGAACACATCAAAGACTTTATATGACCTTAAATATAAATGATTTTGAGCTGTGCATAATTTTTTTTTGTTTTCATTAAGACCATTTATTTTTCTTTCAGTGTAGTTTTTCATATCAAATTATAACAAGATATTTTCATATCAATCAGCAAAATTATCTCCTTCAATAGTTTGCAGCAGAACATCATGATAAGACACCACTGATGCGACCTCGAAGGCAAGTGACCATCAAACGGACAGAAACCAGAGACAGTGGGGTGGAATCCTTTCCTGAGGACGTCCTGTTAGTGAGAGATGATGGTATCTGTCACTACCAGTTCATACCAAAGGAAGATACCTTAAGGATCAGAGTTGTGGTAAGCTGCCATGTCCCATAGCTACATACAAAGTTTATGTCAGAAATGAATATTCATAAGCATGCATATCTGCATGTCAGAGGAATTCTCAAACTGGTGACTGTGACCTTTATATTCAAGATCAAATCTGCTGAAATGTTGGATTTTTTTGTGAAGCTCATAACTTTTGTGAAATACTGTGATGTTTTTCCTCAAAACCAGTGGGAAAATCATTTGAACCATTTTTAGCTCAGCTGACTGAAAGTCATCTGAGCTATAGCGATCACTCTTTGTCCGTCGTCCGTCTGTCCGTCCGTTAACCAGGCACAAATCGTAACCGCTGGACCTAGAACCTTGTAACTTAGGATTCTGAGAGGTCCATAAAAAATCTCCTTGGAAACCAGAAATTAGGTCTCTGTTACCCATATCCTTCGAGCTATGTGACCCCAAAGTACCCCCCAGAAAAGTCAAAAATTTCATACAAAAACTTCAATATCTCATTAACTACTTGACTGATGGTCATGATTTTTGGCATACATATTGATCATGAGATGTTACATCACTTCCTGCAGACTAATGGCGCCACCTGTATTTTTCGATTTTTTACGAATTTTTTTCTCTATTTTTGAGACCTTTAAAAATGTGAACATCTGTTAACAAGGCACAAATCATAAAGACTGGACTTAGAATCTTAATTCTTGACACACTGAGAGGTCCATGAAAAATCTCCTTTGAAACCAGAAATTAGGTCTCTGTTACCCATATCCTTTGAGCTATCGGGCCCCAAAGTACCCCCCAGAATAGTAAAAAATTTCATACAAAAACTTCAATATCTCAATAACTACATCACTGATGGTCTTCATTTTTGGCATACATATTGATCATGAGATGTTCGATCAGTTCCTGCAGACTGGTGGCGCCACCTGTACTGTTTGATTTTTTACGATTTTTTCCTCTATTTTTGAGACCTTTGAGGATGCTGTCATCTGTTAGCGTGGCACAAATCGTAACGACTGGACCTAGAATCTTCATTTTCGACACACTGAGAGACCTATGAAAAGGCTCCATGGAAACCAGAAATTAGGTCTCTGTTACCCATATCCTTCGAGCTATGGGGCCCAAAATTACCCCCCAGAATAGTAAAAAATTTCATACAAAAACTTCAATATCTCATTAACTACATCACTGATGGTCATGATTTTCGACATACATATTGATCATGAGATGTGTCATCAGTTTGTGCAGACTGGTGGCGCAACCTGTATTTTTCAATGTTCACGAATTGTTTTCTCCATTTTTGAGACCTTTAAGGATGTTGTGATCTGTCAACAGGGTACAAATCGTAACCTAGAATCTTCGTTCTTGACACACAGGGAGACCCATGATAAGTCTCCATGGAAACCTGAAATTTGGTCTCTGTTACCCATATCCTTTGAGCTATGGCACTCCAAAGTACAGCTCAGAATAATGGAAAATTTGATACAAAAGCTAAAGTATCTGAACAACTAATGCAGAGATAACCATAATTGTTTGCATGGATATTGATCATGGAGTGTTTCATAAGTTTCTGCAGACTGGTGGCACCACCTGTATTTGTTCGGTTTTTTTTACGAAATTTTTCTGTATTTTTGAGACCTTTAAAGATATGAACATCTGTTAACAGGGCACAAATCATAAAAACTGGACCAAGAATCTTCATTCTTGACACACAGGGAGACCCATGAAAAGTCTCCATGGAAACTTGAAATTAGGTCTCTGTTACCCATATTCTTTAAGCTGTATGGGTCCAAAATACCCCCCCCCCCATGAATAATGGAAAATTTGATACAAAAACTGCAGTATTTCAATAACTACAACACTGATGGTCATGATTTTCGGCATACATATTGATCATGAGCTGTTCCATCAGTTTCTGCAGACTGGGTGCGCCACCACTATTTTTTTTTCAAATTTTTACGAATTTTTTTCTTTTTTTTGAGACCTTTAAAGATGTGGTTATCTGTCAACAGGGTACAAATCGCAACAACTGGACCTAGAATCTTCATTCTTGTCATGCAAGGAGGCCCATGAAAGGTGCCTGTGGAAACTTGAAATAAGGTCTCTGTTACCCATATCCTTCAAGCTATAGGACTCCGAAGTATCCCTCAGAATAATGGACAATTTGATACAAAAACTGAAGTATCTGAACAACTAATGCAGAGATCACCATGATTTTTTGCATGGATATTGACCATTAAGTGTTTTTATTAGTTTCTGCAGACTGGTGGAGCCACCTGTATTTTTGTATCCGCCAAAACGAAGTTTTGCGGATACTATGATTTTGACCGAGTTCCTCCGCCGTGGCGGCGTTCGTTTCCAGAGAGCTCCTCGGAGACTAATGGACCGATTTTTCCCAAACTTACACCTATTATCGGGTCACATGTGAACTGGTGCCTAACCAATTTGCATTGACCTCTGACCTTTCCTCTCTATCCAGTGTCCATTTGTGGGTCTGTTTCCACTCATAAACCCTCATATCTCGGGAACCGTTTGACCGATCAGGAAATAAAATTGATACAAATGTAGCCCTTGGATTGCTTTATAACATACACAAAAAATGGTGGCGCCACCTGTAACCATGTTTGCACAGTGTCCATCTGTTCATCTGCCTTGGGTTAAAATCACTCATATCTCTGCAGTGAATTGACTAATTCACCTGAAATTCGTCATGTGTATACATCCAGGATAGCTTTCTTGATTTTATGACAGGTGGCGCCACCTACGTTCAAGTTCACGCTGATGACATCCAAGCTTATATCTCGGGAACCGTTTGACCGATCAGGAAATAAAATTTATACAAATGTAGCCCTTTGATAGCTCTGTAACATACACAAAAAATGGTGGTGCCACCTGTAACAATGTTTGCACAGCGTCTGTCTGTTAGTCTGCCGTGGCCTAAAATTACTCATTTCTCTGTAGTGGTTCGACATAACTGCCTAAAATTTTGCAGGTTTATACATCGTGGACAGCTTTCTTGATTTTATGACAGGTGGCGCCACCTACATTCTAGTTAACGCTGGACACATCCAAGCTCATATCTCAGGAACCATTTGACCAATTGGGCCAAAATTGTGCATGTGTTTAGATCTCACATAGGTCTTTATCATACACAAAACTGGAGGGGTTACCTGCAAAGATTTTTGCACAGTGTTTGTCTGTTTGTCTGCCATGGGCAAAAATCGCTCATATACATGTAGTGGTTTGACTTTTCTGCCTAAAATTTTGCAGGTGTATACAACTTGGACAGATATTTGGATTTGTGGTAGGTGGCACAACCTACATAGACATTTAGGCTGCAGACATCCATGCTAATATGCAACATACCTCACTCTATTTCCCCTTGCCACTCAAACCATGCCTCACTATCCGATTTTGGCAGATACATGTAGTCACTTGTCGGTTACCCGTATTCTAGTTTTAAAAGTTTACACATTTTTCTCTATTTTTGAGATATATAAATACAGACTAAATCTTGGCCTGTTGGTTAATCTGTTTGATGCTTCAGTTGAATGGGTATATACTACCATTCTGGTGATAAAATTTCCTTTTGCGAATCTCTTCCCGGTCAGCTGAGCGTCATGACCCATGGGTCACTTGTTTTCTAAAGCTAATGATCTGTATACATCATAATTTTGTAAGTAATGCATATTATCCCCTCAAAATTAACCAATAATTGTTTTAAATAATTTCTCAAATGAGTCCAAACAATGGGGACCTTAACCATGTGAAATGTCAGTAATATATGTAACAGAAGAAGGGGCCTGTTGTTAGAGGGTGTATGCCTAAGGTCTTGGGATACTATGGTATGATGCCCTAACTTTCGTAATTTCTCTTCTTGTCAAAGAGTTTATTTTCAACCAGCACAAACACACATACATAAGTATATATATCTTCATGCAGCTTTCTTCTGTGTATGACCAACACAAATTACTCAGTAGATTTTTATATGCGACCTTCAAGTGTGTTCAAACTGTTGTTTTACTTGTCAGCCAAAGGTTGTTTCTACTTAACACGAACCTCTTCGAGTTTGGAAATGTGGTCATGGCTACTTGTCTCAGCTCTCAAACTTAAACATAAAAAATTGCACAATTCATGGAAATAACCCTCTGTGGGTTTGCATGTTTGCATGGATGCTTGCTGAATAATACTTACCAGCTGATAGACCCGGTAACCAGGCTTCGGGGATGTATTAAATGAGATGAGGAAATTTGGCTCAAGGGGATCCAGGCTCCCCCCATTTCAGATGCTGCAACCTTTTTTTTTAAGGGTTTCAGACCAATATTTGCAGCCTGGATCCCCCCCCCCCACTCCCTATTCAACACCTTGGTACCTTTTTGCCATTAATCTTTCATGATTGGACCCTTCTTTTTCCTAAATAAAGTGTCTCAATTTTTCTCACATTTACTGACCATGCAAGCTGTTCAGTGACTGGGTCAAATGTCAGGCCAAACATGCCTAACTTGATCTGTCACTGACAGCAGGGGTTATTCAGATGCACATTGGACCTTAATCCTGCGATTGTGTCACATGCCTGCTTGTGTTGTGAAGATCACAAATTTGGCATGGAGGTATTCCTGTGTTTGCCAAAGGCAGTTTGGCTGTCTTCAGTGGTAGCCTCAACACAATTTTAAAACCACACAAATATCACTGAAAATGATGTGTACATTGAAAATGAATTATTTTCATATCGGCTAGGTCACTGTGAGAACAATAACCTTTAAAATGAGGTACAACACAGTGTCATTCACATTGTGATTTCAGAGCCTAGAACAAAGAGGACAAAAATGGACCAAATTCTCTGTATAATTATTAAAGTATAAGATTCTGTGAAGTACCACAAAACATTTATGGTCATGTAATATGCCTAAAACCAGGTCTTATCCAACATATTTCAGTGGACTACATTGCCCTGTTCATTTATACCTCAGCCACTGGTGTATTTAGAAGCCCCAGTGCATTGTGGTGAAAGGCTTTCTTTACCCACAATCCCCATCCAGCAGATTACAATTCTGTTTGTTTTCGTCATAGTGTGACAAGAAATGTCACTTTTGAGAAAATGCACCAATGATGGATTATATACAAGACTAGTTTTTTTCCAGTGTTGTTCTCCTGGTGTGGACATGTGCCAAAAAAAGAATGTCATATTCCACATTAAGCCTTGGTCCCAAAGGATGCACAAATTTTGGGACCGTACGTCCCCTGCAAAACTTTGGTGCCGTGGAGGCCATGGTGGCGGTAGAGCTCGAGGATAAGCCCAGGCCACAACCGCGGCCGTACAGGCTCCTACAGCATGTTTGTGTCCAAATTTTGTTAAGAATAACATGTCATGCAAGTCCGTTGTACAAAATTTCGAGTTTGTAGACAGGCTGTAAGCACGTACGGAGGACTTTCGACAGCTGTGCTCAGCAGGCAAGTTGCACTTGCACCTTCATTGCATGCAAATTTGCGTCATAGAGCACAAATTTTTCTTCCCGTGGTACCTTAAAAATTGTTTGTCACCTGCGAACTGCTTACATACTCCTTGCAGGTGGAGCAAGTTGTTCACCGAGAATATGTAGAATCTGTTGAACATGTCCAAAATCCTCTGTACATGCTTACAGGCTGTTTACAACCTCAAAATTTTGCAAAAAAGACTCGCATGGCACATGAGATTCTGTACAAAATTTGGACTCAAACTGGCCATGGGAGCCTGTACAGCAGGTTGTGACCCAGGCTTTAAGAGTTTAGAAATTAAGCCACACAAGAAATTAACCAGTGCACAGACACATATGACAGAAAAACATAAGGATGAGTTCAGGGAATGAATTTCAGTATTTCAGACTTATAGTGACATTTAAGTGTGTTTGAGTCAAATGAGAACTTGGTTAAACTGGTTTATTGTTTATTAATTATTACAGGCATACTACGACAAGGAGATGTCTAAACAAGTAGAAGTGAGGTTTTCAAGAAACTACTCACCTACCAACAGTTATATCTATGTGGATTCGTCAACAACCACACCTTATGTAAGTGTTTCAGTAATCAGTATTTGTCTTCCCTTTAATGCTGCATATATTTGGTATTTGAATGTGTTATTGCTGGCAGATTTCCAGCTATGACATTACATTTTGTTTAGTTTCACAGTATGTCAACATGCTGCCTAGGTAGATTATATAATGTAGATACAATGTGATGTTTTCAAAAAATCCTGCAGAAAGATGGCATATCATAAATACAACTGTACACTAAACCTGGTTGTCCTGTCTGACATTATACTTGATTAATTAAAAAGTGGCCATGTCATAAAAATAAAGGTAACCACCAGATTCAACACAAAAATACATTATGAGAGCTATGTACTGCATTTTGTAGTATTTGTAGCCATACCTGTGTCTGTGTAGGTATAAATGTTAAACTGATATAAGAATGTTCAAGTTGAGAATTCTGACCCTTCTGTTTTGTTCTTTAGGTGGATGAATACATGGTGTTTACAGTCAAAACGAACACATTTGTGGATTATGTGTACTATGTGGTAAGCTTACTCTGTCTGAGACCATTCTCATTATAATTAAGACGTTTTATGTGCATAGTTCTTTTGATATCAGAGATATCAACAGATTTTCTGTTCATTTTATACACTTGGTACATGGAGATCAATAATGCAAAGTCCTAGTGATTTTAAATTTGCAATTTATTGATAAAGGGATGAGTTTAATCTTTTCATGAAAAGGGTTAATAGAAATACTTCTTTGTAATAATTAAGCCTACATAGAAAAGGCCTACATTTCTTCTAATGACTTATAAGATTTTCCTGTTATAACCAAAGCTGTTTTTTATTCACAAAATAAAAATGCTTGGTTATTGCTGGCATCTCTTTTTCTGTTCACACTTGCCAATATCATTATTATAATATAATACAGTAACAGAGCCAGCTCATTTTGATTAATAACATTGTCTTCATTTAAATTGAATATTGTTTGTCACAAGTAAAGTTAAGTTAAAAAATATTTATTGTTTATGTAGACACCTGAATGTGAAGAATGATCTGTTGATAGAAAGCACATAGATGTATAAAGTGTGTTATTAATCAATTTCAATCAACTTTTTACAAATATATTATATTTCATAATTTTAGATCAGTGCTACGGGGAACATCGTGACTGGTGGGGTGCTGGACATGCAGTCTATGCAGAAAACATTCTCTGTTTCTCTGTCTCGAGATATGATGCCCCAGGCTCGCATGGTTGTTTGGCATATTTACAACAGTGAGGTCATCGCAGACAGTCTCAACTTCTTTGTCAATGGCACAACACTCAATCCTGTGAGTCTATGTGGCCAAATCAATAATATTTATCATTTCAAATGTTCCAGATATTACACCTACATTCAAATTCTTGCATAAAAAATTATAAGTTATATTTAAGAACAGTCAGCTGTCTTTTTAAAACCTGTAGGCATAATCGGTGACTGTGTGGAATATTGGGTCATATTGACATAATTGTTTAACTTGGTGAACAAAATTTTAGTATTTACCATCAAAACTATACTTTATGGAAAACCATCATATAACAAAAAAAACTTTCCAGGCCATGGCTGAGTGAATTAACACATGAGATAAACATGTGACTTGTTATTTGTTTTGTGGTTAGGAGGGTGACTGTGTTAATGGGGTTTTACCATACAATTGTACTACACGCATTAGCATGAAATCATTGAGTTTGAAATGTTAATGTAACCTGTCTTTCCCCTAAGAAACTAACTGATATACCTTTAATTTTACTAGGTGAATGTGACATTTAACAGAGGGAAGGACTTCACGGGCGACAGCATTGAGATGACTGGGAGCACGGATCCCGGAGCTTATGTCGGCTTCAGCGGCGTGGATTATGAGCTCTGGGAGAGGGGAGGCAACCCCTTCATCACAGAAATTGATGTGAGTTTCTCACAGGCTTTAACTTCTTCAGGGAACTTAGTAAATATCAATAACAAATATAGATAGCAATCTGATTAAGTATGCAAAATCAGCTTTAGCCAGAATGATTTTATAAGAATTTCTTATGCCAAAAAAATGTATTAGCCTTAATTGTAAAATTAATAGCTTTATAAGATAATGGATGAAGTGTATTAGTTTATCATAATTTATATCACCAAGTGCTAGTTTTTTTGTTTTTTTTTTCAAGTGTGCTTTTTGGAGTTCCTCAGTGTTATGACCCAGCAATGGGTATGACACACACCCAGGACCTGCAGGAGAGGACAGTACACCGAGCCTGGTTGACACCAGGATTAATTGTTTGTAAGGACGTGTCCGCACTAGCAAATAATCCGGATCGTGAACCGGTTTACTCTGTCCGCACTAGGCTACTAATCCGCATCAGTTCGGTTCACTGTAGTCTGCTTGAAAGGCGGTCTACAGTAGTCCGGTTTACTTTGGTCCGGTTTACAGTAAACCGGTCTCTAGTGCGTACAGGCAAACCCGCTTTTAGTTCGAATGAGTCCTGTTTCAGCAAGCGGTCTTGAGCGCTACCTTTGATGTTGCCCAGCATGTGTTGCGCGAGGAAGCGCTCAGTTGAAGGCCTGAATCGGATTACGAACCAAGTGCGGACAGCAAGCTCAAATTGTGTTATATAAACCGGTTTAGGCTTTTGTAAAGCAAACTACAGTGCGGACGCAAAGCGGACTACTTCGAGACTTAAGTAAACCGGTTTAGTATAATCCGGTTTAGATGCGAACCAAGTGCGGATACGGCCTAAGCCCCTGTCATGTAGTCCTAAACCTGAATTGAATTCTGCAGATGTACATAGTTGTAAATTAAGCAAGCATTAAAAAATAGAGGCAGTTACCCCTCCCCAACAAACTTATAAAAAAGTAAAGTTTATGTTGCATCTTTACATTTCAGATTATCCGTGAGTTGGAAAAGTATGACAGCCATGCTAACACAAGCTTTCAGCACCACTGGAAGCTGCCAGAGAACCAGGACCAGCTGGTACATTTCCCAGCGCCATCCTATGCCATCGACGCCAACACAACATTTTCTGTAAGACATTAATCTGGCTCTCTCACTGATGAGATGAATAAGAACTGATGAAATTCTGTGCCCCCACATTAACTGTATTGTTATAGATCTTCAACCAATTTAATAACTTTTGTTTCACATTTCTTGTCAGGATTTCACAGAAAACTTTATCCCCTTACAATGAAGTTGTGTCCATTTGTCTGTCTGTCCATTTGTCTGTCTTAGTGTCTGTCCATCAGGAATAGGCTTGTGGACCAATTTAAAGCCAAGCCATTTGACCAAAACCTTTGACCTTTCACATATTGCTCACCCTATCTATTTTGAGGTCACAGGGTCAAGGCCACAGGACCTACTTAATTCTTGAAAAAGCTTGTGGACCCATTTTAAGCCAAACAATTTGACTTAAACCTTTCACCTTATACATAAGGCTCACCCACCCACAGATGAAGAACACTATCAATTATGAGGTCACGATCAAGGGTCAGGGCCATAGGACTCACTTCTTGAAAAAGCTTGTGGACCCATTTTAAGCCGAACTGTTTGACCAAAACCTTTCATCTTTCACATATGGCTCACCCATGCACCCATGAGGTCCTATGGAGATCAAAGGTAAACAGGCCAAAGAAACAAAGGCCACAGAGCTGCTCTCCTGATTTTCACACTGTCTAATTTACCCAGTATAATTATGCTTCCATGCCAGAGGATGTCCTTGTAGTAAATAGCATATTTATTGTATATATAAGAAGAGATTTAATTTTTTTTTTTTTACTTTGTTTTTAATAATGCTGTATTTTTCTTGTAGTTCTCTGGTCTCATTCTGTTCACAGATGCAAATGTCACAAGGATTCCACGTAAGTCTACTGAATGCCAATGATGAGTAAATGACTTAGCTTCCAAAGAAATTACAGAGCTGATATAGAAAAGAGTGACCAAGAGATCTTTAGCACTACATGATCTGAAGCCAACTTATTTGAGACTGATGCTTTTGAGGTTTAGATTACATCATTGCATTAGTTATATATAGTAGTATAGTATTGTAGTATAGTAGTAAGAACTCCCAACTTATGGTCACCCTTCAGGAGCCAGACCTAATATTAAGGCCATGCTTTATGGGACCTGGATTTGATCCATTACCTCCTCACCCCTGTATTAAGACCAACCCTCTAACAAGGTTGCTTTTTTACAGTACCAGTAATGATCATAATATATGATTTTTACTGTAAATATAAAAAAACTTATATTGCAACAAATGTGATTATACAGTTTTGCATTTGATTGGATTTTATATGGTAATATAAAAGCTGATTTAAAATCCATGTGTCACACAGGCAAGTCTGTGAATGCTCATCTAAATCAAAATGACCTTTTATAAAGAAAACTACAGTACATCAGTAGGCTATAGGAATATTAATCCAGGGAATCAATCTCATCTAAACTATTTCCAGGTTTTAATTCCGCTGTCAGAACAAAAAGGAAGCCAAGAACCCTTGTTCAGAAATAAGATGAAGTAAACAAGAATATTTCAGATGATGAACGAGTCTTAAAAAATTACACACAACACATGGAAAACTTGAGAATATTAAGATAAGATGTTTTAATTTATGAATTGGCCAGACCTTATGTTTTTAGGAAAGACTTATGTATATAATGTTATGATCTCCTTTACAGACCCCTGTAATGAGTCCATGGGTAACTTTCCTTGTTTCCTGGACCAGCAGTGTTACACCTGGGATCAGCGCTGTGATACTGTCTGGAACTGCTGGGACGGTGCTGATGAAATGGGATGTAAGTAGTATAAGTACAGATTCAGGGTACCGTGATTTAACATTTTCCCTTTTAAATAAGTGCCTCAGCTACAGCTCAACTGGCTTAAATTTTAATTTCAGCACCTGAGCAATAGGGGTGGCATTTTTCTATTGTCCATCTGCCCGATGCCCATCCATTAGTTAGGCACAAAGTATAATCATAAGGGCCTGATACTTTAATTTGCCATTATGGGATATTTCTCAGGTCTGTATTGGCAACATGCTGTTCCTGTTAAATCTCCTTCCAGTTATACCACTCTGTGTCCTGTTTAAAGGGACCCAATTACCAATAAAGCATGTTGAATTAACATAAAAATAGCTTCTTCCCTTTAAAATAAATCCGTACCTGCCAAAATATTGCCTTGAAACCATGTTACAGATGTCAACATAAACACAGCACATGGGGCTGTGTGCATTGCGGAGCCACAACACATGTCAATTAGGAGATGCCCTTACTGACTTGACATAAAAATGTAATACATGTTCCCACTGGCTGGAAGACTGTATGTTGTGGCTCAAAATTGGACCTCTGGTCACGTGGCAGTGTTATGGTAAACAGACACACATGGACTGCATTTACCAACACGCTGAGCCATAACAAGGTGTTACACAGCCATATGTTTGCTGGGATGGTTTTGCTGGGTAATTTTTGTATAAAGCAAAATTGAACTGATAGTTTGAAAGAACAGGCAAAATATGGCTCCTGATTATGTCCCTTTAATATATCTACACCCTGCAGTCAGGAGGGGAGACTTTGTTTTTTTGTATGGTTGTGTGCAAAAACAATTTTGTTTTATATATTTGATTTCCTTATAAAGAAAAACTAATCACAAAAGCATTTTAAAGCATTGCAGTTCTTGTTAACTTTTAAAATAGATGTTATCATTACCATGATTTATCCATTTTAGCAGCCCATCCAGAATCCAACAGCTGTGAGAAACTTTTATTTACAAAAACAGTTCCTTATAATTCATACACCTAGCCTAACTAGTGAGCTGAGCAACATGACACATGGGTGACATGTTTTTTTTATATCAACTACTCTTTTGATGATTTGCAATAATCTGTTTTCACCAAATTTTTCTTTAAATCCTAGTTGCTTTATACACATGACCAATTTATGCTTGAAATGTTACAGTAATTACAAAATGTCAGATTGTATTTTTGATATGATGTCTTGTGTTAATGGTTATAATAATTAAAACACCTTTTTGACATAAGAACAGACAATTTATTACTTTTCCATTCAGGTAAAACTGAAGAAAAGGATCCGTACACCACTCCATGGAATCGTCTGAGCAAACTGACCCGTCATTTTAATGAGCTTGGAGACTGGTTATGGACAGGATACTTTGTCAAGTCAGTCTTTTTCTCTTACACTGCGTGTGTGTTGTCTGTCATTTTGTATATTCTTTAAAAATATAATTGGAAAAAACTGCAGCTCAAACATTATTTACATTTATCAGCTACATTGAATCACTGTAAGTTATATATCTCTACTTTTATAATCTTTTTAATCACATTTGTGGAAGGAAAAGTTTTTCTTATATTCTGAATTTTTTACTCTTATAAAACTTAAGCACCAACAGATTTTCTGTTACTTATATAATCTAAACAGGTATATATATAACCAACTTTTCCGCTCTTTCTCACAGACCAGATGGCAGAATTGACCTGAAGGTCAGTGTACCTGATGAACCCATGTCCTGGGTGTCGTCTGCTTTCTCCATCAGTCGAGATAAAGGTTTTGGAATACTCAATCATCCAGCAAGGGTAAGTCTGTCTTCAGATTTCTATCCCTGTCTAACCACTAGATGGTTGGAACAGTCTTCATTTACCACTGAATCTTTTACCCAAAATCTGAAAGAGCTTTTACCATAGAAGTGTGCATTTACCCTAAATCTGAAGGGTGCATTTACCTAAAATCTGAAAATGCTTTTACCATAGAAGAGTGCTTTTACCCAAAATCAAAAAGCATCTTTACCAATAAAGAGTGCATTTATCCAACTTGAAAATCTGAAAATCCTTTGACTATAAAAAAGTGCATTTACCCAAAATTGGAAACTGCTTTTATCATAGACGAGTGCATTTACCCAAAAACAGAAAGCACTTTTACCATCGGAGACTGCATTTACCCAAAATCTAAAAGTGATTTTACCAAAGAGACTGCATTTACCCAAAATCTGAAAATGCTTTTACCAATTAAAGAAGAGTGCATTTTCCCAAAATCTGAATGTACTATTTCCATAGAATAGTGTATTTACCCAAAAACTGAAAGTGCTTTAACCATAAAAGAGTGCATATACACAAAAACTGAAAGTGCTTTTACCATTAAAAAAGTGTATTGACCCAAATTGCAAAATGGTTTTACCATTGAAGAGTACATTTACCCAAAACCTAAAAATGCTTTTACCATAGAAGAGTGCATTTACCCAAAATGAATGTGCTATTTGCTTAGAAGAGCGTTTTTACCCAAAAACTGAAAGTGCTCTTACCAAAAAGAGTGTATTGACCCAAATTGCAAAATGGATTTACCATTGAAGAGTATATTTTCCCAAAATTTGAAAGTACTTTTACCATAGAAGAGTGCATTAACTTTATTCTGGAAATGCTTTTTACACAGAAGAGTGCATTTACCCAAAATCTAATAATGCTTTTACCATAGAAGAGTGCATAAACCCAAAATCTGAAAGTGCTTTTTCCATAGAAGAATGTATTTACCCAGAATCGGACTGAGCTTCTTCCACTTAAGAAATAAATGCATTTACCATAGAAGAGTGCATTAACCTAATATCTGAAAGTGCTTTTACCATAAAAGAGTGTATTTACCCAAAATATGAATGTGTTATTTCCATAGAAGAATGCATTTACCTAAAAATAGAAAATTACCATAGAATAGTTTATTTACCCAAAATTTGAAAGTGCTTTTCCCATAAAAAGTACATTTACCAAAAATCTGAAAGTGCTATTTCCATAGAAGAGTGCATTTACCTAAAATCAGAATGTGCTTTTACCATTAAAAAAAGGGCATTTACCCAAAATGTGAAAGTGCTTTAACCATAGAAGAGTTTATTTAACCAAAATCTGAATGTGCTATTTCCATAGAAGAGTGCATTTACCCAAAACTTGAATATTCTTTTACAATAGAAGAGTTCATTAACCTTAAATCTGAAAGTGTTTTTACCATTAAAGAGTGTATTTACCCAAATTATAAAAATTTTCTTTTACCATATAATAGTGCATTTAACCAAAATTTGAAAGTACTTTTACCATATAAAAGTATTTTTCCCCAAATCTCTGTTTAAGTGCTTTTATCATAGAAGAATTTGTTTCCCATAAATCATATTGTGATGAGTTTATAGCATCAAACACCTGGGAAAAGCCAAATAATAATGAAATTATTAAGCACTGTGTTTGTGCAATAGATTCTTTCTTCAAGAGTAAAAATCTTTCACAAATGCACCAAATCAGGAAAGAATAATTTCTTTTTAACAAAGAAAAACAATTTAATTTCATTTCCAGAATTATATTCATATCAGCAAAAAAGGGGTAGTATTCACTGAATCAGCTAGATGTTTGGTTTTACTTAACTGTTAAATAGTTAACATCTATAAGTTTGCCTGTAATAAGATACTGTTAAATTTTCCTTTGTTTCAATTATTTAATCCAGCATCAAGCTACCAGAATGTTCTACATGAGGGCTGAGGCCCCAGACACAGCAAAGAAAGGAGAACAAATCGGTGTGAGAATAGGTCTGTTCAACTACTGGAACCAAGACTTAGAGGTAAGTGAAGGTCTTAATCGTTTTTATAAGTATAATTATTAACAATACTTCTATTTATAATAAAAACAGAAAGTAATCAGAGATGTCCACAGACCCCAACCAGGAACCTCATGAAACTTTAGTGTGTACACAGCAGTCACAGTTCAACAACCCCATCCCAGGTAACTTCCAGAACAAAGCCATCCTCTGATACCAATGAATACCAGTGAGTAGCCATATGTCACAATGAGTCAGAATTATGAATTAAAAATTTTATTATGGTGATAAAGATTACCTCCAAAATTTTATTAATTTGGTGTTGTCCTAACAGTCCTCATAATTTTATATCTTTGTATTTCTGTTTGTATTTCAGTGTCTTGTGACCCTGCATGACTCTGATGACTACCGCTTCGTTATTGTGGAGGATTATGGGATAGTGAGCTCATATAATCCTAGAACTATACGAGGATTCATTCAAACAATGGTTTATGTAAGTAAACTCTTTGTTTTGGTGACACTTTGATTAGATCTATATAAAACAATTCAATATCATTTAGTATGCTTAAGCTCTATGTTTTTTTGGTTAGGTTATTATGAAAAAAATTATAATCTGTTATTCAATTCTTTATCTAGAGTGTGCTGCATTGCAAAAACAAAAGGTATACTTAAGGTAGACCATCAGGAATTAAAAATTGTCTTTTTATGTCTTTTTATACTAAATTACATTAAAAGTCTGTTTCTATCATAGTTATTACCAGATTTCCTTAGTTAATATGTTGAATAAAAATTCCTGCATTTTAGTAGGTGACAAAATAGAAACACGTAAATAAATTATGCTCTTATTGTGAAGCAAAGCAATATCTAAGTTTAAAATTATAGATATCTGTTTCTGAAATCATATTTAATAGACTTGGAAAAATCTACGAAAACACTTTTAGCTAGGACATCTTTTTATGGGGAAATTACTTTTGTTCATTGTATAGTTCAAGAACAAATAATGATCAAAATTTAAATGAGCGCATTATTTTCTTGCTTTGTTACTTTTCACACAATAATTGATATTTAAGTCACAATAATTAAACATAGCTTTGTCATAAACAGCTGGAGAAGGGCGGGGTGTATGAGAAGCAGATACCAATCTTACCAGTCAAGGACGGCTGTGTAACAGTCACAATTACAGGAGCTACATTCATTTACAGTGACACAGAGAGTGTCGAGATCTGTACAACAGTAAGTACATACATCTTTTATACTCAGGGCTGTCTGTAAGCCTGCTGGACTAGTTGCTTTTACATTTGTCCTCATGGTCAAACAAAATGTTCCCAACTGTTCCTGCAGGTCCAGGAATGTGTTATGTAGTGAATACTCATGTTTATGATCTGAAGGGACATTACACTCCTCACGCACCTGATATACACTGCAGTCATCCAAAACTTCCTTATTTTACTGTCCCCTGCTTCCTTGGAAGGAAAGGGAGACATTGATTTTGGTCTGTCTGTCCGCCCGTCCGTCCATCCATCCGTCTAGCCGTCTGTCTGTCTGTTTGTCTGTTTGTCTGTCTGTCTGTCCGTCCGTCAAGTTTTCATTTCGGTGAAATAACTTTCCTAAATTTTATCTGATTTCATTCAAATTTGGGTCAGCCTTGGTTGGGATTGGTTTTGGAGTGTCTGTCTTACAAGACAATAACACAGTATGATATTTCATTTCTTTATATGATGAACCACATTTAGTTTCACTAATCACCAACCAGTGTCGCTAGTTGTGGACATAAAATACATTGTAACTCCTACTTGCAGACAACTCAGTAAGGCAGACAATTCACTCATGTGGACACTAAAGTCCCTTCAAATTTGCCTCTATATTATGACAACTCACTATCCCAGACAACGGACAAACTTTCCCATCATGCTGGCATATCCAGAACATATAATGACCCATTAAAGCAGACAGACATCGAGAGTTCAATTTTTGTTCATATATCTGCCAGTGACCTGTTTTTGTCAAAGCGACAGCTTGAGAACAAGCGTAATTTGGTGAATCATCGTGATTTGAATATACAGTTGAAATTGTTGTTTATAGCACAATCATTACTTTCCAATCAGAGAAACAAATAAGCTTTCAAACATCTTTTTAGACCACCAACAAAGACTTAAGTTTGTGCATTGCAATCAACATCTGGCCCAGGGAGCCTTAACTAGTTAGTGACAGTTTGCACTTTGTTATGGTGAATGCGTTGTGAAGACTATCCTTTAACAAATAATCATATTGTCCAGATGCTGTCAATAATTAATCTTCAATATACCTAGTGCAACCATCCATGAACTATGCTCACTTAGAAGATGAAGCATGGTACATCAAAGTGAAACTGCTTAGATTAGTGTGTCAGGCCTAGCTGATGTAGTTGAATGAGAGAAATTGTTTGTTTTTCTTTTTTTAATAATTATTTTTTATAAAATACAAATGCATATTTAAGCTATTTTGAAAATGATTTTAAATACAATTTATGTATTTCAAATTAAAAGTGTTAACAGAATCAAAACAGGATATCAGTAACATTCAATGAAGAATTGACGAAATTTGCCAAACTCCTGTAAACAGGACAACCCACAAATACGGACAAAATCCTCCAGTCCCTTGAGTGTCCGGCTAAGAGGAGTTTCACCGACTTGAATTATTTGCAGTAATTGCCAGGTGCTGCCATCTTATGAGAGTGGTTAAAAATATTTGTACTTAGTCACCAGAAATTTTAAAATCATCCCAGACTAGAAGGCAGAAGCAGAGGACAGAAAATTACTTGAATTTGCTTGTTTTATTATTATGATTACGCTTATTATTATTATTATACTTATAATTATTATTATTGTTACAGGTACTATTATTATTATTATTATTATTATGGGTATAATTAGTAGAAGTAGTAGTAATTGAGTTTATAATCATTTTGATAATAATTAAAATTTTACATTAAATATCCAAATTATCATATAGAGATATACTGTGTCTGCCCAACTCATTACACATTATACAGTACATGTTTGTATTTCCAGTATGATGGTGTGAACAACTATCTCCACACACCGTTTTTGATTGACCTGGTATCCCAGGGTTCAATGGTGCTGCCTGATCTGGAGATTCCAGTTCCAGAGCGTTTCATCAAACCCCAGCAGAGAGAACACTTGTATGTGCCAGGATCACAGACAGCTCATGTTGGCATTGTTGGTCAGTGTTTTCATAAAATTTCTCTGGCATAGAGCTGATCACCAGTACCTTTTGTCTTTACATATTGTAAATGATGTAGCCATGTTAGTCTTTGCTGTATGTAAGCAGATGAAACTTATTCTGTCAGAAGATGAACATGTTGATTTGAACATAGATATATTACATATACTCCTTAACATTTGCAATTATGACACAGTTTCATAGAAAGATCTTATTTATTAATTAATTGTTTCTGATTATGAAAAATATCACAGGATAATGAAAAAATCATAGAAAAAATCATATGCCTTAACATCTTTAAACTTAAAATATTGATACACAGCATATGCTCAAAAATAAGTAAGTTTTAACTGTATGAGGTATAATGACATGTTTATTTTGTTTATTTCAGGTGATGTTGTGGGGCCTGGTTTCATCAGGCCAGTGCTTGATGCAGAGATGACGTTAATGAAACCCTACGGCAGTGCCGACCAGAACATGTATAACCTGGCAGTCAACCTGTACAATCTCAAGTACCTGAAGGTCACTAACCAGCTCCCTGATCAGGTGCTGTCACAGGCTCTGGAAGGCATGAACCTAGGTAAGCTGCTGTCATTTATACCCCTCCCTGTCTGGCTCAGGTTATTATAATCTCTTTCCTACCAGTGTTGTAGATGATCAAGTCATGACACTCCAAGGCAGAGGCCAAGTCACGGCCCTCTGAGACCAAGACCGAGTACCACTCATACAACTAAGTACATACAGCTAAGATTCAGTGTCTGAATTCTAGCTGGTATGAGTTATAGCTGAAATGCATGTACATGTATACAAAAAAGGTCAAACTTTAGGCAGGATGGCTCAAGACTGAGTCTGAGTTGATCACAGCCTTCTGAGGCCCAGGCCGAGTCTGAGGCCAAGAACAGTCTCAAGACCTCCAGCACTGGTTCCTACACCCCTGTCTGCCTATTTTATTGTTTGGCAATATTTCTGTCAAATCTATTCTGTGTGCCACAAAAAATAAGCTTTTATCAAAGCAGGTAATGTGGCAGTTTATGATGGTTTAAATAAGTATTAAATAAATATATTTACTTTGCAATGCTGGGATGTTGACCTGTGTAGAAAGAGCTGCAAAAACTAGTCCATGGCTTCATATCTTGCAGCCATACTTATTTGTCCATGTTATTTTAGAGGATGTACATGTGATGCAACATAAGTGTGATCTGTGATCAAAATACTAATATGGCGTCATCTCTATGAATCATAAAATGGATGTAGTTTAAGATCACAAGCTTAGGTAGTCACTGATATGTAGCAAGACCATAATCTGTTCAGTCATATTTCTTTCTGAATTAATCATATGGAATCCATATATGGGATAGTGTTATTTTGCTGTTACATCATCACCACATATGCCTCTGAGGTAAATAAAGGTAAGTTTTAGTGCAACAATAAAAATTATCACAAAAAGAACAGGTGGACAGGGGTAGTGGAATGGAGTATAGCATCATACACACCAAGATGGTCCTCTGCCAAGGACTAAGCTGATAAAAAAAAAAATTGTAGATTACCTTGCATGTAGTTCCATTTCTGATAGTGCCATGTTCTCCCACCAGATGTCAGTTCCAGTCCAGTCCCCAAGTACACAAATTGGTTGTTTGTCTACAACTAGGTAAAAAAATTAATGAAATCTCCCTAACCTTGAAACCCTGAACTTCAAATGTTTCACCTGGAAATCTATCATTGCTCTTTAGATGTTTTCTGACAAACAAACAGACACAGTTCTGGCATTTATTCACATCAAGTTCTACATACATGTAATAGCATAGATCTGTGGATGTCTTTAAAAGGTTTTATCAGTGTCTATTTAAAAAGAAATATTGCAGATTAAAAGAAAACTCTGACATTTAATGAAACAAGGCAAGTAAATGTTTGTCCTCGAAAACAAAATCACTGTTTTACCACATGTTTACCATATCAAGTTTAAAGTTTGGATCTGATATTCTTTATTATTTCATGATTACCATTACAGTAAATTCTCGCTTTATGACCACCTTGGTTAAGTGACCACCTCAAAATAACAACCACTTTTTCATGGTCCTACCTTCATTATGCTCTTTATATTATATCTTGCTTAGACGATCGCCATGAAAATGTGACCACTTAATCAAGGTCCAGTTGGTGGTCATAATTTTGATGTTTCACTGTATTTGCTTAATCTGTATTCTTTGATTTTTTCCAGCTCTGCAGAGACAGATGGGGTATTTTAATGGGACTGCAGGTTACTTCAGCATGTTCAGAGACTACCAGAAGCCAACACCCAGTGTCTGGTTAGTATCACAGCCTTAATGTGTATAAACCTGTTTCTATATGCTTATGCTTTGGAAATTAGTGAGACTGAGAGATATGTCAATATGTTAATCTGTCAATATTAGTGAGTGAAGTTTTGCCATTAACTGATTATAAGCAAAAACAGAAAAGAAATATGCAATATTCTCCCATGATTATGAGATATGAGATAAAGCAATTTTTGAGATACAGCTACTCTTATAATTACAGATATGTCTTAAGCTTTTTAAAAATCATTTGATACAGAAACATTTTTGCTTATACTTTTTTCATACTTTTTTCTAACAATTATTAAATTACTTTTGTCTTGCAACATTTGAGTTTATACATTAATTGAACATTAATGTCAAAAATATGTCAGAGTTTAACTAAATTTGATGTGAATGTCCAACATTACAATATCCCTTCACTGCCCAGGTGGGGAACATTAATTCTCAGTTCAATTCCCTTTGTGGTCATAAAGCCTTGTAGACTTTGCCATAATTAGAGCAGCTATTTTTGATCACAAGTAACACTGTGAGAGACTAGTGAGAGGAATTGGGTTAAGAGAATAATGGTTAAGGGAACTGGACTTGTGACCTCAAAGTTGTGGGTTCATGTCACAATCTGTCCGCCGTCTGTGCTAAGACTCCTAGGCAAAGTCTTTACCACAAGGGTGGGCTCTCTTGACCAGGAGTAAATGGGTACTGGTCATGGGAGGAAGGCAAATGTAGAATGAATAACCTTCTAGCGCCTGATATGGCTGCATGGGTTGTAGGCTCCCTAGGGAGCTGAAAATAGCTACAAGAATGAACAGCCGGAAAGACCAAGAAGGCAAATTGTAAAGTCAGATGAGACTGACATCATCGGTGATATCAGACTATAAACCCCCCTTTTCATTCATTCATGTTTGATGATTGAAAGAAATAAATGACCAATGATCCATCATTAATCAATTATTTATGTACCTTCTATATTACCTTAGAATCTGATGTATAGAATTCCAAATAAACTATTGACTGACTTTTTGGCCAGATTGTTCACATCACTGCAGAAGATTCATTTAAATGTTGTCTCCTTAGTGTCTACACTTGGGTTAAATTTTATTCTGGGTAATATGACTTTGTAATTGATTATGCAAAGATGCAACCAATTTAATTGATTATGAAAGAAACAATTAATAGTCAGTGTCATTGAATAATTGGCACACCAGTCTAAAAGATGCAACCAATTTAATCAATTATAAAAAAATGACCAATCATGGATATAATTGATTAATTGGTACACCACTATAAAAGATAATTTGTCATTGTTGCAGAGAAGGATAATTATCAACTCACTGACTTATTGTCCCCTGCTTCCTTGGAAGGAACAGGGGACATTGATTTGGGTTTGTCTGTCTGTCCCTTTGTCTGTCTGTCCATCTGTCAGGTTTTCATTTCCGTACAATAAGTTTCCCAAATTTTATCTGATTTTATTCAAATTTGGGTCAGTGATTGCTCTGGTGCTAACCTTGGTTGGGATTGGTTTTATTTGTCTCACAAGATAATAGTAGGCTACAATATGATATTTCATTTTTTATATGATGAATCAGCACATTTAGTTTTACTAATCACCAACAGGTGTTGCTAGCAGTGGACATAAAATACTTGAATTTTTTGCAGTAACTGCCAGGTGCTGCCATCTTTTGAATGTGGTTAAAACTATTTGTCCTTACTCACCACAGACTTTAAAATCATCCTGGACTTGAAGGCGGAGGTGGAGGACATAAACTCCTTTAATTTGCTGGTTCCATATTTCTTGTTCTTTTGAAGGGGGACAGCCTTCATCTTGAGGGTACTGAACTACGCCAATGACAAGGACTGGGAATATGATTTCTTCATTGACGTTGAGCTGTTGAACCGCATGATGTTATGGCTCTGTGATCAGAGGGACTTCACCAGTGGAGCCTTCTACAACATTGGACCAATGTATGACAGGAAAATGCAAGTAGGTGTCAGTGACTTTAACAGACTTTGTTTCTCTCAGGATTACTATTTTTTATTCAGTGCAAAGTGTATTAGGGACAACATGCACTGTACACTTATAATCAAAAACCAGACTGGCTTGTTGGCATATTTTTGAATTCAGTTGTTGCCTTTATTGATGGTACTTAATAAATTCCTGTACATAGTAGTCCCACCTTGTGACCACCCTACAACTGGGACCATCCCTTCAGTTACGACCATCTTTCTTAGTCCTGAATATTTGATCCAGGTAACTTAGAATTTCATAAATACTACCACCCCTAATTATGACCAGTTTTGTCAGTCCCCAAGGTGGTTGTAATCCTGGGATTCCACTTATTGTTCAGGGAAGGTTTATGATGGTCTTATGCTTGCATACGAATATGAAGATCAAGGAATGCGCATAGTAAATTCTTTCAAATTTGCTGATCCATGGCCCACTAATTGTATTGGCTAGTAACTGCCTCAGTGAACTACTTCATTTTTAAGGTAAAGAAGCCCCACACTGGGCCAATTAACTAGGGCAATCTGACACAAGCCCTGTATCGTCTTTTGTTTCATGAAAGTGTTATTTGTGTGAAGATGTACAGGTATTAAATATTTTACAACAAATTAAGGAAGCAGTTGGAATTTGTATTTCTTATAAAGACAGAAGGATGGTGTTTGAGAAACTAGTCCAAGTTTGGAATCCTGGCCCTTCAGAAGTGCTCATTGATTAATGAAAAACAATTTTACAATCTTGCCAAAATTTTTGAGAAAGGGGTAAAAATTTCATTTAATGTCACATGATGTCCACTACACTTAAATATTACATGCCTACAGATATAGTCTGGTGTTAATCTAATGGTTAACAATTTCATGGATGACTTGCACACTTGTGTCACAGTCACTGCTATTGATCAGATTTAGTTGGTTTTTTTAGAATTTTATCCCATAGATATTTTATTTTAATCACATGATATTTGTATGTTTTTAAATTGACTAATATTTGTATTTTTTAAATATAATGATTTTTAAATTGTTTACATGTCATAAGAACTGAGAAATATGACCTGTTTCATGAAAAAGATATGGATTCAAGGAGCTGACGGAACTTTCTCTGTGAATATTTTATGTACCACACTGTTTGATATGTGTCTCCTGTCACAGGACAATATGACTTTGGACAGTTGGGATTCCTGGCCCTTCAGAAGTGCTCATTAAAAAAAAACATTTTACAATCTTGCCACAATATTTGAAAAAGGGGTAAAAATTTCATTTAATGTCACATGATGTCCACTACACTTAAATATTACATGCCTACAGATATAGTCTGGTGTTAATCTAATGGTTAACAATTTCATGGATGACTTGCACACTTGTGTCACAGAGTCACTGCTATTGATCAGATTTAGTTAGTTGGTTTTTTTAGAATTTTATCCCATAGATATTTTATTTTTATCACATGATATTTGTATGTTTTTAAATTGACTAATATTTGTATTTTTTAAATGTAATGATTTTTAAATTGTTTACATGTCATAAGAACTGAGAAATATGACCTGTTTCATGAAAACAATATGGATTCAAGGAGCAGACTGAACTTTCTCTGTGAATATTTTATGTACCACACTGTTTGATATGTGTCTCCTGTCACAGGACAATATGACTTTGGACAGTGCAGGCAACCAAGTTCCTTCAAACATCTCTATAACAGCATACGTACTGATCACACTGGCATCCACGGACAGAGTGACAGGGGTAAATATGATTATATTGGAATTTTGATAAAACTTAACATGGTCTACTTCTGATGATAACTTCTAGCTCTTGTTTGTGTAAATATGTACGGGTCTCTAACTGCACTGCCACTGACTTTCACCATTTTTACAATTTTGTATAAATGCCAAGTAAAGATCAATAATTGTTGCAGTTCTAAAATCTCTGAGGGAAATGATAATTTAGTACTTGATGTTATTATTTGTAATTTTGAAAAATATGATAAAATGGGCCAACTTTATGCAAAATATTAAACAGATTTAATCAGACATGTCAACTGCTGTATTCAGTGTAAGAAAAATCCGTAGAGAATTAACTGTAGATATTAAAAAAACTAATAATTATCAAGTAAAATTCATCAAATATTCATAGTTTGCCGTTTTCACCTATTTTATTTGCTAATAAATTTAAACCGATGTTTGTTGAACCTGCAATAATATAAGGTGCATACCAGTGCATTGGAGCAAGAGGTTGGGACCACCACAGTTGTCCAGTCCTGGTCTGGTCCAGCTGTAGGTGGTCTGGTACTATGGTTGGACCTGTCGAAGCAGTCTGGTCTAATATTAAATGTGATAGTAATGTGATAAAATTATCACATTAAATGAAATTCAGCAATAGTACAAACCATTAAATTTCAAAAGGGGCGGTCCAGACCAATCCAGTCCAGGGGTAGGTGGTCTGGTATTTGTGTTGCTGGTCCTAACAGGTCCAGTCAAGTATTGTGGACCAGACAAGTCCCAGCTGTCTGGTCTGATGGTCTAATTTGAACACCCATCTAGCTGGTATTATCATAACAGTATCAGTATTATATAATATATTTATAATTTATTATTTGTATTTTATCATTACATTGTAATATATTATTAGGCAGCAAAGCACTGCAATAACCAGGCCAGGGTTAAAGCTATGGAATACATAGAACGCCACATGCAGAACCTGACAGACCCGTTCCAAACGGCCCTCGTTACATACGCTCTACACCGAGCAGGCTCCATCAAAAGCACTGAGGCTTTCCAGAAACTGGAGTCAATGAAACGAACAAGTATGTTTAAACATTTGATGATATCTTAGTTTATGCAGTGTTGATATCTTAGTTTTTGCAGTGTGGATATCTCAGTTTATGTAGTGTTGATGTGATCTTATGTTGTATAGTTTTGATGATATCTTATTTAATACAGTGTTTTCAAATGAACTGTGTCCAATGGGATAGCTCAAGACTGGATTATAAATTATAAACATACTTATTTACATGATTTGTACAACTAGTTTTATAACTAATCGAGGCAATCTCTATGGCTCAAATGATGGCGTGGGTAACCTGTAGGGGTTGAGGAAACCGGAGAACACCACCGGCCTTGGATGGGCCACAACAACACTCTAATAGCCATGCCGGGAATCAAACCCGGGTCACCAGCTGAGACTGCCGAGCCTTTACCCCGATTAGGTTAGAAATTTGTAGGAAAAGAGGTTTAAAGCATAGAATAATTTGATTATTGAAAGTATTGCATTACTATCGGATTCCACATGCCTAAAAATATTTGAAATATTGTTATGTATACTGAGGACCATATCAATGCACTGATTAGATACAGTGGAAGCTGTGTGAAAGACCAACTTTTTGATAAAGCCATCTGTCTATTAAAGGTGCCCATTCACCTGCCTGTTGAAAAAAGAATTTATATGATTTGTGGCTTCCTCTGTGTATGTATCAATTATCCAAGGGTTATTCTGGTTATGAAAATTTCTTATAAGGCCTCTGTGAAGGATGTATGAACTTGTTTATCAACAACAAGTTTTTAAACAGAGCAATGTTTACAAATGGGAAAAACATATAACCTAAGATGGTAGGTTGCATATATGCAGAGGTAGAAAGGTAACTTGTTAAAGATGCCATTTGCAAAGCTCTGGTTTATCTGACTTGCTGCTAGATGCCCTTGTTGAATTTGTTTAGATTATTTTGGCAGACCCCTTTAAGGCCACGCATGAATAAGCCATTAGCAATCACATTTGTTATGTGTGAGCTATCTTTTAAGACCAACTATGAATAAGGACCATTTTTGCCAGTCCCAATGATGGTCTGATCACACAGGTTTGTATGTAAATGTTAAATTGTTCTTTACTTTAGCTGAGTTCACATATTGGGCTGATAAAGAAGTACCACCAAACGAGATCAAAATGATTGACAACATCCCATACCATCAGCCCCGTAAATGGTATGACAATGAAGGCCATGCTGTCCACGCTACGTCGTACGGCCTGCTGACCTACCTACGGCGGTTCTACCTGCGGGATTCTACGCCCATCATGAAATGGCTGCAGACCATGAGAAACACGTATTCAGCCCACGCCTCCACACAGGTAAAACAAGGACATGCTGTTTCTTAAATTGCTGATGGAATGATCCTGTTGTTCTTAATCAACAAAATACTGAATACCAAGATATTATAGGCCCATAATGTCCTGAAATGTCATACATTCATTCCTAGATATATTTGATGCTAAAAATACCAACTAAAGGCAGTTAAATTTGCAAGATTAGATACATAAATGTGGTCTGATGATAATGTTTTGACAGTTGACAATGTGTTGAAAGTCACAGGTTCAAACCTAACTATGAAAATAATCTACTTTGCACATGGGCAGTATAGAGTATTTCAAGGAAACTCTTTAAAGATTCCTTAAGCATTTTCTGACAGGTAACAGGCAATGACTTTGTAACTATTTCTGTCCACATACGTAGGAAACCTTATTTAATGAAATGGGTTGATGATAATATAACATTTTTGTCATATACTCATTTTCATTGTATTTCAATAGACATTTCTACAACAGGCCGTGGACCTATCCTTTATTGTACAGTATGCTAAGATATTAATAATTTGTAACTAGAAATATATGCATTCTTAATTAATATATGTGCGATACTCCCCAAAATGTGTTTGCATTCTCTTATTTGGCTAATATTCCAAGGTTAATTTGTGCATAAATGACTAGACATCTGTAAATATTGGAATCCTGGAGTCCTTCCTGGATCCATATCATGAGGCAGACCCACACCAAAACCTAATGGATTCTTCCTTGGAAATTCTTCTTCTGGAAATGCCCTGAAAATTTCTGGTTATGTTGTGAACAAACACACACATGAACAGGGATGAAAACATATCCTCCTGGCTGAGGCAATAAGAGAAATTCACTTTTTGTTTCAGGATTCTATAGTAGCTCTGGAGGCCTTGACAGAATACGCCAAACAGGACACGAACAGAGCCCTGTACAACATCCAGGTGGACGTGGACGCCACTTCCATGGGTAACTGGACCAGGAGAGTACGATTGGACCGCAGTAACTGGCAGGTCCAGCAGGAGATACAGGTCAGTGCTTCAGGGTGGTCATATTCACTTATAGTGTGAGGCCAAAAAAATAAAAGGTATGGTTCTCAGGCACCGCCCGCATCAGTTATAAACCACTGCATCAAAAATTTTTATTTTGATTTTCAATAGAAACTTACCAATTTTGAGCTCCAGCTGCTCTGACATTTCTTTCAAGGAGATAAAATCATACAGTTTTGATAAAATTTCCTTAGTTATGTAGTGTTTTTACTTGTTTAGCAAAATAAAGTTGTTACTATCATGCCTTTCCCTTATCATTTTACATTTTTATCGAAACATACAAAAAATTAAAAATTAAAAATGCCCGCCATCATTGATTTCAGAAAAAAAGTGCCTGAGAACCAACCTTTATGTTTTTTTTTGGCCTAAGAGATGTACCATACTTTTGACTGACAAAGATTTAACTGCAAGAATCCATCTCAGGTATCAGTCACACTCATATTTCCAAGAAACCACTTCCAAGCCAGCTGCAGGGTTAGGTTGTGTTAAATTTATAGTGATAAAACCATAGACTTACTGTAATGCCTGCTGGTATAGAGCCAGCTAGAGAAGCATATTCTTAGTTAAATCTTTATCATGATTCAAAGGTCAGTTATATGAAAATGACAAAAATTTGGTGATTTACTTTATGCACATGGCATTATATAAACACTTTTAATCTTTATGTTTAAACAGTTCCTTCTTGAAGACTACCCTGTGATTCAAAAAGCTGTAACAAAATTTAAAACTTCTGTTATCATAAATATACATCCACATTCATACTCTTGTACTTTCTCATATTATGTAAGCATGTTTTCTTCAATTATTTACATTGTTGTGTGCATTACCTTACAGATCCCTAAAGTATGGGGGAGTGTTCGTGGCCGGGCCCAGGGAACAGGACTGGCTATGATGCAGGTGAGAAAGATTTCTCTTAAAGTTAAAAAAAATTATATGAAACTGTTATTTTCCATGATATTGCAAGAAAATTATACTTTGATGGCTCAAACAGTGTAGTATATATAGGAACTTTATAGAAAACTATTTAATTAGAAAAAGTGCATATTCAATTGCAGTTGTACAATACCAGAAGGATACCTGTCAGGAAGGTCAAATATGTAAAACCTTTTTAGTCTGGATAGAATACCAGTATTCATAATCCTGTTCTAGGCCAGATGCTGTAAACTGCATTGAAAATGGCTTTTGAATATCATACAGTGCTGGTGCAGACTCCTGCTTTTGATTGCTCATAGACTGACATATTGAAAGCCATCTTCAAGAACTTTGGTCAAAGCCATCTATTCATGCATGTTGTTTTCAGATATTGTCCTACAGTATTTTTCTAGTTTATTTGATTATAATTACATGACAGATTGAAAGATTATTATAATTTCATGACAGGTTGAGGCAATTTATAAAAGTAATGAAGTTCAGAATTTTTTTTCTTAACCCTTTACTGTTCAGATTAGCCTGTGGATTGTCACACTCCTACTGTTCAGATTTATTTTGCATTTTTTCCACATTTTGACATGAATCTATATGAGACATTTACTCAGTAACCGTTAAAGGTATCTTTGTGAAATTTTCAGCATTTACTGTCAGGTGTATGTCCTTCATGTTATTTTATTTATTTTCTACATACCTGGTTTGATATGTATGTAACTAAGGTATATACAGGTAAAAACAGGTAAATCTGTACTACCTGTATTTCCACTCACTGGTATATCACCAAAATGACCCCTTTCATCCTGTTCAGGTAACCCATGAACCATTTGATAAAAAAAGGGAAATGTAAGGTTTTTTTTTCACTCTAAGGTAATTATATATTAAAGGTTAGAAAAAGGTAAATGATTTGGTTTAACACTGGAAAGGGAACCACCGACGAACCAGAATGTGCTAGTAAAATTGGATTTTTCTGTGGGAATCATATATTTTTCACCTGAAAAGCTTGCTGACCAAAAGAGCACATTCTATGACTATTGACATATAACACATATGTTTACCTGTACAGGTAAGAAAAGGTAAATTATTTTTTTTTCTGAATATGTACGCAAACACCTTGTTCATCATTATAGTTACTATAAATTAATACCTTCTCTATTTATGGACTGTATAATTAATTTTGATATAAGAACAGGTGCTTTTAATACAGTAATTAAGTTACCTATGTGAATAGTACCTTTATTCTTCAACTGATCTAATTACCTGTGACAGTGACAAAATCATGCTGAAAAGTGGCTGGTGAGAATAGGGATAAACAAGTGTCAACTGTGTAAAAGCATTATATTTTGATTTTTCAGACATGTAAAACATAAATTGATAATTTTGGTTACAGTTACACATAAGAACATACTCACCTGTACAGGTGAGTTCAGGTAAATCCAGGTAAATTATTTTTTAATGAAGTATATATTTTATACATGTAATTAGGGAGAACAAAAAAAAAACAAACAACTTAATTTTGAGTGCCATGTGTAAAATTTATGAATTACAGGTACTAACTGCACTATTTATTGGGTTACCTGAAATGATACCTTTGATCTTAAACAGATTTAATTACCTTTGTAAATACAGAATATAAAGACAACTTTTCATTTTAAAAGTGGAAAGGAAATTTTTGAAGGAGTCAAAACAATATGCAGAAGCTATCTTTTAATTAACTGCACAGCCATGAGACTTGTGCATTTCAATTTTGCCAATTGCTACCTGTAAACGCTTACTCACCTGCACAGGTAAGATCAGGTAAATAAAGGTAAATTCTCATTTTTTAAATTTAAATTATATATTGCACTTGTTATAAGGAACATCGCAATAAAAACTATTTACTTTTGTCCAATGTGCAAAATATATAATTTATGGGTGTAAAATGCACAAATTATCTGGTTACCTGTAAAATACCTTTTTATGTCAAATTAATATATTTTAACATGTGCAGGCAAAAACAAATCGCCGACGGATTATAAAATAAAATCTGGAAAATTGTGTCTACTCTGTTTGTTTACATTTCATGCAATAATAAAATTGCTGTTTAGTTGGTCTGTCGCGTTTATCTGCACAGGTAAAAATCCAGGTGCGACAGGTAAACAGGTGTGCATTTGGTTCGATCAACGATTAGCCTTAATAAACGTTGATATATCCAAATTTTTCCCATTCTAAACAGTGCAAATGTACTAAAATTTGAAATAAAAATCAAAACAAATATATCTTACACTTGTGAAAACTGTTATTTTCCTAATTGAGGGTATCCATGCAATTTCTTTTGAAGTACCCGCCCCTTCGCGTCTGACGGTGATTGAGCGATAATGAGTGAATTCAGCAATGTGTAGCACACAAGGTACATTAATGACGCGGTTTTGCGGACTTTAGTCGCAGGATTAACCTATCTAGTCAATATAACGGAAAAATAAAAATAAATTAAAACTTTTACTGGGCAATTAAGATGCAAGACGACACGTCTGTTTGGGTTTCTTTCCTGAATGGTCCAATTCAACCGCGTCATCCCTCAGCCAGCGATGACGCACTGACGCTGCAAACTTTTCTCACCCAATCGCGTCTACTTTTACATCGGCAAGGTTCACGTGACTGGGTCTGGCGTGTTTACTTTGTAAAGTCTTTTAAATGGACAAGGTTCACGTGACTAAGTCTGGCGTGTTTATTATAAGAGGCATCATGAGATGCAGTGCCGACTGGCGGTCGAATTATTCTTTTTTTTTGGGGGGGGGGGGGGGGGGGGGTTGTTTGTTGGAGTTACCTGGAAACATCCTTTCACGTCATGCAATAAATGTATATGCATTAGAAGGGATTTTTTCCCGCAGGGATCAGAAACAACGAGAACACGTACTGATAGTACTTAGATAGTAGAACAATAATTCATTACATATATAATATATATGCACATTAATGTAAACAAATCGTTATTAACAAGAATATAAAATAACGGAAAATCAATATTTTTAGCTCAGCTGACTATAAGTCATCTGAGCTATAGTCGTGGTCCATTGTCCGTCGTCCGTCCGTCTGTCCGTCCGTCCGTCCGTCCGTCCGTCCGTCCGTAGATGTGGCACGTTTTGAAACCGTAAGACCTAGGAATCCAAAATTCAGCATAATGTTAGATATCTCCAAGATCTCCTACCAAGCCGAAAACTGGGTCTTTGCGACTTCGTTCCTTTGAGAAATTAAGGAAAAACCTCAATTTTTTATTAAAATCCTATTTTCAAACTTCAGGACTGCCTAATATCAAAACTACTCATCTGTTTTTCCTCATATTTACCATAAATATTCCTCTATATAGTTCCTATGTACATGCCAGAAATTAAGACTGAAAAGTATAAATTCTTTAAGTTATGGGCCCAAACATAATGGACTTTGTAAAAAATCAGGAAAAATAATAACTCACTTAACATGAAAAATTTTGAAACTAGAGTCTATTTTCTCAAGTATATAACTATGTTTAATTAAGATTCAATTATTTACCCAAAATTAGATCTGAATTTTGTAACTTTTTTAAGTTATTAAGATAAAAAAAAATCAGTACCTTAAATTTTGCCCAACTTTGACCATGGCACGTTTTTTTTTCTGTAAGCACCATTGATTTAATTTTCACAGCATGTAAACATAAATATTTAGTTTGTCTAAATCTGAAATTTGAAAATAATAGCTTGAAAATTAAGCTAGTTATTGATTTTTTTTTCTGTAGTCACTTGCTTTGATTACAGATGCAGGGTCCCACTCCAGGTCACTGGAAGTCAGCTATGCCAGGGTTTCTGATTTGTTACAGTCACTGGGGGAGATCCCCTGCTGTGACAGGTGTACAGTTATTCTCATATCACCACCCCAATCACCCCCCCCCCCCCCGCAAACCCAACCCACCAAGTGTTATGCAGTAATTGTTATTGTTTTCACTGTATCTCCTTAATTGTAATGCTGTTTCCACTCCGATATGCAAAAACTTTCCTTGAAAAAATAATTCAAGGTGCAATCCAGAAGATGCAATGTTGTGTAATGTAGCATTTTTAAAGAAATCAATTTTCTTTTAAATGATTTGAACAAATATAAATGAACCCATCAGTATGCTTAAATTATTTTAAAATATGAAGCACATTATGGATAAATAAAGACACAATTAAAAATTGTGAAATCTAAATCAAGTATTATTTTTAGATACTGTTTTGCAGATTTAAAAGATATATTTTTGTGGTAAAAAATAGATAAACATTTGTATGCATGATGTGGTGTTATCTGACAAGATTGAGATTTATGATGATACAATTGACAATTATGAATCAACTTTTATATTCAGATATATATGTTAAATTGGAAATGTATAGAAATATAAACTTAAATTAGAAAATAATTGATGTGATAAAAAAATCAGGATTTAATACAAACATGTGTTCATTATTTTCCTGCCTCAGCAGAATTTGAGATCAGGCTTTGTTTGCCCTGTTTTATGTTGTTAATTAGCTATATTTCAACTGTATACATTTCATAAAAAAAATACATATATATTATACAAAAAAATAGATTCAATTGAACAAATGTGTAAACTACTGAAATGTCAACAGTTAATCAAAAAAACAATTAATGATCATGGTTATAGTACAGATCATTTGTTCACAAACTGCTCACATGCTTTAGTTTCAACATTAGGAAACACATGGTCAGGTCACAAAATATTTTTTGCAACAATTTCTTGCTCATCAATACAAACCAATCATATAAACCAACCATGGCCTTTATTACCTCTTCCTCTTACACTTTATCTCCATTAGATATTATTTTAGATTTTTACCTTCAAGGTTAAGGTCAGCTGAGCACAGTGACCCATAGGTCCCTTGTTTATTGTTGGAAAGGTGTTTTTAAAATGTGCTATTGGGATAATGCACATAATACCAAAGTTTATAAACGTGGGAAAACGATACTAAACTGTGAAGTAACACCAAAGAAACATGTTTTTCATAGTACATTTTAATGTATGTTATGTTATTCAAATATATAGGCCTACGTATGTCCAACAATGCCTATCAAAATTATGCCTAGTTACTATGATTTCATAGCAGTACATTCTGGTATCTTAGAGGAAAATTGCACGTACATATCTTTATGCACTTACTTATCCATGCAGGTCTTCAATTTGCACTTTATTTCATCTTAGAGGAAAATTGCACGTACATATCTTTATGCACTTACTTATCCAGGTCTTCAATTTGCACTTTATTTCAGTGACATTTAAATGAAGCATAATTACGTTATGAAATTAATATAAAATGGAAATATAATATATAATTACATTTATTCAATTCAACTTCACTTGAAGAAAAGTAGGAAATTTATTTAATAATTTTGAGACGCACAATTCCTTGGTTAACTATAGATGTATACACGAGACCTAACTTCAAATCATATCTAATCTGGTAACCTCCGTATGCAACTTTGTACATTTAAGCCTTCATATAGTCAGAATGCATAAGTCATGCACTACTGATAAAACTTCAGCTTCAGCAGGAATGCATGCGGTCTCCCCAGGCTGCAAGGTGGTGATTTCACGGAGATGCAGAGTTCCAGTTAATCATAAAACAACATGCAGCAACAATTCAATAATTCTAAAGAAGCGCCTGGAATGTTCCAAAAACTTCTAATAAGTTTTGATCCCTTGGGTGTTTGTTTATTTATTTATTTTGTATTCACCAGTCCCGTCAGCTGTAGAGACGCGGACCATGACCTACACCTTGCAATTATACATGTCGTTCGGTTCCCGAACATTGTAAATGATATCCTTTGTTGATTAATGTAATAGGTGCCAAATTAAAGTAGTAATTTCCACTCCGAATCCCTGCCTGGTTGGCCACATGATGTGTGCTGTCTTTCCGCTAAAATCTTCTGTGTGATAAGAAAATTTCCGTGTGCTAATAAAACTGTCAATCAAACGTGAAAATGACAAGGTCTGGTAGGTAAAAATAGAAGCCGACACCTTGTGGTATTTTAGGTCTTCGAAAGGGGCAAGTTTGAGACAAAGCCATCAAACATTTTGCAATATAGATATATTTGTATACCTGCGTCTTTTAAATCTTATCTTACAGCAATGGAAAGGTACAATTATATTTCAGTCTAATTTGTCCACCTGCATGGTTTCTCGTCATTTTGAATACACCATGCGCATGCATATCGAAAGTCCGCATCTTCGGTCTTTATATTTTACTTTCACTGTGTCACCGTCACTATATATATACACGCTATAGCTTCTAATTTAAGATTGGCAAATGCATTTTATTCATTTGTCCTGCATGTATCATGGCTGAGACTGACTCCGCCGTATGACTTGAAAGGATTATCATGACCAAGACACATTTTCCATATTTAATCCCTGGGCCATGCATGCACGGTGACTGGGTTTTGAGAGCGATATCAATATAAAGCGGCGTTTATACCGGGCGCACGGTATATGCGATATATATGCAGGCGGTCTGCGGTATACACTATGTATTTTTTATGAATATAGGCAGCGAATGAAACCGATTTGAGAAATTGACATGGATGAAATGTTATAAGTTCTGGTATCAGTGGTAAGATTTTATGTTTAAAAGGTACAAACATTTAACGCAGTACTATTCCTTACAACAATGAATAGCCTGTTAAAGGCAAACATGTATTACCAAAAAAAAAAATTTACTTCAATTTATAATATATAATAGGTTATAGTTTTATAATTTTATTTGCTATGTGCCATATATATTTAAGGATGTTTTGCATCTACTCCCAAAATCTGTTTCACTGGCAGTGACAGTGCTTTTTTCAATCACTAATGAAAATTATAATACGCACATACTATATATATACATGTGTATATATATATATAGGCCTATATACACACACATGCACACACAAAAGCGCGCACACGTGCACGTACACATGTAGCCTATACATATACAGAAAGTACTACACATATACAAATTTGTAAAATCTGTTCAGTATGTGTTGAAACCGTATTAATACATATTTGTTCAAGCGTATAAGTCACTTACTGTCTTGTCTTACATATTCAAGGATCTGGGTGTAAGCGTGCAGTTCCACGTACGTCGTATAATAATTACATCAATATTTCATGAAGTATATTATCATTATATTTTACACTGGAAAATTAACTATATCCATAAATTATCTGGCTCTTTCTAAGTTAAGACGGTATCAATTTTATTTTCAATTCATAAAGTCTCTTAGAATGATTGACAGTTCTTGTGCACGGCCGATTGTGCCCGATAACGATTGTACATAGAATGTTTGGCACAGAAATGATCACTAGTAAACAATCAGACATCACATATATATACGACATGATATATGACAGTATCTTCGATTTTTATTTATGAAAATATGTTAATATTTAAAATAAATACTCATCTTATTATATGATATCGGTAAAACATGGTTTTCCAGTGCCATTACATGACAGGAGGTCACTCAGATCACGTGCGTGGTGTCTGTCAAACGCGTCAGTCAGTCGGACGGCGATCATTGGTCACAAGTTAAACCAATAAAAAAAGGGATAATATATGATCTTGGAAATATTTAACGGAAGTTAACTCTGTAAACACATTGCACTTGGTTTTCTCACTGGAATTGATAGCCAACATTTAGTGATTTACCGATTTCTGATGAATTTAGCGAAAGTGTCTGATTTTACTCTCGCAGGCGACATGTTACCAGGGCCCACGTAACAAGGCCACGTGAGTGAAAGTCAATCATTTTTATTTTTTTCCAACAAGTCGGCGTCCGCGCCAGTTTGGATCTTGGTCACATGTTAGAACAACTCTTGACGTTCTGCTCTTTCATTTAAGTACAAATATGATAGATGACAATAGATATTTCACCCCCAAAACTTGCCCCAAATACGGATATGTAAAATGGGCTTTAGCGCGCCCTGGCGGGCGCCTTTGAATTCTAGGCCTGTGACAAACCGTGCGCCCGCCAAGGCGGTATTGGAGTTTAAAGGCTTAAAGTCCCTCAGTAAACTAAAATGGTTGATCACATTATACTTTTAGCTGGCCACCAGTGTCAATGTGGAATACCCACACCAGATTGAACCTCGGCCACCAGAGGGCGTCAAATACTTTGACGTCGGGATTGAACAATACCAGTTTTCTGGAAAGAACTTCTCCATCATGAACATCACTGCTTGTGCTAAGTAAGTCAAACTCAGAGGTTTACTGCAATTGAAACATGAAAAGGCCCCACTTGGAGAAAACTGTAGAAAACCCCTTCTGGATACAATATGAACATCCCTCAAAGACCTGATCCTGGTTTCACCCCTCGATTTAGATGAAATCCAAACTTTGATTCTTCATGGTTTGAAGATCAGTCACGTGCTACATTAAAACCTGTATGTTACTTTAGGTAATCCTTCACAGTAGCGGGCAGATAACAATACTGGTACAAACTAAACTGGCACTCCACTAAGGCAAAATAATCCTACTGAATTTGTCCCTGCACCAAAACTGAATGGTGCCTTTCAGGCTTATGTCATATCACTAGACAAAGTTTGATGGAAATTAGTCCGTTTTATTTTACTGCTAGCAAACAAAACAAACCAACAAAAACATGGGTGAAAACACAATCTCAACAAAGTCAACAAAGCTGATGACAAAATTCATTAGTTGATAATAATGAAAAATAAGAAATATTTTTTTATGCAATAAAGTGTTAAATTTTTTTTCTCACTTAATTCTTTTAATGTCTCAATGATAAATTATCTTTATTCTTTCTATCAACACTGACATCAGAGAGAAAGAATTTAAAGTTTTATATATGACAAGAGTAAAGTGTAACATTCATGACTGAATTCCACAGGTGGGTAAGGCCAGACATCGCCCCTCGGTCAGGCATGGCCGTGCTGGAGTTTGACCACCCAACAGGCTACAAGATCACCAACGACGTGCTGAGATCGTATGCTCAGGGCGGGACAGTCCCCACACTGAGGAGAGCTGAGGCATATAACAGGAAGATTGTCTTCTACTTTGATTACGTGAGTATACATAGTGTTGCCTTGGGTCACAAGGTTGCGGGGTCAAGGTCACAGACCCACGTTATGAAAAGCATTAATATATTCTCATGCACAAATAAAGCTGAGCATTGCGACCCTTGGCTCCCTAGTTTTCCAATAATAAAGGTACTTCTTTGTGATAATATATTGGCAAAATAGTCTGTATGAAATCATACAGATACATTTATTTTCACAGCTGTTCACACTATAAATCTTCCATGGTCAATTAAGAAATAAAGTTATTTAGTTAAAACCATTTACACAAAATATGAATAATAAGTACTTCAGCTAAAAAAGCCAACAATCAAATGTGATAAGATGGCTTCTTTGGCCCATGGGCAGACCACAGGAGTTCCAGGAGGCGAAAGCAATAGACTGATTTCGTATCTCAACAGAGGTGTTGAGATCTTTAACCAGGGCGAGTGCTCTGCAGGCTAAATGGGAATTCACTCAAAAATAAGTGCCCTTTCGGGGTTCCTTGGTGGTATCACCCAGAAATTGGGGCAGTTACATCCCCATGGCCCACAGGTGCAGTAGTCGCTGGGCCTGGTAAACACCAGGATATAAGATAAGAGATGTGATAGTGCCCTGTCACCTAGTCTGACACCTGAATGGAAATCTGCAGATGTATATTTACTTTGTTAAGCTAGCATTAAACAAATGGAGCTGGTTGCCTCCAATAAAAAAATATAAAAAAGAAAAAAGAGATGCATTAGTGATCAATGTATAGTCCCTTATGTTTTCTTCTGCGCAGTAATATGTATGGGGTGTGTGTTACCTTCAGTATTGTGTTGTACCTGCTGTACTCAAGGTTTGTGGATTATTTTGTTGCAGTTTTGCTTCATATTTGATCATTTCATTCATTTCATTACAGATTGACAATATAACAAAGACTTGTGTAAATGTTCGACTGGATCGATGGTTCCCGGTGGCAAATATGACGATTCAACATAAGTTACGAGTGTTTGATTATTATGAACCAGGTGAGTTAAATGGATCTACTCTTCATAATATAAAGAAAAATCTAATCTAAAATGTAAACTGGACCTGTATATTTACATGATTTGAGTAAAGCAGTGCAGGCTTGTAGAAATTAAAATAAAAACTGACAGGGCAAACAGAATTAGAATATTAGGGCAGAGGAGCTGAATTATGGGCTGGTTACCCCTTGACCCCCCCCCCCCCCCCCTTCCAAAAAAAACAACAAAAGCAGAATACAAATTACCTCTATGGTCCTCTTTATACATGTTATTAACCATACCTTTGAGAATATATCCTTTTGCACTACAGTATTTCATCATCATAACCTTTTTTAATTGATAATTTTTTTTTAATTTATATTTTACTTTTTGTTGTTGAATGAATACATCTGTACAGTGTAAAACAAAATGAATAATGTGAGTTTGCTTATGTTCCAGTTAATCATGCTAGAGATATCAATCATATTATGAATGAGATTATCAATATGACAATAATACCATCTCAATGTTAACAGCCTGTTACACATTGCCACAATAATGTTTACAATAGTAATATTATTATCATAATATACTCAGATATATCTGTCAGGTTCACAGGTTTCTGCCCGTTATTACTATTACAGGACTCCCACTTACTCAGGATATAATTCCTATATTTTCCTATAAATGAAAAAAATTATATTCTATAATTTCCTATATTATCCAGCATTTAGTCCATAATCTCTGATATTTTCCTATTTTAATTCATTGCACAGTTGCATTTCAAATATAATATTGAATACCAATTTTTATATAGGAATGTTAATATTGAAAACAGCTTTTGTGTAAAACTGTGCATATAAATGTAGCAGTCATAAAAGTGCTGCATTTTTTAACCCTTTAAACAGACTGTTAGAATATGCTTGGAGAACTAATGGTCATGACCATTAAACAAGTGAAACACAATTGTGCAGTTAAAGCTCCTAGACTGTCTCTATATTTCTGGCCTCAAATGCTCTTGTGAACTCCTATATTTCTGTCTCAATTGCTACTATAAAATTCCTATATTTCTTCAGGAAGCTAATGAGAGCCCTGCTATTATCATTATTTCAAACATTATTATTATTTATTTCAGTGTTACTGCATAATTGTTTTATTTATTTCCAGGTATGCACAATACAACCCTGTATACAACCTGGGAACTCCACAATCTTCATCTGTGTCAAGTGTGTGCATCATTCCAGTGTCCTTACTGTCCGTTCTACAACACAGCAACAGCTATACACATCAGCGTGGTATTCAGTTTGCTGACCACAGCCTGGGCTTATCTGATCTGTCGATTCTTATTAATCACATGACCATGACCAACCCATGGGGAGAGAGAACAGCTGCAACCAACAATTTGGTCAATTCAAAAGAATTATCTAAAGAAATTATGTCTGTTCAGTGTATTTTCATAGAAATTAGAACTTTACAGCTTGCAGTATGGTATTTCCAAACTTAAACAACATGAATGTAAAGAAAGGTAAAATTCAACAAGTTGGAAGTTTTGTTTATGTTTAGTATGTTTAAATATAGCTAATCAAGCTGTTATTCTTATATAGATACATAATTTATATAAATTAATGATGGACTTTCAATTATGAGAGTGTCAGCTAATCATGCCAATAATAGATTCCAGGTAAGACACATGGAAGTAAACATCTGCTGCTCTGACATCAGCCATAACTGAATTCTGTTTTTTTTTTTTTAATTGTATTTCCTGTGTATCATATAACTGCTTATAGAGTGACCAAGTTATGTTTGCAGGAACATCAAATGGTGCATGTAAATATTGTCATGTGCATGTCAGAGCACCCATATATTTTCTGTTAATTTTAACTTTGTAAAGTTTGTACATAGTGTAATATATTACTTTTATACATGTTATTCCTCATTGAATTTGTTTGTTATAAAATCTCTGAAGTTATTTTTATGTATTAATATGTATGGAGAAGTGTTGTTTTTATCTTGATACGATAAGGAGAGGGTATTAAAATGAAACACTCTGCAACTTTCATGAAAGGCATGTCAAGAAGTTGATGTGAAAGAAGTTTCATCTACTGTTGCTTGACAAATGACAATTTATGAATGTTAGAGTGATACTTTGTTGCATATAAAATTTACATTCAGACAGATAGTCTATGATACCAGAAAGATAAACACAAGTGCCATTATATATCAATAATAATTGTCACAATGCTTTAGAACATTTCCTCACAGTCACCTTAAAAAATGGATTTATTTAATATGGCCTTTTTTTATTCATGTTCACATTCTTAAATGTACTATAAATTTGCAATAAAGTTAACGTTTTGATATAAAATGCTTCACATGTTTAAATTTTTTTTCACTTTCACTTTGTGTTCACTCTGTTAACTAGAGCAATATTGCAGCACCCACCTTCTGTTATCAAATATCTCAACAGAACAGCTGCTGTAGCTCTCATCATGAAACTCTTTTACCCTTTTTGTATTCAAATAAATACAACATATATACATCCTATGTGACATCCGCTATCCATACCTACAATCCATAAGACTATATTACTTCACTACATTCTGGAACATGTTCCTCATTGGTAAATGTATGCCCATTCCGTCATTAGTATCTTTTTTCTTCATTTTCGCTTTCCTCTTCCCTGTCTTTTATTTTTTTGTTCAGCCAATCTTTTTTCATGTTTCCTAACTTTTATTATCTACTTCTATTGCAATTTTTGTTCAAAATCAACACCTTCTTTATTGGCAATATAACCATTGACTTTCAACGAATTTTCACCCATTTGATAAACGTACCACTTTCTTAATAACAGTAACCAAAATTTGACTTATTGACCTATAATGATCATGATCCTCACAAATACCCAAGAATTATGTTTCATCTGTCACTGGTGGTAATACAAATCCTCCTTCATTTAGCCATGTATTTAAATGTAAATACCGCATAACTGTTACATGGCATCTACAAAAAAGATGATTTATCAGAAAGCAATTTGAATGTAGTTCTATTTCATTAACTTCTCTTTTATACAAGGATTTCACTGCGGCTATAATTCGCTTTATTGCCACAAGGCAGTACCAGAACAGTGTACATGGTCCATTTCCAACGGATTAACACTGGTGTCATTTGCCTAAGTTTTAAAAGTTTTGAGTTGAAAAATTGGCAGTTTTCGTGGTTAACATCTGCATATTAAGGCTATATAATTTGAGAGAACAAGATTCATATCTCCTTTTTTCTGAAAATATTTAAGTTACTTGGGATAAGTTTCCATTTGATAGTATTTATAACATTTAATCATTTAGCCCACATGACTATTTGTGTTTCACACCGACTGTCTAAACCCACTGAACTTATAACTCCTTCATTAGTGCGATTAATTTTAAGTTGTTTTTCGCATGTCTAGCAGCTACAGGTTACTGTGGTCAAGACACCAGCCCTATGCGCTCCTTAAGCATAGTTCACTGAGCCAACAGACGTGATGCCACCAAGCCAAGCAGAAAGCCGCGAGAGACCGCCACAATTTTGCCCCCACCGGCGACTTTACAGGAAAGCTACAGCACCCACAGCCACAAAGGCAGAAGCAACCCACATTCCCTTCACTGATCCCAGCAGCGAAGACCCAGCCATGCCAATCGTGAGCCGAACCCGATCTGTGGACGGCAGAGCTTTGTGACGGATAGCCATTTTTTACTTAGTTTCGCCCATTTAGACCGTATTAGCAAGTTTTTTCGTCATGGGCGTCGTGCGATTTAAGTAACGCATGCTTGATCTTTGGCATGTCCCATTCCATTTAAATCATAGCGGGAAATAAGAGTGTCTGACGTTTCCAAGGTGATACATACATATAAGAATTTCGGAAAAGCTAATTTTTATCAACTTCTTTGAGTTTACAAAATATTAATGATTGTTGTTTCCATATTTTAAGGACACATCTGAAAAGAGTTTGATCATTTATATAAGGTTTTCACAGATTTTATATGCCCCTTCACACTGCAAATGCAAACGGTTTTCAAACTGTTTTGAAAGCGAATTGAGCAATTACCCGGCAATCCAATTTAAAGCGTTTTGGCCAAACCATTTTGGATCAAGCTCAGGAGGTGGTTTCAAACTATTTTGAAAGCGAATCGTTTTATCCTCTTCAATAAAGTGTCGTGTGAACCCTCAGAAGATGGACCAGCATTCTCTAAAACCTATCCTGACCATGGATGTATAGGATGCTTTTTGATACTGAAGAGGAAGCGAATATCTTGAGGCACCCGTTCATATGTCGCGCGATTGTCTTGCGACCGACGTGAGGGCTCACGTTTGCTTCTTTGGCGAAGTCACCTGATCGGACGAACTTCGCTGCTTTCCCAAAACATGCGGAATGCATTCTCCAATCTGTCATAATCTGTTAGGGGGTTTCACGAAGATTTTGTGAACATAACGCACATTGTGAGTAGGTCTGTGCATATGACAAAGCTTTTCAGACATTTTTGAGAGCAAATCACGAGCCTATCACCACCCGGGATGCTTGAAACGTTCGTTAGAAATGTAAAAAAAAAATTTAATTCCTGCCAAACTAAAAACGACTCCCGCGAACAGAGACGACGCTTCCGCACCTCAAGTTTGGCGAACTTTTGGAGCTTAAAATGCGCATGTTGGACTATGCCAATTTTCCTTCATTCTCATCCTTCTAGTCTAGTCAATGAACGATTTTTATCAATGGAGGTGGGACAAAAATGTTATCAAAGGTTCCTTATTTGGAATGGATTCATATATGGTGTCTCAGTGCACAAATAGAACCCCAACCGATTCCCCCCATGGCAAAGTGTTATTTTCACCTCCAATCCAAGATGGCCGCCATTTAAGGGATGAAATATTTAAATGGCCATAATTCCATAACTAACTGACACAGAAACACATTTAAGGTGTCATTTCCAATTAATATTAGGATGCCCGTTCATTTGATGACACTTCTGAGGTCATAAAAGTTATATATTACGTATGAAGGTCAAGGTCAAGATTAAATTTGGCAGGAAAAAAAGCCAAACTCGCCATGATATGGCATTTTTTCAACCAAATGTTATAAAAACTTATCTCAAGTATTATTTCAATTTGATATTAGGCTGACATTATTCATTTGGTGATACATCTGAGGTCAAAATTATTTATATCATGCTGTAAGGTCAAGGTCAAACTTGGAAGAGATCAAGCAACAATCACCATGAGATGGCATGTTTTAGTAAGAAAATTACATAGGAATGCATTTTCAGCCGTCAATTCTAACTTACTGTGGAATTCTCATGTATTTGGTGGTACGGTACTTCTAAGGTAAAGAAAGGTACATACCATGCATGGAGGTCAAGGTCAAAGTCAAACTTGGAAGAAAAAAATAATCTTTATGATATAGCATGTGTATTATAAGAACGTAACATAGAAGCACATTCAAAGGGTCATTTCCATCTAAATTTAAATTATTCATTCTTTTGGTGATAGTTTTAGGCCAAGATAGGTCCATATCACGCATCAAGTTCAAGGTCAGGTTTGATTGAAAAACACCAGTACTGCTCATGATATGGCATGTTTTTGCAACAAAGTGACATTTAAGGTGTAACTCCTAGCTAATATCAGAATGCCCATTGATTGGGTGGTTCTCCTGAGGTCAGGAAATGTAAATACCATGCATCAAGGTCAAGGCCAATGCAAAACTTGATAGGAAAATGCCCATCCCCATGATTTTGTAAACATGGCACCAATCATTGAAAAGAAACTTGATATGTGCTTGTAACAGTACATGTGATTAATAATTTAATATGAATCCAGTTCATATCGATAACCCATGAAGTTGTGAACCTATTCATCATTAACAATACCATCATCTACTTCATCATCATGATCACAATCATAATTATCATTATCCGTATTTCTGCTCTCAGTTTGTGTTCATTTCATGGAAGCAATTGCTGTTCATTGGTAACGTACTGGTGAAGTATATTCAGCTCCTCCATAGATATAGGTACATGTTTATTTTATCACGTAACCCCTACAGTTGCACTTAATTATTTCGAAATATGCAGGTGCTGTTTGTTGTGTAACCCTGATAGACAATGGACAAAGTGAGGTGAAAACCGTTCCCCCGAAGCATACATGACAAGGTTAAACCCCAGCCTTTATATCAGCGGCTGATTCTGACAGGTTGCGCGAGATCCTTTGCACAAGATTAAGAGATGGTCAAACAAATATCTCTGTTGAGTATGTAGAAGGAGGTAATGTTGTTCGACTTTCACCAACAAAATGTGCATCACGATGCTTATGCCTGATGATATATGCAATGACTATGGAAGTATGACCTTTGTCAATGCCACATTGGTTTCAGGTGGTATCGCATCTAACTTGAGCATGCAGACGGAGTAGTCATTTCGTGAGGTCAAAATCTAACTACTCTTCTTGTTGTCACACAAATTGTCCGTTTTGATGTTATCATAAGCAGGTTTAAACTACATCGTCTTACCTGTGGTATTAGTCTGTGTGACAAATGCATCAGCATCAACAAATGATGGTCTTTTAGTAGCAGGAATAAAAGTTTTGTACGCTGTCGTGCAGATTTTGCATTCTTCATTTCCTTCTGCATGCTCATCAGAAATATTTACTATGACTTTCTCTTCTGCAAAGCATATCACTGATACCTATCAGAATCTGCCTTTGACAATGACTCTTGTTTTTAACCCTGTCAAGAATGCATCAGGGGTAAGAATACAGATGGATATCCATCAGCGGCTTATCCTAACAGATGTTATCTAGATCCCTCTCCTGGATCTCCTAGCAAATATCATCAGGTCCAAGCATTGTGTGACAATAACATCCTCAGGAGGTGTGGGGTTTGAAATTATCTCCCATTGCTATTTTGCCTATCAGGGTTACACAACAAGCAGCACATGAACATATCAAAATAGTAAAGTGCAACTGTAGGGGGAACCTGATCTCATAAGCGTTTACCTGATGATCTGCTGTGTAAAACAGTAAGTGGCTAATGCTAAGAAATTGCTTGCAAGAATGTAACACAATCTAAGAGTAGGGATACGCTTGAAGAAGATAATGCTGATGGTTCCCAACTTCAAGGAATGTACATGAATTTTGCATATATATGGTACGATAGATTCATATTAATCTGTCTTTCAAACGTATTATAACTTGCGCATGTGAAATTTGTTTTCGTTTTCGATGATTGGGCATAATCAAAACAGTCACAGTGACAAGTTAAATGGCCTACCTGCATCTCATTAGTGTCATATTTTTTTCCAAAATGTATCATTTCATAGGGAATTTGGCTTAGGCCCCTATTTCCCCTACCAAATTTGATATTAACCATGGAACATAATGCAAGATATGTTCAAATTATGGCCTAAGCAACAAATGAGTGGGAATTCTATTGGAAGAGATGCCCTTAATGTTTTTCTATGTCAGTTTCTTGCAAAAACATGTCACATCATCTACAGTTCTAGTGTCTTCGTAAGAACATGACCTAAACCTTAATGCATGATATGAACCTTTCCTGGCCTCAGAAGTATCACCACATGAAAGTCCATTCTTTATTTAGATGGAAACACTTTGAATGTCATTTCCTTTGACTGTTTTCCTGAGAACTTGACCTTTAACATAATGCATGAATCTATAACTGTCTGGCCTCAGAACTATCACCACATGGAAGTCCATTCTGAAGTTAGATTAAAATGACAATTTGAATGTTTTATAGGTCACTTTCTTGCAAAAACATGCCATATCATGGACAATTTGAAGTTTTCCTAAGAACTTGACCTTGACATTAATGCATGAAATGAACCCTTCCTGGCCTCAAAACTATAACTAAATGAATATGTGCATTTTTAAAATTATATGAAAATGACCCTTTATATGTGTTTCTATGTCACTTTCCTGCAAATCATGCTATATAATGGCGGTCGTTACTATTTCTCATCCAAGTTTGGCTTTGACCTTGACCTTATTGCTCGATAGGCACCTTTTATGACCTTATTGTATCAACAAATAATTGGGCATCCTCAGCATCCTAAAGTCAAGTGGAAATTACGCTTAAATTGTGTTTCTGTAACGCGTTGGAAAAAGGACCCTACCATTACAAGTGTTATTTATTTTCTTCCAGATTTGACTTTGACCATGACCTTGATACATTATATATGCATTTTTAGACCTCAGATGTGCCACCAAACGCATGAGCATTATTAAGTTAGTCAGAAATGACAACTTTAATGCATTCCTATGCCTCTTCTTGCAGAATCATGTTATAACATGCTGATTGTTGCTTTTTCTCTTGGAAGTATGACATTGACCTTGACCTTAGTGCAAGATTTGTACCTTCCATGACCTAAGAGGTATCAGCAAATGAATGGGCAGCCTAATATCAAATGTAAATCCTACTTGAGATATATTTTTATAATATTTGGTTGAAAGAAATGCCATATCATGGCGATTTTGACCTTTTTTTCTGCGAAGTTTGATATTGACCTTAACCTAATACCGGAAGTGTACCATTTATGACCTCAGAAGTGTCACCAAATGAACGGGCATCCCAATATTAGTTGGAAATGACACCTTAAATGTGTGTCTATGTCTGTTAATTATGAAATTATGGCCATTTAAATATTCCACCCCTTATAATGGCGGCCATCTTGGATTTGGGGTGAAAATGACACTTTGCCATGGGTGGAATCGGGTGGGGTTTTATTTGTGAAATAAAACACCATAAATAAATCCATTTCAGGTGAGAAACCTTTGATAACATTTTTTGTCCAACCTCAGTCATTCGTTGACTGGATTATTCGAATGCCCCGTGAAAACGTAGGAACGCCACTGCAGCTGTCCTATATCTATATATATCGCCTGTATTTTCGTTAAATAATGATACTCTTGGCCTTCTAAAATCAACGTCTTAGCAAAGCCAATACCTTTTTGCTCCTTCTGGGACACGCACACACACGGGTAATGGCAATAAGGCCTGCCAAAATATAACTGATCTCTGTTTTTCGTTTGTAATGCTGATACACATTTTACATCCCTCCCACATCCCGATAGGATAATCACCTTGATCCCCCCCTCCCCCCCCCCCTTATTTTCTCTTTTGTTGTTTTTACTAAGTGTTATATAATTTTCATCTCTCAAAAGGTGCGAGTGTAACTTCCACAAGCCTAGGCCTCTTGTGCATGTAATGATCTCTGTACCCCTAGACTTTGAATTATCAATATCATAGAAATGGGTTAACACCCACGATAAGATTTTCCAGCTACCTCTGGAATCAGTCAAGGAGCGATTTTTCTGCCATTGCCGTACATGATATTACCCATAAAACGAAAGCTCCTTAATTTTTTTCTTAACACTGTGTACTAATATTTAATAAGAGGTCATATTATATATAAGACTCCGATATTACACCCGCCCAGCACCCGGTTTGCGAAGGCCAATGTGCTGAAAGGATGAAAACAAAATGTACAATGATGTAGGGATGTAAACAATGTAACAACATTGGCTCACTGGGTGCACTATATATACAGGACTGGTTGCATGCTGATCCATTCTCGTTTGTATTAAGACGGGCGAATGGCTACGATAAAAAAAAGCAATGATTTCTTAGTAGGTCATAGAGCATGAACAAATTTGGAGCGTAATATTTATTTATAAAAGGAAGCATTGTGACTCCCCGAGAAGCAGACACATCCACTTAAGAAGTAAAAAAAAAGTAATCTGGCAAACTGATGTCCAGATAGGCCTACACGTTAATATAACCTAAATCCCCTTCATCTTCATAAAGTGTTTGATATGATTAAAGGCTATATGAAAATTGTTTATCCGCCCTACGAAGGAGAACCAGTGTTTGTGCCGTAACTGATCGCGTGAATGTCATGTGCAGATGCAATCGATCGTTCACCCTGCGCAGTTGTTACCACGTTGAATTTAATCAAGTAGTTTCAGAATCAATAAAACATTTTATTTTCGACATTTCAATTTAATTCATTATATCAAATTCATGCATAGTGTAGCAGGCAGTACTTTAATTCCGTTTATTTTTTTTTTCTTCAGTTCTTCCCTGTTGTAAACAATGTGTAGTTTAGTTCAAATGATAGTTATTGCGAAAAACAAATTGGTATGGGAATTAGTCTGGAGCATACATGGTTCTACAGGTTATTAAACACTCCATAATTCGTGCTAATACCTCTCCCCCTCTCTCTCTCTCTCTCTCTCTTCAAGATTTATTTCTTTAGCACCTGAATTTAGCTGTTATAACATTTTGAAGCGTGGAGATTCATCATAATTTCAGAATGTATGAAATATTATATTTACTTGCCTTTGAAGAGCAGCAAATTAACATGCCTTCCCCATTGACGGATATATACATAAGCCTGTTTATCCCTTTGATATGGATTTCTCATGAGTGTGCCACATGCAATGACTAATATAATGACCCAGTATACCATTACGACATCAGCTGTTTACTCAATTAGATCCAGTTTAAGATCTAAATGCTCCCCGCTTTCAACTCAATACCTTTAATTAACATAACTCAGTTTTACACAGTCTTGGATATATTAATAACTGACACGTACTTGCCAGCCTTTGATGCAAAGGTTCTGTCATGAAATTAACTGGCTCGCTTATCTTCATCTGACAGAACACAAATGACGACGTCTGTGAATTGATGTACCGGGACTAAAAGCAATCATTACATTCTCATCGTATCAGCAAAAAATAATTTTCCTATACCTCTTCAATTATCACAAATAAAAAAAAGACAAATTATTAACCAAATTTTTCACAACATAGTGTTTGCGGAACGAAGTAGGAGTATAGTATATTCGGGGGATACACAGTGCCTAACTTCACTGAAATAAAATAAATAAATAAATAAATAAATAAATCTATATATATATATACATATACACACACATATATATTTTATATATATATATATATATATATATATATATATATATATATATATATATATATTGATTCAAAGACAGGATGCCTATTTGATTAAAACTTGCATTTCAAGCATTTTGATATATCTGCAATACCTTTAATTCAATCATCGGTTGTCGATTCGCATTAAGTAGGAATATAGTATATTCTGAGGATTCTCAATGCCTAACTTCACTTATATATATATATATATATATATATATATATATATATATATATATATATATATATATATATATATATATTCTTCCAAGGACGGTATGCCTATTAGATAGAATATTGCATTTCAAGCATTTTGATTTATCTGCAATACCTTTAATTCAATCATCGGTTGTCGATTCGCATTTAGTAGGAGTATAGTATATTCTGAGGATTCTCAATGCCTAACTTCACTTATATATATATATATATATATATATATATATATATATATATATATATATATATATATATATTCTTCCAAGGACGGTATGCCTATTAGATAGAATATTGCATTTCAAGCATTTTGATTTATCTGCAATACCTTTAATTCAATCATCGGTTGTCGATTCGCATTTAGTAGGAGTATAGTATATTCTGAGGATTCTCAATGCCTAACTTCACTTATATATATATATATATATATATATATATATATATATATATATATATATATTCTTCCAAGGACGGTATGCCTATTAGATAGAATATTGCATTTCAAGCATTTTGATTTATCTGCAATACCTTTAATTCAATCATCGTTTGCTAATTCGCAATTCGTGGACCTTTTACACAGTGGGTATCTCCCTGGATAAGGTCCACCGAATGACAAACGATATATACGACGGATATTTCAAATACAGAACAGAATAACCTCAGCCGCTTCGGGGTCGAGCCAAGTCAAGTTCCTCAAAGTTAACAGGATGTCCAGGTGCCCAAACCCATCCTTCCTTACTCGTTCTGCCAGATGTCCAGTATCCACTTTCGGATAAACCACACATTCCTGGGCAGAAAAAAAGAGAATAAGGACAAAAAGTTTGAAAATAAATATATTTGAAGTGTCTCATTCTGTTATAAGACGCAAGCTATCATGAAATATATCAATATATATATATATATATATATATATATATATATATATATATATATATATATATATATATATACCATTTGGAATGACTGATATGCTAAAAAAGTGACTCGATATGATTCAACTGAAATAAAAAAGTTCTCCCAATATTTATAGACCATGCAAATTCATTCATTAGGTTTAGTGTTATATTAATAGTATAAGCGTGGTGGCGTAATTGATAGCGCGCTGCACTAGATACCGCAAGGTTGTGGGTTCGCGTCTCGTTCTGACAGCCGTCTGCGCTAAGACTCCTAACCAAAGTCTTAACCATAAGGGTGTGCTCTCTCCACCCAGGAGTGAATGGGTACTAGTCATGGGCGGCAGGCAAATGTAGTGCGATAGTAACCTTCTAGCGTTTGGTATGGCTGCCTGGGTTGTATGCTCCCCAGGTAGCCGAGGAAACCTACAAGAATGATCACGCCCGAAAGACCAGGAAGGCAAAGTGTAAAGTCGGATGAGACTGATATCGTAGGTGATATCAGACTAAAAAACCCACCTGGACCTTTATATTAATGTGGCGTCTATAATCAAGGTCTGGTTGAGATATAGAAGGGTTGGTGTTGCCTACACTCCTATCGCACGCCATGCTACATTCGTGACAGAACTACTCCCACTTTCACCACTGCTTTCAACAGCAGGGTTTGCAAAGGATCGCCACAGGTTCAAGAATTTTCCGACCAATGAGACCTTGGTATCGCGGGTCTGACCAAAACTGAAACCCGCAAGACTTCGCTTTCCTCAGTCGACACATTTCTGAAGCTTTGCAAACTCCCTGGTAGCAACAAAATGAGAACCTTGCTATTAAAAGCAGTGATTAAGTGAATGGAGTTATAAAACGAATGCTGGCGACCATTGCGAAAAGGGTGTGATCGTTTCCATGAGCGCTTTTTTATCTACAGAACTGACTGACCGTATATATATATATATATATTTCACCTTTAGACTTTATTCAATAAGTCAAACCTATGTGACTCACCTAAAATGTAGCTGCCTCGAGCTTTAGTGTTTTCATGAGATGCTCTAATTCAGCCTGGGTTTCAATGTTGACGAGCTTGCCATCTATCTTGTCACAAAACTTTAAAGCTCTTACAGGACCTTGGTCCTTGCGTACAAATAAGAACAGGCACCCGTCTGGTTCCCCTTTGGTTCCGGTAGAAACACATGACCAAACTCTGGGCTGCATCGTTGTTCTGAATATCACGCACCATCCGCGCGCGCGCGCACACACACACACACACACACATATATATTTATATATGTGTGTGTATAAATATATAATAATAATAATAATAAAAATAATAAGCAGTCTCCAGACTATATGAATTGCTCAAAAGAATGATTTACTGTGTTAAAAAAATTATTTTTATGCTTAATAAAAGTAAAAATTGCTAAAAATTGCAGTTATAATCTATTGTTTTGAAAAAGGCCAGTGTATTAAACTTTATCATTTTCTTATTCATTTTGTCTTTTAGAGTCATTTTATCCTGCATATTCTCTGGTCAGATTTAGCTCAGCAGACCATTGGTCATCTGACCTTTAGCGATCACCTTTTGTCCGTCGTGAGTCCGTATGTTCGTCCGTTAACAAGGCACAATTCATAACCGTTTGATCTAGAAACTTCTAACTTGATCTCCTTGCATACCAAAATAGGTCACTGTGACCCATATTTTACGGCTGTTAGTTCCATGATCAGTGTACGGTTAGTGAAAGTTCCAGTCTTCTTTAATCCACTTTGATTCGGGCAGTTATTTGTGCAGTTGCCGTAACAATTCCTTGGTCCTGATTCCCAAGATAAACCGTAACCTGCTAAATACATTCATTAATGTGAGTATTGGACATTATCTGTTACTTTTACAGGCTTGACAGTATTATGAAAACATATAATGGGATAGTATTCTGGAATTCCTGAATTTCTCCAGCTTGCTGGGACTTTTTACAGCTGCAGCTCAACACTAGATTGAGTTAAATTCCCTTGTTAAATGAACGAATAGTTATATATGTAACTAGAAATCTCATTCTAACAATTGCAAGCCTCCTTTCGTGCATAAGTTTATTCATGCATAAGTGACTGTACATTTGTGAGTAGTCCTCGATGACGTTCCTGGATCTGGATCATGTGCCGCATCCACACCAAAATCTAATCAATGAAATACATATGCCAATAAAAACATGTGTCTAATCTGCCTCTTCTTGTAAAGCCCATGAAAAGTTAGATGCCAGCAGGATTAATGACTGTTTTGTAACCTTGAACCACTACAGTCTACCAGTCTGATACCAATCTGAACCATCTGTATTCACAGCGCAGCTGAACATTTATTGTATTGGTTACTTGCGCTATATAAATTGTAATAAAAATTAATAATTATTATTATTATTATTATTATCATCATCATAATCATCATCTTAAATTCAGTTTAACTTGAACATCACGCTAAAAGTTACGGCCGGGTAGCGGCTGGGTTGTTGAAACTTGTACGCTGCGCGAGATTCAGTTTCAATGTTGTTCACTGCTTTTTGTCCTGTATCTCTGACAGGATATAAATATATTTTTGGATGATATGACATCTTTGCACGTGCATATATAATCGTCTGTGATCGATTATGCGGAAGTGCAAACCGAATTTGAAAGAAAAACGACCAATCATCGATTAGCGCCATTTCGACCTTCTGACATTAAAAAGCCTACAACCAGCGCTTAATGTCAGATTTAGGTTTACCAGACCAATAATTATGTTTATTGAGTCGTACTAATCATCGATATAATCGATTAACTGGCACACCACTAGCAGACATTGCAGCCTTTTGTCTACCAATTCGCTTGCTAAATTCATAAAAATCCAGGGTTGACTGATTATTTAAACAAAAAAGACGTTAAGTGCAATAGAAAAACCCTCACCCGGTATCAGAATCAATGCAGCGTGTTCCAGTAATCTCATTCCTTCACACTCGATGTAAAAAAGAAATGATATTGAATTACCATCTGGAAAACAACTTTTCTCTGGGTCTCAGGCCAAGAGCCGCAATTTTGTTAAGTATTTGGAGATGAATGCCACCGGTTCCTTTCAAGTTTGACTAGTTGATGATAAAATATAAATCTGCTAAAAGATAAAAACCGAGATTACACTGACAGTCCTGCCTCCAACGACAAATGCGTCTGAAACGGAGTCGAAGCTTATTTCGAGAAACATGCCTAAAGTGTACACAAACCGTCCAGCGCCATTCACAAACACGTGTAAAAAACAAACAATTCACCGAACGTGTAAATACAACAATGATAGATTTTTTTTTCCAGAAAAAAATATAATAAAAATATACTTTTCACGAGCTGCTTTGCTTAAAAGTACTTACGCACCCGACATAATATGATTATCTATTGTAAACAGCTGAAAGGTTGACAATCTTTTTAACAGATCGCGATTTGCCTTTGTTGGCTCCGACTGAATTTCTTTTATCCAAATATAATGCACAAAAGATATATCTTTGTCCCGAGTCAGGAACATTTTGAGGTCAATACTGTAAACCCAATGCAGCCGTCAACCCAGAAAAAAACACTCGTTTTCAAAATATCAGTAGAACTGAAGCTTTGGAATGTTTGTTTCCACTTGAAAGAATTGAAGGATTTTTTCGAAAACAGATCAGCAGTATACGATATATATGTGACAGCTACGTTCGATCTGTAGAATTTTAATGGATGATTTACTCTACATCTAATACTTATAAAAGGAACTCGGTTCACGTTTGTTCGCAATGTTCTCTAAAACCGCGTTGTGTACAAAACTGTGTCATACATCATTTTAAAGGTTATTATCCCCGCAGTGACAAAGGCGATATGAGAATAAATAATGTTCAATGTACATATAATTTTAAATGATTTTTCCGTTTTATACTGACTTGAACGGAGGTTACACCGAGCACAGCCGAACTGCCTTAGGCAATGAACGGAATGCGTGCATCGTGGTCACTCAACCTCAAACACTATTAAGAACTATTGTTCATATGAATAACGCTTGCTTTCAGCGAAGGATCTGAGCATGTCTGGCCGTACATTTGAACGAGGCTCTCATCCACGTGAGTGGTCAGTAAAAGAGATAAACACATGTTTCTCGCTTTATGAAATGGAGAGTTCAACCAAGGAGAATTAATGACAAAACCTAATTCAAGGTTCCAATGTCAGGAACAGTGGTGGGGTGGGGTGGGAAGGAGTGGTGGCGGGTGCCAGGCCTCAAAATTTGTCTGATACGATAAAAAAAAATAGGTTGCGGTGGCTGAAAAGGGGATACGGACCCTGTGAATGGAGTCCCGTAGGGTCCGCTTCTGCTACTTCGAGGTTATGCATATTTCTGTTTCTTTCTTCAGGAGCGAGGTTATGCATATTTCTGTTTCTTTCTTCAGGAGCAGTTTCCTTACAACGTACATTTAATAAATCTTTCATGTGTTCCTCTCATCAACCTTATAGAATCCAGTCAAATATCATCGAAAACCTTAATGCCCCCGAGTCTCATTCCGCTTCGCAATGTAATCATCATTATTGACCCGGTCTTCAAGATAAACATACCGGGGTATGAATTTCTTGCCACGTGCACAGTGCGACAATATAAATGTAAAAAAGATTTATACATATCTATTTTAGACAGTTTCCCACTGAAAACCTATATTTTCTATTAACTTTTAAAATAAAAAATGAGCCAACATTCCACATCTCAGGTAATATATCTCCCAAACCCCTGTAATAAGCCCGGTATACCGTGTTTTTTCAGCTAGTTACTAAGAAAACTAAATATTATCAAATGAATATATGTGTGCTTATTATTGGATGGTATTTCAACTCTTTACTGCCCAAAATGCCAAATAAGTCCAGTTGACCATGCACATTTGAAACACGGACTTTGTCTTTATAGATGTTGTGGGGTCAAATGTGTTGCATGTTTATTTTCAGACCTTAAGATTGAACAAACCGAATTATTCATATAGCAAATGTTAAAAATTTAAGAATAAAGAATCTTTTAATATATTTTATTTGATTAGGTAATGCGAAAGGGGCATAATATATATAATATTTCAGCCAGTGTAATAGGCACTAGGCTTACCATTAATTTTTCACACACCCGATTTGACATCGATATACTTAAAATATAAATGGAAAATTTGTAAAGACACAAGAAAAGAACAACATGAAATGGCAAGTACATTAACAGAATGCAGTCATAGATCCATGCAATAAAGTGTTTCACATGTCAAGTTGAGATATTATTTTTATCATGAATTAACTTTTCTCCTATATACTTGTGGTCACGTATCCACGATATTCTTTTTTTCAGTATTCCACAGGTGACAATTTGTTGACTTGCATAACTCATTGACGTGATTCCATACGAAACTCGCAAATTAAAGATGACAAACCATAGTTTCTTGAAGCCTCTGCAGAACAAACTTCATACTGGCCGATGTGAGTTAAAACATTTTGTAATTTGGAATGCTGCTGACGAATGCCAGTTGGAATGAAACTCAATATTATGTCGACGAGTTACATTTTCCAGGGGTCAGGTGTGTCCACTTGAGAGCAAAGGTCTGAGGATTAACCGCTGAAGGACACAATGCCCAAGTTCAAATATGCCTGATAGATTTTCAACCAATACACACACGCTGGCGCCTGGCACTTACAAATACACCCAGTGCCAGTAACTATTGATATCAAAGAGGTCTTTGATACAATGAAGCAGCAGAAAAAAGATCGATGGTATCAGGTCCAGAAGTTATATTTTATAAGATAAGCACCACTACTTCCTGGAGATCTTGACATATACAGTACATCACTGTTGACGCGGATTTGTAATTTTTTACTTTCTTTTCTTTCAACTGAAGGTAGCCCCCGAGGCGTGAGGCGACAGTTTGTTCCGCAACTTTCGATACAAAAGGTAGGTTTGAAACAGGTTGATAGATGTTTAGGTCTTCTTGATCCTGATTGGTCTTCTTTGCCAAAGGTGAAATAAAGGATGACATATATTTATGTTTCACCGGGAAGCAGGATTTCTAGCAATGCGACCTGCATGTCGCAGCATCCTTTTTGCTACGGGTTAGGCAGTAAAGTATAGGGGTCCGAAGCGGTCGCGAATACCGGTAGCCCTACAAGGACCCGCTACGGCTCCCTGAACAACGGTACCGTTGGACAGCGTGAAGTAAAGTAAATCCGGACTTGAAGGCGAAAAAAAGCAATGGTAGTATGGATGGTCCGGGCTCATCTTTAAAATAGTAATTATCTTTCATGTGTATATTATTATACCAATGTCCGCAGCATGTATTGAAGACGAAGGTGCCACTTTTTTCGTATCTGTTGTGATTTTGAATCTCACTCCGGTTTGTTAATTGTTACTCGGTCTAATGCACGTTTTGCACGGTGATTTTAATATAATATCGTTCATTTCTTTCATAGGGGTTTCACCAATGACTGAAGCAATCAACAGGAACCGGTCGACCGAAAGGCGAGCACGTGTTAGCATTTGTGGCCCGTTTGATTAGGTATGAGGAAGCCAATCGTTCGTTGAATTTGAGGTAGAAAAGCGTCAATAATAGAGGTCAATTTAGATAGATTGGGAGGCAGGCGAGCGCCGCAGTATAGTCAAGGCAGGCAAGCGTCAGCCCTATTCTGTTTACTTAGTGGTAACTTATCACTTAGTCGTTATTTGTTGGTTGCAATCCTTGTATTGTCGTGAGAATTCTTGATATTATGTTTTCAAAGAATTTTTCACATTTTTTTTGCTTGTATGCGGGATGTTTAAAGGTGCCAATTCATCTACCTTTTAAAAAAAGAATTTATGTGAATTCTGGCTTCCTTTGTGTATATATTTATGATCTAAGAGTAATTCTGGTTAAGAAAAATTCTTATTACGCCTCGATGAAGGATGTGTGAACAAGTTTATCAAAAACGTGTTTTTAAACACAGCAATATTGACAAACGGGAAAAACATGTAACCTAAGGTGGTAGCTTGCATATATGCGGAGGTAAAAAGGTTACTTATTGCAAGACGCATTTGCAAAGCTCTGGCTTATCTGACTCGCCACCAGATGCCTTTGCTGAATTTGATTTATTTTAGCGGGCCCCAACATATAATAAACATGTCGATATGAAAAAAACAAGCAGCCTGTGATATCCATGTTTCCTGGCCATTTTTTTGTAAAAGCTCCAAGGGATTACCTTTTGTTTTAAAAGGTCAGATAGGTGATTAGGCCCCTTTAAGATATTAAAACAGCTTCATTTGATTTTAAAGTCCATTTACAGTTATGTAAAGTAGTTTCATGTCAGCAAGACCGCCCATATAGTGTTCTATTTTGATTCGCAAGGCAGTCTTACAGCACAGGTCGTATGTAGTTGAATGTACTGAATATAGTTTGATTTGATTTTTTTTAAAGCTTGAGACTTTTTTGTCCTTTAACTTACAACGTTCCTATCGGAATGTGTTGGTCCTGATGCAAAGGAGTTTCTTAAGTTGGGCCAAACTGCTGGTATTACAAGATACTTCTGGACAATTATGGACAAATGTGGATATAGATTTTCATTCTGCTTCCAGTTAATGGGTTGTTCCCTTCTGTTATACAAGGTGTGTCTAAATGTTTTTTTTTATTATTTCTTTCTCCACATATGACATTTATATTATTGGTTGCGTTACCTCAGCATAGCTGATGAAACAAACTATTCCTGTGATTGTTTGATAGTGGTTGCAGTTCTGCATCAGCGACAAAAGCCTTGGACCCGGTTCACGTGTTGATTCACTGGTTTCGAACTGAGTTGCATAATGCGCCGGACTTTGTTCACATCATTCTCACACCAGTCTGACTGTAATCATTGGTCCAGTATGGCTGCATATATGAAAGAAACCCGGTACTCAAAGGGCTTCATCCGCTTTTCCTTACTTATTCAGTGTCATCGCATAACTTCCTGTTATGTTGTACTTTGGCTGAAAAGTTGTCCGTGCCGTCCTCCAAACCAACAATACCTGGGACGATACAACTTTATAACACAACATTTAGACCCTGTACTGAGTTGGTGATGGTGTTCCAGCGTCTCACAAACCTGGGACAGAAGTTTGTCATGATTAAGGATGCTGTATTCCAGCTCATTCAGCATATGTTGCATTTGCAGTCTGTAGCCTTCCTTTGCTGTCCATTTTGTCTCTGGACAAAGTGAATTTTTGAACATGAGAAACGATACTTGAAGCTTATGCTTTCTACATCGACATGTAGCGTATGGGCAAGGCAGTCATGTAGTTGAAGCTTCTCAAATGGACATTCCTCTACCTCTGAAAGTTCCTGCTTATCTTCAAAATCATCTGAAAAAAAAACACTCACAGCTGTCTGCGCTTGTTGATTCATTTACGCAAAACCCGACAAGGAAATTGTTATAACCATGTTTGATGTATAGTCAGATATGATACGGAAACAACTTTCTAACTCAACTGGAATGTGTCTGATGTAAGCCCGTAAAATATTATCTGCGGCATGTGTCCATGTGAACCGGCTACATACCAGTATTTCTGTATATTGATGGTGAAAGGGTTGAAAGAACATGATTTTTTTTAAATAACAAAAATCAGATTATTTTTATTTAAAACAGATTTGTTTGATTTTAATCGATTTTTTTTATATTTTCTTTATAAAACTGATGCTAGTGATGTTCCAATTAATATCACTATGTTATTTTCTAAACACGTCTTCAGCATCATATTATTTCTTATTTCATGCGCACAATAACGTCCTTTCTTTTTTCCTCCTGCACGGTTGACAAAAAAAAAAAAATGTTGATTTCAATCGGTAATGCTGTCATGATTGTTTCACAGAGAATGTCAAAATAAATCAGATATGATTTTTAGAAATAAATTCTGCATATGAACACAAGTTTTCCAGCTTTTCTTGTACCCAGTCTGTTCCTGACTTTTTGAGTGAATGAAAATTGAAAAATGAGAACACCAAGTATCTGTTCACACAACTCAGTCACATTAGCACTGATGACAGTTGACTGTGATTTCCACCATGATATTAATGAGATAGAACTAAGTACTTCTGGGGAAAAAATATGGCTTGAAGGTTCAGCTTTGGCTGTTGGCAAGCATTTTGGAATGAACTTCATTGCAATATATCAGTGCACAGCCAATCAATTTCTGTGTAACTAACTGACCCCTATACTTTAAATCCAGAATGTTGGCTAGCAGATGTGTTGGTGTGAGTGCTTGGTTGCTTCTTATCCGAACTTTCTTAATTACATTCTGGGACTGCGTCTCCGTGTTCTGCTCCAGTTGCTCCTAGACAGTCACTGCATCACTTAGTTTGCATCGATCACTTTGAATAGTATCCAGAGCGATTGCAACTGGCTTCACCCTCGTCAAGTAATCTTCAATATTCCTTTTGATACTGAAGTTTTTTTTTATTTTGCTTCTAATATGTGTATTAATTTCTTCCCTGTGTTTCTCATACACTTTAATTAGCACAGGCCACTTATCCAGGTATTGCTGAAGAAGGTCCGCCATATTATTCTTTCGCATTTCCTTTGGTAACACAAGTTTCTTTCAAACTCCAATTTGAACCAGGCAGCAGGAAGATGAATGCTGCGGAGAATCTGTACGATGTGTTCTTTCACTCCAGGGATGTCAACATCTTTAGCCAGTAAATTCATAAAGTGTGCTGATCAACCAAAAGTTATAATGTTCGGCTCACTTTCAGCCAGTGCTTTCCTCATCTTGGTCATGTTAGGCGCATTGTCAGCCACAAAGCTGACAAACCGGCAGTTGTATTTTACTTAGGCTGATGACAAGCCAGCAGAGACTACCTCTTGAAGATATTCAGCTGTCCCCTTCTATTTTCGAGAAATAAAACACATAACTTTTAAATTCGATTAATCAGTTTATTGTTTCGTAATATTTTCCTAAAAGGTCCGTCAATTCTGCATCTCGTATGTTATATAAAAATAATAATTATTATTTTTATCTAGAGCATGCAATGGTGTTTTCGCAAAGTCAATTACAGGCACACGGGGGAAGGTATCAAAGGGGGTATCCCCCTCCCAAACTGAGAAAGTTTTAAAAACGCAGTGTGAAAAAGGACGTTTTGAGGCACCTTTCACGAAAAATATGAGGATCTTCTGTTCTTCAGAATTCTCTTTAATATCTTTGCATAACGTTTTTAAACTTTATAGGGGGCTAGGGTTCACGTGTGACCGGCTTTAATGTTTATATTCCTTCAACATAATTAAGGATACGAACTGGAAAGTCCAAACATTCAATCTTTTGTAACATGTTGGTCTTCATTATAACTTGCTGTATAACTTGCAATTAAAATATCATCGTTTTTATTAAAATTATTGATGTTCAAGTCAAAAAGATCGTTCAGTATAGTCATATTTGGGTTCTATTTTAATTAATTATGCAAATCACAGAAATTATTGATATCCTCAACTTACGGAATAGAAAGTAATAAACTGTGGATAACTTAATAAAGCATGACACGAGAAAAAAATATATCTTAAAAACAATTAATTATGAATAGCTGGGAAAACAAATAGATATAAATGAGAGATGGTAGGGCAGGGCATGACGCCCATGCACCTGAAGTGGGAACTTTTCCTGCTGCTTTTGAAACATCTTTCAGTCATATTTCTTATTGTTAACAACTCAGATATTTAAGTGAAAACAAATTATTATGGGAATTTTGGCATAATTCAGAATATTAATTACGAAATCGGGAAACAATTTTGAATCAAATGTTATTTTTTATCTGTTTAAATACCAGAAAATGGGTTACAGTTTATTTGATGACTAGCTGGTGAATTACTACAAATTGACACATGCCACATTCTATCAAAAATCTTGTCTCCATAAGTAACATAAAGCCTTTATGTAGAAACGATCGGATAAATATCAAGGTGAAACGTCAGGTGACTTTCTGTCAAGCAGTTCTGTATATTTTCTGTGCATTTAAGCAATGGACGAATCTGTTTCAAGAAAATAAATATGGCAGGATATAGGTCTACTGTTTCTTAATAGGACAAGTACAGATACAGAGGGCGTCTTAAAACATAAGGGAAGAGCACACGCTCAAAGTCAGAACAGGGGCGGACCCAGGAGTTTGGATATGAAAAGGTCCAACCCAGGAAGACCAATAAGAAAACCTAAAAATGGGCCCCCTGATCCAGAAAAGGAGGAGCCACGGCCCGAAAACGGTTTAAACCCCGCAAAAGGGTTGTTTGCGTTCCAAAGGAGGGGTCCGGACCACTCCCCCCCCCCCCCCCCCCCCCCGTGGATCCGCCACTGCAGAATGCCCTTCGGACTTACAGTTCTGGCATATTTATCCTGAGAGAGTCCTTCAGTGCCTGTTTCATGTACATGTCCAATTCAAACAGGGCAAACACTGAACCCTGCGCTCTCCAGGTTTACTGCTGGCAAATGCTTCTGCAAAAACCAGGCAGGGCCATTCCTCTTCAGAATCTGAGCTGGACGTTACTGAGCTTCTCTCTGTTTTGATTCTTTTCTTGGCCCGTGGTTTTTGTTTCGATCTTGATTTTTCTCTGTTTGCCCTGGTCCCATCATTCGAATGTGATCGGTTAATAAGGTCAGGCAATGGAACATCATATTTGATATTTGAGGTGGTAACATTGGATGTTGCATCCGGTGTGGTCAGCAGAGTGGCAAGACCGGATGTGGTCCCAGATTTAGTAAGCGAGTTGACGAAAGTGGATGTGGCACCAGGAACGGTAGACAAGGTGGTAAGAGTGGTTGTAGCACTGAGTGTGGTGGTTGTAACCAGGTATGGTTAACAAAGTGTCAAGAGTGGATGTGGCACCTGGTGTGATTGGCAAGGTGGCAAGGGTGGTTTTACCATCACGTGTGGTATATGTAGCTTTAGGTATACGATCAACGAGGTGGGAAGAACAGTTGTGGCACCAGATATGGTTGATAAAGTGGCAGGAGTATGTGTTGTACCAGGTGTGTTTTACAAGGTGGCACGGATGGTTGTAGCATCACGTGTGCTGGGTGTAGCCTCAGGTGTGGTCGCCCAGGTAGGGTGCCGTCGTGGCACAAGATTTGGCTGACAAGGTGGCAAGAGAAGACAACGTGGTAATGGTGGCTGTAGCATCACGTGTGGTGGTTGCAGCCTTTGGTGGGATGGACGAGGTGGAAGGCGCATGCAGCTGTGACACCAGGTGTATTCAGCGTGGTTGAAAACGTCGGTTCGTTACTGCAGATGTGTTTGGCAAGGTGGCAAGAGCGGTTGTGGAAACAGATGTATAGTCAATGAGGTGTCATGAGAGAGTGTTGTACCAGCTGTGGTCGGAGAGGTGACTGTATTTATTATGGCAATAGATGTAATCGTGTTGTTCCAACAATGGAAAAGCAGCTCTGAATCCTTTGGGCCGGAACAGATTCTGTCATCGGCTCCTCGATCTTTCCAAAATTTAGGCACAAACCACATGCTCGGAATTTAACATTTCTGTCATATATATCATAAAATCCTACTGCCTTTCCTGCATGATAGGTTGTCATCCAGTCGTCAGCTGCTCGATTATAGAAACTTTTCAATGCTTTGAAAAATGTACGACTGAGGAATTGCATCTTGTGAGTGCAATGGAGGCCTCCTATGAACTTGCTACTTCAGCAAAAACATTTAGAATTCTTCGTAATGCATCCTGTCCATAGGCACCTAACGTTGATTTCCGGGTATATACTACGTACGAACCATCAGACTCTCTCTCTCTCTCTCTCTCTCTCTCTCTCTCTCTCTCTCTCTCTCAAACACCCCATATTATAATGTATGGAGATTTGTGTGTATACGTGTTTGTGTGAGCGTGAGTGAGAGAGAGAGTATAAGAAAAACATTAAAAGCTAATTTAGGAATTATTCTATCAAGACTTTAGGCGTATTTTTCTTTAAAGGGGGATTGTTATTCTAATGTTTTACAGGTTAGGCATATGTGAATTTTGTAGAGGGCATGGGCAGCAGTTGTAAGGCCCATATATAGTGGCTTAGAACAATCCTTGCATATATATATCGACATATCTTACAATAAATATATCAGTTTTATCCACCAAAATATTGCATTCAAATATCAAGGGAACCCATCTGTTGTATTATATTTACTGCATAGGTGTGGCACAACTTTCAAGTATGTGTGTGTGTGGGGAGTGGGAATAGTATAGTTTACCCCCTCCCCCCCCCCATTATTTCTTGGCCTAATATAATTGATTCATTAAAAAAGCAATGACAGACATTTGATCTTTAGTATCAGAAGATTGAATCAACCATTTTTCTTTGAATTCATCATTACCTAATTGAAATATACATGAGGTTGCTCGAGTCGTTTTGAAATTGACAATTGCGCAAGTCGTTTTTTGACGACTATGCGAGTCGTTTTTGAAACTGACAAATATGGGGGTCGTTTTTTTAATTGACATACACGGGGCCCTGTGAAATAAACGCGCGTCTTGTTAAATACACAACCAAGTTTGGTTTCTGATTAAAAATTTATTTACGGCAGGTAATGTACGGGTTGTTTGATGTAAGTTACAGAACTGAAATGTTCAACTGTACTGCAACTTACATAATTGAAATTTACAACAAACTCGAAACAGGCTTACAAAAAGGTCAATATGCATAAATTTGTGCAGAGATTGTTTCTGGTTATTACACATGGGGCGGGGGATGACACTACAGCCATATCCACTGCAGATTTTTTCATCTTGATCTCTCTGTCAAAACTTGCACATCTCTAGATCATGGTCCCATCTGAAATAGAGCCCGTGTGTCACTGTCTCCTTAACGGAAAAAGTTATAAAATCTCATCAGCTGTGTTTCACTGTGCGCCGATAAATGACGTCACTCCAACATCTTGGAGGAGACCTGCTGGATCAACTGTACCACTATTATATGAACTTCTGCCAGTTCACGCACGTCCGCGCACATGGAAACACATGGAAATTTAGAAGCCGAAATCCTTATGTGTGCATGATATGAAAATTAAATCAACTGTGCTTACAAGGAAAAAAATATGCCATTGCCAAAGTTGGACAAAAGTTACGGTACTGATTATATATTTATGCTAATAACTTAAAAAATTGCAAAATTCGAATCTAATTTTTGATATACAATTGAATCTTGATAAAATAAAGTGATTTCCCTTATAAAGGTCTCTCGTTGTAATATTTTTCATGTTACGTGAGTAAATATCTTTCCTGATTTTTTACAAAAGCATTATGTTCGGGCACATTACTTCAAGAAATAACATATAACTGACCTAATTAGGGACCTGTCCGTCTGTCCGTCTGTCTGTCTGTCCGTCCGTCCGTCCGTCCGTCCACTAATTCTTTTCCGGATAATAACTTCAGTTAGGATTGACGGATTGAGTTCAAACCTGAAATATGTATTAACCATTAATTATGGAAGATTCCTATCGGTTATGGAGTCCGGAGGTCAAAGGTTAAAAAAGTTATTCACAGTTTGGTGTTAAATTTTAGGTCCCTCTTTCAGCAGGGCAGAAATCATAACTGTAACCATAATTGTTTGTTCCACCTTTACAGTAGGACAGCTCCTAATGTCAACAGCAACGAGGCATGAAATATGGTCATAGTAAGTTATGCGGTAAAAAACATTACTGAACACCAAGTAAGGTTGCGCTCTCTTAGCAAATATGCATGCAAAAGGACACACACTGTTAACACAATAACTCGTCAAAAGTATTTATTATAAGGTCCCCAGACTCACGACAGTGATGGACCTTTTGATGGGCTACATCATGTTTAAAGATGGGTGACCTTGATGGATTTTCAAGGTCACAGAGGTGATAATGCTAAAATGATGTTAACCAAATAGCTCGCAAACACTTTGACTAACACTCACTGAACTTGCACCAGTAATGTTTGTTATGAAGGGCTAGGTCAAGTTCGAAGATGGATGACCTTGACAGAGGCGATAATTCTCAAATGATGTTAATACAATAACTCGCAAAGAATTTGATGAACAATCAAATTCTTTTCTGCATAAAAACTCCCCTAACATATGATGGATAGGATTCAAACATAATATGTATCACGCATGGCCTAAGGGAGAAGCTTATTGATATTTGGGTCAGAAGGAAAAAAAAGTAATACACATGGTGTTCAGTTGCTGGTGTCTCCTTCAGCAGGCCAGAAATGGATGAATCTTTTTCGAGTCACTCGTGTACAGCGGCATTACATTTTCACAGCATAATTTGTACAGACAGTTTGAAGATTCCCCAGAAAAGATACATGAAAAGGTAAGATCATAATGTTATTTGGGGTCCCTACATTCTTTTGAACATCCTTGGCAATGATGAGATTGTACTGTTACACAGGTTATTTTAACTTTTACTTTATCCTGAAAACAGGCTCTGAGCCACCATAGCACACCCTGTTGTTGCTATCATGATTTTTTACTGTTCTTACCAGTTAGGCAACTTTTGCCCTTTTAGCCTTTTAGCCATTTAACCTTAGTTGATTTTTCTATCAATAACTGATAGAGGTATGAAAACACTCAACAGCAGGATAAAAAAATAATGGTTCAATGTTTCAGATGAAAATTTGACATGCATGTGCCAGTATATTTAGACAGTCACTTATTAACTAAATCTAGTTCCTCATTTTGACCCTCAAACATCTCAGAATTTACATGTACATTCAATTATATTACATCTGCTGCTTTCCAATAATAAGCCTCTTTTCTTGTGAAAGTCTTACACTTTTTAACATGGTTTGTACAATCCCATTTTTCAATATTACATTTTTTACAACTTTGTAATTATTTGATGATATTTCTTTACAGATTGGACATTTGAAAACTTAAAAATTGGAAATTAGAAAAAGTTACATCTCAAAGACCATCAAAATGGAACTCAAAAACATTAAAAGCAGCATCAAATTGCTGGACACAGCTGTAATGGCTCTCACGTTTGCCATCATGTCAGATCAGAGAGACAAAACTCAAGAAAAATTAGGAGAAGCTGATAATGATATTCATCTTGAAAACATTAAAAAGGATATTGAGATAATGAGAACACTTTCTCCAGCATGAACGCAGAACTCAAGAAACAAAAGCAACAGATCAAAGCTCTAAAAGGGACAATCAACTACTTGAGATCTCCTGCAAAGTCTTCCAGTACATTTGAGACAAAACTTTCTCTGAAGGTGCCATGTTTGTCCATCCCTTCTGAAACTCCAAATGGTCACACTGGTGTGCCAATAAAGAGAAAGCTGGCTCCTGCATTTTCAAATGATGGTAAGAAAATAATTGTGGTTAAGTCAATGGATACTTTCAGACCAATTTCTTCAACACCAAGCCTACAATTATTAGAATCCTTATACACAGATTTCATTAAATAATGTGAGTTCATTCATATGTACCATTAAAATGAAATAATGCATAAATTGTTCTACCCTGTAGATACCGTGTATTAAATATAATCAATCATGCTTATACATCCTATATGAGTTTCTAATACAGCCTTTACCTATACACACCCATTACCTTCACATTTCAATGGATGCCATTATGGTTAGTTCATTCAAGTTTACAAGAATCGCTTTTGCAAAATCCTGCTTTTCCCATTGATACTAATACCTCTTTGAATTTAGACACTGCCAAGAAAGACACCCCCCCCCCCCCCCCCCCCCCACCTCTCTCTGTACAGACAGGACAGAGTCTGATGAGGAGCTATCTACTCTGGAAGAACCACATAATACATCGGAACTACATTGTACAGAGTCACAACCATCTGAGACAAAAGAAAGTGCAAATGAGCATAAACGCATATCCTGAGTCAAAAAGGAGCAGGGGTTTGCTAGCAATAAAAAAAATGGTGGCAGTACAAACAGAAACTGTGCATGGACTGTTATGTCCCTATCCATTTCAGTTTCTTTTTTTTTTATTTATTTTATTTTTTGGTGTTTTTTGTTTCTAGGTTTTATTTAAATACTGTATTACTTTAGTTTCTATCACTAGATTTTTTATGTGTGTCACAAACAACTATCAATGCAAACACTATGTATCAGTTGCAATGTGCTTCCATCTTTGACTGTCAATTTCATTTAGGTTTTCCTAATTTATTAAAATTCTTTTGTTGTTATGTGTTTTTAGTTTTAATTTAAATCACATACATCAGTTTGTAGCATGTGGTCACAGAAATTCTATATATGACACCCAACAACAAAGGTGCATACACAAACACAAACTTATATGCATGCAAAGCAGTGTGCTTTCCATTGTAGTTATTGTAGTTTATTGTTTATGTTGGCTTATTTCTTGGAATATATATGTATTTTTTTTTTCTTTTTAATTTGTAATTAATATTCAACTTTAGTAAGTACAGTGTACTTCATCATTCTTGTCTAATTTTTACAAATACATGGATTTCACAAGTTTATTAATCTTTCAGTGACACATGATTATTTCACATTGATTCCTGTATTCAGATATAATAATTTTTAATAAACATATTTCAGCTCTAAATACAGTCGGTAACACAAACCCAAAGAACACGTGAAGCATAAATATATAGATTATTCCCTCTAACTTTTTTATGCCATTGATTTCCAAATTGCACTCCCACCAGAAGACTTGATGTTATTGGGCTTTCCTCCTTTTGATCTTTTGTTGTATTGAATTTATCATTCATGTTTTATATTATCGTTTTAGACAGTAGGTGGTGATTTTAAGTTTGCATGTCAGTCCAGCATATACTGCACTCCACTGAATAATCCTTTCTAAAATTAATCTCACATAATAATTATTATTTGCATGATGTGCATGTTTTACTCTTCATCCAATTATACTAATATTTTTCTTTCAATTTGTTGTGAATGGAATATCCAATTCACCTATATTTTCTTTGCATTTCTGTCTGATGTAATAAAAATATGCTATACTCATTATTATAAATATTTAATGGTTCACAAGTGAATGATATTAATGTAAATTGTTATATTAAAAATCACTGTATACTGTTTCAGATTGTATACACTAGCTTTTAACTTCAATACTTAAGCCATTTTTACAAATTCTAATTTTTCAGAAAATTAATATAAAGTTGTAATACATTTCCATAATAAATTTTCCATTTCATTATCTGGAATACTATCACAAATAAACACAACCTTTTTGTTTCTGTAACTAATGTTACATATGCAGTGTCACTTTACTGTTCCCCTTCTTGTTTGCATGTGACCTGAAACATCCAAATATTTATGCCCTATGGCAGCCAAACTATTAATTTCAATAAAAATTGTAACACAGGCATATACTTCATTTGCTTTGTTCGCACAATATTGATATATGTTTTTACAGCTAAATATGTTCTAGGAATATATTAGAGCTCACTTACATAAAGTCTTACTTTGGAATAAATAAGATAACTTTCATTGTGACCTACCTACAACCTCATGCAGATTTATTTTTCTTTTCAGACTAAACAAAATTGGATACCTTGACCAAAATACTAACCAACACATTGTGAAGCAGCCAAGCCATCATAACAAGGAGCACAACACATCAAAGCCACCCATGTCAAATAAGATCAAGATTCAACCATATAAGGCCTCAAATTTTTTTTTGTGTCATCACATTCACATAAATTTGATTTTCATTTCAGATTTAAACTTTGATCATTACATGACTTCATCAAAATGCCTAAGACAAAGAGAAAATCTATGAAGTCACCACAGGAAGATAGGCTCAGAAAAGCCAACTTAAAAGTAATAAATAAAAATACATGTGACATTATTACTTTTCTTTCACCTAGATAATTTTGCATTTGCTCTTTCATTTACTGTTATCAGCAATTTTAAATAGTCATCATTCTAATCTCTTTCCCTGACTTTTCACCAATTATTATCACCATGCTCACATGATTTACTCAATGTTATCAATATTTCGTTTATTCATATTACATGCATACAAACATCTCATTTGGCTTTGCAACATTTTTTTTCTTTCAGAACACAAAGTCCAATGGAGAGACTGAGCTTCTCATAACTAACTTTATCGATCAACAAAAGTACTGTAGTTAAAGGCAATCTTCACCAAGGCAGTGCTATTTTTAAACAATATGCTGGCAAACAATGCACCTGCAATTCATTGACTTTTCTTCTAGACAGTACGACACACAACCTATAAAATCTCACGCCACAAGTGATTGATAACATACTGAGACATGGAACACTACTTTACACTAAATACTGCAAGATGCATAACAGCAGTATTTAATGGTCTCTGAGCTTGAAGGAACATTTCTCTATCAAAAACATTACTACCAAATGTCTATCTTAAGTGAATACTCTAGACTAAGTTCATCTGACGATTTGCAACATAGTGTATAGGAATTCCACAATATTTCTTCCTTCTTTTGGGAGATGTACATGGAGCTTCATACACCACTGACTTGTACCGCACAAGCAACAATAGCATTTATGCCTTTGATCCACATTCAAGGAATTCTAAAGGATTTCCATCTCCAACAGGAACTGCAGTTATCCTACATTATGAAACTAATGCAGCTCTACATCAGTATCATGTTGACCTTGCAAAGTCCTTAAAAGCAACATACTTTGAAATTGTAGCTGTCACTATTACAACCACAAAAGCAACTCATCATAGAAAGTTTTATTATAAGTGTTTTAGGACCAAACAACGATGACATCAGACAGATGTTCAGAAACAGGAAATCAAAATGAATGAGAGAGATCAAAGGAAAGCAAAACGAGAGCAACTGTCTGCAAAGGAAAAGGAAATCATTAAAAAAAACACAAACAGTCGCCAACAGAAAAGATTAGAGTTAGATGAACACACAAGAGATGAAATCAAAACAAGAGAAACTCAAACTCGCCAAGACAAAAGGTTAAAGCTTGATGGGGCAACAAAACAAGAAATTAAAACAACAGAGACTCAAACTTGCAAAGACAAAAGGTTAAACCTTGATGAGGCAACAAAACAAGAACTTAAAACAAGAGAGACTCAAACTCGCAAAAACAAAAGGTTAAACCTTGATGATGAAACCAGAGAACAGACTAAGCAGAAAGACACTCACAGTCATAAACAAAAAAGTTTAAAGCTTGATAAGGCAACAAAACAAGAACTTAAAACAAGAGAGACTCAAACTCGCAAAGACAAGAGGTTAAACCTTGATGAGGCAAAAAACAAGAAATTAAAACAAGAGAGACCCAAACTCGCAAAGACAAAAGGTTAAACCTTGATGAGGCAAAAAAAAAAAAACAAGAAATTAAAACAAGAGAGACTCAAACTCGCAAAGACAAAAGGTTAAAGCTTGATGGGGCAACAAAACAAGAAATTAAAACAACAGAGACTCAAACTTGCAAAGACAAAAGGTTAAACCTTGATGAGGCAACAAAACAAGAACTTAAAACAAGAGAGACTCAAACTCGCAAAAACAAAAGGTTAAACCTTGATGATGAAACCAGAGAACAGACTAAGCAGAAAGACACTCACAGTCATAAACAAAAAGTTTAAAGCTTGATAAGGCAACAAAACAAGAACTTAAAACAAGAGAGACTCAAACTCGCAAAGACAAGAGGTTAAACCTTGATGAGGCAAAAAACAAGAAATTAAAACAAGAGAGACCCAAACTCGCAAAGACAAAAGGTTAAACCTTGATGAGGCAAAAAAAAACAAACAAGAAATTAAAACAAGAGAGACTCAAACTCGCAAAGACAAAAGGTTAAACCTTGATGAGCAAAAAAAAAAAAAAAAAAAAAAAAAACAAGAGCCACAAGATTTCACTTACATGAGAAAAATAGACAACGGATTAAGCAGTAAGACACTCATTCTAGGAAACAGAGCAGGAAAAACCTATCCAAGGAACAACAAGACACTATTAGAAAAAAAATAATCCATAACAAAACATCAAATAAGGACTACAAGTGCCTTTCAGTTTGAAAAAAAAAAACTGAAGAATCCATTCAGCATTTCCCTGTATATATTTGCGCATGTTGCCACAGAACTTACTACAGAGAAACTGTCCAGATTCTTTCAAAACACAACTATACCAACACTAATAGGGCACTCTTGGCACAGTGTCTCACAGACAAAAAAAATCATTTGATCTTAAACAGTACATTTGTACTGCTTGTCACAATTCAATAAAAAAAAATAAGATGCCTCCTACATCAGTAGCAAACAATTTGAAATTGGATACCATACCAAACCAAATGAAAGACTTAGCTGAACTAGAAGCAATTTTGATATCACAAAGAATCTTTTCTTAATTCATTAATTTACCCAGAGGCAGACAAAAGGGTATAATTGGCTCCTTTGTAAATATTCTAGTTGATACCGAAAGCATCTGTGCTGCTCTTTCTCGAACTCCTAACCAGTCTGGCATAATTGATTTGAAGTGAAAGAGAAAAATAGCATGAAGTATATCATATTCACCAAAATATAAGACCTCATACTGCACTGCATGCTCTCAACTGGCTAGTTGAACATAATGAATTATATAAGAACAAAGATATAAGATCGGATTGGTTGGAGCAATGCCAGCTAGAAAATGAAGAATTGTCCAATTGCTTATTTTCACATCAACCACAAAATCAAACCTCTCACAGTCAACAACATCACCACACTGTGGATCCGCTTACACAAGAACCCACCCAAAATCAAAATAATGAGAATACAGAGACACAATATGACCGTGATTTACTTGAAGAACATGAAGAAAGTAATCAAGACATCCACGGCGACAGCAATTTTCAAGAAAAAGTTAGAGAGGTACAATATGATACATGTTTGCATCCATCTGACCATGCCAAATCTACAAATGATGTTTATTCTATGGCACCCGGTGAAGGAAAACATCCATTGGACCCTTTCAAGGTCAACCAGTGTGAAGCACTTGCTTTCCCACATCTCTTTCCATACAGCTATGGCACATTATTTTGGAATTACCAATCAAAACGACAGAAAAATTCCCATCACTCCTAAAAAGTATTTTATTCAAAGAATTACAAATCATGATAACAGATTTTCATCATCAATATCATATTTGTTTTTTGCTCTTAATGTTTGTGTAAAACACCAAATTCAGAACTCTGTCAATATAGCTCTTCGAAAAGCAAGGCGCAGAGATGTGGCTGTTGGACAAGCTACATGACATTTTTGTAAATGATGTCAGCATGCTCGGTATGAAATGCTCGCAATGGTTCGTTCCAAAGGTATCTTCACATGGTTCCTTACATTATCTTGTGCAGATTTACAGTGGCCAGAGACTATTCAAGCTATAGGTCTCCAACATAGAATGCACTTCACTACAGAAAACATAGCACATATGTCCTTTGAAGAAAAGAGCAAATGGCTAAGACAAAACCCTGTTCTTGCTCCAAGACAGTTTGATCATAGACTGCAGAGTTTTTTTCAAATATGTAATACAGTCTCTATCTGCTCCTCTTGGAAAGGTCACCCACTACTTTCAAAGAACAGAATTCCAACTTCGTGGCTCCCCTCATTGTCATGCAGTTCTCGGGGTAGAAGATGCTCCAAAATTAGACAGCTCTTCAGATCAAGAAATCTGTTAATAAATACATTATTTTGCAATATGCCTCCTGAAAGTCACCCATTGCGTGAACAAGTATTGACTAAGCAGCAGCATACTCATTCTACAGGCTGTACAACACATGGCGCTCTTTTGCAGATTTCATTATCCTAAACCTCCCACAATCAGAACACTATTGTCTAAATCAGAGCACACTAATTTAACCACATTATTGCCAGGATTGAAAACAAAAGAAATATTGTCAAATGTCAGTGATGTACTCACTCAAGGAAGCCCAAAAAATATCTGATTTAACTATGCAGCAACTTCTCGCTGCTGCAGGTGTAACAGAAAATGACTATTACAACGCGCTACAGTTTTCAAGAGTAGGCACTTTTATTGTTTACAGACGTCAAACAGATTCTATGAATGTCAACAACTACAATGAAATAATCTTAAGGAACTGGAAAGCAAATATGGACTTGCAGTTTGTAAGTGACCCATATGCATGCATCTCTTACATTGCATCCTATATTACCAAAGATGAGAGAGAATTATCACAAATGCTACGACAAGCAGTTAAGGAATTACATGATGCTGACATAAATGCTAGATTGAGGAAAGTCGGCAATGTCTATCTAAATAGACATAAGTACCCAGGAGGCTGCCTACAGACTCCTTAGCATTCCACTCAAACGCAGTGTGGATTCCAACGGATCTGCTAGACGATCGTATCGGAATTCTTAAACCACAAGCAATTCTTGATACTTTACAGGATGATGACACTGATATTTATATACCAGGAATAGTCAACAAATACCAACTAAGACCACTTCTTCCAAAATTAGATTCTTTGTGCTTGTGGGAATTTGTTGCTTGGTATGAAACATAACTTCAAACCAGTGTTCATCAGTCTATTCAAAACACTGAATTTACAGATCGTTCACTCCCGAAAACTATAAAGCATACAGATGGCCAAACAATAATGAGACGAAGACAAAATCCTGCCATTCCACGCTACCATGTATTTTCTGTCAACAAAGAAGGTGAAAAGTTTTATCACCAACAACTCATGCTCTTACCTTGGAGAAATGAAGAAACAGATTTTAAAGATGATAACAATCACTTACCATATCAAGCTGTGCTTCATCAAAACAAAGACATTATACTTGAAACAAAATCTAGACTTGAACATCACAGTGAATAAATTGAAAATGCTTTAAACAGTTATCATGTCACTGGCCCTCCTAAACATGCCTGGGATTTGCTAGATTCACAACTAGAACAAAACCAATCTGATGATGCAACAACCATAGCACAGCAGGAGGAATCCGAAGCAACACAACTTGAGGTCGGCGAATAATCCACCATTTTGGCAATTGCCACCAGACCAAATGCTTTGAAAGATGAACAGCTGAGGCAAATCATTCATACTCCAAATCACTAGCAAAGAAAAGTATTCACACATATTATTAACTGGTGCAAAGGCACAATAGCAGCCAAGACACCAAAAGCCAAACCACCACCTTTTCATATCTTTGTCACTGGTGGTGCAGGAACAGGGAAAAGCCAATAAATAAAAGCTATCTATCATCATGCATAAAAAATCTTACAAGAACCAGGTGCAAACTCTGATAATCCAGTCTTCCTCCTTACAAGTCCAGCTGGACCAGCTTCTTATATCATTGGTGGCACAACCCGACATGCAGCACATTTTTTGCCAAGGGGACGATATTATTCACTCAAATCAAACCCATCATTGCTGGCAACATTCAGAAATAGCATGTCACAGCTCAAAATTCTTGTTATAGATGAAATTTCTATGGTTGGCCGCACTATGTTTGCACATATCCACCGTCGACTTCAAGAAGCTAAGGACATATAAAATCACACAACTTTATTTGGAGGTGTCAGCGTTCTGGCTTTAGGCTTTTTCTGTGAACTCCCAGCGGTCCATCAGCACAAATTATTTGATCATGATAGATCCAACATCACTGACATTGATTCTGAAGAACTAGCAACTGTATTAGCTGGTCTATGGGGAAAACAATTTCTCATTCATTAAATTAGATGAAATAATACGTCGAAAAGACGATCATACCATTGCTCAGATTCTAAACAGAATATGAACAGCAACTCATACACTCATACAGCTCTAAACACTAGGATAATTTCCCCTGCTGATTCAAACTATCCTAGTAATGCACTACATATCTTTACAACACTGATGTTCACAAGCACAATACCCTTATGCTCAATCAACAAACAAATCACAAAGTTCAGATAACTGCTACTACCAAAATACCACAGATTGTCAAAGATTTTGACTTAAGCCAGGATCTGAGAGGACTATAACATACACTTACAATATGTATCAGATGCAGATATTGCTGATAGCTTAGTCAAGGGTGCTACTGGTGTAATTTTAGATATTATTTACCATGAAAAGCCCTCACCATTACCAAGAGCCTTAATTTTCAAATTTGACAATGACAGAGTTGAACGAATGGCCAGACAATCCTCTGAAATACCACTTCGACCAAACGAAAAAGGTGTACCAATTCTCCCCGTGGAAATAAAACAAAATACAGGGCGCTTTGAAACTTCTCCAGAGATCACAAGGACACAGTTTCCTATCATTCTGTACTGGGCTTGCACAATTCACAAGGTACAGGGTACAACATTAAGTCAAGTTGTCATTTCCTTCAATAAACTCCTCAAACCAAAGGGCAAGCATATGTAGCATTCAGTCGTGCAACCTCACTACAAGGCATTTCTCTCTCAAATTTCAAACCACATTCCATTAAGACAGATTGTGCAGTATCAGAAGAAATACTAAGACTGCAACAACACAAGCAAGCCACCCTCATTACTGACAAGATCCTTCCCTTGCAGGAAACTGTCATCCGTTTGTGCTTTTTTCAATTCCCAGTCACTCGGTCCTGCACACATTACTGACTTTATTCATGATCCATATATCCAAACATCTTCTGTTTTGGCGGTAACTGAAACATGGCAACACACTGATAATTTCACCATCCCTGGGTATAGAAACTCAATATTCTGTGCCAGAACATCACATCATGGTGGAGGTGCAGTTCTCTGCTCACGTGGAAGATGTTCATTGCAGAAACTACCTCTACAGACTTACTCCACAATTGATACAGTAGCAGCAAATCTAATCATACAAAAATACAAGACACAACTACGATTCAGTTGTTACTCATGTATTGTCCACCAAGAACTCCATTATATGAAATCAGTGATTGAGATGAGTGCCCCCAGGTGCCCCCCCCCCCCCCCATTTGAGATTGCTAAAAGTATTTTTTTAGTATGTGTTTGACCTTCCAAAGTCGTTCATACTATAACATAAACCCTAAAAATGCATACAAAAAAGAAACAGGCAGTCAGTTGCAGTCAATCCAGTGCTTCCTTTACTTTCCACCACAAAGACCTGCCCCTCTGCAAATTCTCTCATGTCACACCGTAAATAATACAAATAGCCATAGGGGTTTTAATTTATCAAAGTGTCACTGGTCAAGCCAGCGCCTGCAGAGAAGCTGCCATGCTGAGAACCTAGGTCCTGACAGTCCTTTACACTGGTTCAAGCGAGAATGTCCAGATCATGAATGCCCAGCATGAACCGGACTGTTGGTCAGTATGGTCAGTCTTAGTCAGTCAGATTTGCTTGTGCAATGAAAGGATATCGTGTTCACATCCAGTGTCGGTATTGTGTATTGAAAAAAATGTCAATCAACTCATAGCCGAAGACATCTGATTTCTTGGCCAGATCTTGACTTCACCTGAACTGTGACTCAATAAGGTATGTAAAATTAAATTTTCGTTATATCAGTCTTTATAAAAACAGGGCCGTTGGAAGTTGAACAAGGGGTCTGGGCTCTAATGTTACACCAAGTATAGCGTTGGCTTGCTGCCTCTCAACTGCTACCCCGACCCGCGCCCCCCCCCCCCCCCCCGCCCCACCCAGTGCAGATGTGTGGCCAGGCCAACACGACAATGACTCTTGCTTACTTTTAATTACCTGTGAAAGGGTTATGTTATAAAGTCAGCTTAATCATGTGTGCTAATGATATTTCAAAGTCCCACCTCTACTTCTGAGATGTTACTTTTTTGCATTCAAAGCTCTTGACTGAACCCCAGACCTTCAGCTTATGTTAGTTATTCAATATAATCACTAATTCATTACAAACAAGGCACTTTTGCCATATTTTCCAGACTTTTCATACAATTATCCAAAATTTCCTTTGATGTCAAAAATTTTATTATTTTCTGAAAATCTGACACATTATGCATTTCATTAGCATATAATCATTATCATATAAATGATTTAAAAATTGTTTTCTGTTTAAAGCAATCCCTTCCTGGTAAATAATCGATCGGGCATACTTTTTCTCTTATTTTTATTATACATTTTATTTATATACATTTTTATTATACATTATGACAATCATGGACCTGTATATTCTGTACATAGTGGTACAGGCAACATATGTTCACCTGGTTTTTTTCTGATACATGTCATAATATGTGTTGGTGCAGAAGATTCTTGTTTAATGTTATAAATTGAATCTGGCGTTTTTTAACCCATAACAAGTATTTTACACCCCAGTAACAAAAGGAAACCTAGAACTCTGCCCTACTGACCCTGTCCACACTGGATATGCTTCAACCGGGCCTGTTAAAATAACCTTATCAGGTTTATCCCAAATGAATTAGTTTTATAGCCCAGCTGACTTTAAGTCATCTGAGCTACAGCGATGACCCTTAATGTCCATGCTCTGTCCGGTCCTCCATTCAGAGGGCTATTTTTTAGGAAGTGTCACATCAAAACAAACGGACCTGGGTGATGAGACCCAGGGTGCTTTAAATTTCTGTTGCGTCTGCTGACTATAGCTGCATATATCATAGGGGAAAAATTGTTCCCTGATTTATCCAATCATTTAAATCAGAACAGGGAAGAAATTATGGCATTAGCTGAGGCTAAATATATAATATATATATCAAGAGCGCATTGTTTGGGACTAGAATCACACTGGTTTATAATAATTGTTATTATTATCATTATTATTATTTTCCAAGAAACTAAAACCCTAGCTGCCCTGATCATAAAACCTTGGGCTGCCGCCCGCTAGGCCAGTTTGTAGATCCAGCACTGTCAAACCAGGGCACAAATAACAAAATGGTGAGGCTACATTTTTTTAACCGCATATACCATTTAACATGTATGATTGTGCCATCAATCTTTCCGAAGGCAAACCCATTTGCACGTGGTAGGATTGTGTGCTCCTATTTTTTACAATTACAGATGTACACGTGTATATTTTCGGAATTTTTGAAGTATAATAAACACATTTTTACATATATTAGTACTATATTATTGATTTAACCTTATTTTGCCTATTTTAAAAAAATGGTACAAACAAAACGTTAAGCCTACGTAAAAATCTAAAGAACAAGCACCTATCAACACAAGCCAGTCACTTATGGATAACCCCAATCATGTTAAATAATTTTTGCAGTATTTTCTCTGATTTTAAATGAACCCCCCCCCCCCCGCCACACACCCCCCATCCATTTTGGAGATTGTGGTTCTAAAGTTAGCATATTCATCATACTCACTCTTTGAACACTTGCCCTCCCGCATTCCTGGAACCGCCCCGATACGACACTAGGCTGATCACACTGATGTATTTAAAAGAAATTATTTTTGCTGCATTGGTATTTGTGGCTGCATGACCACATGATGCGAAAGAGTCTGCCGATAAGTATTTATATACATGGAAAGCCTATTGTATTTTTATTTTGTAATCTAATTGCTTTTTGTCTTCAAATAAAGGTTATTATACAAATTGGTGCATTCAGCTGGCTGTGAAAAGCTGCAGTATTATATTTTAGCAATTTGTATAGACCTATAACAAATGTTTTAAATGTCAATCAATTTAAGCAAATACTTAATGGTTATAATGGAAGCTCAGATTTAATCAGTCTGGTATGAGTCTAAGAGATACGTATAAAGCATTTCAGATTTATGTATCCTCTCTCTCTCTCTCTCTCTCTCTCTCTCTATATATATATATATATATATATATATACAAATTAATATATTTGTGTAAGCCCCTTTTTTTGACATGGAGATAAACTAAAATTCCCATTTCTATATAATTAAGCTAGAGTTTTAATATGCTGCGGTTCATATGCTGTCATGTGTTGGTTTAAATTTTCTCAGCATATTAGTAGGTTATAGATGTAGGCCTAACAGAAAAATATAAGTTCTGTATACTGGCACCCTTACTTGCAGTTAGTCTCTTGAGTATCTGTATAACATTATGGCTACTGGATGCTGAAGTGCTGTGGTTCAATTTGGCATCACTGGGTATTGTCAATGTCAGGCATCACACCTGGGTAGACCTATAGGTGATGCAATATTTTTTGTTATCATCCATGTTAATTTTTTTGCCACCCAAATGACCCAATGGCAATTACCATGGTCAAGGTGAAAATTAATAAACCAAAGGAGCACAATTAATTCACACTTTATGTAAATTCTGTAATATCTATATATTAATAGCGTAAGGCGATTTTTGTGATTTTCCGTATCTCCTCTGATACCACCGTACGGATTGCCATGATTTTCGACATACATATGCTCTGGGTTTGTCCGAAGAGATTCCGCCCCCTTTTATTTGCAATATTTGCGTATTACCTGCATAATTAATAATTTTAATATTTGCTCCCCCGCGGGCGCCTCTTTTCTTTGTGTCTTCGGGCCTGGTAACACAATGGCCACAGAGTGTTTGATGGCGGGACAGAGTTTTTCTTCGGGCCTATCTGGGCTTTTCTTAAATTTGCGGTGACCGGCCCGAAATAATCCCCATTGGTGATCCCTTCTCAAAAGACAACCTCCGCGCAGCGAAAAGGTCTATTGTGCACAAGGAGATCTCGCGTGAGCAAAATGCTCAAAAGGGGGATCTTTCAAAGAATGAAAATTTTCCGAGCGGTAGTGAATGCAGGGTAGTGTGTATAACCCGAACCCCACGGTCCCCGGACCCCATAAACCTATTTTCTCATTTTCCATTATTTATACCGATAAAAACACCACTATTGATGATGTAAGGACAGAGCAAAGTCCCTAAATGTTAAATGACCGATTCACTGAATGATTTATAATTACAAAAATATTTCGATGAAGACGGACCTGATTTACTTGAATTTGCCGACTGTTAAATTTTGACGGACCCCAGTAACCACCGCTAATATTTTTATTTATGACTAAAAGAGGACAAAAATAGCACTCATGTCACACACTAAATATAATATTTGTTATTTTAAATGAAAATATAATAGGGCGGACACAGTGGGGGAGATTTAATTTGAAGTGCACTAACAGTTGAGCGGACCTGAGACTGATATATCAGAGCACTTCCACATAACAACAGGTTTCGTGCTCCGTTCATAACAACCATGCAATTTTAAAGTTGGCAATTATATAAATACCGAAAGGAATTGTTGATTTCTTGCATTTCAAGCAACTACAGGTTCCAAAATAATGAGTTTGTAAATGTTTTAAATTATAATACTTTTTAAAACGCTACACAAATGAAATAAATAGCAAAAATAAAATTATGAATAAAAACTGAGACAGAAATGTAAAAATATAGATACAAACACAATAATAAATCACAAATGTGTCATGGCTAAACGTGATGTCAAATACATGTATGTACTAAAGAAATGGTAAAACAACGAGAAAACGGGGTCCGTGTAATCCGTGAGGTCCGTGCCCCAGGGTCCGTAAGTGTTTTTTTTATTATCAAATTTTGTTGCAAAACAGACTATTTTTTTATGTTTTAACCAAACATAATATAAAATATGTCTTTAGATACGATTATGCTAAAATATCTGGACAAATTACCATGAGAGTTTAAGAATTACAAATTTTTCTTGGGTTCCGGGATCCGGAGTGGGATCCGGGTTTTTAACACACTGCCTGAACGCAGTGACTGTCTCACTGGAAAACATCGAGGATCGCATTATAAGGCCTTATGAAGGTGCAAATATTTTCGTCATTTCTGACAACGCTTCATGGCCTACAGGTACACTGTCAATCAACTTAAACCATACCATTCGATAGCATTTTTTGTTTACTTTCTAATAATACAAAATTAGAGCGAGTGTACTTTCTGATACTACCAAATAAGAGCGAGAAAAGTTCCTGTTTAACCCAGCACATTGGTAAACCCCTCGGCATGCTTGTTTAATGACCGCATGAACACAGCATGGCTAGCACGGGTTACAGGACGCAGGCAACTTGCAGGCGACACAGGAAATGACCCGTGACCATGGAGACGGTGTTTCAGTTTGGGTTGCGAGCTCACACATATACTATTGTGTTTATTCACCATTCCAAGCATAATATTGAGATTATGGGCCGTTTTCCACAATACGAATGCAACCAGATGCAAGACCACTACGATACAACCCTGCATATTACTAGTATCACAACTCGAGTAGGCTTACTAGCTCAATCATCCGATTGCCTACTGAGTCGGGTTGTCACGGCTAATAGGAAATATATATAGAGGAATATTTTGCTTAAATATGATCAAAAACAGATAAGGTTTTTTTTATATAAGGCAGTTTTGAAGTGTGACAATGGGATGTTAATGGAAAATTGAGGTTTTTCCTTAATATCTCAACGGAACGAAGTCATAGTGACCCAATATTCGGTATGTTAGGAGATTTAGGGGATATTTTACTGTATGCCGAATTTTAGATCCGTAAGTCCGAATTTTCAAAACCTTCCAGTTTAACAGACGGATATACAGACAGGCGGAAAGCCGATGGACAAAGGACCATCGATAAAGCTCAGTTGACTTATAGCCAGTTGAGCTAAAAACAAACAGCACAGAAACCCATACAAGAGAAAAGGATGCCAACATGGACCATGCACTGATGTGCGCTGTGCTGGTGATAATCTATGCCAGCCTAGATATATATATATATATATATATATATATATATATATATATATATATATATATATAAAACATACATCTTTCAACTAAAAAATAAACTGGTGCAAAGAAAGAGCACAGGGTTTTCCGCTCAGACTGGTATGAGAAATGTTGCTGGATATATCTTTGTACTATGCGTTCAAAGGTATTTCTGTCACCTTGCAAAGAGAAACAAGCTAATACAAATGAGAGAGAAGTTAGGGGATAACTTAATTGAGCTTGGCTTTGTTACTGGAAGAAAACCAGTGAAAGATTTACAGCCCATGAACAGTCTGCAGGCCACAGAGAGGCAAAAAATGTGCAGAACTTCAGAAACAGGAGCCTATACTGTATGTGAACAGCTAAGTCTACAAAGCCATGAGGACCTGAGGCGCAGGCAAAGATTTTTTATGAGATTTTTATCAATTATTCAGATGTTTGCAAGGCAAGGCCTGGCTTTAAGAGGACATGAAGAAGAATTTGATGCAGCTGCTAGAGTTACGTGTGGATTATGTTCAGGGGCCGAAAGAATGAGTGTAAGAGGGAAATTACACATTAAATGTCGTCGGGAATAAACTAATTTCAATGATGGGCCAAAAGGTGTAACTAGAAAATATTGTAGGAAATGGAGCATTCTTGGTTTTCTGTTAATGCAGATGAGACAACAGACGTTACAAATAAGGAACAGTTTTCCTTGCGTGTGCGCTGGATTGATGAGCAATATGAATTCATGAGGAATTTTGGGGAACGATAGCTGTGCCTAAAAATTATACGCAAACCCTCTTTGATTTACTCAAAGACATGCTGATTCGCTGCACTCTTCTTTTGACCAATTATCATTGGCAGGCATTCGACGGGGCGGCAATAATGGTGAGTCGTTCAAAAGGAATATCCAGGAGAATCCAGTATGAGGAACCTACAGCATTGGTCGTGCACTGCTTGGCGCATTCTTTTAATCTTTGTTTGCAAGATGCCGTAAAAGAGTGCATGCCACTGAAAAGGGCGATGGAAATCTGCACTGAGTTAGCAAGGCTGCAACAACTTTCACCAAGAAGAACCGCTTTGTTTCAGCAAAAGAACCCTTCTTTCTGATGATGCCCCTGCCCAGGTAGCACACCAATGTTGGCCCAACGTTGGGCCAACAATATCTCTTTTGTTGGGCCAACGTTGGTACCTGACGTTGGCCCAACGTAATTTTGTCCGTTGGGATAACGTTAGTCCGATGTTGCAGACTAACTAGTGGGCCAACAGGAAACCAACCATTCGCCAACATGAAACCAACGATGGCCAACATGAAACCAACCATTGGCCGACATGAAACCAACCATGAGCCAACATGAAACCAACCATTGGCCTACATTATTGTGCTATGGAATGACATTGGTCCTACGTATCAGACTCACCATGGGTCAACATAAAAACACTTTGGTCAACATTATGCCACTGCAAGAAAAAGCAAGACACAAATGACCTGTTTTCATAATTTTATAAATAAGACTGCCTTAAAACATGTTGCTTCATTTCTGCTCAGTTTCAGAACTTGAGGATCTTGATCTTGGCTGCTGATTAGATGCCTCCTTCTCTACAATTAAAAAAGTATATATATATTTATAAATATATATATATATATATATATAAATATATAGTAATTATTTATGAAAATGTAATAACTATGTACCAGCTCTTAGCATCCCGCTAATATAGCACTATTGGGTTTTTTTTTCTGCAAACACATATACTATCGGTATATATATATATATATAAGATCCTTAAAAATATTCATGTAAATTATAAATTGAATTAACAATGGTTTAAACAGCACAACCAATTAACCATTAACACCTCCAGATAAATATCAGGTAAATATAAATCGTAACACCTGGTTGAATTCAGAAAAATAATATTCTTTATTGTTAAGTTGCCTAAACAGAATTTAGCAATTTTTCCTATAATATATTTTTTTAAATTTTATAAAACTTTAAAATTTGCAATAAACTTATTCTGAAAATGTACGTTAATTCAGAATCGTTAAGTTGCATCATTATTAATCATTTGTTTGTTTCATCTCATGTTAAATTTTGCATACACATGTATTTTATTATCACACAATGTTTAACCCTTTACTGTTTACAAGCCACTAAAGAGCACTCTAAATGGGCAACTAGAATGCCATGATATGTATAGATTCTTTAAGGACAAAAATATTGCAAATTATTTCAATGTTTCAATGATTTTCAATAATCTTCAGCAAACCCTCTTAGTGGGAACTGTTGAAAATTTGATAAAGATACAAAAAAAAAGCTTGAAAAGATATGGCTGTTAGTGTAAATATAAATAGTGTCAGAATTTGTCGGAAATCTAAAATAAATTTAAACAGTAAAAGGTTAAACTGTATCTAAATGCAACAACAAGGCATCTTTGAGATTATTCCTTGAATCATTATTCCAGAAACAGTTTTGTACACTGGAAATTTCAGCTTTATTTAATAACTAAAAGAAAATATTAAATAAACGTGATTAGCAATTCAATTTTCAGAAAAGGTACACATACGTTTGGTTGGATGCGAGTGAAATAATATCATTATTCTTATTATTATCTCCACTATAAAATAACACTGAAAGGAATATTTAACTTCACACATGTTGAAAGAGAACACAAAGATTTTTTTTTCTATCTTGAAAAATGGAATTCCTTGTATTATGAAATTTGTGGAATGTGCACTTTAATCATTGAAACCCCTGTGATATTTGATATTTTGCAGTCTTCAAGTCCATTAATAGGATTTTTAAGGAAAATAGAGGTTTTTCCATAATATCTTGAATGAACGAAGTCATAGCTTCCCAGTTTTTGGTGTAGTCAGAGAATCTAACTTAAAATCTAACTGCATGTTGATTCTGATTCATAGGTCTAATGGTGTCAAACCATACTTGTTAAAGGATGTTCAGATGGATGGATGACAGATTTACAGTCAACTGAGCTAAAAGGATGGAAAATCACTTTGTTCATACCTTTTCTTTCCTGCCTCCTTTTTCGTCCCCAATTCCTGTCCAAGGCATATCTGAGCCAGTTTCGAACCCCCTGCTCCGCCTCGGCCTCCTTTACTTGGCTCTTCTCAGCTGCATCTGCAAAATGAAGCCAAATATTTTTCATCTAAAGTTAGTAATTCCATTATTCATATATTCTTTTCTAATTATGTTGAATTTAATTTTAATTATCAACATACATATTCATGATTCCACAATTAATTACCAACAATTGTTAGAAGTACATGTATCTTAAAGTACCTGAACAATGCAGTCATTAATGAAAAGCAAAGACATAATTACAGGCTTATAGGTAAAATACCATCAGATATAAAAGCTCATATTAGTGTCAACCACAAAGTAATGTTAAAGCTTCATGTTACTGAAACACTTTGACTAAAAATCTATGTTGTACTAGTCTAATTCACAACCCTCTAAGTGTTACCAATGTTAAAGAGTGCACTTGTAGTAATCTACCTGTAATCAATTTGGCTAAACCCAGTTTTGACAGTCCTCTCTTGTTTCCCCTTCCTACCCAGTTGAATTGACAGGCAAGTGAATCTGTGAACACTGCTGCCATTATTCGGCCAATCACATCACGTGGCGTAAACCCTCCAAGGGAAGTCAGGTAGGAACCCTAGGTATAAGAGAGAACATTTGTCTTTTAACATTTATAAATTCAGATGTGAACTGTCTAATATCAGCTGTAATATTTCATAGCTGATATACATCACTCTTTTCCCAATATAATGCAAAAAAAAAAAAAAAACTGTGCTCAGCTGAACTTTCAAGCTAATTTTGCAAAATTATAGCCAACAGAAAAGAACTTAGTGTTATAGATATATACGATTTGTTTGTATATCAGCATATGAAAAGCTGGAACGAAGTTGAAATACGTTGATAAAAATTTTACTGCTCTGCTGAGATGTCACATAACATAATTCTGTAGCTCTTCCAGGTTTTCCACATCTTGCTCTGTCTGCAGAGGCAGTGGAAACTCGTCTATTTCCTGATCAGGGGGATTTGTAGCGTGTTGCTTATTCAGCAGTGCTTTCAGCAGCGCTGAATTTTGGCGTACCTGCCCCTTGATCTCCTCAAGCAAAGTGAACAGCTTTAGGTCCCTGTGAAAACATATATAAAATTATCAACGATCACATTTCCTGATGTAGAACCATACTGTACTTTTGAAATAAAGTGAACACACATCAGATGTAATATTAGTCTCTGTAGTTATATTACAGTTAAAAATTATAAACAAAATATATTACTGTAAACACATAAAACTTTTGTTTGAATCCCAGTGAACAAATATGGCTGTCACATATACAGAATAATAAGGAAATAACCGGGTAAACTCTCAATATAACAAGCCTAAAGTTATGTTTTAGTCTCTCTACTAAATTACAGACTGTATAGGATATTCTTTTAGGTTCATATAGGTTTCCCATTTCTCAAAAACATCACACTCTTTCACCTTGAAGGTAATCTATGATTAAAGTTCATAACACCAAACAAAAGCTTATATACAGCTTCCTACAATAAACTGAGCACTTAAATTGGGTACCCCTTAGAAACTGAACAAGATGATCAAGAAACATGGTGTGATCATGTGCCACAACCTTTTACCACCTAGTTAATATATTCTAAATGTCCTACATCAAAGGAAAAAAAAGATGTGGTGTAGTATATCATAGAGTACTATAAATTTTGCAAGTTTGTCTGGCAGCTGTGAAAGATTAAAACATTTAAATCCAACAAACATTTCATGATTACATGAGATTACAAAGATCCAATATTGTTTTACATTTTTTATTTCTTGTTATTGCATTACGGTTAATATCTCTAGGTATCTACCTGGAGGATGTTGGTGCTTGAGGTGGGGATGCTGGGAGCATGCCTTTGGCACCTGCCATGTCAGGTCCACTATTGGCTCTGGAATTGAACAAATTCATAATATGCACTCTTTATCAACTTTAATATTTTAAGATTATTTATGAAGTGTTCTCCATGTACAGTCAATTTTATAGACTATCCCACATGCATTGCAACCAATCCTAAGGATATAAAATACTAGTGGTTGCATGTAATATACATTAAAGAAAATATATACTTTGAAAACATGTTTACTATTAAGTCAGACGTTTATACATCCTAAGATATATACAATTTATATTCTGACTTGTAAATGTGGCAAAAATTATCGATATTAAGTTAGACTCACCTAGAAGTGGAGGCCACAGGAAATGGTCTTACAAGTGGAGGGGGTGCAAGGGCATCATGTTTCCTCCCATGATGTTTCTTTTTCTTCACAACTTGCACAGGCTCTGTATCATCAGAAGATTCACTACAAATGTAAACATAGGTCTTTTAGAAAACCATCATCTGTCAGGTCTCAAAACAATATTAAGGTGACAGAGAGTCAGAGATTCTATTTTAGATTCTTATTTGTATTTGTACCCTCTATCCCTAAAATGCACCATTCTTACAGATATAATGTTAAATTACTGTATGATAAATTACTGTATTCCCAAGCCCGTATACAGTCTGGTAATAATAGACTGTACCAGTAATAGTCAATGAGTCCTTTATAGTGTGAGTTTAAAAGAAATCACTAAAACTAGTAAAGTTATTTTTGCTGTCTGGGGTTCTAACCAAAAAAAAAATAATCACTACTAATAATCATCACTTACCTGCTGGATGGATGCTCAGATGTCCTGCTTGTCATGCCCTCAGTGGCAGTGGGCTGGGTTTCCTCCTCTGAGTTGTACAGCTTCTTAGCAGGAATGCGCCTGAGTAATCAATGATACATGTAAACTTAACGACATATGTCATCAGTATTTAACAACCAGTTATCATTGACTGGACAATATCTGGAGCCAGCAAAATGAATGACTAAATCTGAAATTACAGCCAAAAATCATTTAAAACAGAAAAATAAAATGGCCTGTCAACCAAGTCAAACAAACTGTCTGGCATATTATATTAGAACAAAAATGCACATATTTACATGTAGTTATCATATATTCGTGTAATATACATTTATTTTAAACACCAAGAAAACCTGTCATATCCAGATACAACTGGAACCACAGTTTTATTTTTTTCCTGAAATGTTATAATTCTTTGAACCCAGTAAAGTTAGTTTCAAACACAAATCTTATTCCTGACATCTATGGTTAACATCACAAACAGTCAGAATGTGAATTCTCTTTAACCAAAGACACGTACTTCCTCTTTGAGTTGTCATCGGTTGATGACAGGTCTAAATGCCCTTTTGCAGCCCTCTTGCATTTAGCCCGAGCTCTCTCATAACTCTCTGCAAGTGAAATGTACCAACATATAATATCCTCACTGCTATTTGTCCAGCCTTCTGCACTAATAACGCACTTACTACTTAAAACCAAACTACTTAAAAAACATAATAGCTACATGATTTCCCCTAGCTCCGTCCCTGAAAATCTATAATACTGGTCTAGTGGGTCCCAAGATTGATGTATTAACTAGACCTTTAACCAGTCCTATAACCAGACGATAGCTACTGCTATCGTGACCTATCCATAAAAGAAGAAAACTTCAAATTAGTCAGCCTTAAAGCAGCCTTCCCACCGGCCATCACCATAGGTTGGTAATGTACTGAATTTCAAGAATTGCTATTTACTAATCAAAAGCTGACAATTACTAATCTAAAGATTCATCTGGCAGCCCCCTGACAAACATATGCAAAATATGACACAATAAATATCTATTAAATATTTTAGTTTCAAAGAACAGTTAAAAACAGACTTTTTTTTAATTCGGTAACAAATATGCTAACTTATTATGCAAAGCAACAACATTTGACATAAAGCCACATTTCCATAAATCATTAAATGTGAGACATTTTCTTTTATTAGCACCATCACTCTATGCTTAACCATACAATGTTATTACTGCCACCTCTAGCAGGCTTGAATTAATATACATACACTGTGTTGGCCACACCTGTCAGTCTGCTTCCCGATCTTCAACATGTTAGATATGGGAACTGATCTGTCATTGCCGCAGCAATAAGCAGAAGCTTAAATCATTATAACTGACCATGACCTGCTCAAATGTGTGAATATCGGGCCTGTTTTACTATAAAAAACAATGCTATACTTGTTATACGCTCAATGTTACTTAAAAAAATATGACGGAAAGGCACATGGTACTGACCTGTCAGTTTGAGGACCTCCACTGATCGCGAATCCCAATCTGGTTCTGGTGGTGCTCTGCGCTCAATGGCTTTCGTCAGAGCTTTGCCCTTGAAAGGTGGCCACATGCACATATTATTCCCACTCAACCAGCTTTTCGGCACAGGCTCCACCGAATTATCCTCCAGGAAATGCACTACGGCATACATGGCTGCTTCTCTAAAATTACGAAATGTATTATTTTTTAATATCAAAAAGTAAAAATCAGCATATAAACAATCACAACCCATATAATTCCCTGCTTTTAACATTTACTGATTATATGTAACTAAATACTAAAATCTCCCTTTTGATATATATTTAAAGAAACTAGCAATGGCTAGGTTCAGAGCAATATATTCTGCTATCACCATATTGTTTGAGGTGTTTGTACCATCACTGCTTATTTATGTTTCAGTCAAGTCATGGAAGTGAAACTTAGGGAACCAAAATTCACTGCACAATGTAGCTTAGACATTATTCCTCATGCAAATCAAATGCATTTTACAGCACAATTTTTGTATAGCATTTCAACACAAATTCTTTAAAAGGTGATAAATCTATCTGATGTTAAAGAAACTAGAAATGATTTTTATTTTAGTCTGGAGCTTAATCAACACAAAAATAAAATAAAATTACCCAAAGAATTATCATAAATATGAAGTCCTTCACCATTTCTGTAAGCATTATCAAGTGCTCCGTAGTGCTTCCCTGGGCTGAATAACACCCATTCATTGTGACTATATAGAATAACCAAGCCTAAGGGATCAAATGCAAGTTTGTTGATGCAGTGGCAGACCTTGTACCTTGCCTCCTTGAGACCCCCTTTGTGGAATCAGAGAGCCTGATCTAATGAGGATGGCCAGATCCATTCTGACCTAGAATAACTGCATGGCATGTGCCACTTTCACCACCAATAAACCTAATTTCACCGTTTGTTTCACAAATGTTTCTTTGTAAAGCTTTAATCATAATCGTATAAACTCAGTCTGACTGGATGTAGGCATAGCAACTTTGTATAAAATAATATTCTGTCACGAATGAAGCAATGGAACGCAAACAAATCCCCCGGTAAATGGTAGCAAAACGACTTTAAAAGATATATTACTTGGCTCTAAATGTATTAGATTTTGTCCAAGGTGAGTGACAGCAGCAATATTTAGTTTGCAGGAGTCAAATGGATATGTGAAGAAAGAATCCCTCTTGGTGAATTTCTGGCAGATTATCTTTTAAGAATTTTCATGAATTATAATGTTCCTAATAATATAAACACTGTCACCCACAAGTAATGCATTATCTGTCTTTGTAGTTGACAACATATAGTTTGCCATATGAATTTGCTTATACTGATCACAAAAATCAATATTTTCAGGAAGTTGGCCATTGTTGTGTTTCTTCTTGCAGAATACCACGTCTTTTTCTGGGTTTTGCAATGATCATTTATTCGGTTAGCCGGCGAATAACCTGCTCAAGGGGGCACTGAGGTTTTCTCACTAGTTTCTTAATGGTTTGAAGAAAATTTTCAAAAGGAAATGCAGAGAAATTATCCACTGGACCAAACTGTCCACAGTGCGCTGCTAAATGTGTCAGAGCGTGTACATTATATATCAACATTTCCTGACCATAGATATCACCAAAATGTTCTACAAACAGAACAAGTAGTTCCTCCGCATAATCACAATAATCTGTACAGAAGGTTTGGCCTGACAGAATTGTGATCCCAACATAAAACAGTAAGAAGTTTTTATACAATATATCCGGAAGTTTTCCTCGAAGAGCTACAGGACCTGTGTACAATAGAAAAGTCCTAAATTCTGTGGCTTTCCACCTATCAACTTCGGCAAGGGATCGTCCCTTTCGAACGAATTCATGAGGCAGGTGCGATTTGAGGTTGATGATGGACTCTGATATTTGTTTGATTACATTGTTGCCTAATCGCACATTCAATGGACCGCTCATCCAAAGGTTAATGATCTTTCTAAATACCTAAACACACCAAATGCATGTAATCCAACGGGAATTGGGTAACAAGACCAATATTTAACTTTGTTAATGATGTTTTACCACGGTGGTGTTCTTCATTCAACATCTCATCGAATGCAATATCAGTGCGCGCAGGAGCAGCCTTTTCTGGAAAAGTCATCCTATGATGGTAATAGACACCACTTTGCACACAAAAATCACAACCATAGTAAGCATTATGGCCTTTGGTTTTCTTCACAAAGGCACGTGCTGGTGTGTCACATACAAAATTTTTTATTGTGATTTTGTAAGACTTCTCTTTAAAAGTAACTCCATTCACTTCTATATCCTTCATTTCCTCAATACAGTTATTTAGAAATACATTGCTGTCATCCGGTTTGGAATTCCCTGCCCACAGACCAATTATGAATGGATCTGGTTTGTCCTCTTGCAGAATTAACCCCCCCCCCCCTTTTTTTCATCAGAAACGTTTTTTAAGGGCTACAGGCAAAATTTTGCGGCCTGAACCCCCCCCCCTTATCCAGACCTGGGGACCTTTTTTCGGGTTTTCATTGGCCCCTCCTGGGTTAAACCCCCCCCCTTTCCTAAATCCTGGACCCGCCCCTGATATATTATATGTGTGTGTGTGTGTGTCAACAAAATAGTTACATTTCAAGGGATTTCTTGGTAATACATTTTTTAAATCAAAATTTTGAAATGAATTAAGATTTTTTTTTAATATGTAGAACATGAAATAATGCCAGGCACATTCTTTTTAGTTTCATTTCTTTAAAATTGCAAGTGTAAAAATATAAGCCTTTATCGTGACATCATTACACTAACAACATTTTTAATTAACAAACGTAGACAAATGCTTGCTCTTCATGGATTACAATTTTCGACAAAACGTAACCTGCAGTTTGATTAAATCAATACATAAATAATAAAAAATAAAAATAATAAAAATATATAACTATATTTGTTTATTTCTAACATATATTTTAACATATACTGCAATGTATCTTGATTTCGTACTAACTAATTTACATTAATTCTGTCCAGTATGTTAATTCTTATAGTTTTGGCAACAATTTGAATGGCCATTTATGCTATTCCTATCATCTCACAGATACAGTTATATTTTGGGGAGATGAAATGCACCATTTTTTTTAGAAATACCAATATATATCCACAAGATGAAATATAAATCTGTCTGTTATACAGACAATTCAGGAATCGCTAAAGTATCGTTTGAAATGTAACAGGTGCATTTAAAAAAATCGAACTCCGGTAAAACATGTCAACTGTTAAATAATATGATTCAGAGTATGAAATGTTTGAAAATTTACAGGCCAGTTTGGCCTGTGTAATACTGATTTCACAGGCTTATCAGAAGAATTACAGGCCCGTATATTTTTGTGTCAACATTTAATAAAATGTAACCAAAGGCTAAAAATATAATTACACACATATGATCCATTTGTATCGGTAACTGTATGTATTTCTAATTGGTTTTGGTTTTAAAAACTGGATCACTTTTGTCTGTTATATATTGGCGCTCTCGCCTTCTTATTATAAAAAATAAATGTGTAACATACATCAGCTTTTTTGCATCTCACGGGTCATACTCTGATATATTCCAGCACTTTTGTGTAACTTAAAGACTATACTAATACTAATACTTTTTTATATATAACTTTCATAGACACTGAGGTTAATTTCTCAATTTTTTCCAGTCTGTTGTCACTTTCTTCATTTTGAAAAAAAATCATCTTTCCTTATCATCTGATGAGCAAAATACTTGTAAAATAAGGTACCAGCGTACTGCACTGGAATATATACAATCCCATGATAGGTACGGTGTCTAATGCGGATCATGTCTAATTTTTCTGTAATTAATGACTGAGTGAGCAATGTTGATCTATATATCTATATGTCTTCGCGTAAAACGGCGTACTGTTAGGATACAAGTTATCCTTTTAAAGATCGCAGGTTTATTTGAGAGGCTAAACTAAAATGAAATATATATACGTAACTAAAGGCAGTGAAAAACAAAACACTACCAACAAAGAAGACGGAACAATACGCGGTTGCTAATATTTAAGCGTTTTCTGATCAGATGTGGCTGGTAGAGATGATTCGTAAGAAACCCGCCTATTCAAAAATACCCCGTTAAGATCGCCACAGAATCTGAACGGATGAAATCACGCAATTATTTGAATAATAAGCATCTGACTTGTGGAGATATGATAGTTACAGGTTCCGTTATTTATAGACTTGCGTCATTTGCTCTATATACTCACCGAGCCGCCCTTGTTTTAGCATAAAATATTATTCATAACCACCGTAAGCGTCAGTAAGCATTTTCCCGCCAAATTGTCATGAATGAAGTCACATGGGACTAATTTTTACTACGAACCTCTGGTTGGCTCTCTATCTATGACGCGTCATCGCTCCGCTAATCGCAAGAACTTACGTGTGTGGGGTGGCACAGATTTATGCAAATCACTGTCTATCATCATGTCACATGGTTTAAATGGCAACACCGGACAGTATAAAGAGGCGTTTCCATGTGCGCGTATATGCGTATGTGCGTGAAATATCGCTTAAATGATTTTGTAACTGGTATGTTTCCATGTGTCCGTCATCAAATATGCAAATGTGCTAATATGGGTGAAAATCGCCACAGGAGGGATTTTTAACGCATAGGGTCAGCATGAACTCAGGGATTCAGGTAAAATGGCATCACTTCACCATATTTCCGGGGAAGGCCTGCTTGATCCACTAAACAAATATATACGTCGCCCAGTTCAAGCATATACGCATTTACGCACACATGGAAACACGCCTATTTTTTCACGCATATACGCACATACGCATATACGCGCACATGGAAACAGACCTTAAATGACTATAGAATTTCTTTAGCGCGGCAGCGATGAGCTGGCACTTTATTCGTAATCAAATAACGATTTCTAATTTCTCAAGGTCTTTTTTCCGTGATTCGCCTGTATTTCATAAATGTTGGTGCAAATATATATTTATATCATATTTCAATGATCTCGGGCTAATGCCCGCAAAGTTGGGAGCGATAAACCGGCAGTTTTTTCTCCCCTCACATTTAATATGTTTTTGGAACATTAAAACTAATTTTAAAAGCTTAAATTAAAGGATCGGCTACGTCGGGTAATACCTCTCATGATGGAATTAAAGAAAATCTACATGGATAGATAAAGAATTAAAAAAAAATTGCTTATATTCTCGCACATGAAGTCAAATTTATACGGGCCCGACCAGGGGCCTGTTGCATAAAGGCATCGCAAGGCTGCGAGGCGTCGCAACAGGGTCGCAAGCAGAAAAGTCGGTTGCATAAAACTGTTGCAGAGTTGCGATGTGTCGCAAAACACCAAAAAATTGCAACGATAAAATCGGGGTCGCAAGCCCATCGCAGCACCTTTTAATCCAAAAAATAAATGAATAACATTTGTTCACTGGTTGTTGTTTTTTATCACGATCTTGGAATATGTTTGTTACATTATTACGGCCGCTGTTGCCTTAAATTTATTTCTAGCTCTAATATTGCAAGAAGCAATACGATATTTGTTTTATAAATTATTGCCTAAAACTTCCCAGCGTTACATATAAATATTCTGTCATAATATGATGTAAACCGGCTGTCTTATGAAATACATGATATTCAAACATCATAATATGCAAACTATGTACGCCTTTTTCGTTTTCTGACAACATCTCCCTTACGGAAGTTGGAAATTTGTAATGTATGAAAATATGTATATACGGCCTTTAGTTGAGTTATAGACTGGCACATGGTCCCAAGAACATCTGTTCACTGTACGATTTAAATTGTCGTAATGTACATATTTTTTATGCTAAATAATAATAATAATAAAAATAATAATAATAATAATATAAATATTAATATTAATCATTTTATAATGCGTTAAATCCGCCAGAAGTGGTGCCCTAAACGCTGTATACCTGACTAAAAGGTGACAAATGGAATTATATTGGTTAACTTTACAATGAAAAAATAAGTTACAAGATAAAGTTAAAACAATATAAACGTTTCAAGAGATTTTGTATCACAGAAGGTCATTGAATACACAAACGAGTTTTCAGATGAGGTTTAAAAGCTGGATTGTGATTGCAAGTACTGCGGTAATTCATCCCAAAGTTTGTTACAGGCTACATCAATAGCTCTCATGTATACGGTCGATGATCTGAGAATGAAACATCTAAGAGATAATGAGCGGAAGAGCGAAGCTCATGTTTCTGGTGGTACGGTTCAATGAGCTCCTGCAGAAAGCATGACCAAAACGGATAAGTGGTTATATAGGCAGTCATGAAGTGTGACAATAGACTTTCTCTGGAAAAAAGAGATTTTCCTTATTTTCTCAGAGGAACAAAGACGCATTGAGACAGTTTCCGGTTTAATAGGCAAACTTGGGACATCTTCCTGTATTTAGAATTTTGGATTCATATAGGTCCAAATTAAAAACGTGGCTTTTTACGGACGACGGACAAAGGACCATCGCTATATATAGCTCAGATTACTTGAAGTCAGCTCACCTAAAAATGCAGCTGTACGACCATAATTTCTTTATGTGGTCTGATAAATCCGGGTTTTAATGTGTGCATATGCCAATCAAACCTCGTGAAAGGCATCATTAAACTTTGATAAATAAACCTGTCAGGGTTCGATAAGGGCGCTCAGATGCGACATAACAGTACTCCGGGAATATTCTCCAATCAAGATTCGGACAGAGTTCGATGACAACGAAGCGTAAATCGACAAAGTTTAAGGCGGAATAACGTTATTTTTGACCACGCCCAATTTCGTTATTACAGTCAGATGTAGAGATTTCTGGAGATATTTAAAGAGGAAAGTTAAATTGCTGCCAACAAGCGCAAAACTATATGGGGAAATAGTAGGTTATTTTACTATTTCCAGGGCCATTGGTTCGAAATGAGAAGTTAATTATACTTGCAAGAACTTAAAGAGATTCCTAGGCCATATAATCAAATAACAATGCTTTCTTCTTGTAGATATTGTTTGGAAATGACACAGCTTAGTTGAAACGGTGAAACTGACAAAAAGTTACATTTTTCATTACCTCCTCACTTTCATACATTATTGTATACAAATGTTAAACCGAAATATAACTATGAATACGAAATGTCAATATTTGAATATATAAATATAAATTAGTTGGATCTTGTTTTGTATATGCGCATATGAAGGAAAATCAATTCATGTCTTTTAATTAGGAAGGGGGGCCTTAACGAAAAGAAAATGGGGAAATGTAAAAGTTTCTTGGGATAAATGTTTGAGTATTAATTTGAAAAAAAAATTCTTTATAACAATAATGAAATACGATAATATGATAATTGTATACCTAATTTGCATAGCTGAAAATTCCATGTCAATAAAATTAAAACAATGTTGAACAATATTGTACATGAAAGATCTATGTGAATTAAAAATGCCCTTGGCTCCCTTAGCGATGTTTAAATTCTTGTGGCGGGCATATGTATTTTTCCAGTTTGTCATTTTGTTCAAAATTATTTACAAGCGAACGTGTTTTATATTTATTTACTGATTATAAAGATCATTACTTATTCCTGCAATTATATATATTAGTACCGTCAAGCGTGTTTGTTGTTTAATGTTGTCCCAAAAATTATCTGCTTTTAAAATCGAATTAAGTATTTGATATGGGTACTGAAGGTGGTTACACGATTTTTTCACTACCTAGGAGGCAAATATTTTGACACTCCCAATTGAATGGCCTTATTGGGAATGTTAAAAAGGTGTACGTGTCGGCAGCATCTAAGAACACACGATATGTGAAGCATAAATTGCGTTAATCCCGTCGCAAGTGCGTGGCAAGTACGTGAAATTTTCGTCAAGTTTTATGCAACCGTTTCAAGAGCTTCGCAATTTCCATCGCAAACCCAACGCAACTTTGCGATTTGCGGAAATTTTATGCAACAGGCCCCAGGTTTGCACCATCACATTATGTGGACCATGCAAATATACGAGCGATTGGCCCGTGCGCTCCTTAAACGTTCGAACCCTTTGATTATACTTAAGCAATGAAACTTTTTGTAATATCATCAGGTATACTGTAATAACTGTAATATCATCAGGTATAAGGTTTAAATGGATATCTGTTAAAACTTATCTGAATTACAGTAAGATTATCCAAGATCATTTTTGATTAAAAAACCCAAACTTGCAATGCTTTTATCTGACAGAGAAATTGCCACCCCCGCCGTCCCCGCTTTACTATCCCTTCAACCCCCCCCCCCCCCTAACGATGTCTCAATTCATATTTATGCCATATTTATTTATTTATGCCATTTTTAATACCATTATTTTATGATAAGCCAATTTCTTTTATGATCTATGACTTTCATAATCTTTCATTAGGATTGTAATTTCTGAGGTCTAATTCAGTGATTCATAAATCTTAATCCGCCTGGACATGTGCAACGTCGGCACAACGTTGGTCAGACGTCTAACCAACTGGGGCCTGTTGCATAAAATTTCCGCAAATCGCAAAGTTGCGTTGGGTTTGCGATGGAAATTGCGAAGCTCTTGAAACGGTTGCATAAAACTTGACGAAAATTTCACGTACTTGCCACGCACTTGCGACGGGATTAACGCAATTTATGCTTCACATATCGTGTGTTCTTAGATGCTGCCGACACGTACACCTTTTAAACATTCCCAATAAGGCCATTCAATTGGGAGTGTCAAAATATTTGCCTCCTAGGTAGTGAAAAAATCGTGTAACCACCTTCAGTACCCATATCAAATACTTAATTCGATTTTAAAAGCAGATAATTTTTGGGACAACATTAAACAACAAACACGCTTGACGGTACTAATATATATAATTGCAGGAATAAGTAATGATCTTTATAATCAGTAAATAAATATAAAACACGTTCGCTTGTAAATAATTTTGAACAAAATGACAAACTGGAAAAATACATATGCCCGCCACAAGAATTTAAACATCGCTAAGGGAGCCAAGGGCATTTTTAATTCACATAGATCTTTCATGTACAATATTGTTCAACATTGTTTTAATTTTATTGACATGGAATTTTCAGCTATGCAAATTAGGTATACAATTATCATATTATCGTATTTCATTATTGTTATAAAGAATTTTTTTTCAAATTAATACTCAAACATTTATCCCAAGAAACTTTTACATTTCCCCATTTTCTTTTCGTTAAGGCCCCCCTTCCTAATTAAAAGGCATGAATTGATTTTCCTTCATATGCGCATATACAAAACAAGATCCAACTAATTTATATTTATATATTCAAATATTGACATTTCGTATTCATAGTTATATTTCGGTTTAACATTTGTATACAATAATGTATGAAAGTGAGGAGGTAATGAAAAATGTAACTTTTTGTCAGTTTCACCGTTTCAACTAAGCTGTGTCATTTCCAAACAATATCTACAAGAAGAAAGCATTGTTATTTGATTATATGGCCTAGGAATCTCTTTAAGTTCTTGCAAGTATAATTAACTTCTCATTTCGAACCAATGGCCCTGACAAAATAGTAAAATAACCTACTATTTCCCCATATAGTTTTGCGCTTGTTGGCAGCAATTTAACTTTCCTCTTTGAAAATCTCCAGAAATCTCTACATCTGACTGTAATAACGAAATTGGGCGTGGTCAAAAATAACGTTATTCCGCCTTAAACTTTGTCGATTTACGCTTCGTTGTCATCGAACTCTGTCCGAATCTTGATTGGAGAATATTCCCGGAGTATTGTTATGTCGCATCTGAGCGCCCTTATCGAACCCTGACAGGTTTATTTATCAAAGTTTAATGATGCCTTTCACGAGGTTTATTTGGCATATGCACACATTAAAACCCGGATTTATCAGACCACATAAAGAAATTATGGTCGTACAGCTGCATTTTTAGGTGAGCTGACTTCAAGTAATCTGAGCTATATATAGCGATGGTCCTTTGTCCGTCGTCCGTAAAAAGCCACGTTTTTAATTTGGACCTATATGAATCCAAAATTCTAAATACAGGAAGATGTCCCAAGTTTGCCTATTAAACCGGAAACTGTCTCAATGCGTCTTTGTTCCTCTGAGAAAATAAGGAAAATCTCTTTTTTCCAGAGAAAGTCAATTGTCACACTTCATGACTGCCTATATAACCACTTATCCGTTTTGGTCATGCTTTCTGCAGGAGCTCATTGAACCGTACCACCAGAAGCATGAGCTTCGCTCTTCCGCTCATTATCTCTTAGATGTTTCATTCTCAGATCATCGACCGTATACATGAGAGCTATTGATGTAGCCTGTAACAAACTTTGGGATGAATTACCGCAGTACTTGCAATCACAATCCAGCTTTTAAACCTCATCTGAAAACTCGTTTGTGTATTCAATGACCTTCTGTGATACAAAATCTCTTGAAACGTTTTTATTGTTTTAACTTTATCTTGTAACTTATTTTTTCATTGTAAAGTTAACCAATATAATTCCATTTGTCACCTTTTAGTCATGTATACAGCGTTTAGGGCACCACTTCTGGCGGATTTAACGCATTATAAAATGATTAATATTAATATTTATATTATTATTATTATTATTATTATTATAATTATTATTATTATTTAGCATAAAAAATATGTACATTACGACAATTTAAATCGTACAGTGAACAGATGTTCTTGGGACCATGTGCCAGTCTATAACTCAACCAAAGGCCGTATATACATATTTTCATACATTACAAAAACCCAACTTCCGTAAGGGAGATGTTGTCAGAAAACGAAAAAGGCGTACATAGTTTGCATATTATGATGTTTGAATATCATGTATTTCATAAGACAGCCGGTTTACATCATATTATGACAGAATATTTATATGTAACGCTGGGAAGTTTTAGGCAATAATTTATAAAACAAATATCGTATTGCTTCTTGCAATATTAGAGCTAGAAATAAATTTAAGGCAACAGCGGCCGTAATAATGTAACAAACATATTCCAAGATCGTGATAAAAAAACAACAACCAGTGAACAAATGTTATTCATTTATTTTTTGGATTAAAAGGTGCTGCGATGGGCTTGCGACCCCGACTTTATCGTTGCAATTTTTTGGTGTTTTGCGACACATCGCAACTCTGCAACAGTTTTATGCAACCGACTTTTCTGCTTGCGACCCTGTTGCGACGCCTCGCAGCCTTGCGATGCCTTTATGCAACAGGCCCCTGATCTACAACAGAAAAGGCGGGAAAACAGGCCTTCGCTTGAAAAGTTTTCTTTTACACATCCGACCATCATTTTATGTTAAGAAAATCTCTTTTATAATTTACGACTTTCATAATCTTTTTATTAAATCTTATTTGCGTGACTCGAGCATACAGGGTTCAAGGCAATGCTTGGGTCACAATTTATTTTCTGTAAAACAATACTGGAGAAGAAACCCGTGACGACAAGGATTTTCTCTCTCCTTACTCCAAGTATGAAATTTTTTTTGTCACGTCCGTGTGCGTGAATACCCTGTAAACCACAAAGGATTACACCTTGGCGCTAAGCATAAAGTATGTAGAATTAGGACTTCCCTATTTTCCTGGCCAGAAATATACCCATAAATTTGCTTTAGAATTCTTTACAGAAAAAAAGAACAAGTGAACAGTAGCAGTTCCTGCTTCATCAATTTAGTTTCAGTTGAGCTCTACAGTTAAATATAAGTAACAGACAGACCCTGCATGAGTATATTGTCTCAAGAGCTATCAACCAGAATAAGGCTTATGAAGAATTGAACAGTTGACATATATGAGACGGACGAGTAATATATAATTAAGCTAACCAGATTATTACAACATATAAACATGCATTCTTGTGTTCTGAACAGACAATACCGGTAATAACACCAGACCTGTCTACTCTCTACAACAATTACCTTATCATTCTTAAATTACATGAATATATATTCATAAATCAATGGACAAAAAGTAATATAAAATGATATACATCAGATATAGTCTTGTATGTGTCATGACAGACAGTCTTATATTGAACAAATGCATCTCTAAAGGAAATAATTAAGTAATTACATGAACAGCACTAAATATGTACATGAATTCATTAATAAAATTCATAAAACAATTATATACAATGGTAACAATAAAAAATAAAACAGTATAATGTGTGTTACACTCTGAACTTACGTGTAATTAACGAATAATTGGAGGGGCATATAAAAGTACCAAAATGTGGCCCTTAACCAAAATGGCCGTCCAGGCTGGTAACGCCCTGTGCCAGTATACATTGTATCTCAATGGGGTCATTTTCTTTACAGCACAGTTAAACATAATACATGTATATTAAATTTGATTAAATGATGTCTAATATAAGCAATGTCTTTTGTTAAATATATAAAAGTAATAGAAAACTGTCATTTACCTGATTAGTTTAGGATTTTGGCTACAAAACAGTTTCTTCTGTGGGAAGTTTGGTGCTGCTGTGAAGACGTGTCAGCAAACAATGGCGCGGAGCTCTGTGTGACAGCCTCACCTCACAGCCACAGGGGTAGAGCATACCCTGATTAAGTCAATCGATCAACTCTTGTGACAGGGCTGACCAGGTCAAGCAGTACAGCACACACACTGCTCAAGGACAGGAACAGTTTTCAATCGCTGGGCTGTCAACCCAGGGATAGCTGCTACATGCACTTACTTTGGACAGCTCTGGACACAAAAGATGAAACTACCACATGTGGATATTGTAAACAAACTTGTGTGCGTGTGTGTGAGTGTCAGCCTGTCGTACTTATTGCTCATGTTTAATTCAGTTTAATTATTCATAAAACTGAATCCGCCTGGACATGTACAACATCGGCACAATGTTTGTCAGACGTCTTACCTACAGATCTACAACAGAAAAGGCGGGGAAAAAGGCCTTCACTTGAAAGTTTATTTTCACACAATTGACCATCATTTAATGTTTAGAAAATCTCTTTTATGATCTATGATTTTCATAATCTGTTATTAAAATCTTATTTCCGAGGTCTAATTCAATTATTCATAAAACTGAATAAGTCTGGACATGTTCAACGTCGGCACAACGTTGATCAGACGTCTTACCAGCTGATCTACAATAGAAATGGCGGGAATTTTGGCCTTCATTTAAAAAGTTTATTTTCACACATTCGACCATCATTTTATGTTAAGACAATTTCTTTAATGATCTGTGATTTTCATTATCTTTTATTAAAATCTGAGGTCTAATTCAAGGATTTATAAAACTGAATCCGCCTTGATAAGTTCATCGTCGTCACACTGTTGGTCAGATGTCTTACCAATTAAACTGATCTACAACGGAAAAGGCGGGAATTCAGGCCTTCACTTGAAATGTTAATTTTTACCGATTCCTTTCAGTATTAAACACTACTTAATTGACATTTAAAGACCTATGGAAAATACTGATTAAACTTAATATGGATTGATAAACTGAATAATAATTACCTCAGGAAATGTTTTTTTACCGAGAGACGCACCTGTGTCAAATATTGTAACACTGGGACCCACACACAGCACATGGTCCAGCTGACAGTGTGACCCTTAGCTAAGGTCACCCCGGGTTAGCTTGCCAGCTATACTCATTAATCTGGGGGATGTCCCATCAGAGCTGGCCGGCCTGGCGCCTGTGTATAATGTATATCCACTTGACCAAGACAGTGCTGCTGGGGTATCAATGACAAGGAGAGGTTAGTTTAGATGGGAAAATTTAGTCTGGATCGAGCGTTGACACCGTGTAGATGTACAAGTATGGAATAAAGGACATTGTGAGATTCTTGTGTTGTTACAAGTTTACAATATGAAGCTGAGTGTTTCAGCGCTCGGGCCATTTCACTTGTGCTTATCCCGCGCAGCTTGAAGGAGGATCGAAGCCATATACGTCAACAACATCTATGCCCATTTGATATTTTTTTAAACTAAAAGCAATAAATGAAGAAAATTATGAATACTCAATTGTTAATATAAGAAATATAATAGGAACACATTTCTATTATGAAACTTCAACGTCTTAATATATAGGCCTAAATTGCACACACATATAGCCTATCCGTAAATGAGCCTCTCGTTAATGACACAAACACAGTATACCCCAAATATTCAAAATCTTTATTCTGACTGAAATATAATTGTAATGATAAAATGAGGGCCTATCCTTATTTTGAATCAATAAGGCATGAAACTGCCACCCCTGTGATAAGATTAAAAATCAATAAGTGTTTGTTTCTATGTATATTTTCAAACCCAATTTTAATAGTTAATGAATGAAATTACTATAATTTTAAAAAGATTTGAATATTTACAATGTTCACAAAATTAGAAACACGCCCAAGAAACAGGAAAAAAAATGAAAAATCTCTAAAATTAGGTATGTATATAAAGTTCACGTTTTCCTTTTCATATAGATATTTAAAAAGCAGAGTCAATACAATAAATACCAACACAGCAATATCAAATTCAAACATGTCGGGTTTGAACGCAGGTATGCCTTGTTTATGATGTTTCACGTAAATTTAGTCAGTTATTTCTCACTCTTTTTTTCTCTCTCCCTGTTTCCATGACTTACTCTCTTTAATGTTTGGTCCCCTGTATCAATATGTGTGTATTAAATGTAAAACATTTAAGTGATATTCTTTAAAAAAAAATAGATATAGCTGTGCATGCGTGAGAAAAAAAGTAGAGGCTTCACTCATTTTCTGCCACACGTACCTGACTTGCATATTTTATCTTCACAAAAGTACAATAACCAGTGTCAGTTTTAACGTCCGTATATTCATGCATTATTCAAAAATACAGCTGAAACTACTAATCCTTTGTATTAAATCAAATCATACCATGCGCCGCTTTATTTTTGTTTAATTTTACATAACTACAATACTCAGGGGCCAATTTATATGACCTCGTAGTTTGTGCTTTTATTCGGTGCAGCGCACTGATCAGTGTAGTCCTCCCGCGGAATGGCGATTGGTGACACCGTGCGTGACAGTTATCCAACGTTGGGGCAACGTTGGCTGGCGATCATAATCATGATCAGGACCAACGTTGGCACGATGTCGAAATGCGACCGTGATTAGGAAGAAGATTTTGAGAACAAATTTAATTGAATGTTTGTTCAACGTTAGCGCAATGTCGACCGGCATGCAACTGCAATCATATATGCCAGCAATTGCAGCAAAATATTTATGTTTGCCCAACGTTGGGGCAATGTCGGCTAGTGACTTGAATATGGGGGAACATCTGTCGCACAAGTTTGATGTTTGCCCAACGTTGGCGCAACATCGGAAGGCGACCGCGACCGTGCCGACGATAATCGCTGTTGGGCCAACGTAGTTGTGCTAACTGGGTGGTCTCGAACCTCTCTGTCCAACAAGATGGACCGTCAGAAATACAGCCACGGAGGCTGTTTTGGCAAATTATTCAACCATACTCGTAATCCTTGATGAAATCACGCAACTACTAGTGATAAATATGGATACCAAGTTCGCGGGATTGCAGACAATATGTACCAGTTTAGCACTTACTTTAGCTTGTGTCTTGTGCAGATGCTCTTCAGCGGCACAGAGCAGCTGTTTACTTCTTAACAATACAAAGTATACGACACTACAAGAAGGACAACAGTGTGCATCTCTAACAAAAAAGTATCTTGCACGACAAAGAAGTGATTCTGCATTTCAGTCATTCTTTAATAGAAGACAGAAAGCAAACCAAGTAACTGTCGAAGATCTAGAGCTTTCAAAGTACCGTAAAGCCCCCTTAAAGTGCGATGAAGGATCAAAGCCTGCTGAATTCATTCAAGTGGAAGGCTACTGCAGGAAGCAATATTTTGAGGCAAACAATGTAATTTCAGGGGGAATTAAACGTCGCCTGGATTGACTAAAAGTTACTCTTGATTTGGAATGTTTTCTGCTCAGCATGGCTGACAGCTCTGATGTTTCCCTAGAAATTGTGATCCAAGTCTAAGTGGATCAAATTTACAGTGGGAAAGATGTAGATTTCTGCAAATTCAAACGAGATATGTGGCTATTCCAAGACTTAGTTGTTGAAAGTTGTGGGAGGAAAAGCAAACTGCGAAGAGTTTAGCTGTCTGAAAAAGATTAAATCGATTTGCAAGGTTGCAAATCTTCTGGGACCTGCACCAAACATGTGCTAATCTTTAGCGAACTAGACAGACTTTTGCGGCTATATTTGACGGTTCTAGTTATCACCGCTACCGCAGAGAGACTTTCTCTTGTCTGAGGCGCCTTAAAACACACCTGAGCTCTATAATGACCTGAGGGAGAATGAACAGTCTTATTGTCTTGACAGTTCATAAAGAATAAACAGATGAACCCAATCTTCTCGATGTTGCGAAGGATTTCTTTGGGATTAATGAGAGAAGGAAAAATTACTTTGGAACTTTCACAAAATAGATATTCTTGTTTCGGTCGTCCACTCCACCCTACCAGGAATGGGGTAATCTCTCAGAAAATGAACCGCACATTTTATAGGGTACTGTAATAATAATCATTTAAAATTCCGGTGCAAAGACCACTATTTATAGTATTTACAATATGAACAATAAGTGTCCACAATGAAAACATAAAGTCTTCAATCTTAAAGGTACCCATTCAGCTATCTTTTGAAAAAGAATTTGTGATTTTTGGCTTCTTCTGGGTATTAATGATCTAAGTGTAATTCCAGTTATGAAAATTTCTTTTAACGCGTCCGTAAAGACAAGTTGTTGTAAACACAGCTTTTTTTGACATATGGGAAAATCATGTAACCTAAGGTGGTAGGTTGCATATAGAAAGTTAGAAAGGTAGAAAGTTCACTTGTTGCAAAATGCCATTTGCAAAGCTCTGGCTTATCTGACTTGCCACAATTTGTTGAATTTGTACTGTTTATTTAGGCGGGCCGACACATTTTATATAGACATTGATATAAACAAAACAAGCAGCCTGTGTGCAGTCATATCCACTTTTTTCATCCTAATTTTATAAAAGCTCCAAGGTTTATAAAGGTCAGATAGGTGATTGGACCCTTTTAATACCTTAAAGTCCTCAAACTGATGATCTCTATTTTGAGTACTTACTGAACACCCTTCATAGCACAGGGTCTTCAGCTGATCACTTTAAAGTGGTCAAATTGAGTACTTTGCCATACTAAACTGGTCAAACTGAAGAGTTTCGAAAGACCTAATCATGAATTTCTTCTCAGTATGAATGAGCACTTTCATGGTATTCCTGAAAGCTATATGTGCACTTTATTGTGATGTATATTTTATTGGAAATTTACCATATATATATATATATATATATATATATATATATATTATATATATATATATGATGGAGCAGGTACCATTGTAAAATATTAGAAAATGGCTAAGATATAGTGCCATGGTACCACTAAATGTATGCAAGGACACCGGTTTTTAACTATACCTGTTAGGGTAAACATTAATTTAAACATAAAACAAGTCCAATTTGTATTGCATTCAAAATATTTGACAAAATATGAAATCAATTGAACATCAGAACTAGAAACAAAAAAACATGAAAGGTTCACATAAGATAAAGAAACCCCTGCGTTTGAGATATTCAAATGCAATAAATGTTGAACAAATATTAAACTTTCCAAATAAGAAAAAAACATGAATGCATATATAAAACAGTACACAAACCAATGGTGTGCCAGTTGGTTGTTTTCTTTCATTGTCGATTAAATCGATTATGTTGCACAATTAAACCTCTATGTATGTACATCTAAAGACGTCATAGTATCCCGATAAATATTCTAATTCTTTCAAAGGGATGGTCACTTTAAATATGCCCTATTATTCAGAGAAAAATATTTATATCCGGAAATGAACTATATTAATATTAAGAATTATAGGCTTTGTCCCATTTTCGGAGTTTACTGCGATATATTACATAGGAAAACCTGGTTTAGAATTTTAAAGTACTGGAAGCATACTTTAATTTTAAAACCTTGTACCTTAATTTCAATATTAATAATACAATTATGTGTGCAAGACCGGCTTGCGTGTTTTTAAATATGAGACCTGTGGGTCACAGCGCTTAGCTTAAATTAATTATGAGAATATTTTTATAACGTCCAGATCAAATCCCAGTCGGGATTCAGACCATGCAGTCAAACCCTGACCAGGATCTCCAAATCCAGATTCAGACCGTGAGATCACATAATACTGAATACCGCCTTCTACCCTGAGACCTTGACCTTAGACCTAATGACCCCAAACTGAAGAAAAGGGTTCTTACTTAATTGGTGGGCCATATATAGAACAAGTTTGAAACCAACATGTTAGTCAAAACTGGAGTTATCATTCAGAAACATATATGAAGACAGATGACCCTTGTGACCCCAAAATCCATCAGGTACAAGTCCTATTTGTAGGTCACCTATATCTATTAGATAGACGGTTTAGGATGAAACGTTTGGCTTAAAATGCATCCAAAATCTTTCTGAATCAGTGGGTCCTGTGACCTTGACCTTTGACTTCATGAACCAAAAATCAAAAGAGTTCTTTCGGTAGAGGGTTGAAATCTATATATCAATCCAAACTGGAGTTATCATCAAAAAACAAATTTGACGGACATACAGAAAGACGATCAAACGGACATATAGATGGACGGCGTGATTTGTACAGGGCATCAGCTTATTCAAGTGGGGCCCCAATAACACACAAGGTTTCAGGAAAGATGAAACCACAGTTATAAATTTGATAGTATAATTATAATTTGGCAGTCTCGTTATAAGGGGGAGGGGGATGGGAAAAAAAATATACAGATGGCCTAATTTCAGGTTTCAAAGGAGATTTCTTTACCTCTCTGGATATTAAGTTCCAGGATTCTAGTTCAAACGGTGTCAAATCGTGCCAATCTAACAGACAGACAGACGGACGGACGGACGCTGGCCGATCACTATAACTCATTCATTTACAGTCAGATGAGCTAAAAATGTTATTTGAAGGTACCTCATATCTCAGATTCATCCCTCCACCTATCCTTTAAGTTACTCCTGTATATGGATCATTTTTTTCCCCCTTCTTCTTCCCTCCTTTGGAATGCCTCAGAATATTTCTTTTTTATATTTCATATATTTTATTCTCTTTCATCATCGACATCCCATCATTAAATCGAGCTCAAAGTGAACTGAATATGGTTCGATACAAAATAACATAATTATATACAAAATCATTTAAAACGAACGACAATCCTCAAATTTAACATCTGGTATTTAAAATGGAGAGTATTTTCTCCCATTTTCCCACATATTTATGTACCTCTTTCTTTTTCTGCTACCTTACGTTCGATTAATTCTTTATCTTTTATATACTTGATAAATATCAAGAGCGAAGGGACCCTTCCTTGCTTACGATATTTAAAAATAACGAACTTATATGTCAATTTAAATATATCAATTAGCTTTTTGTATGGAACATCACTTGGACACCCTGAATATTTCTCTCGTTAATGCTGGCATATAAATCCTTGCTCGACTGGCCCATCTTGTAATATTGAAATAAAGAGATTTGGTCAAAAAACATTCACAGAAAAGATAACAAACAGAATCCGTATCCATGAAACAATATGAGCATCTATTGGTATCTGTTAATCTCCATATATATAACTTCTCGTTAACAGTCAAAATATTATGTAGAATTTTAAATTGGAATTGCCTCAAACAAATGTTCTTTGTTGTTTCATATATATGCTTCACAGCTTTCTTCCAACAGAAATCGTTGGTTAAATCTCGTTGGAGATTTACTTTGTTCACTGGTTCATCTATTTTTTTTCAGGATTGATCGATTATACACTTGCTTAAAATTTAGTTTCACTAGATTAATGAATATATCCCCCATAGGTATTATTTCGTCAGATAATATATCATTAGACAAGCCTGTTTTAATACCATCTCTCCAATTCGGTGGAACCGCTTCCTGTAACCCTCTCCAGTGAATAAAGTAAGAAGAATAAACAGTACTAACGGGAATCACTTGTGAAATTTCTTTTTTCCGACCATCATCATGTAATATTTGGTATATATATCTGATGCCTATATCATCTAAATATTTAATATATACCGATCTTCCTCCTAGCAATATATATTTATTATTCCACAGCTGTTGTTTTAATATGGTCTCTGAATTAATAGGTTCTACAGAGGTAAAATTTGACCATGCCAGTAAGCAGTGCTGATAGAACTTTGATACAGTTCTTTTTATACAACTAATGTCAAAATTAACTGATATATTTGACACTCCTCCTACACTTCTTAAAAATGTGATTCGGTATTTCAATACATTTTGCTTTCTTCGATAACATCATTCTAAAACCCTCATCATTCTTTGTGTTTCTATAACAGTACTTATATCTGGCAATCTAATGCCTCCTACGTCTCTGTCGTTTAAAAAAACCTCATATTTAATTTTCGGCTTTCTTCCATACCATATAAAGTCTGAAATACAGCTTTTAACTTTCTTAACAAAGCTCATTGGAGGTTCTAGTATATATGAAACATACAGTAATTTCGAAATGCCTAAAGCTTTAAATATTGTATTTCTCCCGTATATTGTCAATGCTCTTTGTTTACAGATGTTTAAAAGGACTTCCATTTTATTGTGAATCCTATCAAAATTTAAAGTATTAGAAAGTGTAGTGTCATATGTATAATAAATCCCTAATTTTTTAATTGCGTCTCTACGTAAGTTGACCCATTTAATGTCGTCTTCACCTGCCGGTATATCCGTGCTAGTACCAAGCCGGGCAGCTTCCCATTTGTTGTAATTTATTTCGAGAGATGAAATCTTCTCAAATAGTTTAAAAATTAATCTAACCTTTTTCATAGATTGTGAATCCCTTGGAAAAAAGGTTGTGTCGTCTGCATACATTGCTTTATTTCAGAACCGTTTATACTTATACCTTTTACCTTACTAGATTGGCGAATCATTATTGCTAACATTTCAATCACCAATATAAAAAGATATGGGGCTATTGGATCTCCTTGTCTTGTTCCTCGTTCCAAATTAAAATACCCTGTGCTGTACCCATTGTTCATAACACATAATTCCAAGTTATTTTGCAATACATTAATCCACCGTAAGAATGTACTCCCAAAGCCAAATTTCTTTAAAGCAGTGAATAGAAATACATGATCAATACTATCAAAAGCTGCTGCAAAATCTATTGCGAAAATAATAGCCTTTTTCTTTTCCAGACAACAAAAATCTAATATATCTCTGATAAGGCAGTTTGTATCAGAAATCCTCCTACCTTTCACGAAAGCACTTTGGTCTTCATCTATCAGTATCGATAAACATTTTTTAATCTCTCTGCCAAAACTTTGCTTAATATTTTTAAGTCAACGTTCAATAAACTGATAGGTCTCCAGGATGAAAGTCTCCTATTGTCTTTTCCAGGTTTTTCAATAAGTGTTACTATTGCTTGTCTTTGGCTAGTTGTAAGAGACCCCTTAGTAAAACTTTGATTAAAACAATTTAACAGGTCATCAATCAAGACATCAAAAAAGTAAAATTCTTTTGGTAATCCGTCATTACCAGGTGTTTTGTTATTCTTCATATTTTTTAACGCATTTTTAATTTCATCCTTAGTAATTTCACTTTCACATTGATCTACCTTGTTTCCAGGTATTGTCGGTACTTTTATATTATCTAAAGATTGTAAACATTCGTTTTCTTCTACATATATTTTTCTCTTATATTTTTCTTGATAATATTCCTTAACTGATTTCATGATATTATCTGGCTCGTGGACTTCCTGTCCATTTATCATCAATTTTCTTATAGTAGATTTTATTTTATTTCTCTTTTCAATATTCATAAAGTATTTTGTACTGCGTTCACCCTCCTCATTCCACTGGACTCTGGATCTCACTATTTATCCTTCCACATATGCTTTATATATGATCATATTGTACTAGACTAAGAGTTTATCATTTGACAAGTTATTTTCTGCTTGTGCGGCATTTTGTTCAAGGCTCTCTAATTTCTTTCTTGCTTGCTTTTGTTTTTTCTTAGAATACTTAATTTTAATTTCTCTTATTTTGTATTTTTAATATTCCCACCAGGTCATTTCATCCATGGTGTCTTTATTATTGTCTCGCAACTTTTTAACGTTTTCTCTAATTAAAATATTGTACTCTTGGTCGTTCAACAATGAGGTATTAAATTTCAAATGTGATGGACCATGACTTGTTTTTAACACAGTCTCAACAGTACATATAACTGCCGAATGATCTGTCAAAATTGCTGGCAATATCTTTATATGTTTAACATGTGTATTTAATTCAGTGGATACTAATATCATATCTAGTCTGCGTTGAATTAAGGGTGTTTTAGATCTCAATGTAAACTGGCTGGTATCTGGATTTCGAATTCTCCAAATATCCATCAATTCTTTTTCATACATAATCTGTTTTACAATTCTGATATAGTCTTAGCTTTAGGTCAAATACTTCCTCCTTTTGCATCCATATCCGTGAAACAGAAATTAAAGTCACCACCCCAAATTATCTGCAAACCACTGTCGTCTTGTATCGACTTAAGATTATCGTTTATCCTTTGAAAATAATCTAATTGATCCTTCTCTGTGTTTGGCGCGTACGTGTTAATTATCAAAATTTCATGTCCTTGTATCAGCGCCCTAAGAATAACGTAACGCCCGCTTTTATCTGTCTCAAAAGAAATCTCTTTAAACTCAACTTTTTTACCAATTAAAGTTGCAGCTCCACGTGCCAAGGATGTACCGTATGAAAAATAACTAAGGCCATCCCAAGCATTTTTCAATTGTGATTCTATATCAGAAGTCACATGCGTTTCCTGTAAAAGGATAAAACTTTCCTCACATTTTTTATTCAATAACCAATTACAAAGCTCCATCCTTTTTATTTTATTCCTTATTCCCCTCACATTTAAACTTATAACCTTAAAGTTTCCTGTAAAAGGATAAAACTTTCCTCACATTTTTTATTCAATAACCAATTACAAAGCTCCATCCTTTTTATTTTATTCCTTATTCCCCTCACATTTAAACTTATAACCTTAAAGTTAACTCCCATAAATAAAGGTAACAATATATTTTATATTTTTTTTTTTTTGCCTTAACTTTAAGAGTCCACTTTATATTAGCATGTAAATATTTTTTATTTTTATTATATACTCTCATTAACAACTAAATATATATATCAGATACATTGCTATTTTTTGTCATTTTTTCCGTCCTAGATATGATGTCTTCCCCTATAACATCATAAACCTTATGTATTTCCTTGTTTAATTCAGTCTTTAAAACTCCATATTTTGTCGTATTTATCATATGACATCTAAAAATGATTTTGAATATCAACTTTAAAAAATAATTTAATAATATTAATATAATGGACGCTTTCCAACTTTCTCCCAGGTATGAAACCATTCCTTTTATTGTCACCACAATGGTCTCTCTTTTGCAAGTAGATATTATCAAATAAAGTATTGTGTATGAGATAAGAATAGTAGAAGAAAAAGGAATCATGGCTACTTAGAGTTTTGGTAACCTCTAGGAGAAGGGAAGGACTGGGAGACCGGCTCTTCGATATATTAAAAATATAATAGCCTAGTATTTTAACATTCAAATGATTCATCATTCAATCGACTTGTTCGTAACATTCGATGTTACCGTCATATATTTAATCATACTGTTTATGCATATGTACTATAACCTATACTTTTGTATAGGTACACTTTTCCATGCACATGCACACGTGCATACCTATACAAATATGCATAGTCCTATACGCATACACGTACACACACGCACGAGTATACATACGCGTATACAAACATACATATACACACACATTCAGACATGTGTGCTTAACAAAATACCGCATTATTGTTGACATATGATTAAATTTAAACAAATACGTTATCCTTGTGAATATTACTAACAATTCTTACTTGTTTTTGGGGTCGATGTCATGTGTAAATCTGTGCTTAAGGCCTGAGCGTACAGTATTGGCGGGTCATTCTTTACCCCACTCAACCAGGAATTAAATTTGGTGGCGCTTGTGAACCTGTGAACTTTCATGTCTCTGTCCTTAAAAAAAACCACACCGTCTCTTGTCCAGCAGTCCTTTATGTAATTCGCTTTTTTTCATACCAAGCGCCGCTTTGAACATTGTGAGACGGGAACGCGTGAGGTCCTCGTCAATGAACAAGCACCTGGACAAGTGCCCTGCCATTCGTAAGCGTGATTTGCATTGCATGAAAGCGACCCTTGTCTTGTGCGAGGCTAGCTTCACAATGATCGGCCTGGGCTTGCCCGAGGGCAGGGCTCTACCAACACGATGAGATCCCTCGATATCCTCATCTGTAATATCAATGTTCATCATTTGCTTCGCCATATCCATCACCATTTTGTCCGTGTTCACGTCTTTTCCTTCTGGCCATGCGTTTCTTATGCGTATTGAATTTCGTCTGGAATATTGTTGTTGGCTGTCCAGTTCTTCCTGTAGCCCATTAACTGAATGTTCCAGGCATGTTACTCTATAGTTTTCTCATATGGTTTTAGCTTTTCGTCCACTGCAGCATCTATAATAACCTTCAAGGCACATTTAACGTCCTCAGAGTTCAATGCAGCCGCTAGAAAATGCGTAAATTGTTCTGCATTTTCCACAACCATTGCAGTATCATGCCCTGACATTTATATATAATATTATATTTATTTGTATATGGATCTACTTATTGTACCCATCCAGTTTGGCAACAAGAGTGGATATGCTTTTCTTCTTGTGTGAGTTAGTAAAGTCCCTAAGGCTGCACAATATCTTCTGGATAAATATTAGTGTGTTCGCAATTTGTGAGGGATAATTAAAATTAAAAACATAGAATGTTGCAAAGAAAGCCTCGAACGCCTGAAGGAAGTCCTGGCAAACGGCGACGACTTGGCCTTCTGCTACAACCTTTAGGTCACCAATTTCAATAGCCTCGAAGGACACCTCCTCCTCAAACCTGATGTGAACTGGCGAGTCACATTCATGTATTTTCCATGCTGATGAGATCTGAACACATTATAATACATAATTTAAACATAATAAAATTCATGTTCATCAGCTCTTCCTATAAGCCTAAGCGATTGTAATCCCTAATTATTACTATAAAAACAAAAAGAATTCAGATGCAGTTATCAAGGAGATTTAAAGAGAAAATATATGATTATTCTAACATGGAAATAATTATTAAAATAACCACTGTCTGTCCCCTTAAATAGATAAAAAAAATATACCTCAGTAGTCAAAAATAAATCCGGAGCCTCCTTCAACATAGCACTGGCAGAAACAAGGGCTGCAAATCCCAAGGCAACTGAAATAAACAAGAACAGTTTTGTAGTAGTAATTTATTCAATATTGTATACTGGGTAAAAATTATTTAAAAATCATTATTTTATCTCCTTTTTCAAACTTTCATCTATTTCTCGATCTCGCATCTTCGAGTTTGGTCTTCTTAGAGGTCTAAAAACATGGGAGAAATGTTTTAAAAATTCAATCATCCTGTAACCCGTGCGAGCCATGCTTGTGTACATGCGGTCACAAATTCAACAAACATGTCGAGGGGTTTACCAATGTGCTTGGTTAAAACTTTTATTTAGAACGTACACAAAAAATGCTAACGATTGATTTGGTTAATGTTGATTGAAAGTGTACCTGGAGGCCATGAAGCGTTGTCAGAAATGACGAAAATATTTTGCATCTTCATAAGGCTTCCACAGACACAGACCTAATGCTTCACAGACACTAATGCACCGATCGTATCCAACTGAGGGAAATACACTGGAATTAGACTGGATAATAATCTCATAGCGAAGATTTTTTTTCCTGATCAGATTATGACAATTTCAACAAATAATATTATCCAACATAAAAAATGATGATCTTGACCACAGACAGATGCTAAAAAGCAGAAACAGTAAACAAATAATATTCATCTTAAGCATGAATTTTACCATGTCACAGTAATTTCGCTAATGCCGAATTAATTTAAAGACATTGAAGGAATATAATAAAACCCCCTTACCTCAGTATCCCTGACAGCCACAGCCATTCCCGGTTGATGTCATCCTGGGAAGGTAAATCATCCATTATCCACTTTCTCCTGTCGCCCAATGTCTTCTTCATCCGTAGACGCCCGGTCTCCTTGTTGTGGTGCAACTTAGTTGCCTCATGTTGCAACCACTCCTTCATGAAGTTAATACTGTGGTCGTCTTCGCCAGCAGGTCGACCAGGCATATAACTGGGTAGTCCACACATGATCTTGGGTGGACTCGGAGCCTGAAAAGAGTAGTTACACCGGTAAGTGCTGCCTTCAGAGGGTCAGCAGTGCATCACTTTTCGGCATGTTTTTTTTTTCATGTATACCTACCTTCACGACAGAATGTCCACGTTCACTTAAGATTTCAAAATTCCATTTGTGTAAAGATTAACTGCAGTGTGCTAACCTTTGTTTACTCAAAATGTATTAAAAGAATATCTCACCATTTGTATTGCTCTTTTTCTACATATTCTTGGGATATTGTCGTGCAGCAACTGTAGCTACTATTGCGTCTCGCCTGTTCCTCATGTCCTGGAATCGTGATCTGATTCGGTTCCTCCAGGCAGCCTGTGAATATAATCGATTAGTATAGCGGCATTCTGCAAGAGAATTTATTGAATATAACAAAGCCTGTAAGGAATAAAATGTAACACAATCATTCAGACAAAGGATATACAGATCTAACGTGGGATAACATTTAGTTTAACGTGGGATAACATTTAGTTAATTAGTTAAGTGTTTTTTATAACTAAATAAAGAAAATATCTGAAAACACAAATGCATCTGCAGGACTGAACTTGCTGTTTGTCACAGGTCCCTCCTTCAGGGCTGGAAGGGCTGACAGTGTTGCTTCTGTCATCATGTCATACTGCTTTGGTGTGGGGTAACGTTGTTCATGTTTGGTTATATTTTATTGGACATTTATATATTTGCTGAATAAAAAATGCCTAATAATATTAATTCAAATAATAATTGATTAAGACTTCGACTGTAATGCATTATATTCGAAACAAGAAATACTACTGTCCTTCCTTTTTAAAATTAAAGATACAGGAACTGTCTAGTAATAACGGGACTTCGCAGTTATAATTGAAAAAAAATATGGCTATACTTTCACCCTGATGCAGTATATTAAAAAATGAGGAAACACTCGCTATTATCCTTTCTTTGAAAATTCAAGATACAGGGCTTCTTGTATAATAATAACAGGTCTTCTCTATAATATTTTGATTAATAATATATTTATACTTTCACCTTGATGCAGTTTATACTAAACTGAAGTAATGCTCAATATTGTCCTTCCTTTGTAAATTCTAGATACAGGGCTTCTGTGACCTGTGATATTACAGTTGGACGTAGTGGAAGGTCCAAGGGAAACTGGAACTGCTGGACCAGTGCTAGTCTCAAACGCTCAGTGTGGATCTGGAAGCATCTGGAAAAAATGTTATATACTAGTATATGTGTGTGTGTGTGATGGTGTGTGTGTGTGTGTGTATTTCACCGACATCAACTTCAAACGGATAAAATATTGCGTTTTTTGCCCGAGTTTATATTTCTCACATGGAACCAATGCAAAGGTAACCTAAGGACTTACATAACGTGTTACTCTTTTGTCCTCTTGATATGTTTCAAAGAGCCCTAGTTACATTACTGCAGTATTGTCGGAGGTTAACCGGCGAGAGAATTAAAAAAAAACAAATTACCTAGTTACACTGAACAGATCAAGAGGTTCCGAGCTTTTCACGGGTCGAGTCAGTGTAGATACTGGAGACTGCCTGTTGACAAGACCTGGCGTCTGAACCTTCTCGACCTGCTCTGCAGGCTCCACTGAACCAGATGATCCGTTACCTTCCCTGAAAAAAGACACTGTTTAGCTTATGTTTATTTGTCATAAATGAACTACCAGTAAAAAAATGATGCAGTTCTAATGATAAACTGTGTGAGTTTCTGCTGTTGTTGATAATATTTATTATCCCCTCTTCTGTTGACATAAAAGCCTGATTTTGACATATTTCATGCATCTGCCAAATTCTATACAGTGAAGTCTCGTTATAACGGGGTCCGTTACAACGGAAGACTCGAGTTACAGACAAATTTCTTGGTAACGAACGAGTGAAAGTTAAAATCGGCTTCGCTATAACGGAAAACTCGAGTTCTGGATCCGAACGGACTTACATGAAAGGATTTCATATTCATCTGACTGAGAGTGGACAACCTGATATGCTTGATAATGTGATGAATATGAATTAGTTGTCAGACGTCTCAACAGAAGATATGACATTCCACTGTTTACAATGGCTGTCTCGATCTCTGCAAACCGTGGGAGATCATCTTCGTCTGTATTTCTTACATAAATACATGTTCCCTGAGAATATTTCATCCCATTAACAGTCACAGCATCTGCCACAAATAACTGTTCTTTGTCACCAAACGTTGAATGAATGGCGAGTTGTATCTTTCCAGAAAATGATGCAACAAGCTTTACTTTTGCTACGACTGGAAAACTGACATAATAATTTAGTATGTTGCTTGTGCAATTGTTCATCGCTTGTGGGTACTAGTGACGCTTAGCAAGTGTTTGACATATGTTCTTTCTGTTTTTCACTCTGTTAGATATTTCCTTAAATAGCTATATTTTTTCTTCAAAACGCAGCGTGAAAAGACGAATGAGTGGCCCAAAGAGACATGTTTGCATCGGGTAATGGGTGAGATAATGTGATTTTGGCTTGTTTGACTCTTCTGGAAATGCAGCTGCATACATGTCAATAAATGAAAGAATCAAGTCTCTCTCGAGTTCTATCCCACCAAAAGACACCTTTGGAGTGCAAATGATATCAACCATATACGGCAAAGACAGAAAGGCCTGCAATTTTGTGTCTCACTATGATGTCTCACTGTGATACCTTATCACCGACTAGAAGAAGAAAATGTCTTAGCAAAGACCACATCTGCACTGCATTTGTATCACAGAATGTTTAGATGATGTGAAGAACAGAGGACATGAATTTGAAGTTTGAATACTGTCATTTAGTTCCCCTCTTGTGAAATGAGCAGCATCAGCAGAGACACTTTTTTATCAAATTTTCCATGACATAGACAGCAACTCCCTCAAAATTATCATATCTTATATGATGGCATGCCATTGATGATTTGGTAATACTGAAGAGCATTAAGAGCATTGAAGGGAGAATTTCTCTTAACTCCATACTGAGGACTGATTTCTGGATCTTGAGCAATTGCATCCAGTTTTAAAGAAACCACCAAACTGATGACTAGCAAGAGTGTCAGCAATGACCACAGCAACAGAACCTTTTAGATTTATTGTACCTCCATGCCGTGTTATATCAATTCCTGAGTCTTCTAAAGTCTTTAAATCTCTAGCCAAAGGTCTTAACACTTTATCCAGACTAAATTCTTTGCAGTATTGTGCTTTGCATAACAATGCAAGATTAATATGGTTCAGCTTAGACCTATATCGGGGCTCTAGGTTTCCAATGACAAAATAAAATGCACTTATTTTGAACTTCTTTGTATGATGTCCAATTGGATTGACAACAGTGAAATCGTCAAAGTAAGGAATATTTGAAGTGCTCTTTCGGATGAAAAAATGAAATGATTTTCACAAAGGGAGCCATCACAATAATCTCCCAGTAAATCAGGTGACCTGTGACCGTTGATCACTACGGAGAATATACATCTTGATGTGATAGCCATGATTTTAGGGTTTCCAACACTGGAATATACTGATCGGTCTTCCTATTTCCTTGGCCAGGATTGAGCAGAAATTTCTCTGGAGCAACATATGTTCTGCTGAACAAATTTATTGAACCTCCTTTGATCACCAAAGTGCTCAAATGCTTCATGTAATTTTCTCTCTGCATGGGGCTAGTGCGTCATGAATTTTTTTGTTTAATCTCAGAAAGATTTTTATGGCCAAGATGATTATCCATTATTTCAAAGATCTTTTCCTCCGCGTCTGTTGAAACCTCTGTCACTGTAGGCTCCCTAGATCATCAAGTGCAGCACTAAAAGAGGGACCTGGGATCTTATGCTTTACTCTTAGACTAAGTAACAAACTTCCAAGTCTTTGAGTTAAGTTTTGTGACTGTTTTGTCTGGTTTGCATTGTTTATGTGTGGCTGAGGACATGGTTGTATACTTGCTGAGAGCCATTTGGACTTAAGTCCAACTGGTCCTCTTATTTTCAATAAGGTAGTTAAAATCATCCATTTGGACATAAGGTGAGTCCTCATGTAAAACATAGCTGGCTTGATGCTTTGCTCTTATGTGATTCTGGAACGCCCTAATACTGCTATATAAACGACCACACCCCTCAATCTAAATCCCGACTCCTTCGAATGGACCCAGCGATATTGTTACATTAAAGTAGGAAATGTTCTGCAGAAGAACGTGTAACGCACGCAGTGATGCTTATTTCAGCATACGTAAAATAACAAATAATAATATAACGCACAAATGCTAATATAAGGGGATGGGCAATGTGCAAAGAACAGTTAACAACTTATATTTCAAAGGTCTGTATATTTATTAATAGTAGTGTGCATTTTACGGTATAAGCATGCACATAAAAGTTTGATGTACATAAGCAGACGTATGTGTCATCTATAATTATTATTCAAGTGATTTTAATTGCCAAACACCCTCAAAATATTTTTTTTGTCATGCAAGGTTTAACTGAAACACATTTATCGATTTTAAAAAGAGAATTGTTATAAAACTTGAAACAACATAAACTTTATCAGCTCCGGCATATAAATGAAGTTGAGTTCTCAGCATATCAATTTGTGCTACCTGCAAAATAGGTGAAATGAGATACATTTGATCATTAATGATGAATATTTTTTTACTACAAAGACATTGTTCTTTTAATTAATGAACCTGGCACACCTAGGAGAACAAAATGATTTAGAGTACATAGACATAAGCATAAATTGACCGGCGTCTCGCGGCCACTTCTGTATATATATATTTTCATTCTGAACAGTCCATTTAAATTATTTTCAAGGTTCACAGGTTTGTTCTGGCTGTTCTATAGGCCATTAAGGGCCTCTGATGCCAGCTCGTTTTTCTTTATCTTTATCTTTTCAGATCAATTATTATTATTTTTTCATATCAATTATTGCATATGCGCAGCTATTTTGTTTGTTTGTTGTTCCAGAATGTGTCCAGTCTTCTTTTAAAAATATTTAAATTTGCAGACTCGATAATATTGTTAGGTAGACTGTTCCAGTATTGTTTCACTGTTTTCTCCAAAATGGAGCAGACCCTGGGTCACATCCTTATATATATCATAAATAGGCCTATATCCCTGTGGATATTTTGTACATTTTGATAAAATCTCCTCGTAGTCGTCTGTATACAAATGTTGGTAATTTTAGTTTCTTTAACCCGTCTTCTTATTCTAATTTTCCAATTTCGGGAATATTTTTCGTTGCTCGTCTTTGCCATTCTCAATTGCTGTTATGTGCTTGGCTAGATATGGAGCCCATGTCTGAGTAGCAAATTCTAGTTGTGGTCCAACTAATGCCTAGCTTATATAATGTTAAATTTGATTTAAACTCTTTATACTTAAATGTTCTTGTGATTAGACCAGGAATGGAGTTGGCTTTGTTAATCTTGTTTGCCATGAGTTGCTCAAAACTTAATTTTGAATCTACCGGTATTATAATCCCTATGTCTTTCTCTTCTGATGATAATTTCAATTTTGTACTCCCCATGCAGAATGTATTCTGTCTTAGGTTTATCCCTCTGACCTATCCTAATTTGTCTGCATGTATTTGTCTGGGTGAAACTTTAATATAGGGATGTTTTGGACCAGTTAAAAAGCATTATTTATATCATTTTGGAGTAGGTTACAGTCATCATGATTGTATGGTTTCATTTGAATAATTTTAAAGCATCTACAAAGAGGTAAACTTAAAAGAGTTATCTATATATGACGGTAGGTCATTTATAAATATTACAGAAAGTAGCGGTCCAAGGACTCAACCTTGTGGGATCCCACTTATATAACATCTTCCCAGTTCGAGAAAGAACCTTGCACACGTAACCTTTGTGGTCTGCCCATCAGAAAGCTTTTTATCCATTCTAATAATTTACTTATAAACCCATATATGCCTTTGGAGTGTATTCAATAATCTTTTGTGTGATACCTTATCAAAAGCTTTCATAAAATCACAATATATTACATCAATCACCCCTCCTTGATCGATAATTTCTGTCCATTTATCCAAAACTATCAACATTTGTAGGACTGTTGATCTGCCTCCTAAAAATACGAATTGTTTATCTGTGAACAGTTTATTTTGTTTCATATGTTTGGTTATTTCTTCCCTAATAATGGTTTCTGCTATTTTAACAAGGATTTATGTATCATTTATCTCAGTCTTATCGTAAGTGGGTGTCATAGGTTCATCCCAAGACGACATTTACAAACCTATTAATGTTATAAGAAAGCCACACATAGGCCTATAGGCTAGTCGCGGCAAGGCCTCATTTCCCTATCACGATGTTCCCGCCACAGACAGAGAAGGAAGAGTGCAGTCGCAAGTTTCCCCAACCTAAGTGAAGGATAATATAGACTGGTTACATGCACTTCTCTCGGCGAGCACCAGTCTACATGCGTATCTGAATAAAAATATAAACAAATGTATGTCCTCAATATGACCCATTTGTCAAGTTGACCTCGACACAGTTTTTGCAACTTCGATGACCTTTGCCAACATGACATGATAACACTATTAAATAACTTGCCAGAAAGCAAAGTAAGCTTATTATTTTTCCAGTGGTTTACGTTCTATGCGACACTCACGGGGGTCATGGTTAGCCTTGACATGAGGTCGAGGCGGATGTCAGCTCGCCGAGCCATGGACTCCCGTCGCTGGGCCCCGCTGCTGCCTACCGGGTCGGCTGCAACCTCGTATAGTTACGAAGAAACTGTCGAAAGACTTGACAGATATTATTTTATTGGTAAGTGGATGGTACAGGCTGTTATAACTGGATCTGATAGGTCTGTGACCCAGGGATTTAGCCTTTTTAGGGATAACATGGTGCGCAAGCTTGCAGGATTGCTGGATGTTTCTTTCAGTTCTGGGTAATCAGGGCCTTGGTCTATGTATAAAAAACAAGCGTGGAAATAAATGCCTGTCATGTGTCAGATGGAGCGCCTACAGGCATTTGTTATGTCGATTCTACCTGAATTGCCAGTCTAAAGCTTTGAATATGTGCAGTTTGTACAGAAAATTGTGTTGTTCAGTTGTCAAAGTAGATCTTTCATCTCAGTTCCCATTTGTTGCAGAATCCACAACTGTGATAAGAGAGGAGCAGAGCGAATCGGAATAAAGCGTCTTGGGACGAGACAAAGTTCCCATCAGTACACACTCCCTCGATCCTCTCTCTTAGTCTCTCTCTCTCTCTGTAGTCCATTCCACCCCCTCTCTTTCTCTAATTCTGTCTCATTATAGTCCATTCCACCAACAGTCTACCTGTTTTTTTCACAATTTTTTTGCTAGTCGATTAGAACTCCCAAAACTTTTTTCCCCTAGATCAGAAAGAGGAAATCTGTAATTTAGTATTCTGGAAATAATAGTCTACCTTATGCCTTTTGCTTGTAAACAATTCAAAACCATTTAATGAGAAACAAGTCTATTCTGTAGTGACATCTTGCCACCAATCTATGAAATAGGCATGACGGGGAATATTGGTGACGTAATAATAATAGACGTGACACACAAAAGAGACACCCATATTCAAAGGACCAATGATCAAGAGGTGTCAGCCCCTGTGTACAGCTAGGCTTATTTTCTCCTTTTGCACATGCTTCATTGTTATGTCATGACCATATCTCTGAAGGAATCACAATAGTCACTGACTTGTTAGGGAAGCCATGAACCATGGATATATAATTTAGCAAACGTCAACCAGGCCGTTAAGTAAAAAATATATCATAAGCAGATAGCGAACTAAAAATTACGCATTTTTCTCCTCAGGCAATTGGTGCACATTTTGTTTGGCAAGTTTGTCTTACCTGGATAGAATCGCTAAAAATCAGGAGGACGGGGTAGTAGAACGGACTGTAGTCTCTTATGGTGTGTGAAGTGCTGTGCCAGTGAATGTGTGTGTAGGCTTTGCAGACATAAGGTTCTGCAAAGAAAATTTTTAGCGAACCTGTGAGCTTATGGTGTGGCGGCATCCGTCGTCATTCGTTAACCCATTATATCTTGAAAACGGCAAGGGTTAGCATCACAAAATTTTATGCAAACAATTAGTCCTCTGAAAAACTCTATCGGATTCTGCTTATTTTTTTGCTAACTGCATTTTCTTAGATTTTATTGGGAAAAAGCTAAAAAAGCTTTAAAAATCTTCTCCTCCGAAACTGTCCAGCCAAATTGTTCAATATTTCACAGAAATGATTCCTGGAACAATCTTTCTCAAGTTTGTTCGAATGGTTTAAGTTTTGTGATTTTTGGCCAAGTTACAAGAAGTTGAACTTAATCATCTGTCCAAAAAAGCATAGTAAAATTACAATCTCAGAAACGGCTGGAGCTATCATCACCAAATTTTATGCCAATGTTGGTCACATGAGTCATATCTGAAAGTGAGGTATTGGTGGCGCCACCTGCATTGGCCTTTTTTGTACGGGGGTCACCAGTGCCCGTATCATACTGATGGCTACAAAAAACTTGTTCTCAGAAACCATATGGCCAAATTGTTTAATATTGCACAGAAATTATCCTAGGGTAGTGCTTTCTGAAGTTTGTTCAAATAGTCTCAGTTCAGTGACTTTTGGCTGAGTTATGGGAAGCTGAATTTAGTCATATGCTATAACATCCCATTTTAGCTAAGTGGCTACAAAGATCTTCTTCTCAAAAACCACTGGGCAAAATTCTTAAATCTCGCACATTAATTATCCCTAGATGTTGATAATTCAAGTTTGTTCAAATGGTTTTGGTTCAGTGATTTTTGGCTGAGTTATGGGAAGCTTAACTTAGCCATTTTGCTGTATTTTCCCATATGAGTTAGAAACCTGTAAAACGTTTTTTGAGTGAGGCCACTGAGGCAAATTTGTTTAATATTTTACAAGAATAATCCCCTGAATAATTCTTATAATAATTGTCTTTTATGGCTCCAAAGAATGAAATTTGGCTGAATTATAAAGATTGAATTGAGTCATTTTACCATATATGTAAGCTGTGTGAAGCAGATGCATCTACCCTGGCACCTGTTTATCAGCATCCATTGCATCATGCCTCTAGACATTTAGATTTCAAGTTATCTAGGGTTAATATTTACAAGAATGTGTTTTAAAAGCTTTTAAAAAATGTAGATTTATGATTTTAGATATTCCTCATGCCAGGCAATGTTTACAATCACAGGTATACAGCTCTCTGTGGGTATATAAAGACGGCTGTACATGGATTATAAATAATAGGTATCCATACTCAACTTAATTCACGATTTTGCCATCAGTGAGATGTATCGGTATTATAATTTGGCATTCAATGTGCATCTTTAGTAATTTTTATTGAATCTGAGGGCTAAGTTGCAGATTTTGTGGTGTCACCTACATTGACCATTTTTTTTATGGGCAAAAACCTCATAATTTTAGCCTCTTTCATCTTGAAATGTTTATGATGAAACTGTCAATTTGAATCGTTCAATTTTTCAAAAGAATTATCATAGGACATGATTCTTTCAGTCACATCAGAAAAGCTTTTGTTGGTCTTATGGCCATTATTATGTCTATTTCAAACTGAGGACTGCAAATTATTGCTTCAATTATAACTTCTGTAACATTGCACAAAAATTATTCTTTGGTGGCCTTTGTTCAAGTACTTGAATGATTTTTGGCAGAATTATTGGACCTTTAACAATGAAAGGACTGCGTCTTTTATTATTCTAGATATTTTGATAAGTTTATGAATATGTCAGCTTAAAAAAAAGCATTTTAGCCAAAGTTTTTCAGTATGTGTAAACAGAATCACCAACACTCCAAGATTGTGTCTTTATCTTTAAATAGGTTGAGAAACTGCCAACTGTTTCAGATTTAGCAACAGAGATCATTCAGTGCAGCCAGATATAGGTCAAGGGTTCAATCAGTGGAGCCAAGCACAAGGCATGTGATCACCTCATGGGTGACATGTGATCACCTCATGGCACCATGTGATCATCTCATGGGTGTCATGCCCCTCAGGGCAGGGCCCCTGCATGAGCTTATGCAATGGTGTGGCTACTATTTCAGACTTGGCAACAGGCTAGAGGTCAGTCTCCATCTATTTATAACTTTGGCAGACTGCCAACTGTATTAGATTAGGCAACAGGTCAAGAGTTCACTCAGTGCAGCCAGGTATGGGTCAGGAGTTCACTCAGTGCAGTAGCTGCATTCTATTTATAGTGTTAGCAGACAGCCCACTGCATCAGATTTGGCACCAAAGTTCAGCCTGGATCTATTTATAGCTTTGGCAGACTGCCAACTGTGTCAGATTATGCAACAGGTCAAGAATTCACTCAGTTTAGCCAGGTGCAGGTCATGAGTTCACTAAGTGCAGTAGCCTGAGCCAGCTAGCAAATTTGTCACAGTTCACTCGGGGCAACTGCCTTTCTCACCTAAGCCTGGTCAGCCCCATGCATCAGACTCAAGGTAATTTTGATGTATTGGCCTGATATTTTGACCTGTCTATGTGTCTTTAATGGCTTTCTCGTTCACAAGACAGGTGTCGCCACCTAAAATGACTTTTACACAGTGTTTGTGCCTGCTTATTTCTACAGCGGAATTTGATATATCAGCCTGAAATTGGGCATATATATACATAACAAATAGCTTTGTCGTTTACATGACTGGTGGTGCCACTTACAATAATTTTTGCACAGTGTGTGTCCCTGCTTATTTTCAGAAGGGGTTTGATATATCAGTCTGAAATTGGGCATATGTATATATCTCTGATAGCTTTGTTGTATACAAGACTGGTGGTGCCATCTGCAATCATTTTTGTATTGTGTGCACCCATGCCAGAATTTCAGCAGTGATGTTTGTGTAATTATTTCTAATTCAAAATGTTTAGTACTTGCATTGTTCATATACATGAGAAGAAATGGTCCAGCATTTGAGCATTATACCTGGTGTATTTCCCAATGCACAGGTTCGCATTAGGCCTGTAGGCCTTGTATTATTTATGACTGAATACTTTTTAATGACTAAGTGTAAGTTCATATTTATTGCAGTTTTGGTGTTTTTGTAGCTGTATGTTAACATTTACATCTTCCAACAACATTAATTCCTGTTTCACAACACTGTATACCTCTGCCAGTTCCAGTTGTTTTCAATCCTATCTCCATTTTTTCTGTTGTTTTGTTTCTTTTACCTGTTTAATTTCACCACTCTCAATTTCCCAGCATTTTTACCACTCTTTGACATATAACCCCCACCGGTTGACTGGCCTTCCTGTAAGACAGATGTGCATTAAACCAAGGGAAAACACATCTACATTTATATAGAACTAGAACATTTAATCATCTCCAAAATGAAATAAAATTTCCCCCTTTTTCTTAAGGCACACATTCCCACAAAATGTAAAACATTAAAATCAGTCCACAGCTGTTTGACATATCCTTCACAGGGGTGAAAGATGCAGGTAAACAGACAAATATCAGTGAAAACATAACCTTTTTCAAACTTTGGTAAAGGAGGAAGTTAAAAGATCTCAGGACAAGCTGTGTTTGCCGTCTTCCAGGATAGACTAATGCAACTTCTGTTCTATAACTTAGTTTATTTTTTTCAGTGAAGAAACAGATACTTCGCTATCAGAGCCTAACTACAGGTCTGTTCCCGTGTGACACACAACATGACAAAATCCATGAAGCCCATGTACGTGACAGCACATACTGTGCAGCAGGGGTGTGGGCGTTGTCACAGGCATACAAGTAAGTTATGGCAGGCACATGGATATCACAAACAAACATATTACAGACATTGTTAACAGAATAATAGTTACTGTGTGGTAGGCATGTAGGTATTACCCAAATAATATATAACTGACATTGTTAATAAAATAGTGGCAAGTGTATGCTAGGTTTTAAGTTCTGGAAAAATCTGATGTATCAAAAGTTATTCAATAACCAAATTTTCCTACCTGTGAATTAGTTCTGTTAATAAAACATTCTCTGGTTTGTACGCGGTAGGTCCAGATGAGGCTTATGTTGTTTCATCCATTTACAAGTGTTTCTACATTATCTTGAAAACACACCTAACTTGCTCATCTGATCATCAGGGTTGTTTGGTTAATTGTCCCTTATGAATTTTAATGAACCAAGTTCTACTGTATATCTGAATTTTTCTAAGTACATGCCGGGTATTTGTCTGGTACCTGTAATTCATTAATTATGTTTTGAGATATCACCCAAATAGATGTACTGTTGTGAAAATCTCTTATTTTACTTTAATTGAATCCCCATTGTGGTTTTAGCAGTCCCGCTGACATCATAGATAAATCTTGTGAGCGAAATAACAAAATAACTAAGCATATTTAAAAAGGGTCATGATCTTGATCAGGAGGTTGAACATGACCTTGAATAGGTCCATTTTTGGTGAAAATCACAAATTCTTAAATATTTAAAAAAATGTTGCATGGATCGATCCAAAATCAAGTTGACCAAAGATCTTGAGTAGTGTTGTCATGTAATGGAAACTGGTGGTGTCACCTATTACCCTTTTCTTGTTTTCGCATCTTCTAATACCCCTATCATTGCTTTGAGCATTATAAGTCCAAATCTAAAGGACAGAATTTTTTCATATTATGCACATGGATAGATATGGGTAAAGGAGGAAGTCTGTGTAAATTAGGGTCATGATCTTTACCATGAGAGTGGCCTTGACCTTGAATATTTCCATATTTGGTGAAATCTGCTGCTATATAAGATTTTTGTGAACCCTATAACTTTGAAAGTACTCTATCTTTTTTCTTCGAATGTCCCACACAGATTGTTTCCACCAAGATGTCAGACATGTTTGAAGATTGGTGACCTTCACTGTGCTTCTCTAGCTTAAGTTTAAAATCTGCAGAAAGATAGCAGGGTTGGGTTTTAGGTTGCCCAAAACCTGTTTTCGACAAGGCAGAGCCTAAAACTTGCCTTTAACTGCCTAAAATAGGTTATAACCTGCCTAAAACTGCCTTTAAATGCCTAAAACCTTACATACCCTCACTTATGACTTGCAGTTTAACTATGTTTTATAGTTACATAGCTAAATGCATTAAAGAGATATTCTCAGCAAGTTAAAAGTGAGGAACACTTTATTCAAAGTAAATAAATTAAACCATGATACAAAAGAAAGAAACAAATGAATACAAGACTACTTCAGTTTTTCTATATGAACACTGTTCTCTGACAGTTTTAGCTTGTATATCCAAATCATGTTCTGAGGTCTCCCATCTCCTTTACCGCCATTACTGCTAATTTTTAGCTCAGCTGACTTTCAGTCATGCTGGGCTATAGCGATGGGTCTTTGTCCGGCGTCCTTCTGTCAGTCCGGCCGGCCGGCCGGCCGTTAGCAGGGCACAAATCGTAACCGTAGGGGCTAGGGCCATGAACCCTATGTAGTCTTAGAGGTTCTAAAAAGATCTCCTTGCAAACCTGAAATTAGGTCACTGCGACCTATATTCTCGAAGTAATGGTATGTGTTTGCAGCCCCCAGAAATAATTCTTTCAGCCAAAATTTTCATCCCAAACCTTCCATCTTTCACATACAGCTCACCTACCAACAGGGGAAGAATCATTATTATTTTGAGGTCACAAGGTCAAAGGTCAAGGTCACAGAAGCAACTTCTTTGAAAAGCCTCAGGATGCATTTTAAGCCAAACCTTTCATCCCAATTCTTTGATCTTTCACATAAAGCTCACCTACTAAGTGGGAGAAGAATCCTATAGATGTTGAGGTCACAAGGTCAAAGGTCAGGGTCACAGGATCCACTTCTTTGAAAAGGTTGTGGACACATTTCAAGCTAGACCTTTCATTCCAAACCTTTCAGCACTGATATCGCTTCTCTGCCAACAGGGGAAACACCTGTTGATTTTGAGGTCAAAGGTCAAGTTCACAGCACCCTCTTCTTGCGTGGAGTCATTTTAAGGCAAACTTTTCAATCTATACTTTCCATCTGTCATATATGGCTTGCCTACCAATAGGAGAAGAAGCCTATTGATGTTGAGTTCAAAAGGTCAAAGGTCAAGGTCACAATATTGTTCTAAATGCTTGTGAACATATTTCAAGTGAAACTGTTCAACCCAAACCTTCAGTCTTTCACATATGCCACATCTATGCATCACTGAATTTGATTCAAACTTCATATTTATGGGTCTTTTTGCATGAAGAAATAACTAATTGATTTTGAGGTCAGCTGGTCAGGAGGTTAAAGGTTGCAGGTCTAAGTTATTCACTCATTGGTTGCCAAGTAATTACACCTGGCCAGATGTAAGTGGTAAGTAGTTACCCATCATTTAGAAAGAATCCAGTTGATATGTGGGCAAAAAGCCAAGGTCATAGGTCAGGGATGTTCACAATAACTTATTTTGTAGACCATCTCTATTTTTCTTGTTTTCTTGTATATATAACCATGGCACTCACAACTGGTACATCTCACTATGTGCTCATAATTGTCAATGACACTTGTGATATATGACTCCCTTTTGTATCAGCTCATGGAGTGATAAGGATATATCATTAGTGCATAACAAAAACACTGTTGCCGGAATGCTTTGGCCAGGCATTAAGACTATGAGAGTTAAGTGTTAAGGTTTAGCTACTGATTTATAAAATGATGGGAACATTTTGCAGTTTATATCATGGAATCATAGCAATAAACTTAGTTTTCTAGATATCTGAATATTATTATAAAAATCATCAGATATACCAGCAAGTGTTTGTTCTTATAATATGTGGGTCTTTACCTGGATTTAGGATGGCTTTATTTGATTACAAGACTCTTAGTGATGCTTTCTGCATTTCTTTTCTTTTAGGTTTTGTAGTTTACCTACCCTGCTGACCCCATTAAATAGCAAGCTGATAATTCAAACAAATTGGAATTGCACTTTTTACATTTGCATGTTCATAAATCTGATATGAGAGCTCTCCAACCTGATCATGCCTTTTGAATTGTTTTGGACATTCATAACTGTTACATTCTTTGAAGCAATTGCTACAAGTTTAGTGTCTTATTGGAGGATGTGTGATATCAAATGTCAGACTTGTCAGAAAACCATTATGTCTGCCAGGTAGCCATTTTAGAAATCCTTTTGCCAGGGCAGTTTCTGTGATTTTTTTATGATGTTTGGTCCCTTTTAGAGGATGTTTGTTGTTCAATTTCCGACCTGTCAGAAATCCAATATGGCCACCAGGAAGCCATCTTTAAATTCCTTTAGAACATATTATCTCAAGAACTATTAAAGTGAATGCAGTGGGATGTATATTAATGTTATCTTGCATTGGGTCAAGGATTTCTTAAGAAATATGACCATCATTTATGAAAGCTCAATACAGTTGGCTTGTATTGAATAAAAATTAATATGGAAGCACCCGTTTCACAATAATTCTTACATGGATTTCCTTGATCTTTTGCTATAATTTGATCTTAAATGTGGCCTGTGTGGTATTCCTTTTGAGACTGACAGGTATCGAGCAAGCTGTGGGATTAGTTCCTGATAGCTCAACAACCATACATTTTGCCTCAGTCAGACCATCATTGTATCCCCAGACAAAGTCGGGATACTATGGTTTCACGACGGTCCCGCCGCCGCCGCAGAAAAACCTTGTGAGTGGGATAACTCAAAAAATATTTCACTGATTTTTTTCAAACTTTACATTTGTATAGATATAGGTAAGGGGACGAAGCCTATTTAAAATGGGGTCATGACCTATGCTAGGAGAATGACCTTGATCTTGAATAGGTCCATTATTCTTAAATATCTCAAGTAAGCTTGCATGGACTGGTCTAAAAATTAAGGTGACCGAAGATCTTGGATAGCCTTGTGATATACCGGAAACTGGTGGCGCCACCTATTATCCTTTTCTTGTTTTTACGCCTTTTAATACCCCCATAATTGCCACTTGACAGTACTGTAAGCATTATAAGTCAAAAACTAATGGACAGATTTCTTTCATATTATGCACATGTAGAGAGATGGGCTATGGGATGAGGTCTGTTTACATTTGGGTCATGACCTTTACCGTGAGAGTGGCCTTGACCTTTAATGTGTCCATATTTGGTGAAAATCAAACACCTCTTATGATATCTCCAGTGTTGATAGCCATATGGATTTCAAATGTGACTTATGTATGGCCCACTACTAAAGTAAGAACCCTATAGGTTCTAGGGTCATGAGGTCTAAGGTCAAGGTCACTGGACTTGCATCTTACAAGATACTGTTAATGCATTTTAAGCCAAACTTTCAAGGTCTTCCATCTTGAATATATAGCTCACTTGCCAATAGTGGATGATCCATATCAATTTTGGGGTCACAAGAACAAAGGTCAAGGCCACAGGAGCTATATGTAAAAAATTAGTTTCTGGATGATAATTCCTGCTTTTATTGATGTATTGATTTCAAACTTGACTTATATATGTCCCATTGAAAAAGCAAGACTCCAATTGATTTTGGGGTCATGAGGTCAAAGGTCAAGGTCACAGGACATCTTTAAAAAGATTGTGGATGCATTTTCAGCCAAACATTTCATCTCAGACCTTTCATCTTGCACATATAGTTCATCTGCCAATAGAGGAAGACCCCTATCAATTTTGAGGTCACAAGGTCAAAGGTGAAGGTCACAGGAGCCATCTGTCCAAAAATTAGTTTCTGGATGATAATTCCTGCTTTTATTGATGTATGGATTTCAAACTTGATTTGTATATGACCCATTGGAAAAGCAAGACCCGAATTGATTTTGGGGTCATGAGGTCAAAGGTCAAGGTCACAGAACACATCTTTAAAAAGATTGTGGATGCATTTTCAGCCAAACAATTCATCTCAGATCTGTCATCTTGCACATATAGATCACCTGCCAAGAGTGGAAGACCCCTATCAATTTTGAGGGCACAAGGTCAAAGGTGAAGGTCACAGAAGCCATCTGTCCAAAAATTAGTTTCTGGATGATAATGCCTGCTTTTATTGATGTATTGATTTCAAACTTGACTTGTATATGTCCCATTGGAAAAGCAAGACCCGAATTGATTTTGGGATCATGAGGTCAAAGGTCAAGGTCACAGGACACATCTTCAAAAAGATGTGGATGCATTTTCAGCCAAACATTTCATCTCAGACATTTCATCTTGCACATACAGTTCCCCTGCCAATAGAGGAAGACGCCTGTCAATTGTGAAGTCACAAGGTCAAAGGTGAAAGTCACAGGAGCCATCTGTCCAAAAATTAGTTCCTGAGATGATAATTCAAGCTTGGATTAATATATGGATTTCAAACCTGACTTATATATGGCCCATCAATAAATCTAGACCTCTGTTGATTTATATATAAAAGTGGATGATCAATATTAATTTTGGGGTCACAAGGTCAAAGGTCAAGGCCACAGGAGCCATCTGTCCAAAAATTAGTTTCTGGATGATAATTCCTGCTTTTATTGATGTATAGATTTCAAACTTGACTTATATATGTCCCATTGAAAAAGCAAGACCCCAATTGATTTTTGGGTCATGAGGTCAAAGGTCAAGGTCACAGGACCAACATCTTCAAAAAGATTGTGGATTGATAGATGGAAGAAACAATAATTGCTTGCCAAGTGTCAGTATATACTGCTAAAAATGGGGGCCTATTCTTAAAGGGGGGGGGGGGCCCTACTATGTCTGGGGATACTCTGGCACCTGCAGTGCCAAGAAATATCTAGTTCACTATGTTTGTATTTACTTATAACATTCAAAAGGCCATGGTTTTGCAGGAATTGTTTTGAAACTGGTACATCTTATGTCTTGCAATAATATCTCGAAATGTATTCGAACCTCCCCAACATTTCATGTTTTGCCCATATCTAGAACTATAAACCTCAGTAACATAAAGGATAACTTCTTTTCTTTTCCTGAGTCATCTCCATAAGCTGGTCAAGTGATCTGGTCTCAATCTTGTGTCACTTTGTCAGTATGTATGTCTCTTTGTCAGTTGTCCTCAATTCCGCCTGCTTGCTGGTTCTTGTGTCTTATATATACCATTCTTCAGGCCACAGTTTTGAAGGAATCCTTTTGTAACTGGTACATATTATGTCTTACACTAATATCTTGTAATCAGATTTTTTATTTTCTGGATATTGCCGCTAGGGGGTGCTGCACACGACCTTCCGAAATATTAAATTTTTGGCCATATCTTCAAAACTATAAACCTCAGTTACATAAACTATAGCTTATTTTCGACCTCCGAGTCTTATCCATAACTTGGTTAAGTCATCTGGTCCAAAGCTTGTGTCTCTTTGTCAGTATGTCTGTCTGCTTGTCATTTGTTGTCAGCTATGTCTGCTTTCATGTTTTTTTTGTGTGATATATGTCGTTCAACAGGCCTAACTTTTTACCAGTCACTCTGAAAGTCACTCAATTGTTAGAAAACCGACAGTTTGTTCTATCTGTCCGTCTGTTTGTCATTTCAACTTCTGGCAAGCGTTCGACCTATGGTCGTCTAGTCTTTATATTTACCATAAACATTCCCCTATATATAATTCCTTTGTACATGCCAGAAATTTGGTCAGTATTACATATTTTTATGCCCCCGCCACAAAGTGGCCGGGGCATATAGTTTTACCCATGTCCGTCATTCCGTCCTTCCGAAATCAAACAGTTGTACGGACTTTTTTTCGCAATGCCTGCAGATATTGGCCTGATTTTCGGTGTGTGGGCAGATATAGACCAGTTACAGATCGAGTTCGCGTTTCGTCCTGGTTGACCTACTTTTGACTGTTTTACGGCTCCTGAACATAGAAAATTTCATGAAAAATATGAAATTTCATGACAAATACACATGTACCGACTTTTTTTCGCAGTGCCTGCAGATATTGACCTGATTTTTGGTGTGTGGACAGATATAGACCAGTTACAGATCGAGTTCGCGTTTCGTCCCGGTTGACGTACTTTTGACCGTTTTACGGCTCCTAAACTTAGAAAATTTCATGAAAAATAGAAATATTCATGACAGATACACATGTACGGACTTTTTTTTGCAATGCCTGCAGATATTGGCCTGATTTTTGGTGTGTGAGCAGATATAGACCAGTTACAGATCGAGTTTGCGTTTCGTCCTGGTTGACCTATTTTTGACCGTTTTACGGCTCCTGAACATAGAAAATTTCATGAAAAATATGAAATTTCATGACAAATACACATGTAAGGACTTTTTTTCGCAGTGCCTGCAGATATTGGCCTGATTTTTGGTGTGTGGACAGATATAGACCAGTAACAGTTCGAGTTTGCATTTCGTCCCGGTTGACTTAATTTCGACTGTTTTACAGCCCCTAAACATGGAAATTTTCATTAAAAATAGAAATATTCATGACAGATACACATGTACAGACTTTTTTTCACAATGCCTGCAGATATTGGCCAGATTTTAGGGGTGTGGGCAGATATAGACCAGTTTCAGATCGAGTTCACGTTTCGTCCCGGTTGACCTACTTTTGACCGTTTTACGGCTCCTAAACTTAGAAAATTTCATGAAAAATAGAAATATTCATGACAGATACACATGTACAGACTTTTTTTCGCAATGCCTGCAGATATTGGCCTAATTTTTGGTGGGTTGGCAGATATAGACCAGTTACAGATGAAGTTCGCGTTTCGTCCCGGTTGACCTACTTTTGACCGTTTTACGGCTCCTGAACATAGAAAATTTCATGAAAAATATGAAATTTCATGACAAATACACATGTACGGAATTTTTCTGCAATGCCTGCAGATATTGGCCTGATTTTTGTTGTGTCGGCAGATATTGACCAGTTACAGATGGAGTTCACATTTCGTCCCGGTTCACCTACACTTTACTGTTTTACGGCTCCTGAACATAGAAAATTTCATGTAAAATATATATTTTCATGACAAATACACTTGTACAGACTTTTCTTCACAATACCTGCAGATATTGGCCTGATTTTTGGTTTGTGGGCAGATAATGACCAGTTACAGATCGAGTTCGCGTTTTGTCCCAGTTGACCTATTTTTGACTGTTTGACAGTGCTCTAACATAGAAAATTTCATAAAAAGGTGCACATGTATGGACTTTCTTTCGCAGTGCCTGCAGATATGGGCCTGATTTTTGGTGTGTAGGCAGATAATGACCAGTTACAGATTGAGTTCTTGTTTTGTCCCAGTTGACCTACTTTTGACCATTTGACTGCTCCTGAACATAGAAAGTTTCATGAAAAATATAAATTTTCATAACAAATGCATATGTACTGACTTTTTTTCCTCAATGCCTGCAGATACCACCCTGATTTTTTTTGTGTGCGCAGATAATGACAGTTACATATCGAGTTTGCGTTTCATCCCGGTTGACCTACTTTTGATTGTTTTACGGCTCCTAAACATAGAAAATTTCATGAAAGACAGAAATTTTTATGGAAAATGCACATGTATGGACTTTTTTTCACAATGCCTGCATATACTGGCATGATTTTTGGTGTGTTGCTTGATAATGACCCATTACAGATCGAGTTTGCATTTTGCCCTTGTTGACCTACTTTTAACCATACGACACCTCCTGAACTTAAAAAATTTTCCAAATTTTACAAATGTTTCTAATTTGCCCTAGGCGGGGGCATTCGTGTCGTTCGGACACATCTAGTTTTACAAGTGATGGGCCAAAACATAATGCACTTTGTAAAAAATCAGGGAGGATATACATGATAATTGTTGAAACTAGAGACCTTTTCAGGTATATAATTTTATTTAATCAAGATTCAATTGTATATTCAAAATAAGATCTGAAATTTGTAAATTTTAAGTTATTACCATAAATATAAAATAAGTACCATACATTTTGCCTAACTTTGACCATGGCATGTTTTTTTTTTCTTGTAAGTACATTTGATTTAATTTTCACAGCAGCTACACATTAGGATATAATCTGTTAAATTCTGAAATTTGAAAATAAAGGTAACAAATTAGGAAGTTATTGAAGTTTTTCAGAGGCTATATTGTATTCATTAGCATTGTCAATCTTCAGGCGGCCCACTTCTGGTCAATACAGCCCTGCCTGGGTAACCTTACTAGTTCTGCAACACTGGTTGAGCACCCATGCTATCACTGTATTTCCTTGATTGTAAAGCCATTTCCATTCCAATATACAAAACTTTTCTGGAAATAGTAATTCAAGGAGTAATCCGGAAGATGCCATGTTGATTTAATGAAGCATTTTTAGCTCAGCTGACTGTAAGTCATCTGAGCTATAGCGATCACTCTTTGTCGGTCTTCCGTCCGGCCATCCGGCCGTCTGTCCGTTAACAAGGCACAAATCGTAACCGCTGGACCTGGAATCTTCTTACTTTACATCCAGAGAGGTCCATGAAAAATCTCCTTGGAAACCTGGAATAAGGTCTCTGTTACCCATATCCTTCGAGCTATGGGGCCCCAAAGAACCCCCCAGAATAGTCAAAAATTTCATACAAAAACTTCAATATCTCATTAACTACATCACTGATGGTCATGATTTTTGTCATACATATTGATCATGAGATGATCCATCAGTTCCTGCAGACTGGTGGCGCCACCTTTATTTTTCAAATTTTTTTTACAATTTTTTTTCTCTATTTTTGAGACCTTTAAAAATGTGGACTTCTGTTAACAGGGCAGAAATAGTAAAGACTGGACCTATATTCTTCATTTTTTAAATTCTGAGAAACCTATGAAAAGTCTCCATGGAAACCAGAAATTAGGTCTCTGTTACCCATATCCTTTGAGCTATGGGGCCTTAAATTACCCCCCAGAATAGTCAAAAATTTCATACAAAAACTTCAATATCTCAGTAACTACATCACTGATGGTCATGATTTTTGGCATACATATGATCATGAGATGTTTCATCAGTTCCTGCAGACTGGTGGCGCTACCTGTATTTTTCAATTTTTTACGGATTTTCCCCCTATTTTTGAGACCTTTAAAAATGTGGACATCTGTTAACAGGGCACAAATCGTTAAGACTAGACCTAGAATCTTCATTGTTGTAATTCTGAGAGACCTATGAAAAGTCTCCATGGAAACCAGAAATTAGGTCTCTGTTACCCATATCCTTCGAGCTATGGGGCCCCAAAGTACCCCCGAGAATAGTCAAAAATTTCATACAAAAACTTCAATATCTCATTAACTACATCACTGATGGTCATGATTTTTGGCATACATATGATCATGAGATGTTTCATCAGTTCCTGCAGACTGGTGGCGCTACCTGTATTTTTCGATTTTTTACGAATTTTTTTCTCTATTTTTGAGACCTTTAAAAATGTGGACATCTGTTAACAGGGCACAAATCGTAAAGACTGGACCTAGAATCTTCATTCTTGACATTCTGAGAGACCTATGAAAAGTCTCCATGGAAACCAGAAATTAGGTCACTGTTTCACATATCCTTCGAGATATGGGGCCCCAAAGTACCCCCTAGAATAGTAAAAAATTTCATTAAAAAAAACTGCAATATCTGATTAACTACATCACTGATGGTCATGATTTTTGGCATACATATTGATCATGAGATGTTTCATCAGTTTCTGCTGACTGGTGGTGCCACGTGTATTTTTCAAAATTTTACAATTTTTTTTTCTCTTTTTTTTAGACCTTTAAGGATGTAGTTATCTGTCAACAGGGTACTAATTGTAACAACTGGACCTAGAATCTTCATTCTTGACACAAAGGGAGACCCATAAAAAGTCTCCATGGAAACCTAAAATTAGGTCTCTGTTACCCATATCCTTTGAGCTGTGGCACTCCAAAGTACAGCTCAGAATAATGGAAAATTTGGTACAATAGCTGAAGTATCTGAACAACTAATCCAGAGAACACCATGCTTCTTTGCATGGATATTGACCATTAAGTGTTTTTATTAGTTTCTGCAGACTGGTGGAGCCACCAGTATTTTTTTAAAGTTTACGCATTTTTTCTCTATTTTTGAGATATATTAATACAGACACAATCTCAGCCTGTTGGTTAATCTATTTGATGCTTCAGTTCAATGGTTATATACTACCATTCAGATGATAAAATTTCCTTTTGCAAATCTCTTCCCAGTCAGCTGAGCGTCATGACCCATGGGTCACTTGTTAAAAGAATGCTCATACTGTAAGTTTATCACCAGATACTTTGATTGGCTTTTTGATAACAAGGGGTTAAATTTTGTTATATATGTGAAAAAAGTTTTCCCGAATTTAAAAAGTTGTTCCATTTACACTGATGAATAGTCCTTTATACTGTAGTATCACTTACATATCATGTATGTTTTGTATGCCTGTAGCTTCAAATGGAAAAAAGCAAAAGATTGATTTTTTAAATTATTACAGATCTTAATGCTAGCAAAAAACTAAAAATATGGTATTTTCTTTTACATTATCTGATAATGAACAAGAATGTCCACTTGTTGTTTATTCCAATAACTATAGGTCATCTGTTGTCAAATTTTAAGATTTTGTGCACATACTTATTTTCTGTATAATGATGGATATGCTCTGTTAACTGTATGATGAGATTGTGAAAATGGAACCTACATGAAACACTAAAATTAGTATAAAACTGAATATGCAAAAATATATTGCAGTGAATATGTTGCAAACCACAATATTCATAATCACTTTTGGGCAGTGTTCAACCTAAAGGCCTGAGAAGCCTAGGTGTCATGGTCAGGGGCCCTGACTGCATCACTCAGTAAAAAGTTTGACTCAAGAACAGTTTTCAGGGCAAGGGCTTTGATTGCATCATCCTAGTCATGTATGAACGTTCACATAAACATCTACTAGGACACAGCTGTGGGACTTATGACCCCATCCCCCTGATATATAGAAATTAAAAGGTCTAATCAAGCATGGCCTCCCCCTCTGACACCCTGCCTTACAAGAGGCATACTGGAGGCTGTATTACATCATCACTATTGTGCCTAAAACCTGCCTTAAACCTGTTATAGGTGGGGCGGTTTAAACAAGGTTTTAACCTATGGTTAAAATCTTCCTGCCTAAAACTTGCCAACCTTGAAAGATAGGATTTTTGTTAACCCTTTAAGTTTTGAAGTACTGCATCTGTTACCTTTAAATTTGACACAAAAAATATTTACGTCAATATTTCAGAGTTGTTTGACAACTTGTGAACTTAAGCTTGGTCTTCAAGGTCAAATCTGATTAAACAAAGGATTATGGGAACCGAATAACTTTTGAATAACTGCATATTCTTTCTTCAGATTTGATACACGAACTATCTTTACCAAGATGTCGGACAAATTCAAACATTTGTGTCCTTCACCCTTGTGTCCTTGGCCTTGACAACTGTTAGTAAATGCTTCTGAAGGAGGGTCCTGTTCAGGAGGGGTAATGTTTTAATTATCTGGGCATATGACAGCATCTCCAGTTCCAGAAATTTCTAGTTTTCTATCTGTATCTGTAATTCTTTGATATGTTTTAGTGTTTTGGAATTCTAATGTCATAAATTTTTAACAGGCGTATTGATGATGACAAAGGAAAAACCCATGAGTTGAGTCAGTCGGCAGTCAAGTGTATGAGAGGCATCCTGGCATGTTGGCTGAGACAGGCAGACAAGGTCAGCTCCTTCTGCCTTATCATGTATCATATAAATCATATTTGTAGCAGGTTTATTCTCTGGTTTACATATACCTTGGACTTGTAACATTATCAGAGCAAAGATGAATTATTTTTATTTGTTATCAGTAATATGCCATTTTTACATTAAAAAAAATCAAAGCACCCAATTTCTCCAAGTCTTTAAAGTTAAAATGTTCAGTCGTGAAATTTTATATCACATAAAATAGTCTTTGTCAGATAAAGTGTTAGTGTCAGCTGTGTGTTAATTATTCTGATTAAACATTGGTTTTTCCTTTCCAGGTAGAAAAATTTAAACAGAGCCAGTCTCCTAAAAATGCTTTACATTCAAAATTCCACATGGTCACAGGTGACCCAGTGGCCACAGAGGCTGAATACAACCATCTGCAGGTAAGAATGACCCCAGTTACCTGTACATGACTTCTGTTATTTATTTAAATTAGCAATCATTAATAATGGAAAATAAATACCCATAATCTTGTCATTTGTGACTAATATTTATAAATGTAGTTAATCTCAGTTTTAGTTTTCTTTGCACAAGTTAAAAGAATGCTGTATGGTTTAGCCTTGTGTGAGTTTTAGGTTTTTTTGCACAAGTTAAAATATTACTGTGTGATCAATTCTTTTGTGTTATTTTTTTTTTTTTGGTTAAGAAAATAAAGAAACTGTTGGCTGAAGTTTGCTTATTATTAAAATTTCACTTGTGTTGGTATTATTGTGCATTGCGGCATCCTTGCCTCATGAACCAAGATGTCTTATACTTGGAATGTTTATATGTTGCAGCTGGACTGTATTGCCCTTTACCTGATATTCCTGGTTCAAATGATACAGTCAGGGCTACAGGTAAGTAGTTTTGTGAAAGTAAAGCAAAGGAACAAGATTCTTAAGTTGTTTGCTTTGCATCCATTGGTAGACTGGAGGATTTTCACTTTTAAGTCTTTTTTTTGCAAAGCTTTATCATGTGATATCTTAGGTTAAAACATTCAAGGAAAACTTATTTAAATCATATGTTCATGTTTTAACGATTGTAAAAGCTATCTTTGAAGATATCTTTGATGATGAATTCTGTGAAGTTTGAAGGACCAATATTGTAACCATCTTTCTTATTAAGAAAAGCACAAACTGCACAGTTTCTCATGCTTGGATAAAAATTGTAAGGAATGTGATGCAATATCTAAGTCACCATGGTGCCAGATGTCATGTCTACTCAAAAAAACCTCTTCCAGTAATGCTCTGTTGAACAGCCAGGACTACTCGTCAAACTTTAAATATTTGTAACATTTCAAGGAAACACCTGTTTATATTTCACATGTGCATGATTACAAAATATTACTTATTCTGTGAAGTTCTTTTTACTACCAAAACACCCCATTTACCATGTTAATGAAATTGCCTTGAAACAGTTCATATCCAACATATAACTGAACAGACCTCATTACCCTCTTCACTATGTTATACCATTACTGCTGGTATATTAAGAAGCCCTAGTGCATTGTGGGATGCAGATTTTGAAGCCCACAAACCTTTACCAGCAGAGTCTTACTCTTGTTAAGTCCAATTCTGCACAGTTTGTATCTAACTAATCTTACTGTGTACCTAATTATCTCTCCTCCTTTACTCAACCAGCCCAACATCCAAGAACTGTGAGCTTTAGTTACAAAAAAATTTCTTTAACCTTTTTGTCAGCTGAACATCATATTCATCATATTATTGTTTAACGTTAAGAAGTGTGATGCAACTTCTTTTATTTTTTATTTCAGATTATATACACCACAGATGAGGTGAATTTTATCCAGAATTTAGTGTTTTATGTGGAGCGAGCTTATCGTACACCAGACTATGGCATGTGGGAACGAGGAAGTAAATACAATAATGGATCCAGCGAGCTCCATGCCAGGTGAGATTAAAGAGCTTGTACAGCTTTACTACCTTAGTCTGCTCAGCTCTTATAGGACTCAGTTATCTGTTCAGCTTCCCTTCTTGTTATAAAAAAAATATATAAGTGTGCCCAGGAAGCATCAGTTAGAATAGAATATATATTAATACAGAACAAGGGTTTTTGTTGCGAAGTTTAACATCTGTTCCATAGATCTCTGTCACCTTTCTCAGTAGCAGTTATATTTCTTTATTCTTTTTAATTTGTCATTTTATGTTTGAAAATATTAAATATTCACAATTCTAAAGCTTGATAAAAAAATGCAGTCCGTATTTCCTGACATAACTATTATATATAATAAACCCTGTCATATTTAGGTAAAAAAGCTTTCTCCTGAATACTGACATGATGGTACATTTTTCAAGAAATTTAACTCCTGCCTGTTACTGATATTGTACCCTTTAAGGGTACAGGTACCCATCCTCATTATTTACCTTGCTTTAAGACACTTTTCATTCTTTAAAATCAGTTGTAATGTACCTACTGTGCAAACAATCGTTGGCCTATCATGGATAAAATGTTTTGTAAGTAGCCACCATGTTATCATTGAAAATTCCCAAATACTGTAGACTGCATTAATTTAAACTCCATTCATACAAAAATCATTTTTGAAGTTTTGACCTTTTATCAAAAAAAAAAAAGAAAAATATTCAGCTATGAAATGAATTCTGATTTGCTAGGCCACATAGCAATGATTTCAATGTATTTAACATGATAAATTGATTAAATTGATGGAAAACCTAACAAAAATGATGTTGCCAACATTTATTTTGGACTAGCTTTATTAATTTGGTGTTTGTCAGTCTTTGGTCATGTCTTGTGCTTGGCAGCAGGTTGGTTATCTTAATGAATCATGTGGAATCATTTATCTGAAAGATCGTGTGTCTGAACAAAAACCCTGTATCCTGAGTTTTTTTTATTAACAAAACTCTACTGTAATATAAAGCATTTATGATTAAGGGATACTTTTTGTCACCGGAGGCTGCAGGCTTAGCATTTGTTACCCATTTTAACATTTTACTTTACATGTTTTCTTTCAGCTCTATAGGAATGGCCAAGGCAGCATTGGAAGGAATAAATGGGGTTAATTTATTTGGTCACAATGGGGCTTCATGGTCAGTCATATTTATAGACATTGATGCACATTATCGCAACCGCACAACGTTTGATACCATCCTGCCAAGAGAGTCTGCGTCGAAGGTAAACATGAATCGGGGAACTGTTGATTTATGTCATGGTCCATGTTTGGAGCTTTAGCTGTTTAGTCCACTGATTTATATTACAATCCCCAAGTGATTATTACCTGTACGTATTCCTTCCTCTTTTAAAGTTAATATCAAGGGAGTTCTGTGATTACCTGATAAGCTTTAACACATCATATTGGGATACTGCGTCAGGGGCTTTATGTAAGTCATCAAGTACCAGTAATCCCTTTACTTAACCATAGCCAGCTTATATGTTCATGCATGCCTTTTATACAGCTCTTGTACGGCTTTTACCTTTTATGCTGGAAAGTCATGTATTGGGTGACCCTTAGCTTTGGCCATATTAAGCCAATGAAAATGCTTGCCTCTTAGACAGGAACAACTTGCAAACATCAATCTTGAACCCACCAGTCAATACTTGAAAAGTCAGATAGTTGAAAAACAACTTGACAGTATACTCATTGGTTTGTATTGTAATGACAAAAAAAAATCCAGCAAAACAAAATTATATATTTTCCTTTGCTTCTTTTGTTAGGTTAACTCATATTTGAAATGTTGCAGAAATGGTCTGTGAATTTAAAATGCCCCACGTTCAAGATTGACATTAGATAATAACAAAGATGTATGAAGCCTAACACAAATAATGAATATAAACTCCCTTGATATTAACTTTTAAATTTTCAGTCAGGATGTTGAAATAGTATGCAGATCTTCAGACTACATGTGATGATCATGAAAAAAAATTATCTTTTGTTGAAAGAAAGTTTACAGCAAATTCTCTGTTATGTTTGGGGTATCCCCTCCTAAACCTGACAACCCTAACACAGATTTTGTTGACTTTCAGCAAACACTACTGCATTTAAAAATTCTGCTTTGGTCCCTTTTAAGCTCACACAGTCCAGAGACTGGTGGTCAGCCATCCTTTATATTGCACTTTAGACTTGTTCTCCAATCATTCTGGTCTTATTTCTGTAGATCCCAGTGAAATATGCAAGTAAATTAATTGATGACATAATCTATGTGCACAAGCCCAGTCTCAATTTGAAGATGGTAACCTTCCTGCAGTCTCTGGATTGGTTAGAATGCAATGAGTTCCAGCCGTGACATTTATTCCAATGAATGACCCATCTATTCACAGCTGTTTGAACCAAGCTTTGACCATGACCACATAATAGATGTTTGGTTTATACAGGTTGATTTGGCAGTTTTGCTTTGAAATAGCCAGCTGTGTAGGTGATGCAATTTATTTTTTGCTTTTCAGTTCTGTGGGTATGGTGAAAGCAGCCATTGAAACACTTAACGGTGAAAATATGTACGGTCGCCGTGGTACCTCTTGGTCAGTGTTATATGTTGATATTGATGCCTACAATCGGAATCGCGTAGTCTTTGATACCATTTTGCCCAGGGAGTCTGACTCCAAGGTACCATCATGCACGAGTGTCGTTAGTTTTTCCTGAAGGCTTCCCTGTGTCAAGTCATTCCTTCGCGATGCGGTGTGCTTTATAACAGCTGGCTGGCATGGCTGCCCTTAATGCCAACATTTACGAGCTGCTTTCCTGCTGGTTATCTGTATTGTCATTTCCATTAGAGCACAGTTGCTGGCTGTTTGTTTTAACTTTAATACTTTTAAATTGTTTGTGGTCTGTACTCTGGAGTGAAGATAACCTTGAGCCCGTGCCTTATGGTCTATAAATCATGGGTTCCTGTTGTTTATTCTCCCTTCTTAAATTACCATGAAATCATTTGACCAAAATAAATTGTTGTAAAGTCATGGCAGATTAATGTATATAAGAATAAAGAATAAATAAAGAGTAAGAATAAATTTTATGTTACTGTGATTGTCCATTGATATTAACTTGTAATATCAGTGTTGTATATGTTCAAAATATGAATTAAGGGTCTGTGTTATATAATTGCTTTAAGATTTATTCAAATGTTGGTCATTGAGCATATACTGTAAAATTTCAGATTGTTTATATGATCATTACCTTTGATCCCACATCTCCCTAATATTGTTTGAAACTGTTGATTTAACCTTTGCAGTGTTCTCCTTTAATATTGTTTAATAATTTTAACAACATGATTCATCTGCAGGTACATATAGGCTGACTTGCTCCTCAGACTCTTAAACTCTCAGAACAAATTAAATACCAATGCCTGCCTTATACCTCATACCTTGATGGGCAAATTACCACTCAGACTTGTGGTATCCTTTTGGGGACTTGCTTATCTCAGACGCATGAACTCCCAAGATGGATATACCACTATTGACTGACTTACACCTCAGACTTGTAAAATCTTTGAATGAATACAATACTAACTGCTGACTTATACCTCAGACTTAAATGGATTCTTCAATTAATAATATATTATTGACTGACTTACACCTCAGACTCGTTAAATAAAACTCAGAATGAATATAGTGCTCATAGCAGCCTTACACTGCAGAAATTTCAGAATGGATACAAAACTTTTAAGTCCACTTTGACCTCAAGACTTGTCAAATTTCAGAATGAATATGTTACCTACAACTGACCTAGACTTCAGATTTTTTAAACTCTTAGAATGGATAAAATACTAATGGCACACTGTCAGACTTGTGAACTCTCTAGAATGGATACACCATTTAATGGCCGACTTGCAACTCAGGCCTGTAATATCTCAAATGGATGCTTAACTGATGGCTGACTTAGACTCGTGAACTTCTGGAATAGATACAATATTAATAATTTACTTACAACCCAGACTCTCAGAATACTTTAATTTTCATCTTTCAGGTGGTCATATTATCTGGTATTTAGAATTTAAAAAAAAATGTCTTTAGTCACATTTTGAAATGAATATTATTCTTAAAATTGTTCTTAATGAACACTCAAACCACCAGAGATTGAGTGAAGAATTTGATCTTGGTGCAAAATGTCACACATGGTAATATCCTTTGTTGTTTACATTGATTTGGGTTTGGCTGTCTGTCTGTCCGTCCGTCAGGTTTTTGTTTCGGTGTGATAACTTTCCTAAATATTTTCCAATTTCATTCAAATCTGGGTCAATGATTGCTCTCATGCATACCTTGGTTGGGATTGCTTTTGGAGTGTCTGTCTGAAAAATTATTATCGACAGCTCCAAAACAAACAAAAAATTTTCCTTTGGTTCCTAATTCACAAAAATATTATTACATTTGGAGACATCTTCAGGGGACAATGAACACTAAAACATATTGACAAGGCAAGCAGGGGACAAGGCGCAAGCAGGGGACATAAATTCCACAAATTGCTTGTGTCTGGATTAATGTGCTTTGCGGTAGATACACCAAGACACCCATGTGCTTCTGGTAGATCTTTGTGGGAACTTTTCTCACCTTAATTAATGGTGATATTGTTCAGTATTTCATGTCATTTGTAGTATAGATAAATGTAAGGATATTATATGTGGTTTTGAAATCTAGAAAAGCATGAACTTCATTTTACAACACTTGTCATGCAAACTTACTATTATGTGTAGATTCTCTTCTCATTTTATCCATAGATCTTACTAGTTGTTCCTAACAAAATTGGTTAGAATTTAAATTATATATATATATATATATATGTACAGTGGAACCTCTCCTAGTGGGCACCTCTATAAAGTGGGCACCACTATAAAGTGGGCACTTTTGGGCAGTCCCGTTTTTTCTTCTCTTTATCATGTTTAGCTAATGTGGGCACCTCTTTATTCTGTAAAGTGGGCAGTTTTCCAGAGCTAATGTGGGCACTTCACAGATTTTCAAGGTTGAACTATCTCCTTACAGCAACTTTGTAAGCCTTTGTAGTGTTTTTTAAGTTATTAATAAAATATTAACTCTTAATTATTTATTAATTAAAAAATATTAATTAATATTCATAAATTTTAATAATAACAATCATAACAAATGAACAAAATTTAGAGGTGTACAAGTGAACAGTGCATAATAATGATTATAATCTACTTGACTCAAGACTTAGCTTGGGATGCATGCATACTAATTAGATTAATATGCCCTGACCAGCTCAAGTCAGAGATCACCCAAGACTAAATTACCCTATGCTAATTAATTAATATTTGTTTGTTAGGCTACCAAGAGTGGAAGGAAGCCCTGCTCATTCACCCAATTAATACACTGTGGTGAGGTGTCACCGCTAAATGCCCCTCTGGCCCATCATAGGTAGTCAGGTACATGCCCACTAGACCAGGGCAGTGTTTATTTAACAGTTGTTACATAACGATTCATACTGTTGAAATGGTGTTTAACCTGGACTTTCTAAAAGCAAATGCAAAGCTACAATGTGCACTTTGCTCCAAACAATGTGACATTGTTTTTCATAAGAATGTTTTCTTAAGATGATAGTATTTAGATGAGTGACATACTGTCTTTGCTTTTTTACTTGTGTATTTTTTTTTATCAGAAATGACTAGATTTCAAAGAGTATATTATTAAGAATTATTACTTCCCATGGTAATGCTAAAAACCACATGCTGCTTTGCCATTTTGTGCTTATAAAATATAAAAAATTTATATATATATATATATATATATATATATATATATATATATATATATATGAGTTCAGCTATCCTATAGACCATCTGCACAGAGGTTCCTTTTATTGTGCGTATTTTTTGTCAATACTTTTATGTAATAAAGAAAATTTCTCTAACAAATGTCTTGATAATTAAAAATAAATTGTCACTGAAAACTTATCATTACATAAAGAGAGATGATACATGAAATAAGTTAATTTAGTTATCTGAAAAAATGAGTAATTATATAAATACATCATACCAGGGGGCAGCACTCTATGTGCTGGCCATTACCTCCATATAGTGAGCACCTCTGTAAAGTGGGCACTTTGGTCCAGTCAAACGGGTGCCCACATTATAGAGGTTGGACTGTATATATATATATATATATCCCCAGACTGAGAAGTCGGGGATACTATGGTTTCAACAAGGTCGCTTTGCCATAGACAACTCCAAAAATATATCATGGATCTTTATCAAACTTTGCAGGTTGGCAGATGTGGGTGTGAGGATGAAGCCTTTTTAAAATAGGATTTTGAACTCTATTATTAGAGTCGCCTTAACCTCAAATAGGTCCATTTTTGGTGAAAATCATACAAAACTTAAAATTTCTTAAGATAGGCTGCATGGATTGTTATGAAAATAATGTTGCTAGAAGGTCTTGGGTAATTTTGACTTGTCCAGAGGACTAGTGACAGCACCTATGGTCTTTTTGCATTTCTGCACAGTTAAATACCACCATCCCTGCCAAAAAAAACAGACAGATTTCTCGCTCAGGACCCCCACCTCAAAAACATTGCTGACACATTTTTAGCCAAACTTTTTTTCCGGAACATTTAATTTTTAACAGATAGCTTATATACTAGTAGTTCACCTACTACTAGTAGGGGAAGACCTCTTTTGAATTTGAGGTCATAAGGTCAAGGTCACATACCCCCCCCCCTTTTAAATGCTTGATGACATATTTTAATCCAAACTTTTCATCTGAAAACTTGTATATGTAGTATTTAGTTTATCTACCAATAGGGGAAGAATCTATTGATTTGGAGGTCAGGGGTAAAGGTCACAGGACCTTTTACTAATTTTTACACCCACCAGGCTATTAGTTCTATATGCCCAGTCTAATTATGCCCTTGCTGTGAGGGATATTAAGGTTGTGGTGCCCTTTATTCGAACAATTTATCAGACAGGTGCAGAAACCCTAGACCTTGATCTTCAAGATCAAATCCTCAGAAATATACAATATTTTACTTTGAAGTACTGAATATTTTTCCCTAAAATATGACACCCATATTGTGTGAACCAAGTTCTTTGAGGAGTTTGAAAACTGGTGTTCTTCATCTTGATCTTCGTGGTTAAATTGTGGAGGTATCATTATTTGCTTCATAAGAAATTGGGTATGCCCAGTGTTTTACCTACAACATCTCTGATGCCAGAAATATCTGCTTTCTTCATGTATTCACCATCAGGCTTCCAGATTATTTAAAAAAGACAACTGGGTTATAAACATGATATTGCCAAATACTTTCTCAATCTCTCTCATATTCAACTAATTTCAGCCTCTATGTTACATTCGTATATGGGTTTGTGTGTGTGGGAACAAAACAATATCAGTTCTCATGGCATATTATAGCACCCAGTTGCAGATTAATGATTTAAAGCATTGGCATAAACATTTATGCAAGTTCTCAAGTTTTGTTTTGCCTGTAACCCCCCCCCCCCCAAAAAAAAAAAATAATCATAATAATAAGACAAAATCAACATCTACAACTAGTGACCATAAAGTTGTGTATGATTATGATTTATTATTATAATTATTTATTAAATGGATGCTTGTGGTCATGACCTTTCACCAACTTCTGATCTACTGATGACCTTGATTCCTATGTGACGTGAATCTCATACAGTTTTGCTGAGAACTGTGTGTGTTTTGTTTTGGATTGTGAATAATTAATGCAAAATTTCTTGTAAAAGAGAGCATAGATTACTTCATATCAGATTTTCATGTAATGGTTAATATTATTCAGTTTTGTTAAAGATCAGCCATGATGTTATGGAATTTAAGGGGTCTTGTTGATTTTGACATGGTTTCTTGTGTTTCCTCTGATATTTCTTTGGAAAAAAATTACATTGTCAACTGAAAAAATTTCTAATCATATATTTATATATACATATATATATATATATATATATATATATATAAGAAATGGTCATTATTTTATATATACATATTTGTAGTTATTACAATTTTTTCAAATTAATTACACAGCAATTTCAATTGTTTTAGTTACATTAAAGATAGAGCCTAACAAAGCTGTTGTGCATTTCATAAAGGGTTATTCAAAGCAGTAAATGTTGTAATAAGATTCAGAAATGAATAACTTGCATAGAGTCAGCCAAGTGTTACTATTTAACAGGATCTTTTTCTGGTATAATCATTGAAGGAAGTTGCATGTCTGTGTGTCCTTTGATACTTTTTTCAGCCAGAAATCAGCTGTTTTCATCATAATAAAGTTATATCTTCTCTGAACTACACCCCTCACTGACAAAATGACACATTGCCTTCTGTCATTCACAAACATTTGTAATTTAATAAATTACCAATGGATAGGCCATGGGTGGCCATGATAGGGTATACTTATTTATCTGCTCATTTATCAGTGTTTATCCGCTTTAAAGGTATATGCCTTACATTGCAAATGTATTAATGTATTGAACTTGATAAATTAACCACAAATACTCAAAATTCAGCTCCTTTATTGAATAAAATGACAGTACCGATATAAATGTAAATTGCAAGACACCAATTGTAGGTGTCTTAAATATACAGAAAGTTTTTGATTCGCCACATATTATTAAAATATGATCATACCACATGAACAAGCAAACACATACCCGTATTCATCAAGACTGGTATTCAGCATAGAATAATTTAGTAAGAAATAAGAAATACATAATCAGATCTGGCCAGACACTAATATCCCAGGCTTAGATGGGTTTTAAACATACATATTTTGTCTGTTTGTATGTTGACCAGTTGTGTGTTATCTAAACTGATAGATGTATTCTCTTCACCAAGTGCAGCACTAGTCATACACGAAATAGAAAATAACTAGCGTACTATGAGATATTTATGCACCTTAACCAGCAGAGAGTAATTTAATCACCATATCCTCTCTGCCTTCACCTACACACACATCAGTAGTTGACTTATAGTCCATTTCATCCCCTCATGTCCACCTGTTTTTTGCTATGAAAATTTTTATTAGGTACATTTCAAGGGAAACAATTATAGTGTAGAGGAGAGGGATACAGAACCTAATTTTCAACAAGGTAACTAAATTCCTACCTTATGCCATATTTGAGTAACAGAATTTTCTGAAAATATGAGAAATCAGTCTACATTTTACAACATATCAGACCCACTTATGGTGGTCAAGGTCATTGGTCACATGCAAAAACAGCCTCAACTGACAGCTGCTGATTGGATGATCTCATGTAAACACTCTAAAAAATATAACCAGCTAAAACAAAGATGGCTACTTATGGAGGGACACACAATATCTGCCAGATCATGATAAAGAGACTAAAATGTTGTGAAACATGAACGGGGGATTTATTGTAAAATTCTTAACTGCCAAATTAGGTTGTCACTTCAATATGTTGTTTACATGGAAAATATTGAAAAATATAAACTTTTAAGTAAATCATCTACAAAACACAGGTGGACAGCAGGTGGTGAAATGGACTATAGTAACATTTACTAACTTAAAGTTAACCCGGTTGACCTCACTTGAAAATTTAATGGACAGGTAAAGTGTTTTATTAAGGAATTTGATGAATTGAACACAAGAGGATCTGCATTATAATCTTCAGTATATATAATTATGTTTTTTTACTGTGTAACATTTATTTAGCTGTCTTTTTATGACAATACACTCAGGAATAATGGTGTATCACTGGTAAATATGACATGGTACATGTTCTTTTACACACATGCATTTCTTTGTGTTTGATCACAATGTACCGGTGAATGAAATTATACAGTGAAACCAGTCTGAAAGACCACATGTCTTATGAGACCACCTGTCTATTAAGACCACCTTTGGGTGAACCAAAAACATCACTGACCTGTCTGATAAGACCAACTTTGAATTAAGACCACTTTTGGCCAAACCCATGGATGGTCTCATAACACAGGGTTCACTGTATGCATACCTATTCATTATTAGTTATGGGTATTGAACAAATTGCCCCTCAAAATTAGGATCTGGCATGAGAGTTTAGTGTTCTTCAACCAGACATGTTATTGTTTACATATATGGTGGTGGGCCTGTTTCATTGGTCAGGGAAAGATATACTTTCACAATAGTTATCTTTTTTATTTATTGCTTGATAGAAGTCAGGGGTACCATTCAACATAAGTCAATGGGATCTAAGTACTTTCAGCAGCAATATTGTCATCAACTAAAATTTATGTCAATAAAGTAACTTGTAGAAATGCATATTTCTCAATATGATAACATTTTGCATTGTTTGTATAATTCTGGGAAGGAATGTTTTTTGTAAATACACATACTTGGCATATAGGATAAACTCTTCCTGTTACACATTTGACTATTTATATATGTTTACAGCAGTTACATTTAAGTTATGAATTTAAGATTTATGAATGTAGGATACTATACTCAGATACTATTTAAAGTTTTCAGAGGTTCCGTTTGACATGATGTTGAATATTGCTGTCTTAAACAGTCATTTTAATACAGCTTATATGCACTATTTGAATAAATCTAGACAGCCAGCTAATCTTGGAAATCTGCCATTGTGCAAAGCAAGAATGGAATACAAAAATGTATTGGCTTAGTAAATAAATGTAAGATCAGAAATTTTACATGAACATGGGTTAAAAAATGGTGTATGGATCATAAGTATATCTAATTTACCAGAAATTGGACCAGATTTACCTTGATATCAGAGAAGAGGTTAGCAATAGACTTGCCGAACTACCTTAAATGGTAATTTGAAGTTCACAGCAACATAATGAAAATAGTGAACTTACATGTATTTGGAATGGTTTCATAGGAATGGGAGATAATTTTATTTGACATAGAGAACAATTAAATTGTAACTGATTGTGAGGTTATTAAATATGTATAACAAACTTTGTGATTCAGTGAATAATTGAACATTTATAAATTGATACTTAATTTACTCATATCTAATATCTGCAATAGAAAGTGGTTAAAGTGCTAGATAATACAGACTTCAATTTAAGCTTCATTGTTAACTTACATACATAAAAATTACTTTGAAGGCACAGGGACATTTAATACCTACCAAATAAGCAGATGCTGGTTCCCTTTAATTGCATTTTTGATGCAGTATGCAAGCTTTATGGTAACATATTCTCTATCATATATCTTTTGCTTTTATTACTAAAAACTTTTCTTATTTTTGATAAAAATTGATTTGATTTCAATAGAATTTGATCTGGTATTTTTTCACAATGTGCTGAAGTTTATGTCATTTAATAGTTGGCGTATTTTCCCTATTGGACATTGAAATATTTCCCATTCACCAGAACACCGATGCCTCATTGCTGCCGACTATCAGCTGGCCAGCATTCGCTATCCATGAAGAGAAGCTGGTCGAACGCACCAAAGACAAAGTGATCCGCAAGCTGAAGGGAAAGTATGGCTTCAAAAGGTTCCTCAGGGACGGTTACAGGACGGAGTTGGAAGATCGTAATCGGAAATACTACCGACCTGCAGAGATTAAGGTCAGACTATAAGGTCATCATTTAGACAACTAAAATTCTGCATTCTAAGGATTACAAGCCTCTGCCATGTGGGGGTTTATATTGTGGGATGCTCCCAAAACCATGTTTGCATTGACTTATTTGGCCCATACCTTGGTCTTTTTGTGCATAAGTGGGCATTAAGTAATATTTCATGATGATGTTCCTGAATTGGAACTGTGCTGGATCCACATGAAAATCTAACTGATTCTTCATTGGCCCATTCCAAATATGCCCTGAAATTTTCATTAGATTAAATCCATGGTTGTGTGAGCTCTTTGTGAATAAACAGACACAAACACAGTAATGGGGATGAAAGCATACCCTCCGGACTGAGCTGGTAATTATGATGATGCAAGTAAAATATAATAATTATAGTCTCAATGGATTTCAACATGAAAAGAAGGGTTTTATGATGAATGTCTAGACTGCTAGTTGTGATGTGTATTCCCATGCATAGAAATGGTAATTGCAGATGTCTTAAAATTATTATAGGGTTCTTGTCACCATATTGGAAAACCAGCATGATTCAGTAACTAAAGTAATATGCAGGCCATGTCAAATAAGATAAGATACTCTTTATTAATCCCAAGTTGGGAAATAACATTGTGTCCACACATATGAAAAGGAAATATTTATTACTACAATAGGTCTAACTAAAAATATACCGAAATTCACTTTAAAGCACTATAAAACAGTACCAAACATGACTGGATTCAACATACATGCATTACTTATATGATATATGTAAATAAATAAAATGCCTATCATGCACAGACAGCGCACATGAACAATACACATAAAAAAAAGACTGCTACATATAAAGATCTATTGCTAAAGGTTAAAGAAATCTAGAGAGTAAAAAGCTCATTGTATAAAGATGTGGGACGTTGTAAAAAGCAATTTTTATATTGTTGTGTTTTGGTGTGTGGTGTGCAAAGATGTCCACTACTCTCAATCGGCAGTTCATAGAAGCAACGTTGAAGTGGATGTGTATCGTCTGCCATAACACAGCAAAGTCTTGCCTTCAATTTGGTCTGATACAGTGTCGTAATGTCATCAAGAATTTTATACAAGTTCAATGAAACCTTTAAAATTACGACCACCTATGGGACCTCCATAAAATGGTTGCATTTTTTAGATGTTCTTCTAAGCAAGGTCTGATACAAAGAGCAAAAAAAGAATATGGAACATGAAAAAAGTTTCGGTTATTTTGAGGTGTCACTAAACCAAGGTGGTCGTTAGGCAAAGTTTGACTGTGTGTGTAATTGTTTGTGTCTTGTATCTTCCTCAGGAGTCTTTCTCATCCTTTGTAAAGGTAATATTTGGGTTTATAACCTGATATCAGAGATGATGTGGTTATCCATTCATTTTGTTAATTAGATTTTTTTTGGGGAGTGTGGCGGAGTTTGTTCATTCCTGTAGACATTTACTTGCAAGTATCCTTTCACCTGTGACCAGTAACTTTTGTCCCATCCGTCTCTCTTTAGAAATATTAGTGCATTGTCATGAAAACCATTGCCAAGGGTCTCAGCACAGAGATAAGTCAGAAGGGATGCAATTAACTCGCAAAGCTGTAGTTAAAAAGTCCTTTACCCAAGCTACTGCATCATGAAGCCTCACAATAATAGAAACCCTTTCTGTCTAGAAATCCCAAAGCATGGGTGAAACCAGTAGGATGTTTAAGACATTTGATATTCAGTAAACTTAAAAACAAAAAGAGAATTTGTTACATTTCAGCAGAAGTTACCCGTATTGTCTGATATTTCTAAATTCAATAGCTGCATACAGTCATATCAATATAAATAAATTTATGTAAGTTGTGGCATAGATAATGAAGGAATGTAAGAAATGTACAATAAAACATCTAAAAAACACATCCATTGATAATAAGTTTTCCATTCACTACTTACTTAGCAAGAATGACAATCTTTGCAGATACTGTAATTTAAACTGGCCTTTTAAAATTGAAACAGATAAACATATTTTTTCCACGTTTCTATTTAACTGTATGCTATTATTGTTTTTCAGATGTTTGATGGTATTGAATGCCAGTGGCCTCTGTTCTATGTATACATGATAATTGATGGTAAGTAACCATTTTTCACCAGAACATTTTTTTTGGGGGGGGGGGGGGGGGGGGGGATGGTGTAGATGTTCATGGGATTCCACAAATCCTCTTTCATAACTTGGAAGTCCAGATTACAAAAAAGACATGGATAAAGCATTTATCCAAACTTAGATCATTTGTGTTGAACATCTAAAGTTGCATTGATGGACTGAATAAGCCAGGAACTCACTTAGAGTAAGGACCCATACTTAACTTTCAGCATTCAACCACAAAGTCTACCATCATTTGCAGAGTGCATTCAAGCAGGTCAAAAGTAATGGTGATGACAGAGTAATAAAAACACCTGTAGTATAAATGTTTTACACTGTAAGGGTGATGTAATGCTGATGCATTGTGGGAATGATTGTTATTTCAGGAGTATACAGTGGTGACAAGGAGCAGGTGGCCGAATACCAAAAGTTACTGCAACCACTCCTCAAGTACACAAATGAAGGTCAGTCATATATACCGTAATGTCTCATGTATAGCTCCTTTTATCTGTAAAGGCTGATGAAGGCTTTATTCCTTTATTTAGGATATTAAAGAGAATTGATACAGTATTGGAAGTAAAGGTAATTCAATTCCAATTTATGAAACTATTTTGATGGTCACTCTGCATGTCTAGATTTTGACTAAGTTTGAATTTATGGAATTAAAGTGGTTGTGTACTTGAAATATTTATGATCAATTAATCTAAACAGATTAAGAAAACTTAGGAGGTTAAGGTTTTATGGAAAATATAACTGTGTAATTGATGCAAATATTATGGTATGTCAAGACTTTGTAGTACTTTTGATTCAGGCAATTAGATATGATTAAATTCGAAGAGAGGGAATATTTTTAAAGGGAATATTAGTGCATTGATATCAGTATTTTATTTACCTACAATTGTTGATGTTAACAGGAGCAGTCCTCCCCAAGTATTTTTACGTGTCTGAGGACTCCATCGATGACGAACGTGCCAACCCAGGTAGCCAAGACCTGTTGCCTAGCGATGAAGGTTACGATGGCACAGTGTTTTTGTGGGGTCAGTCTGTGTACATCATATCCCAACTTCTGGGTAAGTCCAATTCTGATAAAAATACTCTTGCAATAAATAATTTAGGTTGCAAATCTGGAAATATTTATATGGTTTGCATCTTGTAATGTTGATTCTCTCCATATCTGTCTATTAGTTCATCCTGTTTGGGGAGTATGAGTTTATTGATTGGACATTTGCTGTATTAGGGGATTTTTATCTTGATCATATTCAGGGATTACAGGGTGTCATTTATCAGGATCATTATAACTATAAGTTTGAATCTGTTTTCACATGTGTTCTACTAGTTTTACAACAAGTCAGATCTGGCTTTTTATGTTTGAGATATGAATGTGAATATTAAGTTGTTTATTTTACATTTGTTACAGTTGAAGGGCTGCTACATATCAATGAACTTGATCCTATACGTCGGTATCTCCCTGCAGCTGATCGCCCCAAACCCAACAGTCGCTACAGCAGCTTTCAGGTATAACAAAGAATTAATAACCTAAATGTATTATGATGCCAGGTACTGCTTGTACATAAACACTGCTGTCTGGGCTTTTAACAGAAAATGTGTGAGGTAATAGATGCTTACTCTGCCTCTGTGAGCATACCTGTGTATGCTTGATAAAAGGTAAATTATTACTGAACAATAGTGTACATAACCGTAGTCTAACATCTTAAATGTTTGATTTTAGAGTATTGTCTCAATTACTCCATGGTTGAAGCATTTAAAATTTATAATATTTCATCACATACTGATGACATGCCCTCAGTAGACCTCCACATGATAAAAACATGCCCTTACTTGACCTCCACTTGATAGAAAACATGCCCTTAGTGGACCACCACACCATGAAGGTAATATGACCCCAGAAGACCATACCATAATGATAACATGACTACTGTAAACCACCCCATGATGAACACATACCCTCAGTTGACCACCCCATGATGATAACATGCCCTTAGTAGACCACCCCATGATGATAAAATGCCCCCAATAGACCACCCCATGATGATAACATACCCTCAATAGACCACCCAATGATGATAACATGCCCTCAGTAAACCAGCTGATAATGATAACATGCCCTTTTAGACTACCACATGAAGATTACATGCCCTCAGTAGACTACCTAATGATGATAAAATGACCTCAATAGACCACCCCATGATGTTAACATACCCTCAGTAGACCACCCCATGATGATAACATGCCCTCAGTAGACCACCCCATGATGATATCATGCCCTCAATAGACCACCCCATGATGATAACATGCCCCAGTAGACCATCTCATGATGATAACATACCCTCAATAGACCACCCAATGATGTTAACATGCCCTCAGTAGACCACCCCATGATGATAACATGCCCTCAATAAACCACCCCATGATGATAACATGCCCCAGTAGACCATCTCATGATGATAACATGCCCTCAATAGACCACCCCATGATGATAACATGCCCCAGTAGACCATCACATTATGATAACATACCCTCAATAGACCACCCCATGATGATAACATACCCTCAGTAGACCACCCCATGATGATAACATGCCCCAGTAGACCACCCAATAATTATAACATGCACTCAGTAGACCACATGATGATAAAATACCCTTAGTAGACCACCCCATGATGATAAAATGCCCCAAATAGACCACCCCATGATGATAACATGCCCTCAGTAGACCACCCAATGATGATAACATGCCCTCAGTAGACCACCACATGATGATAACATTCCCTCAGTAGACCACCCCATGATGATAACAAACCCCAGTAGACCACCTCAAGATGATAAAATGCCCTCAATAGACCACCCCATGATGATGACATACCCTCAGTAGACCACCCCATGATGATAACATACCCTCAGTGGACCACCACATGATGATAACATGCCCCAGTAGACCATCTCATGATGATAAAATGCCCTCAGTAGACCACCCCATAATTATAACATGCACTCAGTAGACCACATGATGATAACATGCCCTCAGTAGACCACCACATGAGGGTAACATGCCCTCAGTTGACCATCAGATGTAGCAACATGTTCACAGTTATGCTCACAGACTTGCAATGGCTTTTTATGCATTTGCAGTGGAGTGTTCACAAAAAATTAAAGAAACCCATAAAAATTGTAAGCTTAGTTTTATAGGTTCAAGGAGTTTTTATTTAGGCTTGATGTTCTCAAAACACATTTACATTCAAATTCTAAAGTGTTTACACCAAATTGCCTTAAATATGTGATATTTTAATTCTAAATCCTTAACAGATTGAGATGTTGAACTTCATGTGTGGTTTCTGTGGAATAACCCAACATATTGATATATTTGATTCAATGTTTGATAATAATTGATTTTTTTTGTTCCACTTAATTGTTTTGATTGTTGCTATTGGTTAACTGCTGAGTCCTGCTGTAGCTTATGACTGAACATTCAAGTATATTAACAAGTACAATAATTTGATTCAGATATGGTCAATTTAACTTTTGAGGAAGATTGATTAATTATCAATCTTATTTCTAAAGGTATATTTCACATTAAATTACATGTAATTAATTGGTTTGGAAGCATATGTTTTTACAGTTTAAACAATAAAAATAGCACACACAATAATATATTCAAGAGTGAAAGCTTTGGGGAATTAATCTACTAATATAACACCTCTTTTCTGCTGTTTTAATAATACTTGTGCACTTTAAGAAGCACATATAACTCTGCACATCTCTAAGTTGTGAGATAGGTAAAGAAACTGCATGTTCTTGTGAATCAGTTTGACCTGTGTTTCTGATGAGTTTGTTCATGATCAGCACAGAATATTGATGATGGATTTAAACATAGATCAGGCCATCATATTTCAGGAATTAAAATTTTTCTGTTGGGAAAGTTAATGTTTTTAGATTGATACTAAGCAATGCATCAGATAAAATAAAGCCTCAGCAGACTCAGGCAGCTGCTTTAAAAAGACATGAGGCCTTAAAATGAGGAACTACGGTCATCCATAAACTTTCTCCTATTTTGAGGACTATTTGTTCTACTTAAAGTAAGAGCAGTGCAGTGACATCTGACTGAATGCTTGTTGAACAAACATGGCAGTTATTTTTATATATTTGCTTGTCATACGTGCCTTGCATTACAGTAGAAGTTAGGTTAAGGTCTAACATTTGAAATGGTGTGAAACTTGGATATTAGTGATACAGTAAAACACTGGTGTGTTGAACTCCCTTAAATGTCCTTATACTTTTCTGAAAAATCTGGCTTGTTTTGAACATCTTCAGTTTGCCAGTTTTCTGTTGGTCCATTTGACACAACAACGTTTTACTGTTTGTCTGTTTAGAAGTGTTTGCTTAATTAATTCTTTTAGCTTTCTTATTTTGAATGAGCAGACTATTTGCAGCCAACAAAATCAGTATATACTGATTTCTCATTAATTACCATAAAAACAACTGAAATATGATATGAAATATATTTTTCTCAATGGGATCAGTTGTTGAGCACTCTTAAACTTGCAGTATCATAAAAAATTATTAAAATAAAAAAAACTCCCTCGTATATTAAGAAATGTGTCAATCCTTCTTGGCAATCAGAATTCAAAGAAACACTATTTTATTTTTTTATACACAAAAACTTTTGTTTCAGGAACCCCTTTCATTGCAGTGGTGTATTTATGTAGTACAGGTAACTGTGCCTTTGTTGGAATATTTAAATTGCAGGTCTTAAATCATTTAGTACTTTGAAGTTAAACAAGACTTAAATGCCAGTCAAGAGCAATGCCAGTGCTCAGATCAAATTGTGTCTGTGTGCAACTCCTTAACTGGCTGATGTTTTGCAACTTAAGGTAATAAAAGTGTCCCGATTTGAAGGTGGTTGGTAGAACAGGTGTTCATTTTGCATGTTCAAAACTTTCTAAGTACAGTGACAGGTTCACCAAATAATCACTTATTAATCAATGCTTCTGGGCAGTTCTATTTCTGGCTATTGACCTACGTTTACTAATTAAGAACTGTGTTCTTGTATTCTTAATCCAGAGGCCAGGCCATGATGATATTGTTGGACTGAAGGTACTTGTATGCATATGCATGAGCTACGAAAAGGGAAAGTTTTTTTGTGGTGCCTTCTGTCTCATGCATGACTGTGCTTTGCAGGCTAATAATTAATTAGCTCTTCATGAATATGCATATGCAGATCAGGTAATCATTTGTTGTGCTAATGAGCTGTGGTCATTAACATCTCACTGCCAGTATGTGTGCTAAATGTGTGTTCTAATACTGGTCTGTGGGACACTCAAGGCTTATAGCCATGAATTAACATTACTTCATGTTATAAAGATGTTTGTCTTAGCAGCTCTGTAAACTGGAAGATTGATAATGTTTTAAGTTTCACTATTTTATCTTAAAATTTAATCAGTCTTATAAACTATCTATAAATTTAATTTTTTGCCTATACGTTGTAATGACATGAGCATGTATGACCTGAAGCTTATAACCTTTGCTTGCTATTCCTGAGGTGTCATATATCACATTACACCACATTACCAGTATGATATCTCCTTTCTCATCACTGTCTATCTCTCCTTAGCTGATAGTATTCTGATTATTCTGTATATTCTTGGTATGATTTAACAATCCCTAGTCACATAACACTATTGTTTGTCTGTCCCCTCCCCTAATAATAAATCTCCAAATAACTCATCATTACTTATTTTTATTCTGACCCCAGCATAAAGGTTGGACTGTACATTAAATTCACTATGTTTTACATGTAAAATGTTATGATATATATTTTTGCACATCAGAATGATGATTTATAACCTCCCATTACACCTGCCATGAGCACTTAACTATCTACCTGCTTACTGCGTGCTCATTCAGATGGGCACCTGACTGAAAATGTAGTTTCACATTACATTACCACTTACTCCTGTTCAGATGGGCACCTGACTGATGGTGTAATTTCACATTACATTATCCTTACCCCTGCTCAGATGGGCAGCTGATGGTGTAATTTCACATTACATTACCACTTACTCCTGTTCTGAAGGGCACCTGATAGAAGGTTTAATTTCACATTACATTACTACTTACTTGTAATTTCACATTACATCACTACTTAATCCTGTTCAGATGGGCACCTGACTGATGGTGTAATTTCACATTAACTTACCACTTACTTCTCTTTAGATTGGCACTTAAGGTATTATTTCACATTACATTACCACTTACTATTTTTCAGATGGGCAACTTACTGAAGGTGTAATTTCACATAACATTACCACTTACTCCTGTTCAGATGGGCATCTGATGGTATAATATCACATTACATTATCCTTACCCCTGCTCAGATGGGCAACTGATGGTGTAATTTCACATTACTTTTCCACTTACTCCTGTTCTGAAGGGCACCTGATAGAAGGTTTAATTTCACATTACATTACTACTTAATTGTAATTTCACATTACATCACTACTTAATCCTGTTCAGATGGGCACCTGACTGATGGTGTAATTTCACATTACATAACCACTTACTACTTTTCAGATGGGCAACTTACTGAAGGTGTAATTTCACATTACATTACCACTAACACCTGTTCAGATGGATACCTAACTGAAGGTGTTATTAAGCGCCTTGTCGGGGAGCTTATTGCTTTACCGTGTGGCCGTCTGCATCTGTGTCCGTGTCTGCGTCTGTGTCCGCACATTTTAATGCTTAAGTCTCCTTAATGCTGGCAGCTATAAATATTATATTATGATTCTGTATTATTGAGGCAAAAATATTTTTCATGGTGCTATGACCTTGACTTATGCTCTTAAGGTTGAGTCACAGTAGACTATTGCCACCATATGTTTGTTACCACGATAGCACCAAGGCTTTTAATTGGATTTCACTTAAATGAAGGGGAAGGCATCAACTAATGACTCTTGAACTGATTAACTTTTGGTTGACCTTGACCCCATTTTGCACAATTTATTAGCACTGTGGCATTTCCACCAATGACTAAATATCATCAAAAAGTGGTTTTAGGTGCATCTAAGGCATGCTGTCAAATATGCTTGGATATCAGTATTGCATTATACTAATTCTACATGGATTTCTGAAATAAGTTTGCTCTGACATAATTTAGCTATAAAACTAGGTCAGACAACGTGCTTATATAAATGCTATTGGCTCCTCTATTATTCATCAGAATTGGACCAAACCATGCATTATTCATCAGTTTGAGTAATAATAACCATTTTGCATATGACCTTGACTTAAGCTGTCAAGGTCATGTCATAGTTACCTTTGTTTGTTAGCCCAATAGCACCAAGGGTTTTGATTGGATTTTGTCCTAATTTAGTGGAAGGCATCAACAAATGAATCTTTCAACCTGATCAAATTTTGGTTGACCTTGATCCATATTTGTGCAATTTATTAGCACTTTTGCATTTTTAACAATGACTAAGTATCATCAAAAAGGGTGTTAGGCATATCTTGATATGAATTCCTGAAATTATGTGACCATGGGGCACTTCATGTGTTTGCATGCAAATACAGCTTTATCTAGTTTCATATTACATTACCACTTACTTCTCTTCAGATGGGCACTTGACTTAATGTGTTATTTTACATTACATTATCACTTACTCCTGTTCAGATGGGCAACTAACTGATGGTGTAATGTCACATTACATTACCACTTACCACTGTTCAGAAGGGCACCTGATTGAAGGTGTAATTTCACATTACAATACCACTCATTCCTGTTCAGATGGGCACCTGACTTAAGGTGTTATGTCACATTACACTACCACTCACTCCTGTTGCGATGGGCACCTACCTAAAGGTGTAATTTCACATTATATTACTACTTACTGTAATTTCACATTTCATTACAACTTACTCCTGTTCAGATTTGCACATTACTGAAGGTGCAATTTACATTACACATTTTCAGCAGTTACCAAATGTTTAACTTCACCATTACACTTGCAGGTTATTGTGAGATAATCAGACTTGTTTACTCTTGGTTCTGGTATGATGTTAATGTTGGACTATATTGTTATTATTTGGGCTAATATATAACACAAGACTAAGGTCACATCACTTGCTGCTCAGGTAAACATAAAGAATACAACAAGGATTTATTTATTAAAGTCATTTCGGCTTGACACTAGACCACAGTCAGACTTTTCATTACATATGCCATTAAGCCATCATACAAACATAAGTTTACAAGTTGCCTTCAAATTTTACTTATTTCCCTAAACAATTAAACAGCATAATATTACATTTCTTTTTATACTGCCACACTTCACACTGCAATTCTTGCCTTTCCTTTGCATTTGCTATAAGTACCAGTATGAACTTGTGTACAATGTGTCCTTTGTCACACCAGGAATAGCCAGCCAAGCACTGTAGCATCAGCTGTCAAATATGCTGAGTCATCATCTGTAAGCAGACTAGCAGATAGAGCAGCAACCAAAAACCTTATATTGTGTAGAATATTTAATTTTTAGTTTAAATACACAACAGGTGAACATATGAAGTTCATTGTAAATATCTTTTGCTCATACTTTCTTTGATGGTGTGCTTTTGTCTATTATTTCTTCTTTTATGAAGTTGTTATACATTGTAGTTTTACAGTGAATTAGAGATAAGGTGCTATCTGAACAGCTAAAACAACAAGGAAATTATTAGATCTGACGGTTAGATAATATTACAGTAAAATAGAAAATCTGTTTATATAAAATATATGGGTGAAATATATTTACAGTTGGATTGTTTAAATGGATAATGTTGTAATTTGCTCAATCATGTATACATGTGCAAATACACATAAAACACTGAAGACACACATATACTAATAATATAAAACAGTTGCCATATATTTTTTACAAACATAGTTGAATACCTAATACTACTTATATTTGTATGTTGATTTTAGTTAAAAACATCACTATGTTACTTAACAATAAACAATCCTTTATTTATGTAATTGCTGGATTTTAATTTTAATACTAATGTCATTTTAATTTGTGAGCTGAATATTGGTTGTTTCAAAGATGGTTAAATCTTAAATGAACATGAACAATTACCAGTCACTGTAGTTGTGCTTATGCATAGTAAACTTGAAATAAATATACTTTCAAAGGGGGGTGCTGTGTAAAAAAATATTCTTGTAGTGTTCTTTATACTGTCTGTGTGCATGTGTAGGTTTCATGTTTGTAATGTAAAGGTTTAGATTTTACAGACTTGTTGAATCAGATTTTCCAGTGTCTGTGTTAGTGCATACATGTTCAAATAATGAAATAGTCAAACCAAACTCTTCAAGTGAATTACAGAAACACCTTGTTTTGTCAGACTGCCTAGTCTCAAAACCCTTTTTGGCATAATCATAATATTTAGTACCAAAAAAAAAATTAATGACACTTTTGACCCAAGTGTAACCAACACTGTGTGTCAAAGTGTCAAATCTCTGACTGAGAGTTTGACTTAATGGGGTTTTACTGTATTTGTGATTTATATTTAACATTATTTGTCTTTATATTTGTTGATGCACAGAGCTGCAGTGTATTTTGTGTACAGTTGCAGAACATGCAGTTGACTGTTTGAGTGTGTCATTGTCTGACATAAATAGAGCAGGTTCTCTGGTGTTTCAGTGTTGAAGAATACCGTAGAATAGTTGTGTTTTTCTGATTGTGATGTCTTTGTATGATTCAAATGTTATTGTACTGTTACTGTGTGCATGCTTTGTGTGTCGTATATAGTCAAAATCATGTTGAGATGTTGTATGATATACTGTGGTTGGCTTCATATTCGCAAGGCTGAAATTTCGCGATTTGTCCATTTTTAATGTTTCGCGAGAGTTTCATTTTCGCGATTTCACCAGAACCTATATCAAATCTTTGGTAAAGCCATGCCTGTGGGTATTTTAAAATGAAAATAAGTCATGAGTTGTGATATTCTTCTTATATAACCATGGGCCCGTACACACAGCACAGGTAGTTTAGTTCAAATTTAAGGGAACGTTTTCCCTTTACCTGCATGGATGTAACTTCTCATAAAATTTCTCACTGTTCTAACCTATTTCCATACAAGTATTGGCTACAGTAAATAAGAAGGACATATTCAATTGGCCAATTATTCCCGAGGGTTTCATTTTGGCGATTATTTCCTAATTGCGAATTTCATGAAATTAAACCCTCGGGAACAAAAAGGCAACCACAGTATATAAATTGATATCTGAACCCCCAGTTTTGATTAAATGTCAGCTAAACTTTTTTTTTTTCAGAATAATATATCTCAGATATATGATATCATTATGTATCAACAGTGATACAACCCTCTGCTTCTTTATCTTCAATTTGTTGTCTTTTAAGTTTGTGTTTCACCCTAATAGTAAATGAGTATAAGAATAGATCTCAGAGGTATTGTTTTCTTACCACATTAACGATGACATATATCTGTTAATTTTGTCTCTGATTTGTTGTCTTTTTTGCACTTCATTTTAATTAGGTGATGAGAATGATAGAAATTTTAGGCTCATTGTTTTTCAGACCAAGTGAAACCAATATTTGGCAAATTTTATGTTTCTTTTTATTCTGTTAGATGTCGATTTTTCTTTTCATGTTGAAGGAGCCTTTAATTTGCTTTGTCTTATATCCAGTTCTGAAATTTCATTATCAGATATAATACTGTGTTTGTGAGCAATATTTGCTGTGTAGCACCTTAATTTCGAAAGTTTTGACACTGTGTCATTGACTAATTTGGTATCTCACAGTTCAGGTTAAAGTTAATACGGTAGTAAGTTGGACCTCATTATCACTTTCATAAATTGTGAAGACATATGTTTGTCACCTATTCAATCTCTTTATTCCTTGTCTCTGTTTTCCTTATTCTTAGTTTTGTTCCACATCTTTTCCTATTCTTTATTACCTTCTTGAATTCTGTTTTTCCTCTTTTTTTGCTTCATGTGTCTTCCTCAATCCAACTTTCCTTTTCTCAGTCATCCATCTCCTCTGTTGCTGCTTTTTCTCATCTTGCTGTATCTTTCTTGGTCTGTTTCACATTTTCAATTATCCTTTTCTCTCCTTAATTCTGTCTTTGTCTGGTTCTCAGTTTGGCTATTTTCTTTTTTTATTTGAGTTTTGGAAAACTTTAGTCTAAAAAATATTGTATTTTAACAATACATTTTTAGCTCAGCTGACTATAAGTCATCTGAGCTATAGTCGTGGTCCATTGTCCGTCGTCTGTCCGTCCGTCCGTCCGTCCATCCGTAGATGTGGCACGTTTTGAAACCGTAAGACCTAGGAATCCAAAATTCAGCATAATGTTAGATGTCCCCAAGATCTCCTACCAAGCCGAAAACTGGGTGTTTGCAACTTCGTTCCTTTGAGAAATTAAGGAAAAACCTCAATTTTTTATTAAAAACCTATTTTCACACTTCAGGACTGCCTAATATCAAAACCACTCATCTGTTTTACCTCATATTTACCATAAATATTCCTCTATATAGTTCCTATGTACATGCCAGAAATTATGTCTGTATTATTTAATTTAAAAAAGTTATGGGCCCAAACATAATGCATTTTGTAAAAAATCAGAAAAGATATTTGATCACTTAACACAAAAAATGTTAATGCTATGGACCTTTTTTCCAGTAATATAATTTTAATTAATCAAAATTAAATTGTATACCCAAAATTAGATGAAAATCTTTTAAATTTTTTAAAATATTAATAAAAATAAAAAATTGGTACCTTAAATTTTGCCCAACTTTGACCATGGCACGTTTTTTTCCTGTAAGTACTGTGGATTTAATTTTCACAGATGTTTTTGTTAGCATTTCAACTGTTAACACCAAAAATTTAAAACCAGTTGATCAAAAACTGTAGATTTTATTCAAGTTTTCAAGCACCATGTAACATATTGTTTACATCAAGCTAGTGTTATGCAGTTTGCAAGAGCTCAGCTCCCCAGCTTCAGCTCTAAGTTCCTTAAATTCGGCATACAGTTAGATGTCTCCAAAATGCCCTACCATGCCAAGAATTTGGTCACTAGGACATTTGAGATATTAATGAAAAACTTCATTTTTCCATTAAAAACCCATTGTTACACTTCAAGACTGCCTAATATCAAAACCACTGATCTGACTTTAATCATAAATAATATACATGTTTTTCATTCTCTATGCACATGCCAGAATGATGTCAGTATTGTGTAATTGTTTAAGTTATAGGCCCAAACATAATGCACTTTGTAAAAAATCAAGAAATATATTTACTCCCTTAACAAGAGCATTGCTGAAGCTAGAGATTTCTTTGTCAGAGATGTAACATTATTTAATCAAGATTCAATTGGATACCCAAAATTAGTTCTGAATTTTTCAAATTTTATTTAGTATAAATATAAAATTAGTACCTTAAATTTTGCCCAACTGTGACCATGGCACGTTTGTTTCCCGTGAGCACTGTTGATATAATTTTCATATCATGCACACATAAGCATTTCAGCTTTTTAGTTTAGAAAGCTGAAAGAAATTGGCCAAAAATTGTAGCTTTTATTAATGTTTTTTTTAGACCCTGTCAGACTTTGGCTCTCTCCAGCCTCTCTCGAGTCACCTGTATGTTGACCTTGTTGACCTTTCATCAAATTATGCACGCTTGAGGCGAGGCATACATGGAGTCCAGGCAGCTTATGGCAAGCCACAGTTGATCCAGGTGTCCAACCCAACTCATCTAGTAGTTTTAGCCAAGAACATAACAAAAAACAATAAATTAATAAATTTTTATTGGTTTTTAAAAACAAATTAAAGAAAAATAGAAAAGGAATTTGTTAGTTTATAATAACAGGAAATTAACTTGCAGTTACTGATGATATAAGAATCTTGTATCGATGGGTAGAATGTCATTCCAAATAACACCATGCAGTCACCTATGGCATTTTTCAGTTCAATTTTAATGATAAAAAAATAAATCATATTATTCATTACTAATCATTAGGGATCATATGAAGGAAATCAGACAAAGATGCAGTTGATAATATTAATCTAGATTCCTGCTGTGTCTAGTGTGTACATTGATGTGAAATTAGTCCAAAATGAATTTTTTACAGTTATTTTTTAATATAAATAAAAGCCATAAAACCAGGTACTTATGATCATTATTTAAATGTGTGAATTTTGTATATTCTGGATTCTCAACATCATTGTTTGGTGAAAACTGAATAAATTCCAGACATGGTGCAAATACTTTGTAATTATATTTAAATATGAATATGATTTTGTACTCCATTTTAAATTTCTTGCATAAAGAATGGGAATTCAGGTAAAAATGAAAATATATGAATACTCGTGCAAATACTTTCAAAATGTATTCATGAATGCATTCATGAATATATTCTTTAATATTATTTTAATAATCATATCAGTTATATTTCATTTTAAAAAATCATATGATTCTCTTATTATTTTTAATAAAAATTATATTTGGGACAATAATTGTATTTTTTTAATAAATAGTTAAACTCTTATATTATATGTTCTGCTTATAAGTTATATGGCCAAGTCAAAATCTGTGTGACAATAGTACTCCATTTGTTAATAAAATAAATGAAATCAATCCTCTTCCCTGTCTCCAAAGGTACTATCAAAATCATACATAAGCTAAACAACAACAACTCATAATACAGCTTATATTTATTACCACACAAAACCAGCATGTGCCTCATTTCTAAATAATATTTTTTTATCATATATAACAGCTGAGCGTCGTGACCCATAGGTCCCTTGTTTTATGCTACAGGCTCTTCAAGAATGTTATTATTTAGTTGAGTTTTGGATTCATAATTACATTATACATAAGTAATACAGATTATGAGAATAAACCAATATGAGAGTAATACAGATCCTTATTATCATTACTCAGTTTTCATTTACAGAGCTCCCCCACTGACCTGGTTGTACAGGTGGTGCTGATTGCTGAGAGCATCAGACTTCAGCAGATGCTGGGAACGTACGGAATACAGACCCAGACCCCTCATCAGATCGAACCCATCGAGATCTGGCCTCCGTCAGAGCTGACCAAAGCGTACGAGCAGCTTGGTGTGAACCAGAAGTTGAACCTGAGTGGCCGACCATCTCGACCTTTTGGTGGCCTTGGTACCTCAAAGGTAGATTTTCAGTTCACTAAAGCTGCGTGTCAAATTATGCGGTACGGGTACAGATGCAAATGTGGACGTGTTTTAAATCGCGCATATAGAAAAAAGAAGGAGTGTGTCAACTAATGCGGTGCAGAGTGTGTGCGGCATGCAGAAACGGATACGTTTTTTTAAAACCGGACCATGTAGCCACGGGTAAGGAAATGCATGCAGAAACGCATGCGGAAAGTGCCATTTTGTAGAGGTGAAACAGAGTGAAAGACCTAAAAACACACTGAAAAACGTATCTAATGGACACACACACAAAATATCTGCATACCTATCCGCATCGCACGCACCGCATCCGTACAAGTGGACAAGTGGCTTAAGTCAGATAAGTCTGTTCCACAAGTTGGAGCCCATTGAAATATGGCAATTATTATCTTAAACTTAAAAATAATCACACAATTTGACCCTTAAGCTGATGAGGGAGCAAAGGCCTACTTTTATGAGATGTAAAACTACATAACAAACATAAATTTTTATATTTTGAAACCATCTGTTTCCTCTGAATACTTTGGCCAAGTGACATGGCATCTGTCATGGGTTACCAGCCACAACTTTACAGTTACAATTTTTAGCGAACCTGTGAGCTTATGCGATGGCACAGCGTCGTCCGTCCGTCGCCAGCCATCTGCCGTCCAGGGCTGGCTTTCTGCCGTCCATGGCTGTAAGTCAGAAACTGTCGGAGCTAGCAGCTCCAAATTACATGTAAGAATTCGTCACATGTGAAACTTGGTGCCCTGGAGCTTATTATTGGGTATCTGCATTAATTTAGATTTTATAGAGAAAAAGCTTAAAAACCTTTAAAAATCTTCTCTGAAACTGTCCAGCCAAATTGTCCAATATTTTACAGAAATGATCCCTGGAACAATCTCTCTCAAGTTTGTTCGAATGGTTCCAGTTCAGAGATTTTTGGCCCAGTTACAGGAGGTTGAACTTGGTCATCTGTCCAAAAAAGCACACTAAAATTAAAATCTCAGAAACGGCTAGAGCTATAATGACCAAATTTTATACCAATGTTTGTCACATATGTCATATCTGATTTTGAGGTATTGGTGGCGCCACCTACATTGATGTGTTTTTTACAAGCAAAAATGTAATTTTAAACTCTTCTAGCTTATACACTGATTTATGATGAAACTGTTCAGCTGATTGGTTTAAACTTTACAAGAATTATTCTATGGTAGGGTTCTGCCAGTTTTATAAGAATAGATTGGGTAAATTCAGTTTTAAAAAAGGCATTGTAGCCAATTGAAAAAGGCTTTCAGTACAAACAGGTGGGGTCCAGACATCACCATGGCAACTGACCTTGCGGGGGGGGGGGGGGGAGGTCTAGACAATGTGTCTAGACGTCTAGACACAGCGTCTAGACGTCTGGACACAATGTTTAGATGCAGAATTCCCAGATTATTGGAACTATTTCTTTCAACTGTTTGAAAAAACTTGGTTTGCATATTAAGCGAATCGGGTTTATCATCAGGTCACATGTGAACTGCTGCGCCTTCATTTTTGGTTGACCTCTGACCTTTCCTTGCTGCCCAGTGTCCATTTGTGCGTCTGTTTCCACACATAAACCCACATATCTCGGGAACCGTTTGACCGATCAGGCTAACAATTTTGCACAAATGTAGCCCTTTGATAGCTTTATAACATACACTAAAAATGGTGGCACCACCTGCAACCATTTTTTCACAGTGTCCATCTGTTCATCTGCCTTGGGATAATATTACTCATATCTCAGCAGTGGTTTGACTTATCCACCTGAAATTGTGCAGGTTTATACATCCTGGACAGCTTTCTCGATTTTATGACAGGTGGCGCCACCTACATTCACATTCACTCAGTAGACATCCAAGCTCATATCTGGGGAACCGTTTGACCGATTGGGCCAAAATTTTGCATGTGTATAGATCTTACATAGCTCTTCATCATAGGCAAAACTGGTGGTGCCACCTGCAACCACTTATGCACAGCGTTCATCTGTTCATCTGCCTTAGTTTAAAATCACTCATATCTCAGCAGTGGTTTGACTTATCCACCTGAAATTTTGCAGTTTTATACATCCTGGACAGGTTTCTCGATTTTATGACAGGTGTCGCCACCTACATTCTCATTTACTCTGCAGACATCCATGCTCATATCTCAGGAACCATTTGACTGATTGGGCAAAAAGTTTGCATGTGTATAGATCTCACATAGCCCTTCATCATAGGCAAAACTGGTGGCGCCATCTGCAACCACTTATGCACAGCGTCCATCTGTTCATCTGCCTTGGGATAAAATCGCTCATATCTCAGCAGTGGTTTGACTTATCCACCTGAAATTTTGCAGGTTTATACATCATGGACAGGTTTCTCGATTTTATGACAGGTGGCGCCACCTACATTCACATTTATTCTGCAGACATCCAAGCTCATATCTGGGGAACCGTTTGACCGATTAGGCCAAAATTTGGGGCAGATAAAAAAAATGCAGGCTAGTCCAAAAAATTCCAGCTGAAATCCAAATACTCGACCGGCCGGGTTACCCCAAACAAAGAGTTTTTTTAAAGGACGACCACGACCTAAACATCGGTTGAATAGATTATTTCTAAGAGAATCTCGCAAAATAGGCATAGACCTGGAGAATTTAAGGAGTATTAAACGCCATCCCGCTCATATTTTGCAATAAAATTTTCGTTAGAAAACTCTCCGCTAATTCTGCAGCTCCCTGCGAGTTCACGGATAATAAGTTTAATAAATCCTCCGTTCTCGCATCTACCGTTTCATACTCAGTTACATACGGAAGTTATTTGGGAACACAGACTCAATATATGAAGCGGAATGCGGTAAAAAATGGAAGAATAATTTTTGCCTATAGCATAAAGGCATTCTGGAAAGAAAACAATCATTATTATGATGTAATTGATAGTTGCCTTTGGCAATGGAGCGCTTGAAAGTGGCAGCAAACCGACTGACTTTTGATAAAACTTGATGATCGGCCCATCACTACTGTTTTATCATATATTGATTTTAATAAATTACTCAAATATTGTACAAGATATGGTTTTGGTTTCATTCTAATTAATTAGGTCCATTGGTATGCCTCTTTCCCCAATTGCAGCTTACTTTCTTGATCTTATCTGTGAGTTAAAGAAATGATTAACAAATTTCATTGGGGCGCCCACTGATGAATAGACTACAGTATCAAAAAAGATATTTTCAATACTCAAAAGACAGTTGCGTTTATGACTGTGCATTTCTAAATATGGTTGTATTTATGGTAGTTTTTAAACCAAACTATATCATCAGAGCTTGATCCTGTTGTGTATCACAAAAGTCATATGTATCAAGTTAATGACTCAGCTGATGTGTGGATTAATAGCTCTTTATGTTGAACATGTTATCTTTGTATTTGTCTTTTTAAGGACCAGTGGTTCAACCTTTTTTTGACTCGGTGGCTCCATTGTTATATGATTGAATGGTCTCATGTTTAGCTGTACTATGAAACATTTCTCTTGTTTTCAGATCTACAGAGCTAGTGGGTACACCTTTATCTGTTATCCACTCTTGTTTGAAATAACAGACTTTTACTTGTCCCTGGATATGGAATTTGTTATCGCGGATGTCAAAGTGAGTACTCTACATTGTTGTGAACTGTTTAAAGTTTAACCGTTTCAAGTCACCCAAAAGAAATACAATGTATATCTTGTAAGATGTTTCTCTACACTGAGTCAGACCTATAATCTTGTATTTCTTGTAAAGTTTGTCACCTGTTTATGGCACTGTTAGTTGGATGTGGATAAAGATGTTTGTGTAAATAAAAATAAATTTATATTTGTGAAACTCAAAGAGTCGAAAGCAGTTTTATAAACACAATATGTAGAAGTTTTTTAAAAGTTAGATCCAGGACCTTAACAGCAAGATGTTGTTAACCATATGAGAATAATCCCAGTGATGGCGCTTACATAAGCTCAGGTGACTTACCGTAAAATCTCCACTTAAAACCGCGGTTCAATCAAGAAATTCAAAATCTTGAAATCAGGTTGATTTCCTGAAATCACTGTGCGGTTTATATTAGAAGAGTTTCCTGAATATCTTCCTGACGGACATCGTTTTTGGGCCGGCGAGTGGGCGATAATATTGCAACTTTCGAAGGCCGTTGTTAGCAGCAGTCTCGCATGCATGGGAGCCATGTGTAAATTTATTATTTACGTTTATTTGTTATTTATAAATTAAATATTGCTGATTAGTTTTCGTGTGATATATAACTTGTTATAAAATCTTGGTAATTGTCACCAAATAATACGTTTTCAACAACCCTTCTGTAACACACAGTGGCCCACTTCGTTGGGCATGGTCAAGCAAAATTGAAATAAAAGCCTACTTTAAACCCATTTGCGGCATTATTTAGCAATAATTATTTGTTTAAAATGTAAAGTGAATAAAAAGCTGACATCGTAAAGAGTCACACAATGGCAGACGATCGTTTTAAAATCAAGTTTGAGTGCCGCCATGTGCTGAAACGCCCTGGTATTCTGCTAAGAATATTTTGAACGGCTGTATGCGGTGGGTGGTAAACAGAACAGCCACCTATTTTGTCCCAGCGTGCCTTGCAAGAACACTGCCTTGACAAAATGGCTCCCCTCACAAAAACTTTCTTCAGGAAAAAAACTTGCTTACCCCGACTAGCCACTTTAATTTTAACCTTAAAATCACTCGTTTTCAAGCGTCATGTTTCCTATACGTGCGTTTCTCGAAAAGGTAACTTCAGTTACTTTGATATTTAGTTAAGTTGACCAGTGATGTTTTCAAACGCACCAGCAAATTGTGACATGGAGCCATGTCAACGTACGATGTGACGATGATAATACCGAAGTAACCTGTATGAAATGATTTGAATCTTCCGAGTAATTCCAGAAAATGGAATTTTCATCAAAAATGAAGACTTCAAAATATTACTTTTAGAATTAAAATATACAGTGACTTGAAATGGATCAGTAGAATATTTTTTTCCAAATATAATGACAAATCAGTAGCAAACAAGAATACATGGAACATAAAATGGAATATAAAATCTGTATAAATAGGCAGAGGTTCACCGGCCCTTACGGCTTCCCAAACTTCATGCTTGAGTGACCCTGCAAAAAAGTGTTATGATGTGTTTAAATAAAATGCCCAAGGAATTTTAAAGTGGACAGGAATGGCCGAGTCGCAACCTACGCAGTTGGTTTCTAGATGATAGCTTGATTGTGTCCTTTGTCAAAACATTCCATAGCAAAAGTTGGTGCGGTTTTAAAGGGGGGTTCTTAGTATTTGAGCCCCTCCCGGTGTCTCACCTGGAATTTCGGCGAAGTCTGGGTGCGGTTTTAATCGGAAGTGCGGTTTTAAGTGGAGATTTTACGGTAATCTCTGTGAAATACATAAAAAATACATAAAGAGTCGGCACCCTTGGATAACATCAAACCTGTATTTCATGTAATATCACAATGAAAACATCAACTTATCTTACTATTTGAATGATATTTAGTAGCAAACATAATTTATGGTGTATTTTAGTTAATGCTTTCACCTTTCAGGTATAAGACATTTTAAAATATACATTAGTGTTAAAGGACTGCTTAATTCTTGAAAATCTGGGTATTCATGCTTTCTGTTTATGTATAAGGGGATATTAAAAATAAGAATATATACCCAGAGAGAGTTGTGGTAGTGCAGTAACTCAAAATCATTTGATCATCTTAAGTGACACAATTATAAAGATCCATGCTTGTTGCAGAGTGACCTCGCTTTCCTGGCCAAGTGCTGGAAGCTGGCCGGCCGACCCACATTTTGTATGATCCTCAGGGAGGATATGATGAGGTAAGTGTGACCTCTGCTGGCCACATGTAGGTGGAAGGTGGTAGTAGCAGAGCTCTAATTCTTTAGGTCAGGCAAACATATTCAAAATCTCAATATATCATCATATAACATGATTGCCTGTGAAAAAAATATTAATATAGATTTTACTTAAAATGAGCCCAGTTCCTGGAGGAAAACTTTTTTTTTCTATCTATTTATCCACACAAAACAAGCTTGTGTGTTTTTTAGCCCTCAGCCCTTAGGCTGATGGGCTGTTGTCGTCACCCAAGCTGTCCGTCCGTCCGTCCAGCGTCCGTTAACTTTACCTTGTGAGCGGGATATCTTGAAAAGGATTCACCATCAGAATTTTATTTCCTCGGTAAAGATGTATATCAACAGAATCTCGGTCAAGTTTGAAGATGGGTGACCTTGACATATTTTTCTACATTTTAGAGTTGAGTATAGAAAAACACTTAGATGCTTATTACTCAGGAACCATATGGTGGATTTTCACAAAACTTACTATGATTATTGGGACTGATAGTCTGTACCTGCTTCACAAGTTTGGTGGCGCATTCTACAATTTCTGATTTTTAATGAATTTTTATCGGATTTTTCAACTTTGGGCTTGTGAGCGGAATATCTGTAAAAGGATTTATTGTAGGAATTTTATTTTTTCGATGAAGATGTATATTGACAAAATCTAGGTCAAGTTCGAAGATGGGTGACCTTGACCTATTTTTCTACGTTTTAGAGCTGATTATAGAAAAAAAACATTAGAAGCTTATTTCTCCGGAACCATTGGATGGATTTTCAAAAGACTTACTATGATCATAGGGACTGATGGTCTGTAACTGCTGCATAAGTTTCGGGGTGCCACCTGCAATTTCTGATTTTAAATGAATTTTTCTTGGATTTTTCAACTTTGGCCTTGTGAGCGGGATATCTCTAAAGGATTCACAATAGGAATTTTATTTCTTTGGTGAAGATGTATATCGACAAAATCTAGGTCAAGTTTGAAGATGGGTGACCTTGACCTACATTTCAAGGTCACAGAGCTTATAATAGAATAAAACTTAGAAGCTTATTTTTCAGGAAGCATTTGACGGATTGTTATGAATCATGATACATACCTCTCCATTTTAAATTTATAGCTGAGACATGTACAGAAATACATCTATGTGAGAACAGATATTTAGTACTTGTTACTATTACCACCTCTAAACACTGTTCTTTTGGCTGAGGGCTTTTGTCAGCTTCTGCTGATATTCTAGTTTCAAAAACTATTGGCACATCTATGAGCACTCTCAACTCCGCAGTGACATTACACACTGGGAAATCCCCTTTGTCTAAAAATTCTAGATCTCGGTAAAAGCACAGTATTTCTGCCCCTGTCGGACCCAAATTTTCAGCAGGGAATAAAAACACAACATGCATTATTAGATCTGAGTTGTTAAAAATATTCAGTCCACGATGTCATATCTACCAGCCAATCAAATCAGGACAAAGTCTGGGATCTGGATGAAATCCTCTGTTCACACAACAAACGCATGTGGAATATGTTCACTTAACCTCTTTGGACCTGTTTTGTGGGTGGCAGTGTTGGTCTTGGGTGTTGGTCTTGAAGCAAAATTGACTTGGTCTCTTCTGACCTCCACTAAGAGACAAAACAGACATTCAGGTATCTTAAGTATTTACAATTCAATACATTATGTATTTGAATTGCTTTCTGTTTAACTTTTCTTTCTCAGCAAATGTGATTGTATGTCTACACCACTTGCTGATTGTATTGATTGCTCTGGTAGCAAAATAACACCACCTACATGAAGGATTCACATATTTTTAGCTCAGCTGACTGAAAGTCATCTGAGCTATAGCCATCACTCTTTGTCCGTCGTCCGTCTGTCTGTCTGTCCGTCTGTCTGTCTGTCCGTCTGTCCGTCTGTCTGTCCGTTAACCAGGCACAAATCGTAACCGCTAGAACTGGAATCTTCTTACTTGACATCCTGGGAGGTCCATGAAAAATCTCCTTGGAAACCAGAAATTAGGTCTCTGTTACCCATATCCTTCGAGCTATGGGGCCCCAAAGTACCCCCCAGAAAAGTCCAAAATTTCATACAAAAACTGCAATATCTCATTAACTACTTGACTGATGGTCATGATTTTTGGCATACATATTGATCATAAGAGGTTCCATCAGTTCCTGAAGACTGGTGGCGCCACCTGTATTTTTCGATTTTTTACGAATTTTTTTCTATATTTTTGAGACCTTTAAAAATGTGAACATCTGTTAACAAGGCACAAATCGTAATGACTGGACTTAGAATCTTCATTCTCGACACACTGAGAGACCTATGAAAAGTCTCCATGGAAAGAAGAAATTAGGTCTCTGTTACCCATATCCTTCCAGCTATGGGGCCCCAAACTACCCCCCAGAAAAGTAAAAAATTTCAAACAAAAACTTCAATATCTCATTAAATAATTGACTGATGGTCATGATTTTTGTCATACATATTGATCATGAGATGTTCCATCACTTCCTGCAGACTGGTGGCGCCACCTGTATTGTTCAATTTTTTACGATTTTTTCCTCTATTTTTGAGACCTTTAAGGATGCTGTCATCTGTTAGCATGGCACAAATAGTAACGACTGGACCTAGAATCTTCATTCTCAACACACTAGAAGACCTATGAAAAGTCTCCATGGAAACCAGAAATTAGGTCTCTGTTACCCATATCCTTCGAGCTATGGGGCCCCAAAGTACCCCCCCAGAGTAGTCAAAAATTTCATACAAAAACTTCAATATCTCAATAACTACATCACTGATGGTCATGATTTTTGGCATACATATTGATTATGAGATGTTCCATCAGTTCCTGCAGACTGGTGGCGCCACCTATGTTATCCATCAAGAGGGTACAAATTGCAACAACTGGACCTAGAAACTTCATTCTTGTCATGCAAGGAGGCCCATGAAGAGTGCCTGTGGAAACTTGAAATTAGGTCTCTGTTACCCATATCCTTCAAGCTATAGGTCTCTGAAGTATCCCTCAGAAACATGGACAATTTGATACAAAGTTGAAGTATCTGAACAACTAATACGGAGATATCATGATTCTTTGCATGGATATTGACCATTAAGTGTTTTTAGCTCAGCTGACTGTAAGTCATCTGAAGTATCCCTCAGAATAATGGACAATTTGATACAAAAGCTCAAGTATCTAAACAACTATTGCAGTGATCACCATGATTCTTTGCATGGATATTGATCATGGAATGTGTCATCAGTTTCTGCAGTATGGTGGCGCCACCTGTATTTTTTTTATTTTTACGAATTTTTTTCTCTATTTTTGAGACCTCATAAGATGCGGTCATCTGTTAACATGGCACAAATCGTAACAACTGGACCTAGAATCTTCTCTCTTGACATGCTGAGAGGCCCATGAAAAGTTTCCTTAAAAACTTGAATTTAGGTCTCTGTTACCCATAACCTCTGAGCTATGGGGCTCCGAAGTACCCCCCAGAATAATGGAAAATTTGATACAAAAGCTCAAGTATCTGAACAATTATTATATTGATCACCATGATTCTTTGCATGGATATTGATCATGAAATGTTTCATCAGTTTCTGCATTCTGGTGGCGCCACCTGTATTTTTTCAATTTTTAGCTCAGCTGACTGAAAGTCATCTGAGCTGTAGGGATCACCTTTTGTCTGTCGTTCGTCTGGCCATCCAGGCGTCTGTCTGTTAACAGGGCACAAATCGTAACCGCTAGACCGGGAATCTTCTTACTTGAAATCCTGGGAGGTCTATGGAAATTCTCCTTTTAAACTTGAAATTAGGTCACTGTGACCTATATTCTTCGAGCTATGGGGTTCTGAAGTACCCCCCAGAATAATGCAAAATTTAATACAAAAGCTCAAGTATCTGAACAACTAATGCATTAATCACCATGATTCTTTGCATGGATATTGATCATGGAGTGTTTCATCAATTTCTGGAGATTGGTGGCGCCACCTATATTTTTTTTATTTTTTACGATTTTTTTTCTCTACTTTTGTGATCTTTAAACATTTGGTCATCTGTAAACAGGGCACAAATCATAATGACTGGACCTAGAATCTTCTGTCCTCACCTCCAGGGAAGCCCATAAAAGGTCTACATGGAAACCCGAAATAAGGTCCCTGTTACCCATATTCTGTGAGCCATGGGGCTCTGAAGTACCCCCCAGAATAAAGATTTGGTCATATATTTACAGGGCACAAATCATAATGACTGGACCTAGAATCTTCTGTCCTCACCTCCAGGGAAGCCCATAAAAGGTCTACATGGAAACCCGAAATAAGGTCCCTGTTACCCATTTCTCCTTTCTTGATATGCTGGGAGGCCCCTGAAAAGTCTCCTTGAGCACCTGAAATTACATCTCTGTTACCCATATCCTTCATCCTATGCGGCTTTGAAAAACCCCCCAGAATAAACATTTGGATTTGTTAACAGGGCACAAATCATAATAACTGGACCTAGAATTTTATTTTTTGACATGCTGGGAGACCCCTGAAAAGTCATCTTGTAAACCTTGAAAATAGGTGTCTGTTACCCATATCCTTCATGCTACAGAGCTCCATAGTACCCCAATGAATATTGGATGATTTTATACAAAAGGTCAAGATTGGAAAAAGTATTTCATTCAAATTTGACATTCAGATGATAAAATTACTTTTGTCAATGTCTTCCTGGTCAGCTGAGCATCATGACCCCTGGGTCACTTGTTTGGAAATGTCATTGACTCTGATGTAAAGGAGTAAGTGACAGTTAAGGAGACATATTTTTCTTGATCTCACATCCCTGTGTCCCAGTCTTAATTTCAGATTCCAAGGACATTTTGATCTTGATATTGATCCAAGGTCTTGTTCTCACATCAGTGGGTCTGAACACATCGGTTATCTATAGATGGAGTTACATAACTTAATTCTCTAGCTAGTAGCAGTGAATGCTTAAGGCACCTAATACTTGTTCACTGTCAGTTCATATATTATTTAATTAAGAATATGTAATCCTAGTTTCAGTATTTTTTACCCAGAAAAAAAAATATTATATATATATATATATATATATATTTATATCTATATATATTGATTATATTGATGTTAACATATTTGTTTTGGTATTCTTACAGAGGTTCAGGTGCTCGCTACCTCTTTGACCTCTTGGCACAATTCAAGAGAGGTGAATGTGACACCATCAAGGTGAGGCTTGGACGACTCCAGGAGTTCATCTCATCAGCGTGTATAGAACATCTGGATTTCCTCAGCATTGATCCGGGCCTCGGACAAGGTTTCAGGGCTTTCCAGGAACGTGAAGTAGGCAAGAGTTTCACTAGCCTGACTGATATCAGGAAGACACTCAAACTAGAGGAAAAGGAGGACTGGAAAAGTGAACAGGTACCAGACTAATGTCAGAGCTATTGTCAGAGACTGATGTCAGAGCATGTGTCAGAGACTGATGTCAGAGCTTGTGTCAGTGACTTATGTCAGAGCTTGTGTCAGTGACTGATGTCAGAGAATGTGTCATAGACTGATGTCAGAGATTGTGTCATAGAATGATGTCTGAGCACGTGTCATAGACTGATGTCAGAGATTGTGTCATAGAATGATGTCTGAGCACATCTCATAGACTGATGTCAGAGCTTGTGTCATAGACTGATGTCAGAGCTTGTGTCGTAGACTGATGTCAGAGCTTGTGTCAGAGATAGCTGTCAGAGCTTGTGTCAGTGACTAATGTCAGAGCTTGTGTCAAATACTGATGTCAGAGCTTGCATCAGAGACTAATGTCAGAGCTTGTGTCAGAGAGTGTTGTCAGAGCTTGTGTCAGTGACTGAGGTCAGAGCATGTGTCATAGACTAATGTCAGAGCATGTGTCATAGACTGATGTCAGAGCATGTGTCATAGACTAATGTCAGAGCATGTGTTATAGACTAATGTCAGAGCTTGTGTCAGAGAGTGTTGTCAGAGCATGTGTCAGTGACTGATGTCGGAGCATGTGTCATAGACTAATGTCAGAGCATGTGTCATAGACTGATGTCAGAGCTTGTGTCAGAGATTGTTGTCAGAGCTTGTGTCATAGACTGATGTCAGAGATTGTGTCATAGACTAATGTCAGAGCTTGTGTCATAGACTGATGTCAGAGCTTGTGTCAGAGAGTGTTGTCAGAGCTTGTGTCGGAGACTGCATACCATCAGTCACCACACAGTGTTAGTTAAAAATTCCTTCATTACCGTCTCTCACCAAAGATTATCTGCTAATGCAGATAATCCACACCTCAATGTAGGGCCATAATGATGATGTAAAAACCAATAACTCTGAGTATAATATGCACCCCATTTCTGACCAAAATCCTATATGACGTTTATTGCTTTGACACCATGAAAAGAAGGGAAATTAGAACTAAGAGGGCACTCAGGCCTGTATTACTCACGTGGGTCAAGTTATTTTGAAAGTAGTGCTGATAAGTCACATGGCCCTGACAGTCCCCAATGATGATGCATAGAGTACCATCTACCAACTGGCAATGGTGTCAACAAAACAGTGCAGTCATACATATTTCAGTTCACATATTATCAATTCCATCAGATTACAAGCCATATTAGAGGTATATGTGAAATATTTTAAAATAAAAGCAATAAATAAGATCAAACTCTATATAATAGAGAGTAAAATCCTGACCTGTTAATTTACTCTAAAACTTTATCATAGCGCAATATCAGCTGATGTTTTGTTGGACTTTGGGCCTTCCAAAATCTATTTAATGCAACAGAAAAATGAAAAATAGTTGGGAAATTATGGTCAATGTATAATATACACCAAGGTTTTTAGCGAACCTGTGAGCTTATGAGATGGTGTGGCGTTGGCCGTTGCACGTACGTTAACCTATACTATCTAAAAAAATGGCAGGAGCTAGCATCACCAAATTTTATGCAAAAATCTGTCATCTAAAAAACCTCTATCAGAATTTGCATATTTTTTCACTATCTGTATTTACTTAGTTTTTAAAGGGAAACAGCTAAAAACCTTAAAAAATCTTCTTCTCCAAAGCTGTCCAGCCAAATTGTTCAATCTTTCACAGAAATAATCTCTGAAACAATCTGTCTCAAGTTTGTTCAAATGGTTCCAGTTCATTGCATTTTGGCCGAGTTACAGTAAGCTGAACTTAGTCATTTGACCAAAAAAGGATACTAAAATTACAGTATCAGAAACGGCTGGAGCTATCATCACCAAATTTAATGCAGATGTTGGTCACATGACTCATTAGCCAACCTGTGAGCTAATGCGATGGTGTGCCGTCATCTGTCGTCCGGTGTCCGTCATCTGTACGTTAACCCATACTATCTTGAAAACGGCGAGAGTTAGCATCAAAAAAATTTTATGCAAGAAAATTAGTCATCTAAAAAACAGATTTTGCTTATTTTTTGGCTAACTGCATTTTCTTAGATTTTATAGGGCAAAAGCTAAAAAAGCTTTCAAAAACTTCTCCGTTTAGCCAAATTGTCCAGTATTTCACAGAAATGATTCCTGGAACCATCTTTCTCAAGTTTGTTCGATTGGTTTAAGTTTGGTGATTTTTTGCCGAGTTACAGGAAGTTGAACTTAATCATCTGTCCAAAAAAGCATACTAAAATTACAATCTGAGAAACGGCTGGAGCTATCATCACCAAATTTTATGCCAATGTTGGTCACATGAGACATATCTGGAATTGAGGTATTGGTTGCGCCACCTGCATCGGCCTTTTTTGTACGGGGGTCATCAGTGCCCTTATCATACTGACGGCTACAAAGAGCTTCTTCTCTGATACCATATGGCTAGATTGTTCAATATTTTAAATGATCCTAGGGTAGTGCTTTCTGAAGTTTGTTCAAATGGTCTCAGTTAAATGACTTTTGGCTGAGTTATGGGAAGCTGAATTTAGTCATATGCCATAACAGCCCATTTTAACTCAGTGGCTACAAAGATCTTCTTCTCAAAACCCACTGGGCCAAATTCTTAAATCTCACACATTAATTATCAGTAGATGTTGATAATTCAAGTTTGTTCAAATGGTTTTGGTTCAGTGATTTTTGGCTGAGTTATGGGAAGCTTAACTTAGCCATTTTGCTGTATTTTCCCATATGAGTTATAAACCTTTAAAACGTTTTTTGACTGATGGCACTGAGGCCAATTTGTTTAATATTTTACAAGAATAATCCCCTGAATAATTCTTATAATAATTGTCTTTTATGGTTCCAAAGAATGAATTTTGGCTGAATTATTAAGATTGAATTGAGTCATTTTACCATATATGTTAGCTTTGTGTAGCAGATACATCTAGCCTGGCACCAGTTTATCAGCATCCATTACATCATGCCTCTAGACATTTAGACTTCAGGTTATCTATGGTTAATATTGACAAGAATGTTTTTTAAAAGCTTTTAAAAAATGTAGATTTATGATTTTTAGATATTCCTCATGCCAGGCAATGTTTACAGTCACAGGTATACAGCTCTCTGTGGGTATATAAAGACTGCTGTACATGGATTATAAATGATTGGTATCCATAGTCAACTAAATTCAAGATTTTGCCATCAGTGAGATGTATCTGTATTACAATTTTGCATTCAATATGCATCTGTAGTAATTTTTAGTGAACCTGTGAGCTAATGCGATGGTGTGGCGGCTTTCGTCGTCTGATTGTTAACCCATACTATTTTGAAAGCAATTAGAGCTAGCATCATGAAATTTAATGCAAAAAATTAGTCATCTGGAAAACTCTGCATTTTCTTAGATTTTATAGAGAAAAAGCTAAAAAAAAACTTTTTAAATCTTCTCCTCCGAAACAGTGAAGCCAAATTGTTCAATATTTCATAGAAATAATCTTTTATACCATCTCTCTCAAGTTCATTCCAATGGTTCAAGTACGGTGAATTTGGGCAGAGTTACAGGAAGTTGAACTTAGTCATCTGTCCAAAAAAGCATACTAAAATGACAGTCTCAGAAATGACCGAAGCTATCATCACCAAATTTTTTGACAGTGTTGGTCACATGAGTCATATATGAAATTGAGGTATTGGTGGCGCCACCTGCATTGACATTTTTTTATGGGGGTCATTGGTCATCTGTACATTAATCTATAATTTCTCAGGAATAGCAGGAGCTACCATTCCCAGATTTTATGCAATAATCTGTCACATATCAAATGTTGTATGATTCAGCTTATTATTTTGCTATCTTCATTTACTTAGATTTTATAGGGAAAAAGCTGAAAAACTTTTAAAAGTCTTCTTCTTGTAAACGGTCGTGCCAAATTGTTCAATATTTTACATAAATGATCTCAGATGGTGTCACCTATATTGACCTGTTTTTTATGGGCAAAAACCTCATAATTTTAGCCTCTTTCAGCTTAAAATGTTTATGATGAAACTGTCAAGTTGAATTGTTCAATTTTTCAAAAGAATTATCCTAGGACATGATTCTTTCAATCATATCAGAAAAGGTTAAGTCAGTCTTATGGCCATTATTATGCCTATTTCAAACTGAGGACTGGAAAACTGTTCTTCAAGATCGTTTCTGTATCTTTAAATAGGTTGAGAAACTCCAAACTGTTTCAGATTTGGCAACAGATCAAGAGTTCATTCAGTGCAGCCAGATATAGGTCAAGAGTTCAATCAGTGGAGCCAAGCACAAGGCATGTGATCACCTTATGGGTGACATGTGAACACCTCATGGGCACCATGTGATCACCTCATGGGTGTCATGCCCCCAGGGCAGGGCCCCTTCATGAGCTTATGCAATGGTGTGGCTACTATTCCAGATTTGGCAACAGGCTAGAGGTCAGTCTGGATCTATTTATAGCTTTGGAAGACTGCCAACTGTATCAGATTAGGCAACAGGTCAAGAGTTTACTCAGTGCATCCAGGTATGGGTCAGGAGTTCACTCAGTGCAGTAGCTGCACATTATAGCATTGGCAGACTGCCCACTGCATCAGATTTGGCACCAAAGTTCAGCCTGGATCTATTTATAGCTTTGGCAGACTGCCAACTGTGTCAGATTATGCAACAGGTCAAGGGTTTACTCAGTGCAGCCAAGTACAGGTCAAAAGTTCACTCAGTCTAGCCAGGTGCAGGTCATGAGTTCACTCAGTGCAGTAGCCTGAGCCAGCAAATTTGTCACAGTTCACTCGGGGCAACCACCTTTCTCACCTAAGCCTGGTCAGCCACATGCATCAGACTCAAGGTAAGTTTGATGTATTGGCTTGATATTTTGACCTGTCTGTGTGTCTTTGATGGCTTTTTCATTCACAAGACAGGTGTTGCCACCTACAATGACTTTTGCACAGTGTATGTGCCTGCTTATTTCTATAGAGGAATTTGATGTATCAGCCTGAAATTGGGCATATATATACATATCGAATAGCTTTGTCATATACAAGACTGGTGGTGCCACCTACAATAATTTTTGCACAGTGTGTGTCCCTGCTTATTTTCAGGAGGGGTTTGATGTATCAGTCTGAAATTGTGCATATGCATATATCTCTGATAGCTTGGTTGTATACAAGACTGGTGGTGCCAGCTACAATCACATTTGTGTTGTGTGCACCAGTGCTAGAATTTCAGCAGTGATGTTTGTGTAATTGTTTCTTATTCAAAATGTTTAGTACTTGCATTGTTCATATACATGAGAAGTAATGGTCCAGCATTACACCTGGTACGCATTTTTCCCAATGCACAGGATCACATTAGGCCTGTTGGCCTTGTATTTTAAAATAGAGGTATTAGTGGTACCACCTGCATTGGCCTTTTTTGTACGGGGGTCATCAGTCATCAGTGTATTAACTCATAATTTCTCATGGAAAGCAGGAGCTAGCATCCCCAAAATATATTCAAAATCTGTTTTGGTTTGATGAATTTTGGCAGAGTTACAGGAATTTGAACGTAGTCATTTGGCTAAGTAAGCATACTAACATAACAATCTCAGACAGGAGCTAGCATCACTACGTTTTGTGCAAATGTTGGTCACATGACTCATATTTGAAATAAAAGTTTTTCTGGTGCCACCTACCTTGATCTGTTTTTTAACGGGCAAAAACCTCATAATTTTAGCCTCTTTTAGCTTAAAAATGTTTTATGATATTTGTCATGCTGAATCATTTAATTTTTCACAAGATTTATTCTAGGATAAGGTTCTTTCAGTTGTACAAAAATATCTTGGGTTCATTGATTTTTTTGTAGAGTCATAGAAAGCTGAGGGTTGCAATAGTCTTCTTCTGCAAAACTGTTGCTTCAGCTTCTGTAACATAACACAAAAATGATTCTTAGGAGGCTTTTGTTCAAGTTTACTTATATATTTTTGGCAGAATTATTGGACCTATAACAATGAAATGACTACATCTTTTATTATTCAATACATTTTGATAAAAAAATATTATGAATATGTCAGTTTGATAAAAAGCATTGTAGCCAAAGTCTTTTAGTATGTGTAAACAGGTTAACCAACAGGCCAAGATTGTGTCTGTATCTATAAATAGCTTTGCAGACTGCCAACTATTTCAGATTTGGCAACAGGCCAAATGTCAGTCTGGATCTATTTATAGCTTTGGCAACAGATCAAGAGTTCATTCAGTGCAACCAGGTACAGGTCATGAATTCACTCAGTGCAGCTGCAGCTAGTTATTTGTTCTGGTATTATCAGGACAACTGCCTCATCTAAGCTTGGTCAGCCCAGTGTACAGACTCCCTAGAAGTTTGATGTATTGGCCTGACATTTTGACTTGTCCATGCATCTTTGATGACTTTCTCATACACAAGACTGGTGTCGTCACCTACAATGATTTTTGCATAGTGTATGTCCCTGCTTATTTCATAGACGGATTTGATATATCATCCTACAATTGTTCATATCTCTACATCTCAGATAGCTTGTCATCTACAAAAATGTTTGCAGTGTATATCCCTGCTTATTTTTTATGACATATTTGACATATCAGCCTGCAATTGGGCATATTTATACATCAGTCTGAGACTGGCAGAAAGGCTTTATTTCGAGCCCTGCCTATAATCATCTTTCTGTTGTGTACATCCATGCCAGTATTTCAGGAGTGATGTTTGTGTATTTGGTGCTTGAACCTGAGTTTAAAATGCTTACTACTTGCATTGTACATGTGCATGTCACTCATGTAATTGAAAATTAATCAAGTAATTTTCAAATATTGGTCAAGCATGTTATCATGGAAGCATAATACCTGATGTATATCCCATTGCACAGGTTTGCATTAGGCCTGTAGTCCTTATTGTTTCGATTTTATGAAAAAAAGTAGATTATTCATGGCAAAAAAGGGAAATGCAATATTGGCAAAAAAGGGAAATCCAAATATTGCTAACTGAAGATAATTATATTTTTGCAGGAGCTACACCACAAGTCCACGTGGGAACTTGGACAAATGCTCAACCAGACGGATAACATGTACCTGCACGCTCAGATCTACCGCGTAATGATGGACAGGGAGGGGCGGTACTACCGTCTGAACGACCACACAGTGGAGGAGTGTATGGAGGAGCTGTATCAGAAAGCGGGGACACACCAGCTCTGGTCAGGACATCACTTACCGTCATCTTAATTACTGTGGTTGGCTTCATATTTACAGGGTTAAAATTTCATGATTTCCAGTTTTTCAGTGTTTTGCGAGGGTTCAACTTTTGCAATCTCAACGAATCAAAAACCTACACAAAGGAAGCCATTATTATATGAATTAATTATATCAAATAATATGTCTGCAAATTCTTAATAATTGGACATTGGCCTAATAGAACATTGAATGAGTTCTATATAAATATGAACAGACATTATAATTTGAAAGATGTTTTAATTTATAATCACAATCCTTGAACATAGAAAATCTTTTATAATTTATATTAAATATCAAATAATTTGACTCCACAATGTGACCCATTATTCATGATTATTTTATAATCCCAATAATTCTCAATGCACAAATTTAAAACCCTGGTGATTATAAAGGCAACCACAATATCACAGGGCTAAGCTGGGATTGTATTGGAGAAATAGACTTTTTAATACATTTTTGCTCATTTTGAGGTTTAAATACTTTATATATCCCGAGAAGACTTTTTTAACCAAACTATACCCTCATTGAGAAAACATACAGGTACAGGATTTGGTCAAGCATTGAAACTGAAAAAAAACTGAAAGCTTCTTTTTCATTACTCCATATACATTCTGATGAAGAGTTATGTCAATAGGGATCAGTGGGAACATATGAACTTATTTAGTTATTTAATTTGTTGAAGTTATATGTCTTTGTGTTTTATGCTGTCAGCTGAAATAATATTTCAGGTTACTTTTACATGAAACTTATTCTGGTTACTTTAACAGTTTAACATTTCTTTTTACTTAACAATTTTCCATTTCTTGTAACATTAAAGTTTGCCATTAGTTGTTACATTTACAGTGTACTGTTTCTTGTTACATGACAGTTTGCCATTATTTGATACATTACACTGTTTCTTGTTACATTACAGTTTGCAACTATTTGTCACATTACAGTGTTTTTTGTTATATTACAGTTTGCCACTATTTGTTACATTTACAGTCTCTTATTAATTTTACAGGTCTGTTGTCAGGTACTGTGCAGCCTTACTGGGCAAGTTGGTAGACAGTCTGGCCCCTTCTATCACTGCCATACTTGTGCGGGGTAAACAGGTAGGTGGTCTCACTGGAACATTCACTCTATATTGAGAATCATTGTATCCCCAGACTGAAAGTAAATAGACACACATGGACTGTGTTTACTCACAGACAGAACCACAACAACAAATAAAACAGGTGAATTTGAAATAGTAAGTCCATATACCAGGCTGGTTTAGCTAGGAAAATTTTGTATTCATCAAAAAAGTACTTATAGCTTGAGATAACACACATTTTTGCAAATTTTTAATATTATGATGGTTCACTGTTTTATTAACAGTCAGTATACTGAGTTATAAGTTTTATTGAGATGCAATAAAATACTCTCTAACATGCAGTTTTGTTATCTTGATTACTGACATTCAAAACTTTTGCACTCTAATAAAAATATTTTATTTTGTTCTGTGTCATATTGGCCACAGGAAGTTCTTTTACCTCAGGAGACACATGCTTTTCTGCTCATAGCTGCCATGACATGTCCAGTGAGAACGTGTGTGCATCAATACAGCTCCATGTATTTTCCTGATTATTAAGGGATATAGACCTGTTTAAACTGAGTCTTTGTGTATTAGCTTTTAAAATGTGACACAATTCTATCTAGACATCTACATTTACCGTATTTATTCTAATTTGGCGACCACTAAAAAAATAATTAATTTTCTCAGAGGTCGAGATAATGGAGGATATTTGAAAATTATCTTCATGCAGAATTGGCGGTGGTCGAGATATTAGAGGCATGCGGTTTGATAACCTTCCGTAGAGACGCAGATCGAGCCGCTCTGACACTCGAGCGGTCATATGAATTGGGTGATAATTTGGTTGTATATAAGTTTGTTTTGTTATCTTAACAGTATTTTCTACAAACGGGCTTCCAGCCGTCACATGAATTATACGCAGTCCGCAAATGATTAATCACTTTACAAAATGATCACTACTTCGTGTATAGGTACGATCACTTGACATAGACGGCAACTCATGTAACCACCAGTTGTTTCAAGTTAACCCTCAAGGCGGCAATACCGGCGGGCCGAAAAGGGACAAGCAGCTGCATCAAGTTTGAAGAAGACTTTATAAAAAATAACTGCCTATTATCAGATAACTTTTATTTGCATAATACGTGATAAAAATAGGAAAGTAAAGGCGCGTTAAAATATATATGACCGGAAATGGTCCTAGCTCGCGTGCCCTCGATCGGGCCCCGTTTGGTACGCGCGGTCACCCATCCAAAAACTAACCGGGGTCGTTTAAACTTAACTAAGATGACAGTTCCTCCTGTGTCACAGTTGTTCCACCACACGAGCTTTGCAGTATTTGTAAATATTATTGCTGAAGATCCCACGGGAATTGCACACGAGGCACGTGCGTACCAGGAACGGTACACGAGTTTGCTTCGTCACGGACACCCATTTGGATCTTGAACGCTTTATCAAGTTTATATATTATGAAAAACGATCTTTGTATCTTCATAAATTTTATTGGAAGCAAGTTTGATGTGGATGCCCAGTGTAATAAGAATCTAGTCAGATACAAACTGCGTTGCCCGTGAGAGACGGAGACATTTCACCTTAACATCGTCGACAGAAAACATCGTCGGCAGTCGAGAAATTAGAGTCATTTTAGAAATTATGCTTTCAAAATATTTTTTGGGGTCCAGAAATAAGAGGGATTGCCAAATTGGAATAAATACGGTACATTGTGTTCTCTCACATTTACAATTACAGTTAAGAGCATATAGTCCCATCTAACTGTCCATCTGGACTGGTGAATAAAATGCACTGTCAGACTATTCTTGTCTAACATTTTAGTCACCTTCAGAGGCTAGTGTAGATTTCGGATATAATTCAATTTTCAGGTAACTATTGGTGTGTATGGGAACAGTGAGGAGGTGATAGACAAGCCGCTGTCTCCCGCCGAGATCAAGACGATGATCTACAACCAGTGCTTCCCTCATCACGTCATCCAGGCCAGTCTGCAGCAAGAACTCCTCATCAACATTGGTCGCTTCATCTCCACTCATCCTCAGCTCTTCAGGGGTATCCTCAAGATCAGAGTCGGGTAAGTTCATCAACTTACTGTGTACAGTTGACTGTTGCTTATCCGAAAAAGTTAGGGGATAAGGTTTTCGTTCGGATAAATGATCATTTTGATTAACAATTCTGCATGATCCACGATAAGGTTTTCTTTCGGATAAATGATCATTTGGATTAACAATTCTGCATGATCCACTATAATTGTCAAGTATTAGATGTTATTAGATACTGACAAACACAAATATTGAAGTTAGTCCAAGAAATACCTTGGTAACAATATTTTTGTAACGTTTTTGATCAATTCAATCAATGTACCATGTGCAATACATTGAAATTATTGCTGATTGGTCTTAGAAATTGGATCTGTATTACTTATTGCCACTAATCTTGCTTGGAATTAGGTCAACTTTCAACCAATTTCCAGATTTTTATTGTTTGGATATCTGATAAATGATCAGATTTTCAATTTTCAGTTTTCAGTTTCAAATGACCAATTTTTCAGATAAAAGGTGTTCTGATAAACAATGCTCTGCTCTACCTGCATGTAGTTACATTTTAGATTTAATGGGTTTGCTTGTTTAAGAATCGTCAACATCAGAATCTTGAAGGTGCATACTTAACCGTATGTTATAATAAAATCCAGCTTTAAATAATTGATACATTTGGAGAGCAATTTACCTTTTAACAGATCCTGTGCTGTTAAGTATCAAATTTTTCTCAAATTTTCTGCTTTTCTTTGTGACATGATTATTGCTGCAAAATAACATATAAAAAGAATAGTATTCCATGTCCTATTAGTATACTCATCATAAAGCTGTGGCACCTCCATGTTTCACTGTGGCTAAATGGATATATGGGGGGGATAGTCCCATTCTTTTCTGGAGAATGATAAAAAAAATGCCTGACTTTTATTTTTGTGACCTGATCACAGGTGGGTTATCCATGCCATGAACAAAGAGCTCAAATACACAAACCGCAAGGAAGTGTCCCTCAACTCAATGTCACCCAGCGCTATCAAGAAGCTGCTGCTGGAGATGTTGAGGAGGTCACCGCCAGGAGAAGAACAGAGGTGAGAAACTTTAATTACATTAAAACAAATATATAATAACCCATTGTTGATGCTGCATTATGTAATGCTTGTTGTCATGGTTAGTGCTACAGCCTACTCCAGTGAAGTCTAGCCTTAGATCCATCATCTTTGAGCATTGACATGTCACTTTGGCTCTTGTTGTGGGATAGAAATTTGTTCCTATAATCATATGTAATGGATCAACTTACTGTGTATCAACTGCATCACAGTATCATGTAAATCTGCATCTATAAATGTATACTCATCTTTTATATGCTCCCAGAGTTTAATTTTTGCTGTTCTTCCATGTGAGAGTTATAATAACTGCACATGAGCTTAAGGAAACTGAGCCAGTAGGAATCCCGTACAAATTAGGTGGCCAATTAGTGCTAATGAACCTCTCCCCTGCAAAAGCAGCACATTTTCATAAACATTCTTTCTATCATACATTATGGTGCCTACAACCATGCTAGATTCCTATTGGCTGTTACAACCGAAAGATACCAAGAGCCCGGTGGACAAAAAAAAAGTATCTCATATTCTTTACAGTAAGTGCCCATACTTTCAGACATACTGATCATTCAGCAGTAATTTTGGTCCCAATAAAGTCTGAACATCCATATTAATGATAATATGTAGGAGTTATTTGGTGTCTTTATGATACACAAAAAATATGTGCTCAGTTGTATTTGCAAAGTTCTGTCCAACAATCTATAGGATAAACTCTGACTTTACTGTGCTGTAGCTCTTGCAAGAATGCTGGTCAAGTTGTACACACTGTAGCTACATGACTTGTCATGATTATCAGTCTCCCTTTAAAGAGCTGTTTTCTTTGGTTAGGGTAGGGTAAGTTTTAATTGTATAAAAAATAATACCAGATAACTGATTGCATAGTTTTCAGAATAATTTCACATGTAAATGAGGTATTCAATGAAATCCAGTCACGTACGACTTTTTTGGCACTCCTTATAATGACACTGACTTGGACTCAAACTTGAGGGTCTAAGACTCAGACTTGCACTAAGACTTTTAGGAAAGGGCTTGAGAAATCAGACCGAGTCAATCTTGAGTCGTGAAGAAAAAAAACTCACTATAAAGACTTTTGTGCACGTGCAAACTGCTACCAGAATACTACAAAAGACTATACACCTGCTTTGGAGCTTTAATGTTGCAAACTTAATGTGCAAACTTAGATAAAATACTCATGATAAGCTCTTGTTGTCCCCACTTCCTCAGAACAGACATTGATTTGGATTTTTCTGTATTTCTGTCTGTCCTTCTGTCTGTCTGTTTGTCCATCTGGTTTTCTTTTCCATGTGATAACTTTCCTAAATATTTGATTTCATTGAAAATTTTGTCACTGATTGCTGTCATGCATACCTTGGTTGGGATTGGTTTGAGGTGTCTGTCTGAAAAAGATTTATTCTCACCAGCTCCCAAGTGACACCACATGTCACAACCAAAATTATAACATGTGGAGACATCTTCAGGGGACAATGAAAACTAAAACACAGCCACTATGACATGTGGATACATCTTCAGGTGAATATAAAAACTAAAACATATTGATAGGGCAAGCATTGAGGACAACAAGAGACGGAAGCAGGGCACATAAATTCCATGAATTTTCTTGTTTTCATTTTAAATTTATTTTAATATAGAGATTTTTAGCAGACTCTGAATCAGGTTCCAAATGACTTTGACTCCAAAAAGGTGGACTTGCTTTCAAATCTTCAAGAGACTTGAATTTTAGTGGCCTGAACTCAGACTCACTCTGGTGGTGTGGACTGGACTACTTGACTGATGAGATGATTATAACTTTATGTGGGTCATGTGTTCTCTGTGTTTGCTTCATGTAATGTATTACCAGTATTAGTGTTATATCATTTGTTATGTGTACAGAGATTAATTGATAGTAACCTGTCATGCACATTCCTTTGTAAGTTTTTTGAATATTTTTTTCTACTGTGGATATATCTTGTTTCCAGGGTTTGCTTGGTACCATTTATGTTCATTCTATTTTATTAACAGTATGGACTCCTAAGGTTTCATTTTTAGCACAAATAAATAACTGTCAAAGAACTGACCCTCCTCATGGCGTCTTTTTAGATGAGACATTCTGAATAAAAAAGTTAAGTTGCTTGAATTAAGATATATTATGATCAACAATGTATGTTAAGATAATGTATTGCCCTTGTATGTTTTGTAACAGGTGATAGTCCTTTTGTTGTAAACTTGAGTTCTATGTAACTATATTGTTTTGTTTTGTACTGATTGTATATTCATTCTTGCATGTGGTTGTATTATGTTTGCATGAAGCATGCTAATCTCTCCTGGTCCACGTGTCTGGTACCCAGACTGTATTGTAGGACGCCCATCTGGAGTCGTCAGCTGGATGGGTCCTTGAACCGCGTGCCCAAGGACTTTTACGATAAGGTGTGGAGCATACTGGAACACACACCAGGTGGCATTAAAGTCTCTGGCTACCACCTACCTCAGGTAACAGTCTCAAGTATCTGATATATGATTTAGTTTGTAGCAGCCTTATTAAAAGCACTGTCATATCTATATGTCTTTATGTGTAATATATATATATATTGACTATGAATTTTGTCTAATTTGTAAATCAAGCTGAAAGGTCAAGGTAATGGCTGTTGACACTTATTTGTTGTACACGGTTGGTTAAGTTCTAATGCTGTTCACTGTTTCTGCCCTGTCTTTTTCATATTCCTGACAAAATGAGAATATTTTATCTGGATGATATGATTTTCTTTGGATATGCTTACATAATCGTTAGTGTTTGATTATGCAAAAATGCAACTGATTTAATTGATTATGAAAGAAAATGACTTATCATCGGTATAATTAATTAACTGGCACATCACTAGTAACATTAGGGATGAATGTTTATTGTTCCAATCTGCATTGCAAGAGGTATAACTGATTAAACTGGCACACTTATGCTGTGAACACCTCGGTGTCAGATATTATTCCTGATTGTGAGCAGGTGGAATATCAGGAACTCCAGGCCCTTGTTGTATGCCATTGTTATGTACTTAGAAACATCCTGACGCCAGTGTCGCACATTACTCTATATATTTCCATCTCAAGGAATTGTCTACTTCTGCACTTTCCCTGAAAGTTTAGCCCTGTCTTGATATTACACAGTTATAGCTATACCATTGGTCTGTTGGTAGTAGATCCTTTAAATATGCTTTGCCACAGTGCAAGCCAGTCATTCACCTGCCTTTTCTTAAGAATTTGTGATTTCTGGCTTACTCTATAAATGAACCCCAGGTATTTCCTGTTTAGTAAAGATCTTCTCAGGCCTGTGTGCTGGATAGTGCCCGGAGCCGTGTTAGCCACACACATCAACACATGAATATAGACAAAACAAACAATCTGTGTGCTTTCACCAGTGGAATTGGTGTTTTAGGGTATATTTTCATTAATTTTCTACAGTTATCTTTAGTTAATAGACAACAAATATTGGAATAGGCCCCTTTAAGATATGTCTGTCTTCTTGAAAATCAGAATGTGGACTATGATTTAACAAGAAGATTTGTGTAAAGTCATAGATATTATCCTTAATATTATTACTGTTGTAGTGTAAGAGGAGTGACATTCATGCTGAATTAAACAATATTTCTGATGTGTTGTCTCACTTCATAACATCTGTTTAATATTAAATTTATTTTGAAGCAACCCACCTTGTCTGACATGACCCAGTATGAGCTGAACTTCTCACTGCTGGTAGAACAGATGCTCAGTAAGATCGTGGATCCTGCCTACAGACAGATGGTAGTGGAGGTATGAGACAGCTATGTTAACCTTTTATATATTTATTATTATAAGCCCATCTTTAAAACCAGTTATATTATAGGATGGGCAAACAAAATTTTTGGATGTATTAGGAGAATGCAAATAGAAATCGTAATGTAAATAGAATGTAAATAAAATTTGAGAATTACATTGTGAATAGATAATTGGATTGACTTAAATCCAACATGCATGGATATTTAAAATGTAATAAAGAATCTGGAGTTATAACATTGGAGCCTTGGAAAGACTTGCAGTTGATGTAATGTTTTGTTTTTATATTTTTCAGACTTTTATGGTCATTGCTACAATTCTAGACAGAAACAAAGAACTCAGCTTCAATAAACCTGCAGATGTGGACAAGGTAAGAAAAATAAATTTTTTGATTAATTGTAAAATCTACAAGCAAGAATGTGAAATTTAGGAATGTCGACTATACACAGAAAAACTTGTTGGGTATGTTCGACTGGAATGCAACTTCTTGTTCTTGAAATTTAATATATATGAAAAAGAGTCTCCAGTACAAGAAACAATGTTAACATTGTTAATTTAAAAAGTACTAGTATTAGTTTAAAAGTGTTGTACATTTGGTTAGGTAGGCAGTTCTGGGCATACTGTGTGTAAAAACATTGTCCTTGAACAGTTAAAGGGGCCTATTCTCATATCTCATGTGAGTTAAATAAATACATTTTCTGAAACCTTTGATAAAATAAGCCAAAAAGTGCCAATCACACAGTGCAGGATCTGTTCATTTTGTTTATATCCATGTATTTACAACATAAGGAGCCCCCGCTAAATATGTCCGGTAAGGACATCTGGTGGTGGGTTGGACACCCCTGAGGTTTGTGAATGAACAAAGCCAGTGTTGTTTCCCATGCTCTCACCATCAACAGTTTGTGTGCACTCAACTCACTGGGGTTACACTGTTCCTTTGTAGATAAACAACCATGTGCATCCATCTTGGAGGTCTTGTAAAAATTTTCTTGGCAGAAATTAACTACAGTTCATATATATGTACCGAGTTTAAACCAGATATCACATAAATTCTACAGATAAGGCAGGTGAGTATCTCTCTTTAAACAGTAACTTTTAGTACAGCATATTAGAAAAATTACTATAGGAGGTTGGACCGTATTGAGAAACAATATTGTCATGCTTTATGTAAACTGATTCATCAGAAAACGCATTTGTACAATTAATTTCAGATGGTCCATGAAGCCTTTGAGCTTTTCCAGAAAGACAAAAATCGCCAAGAGGGGATGGAGAAATCAGATGAGATGCAGGCGTTCTACAACACAGCACCGAACATGAAAAATGGCACAACAGGTTATCTTGCCAAGGCCGTAGTTAACCATCTGCTAGAAGGAGAGGTACAGGGCTTACAGCAAGATATGTGTTTAATTGCCTAAAGTCATAAACATGTAATATGTAGCCGTACGTTGTGGCCAGGTGCTCCATAAATTGGATCCTTCAATAAATGCTTAGAACAAGTGGTCTGTTGGGTAAAAGTTATGGAGAGATGTTCCCCAGCTGTAAGTTATGGACAAGTGTTCCATAGATACATGTTCTGATCAAAGAATTCCATTGCTAAAAGTTATGGACAGACATTGCATATTTTTAATAGATTAGCTTTCATTGGCTTAAGAGTTAAAGAAATACTTTGTTTGCACAAGTGTGCAGAGTTTTTCAGTTCAGAAGTTAGTTTAGAATCCTGCAGTGATGGACAGCTTGTCCATACTTGAAGCTTTTGGCTTGTGTTCCATAGCTTGAACTTGTATACAAGTTCTCCATTACTTAGAGAAATGAGCAAATATGCAGCTGTATTTATTGATAACTCTTAAGATGAAAACATACACTTTAAGGTCCAGCTGTTGTCATAATGCAGTGTCTTTCAGTCTTCCATTTTCTGTTAGCAGCATTTCTCAGCAGTTAGCTGGGCAAATTCTCATCAAATTGTATACCTATAGGTAAGATGAGCCAAGTGGATCAATAAAGTTAGTCGGTGCCACCTAGGTTTTTCAGATTTTCAGGTTTTTTTTACCACTTCTTCAGAACATTTGCAAATGCTTCTGCAGAATTTACAGAATTATTGTACTTTCAGTCTCAATGACCTTTACATTACTAAAAAAGGTTTTCCATTAATTTTTTGCAAACATTTATCTGGGTAAAATATTTTTATCATCCTATTTTGGTTGCATCTTAACATGTTGGACCATATAACATGCACTGGTACTCAGATGCTTAAGTTTAGAGCAGAATGCTTAAACTTATTAATGAGATTTCCATAACTTACAGACTCTTATAGTTGAGAGATATTAAATAAAGTTAATATTTCAGTTCAGGAGCATAAAGTCAAGGACATATTTTCTGCTTTTGTTAAGGGATGGTTTCCAAAGAATACAGTTATGGTCTCATGATCTCATGCTTCCACTTAATAGTCATTTATTTATTCTGTAATATTATACTTCTTGCACGTATGAATAATGATTGTCTTAATTTTGTTATGGAGTGTTTGTTTGTGTGAATTGAATGGGCATAGAGCAATTACACTAGACTGTGGTGCACAGTATCTTTCGCATTGTGTACCTGGTGCTCAGAGGGATCTTATAGGGCGGGTGGTCGAGAAGGAGGAAGGGATATCTTTTCTACGATTTTTAGGAACTTTCTTAATTTTTCTCTGTGATAAAGAACAGGCTTGTAAATTTTGAAAAAAATGTAAAAATATAATGTAAATGAAACATTAGGAAAAAACATATTCTGCAGATCGTTCATGGTTCAATCTGGGGACAGATTGCCAAAAAACTATGAACAATAAGTGCCACCTGAGAGGATTGATATTTCTGTAGACAAGGCATGCTATCTTCTGGTATATAGATTTAAAAAATATATCTTATAATGACTATGATAAGTGTAAAGAATAAATTGCATTGCTAAAATATTAAAATGTTTTTTTATCAGATGACAAGGAATTTTTTTTGTTTAAAGAGTTATAACAAGGCAAATTTATTAGATTGTTTTATGCTTAGGTTAAAGAACTTGTTTAAGTATCATATTTGTGAAGTTAAATCCCTTGTTGTTTCCCTTTTTTCTGGTTTATATTCAATAAGACAGACTTAGTTTTGTTTCTTTAATATTTTCTGCTTGAGTTTATGGAATAGTATTAATGCAATCCCTTTAACAGTTATTACTTAAACCTTACAATTATTACTTAAACCTATGTATAATACAGACTTGCCATGTGGGTACTTGCCAGAATTCTTAATATATCAGATATTACCTTCCAATTATAAATAAATGTTTTTAATTGTAATTGTTTGATGATGTTCTTTGTAATGTCAGATTTGTTATGTAAAATGTCTACAAAAGAACCTGTTAATTAGTTACAATTAGAGCATAAAGTACTAATACATGCAAGCCTTAATGAAAATTCTGTCTAGTTTCAGGTACTTGTCTTTCATGCCTATCTTATTCAGATATAAACCTTGCTCAGTAGCCATATACTTGCTATCATATCATAAATACCTGGATGCAAAATGATAGGTGCAGACTAGTTTATATTTGTATGAAATTGAGTGGTGCTATGTGGAGCGAGATGAGACCAGGAAACGTGTGTGAAGCAGACTAAAATAGCAATATTTTCTATGTGAACTTTGATTAATGTTAAAGAGTATTAGAGTACTACATGCCTGTAGCTATAGTATACTTATAGGGGAAGCCTTGTATTGAATATTAAATTTCTAAGCAGATTTGTCCTGGTATATAGTCTTTGTAAAGACGGTATAATGTGTACCACAAATTCTTCATAGGACCTGTACTTAAAGCTTTATATATACAGTAGAAGACCATCTTAGGTTAATCAAAGGCATATTTATAAACTTGCATATGGTAATGAATGAATATATCTGCATTTTTAAGGGGTTTATTAAACTAAAGTTCGTTCATCACAGTTAAACTTTATCATGTATAAATATGTGCCATGTAAACTATTAGGTGCAATGAATTTTCACTAAATATGTTCATTACTTGGGTATATAATACCAGTACTGATCTATAAATAGATATTTGCACCTGAGAGTGTGCTTTCCTTGATTGCCTATTTTTTAGGTGTTTGTAAGATTAAAGTAAGGCCGTCTTTGTTTGCATGTGTTAAGTATCCTCTGAGGGGATAACTGTTTCATGATGACTGTACATTAATAACCTAATCTTATCAGTAACAGTTTTTCAGTGGTAAATAGCTCCTAAATTGGGACATATGATTATCCTTTAATCACTTCTCCCACCATCTTTTTTTTCATGTGGCAACTGTTTCACTGTATATTTCTGCACTGTAGTTTATATAAACTCCATGTGTACTTCTGCTATAGAGGTCTGTAATCTCTGCTCTTCATCCACATTTAAAAATGTTTTATATGCAAGTTTACCACCTTGAATCATTTCTTTTATTACCATTTTCTTCTTACATACATGGTGTGTGAGGTTTATTGATTTCATTGTTATATTGATGAATGCTGTTTGTTGTTAATAAAGCTTATATAGAAATGAAACTTGTTTTCTACTCTATGAAACCTCAAATTTTTAGCTCAGCTGACTGAAAGTCATCTGAGCTATAGCGATCACTCTTTGTCCGTCGTCCGTCTGTCCGTCTGTCCGTCCGTTAACCAGGCACAAATCGTAACCGCTGGACCTAGAACCTTGTAACTTGGGATTCTGAGAGGTCCATAAAAAATCTCCTTGGAAACCAGAAATTAGGTCTCTGTTACCCATATCCTTCGAGCTATGTGGCCCCAAAGTACCCCCCAGAAAAGTAAAAAATTTCATACAAAAACTTCAATATCTCATTAACTACTTGACTGATGGTCATGATTTTTGGCATACATATTGATCATGAGAAGTTACATCACTTCCTGCAGACTGGTGGCGCCACCTGTATTTTTCGATTTTTTACGAATTTTTTTCTCTATTTTTGAGACCTTTAAAAATGTGAACATCTGTTAACAAGGCAAAAATCATAAAGACTGGACTTAGAATCTTAATTCTTGACACACTGAGAGGTCCATGAAAAATCTCCTTGGAAACCAGAAATTAGGTCTCTGTTACCCATATCCTTTGAGCTATCGGGCCCCAAAGTACCCCCCAGAATAGTAAAAAATTTCATACAAAAACTTTAATATCTCAATAACTACATCACTGATGGTCTTCATTTTTGGCATACATATTGATCATGAGATGTTCGATCAGTTCCTGCAGACTGGTGGCGCCACCTGTACTGTTTGATTTTTTACGATTTTTTCCTCTATTTTTGAGACCTTTGAGGATGCTGTCATCTGTTAACGTGGCACAAATCGTAACGACTGGACCTAGAATCTTAATTCTTGACACACTGAGAGGTCCATGAAAAATCTCCTTGGAAACCAGAAATTAGGTCTCTGTTACCCATATCCTTTGAGCTATCGGGCCCCAAAGTACCCCCCAGAATAGTAAAAAATTTCATACAAAAACTTTAATATCTCATTAACTACATCATTGATGGTCATGATTTTCGACATACATATTGATCATGAGATGTTTCATCAGTTTGTGCAGACTGGTGGCGCCACCTGTATTTTTCAATGTTCATGAATTGTTTTCTCCATTTTTGAGACCTTTAAGGATGTAGTTATCTGTCAACAGGGTACAAATCATAAAGACTGGACCTAGAATCTTAATTCTTGACACACTGAGAGGTCCATGAAAAATCTCCTTGGAAACCAGAAATTAGGTCTCTGTTACCCATATCCTTTGAGCTATCGGGCCCCAAAGTACCCCCCAGAATAGTAAAAAAATTCATACAAAAACTTCAATATCTCAATAACTACATCACTGATGGTCTTCATTTTTGGCATACATATTGATCATGAGATGTTCGATCAGTTCCTGCAGACTGGTGGCACCACCTGTACTGTTTGATTTTTTACGATTTTTTCCTCTATTTTTGAGACCTTTGAGAATGCTGTCATCTGTTAGCGTGGCACAAATCGTAACGACTGGACCTAGAATCTTCATTTTCGACACACTGAGAGACCTATGAAAAGTCTCCATGGAAACCAGAAATTAGGTCTCTGTTACCCATATCCTTCGTGCTATGGGGCCCAAAATTACCCCCCAGAATAGTCAAAAATTTCATACAAAAACTTCAATATCTCATTAACTACATCACTGATGGTCATGATTTTCGACATACATATTGATCATGAGATGTTTCATCAGTTTGTGCAGACTGGTGGCGCCACCTGTATTTTTCAATGTTCACGAATTGTTTTCTCCATTTTTGAGACCTTTAAGGATGTAGTTATCTGTCAACAGGGTACAAATGGTAACGACTGGACCTAGAATCTTCGTTCTTGACACACAGGGAGACCCATGATAAGTCTCCATGGAAACCTGAAATTTGGTCTCTGTTACCCATATCCTTTGAGCTATGGCACTCCAAAGTACAGCTCAGAATAATGGAAAATTTGATACAAAAGCTAAAGTATCTGAACAAATAATGCAGAGATAACCATAATTGTTTGCATGGATATTGATCATGGAGTGTTTCATAAGTTTCTGCAGACTGGTGGCACCACCTGTATTTGTTCGTTTTTTTTTACGAAATTTTTCTGTATTTTTGAGACCTTTAAAGATATGAACATCTGTTAACAGGGCACAAATCATAAAAACTGGACCAAGAATCTTCATTCTTGACACACAGGGAGACCCATGAAAAGTCTCAATGGAAACTTGAAATTAGGTCTCTGTTACCCATATTCTTTAAGCTGTATGGGTCCAAAATACCCCCCCCCCCCATGAATAATGGAAAATTTGATACAAAAACTGCAGTATTTCAATAACTACAACACTGATGGTCATGATTTTCGGCATACATATTGATCATGAGCTGTTCCATCAGTTTCTGCAGACTGTGTGTGCCACCTCTATTTTTTTTTTTCAAATTTTTACGAATTTTTTTCTTTTTTTTTGAGACCTTTAAAGATGTGGTTATCTGTCAACAGGGTACAAATCGCAACAACTGGACCTAGAATCTTCATTCTTGTCATGCAAGGAGGCCCATGAAAGGTGCCTGTGGAAACTTGAAATTAGGTCTCTGTTACCCATATCCTTCAAGCTATAGGACTCTGAAGTATCCCTCAGAATAATGGACAATTTGATACAAAAACTGAAGTATCTGAACAACTAATGCAGAGATCACCATGATTTTTTGCATGGATATTGACCATTAAGTGTTTTTATTAGTTTCTGCAGACTGGTGGAGCCACCTCTATTTTTGTATCCGCCAAAACGAAGTTTTGCGGATACTATGTTTTTGACCGAGTTCCTCCGCCGTGGCGGCGTTCGTTTCCAGAGAGCTCCTCGGAGACTAATGGACCAATTTTTCCCAAACTTACACCTATTATCGGGTCACATGTGAAATGGTGCCTAACCAATTTGCATTGACCTCTGACCTTTCCTCTCTATCCAGTGTCCATTTGTGGGTCTGTTTCCACTCATAAACCCTCATATCTCGGGAACCGTTTGACCGATCAGGAAATAAAATTGATACAAATGTAGCCCTTTGATTGCTTTATAACATACACAAAAAATGGTGGCGCCACCAGTAACCATGTTTGCACAGTGTCCATCTGTTCATCTGCCTTGGGTTAAATTCACTCATATCTCTGCAGTGAATTGACTAATTCACCTGAAATTCGTCATGTGTATACATCCAGGATAGCTTTCTTGATTTTATGACAGGTGGCGCCACCTACGTTCACGTTCACGCTGATGACATCCAAGCTTATATCTCGGGAACCGTTTGACCGATCAGGAAATAAAATTTATACAAATGTAGCCCTTTGATAGCTCTGTAACATACACAAAAAATGGTGGCGCCACCTGTAACAATGTTTGCACAGCGTCTGTCTGTTAGTCTGCCGTGGCCTAAAATTACTCATTTCTCTGTAGTGGTTCGACATAACTGCCTAAAATTTTGCAGGTTTATACATCGTGGACAGCTTTCTTGATTTTATGACAGGTGGCGCCACCTACATTCTAGTTAACGCTGGACACATCCAAGCTCATATCTCAGGAACCATTTGACCGATTGGGCCATAATTGTGCATGTGTTTAGATGTCACATAGGTCTTTATCATACACAAAACTGGAGGGGTTACCTGCAAAGATTTTTGCACAGTGTTTGTCTGTTTGTCTGCCATGGGCAAAAATCGCTCATATACATGTAGTGGTTTGACTTTTCTGCCTAAAATTTTGCAGGTGTATACAACTTGGACAGATTTCTGGATTTGTGGTAGGTGGCACATCCTACATACACATTTAGGCTGCAGACATCCATGCTAATATGCAACATACCTCACTCTATTTCCCCTTGCCACTCAATCCATGCCTCACTATCCGATTTTGGCAGATACATGTAGTCACTTGTCGGTTACCCGTATTCTAGTTTTAAAAGTTTACACATTTTTCTCCAGTTTTGAGATATATAAATACAGACTAAATCTTGGCCTGTTGGTTAATCTGTTTGATGCTTCAGTTGAATGGGTATATACTACCATTTTGCTGATAAAATTTCCATTTGCGAATCTCTTCCCAGTCAGCTGAGCGTCATGACCCATGGGTCACTTGTTTGTTTATTGTCTATCAACACCACTGCTCTCTGAACAGGAATCTTAAGATAGCCAGGGTTCGTACGCACCTTGAAAACCTTGAAAAGTGCTTGAATTTAGTCATTTCAATTTCAAGGGCTTGAAAAGTGCTTAAAAAGAGAGAGTGGTTTGGAAAAGTGCTTGAAAAATAAAATTTTGTGAAAGAGTTTGGTGTATGTTGTGTGTATGCATACCTGGTATTTTAATATCGACTTTAGGGCATCACTACGTCAATCAAATGTACGAAATAGAATTAACCCAATCGTGGATGAATGAGACCGGGCAGTGAAAGTGACGATGTAACAAGTTAACATACGAGGGTAATAACCATGTTTATTATCAAATAGTAAGTGAGCTGCTTTACTGGAAAGATCGTGGAGATTTCCCCCGAGGTACGTATAAAAGCTCTTTAATTGAAAACTCAATCCACGCTAGGCGAGTTCACGTAAGTATTTTCGCAAGATTTATAATTTAAATTTCAAAGTAATACTACAGAGATTATTAATATAGCTATTGAGAAGATCTGTCCAAAGGAAATAATTATCTGGGAACAAACCAGGGGAATAAAATGTGTGAAAAATACATGAAGGGAACAATTCGAATCTGAGGGATAATAATAATATAAAACTAATTCGCTCAGTAGAATATGTCGTTTAAATCAAGTTAACTTTACGTTTTACATTGGTAACTCGGCGATAATAATTATATCAGAGGGGTCATATTTCCCCAACGAACCCAATCCGACTTTGTTTTGGTTAAAGGTTTTTCAGTTTATCCAAGGGTTGCGTGTTTTTTTTTTTTTTATCTTCGTACCTGCGCATTTCACGTGTACGCGCTGTGATCGTCATTTGTTATCTCCATAAGACCACTGATCAGCGAAATACAGTTTACACGCGGGGTCAATCCAATTAAGTATAAATACTGTTTGTCCGAAATAGGTTAAGGTGTTTGGCAGGTACTGATGTATATTCACATACTCTGGCGTCAGTTTGTAAAAGGCTGGGATCCATGGGGGAAATCACATTTTTGTTGCGATGTGATAGTCGTTTGTAAGCGAAGTACGCTGGCAGTTTAAAGAGTGATCAGCGACATATACAACTTCCAGCATCGGCCCCCTCCCTGACCTGCATAACGATTGCATAAAGGTCGCCAACAAGAGTTTTTTTTAATAAGATTTCACATTTTTAGTTTTAATCAAATGTTGGACATGTTTGAATAGAAATCTGGCTGCGTCTGTGATCGTTAGATAACGACCTTCACAGGTGTTGCCCGGCCATTTGTTGACACGTGCGGCCAGTACGTGACTTTGCGGTAAACGGCAGAAACCTCGTGCACGAGAAGGTCGTCATATCAAACGTGCTGATACGAAGTTTGACTAGTATTGTTTTGAATAATTTGATAATACTATACCAAAATATCGTATAAGGGTAACATATTACAGGCTTTTAATTTTTTTTTTGCCGTTGAAAACTTGAATGAATATCCCCCACGATCGCCGAACTGTCAGAGTTTTTCGGCCCCCTTTCTGCCGGAGCATATAGGCCCTAATTTGCTAAAGTTTGAGCTACTCGGCAAATCAGAGATCCCTATTCAAGATATTATAGGTTTTAGACCCTCGTTATCAGATTAGTTAAATCTGTCAAGGTCATGCCAAAGATGAGTGATCTTTTTGAATGTAAAGTTAAAACAATGGGCCGCTGTGTATTAAACCGCGATTGGCTATACCGAAGGGTATTTCACAAGCGCTTCAATTGCTGTTAGTGTAGATCTCGGCTAAATTTATTTTCTGAGTCATTTCCTTATAACTACTTATTTTACATTTCCTAGCCTTTTTTATCACACTATATGGTCCATCTCATTATAAATATTATTTTGCATTTTGTGTTACAAGTCTTTCGATGTCGGCAACATGCATGGATGAAGGTGCACTGTGCGTCCATAAATTTTGATGTCCTTGAAAATACTTTTCAGGTCCTTGAAAAGTGCTTGAAATTTTTCTCATGATAAGTGTACGAACCCTGATAGCATACAAACAGGACAGATCACATACAACTAGTTACCCAGTGGGTAAACTTGACAGCCTACTCCTTTTCCTAAACAGCACTACTCGCCTAAAAGGTAACCATCCACCTGCCCACAGCACTACTTGATGGGTAACCCACCATCTGCCCACAGTTAAAACAGCTAAGTGTTTAACCAACCACCTGTCCACAGCACTTCCAGCTTAGTGTTTAACCAACCACATGTCCACAGCACTTCCAGCTTAGTGTGTAACCAACCACTGTGTGTGACCAACCACCCGTCCACAGCACTACCAGCTAAGTGTGTAACCAACAACCTGTTCACAGCACAACCAGCTTAGTGTGTAACCAACCTCCTGCCAACACCAGCTTAGTGTGTAACCAACCATCTGTCCACAGCACTACCAGCTAAGTGTGTAACCAACCACCTGTCCACAGCACTACCAGCTTAGTGTGTAACCAACCACCTGTCCACAGCACTACCAGCTTAGAGTGTAACCAACCACCTGTCCACAGCACTACCAGCTTAGTGTGTTACCAACCACATGTCCCCAGCACTACCAGCTGAGTGTGTAACCAACCACCTGTCCACAGCACTACCAGCTTAGTGTGTAACCAACCACCTGTCCACAGCACTACCAGCTTAGGGTGTAACCAACCACCTGTCCACAGCACTACCAGCTTAGAGTGTAACCAACCACCTGTCCACAGCACTACCAGCTTAGTGTGTTAACAACCACATGTCCACAGCACTACCAGCTGAGTGTGTAACCAACCACCTGTGCACAGCACTACCAGCTTAGTGTGTAACCAACCACCTGTCCACAGCACTACCAGCTTAGTGTTTAACCAACCACATGTCCACAGCACTACCAGCTTAGTGTGTAACCAACCACCTGTCCACAGCACTACCAGCTTAGGGTGTAACCAACCACCTGTCCACAGCACTACCAGCTTTGTGTGTAACCAACCACCTGTCCACAGCACTACCAGCTAAGTGTGTAACCAACCACCTGTCCAAAGCACTACCAGCTGTGTAACCAACCACATGTCCACAGCACTACCAGCTGAGTGTGTAACCAACCACCTGTCCACAGCACTACCAGCTTAGTGTGTAACCAACAACCTGTCCACAGCACTACCAGCTAAGTGTGTAACCAACCACCTGTCCACAGCACTACCAGCTTAGGGTGTAACCAACCACCTGTCCACAGCACTAGCAGCTTAGTGTGTAACCAACCACCTGTCCACAGCACTACCAGCTTAGTGTGTAACCAACCACCTGTCCACAGCACTACAAGCTAAGTGTGTAACCAACCACCTGTCCACAGCACTACCAGCTTAGTGTGTAACCAACCACCTACCCACAGCACTACAAGCTTAGTGTATAACCAACCACATGTCCACAGCACTTCCAGCTTAGTATGTAACCAACCACTGTGTGTAACTAACCACATGTCCACAGCACTACCAGCTTAGTGTGTAACCAACCACGTCCACAGCACTACCAGCTTAGTGTGTAATCAACCACCTGTCCACAGCACTACCAGCTTAGTGGATAACCCAACACCTGCCCACAGCACTTCTAACCCAGTGGGTAACCAACCACCTGTCCACAGCACTACCTGCTTAGTGGGTTACCAACCGTCCCCAGTTTTACTTAGTTGTTCCATCTGCCTGCCGAAACATAGTTCACTATAGTTCACCTCCACCTGCCTCCAAACAGCACTGCTTACTGAGTGCGCCATATCCAACCATCTGCCTACAGCACTGATCATTCACTGTTCATCTCCAGTGACCTTCCCACACCACTGTCCTTTCACCCTGCCCTCTCTGTATCTCCTCCCTTAGTCTGCCCTCAGCTAGCCCTACCTACTCAATGAACAACTAACCACAGTACTGGTCACTCAGTAGATCCACCAGCAATCAGCCTGTACACAGCTCTTTCACACTCCTTGTGCAGCTGTTACACACTTCAGTTGTTCTAGATGGATCTCCTTCACTTTATCCGCAGCCTTGTTTTGCAAGTTTTCCTGGGTTTCACCATCAGGTCTGGCACAGGGCAAGGAATTGTATCACATTGTGCATCAAAATCCAAGTTTTAAACCCAAGACACTCTGTTCATTGCAAATTTTAGTTGTGTGCCAGGCCTGATGGTGAAACCCCCAAAACTTTGCCAAACAAAGCAGCGGTCCAACAATGACTTTATTTCATCTTTCCAAGAACTCATCAGGACCTGTCCAGCTGTGATCTATGCCATAACTGGTCTACTGAAGAATGATGAACAAAGACTATCAGTATAGCTCAATCTGAATGGAACAGGGGTCCCACAAGTCTTGAATATACAAATCAGGACTTAAGCAGAGTTATTATTCCCTTGCAATGAAGTTGCAGGAGGGGATATCATAATGCCTCTGTGTCCGTGCTTTCATCTGTCAAAAATTGGCTTATGGAAACATTTTAAGCTGAATCATTTGACCAAAACCTTTCATCTTTTAAGTATGGCTTACACTCCCATAGGGGAGGAACCTTTTTAAGGTCACAGGGTCAAGGTCACAGGGCCCACTTCTTAAAAACAGCTTGATGCATTTTAAGCCGAAGGTTTCATTCCAAACCTTAAATCTTTCAAATATGACTTGCTTATCCATAGTGGAAAACTCCTATTGAATGAGGTACAGGTAAGGTCACAATTTAAGCAAAAATTTATATTTAAAACTGGTCTTTCCTATATGGCTCAACTCCCCAAAGTGGAAGAATACCATCAACTTTAAGGTCATGGATTCAAATGTTTAGGTCACAGGGCCTTCTTCTGGTCTTGAAAAAGTTTGTGGACTGCTTTCACACCCATAGGTTTCATCCAAGACCTTCAACCTTTCACAAAAGGCTCACCCACTCGTGGTTGAAAGAATCCTATTAATATTTAGGTCAGAGTTCAAAGTGAAGACTTCTTTGAAAAGCTTGTACAGCTATTTTAAGCATAAGTTTTCATCCAAAACCTTCAATCTTTCACACACAACTTCTATCAACAGAGGTAGAATCCTATCAATCAGGGGGTCAAATTCACTGGACCACCTTCCTTTCAAATATATGGCTCACCTACCTACAGATAGTTGAAAATCTTTTTAGAGTTCTCATGGTCAAGAGGTCATGGTCACAGTACTGCTCTACTTATTTTTCACACTGTTTAATACATCTTATTATGCTCCCATACAAGGGGATGCTAAATGACCACACCCAGATGACCACTCGCACATACTTGTCTAATGACATTGACACATTTAAAATGCGTAACAAATAATCTTCAAAATATATTTTATTATAGCAGATATCACATGATTAGTGAAATCCCACAAACAAAACAATACTATAAACAAAAATTACTGATAAAATATGAGCCTACTACAGGCTAAATTAATATGACATTTACAAGGACGGAAGCTGAAATAGAAGAAATCACAGTAAATGGGTTTTGTGCTACACACACAGTTTGGTCAAATGCAAAATAATACTAGTAACACACACTACCTTTACGAAAGGAATACAGTCAAAGACTAATTTTCTGCTCCTCCGTGGCTGATCACAAACCATGAGTAAAAATAATTTCCACAAGTGACTCAGATATTAAGTGATGTTAAATTATAGTTTCTTTTACCAAGCCATGTAACTTGAAAGTTACTGAAAAATAAAAATTTTACCACAAGAGGTGCTTCTACATAAGCTGAACCATGTGTGGACAAAAACTCAAAAGCATCGCTGGGCAATATGCAATTTGGAGCCAAGTATGACAGAATTTACACTGTGTTGGTAATAAACTACTAAACAACCCAATCTCTGAGTCAGATACATGAAGAAAGCTACAAAACTATTTAGCCTAATTATCAGCTGTTCTGATATATAGAGAAAGGTACAAAAGGGTTTCAGCATTAAATTTAGCTGATCCAGTCTTGAGAAAAGTACAAGAACAATGTTATCAGTAGCTCAGGCAGTATGGAGAAAGTACAGAAATAAAACCACTGATCACTATAATCTATTAATAAGAGCCAAGTAGAGAGAAAAATATTGGATAAAGCTACTCAACAATATAATCTTTTGAGCCATGTATTGAGAAAAGTGGAGGAATATGTACTCAGCCAAATATTCAGCCGAGCTGCTGTACATCAAAATCTATTGTGACAATTACGGAAAAAATAATATACCACTGGACAGTATAATCTGAAAAGAACCAAAATAGTATGACCTACTTTATGTCAGAGTATATAAACAAACATGACTATTTTAATATTAGAAGGCATCTGTTAATTGGTGTAAAATTTATTACAATCACTCAATTTAACTGGCTTACAACAATTCTGCATATACAGTGTATACATATACTGGTAAACATGAAACATCTGACTAATTCTCAATTTGTCAGACAATTGACCAAATTAATGTGTAAAATAAATCATTAAAGATAATGTTAGTTACCTTTTAAGTATACAAGCATTAACTATCATTGGGATAAAAGACCTTTGGCAATTCAAATCATCAAGCATGTTTGATATGATGTAAAAACAAACTGAAGGTCAGACTTATAAGATGTAATGAAAAACCTTTTGGACTAGTGAAACGAAAAAAAATTATTTCTCCAGTTCTACCTTGGATAATGAATGATACTCGCAAACAAAGTATAACACAGTTTATACCCGTCAACATATACAAACCATTAATGCACAGTGTCAGCTGGAAAGCAACTGTGAAAACCATACACATTAAACACTTCATTGAAAATACTGTGTGTCTGCCCTTCCTTTCCCTTAGAGAACATACTGTTTAAATCATGTGACAATGAAATATCTATAGTGAAATATCTATAGCAACATGCTATGTTTAAGAAATGTATGCTGTGCATGGAAAATACAAATACACAATGTCATTTGAAATAAATGAAAAGATATGAAAACAGAGTCTAAGGGATGTTATGTGAAATCTAAACTATCACCCTAAAACTGCATCTTTCCTACTTTTTCAACATTGTGAAATGTCAATGACAAACTATGAGCCAAACACTTTTGGCAGACATGATAGTGGCCAATCACATTAAGGCAACTTCTCTTGTGCAACCATCTTTGCATTTGAAATCATGCAGTATGGCTGAGATGCATTCTGAATAGTCATGGGACCACAACACAATATAAATATGTAAATAATTCCTGTCTAACCTACAGAAAATGATTAAGACTTGCTAAATAAATTACATGCAAATTAACAAACATTCTCTGAACAAGGGCTGAGCTAAGTTTGAATAAAGGAGGTGAATTACACTGGGCATAATGTGGATAGGTATATATACCAATACTAATTGTGTATATATCATATGAAAGGGTGTAAGAAAAATTATGATGACATACAGTTGGGTGATTTTTTAAGAGGCATTATATTACTTTTGCTGTTTTATGTACAAGCATGTTTTCATCTTACATTCATATATCTTATTACTTTCACTCAATTATGACACACAATTAGTCATTATGAATCTCACAACAGACTGCTGAGCAATATATCCTATTAGTAATCATTTATTATGCACAATTAATTTAAGAGGATTTGGCATATTAAGTTAATTGCATCAAACAATCGCACACACATATGCTTTATAAAGTCAGCAAACACAGTGCATAATCATAACTCTATTGTGTATTTCACATGCACACAATTATAATGTATACTTTACAGCTATATTACTTTACCTCTTGTTTATTTCCTATTCCAGGAATATATCATTTACTGGAAAAGGCTACTTTATATTTAGCAAAAGCAGAGGCTTTAGTATAGCAAATAAGAATGTCTCAAATTTGTGCTTGTTTAAATCTTATCTTACAAAAAATGCTGAAATTAAACTTTTTGTAAAGATTAAACATAATGAAATATAAGTCATGGATATATACCACCAATCAGATAAGATGTATCTTAGACTAGATGTGATCAACTTGGTATAATTATAAGATGCACAGTAGTTAAAAGATGTACATGGATGTATGCAGGATTATAGACTGCCAATCTGCTAGTATGTCTATCAGGCCTGAACAATCATTTCAACAATTTTTGTACATATATTAAGGCTTGTATATACTGTGGTTGCCTTTTTGTTCGCTGGGGTTTCTAATTCGCAATTTTTGGAGAAATGAAACTTATTGCGAAAATATAACCTTCTTGAATAAGAGTTCCCATTCTTGAAGGCAAAGTTGAAAAGTAAAAGGTTGACATTTTAAATAAAAAGTAGATCATTTTGTTCAAAGATTTATATTTTAAATAATATCAGGTCTTTACAACTGTTTGCTATTAACAAACAATAATTTTGTTAAGAAGATTTTGTACACTTAATTTTTGATTTGATTTATTCACATAATAAAGGTTATACATCATGTATAGGTATTTTGTATTGTGAGATCATGAAAATGGAACCCTCACAAAACACCGAAAGGGTTAAAATCGCAAAATTTTAACCCCACGATTATGAAGCCAACCACAGTATTTCTTCCTGGCATTAAAGTTTAAGAATAATCTAAAAATGGTGAACTTTAAGAGAACTATAATGCAAATCATGGAAATTATGTTCCCCAGTTTGGTCTCCATCACAATATCTGTGAGGGAAGCTTAGATATCCCATTATCTGTAAAATAAATTATTTAAGACTTCAAACAAGAGCAAACCTAAGCAAACAAGAAGTAACCTTGATTGACAGGTTAGATGACAATCTTTAAAGCCTTAAGACCAGGTCACTCATAACATTGTGTAGATCATTGACAGATCATATAAATAATGATTGTCAACTGCTGTTGTGCTGAACTAATATGTAATTTCACAGTCTCCATAAAACTGTCTCAATAAACATTCATCCTGAAACACGCAGAGATGACCAAGCACAGGTGACAGCACCGAGAGTGTTGTGGCCACAACTAGATATCACGGACGGTTGTTGAATGACCACAACACAAACAATGGCAAACACGTATTGCAGTTAATATTTTTGTTATTAATTGAAACTAAACAAGCTTTAGCTGGAAATGAAAGACTAGACATGTCATTTTTATCAAATCTGTGAATAAACACTTGGCAGAGTGCCCCAAACATAAGATGAAGGGAAAATACACTGTGTAAGAAAAAGAAATGGATGCAGTTAAATGTCAGAAGGCAGCTAAAAACCCATATAAATGACAGTTAATTGATCCATTTTTAATCAATATTCATTGATCCTGAATAGATTGGTCCTTGGTGATTATACATATATTGGTCCTCAATGTATTAAATAATTCACCCTTTTTTTGGATGTGGACTGGTCCTCAGTGATAAATTGTTGATTGGTCCCCAATCAATGTTAATAGTCCTCAGAGGAGATGTACAGATTATCCCACATGAATATATATATATATGGTTTGGTCTTCAAGTAGGACAGGATTATCATAAGATATAAAAACACTGGACAACTCTGGAGTGATCCTCAAATAATAAATGTGAACTTATCCTGATTATATAAATATTTTACTGAGAAATACTGTGCAAATGTGTGTGAAGTAAACTTGTCAAAATTGATCTAAGGCAGGATGGAGTTCACCGATTTCCTCACACAAAATCACACAATACACCTCAACAAGAATTTGCACTTGAAAACTCTCAGCATGTCCTACAGAGGATATGCAGTAAGAGTATATTACCAATACTCAACCCAGGAATCCAATTAACATGTTAATTATCATTTAAGGGGACCACACCATTATACTGATAACTAATCAATTCAGTATACCGGTAGTAAAGGTTTGTTAGTTTGTGGCTTGTCACAATGTGATGATAATAATACAATGGTTAAACAGGTTTATATCAAACAGATTTTTCCACAAAAATACAAGAGACCTACAACAACATAGGACCAGGTACATTTGCTATGTAAATTTCTGCGATTACATATAAATCATTCTAGAATCTCTATAGATATACAAGGATATCATCGATATCACCAATATCACACCGGTATCTTGCTCTGTTCCTCCAAAAAGAGAAGCTGGTCTACCAGAAAACAGTCATTTGGATTTTTCACAATTTTCCGTAATTCACGGTTGATGTCCATTTCTTTCTCAGTGGAAGATAATGTGTGGTCTCCGAAGCGAGCAGCTTTCAGTAAATCATAAGCCTTCTGAAATTCTTCTTTACCCAGCTTCTGTTCACATTCACTGGAAGGCAGTTAAGGATTTCTTTTTCAATAAAATATCAACTTTTACGTGACTACGGTAATTTTGAACTTCTGTTCTCAAAAATGAGTTATAAGAAGAAACAGCTAATCTTACAGACCACATGTAAGATATTTAAAAAGAGCACTGCAAATGTGCATTATATGCCCGGAGATAAGGTGTGAATATTTTATTGATTAACATTTCTGATGAGTTTTATCAAGATCCTTCATATTCTTTGTAAGTTATCGCGGTGACACCACAAAGTAGCCAAGTAAATATGCATGGATGTGGCCCATAATCAAACTTGTGCAAGATAGTCTGTTGGTAAGTACTTATGGCGAGTTTTGCAAAAATCTATCAAAGCCCCGGTAAGTTATTCGCAGTGACACTAAAAGTTAAAGGACGGATGGTGGGTACCGCAAAATCTCCACTTAAAACCACGGTTTAATCAAGAAATTCAAAATCTTAAAATCATGTTGTCTTCCTGAAAGCACTGTGTGGTTTATACTAGAAGGGTTTCCAGATTATCTTCCTGACATGCATCGTTTTGATCCCGCGAGTGGGCGATCATATGGCGACTTTCAAAGGCTGCCCTTAGCAGCAGTCTCGCATACATGGGAGCCGTGTGTAAATGTATTTTTTACGATTATTTGTTATTTGTAAATTAAATATTGCTGATTTTCTTTTGTGCGATATATAACTTGTTATAAAAATCTTGGTAATTTTCACCAAATAATACGTTTATAACACCCCTGATGTAACACATAGCGGCCCACTTCGTTTGGCATGGTCAAGCAAAATTGAAATAAATGTCTACATTAAACCCATTTGCGGCATGATTTAGCAACGCTCAGTTGTTTATAACATAAAATGAATAAAAAGCTGACATCGTAAAGAGTCACACAATGGCGGACGATCGTTTTAAAATGAAGTTTGAGTGCCACCATGTGCTGAAACGAACCGGTATTCTGCTAAGAATATTTTAACGGCTGTATTTTAACGGTGGGTGGTAAACAGAACAGCCACCTATTCCGTCCCAGCGTGCCTTGCGGGAACGCTGCCTTGACAAGATGGCGCCCCGCACGGGAACTTGCTTCAGGAAAAAAAACTTGCTTACCTCGACTGACCACTTTAATTTTACTTTAAAATCACTCGTTTTCACGTGCCATGTTTCCTATACCTCCTATACGTGCATATCTCGACAAGGTAAATTCAGTTATTTTTTTATATTTAGTTAAGTTGACCAGCGATGTTTTCAAATGCATCAACAAATTGTGACATGGAGCAATGTCAACGTACGATGTGACAATGATAAAACCGAAGTAACCGGTATGAAAACGATTTGAATCTTCAGAGTATATCAAGAAAATGAAATTTTCATCATGGATTTAGATTTCAAAATATTACCTTTATAATTAAAATATACAGTGACTTTAAATTGATCATCAGAATATTTTTTTTCCAAAATATAATGGAAAATCAGTAGCAAACAAGAATACGGCACGGCATATAATAACTGTATAAACACGCAGAGGTTCACAGGCCCTTGCGTCTTCCCAAACTTCATGCATGAGTGACTCTGCAAGAAAGTGTGTTGACGTGTTTAAATAAAATGCCAAAGGAAGTTTATGGTGGACAGGAATGGCCGTGTCTCAACCTTCGCGTGTTGATTTCTAGAGGATAGCTCGATTGTGTCTTGTGTCAAATCATTCCGTAGCGAAAGTTGGTGTGGTTTTAAAGGGGGGGGTCTTAGTATTTGAGACCCTCACAGTGTCTCGCCTGGGATTTTGGCAAAGTCTGGGTGCGGTTATTATCGGAAGTGCGGTTTTAAGTGGAGATTTTACGGTATACCATAATACTCATAATATGACGGGTGTATAAAATCTGGCTCAACTGAATACATTTTGCACATGACCAAAACATGAAGAAATTTGGAAGGCTGCTGGTTGAGGCATGGGAAGTGTACCTGGGACAGTATACTATAACCAAATTTCAGGACAATCCAATTAATCACTGCTGAGATGTATTGTGTTATGTTGGCAATTCTGACTCGAGAGTAAATGTTAACATGTAGACACAATCAAAGACTTTGGGCACACCACACCATGGCAAAAGCTCAGAAAACCCAATTAGCAACTTTACAATAGCACTGTTTGAAATCCCCTCTAATGAAGATAGTGGTTTGTACATCTTAACTTAAGAAACTGGTTTCTTGCTGAACTAATACCTTCTGGTAACATGTAGTTTTTAGCGTTTTTCCTGCTTATCAGGGCAGGCTGCTGTCATGGTGTCTGGTCACCATGATCTGTGGTTTAATTCGTTAAAGGATACGCTCTCAGGTTCTTGATCTTTATCCCCCGAGCCGTTGGACCGTACGCCCCCGCTACTGTATCGTCTGTTATTGTCTGACTCTTGACTGAAAAACACAAATATAGGACGAGTTCATTCACATACATAATTGGAACACACACATAGAGAACAAGCTCTATCAAGATTAAGAATGAAAGGAATCAAAGATGACCTAAGTCTGATTTTTCACTTGTTGTTATTATATTTTGAAAATGATACTTACTTATACAGAATTACTGTACAGTACAATTCCTAGTTAGGACATCAGAAAAGATTAAGACATATCTTCTACTGGATTAGAAGACACTGATAATGAGACAAAGTAAACACAGAGGATGGAGTAACAGACTGGCTGATTTTATGTCACACAGATAACACATTATTCCATTCTGTGCTGCTGCAGTACTATAGTCCATTCCACTACAGGGTACCCATCAAATTTTACAGATACTTTTGCACAAACTTAGATAATATTGAAAAATGACCAGTCAGTGAATAAATCTTATACTGCCATCAGTTATCAGGTTTGAAATAACTACCACATCTTGCCAAAAATTAAGTAATGAGATTAACTGAATTATTGAAAACTGAGATCCTGTCGTGTCATGTTGCCTGAACAGACCAGGTCAAGGACACTTTGTGTCTAACACTTATGACAGGGATTTGTTGTAAAATCATGTTCGATGATCAGAGGCAAAAAATGACTGATGATCAATTAATAACTAATTTTATGTACCTTCTATATTATAGTGACATCTGCTTTACAGAATTATACTTAAAATATTGACTGAGTTATTTCAGTTTAACCTGAACATCAAGCTGAAGGATCTAGGTAATTCAGGATTGTTCCCACTTATTAGAATTGTTCCACACTTACTGCACAATGTTCAGTTTTAATGCTGTAGGCTAATTTATTTCCCGTCTTTCTTATATATCTGGCAGGATTAGAACATTTTTTTTTGTGATTAAATGACTTCTGTGTATGTGCCTAAATAATCATTTACAGATCGATTGTGCAAAATACTGCTAATTTAATCTATTATGAAAGAAAACAACCAATCTTCAATATAATCAATAAATTAGCACACCACTATCTGACACTGACTGGATGTTGGCTGCAGCAAGTACCATATAAATGATAAAATATGCTATCAAGCACTGTCACTCCATGCAGGTGTCCATAAAGTCATGAAGGATAAAATTAATCAGCATTGAAGCAAAGGTATCATTCTCTACAACAGGAGGGCCAAAACACATACTGTTCTGTAACTGTCACATACTGAACAGAAACAAGCATTTAAAAATTATCACCAAAAGCCATTGATAGGCATCCCTACAAACTGTAGATGAGACAGCAAGGTGTTATCTTATCTAGTATTGTGGTAAATGTCTTACTGGTATCTGAACGATCGAGGGCATTCTGCATGCACGTGATGAGGTCCCCAACCTCCTCCCCCATTCCTGCTGCCTGGACGGTGTTCACTAGTGTGCCTTCATAATCATCATCACCATCAACGTAATCAAACTCATCATCAAACTGGGAGTAGTAGGTGTTAGCCAAGTCTTCTTGGTCAGGGATACCTGTGGTTTATGGTATGGTAGTTATATAATAATAACAATTTAAATTTTATATACTGATATAATATCAGTCTTATCTCTATCCACTATACTGGCCATATTCATGTTTTCTGCAGTCTATGCACAGGAATATAATCAAAACACTGAGAGACACCAGCACTGATTATGTTATGTAAGGTTGTTTCATTTGAAACATGAGTACTGCAAAGCGGAGCCTCCCCTTGCACAGAAGCATAATTTAACTGCATGTTTTAAACAGTGTACAATATGTAAGGCAGTTCTGTGACCTTGACCTCTAAATCCATCGAGCTCTACCACTATTAATAGTTGAGCAAGATGTGAAAGATGAAAGGTTAGGGATGAGAAATTTGGCTTAAATGCGTCAAGCTTTTCAAAAAGTAGGCCCTGTGACCTCAAAACTAAGAGGGTTATTCTACTATGTGAATCTAAGCTACACATGAAAGATTGAAGGGTTTAGATGAAAACTTTGGCTTATATGCACCAAAAAGCTTCATTTTTTTAAGAAGTGGGCCCTGTGACCTTGACCTTTGACCCTATGAAAGGTTTTGGCAACATGATTTGGTTTAAAATGTGTCCACGAGCCAATTTTGGACAGACACACAGAGGCATTACTAAATCTCCTCATGCAAGTTCATTGAGCGGCGATCATAAACAATAATAAAAAATAATTAATACAGTAACCCTGAATATGATGATTTACCATAAATTCTGATATGATAACCACTGGGCATATAACACCTGAGGCATTTCTAACAGTGTTATTGTATCATACCAAGTACAGTTATTTTTTATTTCACAGGATTTATTTCTGGGCTATCAGAATAATAGTATTTTGGCTATTTAGACTGTGCTGTTTCACAGTGGTCCTTATTATCGTCCATTAATGTTTTTGCCTGTAAATATAAGGACAAAATCATTTTCTAGAATGAGCTAACTCACAACTGTACTGAAAGTATTCACCAGTTTCAAAGGGAATGTGTCACCACAGATATAAATACAGTAAAGTACCTAACTTAGGTGATATTTCATGCCATGAACAGGGACTACTGTTAATATCTTGGCAAGTTTAATGCTTTGAAGAGAAATACAGAACAAGCTGCTAATGGCTCATGTATATTTGGCTATGCATTTACAAAGCTGCAAATGAAAAACTTGAACAAAATTTATTTTTCTACAGACTAAGATTACTGAAAGTTACAGTTTTCATTCTGCTTTAGTTCTGTATGTGTTTGTATCAGTGTGTTCAACAATTGGACCTAAATTTCATTAATATTTTTTCTTTTATAACATATATTATGTAATAAAATTCAATACAAAATTACCCTATGAAAAAGCGATATGTAGAGAATGAATAAAAGAGAGGAAAGAATGCTCAACTTCCATATCTGGTAAAACTGTGCTTAAAACACAAGGTAATATTACATGAATTCTAAAGATATAATAAAAATAACTTAATATATTTATATATCACATGACAGACAAATAGCATAAAGAATGTAATTGTATATAAAACAGACATGCAGTGAATATACTGGGAATGAAAAACATTAACAGTGTTAGTTTTCACTTGTGCTGAGGGTATAAGACAAGCATAGTGAATGAGGACAAAAAGGAACACAGTGTGGAAAACCCAGAGTGCAGATAAAGAACCCAGAGCAGATACTGCAGTGCAGAGCAGAAATTCATAAGTGCAGCAAAGACAAAATAGTTAGGAGTAAAAGAAAACCAGTGACAAAAACAAAGCATCAGATCTTTATGTGCCAATGTGATATCTTTATAATATCAATACAAGCCAATGTCCTAGTGATGCAGGCCAAGCAAATGTAACATCATGTAATTCTGTTTGTACATGGAACTTTAAGCCCAGTACAGAACATACTATTACAGCTGAAGGCTAAATATTGTGCTGCTGTTGTTAGGCCTGACGTAACTCACAATTCAGGTGCCACACTGGTCCACAGTCATTTGTTTATCTTCCAGCGGTATTATAAACTTGAATGATTCATTTTTTTTCACATATTGGCATTTTCTGGACCCCACTGGCAAACAAATCCACAGGCACAGTTGTATGTGTTAACTTTATGGAAAAGATTGTGAAACAAACACTATGTGCTTGCTTGAAATAAGCCGTTTGAATAGAAAACTACGTCAGCTGGCAACATACACACCATCTTTGAAGTCCAAGGAGGAATCTGTGAGACTGTAGATCATTTTATTCTTCATGGGGGTGATGGGCCTGTCATCTGCAGTATATGTGGCATTTCCAAAATTTTTCCTTCCTGGAGGCTGTAGTGTTTGTGAATGACTGTAGACTATATCAGCATCATCACTGTCTTCATCGGCACTGGCATGCTGAATGTGTACTGTTCACAAATAACAAGTGACCTCTGGGTCAGGGTGCTATATTAACTTTTAGATTCAGATAATTTTGTCAGTCCTTGGTAAACACAGTGAAAAACTAAGTTCTGAAGCATCTTAAGTTTAATTTTAGAGAAGTGAGGTCAATGAGAATATTACTCCTGAAATTGAAAAGGAAAATGGGCCACTGTGACCTATTTTTTGTGGGAAGAAATATCTGAGAGCAGAAGAGAGCATAGGATAACATAATTGATAAATTGCAGAAACTGAATGAAACAGCATGCTTCGTTGAAGTTTTCAGACAAAGTAATAATCCCTATTAACAAACAGAACCTCATTCCAAGTATGAAAATACATCAGCACTAACCATATGAGACTTCAGAGGACTGAAGTTTTGCTTTTCATTGAATAGGTCACTCTTGTGAACACAAGAACTATTCACTGAATTTTAACAAGATTAACTGTAACCTAGCTTCTGCATGGGAGGTCACAATGACTTGTTCAAAATAACAAAGCAACATCAGGATATTTACTGATAAATGGGTGGAGGATGAACAAGGACTGTTAACTGTAGGTATGCAAGACTGTAAGTGATCAAGTTAATAATATCACCAGGACATTTTAACTGTTATGAAGTATTTTTGGTTTAAATAACACAATGCTGGTATAATTTCTGGATTACATGGTTAAAGTACTATATCAGGTTTAAACATAAAAAAATAAACTATTACCAAGGAAGTAGTAAACAGAAATCTGATTTCATGTTTTTTTTTAGGAAAGTGTTGTACAATTAAAAGAAAAATAATTTAACGACAATAATAAATGTCTCTTATTCTTAGAAAATCATGCAAATAAAAGCCACGTCCAATAAAACTGTATCAATTAAAACAAAAAATCAAGATGAAAGTCTTATAGTGGTAAAAACAAACCTGTTGCATTTTTGCTTTCTGTATAAATCATTTATAAGATATTATAGCAATGCTCCTTAAAGAGAGAGAACTCACTTGGGGCGGTAAAAGGCCTGCCAGTCAGCGCCATGTCACCCTTATTTTGTTTGTCCTTCCCACGATCCACTTTCATCCAAGGTGGCACCTGAAATATGGCATACTTTTGAAAAAGAGATATATTATAAAAACCAAATACGGATATATTCCCTTCCAGTTATAGGTCACCCCCTCTTTTCACACATTTCCTTGCAAATAACATAGTTTCATAAGATTTCACTTCTTTAGGTTTTTAGATATCTCATTATTGAACAGACAATCATGGGTGAAAACTTACCTCATTAGTAAGCACCTAACTTAGAGGTGTAAAACTAATATGTGATACACTTTGATGACACATTCCTTTGTGTATAATCTTACTCTTGATAAAATTCTGAACTTTCTGTACTTAAATACCAGTAACCATGTAAACCACTTTTATTTATACCAGTTTTGTTCCCAAAGGAGAATTGGAAAGCATGAAGAACTAGACATTTCTAGGCACCACAGGTGCCATAGTATCCCCAGACAATCCCCCCCCCCCTTTAGGAATAGGCCCCCATCTTTAGCAACATATACTAACACTTGGCAAGCGACCATGGTTTCTTCCAACTATCAAATTGAAAAACAATATTTTTCACCAAATATGGGACCAATACAGTGTATCACTTATAAAAATGGTAAGGTAGATGGCACCACCTGTCTGGTTGATGGTAAAAATTCTCCAAGATTGATGTGCATGCCAAATTGCAGACCAACACATAGAATGACCCCTCAGATATGAGCAATTTTCACCAAAAGCAATACAACGGATAGAAGCCACATGAAAACAATTGCAGATGGCACCACCAGTCTTGAACATGAGATGGAGGTATCCAAGATCTATGGACAAGCACAATTTCACACCAATACGGCAAATCATTCGTGAGAAAAGGGAATTCATTATACTATGAAAGTGGTAGATAGGTGGCCCAACCTGTCTGGTTTACGAGAAACCCTTCCAAGATGGATGTACATGCCAAATTTCAGACAAATACTTTGAACCACAGCTGAGATATGAGCAATTTTCACCGAAAGCAAATGTACAGATGGACGCTACACAAAAACAATTGCTACACAAAAACAATTGCAGATGGTGCCACCAGTCTTTAATATAAGGTGGAGGTATCCAAGATCAAAGGTCATACACAATAGAAGCCCAATCTGTCATTTAGTTTTTGACTTAAAATGCTCACAGAACTGTCAAGTGGCAATGATCGGGTATTAAAAGGTGCGAAAACAAGAAAAGGACAGAAGGTGGCGCCACCTTTCTTCTGCAAAAGAAAAAGCTATCAAATATCTTTGGTCAATTTGATTTTTGGACCTATCTATGCATTCCTTATTGATTTTAATGATTTTAATTGATTTTCACCATATATGGCAATATTCAAGGTCAAGGCCACTCACATAAGAACGGTCATGACCCCAATTTAAATATACATCATCCAATAACCCATGTCTGTGTATATGCATAATATGAAAGAAGTCTGTCCATTAGTTTTTTACTTATAATGCTCACAGTACTGTCAAGTGGCAATGATGGGGGTATTAAACGGCTTAAAAACTAGAAAAGGATAATAGGTTATGCCACCAGTTTCCATTACATTACAACACTATCCAAGATCTTCAGTCAACTTGATTTTTGGATCAATCCATGCAAGGTTTCTTGAGATATTTAAGAATTTGTGTGATTTTTCCCCAAAATGGCCCTTTTCAATGTCAAGGTCACTCTCCTAGTAAAGGTCATGACCCCATTTTAAATAGGCTTCATCCTCTCACCCATATCTTTGCACATGTCAATTCTGTGAAAAGTTTTTGAGTTATCATCTGCAAAAGAAATCTCTGCTTCTGCTGTGGTGGTGGCATGACCGTGCCTAAACCATAGTATGCTGACTTTGTCTAGGGATACAATAAATACTGTCAACAGGCAATTCAGTAAAACTTTGCCTTAGAGTAATTCAATAAATAAGACCCAAGGAGTCTCACAATGAATAAGTGCAAGGGAGATTAAAATACCATTTTGGCAGCCAGAAACATAAGGAAATATTCAGATATTGTCCTAATATATCCTAACTTATTCTGACTTAGAACTATTGGCCCATGGGCCATGATGCTCAGCTGAATTTGAAACACAGGTGATACATGTATTACTGATTAATGTTATGATCCGGTGAAAAAAAATATTTAAGGAACCTTGAACAATGGGTAGAATGACTTCCAGAGTGCTCAAAATCATGTTTTTTCTTTGCCCATAGTCCTTAGAAACAAGGTAACAATGACCTGTGACCTTATTTATGGTTTCCAAGAAGATGTTAATAGGAAATCCCTAGATGCTCAGTTAGAAGTTTTACATCAATCTGCTACGACTTGTGACCTTCTGAATTATAGGGTAATCAAATTATGTTCTTTCACATAGCTTACAGAATATAGGTCACAGTGACCTAATTTTTAGATGTCCAAAGAGACATTAAGAAAGACATTTCTAGATCCAACAGTTAAGATTTGTACTCTGTGTGACTTTTCGGGTGCTCAAAATAAGGTTTTCTGTTCGTAGCTCACAAATAAAGGTCAGAGTGCCCTAATTTGAGGAATCAAAGGAGGCTTGCCAAAGACTTCCCTAGATATTGTGTTAGAAGATTCTAGGCCAAATGGATACAATGTGTGCCCTGTCTGACTCTCTGGGTGCTCAATTTCATGTTTTAAGCTGGTATAGTAAGTAGTTTTGAGGTCTAACTGTTACGGTTTGTGCCCTATTAAAGGTAAGATTGCTTCATTTGAAGGTCTCAAAAATAGAGAAACAAGGGACACATGGGTCACATCACTAAGCTGAATTTTGGAAAATATTAGTAACTGCAAAAATATTTTTTTTTCTTTTGGTTTTTCATGTATATAATCATTTGAAAAGCTATGAGAAAATGGCCCTGCTAAAATGAAACTCTGTTAATTATAGAATAATGGACATGAACAAAACCATTTAGTGATGCACCAATGGAAAAAAATGGGCCTACGGTAAGTGTTATATAAAAGTAACATTTCATAAACAAATAATGTGTGAAGGTAATTGAGTTTTCAAAAGTCAAATATATGGCCATATGAGTTAAAAATTAATCCCACAAAGTCTGACCAATATTCCTAATTTTAATACTAAGATAACAGTTATTTACACCTAGGCCCCGCCAACTTTAAGAGATATGAATGAAATGCTACAAAGTATTAATATCTTCTTAAATCTTGTCAGTTAGCACTTACATTAGATCCTAGTATTTTATCACATTTGAATATTAGGATTAAATTCCTGAACAATTTTTTCTTTAAAAAAAAAATCAAAATTGTCCAAGTCTCAACAAAAAGAATTTATTTAAAATTAAAATTATAAGATTCATCTTGTTTATTAGTCCTGTGTATTGAAGGGGTGGTAGGGGGGAGGGGTCTCTGTTGTTACTGCTTGTTGCTGAAAAAATTTTAATTATAAGATACATCTAGTTCATAGTACAGGTCTGTAATGACCTACAATGACCAAAGAGGACTGCTTGACAATGTAAGGGAATACAACAAGAGCCTCAAAAAAACATTCAATAACTAGCCTAATTTTTTAGCTTTTAATTTTCAAATTTCTAACAAGATTCAAGATTTTAACAGATTAAATCCTAATGTGTACATGCTGTGAAAACTAAATCCACAGTACTTACAGGAAAAAAACGTGCCATGGCCAAAGTTGGGCAAAGTTTAAGGTACCATTTTTTTTATTTTTGCGAATATTTTTTTTTAAATTTAAAAGATTTTGATCTAATTTTAGGTATACATTTTAATTTTGATTAATTAAAGTTATATTCCTGGAAAAAAGTCCTTAGCTTTAACATGTTTTTTGTTAAGTGATCAAATATCTTTCCTGATTTTTTACATAATGCATTATGTTTGAGCCCATAACTTTCTTAAATTATATAATACAGACCTAATTTCTGGCATGTACATAGAACTGTATAGAGGAATATTTATAGTGAATATGAGGAAAAACTGATGAGTGGTTTTGATAGTAGGCAGTCCTGAAGTGTGAAAATGGGTTTTTAATACAAGTGACCCATGGGTCACGACACTCAGCTGACTGGGAAGAGATTCACAAAAGGAAATTTTATCATCTGAATGGTAGTATATACCCCTTCAACTGAAGCATCAGATTAACCAACAGGCCAATGATTGTGTCTGTATTTATATATCTCAAAAATAGAGAAAAATGCGTAAACTTTAAAAAAAATACAAGTGGCTCCACCAGTCTGCAGAAACTAATAAAAACACATGGTCAATATCCATGCAAAGAATCATGGTGATCTCTGCATTAGTTGTTTAGATACTTCAGCTTTTGTATCAAATTTTCCATTATTCTGAGGGATACTCCTGAGTCCTATAGCTTGAAGGATATGGGAAACAGAGACCTAATTTCAGGTTTCCACAGACACTTTTCATGGGCCTCCTTGCATTACAAGAATGAAGAATCTAGGTCCAGTTGTTACGATTTGTACCCTGTTGACAGATAACAACATCTTTAAAGGTCTCAAAAAATAGAGAAAAAAAATTCGTAAAAATTTGAAAAAAAATGGAAGTGGCGCACCCAGTCTGCAGAAACTGATGGAACACCTCAAGATCAATATGTATGCCAAAAATCATGATCATCAGTGTTGTAGTTATTGAGATACTGCAGTTTTTGTATCAAATTTTTCATTAAATCTGGAGGGTATTTTGGAGCCGTACAGCTTAAAGGATATGGGTAACAGAGACCTAATTTCAGGTTTCCATGGAGACTTTTCATGGGTCTTCCTGTGTGTCAAGAATGAAGATTCTTGGTCCAGCTGTTATGATTTGTGCCCTGTTAACAGATGTTCTTATCTTTAAAGGTCTCAAAAATTGAGCAAAAAATTTGTAAAATCACCAAAACAAATACAGACGGTGCCACCCTTCTGCAGAAGTGGATGAAACACTCAATGATCAATATCCATGCAAACAATTATGGTATTCTCTGCATTAGTAGTTCAGATACTTCAGGTTTTGTATCAAATTTTCCATTATTCTGAGCTGAACTTTGAGGATATGGGTAACAGAGACCTAATTTCAGGTTTCCTTGGAGACTTTTCATGGGTCTCCCTGTGTGTCAAGAATGAAGATTCTAGGTCCAGTCGTTACAATTTGTACCCTGTTGACAGATAACTAAATCCTTAAAGGTCTCAAAAATAGAGAAAAAAAATGGTAAAGTTTGAAAAATACAAGTGGTCGCCACCAGTCTGCAGGAACTGATGGAACACCTCTTAATTAATATGTATGCCATAAATCATGACCATCAGTGTTATAGTTATTGAGATGTTGCAGTTTTTTTTTATCAAATTTTCCATTATTCAGGGGGGGGGGGGGGGTAATTGGGAGCCCCACAGCTCAAAAGATATGGGTAACAGAGACCTAATTTCAGGTTTCCATGGAGACTCTTCATGGGTCTCCCTGTGTGTCAAGAATGAAGATTCTAGGTCCAGTCGTTACAATTTGTACCCTGTTGACAGATAACTAAATCCTTAAAGGTATCAAAAATAGAGAAAAAAAAATTGTAAAATTTGACAAATACAGGTGGCGAAACCAGTCTGCAGGAACTGATGGAACACCTCTTAATAAATAGGTATGCCAAAAATCATGACCATCAGTGTTGCAGTTATTGAGATGTTGCAGTTTTTTTTTTTATAAAATTTTCCATTATTCGGGGGGGGGGGGGGGTAACTGGGAGCCCCACAGCTCAAAGGATATGGGTAACAGAGACCTTATTTCTGGTTTCCATGGAGACTTTTCATAGGTCTCTCACTGTGTCCAGAATGAAGATTCTTGGTCCAGTCTTTATGATTTTAACAGATGTTCATATTTTAAAGGTCTCAAAAACAGAGAAAAAAATTTGTAAAAAATTGAAAAATACAGGTGGCGCCACCAGTCTGCAGAAACTAATGAAACATCTCATGATCAATATGTATGCCAAAAATCATGACCATCAGTGATGTAGTTAATGAGATATTGAAGTTTTTGTATGAAATTTATGACTATTCTGGGGGGGGGGGGGTGTTCTTTGGGGCCCCATAGCTTGAAGGATATGGGTATCAGAGACCTAATTTCTAGTTTCCATGGAGACTTTTCATAGGTCTCTCACTGTTTCCAGAATGAAGATTCTAGGTCCAGTCTTTATGATTTGTGCCCTGTTAACAGATGTCACATTTTTAAAGGTCTCAAAAATAGAGAAAAAAATTCGTAAAAAATCAAAAAATATAGGTGGCGCCACCAGTCTGCAGGAACTGATGGAACATCTTGTGATCAATATGTATGCCAAAAATCATGACCATCAGTGGTGTGGTTAATGAGATATTGAAGTTTTTACATGAATTTTTTTCCTATTCTGGGGGGTACTTTGGGCCCCATTACTCGAAAGATATGGGTAACAGAGACCCAATTTCTGGTTTCCAAGGAGATTTTTCATGGACTTACAGTCAGCTGAGCTAAAAAATTTGAAGTCGCAAAGACCCAGTTTTCAGCTTGGTAGGAGATCTTTGGGACATCTAACATTATGCCGAATTTTGGATTCCTAGGTCTTACAGTTTCAAAACGAGCCACATCTACGGACAGACGGCGGATGACAGACAATGGACCATGACTATAGCTCGGATGGATAGCTCAAGAGGATATAGGTCGCAGTGACCTAATTTCAGGTTAACAAGATATGAACTTCCATGGCTGTTCAGTTAGAAGTTTCTAGGTCCAGTGGTTAATATTTGTGCCCTGTTAATGGACGAACCCACAGATGGACAGACGGCAAGACAGATGGACAGACAAAGAGTGATCACTATAGCTCAGATGACCTTTGTCATTACAAAATGGTCAGTTCTTCAAAATAATGTATGGGGAGGATATGCTTTACTCCATTCCAGCACCATTGTTCACCTGTTTTTTTTAATAATTTTTATACAATGCACTAAAGCTTACCTTAATTTACCCCAGAGGCAAATCTGACTATTGTGGTGATTATCTAACAGCAAAATAATACTCTCCCATATATGGATTCCATATGATTAATTCAGAAAGAAATATGACTGAACAGATGTACAGTCTTGCGACATATCAGTTGCGACCTAAGATGACGGACTATAATTATATCCATTTGACAATTAATAGTAATGATGTGGCACAGTAGTATTTGTACGTAATATGTTTGTTACGTCACAGATACGTCCTTCTTACATCACATGGATAAACAGAGATGTGAACTGACTCCATCATTTTTGCAATTCTTTCTAGACAGGTCTTCACTATTCTGGTGTCGCAAAATAAATATATTTATTTCTTATTTATTTAACTGAAAAAAATTTGCCACATTACCTCCTTTGATAAAAGCTAATTTGTAGTGGCAAACAAAATATATTTGAAAGTAATATCGCAAAAAATGAAGTGGACAGGGGTGTTGGAACATAGTATACATATAGAAAGTGAAATTCAACCCCTATATTCGGTAAATCAGTGCTCTCCTATTGATACATTGTGTCTGTAAAAAAAAAATGGTTTACCTCAGCTTTATAAGCATCCATGTGCTTCTTTGTTTCTTCATAAGCCTTCTTGTTGTCAGCAAGCTCCACCTGTGCTGCTCTCCTGGAAATATAAGGTCACTGAGGTCAAAGGTCAGCAAGTTCACAATATATTCACAGAATATAAACCTATCCTCGTGGTCCTATCACAAGTGCAACATGTCAATCCTCCTTATAGAATTCTTCTGATTGTATTGACATTTACAAACATGGACACTTGTTTGGAAGACCATTGCAAGGTTTGACCATAAGCCTCACCATATATGGCAGATCACTTTTAATATACAAATGCATGAAATGTAAATTTGAGACTCTGAAAGAGATATTGTGTACAAAGAAACAAAAGGATATTACTATACTTATCAAGTTAATATTATCAGCTACCAGTAAAAACACAAACATTCATTACAAAAAGAACAGTTACAGTCTCTCTGCAAAGATAATCCGCACCCCAATTTAGAGCCACAATTTTGGTGGAAAACCAATAACCCTGTGTATAATACACACCCCTTTCTGGCCTAAATCATGGATTAAGTATATTGTATTTCTAATAGTCTTTTGAAAATTTGCTGGTTCTGTAGCAGTGAACCTTCAGAATGACAGTTGGAGTGACTTAACAAAGTTTCTCAGATCTAGCACTGCTATCAGATAGTTACAACTAAAATCGTAGCAAATAAATCTTTTCTCCTTTAGTTGTAAAGTGTTAAAGAAATGTGCTAAATCAGACCAGAACGGAACTGTTATGTAAGATATACGTAAGTTAAAGTGCACGTGACAGGGTGCACAGAGAACACTTGACAGGTGTGCCGACCGTGAGCATCACCTGTACCACTGTTAAGGTGGGGGCTGAATGCATTTGTGGGGCATATGTAGGGAGAGCCCACAGGAGCGAGAGCTAGAGGCGTCAGTGATCATATACCTGATCAATCTGACCATGACGCTGTAACCAGTGGGATATTCAAGCTAAGGAACCAATCACATTCAGACCAGTTTCCTCGCTTGGGTCAAGTTGCTTTGAAACTAATTAGTGTGTCATGGATCATTTCCCCATGAGCGATACCATATGGCCCTTGCGGTGCATAATGCTAGCACATATATACCAACTAACGATGGTATCAAACAATGTTAACAAACTGAGCAGTCCTACATATTCTAGTTGACATATCATTAGTTCTCTTGGGTTGCAAGCCATATTAAAGGTATATATGAAGATTTTTTTAATGGATTAATAAATAAGATCAAACTTTATGTTATCAAATTGAAAATCAAACCCATACTGTTTATTTACTTAAAATTACTTTATTATTGCTCAACACTGGCTGATATTTTGGCGGTATTACGGCCTTCCAAATGATATTCAACGCAGAAGAAAATATTTGGGAAATTATATGTCCATGTATAATATGCACATAGGTTTTAAGTTTACATTTTATAACATAAATTTCTTTTTGGGAAGACAGTAATTTGGAAGTAAATAATCAACATCTCAAAATGAAAGACAGGGTACCCTTTTAAGTAGTATATGGTTAATATTTCTCACATTTCAGATGTATATAAAAGTTAGATTTCATGGTGTTAAGGAATCTTTTTTTATAATATTTTTTTGGTTGGAGATAACTGCCTCCATTTTTTAATGCTAGCTTAACTTAGTATATGTACTTCTGCAATTTCCTTTCCGGTTTCGGACTATGTGACAGAGCAGTATCACATGCTGCCATTCCTTTTATATCCCGGTGTAAGCCAGGCCAGGTGACTTCTGCACCTGCTAGCTCTGGGTGTGTAATCATCCCCACTGCTGGGTTATAAGCCCAAAAGGCGCACTTCTTTGCAAGTGAAACTCAGCTGTTGGGCCAAGCCTTCCTATTAAGCCTGCACAGCGCCCTTCCTGGGCGATGGCCGAAAGTGGAAAATCTCAGCGCCTCAGCTGAGTTACAAACCCATGATCTCCAAGCATGTTAAGGAATCTTACGCGAGCCTTGCTGCCTCTTCATCAGCTTTCTGTTTCTTACGGAGAATCATGCGTTCCCGTGGAGTCATCTTTTTGAGTTTTGCTTCCTCCGCTGATGACTGACGGAGCTCCTCAAGACAGGACTTCTCCCTCCTGAGTTGACAAACATCCATTTATAAATATTTACAAGATGTTCACTAATACAGGAAACCTGACATATTTTGACATCATTTTTACAAAAGACAATAAATTTATCAAACAACCAGCAGCACTTTAATTCAGTTAAGTACAGTTTTGTCACTTATAAATATCAAATCTGTTCTAATAGTGTGTATTTGTGCAGAAACATCACTTGAATCAAAAGTAACAACATGTGCTGCCAGGCCTAAGTAGCCTAATTTCAGCTGAATATAGTAATTTTTCTTTCTCTTAATATGTTGGGAGTTTTAGTCAAATTAGGACCATAAAAATCACAGGCTAAACTTAATGATAAACTAGAATGGCTTTGTCATTGCAGTTTCAAAAATAATTATATGTCTCCCCCATTTCCCTCCTCATACAGCAGCTATACACTACAGGTATCCAAGGTCTTCTTGGCTTTGACTGCTGCTTTGTACAGCAAGTTTCTCTGGGTCCCACCACCAGGGTTTGCAGGAGCAAAGAAATGTAATCAGACAAATGAAAGTGTGGTATCAAATTGTACATCCAGCTCCAAAATTTAAACATGTGACACCCACTCTTTTGTATTCAGACCATTCAGAATGCAAATCAATTAAGAATGTATGTGATTTTAAATTGTGGTCAATTCTTAACTTGATGGTCAATGTCACCAAGATTTTGGTAGGAACTGTTTGTGTTTCAAATTATAGGAAAAAAATTTGCACCCCTTTAAAAGTTAGCACTTTAAAAAGAAATGTAAAGAGGTCATCACTGAAAACCCTGGGAAAGACATAATTAAGTGTACCAGCTGATAAAAAATAGGCCAAATACAATACCATGGCATCATTTTATGCCAGAAAAGGGTGAACTGATATCCATTTTCACTATATCACTTCAGACCCTGGTTTAATGTAGCAAGAATTACTGACACTCATCAATTTACGGAACTCAGGCAATATGGTTGATAATAACTCATGAACTTACAGAACTTTGGCAATTTGGTTGGCCTCTGTTTCAATAATACTGTCATCACTCTGTCTTGTCTTATGTTTGGTCACCAGCGTGTTCTTCATCATCTGTTGTCATGGAAACAAGCATCAGTGGTGAAATATACTCTGTATTCATAAAGCCCCCTTATATTATTCTTATAAGGTTCTTTTTTATATGAAAGGTTTAAGATGTAAATTCACATATGTATTCTCCAAATCTCAGGTGAATTCATATATGTTCATAGATGTCTACATAAATAAAGCAAAAATAATTTCACTCATATTTTGAATCCACACTATATTGTGAAATTTTTTTATTTTATTTGAAATTGTTTATTTTATTTGAAATTTTTTATTTAATTAAGTATACAGAAGGCCATCTGTGATAAAATACCTCCATATGGCTGGCAATGAAAGGATGTTTGAGAAGCTCTGATGCTGATGGTCTGGCTTTTGGATCTTTGTTCATGATACTGGAACAAAAACAGAAACAGGGGATAGCATACAACAACAAGGGACAGATCCAGAATGGGGTACCGTACAACCAAGTCCAAAAGTATGCTTGAAAAAAAATCCTAAATCAAGCTAAACCTATAAGCAGCTATTCATCTTGCTAATCTATAGAATTTATGTGATTTTTGGTTTACTCTGTGTCAATATTAATGAACTCTTGGAAATTCCAGATATTTTTAAAGCATCTATGATGGATGTATGAACTTGTTATCCACAAGCTGTTAGTAAACACTGCACTTGTGCTAATGTTGACAAAGAGAAAACCATGTAAATGAAGGTGGCTGGTTACATATGTGCAAAAGTTGAAAAGTCACTAGTTGCAAAATGAATTCGCAAAACTGGTTGCCTTAATCGCCCAAAGATGTCCTTATTGAAAGTGTTTGGATTATTTTGGTGGGCAACTTACATGTTAAAAACAAATGGATATATATAAAACAAACAGTCTGTGTGTCTAAGATCGGTGTTTTTGGTATATTTTCATGGAAGGTTCAAGGGATTGCTACTAGTTAATTTCCAGGCGTTACCCAAGGTATACAATCCCATTATTGAACAGGTGTTTGAAAATAATTTTAAATACAATGGTATTTAATCATTTGCTGGTTGATAAAATAAGCTTGTGATTAAATCTCGGCAGTATATGGAGAATACATGATATCTTTCTTTTTGACACTGGCAGGTTATAACTTATTATGTTAATATACATGCAGATAATATTTTAAGTAATAAGGAAATTAAGTACTAATCCATGAAAATAAAGAAATAGTGAAATAAAGACACTGTATGTATAGTCAAACATGATTTAAAATATTATTATTATTATTTATAACTTTTCAATTCAAATCATTAATTCAAATACAATTGAAAGAGCCATCTTCACAGAAATACTAGTGTATCCGGTATGTATTAAATCTGTAACTGTGCTTCAGTTATTGCATTAACTTTGTAATAATCTGCATGACCACAGATGTGTGGTTGCTACTTTCTGTTATAAAAGCCTAAGCATTTATAAAGAACATTCAGTCAGTACTTACAAATGAAAGACTTTTTCAAGGTCCTTGGAATATTCCTTTGGCCACTCAGGTAGCTGGCCTTCCACAATACTATACATCACCCCCATCAAACTCTGACCTTCAAATGCATGCTTCAGTCCCACCATCTCATACAAAATACACCCGATTGACCTGTGTGCAGTTTAACAGGAGAGATATAGTAGAAATTATGTACACATCTGGTGTAAGGTTCATAAATATCTGAAGAAGGAAAATACCATACACATATGCGCAAATATACAAGAAACATTAAATGATGTAACTGACCACTTTCAATTAAATAGGACGAGTTAACAACAAATTCTAAGCAAACTACTAATTTGGAATAATATAACGAATCAATAAAATATTTAGACATGATGGCTGGTAATATCTTAACACAGCTGAGGCAACACAGCATGTTTTACATTAAAACAAAATATTATTATACTTCACTGCCCTGTCCACCTGTCTTTTTTGCAAAATACACTAAAAGGTTACCTGTTTTGACCCCATGTTAAAATTAGACAACTATGGTGATTATCTGACAGCAAAATAATACTCTCTCTTGTTTGAATTCCATATAATCAACAGAAAATGAAATCTAACATAACAGATACCTGGCATTGTGTCATAATTATGATGGCCCTGGCTGACCATCTTAAACTACATACATCTGACGAGAGGCAGAGATCAGCTGAGAGATGACATCACAATTGAAATTGTTACTTCACACACATTTCTCTCTTGGACAACAGGAGTAAAAAGATATGGCGGCTTGAAATGATGCCATCATTTTTGCAACCTTTTTTAGATATGTCAACATTGCTAAGGTGTTGCAAAGTAGATGTGTTCAATCCATACATGTTTAAGTATTGACAACAGCTGTATTGAAGTAGCCAACAAAATAAATTTAAAAGAAATATCTAAAAAAATTGGTGCAAGGGGTTTTGGAACAGAGTATATTACAGCATTAAACATTGGTTTACTTTATGGCTTATCACACATGGTTTTTAAGATACCCATTCTTTTATCCGGCAAATTAGGTATGCATGATATACAGTGTCCTTGGCATTCAGTGTACGTGTAGGTTACAAAGTACTTTAACAGTGAAAAGTCAACTCAAGCAGAAGAAATACAGATTATATTATACCCACCAGACATCAGACTTTGAGTTGTATCCCTCGTGCTTCAGCACCTCAGGACTCATGTAGTACGGTGTCCCTGTGAAAGTTGATGCCATGTCTGTGGTTCCCATCAGGATACGAGAAATACCAAAATCTCCAATTTTAATCATATTATTTTTCAGGAATATATTCCTTGTCTTCAGATCCCTGTGCAGGACCCGCCTGTAATTAAAATAGTATAACCTGTACGTAGACTTCAGTAAACTTCATATTTCAACTAGAATACGGGTAGTCGACAAGCGACTACTTGTATCCGCCTAAATCAGAGCGGAACGGGTGAAGTGTTGCATATTAGCATGGATGTCTGCAGCCAAATTGTGTATGTAGGTTGCGCTACCTACCAAAAAATCCAGAAAGCCGTCCAAGTTGTATACATATGCAAAATTTAAGGCAGATAAGTCAAACCACTATATTGTATATGAGTGATTTTTGCCCTTGGCAGACAAACAAATGGACGCTGTGCAAAAAAGGGTTGCAGGTGGCGCCACCAGTTTAGCGTATGATAAAGACCTTTGTGAGAACTATACACATGCAAAACTTTGGCCCAATCGGTCAAACGGTTCCCAAGATATGAGCTTGGATATCTGCTGCATAAACTAGAATGCAGGTGGCGCCACCTGTCATAAAATCAAGAGAGCTGTCGGGGATGTATACGCATGCCAAATTTCAGGTGAATTAGTCAAGTCACTGCAGAGATATGAGTGATTTTAACCCAAGGAGAAGAACAGATGGACACTGTGCAAACATGGTTGCAGGTGGCGCCACCATTTTTTGTGTATGTTATAAAGCTCTCCAAGGGCTACATTTGTGCAAAAGAATTTTACTGATCGGTCAAACGGTTCCCGAGATATGAGCTTGGATGTCTGCAGCTTAAACGTGAATGTAGGTGGCGCCACCTGTCATAAAATCAGAAAAGCTATCCAGGATGTTTAAGCATGCCGAATTTCAGGTGAATTAGTCAAGTCTCAAGCAGAGATATGAGTGATTTTAACCCAAGGCAGACGAACAGATGGACACTGTGCAAACATGGTTGCAGGTGGCGCCACCATTTTTGGTGTATGTTGTAAAGCTCTCCGAGGGCTACATTTGTGCAAAAAATTTTCCTGATCGGTCAAACGGTTCCCGAGATATGTGGGTTTATGTGTGGAAACAGACGCACAAACGGACGCAGAGCGCAGAGGAAAGGTCAGAGGTCAAAACAAAATCGGGGCGCAGCAGTTCACATGTGACCCGAACATAATCCCGGGTTTAGGAAAATTCCGCCCAGCGGTTACAGAGGTGTTCTCCGGACACCTACGCGGCCGCGGCGGCGTGCAGCTGAAAACAAAGTATCCGCAAAACTCTGTTTTGGCGGATACAATAAACAACACAAATTTTTACTTGGCTTATATGTGGCCACAAATTTATGGTGAAATGCAGTAGTTGATAATTTATGATCATAAACAATTTTATAAATTATGATAATATATGATGAAATAAGGAGAGTTGACATGAAAGAAATACTAAATGAGATTGTAAAACATGTAAAGGTAAAATATAAGGGTAAAGAGTTGCATAAATATAAAATGTGGCCCTATCAGAAATACAATAAAGCACTTAAATTAACCAACAATGGCAACATACACAAACAATTTCATAAGAATATATACTTTGCAATCCAAAAATAGTTATTTATGACACAGACAGATCCTGTTGCTTAAATAAAGTAATGTTCTGTTAAATTACTGGATTTAATATTAATAGATTAGTTAATGTGCAAAGTTGACCTCTGACCTGCTGTGCATGTACTGGACTGCTAAGGACAGCTGGATCAGCCACTCCACAACTATTGGCTCTGAAAATTTCTTGCCCTGTTTTTTGTATTGGTTAATTCTCACATCAAGATCACCACCCTGAAAACAAAAGCAATGCTCATTGAGATAAATCTTTGTTGCATCTTTGCAACAAATCATATACATAAGCTTCCATGATTGTAACTTAAACAAATTATGGTTAACCAATAACCAGTGGATCAATTACTCCTTTTGTTGCAACTTTTTTTTCTGAATTTGAGTGCCATGTGTATGCAGAGTTAACCAAAGAACAGTTTACCATAAGTAGGAACAGGTTACTAAAAGTAGTTTTTTCTATTAATTCATGACTAAAAAACTGCCCTTGATAAGTGCTCTTTCCTTTATTGCTCTGTAGCACATATTATCACCCTAGTATGATTTATGTTGGTATTAACTGATAAGGTGTGTTACCACTGACTTCATATTCGTATAAGGTACTGGGTTATAATAATCAATATATAGGTTAGTATAAAAGATAAAACTCATCTTTTTTGTTGTACTGTTCAATAGTCTACAGGAAAAACACAACCTGAGCAAATAAGTCCAAGAGCTACCTGACCCATTACAAAAAGGCATACCAGTGACACCACAACAAGGCCATCAAAACACTGCAAGAGATGTTGGGCAAGGGTCTTAACTTGTTAAATGTTTCATGGTTTGACAAGGAAGATACTCTATATTCTCCACTAACTACTGTGCAAAAAAATTTTCATACTATACCAATAGTGAATGAAAAGCAATTCTTGCGTTGGGTTAAATAAGGTTTTGGACCTTTCATGATAAAACATTTTTACATTACTCTGTAAAAAACTGAAAATAACTGTTATTAACATAATAACGTTAACATTTATGGGTTAAGTTAAAATCAACAATTATTAAGTAGTACCACAGCATTTCTTTCATGGATTTATAGATCTTTTATTACATCTGAATGAGATGTAATCTATCCAGTCATTTACTGCATAACTGAATTAAGATGCACAGTGATATCAGTTGTAACTTGTTCCCTCTCAGAGCCCTATGATAAAACATTGAAAGCTTTCTTGCCTCCAGTTGGTTTCTCACAGGTATGGTCAAGAAGATGGATTTACTATTCCATTCAACACTGGTTAGGGATGTTTTTAAACAAGAAACAACAATGGGGCTACCACTGGACCACCAGCCAGTCATAACAGCCTGACACGAGAAGACTCCATCAGAGTTATTCAGGCATCTTTCTTCACATCCTACACTGGACTCCTGCTAGTTCCCTCTTTAGTAGTTGACAATTAAGCTGCCCAAGTTAACATGCAGGTAGCCTACATGAGTAAATACTTGAAGATAAATCCTGTTGAGAACTTAACCACCAGCACGAACAAAGGAGACAGAGTGACTGTTCCTCATTCTGCATGCACGGGGTCTGCAACGTACCAGGTAATGGTTGCTGGCAACACGGATACATTAACCCGGAGGAACTTGCTAATTGTCAAGCATATTGTCCATTTAGATTATTAGTGTCATATTAAGATATCCTATTGTTCATAACTAGATATTATTTGCTTGCACTCATTCATGTCAGAAATCCAACTAACATTATTTTATTTTTTTTACATAAGGATGTAAAAAACCTGGTTTTTTTTCACATGACATTAATAATAAACTAAGTATAACATTTGTGTAAAGATCTTGCCCTTTGCTTGCAGGTAAGTTGAGTCTGTTGACTCACTGTATAGATATACAGTGGGTTTAAACACCATCACTGAAAGTTAAGATTAGATAATGCAGTCATGTTAGAATTTATTTTCTTATTTTAAATGAAATTACCTCACAAAATTCTGTGATAATACAAAAGTGTTCGCCATCAATGAAACTGTCATGGAATCTAACGATACCAGGGTGATCTAAGTGCCGCAGCAGGTTGGCTTCATGCATGGCATCAACAGTCTCATCTGGCTGCAGATCTCCAACTGAGATCTCCTTCAACACTTTACTGTTAAAATATATGAAAAGACACATTATCATAATATATGTCAAATAGAACATCACAAATAATGATTTTCTAAAAAAAAAATCAGAATGACATATCATAATTTTAAAAGTTAATGACATTTAACATATAAAATGCTTACTATATTTGATGATCACCTATGCTGTAACTGTAATAACCAGGGTTGGGGCCAATTACATTGAAAAGTAATCATTACAATTACAATTACTTAAAAATCCCAATTACAATTACAAATTACTTTAATTTAATAAAGTAATGATTAAATTACAATAACTTTTGAAAAGTAATCAAGTACTTTCAATTACTTTCTAAAAAAAATATAATATACAGTGGCATGGTTCATGTAAAGTATCATTCATGGTAGAAAGGCCAACTGATTAAATTTATAAAAGGAAAAACTGCAAACAAAACATATTCAGTCTGGTGTCATATATTAAAGTGCACAAAACCTATACTAATGCTAATATATCATTGCATCATGTTCAAATCTACACTATTCTCTTATGGAAAGGCAAAAACTGGCTGAAATCATCATATATGGACACTGCATGTATTCTTTTTAGTATCAGGCATTGAAATATTTGCTGAATTAGTGTTTTGCCACAAAACAGAAATATCTGAGAGCACATATGGATAAACTATATTTCAAACATATTATCTTGAAGTCATTTGTGCTAAAATATTTCATCTAATATTCTTTTATCACATATTATCCTTCATTGGACAAAATGTCTTGCTTCTTGAACACTGGCATGTGCCAATTAGAGCAAATGTAAATATTTGTTGGTTCAAACCTTTGATGATGTAAAAACCTTTTAAGCGGCTACCTGAATCCTTTACAGTAATCCAACAAAGATCAACTCATAAATCCTAATTTCTTAACTATCAATGCTGATTAAAGTTATGTCATAAATACTGGAATTTAAATACATTGTAATTTCACTAAACCCATTCAAGCAAACATTTCATGTGAATAATTCATTTAAATATATTCATCCTGATTATATAATATATAACAATTTCATGTAATGAAATTATTTATATGAAAAGGTAATGAAAATCCAGTGTATTCACCATGGTTAGCATCTTAATTATGTATGACAGATAGTCAAATCAGTATACAATGCCCAGAGTCTCTGGGCACAGGAAACAGTGGAGCCTGTTCAAATGTTAGAGCCAGCCAACTGAGACAGCCCTGCTATCTTGATGCCTATCTCTATTTACTTCATGGGCCATTGACTTGAGGTAATTCTGATATCAGCCTTCCTAGATCATTAGCCTCTTTGTTCCTGTGACTCTATCAGTGTAAGCAATTTAGCAGATAACACTGATGTAACCAGATCAGTATGAGTATGTTCCAGCCTCCATTTCAGTGAAAGTGTGAAATGTAGCAAGCCCACACTTGCTGTAGTGAAGCTCTGGATAGGTGTACATTATGGAAGCTTGTTACTTCATCTACATTGCAGTGGAGGCATTTGCAAAATAAAAAGGCCAGTATATCTTTTAAGGCATACTAATAAATTACCATGTTTATTACATGCATGGGTACTATTTATTCAATAATCCTAGCTTACAATCCTTACCCAAGAGTGTTTTGATAAACAGTGCAAAGGAATGAGGTATAAGGTTTGGTGCTCTGTCATGAATTTGGAAAGTAATTGGAATGTAATTGAAATTACATCAATTTTTACCCTCATAATCATTACAATTACAAGTAATTGAATTTTGTTCAATTACAAATTACATTCAATTACTTGAAAAATTGTAATTAATTACAGGTAATTACAATTACACATTACAATTACCCCAACCCTTGTAATAACTTATTTCAAAACATAAAGGCATTTATAATTAACTCTCAAGCATTTTGTCAATTATCATTTGAAGCATTATTTTATTTATTAATATGTAAAACATTATTAAGTTTATCTGTATGTCGCTGTAGCCAGCTCATAAAATGCATCTAGTTCGGGTAATACACAATACTTTAGCAGACAATCAATGACATTTTATGCCTTTGAAAAAATAAAGCCACTCTAAAAAACATGTTAAAAAATAGTGATTAAACAAAAAGTTGAATGACCAGCGGTGTGGTTTCAAGATTATCATAGTAATACTTACGATTTATCCTTTTCATCAGTTGTCTTTCTATCAGTAACAAGCCAAGCAGTCCCAAAATTTCCACTGCCTAACTTCTTATTAACTTCATACCGGTTAGCCAAGACCCTTTTTGCCTTAGCCGACAAAGCACGGGGGAGTTCTTTGGGCAGTGGCATTGCGCCCGTAAAATTGTGCAAAATAACTTCCTGGATTGCTTCGAGATGGTTTGATTAAAATACAGCCCTGAAAATCATCGGTAACACCGCAATCATTCCTGGCTCCTGGCGTTGAACTGACTACTGCATCTGTCCATCAATCAACAAATACATGTCAAAACATTGGAACTCTGACAAGAAGAAAACGGATGTTTTCACACCGTGCCCAGGCATGAAATTATCACTGACCGTACCTGCACTGTCCACTTGATTTCGTGTGCTGTTTGCAAATAATGTCGACAGAACTCAGCCTTTGTCATCGGCTGCAGCATTGACAAGCATCAGTGCTTAAGGTAAGCTGTGAATGTGGCTTCCACACAGGTGTAAGCCAGGTTGGTGGCGATAGTTTACAAGTCGCCCTAGAGAACCACGGAAGTAGGGGGACGCGCCTGCGCATGTTAGTTAAGATTTCCACTCTCCAAGTTAGTCAATATCACAGTTAAAATTATCAGCCTTTTTGGCGACATATTTACGCATAATTGTTCCTTTAAGATGAAAGAAATCTTATTTTTATTATCTTGACAAAAATTGCACAATTGATTATATAATTTTGATAATTTGAATTAAGGTTATAGCATAAGCGAGGTTCAATGTCTGCTGGAGAATGTTCCCTAACATCGGCATTTTCCGCGAAGCATTGGCTGTTTTTATATAGACTAGTCCCTGCCCTATTTTAAACTAATTTTTTAAAGAAAGGAGAATCAGTCTACGATGGTATGGGCTAATACGTTAACGTCGAATGTCGTATGCCAAGTGCCTTCGTTCCATAAGCAGCGCGCAGCGACTACGCTACGCTCAACTATTCGCTACACTAACCGCTGCATTAAACCGCGGTTGCCGGTCAGGTTTGGCCACTAGGTGGTGCTGTCTCTGTGGAATTCCCCCTGCGTTATATTTAACCAAACACACTGCAGGTATAACCAGCACAAAACGATGTTCTTCGAGGTACCGGTCAATTTACACTTTTTCACCCAATTGGAATGCAAACAATGCAATCGTCAGCTTTCGACACAGCCTGTATACTGACTTGCCTGAGGACAGTTGTACTCCACTGCCTGCATATTTCCTGTATTGCGTGCAACACGAGCTTGCCCTGCATAGCTATGTTTGTTTACACGCGCGCTAAGCCAATCAGATTTCTTCTACCAGTTCTGCAGATTTTTTTAAACGCAGAGCCAATCAGATTTTACTTTTTTTTCAGCGCAAACAGACTGGGTGTTGCCAAACCTCAAGAATCCTGCTATTTCTCACAGCGTGTGAGTGGAAGGTCACTGTGCCGGGAGGCCACGCGCTGTGTTCAGAGCGTACCAAGTCCCATGACCACCAGAACATCAATCTTAAATGCCTTAAATTGATAATTTAACACACCGAACATGGGTATAAGAACATGTTTGTGTTTTTAGTGCAATATCAAATTTCATTTTATGTGAAAGTACTTTTCTCTCGATTTTAACGATAAAATTATGCGTATTTCAGAAATGCTTAATTAATTTTCGTTATGTGTGAGACACTCAAAGACAAACAACGAAAATATGTTCAAATCGTTGATAATAAATTAAAGTTATTGATTGATACATATTTAATACCCCAGCTAAGTAAATTTTCATATTTTAAATACATTCAATTAACATGTTCTTTGCTTTAAGGCTAATTTAAAAATTATGAAATTGTGATTTTTTCCCTTTTATCCATAATATAACACAGCACAAAATCGAGGCACTGTTAATTGGTTTTGTAAATAGTTTTTAATTTCCACTACAAAGATACTGTCATTCAGGGGCGTCAATATAGGGGGATGGGGCTATATATACCCTCCACTTTCTGGAAAGGGGGGATGGTCAATGTAATCAAGCTTTTTGTTCGTAAAATCGAACATTCGGAAATGCGGACAAGGGTCTAGCGGCAAGTAAGTACGACAGTCAATGATTAACTTATTGCCATTTTACCCGAGGAACATGGTGTTTCTTATCGATATTCGTAATTGACGACCTGGCGTATAAAAGATATTGGATTATTGCTGAGCATAATTGGCAAAGATCAGTCTAACCTGCTTTAAGGAAACGTGCATGCTCTTTTTTTCATCAAATTCACTAAAGGCAAAGGTCAAATGACATCGCCAAGGAACACTGTGTTTCTTAACGATCTACGTAATTGAAGACTGGGACATTTAAAAGCTGTTCGAGCACAAACGTTTAATGAATAATACCTCACCAATGCTCATGCGAGTAAACTGCTCAGTTATTTGGCATGACATCCTGTCCCAAGCCGACGAACTATTCTTGCTTGTGTACAAACGAGATGTGGTTGATAACACACAAGTGCTCTTGGATAAACTGCTCAGTCGCTTGCTGGGGGTACAGGGGGCCGAGCGTTGCGGGGCTAGTGGTAGTTTTCACACCTTTGCAGCGGCGACGAAATCGGCCCAGAATTAATTAATTAGGGTCACTCGGCCTAACACATGACTGGAGCCTTGTGACTCGTAATTACAATACTCATTTTTGGTTTTGACATACTTGAAATATATTCCGGAAATACGAATAAATTTTCGGTTCTCCATTTTTATTTTCGGAAAAACGAATTTTCGGAAATTCGGCATTCGGAAATACGGCGCTCTACTGTATATATATATACTCAGTATATATATATATATATATATATATATATATATATATATATATATATATATATATATATATATATATATATATATACATGTAGTTGACTATGTCAAACAGAGACGCTGAAAAAGGTATATATACATGTGTGTGTGTGTGTGAGTGTGTGTGTGTGTGTGTGTGTGTGTGTGTGTGTGTAAAAAATGACCCCCCCCCCCCCACCCTGGAAGAAAAATTGACGCCACTGTTGTAATTTCTCTGTTATTATATTTAAGAAATAAGTCGAACATTTAACTGGAACCTTTCAGTTAAGTCCTCGCATCTCTGAAATATATCTTGGGTAAAAATAAGGTTCTTTTATACATTTTTAAATAGCACCGTATACTATATATACGTTTTTATTAAAATTAACAATTCTAAAAAAAGGGTTATCTCAAATAGGAGTCACATTTCTGGGTGTCAGGGAAAAAATAAGAATGATAAAAATATCTTATTATCTACGATTTAAAATTTATTTATCGTTGGCCGAGAATATCTCACAAATACTTATCATAGAACGTTAAAAAATATTCAAAATATGATATTCACTTATATACATTAAAATTACACAAATTATATAATATAATATTGATAATAAAATAATATAATATAAAATCTGTTTTATTGTATATATAAATGGTGAGTTGCACGCAAAATATTGGTTTGAATACATGTGAAAGCAAGTTAATACACATTCATAAGTAAAGTATACTAGTATCTTATGCTGCAAATACTCATATATGTTCTGATACCTCTGGAATATAGTAAGGCATCCGAGATTGAAGTCCGCCTTGGCATTAAACTTGGCATCCAATATCTGACTCTCGACATTCGGATTTTAGTCCGTACCCCCTACAGTGCACCATTTTCCCTTATTATCGCTAGAAGGCCATTACATGGATCAGGGCTTGGACCATTTAGGATCAGCTGCTATGAATAATTATTGTACGCATATGTCATGTTCACCTGTAACATGTTAAAAATCAGTTGATTAATCTGGCATTTAAAACGACTTGTAATTTTAAATTTGGTCCCTCAGATTTTCAGACAAGATCAGTAACTAGAAATCTGCATTCTAAGGAATGCAAGCCTTCGCCATGTGTATGATTTTAATTATTGAGCCCTTCTCCAATTATTTTAGAAGTTAAATTAAGTTTCACCATATAACAAAAGGATCAAGCCATTCAGCCTTGTTGAATTAATTTAGGGTCATTTGTGTACAAGTGAACAAATACATTTGTGTACATTCCATGAATTGATGACTTTTCTGAATCTGCATCATGCACCGGATCCACACCTGCAAATTTCATGAGATTTTATTCATGATAGTGTGAGTTGTTGTGAACAGACCTATACAAAAGGGGATTAATGCATAGCCTCCTGGTGGATGCAGTAAAGTGGATGTTGCATATTTTAATTGGATAACCAAGTCCAAGGGAAAAAAAATAGAAATCTGCATCCTAAGGAATGCAGATTCTCTCTGCCATATGGGGAGAGCCCTACAGTGGGATGCTCCAAAAACTGTATGCATTCACTAATTCGGCCAATAATCCCAGGTCCATTTATGCATAAGGATCACACCAATATCTAACAATTTTTCATTGGCCTATTCCTGCATTGCAATGAAAATTTTATGAGATTCTGTCCATGATTGCTCGTGTTGGGAACAAAAGAGCACACATAGAATGAAGAAGGTGAATTAAGGCATATGCTCCTGTCTATATTGAATTTTCTTTGAATATCTGAAGTGCTACCAGTGAGTAGGAGCATTAATGTTACATGTGGATTTCAGAAAGCTGTTGAAGGGTCTCTAAATCATAAAATTATTTATGATGTGAATTTGTCTTATGTAAATAAATACTGTATGGTCAGTTATATCACCAGATGCCAACTGCATCGCTACTTTAAATAATAAATTCTAACTTCAAACATTTCTTAAAATAGTTATTTAAAAAAAATAATATATATGTAATGTAGCTTCTTAAAAGTGAATCGAGCCCATTTCAAGTGTTACAGTTTCTAATATACATGCACTTCCTTTGCCATCCCGATAAAGCAGGAACATTATATGGTGAAATTAGTGAAATTAAAATATTCTGTTTGCACAATTAAAACATTTTTCTTCCAGATAAAATATGGCCAGTGTGGTTTGTTCAGCGGTTAAGGACTTCATGCCAAGTGACCCCAAAGAATTCAAAGCTGAAGAAGTAAGAGAGGCAGTATGTGGCCAACCTTTTATGTGCAAATGGCAGCAAGCAATAGACCTGTTGTACTTAGAACAATGGGCAGATGGCCTGAATCTGTGTAACTGTTTGTTGGCTGTGACATGGGAGCATATGAATGTTGGACATTGGAAGGATGTTGATCCTGCATGGAGGTACGCATACAGTTATCTGTGTTTCTTCAAGGCAGTGTGTGAATACTCACTGCTAGAGGATAAAAGTGTATGTGATGATGTGATTAAAACTTTGGATATGGGGTTATTAATGGGGACACCTGCATTAGATGACAAACTGTCAGCATTTGTGAGTTGGCTGGAACATCAGTTGATGAAAGGAGAGAAGCAGGCATCTGAAATATCGAAACTGAAGGATTCACAAATGACAATAGGCTCCAAGGCATGTGAAAGATGTCATAATGCACCCAGTGACCCTGATGCCATGTGCAACCAGTTTCCAGGCCCTTGTGAACTTTGTGTGAAGAATAGATCAGATGGTCATGTGACCAAAGATGCAAAATGTGCAAATCTATATCCAGTCATTAAACCTGAACACCAACTACAGTTTCTTAGTTGTCCATCATTAGAATACTTTAGAATTCATCACAAAGAACCAGAAATACCTGTGGTCATCAAGGACTGCATGTCACACTGGCCAGCTAGAAGTAACCATTTGTGGACTGTGGATTACCTTTTGAAATTGGCAGGAAGGAGGACTGTTCCAGTGGAGATTGGTTCAAAGTTCACTGATGATGAGTGGGGCCAAAAACTGATGACTCTGCAAGAATTTGTGAAGAAATTTATACTTAATCCTGTATCTAACAGCAAAGGATATCTGGCTCAGCATCAATTGTTTGACCAGATTCCTGAGCTCAAGAACGACATCTTCATCCCAGAATACTGCTGCCTAGGCAGCACTGAAGATGTGGATCTAAATGCATGGTTTGGACCAGAGGGAACAATTTCCCCATTACATCAAGATCCTAAGCACAATTTTCTAGCTCAAGTGTTTGGTGACAAATTTGTCAGACTATATACTATCGATCAAACTGCACTTGTTTATCCCAACACAGAGGGAATCCTGACCAATACAAGCCAGGTTGATGTGGAAAATCCAGACCTTGAGAAGTTTCCGAACTTTGCCAAAGCAAAACCATTAGATGTTATTCTCAAGCCTGGTGAAATGCTTTATATACCACCAAAATGTTGGCATTATGTCAGGTCACTCTCTATCAGCTTTTCTGTGAGTTTCTGGTGGGATTAAAAATATGAATGCAGATGATGATTTAGCCAGATAGGAGTGAATGGTAATATTTTTTCAGGAGAAAGAGGAATTCAGTTTAAATTGAACAATATCAATGTGATATTATTTGATAAGTATACATAAAGTTACACTGGTTAAAGATATCTTTCATGTATGAAATGTAATATTACTGTCCCAGAACCAGTAAATACAAACAGGTATTCACATAGGTCTCAAAATTTAAGAATTATTTGTGAATAGAATCCTTTGCCATAGTGCTTGTTTTGTTATGGGCAGGTTAAGGATGAGAAAATAACTTTTGTCCTTTACATTGTTTTGTTAATGTTTTAACTCCAAAGGAATGTTTTGTTCCTAAATTTTAATTTTTTATAAATTCATAAATATGCAAATTTTAGAGAATCTGTGAGCTTATGCGATGGCACAGCAGCATCCATCTACTGTCTAAGGTTGGCTGTCTGCCGTCCATGGCTGTAAGTCTGAAACAGTCGGAGCTAGCAGCTCCAAATTACATGTATGAATTAGTCATATCTGAAACTAGAGCTTATTATTGGGTATCTGCATTAATTTAGATTTTTTAGAGAAAAAGCTTAAAAACCTTAAAAAGTTTTCTTCTCTGAAACTGTCCAGCCAAATTGTCCAATATTTCACAGGAATGTTCCATGGAACCATCTCTCTCAAGTTTGTTCGAATGGTACCAGGTTTGATTTTTGACCGAGTTACAGGAAGTTGAACTTAGTCATTTGCATGCTAAAATTACAATCTCAGAACTGGCCTGAGCTATCTTCATCAAAATTTATGTTAATGTTGGTCACTTGAGTCATATCTATATTGAGGTATTGGTGGCTCCACCTGCATTGGTCTTTTTGTACAGGGTGAATGGTGCCCGAAGCATACAGAGGGCTACAAAAAACTTCTTTTCTGAAAGCTTAAAGCCAAATTGTTTAATATTGCACAGAAATGGTCTTAGGGTAGTGCTTTCTTAAGTTTGTTCAAGTGGTCTCAGTTCAATGACTTTTGGCCGAGATATGGGAAGCTGAATATAGTCAAAATGTTATAGCAGCCCATTTCGGCTCAGTGGCTACAAAGATCTTCTTCTCGAAAACCACTGGGTCATTCTTTAATCTCACACATGAATGATCCTTAGATATTGATAATTCAAATTTGTTCAAATGACTTTGATTCAGTGATTTTCTTAGATTTTATACATGAAAAGATTAAAAAGATATAAAAATCTTATTCTCCAAAACTTTCCAGCCAAATAGTCCAATATTTCACAGAAATGATCCCTGGAACAATATTTCGCAAATTTGTTTGAATGGCTCCAGTTTGGTGATTTTTGGCCGAGTTGCAGGAAGTTTAACTTAGTCATCTGTGCAAAAAAGGATACTTTACTTAAAATCTCAGAAACAGCAGGAGCTTTCATCACCAAATTTTATGCCAATGTTTGTCACATGATTCATATCTAAAATTGAGGTTTTGGTGGCACCACCTACATTGAACTGTATTTTACAAGCAGCATTGTAAGTTTAGACTGTTCTAGCTTATACAGTTTTTTAGCTCAGCTGACTTTCAGTCATGCTGGGCAATAGCGATGGGTCTTTGTCTGGCGTCCTTCTGTCTGTCCGTCCGGCCGTTAGCAGGGCACAAATTGTAACCGTAGGGGCTAGGGCCATGAACCCTATGCAGTCTTAGAGGTTCTAAAAAGATCTCCTTGCAAACCTGAAATTAGGTCACTGCGACCTATATTCTCGAAGTTATGGGGTGTGTTTGCACCCCCCAGAAATAATTCTTTTAGCCAAAATTTTCATCCCAAACCTTCCATCTTTCACATACAGCTCACCTACCAACAGGGGAAGAACCATAATTATTTTGAGGTCACAAGGTCAAAGGTCAAGGTCACAGAACCAACTTCTTTGAAAAGCCTGTGGATGCATTTTAAGCCAAACCTTTCATCTCAATTCTTTGATCTTTCACATATAGCTCACTTACTAACTGGGAGAAGAATCCTATAGATGTTGAGGTCAAAGGTCAGGGTCACAGGATCCACTTCTTTGAAAAGGTTGTGCACACATTTCAAGCTAGACCTTTCATTCCAAACCTTTCAGCACTGATATCGCTTCTCTGCCAATAGGGGAAAAGACCTGTTGATTTTGAGGTCAAAGGTCAAGTTCACAGCACCTTCTTCTTGCGTGGAGTCATTTTCAGGCAAACTTTTCAATCTATACTTTCCATCTGTCATATATGGCTTACCTACCGATAGGGGAAGAAGCCTATTGATGTTGAGTTCAAAAGGGCAAAGGTCAAGGTCACAATATTGTTCTAAATGCTTGTGAACATATTTCAAGTGAAACTGTTCAACCCAAACCTTCAGTCTTTCACATATGCCACATCTGTGCATCAATGAATGTGATTCAAACTTCATATTTATGGGTCTTTTTGCATGAAGAAATAACTAATTGATTTTGAGGTCAGCTGGTCAGGAGGTTAAAGGTTGCAGGTCTAAGTTATTCACTCATTGGTTGCCAAGTAATTACACCCGGCCAGATGTAAGTGGTTAGTAGGTACCCATCATTTAGAAAGAATCCAGTTGATATGTGGGCAAAAGGCCAAGGTCATAGGTCAAGGATGTTCACAATAACATATTTTGTAGACCATCTGTATTTTTCTTGTACATATAACCATTGGTAATGGTACATCTCACTGTGTGGCTGTAATTGTGAGTGATGCTGGTGACATATGACTCTTTTGTATCAGCCTGTTAAGTGATAAGGCTGAGTGATAAATACCTCGTTACTGCATAACAAAAACACTGTTGCCGGAATGCTTCAGCCAGGCATTAAGACTGTGAGAGTATAGTATTAAGGTTTAGCTACTGATTTATAAGATGATGGGAACATTTTGCAGTTTATTTAATGAAATCATAGCAAAAAACTTAGTTTCCTAGATATCTGAATATTTTTATATAAATCACCAGATATAAAAGCAAATGTTTGTTCTCATAATATGTGGATGTGTACCTGGATTTAGGATGGCTTTTTTTTTAATACAGGACCTTTAGTCATGCTTTCTGCATTTCTTTTCTTTCAGGTTTTGCAGTTTACCTAGAAACTGTTAAGCTGATTGGTCTAAACATTACAAGAATTGTCTATGGTATTGTTCTGTCAGTTTTATAAGAATAGATTGGGTAAATGCAGCTTCAAAAAGCAATGTAGCCAATTGAAAAAGGCTTTCAGTGTTTGAAAACAGATTTGGCAGCATGTCAAGTTTCAACATGTCAAGTCAAGAGGTCAGTCAGTGCACTCAGGTGCAGTCCAGACATCATCATGGAAACTGACTAGGCTCTGCCTTTTGTCCAGATACAGTCTAGACGTCAAGACGATGTGTCTTGACACACTGACTAGATGTCTAGAGCCTGCCAACTGTGTCAGATTTTACTAAAGGTTAAATTATGCTCTGTATCTATAAATTACTTTGGCAGACTGCCAACCATTTCAGATTTGCCACCAGGTCAAGTTTCAGTCTTTAAAAGCCAGTGGTAAGTTTCTGTCTGTAAGAGCCAGTGGTGCGGTTACATGTGGCAATTAGGTACCAATGACCTGGGGGAAAGCTGAGGCTCCATTGCGAGGATTCATGAGTAGATGTGACTCAATACCAAGGCTAAAAGAGGAACTTGTTCTTAGATTTTATAGGGAAAAAGCTAAATAAAAAAACATTTTAAAATGTTCTTCTCTGAAACCAAGCTGCCAAATTGTTCCTTCATCTGTCCCAATATCCCTCCCTGGCAAAAAGAAATGATCGTAAATATCCTGACTGATACATCCTAGTTTTAAAATGTCCTAGTCTGAAATGATTAGCTGCTCTTCTGGCTTAGTTTTAGGTTCCACAATTTACAAAGATCTATATAACTTGAAGATCTGTTTTTTGCTCAACTGACAAACTCATCTTGAGTTATATTGATCCCCCTTTATTGTCTTTCCGGGCATCCTCTATCAGGGTACTAATCGTAACAGTTGTTTCGAGAAACTTCTAACTTACATCCAGCAAGGTCTAAGCCAGACTCCTTAAAAACCTGAAATTAGATCAAGTGACATATATTTTATTAGCTACAAGCCAAAAACAAAATTTAGAGCAGCTTTACTGTCATAAATGTAAGATTCAGGGTTCTCGTGGTTAAATCACCTGTGAAATAGGTTACTGTAACCTATATTCCTCCATATATGGGCAAAAATAACAAGATTCTGAGCACTGAGATTTAGTCAGGGCACACATCATACCTGTTAAACTTCTTACATATCACAGAAAATTCAGGGTTAAATATTCTTAGAAACCTAAAATTAGGTCAGTGTGACCTGTATTCTGCAAACCATGTTCAATAATATGATTTAGAGCACTCTGGAAGGCCTTCTTCGAAGTATTCATGATTACTTTATAGGTATTTGGCATCAAATCATAAAATTGAAATAATATGCCACACATTTAAATATGTCAGAATGTAGTTTGTCAAAATAGGCCTAACCAGTTTTACAACAAGTCACAAATTTCACTACAATTATTCCAGATTGAGTAAACTTTCAAACATGCAGTGATATATCAATATTTAATGCATGAATTGCCTATTCAGCTGTCAAATTCAGCTCAAGCTCCACTTGATTAATTCTTACATTTGTGATCAATAATGTTCTTTTCACTGTATTCTTATTTTAAAACTTTATTTTGTTTCTAAATGTTTAATCAACAACCAAATGTTAAATCATTTCACATTCAAATAATAAAAGACTACAGGTTTTATTTTTAAATCCATCAAGTATATGAAATGTTTTACCAACAACCATATGTTAATCATTTCTCATTCAAATAATAAAAGACTACAGGTTTTATTTTTAAATCCATAAGTATATAAAATGGTTAACCAACAACCAAATCATTTCTCATTTAAATAATAACAGACTACAGGTTTTATTATATATTTTATTGAACATAAACTACAGTAACAATGCATAGTGAGAGGTGGTTGATATGTCAAGATGAGTGTGAGTACTTAGCAGGTCAGCTGATTATGCAGTGACAAGGTGACTGGGCTGTACATCACTGTACATAAAAGTGATGGTAATAAATAAGCTCGATCTCATTTCAGTGATCCTCTTGCAGATCTGTATGATGTTAATCATAATTCCTTGACACTGACTGTCTGCTAAATGACTTTGATAAGAAAACCAGGAAGTGCTTTATATAGATCCAGTTACTTACTGGTCATTTAACTTACATCATGTAACATGCAGTGGTGATAATCACTTCTGTGTTAACTTTCATGACTGTTTGATAAATCTTTCTGAGATAAACCAATTCATTTATAAAATACATTATACATGAAAAGTAAACTTTGTACAGTATTGTATCATTTATATAATTAGCCCCAGGCAGATAAGAATAAAAAGGTTATATATCAGTCAAATACATTATAATTAAACATGGTTGACTCTCCATAATGAAAATATGTGATACACAGTGACTTTCATGTACCAATTGTTTTTCCATTTCATCTTCTGAGCATTGTAAATTTCATTATTAAACCAGTACACATCATTTGGTTCATTATCATATGTATATTGTATTTATTGTGGAGAATGCAATGAGTTTTTCAACATGTTATGCTAGAATCGAATATCATGATGACAGAGTTCATGTAAAGTATGGTTTCCCATTTGCATATACATCAGGTATGACTAATTGTGTAGGGCTGAAAGGAGACTTCCAGGGCAATACTTGCCAAGTACTCGAGTCCAAACTTTGGACATACCTGTGTGTGTACATGCATATTTAAATGTTACTGAAAACAGGCTATTGATATTTATTCATTACTGGTAGGATTTAGACTGGTTCCAGTCAATTTAATTATTCTTACTGAGAGAGTTTGTTTAAGATTATTGAGAATCTTTGAAACATAAAATTAAATATGCAGTTTGGTTGACCTGAGAGAATCTGGCCACATTATGGAGTTTTGGGTGCCATTTTAGTGAGCCTGTAATCAGGAAAGGGTTAAACCTGTACCAGTCAATTTAACGGGGTCTGTCATGACCCTTTATTTCTTTTACTACAAAATAAACAGATAACATATGAAAAACTACCCTGTTTAGGAGTTTATTTTGACTCTAGTTCTTTTGCCAGTTGTTAGTAGGTCAGATTTCTACATATTTTGCATTGGTAAAACAGATGTCTGTGGTACCATGACAAAGAGTGCTTGAGTTCAAGTCTGATTAATGACTATCAAATACTTGAATAAAAAATTTGGTACCCATTTTAACCCTGTAGTGGTGTACCGCATGTTAACTGCATGCGACAGGAGTTCTGTATCAACAGAGATTCTAAAACTAATGGCAAACAACACAAATATCTATATTGAACAATATCAATAAAATATTATTGTAATACATTATTACACTGATCATGTAATAATTTAGATTCCACTTACAAATACATTACAAAATATGCATTGTGACAGAATTTAGGAACCAGCAGTAGAACCTTTATAGCAAGAAGATGATCATAGCAGCTCATTCTCAACTGTTTCAAGTCAAACCAGCACTTAGCCTCTAAAGGATGGTAGGGATAGGGATAGATTTTCACCATCTGAAGTTTTATTACAGAATCTGGATCTCAGAAAATGCTGATATGTGTAATCATTCTAGTTTATTGGCAAGACTGGTACAAGAGAACTTATGTCATTCCAGTATTTCTCTTTGTGTAATATCACATATAGATCTGGAAGCATGTTGTAATGCAAAATCTATCAAGTATGCTGTGCAGGGGAGGATACAGGATTTAGAAAAAGGAGGGGTCTATCCCACGAGGACTTGTGAGAAAACATGAAATAGTCCCCAGGTCTGGAGAAGGGGGTGGTCCAGGCTGCAAAAATTGGACTGAATCCCTTAAGGGATGGTTGCAGTGGCTGACAAAGGGGGGTCTGGACCCCCTGCCTAAACAACCCTCTTGATCTGCTTCTGCTGAGCACTACTGACTACAGGAGTACTGAGTCTTGAAAAGTGTAACTTAAAACAATGCATAGTGATGCTGAAGATCCCCTCCAATGGGGTATTGTCTCATTTACATCCAAGCCCTTCCTATCTTCAGTGTAAGCAGTGTAGCCATGTGCTTTGCTTAATCACAGCACATTATCAGCACAGAGTTCACATCAACAGATAGCTCTTGTTTTCAGGAAATTCTGTATCAGTCAGTCACTCACAGCCTCCAATGCTGCAGATTTCATTGAGAGTTTTGTGAGCTTCCTGCACTCCTTTAGAAGCAGCATGCCGTATCAGACGATGGGGATCTCTGAAATTATATTAAAATATTATATAACTCTGCAACAAATAATAATCTTAATTCTCTAAATCTGTAGTCATAGATTATTTTGATCATCCATAAAAAAATGTTCCTGAAATGAAAATTTACATTTTGTAAATTCAATGCCCAATTAAGATAGTTTCACAATAATGTAACTTATGTAAGGATTTTAAGGCAGCTATCAGGCAAATGTACAGAATTTGGTTTAAATCATGAAACCAAAATTCAAGCAAATTTTCAGTATGTTTAGCATCAAGGAACAATCAAATCTTATGTGGCATCGAATTTCTTATTGCAAAATAAATACAAATGTACTCTATTGAAGAACCAAGTGATGTTTATACTGAGGTAATACTGAATAGTAGTATCTGCTGAAGAGGGTAGGATTCTCCTTTGCGTGGAGAAAAAGGCAGATAGAAGGTCAGACGTCAGTCATATTGAACAGATATGGTCCAAATTGCTCCCTAACCCATATATTATTAATATACATATACCATTTATTAATATACCATAATGTCACAGAAATAAATGAAACTCCAAAGTAGGTCTGCTAGATTTCCATTTATTCTTCGCAGAATTTTCAAAATACATGTATATTGAACCTTTTTTTTTTCTTTTTTTTTAATTAAGCACCTTCCATTATGATTCTTGCAGAATTCCTTTCATAAGAAACTTTCCTCACACAGATACCGTATTTTTGGCCAGTCTGGGATTGCTACATTGGTATCCAGGTTTTTACAATAGGAAATATCTTACCCTTGTCCAAGCAGGTCTGTTCTTATTCCCTTCAGGTGACCAACAGCTAGGTTGTATGAGGCATGGGGGTGTCCCTGATCAGAGGCCTTCCTGTTATCAATAAAAATAACATATATAAAAATAGGTAGACTCAAAGTAAGACGAATATTACTGGACTATTTAGGAGCACAAAGACTTTTCTAATCAAAATAACTGTTAAATACCTTTATAATAATCAGCGTTTTCTATTTATAAATAATGTGGTATTACAATAAAGACTGCAGCATACATTTACATTTTATCAGTATATGGGATGCTGTTGTAAGTGGTAAAACCAGTTGAATTTTGTTAAATATGCATTTACCTGGAAATCTCACTGTGACGTAATAGTAATTGGAGTCGATTCAAATAGGGAGGGGTTAACAAAATGCTTTGACACAGTAGCTATTTGGCTGTTATATACCTTACCATAGTTCCCCTTTCATACAAAATCTACATGCCATATTTGCGGTTTATTTGAATCAGTAGTTTATCTGTTGTTTTTTATAATTTGAAAAGAATGTTCTTGCAACACAACTGAACATCATATGCCATCCATGACTTGTTGGTAATGTTAGTAACATTTTCCATTCTAACCTCTACACAATGGTTCTCACACAGTTTCAGCATTTAGATAACTTATTATAATAATTTATTACATAATTTTAGTTCTAGTTACTTACTTGTACCACTCCATGGCTCGATGTGGGTCCTTGTCCACTCCAGCTCCTGCAGAAAATATCATTAAAATGAATTTTATTCAGGAATTCGTAACGGATATTTGAATAAAATCACAAATAAGGTCATGATCATCTCTGATCAAAATTACAGCAATCAGCAGTTCAATCGATTTGATAGCTCATTCAAGTAAAAAAAATGTTTTCCATCATGATATTCCCAATGGTAAATGTAACTTTTAAATTGAGAATTTTTTTTCTTAAGAATTTAATTTTTATCTTCAAAGTTTCAGAAACATACATCAACCATTAAAAATATGACATTTTTATTTGTGATAAAGAGCATCCTTTAAACATTGTACCATCTAGTCACTAAGATCATTAAGAATATCATAAAATCAAGGTCATTCAGGGGAAACATCTGATAACAGTGATATATGCCTATATTACAATACCTGTCATGTAACGCTGGCCGGTCAGGTGCTGGGCTTGAGCATACCCCAGGTGAGCGTATCCATGTGTCACATGGAAGTGGAGATTGTCAAAATGGTAGTAGGCATAGTAACTGAAGCAGACCATGCCCACTATCACCAGAATCTGAAAAAAAGTACGTGTACGACTAAAAAGATGGGAAATGGGAAAGAAATCATCCATAAAATATAGACCCTTCAACATGTGTTGTTACAGGGTTATAATGGTCGCATTAAGCTATTAATAAACACCTAAACCATATTTATATAGGTACTACTGTGTACTCAAAACTATTAATTTTTATCAACTTTTTTTTATTTAAAGTGGGTCTACAGACTTAAGAATTAAGTTAATAAAGGCATCGTATCCATTATCAGACTTCCTATAAGCCTCGTGTTAGCTTAAAAAAGCACCATGAACCATGGTTCTGCTTTAGTCATAGACAATGTTGGGGTAACCACAAAGTTTGACTAAACGGTAGACTTGACAATACGGTGTAGTGAACAATATAATTTATCTTTAGACCCTTGCAATAATAATTAATGTATATGATTGATGGAACATTTTAATGAAGTCTGAAATATCATTCATGAAAAGGTCATAAGAATGCGTCTCGTCACGTAAAGCACCAAGGGACGTAAAGCACCAAGGGTAGTAAACAATCATTTTTAATCTTTTATCTGTATAACTTGCAGCCAAGAAGGGCCTTTATAATGGGCTTTTAGCAGACATACACGTGGCGGATACTGAGCTGGTAACGGCTAACAATAACATGGCAGAATCGATACCGTACCAGCTCAGCAGACGACGTCAATAATAAATAATCTTCATGTGTATAAACTATATTATAATAGTCAAAAAATATGGCGTGCATACGTCACTGCCGACTTTTCTGTCAACTTGCATCTTAGTCAAAGAAGTCCACTTTTCAGAATAAATTGACACTTTCGTATTCTAGAACCCCACCACTCAATTATAAACACCAACAAAAATCGAAACTGCTTGCATTTTGTTCGGTTTTGTGGGCGGTTATCCCAAATCATGCACGTAATCATGGGTGCAAGCCTTGGCATTCTTACCTCCAACATTGTGACCCACCAGGGGTCGGGTTTCTTTCTCCGGGCAAGGTATACTTTTCCTCCATAAGGTAGGTCTGGGTCCCAGTCCTCGCCTTCCGGAGGTTTCCATCGCTGACGAACACCTTCTTCCACACCGCTCGCCATGATGTTTATACGCGCTGCCTGGGAGACCAGCAAACCTGCAGCGTCTATCGACTGATATCAAACGCTCGGTTGGTATAACCGTCAGTTAAACACAACTGGCACGTTCGAAAGAGATGATTGAGCCCTAACTAAGTGAATAAAATGTGCGCGCTGGCCGGGGTAACACGTTCTTGTCACAGCAACTCAAAAGCTTGCCCATAAGAATGAACTCCTCAATTGCTTTTTTTTCAGTGACTGACGCATTGTGGAGTCCATAGATTGCACCTGCAGTTAACTGTGATTATAACACTCCATACACAACTGTGAGATTTAACATATATCCATTGATTAATGTTCAGTACATTTATGTGTATTTTATATTTGACCACTAGAAAACATTACTGTTCTGTTCTCAGCCCTACTTTGCACCAAGGAAGTTGAAATATACACAGGCCTAAAGCCTTATACAGGTCTGCCACCAAATGCAAGATGTCCACAGGGGCTGTTAATGCTTCAATTCTCTCTGAACAAATACTATCAGTTGTTGATGTTACAGGTGCTTCATGCTTTTCCAGAATGGTTATTTTTTATTACAGGCCTTTCGACATACAACATTATGTGAACATTGGTTTGCTAAAACCATAGGAAATATTTTTATTTAATTTTCTTTCTAAGAGTAACAGATCGTATCGTGCTATAACCCCAGTTAGCCCTTAGGTGGACCGGCGACGCAACAGAAACCTGAAACCTGTTGCGTCGACGTCGGCGGCTACTCAAAGCTATAGGCCTATATCATAGACATGTCTATGGCCTAAATACCGTACAACAAAACGAGATTATAAAATGCTAATTGAGCAGACGGCTGCCGGCACAATGGTTTTAAGGCATGTTTAAGTTTATTGTTGATAAAATATGAATGTATACATGCGATCTGATCTGTTGTCCACATTCCCTAAAGCCATATATATATCGCATTTCGACCCACCTATAGTATAGGCGCTTCGCGATTTGTTGGATTCTTGGATTCCAGACCCCCTCCGTTTGAGACGTTTTAACCGTTTAAAAGAAAAATAATAATGAATTATTCGACCGGGACCCTTCCTTTCTGGATCAGAAGACCTTTTTTAGATTTTCTAAGGCCCTATAATGATCCTGGATCCATTTATAAAGCAAAATATATAGCTCTTCTATAGCCATCGAGATGCCCAAGATGTCAGATCTATGGGCCTACTCTGTTCCAACACCCATGTCCACCTAATTTTTTTGCGATATTTCTTTATAATTTGTACGGAGCCCGGGAGACGACATCGTGAAATATACTAATCCATGCGCACGAATTACTAATCCATGCGCACGAATTACTAATTCGTGCGCAAGAATTACTCGGTGTGAAAAAAATCATTAATACGTTTAGTACTGGAGTGTGGTGTTTTAATATTTAACAATTGTTCTGTCAGACAGTCATACCAACTAGAGAGTATACAACGGAAAGCATGTTTAACATGCATGTACTGGAGCGCTCTCGACTTCCAGCACTGAAACTATGGTAAAACAGCTAAAATGGTCAAGTATAAAAATAAGAAGAGAGCTGGCTATACAATCCAAATTTTATGAAATGATTAACGGACTAGCTCCAGATTATCTGCTAATATATTAACTCAAACTCTGTCTCATGCTCAGCCCTATACAGTCCGCGCAAAACGCATTTGCTAAAGATACCGAGGTTCACACAGAAAGACTGTCGCTTTTCTTTCCTTTCAATTTTCTTTTCTTTCCTTTCAATAGCCTGCAAACTTAGGAACAGTTTCCCATAATTTAGCCTACTTCAATAGATTCCTTTAAGGAAAATGTTCGTGACTATTTAAACCCTGCCTCTCGAGAAATATACAGTTATTATTGCGACAATCATCGTTAACATGAAATTATCCAAACTATGATACGACAAGTTGCCAGTTACTTAAATCAATACCTTTTTTCAATTGGAAAGACGGATGGTTTTAATCTAACTGATATGCTCGATATGGACTGAGACGTTTATATTTGTTGTATTACGCCTACCAGTAATAATATATATAAGTATCAGTGTATGTGGAATGTCAATCTGTATTAACGTATATTATGTATCTATATAAATTATATATATATATATATATATATATATATATATATATATATATATATGTGCACTTTTCCAATCTGATCATTTATATATACATATATACATTCATGTTAATTTTTCACTTTCTTTTAATTTATATGCAGGAGAGCAGTTGCAGTAGCCTTATCGGCTTCTTTGTTATCCTATTGAAATAAATATTTTTCCACCTTGGAAATATATTTTTCACACCTAGTAATTCGTGCGCACGGATTAGTAATTCGTGGCCACGAATGATTAATTCGTGCGCACGGATTAGCAATTCGTGCGCACGGATTAGTAATTCGTGCGCACGAATTAATAAATATTTTTTTCCACCTTGGAATTATATTTTTTCACACCTAGTAATTCGTGGTCACGGATTAGTAATTCGTGCGCACGGATTAGTAATTCGTGCGCACGGATTTGTAATTTGTGCGCACGAATTAATAAATATTTTTCACCATGTCGTCTCCCGGGCTCAATAAATTTGTTCCATAGGCGGCAATGACTTTTTTTTTTTTGGGGGGGGGGGGGACATAAGAAGTAGACCTACCAGTATTCCTCAATGTACAGTTAGTATAGGCCTAGGCCTATATATTCTCCTGTACAGGACTGTTAATTGTACCATACTCCCATCACATCAACCCAGAGAAAGCCTTAGAAATTTTCCACCATGCACGGCAACTGGGTCTGTGAGTTTTATATTTATATTCTTTAAGTATCGCTTAAAGTCCTTTCTATTTTCAATATACAGAGTTCCGAATTTTCCAAGGTAGGAAGTCGCGGATCTGTCGGAAGGCGCTTGGCTCCATTTGGACAACCGTGTGTACCCGCTGAAACTGCCAACCTGTGCCTAGACTAAGTCGATGTGTGCTTGCTTCTCATTGGCTAGTAATTCGTGCGCACGAATTAATAACTCGTGCGCACGAATTAGTAGCCAATAAGCATTGAGCCAGCAACATAAGAGAGCTGTTCTCATTGTCACTAATTCGTTCGCACGAATTAATAAATATTTTTTCCACCTTGGAAATATATTTTTTCCACACCTAGTAATTAGTAATTAGTAATTCGATCGCACGGATTAGTAATTCGTGCGCACGAATTAATGAATAATATTCACCATGTCGTCTCCCGGGCTCAATAAATTTGTTCCATAGGCGGCAATGACTTTTTTTGGGGGGGGGGGGCATAAGAAGTAGGCCTTCCAGTATTCCTCAATGTACAGTTAGTATATAGGCCTAGGCCTATATATTCTCCTGTACAGGACTATAAATTGTACTATACCCCCATCATATCAACCCCATGGCTAACTGCATGCGTATATATAGGTATAAGTAAAATAAAACAGTCATGGTCCATCTTATATTTATGTATATGTCTACTTTTATAATTAGTTCAGGTCGTAGAGCATAAATATGACAGTATTTAAGACGAAAGTTTTTAAAAGTGACCTTGGGCAAAAAATGAGGTCATGGTCAAGGTCATTATTATGGCCAGAAGGCTTAATGTAAATGTCATTACATAAACAGTCATAGGCCTAAACTGTCTTCCATATAAAAACAGCCCATACTAGGACTAAATGATAATATCTACACTGAAAAATAGCATTAATCATGTCACGGACTTTCAATAAATAAAAACCGTATATAACTTCCTGATACGGAATACTATAACTGCAAGGTATCTATTGATATTCACATTTAAAGGCCAACTTCACCACTGAAAATGATAGTGTGCCATAAACTGGGACTACCCTGATGTCGATAGAACTTGTTTTTTACAAAAGCTTATGAAGTTTTCCGAAATATCAAATTATCAAATATCTACTATATTGAAGAAAACATATTATACCAATTTAAATTGGTTTATTATTTGCCTGCCATGTTTGTGTAATGACTGTATATACGTTTGTGGCCCCTCTGTTTGTGTATATAATGACATTTTCGCCTTTTGAATGAAAGATAAAAAGCGTTCCATTCAATTTTCGATCAGAATCTTTTAATTTTTCTCTCAAATATTAAGTCATGTATTTTGGGCGTTGTATATAATTTATAGGAGCAGCAAAACAATGAAAGTTATGAATTTGATTGCCCGGTCTGTAGGGTGGATGTCAGCATCAGCAGATTATAATTCTTAAAATTCTACGGTCAATATCAATTACAGACCTATAATTTAACTATTATATTATAACATATCCTTTTATAATATATTCTTATACGAAATAGAGATTTGATAGGAGAAAAAGACACTGAGTTATCCCTTTCTTTAAATAGGTAAAAATTATTAATATATTTATATCCATTAATGGGGACATGTGTGTTTTGATGATTTGATAATTATAATGCCAATAAAAACTGATTTATTATGTTTTAGAGGCATAATGTGAGTGTATTGTCGAAGTGTGCCTATATACATTGCACGTTAAATTTGAAAACAAGGCCTACAGGCCTATTGCGAACCTGTGCTTTGGGAAATACACCAGGTATAATGCTTCAATGCTGGACCATTACTTCTCATGTATATGAACAATGCAAGTATTAAACATGTTGAATAAGAAACAATTACACAAACATCACTGCTGAAATTCTGGCATGGGTGCACACAACACAAAAATTATTGTAGCTGACACCACCAGTCTTGTATACAACAAAGATATCAGAAATATATACATATGCCCAATTTCAGACTGATACATCAAACCCCTCCTGAAAATAAGCAGGGACACACACTGTGCAAAAATTATTGTAGGTGGCACCACCAGTTTTGTATACGACGAAGCTATTCGATATGTATATACATGCCCAATTTCAGGCTGATATATCAAATTCCTCTGTAGAAATAAGCAGGCACATACACTGTGCAAAAGTCATTTTAGGTGGCGACACCTAGCTGTCTTGTGAACGAGAAAGCCATCAAAGACACATAGACAGGTCAAAATATCAGGCCAATACATCAAACTTACCTTGAGTCTGATGCTTGGGGCTGACCAGGCTTAGGTGAGAAGGGCAGTTGCCCCGAGTGAACTGTGACAAATTTGCCGGCTCAGGCTACTGCACTAAGTGAACTCTTGACCTGTTGCATAATCTGACATATTTGGCACCAAAGCTATAAATAGATCCAGGCTGAACTTTGGTGCCAAATCTGATGCAGTATGAAGTCTGCCAATGCTATAAATAGAATGAAGCTACTGCAGTGAGTGAACTCCTGACCCATACCTGGCTGCACTGAGTAAACTTTTGACCTGTACCTGGCTGCACTGAGTGAACTCTTGACCTGTTGCATAATCTGACACAGTTGGCACCAAAGATATAAATAGATCCAGGCTGAACTCTGGTGCCACATCTGATGCAGTATGCAGTCTGCAAATGCTATAAATAGAATGCAGCTACTGCAATGAGTGAATTCTGACCCATACCTGGCTGCACTGAGTGAACTCTTGACCTGTTGCCTAATCTTATACAGTTGGCAGTCTGCCAGAGCTATAAATAGATCCAGACTGACCTCTAGCCTGTTGCCAAATCAGAAATAGTAGCCACACCATTGCATAAGCTAATGCAGTGACCCTGCCCTGAGGGGCACGGCACCCATGAAGTGATCACATGGTGCCCATGAGGTGTTCACATGTCACCCATGAGGTGATCACATGCCTTGTGCTTGGCTGCACTGATTGAACTGTTGACCTATATCTGGCTGCACTGAATGAACCCTTGATCTGTTGCCAAATCTGAAACAGTTGGCTGTTTCTCAACCTATTTGAAGATACAGACACAACCTTGGCCTGTTGGTAAATCTGTTTACTTATACTGAAAGACTTTGGCTAAAATGTTTTTTTTTCAAGCTGACATATTCATAACCTTGTTATCAAAATATCTAGAATGATAAAAGATGCAGTCATTTTATTGTTAAAGGTCCAATAATTCTGCCAAAAATCATTCAAGTAAACTTGAACAAAGGCCACCAATGAATAATTTTTGTGCAATGTTACAGAAGTTATAATTGAGACAATAATTTTGTAGAGGAACAGCTTTGCAGTCCTCAGTTTGAAATAGACATAATAATGGCCATAAGACCAACAAAAGCTTTTCTGATATGATTGAAAGAACCATGTCCTAGGATAATTTTTTTTTGAAAAATTAAACGATTCAACTTGACAGTTTCATCATAAACATTTTAAGCTGAAAGAGGCTGAAATTGTGAGGTTCTGTACTTAAAAACAGGTCAATGTAGGTGGCACCACAAAATCTGCAACTTCAAATATGAGTCATGTGACCAACATTTGCACAATACTTGGTAATACTAGCTTCTTTCATTTCTGAGATTACTATGTCAGTATGCCTACTTGACTGTTCAAATTCGTGTAACTCTACTAAAATTCATCAAAATAGAGAGGGCTTGCCTCTGGGATCATTTCTGGAAAATATTGAACAATTTGGCTGGACCGTTTACAAGAAGAAGACTTTAAAAGTTTTTCAGTTTTTTCCCTATAAAATCTAAGTAAATGCAGATAGCAAAAAAAAAAAAAAAATAAGCTGAATCCAACAACATTTGATATGTGACAGATTATTGCATAAATTCTGGGGATGGTAGCTCCTGCTTTTCCTGAGAAATTATGGGCTAATGTACAGATGACCAATGACCCCTGTACAAAAAAGGTCAATGCAGGTGGCACTACCAATACCTGAATTTCATATATGACTCATGTGACCAATACTGGCATAAAGTTTGATGATGATAGCTCTGGCCGTTTCTGTGCTTTTTTTGGACAGATGACCAAGTTCAACTTCCTGTTACTCGACCAAAATCACCGAACTTGAACCATTCGAACAAACTTGAGAGAGATGATATAAAAGATTATTTCTGTAAAATATTGAACAATGTGGCTGAACCGTTTCGTCGGAGAAGATTTTTAAAGGTTTTTTAGCTTTTTCTCTATAAAATCTAAGAAAATGCAGAATTTTTCAGATGGCTAGTTTTTTGCATTAAATTTCATGATGCTAGCTCCAGTTGTTTTCGAAATAGTATGGGTTAACGTACAGACGACGGACGCTGCCATACCATCGCATTAGCTCACAGGTTCGCCAAAAAATACTACAGATGCATATTGAATGCAAAATTATAATACAGATACATCTCACTGATGGCAAAATCTTGAATTAAGTTGAGTATGGATACCAATTATTTATAATCCATGTACAGCCGTCTTTATATACCCACAGAGAGCTGTATACCTGTGATTGTAAACATTGCCTGGCATGAGGAATATCTAAAATCATAAATCTACATTTTTTAAAAGCTTTTAAAAACATTCTTGTCAATATTAACCATAGATAACCTGAAATCTAAATGTCTATAGAGGCATGATGCAACGGATCCTGTTAAACTGGTGCCAGGCTAGATGTATCTGCTTCACACAGCTAACATATATGGTAAAATGACTCAATTCAATCTTTATAATTCAGCCAAAATTCATTCTTTTGAACCATAAAAGACAATTATTATAAGAATTATTCAGGGGATTATTCTTGTAAAATATTAAACAAATTGGTCTCAGTGGCATCAGTCAAAAACGTTTACAGGTTTATAACTCATATGGGAAAATACAGCAAAATGGCTAAGGTAAGCTTCCCATGACTCAGCCAAAAATCACTGAACCAAAACCATTTGAACAAACTTGAATTATCAACTTCTTAGGATAATCAATGTGTGAGATTTAAGAAATAGCCCTGTGGTTTTTGAGAAGATGATCTTTGTAGCCACTGAGCTAAAATGGGCTGTTACAGCATATGACTAAATTCAGCTTCCCATAACTCAGCCAAAAGTCACTGAACTGAGACCATTTGAACAAACTTCAGAAAGCACTACCCTAGGATCATTTCTGTGCGATATTAAACAATTTGGCCATATGGTTTCATAGAAGAAGTTTTTTGTAGGTGTCAGTATGGGCACTTATGACCCCCCTACAATAAAGGCCGATGCAGGTGGCGCCACCTATACCTCAATTTCAAATATGACTCATGTGACCAACATTGGCATAAAATTTGGTGATGATAGCTCCAGCCGTTTCTGAGATTGTAATTTTAGCATGCAAATGACTAAGTTCAACTTCCTGTTCCTCGGCCAAAAATCACCGAACTGGAACCATTCGGACAAACTTAAGAGAGATGGTTCCAGGAATCATTTCTGTGAAATATTGGACAATTTGGCTGAACAGTTTCGGAGAAGAAGATTTTTAAAGCTTTTTTGCTTTTTCCCTATAAAATCTAAGAAAATGCAGTTAGCCAAAAAATAAGCAAAATCCGATAAAGCTTTTTAGATGACTAATTTTTTGCATAAAATTTCGTATTGCTAACTCTTGCCGTTTTCAAGATAGTATGGGTTAACGTACAGATGACGGACGACGGACGCCGGGCGCCGGACGACGCCACACCATCGCATAAGCCCACAGGTTCGCTAAAAATGCTGCCAGTTATAGCAATGCGTATGATTCTAGGGGCATGTTAATGAAAGGACTCCATTTTGCTCAGTTACCATAGAATTACCTGTCACATAAATCCAGTCATATTTCATTCTGGATTAATCAAGTGGAATCCATACTCGGGAGAGTATTATTTGCTGTTGGATATTCGCCTAATTTGTCTGATTTGCCTCCAAGGTAAATAAAGGTAAGCTTCAGACTGACTGACTGAAAGTGAAGTCGGCGCTCAAGTCATTCACAGGTCTCCGGAAAATCCGGCCCGCACTGGCTTAGATGTCTGCAGCGAAAACAAGAATGTAGGTGGCGCCACCTGTCATAAAATCAAGAAAGCTAACCAGGATGTTTAAAACTGCAAAATTTTAGGCAGATATGTCAAACCACTGCCGAGATATGAGTGACATTATCCAACGGCAGACAAACAGACAGATGTTGTGCAAAAATTGTTGCAGGTGGCGCCACCAGATTTGCATATGATAAAGGGCTATATGAGATCTACACACATGCAAAATTTTGGCCCAATCGGTCAAACGCTTCCGGAGATATGAGCTTGGATGTCATCAGTGTGAACGTGAATGTAGGTGGTGCCACCTGTCATAAAATCAAGAAAGCTATCCAGGATGTATACGCATGCCGAATTTCAGGTGAATTAGTCAATTCACTGCAGAGATATGAGTGATTTTAACCCGAGGCAGATGAACAGATGGACACTGTGCAAACATGGTTACAGGTGGCGCCACCATTTTTTGTGTATGTTATAAAGCTATCCAAGGGCTACATTTGAATAAATTTTATTTCCTGATCGGTCAAACGGTTCCCGAGATATGAGGGTTTATGTGTGGAAACAAACGCACAAATAGACGCTGGGTATAGAGGAAAGGTCAGAGGTCAACGCAAATTGGTTAGGCACCAGTTCACATGTGACCCGATAATTGGTGTAAGTTTCGGAAAAATCGGTCCATTAGTCTGAGAGGAGTTCTCTGGAAACGAACACGGTGGCAGCGGAGGAACCCGGTCAAAACATAGTATCCATACAAAAATACAGATGGCTCCACCAGTCTGCAGAAACTATAATAAAAACATTTAATGGTCAATATCCATGCAGAGAATCATGGTGATCTCCACATTAGTTGTTCAGATACTTCAGCTTTTGTATCAAATTGTCCATTATTCTGATACTTCGGAGTCCTATAGCTTGAAGGATATGGGTAACAGAGACCTAATTTTAAGTTTCCACAGGCACTTTTCATGGGCCTCCTTGCATGACAAGAATGAAAATTCTAGGTCCAGTTGTTGCGATTTTTGACAGATAACCATATCTTTAAAGGTATCAAAAAAAGGAAAAAATATTTGTAAAAATTTGAAAAAAATAGAGGTGGCGCACCCAGTCCGCAGAAACTGGTGGAACAGCTCATGATCAATATGTATGCCGAAAAATCATGACCATCAGTGTTGTAGTAATTGAGATACTGCAGTTTTTGTATCAAATTTTCCATTATTCTTGGGGGTATTTTGGAGCCATACAGCTTAAAGAATATGTGTAACAGAGACCTAATTTAAGGTTTCTATGGAGACTTTTCATGGGTGTCCCTGTGTGTCAAGAATGAAGATTCTAGGTCCAGTTTTTAGCTCAGCTGACTGAAAGTCATCTGAGCTATAGCGATCACTCTTTGTCCGTCTGTCTGTCTGTCTGTCTGTCCGTCTGTCCGTCTGTCCGTCTGTCTGTCCGTTAACCAGGCACAAATCGTAACCACTGGACCTGGAATCTTCTAACTTGACATCCAGGGAGTACCATGAAAAATCTCCTTGGAAACCTGAAATTAGGTCTCTGTTACCCATAACCTCTGAGCTATGGGACTCCGAAGTACCCCCCAGAAAAATGGAAAATTTGATACAAAAGCTCAAGTATCTGAACAACTATTGCATTGATCACCATGATTCTGTGCATGGATATTGATCATGGAATGTTTCATCTGTTTCTGCAGTCTGGTGGCGCCACCTAATTTTTTCGATTTTTATGATTTTTTTTCTTTATTTTTGAGACCTCTTGAGATGTGGTCATCTGTTAACAGGGCACAAATTGTAATGACTGGACCTAGAATCTTCTCTCTTGAAATTCCGGGAGGCCCATGAAAAGTCTCTTTGGAAACCTGAAATTAAGTCTCTGTTACCCATAACCTCTGAGCTATGGGGCTCCGAAATACCACCCAGAATAATGGAAAATTTGATTCAAAAGCTCCAGTATCTGAACAACTATTGCATTGATCACCGTGATTCTGTGCATGGATATTGATCATGGAATGTTTCATCAGTTTCTGCAGTCTGGTGGCGCCACCTGTATTTTTTTTATTTTTACGAATTTTTTTCTCTATTTTTGAGACCTCATAAGATGTGGTCATCTGTTAACATGGCACAAATCGTAACAACTGGACCTAGAATCTTCTCTCTTGACATGCTGAGAGGCCCATGAAAAGTCTCCTTAAACACTTGAAATTAGGTCTCTGTTACCCATAACCTCTGAGCTATGGGGCTCCGAAGTACCCCCCGGAATAATGGAAAATTTGATACAAAAGCTCAAGTATCTGAACAATTATTATATTGATCACCATGATTCTTTGCATGGATATTGATCACGAAATGTTTCATCAGTTTCTGCATTCTGTTACCCATATTCTTTAAGCTGTATGGCTCCAAATTACCCCCCAGAATAATGGAAAATTTGATACAAAAACTGCAGTATCTCAATAACTACAACACTGATGGTAATGATTTTCGGCATACATATTGATCATGACCTGTTCCATCAGTTCTGCAGACTGGGTGCGCCACCTCTATTTTTTTCAAATTTTTACGATTTTTTTTCCCTTTTTTTGATACTTTTAAAGATGTGGTTATCTGTCAACAGGGTACAAATCGCAACAACTGGACCTAGAATCTTCATTCTTGTCATGCAAGAAGGCCCATGAAAAGTGCCTGTGGAAACTTAAAATTAGGTCTCTGTTACCCATATCCTTCAAGCTATAGGACTCCGAAGTATCCCTCAGAATAATGGACAATTTGATACAAAAGCTGAAGTATCTGAACAACTAATGGGGAGATCACAATGATTCTTTGCATGGATATTGATGTTTGTAAGTGTTTTTATTAGTTTCTGCAGACTGGTGGAGCCACCTGTATTTTTGTACCCGCCAAAACGAAGTTTTGTGGATACTATGTTTTTGACCGGGTTCCTCCGCCGTTGCCGCGTTCGTTTCCAGAGAGCTCCTCTGGGACTTGATTTCATGAGCTTTCCAAGCTCATATCTCGGGAACCGTTTGACTGATCAGGAAATAAAATTTATACTAATGTAGCCCTTGGATAGCTCTATAACATAAACAAAAAATGGTGGCGCCACCTGTAACCATGTTTGCACAGTGTCCATCTGTTCATCTGCCTTTGGTTAAAATCACTCATATCTCTGCAGTGAATTGACTAATTCATCTGAAATTCGGCATGCGTATACATCCTGGATAGCTTTCTTGATTTTATGACAGGTGGCGCCACCTACATTCTCATTCACGCTGATGACATCCAAGCTCATATTTCGGGAACCGTTTGACCGATCAGGCCAAAATTTTGCATGTGTATAGATCTAACATAGCTCTTTATCATACGCTAAACTGGTGGCGCCACCTGCAACCATTTTTGCACAGCGTCTGTCTGTTTGTCTGCCGTGCGATAATGTCACTCATATCTCGGCAGTGGTTTGACATATCTGCCTAAAATTTTGCAGTTTTTTACATCCTGGATAGCTTTCTTGATTTTATGACAGGTGGCACCACCTACATTCACGTTCACACTGATGACATCCAAGCTCATATCTCGGGAACCGTTTGACCGATCGGGCCAAAATTTTGCATGTGTATAGATCTAACATAGCTCTTTATCATACACAAAACTGGTGGCACCACCTGCAACCATTTTTGCACAGCGTCTGTCTGTTGGTCTGCCGTGGCCTAAAATCACTCATTTCTCTGTAGTGGTTTGACATAACTGCCTAAAATTTTGCAGGTTTATACATCCTGGATAGCTTTCTTGATTTTATGACAGGTGGCGCCACCTACATTCTAGTTAATGCTGCACACATCCAAGCTAATATCTCAGGAACCATTTGACCGATTGGGCCAAAATTGTGCTTGTGTTTAGATCTCACATAGGTCTTTATCATACACAAAACTGCAACCATTTTTGCACAGCGTCTGTTTGTCTGCCGTGGGCTAAAATCACTCATATCCATGTAGTGGTTTGACTTTTCTGCCTAAAATTTTGCATATGTATACAACTTGGACAGCTTTCTGGATTTGTGGTAGGTTGCACAACCTACATAAACATTTAGGCTGCAGACATCCATGCTAATATGCAACATACCTCACTCTGTTTCCCCTTGCCACTCAATCCATGCCTCACTTCACTCTGATTTAGGCAGATACACGTAGTCACTTGTCGGCTACCCGTATTCTAGTTTTTAAAGTTTACACATTTTTTCTCTATTTTTCAGATATATAAATACAGACTAAATCTTGGCCTGTTGGTTAATCTCTTTGATGCTTCAGTTGAATGGGTATCTACCATTCTGATGATAAAATTTCCTTTTGTGAATCTCTTCCCAGTCAGCTGAGCGTCATGACCCATGGGTCACTTGTTTATGATTTGTGCCCTGTTAACAGATGTTAATATCTTTAAAGGTCTCAAAAATAGAGAAAAAAATCGTAAAAAAAACCCGAACAAATACACTACAGGTGGTGCCACCAGTCTGCAGAAACTGATGAAACACTCCATGATCAATATCCATGTAAACAATTATGGTGATCTCTGCATTATAGTTGTTCAGATACTTCAGCTTTTGTATCAAATATTCCATTATTCTGAGCTGTACTTTGGAGTGATATAGCTTAAAGGATATGGGTAACAGAGACCTAATTTCAGGTTTCCATGGAGACTTTTCATGCGTCTCCCTGTGTGTCAAGAATGAAGATTCTAGGTCCAGTCGTTACGATTTGTACCCTGTTGACAGATAACTACATCCTTAAAAGTCTCAAAAATAGAGAAAAAAAATTGTGAAAATTTGATAAAATACAGGTGGCGCCACCAGTCTGCAGGAACTGATGGAACACCTCTTGATCAATATGTATGCCAAAAATCATGACCATCAGTGTTGTAGTTATTGAGATGTTGCAGTTTGTCTTTTTCCAAATTTTCTATTAATCTGGGGGGTAATTGGGAGCCCCCCACAGCTCAAAGGATATGGGTAACAGAGACCTTAGTTCAGCTAGGTTTCCATGGAGGCTTTTCATGGACCTCTCAGTGTGTCAAGAATTAAGATTCTAGGTCCAGTCTTCATGATTTGTGCCCTGTTAACAGATGTTCACATTTTTAAAGGTCTCAAAAATAGAGAAAAAAATTCGTAAAAAATTGAAAAATACAGTTGGTGCCACCAGTCTGAAGGAACTGATGGAACATCTCATGATCAATATGTAAGCCAAAAATCATGACCATCAGTCAAATAGTTAATGAGATATTGAAGTTTTTGTATGAAATTTTTTACTTTTCTGGGGGGTACTTTGGAGCCCATAGCTCGAAGGATATAGGTAACAGAGACCTAATTTCTGGTTTCTAAGGAGATTATTTATGGACCTCTCAGAATGCCAAGTTACAAGGTTCTAGGTCCAGCGGTTATGATTTGTGCCTGGTTAACGGACAGACAGACGGACAGAAAAACGGACGACGGACAAAGAGTGATTGCTATAGCTCAGATGACTAATAATCTTTGAAAAAACAGGTGGGTAGGGGTGTTGGATCAGAGTATATGCCTAGACTGTTGGAGCCGACCAAACATAGCTTCGTCGGACATTTATTAGATGTTAATCCTCTGTAAAGTCCTTCATCTATCATGATCATCTAAATATGGCCTACCGGTAGATCACTTAACAGTGGCTCCTTAGTCATTGTCAATAATCGCCATGCATAATTTTCTATCAAATATATATAAGTGGGGGGGGGGATGGGAATGTGCTAGGCATTTGTGAAAAGGCCATACAGGTACGAGGATAGGACTTTCACATCTGTTGAAATTACATACCTTAGGGTTTAAAGTATATCTTGGAAGGTGACCTGGTTCCATCACTGGCTATAAGGTTTGCAGTCTCCGAATGCTGCTGTGTTATACCTCTTGTCACCGCCAGGAGGGTATGCGCGTTCATCCCCATTCATGTGCATGTTTGTTCATAACAGAGGATGAACTGAATCTCATGTAATATTCTGGGCATTTCGGGAATGGGCCAATGAAGAGCTTGTATTTTGGTGTGGCTCTAAAACACAGAGCAAATTCAGGGACGTCATTAAAGGATACTCACCAACTTGTGCAAGAATGGACCTCTGAATACAAGCCAAATAAGTGAATGCAAACATGGATTGGGGAGCATAGTACAATTGGGATCCCACACATGGCAGAGGCTTGTGTTCCTCAGAATGCAGATTTGTTTTAGTTTTATGAATGTCTTTCCAGGCCTGCTAGAAATAAAGGACATAAAAACGGGTTATTGTATAGTTTTATTCCCTATAAAACCATCACAAATTGGTACAGGCAGGTAAATCTCTGGTCGAGAACTACCTCGTAAGACAATCCATTACATACAATCCAATACATATCATACTTTCACAAACGGCGTGTGATCATTCCAACCCCTTCACCTACTGATGTAGCAGCATGTTCAAACCTCAAGCCAGCCCTCCCTGACCTACCGAGGGAATGGAAGCCATATCAAATACTAGAATATGCCACTGCAAATTGCATGTAAGCCACCACCGTTATACATGTATAATTTACATATAAATAACCAGCAGCAGCACATAAAGGCCATCTCGGGCTTCAATAATATCAGGCACTGAGATGTAACATTAAATGGGCAGCTTCTACTGTGGCAGGAGCCCGGGGATGGATTGTAAACACCTTAATATGCATAAGGTAAAATTGACAAAATTCCTATACATTGCAAGCCACTATGGATTAAAAATGATATACTGATTTAGAATTTAATTTTCATATATATATCTATATATATATATATATTATATATATATATATATATATATATATATATATATATATATATATATATATATATAACAATACACTGGGAGATCATTATAGTGACTGACATTTCACTCGTGTAAACAAAAATGATACATTATGTAACAAAATAAATCCACAATACTCAAGAGAATTAGAGAAAAAACAATGTACCTTACATGCACAGGCTTAAGCAAGTTTCCACTCAATCAAGCTTTAAAATGTAGCGAATCTGTTTCCAAAATGGTTAAGGACAATTTATACCAAAGTCAACATGTCCCAGCTGCATATATCTTAAGGAGATACTTGGTATATATGCAGCGATATATCTCGTATACAGAAATGACACACCGCCAGCAGTAAGATTATTTCAAATAATTTATTACTTAAAGATATTAAGCATGTGGTAGAAAATGTACTTGGCATCATATAGATTTTATCATATACTTCATCTTAAATATTGCAAGGTAACTGTGTAGTTTCTGGGCTCCACCTGTGAGGCCACGTTGTTCATCCCAATAGACTAATGAATAGTACATGATCTGATTATAATGGGACAATGAAATGGTGAGGGCATGACATGATCTGTTTTGTGTTAACTAGTACATGAACTGACTTGTTTCCATCTCAAAACATTTACCATTCAATGTCACCCTTTACCGAATAAATCATTCCTGACTACATTGAACATTTCCTAAAATTGATTATAATATTTTCTAAATAAGCTAATTCTTGATCAGGTAGTTCTGCACCCAAAGACATGTTACAGCCATATAAAATTGCCGACTTGTCAACATCACAATAAATATCTGAATTTGAAATTAGATCTAATTTATAAGTACACAAAGTTATTAACCGAAATATATCAGGAATCTGGTTTAAACAGTTTAAGTTTTGTGGCTCATAAACCTCGTGTTTCCTCATGCTTGTCACATAATTAAGTATATTGAACAGCATACACACACATATATCTACACCATAACAAGAAAATTTGACTGATGTTTATTGACCCTCTGTATGTGTAGCTTGGTTATGGTTTGTGTAGACAGTAAGGGTATCTGTCTGATAAAATTGGTCCATGTTTTGCACTTGTTTTGAGCTATATTTGAAAAACTTGAGCTGGATCTAAAACTTATCTGTATTCAAATCCATCTGAGCAAATGGATATATATATATATATATATATATATATATATATATATATATATATATATATATATATATATATATATATATATACACACACACACAAATTGTGGGCCTTTGTGACTAGGTGCCATGCTAAGTTTCCAACTGAAGACTGTAATGGTGTTACACGGCTTTTTGAGCATCCAACCCTGTGAAAGAGACTCCTGAATTAGCACGTAGTTTATAAAATTCCAGCCACAATGGATACAATGGTAAGTGATTATAAAATAGCCATGCCTGAAAGTACTAAACTTGATCAAACCTGACAAAGAAGTATGGCTGAGAGGACTTGATTACTCATGTCTGGGTAATATTTACCAAATACTCCATGTCCAAACTTTTGGACTGAAGTACTTATGCATATGCATATCTGAATATTATTGCAAACTAACAGACAGTATGTTTATTCATTTCTGTAGGGCAATAAACTTGTGCTAGCAAGTTTACAAGAGGTCTCTCATGACATTTTTTTCTTATGCTTCACACATTTATATCTATTCTTATTGGGAAAAATATTAAGGCATCACCAGGTCAACTTTATACATATTTTGCATTGGTAAACAAATGACCCTTGAGGTCTTTACAGGGTTGCTATGTCAACAAGTTCACCGGTCAGGGGCAGGTATTACACACTGAGTGCTCAAGTCCAAAGTTTTAGTAACCAATACAGCCCTATATGAAAGGGCACATAAACCACATCATCAAAAACTGTTTCAGGCAAAAGGTCTATTATCACCAGATATAATAAGTATTTAATATAATAAGCTTAAACCAACCCTGTGAGTTTGCGGCCTCAATGGCCATTATGTTTCTTGCGAAAAAAGGACGGACTGATTTCAGATGGATGGTTACCATAGCAATGAGTGACCAGTGTGACAATGAGAAAATGCTGTCTTTAGCACAGGCTTCATGGAAACATATTTTGTCAACAAACTAAACATACACTCATAAGTGATCCTAATACATACTAGGTACGAACATTCCCTAAATGAGGTCATTTTATAAATTGGCATCCTTCAATATCCTACCCATAAAGCTCTACCTATTTTTTTTATATACATAAATCATTCTATGATTAAAAATCTCAAAAAGAAATGCTCCACATATTTGTCATTAAGATGCAAAATCATGGAGTCTAAAGAATTCTCACAGAAAATAGTCCTTGCACAGAGTGATGACTATCCAATTATTTAATTTGAACTGAAAACCAGTTTGTCAAAAATAACATAACTTGTTCAGTACAGTACTGAATATCAGAGAGCTTTGTGTAAATGGCATTATTAAACAACTTTTAAAGTTTTACTGTCACAAAAACAGCTGTAGTCTTATATAATTATTTCTTGGTGCCCAAAACAAGCAAAACACACACTGTGACCTACAGGCTAACATATTGAAAGCAAATTCTGCCTGCATTCTAGGTCCGCCCTTCTCCAGAAAATTTATGTTCGTGTGGAAAATACTATGGTACTTTGTCTGGCATAGCTGCCCATTTATAATAAGGATATATGATATTCAGTTCAACTGAGTCTCCTCTTGAACCACTACCTCAAATCCAAGTCACAGAATCCTCTCTTCTTAAAGGTAAAACACTACTTGAACCACCACTTTATTATCATCATTATATACAAGCAAACAATTGCTAAATAGAAGTCATATCAATCTTAGCTTTGCAAATTGGTTAAAACCCACCTTTCACTATGTCATTAATTAACTTGCACAATAACATTATTTCATCCCACAGATATATATATATATATATATATATATATATATATATATATATATATATTTAAAAAGATCTGGCATCTATCACACTTAAAAAGGAAACTGGCCATGACTGTAATATTCTTCATATACAAATCTCAACTTTCATGTTGCATTCACTGGCATTTATTTATCATATGATCATTACATACATATATAAATAAATATGTATGTATGCATGTGTGTATATAATATATACACACACTTATTCTGAGCATATTTAAGCAGTACTTACATGACAAATAATTAACCTTGCGTTAAAGTTATCATTACTAGAACATAAGAACAATCTGGCATCAAGCAGTACAAGCCAAATGACTTTGCAGCAATAAAAGGAAAAAAAAACAATCTGCTGAAGTACACATTTAAAATCTTCTGTGCTCTCACCTATCATGGGTTTTTCTGATCAAAAACATACTAATGTAAAATTAGCTGTCCTATGTGTAAGTGAAAGTCTCTCCATATTCCTTCATCTTAAACTTATGGCATAAAGGCAATACCAGGCAGGCTAGACTGATACTCCTTCCTGCAAAGCTCCCTGAAAAAAAGATTGAGCTATATAAATATGAATACAAGGGTTCTTGCATATACATTATATGCTATTTGAAAGTGTGTGCTTTGGGAAAGCTCTGGTGCATTCCATAGGTATTAATGTACAAGTTCACAACAAAAACTTCTTTAGTCAGCACACAATTCCTAGTATTGCAAAATTTTCTATTGTGTGAACATTTTATCAAATGTAAATCCTCTAAAAGCCTCTCAGTCACATGATTATCATGTGATTAAGATGTGATTCATTTTTTAAAAAGAGCCTGGAAATTCATACAAAATTATTTCATGAAGCATGAAAACATGCTGCATGCCCACAGTACTTGGATATGTGGTTAATACGGAATGTTTCCATATTAAACGGAATAAAAACTAGACCTCAACCACTCTTGTTTTCCTTCTGTAGGATATTTATCAACCAGTATTCTAACCCCTACTGTAGTTAGTACAGGACATGCAAACAAATTATTTAAAACTTGTGTGTGTGTGATGGAAATGGTTCCAAATAAGCAGAGAATAAAAGAATTCAGTTCAATCTTTATCACTATGGGTTCTTTCTCAAATAATCGTTTTCTGCATTAAGTTGAGATATATATTGCCTACACAATTATTATGTGTGAGATAATGGTTTTTGCACTGGTTTTTGAAAAAAAGTGCCTGAGAACCATACCTTTTTTTGGCCTAACAGTTCCCCCCCCCCCCCCCCCCCCCCGGCAGCTGATCCTGCATATTATTTACTGTGTATGCAAGAATAAGAAATATTCTGCATGTCACATTTTCACCACAACAATCCATAGATTTCCTCAAAGTTAATGTTTAAAGAAAATAAATGAAGCAAGATTATTAAACATGGCCAATGACTGACAGTTCTGCCATGTCTGTCAAGGGCTACTTGGTGATGAGCTATCATATTCATGATGATGTGACCGGGTGTCCAGCAGCCATGCGTGCACACGATCTCTAGTGTCTTGCTCATCATCTGATGGAAGATCAAGTTCTTCAACTGTGCTGTGATGTGAAGGCAAGTCAATCATGTGATGCATATGTATGTGTTCCGAATGCTTGGACTCCGCTTCACTCAGGCGCAGGCTGTGGCTGGAATACTGAGGACGCAAACTGCTGGTTAATTCATGTTCACTGCACGCCAGTGGGGAACGAACCGGGGCAGTGTCTGATAGATTGCATCCAAGTTTCCACTGGGAAGGTGGAACACTGCTATTGTATGGATGGCCCGAGGCATTGTGAGCAGTTCCCATCACTATTGCGAAGTTCGATGGTTCACTTTTGGTAGCAGAGGACACCCCTTCATCGACACAATTAGAATCGTTACATTTCCAAGGTGGAGGCAGTGTACTGTCCACTTTATCTAAAAAGTCTGTGCAGTCACAACCGCTGTGAAGTGCACTGTCGCTATGGTTACAAATCTGTTTTGAGCAAGAATCACAATGGGGATCAGTTGGACTCGGAAGAGGATCAGGCCAATGGTGATACATTTCACTCTCTACCCACGCTGGGGCTTCACTCATCTGGGGGTGATCATCGTCTGGCAGGGAATGTGTGAACGAACAGGAAATAGGGGGACGACCAGTATTACGCTTCCATGGTAATGTTGATTCTGCTGCAGTAGGTTCTGGGGGTGCAGGGGCCGGTGATATCAGGGCAGGCTTATTACCTACAATAATCAAAGTTGAAGGTCAATGTAGGACAGAGAATTATGCAAACTGTGTATAAATTACATGTGACATGATACAGAAATAATGGATTATCAGATATAACAATCCCCACAAAGAATTTATTGTCTTGTCTATCCAGCTGTGGAAACAATATTTTCAAAAATATAAATCAAACCATGTGGTGACAAGTGAACATTGGGTCTGAATAGTATTGTATTGGTGATACTGTAACTTCTTAATAACTGAGACTTTTATTTGAAACTAAGCAAACAAAAAGTGACCAAAATGATACATCAGCTGATAATCATGACCTGTAACATTTTACACCGCCATCTACTGCGTACTTTAAACAAAAGTAAATCTCATAACTATTACTGACTTTTATGTTACCATATTTTTTAAAGAACTGGTTGGGTTTTAATTAAACTTTTTCTATATAAGGCCAAAAGCAATTATTTGTTCATAGACACTGAAGAAAATAAAAGACTTGACTTTGCAGGTGTTAAAAAATTGTTTTCTAATCCCACTGGATCTATTTTCAGGTTTCTTATATTTTTCATCATGACCTGTCAAAATGCCAAGTTAAACTTTAAAGACAGAATGCCCTGCTAATGGACAGAAGCAGGACTGATGGAACAAAAAAGAAGCTCTCAGCACTCTTTAAAACTCATGAACATGATTTACAACTCCAGCTGATATAACCCTTTACATGTATCCATTGAAGAAACAAAATTTTCCTGTGAAGGTAAAACAAAATTACAATGTAAGAAGCAGGATTTACTATTTTTGAGTAACACAGATTTTTTTACACTTACATTCCACATTGACGTTAATGTTAATTGGGCCATCATCTGAATCTGATTCTGTTTCCAGGCTGAACTTCACGCGCTGGCCATCTCCACGGGCACACACATCAGTGGACACTGCTACAACAATAATTTTCTATTATAATCATCTTATACATGATACTAATGCATTCCTAAACATCCAGCAAGATATATCCCAGAGATACCTCCCAGATTCTAATGTCAGGAACTGGGGAGAAAGCAAATCGTTGGGGCATTGATATACTAAGGTTGGCTTTAAGTTTTAGCTCAAGGGGGTTTTAAATTTGTGATATTCACGAAATGGACATTATTTGGAAATCGAAACCTTCCTGAATAAGACGCCCTACCTACACATGTGAACATCCATACTGTGTATCCTCATCAACTGACATCTAATGTATGTTATACATGCCAGTAGCATCCTAGGTAAAAAAGGCTAAAGATTAATATTGTAAATACTAAATAATAGCACATCTTTTATGTTACTCCTTACTTAATAGGGAGTAGGAAAAGGAATTTCCACTAAATGTTCCCTTTAGTCACTATCATTTTAAGATTTTGTATGTTTTTTTAATGATTATATTTAGTTATGGATATATATATATATATATATATATATACCCTGCATGTGTGGGTCATTGTCATGAAACTGCTGAATTGGATCCCTTGCGAATTACTGATAAAAATAAAAATCACAAAAATTTTAACTTGTGAATGTGAATAGGAAACCAACCACAGTAAGCCATGACAGATGAAAGGGAGAACAGGTTTGGTCATACAAGGGCTCCTAGCCAATCTGAGGCCATCAGTAAAGGAAATATATGAGATATATAGTAAAAATAAAGGAAGTTCATAGTCTATGTTGATCTAGTGTTGCTAAATTTAAGCTCTTTTTTTGGAATATTTCATATCTGTCAAAGTAGTTCTTTTGAAACAATAAACTGCGACCAATTTCTTTATATATGTATACATTAGGTGGTGGCTTATACCCTCTTAAAGAGGAATATAAGCGGTAATGCTTAAACTCTAAGATCCAAACTTATTATTTGGTTATCAACATTTACACTGAAACCAATCCTGCATGCCCCAGATAAGACTGAAAACAGATAAGAAATCTTTATAATGATTAGAAATGCACCTATCATTCAATATTGAAAATTCTCTTGATGTTTGCAATTAAGATTGAACTTGTTAATTCCACACTAAGTTGGTTTCCATTGGCATTATCTTTTGACAAGTGACCCATGGGTCATGACACTCGGCTGCCTGATGTTGATTGTGGCTTTGATACTGGAGGCATTTGTGTGTTTGGTACTGGTTGTCCTGACGGCACCATACATGTAATGCCAATACTTATTGGTTGGTTTAGATGTTTCCACTTAATGGAGCAGCAACAGGTGGCTGTGGTCAAGACTCCAGCTCTGTGCATTCCCTAAACATAATTTTGAGAGTTTTTCTGAGCTGATACTGATAGACGTGATGCCTCCAATCCAAACAGTGATCTGCGAGAGACCGCCACCATTTTTACCTGTACTGGTGACCTGATGAAAGCCACAGCACCCACACCCACAGAGGCAGAAACAGCATGCATCCCTTCACCGATCCCTGCAGCAGAGACCAGCCATGCCAAATCGAGAGCCAAACCCGATCAATGAAACGACAGAGCTTTGAAACGAATGCCATTTTATATGCCATTTTGACAATATGTGCAAGTTTTTTCGTCATAAGCCCCATTACTTATTGAGGTTTAGGAGCTTTTGTATCAAATTTTCCATTTTTCTAGGGTGTCAGAACACACCCAATAACTCGTCACATGTTACAGGGAATTACTTTAAGGTTTTCAAGAATTATCAAGGACCTCCCTTGATGTTAAGTAAGAAGTTTATGGATCACATTTACAATTTGTACCCCGTTGATGGATGGACCACCAGACAACTGGACAACCGGATGAATGATGGACACAAGGTGATTGCTGTAGCTCAGATGACTTACAGCCAGCTGAAACAAAACTCTATTTTCTAATAAAGTTGTAATGTAAGGCCAAAATAAAAAAAAGGTATGGTTCTCAGGCACTTTTTTTCAGAAATCAATGCGGGCGGGCGCTTTTTTTATTTTAAATTTTTTGGTATGTTTCGATAAAAATGTCAAATGATAAGGGAAAAGCATGAAAATAACAGTTTTATTTTGCTAAATAAGTAAAAGCACTAAAAAACAAAGGAAATTGTATGGTTTTATCTTCTTGAAAGAAATTTCGGAGCGGCAGCAGCTCAAAATTGGAAAATTTTTATTGAAAATCAAAATAAAAAGTTTTGATGCGGGGGTTTAAAATTGATGCGGGCGGTGCCTGAGAACCATACCTTTAATTTTTTTTGGCCTAACATATGAGGTTTTAAATACCTATTGTGTCCTTGAGCATCTCTTCAATGAACTTCTCATCAGCAAAGCTAACATTTTTCTTGACTTTGTGTTCTTCCACAGCAGCTTCATGCTTGAGTCTTGTGCCTTTCTGATGTAAACTAGACTTGCAGGGTACCTCCTCCTGTTCTTTCACATTATCACTGTCCTGACTTGGAACAGGAGACTCAGCACCAGTCCTACTGTCTTTATTATCAACAGCAGCCTGCAAATAGAAGATAAAATATACCAGTACAGTTTGTTAAACTGCTATAACAATTGTTATATGACAAGGTTGTGTATTACAATATAAAGCACTTTGGAGTTTAAACAAATAACCTAGCTGAGAGTGGTAAAAGTTAAGTAATGCATCCCTGCAATGTATTTGTGAACACCTGTGTATTTTATTTCAATTGAGCATTTCTGTATATACATATATAGTAAGCTGGTGAAACCTGAACTTTTTACATATTTGTCAGTCATGGTACCTTGTGTAAATGAAAGAAATCTACCAGTAAGTTTACCACCCTTAAGTCAATCACCAGTACAAAATGGATGTGCACTTTCAGTTACCTTGGTTCTAATATCCCATGATTATGTGGGTGAGAGATGGGCTTACTATTCCCTTAAACTAAGCATGTTTAATTAAATTCTGAAGACTGACACTTCATTAATAAAACTTGGGGGGGGGGGGAGAACAGAAAAGAATAGGTGACAATAGTGATTATACATATTCAATGACAAATTCAGTGGTTATGAAGACTTGATACAAAACAGGAACTTTTGAAGATGATAAGACCACAATGGTGGATTAAGGGAGATGTTGAACAGGATGTGTCAATATTGTTGAGGGGAGTGAAACAACTGAGTATCTGACTGGAGTCATCATCCTCAATACTCACCTTCTCCTGCTTGTTGTCCCTGTCAGCATGGACCTGTGCTGTTGTCCCCTGTTGTTGTGGTTCATCTGCTCTTCTTATGGAAGAGTCCTGCTGGATAAGATACGTGGAGATAGATGAATTGGATATTAATGCATTAGCCTGATCTGTTATACTGTTATGATTTACAGACCATGGTCCTGCCGACTATCATGTCTGATATGTTATTATACTTACTAACAACTATCAAGTCTGATATGTTATTATACTTAGTAACAGTAAGAATGAAGAATATAAGACCCAGAAAGAGTTGGGAGCCTGATTGGTTGTGACACAAAACAGTGGGATTCCCAAACCATGTTTTAAGTTCCATATAAGATCATACAAATACTTTATATGAAAGTAGGACTTTCGTCATAGGAACGCAACAGGTGAATCTGATGAAGCAGATATTATAGAATGTGTCATCATTTCAGAATTACATGCCGTTTTGGAAATAGATTCCTTAATATCCGGTTTCTAGACGTTACATTTATACTTAATTTCCATAGCAGTATCAATATACTGGTCTGATATGTAAGCAGTACAAAACAACTCTGATTAAGACAAACATTAAAGCTAGGATCTGCTCAAAAAAGCTCAGTAGATTTAACTCTGTGGTAATTAAGCCAGCACAAGTACCAAAATAATGTGTACTTGTATTTAATCTCATATTATAAATACATAATACATAATATTAACATTTCAATGTCTTTTCAATTTCAAATTACTTTTTTTTAACAGTCTTGTTATATAGCTAAGTATATAATTTTACATGTATAAAGTACCAGAAATGCTGACACAATGAACTGCACTGATGAGCAGATACACAAATGACAATATATTTATCTGGAAATCTGCATTCTGAGGAATGAAACATCCTATGTGATTGGGGAGGGGGTGGGTGGGGGGGATTCCTGTAGTGGGAAGCTCCCAAAATTGTGTTTGCATCCACTTATCTAGGCCACATTCCCAGGTTTATACTTGACTGTACATTAGTGAATATTCCTGGATGATGTTCCTGAATTCAGATAACTCATGACTGCAGAGTTAGCTTGCGAGCACTTACAGAGGCAATTATGAGAAAGGTGAACTCACCTGCATGTATACAGAAGCCAGGATGACTACCCCTGTAAAAACCACCCCCACTTGCTGCATGAAGCTCTGTTGCATTACAATTAGCAGCAGCAAAATAGCAGTGCTGCGTAAGGCACCGCAGCCGAGGATGAGCTGGTGTTTGCTAGTGAGCTTGAGACCAAGGTGCTTGTTGGTAAACCAAGCTAGTAAGGCTACACCTACAGAGAAGAAACACATTCATCATTGTTACAGATACGTGCGAAATTCACGATATGTGTATCTTAGGCCAAAAATCAAAGGCAAAATGAAGTGTAAAGTCCTTTTGTTCAGAAATATATTCTCCATTCCCCATATTCTTAATGACAAGAGTGAAACACTGGTTGCTATATAAAATGTCTAGCATACATTTAAAGGCAAATGTCAGTCCTATCATCAGATGAGAGAAAGGATCATCAAATCTGAAACTTGCTTGTGATTCAATTCTAAACAAAGGGTACAAAATAATTTTTGACCTTGATCCGTATTATAACTGGTAAATAAGAAATTCAACTTTTTATGTGGCAGAACATAGATTCATCTCTGGACAATTACAACCAACTGTCACTTTTTTCAGTACCCATTTGGATAACCAGACTTTTTGAACGGATGCAATTTTGTTCACACATTTAATTCAAACACCAGAGTGTGAATGGTAATTTAACTAGAATATGGGTAGTCGACAAGCGACTACGTGTATCCGCCTAAATCAGAGTGGAACGGGTGAAGTGAGGCATGGATTGAGTGGCAAGGGGAAATAGAGTGAAGTGTTGCATATTAGCATGGATGTCTGCAGCCAAATGGTGTATGTAGGTTGCGCCATCTACAACAAAATCCAGAAAGCCGTCCAAGTTGTATACATATGCAAAATTTGAGGCAGATAAGTCAAACCACTACATGTTTATGAGCGATTTTAGCCCGTGGCAGACAAACAGATGGACGCTGTGCAAAAATGGTGGAAGGTGGCGCCACCAGTTTTGTGTATGATAAAGTGCTATGTGAGAACTATACACATGCAAAACTTTGGCCAATCGGTCAAACAGTTCCCAAGATATGAGCTTGGATGTCTGCTGCATAAACTAGAATGCAGGTGGCACCACCTGTCATAAAATCAAGAGAGCTGTCGGGGATGTATAAACCTGCAAAATTTTAGGCAGATATGTCAAACCACTGCTGAGATATGAGTGATTTTATCCCATGGCAGACAAACAGACGGGAGCTGTGCAAAAATGGCTGCAGGTGGCGCCACCAGTTTTGCGTATGATAAAGAGCTGTGCAAGATCTATACACGTGCAAAATTTTGGCCCAATCGGTCAAACGGTTCCCGAGATATGAGCTTGGATGTCTGCAGCGTAAACGTGAATGTAGGTGGCGCCACCTGTCATAAAAACAGAAAAGCTATCCAGGATGTATACGCATGCCGAATTTCAGGTGAATTAGTCAAATCACTGCAGAGATATGAGTGATTTTAACCCAAGGCAGACAAACAGATGGACACTGTGCAAACATGGTTGCAGGTGGCGCCACCATTTTTTGTATATGTTATAAAGCTCTCCAAGGGCTACATTTGTGCAAACAAATTTTCCTGATCCGTCAAACGGTTCCCGAGATATGTGGGTTTATGTGTGGAAACAGATGCACAAACGGAGGCAGAGCGCAGAGGAAAGGTCAGAGGTCAAAACAAAATCGGGGCGCAGCAGTTCACATGTGACCTGAACATAATCCCGGGTTTCGTAAAATTCTGCCCAGCGGTTACGTAGGAGTTCTCCGGACACCTACGCCGCCGCCGCGGCTGCGGTGGGCTGAAAACATAGTATCCGCAGAACTCTGTTTTGGCGGATACAATATGTGATTCTAATGGTTCTAAAGAAAACTTAACAATACAATCAATTTTTCCTTCTTGTAACCATTTTTCTGTAACCCAACCTGGATCCCTTTACCAATTTAATTATAGATTAATGGATAGACAGATAGATGTGAATTCAAACACTTACAAAATATTTATTTTGAGAGCTCTGGAAAGTATGAATTCAAATATCAAATATAAAACCAGTTTTACATATGCAGTGTCTTACCCAGTGCTCTGTAGCCAAGACCCAGTAACAAGGTCACTATTAAGGCCTGGGAGGTCCAGTCCATAGTATCACGCAACAGCCAAAAAGCCAGGCAGACAAGGATCACAGTTTCACAGAACCATGGTGTGACGGTCATCACGTTTAGTGCACTAGGGTTCAATGCTTTGCTGCTGTCCTTTTCAAGTTGTTTGTTCACCATGTAACCATAAATGATGCACCTGGAATGTTGAGAAAACTTAAGTTAACCTACTACATGTATATGTTACAGTAAAAGTGTGTAAATAGGGAATGCGAAATCTCTTAAACTTTTAGGGACTTCATGAAATCACTAAAATTTCTTGGGATTTTGTGTAATCCCTGAAAATATTACCTTTGTTTTACACAATCTTACTGAATGGATTTCAGGGAATTTGAGTAATGAAATCTTGTCAGAGTCTGAGTTATCATTATCATATTCATAACATTTCAGTATATATATTTTACACAATCTTTCTAATATCCATAACATTTCAGTACCTTATTTAACACAATCTTACTCATATTCATAACATTTCTTTATTTTACACAATCCTACTCATATTCTTAACATTTCAGTTTATTTATTTTATACAATCCTACGCATATTCAAAACATTTCAGTACCTTTATTTTACACAATCTTACTCATATTCATAACATTTCAGTAACTTTATTTAACACAATCTAACTCATATCCCTAACATTTCAGTAACTTTATTTCATCAATCTTACCTATATTAATAACATTTTAGTACTTTTATTTAACATAATCTTACTGGATGGGTTTCAATGAATTTTAAGACTGCACTCTCTATTTTTATCAGAGTTTGCTGTTCATGGAGTATTATCATTACCATATTCATAACATTACACACTATTTAGTTCACAGTCCACACAGTACTTTAATAATTGCCTAAAAGTGACAGCCGTATATTTAATTAACAGCTGGTGAGTGGGAGATAATGGTGCTGTTCCGATTCCAATGGTTGACAGGGGTAAAGGTGATTGGGACGAACATGACATGTACAGAATTGCAGAGAAGGCTGGAATTATGAGCATAAAAAATATTCTAGGAATCAGTTTGACATCTGTCCCCAGCAACTCTTGAGTGAATCTGATGTAAACAGAGAATGTAACATTTCGCTGCTCTAAACCCTCAAGACTTCTGTCAGAAAAGGGTTCTTCTGCTGTGACTGCAGCAAAGGCAAGAAACAGTGTCAGACAAACTGGTGCAAATGCTATAAAGCAAAGAGTCTTTGTAATAGCAGGTGTCACAGCAGTTTGACTTGTCAAAATAAGAAGTAGCAATGTTACGCTTTGACCAAGACATTTCTATGATAACCAGTGACTATGAGGGCTGCGCGATATTATCAATATATTGGTATACCGCATACGGAGAATCACATATTGCATTGATTCAGTTTACAAATATCAATATTTTCTCTATATTTTGTTTTACTAGCATAAAACTGATTTTTCGGTTATAAGAATAATATTTATATTACAAATTTAGATATCTTAATGTAGAGGCTTTAATGACAGGCCTAAAATAAAATGTTCAAGCTGGTTAGATATACCAAAGATTAAAGGTTCGTTAGAGGAAATTTTCAGGTCTGCGAGATGGTATACAAGAAATAATTCAACACAGCTAAGAGTAATAAGTGCTGAACACATCCCTAATGAATAATGATTTATTAATTTATTCTTTCCTGATATCTTATGATAACTGCAGGAAGACCAGGTATCAAGTTAACCTTATTATTTAAAAAAAAATTTTTTTATTATTATTACTGTTTAGGAATGGCAGACATGCAATGTGGTACATGGCTTTAATTATACACACGAAGTGTCAAGTTAACAGTAAAATTATTTTTTATTACTATTATTATTGTTTAGGAATGGCTGACTTGCAATGTGGTACATGGTTTTAATTATACACACTTTCAACCCCTCTCTGTGCTAATCCTGCACAGTACAGAATTTAGTGTTTGATCTGCATAAACTTTCATTGTGTCATTATATTTAACATGTTAAACAATGATTTAGCCCAGTCACTGAAATAGTGACGGATTTGCCTACAATGAAAATGTATTCAGGGATTTCATGAAATAACTAAGAGCAATTATTGAGGGACAACCTGAGGTTGTTGTGTTAGCAGGAGCTTTTTATGATGACTTACATTACTCCGGGACCAAAACAAGGGATTGTCTTAGCAGGGATGGTCATTAAAGTGGGGGGGTTGTCAGAAAAGATTTTACTGTATGTATTTCTGTTCAAACATAATATGCCAGATACAGTAGAGCGCCGTTTTCCGAAATCGTCGGGGGACATGCTTTTTGTTCGTAAAAACGAACATTTGGAAAAGCAGACAAGGGTCTAGCGGCAAGTTAGTACAACAGTTAATGATTAATTAAATGCCATTTTATCCGAGGAACACGGTGTTTCTTTTCAATATTCGTAACTGACGACCTGGACGCATAAAAGATTTTGGATTATTGCGCAGCATAATTGATAAAGTTCAGTCCAACCTGCTTCAAGGATATGTGCGTGCTCTTTTTTTCATCAAATTCACTGGAGGGAAAGGTCAAATCACATCGCCAAGGAACACGGTGTTTATTATCGATCTACGTAATTGAAGAATGAGACATATAAAAGCTGTTCGAGCACAAGCGTTAAATCAATTATACCTCACCAATGCTGATGCGAGTAAACTGCTCAGTTATTTGGCATGAAATCCTGTCCCAAGCTGATGAACGATGCTTGCTTGAGTACAAACGAGATGTGGTTGATAACACACAAGTGCTCTTGGATAAACTGTTCAGTCGCTTGCTAGGGGTACAGGTGGCCGGGGTTGCGGGGCTAGCTGTAGTTTTCACACCTTTGCCCCGGCGACAACATCAGCCCACTACTCATTAATTAGGGTCACCACTGGGCTAAACACATGACTGCAGGCCTTGTGACTCGTAATTACAATACTCATTTTAGGTTTTTACATATTTGAAATATATTTCGGAAATACGAATAAATTTTTAGTACCTCATTTTAATTTTCGGAAAAACGAATTTTCGGAAATTCGGCATTCGGAAATACGGCGCTCTACTGTAGTTTAATTTTATTTTCAACTGTAAGATTTTGCCATATTAACCACTTTAACACAATTTTTGCTGGAAAATACTCAACCAGGCCAATCACAGAACTAGTTTATAAATTCCACATGCCCCAAAAGTGTTTTTTTTTTTGCTCAAATATATCCATTCAGTTATTAATTAGTTAAAATTAGACACCAACATTAACATTATTGTTCTTTTCTCAGACTGGTGCTTCATAATGAAACAGCACTGTTCAGTGTATTATCATGTGCTCAATCAATAATTTTGAAGGAAAACATTACCATACCTTCCAGAGATTTTGCACAAATAATTCATTACATTTAAAAAAATTTTCATGACTTGTTGTCGACAGTGTTAGGGAGAACAAACATATAAAAACATGGTTCTTTTTAATGTTGAAGGGTGAACCTTTTGCCTGTCCAGTAGGGAAGCCTCAGTCGCCTGCACTAGCCAGGCAGTCCTGAATGTTGAAAACTTTCGAACAGGGCCACTCTATAATAAAAGATGATTGTGAAAGTATTATTTTAAAGGTTAGGTTCATGGCGAGTTAGTGGCATTGTCTACTGAATAAAGCTAACAATGTGAAAAGAAAATGACATTATCAAGCCTTCTGGTTTTTTATGCATACAGCTTTGAATACTGTGGATTCTGAATTGTTCTTGGGTTTTTATTTTCGTGGAATTTGTGGGTAACCTTTATTCACAAAATTAAAAAACCCAATGATCTTTAGGTTTTTTATAGATTTTTTAAAAGTCAGTTGATCCTGTGCATTGAGTAGGCCCATGATATTGTGTTGACCTTCTGTGACCATCCATGCTTGCAAATGGTGCTGATTAATAAAACGCAAAGGAAACATTATGTGGGCCATAAATTAAAAAACAAGGGACCTATGGGTCACGGCGCTTAGCTGTTATATATGATAAAAAAATATGATTTAGAAATGAGGCACATGCTGGTTTTATGTGGTAATAAAAATAAGCTGTATTATGAGTTGTTGTTGTTTAGCTTATGTATGATTTTGATAGTATCTTTTGGAGACAGGAAAGAGGATTAATTTCATTTATTTTATTAACAAATCGAGTGCGATTGTCACACAGATTTTGACTTGGCCATATAACTTATAAGCAGAACATATAATATAAGAGTTTAACTATTTATTAAAAAAATTACAAATATTGTCCCAAATATAATTTTTATTAAAAATAATAAGAGAATAGTATGATTTTTTCAAATAAAATACAACTGAATTGATTATTAAAATAATATTAAAGAATATATTCATGAATGCATTCATTAATACATTTTGAAAGTATTTGCACTGGTATTCATATACTTTCATTTTTACCTGAATTCCCATTCTTATGAAAGAAATTTTATAATGGAGTACATATTCATATTCGTGTTTAAATACAATTGCAAAGTATTCGCACCATGTCTGGTATTTATTCAGTTTTCACCAAACAATGATGTTGAGAATCCAGAATATACAAAATTCACACATTTAAATAATGATCATAAGTACCTGGTTTTATGGCTTTTATTTATATTAAAAAAAATGTAATATATTCATTTTGGACTAATTTCACATCAATGTACTTACTATAGACACAGTAGGAATCTAGATAATAATTTTATCAACTGCATCTTTGTCTATCATTAATTTCCTTCATATGATCCCTAATGATTAGTAATGAATAATATGATTTACTTTTTTATCATTAAAATTGAACTGAAAAATACCATAGGTGACTGCATGGTGTTATTTGGAATACGTGACATTCTATCCATCGATACAAGATTTTTATATCATCGGTAACTGCAAGTTAATTTCCTGTTATTATCAACTAACAAATTCCTTTTCTATTTTTCTTTAATTTGTTATTAAAAACCAATAAAAATTTATTAATTTATTGTTTATTGTTATGTTGTTGGTTAAAACTACTAGATGAGTTGGGTTGGACACCTGGATCAACTGTGGCTGGCCATTATATAATAAGCTGCCTGGAGCCCCAGTTTATGCCTCTCCTCAAGCATGCATAATTTGCAGAAAGTTCAACAAGGTCAACATACAGGTGACTCAAGAGGTGCTACTGAGAGCCAAGGTCTGACATGGTCTCATAAAAACATTAATAAAAGCTACAAATTTTGGCCAATTTCTTTCAGCTTTTTAAACTAAAAAGCTGAAATCTTTATGTGTGCATGATATGAAAATTATATCAACAGTGCTCACAGGAAACAAACATGCCATGGTCAAAGTTGGGCAAAATTTAAGGTACTAATTTTACATTTATACTAATAACTTATAAAATTTGAAAAATTCAGAACTAATTTTGGGTATTCAATTGAATCTTGATTAAATAATGTTACATCCCTGACAAAAAATCTCTAGCTTCAGCAATCCTCTTGTTAAGGGAGTAAATATATTTCTTGATTTTTTACAAAGTGCATTAAGTTTGGGCCCTTAACTTAAAACCCCCCCATTCCCTCCCTGTGAATGGTGGTTTTGTTAGTAAACTGTTGTGAGCTTTTCTGTATTAATGAGAATTTTCTCTGTTTAAGTTTATACGCCAGAGTAAGCCAACCGAAAATTTTCCCTTATTGGGCCTATTATCGCCCATCCCGCCTCGTTCCCGTGTATCTAGGTCACACTTCCGTTTCCTGTAATCACATTTTTCGAAGGCCGAAGGAAGTAGACTTGGAAAGAGCGTTGTTTGTAATACAGAAAAGCTCACAACAGTTTACTAACAAAACCACCATTCACAGTGAGGGAATGGGGGGGTTTTATTACGTAAACATAATTGTGAGCTGTTTCTGTATTAATGAGAATATAACAGATAAACCTTGGGGAGGGGATACCTACCAGGAACGATGGAAAGAGGAGAACATCACAGCCGCGAGGAAGCAAACGAAGACGGCGGCGCCGGAACAGACAGAGTAGTCGAGGACGGACAGGAGAACTGTAGGACCACACCCGCCGAAATCACAGGGCCCAAGGAATAAGGGACCGAAGCATGGAACATGACATCCGACAGATAGAAGCGGGGAAGGTAGAAGGCGACATCCAAGAGCCTGTCTGGACCAGTGGGTTCGGGGAAATCCCCGATAACGGGGCCAAGACGGAGAAATGGCCCGGACGTCAGGAGCCTTGACGTGAAGCTGCTCCAATGATGACTGAGAAGCAGATTCATATGCTGAGACAATGGTAGCTTTTAGCCAGGCACTAATGGAGATAGGGTTAATTTCTTTGTTTGATGTAGTGACTTTCGTTGAATTAAACAACATCTTGCGCCCCCCCCCCCCCCCCCCCATGGAGAATGAGGAGCTTGAAGAGAGTAACGGAAAGCACGAACAGGGCTACTTGAGCACCGGAACGGTACGGGCAGTGAGGGAGGGCCGGAACATGCCAGGTTAACGGAGGAGCATCGAACGACGGTACTTCTGAGAAAGGCCGTAGGGAAGTTAAGGTGGCCGACGCAACGTCTGCCGCAAGGGAGTGGAAAAGGCGAGTCGGCCACAAGGGCATGAAGCTAAGAGCGGTGACCAGCAGAAGGAATAGCAAGGAGGAAAACCGATTCCCGAGACAAAGCAGAGGATGTGCCGAACGCAGATGCTCAGAAGGGGAACGCGGAGGAGACAGAAGACAACGTCCAGGCGCCAGGAAGGCGCGACATAGCGAGGACGAGACGTGCGGGCATGTACCCCCTTGAGAAAATCCGTCACAAACAGATGAGGAAGGACACGATCGTGACCGAGCGGACTGAGGACGGACAGCAGGGCGGCACGATAGCCAAGCAGAGACGGAAAGGATAAAAGTTTATCCTGCAGGAAAAACACGAAAATCCAAAAACCGCTGCGAGCGACGGATCTAAGGAGAGATTCCGCGGGCAGACGCCCAACGGGTGAAGAGGCGCCACCGGGAGGCAAAGAGGCGGGCCAAAGCACTGCGACGGGGAGCCTAGGCAAGGAGAGCAGCCGGACTGGAAATGCCCGGAGCCATGCGGTGTCCGAGGAGAGTATGCAGGCGCACAGAGGGCACGACCGAAATGGCGATGGGCTCGTGGGAACGATGGGAAGTACTAGTGACCAAACTCTTGGCATGGTAGGGGATTTTGGAGACATCTAATTGCATGCCAAATTTTAGGAACTGAGAGCTGAAGCTGGGGAGCTGAGCACTTGCAAACTGTATGACACTAGCTTGATGTAAACAATATGTTACATGGTGCTTGAATACTTGAATAAAATCTACAGTTTTTGATCAACTGGTTTCAAATTTTTGGTGTGTACAGACAAAATGCTAAAAAAAACATGCTGTGAAAATTAAATCCACAGTACTTACAGGAAAAAAACGTGCCATGGTCAAAGTTGGGCAAAATTTAAGGTACCAATTTTTTATTTTCGTTAATATTTTAAAAAATTTAAAACATTTTGATCTAATTTTGGGTATACAATTTAATTTTGATTTATTAAAGTTATATTACTGGAAAAAAAGTTTACAGCTTTAACATATTTTGTGTTAAGTGATCAAATATCTTTCCTGATTTTTTACACAATGCATTATGTTTTGGCCCATAACTTTATAAATTTACATAATACACACATAATTTCTGGCATGTACATAGGAACTATATAGAGGAATATTTATGGTAAATATGAGGAAAAACAGATAAGTGGTTTTGATATTAGGCAGTCCTGAAGTGTAAAAATAGGTTTTTAATAAAAAATTGAAGATTTTCCTTAATTTCTAAAAGGAACGAAGTCGCAAAGACCCAGTTTTCGGCTTGGTAGGACATCTTGGGGACATCTAACATTATGCCGAATTTTGGATTCCTAGGTCTTTCAGTTTCAAAACGTGCCACATCTACAGACGGACGGACAGACGGACGGACGACGGACAATGGACCACGACTATAGCAAAGATGACTTATAGTCAGCTGAGCTAAAAAATACTTATATTGTGAGTAAAGACATTCAGTTCCACCTTGGGGTGAGCAAACAAATCAAGTTTTCATCAGTGTCAGGCTTACAAGTGACTGTTTGAAAGTGTCTGCATTACACTGGTATGTAGACTCGCTCTCTCTCTTTTTAACTAGCTTAAAATCTTAAGTAATTTTGCCCTTCTAATATTATTTGTTGTTCATTTGAAAGAATGTCATGTTTAAATGAATAAACAACTGTGCAGCAGAGTAAATCTAGTTAGCCCCAAGCTGAGAGATGAGTCAGGGTCACCTGAGCACAAGTATGAGCAGGAGCCCAGTCTGTTGCCTCGTTCCTAGGCACGTGAGTCAAAAGGGGGTACCTTCTGAATGAACAAAATACCAACACCTGGGCTGGGACTTGCTCTTATTAACCTAGTTATACATTCAGACAGCCAGGTTTCCATTCGATGGACACAGGTAGAATTATCCCTGAGAAATCTATCGAGATGTGCCCAAAAAATTTCATACAAGTCAGCCAATAGTTTTGTCATTTGTCATTGAGCCTGCTGCTTGTACCGGGATTGCGTGAAGCTGATATTTGATTTAAAGAGTCAGAAAAGTGTACACATTAAATGGATTTTGAACAAAAAGAAAACACTGATTTTTTTTTCACCGTCAATTTATGGCATTGTTCTGACATTTAGTTCCGCACACTCACAATACTTACGCAAAAATCCCTGAGAAATTAAACATCTCAGCTACGAAGAAAGCCTGGCAGCTGAAGACGATGAGCACAATGGATTGAATGGCACAGACTGGGCTGGTAGATTCAGTCAAATGATGAGCAATACGGCTGACCACAATTCCTATAACAGCCCCTCCAAGTCCTCTCAGTGAGGTACACCACAGTGTTGTCACAGCAGTGGAGGCTGCTGCAGTGCTGGAAGCAGTGGTGGTAGTTGCTTGCAGCATGCTGCAGAGTACCTGTCAAAATATGAATAATTGGTTTCTGAACTGTAAGCAATAGATACACAGAATTGTAATCACAGAATATACTGAAAGAAGTTCAGTGACCATTAATCAAGGATACATATAATACATGCATGTAGCCGATACTGAGGACTTGCCTTGCAAAATATTGAACTTTGTCCTAGGAAAAAACAGCCAAGATCATGCAAATAATTTCAAAGCACCTTTACAGAGGCATTCACCTAATGTCATTGTACGTGAGGCAGTGTTGCATCAGAGCAACCAATACAAAATTACCAGTGTTATAATAAACTGCCACCTTTTATTACCACGTTCCTGTATTATGAGTTTGTGACATTTGTCAAGTATAATTTTGAAAGTCAATACAACATTAACATACAAAGACTATTCAGCTCCTGGGTTTCAAGCAGATGAAAAGTAAAATACTGTACATATGATTATTTTTGTTTTCATTTTTGTCTCATACACTTATCGACAGACTCACCGTAGTGACCAGCAGACCAATCACAGATTCCTGGTGTACTATAGATTTTACCGACTTCCTCTCCTGAGCATCTAGAAACAGCATCGGGGCTACTGCATCATCTGAGGTGTACACTAGTGATGCAACCAAGAGGCACTGCATCAGGTGCCAACCACCACTTATAAGTCCTCCATGCCCCAAAGCCCACAAGGACATGCCTAAAATAATGGTAACACTGAGCATGACAGCTCCTGCGGCCACGGCTGTCTGCTGTTCTAACTTGCTGCCCAAGGCTCGACTTTGAATGGATAACCCTGCCTTCATAAAGACTGGAGGCAGCAACAGCATCAATACTACTGATGGGTTTAAATGAAATGATTCCCTCCACAAGTAGTGAAAGATAAGGGCTGCCAGCGTGCACAGGGAGCCAGTAAGGCAGCAACGGGCAGAGATGGAAGAAAACTTTGCCATTGGAAGCAACCCTGCAGCAAAAAGCATAACACATTAATCAACTTTCTGATCATACAGAAACTTGTCAACAAATAATGATCTTGAAACATGTAACTGAGAAAAATAGTTTAAATAGTGCCAATCTATCCATTAAGTAGATCCATTAAGACAGTAAAATAATCTCAGAATATATGCGAGGTTACAAGGGTAATAAAGAGTTAGTAATAAATTAAATCAGAAATTAAATATTTGTACATACAGGCATGAGAGAAATGATAGAGATTACTTTTAATGTATACCTAATTACCTAACTGTCGCTGGCATTTCTGTATGGCAGATGATGATGCATTACTTATCAATAATTATATATTCTGATGCATACTGATTATCATATTTTATACTGTATTATACATGGCTATACTTTTAGCAATAAGTTATGCAGATATATAACATATAATACAATTTTATTTGGATAAAAATAGCTTTTTAGTATTTTGTTAATAAAAACCTCTGTCCCACTGCAGTCCTGCATTACATTGTCGGATTTTAATAGACAATGTAAAGAATACAACTGACAAAGACTGTCAACTGTCATTATTTCACATTTTACAAACTATTTTTATTTTTGCACTAGTATTTGTTAGTAAATAGTCACATTGATTTTTTTTTCATATACCCTTCTAGAAATATACATATATTGCTTCTTAAATAAAACAAATTTGTGTTGTTTAATAACTGAGGTGGGGTTGACTTGTCCCTTTATGTGTAAATCAATCAACAATGGTTTTGTTCCTGATTCATTCAATTTTATAACCTGAGCCAGCCAACACTGGTATCAGTAAACTTTATGGAACACTCATCCCCAAGGTCAGCAAAAAGCAGTGTTGTTATCATAACTGATCATGATAGCATGTCAGTAACTGATGACTGATTACTAGTTGCTTTTAATGGTCAAAGAATAAGGGCATGTCCTATTGTTTAACTGTTTTTGACTACCTGTACAGTCAACAACAAGATTTATTAGTTGAATGCTTGAAGATACTCTGCAAACAATTGCTCTTTGACAAGAGTAATTCATCATTCTGAACATTAGTTAAGAACAGCCAAGGTTCTGATGTGTTATCCTACCATGAACATCTCCAAACCTAGCCACCGACGGCGATGCAACAGGGTTCAGGTTTCTGTTGCGTCGCCGGCCCACCATATGGCTAACTGGGGTTATACGATCTGTTACTCTTAGAAAGGAAATTGTTTTAAAATATTTCCTATGGTTTTAACATACCAATGTTTACATAATGTAATATGTCAAAAGGCCTGCAATAAAAAATAACCATTCTGGAAAGCATGAAACACCTTTAACATCAACAACTGATTTATTTGTCTAGGTGGAACTGAAGCATTAACAGTCCGGCAGACATCTTGCATTCAGTGGCAGTCCTGTATAATGTTTTAGGCCTGTGTACTGTTATGTTCATATTTTACTTCCTCGGTGCAAAATAGTGATGTAATGTTTTTCAGTGGTCAAATATACAATACACATAGAAGTACGGAGCATTAAACAATCGATATATGTTAAATTTTGCAGTTGTGTATGGAGTGTTATAATCACAGTTAACTGCAGGGGCAATCTATGGACTCCACATTGCGTCAGTCACTAAAAAAGACCAATTGAGGAGTCCATTCTTATGGGCTACTCCAAACCTTACAGAGCTCTACAGCCTGTTCAGAATGTTATGATTTACTCTTGTTGGTTCATTATTAGCAAACACAAGGCTATCTTTTTGTGACCATCACTTTTTCATCGTTTCACAGGGGTCCCAATTTTGCGACCTTAACTTGCAGTAACCCACACACAGTATATCAATAATCACATTATTTAATATGCATACTAAATCTTTAACAATTTGAAAAAGACCCACAAAAACAAGTAGAAATTGATGTCCCCTATGGGCAGATAATATGAAAGATTTGATATTGATTATACTATAATGTCAGTCTTTGATTTACAGATAACAAAATATGTTATTATTTATAATATCAACTCTTGAACCTACAGGCATGGATTTCAAACATAAAATGCAAATGAGGCCATATTATAAATTATGATTATTTACCTGAATGATGAGGCTTCATATTCATAAAAGTCATAATTTTGCAATAATTTCTTGATTTTGTGAGTGTGACATGTGAAACCCTCACGGACAAAAAGCCAATCACAGTATCTTCAGCATCATTATCCTCAAATAAGGCAGTCCTGAGCCAAAATTTGTGGATACATCTGATTGAGCCACCATTTCTAGATGTGGACCGCACTGATCTACACTCCTATACATATATATTATATATTTATAAATTTTATATATATTTATATATACCTTTATGCATCTGTATGATACATTTTAAATATATTACAATCAAGTATAAGGTCTTAGAAAATAAGGTATTATGTTTCTAGTATCACAGTATAGGTTAATTCTAAATCAGGTTTAGATATATATTTTAAATTTAAATTATAAATATTTATTTCATTAATATATATATATATATATATATATATATATATGGAAAGGGTATGTACACAGAAAAATTGGTTCACTGCCAGTGGGATATATGAACCGACTTTTCTGTGTATACCCTTTCCATCTAAAAAAAATTGAATCAGCATGGCTATTCATACATATATATATCAAAATATATATATATATATATATATATATATATATTATGATCTGAATAGCAAGGGGGATTATTATATTGACCATCCCCCTTGCTGAAGTGTGGGGTGGGATATTTACCCCCCACTCTTCCTAAATATCGATGCCACTAAAAAAGGTTAAATTAACTTGATAACCTTTTTTATGTTCTTGTCAGATTCACTCTAAAGAACACACCTTGATATTTTCTAGCCGTTTTCTGGCCAGCATGAAACCTCTCTGCCCCCCTCCCCCCCCCCCCCCCAACTCCAGTGTAATTTATTTATACACTGGTAAGGATTTATAGTTAAAGAGCATAAAATGTAATTATTCGTGGCATGTACATAAATGAAAACTTTAAGTGTGAATCCTATACTCTATAATTTTACCGCTTTCCCTTTGGATTTCTTCCATTGATAAAACCCTGTGAAACATAAATCACCGAAAAACACATATTCATAAACAAAATTAAAAATAATTGTGACTAAGATTTACTCATTATAGCCTATAGGGGTAGGCCTACTTGAGTCATAATGTTATTGTTATAACTTATACTCACCTATTCTTTCAAGATTAGCTGCAATAATTCCAGACATCGTAATAATCGCCAATGCTGTGTTAATTAAGCAAACTTCTGGCATGAGGCGCCACTTCCCATACACAAATTCGTATTTTGCGATATTTTTCGCTTTCGAATGATCATTCGAAGCGTAGGGCCTTTTAAAAAGACCGCTTTTTAAATCTATGGCCCGCGCCGTCTCCGAGCTTTGTGATCTAAAATTTTTCTCATTCAAAAAGTCCGATTTAGAACTTCCCAGGATTAAACTAAGTGAAATGAACGCCAACGGTAATTTATTGTGACAGGAATTTTTGGTCACAACCTCAGAAATCTCTGTGAAATGAAAACAGTTCCTTTGTGAAGCCAGCGACCTGGCAGTGCAGATAGGCTGGGCTCGCCCAACCTCGACAATACCGTACCCGTATGGCGTATGAAGAACCCACAAGAATCCGACGACAAAAACTAAATTTATCATATTCCTAGATCACAGTCACCATCAATGTCCCCCACGTTTCATATATGGGAACATAAACGTCCTAGACTTCGATCTAAACCAGTGATTGTCTCTCTTAATATGCCCCATTTCCACGGTTTTGACGACACAAATTCTTCCGTTTCATGGATCCGTTTCTGTTCTCTCTGCACCCACTGAACCTCACCACGGTGTCACCCAGACAGGGACAAGTTGTGAAATAAATTTCAGGCACGTGTCGTGAAATATGACGTAAAAAGACCAGTGTTGTCCCTTAAGACCTTGTGAACAAGGTAATTGACAGTCCGTACAGCCTGACCAACACGAAAACACGCTGACAGACGAATGAGGGTTTAATAACAACTGTTTATGTGTTCCGCTGAATGTAACGGGAATAGATCTTTCGGCCCCCGCGCACGTGTATATAAATGTGACGTTCGTAGGTGGGTTGTGCCAGATCCGTCTCATTGGCAGCCAATGGATGGTGACCGGGACTTCTGTTAATTAGTCCACAAGTCCTGGCTACTGATCAAATTACAGCCTTGCGCACCGTTATGTTTAAACGTGAGCCTTGTCGAAATAGAAACAGTTGCGCAAATACTTCTGCGATTCATACTGCAAGATAGCTGTAAATTAACACTGTTTTTATAGTCCTAACGGCTATATATAACCTTGAACACATTTAAACATGTAGACACATATTGATAAATTATGTCTATAACACACGCGCAGACACACATTTATATATATATATATATATATGTATATATATATATATATATATATATATATATAAGTTATGGTTTTCAATAGAAATAAGAAAATTTGAAGAATCCTGGACACTTGGGCAAAATTTTTGGGGAGTCCCATCTGAGTTAAGAGCATCCCAAGGTCGGAGAGATGATATGTGTCAGATTTTTAAGGCGTATTGAATCTTTTTCATATTTTATATAATTATCATATCATTAGAATATTTGCTTAGAGCGAAATGCAAGCCTTAGTAATCAGCGCGGTGTTTACACAGCTGACGGGTTCGTTTGAGGTAGCCGATAATGCATGTATTTGACTGCTACAAGTTCCTAATTCCTTAAAGCCAAAAATCCGCGCGTCCCGTCATATGCTTGGACATACAATCAGAACCATGCGTCCTTAAGAGACTCCGAGCGTCAGAGATGCTTGCCCCCGCATTTTTGAAAGCCCTTATATAATTTGTATATGATTGAGAAAATGTTTGGTATTGGCCAGTTACTTAAGCTTGATATTCTACACCCTGTGATAAATGGGCCATGATTTAGCTCATAAGAAGCATTTTTTATGTATTCAAATGAGAGTTCAGGAGCAATTGGAATCGGCGGTAAGTTTGAATGAAGCCCCCCCCCCCCCCCTTCTGAAAAAATACAGAACACAGGGGCGTAGTCAGGACTGAGGAGGGGATGGGGCCGAAATATTTGGCAAAGGCAATCAGAATATATGAATATATATATATATATATATATATATATATATATATATATATATATATATAACACGAACCTCACATGTTTTAATTCGAATCAGAAATATCAGTTATACATTTAAGATGACTCACTTAAAAAATATAATATTTACAGGATCAAACCTGATAAAATGTAGAATTATCAATAAACAGTACAACGATTACTGCATTTGCAATGCTAAAATTAATGAAATTCCTGGAGGACGGATAGTATTGGATGCGAGCGGGGGTTGATGGGGGGGGGGGGGGGGGATGGTTCCATGGCCCCCTGCGGTCCCCCCTTCGCTACGCCCTTCCATGGTATACTAGTATATTGAATATGTTATATGGTTAATAAAAGGGTCGAATATCAAACTTTTCCTTAGATATCCAACTACGCACTCAGCACATTTATGCAAAACGACATTTTAAATACGAACAATATTTTGATCAAACAGCTCGGCATTTGTCAAAACGAGCATTTAACCTTTAAGATTGCGTGAAAAATTTTTATTTCCAATAAAATATATAATTTTCATGATTTATATGGTATTGAAATGTGAAATTAAAAAAAAAAAGTTTTTTTTAATACTTACGTGTTGATGTATGTGTTAAACAGCATGATCTTTACTGCTAATTATGCAATTAAATATTTAATCTAAGGTAGTGTTTATGAATTAATAATTATTTAGAAACCATGATTACAACTATAGGTCCAAAGGAATCTCGATCAAAAGTTCTAAAAAGTGAATCGGTCTTTTCCTCTTTGTTTAAAGAAGGCCGAGGGATAATATGTTTGTCTGTGTGAATGTGTGTAGCTGAGTCTGGTATGAAATAGAATGAAACAGTTCAATATACGAATATATGGTGTGAACTCGTATATTACATAAGGGCTAAAACTTTAATCCTCAAGAATCCACTCGTGTGGCGCCAGTCAATCAGACAGAAAGAAAATACGACGCGATCCCGGGATTCCTGTCTGTGCATAAAATGACGTGTTGTTTGGGATTCCCCAGGTCACATGTACTTTTCATGTTTTCCTTGACAGCGTCAACATCAGTCCATAAACAACGCCTTTATTAATCAGATCTGTCACCAAGGCATTTTGCGCAGTAATTCAGGTAAGCCAACAATCCCGCCAGAGCCATGAACGATACATTGACCTTGTAATCCGCGCGAAGCGAGGGGACTTGCCACTAGTTGCCACTGGTGGCCATGGGGTGCACTAACATTAACAGAACACCAGAGTAATGAGATGTGGAGCGATCATGGCAAAACTTATCCCACATACTAACAGTACAGTTACTACTCCAGTTGCTGATAGTGGTAGCACTGGTACTAGCAGCAAGCACTGCTCGTGCATTTCACAAGTACGAGTGCGAGGACTAAATTTAGGACATTCCACTATCTAATATGGGCAGTGAGCTGCTATACTTAGTATAGTAGTATAGGATGGTCTGCAAATAACCGCAAAACTATTCGTATTACTATTAATAATTTCCTTAATACAAATATCAGTAATCAGTGTCAATATTAAGTTAATAATTTAGTTCATGTCAAGGCACTGCTATAGCTGTCACCATCCAAGGGAAATATGTATGGAAATAAATTATTTTGGCATAATGAAAAAATGTCTTTATTGATACTTGATGTATATATTTTTCACTATTTCTCACATGGCCAAGTAATTAGTTTATGCAATGCTGTAATCATCAAGCAGTTATATCTGTCCTTCTACATGATAATAACTAATTTGTTGTATTCAATATATATATAATAGGATGCACAGAGTTGTACAATTAGTGGCACAGTTTCTTGAGCCAAGTGTTGGTGACCTTCAACCAGATATTAGACATGTAAGAAAAAAAGAAAGACCAAACATTTGTTGGCACAAACACTAGTGTCAGAAACTAGGGTTTGATGCAATGTTGTCAAGGTTACAGCCATAATTATACATTTAGTTGTAGCTCTGCATTAGGTTTAAATGTACCAGTTTACCTCCAGGGTAAAAAGGCCAGGACTTCAGGAATATGATCAGCAGAGCAAGGTGGCATGGGCTTTTAACCTTCTACACAGAATTTTGAAATTCACTAATTATTTACATTTGTAAAAAAAAGGCTTCTCCTTTATTCCTTGAATAATTTTGACATATATGGTCAGCAGACCCAGGTGGGGGGGGGGGGGGGGGGGTCTTTTACACAGAATTTTTAAATTCATTAATTGTGCACATTTATAGTATTTATACTATAAATGCTTCTCCTTTATTTCTTGACTGATTTTGATCAGAGCTTATAGCTATCTAAACTTTTATACAGGACTTTGAATCTGCAGGTGATACCACCTGAGATACCAAATGTCTGTGACTCTGTGATGAAAAGTTCATTACATGCACTTAGTGAAACTTGCATAATTTTATGTTGTTGGCAGGGGCGTCAGTATAGGGGGGATGGGGGTATATACCCCCCCCCCCCCGACATTTTAGCAAGTGGGGATAGTCAATGTATTCCCCCCCTGATATTCAGAGGATAATATCTATATATTTGAAATAAAATATATATATAATTAGAATTATAGACTTTGGTTTACTGTGGAATGTTATATATCTCATACTGGTTAAGAATTACCATATACTCTAAACATACTAACTTTTTAAAACCATACACTAAATTGTAATTTTTTTAAAATTTGTCACACAATACAATAAAAGGTGCATATATATATATATATATATATATATATATATATATATATATATATTTATATGTTTGTGTGTGTTTAAAAAAAAGTCACAATTTTTGATAACCCACCCTGCCCCCAATGCCCCATTCTGTTACATTTCAGGAGTATTTGTATCCAGGTATGTAGATATACATTGTTTGAATCTGTATGACCAGATGTTACACAGAAATAAAACAGGATTTACACTTCAGTTTAGTATTTTGATTTTCACTGATACTGCAAAATGAGGATTAAAGTAACTATGTGACAATAAATGACAAATTTGTTTGTTAGTCTACTAGATCCCAATTATTGTTTTGACTGAGGGCAAGAGTCATAATTATGTTACATGCATAAAGTAAGGAATAAAACACACACAAAACTACTTGGTCCTATACATGTTGCAACTTTTGCTCTAGCAGTTATTTTGATTTTATTATTCAGGACCATCATATCTTTAATTCTTCTACCAAGACTGCCATCCTTTGTCCACACCTGCACAGGTGTTCTTGTAGCTGCACCAGCCAGCTATATACACTCATATGAGGTTTGTTATGAGCATACTGGATGAAAGCATTCACTGTGGACCTTTCAAGTTATAAACAGAAGTGTGCACCAACAAATACAGAGCATAAACAGTTACATATGCTTCAGTACATATGTTTGCTGAATATAGCAAAGGAAGTAAATCTAAATTGACTTCCTTTCTGTGGTATCCTTTATTTCTACTACTTTATTAAACATCCTTTTTAGTGCTGGTGACTAGAGCTCAGGTACTCTATCTGATGAAATGGAGTTTCAAGGGTTCTGCTGTGGCAGCATTCATCAAAACCCAACATCATTATAGGGTCACGTATGAACTGGTGCTTAACAAACATGGGAGGCACTACATACAAACTTTTTTGGGTGTCCATCGGTGTATCTGTTCATAAATCTCAGTTGTGGTTTAATGTACAGCCTGAAATGTTGCATACATGTCCATCTATCTAGGTTGGCTATCTTATACACAAAACTGGTGGCACCACCTTCAATCATGCTATCATATAATATATTCATGTACTTATCTAAGGAGTGGTCTAAAGTATCAGTCTGAAATTGTTCATGTCTAGATCTTGGGCATTTCCAACCTTCATGCAAGACTGGTGATACCACCTACAGCCATTTTTGCAGTTTGTCCATCGGTGCCTCAAGTTTTGGTGAAAATCACAGATATCACACGGTTGCAACCAGTAACATCAAACCAAATTTTTATTGCTCTAATATTGCTATACATCACAATATCTCAAAACATTTTTTTTGTTTTTCCTCTACCATGTTTCTTTCATATCTAAAATAAATTTTAATATTTTTACTGAATCATAATTTAAAAATTCAATTTTAAGTTAGAAAGAAACATGATACAGGAATAACAAAAAACAAAAGACAGTCTGCAGATTGGGTCATGTAGTTTGATGATCTCCCATAAAAAGAGGTTTGCTGTTACTGGTTGCTTAAAATTGAGTACTATTTAAAAATTTTAAATTATAAAAAATGTTAAAATTTAATATAAAAGTGAATGTTGATTTAATAAACATGGATACCATTAGAAAGAACTCCCTACCAGGTTTAAAATGATATATACTTTATGGGTTTTAATGTGCATTTGAAACAGCCTTTTGATTGATTTAAGATTCAGGTGATTTTGCCAGCGATGGCACCTTATTAGACAGGTGGTCTTATAAGCCAGGTAGTCTTTCTGACTGGTTCCATATATTGTTAATTGTCTTTCACCAGTCCTTTTCATCTGTTAGCAGAGAGTTTGGATGTGACAACGTCCATTTCTGAAATACAAACTGAACCAAGAATATATTCATCTGCTGATTTCTTTTTCACTTTTTGGACTACTTGACAGGGTGGTAGCACACAATTCTGCTGACTGTATATCCTGTTGTAAAATACAGCAGATGACTACTGTACCTGCAGGGTCTGGGTTTGTAATCCTTCCCATTGCTGAATAATACCATCCAGTGGCCCCCTAAAAATGCACCTGTTTGTAACACATGCCAATAGCCTACAGGGCACTCACCATGGGTTGGGACTGATCTTGAAATATCTCACTGCTGCTCAGCTGATATTCTAACTCCAGTACTCGGGATCTCCTGGCTTAGTTAGTCCTCTATCCATAGACTGTAGAAACCTGTAGGGATGGATTTGTTTGTCATTAAAACAGACAGGTAGCCTATGTCATGCTGACTTTAACACTAGGTATAGACTTTCAGTAAAATTTTTAAATTGTTTTTCACTTTGAAATAAATTGTATAAGTTCAAAATATATGATTTATGTTTTAACTGCCTGAAGAACTGGTGCTATTTGTTTCCATTTGTTTTATGTTGTTAGACGTGTGCAATAATTAATACTGTCAATTCAATCAATAATGAAACAACTACAATGTATCCCTCCAAATAATAATTATTGAAGAAGGGGGCCTCATAGTCACGATATAGGAAAAACCTTATCGTGATACAAATTATCCATAATGATAATTAATATATTTCATTGTAACTTTTTATCTGAGTCACAGGTGTATGTTATTTTTTCACTCATGATATCTGATAATCTGGATGTATGGCTGACAGTAGTTGCCTTTTTCATTCTGAGGGTACCTGGTTGGGACTCCTAGATAGATAAGCTGGGTATTGGACTTTCATCGAATTTTGATGACATTTTATAGTCTCATCATTCAATGTTTTAATGACAAGCTCTGACTTTGATATGCCTTGTGTTGAAGTACATAATGATAGGATATCATTCAACCAATCATAAAAAAACCTTCAATTTTCATTCATTAAACAGTGATTTACTTAGCCATCAGACAATAACTGTAGTTTTCCTTTAGTTAGGACTAATGAAAATAATGCATGTATATGTTGTTGATGTGTGGGTGTGTGTACAGGTGTGTGTGCCACTTGTATCCTCTATACTTACACCACATCACCCTGCTTAATAGCAGTTTTGACAGCTGACCTTTCAAGTTATTAACAGAGTTGTCATAAATACATAGCATGCATTTTTCAGGTGAATTATCAGTTTGTTTTGAATGACAAAGGAATTAAATACATGTTTTTTATATTATAAATATTACTTATTCCAGGGTAGATTTACATCATCACTGTTACTGAATAGAAGTAAGGTTGTATCACTCCCTAGTACAGGGTCTGCATTAACCTAAAACACCAGTGTTTTGGGTACATGTGATGAAATATCACAAAATACCCTTTTAAAATTCGAAATGGAAGCAAAACACTGACATCAGTAAATAAATTATCATCTGTTGGATGTGTCAATGCAGAATTCTGCCACTATTCTGTAAAATAAAAGGAAGCAATAGTGTTTCGTATAATTGACAAGTGTTCTGCCTGATTGCGACTTGCGCCATTAGGGGGCAGCCTCATATCTGGCATAAATGGCTGCCATGTCCGCTGCTGAACTGACCATTGCACGAAACTCTCATTTTTAGCTCAGCTGACTGAAAGTCATCTGAGCTATAGCGATCACTCTTTGTCCGTCGTCCGTCTGTCTGTCTGTCTGTCTGTCTGTCCGTCTGTCCGTTAACCAGGCACAAATCGTAACCGCTAGAACTGGAATCTTCTTACTTGACATCCTGGGAGGTCCATGAAAAATCTCCTTGGAAACCAGAAATTAGGTCTCTGTTACCCATATCCTTCGAGCTATGGGGCCCCAAAGTACCCCCCAGAAAAGTCCAAAATTTCATACAAAAACTTCAATATCTCATTTACTACTTGACTGATGGTCATGATTTTTGGCATACATATTGATCATGAGAGGTTCCATCAGTTCCTGAAGACTGGTGGCGCCACCTGTATTTTTTGATTTTTTACGAATTTTTTTCTCTATTTTTAAGACCTTTAAAAATGTGAACATCTGTTAACAAGGCACAAATCGTAATGACTTGACTTAGAATCTTCATTCTCGACACACTGAGAGACCTATGAAAAGTCTCCATGGAAACCAGAAATTAGGTCTCTGTTACCCATATCCTTCCAGCTATGGGGCCCCAAACTACCCCCCAGAAAAGTAAAAAATTTCAAACAAAAACTTCAATATCTCATTAAATACTTGACTGATGGTCATGATTTTTGTCATACATATTGATCATGAGATGTTCCATCACTTCCTGCAGACTGGTGGCGCCACCTGTATCGTTCAATTTTTTACGAATTTTTTTCTCTATTTTTGAGACCTTTCAAAATGTAAACATCTGTTAACAAGGCACAAATTGTAAAGACTGGACCTAGAATCTTCATTCTTGACACACTGAGAGACCTATGAAAAGTCTCCATGGAAACCAGAAATTAGGTCTCTGTTACCCATATTCTTCAAGCTATGGAGCCCCAAAGTACCCAAAAGAAAAGTAAAAAATTTCATACAAAAACTTCAGTATCTCATTAACTACTTGACTGATGGTCATGATTTGTGGCATAACTATTGATCATGAGATGTGTCATCACTTCCTGCAGACTGGTGGTGCCACCTTTATTGTTTGATTTTTTCCTCTATTTTTGAGACCTTTAAGGATGCTGTCATCTGTTAACGTGGCACAAATCGTAACGAATGGACCTAGAATCTTCATTCTCGACACACTGAGAGACCTATTAGAAGTCTCCATGGAAACCAAAATTAGGTCTCTGTTACCCATATTCTTCGAGCTATGGAGCCCTAAAGTACCCCCAAGAAAAGTAAAAAATTTCATACAAAAACTTCAATATCTCATGAACTACTTGAATGATGGTCATGATTTGTGGCATAACTATTGATCATGAGATGTGTCATCTGTTCCTGCAGACTGGTGGCGCCACCTGTATCGTTCGATATTTTACGATTTTTTCCTCTATTTTTGAGACCTTTAAGGATGCTGTCATCTGTTAGCATGGCACAAATAGTAACGACTGGACCTAGAATCTTCATTCTCAACACACTAGAAGACCTATGAAAAGTCTCTATGGAAACCAGAAATTAGGTCTCTGTTACCCATATCCTTCGAGCTATGGGGCCCCAAAGTACCCTCCCAGAGTAGTCAAAAATTTCATACAAAAACTTCAATATCTCAATAACTACATCACTGATGGTAATGATTATTGGCATACATATTGATTATGAGATGTTCCATCAATTCCTGCAGACTGGTGGCGCCACCTATGTTATCTATCAAGAGGGTACAAATTGCAACAACTGGACCTAGAAACTTCATTCTGGTCATGCAAGGAGGCCCATGAAGAGTGCCTGTGGAAACTTGAAATTAGGTCTCTGTTACCCATATCCTTCAAGCTATAGGTCTCTGAAGTATCCCTCAGAATAATGGACAATTTGATACAAAAGCTGAAGTATCTGAACAACTAATACGGAGATCATCATGATTCTTTGCATTGATATTGACCATTAAGTGTTTTTAGCTCAGCTGACTGTAAGTCATCTAAAGTATCCCTCAGAATAATGGACAATTTGATACAAAAGCTCAAGTATCTAAACAACTATTGCAGTGATCACCATGATTCTTTGCATGGATATTGATCATGGAATGTGTCATCAGTTTCTGCAGTATGGTGGCGCCACCTATATTTTTTTATTTTTACGAATTTTTTTCTCTATTTTTGAGACCTCATAAGATGCGGTCATTTGTTAACATGGCACAAATCGTAACAACTGGACCTAGAATCTTCTCTCTTGACATGCTGAGAGGCCCATGAAAAGTTTCCTTAAAAACTTGAAATTAGGTCTCTGTTACCCATAACCTCTGAGCTATGGGGCTCCGAAGTACCCCCCAGAATAATGGAAAATTTGATACAAAAGCTCAAGTATCTGAACAATTATTATATTGATCACCATGATTCTTTGCATGGATATTGATCATGAAATGTTTCATCAGTTTCTGCATTCTGGTGGCGCCACCTGTATTTTTTCAATTTTTAGCTCAGCTGACTGAAAGTCATCTGAGCTGTAGGGATCACCTTTTGTCCGTCGTCCGTCCGGCTATCCAGGCGTCTGTCTGTTAACAGGGCACAAATCGTAACCGCTAGACCGGGAATCTTCTAACTTGAAATCCTGGGAGGTCTATGGAAATTCTCCTTTTAAACCTGAAATTAGGTCACTGTGACCTATATTCTTCGAGCTATGGGGTTCTGAAGTACCCCCCCAGAATAATGCAAAATTTAATACAAAAGCTCAAGTATCTGAACAACTAATGCATTAATCACCATGATTCTTTGCATGGATATTGATCATGGATTGTTTCATCAATTTCTGGAGATTGGTGGCGCCACCTATATTTTTTTTATTTTTTACGATTTTTTTTCTCTACTTTTGTGATCTTTAAACATTTGGTCATCTGTAAACAGGGCACAAATCATAATGACTGGACCTAGAATCTTCTGTCCTCACCTCCAGGGAAGCCCATAAAAGGTCTACGTGGAAACCCGAAATAAGGTCCCTGTTACCCATATTCTGTGAGCCATGGGGCTCTGAAGTACCCCCCAGAATAAAGATTTGGTCATATATTAACAGGGCACAAATCATAATGACTGGACCTAGAATCTTCTGTCCTCACCTCCAGGGAAGCCCATAAAAAGTCTACATGGAAACCCGAAATAAGGTCCCTGTTACCCATATCCTTCATGCTCTGGGGGTCCGAAGTACTCCCCAGAATAAAGATTTGGTCATCTGTTAACAGAGCACAAATTATAATGACTTGACCTAGAATCTCCTTTCTTGATATGCTGGGAGGCCCCTGAAAAGTCTCCTTGTGCACCTGAAATTACATCTCTGTTACCCATATCCTTCATCCTATGAGGCTTTGAAATACCCCCCAGAATAAACATTTGGATTTGTTAACAGGGCACAAATCATAATAACTGGACCTAGAATTTTATTTTTTGACATGCTGGGAGACCCCTGAAAAGTCATCTTGTAAACCTTGAAAATAGGTGTCTGTTACCCATATCCGTCATGCTACAGAGCTCCATAGTACCCCAATGAATATTGGATGATTTTATACAAAAGGTCAAGTTTGGAAAAGTATTTCATTCAAATTTGACATTCAGATGATAAAATTACTTTTGTCAATGTCTTCCTGGTCAGCTGAGCGTCATGACCCCTGGGTCACTTGTATCTTTATGCTATAAATTTATGACACAGTATTGCAGAGATATATAATCAGATGATTATTTATGGATTGGTGTTACATATTGGCTTCAGATTTGAAGTTAATTTGGTGTTTCGTGGTGTTTCAGCCTAAGAACCCAAAACACCAATATTTTGGTTGTTTATGGGGACCACTAGTACAGGGTGATTCAGGATTTTGGAAAAGGATGGTTTCAACCTAGGAGGGCCTGGGCTAATGAGAAAACCTTAATAAAGGTACTCAGGTCCAGAAAATGGTAGGGTCTTGCCTGCAAATATTGGTTTAAAACCCTTGAAGAAAGGTAGTGGCAGCTGAAAAATGGCGGGGGGGGGGGGGGAGTCTAGATCTCAGAAATAGAACCCTCATGAAGATGAAAAAGTGAATGTCGTGAAATTGTTACCACACAAATATAAAAGCTAACCGCAGTATTTATCATCAGTCTCAAAATGTAAACAATACCTCTAGTTCAGGTGTTTCCAGTAGGTTTACCTTGCTTGCAGTGATATCCAGTAAGTAAAACATGCAGTTCCAGCTGCCAGCCATGTATGGATGATATAGGGAATCCTGGAGCGGGTTCAGGGCTTGTGGCCTTGTTATGGTTATCATCTGCTCGAAGGTGATGTGTAGTCGTCCAGCATCCACATCATCTAACCTCTCAGGTCTTTGTTACATCAGTTATAGTTGCTCCTTATAATTAGATTTACAGTTTGTGCTCTCATTAATTAGCTCAGGGTCAGTGTTATTTTTAATTAGGTTGACAGTTTGTTGGCCTTTCATCACCTGTCGTAATTGATTTGGGTTACTTTAATCAAAAGAGCATCTAAAGGTACAGTGAAAGGTGTTTAATACTGTGTAATGTTTTTTACTGATGCTGATGTGTCTCTTGTTATTACCATCCTGTGTATGGATGTTGTATATGTGACAGAATTAGGATAGGAAAGCTGTCACAATTAAGTGCATCTAGGGTGTCTTACTTGATTCTTTGGGATGGTTTACTGTTGTTGCTAAAAATACATATCATGTTTACTGTGTACCAAAACATGCAGTGTACTTGTGTTTCTATAGATATTGTTTATGTGACAGAATTAGGATAGCTGTCACAATTAAGTGCATCTAGGGTGTCTTTCTTGATTCTATGGGATGATTTACTGTTGTTACTAAAAATATATATCATGTTTATTGTGTACTGAAACATGCAGTGTACTTGTGTGTCTATAGCTTTTTATTTCCTTCAGTGATACCCAGGCAAATAGTCAAAATGCCACAAGCTTAAAGGGACATAATCAGGAGCAATATTATGCCTATTCTTTCACACTATCAGTTCAGTTTTCCTTTATACAAAAGTTTCCTAGCAAAACCATCTCCAGCACACAGTCTCAGTACCTCCCATAAGGCTTTATAACACATCATCATCAGTGACTCTGTGTGTTGATAAACGGTCCAGTTGTGTCTGTTTACCATAACAAGGCAGGAGGTTTGATTGTGAGCTGCAACCCCTGATGTTTCAGCATGCGGGAACATTTATTACCTTATTTTCAGCCAAGTCAGTCAAGGCATCTCCTGATTGACAAGTGTTGTGGCCTAGGCGATGCACACTAGATGTATTAATGTAGACACCTATGATTCTGCCAGGTCCACTGTTTAAAATACTCTTTACAGGAGTAAGCAAATAGTTTCAGGACAATATATTGGCAGTTAACAGTTTATTCTAAAGGGAAGAAGCTATTTTTCATGTTTATTCAACATGCTTTATTGGTGATAAGACCTATTTAATATTTATTGCCAAAAATACAAAAAAAAAATAATATATATCCTCCAGGAATTTTAGTAACCCTATAGAAAAGGTGGCTAATTCTCAGAAGTTTGCTTGGGCTCATCAGATTCTGTGGGTTATAAATTATGTTAATTTTGCTTGCATATTCCTTCTTTTCCAAAGACAAATAAAAACAAAACCCATAAAGGTACCATGTTTACAGGGAAAAAGTGTGGGTGGTGATGGGGGTGGGGTATCAGGGGAAGGGTTTTATATTCCCTGTTCAGTCCCTGTTTTGCTAATTAATACAAGATTCCCTTTTCCCTTTCATCTTATTTTTTATGTACATGTATTGAAACAAATGGTTAAAGATGCTTAAGATAAGTATGAACAATTGTATAATATAGAAAAACTGTTTTAAATATTCACATGGATTCAAACATGGATCACTTTGGCAGTGAGTGTATATAGTCCTACTTGACCATGCAGGCAGCTTTAGAACTTCATTTTCATAAAGCCAAGTTTAAAGAAAATGTTATTAACCTTATGTCCTTATTCAGTGATTGACGATGAACTAGACAAGACCTTAATAGTAATACCTGTAATCATAAATCATTAATATAATCACAATCATCACAAGACAAGCATGTAATGTGTCTAGTTTGGTCAAACTGACTCAAAGGGGCAGAGAATCAGCCTTTAAGGGCTGTGGTGGTAGCTAGGGTCAGTTATTAAATCTGTATAATAAGAAATCTGTTAAAAACATATCCTCACTGGAGGAAGAAATGTGTATAAGTTGAAACAAAAACTTGTCTAATTTGGTCAAAGGGACAGAGAATTGGCCTAAAAGGGCTGTGGTGTTAGCTTGTGTCAGTTATTGAATCTGTATAATAAGGAATCTGTTAAAAACATATCCTCACTGGAGGAAGAAATGTACATAAGTTGAAACAAAAATGTGTCTAATTTGGTCAAAGGGACAGAGAATTAGCCTAAAAGGGCTGTGGTGGTAAGAGGGTCAGTTATTGAATCTGTATCATAAAGAATCTGTTAAAAACATATCCTCCCTGGAGGAAGAAATGTAAAAGTGTATACAGTACAAGTGCATCAGGTGTCATTGCCCATGTATTCAACAGACCCAGCATGTGTAGTGAGTGGTGTGACAGATGTGACATTAAGATAACTGGTCATGGGTCTATCCTCAGTGTATATCACCTGATAAGGAAGGTGTGGTTGAATACACTTTCATCAGTCTTCTGTTTGTGAGTGACCATAATTCTACTTATTTAATAAAAGAGTTTTTAAAGCTGTACATTACATTGTACAATGCACATCAGTGTGTTTATGGAGAAACAGCCATGTTTCTGACACTAACAAATTCAGATTTCTGCTTTGAATGTATATATACATACACATGTATGTAAATATACAGTGGTGCCCTCATGTGGAGAAAGAGAAGGAGAGACTTTGTAAATTTATCTTAAAAAATATTTCTTTAATAAATAGTGGTGTGCCAGTTAATCAGTTTTATCAATGATTGGTTGTTTTTAAGTAAATCAATTGCATTTTTGCACAATTGATCACAGACAATTATGTATATACATCAGTTGAAGTCATTTTATCCATATAAGATTTTCTTATTTTAGTCTGGGTTATAAGAAGAACAGGACACAAAACAGCAAACAGCATTAAAACTTAACCTTGTGCAATTAATATGTATCAAAATCCTGGCTATACCCTTTACCTTTCAGCATGATATACAAGTTATACTGAATTTATACAGTCAATAATTAAGGTATAATTCTTTACAGCAAATTTCATGGAAATACAGATGCTATATAAAATAATTGATGATAAATCGATCATTGGTCGATTTTTTCTTTCAATCATTATATCTACCCTCCCATGGGGGGAGATATATATATATAGTGTTTGGTCTGTCAGGGGCGGCAGCGTCATCGTCATCCATAGTCGTTATCTGTGTCTTTTCTTGCAAATGTTATAACTTTTGAATGACTTAACATTTTTTAATGGAATTTGAAATTTAAATTGTTTCTACCAATATATCAGATGAGTTTGAAAACTGGTGATCTTGACCTTCACAGTCAAATCGGCCGGATTAGAAATTATTTATGAACGCTGTATATATATAACTTTTGAACCCACTCAGTATATTTTAATTAAATTCAACACATGAAATGTTTCTACCAAAACCTTGGAGGTGTTAAAAACTGATGACCTTGACCTTCATCTTCAAGATCAAATCAGCAGCAATATAATTCTTTTTTACACCACAACTTTTTAACCACTGAATTTGTTTTCATGGAATTTGATAGGTAAAATGTTTCTGGAAAAATCATAGTGTGTTCAGAAATGTGTGACCTTGACCTTCATAGTCAAGGTCAAATCAGCTGGTATAGAAAGTATTTGTGCATTCTGTGACTTTTGAAGTATTCCTTTTTCCCCCTCCAGTTTGGGGATGGGAAGCTCATAGGGAAGGGGGACATATATCTGTTTTGCATCATTCTAGTTGATTTTTCATATGATTTCTATCACTACTTTAATTTTTAGCTCAGCTGACTGTAAGTCAACTGAGGTATAGGAATAGCGCTTTGTCCATCGTAAGCCGGCCGTCCGTTAGCAGGGCACAAATCGTAACTGCTGGTCCTAGAAACTTCTAAGTTAACATCCAAGGAGGTCAATAAAAAATCTGTTTGGAAACCTGAAATTAGGTCACTGTGACCTATATCCTCGGAGCTATGGGGCTTGAAATTACCCCCCAGAATAATCAAAAATAGAATACAAAACCTCCAATATCTTGATAATTAATGCATGAATTGTCATGAATCTTGCCTTGAATATTGACCATGACTAGTTTGGTCAGTTCCTGGAAAGTGGTGGGGCCACCTGTATTTTTTGTCATTTTAACGAATAATTTTCTATTTTTTTACTATAAAATGACGACAATCATGTCAGTTTCTCAGCTGTAATTACATCTAGTGTCCCAAAACCTGGTGTGTTTATTGATCACAAGTGGATGCCATATAGTGATAACCTTATCTGTCAGTCTGTTCGTCTGTCTGTCTGTCAATCCATCCGTCCACACAAATTTGTTTCCAGATGATAACTCCAGGTTGTATTGACACATGGATTTCAAATTTGACTTACGTATGGCCTACCACTAAAGCAGGAACCTTTATGATTTTGGGGTCACGAGGTCAAAGGTCAAGGTCACAGGACTCACTTATTTAAAAAGATAATGGCTGCATTTTAAGCCAAGCTTTTCATCCCAAACGTACCATTTTGCACATTTTGCTGACTTGCCAGTATGGGGAAAGCATAAATGAATTTGGGGTCACATGGTGAAAGGTCAAGGTCACAGGGGCCATCTGTTCACAAATTAGTTTCCAGATGATAACTCCAGTTTAGTTTGACATATTGGTTTCAAATGTAACTTGTATATGACTCGCCACTAAAGTAAGAACCATGTCGATTTTGGAGTTCAATGGTCAAAGGTCAAGGTCACAGGACTAATTTCTTTAAAAAGAATGCATATGCATTTGAAGCCAAACTTTTCACTGCTAATCTGCCAATAGGGAAAGATTCTGTTCAATTTTGGGGTCATGAGGTCAAAGGTCAAGGTCACAGTACTCACTTATTTAGAAAGATTGTGGATGCATTTTAAGCCAAACTTTTCATCCCAAACCTTCCATCTTGCACATATAGCTGAGCTGCCAATAGGGGAAGAACCTGATTGATTTGGGGGTCACAAGGTCAAAGGTCATGGTAACAGGGGCCCATCTGTCCACATATTTGTTTCTGGATGAAAACTCCAGTTTTGATTGACATATTGGTTTCAATTTTGACTTATATATGACCCACCAATAATGTAAGAATCCTTTTGATTTTGGGGTCATAAGGTCAAGGGTCAAGGTCACAGGACCCACTTCCTTAAAAAGATTGTTGATGTATTTTTATCCAAACTTTCTGTCCTAAACCTTCTATCTTCCAGATGTTGCTCACCTGCCAATAGTGGAAGTAACTTATGGATTTTGGGGTCACAAGGTCAAAGGTCAAGGTCATGTGGGCCATCTATCCACATATTATTTGCCAGATGATAACACCAGTTTGGTTTGAAATATTGGTTTCAAACTTGACTTATACATGGCCCACCACTAAAGTTAGAACTGTTGATTCTGGGGTCATGAGATCAAGGTCACAGGACCCACCCCTTTAGAAAGATTGTGGATGCATTTTAAGCCAAACTTTTCATCTCAATCCTTCCATCATCAACATGTGGTGCACCTGCCGATAAGGGGAGTTTCCTTTTGATATTTGGGTCACAAGGTGAAAGGTTAAGGTCACAGGGCCAATCCATTCACAAATTAGTTTATGGATGATAACTCCAGTTTGGGTAGACAGGTTGGCTTCAAACTGATCACAGGACCAATATTTTGGAAAACCTCATAAACATTTATCCTTATAGACAAATGCAGCTGAGCGTCAAGACCCATGGGTCCCTTGTTTAATTAGTGTACACACATGGGTGTAACTGAATCCCCAATCAGAGACTTCCATGCATAAACATGTACTGTTAAATGTGTATGTAACAGTCAAGATTGAAATCATGCAGACTTACAATTTGTCTACATGTGATATTGATTGTGGATTCACCTAGGCAAGTTTTCAGTCTCAGCTGTGACATATATGTATATGTCAGTACTTTGCTAGAATGTGTCAACATATATATATTGACTTGATGTGTTTGTAATAGAGGGATGGTTGGTTGACAAGGTAGCCACCATTACATGTATGTTATGTGGGTCAGTAAATACTAACAGTTGCTGTTACAGTTGTCTCAGGTGTCCATGTATGTCTAAAGGTAATCAATAAAACCTGTGTATGTTTAGTGCACACAGACAAGCCAGGCTGCTATAATAATAATAATATTATTGAATTACACACAGTTTCTGCTTTTCCCTTGAAAACATTTAATACATAATGCAAAATGACATATCATGGTAACTGCTGCATGGATGGTGACCATTAATCAGAATACATGTGATAATGTATTATTAAATTCCATATGTTCCAATGGATAAATAAATATGATGTATGTAATGTGATTGCATCAGTGACACTGATTCATTACTTATAGAGACCTGAAATAATTGTATGGAATTAAATCACAAACCATCATTTAAAAAATAATAAATTAACAGAATATACATAAAGAGTGAAAATTTGTAGAATTTAAGAGTTTTAAAAGGAATTCTAGTCTAAAAATGAAGACTATGTTCCATATTTATGCCTGCCACATACCAATGTGCTTTAGAATTTTGAAGTATACTGATTAAGTTGCATATGTATGTGTATATATATATATATATATATATATATATATATATATATATATATATATAGGTTATTTCCATTTTGTCAGGGTCCATGTTTTGGTAATGTTTTGATTATGACTTATATTTTTATATGCTCTTCCTATGACTTTGGTTTTAACACATTTGACTGTGATTTCCATTTTCTAATCTAGTTACAAGTGTAATTGTTTAATCAGACTATACTCATTAAGGCTAACAGAGTGCTCCTTTGTCCCCTTGTCTTGTTATTCCATTACATGCCATGTTATTGTAATCAATGTTTGTAACTTATAAAAAAATCACCATCTGTAATATACATGTATATGTCAACAGTTGGCATCAGTCCCAGCTGACTGATAATGACCTTTATCGGTGACCTGGATTTCACTGTCAGGTCACACTGGGCCTCACAGCTACGTTGCTGTGTTCAGATTTGTCATGGGGGTATCTGCCACTGATTTGTGTGTATTATGCAGATGTTTCAGATTTACAGATACAGAGAAAAGAGTTAGAACTGAATAGATTATACATACATGATATTTTAAGCATTTTAGTGCATGTGGCAGCAATGTTATTCAGAGGTCAAATTTGTTTCCATGTTGATATATGTCTGGTTGTTTGACAATTTAAAAAAAAAAAAGATTGCATACATTTATTCAAGTTGGTTTTCAGTAATATTATGTGGAGCATAGGAACAAGAAATAGAGTGAAACCAGTGTGTAATAAGACTGGTAAAAAGTGGTCTTAAATCTTAGTAAACTGGTCAGTTATAATCAAAGTGAATGCTTTTGGTTCACTCAAGGATTGTCTTAATATAGACAGGGGGTCTTATTAGACAGGTAGACTTTCAGATGGGTTCCTCTGTAATTGTATTTAATTGTAGCATAAATATGGTTCTGTGTGTAGTAGGAAGATTGTTCTTATATATGTATTTGCATATCCATCTTATTGAAGCCATAATATATATTATAACCTCCACTGGTAACAACTTCCAAAGGAGGAATTTATAAGTCTCAGTTTACCATGTGTCAAGGACACTGTGAGTAAATACAGTCAACTTTCACATCATATGCTGCTTTGGCTTGTAAAAAGGCAGTTCTGGAGGGTTGGAATTTTAGTGGTGTGTATATATATATATATATATATATATATATATATATATATATATATATATATATATATATATATATATAAGAATTAGATGCAGTAGATCAAAAACTTGTTTTAGTCTCAATACAAAAAATGTATATTTCATTTCCATTGTGATATTGTTTTCTTTTTTTGTAACCAATAGGTTTAATTACCGTGCAGTAAATACAGATTTAGAGAGTCAGATAAGGAAACAACAACAGTATTAGAGGGCAGGGTATCATGACTGAAACTGAAAGTTTATTAAGGAACAGCTGCTGATAAGCTGCTAAAGTTGACCTGGCTGTAGCTGGGTCACAGCATGCCATTGTGATGACACTGGTGACTGATATCAGAGCTACTGGGCTGTTTAAGTGCTGTCTTTAATAACCAGTACTTGTAGCAGGTCTCACTTTAGCTTTCCTTCACAGACTCAGTGACTTATACAGGACAAGTGCTATGAATAGTGACTGGTCTTTTGTTAGGAACCAAAGGAAGATTGTGAGCCGTTGTGAGTCTTCACCTTACTCAGTACAGTAACTTTCTTTTCTATTAGTACTCTATTGGATGCTTTTAAGGGTGAGAGGATGCAACTGTCACTGGAGGTAATGGTAACTCTCTAAGTTCATAATGCCTGTTAGTCTTTTTTGGTTCGTGACTCCAGGTAGGTTGATGGTGTAGGTCTGCAGACAATGTTCTGTCATCATGCTTCCATTTCCAGTTTTAAAGTACATTAGTCTGTCCCAAAACCCTTGTCCCCATGTTTTTTTGCAATAATTATTTTTAGAATTTTCTTTAAAAATGCCCTATGGCCTAAAGTAAATTTACAGATAGTCAGCCAATTATGTGTAAAGTAGTTATAAATCATGTAAAAAAGTATTTACTGTGCGACTCTTTTGAGTTATTAATGCTAATGGACCATGGATGGCATCTTCCCAGCACTGCTGGATGATACATTCCTACATTGTACACTTTCCATGTCTATGGCTGTGTGCGGTGTTTGTTATAGACAACAGTGATGTCACAAAGACCTCACAAAGATCAGTTGTGCATCACCTTCAATTGACTGACATCATCAATTTGCCTTGCTTGTTTATTATCAGTTCTCTGGCAATAAAAAAGTCCTAAACACTGTAACCTGTTTGTCATATTTTGGATTATTTGTCTCATACAAAATCTTAGCAAGGTATGGCATCATTTTTTATGCAGGCAGTCGATGTAATAACTCCTGCAACCCTTTGACCAAAAAGGTTTACACTGCTTCACTTGTATGAAAAATTATCCCTGAAAAACATGAGGACATTGGTACTGGGAGTGACTATATGTAAAATGTTAGACTTCTAGCTCTATGAAAACATGCTCTAAAGTATGTATTATCCACTTTAAGCTTTTTTCATGGCAGCAGTAAAGATCTTAAAATTGTAATATTCTTAGTAGTCTTCATGGTTTCAGTAATGTGAACAGAAGTTTTGTTAAAAAGGATCATCACACTTTCAAGGTGTTTTTACTTTTTTGACTCTGCTTTTAAGAAATTCACATTTAAACTTGATGTTATCCCAGCATTTTCTGTGAAGAAAGAGACTGCACTCATTTCAGACTTGATCATTAGCTATAGTTGTAATTTTGTATAACAAGCCAGTTCCTATCCCATTAAATATTTATATTTGCTCATGACATGAAGCTCCACAAACTAATATCACTTACCAAACTATTATCATATGAGCAAACTGCACTTCCAACATAAACATGTACATACTTTTTGAAAGAGTTGACCTTTTTCACTGAAGCTCGGGTTTGCACATATTTTAGCATCATACTGTTTATAAATTAAATAAGACAAGTATTATCAAAACATGAGGTGAACTTCAGTGAAAAAACTGTCAATATTTCAGTGTACCTCACAATAATTACTGTGAATAACATTTTTTTATTTCTACAGTGTGCGTCATATTACTTAAGTCACACACATATATTTTGGTCTGGACCAATTGGCAGATGGTCAAGATTAGGACCAGGGCCTTGACATACATACATACAGACATATATATATATATATATATATATATATATATATATATATACACCAGCAGTGTATGTTTGCTTTACAAATTCAATAATATTGGCAATATTGCTTCATTAGATGGTTTAGCTCATTAGCTATTTATTACAAAAATGGTCCATTGACACATTAACACATGTTTTTCATGCTATTGCAACTGCCAGATTTATAAACATGTATATATGTAAGATTTATAAATAAATGTTAGACATTGCACACCCACATACATGAAGGAGAGCTAAGAAGCCACAAGTCCACATCTCATGCCAAAAGATCAGAGGAGAACACTGTCTGAAGCCTTTAGCACAGAACACCAAGACATTTTATGAGAAACCTATGAATTCTCTGGCATCGTTAGATACAAGTATGAGAGGCTTGGGGACCTGGAACAGGTACCTTCTCTCCTATGTTTGTTTACAGGTATATTTGGCACACCTGCTTGTTATTACCTTGGCCCAGTGTTTTTGCTAGTTTTTCAGTATTTGTCTGCTGGTGTATTTTTTCTGCTACACCTGGATGAATTCCGGTGAAGTCATGCACTTGTGCTGCTCATGTGATGGGGAAACATGTGAAACATTTTCTTATATTACTTTTTAATTTAGATGATTTGAAATTATATAATATGTTACCATAAAGATTAAGGTTATATTTGATTGAAATGACAATATTTTAATATTTAGCTAAGACATTGATACATATAAACATATTTTTTTTTGGTAAATCATTACTGTGAAGTCAGGTACCTGTGTTCCTTATGTGATTGGTCACCCTTTGAAAAATTTCTAATTTTTCATCTAAGTGGTGATATGCATAAAAATTAATATAAACTTCTGTTTTTATTTAACACATGTTTCATACAGTATTTGGAGCATATCACAATATTATAAAATTTGAATTGATGTTTTTTAAGTGGGCTCATATGGCCATAAGTAGGTGAAATATTCAATTTTGGTTTTTCAGTGTGGCTGTAATTAATTTACCCAGTAACATGTATAGTTGACCAATAGGACCTACTTTGAGGCCTACTGAAAACTGCACCATGATTACCATTCATACAATTGTAACAATGTTACTGTGAAGAACTGGTTTTCTTCATGTATCTAAGTGAGGAATTAACAAAAACAATTCACAGCTTGAGTCTGATATTTGTGGCGACATTACCATTTCCCATGCCTTGAGTTCAAATATCAGCCAAGGTGGTGAGATTTTTCACACTTGGCCCATACCAAGGGTGAGTGCTCTGCAGGCTAATGGGAAGGCTGTGCTAAATGGTTCTGTTTTACTCACAAACAAGTGGACTGGGGTACATCTTTGGTATGACCCAGAAATGGGGATGATTACATATCCAGGTCCTTCAGGTGCATTAGTCACTGGGCCTGGTTAACACATGGATATTAAATGAGTGGAAGCATGTGATACTGCCCTGTCAGGCAGTCTGAAACTGGAATTGAATTCTGCAGATGTCATTTAGTTTGTTAAGCTAGCATTAAAAAAATTAGAGGCGATTTCCTCCAAATAAAAAAATAAATAAAACTAGATGTGTCGGAACGACACAAATGCCCCCGCCTTGGGCAAATTAGAAACATTTGTAAAATTTGGAAAAATTTTTAAGTTCAGGAGGTGTCATATGGTCAAAAGTAGGTCAACAAGGGCAAAATGCAAACTCGATCTGTAACGGGTCATTATCAAGCAACACACCAAAAATCATGCCAGTATATGCAGGCATTGTGAATAAAAAGTCCATACATGTGCATTTTCCATAAAAATTTCTGTCTTTCATGAAATTTTCTATGTTTAGGATCAGTAAACAATCAAAAGTAGGTCAACCAGGATGAAACGCAAACTCGATCTGTAACTGTCATTATCTGACCACACAAAAAAAATCAGGGTGGTATCTGCAGGCATTGAGGAAAAAAAGTCAGTACATATGCATTTGTTATGAAAATTTATATTTTTCATGAAACTTTCTATGTTCAGGAGCAGTCAAATAGTCAAAAGTAGGTCAACTGAGACAAAACAGGAACTCGATCTGTAACTGGTCATTATCTGCCTACACGCCAAAAATCAGGCCCATATCTGCAGGCACTGCGAAAAAAAGTCCATACATGTGCACTTTTTTATGAAATTTTCTATGTGAGAGCACCGCCAAATGGTCAAAAATAGGTGAACTTTGGCAAAACGCGAACTCCATCTGTAACTGGTCATTATCTGCCAACACACCAAAAATCAGGCCAATATCTGCAGGCACTGAGAAAAAAAAAACGTACATGTGTATTTGTCATGAAATCCATATTTTTCATGAAATTTTCTATGTTCAGGAGCCGTAAAACGGTCAAAAGTAGGTCAACTAGGACCAAATGCAAACTCGATCTGTAACTGGTCTATATCTGCTCACACACCAAAAATCAGGCCAATATCTGCAGGCATTGCAAAAAAAGTTCGTACATGTGTATCTGTCATGAATATTTCTATTTTTCATGAAATTTTCTTAGTTTAGGAGCCGTAAAACGGTCAAAAGTAGGTCAACCAGGACGAAACGCGAACTCTATCTGTAACTGGTTTATATCTGCTCACACACCAAAAATCAGGCCAATATCTGCAGGCATTGCGAAAAAAAGTCTGTACATGTGTATCTGTCATGAATATTTCTATTTTTCATGAAATTTTCTAAGTTTAGGAGCCGTAAAACGGTCAAAAGTAGGTCAACCGGGACGAAACGCGAACTCGATCTGTAACTGGTCTATATCTGCTCACACACCAACAATCAGGCCAATATCTGCAGGCATTGCGAAAAAAGTCCGTACATGTGTATCTGTCATGAATATTTCTATTTTTCATGAAATTTTCTAAGTTTAGGAGCCGTAAAACGGTCAAAAGTAGGTCAACCAGGACGAAACACGAACTCGATCTGTAACTGGTCTATATCTGCTCACACACCAAAAATCAGGCCAATATCTGCAGGCATTGCGAAAAAAGTCCGTACATGTGTATCTGTCATGAATATTTCTATTTTTCATGAAATTTTCTAAGTTTAGGAGCCGTAAAACGGTCAAAAGTAGGTCAACCGGGACGAAATGCAACTTGATCTGTAACTGGTCTATATCTGCCCACACACCAAAAATCAGGCCAATATCTGCAGGCATTGCGAAAAAAAGTCCGTACATGTGTATCTGTCATGAATATTTCTATTTTTCATGAAATTTTCTAAGTTTAGGAGCCGTAAAACGGTCAAAAGTAGGTCAACCAGGACGAAATGCGAACTCGATCTGTAACTGGTCTATATCTGCTCACACACCAAAAATCAGGCCAATATCTGCAGGCATTGCGAAAAAAAGTCCGTACATGTGTATCTGTCATGAATATTTCTATTTTTCATGAAATTTTCTAAGTTTAGGAGCCGTAAAACTGTCAAAAGTAGGTCAACCGGGAAGAAACGCGAACTCGATCTGTAACTGGTCTATATCTCCCCACACACCAAAAATCAGGCCAATATCTGCAGGCATTGCGAAAAAAAGTCCGTACAACTGTTTCATTTCGGAATGACGGAATGACGGAATGACGGACATGGGTAAAACTATATGCCCCGGCCACTTTGTGGCGGGGGCATAAAAATAATCAATTGGAGACATGTTTGTAATTCATTAGATATTGAACAGCCATGCAGGATATGATGGGTGTTATTAGTAAATAATGACATAGAATGTTTTATCATCAAGATTTTCAACACAGTTTTCACTATGACTCGTACAGCCACTCTAAGATGGTAGATTGTTTAATTTTAAGAGGGGCAAAACTATTACAAATTCTCAGTCATATAAAACATTAGCAAAATGAGTGTCATACATGGAAACCTGCATATTCCAATTATAGAGAGAATAAGGTGTTTAAATTTTCATCTTTGTTGAAATATCATTGTATTTTCATTTATAGAATTGAACAATCCCTTTAAAGCAGTGAACTAGATTGATGTATTTATTTAAATCATTTAAAATTAAGGTTCCAAATAGAACTAACATGTCATGTAACCTTTGTAGACCTAGGAATCCATTCAGCATTGCGCAACTGATCATCAGCTATAGAAAATATCAGGCTGACACGTAAGGGCCCATGTAATGATGAAGCCTGTGTGGTGTTAATAGTTCTCTTCCAGTTTGGCACCTGGACATGATTGTAAAAATGCAGTTCATGTTATGATCTAATTTCTGGATAGATTTAAGGTGAATTTATCTTTTCTTATTGACAAGAATATTTATACTTGAGATTTAATTTGAAAGTCAATTTATGACCTTGAATTTGTTTTGATCAAGTTGAAGAAATAATACTGAACATTATCCACTTTTTGTAGAGTATAACAAACTTGTTGTTTTGACGATTGGGAAATCAGGTTACCTACATGTAGATTTTCTTTTCATAACAGTGTTCAGTATGTACAATTCAGTTTGTGGCAGGTAATTTGTGTGATGGTATGTATTGCACTAGTCAAAACAAAACAAGATATGTTGTATGCAGTGCTATATATGTTATAAACAGTTACATTCTGAGGACCTGTATCTATATATAGCCAGATCAGTGTCTGTCTTTGCTGTATATATAGATAACAGTAGAAGCTTCAGCATATATTTGAAAACCAGCATTGTACATATCATTCCCTGCCTTAGCATTATCCCCTGTCTCATTATCTCCTGCCTCATCATTATCTCCTTTCTCATCATTATGCCATGCCTTATCATTTTCTCCTGTCTCAGCATTATCCCCTGCCTATGCATTATTCCCTGTCTCATCATTATGGATCCCCTTTCTTCAGCATTATCCCCTGCCTTTGCATTATCCACTGCCTCTGCATTATCCCCTGTCTCATTATCCCCTTTCTTCAGGATTATTCCCTGCCTTTGCATTATCTCCTGTCTCATTATCCCCTGTCTCATCATTATCCCCTGCCTCAGCATTATCCCTTGTCTCATCATTATGGATCCCCTTTCTTCAGCATTATCCCCTGCCTTTGCATTATCCCCTGCCTTTGCATTATCTCCTGTCTCATTATCCCCTTTCTTCAGGATTATTCCCTGTCTCTGCATTATCTCCTGTCTCATTATCTCCTGTCTCATTATCTCCTTTCTTCAGCATTATCCCCTGCCTTTGCATTATCCCCTGCCTTTGCATTATCTCCTGTCTCATTATCCCCTTTCTTCAGGATTATTCCCTGCCTCTGCATTATCTCCTGTCTCATTATCTCCTGTCTCATTATCCCCTTTCTTCAGGATTATTCCCTGCCTCAGCATTATCTCCTGTCTCATTATCCCCTGTCTCATCATTATCCCCTGCCTCAGCATTATCCCTTGTCTCATCATTATGGATCCCCTTTCTTCAGCATTATCCCCTGCCTTTGCATTATCCCCTGCCTTTGCATTATCTCCTGTCTCATTATCCCCTTTCTTCAGGATTATTCCCTGCCTCTGCATTATCTCCTGTCTCATTATCCCCTGTCTCATCATTATCCCCTGCCTCAGCATTATCCCTTGTCTCATCATTATGGATCCCCTTTCTTCAGCATTATCCCCTGCCTTTGCATTATCCCCTGCCTTTGCATTATCTCCTGTCTCATTATCCCCTTTCTTCAGGATTATTCCCTGTCTCTGCATTATCTCCTGTCTCATTATCTCCTGTCTCATTATCTCCTTTCTTCAGCATTATCCCCTGCCTTTGCATTATCCCCTGCCTTTGCATTATCCCCTGCCTTTGCATTATCTCCTGTCTCATTATCCCCTTTCTTCAGCATTATCCCCTGCCTTTGCATTATCCCCTGCCTTTGCATTATCCCCTGTCTCATTATCCCCTTTCTTCAGGATTATTCCCTGCCTTTGCATTATCCCCTGTCTCATCATTATCCCCTGCCTCAGCATTATCCCTTGTCTCATCATAATGGATCCCCTTTCTTCAGCATTATCCCCTGCCTTTGCATTATCCCCTGCCTTTGCATTATCTCCTGTCTCATTATCCCCTTTCTTCAGGATTATTCCCTGTCTCTGCATTATCTCCTGTCTCATTATCTCCTTTCTTCAGCATTATCCCCTGCCTTTGCATTATCCCCTGCCTTTGCATTATCTCCTGTCTCATTATCCCCTTTCTTCAGGATTATTCCCTGCCTCTGCATTATCTCCTGTCTCATTATCTCCTGTCTCATTATCTCCTTTCTTCAGGATTATTCCCTGCCTCTGCATTATCTCCTGTCTCATTATCCCCTTTCTTCAGGATTATTCCCTGCCTCTGCATTATCTCCTGTCTCATTATCTCCTGTCTCATTATCTCTTTTCTTCAGGATTATTCCCTGCCTCTGCATTATCTCCTGTCTCATTATCTCCTGTCTCATTATCTCCTTTCTTCAGGATTATTCCCTGCCTCTGCATTATCTCCTGTCTCATTATCTCCTGTCTCATTATCTCCTTTCTTCAGGATTATTCCCTGCCTCTGCATTATCTCCTGTCTCATTATCCCCTGTCTCATTATCCCCTTTCTTCAGGATTATTCCCTGCCTCTGCATTATCTCCTGTCTCAGCATTATCCCCTACCTCTGCATTATCTCCTGTCTCAGCATTTTGTCCTGCCTCAGCATTATTCCCTGCCTTTGCATTATCCCCTGTCTCATTATCCCCCGCCTCTTCATTATCTCCTGTCTCAGCATTATCATCTGTCTTAGCATTATCCCCTGCCTCAGCATTATCTCCTGTCTCTGCATTATCCTCTGCCTATGCATTATCTCCAGTCTCATCATTATCCCCTGTCTCATCATTATGGATCCCCTTTCTTTAGCATTATCCCCTGCCTTTGCATTATCCCCTTTCTTCAGGATTATTCCCTGCCTCTGCATTATCTCCTGTCTCATCATTATGCCCTGCCTCATCATTATCCCCTGCCTCTGCATTATCCCTTGTCTCTTCATTTTCCCCTTGTTTACTCACTCATCGCAGGTTTACATCAGGATATGCAGATCAGTTTCAGCCTGGTCTGAGTTGACACGTTTTGTGGTACATATAGTAGTAGTACATTGGTTCAAGCACCAGAGTCGTGACAGCCGTTGTCAGTTTATGTCCTGTATGAATAGTTCACCACACTCAAACCATACACCTGCTTCTTATTATCACAGCATATATGTATCTTATGGGTTTTCTAACCTGATAAGGTTTTGGCTCTTTTCATGAATAATTTATACATCTACACCTGGCAAGTAAATATCCCGAATTTCAGATTCTTTGTAGGTCAAAGTTAACATTTCTCACATACCTGCATGCCTAGGGATTTTGTCCTGTGTACAAAATGCTAGTTTTCTTCTGAATGACATGAGAAATCATGTTTAAAACTACAGTGAAATATGCTGATCAGTTTCAGTCTGACCTGAGTTTCAATATCACATAGAGCATATATTGTACATTGGTTCAGGTACTTGAGTCATGATAGTATTTGGTAGTTTTTGTCCTGTTTGAATAATTCACCACATCCAGACCCCTGGCCATGGTATTAACCACAAAATTGCCATATTTCTTTCCAGGAGTGAATGGATACAGCACATCCATGAGAGATTACAAACTGCAGAATGGATAACATTCTTTTAATTGCCTCTGCCAAGGAGGTTATGTTTTCATGTGTGTTTGTGTTTGTTTGTCAGTCAGCAGTATCCCACTAAAACTACTTAAAAGGTGCCCATTCACCTACCTTTTAAAAAGAATTTATGTGAATTCTGGCTTCCTCTGTGTATATATTAATGAACTGAGGGTAATTTTGGGTATGAAAAGTTGTTACAAGGCCTCTGTGAAGGATGTATGAATTTGTTTATCAACAACATGTTTGTAAACACAGAAATGTTGACAAACAGAAAAACATGTAACCTAAGGTGGTAGGTTGCATATATGCTGAGGTAGAATGGTCACTTGTTTAAAAACGCCATTTGGAAAGTTCTGGTTAATCTGACTTGCCGCCAGATGCCCTTGTTGAATTTGTTTAGATTATTTTGCCGGTTCCCCACATATTATAAACAGGTTGATATAAACAAACAAGCAGACTGTTTGTGATGTTATCAAAGTTTTCTGGCTTATTTCCATAAAAGCTCCAAGGGATTACCTTTAGTTTATAAAGGTTAGATAGGTGATGGGGCCCCTTTATTGATTTCCTTGATAATTATGCAGGTCTGGGACATTTGCCAGGGAAGTTCCTACTGGATTTTGTTGTGGATCATGAAAGAAAGTGTGTTTGGGGTAGGGTGGGGGGGGGGGGGGGGGTGAACCAGCAGCGTTGTTATTCTAAGGATGAAGCATGTGCTACACTGAGTACAATCCTAGATAATCGAGTGCTTTGGGTCTTTGCTGCAAGGGGAGCCAGCTAGGTTGAGAGAGAGAATAGAATGACGTCACTGTCCTCTGTGACATAACAACTTGCACTTCAGAGGTAGCCGTCATATGATATGGTCACATGATATGGTCACATGATATCCTTTGTATAAACAAATATGCTATAACACCCCACAAAATGCTTATCTGGCGGTTATTAACACTGGGGGGTACACCAAAATTAAATCACTTGGAGATTTTAATATTACCAACCTATATGTCAAATTTCTATAACATACATTTTATCATTCTTCATATATCTTGAGGACATCATATGATATTGTCACGTGATATCCTTTGTATAAACAAATATGCTATAACACCCCACAAAATGCTTATCTGGCGGTTATTAACACTGGGAGGTACACCAAAATTAAATCACTTGGAGATTTTAATATTACCAACCTATATGTCAAATTTCTCTAACATACATTTTATCATTCTTCATATATATCTGAGGACACACACAAACACAGAATGAGTGAAACAATAACCATCTTTTCATGCAGGATTAATATGTTGAAACTGATATCCCCAGTCATATCAGAATATAAAATCACTACCACCATGTTCATGATTTTGTTGTTTGTAAACAGGAAATATGGACACTTAGAGTTGTAGATTGGCACATATCCATACACGAGCCCAGGTGTCCCAAAAGAGACTCCACAACATAAAAAGTTGGTATTTCTGTGTGTAGTCTCACTGTCTGTGGTTGATTTATTAAACCAAGCCATACAAATGCTAGCACACAGAAGTTTATTTATAATTTGATGGGCTGTTTTAAGAAGAGTTGTTTACAAAGGTCATTGAAATGTGACTTTGTCGTGGAATGTTCAATGTTAGACAGAAAACAGGTCAAGTGTGATAAAAACCTTGAAGATGAAGGTTACCCACTTAATGCAAGGACATGTCAGAAAATGGATCTTTATTGTAACCTTCACCTGACATGGTACATTTGATAATAATTTAAACATGAAATCTGCATTCTAAGGAATGCAAGCTTAGGCCATTTGTGTGTCACTGTATCTGAAGCAGATCATATGCCATATCCACACCGTAATCAGATCAGTTCTTCTTTGGCCCATGACTGATGGTCATTCAGAACTCCTCAGCCAAATCAGTTGGCTTCTAGCCTCAGATGAATTTATTGTCCATGCAATGATACTCCACCAATTTGGAGAAGTTTGCTGGAAATCCACCAGGATGCTATTTTTACTGACTTGGATTTTAATTTTGTCAAATATTTCTTGCTTCAAAACCAATCTTTCTGATTGTACCAAATTCCACCACCTGATGTCAGCACTTGTAGGAGGTTATACCTTGAACACAGATTTACAAAACAGGCAAAAAACTGACCCTGCCTCAAGATTGTGATAATTTTGTATTTTACATATAAAATTCCCTCTTCATTGCTTAATCATTTCTTCTTCACCTGTGTAACAGTACTAAATTAATTCCCCCTTCATGAAAATACACCCTGACTTAAAAGACACAATAATCTCTGTTAAATCCTTTTAATAATTTTTCTTTAATGTAATTTGAAGATCAAAAAGAAAAACAAACATACAGATGTAAAGAAGGGCTTTATTAGTTATTTAATCTCTGCCCAATCTTCATATGATTCCAGAAGAAATTATGCAATCCTTTTGTGTGTATGGTTTAATATGACAGAAATATTTTCTAAACAAATTTCTTCAAATTTCTGATTCTCCTGAATCTGAATACTGACCCTGTTGTGCTTGCAATATATCATGTGTCAGGCAAGGCAGTGAACTTTCAAGGAAATAATTGTTTGATTGTACTAAGACTGATTGTAGGGTCCTACTGACTTCCCAAGAATGATAAAAACGCTCTTACAAACAGGTATGGTTTTGTAAATCTGGTACCTTTTACTAGTGTTTTGTTAATTTGAGCAGGAAATATACTTGAAACAATTACATGTACAGGCAGCATTTTGTTTAGTTTAAGGTGCAAACCAGTTCATTTCCCGGTGTTATACCTTGAACTGATAAAGCTGGTGTGATTGTTGTTTATGCTTGTGTCAACATTGTGACACAAAAGGGTCATATAAGTGCAGATATCAATCAGTTCTGGTACAGGTTCGATATATAATTCAACTTGAATGATATTTAAATGACCACAGTGTGTATTATTGGTTATATATATAAATATATAAATATATATATATATGTATTTATATATATAAATATATATATATATTTATATAGTTTGTTATATATAAAATATAACATCTTGAAATATGTGGTATCTGATGTCAGTCTGTTTTTTCCACTGCTGCACTTCCCTAAATAGTGAAGGGGGGGGGGACTGTTTCACAGTCATCATGCATATAAGTTTATTTCTGATCTGGAAAACTATTTGCCTAGTTTGTCTCTATCTTACCTTTGTTTCTGCTACTAACAGTAACAACAAGCAATTTGAAACATGTTTTTTCTGGTTAAATTTTAGCTTCTGGGGACACAAAATCTTATTAAATATATGACACCATACAAGCAAACAGTTTTTTTTGCACCTATACGGACATAGATATCCTAAGTTTTCATTTTTTTCAAGTGACTTTTCAGGTTATTTCTTATCACATAAATTGCTTACATTGACTGTGATATTCAGTTTCAGATCTGCAGAATGTAAGATTTCCTTTACCCCATAGCTTTTCAATATTTATTTTTCTTCTCAAGTTATACACACAAGTTGTATAGCCAAGATCAGGGAGGAGCTCAAAAGCTTGTGACCTTGACATTGATCTTTTAGGTCAGATCTAGGGATTTTGTGAACCCCATAACTTTTGAAGAATTGCATATTTTCCCCTTAAATATGATACCCAATTGTTCCAACCATGATCTCAGAAAATTAGAAACTGGTGAACTTGACCTTGATCTTCAAGGGTAGATCAGCATAATCTCTCTTAAATTAAGGGATTGGGTTCCATAAGGGAGACATATATCTGTTTTTGTGACTTCAAAATCAAAGCCATTCTAGTATATCTACTTTATGGATCAATACTAATATCAGCCCTTCTGAATGCAGAAGTGGCTCATATACCAGACCTTAGTCTTAGCAAGGAGATTACAGACTGGAGTATCAACTGTCAGAAGCCTTGAGTGTTAGTCGTGCGCTAATTGCAAGTAAGACCTGATAAGCCCATTAACTCTATTGTGCACCTATTGTGCCGTGGTGTCAGATGCAGTGGCGGCACGGCCTTTGATAAAGCGAGTCTGCTAGATGTAACTTCCGCGATCTGCTGTAGCTCGCTGAAGTGGAGAGCAATATATCCAGTAACTGAGCGGTAAATCACTGGAATAACATTGACCGGAATAATGAATGTGCAAATGGTTTGTTCTGTCAAGAATTATGCGTTACAAATATATCTAGAGAGGTCTTGTGTTGAAGAATCACTGGATCAATTTTTAGATAGATGGGGTCACTCTGCATTGACTTCTGCTGTGATTCATGACGGATGACTGGTAAAAGTAAACCTTACTTTCCCTGAATAACTTCGGAATTATAAAAATTTACATCAGTTCCAACATTTCTGACATATATTAATAATTACCCTTGTATTAAAGTATTCTGTCAATAACTAAATATTATGACCTTTATGACTGGATGACTTTCAATTTGATGAAAAGCCATCGCCCACTCTGCACTGACGGCTTTGTTCTTGTATTATTGCCCATGTTTACCGCAGCCGGGAATTAATGAGATGTTCTGAAGTCACGCTGAAGGGGGGTCCCTCGCGCTGTATCAATTAGCGCCGGTCTTATCAGCGGCATCTCTGTGTGCCTTTGAGGAGCGAGTTTTATGACCCCTGTCAGCAACATTCGAGACAGCAGAACTCTCACTTGATACTCCAGTCTGTTATCTCCTTGGTCTTCTTAGTATGGTAATTAGTCTCAACTCACCTGCTTTAAATGTTTCCTTATTGGCTATCATTTCAATATGACATCCTGGTTTACCAATATGTGTATTGTAAAGTTTCCTGTTTGTATGTAGGGAAACCACCAATTCATGAAATAGCCTATTTTGTTCAATTTCAGTACAACTGAATGCTGCCACACCAGAGGTTAAAGTTGCAACCATAGCGCCGTCATGGCAACAGGAGTTCCTGTCCACAAAGTGGTGTTGTGCGGGGAATACGGTGTGGGGAAGAGTTCCATTTTCCGGAGATACGTGGACAACTGTTTTATCCAAGACACAACACAACCTACGCTAGGCCTGGATAATTTTGGGAAAGAGTTTGGTGAAGATGACACAAGGGTCAAGGTGATGTGATGCTCCAGTAAACTGTCTTACCTATCTATCAATGTTGTCACATATATCGTCCATATTTGTCATGATTCAGGGATATAAATCAGTATAATAATACTTAAGGAGACCTGAGAAATATGGATGAATGAAAAAAATGAAACATATTTAGTTAAAACATGAAGGGTACATTATCACAGTATCACTACTGTATTGCATGGTACATTGCATTTCTTCTTTTGTGTCATGTGGCCTAGCAAAGTTACATGCCTGTCAGTTCTATACAATACATGGTAGTTAGTGTTCACTCTTGATTTTTATGCTCTCATTGAGAGATACTTTGAGAACAGAGTTTGTTGATGTACCAGCATCATAACAATTACTAGTATTTTTCAGTGATTTATATTGAGTATCATTTGAATCCAGTGGTATTTGTATGTTATTTACTGACTTGTTCCATATTATCTTCGTATTAGCCAGAGATAGCAGAGCATAACAGCCCTAGCTATAGGGCAGAGGGATGATACAGTTGCCCAATCATGAAATGTCAATACAAATTAAGGCAAACCCAGTGAGCAGGTTCAAAATATATAATATAATAAAGGCCATGCATGTTATTAACACAACCAAGTATGTACAATCACTATATTTTCATGAAGTGAACACTCAGCAGTGCACATGCCTTCATACTGGCAGGGTCCAACTTTGTTGGGTCTTTCTAAACACTGAAAAGTATCGAAAAGTTACTAAAAAGTATCGAAAAGTTACTGAAAAGTTACTGAAAAGACTATAAAAGCATCTTTTTATTAATGTAAACCTTAAAAATTACCAAAAAGTTGTTTTAGACCTATCATAAGGATTGAGGAAAAGCGACTGAAAAGCACCATAAAGTGACAAAATGTCATCAAACAAGTACTAAAAATACCAAAAACTGAAAAGTAATGAAAAGTTACCCAAAAGTACCGAAAAGGTACTGAATAGTTACCAAAAAGTTAGTGAAATGACTATAAAAGCATCTTTAAATTAATGTAAACACCAAAAATTGCCCAAAAGTTGTTTTAGACTGTCAGTAAAGTTGGCACATTGTGTGCTCTGTTTAACCCTTTATAAAGGGTGACTGAAAAGCACCATAAAGTTACAAAATGTTATCATATAATTACTAAAAATAAAAAAAAGATAAAAAATATAAAAATAATGAAAAGAACTGAAAAGTTACTGAAGAGTCACTTAAAAGTAACTGAAAAGTACTGAAAAGTAATAAAAAGTTACTGAAAAACTGAAAAGTACTGAAAAGAGTAAAAAAAAATACCTTTTAGTTAATTAAAACACCAAAAATTACCAAAAAAATTGTTTGAAACTGTCAATAATGTAAAAATTCATAGTCTGGCAAATATATTCATATTAAGCTGATGGTGTGGAAAGGGTATGCTCAACATTTTGATTTACTCCCACTTATAATTCAGGAATGTAGGTTGGACACCGAAAAGTCGAGATTTTGATGTAAATGTACCCTTTTTCAAATAAGAAAAACAATTTATCCAATAAACTATAGCATTTTATTAAAAATAGTTATTTTTGAAATATCTGCTCATTATACAGTTTAGATACTATTTTAAAAAAATGATTTTCTTTCACTTTTCATTATCCTTTGTTAAGGGTAAAGAGAGCACACAATTTGCTAACTTTACTTACAATCTTAAACAACTTTTCCATAATTTTAAGTGTTTAAATATATATAAAAATTGCTTTTATAGTTATTTCAGTAATTTTTGGGTAACTTTTCAGTACCTTTTTGGTACTTTTCGACAACTTTTCAGAAATGTTTGGGTTTTTAGCTCAGCTGACTGTAAATCAACTGAGGTATAGGAATGGCGCTTTGTTTGTCGTCCCGTCAGGCCGTCCAGGCGTCCGGCCGTCCATTAGCAGGGCACAAATTGTAACTGCTGGACCTAGAAACTTCTAAGTGAATGTCCAGAGAGGTCAATAAAAAATCTCCTTGGAAACCTGAAATTAGGTCACTGTGACCTATATCCTCCGAGCTATGGGGCTTGAAAGGACCCCCCAGAATAATAAAAAATATAATACAAAACCTCCAATATCATGATAATTGTATCCGCTAAATCAGAGTTTTGCTGATACTATGTTTTTGACCGGGTTCCGCCGCTGCCGCGTTCAATTCCGGAGAACTCCTCTGAGACTACTGCACAGATTTTTCCGAAACTTACACCAGTTATCGGGTCACATGTTACTGGTGCCTAACCAATTGGCCTTGACCTCTGAACTTTCCTCATTGCCCAGCATCCGTTTGTGTGTCTGTTTCCACACATTAACCCACATATCTCGGGAACCATTTGACCGATCAAGAAAAAAAATTCGTATAAATGTAGCCCTTGGATAGCTTTATAACATACACAAAAAATGGTGGTGCCACCTGCAACCATGTTTGCACAGTGTCAATCTGTTCATCTGCCTTGGGTTAAAATCACTCATATCCTGCAGTGGTTTGACTAATTCACCTGAAATTCGGCATGCGTATACATCCTAGATAGCTTTCTTGATTTTATGACAGGTGGCGCAACCTACATTCATTTTCACACTGCAGACATCCAAGCTCATTTCTCGGGAACCAGTTGACCAATCAGGAAAAAAAATGTACACAAATGTAACCCTTGGATAGCTTTATAATGTACACAAAAATGGTAGCACCACCTGCAGCTGTTTTTGCACAGTGTCCATCTGTTCATCTGCCTTGGGTTAAAATCACTCATATCTCTGCAGTGGTTTGACCAAATTACCTGAAATTTGGCATGCGTATATAAATCCTAGATAGCTTTCTCGATTTTATGACAGGTGGCGCCACCTACATTCACGTTCACGCTGTAGACATCCATGCTTATATCTCCCGACTCGTTCGACCAATCAGGAAAAAACACAAATGTAGCCCTTGGATAGCTTTATAACATACACAAAAATGGTGGCGCCACCTGCAGCCATTTTTGCACAGCGTCCATCTGTTTGTCTGCCTTGGGTTAAAATCACTCATATCTCTGCAGTGGTTTGACCAAATTATTTGTAATTTGGCATGCGTATACATCCTGGATAGCTTTCTTGATTTTATGACAGGTGGCGCCAGCTTCATTCACGTTAAGGCTGCAGACATTAATGCTTATATCTCAGGAATCGTTTGACCAATCAGGAAAAAAATTCCACACAAATGTAGCCCTTGGATAGCTTTATAACATACACAGAACTGGTGGCGCCACCTGCAGCCATTTTTGCAGTGATCTGTTTGTCTGCTGTGGGATAAAATCACTCATATCTCTGCAGTGGTTTGACTTTTCCACCTGAAATTTTGCATGTGTATACATCTTGGATAGTTTCTCATTCAAATAACAGGTGGCCCCATATACAGTCATGTTTACATGGCAGACATCCATTCTAATATGTAACACATGTAAACTCTGTTTCCCCTTGCCACTCAATACATGCCTCACTTCACCCGTCCTACTCTGATTTTGGAGGATACACGTAGTCGCTTGTCAACTACCCGTATTTTAGTTAATGCATGGATTGTCATGAATCTTGCCTTGAAAATTGACCATGACTAGTTTTGTCAGTTCCTGAAAAGTGGTGGCGCCACCTAAATTTTTTGTTATTTTAACAAATATTTTAAAATTTCTTTTACTGTAAAATGACAACAATCATGTTTGTTTCTCAGCTGAATTAACATCTAGTGTCCCAAAACCTGGTGTGTTTATTGATCACATGTTGATGCCATATAGTTATTACCCTGTCTGTCTGTCTGTTTGTCTGTCTGTCTGTCCATCCGTCCATCCACACAAATTTGTTTCCAGATGATAACTCCAGGTTGTATTGACACATGGATTTCAAACTTGACTTACATATGGCCCACCACTAAAGCAAGGACCTATACGATTTTGGGGTCATGAGGTCAAAGGTCAGAGGACCTTTACAAGGTTACAGGACTCACTTTTTTTAAAAGATATGGCTGCATTTTAAGCGAAGCTTTTCATCCCAAACTTTCCATTTTGCACATTTAGCTGACTTGCCAGTATGGGGAGAGCATAAATGAATTTGGGGTCTGATGGTGGAAGGTCAAGGTCACAGGGGCCATCTGTTCACAAATTAGTTTCCAGATGATAACTCCAGTTTAGTTTGACATATTGGTTTCAAACTTAACTTTTATATGACTCACCACTAAAGTAAGAACCGTGTGGATTTTGGGGTCCAGCGGATCAAAGGTCATGGTCACAGGTCTCATTTCTTTATAAAGAATGCATATGCATTTGAAGCCAAACTTTTCATTCCAAACATTCCATCTTCAAGATATTGCTAACCTGCCAATAGGGGAAGATTCTGTTCAATTTTGGGGTCATGAGGTCAAAGGTCAAGGTCACAGTACCCACTTATTAAGACAGATTGTTGATGCAATTAAGCCAAACTTATCATCCAAAACCTTCCATCTTGCACATATAGCTGAGCTGCCAATAGGGGAAGAAACTGATTGATTTGGGGGTCACAAGTTCAATTCATCGTAACAGGGGCCCATCTGTCCACATATTTGTTTCTGAATGATAATGACAGTTTGGATTGACATATTGGTTTCAATTTTGACTTATAAATGACCCACCAACAATGTAAGAACCCTTTTGATTTTGGGGTCATAAGGCAAAAGGTCAAGGTCACAGGACCCACTTATTTAAAAAGATTGTTGACATATTTTTAGCCAAACTTTCTGTCCCAAACATTCAATCTTCCAGATGTAACTCAGAACTGTTGATTCAGGGGTCATGAGATCAAAGGTCAAGGTCACAGGACCCACTACTTAAGAAAGATTGTGGATGCATTTTAAGCCAAACTTTTCATCTCAATCCTTCCATCATAAACATGTGGTGCACCAGCCAATAGGGGAAGTTTCCTTTGATTTTGGGGTCATAAGGTCAAAGGTTAAGGTCACAGGGCCCATCCACAAATTAGTTTATGGATGATAACTCCAGTTTAGGTAGACAGGTTGGCTTCAAACTGATCACAGGACCAATATTTTCGAAAACCTCATAAACATATATCCTTATAGACAAATGCAGCTGAGTGTCGAGACCCATGGGTCCCTAGTTTTAGTACCTATTTGATAATATTTTGTCACTTAATGTGCTTTTCAGTCACTTTTCATCATTCTTTATTAATAGTCAAAAACAGCACACAATTTGCTAACTTTACTGACAGTCTTAAATACTTTTTTGGTGTTTACATTAAATAAAAGATGCTTTTAAAGTAACTTTCCAGTACCTTTTTGGTAACTTTTGGTAGATTTGATTAATTTTTCAGTACTTTTCGGTGTTTAGAAAGAACCACTTAGTTGTCAGTTTGATTCTTAGGTGTTGCTTCACAGAGCTCAGTGACATCACTTGACCTGTGATGCTTGTCCATTTCATTCAGGGCAGGTAGATCACTGAGCACAGTGACATCACATGAATGGCTGTGCTTTTGGATTTCCTCAGGAGCATTGCCTCACTGAGTATACTTATTTCTGGGCTGATATGAGCCCACTGTATTAAATAAGGGGAAAAGTGGCATTAACTGCCCATTTATATGAACCTTGAATGACATATAGGGGATAATGTATCCAATTGATATCATGTATGGCTGTTTTTAAAAATGGAATTTCTTTTGAAGCATACACCCAAACTCAAATGAACGGTTAGCATGTACATGAAAAAAGGGGCATCCATGTCCCATCAAAACCAAACTACAGACAAATTACCACAACCTTTGTGGCCACACCTTTGAATTTCCTGTATTTGGTCTTGAATTGTAGGGAACAATGCCAAATGTGTCCTAAGGGGAAGGATTTTCAATATTTTCTGTAAATCTTGAGAAATTTGACATTTTGCATGTAAGGACTATTGCAGCAACATCTATAAGATTATTCTGTATCCAGTGGTTGAACTTGCAGGGCAATCATATTTAGAATTAAAATAAACTGGCCTTAAAATAAACTGGCTTTAAAATTATGAAATGAGTAATATTCTTGTAATGTTAAAATTTCTGCTCTGGAAGTCCGAGAAACTGATATGGCTGCATTTGGATAATTGATCGTTTTAATGGCAGCCTGCTTTTATGAATAGATTCTTGTTAAAATGTGTTTATTGAATACATAACAAACATTTTTTGTTGCAGGTTGAACTATGGGACACAGCTGGTATTGAACGTTTTGTGACAATGTCACAATCTTATTATCGAGGGGCAACAGCAGCCATTTTGTGCTATAGTCTGGATAACAGAGACTCTTTCAACATTTTGTCACAGTATATTCTTGATATTGTGGTTCACACGGAAACTGCCAAAATTTTCCTGTGTGGTAACAAATCAGACGTTGCAAAGCCAGGCGAGATCACGGACGCTGACATAGAGTCATTCCAGTTGCAATGTGATACTGTCCTCAGTGGTGTATACAAGATCTCTTGCAAAACTGGGGAAGGTGTCCAGGAAATGTTTAACGATATCGCACAAACTGTCATGGAGATGAAAAACAGAGTGGACTCAACAGCTGTACATCTGAAGGCAGAAGAACCAGTGACTGAAGGGAAGGCCAAGCAAGGCTGCTGTTCATGAATCATTGAAGCGTTCCAAATCTAAGATGGCTGCTAAATTTTCAAAGTTTTCCTTTTACAATAATGAACATATATGATAGTGCATTTTAAAGTCTTATTTTTTTCTGAACTTAGGATTTAATTTGTTAAGGGTTTATAACCAATAATATCTTAAAATCTGGTTTGTAGAAAGGGCTTATGGGAATGCAGTGCAATAAAAAGAGATATATTGCATTTTGCTTGTTGAATTACTAAATATCAGTTCCAGAGAAAGGCTAGAGTGGGAAGAGTAATATCATTATATTTTAAGTTTATTTAATATTCATTTTATGTATAGGAGAGCCAAGGTGAAAGAAGGAATTCCAGTGGTACATTCATCAGTAGTTTTTGGGGTTGTACCATTTCAAAATGCAGTCCTACATCAGGAGTCAAGCCCAGATTGTTTACTTAGTTGGTTAGAATTACTCAGATTGGAGTACTGCTTTCAGCCCATTCACCAATCAGTCCTAATGGCTAAACACCTGTAGATGGCCATGGCCCATGTGTTTTAACAAAAAATATAGAGCAGTAATGGTTCATTAGTACACTGGTACAGTACAAAATGGTGTCAGTATTGTACATTGTGTATTGATACATAGTTGATATTATATCATCTCATTGAAAGTGATTTCCAGCATTTAACTATAATGATAGTCTCTCAGGGCCATGCAATGCATGCAAGGTGAGGCATCATCAGTTGTGAAGTTACTTAAAAGAAATAAAATTGATTAGAAATCTATGGTTTGGAAGCAAATTTTATCAAAGAAAATATCTTATATTTCTGTAAAACTAGCAGGAAATAGACTTAAAATCTAAATTAAGATAAATCTTAGGTGTATATGGTCTTGTATTTGTATATATTAATTTTGGAAGTATTAAAATTCATATTGCATTGAGAGATGATGTATCATTACAGCCAAACCTGTTAATTTACTTTTGCTTCCTAAGTGGTAACTTATAAAAGACCTAGATTTCTTCATGTGAGGTTCTTATTTGGTTATTATCAAATAAGAGTACAGTTTCTTCAACAGCCATCAAGAGGGAATACATTCATTATTGTATCACTAGACAAAGTCAGGGTCAGCCATACCACGGCTTAAGTATAGTCCCACTGTCACCAAGTCTTCTTGTGAGCAAGATAGCTAAAAAAATATTCCACAGATCTTTATCAAACTTGCTTTTCCAGGTCAAACCTTAAAAAAAGTAGAATTTTTGTGAACCCCATAACTTTTGAATAACTGCATATTTTTCTTCACATTTGATATACAAATTGTTTCCACCAAGTTTTTGGACAAGTAAAAAAATGTGTGACCTTTACCCTTGTGGCCTTGGCCTTTTAAAGAATTTGTTTGTGCTTCAGAACAATGGGGCTTATTCTAGAGGGGGTATGCCCATTCTGTGGATACTATGGCATCTCAGATACCAGAAATTTCTAGTTCATCATTTAAGATAAGCATGTGTGATCATGTCATCATGAAATTGATTCATAATTTAAAGTGAATGTATGTCATATGTCATGAAATATAACATGTTATTCTTATATGTTTCATTGCAAATATGCTTTTGACATGTATTTTGTTAATATTTTAATGAGAGTGTGAAAAAACAATAATATTGTAAAAGGACCATATTTCACAAGACTTTATAATCCACTAAGAATAGGTGTTAATGTGAATGTAATATAAACCTGCATTTTACCATAATCTTGTCTTCAGATTTATGTCACATAGGTCACATAGTCATATATTAGTGGTAGGAATTGGTTATAAAATCATATTCCATGATTGAAAGATAGAAAAAAACTATTATTGATTTATTATTTTAGTATCATCTATATCACTGTGAAATATGCTGTATAGAATTATTGAATTATACCTAAAATATTGACAGGATAAATTCAGTCATAATTGAAAGTCTAACTTGTACATCACACTGAAAGGTCAAGTTAATTGCCTCAAGTTTTAATGCTGTTCACTGTTTTGTGCCCAGTCTTTCTTATTATCTCTCACACAATAAGAATATTTTATCGGTATAATATGACTTCTTTGGATGTGCATACATAATCATATTTTATCGATTATGCAAATATGCAATCAATTTAATCAAATATGGAAGAAAATGACAATCATCAATATAATCAATATTATGATTATTGATATTGAAAAAAAGTGCAAATAGAGACAGTCAGAAAATTATTTTTTACACTATTGTTTCTTAAGGAAATTTTCTGCAACATTCAAGAGGGCAAACATTTGTTGAAAACTAACATACACAAGACTAGTGTCTGTTATCATATCAGGTGAAATGTAAGTTTGTTTTTCTTCGCAAGGAAGTAATCGTAATCTTAAGCTTCATATCATGACATCTTTAATAAGGAAAAGGTTTATTGTTGCTAAATATACAAATAGGGTGACTTCTGATCACTTTGGCAATATTGGAAATATGAAACTGCATGTTTATGATTTAATAGTTTCAATGACATATTATTATGTAGGATCAAATAAAGGGCATTAAAAGGCTTCAGTTTTAGAGACATACCCGTGTTTACATTTGTATTCAATATGTAAGAAAGAATTAGGTTATAAAAAGTTCAAACACCCTGTTAGAAGCCGAGAACCATGTTGATATATATACTTGTACTCTAGGACCAGCTGAATAAAACACCTTTTGTGTTTGTGATGGTTTCCAATAACTTGTTTGTGTCAAATCTGAAATAAAGCTTAGATGATATAGTGTAAGATGTTTGTTATTATTAAAACTCTACTTTTAGTTTTTTCAAATTACACATTCTGTGGAATTGCACCATACATCTTTGGTGTATTCTTACAATATTAACTTTTGTTAAGTACTACTGTTAAGTAGGATTCATCATTCTTGATAAAGAAAAAAAATTGTGTAATTAAAGAGAAAAATAATAAGTATAATTTCAGATTTCACCAACTGAAACATTTATCATCTCTGCACCATGCCATCATATGTCACTTTTGAACTCTAAATGGAATTTTGTGAATCATGATTCTCCTATTAATTTACAACTTTAATGTAAAGTAAAATTTTTGATTTAACCACTCTTGAAGATTGAGGATTATAATTGATCAGGCTTTATGTAAGCCCTTATGTATACAAACAAATTCTTGCCCTTTTCTAAATCTGGTCATTTTAATGCTGCCTATATAAAGTTTTGCACAAACATTCAATAACTGCTTCATTTCAAGTATTACAATATATTTATTTTTATCCTATACAAATGTACAATTTGTACAGCAATTTAGTTGTTTATATCTTTTACCTTATATCTATTTGTTAGTGTAACAACTTGTAGATCACAAAAAAATTGTAATAGTTTTACATATACTGATAAAATCATTTATTTCTTATTAGTATTTGAAAATATCATTGTATTAGCTTTCATTATATAAATATTCTGTCGTCTAGAAGATAGCATTACCACTTAGCAATAGCTGTAACTAATGTAGCTAAATACTTAGGTTATATCCTTTGCTTTTTCATAATATATACACATACCAGTAAGTTTTCCATAATTTGCTTACAACAGACTTGAACATGGAATTTCATTCAGGTATGCTGTTTATTATGTTTAATGTACAAAAGGTAGTTTAAAAAAATTTCAATTTTGCTGTAATTTAGTCATGTTTTGCTTGAAAGGTTATAAAAACACCTGAATTGTTGGTAAAATAATGTTCCTAGAAATCAATAAGTGAGTTGATAACTGACAATAGAGCATATATAGTGGTTGAGCCTGTATCACTGTAAGAAAGAAATTTTCATGTAAATGGTGAACACAGCTGTAACCAACCAGTGGAAGACAAAAATATAATGGTGTGGAACAATATTAATTTGGCCACATATGTTATAACCCAAATACAGAGGCTCTGGCAAACTTGATACAACAGGTCATTCAAGGTTCATATCAATACTCATCATTGATATGGCATATGCACATTTAATACAGTGAAATTATATCAGCCCAGCACCAAGCGTAGTGACACAACACCCCAGAATGAAATTGACAAGCATCACAATTTATGTAACATCACTGTGCACAGTTACTAATCATCCCTGAATGAAATTGGCAAGCATATTGGGGCATTCTCTGTGATAACTGCCAATAAATGAAACTGATAACAAAATAGGACCTTGAAAGTGTGATGGTGCAGATGCTTGTGTGCTGTTGAGGTGTTTTGCTTTGTGAAAATATAGTCACTTTGAACTGTTTTACTTGAGTACATTGTGAAAATAAAGGAACTGTACATACAACCAGATAAGTGCACATGGTTTTATACAGTATATCATTGAAAAAATCTGGTACAGTAGCCTTCAGGTCAAAGTAATATGAATTAATGATATAGTGTTTGAACATTATGTGTATGTACAGCATATTTGGATATGTACAATTTTAAATGTGAAATGTCAAACAACGTATTTTGTTATAAATATAGTGATTTCATATGTAATACAGAACTTGTAAAATGAACGACGAAAAATGGTTGGAATGAGGACCAGAGGGTTGATTAATCAGCCGCCCATGACCATTATATATCCTCCAACTTCCAAGGGTGCACAATTCAGGATAAAAGCTTGCCAAGGTTGCTGGTAAAATTGCTACAGTATGATTAAAAGTGTGCAGAATCAAATTTACACTATCAGATGATATACTTAGCATGTATCCGGTTGGCAAGTACTATTTGATATAAAATAAAATGTTCATTTCTCCCAGCATTATATAGATATGGCTTTTAGTACTTAATAATGCTCAGGTAGGATATATTTGTTAATTTCACATTTTAGGGTTTGACTGTATGGTAATATGAAAGTCGCATTTAATTTGGCAGGATTTGTGGTTATAATTAGATGTTTAACCATATCATGCTGGATGCTAAAACATTCTTCATTAGACTAATACAGGACTCTCTCTAAGAATATGCAAGGAGTTCATTGTGATGGCCTGTGGCTGTTAAGCCCTTGGTTTTCAGCAGTGATGCAGGATTTTGAGTTTGGACCCTGAATCTTTCAAGTACGGTGGAACCTGTCTAAAAGACCACCTATTTAATAAGGCCACCTGTAAATTAAAAGCACTTTTTTGAAGGTCCCACGTGTTTTAATTATTACACAGTTTTGCTGTACTCATACTTGGACTCAATGGTCCCAGATTTTAGATGCTCCTTCACTACCCTGTTGATGTATTGAGCAACTGAGGTTGGCTGTGGGTTCATAATCTCAGATACAAAACAAACAGCACTTAAGAAATATGTGGTACATGTAAAGGGCTGTGTACAGATATGAATCAGAATTCAGTGGACTAGAGGTCCACAAAAAGCCATCTTCCTTAGGCCAATCTCTCTAGAAAGTACTCTTCCAGAGATCTTGCTGTAAATGGCTGTTCTGTCTGCTATTTCACGAATTACTACCCAGGCAGTTGAACTATGGAGACACAATTAATTGTATCTCCTTGATTGAACCAATCAAATGACTGGTGTGTGCTCCCTCTGTGCCCAGAGTGAAACAAGTTGGATGCTTTTTCTTCACTCAACAGTATAGAAATGCTAGAATATCATCATGAATCTGACCAGTCAAACAAAGACTTTGAAACCTTTCCAGTTTCATTGCAGGTGTGCTTGACTGTTAACAGATGAAACTTACTGTGTACTATTTATTTTTGTTACATTGAATCTCTGATCCACCATTATGATTTCTGCCTCATAACATACAAGTTAGTTAATAGCTAGTACATGAAAGTGGAATAATCTAACACAGCCTTCTTAATTTGTACCGTTAGGACTCGACAATTTTTTTTGTCATCTGGTATATGTATACATGTATTTTTATGACTGTCATTTAGACTAGTAAAATATGATTAATTGTGAATTATGTAGTGCTTGTTAGGGTATGTGGTTATATTGGAATTATTTGCCAAATTCCAGGGTTATGACAAAATAACATTTACATGAGAAGGCTAACAATTGCTGTGGTTATATTTGTGGATCCATATGGGAAGTCACGTTCAATGTGTTACTATCAGAATTCATGCAGTATATTCTTGGATTATGTTTACTTTGCATGAAGGCATTGTTCCTAATTTCTTATAATTATGAAAAGAGTGCAGTAAATCCCACATGATGTGTTATGACTATAATCATACAACACATACACATTAATCAGGATGTTGTGATCCCATTGGTTATGATTTGTATTTCCAGGATACAGTAAATCTTATCCGAACATACTATGGTCTGTAAAGGAGTTTAAGTTTCCTCATACCCTGAAAATAGAAATATATATTGAATTTTTGGTCTCTAATGAATATGGCTCTTGAACCCTGCAAATTTTTTTGTGAATAATACCAGTGAAACTGATGTTTATAACATTTCATGGCACAAAATTATCTGCAACTGACCCTGATTTCCAGATCAAAGCATTTTCTGATGTTCAGGAAAAGCATGCATCAGTTCAATTATATATTTAGACTGACAGTAGCATTTGTAGTTGATTCTGCATACCATTTGATAAAATATGTAAAAGTGGATGTCTAATTGCAGTATAATTTGGTCCAAGTCCAAAATCCAATTTACAGTTAATTTGTGTCAGAAATTACTGTTATTTAGATCCATGTGCATTGTTTCACATCTATCAGTTTGTAAACCTGTATACATATATAATTTAGACATGTATATACATGCATAATTTAACTGGATTTTACCTTTGGGAATATAGCATTTATGGAGATGATCATATTAATAGGATATGAGAATAAAGAAAGAATAACTCAGTTGTAATTTTGTGGGTGTACTTGGGATCATTTTGCTACATGAATATTAAAACAGTACTATACATGATGAGTCTTAAAGCAGAGACTGATATTGTTTTGCGAAAGGTTAAACTATGATTTATACAGGTATGAACATCAGGGAAGAGTTAGATGTGGCGTTGACTAAAATAGAGTATTTAAAAAGCTCTAACACAGATGTGTATTGGGACAAGTAAATATGGCACATTCACAAAATATGGCACAAGGAGGATTTTATGAATAAAACATTGTTAAGTTTATTCATGTATAGTTTTAATCAATAAATTACACTAGTTACATTATATCAGCATTTCTGTTATTGACACAATGCATGTTTATGGCATGACTGTGTTTGTGTGTAGGGGAGACCTTCCCACTCTTTACAAACAGGTGGAAAAAGTCTTCTCATGAGCTACTCATAGCATAAACTATTATTATTCTTTTCTTTTTATGTTTAATCACTTTTATTTTTGAACAAATATATCTTTCTCATCCACAAGAAATATGAAGCAAACACAAACAGGTAATAGTATTTATTGATATACAACAGTAAGAACTGTTATAACAAAAAAAAAGACATCACAGTTGAGCCTTTATATGAGATCACAGATAGTCTCACAAAAACACAATACCTATTCCTACCAGTATGCTAATAGCATAGGTAAGAGCAGCATTCACAATGTGTAAGTTTAACCCACTGTAGCAGCTATCATCACCCTAATAACTGATAAAGTATCACACTTGCTGATACAACTATACACCACACATGTAACAATTATACACCACACATGTAACAATTGCACTGTTAACTGCCAGGAATGTGTTCATTACAATTTCATATCCTCGGTGAATCACAGGACAGGAGAACTCAGTGTTTCTTATTTTGCCAAACATTAGCATGACCACAGGAAACCTTTCTGTGCTCAGTATAATGCACCACAAATGATCTAACAATGAAAGAGCATACCAATCACTTTAACAAATGCTGAAATATGTGAACAGCCTATACCGATATTATCACCATACAATAGATGGTGTTTTGATTGAAAAGAAAATAAAGCAAAGTACTACCATTTAAAAAAGTACAAATAAAGTATTAAAAAGTTAAGACCACAGGGACAACTAATGAGTAATTAGGTGTCACAATAGATATAATTTCTGTAATTTTTTACGTGTGTACACTTTCTAAAAAAGCATACTTCTGTTTAAAGCAAAGTGGCATCACTGATAATTTTTATAAGAGCACAATTGGATATGTAGTTGTGTAGCAGCCCATTTGTTATATGAACATAACATTCAGGACAGGGGACTGTCAATCATACAGTCAAGTATATGTAATATAAGGATGTCTTACACAGGGCAGTGCTGTTGGGCACTGGGCCAGCAGGTGGTCCCTTGAGGCTTAATGTGTATCATCATGATGGCCAGACATCATGCAGCCCAAGGACAGCTCCTGCTTCAAATTACAGTGCAGACTTGTGTATATTCTCTTGCACAGTTGATTCAGGGCCACTTAATAAATACTGGGCATGTTGCCTGGTAACAGTACACTGTCATTGACCAAGGTGAACTTATGACAATATAAATAACAGATGATTATGTTACTACCTGCAGCTAATCCTGATTACATACCAACTTAGGGGGTAATGTATCCCTCAGAACCCCAAACACTGAACTTGCATCAGTGTGTGTGGGTTGGGGGGCAGTTTTTCCCTCCAACAGTAGAGAGTCATATTACATGATGCCACTTTTGTCCCTCCGATGATAGAGAGTCAAATGACATAAGATCATATTAGACTGTTGTAGTACAGGTGTTGCACATCTCCAAGAAACCTATATGCTGAACACTCACTATTAAGTGGACCCATTTTCTGCATTAATGAGACCTGGCACTTGCCATGCAGACTTTTATATATTCTACATTTTGTGTGAAAAATAAGTTTTTGCAAATTCTTAAAAAAAAGAACAGTTTGATCACTACAGTTTTACATCTCTAATGGTGACCTAGCTGCTTGACACAGACCACTGACTGTGGTTACCGATAGCAAGGAGTGAATTGAGCAAGGCACACACCTAGCAGGATTGCTTTCATACCTGGCATAGGTGTGCACTCTAATGAGCTTGTGCCAATATGGTTTTATCAAAGTTTCCACCAAAATCTTCCTGTTAGAAAGAGATGTTGATTAATATTTGATGCAGAATATTTCTTAAATGATGGTAGACCTGCATGATTACCTTTGGTAGCCTTTGCGGTATATTTCACTGTAAATATCCTGTATGTGTTAATCTTTGTCAGTACAAACATATAAATTCATACATTTTAATATACTGAACATGCTTTGTCATTACTTCTATGACAAATTTAACAGTAGAAATACAGGTTGAGGTGTCAGTCTCTAAATTCAGAACCTTCTATGGATCAAGGTGCTCATGAATTATTCATGTATTGTCTCAGTCTTTTATTGGTCAAGGTTCTCATGAATTATTCATGTATTGTGAAACTCAACCCTTCTATTGGTCAATGCTCTCAAGAATTATTCACATCATTATCAACTATCAATACTCATCATCTAAGTCCAGGTCAACATGTGTCTCATGTTTCACTTTAAGCCCCTCCTGGTATGCCTCCTGGAGTTTTTGGAGTATTCCTTTTCGCTTGTCTTTTCTAGTGTTTTTCTGTACATTATTCTTTGCTGCATCAGACTCGCCTAATCCTCTGACTTGCTGAGCTGATAATCCTGTCGGAAAACTCTGTAGAAATGAAACAAAATTGTCTTAACACTGAGTGGATGGATAAATAAAAACATTTTAAGTGATGGTGATGATAAAGATAAATGTATAACTATAAATGATTTGATTCAGGGTCTAAACATTCTCCTGGGGCCTTTTCCAAGATACAATTTTTTTGTGTCACAGTGTATTGTTAGTTTTAACTGTGTGGGTATGAAGAGGTGAAAATGGTTATTATATTCCATACTTTACCCACCGTTTTAATATACATAGTTTAGACCATAAATACTGGTGACATACAGGCAATTTGTATCCTCAGTTGTAAGGTTAATTGTGTCTGCAAGGTTAAATCTGCCAAATGTAAAAGTTTTGTAAACAACATAACTTTGAATTGTTGCACATTTTGTCCTCAAATTTGACACACAACTATTTTCAACAAGTTTAGACTGGTGACTTTGGCCCAGATCATCAGGTTCAAAGCTAAATTCAGGTTCATTGTCTCTAGGATTTCTTGTGAAAGTGATAACTAATGAAGTATTGCATATTTTTCCTTTCAATTTGACACACAGGCTCTTTCCACTAGATTTTCAGAAGAGATGGAGTACTGGTGACCTTTACCTTCAAGGTCAAATCTGCACAATTCTGGGTTATTGTGACCCAAATTTACTGTAAAAAGTACTGAAGATTTTCTCTCAAATTTAACACACCAGTTCCTTCTGGCATATTCTCTGGGGAGGTTGAAAGCTGGTTACCTTGTCCTTGATCTTCAAGGTAAAATATGTGGAATTTTAGAAGAAATTACATAATTTTATCCTCAAATTTAAACACAAGTTTTGCTGGATCACTTAAGGTTTGATACCTTAATTCATAGTCAAACTGTCTATGATTTTACTGGTAGGAAAAATAAACTTCTGATATGCCCCACAATACTTAAATTAGTGAGGAATTGGTACCTTTTAGAGTAACAAAGTTTACAAATAAGGTTTGAGTTATATAACAGTTAAGAAATACCTTGTTTGTTAGCTGTGAGCTGCCTGATGTGTCTGCTCCATCTGGACTGTCACTTGCTGAATCAGCATCTCTTAACAATGGATCAAGAGCCTGCTGTCTGGAAAAAGTGAGAAGCAAAGTTAACAAAACAAGTGGAAATAAAACAAGTGACTGAAACATACAAGCTGACCAGCTTCTGTGGTCTGGGGATGGAGTGCAGGACTCAAAGTCGGGAGGCTTACCGGTAATGGGAAGGCTATGCCCCACAGCCGGGTACCACTCACATATGAGTTCTTCTTTTGGAGGTTGTGAGTTCAAATCTCAGCCAAAGCAATGAGATTTTCACAGTAAGCCCCCAATCAGGGTGAGCGCTCCGCAGGCTTAATGTGAAGACTGTGCCCCACAGCCATGGATCACTTCACAAACGAGTGTATCTTTTGGGGGATCCTCAGTGTTATGACCCAGCAAAGGGTATGATTATACACCAAGGTCCTGCAGATGAGGTAAAAACTGGGCCTGGGTGACACCAGGATACAAAAATTACATGATAGGAAGCGAGTGCTACCACCCTGTTATGTACTGGTAGTCCTAAACAAAAATGGCACTCTGCAGATGTACATACTTAGATTAAGAATTAGATAAGATAGTATAAAAAATGGATGCAGTTACCTCACAGAAATCAGTTAATAAAAAGGACTTACCTCTTGTTTGCTCAGGTATTGCCAATGGTACACTCCATTCTTGTGGGACAAAGGTGGCAAAAGGAGGGGGGGTGTTCTAAGTTGTGTTATCATATGAAAAATTCAGTTAATTAGGGCCACATAGAAATAAGGATCCCGCACTATGGGTACTGCTTAATCATAGAGAGAGAATGAGAAATCTTTACAAAGTGCAGCAGGCTGACATCATCACACTGAGCAGACTCAGGCTTACACAAGTACCACTCTGCTGTTTAGGGTTTGTGGGCGTCTCAATCTGACCTCCAAATGCACTACGGCTTCCAAATACACAGGTGGTGTAGGTACGTATAAATGTAGTGAAGAGGGCAATGTAGTCCGTTCAACTGCAAGAATGCTTGATAAGGCAAATAATATAAACAGGGGTGTTTTTGTGGTAAGGACTTCATATTATAGGTAAGCGTGTGAAAACATGCGCATAAGAAATGTAAACAAAAGTTGTTTCCTTGAAATGTCACAAATTTTTATTTTAAGGTTTGACAGTTGAGACTAGTGGTCCTGGCCATCCCACAGTGCTTATATATAAAGAAAGAGGTTACTTTAGAGTAGGGTATCTTATCATTTGAAAAGAGAGCATCAGTGAATGAGAAACTGAGGGAAACTATTTGGAAAGAAAGAGATAACATTTTAATGTCAAGTAACATATGCTACCTCTCTTTTCTTCTTCTCTGTATCTCTGCATATCCATTGAACATATAGTTGCCATATAGTGGAGGTCTTTTATCTGGTGGGTTAACAGCTCTGATATCTGAATACTTGGCAAATGCACCATGGCCTTTTGGGCAGTAAAAGTAACGTTTTCCCCTGAATATTCCATTGGATGCACTATGAACTGAAATGAGCAAACCTTAATTATAAATTTGGCATCTGATATTTCCCAGCATTTTCTAGTAATGGTCATTTTACTTCATATGCCAATTATACTCTTTCCATAGATCAAAATCCATTAACCCATGTCACAATATGATGTCCTTGTACTGTAACTTAATTGTTAGATCAATTACCATCAGTTTTTACCTTGATTTATTTAACTAAATACTAAATCTCAAGATAAAATTTGAATGACTCTCTGTTTTCTCTGAGGGCACTACGCTCCTAATGCTGTTGTTCCTGATCTTCATTGTTTTAACCGTTGCTTTGTAAAACATGATTCTCTGGGTTTCACCACAAGGGCTGGCACTGAGCAAATAATTGCAATCAGACAAACTAGAGCATGGTATCACATGGTGCATCTAGCTCCAAATTTAAACTGATTCTCATTAGTCAGCTTACATGGATTCTGGCACAGGGCCAACAATAAGACCAATAAAAGTGGGTGGCACATGTTTATAATTTGGAGCTGGATGCACAATTGGATATGGTGCCCTCATTGGTCTGATTACAAGTCTTTGCTCTGTGCCAGCCCTGGTGCTGGTACACAGAGAATCTTGCTCTAGACAGCAGCGGTTAAAACTAAGGAGACCTGGGATAAATGCAGTGTATAACTGCTGCAAGAGGAGCCTATGAGGGCCATGCAATGTACTACATGCAAAACAAGAATGCCACAAGGAAAGAGAAACTGCACACCACTGTGCAGCACCAACAATATTTAGTTTATATATTGCATACTGGTAATCAATATTTCTTACAACCAATAGGTATGTAATCATTATGCAATTTATTTTAATCATATGGTCCACATAATGATACAAATTGTGTTTCATGTGCATTCATTTTTGTAAGCATTTACCATTTTCATCCAGATGAACTCCCACATAGGTTTCTGGTGCTATGACGTTATTATCCAGCAGTCCAATGAATTTTACTATACCTGCAAATAAAGTTCATATATTTAAACCATGTAAACAGATCCATAATAATACTTGTTACATATTACTTTTACATGATAAAAAGAGTTCAAAAGTATTTGTTTTATTTCTATTCTTCATTATTCCTTTTTGAAAACTGAGTTTTATGTGACATCATGAATGTGTGAGAAAAAAATTAATGCTTACATTCATGACAGTAATTGCCTCCACCAGGAGGGCACACGTACATCCCTGTTCATGTGTGTACAAAATAACTACAAATGTACAGAATGAATGAACCTGAGAATATGGGCCAAATAAACGAATGCAAACCCACTTTTGGGAGCATTCCACTGTGATAACAGGGACCCTCAACATGCCAGAGGCTTACATTCCTCTAGTTTTAACAGTGCCATGTTATTGTGCACAAGTGGTCAACTGCAAAAGATTTCACCTAAAAACTACCACCTAATACATTGTATTAAGAATTAAGATTTGATCATGACATATCTGCCTTTGGGACCATATCTACTATAGTGGTTTGTTATACAACTTACAGGTCAAATATACATGGGCACTTAATATAACCTATATACTGCGACTGTGTTAAACTTGATACCTGCAGGGCTATGAAAATGATACCTGTGTACTGGAAATACTTTTGCTTACATATTGGTCAATGTAGTAGGCAGCTTTGGTGCTGCCATCTAGTGTTAAGTTTTGGAACTAAAACCACAAATGAAGTAAAAATAAAGACTGGACTACGATTGTTAACCTGTGCAAGGGTTTGGCTGTCACAAAAAAAAAATTAACTGGAGTCAACATTCAGTTTTCATGACTTGAAATTTCACTGAAATGATGATAATGTTTCTAAAGACTTTAAATTTGTAGGGTACATAAAGCATAATGCAAATCAAAATGTGCCATCAGGCACCCTGCAAATCTTTTGAAAGAACATTAAAGCAAGCATTTAGTAGTATTTAAAGAGATCTCACTGTTTATATATACCAGTATAAGTGCAGTGAGGCAAGACAGACAAACAATCCATCTCACTCTTCATTTGACCTCCCAGTTTGGAACTTCCACTTCCCATGCACTGTTATTAGTGCCCAGAAAATGCAATCAAAAACTTTAAACTGTTACCGTATTTAAACGATAGGAACTGTCAGAGTTATGAAATTAATTATTTGTTCATAAACCAATCAACTATAAAAAAATTCCTCTATATTATATGGAGACTCAAAAGAAGGGAAGTGGATAAGGAGATTACTCAGAAACTAGACCAAGTTGTTCACTGTACTTTTTAACTGGGTCAGTGCTCTACTGATCTTTGCCTGAAAAAAACATCAAAGAAACCTGTCGATCTTCGACAATGTGTCAGTAAGGTTAATGAAGACATATTTTACAGTCTGAAATATGTGACTTAATAATTCATTTTTCACTAAAAGGGCTTAAAGTGTGGTATTTAAGGTTTTCCCTGTATACAGCCCTATAATTAAACCACAGGGTAATAGTTAATGCTGAAGATGTGTTAAGAATGTGATTAGAAAGACATTCATGTAAGTACTGAAGGCACATGGTTAAGTTTACCTTGGTGCTTTCCTTTGACTATGACTCTGTCCCCTATACTGATGACTGCTGGGTGATCTTCTCGATTAAGAACAGGCCCAAACATTACCCCAGTATCTACTGCCCTGAGGACTGATGGCTTTTCTAACAGAGGAGCTGAGTCCTTAAATTTTTTCTTCCAAAATCCACGGCAGGGCCCACAGCGGCATTGATATGGATCACAATCCACCTGCACATAAAAAAAATTAATAACAGTATAATTTTACCTATGTCATTTTTATAGTGTGGTATTTTTAAATGGCCATTTTTATATGGCTCTCTGACATCCCATCACTTAATTAGCTGTCTATTACATCTGATGGGCAAAACTTCCAGTGGTATTTATTTTATTGACTGATTGGTTAGATTGAGTTATAATCTTGAAACTAGAGTGGAGGTATTTTATTTTTAGCTTAATTAAACCAATTTGTGCTTGCAATACATACAAGAGTATGTACAATTTAAAAGTAAAGCAAACTTTGGTACCAAATATGTACGTATGAAAACAAGTTAACAGTTAACCGTGTAGTCGGGGCAAAATTGATAAACAGCAGCTATATTAGAAGTTCAGTTAAGCTTTGCTACACTTCTCTCTTCACAAAAATTATACGAGTCATTCAGATTTGTTGTATAAGGCCTAATAATAGTAATATAAGAGTGATTTAATCAGATTACCAAGCCACAAAAGCACTCGATCAGTTGTCTTTATTCTTTATCCTCTTTATCCCCCCCCCCCCCCCCACCTGGTTGAATAATAATCAATCGACAAGAAAGTAAAACTAAAAGTACTAAAACAGGGGCGTGCAAATGAACAGATGAAACTGGCCAGTGCTGCAATGGATATAAATTAAATATAAATGTATTATTTAATATTTAATGAACACGTTCAGAGCAGTAAGGGCTATACGGCTAAGGGCCAGTAAGGCGTTTGACACATCAACAATTATTAAACATTTTTATATAAGACAGCTTGACGTGACAAGGACCTGCTTATCTGCGCCTTCTAACATGTTGATGAGCTGGCCAGCCAGTGACAGCAGCCTCCCAGAACACCTGCTACTACAAGGATGGGGACATGTTAGCAACGGACGCCGTTGTCATGCGTTTTCTTCCCAGAGTTCAGTGCGTTGACAGCCCGCATGGCTACCTCAGACAAGGACAGTTGGATGAATATGGCTCATTGCCGCTTACATCCACGATTAATGTAGCACTTCCTGAAAACAGTGGGTTATATAATTCAGTGGAGGAATATTAAAGAAACCGTCTAAAAAAGACGTGTAGTACCAAATATTTGGTTACCTGCGTATGATTAATGCACACAGTCATACATACTTGACACTTGTATTTTGAGCATAACATAAGCGGCCAGGTTAAGAATGGCAGGACAGACGTCAACTTTCAACAGCAGGCAAGTGAATTTCTACCGACCGGGTCACGTGCAGCACGGCAGACGCAGGTCAGTGGTGGATTTTATTTTCTTAACGTTATTTTAAAACCAAAACTTTATCAAGACTTGTCATCGATCACAAGATCAACTACGATTCCTGGTTGTTGGCCACAGGCAGATGATCCCTGATTCTGGTCAGGGAACTGTGAGTGTGACTGTGAGTCAGACACTGTTGTTTACTCTGGTCCTGTATCATACACAGGAGACACTCCCCTTTGAAGATTTTAGTCATCACACTAAAAACAGTAAAATTACATATTGGCAGTATGGAAGACCTGTCCTAAAGCCTGTCATTCTTGGCACTGCCAGAGGGTACGGGATGGGGGGGGGAGGGGATGTTTGGGGGAGGAATCCTGATTGTCCTTTTCGCAGAAACAGGTGAGATGGAGGATGAAGGCCTGGGAAATCGCTTTGCTGCCATCAACGTTTTGAGTTTGGCGCCACTGTCGCACCAATTTAATGCTCAATTGGCCTGCACATCCATAATTTTACCATGAGACCTAATGTTTACACAGAGAAGAAGTTGCTATGATTTTATGGAGTGTCCCACAGTCCTTTGCAATGGGATTTAGACTGGGACCCCACTCTGATATTATTGCTGTTGGAACTGGGATAAGTGAGCTTTAATAGGTGACAGTGCAGGGTACCAGTCAATCAACGTCTGCTCACAAGTCCTTAAAGTTTGTTATGTTTAAATCACGGTGGGTAACAAGGATCTTTAGGGGATAAGGTTTCATTAAAATATTAAGATAAGAATGTGATAATGTTGCCAGAAAGATTATTTACTACCAAAGACAAGACGGGATGTATTTTGATGTGTATATTAAGCACTTTTAAATAGAGTTTTTGGTGCCTTCTACAATTTCACCATTACACTACCGCAGTGTACAGGTCAGGACTGTGATCTTATCACAGTTGTGGATTGCGCAACAAATCCCTACCCAGCCCTGGCAGCCCTCATTCTAAAGGGGACGGTTGGGGGAAATTTTCATAGCCTGAACATGACTGACGTTTCATGCTGTTGTCTATGCGCAGAAAAAAACTTGTCTGTCTCCAAGGAAAAATCCAGCCATGCCCTCTTGCCAATTAAAGATGTCCTTTCACAGGAAGGGCAGGGAGTTGCCCTGGCAATGTTACCTGTGGCAATGGATAAGTGGCTGCCCCCGCCAGCCCCTTGTATCAGTTTTTGTGCCGAACAAAAATGCCAAGCATATTTCACAATGGAAAGTTGGGCACTGATGCAGGCCGGTAGAGAAATAAAGACATTTAAAACCTATTATATCACCTATCAAGGTGATTTAATAATATGAAGTTAGCACTGGGATCTCGGATTGTGTCGAGTGTTGCTTGTGACCTTGATAAGAAACCTAAAACACAGGTGTGAAAGCTCTTAGAACTGGCTACTGGCGCTTGCCTATTGCGCTAGGTTTATCCCTGACCCCGATACATCACAGAAGGTACCGCAGAATCTCTTGGCAAGGAAGCTGTCATATTCGTCCTGTACTAGACAAATATTCTTTTCAGGTGTGATTTTGTAAGATATAATTTTGAGTTAGTTCTGTAATGTTGCTCGCATAAAAAAAATCTGTGAAAAATTGTTATTTTATGGGAAAGCCCACTCATCTCTCAGCCAGGACATACCCATCTTTAGGAATGGCTTGCTATGTTCACTGACAAGTTACACACAAAGAAATAACATCAGTGGCAAGCAAATCATGTTTACTTTTCGGGAAAAATTAAATTATCAGTGTAACTGTTTGATAAATTCTGATACAATAAAAAATTCACAGTAGTATCCAATATTACATATATAATACCCAGCACTGCTTTGCACTGGACAAGCTGAGATTGAAAGCAGCAGGACTCCAAAATCACTCAGTGTGGCAACTGGTATATAAGGACTTGCTAGCCAGTGACTGTGCATATATATGTTTCTTATAACTAGACACAATGCACATGCATTAAATTTTAACTTCCACTTGCATAAAATTTCATGAAAATTCATGCAAATCTTCCAGCACACCAATGCATAGGCTTAGCTGCTGCAAGCAGCATTGGACACAGCAATTGTACAAATTGTCATTATAACAACAGATCGCAAGTACAATGGGCTTCCCCCACAAGTACAATAGGCAGCAGCAATAAAACCTCAGGGCTGCCATGCGTGTCCCTTTGATGCTGCACATTGATCCCAGTACTTACTCCATATTTTTTTAAATCTCCTTGTTTCTACCATTCATGAGTGTGTTTTCCTCTTGCCAGCCTTGATGAAGATGTGGCAGCTTGGGTCTTGATGTCTAATACTACAAAAGAGAAGCCATGAAATTAAGTGAACACCATACCCTTTCTAAAAAGGGAACCTAGGTTAACTGTACCCCTCCTAGGTTGATAGTATATATAGGTATGATATCCCTGATGAAAATATGGATGGATAGAAATCATGAAAAGAATATTAATGAAATACTAGACAGGTTAATTCAGAATGTATGCGTATATTGACACAGAATGGTGATAACAGTGTTGGCTTAACTTTGCACACTAAAGCGTTCCTACTGGTATTGCCAGTGAAGCCTGTGGCAAAGTGGGTAGAAAGTCATGACTTAGTTGTACACTGGTAAAGGCTTCAAATCCACAGTGTATCTGTTTTCATCTGTTGCAATAGTATCAGAAGTTGGTCCAAAGGGACAAGGGACAACTGTTGGTCACAAGGGACAAGGGGCAACAGTGGGAAGCAACATGAAGAACCATGAAGCTTAATGCCCTACCCTGTTCACCTGTGTGACAGTGAATCCTGGATAGTTTCCTACATTATTGCGACAGATAATCTCAGAGAGGGGGTTGATGTCACCATTCTAACAAAAGTGTTCCTGCTTGCCTTGCCAATCAAGCCTGTTTTATTAATGAAGCAGGTAGACCATGTGTGACACAAGTTATGAGTTCAAATCCATGATCAAGCTATATGCATATACCGATGAACAGTATATGACAAGCAGAGGAACCCTTTTATGGCAAGAGATTGTTTACCTCTTCTCTACAGAGGATTTATTTAGGAAATGTGAAGCCAAATGAGATGTGAACCCTGCATGGTATGCTTGCTGACCTTCACAGTTGGTGGCATAGACAAAATGTGAGCACATGCAACAGGTTGTGTGTTTCATGTTTATCGTTCATGTAGAATTCTATGATGACATCTTTTATTGTCCATAAATATATTGCTGAGAGAGATAAGAGTGATATATGTGTATTGTCAAGCATAGAGTGACATGTGAGTTACATTGTGTGAGCATTTAAGCTGGATATAACCCCATTTTCTATAAATACAAGTGAGGCTCCTAATCCACCTATTCCATAACTGTGCAAATTATAAGGGGTGGGTGGTGGGGGGGGGGGGGGGAGTGTTTCAACTCATCCAACATTTCAAGGAGTGTTTCAACTCATTCAACATTTCAAAGTCTGGTGTCATTGATGGTGGGCATAAATAGGAAATATCGGCTTCTAAATTACCACAAATTAAGTGTAATCCAGTACCATGTAATGTGACTTTTTTGCTTTCAACTTGTACTAACCAATATAAGAAGAGACAAGCCCTTGCTCTCTATCTCCTTTTCACTGCCTCTCATTGATATGGAATGTGTTCTTGGAGTCAGACCCTGTCTATATCTCCAAGCTTTAAACTATTCAGACAGCTTTGGTTTACACAAATTGACAAGCCAATAAAAGGGAGGACTGTAATAGCAAAATAAGACCAGTTATACTTATTCAACATGAGGGAAATCAGAGGTGTTTTTCCAGTCTAACATGTGATTACATAGGTTCTTGGCTGACATCTCTAGACAAATGCAGACCTTGATTTTGAGTAATGAAACTCTGTAACATCCCTTGTTAGACACTATGACAACAAAACCAGTTTTTAGCTCTGCTGACGAGTCATCTGAGCTACAGTCATGGTCCTTTGTCTGTCGTCCATCCAGCTGTTCAGACGTCCATTAACAGGGCAAGATTTTTAACCAAACCTACTATTATATATATATATATATATATATATATAAATCCAAAATTCAGCATAGTGTAAGATGTCCCTAAGTTCTCTTACCAAACCTGAAAGTTGGTCACTGTGACTTAGTTCTTTCGAGACATTAAGGTAAAACCTCTGTTTGCCAGTAAAAACCTATTGTTACACTTCAAAACTGCCCACTATGAAAACTCCTGTTGTCAATCTGTTCATATTTGATTTAACTATTTCTGCAAATTTTTCCAATGAACATGCCAGAAAATTTGATACAAAAGCTCAAAATCTGAATAACTAATGCATTGATCAATATTGAGGGTCAATATTGCGAATTTGCGTAAAACTTTGAAGTTATGGGCCCAAACATAATGCACATTATAAAAAATCAGTAAATATATTTACTCAATTAACATGATAATTTTTTTAGCTAGAGAGCTTATTCAAGCCTATAATATAAAATATATATATATATATATTTATATATACTGTGGTTGGCTTCATAATGGCGAGGCTGAAATTGAGCGATTTCTTAATTTTTATTGTTTTGCGAGGGTTTCATTTTCGCGATTGCTCCAGAGTCTATGAAATCGAAGTACAATAATATTTACATTTATTCTAAAATAAAAATAAATCCCACAATACCTAACTCATTACCGGTATAGTCATTGTATTATAACCTGTCTCGTAATCGATGTTTTGACAATTATCATTAAGTGTTTGTATGAGAAGGTTGCGATACCATCCACAGATAATGTTGTTGATTTACAAAACCTTGTTTTCAGAGGTGTGATAACTAATTCATCTGTGCAGAATCTGCAGATGCCTCATATCCACTTGTTCTGCATCCTCGATAAAAGGGCAGCTTATTCCTGAGGGTTTCATATTACCGGTATATCCCATTTGCGAATATCGCGAAAATAAAATCTTCGCAAACAAAAAGGCAACCACAGTATTCAACTTAGTTTTAGTCGTATACCTAAAATTAGATCAAAATATTGTAATTTTTAGCTCAGCTGACTATAAGTCATCTGAGCTATAGTTGTGGTCCATTGTCCGTCGTCCGTCCGTCTGTCCGTCAGTCCGTAAGACTGGCACGTTTCGACACCATTAGACCTACAAATCTAAAATTTGGCATACAGTTAGATGTCCCCAAAATCTCCTACCATGCCGAAAATTTGGTCAATAGGACTTCATTCCTTCGAGATATTAAGGAAAAACCTCAATTTTATATTTGAAATCTATTTTTTAACACTTCAGGACTGCCTAATAACAAAACAACTCATCTGGTTTTCTTCATATTTACCATGAATATTCCTCTATATAGTTCCTATGTACATGCCAGAAATTAAGTCAGTATTATTTAATTTAGAAAAGTTATGGGCCCAAACATAATGGACTTTGTAAAAAAATCAGGAAAGATATTTGGTCACTTAAGACCAAAAGTGTTAAAGGTAGGGACTTTTTTCAGTAATACAACTTTAATTAATCAAAATTTAATTGTATACTAAAAATTAGAACAAAATCTGTTAAATTTTTTTAAATATTGGCAAAAATATAAAATTGGTACCTTAAATTTTGCCCAAGTTTGACCATGGCATGTTTTTTTCCTGTTAGTACTGTGGATTTTATTTTCACAGCATGTTTTTGTAAGCATTATTTCTGTTAACACCAAAAATTTGAATCCAGTTGATCAAAAACTGTAGATTTTATTCAAGTTTTCAAGCACCATGTCACATCAAGCTAGTGATATGCAGTTTGCTAGAGCTCAGCTCCCCAGCTTCAGCTCTAAGTTCCTTAAATTTAGCATACAGTTAGATGTCTCCAAAATCCCCTACCATGCCAAGAATTTGATCACTAGGACTTAATTCCTTCGAAATATTAATGAAAAACTTCATTTTTCCATTAAAAACCCATTGTTACACTGTAAGACTGCCTAATATCAAAACCACTGATCTGACTTTGATCATATATAATATACATATTTTTCTATACATTCGCTATGCACATGCCAGAAATGATGTCAGTATTGCGTAATTGTTTTAAGTTATGGGCCCAAACATAATGCACTTTTTAAAAAATCAATAAATATATTTACTCCCTTAACAAGAGGATTGCTGAAGCTAGAGATTTTTTGTATGGGATGTAACATTATTTAATCAAGATTCAATTGAATACCAGAAATTAGTTCTGAATTTTTCAAATTTCATAAGTTATAAGTATAAATATAAAATTAGTACCTTAAATTTTGCCCAACTTTGAACATGGCGCGTTTGTTTCCTGAGAGCACTGTTGATATAATTTTCATATTATGCACACATAAGGATTTCATCTTTGTAGTTTAGAAAGCTGAAAGAAATTGGCCAAATATTGTAGCTTTTATTAATCTTTTTATGAGACCATGTCAGACCCAGGCTTAATCCAGCCCCTCTTTAGTCACCTGTATGTTGACCTTGTTGACCTTTCATCAGATTATGCATGCTTGAGCGAAGCATACACTGGGGAAGCCAGGCAGCTAATGCCCAGCCACAGTTGATCCAGGTGTCCAACCCAACTCATCTAGTAGTTGTTTTGAAAAACAACATAACAATAAACAATAAATTAATAAATTATTATTGTTTTTTTATAACAAATTAAAGAAAATAGAAAAGGAATTTGTTAGTTGATGAGTAACAGAAAATTAACTTGCAGTTACTGATGATGTAAGAATCTTGTATGGATGGATAGAATGTCAATGTCAATGTTATTCCAAATAACACCATGCAGTCGCCTATGGTATTTTTCAGTGAAATTTTAATGATAAAAGAATAAATCATATTATTCATTACTAATCATTAGGGATCATATGAAGGAAATTATTGATAGACAAAGATGCAGTTGATAATATTTATCTAGATTCCTACTGTGTCTAGTGTGTAGATTGATGTGAAAGTAGTCCAAAGTGAATATATTACATTTATTTTTTTAAATATAAATAAAAGCCATAAAACCAGGTACTTATGATCATTATTTTAATTTGTGAATTTTGTATATTCTGGATTCTCAACATCTTTGTTTGGCTAAAACTGAATTAATATTAGACATGGTGCGATTGCTTTGCAAATGTATTTGAATATGAATATGAATATGTACTGCATTAAAAAATTTTATTGCATAAGAATGGGAATTCAGGTAAAAATGAAAGTATTTGAATACCAGTGCAGATACTTTCAAAATGTATTCATGAATGCATTCATGAATATATTCTATAATATTATTTCAATAATCATTTCAGTTATATTTTATTTTAAAAAATCATATGATTTTCTTATTATTTTTTTAAATAAAAATTATATTGGCACAATATTTGTTATTAAATTTTAATAAATAGTTAAACTCTTTTATTATATGTGCTGCTTATAAGTTATATGGCCAAGTCAAAATCTGTGTGACAAAAGCACTCCATTTGTTAATAAAATCAATGAAATCAATCCTCTTCCCTGTCTCCAAAGATACTATCAAAATCATACATAAGCTAAACACCAACAACTCATAATAAAGCTTATATATATTACCACACAAAACAAGCATGTGCCTCTTTTTAAAATCAAATTTTTATCATATATAACAGCTGAGCGCCGTGACCCATGGGTCCCTTGTTATGTCATTGCACCAAAGAAAATAGTCACACAAATTGAATGCACTCATCCTCAAATTATGCTTTTATATATATATCATATTTCCTTGATCAGACGCTTGGCCTTATATAGTCGCATGCCTTGTTTAGTTGCCCGGTCAAAAACCATGTATTTCACATGCCCAATCAGAATGGATTTTAGTGTTAAAGATTTTGGTGCGTACTATATTCTGTTTGTTGAATTTATCCTACAAACAGATAGCTTGGACAGGTGATGTTGGCAAAATATCTGTCTTTCAGAGTGCTGAAAACAGAGCATTATCACTGCATATAACTGTTGCATAATTTGCATATTTTGGGAGTGCGTGCTTGAGTTTGCAAACATTCTCTGCTCAAAATATTAAAGTTTCTTTCTTTTAAACTATTATTTGATGAGACTTAAAATCCTCTTGCAAATAACCAAGGTTTTAAAGCATGTTTCCTTGTGACAATACCATCTTGTTTGCTTATGTTTTCTCGTGGATGTTTTTTGCTTCATACCTTCTCACTTTTTGTTATTTTACGGTACCAGAGCTTGAAGAAATGAGTCGGAGATCAGCTTATGCATACCGAGTGTTGTAAGTGTTTATTTGTGAATTCAGGCTGTGGTTTTGGGTCAGACTGGTTCTTTTAATGCTTCCTTGCAGTAGGTTACTTAGTACATTTTCTCTGGCTTATCTGCATGCATGTGTCATGAATTTCTGAAACTGCTGCATCTTGTGCCCCGAGTAGGAGCAGTGTTAAACTTATTTCTCTTCAGCATGAAATACATAATAATGTGTACCAGTACATCAAGTTTTTTATTGATGGTAAGTTTGCAGAGATAACTTAAATTATGATCACTGGGCCCATCACAAAAACAAACAAGCACAGGAATCCACTGAAAACAACTACACTCGACTTTTTGCATAGTTGCTTACCATAGTGTCATGTCTGATCCCATAATGTATCCAGATGTTTAACATAAGTAGAAACAAATTTTGCTTCCAGCAAGAGTTCTGAAAAATATATTTTTGTATCTCCAAGCCATTAATGAAGTCTATGTCTGTGTGGAATTTATCCTGTGGGTTTTAATTTCAGTTGAACAATCTGATAAAATTGGCTTTGTCCCAGCCTCTTCTCCTTACAGTGGTCTCTATGTATTAATTTGTACATTACAGTGAAACCTGTATTATGAGACCACCAATAGGACTGGCCAAAAGTGATCTTAACTCACAGGTGGCCTTATTAGACATGTCATTCCTAACCAATGTGAATCCTTCAGTTCACCCAAGGGTGGTCTTAATAGACAGGTGGCCTTAACAGACAGGTGGTCTTATAAAACAGGTGGTCTTTCAGACAGGTTCTACTGTACTTTGAATCCTACAATTCCAATACCTATGTTTCTAATTGTATCCGCCAAAACAGAGTTTTGCGGATACTATGTTTTCAGCCCACCGCCGCCGCCGCTGCCGCCGCTTCCATCTGTTTGTCTGCCAAGGGCAAAAATCACTCATATACATGTAGTGGTTTGACTTATCTGCTTTAAATTTTGCATATGTATACAACTTGGACGGCTTTCTGGATTTTGTGGTAGTTCGCGCAACCTACATACACAATTTGGCTGCAGACATCCATGCTAATATGTAACACTTCACTCTGTTTCCCCTTGCCACTCAGTCCATGCCTCACTTCACCAGTTCCACTCTGATTTAGGCAGATACACGTAGTCGCTTGTCGACTACCCGTATTCTAGTTAATATTATTTTCATTAATAATATGGCACCAACAATATACTGATTAGAAAAATGATTTAAACTGAAGCATTTTATGTACACAAAAACTAAATACTTACATATTTGTGCTTGGTAAATGTTAAGTGTCATCTTGCTCCAAGAAAGTCCAATGTTACTCTCCACTAGACTTTCTGTGGTGCTGTGTATGTAAACATATGAATCAATGTACACTTTTGGTATTGTTTAATTATTAAGATACCGTGTGCCTACACATTGTTACATCAAAACATTGTATATTGTGTAATAAACATGCATGAACACATACTGAGAGTTTGTCAAGTAAACTGTGCACCTGCAGACATCTTACTATGTCTGTGTGTGCATACCAAAACCTTAGATGAAGTGGTACCAGTTTTATATGAGCACGTATCACTATCATTCAACCAAGTGTTGAACAATGTCACACATGTAGTTTGTTTCACATGCCCTGTCCATCGAGCTATTTCACTGATCGCTGTAGTGATAAAATAGCAAAACAGAAACATCTAAAGCAACCATACAGAGTGCTACTGGCAGCATATGCATGTGGTACTGCGCAGTGACTGGTAAATTTTCGACTCAGATATATAGAAAACATGTACCAAAGATTTCAGGTTGTCACCAGTGATGCTACAGACTCAGAGTAAGTGAAGGGAACTGATAATAATAAAAGTAGATTGATTTAACAGAAGTTAGAGGTTGCCTGCTAGCTTGGGTTCCGGACAAAATAACTGAAGGTATCCAGTTTTGAACCTACCACAACTGTGACAGCTGTCAGAGAAAAATATTGGAATTTTCAAGTGACCTTCACAGTTCACTAATTTCCAAATAACTCCTTTAATATTTGAATTTTTCTCACGTATGAAATAAAATGCTCAAACTCTAAATGGCTCATATATGATATATCATCCATAGTCATAGGTTATTGAGATCATTTACAAAAAGACTTGAAAAATAAAGTCATAGGTAAAACAGTTGAATAGTTATATTATTTGGGTCATTTTTATTATAGACTGGAAAAAATAAATAGGTAACAAATTGTGACTGTTGACTTTTATCCTGCAGTGACATTTATTCTGTTTATTCTCTTCATCCACATTTATAAGTGCCACCTACAAACTGCGGTTCTGAAATATATGCAGTATATTGAAATATATAACTAACAGGAATAGATTTCTTTGTATCACTTGAGTTTGAATAATATGTCATTGCTTGCTTATTTGCTGCAGTAGTACAGTGATTAATTTAGAATTAAATAGCAAAATTCTTTAAATCTTAACTGAGGATGAAGAAATGGAATCATAACGTGAATATTTCACTGCTGTAACTGGGTTGCTGATTAATTATTCATGATCTTTCTTGTCTTTGATCATGGATGATGGTATTTTTTATGGTGAAGGGCTTCTACAGATACCTATGAGGTTAAAGGGTAGCTACTCTTTTTCACCTTTTATTACCCTTTCCTATAAAAATGTTGAAAATGGTTTTATAACTGACATTTGTGCACTTGTTTTTTTTTTCATTTTTAAAGGGGCATGGCTTGTGAAGAGTGTATATGTTTTCAACTGAGATAAAAGGCAGTTGTTTGATGTTTCATCTATATCGGCCATGTTGTAGTGTTTTTGTTTAATGTCAGATAGCATTTTTCCTCCCTATAGTATAGAACAAGGATTGATTTACAGTAACCTAGTTTACTTGGTCTGTTCATATTTTGCACTTTATTATCTTATTTGCCTAGTGTTATTAGCAGCAAGTGTTAAACCAGACATGAAACTCATGCCTGTTTCTGTGTGCCCAGCATTAAGAGAATTGTAATTCTGACTTAAAATTAAAAAAAGATGAAACCTTACTTTGCAGTCTGTAGATGACCATAAATAGTTAAACATATATGCAGTTAAAACAGTATCTTTAGTACTGATATTCTACCAACATGTTATCAGTGGGCTTCTCCTGGTACTATCTATGATGCCACAGTTTGGTAGAAGGTATTATTGTCATGGTCACTAGGAATTAATGCTGGCAAACCAGGCATTAAGCTTGAAAGTACATGTTCCAAGGGCAAATATTTTTTTCACACAATATTAAATGACAACTTTAAATTTTCATCATGGTGGCATAAGCTGTTAAAAATGTGGCATGCTTCTACCTGACTACTTAAATTATTTAAGTAAGAGGAATAATCATTGCCCAAACAGCATTTTGGCTGACTCTGGTGGTATACTTGCACATCTCTAGCCTGAACTTCAAACAATTCTTAAATGAAAGATAGTAAATAATTTAAGGTATTTCAGTTATGAAGGATATAGCATTAGAGCTCACCAAACAGTTGAATCACTGAAAGATGGTTAACCTGCTAAGACGCTCGATCGGCTCCCTCAAGGCCAGTGGTTTTCTCCGGGTTTGTTGGTTATCTCCACCTATAGACACACCACCACCATTTGAGCCATGGAGAATGTACCTTAGGTATCTGACTTGAAATCTTAAGATAAATGTGGAAACTATCTGAGAGCAAAGCCTTCTGTTATCAGATTTGCCCCAGCCTTTATTAAGTACATGGAGGTTCTGTGACCAGGGCAGAGAGATGACACACTGTGAGATAAGCATGGCCAGATGCTCTTGGAGGAACCAGTGTTGTATCTTTTTGTTAAACCAGGGTTGGCTGGCCTAGGATACACACTCTTGACTAGAAGGTGTCAGTAAGTATGAGTAGTAAATTGTACAAAGTATAATTCTTACTCAACTTCAAATATAATTTGCAAACAGCCCAGTTTGAAAAAAATTAATTCTTTAAGAATAAATTTAAGAATGTTAGTTATTAATACAACTTACAAGAAAATGGTCACAGCTTCTTTTGTATACATGTTTCTTCCAGGTAGGAAGATGGAAAAGTATTATCATCTTTTGTGAAGGGCACCTGTATAAAAAAAAATCTGTGTTAGTGACAAGACTAAACAATATGTCATTCATTCAATGAGGGTTTGTCTGTCATTCACATTTTCATCTATTTCTATATAATTTGTGAACAGGATAGCCCTGTGGCACTGCATGAATGTGATCAGTATAACCACAAAGAAGACTAACATATAACATCAGGGTATATAACTCTGATATAGTTGACTGACCTGAACTGCATGGCATGATTTAAACTGTTCACTGTTCTGCAGGCTTCATGATGTACATAGATGTTACACAAATTTCTCCAGATGTTGGAATAAAGTATAAGCTGCTGCTTTGTCTGTAGTCTGTTTTACTAACAAATATAAAATTACTTTTATGGATTAACAAATGAACATGATGACCAAATTTTAATTTTTTCTGCCCTTTACCATTATTGATATTGTGCCAATCAGGACGTCTCTCTCATGTGTGGTTAAATGTCAGAGTCTATATAAAAATTACCACAAAAAAAATTAGGTAGATATAATATAATTCCATTTTAATCAGTGCTGTATTTGGATACACCTGGTTATGAGAAGGAAAATAAAACCCCCTGTACACTTGCATAAACATTTTGGTCAGTCTACTCTGTTAATCAATTTCATTAATATTACAAATATGTCATATTAAAGTCTTTCTATACTCCTAACATTGTTTTTTTTTCCAAATCTCCGTTAGTTTTACTGCAGCTTTCTTTAGCATGTTTTTTTTTTTTTGGGGGGGGGGGGGATCTCAACACCAGGGATGGCACAGGGCCAAGAATCAGACCAATGAGAACAGAGTATCTTGGATTTAAAACTTTGGGAGTTTGATACACAATACCACAATCTCATTTATTTTATTCTTTGCTCTTTGAGAGCCCTTTGTAACCTGGAGAATCTTGTTGTACAAAGCTGTGATTGAAATGAAGTAGATCTGGAATGACTGCAGTGCAAAATGGCTATGTTAAGAGTTTACAGTCTACCAAAATCATTTAGTCAAGACTGTTCAGTCACTTCTGCAAAGCTTAACACTTACAGTTAACAAAGTACTCAGATTGATAGTTGATTGAATAAAAATGTTCTGTTTCTTATAAAGTAGTATATACACAGTACGGGATACTCTGATATCATACCAAGTAGGAAATAATATTGTGGTTTATCATGGCTTCTTATTGTACCTTGTAGGACAACTTAGATGTAAAATAAGTTATAAACATTTAATTAAATGTAACATGTTATAATCTTACTTTGTGTCTGAAAAGTTGTTTCATGTCCTGAGCTAAGAGCTCAGAGTCAGATCTATACTAAAGTTTATAGAGGCCCAACAATCTTCTTTATTCTGAGTCCATATTAAGGAGTACTCGAGTGAGGTTTGTTAGGTTCTCAGTTTATGTTAATCGTATTTAATCCCTATCATTATATAAATTATATAAAATGTGTTATATACAACAATATTCTGCATACGGGCTGTTTGTTTTGTACCCATATGTTTATAATATGGGGGAGGTCCGGCAAAATAATCCAGAGACATTGGAGAATGACATCTGGTGGCAATTCAGAAGAGCTAGAGTTTTGCAAAGGGGTTTTTCATGTAGTGACCTTTCAGCTGTGGCACATACCACCAACAGCTACACAGTTTTTTATGTTTGTCAACATTGGCATATGTACCAGGTTTACTAACATCTATTAAACATAAAGCTCATGCATGGATCTGTCATTGAGGGAGGGGGGGGGGGTTATGAGAACATTTCTCAAAGGAATAACCTATGTACATAGAGTAAGCCAGAAATCACATAAATTATGCATAAAATATAAGAGAATAACTACCTTTAAATCTGGTCAGAAAAAAAGAAACAAAGCTGATAAGCAACAGCAGTGCCAGGTTGTGTTTACATAAAACATTCTTATCGGTCTGACACCTCAGATAAATGTGCACCCAGAGTTGGTTCAAGCAACTACACATGGATGTACCAGATCAGCAAGCAAACATGAAAGTGAAGCATGATGAAAATTGTATGTGATCAGATTTAATATAGTGATAAATAAAAGTATCTAGGTCTTTTATATATTTGTTGATTAAACCATGTAGTTGGTTTTATGTTTAATTAGATATTTAGCAGTGTACATACACTTTGGAAAATAAATAGTTGAATAGTATGGTATATAATCTTCATGAAATGATTTAAATGTCATATTATCTACTACTTAAAAATATTCTCTCCTTCTGTATAATAAATATAAAGTAATACAATGTAATTATATAATAGTGGTAATAAAACCTACATTTTATAGTAGAGCAAGTTTTGGCGTCTGTTTTCCTCCATTTTGTAGTTCTGTCAAAAGATGACAAACCAATCAAAATGAAATTTAATTTGAGAACATGAATGACACTAGTATTTCTGGTTTCTGCCACAGATATGGTTCCGAGTCAAGTGAATTTGAAGAAGTCTCGATGGCGGTTACAAGTGACGATGGGTTCGAGACGGACGAGAGCGATTACCTAATGCAGCCTCGTGGTGGTCGTGGATTCAGAAGGAAGAGTATTGCTTACTTTCTTACAGATGGCTGGAGAAATGCATGTAGCAGGTAGGGAAGCTGACATTGTATGCATGGCAAACGGTACGTGCAGCGCTCCCAACCCAACCCAATACGTCACAGAGGTTAGGTAACTGTAGATAGTGTAAAGGCAATTTTCTCATCTTTGTCTTGCTTGATCCACTGGTTTTGGGATGTGCCTTATGCTTTACATACCATTTTAATCCTGTTTGATAATTGACCTAACCACCACAGCTCTTAGTCCCTTTTGATTTAATTATACTAATGAGCCCCCAAAATGCATCCACACGGATGGCCTTCTATGCCTCTGGTTGTGAGAGCTGTTTATCAGACAATAGATACAAAGACGTCACAAAGGTTGGTCAAGTATCACATCTGTTTGACTGATATAATCAGCTTGAATTGCTATATCTCTGTTCTCCAGTGAAGAATACATCACAGTCATAGTGAAGTATTTTGTCATGTTTTGGATTACCTGTCTCATACAAATTCAGTGCAAGGTAAGACATTATTATTCATTTGGCAGTTGGCAGAATAGCTCCTGCAACCTTTGGGCTAGAACTTTAATATTGTCTCCTTTGTACAGACTACATTTGTTTTGTTTGGGAGAGTCGCCCAAATTATGCAAACTTTGTGCTTATCAGGTGATTGACTGTTTAAATTGCCAACGGTAACATGATTGGTTTGCTTGCAACTACTCTGTTCATGATTATTCATTGAATAAATATGGGATTAAGGTCACAGAGTTCATGGTTAGGTCAATTGTATATGATTGCATGTATGAGTGGCTGCTGGGTTTTATGGGTTAACATGGGTTTATGTAGGTTTCAAGGAATCACATGTGTCTTCACAATCTCATGCGGTTTATCATTGCCAGACATTGGTTTTCATTTGTACACATGATATTTTTACAGGTACAGGGTATTGTCAGATATTCATCCTGTGTTTATCTACAGACTGGTTTTCTTGGATTAGCATGGCACCTGCAGATTCATGCAGTTTCCAATTGGTGTTTAATGGTTTCTTTGTCTCACAGAGGGATATCCATGGTTCCTTATTTGTTTACCTAAGATCACTGGGTCGCATAGCAGCACTTGGATGTCATTTGGTTCACATCAGTTTTCATAGTCTCAAATTGGTTCTCACCCTTGGTGTATATTCTTTAGCTACAAAAGACCTTGAAGTCAACTAATGGGTTTTATTACTTTACATAAGTTTTCAAAGCTTGGTTTGGCCATGTGTTTGCATAGGTTACTTTGATTTTACATATGTTTGCCTTGGTTCACGTTATTTTACTTTGTATTCATATTGGATTTATCTTATTTTCCAAGGCATGGTTGTTTACAGGGAAATTTACAGAATTTAACAAGGAATCAGGCATATGCATAAGCTGACCAAAACCTTTGTTTGGAACCTGAGTGTTCCTGATTTATTAGCATATAATTTTCCTGAATTTTTCATCACCGTTGTTTAAGAAGAGTTACTATCTTTAATAATCAGGTAGTATCCAAAATTGTCTTACTTACCACTGTATCATGGTAAATATTTTTGTCCTGAAAATGCAAAAAAAAGTCCTTGAAAGGTTTTGGAATTTTGACAGCTTTAATGTGTATTGACTATGATATAATGCTCTTAATTATTTTTTAACATTGATTTTCTGTAAAATATGCTTTTATGATCATGCTGTAAATGGCTACATCAGTTCCCTGCTTTGCTAATTCAATTCTCAGTACAATTGAATGAATGGATCAGTATTATATATTAATGAACTTGAATGTATCAAATACTAATAAACACACACTTTACCTTTTATCAGTCTCATATATTAATGAACTTTATTATAACATTTACTAATTAACACTAACCAGTAACTTTTTTTCTTTAAGTTCAGTGAATTATTTAAATAATGTGACATAAGTTTTATAAGGTAACCAAAAATATATTTTTAATATATGTATATAAACCAAATTTAAATTCAGACATGGTGTCCAATATTTCAGGGGAAACATTGAAGAGAAATGAAATATTTATATGTTTAAAATAGTACAGCACCCCTGCATATCATATATTCCTTGTGCATTATAAATCACTATGCTCACTGCTGATAGTAATCGATTACAAATCTCTCACTAATCATAATGAACATGATATAAGAATTATCTTAATTTTATAGGAATAATTGTCCATGATTTCTAGCATTTTTCTGTTTCTCCGTATAACTATCTAGAAAGGAACATTTGTTTTCTTGAACTGTAGAGAACACTTACCTATGTATATTTGCTTTTAACTTAATATGCATACAAGATCAGGATTAATATAATATAAAGACCTGGAATTCATGTCCAAATCCATTGTTTCATCCCCTCCTGTCCACTTGTTCTTAACTATGAACATTTTTATCAGGGCCTTGCTTGAAAAGTGGTGTCTTCTACTGATCACCTTCTTAGTTATATTTTTAGGGAGAAAATGGTAATTTAGGGTAGCAGGTTAATCTGCAAATTTTTAACAATGATATTTTTAAGACATTATTAATTAAAAATATGAGAAACCAGTCTACATTTTACAACATATCATTCCCACTTATTTGCTGTTAGAGACAACGGTCACATGCATAAAACCCCTCAGTTGACAACTTCTGATTGGATGATATCATGTAAACACTCTAAAAAAATATGACAAGCTAAAATAAGGATGGATTCTGATGAAAGGACACATCTGATTTGTCAGATCATTTGAAATTGTAAAAAAAAGTTGTGAAATATAAACTTTTTAAATTCTTCATTGCCATATTAGGCCATCATTTCCATATGCAGCCTTTGAAAATATTGAAAAATATCAACTTTAAAGAAAATTATCTCTAAAAAACAGGTGGACACAGGTTGGTTAACCAGAGTATAACATGAGTGATGCAGGAGGTTGCTTGACCAGCCATATATGACAGCTCTATGTTTAAATTGATTGTGAGGTTAACTGGATGAAACATTGTCTGTATTTATCTTACAGGTGTTGTGAGGCGTTCCTTGCAAAGTGTAAACGGAAAAAAGAATACAAGCCTCGCACAGTGTGGCTGGGGAAGCGGGCAGTCCATGATCCAAAGTACGCTCGTAATATCATCAGAAACCAGAAGTACAGCATCATCACATTCCTTCCATTGGTGAGAAACGTAAAAGTTGATTGTATGAAATCAATGGCAAAAACTGTATTTTCTGCCATTTTATACACAAATTTATTTTAAGTTTTGGACTGACAAGTTACTGACATTTGACTGTTTTAGGTCTTGTGTATTGCAGTGACTCATAAAATTGATGAAGTGTACCTGGTGTTATTGAAACAGTTTCTGTGACCTATTTTCATTATATATTCTGTGTTTTTTCAGGTGTTATTTGAACGGTTTCTGTGACCTTTCAGTGTATATTCTGTGTTTTTCGAGGTGTTATTGGAACAGTTCCTGTGACCTACTCTCACAGTATATATTCTGTGTTTTTCCAGGTGTTATTTGAACAGTTCCTTTGACCTTCTCTCACAGTAAATCTTCTGTGTTTTTCCAGGTGTTATTTGAACAGTTCCTGTGACCTACTTTCAGTGTATATTCTGTGTTTTTACCAAGTATTATTTGAACAGTTTCTGTGACCTACTTTCAGTATATATTTCGGGTTTTTTTAGGTGTTATTTGAACTTTTTCTGTGACCTACTTTCAGTATATATTCTGTGTTTTTCCAGGTGTTATTTGAACTGTTTCTGTGACCTACTTTCAGTGTATATTCTGTGTTTTACCAGGTGTTATTTGAACAGTTTCGGTTCTTCTTGAACCTTTACTTCCTCATAATGGCCTGCTCCCAGTTCATCCCAGAAATCAGGATAGGTTACCTCTACACCTATTGGGGCCCCCTGGTGAGTAACTTTTACTACAAAACATATTCTGAGTTACACAGATATTAAAATTGGCCTGCATCCTAGTGGCAAAGAAGTTTTACAAAATGTTTAAAGTGAGTGGCCATTTTCATTATTATTTTCTGTATGACAAAGAGACTAAAAATTACTTACTTTTCTCTTTGGATATTTTTGTTTTCATGTTAAATGAGAAAATCATAACCAGGGACACCTCAGAATAAGATTTCAGCACACATCCTGTGATTTAGCTGTGACTTCACAAATACAACTAGTGTACTGATCCCATGTTCAGTCTGGCACCACCTTATCTAAGAAGTCCTCATTGATTCAGATACTAAGGTAATGCATGAGGAGAACCATTCAAATAGGATATGTTTCTAACAATTTAAGATTCACCTATGTATAATCTTAATGTGCCAATAAGTGTATAACCTTTCTAAGAATGTTTTTAGTTTTCCTTTTGATACTACTCTTTAGTTTGATTTGTAAGCATTTGGGAATTAGTCATTATCACAAAAGTTGAAAACAGTGTTGTGAGTCTTGGAAATTAGTCACACAGTTTACAATTTAAAATATAGTCATAATGTTGAATCAAATTTTATGTGATTGTTTGTCTGTGCCATTGCAGTGTTTTGTATTGTTTGTAACAATGTGTCGTGAAGCCATTGATGACATCAGAAGGTTCCGACGAGACAGAGAGGTCAACTGCCAAAAATATAAAAAACTGACCAGGAAGGGCCTTGTGGATGTCAACAGTGCTGACATTCAAGTATCTGATCTCATCTATGTGGAAAAAGTGAGTAATTCCTGAAGTCCTCTAACATACTGTGGTTTGCTTCATACAGGGAAACCTCGAAATTATGACTGCCAAAGGGATCTCAATAAAGTGGTTGCATTTTTGAGCAGGTTGTCTAAGTTGGGTCTACAATAAAGAGCAAAAGATAATCATGACCTTTAAAAATTTTGAGGTGGTCCTTAAACGGAGGTGGTTGTAAGGTGAGGTTTTACTGTATTTGCAAGGGTTTAATATTCCAGATATTCACAAAAGGGTAATTATCACAAAAATAGTGAATAAGATTATTAAAGTCATTTATACTATGACCTCATCTCATGTACATTATCCATGCCTGATATTGCCTGTATGGTGGCAGAATTTGAAAAAGTAACAGATTGTTATTATAGATAATAACATATATTTTATGTTTCCTTTAAATCAAAGATATGAATGATGCCCTATGTTTTATATTTTCTGCCAGAAAAGAACAAAAATTTCCACTCATTCATTCTTTCCTTGAGTCCTCATCAAAATGTTAGTTAATTTATCTAATACTGGATAAACCCTGAATAGGTTACAGGATAGCAAGATCTCAACAATGAAACCCTCTTGAAACAATGAAATGTAAAAATTACGAAAATATAACCTTTTAACCACAGTATGTTGAAAAATTTTGATGATTTAATAAATCATTTCATATGGTCTGTAAAAGTGTATGTATATGCTTTTTGGACTGAAAATTTGTAAGATTCAGCTGTCTGGGAAAAATTATGCACAATGCACATTTAAAATAATGCTGCTATTGAATTATCTATGAATTGTATATTTACTTTATATAAAAAAGAGAATTATTGTTCCTAGGCTGACTTTTTTTCAATGAACTTGAGACTTTTATTAAAGTATGTATTAAAATATATTGTCCAATGGTTACAGGACCAACGTGTGCCTGCAGATATGGTCTTTTTACGAACAACTGAGAAAAATGGAGCCTGTTTTATCAGGACAGATCAGCTTGATGGAGAGACTGACTGGAAACTGAGACTAGCAGTCTCTGCTACCCAAAGATTGCCTGAAGATCAAGTAGGAAATCTGTTACCTTATAAACCTGTGTTCTTGTCTCACGTGTTGTTTCAAAGGTTGCTTGTAGTTATTAAAATACCAAAAGACACCAGACATCAAGCCTAATTAGAACAGTGGTTGGGATGGTTTTGGAATACTTTAAAAGTGATGAATCTGAATTTTTTAGGGTTTCTTTAAATAATGGAAAATTTAAATATTGTTGCAGAAATTTGAAAAACAAATACAGAAAACCAAAAATATGCATTATATGTTGCATGTGAATTTATGATGCTCCATAAGCACAATAAGTTTTGATGGGCTGGTTATATTTAAGAAAATAGTTGTCATTAGTAGACTTTTTTCTGTCAAAGGAAGCTCAAACAATCTGTAAATATATTGTGTTCTAGGACCCTGAAACTAATAACGTGGTGTTGTATTGTAGTTAGCCTGAACCACAAATAAAGTTTCATAAAATTTTTAGCTCAGCTGACTTTCAGTCATGCTGGGCTATAGCGATGGGTCTTTGTCCGGCGTCCTTCCGTCTGTCCGTCCGTTAGCAGGGCACAAATCGTAACCGTAGGGGCTAGGGCCATGAACCCTATGCAGTCTTAGAGGTTTTAAAAAGATCTCCTTGCAAACCTGAAATTAGGTCACTGCGACCTATATTCTCGAAGTTATGGGGTGTGTTTGCACCCCCCAGAAATAACTCTTTGAGACAAAATTTTCATCCCGAACCTTCCATCTTTCACATACAGCTCACCTACCAACAGGGGAAGAACCATAATTTTTTTTAGGTCAAAAGGTCAAAGGTCAAGGTCACAGGAGCCTCTTCTTTGAAAAGCCTGTGGATGCATTTTAAGCCAACCCTTTCATCCCAATTCATTGATCTTACACATATAGCTCACCTACTAAGTTGGAGAAGAATCCTATAGATTTTGAGGTCAAAAGGTCAAAGGTCAGGTCACAGGATCCACTTCTTTGAAAAGGTTGTGGACACATTTCAAGCTAGACTTTTCATTCTAAACCTTTCAGCACTGATATCGCTTCTCTGCCAACAGGGGAAAAGACCTGTTGATTTTGAGGTCAAAGGTCAAGTTCACAGCACCCACTTCTTGCGTGGAGTCATTTTAAGGCAAACTTTTTAATCTGTACCTTCCATCTGTCATATATGGCTTACCTACCAATAAGGGAAGAAGCCTATTGATGTTGAGGTCAAAAAGTCAAAGGTCAAGGTCACAATATTTAATTGTTCTAAATGCTTGTGAGCATATTTCAAGTGTAACTGTTCAACCCAAACCTTCAGTCTTTCACATATGCCACATCTATGCATCACTCAGTTTGACTCAAACTTCATATTTATGGGTCTTTTTGCTTGAATAAATAACTTATTGATTTTGGGGTCAGCTGGTCAGCAGGTTAAAGGTTGCAGGTCAAAGTTATTCACCCATTGGTTGCCAAGTAATTACACCAGATTTAAGTGGTTAGTAGTTACGCATCATTTAGAAAAAATCCAGTTGATATGTGGGCAAAAGGCCAAGGTCATAGGTCAGGGATGTTCACAATTACTTTTTTTATAGACCATCTCTATTTTTCTTGTATATATAACCATCCCACTCCAGCTGGTACATATCCCTGTGTGGCTGTAATTGTGAGTGACACTGGTGACATATGACTCCCTTTTGTATCAGCCTATTAAGTGATAAGGCTCTGTGATAAGTACCTCGTTACTTCATAACAAAAACACTGTTGTCTGAATGCTTCAGCCAGGCATTAAGACTATGAGAGTATAGTATTAAGGTTTAGCTAATGATTTATAAGATGATGCGAATATTTTGCAGGTTATTTCATGGAATCCTAGCAATAAACTTAGTTTCCTAGATATCTGAATATTTTAATATATATCACCACATATAAAAGCAAGTGTTTGTTCTCATAATATGTGGATGTGTACCTTGATTTCGGATGGCTTTTTGTTTTATTTCAAGACTTTTAGTCATGCTTTCTGCATTTCTTTTCTTTCAGGTTTGGCAGTTTACCTACCCTGCTGACCCCATTGAAAAGCAGAGTGATAATAAAAAATATTGGACTTACACTTTTTACAATTGCATATCTATAAATCTGATATGAGTGCCTGGACATGGCTTTTGAATTATTTTGGGCATTCATTACTGGATAATTTGCCCCAAGTTTGGTCTCTTATTGGAGAATGTGGGATATCAAATGTCATACTTGTCAGAAATCCATTATGTCTGCCAGTTAGCCACCTTAGAAATTCTTTCTTCAGTGCAGTTTCAGTAATTTTTCTTTAATGTTTGGTCCGATTTAGAGAATGTTTGTTGTCTGATTTCAGACTTGTCAGAAGTCCAATATGGCCACCAGGCAACCATCTTTTAATTCCTTTTGATCATATTATCTCAAGAACAGTTAAAGTGAATGCAGTTGGATGTATATTTATGTAATCTTGTAAAGGATTGGGTCAAATATTTCTGAATAAATATTACCATCATTTATAAAAGTACAGTACAGTTGGCTTGTATTGAATAAAAATTCATACAGAAGCACCTGTTTCTCAATAATTGTATCCGCCAAAACAGAGTTTTGCGGATACTATGTTTTCAGCTCCCTGCCGATGCCGCCGCGTAGGTGTCCGGAGGACTCCTCCATAACCGCTGGGCGGAATTTTACGAAACCCGGGATTATGTTCAGGTCACATGTGAACTGCTGCGCCCCGATTTTGTTTTTACCTCTGACCTTTCCTCTGCGCTCTGCGTCAGTTTGTGCGTCTGTTTCCACACATAAACCCATATATCTCGGGAACCGTTTGACCGATCAGGAAAATTTTTTGCACAAATGTAGCCCTTGGAGAGCTTTATGACATACACAAAAATGGTGGTGCCACCTGCAACCATGTTTGCACAGTGTCCATCTGTTTGTCTGCCTTTGGGTTAAAATCACTCATATCTCTGCAGTGGTTTGACTAATTCACCTGAAATTCAGCATGCGTATACATCCTGGACAGCTTTTCTGATTTTATGACAGGTGGCGCCACCTACATTAACGTTTACGCTGCAGACATCCAAGCTCATATCTCGGGAACCGTTTGACCGATTGAGCCAAAATTTTGCATGTGTATAGATCTCACATAGCTCTGTATCATACGCAAAACTGGTGGCGCCACCTGCAGCCATTTTTGCACAGCTCCTGTCTATTTGTCTGCCATGGGATAAAATCACTCTTATCTCTGGAGTGGTTTGACATATCTGCCTAAAATTTTGCAGGTTTATACATCCCCGACAGCTCTCTTGATTTTATGACAGGTGGCGCAACCTACATTCTACATTTATGCAGCAGATATCGAAGCTCATATCTTGGGAACCGTTTGACCGATTGGGCCAAAGTTTTGCATGGGTATAGTTCTCACATAGCTCTTTATCATACGCAAAACTGGTGGCGCCACGTGCAGCCATTTTTGCACAGCATCCATCTGTTTGTCTGCCAAGGGCAAAAATCACTCATATACATGTAGTGGTTTGACTTATCTGCCTTAAATTTTGCATATGTATACAACTTGGACAGCTTTCTGGATTTTGTGGTAGGTGGCGCAACCTACATACACAATTGGGCTGCAGACATCCATGCTAATATGCAACACTTCACTCTATTTCCCCTTGCCACCCAATCCATGCCTCACTTCACCCGTTCCACTCTGATTTAGGCGGATACTTGAGTCACTTGTCAACTACCCGTATTCTAGTTCTTGCATGTATTTCCTTGATTTTTGCTATATATTTTGATCTTATATTTGCCCTTTGTGGAGTTCCTTTTGAGACTGACAGGTTTCAAGCAAGCTGTTGGAATAGTTCCTGATAGCTTAACAATCATGCATTTTCCTCAGACCATCAATTCACTGTGTTTTAACCAGACATAGGTGATATATATTTCTGTTGTCATTGAAAATTTTCAACAAATTGGCATATTGGTTCTTCAAAATTTGACTGGAAGTTGTGAATCTCAGTCCATGATGTCACAGGTCATGCTTGGCAGCTGAGCGTCATGACCCATGGGTCACTTGTTTATTAAACTGTTAGCTCACAATACTTAGCATTTTGAATTCATTTTTTGCATGTTAATTATGCACGTCTTATTTTTGCTGTTTTTTCTTCCTCTAGGAATTATTAGATGTAGCAGCTCAAGTATATGCTGAGAAACCACAGCGGGATATACATAGCTTCATTGGCACATTCTGTAAGGTGAGGCATTGCTGAAAAATACACAAAATTTTGCTTAAATTTAAATGTATACTAACACCTCACTGAATTACCACATGTGTTAAGTAACCACCTATAAATAACCACTTATTCATGGCATCAATTTTTTCTGCTCTTTATTTAAGACCTCACTTAGACTACCACCTTAAAAATGTGACCACTGAATCAAGGTCCTGTTGGTGGCTGTAAATTCTAGGTTTTACTGTGTTTACAACAAAAGATAAGACTTGATTATTTCAAATTCCTTCATACACAGGATTCAGCTTTTAATTAATCATTGAGTGACAATCATTTGTGTTTGTATAGATAACGATGTAGCATATAAAATGCCTTACCAAATATACATGCACATCCATAATACATGTTGAAAGACTGAAATGCTTTTGTTATAAGAATACTGTAGATATTAAAATTAAGCATTTTTCACGTGTGGTTCTATTCTTATAGACTGATGGGAATGGTGCTGAGGATTCTCTGAGCATAGAGAACACTTTGTGGGCCAACACGGTGGTGGCCTCAGGCACAGCCCTGGGTGTGGTGGTGTACACAGGCCCAGAGACACGCAGCGTCATGAACACAGCGCAGCCTAAAAGCAAAGTAAAGAGACATTTATGTTTTATTTATAACAATCTTTGGTATTTTAATATTAGATAGTTAGATGGTCACTTCATATCATGAGCATGCATGTGTAGATACAGAGGAATGTGTAAATATTTCAGTAAATTTTATGTTAGTTTATTTTGTAACATTATTCAAAGTGAGAACTTAATTGGTGTAGTAACAAGTGGGATTATTGTGTGCCAGTGTAACTTTTGTCAAATTGTGGACAAGTGAGGTGCACTATCACAGGTGTGTATTTATTCCTGATAATAAAGATTATATTTGTGATATTTATTGCTTAACATTGTCATGGACAGTATGGAAATAAATTGATATCAGGATGTCATCATAGATCATATTTCAACAGATATATGTATGTTAGATTTTAATGTTTGCTACAGTTTCCTCTTAAGCTCAGTATTGAATGAATAATAATGTAAGAGAGGTAGAATCCACTCTTTATATACTCACCTGATATTTCATGGCTTATATGTGTCATAATTATATGTAATTAATATTACTTTTAATATTACATAATATAACGTTATATTACAGATTGGACTGTTTGACCTAGAGGTGAACACACTGACCAAGATTCTCTTTGCTTCAGTGATTACTTTGTCCTTCATCATGATCAGTATCAAGGTTTGTATGTTCTGAATGTCATGTTATTGTCAACTTAAGTATAAAATTTGAATTAATATGTCATGGAATAGTTTTTGAAGATTTCTGTGATAATTTATACAGATCCAAACTTTCCTTATTTAAGAACATATGTTGGTCTAAAAATTTTTTGTACTGACAAACTGACAGGAGAGAGGACATGAAGATGATAGTCAGTCTGTTCCTGTCAATGATAGCTATAACTTTTTTGCAAAAAAATTAGCTCCTAATTGAGAGACTTCCTCAAGATTTTTTTCTTATGTTAATCAGGCTTTTGACCATGAAATAAAGTAAATCGATAAAATATTATGACTTTGATCTTGAAGTTAACTTCAGAATATTTTAAGCCCTTCTCTCTTGGTAAAGGTAATTTTTCAGATAGATGATATTTAGCCCATTGTTTTTCAGGGATTTGGAGGACCGTGGTACAGATACCTGTTCAGGTTTATCCTCCTGTTCTCCTGGATCATCCCCATCAGGTAAGCAGCCTCTGGACCACTCCTAATCCTCTGCCTAGGGAGATTATGTAATCAGCTGTGTCTGTATCCTCAATGTACCGTCAACAGTGTTTCATTAGATAGGGTTCAAAGTATGGAAATCTTTTTAAAAAGAATACTTGTTAGTTGAATATTGAATATTTCCAGCAGTATACATTTCTGCTAGTATATATTGAATTTACTTGTGCCATTTTGATTGCAAATTAGAGTCCAATAAAGTGATACTTATCCTATACTTATTTTCTTTCTTTGTTATCACACATATGACAATTTTTCGTATACAGCTACATATTTAACTCCATAAAAAATAGATTTAGTGTTGTAAGCAATTTTTTTCTGACTTAATTGTATACTATAGATTTGTATTTATACTTCTTTAGCTTGAGAGTGAACCTGGATATGGGCAAGGTGGCCTACGCTTACTTTATACACAGAGATAAAGACATCCCAGGGACAATTGTACGAAGCACGACCATCCCTGAGGAGCTCGGTCGTATCACATACCTGCTCTCTGACAAGACTGGTACCCTCACTCAAAATGAAATGGTGAGTAACCTGACCCAAAATAAAGACTGGTACCCTCACTCAAAATGAAATGGTGAGTAACCTGACCAAAATTAAAGACTGGTACCCTCACGCAAAATGAAATGGTGTGTATATATAGCATTATGCATTATGTATAAAACCATAACAAAGATTTTTGACCACGAGAGCTCCAGCCCTGTTGAATTACAGACCTGCCTAAATTCAGATAGTGCTGCAGAAGCACAGATAGTGATTTTCTTTCAAGCACAGTATCTCAAATAAAACATGTTTGATTTTTCTCAAATTCACAGCGATGATTGATGTCTATGAGGGTGCCAGCCCTCTGAATAACAGACCCACCAGAAATCCAATATGGCCACCAGAGAACAATTGGTGATTTTCTTTTACACACAGTAACTCAAAGACACTACATTTGATATTCCTCAAATTCACAGGGATGATTGGTTGGAGCCCTATCAAATGCCTAAAGATCTTTAGAATTGCTGTATATATACTGTTTCATTTATTTTCTGTTTTGCTCTACAAGTGTTAAGTTCATTCCTTTGCTGTTGTTTCAGGTATTCAAGAGGCTTCATTTAGGAACAGTTTCATTTTCTTCAGACACAATGGATGAGGTAAGTAATTAAGCTGTTTCATCACAATGGCACATCTCTTGGTCATAATATAATTGTGCAGTTTGTCGGGCTCATATTGATGCATATATATCAACATATATACTGACAATGATACAGACACTTAAATTATTATATGGCCAGTTTAAAAACATTATTTCTCTGTTAATAGATTTAGAGATTTATTTGTACATTAAGCTTCACTATCATATAATCAGTTCTGGCAGCACCATCTGCATATGATCTTAAACACACACACATAAACATATACATATGAATACATGGAGATACCCAAATTCGTGTGTAAGTGAATTAATGTATGTATCTTTATGAACAGGTAATGTCTCATCTGAAAACTTCCTATACCCCACACACGTCTAGCAGTGCCACATCCACACCCGTTCGTCCCACCAAAGTGAGGCGGACGGTGGTGACACGAGTACATGAGGCTGTGAAAGCGTTAGCACTGTGTCACAATGTAACACCATCCTATGAGGAGGAGGAGAAAGGAGGTCAGCTGAACGAGTTCCCTGAAGCGGACCAGCAGCAGCAGCAGAAAGTCACATACCAAGCATCTAGTCCTGATGAGGTAAAAAAGCTGTACTTCATCTGTATAAAGTCAGACCTGTGGAATTACAGCCTTCTATTCCATCATAGGAACTTGTGTTAAGGTGGCATTCCATATATATGTATGCAGTACGTATGCATATGCAACTAGGAATCGGACACGTTATTTTCTCTTTGAGTGATTTTATATCTTGGTATGCAGTACTTATGCTTGTATACATATGGATATGCAACACATTTGGATAACTCACTGTAGCAATTGAAAATGCATACAGATGGTAACTGACGGGGAATTCCACACTTTGACGCCAGCGGTATTCCTCTGGCAGATAACTTCTCTACTCCTGGAGCACTTTATTAAAGCTCCAGTTTTCCCGCCTACGTTCTGCATTTGCATGCGTATTCATGGAATTTGTACAACATACACATATTTACTGCATATGCATATATGGAATGCTAGCTTGATTTTGGTGTTTGTGTGTTATCCATGAATATTAAATGATAATAACAAGGCCATGAAAATCCCTTAAAATGCACTTTTTCCTTTGAAGTCCCTGAAAAGTGTTTTGTTGCAAAGCTGCCTTTTATATTTTCAGTTCCTCCTGCATTGGTGTAAACTGAGAGGTCCATAACATTTGTGAAACTGGACCTTGACACTCCTCGAAAAGTCCTTGAAATTTGCCTAGAGATAGGTGAACAAACCATGATTTATGTTAATGCATGTGATTCCAATCTGAACACAAGAATATATATTAATGGAGATTGATGAAATATATTGGTTAAAATTTATTATGTTTCAGTTTAGTACCTAAACGTCAGCATAACCTTATCGTAGTGTAATGTTTATTTTACAGGTTGCTCTGGTCAGTTGGACAGAAAGTGTTGGATTAGCCCTCATCAAGAGAAATTTAAATACCATGACCCTGCTGACCCCAGCTAATAAAGAGGTCACCTACCAGATCCTGCAAATCTTTCCATTCACTTCTGAGACCAAGCGTATGGGAATCATTGTCAAAGTGAGTCCACATCTACATTCTTAACATGTCGGGCATTATGTCTCTATGTATGTGTTGGTTAAACTTGGCTTGTCATGTAAAAATAATTACAACATTGCTACCATGTTTATACATTTCTTTTATAAATGCCTGCTTAAAGAAAACAGGTGATAATTTATATACCAGAATATAATATGTTTAATGTAAGTGTAGGATAGTATAGGTGATAGTAGTGTATGTGATTATAGTATATGTGATATTATTTTTTTTACTAAAAATTTTCATTGAAGTATAATGAACATTTTTCAGTAATATTTATCTAAACGTTATCATTTACATAATATTTAATGTACATTTATAACAAGTTACACTTTAAAATTTAGCTGCCTCTCTCTGATACCCTATGTTTACAGTATGTGTATGAAATAAAATATTTTATATAATGTAACACACGCTTTAGTTATTTAAAACACTGTGTATATAATTGGTGATTCAGGAGGAGGAGAGTGGAGAGATCACGTTCTACATGAAGGGTGCTGACGTTGTGATGCAGACCATCGTACAGTACAACGACTGGCTGGAAGAGGAGGTACAAACACTGCTGCTGTCACACATACTCTGCCTCTGTTACCTTATCTTAGGCCATATCTGCACTTTGTTGGCATCTAAACCAGAATATATTAAAACAGTTTTGCTTAAGTCTCACTGTAGTCCACTTTGCTCCCTCACTGTAGTTCGCTTTATGAAAGCCTAAATCAGTTTATTCAACACATCGGGAGTTTGCTGTCCACAGTTGATTTGTAACGCCCACTGGGCAGCATCAAGGGTGGTGGTCAATGGCATTCACTAAAACTGATCTCATTCCAACTAAAAGCTGATTTACCTGTATGCACTAGAAACTGGTTTACTGTAAACTGGATTAAAGAAACTGGACTACCTTAGACTACTTTTCAAGTGGACTACAATAAAACAAACTGATGCGAACTACCGTAAAATCTGTGAAATTTTGTACCTCGATGAATTTCGTACACGGTCTTTCTTCAGTAACCATAATTATTAAAATGACATGTTAAATTTCGAACTGCCGACGGTCTGTTACGCCACATTTGACGTTAGCAGGACTGCCGTGAATGTAACACTGATGTAACCTCACCCTGTTATCTGCTTTTGAACAAGCTGACCGGTCCCATCAATGTGATTGCCATGCTATTGATAATTAATATGAATTATACCAACTTCATATAGAATGTAATTTGACTGAAAACTAAGATTTTTGTTTCAGCCACAATAAAAAAAAACTAAAAATATCTCGAATGTGATTTGCTTTATTGTCCGGGCTGCGAGTGACAAGCCGTGAATAACTGAAAGACGTCCATGAAGTTTGACGGAGGTTGGAAATTGGATAATCAGGATTAACTCCGTAAATGATCTCAAGACCACTAACTTAACGTGCACCGTAAAGGGGGATTTCTGTGTGTAAGCCAGGTTCAAATTGGTCTCTTTCAAGCAAGCTCGGCGTTACGGTGTATGTAATGCCAATGTTAATCAGTTTGAAAATTAATGCTAATTTCCATTAAAACATTTAAAATGTCACATCAGAACAACTCAGTTTCGAGTTCCCGGGCTCCGTATCACCCAACAAACAAGTCACACGAGAACAAACGGTACATCAAAGCGCTGGCAGACATTCATGAAGTTTAATGGAGGTTGGATATTTGATATTGGATAATCAGGATCGATTAACTATTCAAGTGATCTAAAGACCTCTAACTTTTTGTGCACCATTAGTGGGAATTTCCATGCGTAAGCCACCTGAAAAACGTTCCCTTCGGGCAAAGCCCTGGATGTCACGCAAGCATGTATGGGTGTCAAGCCTCATGACAGGATTAAATCCTTCAGATATACTTTTCAGATTCCTTTTCCAAACTGATTTAATATAAAATAAACAACACAAGTATAGAAAATAATGTTTTTATTCATGAAACTTCATGGTTCACACGGATGAATGCAAAATCGGCGAGTGAATACTTGAGGCTCCTATTATCGCCCACTGCTGACGAGGCATCTTAACTTGTCAAGACCATAATTTTAAAACTGCTGAAATTGACTGTTAAATTTTGGACTTCCACAAATTTAATTATTTTTTTCTGTACGAAATTTCCCAGATTTTACGGTAGTTGCCTAGTGCAGACTGAGTGAATCCATTCATGATTTTGACTATTTGCTAGTGCAGATATATGCTGACCTATATTGACCAGTGTTAACAGTAGCCATGTTGTCTGGCTATCTAAGCATCTGTCATAAAGGTCAGTTTTATAAACTAGCCGACCTTACCCATGCATCAAATGTCTCATGTGTGAAGTTACCTCTGTTACAGCCTATCAACTGCTCCCTACACAGAGTGGTATGCATGATTAATGAAGCAGACGCCCCACAGGACAGTTGCTGTTAAAAGTATCAAATCTGTGGGCTAGGGGACCCTGAATCCATGATTAAAAACCCAGTTTGTTGGGCCCTTGGGTTTATTGGGAAGTGGACAGGCCCTGGTTATAATTTGGGAGGACAAAACCAATCAATTAAGGTACAAGGTAGAAATGTTTTGGCCAAGAATAATAAGCACTGATTATTACACATAGCTTTAATATTAATGTGCTTCAAAAGTTGCAGTGAAGTCTTATTTATTAGTTTTTGTTAACCATTATAATATTATCTTGGTTTCTTTCTTTTGACATAGATTTAAGACAATAATCCTCAATGCTGAAGAATTAAAAGGTGCCAACCAATATTGAACTTGTAGTTGTTTAGAGGTACTTGTTTGATGAATTATTAATTATGTAATCTTCTTTCAGTGTGGTAACATGGCCCGTGAAGGCCTGAGGACCCTGGTGGTGGCAAAGAAAGATCTAACCGAGGACCAGTACCAAGACTTTGAGAATCGTTACCACCAGGCCAAGATGAGTGTACAAGACCGTAACGCCCGCGTGGCTGCCGTTGTGGAGTCAATAGAGCGTGACATGGAACTTCTATGTCTGACAGGAGTAGAGGATAAGTTACAAGAGGGTGTGCGCCCTACACTGGAGTTGCTGCGAAATGCAGGCATCAAGGTGAGGGATTTATTAAACATACATGAAGCAAAGGTTATTATTATATGTCAATACTTTGTGTTTTTGGAAGTTTTCAGATGAACACTTTCATGCACTTAAATGAAATGTGACTTGTAGGTTGCTTGGTATGATCACCAGGTGGTGTGCATGCTGTGTTGATTATTTGTGCCACCTGTATTGTGCCTGATGAAAGCTTATTTCCACTTATGTACTTAACATACGTGGTATGTGAATAGGTCCCTTACAGCTGTCATTTACTTTAAAAGTTCTGTAGCATGTCATCTCACTACAGTAAATCCCAATAATTACACACTATCATCAGCAACCAGAAACATATTGTATTGTCATCATAGAGGCTGGACCAAACTTAACAATTCATTTTAACTTTCATAGACTTTTACCTTTTCACTGAATGTGATACATTTTACAATAAAATCATACAGTTATCATCAAAGTAGGTATAGAGAATTCATGTTTACTCGGTTAAGTATAGGCCATATAAAAGGATTTTCAGTTTTTCACAGACTTTACCTTGATCATATTGTGTGAATGTGTGTATATATTTGTTTAATTATCCTCTACAGGTGTGGATGTTGACAGGGGATAAGCTGGAGACAGCCACCTGTATTGCTAAGAGTTCTCGTCTAGTCTCTCGTACCCAATCAATACACACTTTCCGCCCAGTCAGCAACAGATCAGATGCTCACTTGGAGTTGAATGCTTTCAGAAGGCGGACTGACTGTGCTTTAGTCATAACTGGGGGCTCATTAGAGGTGGGTAACATGAAATAAAGTAAATTAAAAACTAAAACTGTGACACCACTGTAATAAATGTTTTCAAGACAGTCATGTTATGCTTAAATGTTAAACTGTTATGTTCTCTGTCAGTTACCCCAAGATAGGTAGTCAGCTGTGAGGTGTATATTTCTAGTAGTACTCTTATATAGAGGACTATTTTTTGTACCGAGGGCCATTTATGTTTTAGTGGTCTTTATATCATCTACACTGTAAAACATGTATACATATTTTCCAAGGCATCATAAAGTTTGTAGCTCAGTTGACTGAAAGTGAACTGAGGTATAGGTATGGCGCTTTGCCCAGCGTTCCTCCAGGCATTAGGCCGTCTGTTAGCAAGGCACAAAAAATAACAGCTGACCATAGAAGCTTCTAAGTTGACATCCACAGAGGTCAATAAAAAATCTCCTTGGAAACCTGAAATAAGGTCACTGCGATCTATAACCTTTTGAGCTATGGGGCTTGTAAGTACACCCCAGAATAATTCAAGATTTGATACAAAACCTCCATCATAATAGACAAATTCAGCTGAGTGTTGAGACCCATGGGTCCCTAGTGACAGAGAGCTTTTGATTTAGGTAAATGGGAATCTTTAAAACTGAAAATAAATATGCAGTCTGTTTGACCTGAGAAAATCCAGACATATGAGGGAGTTTCAGGTGCCAGTTTTAAGTGTGCTTCTGTGAACAGTAAAGGGCTGATCCGATGTAAGCGTGTAATTGTTCACAAGTACATCCATCTGTCGAGAAAAGGGAAGACCGGAGTTAATTAAAACTTGAATAAAACTGTCGTTTACAGCCTTTTGTGTTCACAGAATGTATAATAAAAATCTCTGACTATAAAATTAACTGCCCTTGATTCAAGGACATGAACAAGCTGTGGACAGATTGCACTGTAACGTGGCCTTGTCATGTGACTCCCGTGGTGCAGCTTTGTGCTTTCTGAACAATTTTGATCATATAAAATGTAGATAAAACAGCAACAGTCATGTTTTAAAGACACATCCATAATCGTGTTTTATTGATTTCAGACATGAACAATCATTGGAAGTTTAAAATTGATGAGCAATGACGTAATGTATGAGAAATCCTTGGCTCTTCTATTATCATCCACCTGCTGATTCTCTGCAAAGTACTAGATACCAAAATAGCTTGAAAAAGTTATTTGCCTGATATTAACCCTAAAAATTTACCCTTGACTTATCTGCAAGGTCAACTTATATGCACCTTTTACAGTAGAAAGTAAATCTTTCTTTACAAGTTGATAAAGCTGTCAAACTACTCCATCTCTTTACAGATTACAAGCAAATTGATATGTTGTTTTAACACTCTTTAAACTTTTAATACTGTGATGTATTAATTTTGCGTTTTTGTTGCAGGTGTGTTTGAAGTATTATGAGTATGAGTTTGTAGACTTGGCATGCCAGTGTCCAGCAGTGGTGGTTTGTAGATGCTCTCCAACACAAAAAGCAGTCATAGCCCAGCTCCTCAGAACACACACCAAGAAAAGAATATGTGCAATAGGTAGGCTATGTCCATCATCTTTTCTATACAGCCTGGTATTTATTTGATGTTCAAAGATCTTTTTATGTATCCTTAAATTATGCTTCATTTCCTCTGATTTCAGACTCTAGATATGTTGAAATACCTAAATAATTCTTTTAGAGTTTGCTGAGCCCTGGAAAAGGTGATTATTCACAGAGTTGACATTGACAATAATTCAAAAGAGTATTCTCCTGATAAAAGGTCCATACTTGTGTGATTAAGCAAAGTGCAGATAATCATTTTCTAAAACAACCAAGTTAAAACTAATTTGTTTTAATTTTACATAACTACTTACCAACAGATTATCTCACCAGAGTTCGAATCCAACAAAATCTTTTATGAATTTTCACCAAACTCACCATAACTACTTACCACCAGATTATCTCACCAGAGTTTGAATCCAACAATATCTACGCATATTTAAAATGATCCCGGGTCTCGAGGCTTCTTCCTTGCGGTGTTGCTGTGATAACTTACGAAGAATATAAAGGATTTTGATCAAACTCATCAGAAATAGGAATCAACAAAATAGCATGCCTAAGTTCAAATCCAGCAAAACCATGCATATTTAATGAGGTCAGAGGTCAACGCACTTTGGAGGCACTGTGGTGACTCAACAAAAATCCTTTGGTTTTCATGAAACTCATAAAACATATTTACCAATAGAGTTTCTCAGCTCAATTAAATTCCTCAGCAGATTTCACACATATTTTATGAGGTCAGAGGTCACAAGGCATAAGACAGGCATATTATGCATGTTTGCAATGCCCTTGTTAGCAAACCTGTGAGCTTATGCAATGGTGAGGCGTCGTCCGTCGGCCGTCGGCCGTCGTCTGTACGTTAACCCATACTATCTTGAAAATGGCAAGAGTTAGCATCAAGAAATTTTCTGCAATAAATTAGTCATCTAAAAAACTCTATCGGATTTTGCTTATTTTTTGGCTAACTGCATTTTCTAAGATTTTATAGGGAAAAAGCTAAAAAAACTTTTAAAATCTTCTCCTCAGAAATTCTTCAGCCAAATTGTCCAATATTTCACAGAAATGTTCCCTGGAACAATCTCTCTCAAGTTTTTTTTAATGGTTTAAGTTTGGTGATTTTTGGCCGAGTTACAGCTAGTTGAACTTAGTCATCTGTCCAAAAAAGCATACTAAAATTACAATCTTAGAAACGGCTGGAGCTGTCATCACCAAATTTTATGCCAATGTTGGTCACATGAGTCATGTATGAAATTCAGGTATTGGTGGCGCCACCTGCATCGGCCTTTTTTGAACGGGGGTCATCAATGCCCGTATCATACTGACGGCTATAAAAAACTTCTTCTCTGAAACCATTTGGCCAAATTGTTTAATATCGCACAAAAATGATCCTAGGGTAGTGCTTTCTGAAGTTTGTTCAAATAAATCACACACCTCTTATGATATCTCCAGTGTTGATAGCCAAATGGATTTCAAACATGACTTATGTATGGCCCACCACTAAAGTAAGAACCCTATAGGTTCTAGGGTCATGAGGTCAAAGGTCAAGGTCACTGGACTGGCATCTTAAAAGATACTCTGGATGCATTTTAAGCCAAACTTTCATCCCAGGTCTTCCATCTTGAACATATAGCTCACTTGCCAATAGTGGATGATCCATATCAATTTTGGGGTCACATGGCCAAAGGTCAAGGCCACAGGAGCTATCTGTCCAAAAATTAGTTTCTGGATGATAATTCCTGCTTTTATTGATGTATTGATTTCAAACTTGACTTATATATGTCCCATTGAAAAAGCAAGACTCCAATTGATTTTGGGGTCATGAGGTCAAAGGTCAAGGTCACAGGACACATCTTTAAAAAGATTGTGGATGCATTTTCAGCCAAACATTTCATCTCAGACCTTTCATCTTGCACATAGAGTTCATCTGCCAATAGAGGAAGACCCTTATCAATTTTGAGGTCACAAGGTCAAAGGTGAAGGTCACAGGAGCCAGCTGTCCAAAAATTAGTTTCTGGATGATAATTCCTTCTTTTATTGATGTATGGATTTCAAACTTGACTTGTATTTGACCCATCTGAAAAGCAAGACCCGAATTGATTTTGGGGTCATGAAGTCAAAGGTCAAGTTCACAGGAAACATCTTTAAAAAGATTGTGGATGCATTCTCAGCCGAACAATTCATCTCAGATCTTTCATCTTGCACATATAGTTCACCTGCCAAGAGTGGAAGACCCCTATCAGTTTTGAGGTCACAAGGTCAAAGGTGAAGGTCACAGGAGCTATCTGTCCTAAAATTAGTTTCTGGATGATAATTCCTGCTTTTATTAATGTATGGATTTCAAACTTGACTTGTATATGTCCCATTGGAAAAGCAAGACCCAAATTGATTTTGGGGTCATGAGGTCAAAGGTCAGGGTCACAGGACACATCTTTAAAAAGATGTGGATGCATTTTCAGCCAAACATTTCATCTCAGATCTTTCATCTTGCACATATAGTTCACCTGCCAAGAGAGGAAGAACCCTTATCAATTTTGAGGTCACAAGGTCAAAGTTGAAGGTCACAGGAGCCAGCTGTCCAAAAATTAGTTTCTGGATGATAATTCCTTCTTTTATTGATGTATGGATTTCAAACTTGACTTGTATTTGACCCATCTGAAAAGCAAGACCCGAATTGATTTTGGGGTCATGAAGTCAAAGGTCAAGTTCACAGGAAACATCTTTAAAAAGATTGTGGATGCATTCTCAGCCGAACAATTCATCTCAGATCTTTCATCTTGCACATATAGTTCACCTGCCAAGAGTGGAAGACCCCTATCAATTTTGAGGTCACAAGGTCAAAGGTGAAGGTCACAGGAGCTATCTGTCCTAAAATTAGTTTCTGGATGATAATTCCTGCTTTTATTAATGTATGGATTTCAAACTTGACTTGTATATGTCCCATTGGAAAAGCAAGACCCAAATTGATTTTGGGGTCATGAGGTCAAAGGTCAGGGTCACAGGACACATCTTTAAAAAGATGTGGATGCATTTTCAGCCAAACATTTCATCTCAGATCTTTCATCTTGCACATATAGTTCACCTGCCAAGAGAGGAAGAACCCTATCAATTTTGAGGTCACTGGGTCAAAGTTGAAGGTCACAGGAGCCATCTGTCCAAAAATTAGTTTCTGGATGATAATTCCTTCTTTTATTGATGTATGGATTTCAAACTTGACTTGTATATGATCCATTGGAAAAGCAAGACCCAAATTGATTTTGGTGTCAAGGTCACAGGACACATCTTTAAAAAGATGTGGATGCATTTTCAGCCAAACATTTCATCTCAGATCTTTCATCTTGCACATATAGTTCACCTACCAAGAGAGGAAGAACCCTATCAAATTTGAAGTCACAAGGTCAAAGGTTTAGGTCACAGGAGCCAGCTGTCCAAAAATTAGTTCCTGGATGATAATTCCTGCTTTATTGATGTATAGATTTCAAACTTGACTTGTATATGTCCCATTGGAAAAGCAAGACCCGAATTGATTTTTGGGTCATGAGGTCAAAGGTCAAGGTCACAGGACACATCTTTAATAAGATCAAGGTCACAGGACCAACATCTTCAACAAAATTGTGGATTGATAGATGGAAGAAACAATAAATTTGCCAATGTCAGTATATGCTGCTAAAAATGGGGGCCTATTCTTAAAGGGGGGGGGGGCTTACTATGTCTGGGGATACTCTGGCACCTGTGGTGCCAAGAAATGTCTAGTTATCCTTAGATGTTGTTAATTCAAGTTTGTTCAAATGGTTTTGGTTCAGTGATTTTTGGCTGAGTTATTGGAAGCTTAACTTAGCCATTTTGCTTTATTTTCCCATATGAGTTATAAACCAGCAAAACGTTTTTGACTGACGCGACTGAGGCCAATTTGTTTAATATTTTACAAGAATAATCCCTTGAATAACTTTACAATAATTGTCTTTTATGGTTCCAAAGAATGAATTTTGGCTGAATAATAAAGAATGAATAGAGTCATTTTACCATATATGTAAGCTGTGTGAAGCAGATACATCTAGCCTGGAACCAGTTTATCAGCATCCATTACATCATGCCTCCAGACATTTAGATTTCAGGTTATCTTTGGTTAATATTGACAAGAATGTTTTTTAAAAACTTTTAAAAAATGTAGATTTATGATTTTAGATATTCCTCATGCCAGGTAATGTTTACAATCACAGGTATATGTTAACCCATACTATTTCGAAAACGACTGGAGCTAGCATCATGAAATTTAATGCAAAAAATTAGCCATCATATCAGAAAAAAACTTATGTTGGTCTTATGGCCATTATTATGTCTAACTCAGACTGAGGACTGCGAAACTGTTCTTCTACAAAATTATTGTTTCAGTTATAACTTCTGTTACATGGCACAAAAAATTATTCTCAGGTGGACTTTGTTCAAGTTTACTTGAATGATTTTTGGCAGAATTATTGGACCTTTAACAATGAAAGAACTGAATCTTTTATTTTTCTAGATATTTTGATAAAAAGTTCATGAATATTTCAGCTTGAAAAAAACCATTTTAGCCAAAGTCTTTCAGTATGTGTAAACAGATTTGCCAACAGGCCAAGATTGTGTCTGTTTATTTACATAGGTTAAGAAACTGCCAACTGTTTCAGATTTGGCAATAGATCAAGAGTTCATTCAGTGCACCCAGATAAAGGTCAAGAGTTCAGTCAGTGCAGCCAAGCACAAGGCATGTGATCCCCTCGTGGGTGACATGTGAACACCTTATGGGCACCATGTGATCACCTCATGGGTGTCATGCCCCTCAGGGCTGCATGAGGAGCCAATCTATTTATAGCTTTGGCAGACTGCCAACTGTATCAGATTAGGCAACAGGTCAAGAGTTCACTCAGTCCAGCCAGGTACAGGTCAAAAGTTCACCCAGTCTAGCCAGGTGCAGGTCATGAGTTCACTCAGTGGAGTAGCCTGAGCTAGCAAATTTGATACAGTTCACTCGGGGCAACCGCCTTTCTCACGTAAGCGTGGTCAGCCCCATGCATCAGACTTAAGGTAAGTTTGATGTATTGGCCTAATATTTTGACCTGTCTATGTGTCTTTGATGGGTTTCTCGTTCACAAGACAGGTGTCACCACCTACAATGACATTTGCACAGTGTGTGACTTTTGTGCCTGCTTATTTCTATAGAGAATTTGATATATCATCCTGAAATTGGGCATATTTATACCTATCGTATTTTAATAATCGTATACTTGTCGTATACAAGACTGGTGGTGCCACCTACAATAATTTTTTGCACAGTGTGTGTCCCTGCTTATTTCTCAGGAGGGGTTTGATATATCAGTCTGAACTTGGGCATATGTATATATCTCTGAAACCTTTTTGTATACAAGACTGGTGGTGCCAGCTACAATCATTTTTAGCTCAGCTGACTGTAAGTCAACTGAGGTATAGGAATGGTGCTTTGTCCGTCATCTGTCTGGACGTCCCGCCTTCCGTTAGCAGGGCACAAATCATAACAGCTGGTCCTAGAAACTTCTAAGTGAACATCCAGGGAGGTCAATTGAAAATTTCCTTGGAAACCTGAAATTGGGTCCCTGCGACCTTTTTCCTTCAAGCTATGGGGCTTGAAAGTACCCCCCAGAATAGTAAAAAATTTGATACAAAACCTCCAATATCTTGATAATTAATGCATGGTTTGTCATGAATTTTGCCTTGAATATTGACCATGACTAGTTTTGTCAGTTCCTGAAACGTGGTGGTTTTCCTATTTTAACAAATATTTTTCTATTTATTTACTATAAAATGACAACAATCATGTCAGTTTCTCAGCTGTCATTACATCTGGTGTCCCAAAACCTGGTGTGTTTATTGATCACAAGTGGATGCCCTATACTGATCACCCTGTCTGTCTGTTTGAATGTCTGTCTGTCTGTCAATCCTTCCATCCACACAAATTAGTTTCCAGATGATAACTCCAGTTAAGTTTGATATATTGGTTTCAAACTTAACTTATAAATGGCCCACCACTAAGAAATGTGTATGCATTTGAAGCCAAACTTTTCATCGCAAACCTTCCATCTTCAAGATATTGCTAACCTGCCACTAGGGGAAGATTCTGTTTGATTTTTGGGTCATAGGTCAAAGGTCAAGGTCACAGGGCCCATCCATTCACAAATTAGTTTATGGATGATAATTCTGCTTTGGATAGAGAGACTGATTTCAAACTTGATTTAATAATGACCAACCACATATGTAAATTCATTTTGATTTTCTGGGTCCAGCGATCTAAGCTGAAGGTCACAGAAGCCACATCTTTTAAAAGATTGTGGATGCACTGTAAATCAAACTTTTCATCCTGAACTTACCAACGTTCACACATGGCTTACTTGCCCAAAGTGAGGAAACCTGTAGAATTTGAGGTTATCTGGTCAGAGGTCAAGGTCACTCTTTAAAAGATTGTAACAATAATCCTAATGCTGCAAGTTCAAGGATATTAAGTTCTAAGATTTTTTGGTAACAAGGTCATAGGTTAAGGTCACAGGACTGTCATTCTGGAAAATTTCTTTCAAAATATCCTTATAGACAAATTCAACTGAGCGTTGAGACCCATTGGTCCCTAGTCGTGTTGTGTGCACCCATGCCAGAATTTCAGCAGTGATGTTTGTGTAATTGTTTCTTATTCAAAATGTTTAGTACCTGCATTGTTCATATACATGAGAAGTCATGGTCCAGCATTGAAGCATTATACCTAGTGTATTTCCCAATGCACAGGTTCGCATTAGGCCTGTAGGCCTTGTTATAATTGCTCTGTGTAGTTTAATTCATTATCCAGTTTTTTTGTCTTTCATCAAATCAATACATGTTTTATCCCTTAAGGATCAAGTTGTTACCTTATGTGTAAAGTACTGTAGACATACTAACTCAGACTATTATATCTCCATTTTAGGTGATGGTGGGAATGATGTTAGTATGATACAAGCAGCAGATGCTGGAATAGGCATTGTGGGAAAGGTCAGGGTCATATGCAAATTTGAAAACGTACCACTGAATTTCACAGTTTGAAAAGAAATATTAATGTAAAATACTGAAAAAGTTCTTTGAAAAAGATGGCATCTTTCATGAAACAACTTGAAATTATTTTTCCTCACTTTTTAGCTCAGCTGACTGAAAGTCATCTGAGCTATAGCGATCACTCTTTGTCCGTTGTCCGTCTGTCCGTCTGTCCGTCTGTTAACCAGGCACAAATCGTAACCGCTGGACCTAGAACCTTGTAACTTGGGATTCTGAGAGGTCCATAAAAAATCTCCTTGGAAACCAGAAATTAGGTCTCTGTTACCCATATCCTTCGAGCTATGTGGCCCCAAAGTACCCCCCAGAAAAGTAAAAAATTTCATACAAAAACTTCAATATCTCATTAACTACTTGACTGATGGTCATGATTTTTGGCATACATATTGATCATGAGATGTTACATCACTTCCTGCAGACTGGTGGCGCCACCTGTATTTTTCAATTTTTCACGATTTTTTTTCTCTATTTTTGAGACCTTTAAAAGTGTGAACATCTGTTAACAAGGCACAAATCATAAAGACTGGACTTAGTTTCATAATTCTTGAAACACTGAGAGGTCCATGAAAAATCTCCTTGGAAACCAGAAATTAGGTCTCTGTTACCCATATCCTTCGAGCTATGGGGCCCCAAAGTACCCCCCAGAATAGTAAAAAATTTCATACAAAAACTTCAATATCTCAATAACTACATCACATTTTTGGCATACATATTGATCATGAGATGTTCGATCAGTTCCTGCAGACTGGTGGCGCCACCTGTACTGTTTGATTTTTTACGATTTTTTCCTCTATTTTTGAGACCTTTGAGGATGCTGTCATCTGTTAGCGTGGCACAAATCGTAACGACTTGACCTAGAATCTTCATTTTCGACACACTGAGAGACCTATGAAAAGTCTCCATGGAAACCAGAAATTAGGTCTCTGTTATCCATATCCTTCGAGCTATGGGGCCCAAAATTACCCCCCAGAATAGTCAAAAATTTCATACAAAAACTCCAATATCTCATTAACTACATCACTGATGGTCATGATTTTCGACACACATATTGATCATGAGATGTTTCATCAGTTTCTGCAGACTGGTGGCGCCACCTGTATTTTTCAATGTTCACGAATTGTTTTCTCCATTTTTGAGACCTTTAAGGATGTAGTTATCTGTCAACAGGGTACAAATCGTAACGACTGGACCTAGAATCTTCGTTCTTGACACACAGGGAGACCCATGATAAGTCTCCATGGAAACCTGAAATTTGGTCTCTGTTACCCATATCCTTTGAGCTATGGCACTCCAAAGTACAGCTCAGAATAATGGAAAATTTGATACAAAAGCTAAAGTATCTGAACAACTAATGCAGAGATAACCATAATTGTTTGCATGGATATTGATCATGGAGTGTTTCATAAGTTTCTGCAGACTGGTGGCACCACCTGTATTTGTTCGGGTTTTTTTACGAAATTTTTCTGTATTTTTGAGACCTTTAAAGATATGAACATCTGTTAACAGGGCACAAATCATAAAAACTGGACCAAGAATCTTCATTCTTGACACACAGGGAGACCCATGAAGGTCTCCATGGAAACTTGAAATTAAGTCTCTGTTACCCATATTCTTTAAGCTGTATGGGTCCAAAATACCCCCCCAGAATAATGGAAAATTTGATACAAAAACTGCAGTATTTCAATAACTACAACACTGATGGTCATGATTTTTGGCATACATATTGATCATGAGCTGTTCCATCAGTTTCTGCAGACTGGGTGTGCCACCTCTATTTTTATGCCCCCGCCACAAAGTGGCCGGGGCATATAGTTTTACCCATGTCCGTCATTCCGTCCTTCCGTCCTTCCGAAATCAAACAGTTGTACGGACTTTTTTTCGCAATGCCTGCAGATATTGGCCTGATTTTTGGTGTGTGGGCAGATATAGACCAGTTACAGATCGAGTTTCCGTTTCGACCCGGTTGACCTACTTTTGACCGTTTTACGGCTCCTAAACTTAGAAAATTTCATGAAAAATAGAAATATTCATGACAGATACACATGTACGGACTTTTTTTCGCAATGCCTGCAGATATTGGCCTGATTTTTGGTGTGTGAGCAGATATAGACCAGTTACAGATCGAGTTCGCGTTTCGTCCCGGTTGACCTACTTTTTACTGTATTACAGCTCCTAAACTTAGAAGTTTTCATGAAAAATGTGAAATTTCATGACAAATACACATGTACGGACTTTTTTTCGCAGTGCCTGCAGATGTTGGCCTGATTTTTTGGTGTGTAGACAGATATAGACCAGTTACAGATGGAGTTCGCATTTCGTCCCGGTTGACCTACTTTTGACTGTTTTACGGCTCCTGAACATAGAAAATTTCATGTAAAATATATATTTTCATGACAAATACACTTGTACAGACTTTTCTTCACAATACCTGCAGATATTGGCCTGATTTTTGGTGTGTGGGCAGATAATGACCAGTTACAGATCAAGTTCACGTTTTGTCCCAGTTGACCTATTTTTGACCGTTTGACGGTGCTCTAACATAGAAAATTTCATAAAAAGGTGCACATGTATGGACTTTTTTTTGCAGTGCCTGCAGATTCAGGCCTGATTTTTGGTGTGTAGGCAGATAATGACCAGTTACAGATCGAGTTCTTGTTTTGTTTCAGTTGACCTACTTTTGACCATTTGACTGCTCCTGAACATAGAAAGTTTCATGAAAAATATAAATTTTCATAACAAATGCATATGTACTGACTTTTTTGTACTGATAATGACAGTTACAGATCGAGTTTGCGTTTCATCCCGGTTGACCTACTTTTGATTGTTTTACGGCTCCTAAACATAGAAAATTTCATGAAAGACAGAAATTTTTATGGAAAATGCTCATGTATGGACTTTTTTCACAATGCCTGCATATACTGGCATGATTTTTGGTGTGTTGCTTGATAATGACCCGGTACAGATCGAGTTTGCATTTTGCCCTTGTTAACCTACTTTTGACCATACGACACCTCCTGAACTTAAAAAATTTTCCAAATTTTACAAATGTTTCTAATTTGCCCAAGGCGGGGGCATTCGTGTCGTTCCGACACATCTAGTTTTTCAAATTTTTACAAATTTTTTTCTTTTTTTTGAGACCTTTAAAGATGTGGTTATCTGTCAACAGGGTACAAATCGCAACAACTGGACCTAGAATCTTCATTCTTGTCATGCAAGGAGGCCCATGAAAGGTGCCTGTGGAAACTTGAAATTAGGTCTCTGTTACCCATATCCTTCAAGCTATAGGACTCCGAAGTATCCCTCAGAATAATGGACAATTTGATACAAAAACTGAAGTATCTGAACAACTAATGCAGAGATCACCATGATTTTTTGCATGTATATTGACCATTAAGTGTTTTTATTAGTTTCTGCAGACTGGTGGAGCCACCTGTATTTTTGTATCCGCCAAAACGAAGTTTTGCGGATACTAAGTTTTTGACCGAGTTCCTCCGCCGCGGCGGCGTTCGTTTCCAGAGAGCTTCTCGGAGACGAATGGACCGATTTTTCCCAAACTTACACCTATTATCGGGTCACATGTGAACTGGTGCCTAACCAATTTGCGTTGACCTCTGACCTTTCCTCTCTATCCAGTGTCCATTTGTGGGTCTGTTTCCACTCATAAACCCTCATATCTCGGGAACCGTTTGACCGATCAGGAAATAAAATTGATACAAATGTAGCCCTTGGATTGCTTTATAACATACACAAAAAATGGTGGCGCCACCTGTAACCATGTTTGCACAGTGTCCATCTGTTCATCTGCCTTGGGTTAAAATCACTCATATCTCTGCAGTGAATTGACTAATTCACCTGAAATTCGTCATGCGTATACATCCAGGATAGCTTTCTTGATTTTATGACAGGTGGCGCCACCTACGTTCACGTTCACGCTGATGACATCCAAGCTTATATCTCGGGAACCGTTTGACCGATCAGGAAATAAAATTTATACAAATGTAGCCCTTTGATAGCTCTGTAACATACACAAAAAATGGTGGCGCCACCTGTAACAATGTTTGCACAGCGTCGGTCTGTTAGTCAGCCGTGGCCTAAAATCACTCATTTCTCTGTCGTGGTTCGAAATAACTGCCTAAAATTTTGCAGGTTTATACATCGTGGACAGCTTTCTTGATTTTATGACAGGTGGCGCCACCTACATTCTAGTTAACTGAAGTATCTGAACAACTAATGCAGAGATCACCATGATTTTTTGCATGGATATTGACCATTAAGTGTTTTTATTAGTTTCTGCAGACTGGTGGAGCCACCTGTATTTTTGTATCCGCCAAAACGAAGTTTTGCGGATACTAAGTTTTTGACCGAGTTCCTCCGCCGCGGCGGCGTTCGTTTCCAGAGAGCTCCTCGGAGACGAATGGACCGATTTTTCCCAAACTTACACCTATTATCGGGTCACATGGGAACTGGTGCCTAACCAATTTGCATTGACCTCTGACCTTTCCTCTCTATCCAGTGTCCATTTGTGGGTCTGTTTCCACTCATAAACCCTCATATCTCGGGAACCGTTTGACCGATCAGGAAATAAAATTGATACAAATGTAGCCCTTGGATTGCTTTATAACATACACAAAAAATGGTGGCGCCACCTGTAACCATGTTTGCACAGTGTCCATCTGTTCATCTGCCTTGGGTTAAAATCACTCATATCTCTGCAGTGAATTGACTAATTCACCTGAAATTCGTCATGCGTATACATCCAGGATAGCTTTCTTGATTTTATGACAGGTGGCGCCACCTACGTTCACGTTCACGCTGATGACATCCAAGCTTATATCTCGGGAACCGTTTGACCGATCAGGAAATAAAATTTATACAAATGTAGCCCTTTGATAGCTCTGTAACATACACAAAAAATGGTGGCGCCACCTGTAACAATGTTTGCACAGCGTCTGTCTGTTAGTCTGCCGTGGCCTAAAATCACTCATTTCTCTGTCGTGGTTCGAAATAACTGCCTAAAATTTTGCAGGTTTATACATCGTGGACAGCTTTCTTGATTTTATGACAGGTGGCGCCACCTACATTCTAGTTAACGCTGCACACATCCAAGCTCATATCTCAGGAACCATTTGACCGATTGGGCCAAAATTGTGCATGTGTTTAGATCTCACATAGGTCTTTATCATACACAAAACTGGAGGAGTTACCTGCAAAGATTTTTGCACAGTGTTTGTCTGTTTGTCTGCCATGGGCAAAAATCGCTCATATACATGTAGTGGTTTGACTTTTCTGCCTAAAATAGTGTATACAACTTGGACAGCTTTCTGGATTTGTGGTAGGTGGCACAACCTACATACACATTTAGGCTGCAGACATCCATGCTAATATGCAACATACCTCACTCTATTTCCCCATGCCACTCAATCCATGCCTCACTGTCCGATTTTGGCAGATACATGTAGTCACTTGTCGGTTACCCGTATTCTAGTTTTAAAAGTTTACACATTTTTCTCTATTTTTGAGATATATAAATACAGACTAAATCTTGGCCTGTTGGTTAATCTGTTTGATGCTTCAGTTGAATGGGTATATACTACCATTCTGATGATAAAATTTCCTTTTGCGAATCTCTTCCCAGTCAGCTGAGCGTCATGAACCATGGGTCACTTGTTTATGCTTTAATATGCTGTGTATATTTGATTTGTAAGATTCAGTATGCTTATAAAAACTATACTTTTTTAATTTTCTAAATATTAAAAATGTAATACTCATTAAAAGATAGTGCAAGCTGTAATTGAAAAATATGCAAATGTGCCTAAAAGAAAATTTGTCAGATAATATTTTGAGATTTTAACAGTTATTTAAATTTCTTTCATTATTGTAAAGTTAAATTAGTAGACATACTTTTGAGTGTTTCAAGCTGTTGTTTAATCAGTTTTCTATGGTGAATTTTTGACAGTTGATTCATGTAAAATTTTGCATTGTTTGTTCTTTTACAGGAAGGGAAACAAGCATCCCTTGCTGCAGATTTTTCAATATTACAGTTCAGCTTTATAAGTAGGTTACTTCTTGTCCATGGCAGAAACAGGTGAGTGTGTCATGCAGTCATAATTAAAAATACAGTACAGCACCATTTATCCGAATACCGTTTAAATGAAAATTTGTTTGTCTGAGATTTAATTCTGAGAACCAAAATTGTGTATAAAAAATCTGAGTAGTAAAAAAAAAAAATTTTCTGAAAGGTTGCTTCAAAAGATCAGCTAATTCCAAGCAATTAATAAGAATTATGAAAACTCTTTTATTGCAATGTTTTGTATTAAAAAAATTCTATTCCAATTTATTTTTCATTTACTTCTGAGTCACCTGTTCCACTTTCAAAGTCATAAAGGCATTCATGTCATTTGAGTTGCACATGGCATAAATTAGGTACGATATCTGTAGATTAGATTTTCTAGGCCAATAATTGATTATTTTTATGAAAACATAATAAAAATATTGTTGAAAAATCATTGAAATTTTACTTTAGATTTGTCAGTGTCTGGTACTTTTTGGCAGGTTGGCAATAGTGGTGAATCCTGTTGCAATCTCACGCAAAATTGTTTTATTGAATGACTGTCCATCTGAACTAAACTCTTGAGCTGTTCAGTTAAAGGCTGCTCTGCGGGATTTTCATTCCTGATTTAAGTTCTTCATTAATATTTTATATGATGGTCTCATGTAGGTTCTGATGGCTTCAATGTTTGTTATCACAATCTCTCTGAATTTCATCACATTTTTATAGAGACAATGTTAAAACATTGTCATATATTGCCCTACTATGTTGTGATAAATAGTTGGCTTGATTGTAGTCTGATTGAGTATGCAGGCTTTGCTATGCAGGGTAGTCCAAAATTAGAAGATATATTTAAATGGGATGTTGAATAAGAAATGCCAGAAGACAAAAATAATCACCTTTACCAGTAGACTGAGGAGTTACAAAGAATTTTTACTGTAAAGTGGATATTACTGGGGTGTGCTATGTACATATATGTTTTGTATATAGCAACAGGTCAGTTACATGATCCATTTTTGAACATTAGCTTTCAATGATTGGGTGTTAATATGGTTTAGACTCTATAACATGAACATTCCTTCCAGGTGATGGGACATTTATCATAATGAAGCCATCTTACTATTTTGGGAAGTTTTACTTACAATCATTCAGTCTTTAATTGCCTGTGTATCAGCCAGACCTGTCTCCTGTTAAATCTCTTAATTTACGAGGGTGACAATTATGAAGCCATCTTAGCATTTTGTCTATTTTTACTTACAATCATTCAGTCTTTATTTGCCAATATATCAGCCAGACCAATCCTTAATTTACTTGATGACAATAATGCAGCCATGTTGTTATTCCAGCTACAAGCGGTCAGCCTCCCTCAGTCAGTTTGTCATTCATCGAGGCCTCATCATTTCCACAATGCAGGCCATCTTCTCATCTGTGTTCTACTTCGCATCAGTTGCTCTCTTCCCGGGATTCCTTACCATAGGGTATGTATGCTAACAAACTGACATAGTGACCACCAGGTTCACTGTAGTTTCAAGCTTTGAATTTGATCTGCTCTGTGTTACATGTATGAGATTTTGTAAGAATGTTGTGGCTTGATAAAAAAGGGTTCATCATTTTCCTGCTTAAAAAGACTTATAGAGTGCAGCAGATTTCATCAGAAATTTATACATGTGCATTAATGAATATGAAATTAAAAGGATGGTTTGAGTTTATTCCACTGCTCTGAAAAAAAGTTGTGTGTTCCACTGTTAAATACAGACAATTTGCCATTTCTGTATATATTTTTTTCAAGCAGATCCATTTGAATGGTTGGCATTGTCAGTTAATGAGTAAGATGAATGAAATTATCAATTATTGATTATAGTCAGTCATTTCCCTGTTTCAATTATACAAGTAACATTAAGTCATTTAACTGTTCCATAATCTTTACTGTGTTATAGATGGCATGTTTTATTTTCAGGTACTCCACAGTGTTTACAATGTTCCCCGTGTTCTCTCTTGTGTTTGATAAAGATGTCTCTGCACAAATAGCCATGACCTATCCAGAGCTTTATAAAGAACTTACAAAGGTATGTTAATGCTTTTTTAAAAAAATTAAGAGGGAATTGTTCGTTTTGTTACTTGAAGCTGCACAGACTGCTTGTAACTAACTTCTTGTTTATAAACATGTAACCAGTGAACTATAGTAGGAACTAATTCATTCCCCTTAAAATTTAACAGGTGAACCTCCATAAATACCTAGAAATCTAGCCTTTTCTATGGTAATATGTGCAGTTGATACAAGACATTTCTCTTGTATTCATACAAAAAATAATTAAGCTTTATAATCCAGATTCGAACCACAAACTGGAATAGTGATTTTTTTTTCAAAAGAATCTTCCTTCAGAACTGTGCTTTATTGTGAAAACTGGTAAATAAAATTGAAAATCACAATGTATGTGCATTTATTCTGTTTGATGCCTGCCGCCGACTGTAACTTGATGACTGTGCCCAGCCTGTTAAGATGATAGTAAAAGCAGAATTTCTTTTGTTTCAGGGCCGGTCCTTATCCTACAAGACATTTTTCCTCTGGGTGCTTATCAGCATGTATCAAGGTTTGTACCACTATGCATTCTCCTTGACCACAGTTATCAGTACATCCTTTCATTAGGCAATTAATCAGATAAGAAATTTTTTCATGTGTTAAAGTTTTTGAGTCTACACTTGATCATGTGAAATTCCTCTAAACTTCTAAAACTTGTCATATTTGGAGCAGACAATTTACAACTTGCGAAGATTTTGGTTTTCTGTTGACTGGGTCTAGTATTGGTATCATGTAATACTACACATTTCAGGTCAGTGATATAAAGTGAAAATTGTTATCATAACACAATTCCTAATATGTTTGTCCACTGATGTAAAAAAATATTTCATGCATTTCAGAATGCAGTTATTTGATGATTTATTGTATCCCAAGACAAAGTTGGGGGATACTATGTTTTAATGACAGTCCCCCCCCCCCCCCACCCCTGCTGCCTCCACAGATGGGTCTTGTTCGTGAAATAACTAAAAAAATATTTCACAGATCTTTACCAAACTTGACATATGCATAGGTATGGGTGAAAAGAAGAATTCTTTTTTAAAATGGGGTCAGGACCTTCACTAGGAGAGTAGCCTTGCATGGATTGGTAAAAAAAACCAAATTGACCAAAGATCTTGGATAGCTTTGTCTTCTACCAGAGACAGGTTGCGCCACTTTTTATCCTTTCTTGTTTTAGAGCCTTTTAATTACCCCATCATTGCCACTTGACAGTACTGCGAGCATTATAAGTCAAAAACTATGGACAGATTTCTTTCATATTGTGCTAAACATAGATATGGTCTGTATGATATTTAAATTTAAATTATGAGAATGGCCTTGACCTTGGGTATTTCCATATTCGGTGAAAACCATACAAAATCTTAAATATCTCATTAAGAGATGCATGGATTGGTCCAAAAAAACAAATTGACCAAAGATCTTGGATAGCTTTGTCTGCAATGCCAAGAAATGTCTAGTTGCATGATTAATACAATTCCTGCTGTCTCCACCAGGTGGCATCATCATGTATGGTGCGTTGTTGCTGTTTGAGGACCAGTTCATCCATGTGGTGGCCATTACTTTCACCTCCCTCATCTTGACGGAGCTACTGATGGTGGCCCTGACGGTGCGGACGTGGCACCCACTGATGATCGTGGCGGAGATCCTCAGTCTGGGCCTCTACATCGCGGCTCTTGCCATTCTACGAGATTACTTTGGTAACAATTCTCCCTCATGTCGCTAAACAGCAGTGGAATGATATAGCTTTAAACTAAGTTATATTATGCAAAACAGCCTTTTGTTAAGAAAGGTTACCAATATACATGTTTTTTAATATTTGTTACCAAAGTAAAGTCACTAGAGTTGAGGTCTTGAGGACAAACTGACATACACAAGCAAAATTAGACCCTTCTTTGGTCACCAGTTAGGAGGCGGGGGGGGTATTGCAACACAACTGTTTGTTTACAGGGTGATATGTTCAAGTAAGTGCATCAGAGTTCACAAGAACAAAACAGCTTGTAAAAATGTTGAGTAACTGCTGTCTTAATTGTTCAGCCTTATTAAAGGCCATTTGATGATGAGAGTTTGCTTAAGCACTAACATTTTGGAGCTCCAACACAAATAGCAAAGAATAAACAAAGTGGAAAGGCCAATGCTATTTTAAACACAGTATAAACACATGGAAATATGAAGCTTGTACAAGATTATTACATGAAGGTCAGGTAGGTTGTTCACTTGTATTCTTTGGGACATTTAAGTAAGGTAGGTTTAGTTGATCTGTCTGTAGAGAATTAAAGTTATATTTTATAAAAATTTAAAAAAGTAATGGTACAGAAATGATCATTATTAAGGCTTCTTAATGAGGTAATTTGTGGTTATAGTGTCAACTGTTCTAGTTAAAGTACTTTTATAGTCTGTTGGAAGAATCACTGGTATTTTTTCTTTGTGTTTCAGATGCCCAGTTTCTCCAGACACCTGAGTTCATATGGAAGGTTGTAGTCATCACTTCTGTCAGCTGTATACCCCTATATGTCCTCAAGTATCTACGACGAAAGTTCTCTCCCCCAAGTTACTCTAAACTCACACAGTAATGTCATAAAAGGTCTTCAGAAATAAATAAAAATACACAAAAGCCTTAAAAAGAATAAATTGTTTATCAGGCATATTTCTGATTGAAGGGAAATATGTATCAGACTTCATCTCAAGGAGATGGTAGTTTGATGAAAATAATGACATGATATACTATGTGAAACCATATAAACAAAGAGGTCATATGGTGCCTATTGAGAAACAGTTGCTTCAGATATGTGCTAGTGTTGCGAGTTAAGTTAAATACATAATTTGTTAATCAAGTTGGGTGTTTATATTGTGCTATATTTATTGTACTATGAGTGAGGTGCTACATTGCAAAAACTTTCAGCTTGTAATGTGACTTACTGAAATATTTGTGATTGGATCTGGAAATCTGTCATCTCTCATTTACTGCTGTAGTTCATCATTATTGCATTGTTCATCATTTATTTCATTTAATAATTTCTTTGCCCAATAATAAGTATTTTAAATTAGGTTTGCAGCTCTAATATCAAAAACCTTTCATCACAGAGGTATGGTGTCTGTATCTTCAGGGCAACAGTCGGTAATTCTTAAAAAAAGAGGGGGGGGGGGGGCTGGGAAAGGTTTGAAGCCATGATTGTTAGTTTTATTAGCAGGTCTTCACTTGATCATGAAAGAGGGAAATAGCTAAAGATTTCATAAATACATCTGGTACTATACTTTTGGTGTGATACTGCTTGTGGTATACTTGCAGTCTGCCTCTAATACAAAGCCATGAGCATTGTACAACTGGTGTTATACCTGTCATTACTGTTATCCTTTATTATATCATTGCTGATATACCTGATACCTCAGGTAATATATGTGGAAATTTAAATTTAAAAGGCTGTACAGCACACGCTTAAGAAAAAGAAGGATGAATGTAGGACTGAACCCCCACCCCAAGATATATTATTCATGCTTATCCTTGATAACTATTATTGCCTTCCCCCTTTATGGTCCATAAAGGAATGAATTTCCTGCTGCAAAGGCTTGTGGGTAAAATACAAAGCTCCAGCTCTTTTTTTATCCTTTAGGCATATAATGGTGCTTCAGTTGCCTTGACAATTATAGTTTACTTAGAATAACACACACACCTTCACAGCAGTCCACTGCATTTAGAAATTGCATATAACAAAGAAAAATGTAGGTAAGAGAAAATATTTTGAAGAAAAAAGTATGAAAATTTGACTGAGACAAATAGGTAGGGAGAGGAAGGATCACTTGACATCCTGTGACAGGTATCATTCCTGGAGTATTTTATTTTTTCAGTTGTCAATGCCTCTGGTATTAAATCTCACTTATACAGTCTGTGGTAATCATTCTCTAGTGTTATTTTACATCTGGTATAATCCCCAAGTTTTATTTTAGATACCTAATTTATTTTGTAAAAACAAATAATAAATTCTGAATAGGCTTGACCACAAGCACATTTTTTTTTACTTTTACTTTTATAGATTTTAATTTAATTTTCTGTTTTATGGTCCTGATTTAGAACAAACATGATACATTCCACACACCTTAAAATTAGAACAAGTTGTATAGCATTTTTGTCTAATTTATAGATTTCTGAAGGTATAATATGACAGCATTTCAAATATTATATTATAGTATTTATTATCAGGTATCTCTAACAGGGTTTCCATTACACTCAGTAAAATTGTTCAAAATAGTATTGGGCTGGGAGGGGGATGTAGGGGGGAGTTCTGAGTCTATTCAACAGGTCAAAGGCAGTGAATAGAATTGCCCACCCAGGTACGGAACTGAAAATTTATCATGCCTATTATGATAATATCTTAATCCCTAAAACCAGACACTTTGCAGTATTTTGTGGTTATTTGAATTTTACAAATTTCCATAGAGTATGTTTTGAAACCTTTTAGCATTTCATGAGTCTGTAACTTGAATACGATGCCCTGAAAACCGTGTCTAACAAGATATGAATCTGATGGTTAAGTTTTGTCAGGACTCTGAAGGAATTTCCTTGTCAATATAAAAATATCTGCTCAATGTTCTGTACCAAGGGTTGCATTGTGTTTTATTATGCTAGGTAAAGATGCATGATACCTAAGACAAGATTATCACAAAATTATTATAAAGATGTTGCATTAACAGTTCTGGATCAGGTGAATGGCACACAATCATTTGAAATATATGTCATATGCTCTTGTTGATAAATTTTTTTAATTTTTTGGTTGGCTTTAAAATTAACAGTTTAATTTGAAAGTTTTGATTGCCATATTTATATTAAGCAAGCAAAATACCAGCATTTGACAAGTTTGTTGAGACTGTGCCAACCTTCTGTAGAAGAAGACACAAAGGTAGTAATGGTAGCCTTATTATCGCAACTTTCAAAACAGACCCCACACAGTCCGTCATGAATATTAGGTGGTCCTAAGTGATAAAACTATTGCAAAGTGTTGAGAAGCAAAAAGACCAAAAATAACATCAGACAATTTTTTTTTCAGAATTTCCCTTATATTAGGCATGTCAAAAGAAACAAAAATTCTGTTTGGTTTTTTTTTTCAGGCATGTAATAATAATTAGTTATATCAGCAATGTTTGAAACTTTTTTTACATGATAAAGAAAAACGAAAGGGCTTTTGTAATGTCCAGTGAATAAGAATATTAGGGATATTTGATGTCTAGTGAGTATTCAGGAGTTGTGACCTATGACCTGGTTCCCCTTTTGTTTGCTGGACAGTCAGGCTAAGTTGTGGTTTGAAAGTAATTATCAAGTTGTAGTGAATTAAATTGTTATCCATCAAAAAGTGTACACATTTTCATTGAATGTTGCAAGATAATTGCTTTATATCTGTGTTCAGCAATCTTCATGCCTCTTAAAGCCAAGCTGTGTCAAAGTACTGATTTAATGATTTGAAAGTGGTTATAATATATACTTGTTAATTATTCCTTATCATCTTATATACAGGATCTCACAGCTATCAAGATTTATTCAAAGTTCCACAAAAATGTACCAGGAAATTTGAGGGACTTACTTTCCCCTTGGTCTTCTTAAAATAAGCTTATTTTCTGAGGAAGATAAAATGGAGGGCAAAATCACACACATGATGTACAGAATTTCAGCAGCTGAGCTCAAGGTGATCCATTTTGTATGTTTTAAGTTGTTATAATTTAAAGTTGTTGCATATTACATGTATTCTTATTTATGTCACTAAGTTTGACTTCATTCATCAACTGTATCCTCGTATACAATAAAGATATATTATTCAGTTTACCTCAAGTTTATATAACTGTATCCCATTTCTGTCTTCACATGTACTGGTACCAGCTTTTTGTGTACACTGGAACAGCCTGAAAGACCACCTGTCTTGTTAAACCACCCCTGAGTAAACTGAAAGCATTCTCATTGGTTATAATTAAAGGGCCACACATCTATTTATAGCCATACCCTGAGTTTGCAAGGTCACTTTAAGGAGCTCCCACTTGGGTCCAAATATTCAACTAGGGACCCATGGGTCTCGATGCTTAGCTGAATATGTCTATATGGGAATGTTTGAGATTTTCAAATATGGGTCCTGTGATCAGCTTGAAGCCAACCCATCTACCAAAACTGGAGTTACCATCCATTTGGAGTTACCAACTAATTTGTAAATGGATGGGACCTGTGACTTTTGACCTAGTGACCCAAAAATCAAAAGGAAACTTCCCCGATTGGCAGAAGCCCAACATGTGGAGAACAGTTTGCAATGAAAAGTTTGGCTTAAAATGCATCCACAATCTTTCTAGAGTAGTGGGTCCTTGACCTTTGATCTCATGACCCTGGAATTATCAGTCCATACTTTGGTGGTAAGTCTAAAAACATATGCAAGTCCCATTTGAAACCAATATTTCAGTCCTAAACTAGTATAATCATCTGGAAACTAACATATTGATAGATGGCCCCTGTAACCTTGACGCCCGGACGGACAAAGTGCCATTCCTATACCCCTGTTGACTTCCAGTAAGCTGAGCTTAATACTGTTTGCATGGAATGGTCTAACAATCAAGATGACCAAAGGTCTTAGATAATTTTGTTTTGTACAGCAGACTGGTGGTGCCAACTGTTATTGTTTTAGTGCCTTTTAATCCCAATCATTGCCACCTGACAGTTCTGCAAGCATTACAAGTCCAAACTAATTCACATTTTTCTTACATATTATGCACGTGCATAGATATGGGTTATAGGAGGAGGTCCATTTAAATAAGTCTATAACCTTTACTTTGAGTGGCCTTGACTTTGAATATTCCATATTTGGTAAAAACACAAAATTTTAAATATCTCAAGGATGTATACATTGGTCTAAGAATCCGAGTTAATCAAAGATCTTGGACAGCTTTGTCTATTACAGGAGACTGGTGGCAATGTTATCCTTTTCCTGTTTTTGTGCCTTTTAATACCCCCCCCCCAATCACTGCAACTTGACTGTACTGTTGAGCATTTTAAGTAAATAATGGACAGTTTTCTATCATGTTATACACATACATAGAATTATATATCACTTGTACAATGAGAGAGGCCTTCCATATTTCAGGGCAAAAAAAAAATTGTTTGTAAGTGGATAGATGTATTATTCTGTAATCAAAATGAAATAGGTCATATGATAAGTTTCCAAAATGTTTGAAATGAAAACCTGTGACCTTGACCTTCAAGGTCAAATCTGCTGATATATACAATTACTCGTAGAACTTAAAGAAGTTCCCTTTTTAATTAAAATGTAAAACACATTGTTTCCACCAGGATCTCAGACAAGTTTGAGGACTGGTCGCCTTGAGCTTGGTCTTCAAGATCAAACTGGTGAATATATAGGATTTTTGATAACCCAAAATAACTTTGGAAGTACTGCATTGGTTTCCTTGAAATATTGACTAACAAAGATATTTCCTTCAATATCACGGATTTGTTCAATGAATGATCACCTTGAGCTTGGTCTTCAAGGTCAAATATGAGAATATATAGGACCCTGGTGGCCTTGTCAAGCATCAGTATATGCTTGTGAAGAAGAGGGCCTATTTTAGGAGTGTGCATGTGTGCCTAAATTGTCCTTGGATACTACAAAATCTGTGATGCAAGAAATTTCCAGTTAATTGCTTTCAATGTAAGCAGTTGTAATTCTAAACAAGTAAGCCGCTATCATTGGTTAAAACAAGGGACCAGCCAGTATTTTCCCTGACAAAAATGTGTAAATAACAAAGGTCGTAATAAGAGAACATGGCAAAATCTCGCTGAATATGAAAATGTGAACCTGCACGGTTTGGAAAACAATCCACATTACCATCACAGTCTGTATCCTTTTGTTCATATACAATAAACAGACAACACTAGGCAATATAGGCAGTTTATTTGTTACCATTGTAAAAAGAAAATGTTATGCAATACAAATCTGTTTTACTACATATATATATATATAGATATTTAATATATATAAGACCAGTATTGTACTGGGAACACTGGTTAAACCACTGTTCTAAAAGTCTACAGCAAAAAAAAGGTCCAGAGTAGAAAAGCCTTTCATACATAATAAAATAAGAAAATGTAGAAAAATCTTTGAAGCTTTTGTGGCCTTGTACAAAAGGATATCATTGTTTCGCACTCTCTCTTCACACAATCCTCTCCGATCATACACACAGTTCTTTGTCAGATCTAACTCTCCATGCTTTTCATGGCTTACTAGTAACCATCCGAACAGTTCCATGTTTTCAGCAATGTTTGCTATGTCAGTCTGGAGTTGGTGCATAAACAATTCCAAGGTTGCAATCACATCCACAAAACAGTTAAATATCTACCCAACTCTTAGGTATAATTTCATCTGCATGGTCATTTTACGACACCTGAGAGTTAAGAGACGTGAGCCTGTTTCTTTATTAAACAAAGGAATCATTATGTTAACAATCACAGGTGTAAATATTTGCCAACTGCTCTGCCAAAATATGAATGTTCATAACCTTTCCTCTGTTAAACATTTACAATATAGTTCTGCTACATAGTAGCACAGTTATCTCCTATCATCACACTATATTGTAACAACTGAGAGCTCAAGGCTGCATGTACAAGACACTGGTCAAATTGCTGAAGTCAAATACTTTCAGGCCTTTACTAAAAATTTCCTCTATTTCTCACATGTTCCAGAAGATTAATCTACATTTGATCTGACTAAATTTCTCACATTTTTCTTCTTTTTTTTTCTGCCTTTCATTGTGAATTTTTGTGTGAATGTTGGGAAAGTCCTGTTGTGGAAATAATTACCATAATCATTACAAGTGTCTTTACATGTTTGTGAATGCCTAAATGTATAGTCAATAAATCCTCATTTATGTGATCCTACATCTTCAATTACCATAACACCTATGACACACCGTGGAGAAGAGGATGCCATATTTGTGTTCAAGAACCATACTTTGTGTGAACAGAAGGACAAACACTAAATTTACAACAGCATACTGTGGACATTTGAAACTTAGAGAAGACATAGCAGTTTTCTGGTATAAAATTCCACAGTCAGTGATTCCAATACAATGTCATCCTCAAATTTAATCTAAATTAAAATTACCCAGCATGAAATCTTAAAAAGGAAGTATTAAAATAAGACATCGAAAAATAAGAATAAAGCTACCAAAATAAAGAATTATATTAAAAATGAACAAAACAATGAACCATATTTAATAATAAATCTAATTTCACTGCATAAAGCTGGCCAATAAGTTTGGAGCCTGACCACATTTGTTCTTTGTTCTGTGACTGTAAGCTTCACAGGTAAGCTAACGTTGATCAAGTTGTTCCATTACATATAAACCACTGTGCAGTTCTTTTTGAACTTTGTTCAAGCAGCTCTTCTTGAACAAGGAAGGAAATGCAGATTGATAAAGCAAAGGGGGGTCATTCTTTTCACATCAGGATTTTACACTCTGCACAGGAAAAAAAAAAACAACAGGTAAATCCTTTTCTTATCAATTCATATCAGGTTTTATCAATACAGACAAATTACCTTGCTCAAGTAACTGTGTGATATTTTTTATGTTAAATCACAGAAATTATGTCACAATGACCTAATTTTGGCGTTCCACACAGGAACCTCAAGCATTCCAAGTTTAAACCTTGCAGGTATACTGGTTGAGATTAGTGCTTTGTTAACTGCAAGAGGGTAGACCTGACATGACAGATAAAGGCTGATCACTATAGCTCAGATGAGTTTCAGTCAGCTGAGCTAAATTCATGTCCAAGTATCTCAATATTTTTACAATTCAGTCAAATGAAAAAATATAACCTTGTTTTAAAATTTAAGAATTCAGCTTTGAACATTTATAAATGCCAGTTTTGCTTATCTTATTAAGAATACATTCATGTATGATACAATATGTGCCATTTTTCAGTCTCATATCATACAAAAGTCTGTTGTAAAATGTCTAACCAGAAACATGTCCTATGAAACTTTTATGTGTAGAGAACTTATATTGCAATGTACATTCAACCAAAACACTGAAATTTTAGATGCAGCCAACAATGACAATATTATCAATATCAGTCTATTCTACTTAATAATATGCTAATAATATGCTAATTACATGTTTGATCCTATGGTTACTCAAGCCTTTTTGTCTCCTCTGGTAACCCTTCACTGCAATGAAAGCTAGACTTTTTTTTACAATTTCACATATATACTGCCGAGTGCCATTACTGAAACAACAGAGCAAGGAAACAATCAGAAATGCTAATCTAAAAGGTGCACAGAAAATATTTTCGCATATAGACAGGAGATTCCCCCAGAAGTAAATTCTTCAAATGAAAATCCAGAACTTCTGTAAATGACTCGATGTTTCCTGGGAGATTACAACTCCATATTATTAATTTATAATTAATCTCTGCAGCATACTGACAATAGCAGTCAAATTTAAAGTACACAAAACAGTTCTATATCAGATGATTTAAATATACTACAGATCTGAATATAATGAAATAAAGTTAAGTCTAGATGTGGTGAAACTACTGGGCAATTTAAATCAAAGAACAGTTAAAACAGTTTTACAAGTCATTTGCAAGGTACATAACAATGCATACAATCAAGTGTTATAAGATACTGTAATTAATTACAACTGATTATTGGTGTATGCATTTTCCCATATTTTTTCTTGAGATAGGGTATTCATAACAGAGACCATATAAAAGGTAGAATATTTATTTTCTAAAACACTAAAAAGTTAATGTGCCACATCCCTATAGGAGCTGAAGTACCAAGAACAGTAAAGAAATACTTGAAGAGGAGCAATTTATAGTCATTATACTTTACAAGACTGATTACATGTAAACAGTGTATAGAGTGGTGCAATCCAATGTCCGGTGCATTACAACCTTACAGGTTATAAGTTCATTAAACATAAATGACCAGGGATACCAAAAATGTGTGTACTGTTTATAGTCTTTCCTACTCAGATTTTGCATAAAGATATTTCCAAACTTTTATTTACTCATCAATTCTTACATTTTTTAATTCAGAAATAGTATAAAAATTTCATCTGCAGCATTTATAAAATTTTGATCCATAACATATATTCCAAATTTTCCAGCAAATTTACCATTTTGCCATTTAGTTTTAATCAATCTCATAAAATAATAAATTAACACACACATTCCACTCAACAGACACCAGGAAAGAAATATCTGCAACAGTGAAAGAAAAGAAGTAAAGCATGACCGCTGGCACTCCTGGTTTAACAATAATTATGTTAATTTATGATAATTTGCTGGTGTGGTATGCGCTGCAAATTTGGTGAAATGTAGGCGTACTGGAGTTCAGGAAAGTCTATCATCTTTGGTACTGGTTGAATAATCAACACATGGATATGCATAAATAACAAGGATTGCCCCTGAAAAGCTTGCATGGTATGTACAGACAGCTTTACAGATGTTTTCAATATATGGTGTAAGATGCAGATACAGGTGTCTGTGGTGTTGTGAAAGAGAGATGTATATACCATGCATGATGAAATCATCTCTGGGACTGCAAAATACTGGCCAAGTAACCAGGTGGTCTTAATCAGTGAGTGGTCCTTAAATAGGTTACCAATTTACTGCATGGTCTCCCCTGGCAAATTATATGACTGGTTTATAACAGTACTAAGAAGGCAATTTACAAACAAAACAACTTAGAAAACAGGAGTATTTAACTATCAGCAGTTATACAGATTTGGCAGCAGGTGAAGTTAATTAAAGACCTGTCCCCCATCAATACACTACAAGATATCCACAGGTTTTCCAGAGGGCACAACAAATTACATGAAACAAAGGATTTTGAATTTCCAGATAAAACTGTAATGATGAGAAACATTATGAAAATAACACCACTTTCAACAAGTTATGCCAATCATAACAATTCTTCACAACAAAATGTCATAGGGACAAGACTGGAGTTCTGTTTCACTGTGGAATCAGGGCATACTTTTACATATAAATGTAATGGGGTGCCAACTTCGCCTAAATTAGTTTCTTATTTTTTTTCAATTAGTCCATTTGATTTATTACTAACACCTTTTTCTTTCTCAAGAGTTTGACATATATGGCAATACCTTCATCTGTTCACCTTAGGTTGGAAAATAGCTTCTTCAAGATCTCTCAGAATATGCTTTAGCCCACTTTCTGCCTTATTTTTACAACACCACCATTACATTTGTTATTTCACTGATCAATTCCAGTCAAGATAAAATCACAAAATCAGCATGGGAGGGAACCTTAATTAGACTGTGCTGTAGTACTGTTCTTACTCATTGGCCATCTCAAACTGACCTTACCAGCACTGAGCGACACCTTGCATACACTTCACCACATTTGATACAACATGGACGGTATTTTCATACATACAAGTTTGAACTTCCGTGCCGCGACCATGTGGCTAAATTAAGATGAGCAATAGGGTAAGTTAATACTGTTGATAACAACTGGTACCATAACTGTCCTGCCGAGAATCATTAGTATACAAACACATCCAAATACTGCTAAAGATACTTATCAGGAAGGTTTGAAAATACAGGTATGCCTCAATTCCTTATCCAGCCCAGTGTACAAAATACTAACCTGCCTTCTGGCGGGATACACAGACGCATGTCTGGACATGTTTGATAATATATATGCATAGGAAGATTCTCAGAAGAACTTCCCCAATTCTTTACATACTGTTCCAACTACCTCCCGATAGTTTGTAGTTGGTCTAAACTCAGTGTTCATAATCTCTGAAAGCCATTTGAAGTGCCCAAATAGGCATGCCAGCCAGGTATGCAATCATATGCATAAAGTGTCTGTTACATAGATGTTAATAATAGTGTAGATTTCATCCTCTATACAAACCCTGCATGGTAGGAGAGGGACAGTTACTAGCAAGTTTCCTATGGAATGCTACATTCATATTGCACTCATCTTAGGGGCGGGGCAGCGTGTAGCCAGATGGTCCTAGGTAGGAGCCGGATGGCCCCATGGTTGGGTTACCCACAGGATATGAACCGTACGATCCCGCCACCGGGTTACCAGCTGCAGGATACGGATTGATCGGAGATAGCGCTGGGCTAGCCAGTCCGAGTCCATACTGTGCTGAGCCGTACTGGGGGCTAAACATTCCCGAGCTACTCGGATCAGTGGGGCTTGAACTCGGAAAACCCGGTCTGCTTGCTGACAGCCCCATGCCGCTGTACATCTGTGTCTGCGTGCTGCCAGGTATGTATGGGTTGTGTGACAGAGACGGGTTACTTGGTGGTAGAGTCGGCTGAGGGTATGCCAAAGTTGTGGCTGGCATCAATTGTGTGGAGGCAGCATACGGTGATCGGGTCAAAGTAGATCCATACATGGTTGCCGCAGGGTACGAATTGGCTGCCGCAGCCAAGGCAGAGCCATATGAGTGAGACGTTGGTGCATATGGGTTGGAGACAGAAACGCCCTGTGGTGGTAGACCATTCTGTTGGTATGTCCCTGGCACAGGACCTGCAACCATACCGCTGTATATTCCAGGGGGCTTGTCCCCAGATCCACCCGGGTAGTAGTAACTCATTCTGTAAATAAAACACATATTCAGGTATCTTATATCATTTCAGTCTTTATATATGTTACCAAGCTTACCTATGGGACCTCTGTTGGCATTCTCATAGCAATGATGCCCTTCACATAAAGTGTGATGTTCTGATATGTAAAACAAAGACAGGGATTCACCATACAGACTTAACAGGGCTTAAATGATATGAGCTGGCACTGAGTTATGTCTTTTGGTACATGGAATCTCAGGATTGGCACAACCTTCCCAGAGGGAAAGGAAGGGAAGAAATACTTTCTTCCCACCATTTCTTCCCAGGGAAGTAATACAGTCACAACATACATGTCATTTTTCTTTTTCAAAAATATATTTTGGCCTTTCATGTCAGAACAAATCAGAGGGATTGTTTTTACAAACTTTAAAATGTAAAGGATGTGCAAACAAACCCTTTGGGTGTCTGAGAAAGTGACTGGGGTGTGACTGTGGTGCTCAGTGGGGAATCTTTAGTTGAATGAATATGATGAACACCATCCAAGGGATGGAATATGGTTTGTACAGTTTTAACATTCTTTAGTTGTGTATTAATTTAAAGGTAATCTAAAATAGAGTATATACACCAGGGTTGGGTTTTAGGCTGCCCAAAACCTGATTTCGGCAGGGCAGAGCCTAAAACCTGCCTTTAACTGCCTAAAATAGGTTATAACCTGCCTAAAACTGCCTTTAACTGCCTAAAACCTTATTTACCTTCACTTATGACTAGCAATTTAACTATGTTTTATTGTTACACAGCTAAATTCATTAAAGAAATATGCTCAACAAATTAAAAGTGAGGAACACTTTATTCAAATTAAACATTTAACCATGATACAAAAAAAGCAACAAATGACTACAACACTACTTCAGGTTTTCCATATTTAAACACAGTTCTCTGAAAGGTTTTAGCTTGTATCCCAAAATTATGTTCTGAGGTAACCCACCTCCTTTACTGCCAATTAATAAAAGAATGCTCATACTGTAAGCTTATAACCTGATATTTTGATTGGCTTTTTGATCACAAGGGATTAAATTTTGTGGTATATGCGAAAGTTTTCCAAATTTAAAAGTTGTTCCATTCACACTGATGAAAAGTCCTTTAAACTATAGTCTCACTAACATACCATGTATGTTTTGTATGCGTGTAGCTTCAAATGGGGAAAAAAAACAAAAGAATGATTTTATAAATTATAACAGGTCTTTTATGCTAGCCATAAACTAAAAATATGATATCTTTTACATTGTCTGATAATGAACAAGAATTTCTACGTTTGTTTATTCCCTTAGCTATTAATCATTCCATGTCATATTTTAAGATTTTCTGCACATACTTATTGTCTTTATAATGATGGATATGCTCTATTAACTTTATGATGAGATTGTGAAAATGGAACCCTAATGAAACACTATAATTAGTATAAAACTGAAAAATGTGAAAATTTATTGCAGTGCATATGTTGCCAACCACAGAATATTCATAATTACTTTTGGGCGGTGTTCAACCTAAAGGCCTGCGAAACCTGTATGTCATGGTCAGGGCCCCTGACTGCAAACAAAGTTTGACTCAAGAACAGTTATCAGGGCAAGGGTGTTGATTGCATCCTCCTAGTAATGTATGAAAGTTCACATGAACATCTACTAGGACACAGCAGTAGGACCTATGACCATTGGGTCTTATGAACCCATCACCCTGATAAATAGTAATTAACTGGTCTGATCAAGCATGGCCTGCCCCTCTGATGCCCTGCCTTACTAGAGGAATTCTGGAGGCTATTACATCATTCCAGGTAGCATGACACTCATCAGCAAACCCTAAGGGTCCAGATAATAAAATTACCTTGGCCAATAAACTATGTGCCACACAAACATGGTCTCATGCTCAAGAAACCTATATAGGCTGTTTGAAGACTGCATGATGCCAGCCAACAGGAAATCATGCATTACTAAAACCTGAAACCTTCCAGAAGCCCAGCCCAAAGCCTTGTGACTGAGTCGCGCCAGCCAGTTTGGTAGTTTTATAGATCTTTATGTCAAAAATTAAAACAAATATAGGTTTTAGGCACTCTTGGTGCCTTAAACCTGCCTAAAACCTGTTTTAGGCGGGGCAGTTTTAACCAGGTTATAACCTATGGTTAAAACCATCCTGCCTAAAACTTGCCAACCCTGATATACACTCCAGGAGTGTTTTTACAGTAGGGCTAGCCTAAAGCTGAGTAATTATACTTTAATTAAATTGATCAATCACTTTGATTTAATTTGGTTTAGCAGAAGCATACACTGTTTGAGAAACTGACTGTTTAGAATACTGCTTATTTATTTGTCCAGTAATAAGAAGATCTAACCTGTCAATACAAAACACTGGGGCCTCCCCATAATGTCTGTAAAAAAATATCTACACTTCATTCTCCCGAAACATCTACTATAGGAAATGAGGGGAGTCCAAAATGTCTAAAGGTTTCTAATAATAATCTATTACTTGCTACTTTTATTCTTAAAGATCAAGTTTAAGGATCAAAGGCTATTTAAACTTCTTTAATTAAGTTTTGTTCTATTATTTACATGTGGGAATCCATTAAGCTATGATTGATTATCAACACTTTAAGGTTGCGAGTAGCTTCATTAATATGTTACTGGTTTAATTAATAATAATATATTTTTCATATATACCTAGGAATTTAAAGGAATGTGGAAACAACTTAAAATCACCTGATTTCTAGTACATCATATCAAGCAGACATCATATCAAGCAGACATAACACAAATCAGTGAACATAGATTTTGGGTAACAACAACAAGACAAAAAAAAAAATAATGTGCAGTAGCTACTGGGAGTAGATGCTTTGGGCATGGATAAAAAAACTGATCCCAAAACACTGATGGAACTGATCTGTCTCAGTCATAGGCATAGTGTCATTTTATACTGTTCTCATACTGTCAGTTCTATTTATCTAATTAATTAAATTCAATATAATTTCAGTCTAATTCAGTGTATAGATCATAAATAACAATGTGTAAATAATGAATAATTGTAATACATTATGTGGTTCTCTGTTAAATGTGTGTGTATGTTTAATAAGAGTTTGTGAAAATTGTCAACAGTTTCTTCCCTAACTTCCTTTTCTACCCAGAAACTTCCTTTTCTTCCCGGAAATTTCCATAACTTTCCTGGGAAGGTAAGAAATACCCAGAAGAATGCCATCCCTGTGGAATCTACTTTATTTTATGCATTTTAGCAAACATAAATACCAAAGCCCAGACTGGGCTATGCTCTGCATAGTGATACATGAGTTAAGAGTGTGAAAAGATGTGGCAAGAATCACTTGGCTGGCTACCATTATTTACAAAATGTATGTATAACTGCTGCTTACCAATCAGAAAGAAACTAATCCTTGGTCATGGGTGATAATCCAAATAAGGCTTGGGTAATATTCTGAGTAAAACTTTGGAAAAACACAGGTTGGTAAAATATTTTTTAACCCAGTTTTACCCAATGGGTCAAATGCAAACACTGTCACATAGTCAACAATCAGACAAATGTACAGAACGCTGTTCCTTTGCAAGATCAATTTTGATTTGCATTGTATGCAAAACTAGCAAAATTAATACAAACATTTATATGATAAAAAGAAAAAGCCATTTACATCAGCAAAAGACGCATAGCTGTTACAACAAGGGACCTATGGGTCACGACGCTCAGCTGTTATATATGATAAAAAAATATTATTTAGAAATGAGGCACATGCTGGTTTTGTGTGGTAATAAATATAAGCTGTATTATGAGTTGTTGTTGTTTAGCTTATGTATGATTTTGATAGTACCTTTGGAGACAGGGAAGAGGATTGATTTCATTTATTTTATTAACAAATGGATACTACTGTCACACAGATTTTGACTTGGCCATATAACTTATAAGCAGAACATATAATATAAGAGTTTAACTATTTATTAAAAAAAATTACAAATATTGTCCCAAATATAATTTTTATAAAAAATAATAAGAGAATCATATGATTTTTTTAAATGAAATATAACTGATATGATTATTGAAATAATATTAAAGAATATATTCATGAATGCATTCATGAATACATTTTGAAAGTATTTGCACGAGTATTCATATACTTTCATTTTTACCTGAATTCCTATTCTTTATGCAAGAAATTTTATAATGGAGTACATAATCATATTCGTATTTAAATACAATTACAAAGTATTCGCACCATGTCTGGTATTTATTCAGTTTCACCAACCAATGATGTTGAGAATCCAGAATATACAAAATTCACACATTTAAATAATGATCATAAGTACCTGGTTTTATGGCTTTTATTTATATTAAAAAATAACTGTAAAAAATTCATTTTGGACTAATTTCACATCAATGTACACACTAGACACAGTAGGAATCTAGATTAATATTATCAACTGCATCTTTGTCTATCATTAATTTCCTTCATATGATCCCTAATGATTAGTAATGAATAATATGATTTACTTCTTTATCATTAAAATTGAACTGAAAAATGCCATAGGTGACTGCATGGTGTTATTTGGAATATGTGACATTCTACCCATCAATACAAGATTCTTATATCATCAGTAACTGCAAGTTAATTTCCTGTTATTATAAACTAACAAATTCCTTTTCTATTTTTCTTTAATTTGTTATTAAAAACTAATAAAAATTTATTAATTTATTGTTTATTGTTATGTTATTGGTTAAAACTACTAGATGAGTTGGGTTGGACACCTGGATCTACTGTGGCTGGCCATAAGCTGCCTGGATTCCTGTATGCCTCACCTCAAGCATGCATAATTTGATGAAAGGTCAACAAGGTCAACATACAGGTGACTCAAGAGGGGCTGGAGAGAGCCAAAGTCTGACAGGGTCTCATAAAAAACATTAATAAAAGCTACAATTTTTGGCCAATTTCTTTCAGCTTTCTAAACTAAAAAGCTGAAATCCTAATGTGTGCATGATATGAAAATTATATCAACAGTGCTCACAGGACACAAACGTGCCATGGTCACAGTTGGGCAAAATTTAAGGTACTAATTTTATATTTATACTAATAACTTATAAAATTTGAAAAATTCAGAACTAATTTTGGGTATTCAATTGAATCTTGATTAAATAATGTTACATCCCTGACAAAAAAATCTCTAGCTTCAGCAATGCCCTTGTTAAGGGAGTAAATATATTTCTTGATTTTTTACAAAGTGCATTATGTTTGGGCCCATAACTTAAAACAATTACGCAATACTGACATCATTCTGGCATGTGCATAGAGAATGAAAAATATGTATATTATTTATGATTAAAGTCAGATCAGTGGTTTTGATATTAGGCAGTCTTGAAGTGTAACAATGGGTTTTTAATGGAAAAATGAAGTTTTTCATTAATATCTCGAAGGTATTAAGTCCTAGTGACCAAATTCTTGGCATGGTAGGGGATTTTGGAGACATCTAACTGTATGCCGAATTTAAGGAACTAAGAGCTGAAGCTGGGGAGCTGAGCTCTTGCAAACTGCATAACACTAGCTTGATGTAAACAATATGTTACATGGTGCTTGAAAACTTATTAAAATCTACAGTTTTTGATCAACTGGTTTCAAATTTTTGGTGTTAACAGTTGAAATGCTAACAAAAACATGCTGTGAAAATTAAATCCACAGTACTTACAGGAAAAAAACGTGCCATGGTCAAAGTTGGGCAAAATTTAAGGTACCAATTTTTTATTTTTATTAATATTTTAGAAAATTTAAAAGATTTTCATCTAATTTTGGGTATACAATTTAATTTTGATTAATTAAAGTTATATTACTGGAAAAAAGGTCGATAGCTTTAACATTTTTTGTGTTAAGTGATCAAATATCTTTCCTGATTTTTTACAAAATGCATTTTGTTTGGGCCCATAACTTTTTTAAATTAAATAATACAGACATAATTTCTGGCATGTACATAGGAACTATATAGAGGAACATTTATGGTAAATATGAGGAAAAACAGATGAGTGGTTTTGATATTAGGCAATCCTGAAGTGTGAAAATAGGTTTTTAATAAAAAATTGAGGTTTTTCCTTAATTTCTCAAAGTTGCAAAGACCCAGTTTTCGGCTTGGTAGGAGATCTTTGGGACATCTAACATTATGCCGAATTTTGGATTCCTAGGTCTTACGGTTTCAAAACGTGCCACATCTACGGACGGACGGACGGACGGACGGACGGACAGACGACGGACAATGGACCACGACTATAGCTCAGATGACTTATAGTCAGCTGAGCTAAAAATTACTTCTTTTTATATTCCTGATACAGATGTACAAAGTTTGATGCACAAATAATAAAGCATTTTAAATTTCTAACAGTCAGTAATGTGAAGAGACACAGATGGTGCTTACTTAACAAAGCAAAACTCAATAGGAATTTAAGTAAAATGGTAACAGATGAGTGAGGAAGAAGAAAAGGAAGCATAGATTGAATATCTGTCATGAAAAGTACATTTAACTGAGATAATTATAACTCACCTGTTTTAGTTTCTGATATGGCTTTAACAAATTCTTCAAAGGTTGACTCCAAGCCACATTCCTAAAAGCAGACAGATATATATGTTTCAAATACAAGCACAAACCCACACAAAAATCACAGACAGATGAAAAATTGATGTGGTTGCCTTCTTATTTGCAGTGGCTTCAAATTCACAATATTCACAGTCCCTCTTTGACGGAGCAATCGAAACCATGCTGCTTTGAATGCAAACCAGGCCATGAGCATAAATTTCAGAAGCTGCCAATAGGTGGAGACGGTTGCGATTAATCTTAAGCCTCATAGTAATGTCCATGAAGCCTGGTGTATTTACTTTAAGAAATTCAAAAAGAACTAGAATACGGGTAGTCGACAAGCGACTACGTGTATCCGCCTAAATCAGAGTGGAACGGGTGAAGTGAGGCATGGATTGAGTGGCAAGGGGAAATAGAGTGTTGCATATTAGCATGGATGTCTGCAGCCAAATTGTGTATGTAGGTTGCCCCCCCCCCCCCCCACCACAAAATCCAGAAAGCCGTCCAAGTTGTATACATATGCAAAATTTAAGGCAGATAAGTCAAAGCACTACAGTATATGAGTGATTTTAGCCCGTGGCAGACAAACAGATGGACGCTGAGCAAAAATGGTTGCAGGTGATGCCACCAGTTTTGCGTATGATAAAGAGCTATGTGAGAACTATACACATGCAAAACTTTGGCCCAATCGGTCAAACAGTTCCCAAGATATGAGCTTGGATGTCTGCTGCATAAACTAGAATGCAGGTGGCGCCACCTGTCATAAAATCAAGAGAGCTGTCGGGGATGTATAAACCTGCAAAATTTTAGGCAGATATGTCAAACCACTGCCGAGATATGAGTGATTTTATCCCATGGCAGACAAACAGACAGGAGCTGTGCAAAAATGGCTGCAGGTGGCGCCACCAGTTTTGTGTATGATAAAGAGCTATGTGAGATCTATACACATGCAAAATTTTGGCCCAATCGGTCAAACGGATCCCGAGATATGAGCTTGGATGTCTGCAGCGTAAACGTGAATGTAGGTGGCGCCACCTGTCAAAAAATCAGAAAAGCTATCCAGGATGTATACGCATGCCGAATTTCAGGTGAATTAGTCAAGTCACTGCAGAGATATGAGTGATTATAACCCAAGGCAGACGAACAGATGGACACTGTGCAAACATGGTTGCAGGTGGCGCCACCATTTTATGTGTATGTTATAAAGCTCTCCAAGGGCTACATTTGTGCAAAAAAAATTTCCTGATTGGTCAAACGGTTCCCGAGATATGAGCTTGGATGTCTGCAGCGTAAACCTGAATGTAGGTGGCGTCACCTGTCATAAAATCAGAAAAGCTATCCAAGATGTTTATGCATGCCAAATTTCAGGTGAATTAGTCAAGTCACTGCAGAGATATGAGTGATTTTAAACCAAGGCAGACGAACAGATGGACACTGTGCAAACATGGTTGCAGGTGGCGCCACCATTTTTTGTGTATGTTATAAAGCTCTCTGAGGGCTACATTTGTGCAAAAAAAATTTTCCTGATCGGTCAAACGGTTCCCGAGATATGTGGGTTTATGTGTGGAAACAGACGCACAAACAGACGCAGAGCGCAGAGGAAAGGTCAGAGGTCAAAACAAAATCGGGGCGCAGCAGTTCACATGTGACCCGAACATAATCCCGGGTTTCGTAAAATTCCGCCCAGCAGTTACGGAGGAGTTCTCCGGACACCTACGCGGCGGCCGCAGCCGCGGTGGTGTGCAACTGAAAACATAGTATCCGCAAAACTCTGTTTTGGCGGATACAATAACAAGGCCGAATTATAATAGTATCATTTTACTTAGATGTGAAAACAGTGACCCTTTACAGGCTTTCCTGCCACCCGGCACAGGACTGCACGCCCAGCAGTAATATTTAAAACAAGAATATGGGTAGTCAACAAGTGACTACATGTATCTGCCAAATCACAGAGGCATGGGTAAAGAAAGACAGATTGTTCCTGACATGACATGAATCCAAATTTGTGGCATCAGTGGTGCAAATTAAACTCCTCATTTATGTGCAATTGTTACCAAACACAGATCTACAAATGGATATTGATGCAAAATTTCAGGCCAAGACACCAATCCATGCCTGAGAAAGTGAATCAATATATTCTATAAAACTGGACCAGCAGGTGGCACCATCTGTCTGGTCTACAACAAAGCTATCCAAGAACATGCACAATTTCAGGCAAATACGGCAAACCATCCCTTGAGGAAAGGGCCCCAATGTATTCTATGAAAACAGGAAGGTAGTTGGCAACACCTGCCTGGTCTATGAGTATGAGATAATGTTCCAGAATGGATGGACATGCCAAATTTCAGACAAATTCATTTTACCACTAATGAGATATAAGCAATTTTCACCCAAAGCAAATGTAAGCATCGACGCCACACAAAAACTAGACATTTCTTGGCACCGCAGGTGCCAGAGTATCCCCAGACATAGTAGGCCCCCCCCCTTTAAGAACTGACCCCTATTTTTAGCAGCATATACTGACACTTGGCATATTTATTGTTTCTTCCATCTAACAATCCACAATCTTGTTGAAGATGTTGGTCCTGTGACCTTGATCTTTTTAAAGATGTGTCCTATGACCTTGACCTTTGACCTCATGACCCCAAAATTAATTTGGGTCTTGCTTTTCCAATGGGACATATGCAAGTCAAGTTTGAAATCTATACATCAATAAAGCAGGAATTATCATCCAGAAACTAATTTTTTTTGACAGGTGGCTCCTGTGACCTTCACCTTTGACCTCAAAATTGATAGGGTTCTTCCTCTCTTGGCAGGTGAACTATATGTGCAAGATGAAAGATCTGAGATGAAATGTTTGGCTGAAAATGCATCCACAACCTTTTTAAAGAGGTTTCCTGTGACCTTGACCTTTGACCTCATGACCCCAAAATCAATTCGGGTCTTGCTTATCCAATGGGTCAAATACAAGTCAAGTTTGAAATCCATACATCAATAAAAGAAGGAATTATCATCCAGAAACTAATTTTTGGACAGATAGCTCCTTTGGCCTTGACCTTTGACCTTGTGACCCCAAAATTTATATGGATTATCCACTATTGGCAACTGAGCTATATATTCAAGATGGAAGACCTGGGATGAAAGTTTGGCTTAAAATGCATCCACATCTTTTTTAAGATGTGTCCTGTGACTTTGACCTTTGACCTCAAAATCAATTCAGGTCTTGCTTTTCCAATGGGACATATACAAGTCAAGTTTGAAATCCATGCATCAATAAAATCAGGAATTATCATCCAGGAACTAATTTTTGGACAGATGGCTCCTGTGACCTTCACCTTTGACCTTATGACCTCAAAACTGATAGGGGCCTTCCTCTATTGGCAGATGACTTATATGTGCAAGATGAAAGGTCTGAGATGAAATGTTTGGCTGAAAATGCATCCACAATCTTTTTAAAGATGTGTCCTGTGACCTTGACCTTTGACCTCATGACCCCAAAATCAATTGGAGTTTTGCTTTTTCAATGGGACATATTTAAGTTAAATTTGAAATCAATACATCATTAAAAGCAGGAATTATCATCCAGAAACTAATTTTTGGACAGATAGCTCCAGTGGCCTTGACCTTTGACCTTGTGACCCCAAAATTTATATGGATCATCAACTATTGGCAAGTGAGCTATATATTCAAGATGGAAGACCTGGGATGAAAGTTTGGTTTAAATGCATCCACAGTATCTTTTAAAATGCCAGTCCAGTGACCTTGACCTTTGACCTCATGACCCTAGAACCTATAGGGTTCTAACTTTAGTGGTGGGCCATACATAAGTCATGTTTGAAATCCATATGGCTATCAACACTGGAAATATCATAAGAGGTGTGTGATTTTCACCATATATGGCAATATTCAAGGTCAAGGCCACTATCATAGGAAAGGTCATGACCCCAATTTAAATAAACATCATCCCATAACCCATACCTATGTATATGCATAATATAAAAGAAATTTGTCCATTAGTTTTTGACTTATAATGCTCACAGTACTGTAAGGCGGCAATTTTGGGGGTATTAAACGGCATGAAAACAAGTAAAGAATAATAGGTGGCGCCACCAGTTTCTGGAACATGACAACCCTATCCATGATCTTCCATCAACTTGATTTTGGGATAAATTCCATGCAAGATTTCTTGAGATATTACAGAATTTGTGTGATTTTCCCCAAAATTGGACATATTCAAGGTCAAGGACACTCTCCTAGTAAAGGTCATGACCTCATTTTAAATAGGCGCGTCCTCTTACCCATATCTATACATATATCAAGTTTGGTAAAGTTCCGTGAAATATTTTTTGGGTTATCGCGCCAACAAGATTAATATGCGGCGGCAGCGGCGGCGGGACTGGTATGAAAACATAGTATCCCCCGACTTTGTCTGGGGATACAATGATTGCAGATGGCGCAACCAGTGTTTAGAATAAAATGGATGTATCAAAGATGGATGGACATGCCAAATTTAAGACCAATACATTAAACCACTCCTGAGAAAAGGGCAGTTTTCATCAAAGCACACTAACAATAGACGTCACATGAAAACGATTGCAGATGGTGCCACAATTCTTGAATAAAAGTGGAGGTAAACAAGATATATGGACATGCACAATTTCAGCCCAAAAAGTTGAACCAATCACTAAGACAAACAGATGACAAATGCTTGGATGGATGCCATAGTTGAAGGTGGCACCACCAGTCTCAAGTTGAGATGAAGAGATTCAAGATCTATGGACATGTACCATGAAGCTGTATAAGCTGATGTGTAAAAATGCAGAATTTCAGGCTGATATACCACATCCCTCCTGAGAGATAGGCAAGTACATTAACTGTGCAAAATTCACTGAAGGTGGTGACACAAGTCTTGTGTACATGAAAGCCATCAAAGATGCATGGATAGGTCAAAATATCAGGCCAATACATCTACTCTTGAGTCAGGTGCACTGGGCTGACCAGGCTTAGGTGAGAAAGGCTGTTGCCCCAACCGGCCCCCAAGTGAATGAACCAATACAGCTACTGCCAGAGTGAACTCTTGGCCTGTTGCCTAATCTGATACAGTTGGCAGTCTGCCAAAGCTATAAATAGATCCAGGCTGACCTTTGACCTGTTACCAAATCTGAAATAGTTGGCAGTATGCCTACTATTGCCTAGCTATTTATAGATACAGACACCATCTTGGCCTGTTGGTAAATCTGTTTACACATCCTGAAAGATTTTGGCTACAATGCTTTTTTTAAGCTGACAAATCATTATGAATTTTTTTATCAAAATGTTTAGAATAATAAAAGATGTTCCTATCATTGTTAAAGGTTGAATAATTCTGTAAACAATCATTCAAGTAAACTTGAACAAAGGCCTCCTAATGATCAATTTTGTGCGATGTTACAGAAGTTGAAAAGGTTTTGCAGAAGAAAACTATAGCAGTGCTCACTCTGAAATAGGCTTACAAATGGCCACAAGACCAACTTTCTACGACTCTACCAAATATCAATGAACCCAATCTATTCTTATACTGAAAGAACCCTATGCTAGGATAATTCTTATGAAAAATTTAACGAATCAGCTTGAGAGTGTCATCATAAATTTTTTTTAAGAGTTAAAATCTATGAGATTTTTCCTGCAAAACAGGTAGATAAAGGTGGCGCAACAAAACCTGCACTTTCAAATATGAGTCATGTGACAAACATTTGGACAAAACTTGGTGATGTTTGCTCCTGTCTTTTCTGAGATTGTTATATCAGTATGCTAACTTGGTAATATGACTAAGTTCAATTTCCAGTTTCTCAGCCATAAATTCATTAAACCCACACCATTGGAACAACCTTGAGAGAGCTCATCTCTGGGATAATTTTTGTGAAATATTGAAAAATTTGGCTGAAAGATTTCAGAGAAGATAAGCATGCAAAGAATCACTGCAATCAATGTGATAGTTATTCAGATACTGGAGCTTTTGTATCAAATTATTAATTATTCTGCAGGTACTTGCGAGCCCCTAAGTTCAGAAGATCTGGGTAACAGAGACCTAATTTCAGATTTCCAAGGTGATTTTCCATGGACCTCCCTGGTTGTCAAGTAAGAAGATTCTGGGTCCAGCATGTACAATTTTTGCCTTGTTAAGGGACAGACAGATGGACAAGGAGTGATCGCCATAGTTAAGATGACTGTCAGTCAGCTGAGCTAAAACTCAAGCTGTCATGCAATGTCCATCAAAATAGCGTAATGTGGTAGTGTAAAAGAATAGTACTGTTGTATGCCAGTGATTATTTAACCCATTTTATCAATGCTAACCTGTTAACATCAGATTTTTTTCTGTTCTTTGAGTTGTAGCCATTTTATCATACACTGTGTCCCATGGACTTCCAATGCAGGACATGTAACTGTATTGTCCAGAACTGGACACTGATGGGCCTCACAAACACCCCATGTCCCAGCCCATCAGCACCAAGCACAGAAGTGATAAATTTTGAGCTTCTAGTTGCTAAATCAGGTCAGAGGGCCTTTCCAAGGTTAATGCTTTAATTATAATGTTATAATTATGAAGTGTAGCATGCTTTTCTTTCCCCCAGTGATATCATTCCCATAGATCAACTGCATTTCCAATAATCCTGTGAATTGTATATGGACAGCATACCCGTACATTTATAAAATAAGCTGCAATGTAAGCATATCTTTAATGCACAATTTACAGGGCTATTGGATATTTGTCAAGGGAAAAGAATGATATCCCTGTCAGAAGGTAAAGCATGAAGCTTTCCATACTTTCATAAAAGTTAAGTTAATGTACAGTTACCATTGGTTGGAATGGGATTTGAGCATTTAACCGGGACAAGCCGTCCAGCTTGATCCGATGGCTTGCAAAACGGAATGTCACTGTAATGCAGGACCCTGACATGCCTGGACTTGGATGCTTGTGAGGCCTGTCATGGTCCAGTTCTGGACAAGTAACTGCAGTATGTACCATTATAATGTTCACTAACAAAAGGCAACTTTAAAGCCCATGTGTGAGCTTTGGAGAATAGTCAATTTTTCAAGAGATTTTATTATTGACTTTACAAAATGTACTGATCTGCTACTCTAGGTGTCTATGGGTTCATGAATCTTTCTATTTGAGGAGTCTTTTCAATTATTAAAAAAAAGTGAGGATTTTCAGGATTTTGAGCAACTCTGTGGTTGATACATTATGAAATTATGATACCATAAATATTTATTACAAACATCCCAGTGGGTTTTACAAACGCCGTCTCCAATCAAGCCAACCATGCAAGTCAATAAATGAACATGAAAACATAATTTTCCATCAGTAATGGCGAAGACAGATGTAAATATAACATTCTGTACCAACAAACAATTACACAAGTCTACAAATCTTACCACACTGGGAGTCCATTGTAACTGGTCATCTCCCCCCAAATTCACCTATGGAAACTGTATGTTTGACAGTGGCACTGTACTAATTATCAAAGTATAACAGTATACCAGTAGTACAGGTCTGTATTTATCTGAACATTATGAAACAGGAAATGAAGCCATGTAGCCTGTATACACTAAATTAAAGGAAACCACATTTGACAGCAAAGAAAATATGGCTTCATTACATTTCAAGATGTCAATAACCCTTATAAATATTTGTTCAATAGATATTGTATTGAATGAAACATAATAATTTATTTTTTTTTCATGGTTAATAACCATCCATTACATTTTTAATGTGATGAACTTCCATTTTTCAGTTTTAAAAATCAGCTGAAAAGGAATTTAGAATTACACTGTCACTGAATGACTAGATACATCCGTAAAGCAACTATTTGCAAATATGATCTTGATATCCTTACCGCAGCAAATACATTCTGCATTCACACTCTGGTCTTCCGACTTTTTACATCGTAAATATTTGTTTTGGGTGAAATGTAGGCCGTCTTGTCTGGCGAGAACGAGGTGGTCTTTTGTCCACAGATGGGGAAACGAAATAGTTACTTTTAACACCAAAAACAACAATTACAAAAGCCTCGTCTAATATTTCATACAGCAACCTTACCGTTAACGAAAACCCGGCTGAAACCTATGTCGTCTCAGGTAACACTTCACCATGGGCGAATTCCATGTTAAATGTACATTGGACAAGGGGTAATTTTTACGAGATTTTCCTCGCTGACAGGGCGGGAGATGACACCAGATATAAGTTTATTATTTAAAGGGGATTAAATTAATTCTTTTACCAATGTTCTTGAAGCAATCAAACGTAGTGATTCGGCGTGCTGGAACTTTTCCTTTGCGTCTATGTGTGCGCTGCCGTGGACACTGCACAATGGCGACCGTAAACCTTAACAACCTCGCAGCGAATGTGAAGTCGAACCTCATTGAATGTTAAAATGAGGCCGGTGTTCACTCTCCACGCATATGCAAGTGCAACAGTCAACTCGGAATGCTGACAGGGCCATCCCACGTTCTCAGCAGAGCTTCACTTGCACGGATTTAACTGTTGATTAAAATTAGTTGAAACCCACAGTTTTTACCTTTTTATAAACTAGAATTCAAATCAATATAAGACACAATTCAACAGCATATCCTCCACCATGAAATACATGGGATGAAACGTTAGAAGGAAATATTCGCACTTGATATATAAATAGGCCCTTACAATATGTGTCATATCTCATAATGTAATATGCTGGGGCTTATAGGCCTTTATTCTTTACGATTTGAGGGTTTATCTGTTCATGCAATATAAATACAGATAAAAATTACATGTTATAGAGTATAATTTAGATGTTCACGTATTCCTTAGATATCGTTTCCCCCAGGCCATATAAAGGCCTATGTTAACAAAATCAATTAAAATTGAATGATAGCCAAACAGTGTGAATAAATAAAAATAGGCCTGGCAATTAATATTAATGTAATTTTGCGATTCAATTTTTAATCATGTTTTAATTCGATCGAACGTTGTAAACACGAATAACTCCACGTACTCTTTGTTTTTTCATTTATAACAAAATCAGTACGTATATATAGGCCTATATAGGCTTAAAAAATGAGGCGAAATCCACAGAGTTTGAATTAATGTTAATATACGCCTATAATATTATTCAACTGAATTATTGATAATAGATTAGCCTAATTGTATCCGCGAACAAGGTATAGATTAGGCCTACACGAATAAATCCGCTAAAGTGTAGGCCTAGCTATAGGCCTATACATTTAAGCCTATATATATATATATATATATGTATATATGTTAATTATAGCCTATTATTTGTTAAAGTATGATAAAATAAAGGCCGGTAGTGCAGGTATACATGCATTAGTATACATGCATTTAACGAATGTTAATTTCAGCGAGGATTTATCTTGTAAATTAAATATGCCTAATTTATATATATAGCCTATCATATACAAGCATTGCAAGACCTGATCGAAGGACCTGGACACTCAATATGCCAGTGGACTAGGCCTACGCCACTGATATGGAGCTTATGAGGTGTTATTAAGGCCGGGTCCTTTAGCTAAGTAAAAATCTTATAGTTTGGTTCAAAAAGTAGCTGATAAATGTTGGCCTAAATAGGCCTATTTGACACTTAATTGATCGAACATATATTAAATTTAAGTTTGCCACATTCTTTAAAATGTGTTCGGTATACGTGCCAATTAAGACTCTTCCATCGTTTTGCGACTGTAAAATATGTTAACTCGTGACCAATAACGTGTAATTTGAATCAAATATATTTCCCGCCTCTGTGCGTGTCAATATAGGCATCTCAAGATCTGATAAGGCGCCATATCGTGCAACAAGGAAAAGCTCGATAATCATATGCAAAAGAGGGAACCTCGAAATGAATATTCATGATTGAAATTGCTGTGAGATGGCCGCTGAAGAAGACGTGAACAGTATTCCACAAACTGAGGAAGATCTTCTCGCTAAACACAAAAAGGAGAGGAAGGAGCTACTGGGTAATGTGGTCGCCGACGTTGTCTTGTTTAAAGACCGTGATAGTTTGTGGTATAAGTGCGGATATCTTGTGTAATATTGAGCGATAATATGATGTTACACACGGTGGCCCATGTTGCTTTAAGGGTGTTCCCCAAGGGGTTGGGCTAATGACCAGATTTGACAGGATTTGACCGAATTTAACAGGATTCGACCGGATTTTACCGAATTTGACTGAATTTAAATGCATTCTAGTATTATTTTTTTTTGTGTTTTACACTGTTATGTGTTAAAGAAAAGGATGAAACTGGAAATGGAATAAATTTTTAAATAAGGATGAACCGAATCACGGCGAATGTGCCCGGATTAATGCACCCGAGTATTATTTTTTGTAGAACACTGTTAATAGTGTTATGTGCTAAAAATAAGGATGAAATAGGATAAACCAGGTTTGATGAATCCTGTGTTTTTGCGACAGAAAGAAATATTGACTGAATTTGGTTTGATTTACATGCACTGTACGTAGTTTTCTTTTTTTAATTTTTTAACACTAGCTTACTTTGCCTAACAATTGAGAAGAAATAAGTTTATTTCATTGTTTACTATTAGTGTCCTAGATAATTAACAGTAGCTTATTTTATAAACTTTTAAAATTTTTTTTTTATAATTACATATAATTGTTTGGTAATCTATTATGTTTTATGATAGCAAAATCACTGACTGGATATTAAGCACTATAATTTAAAATAATTTTTGTTTAATATTATAATGTCAGATAATAGCGATGGCGTAGCGTTGTCCGTTCTCCGTCCGAGGTTTGCTGTCCGCCGTCCATGGCTGTAAGTCAGAAACTGTCAGAGCTAGCAGCTCCAAATTACATGTAAGAATTAGTCACATTTGAAACTTGGTGCCCTAGAGCTTATTATTGGGTATCTGCATTAATTTAGATTTTATAGAGAAAAAGCTTAAAAACCTTTAAAATTCTTCTTCTCTGAAACTGTCCAGCCAAATTTTTCAATATTTCACAGAAATGTTTCATAGAACAATCTCTCTCAAGTTTGTTGGAATGGTTCCAGTTCTGTGATTTTTAAATGAATAAGTTGGGAATCAGGAAGTTGAACTTAGTCATTTGCATGCTAAAATTACAATCTCAGAAACGGCTGGAGCTATCATCATCAAATCTTATGTTAATGTTGGTCACTTGAGTCATATCTGAAATTGAGGTATTGGTGGCACCACCTGCATTAGTCATTTTGTACAGGGCTCAAGGGTGCCCTAAGCATACAGAGGGCTACAAAAAACTTCTCTGAAGAAAGTGTAAAGCCAAATTGTTTAATATTGCACAGAAATGATCATTGGGTAGTGCTTTCTCAAGTTTGTTCAAATGGTCTCTGTTCAATGACTTTTGGCCGATTTATGGGAAGCTGAATATAGTCAAATGTTATATCAGCCCATTTCTGCTTAGTGGCTACAAAGATGATCTTCTCAAAAACCACTGGATCAAATTCTTTACTCACACATGAATGATCCTTAGATGTTGATAATTCAGATTTGTTCAAATGGGTTTGATTAAGTGATTTTCTTAGATTTTATACAGGAAAAGTTAAAAAATCTTCCCTAAGAAACTTTCCAGCCAAATTGTCCAATATTTCACAGAAATGACCCCTAAAACAATCTCTTGCAAATTTGTTTGAATGGCTCCCATTCAGTGATTTTTGGCCGAGTTACAGGAGCTTTCACTTAGTCATCTGTGCAAAAAAACACACTAGAGTTAAGATCTCAGAAACAGCTGGAGCTGTCATCACCAAATTTCATGCCAATGTTTATCACATGAGTCATATCGGAAATTGAGGTGTTGGTGGTGCCACCTACATTGATCTGTTTTTTACAAGCAAAAATGTAAGTTTAGACTCTTCTAGCAAGAAACTGTTAAGCTGATTGGTTTAAACTTTACAAGAATTGTTCTATGGTATTGTTCTGTCAGTTTTAAAAGAAAGGAATGGGTAAATGCAGCTTTAAAAAAGCAGTGTAGCCAATTGAAAAAAGCTTTCAGTGTTTAAAAACAGATTTGGCAGCATGGCAAGTTTCAAAATGTTAAGTCAAGAGGTCAATCAGTGCACTCAGGTGCAGTCCAGACATCACCATGGCAACTGACCTTGCTCTTTCTGGTGTCCAGATACAGTCTAGACCTCTAGACAATGTGTCTAGACACACCGTCTAGAACCTGCCAACTGAGTCAGATTTTACAAAAGGTCAAGTATGCTCTGTATCTATAAATAACTTTGGCAGACAGCCAACCATTTCAGATATGCCAACAGGTCAAGTTTCAGTCTGAAAGAGCCAGTGGTAAGTTTCAGTCTGTAAGAGCCAGTGGTGCAGTTACATGTGGCACATTAGGTACCCTTGACCTTGGGGAAAGCTGAGCCTCCATTGCCAGGTTGCATGAGTTGGTGTGACTCAATACCAAGGCTAAAAGAGGAACTTGTTCTTAGATTTTATAGGGATAAAGCTAAAAAAAACATTTTAAAATGTTCTTCCCCAAAACATGCTGCCAAATTGTTCCTTCATCTGTCCCAATATCCCTTCCCTGGCAAAAAGAACATTTATGAATTATCCTGACTGATACATCCTAGTTTAAAATGTCCTAGTCTGAAACATCCATTTGGCTGAAATCATAATGACTAAGGTAGATATGCAGGACATGAGAGGATCAGTATTAAATTTTAAAAGTAAACATTCATACTCCCAAACTTTGCACAGGTTTGCATTAGGCCTGTAGGCCTTGTTTATAAAAAAAACCAGGAGGGTCATGATTCCTGGAACCAAGTATATCATAAGATAAATGAATTTATATTGCAATCAGAAAAATAATAGATATGGTTACCTTGTCATAGAAATTTGAATCATTTAAATTGGTCAAAACAAATGTGTAATATATAATCAGCTGTTGTTTATCATCTAGGACACTGAAACGTGTTACAATAATTTAAATTTTTTTTAATCTAGTATATGATATCATATTTCATCCTTAATTTTAGCACATAACAGTGTAAATACCAAAAAAGATAATACAAGAGTTCATTAAAATCCAGTCAAATCTTGTAAAATTCGGTGATTAGCCCTACCCAGAACGAGTATATCATCTTCTATTCTCCATGACAAGAATGCCTGTTACATGAGAACTGTAACATTTAAAGCCCAAGTAGTTTGTATGAGCACATTAAAAAATTCTTAATTGGTTGTTTTTACAACCTTTTCTACTCCAGTAAAACCAACACAGTTTTTTCCTATAGGCTGTAGTAAAAAGACTAAAACTAAAAAACAAAAATGATCAGAAGTTTTGAATTAAGAAACAGACTATTTAGAGACAAAATATCCACTTCCTAAATAGTCTTGGCACAGAATTTGTTAAAAAAAATACAAAATGTGTCATAATTGCCACATCTACAAAATGAACAGGAGAGTATTTCAGAATTATCACCAAAATGAAATGGCACTCGTGACTCTTGAGTAAGATGGACTGTAATTGTTTATGATAAAATAGAGCATGTAATCTTTCATTTAATAGAAAACTTATTTAATGGAAAATGCCATGCCACTGTGTAAAGTGATATTTGCTGAAAAAGGCCCCACTCCCTTTTTAGTGAACCTGTGAGCTTATGCGATGGTGTGGCGTCGTCAGGCGTCCAGCGTCTGAAAGTTAACCCATACCATCTTGAAAACGGCAAGAATTAGCATCACGAAATTTTATGCATAAAATTAATCATCTAAAAAACTCTATCGGATGTTGCTTATTTTTTGGCTAACTGCATTTTCTTAGATTTTATAGGGAAAAAGCTAAAAAAGCTTAAAAAATCTTCTTCTCCGAATCTGTTCAGCCAAATTGTCCAATATTTTAAAGAAATGATTCCTGGAACAATCTCTCAAGTTTGTTCGAATGATTTAAGTTCAGTGATTTTTGGCCTAGTTACAGGAAGTTGAACTTAGTCATCTGTCCAAAAAAGCATACTAAAATTACAGTCTCAGAAATGGCTTGAGCTATCATCACCAAACTTTATGCCAATGTTGGTCACATGAGTCATATCTGAAATTGAGGCATTGGCGCCACCTGCATCGGCCTTTTTTTGTACGGGGGTCATCAGTGCCCGTATCATACTGACAGCTACAAATAACTTCTTCTCTGAAATGAAATGGCCAAATTGTTTAATATCGCACAGAAATGATCCTAGGGTAGTGCTTTCTGAAGTTTGTTCAAATGGTCTCAGTTCAATGACTTTTGGCTAAGTTATGGGAAGCTGAACTTTGCCATTTTGCTGTATTTTCCCATATGAGTTATAAACCTACAAAACGTTTTTCGACTGATGATGATACTGAGGCCAGTTTGTTTAATATTTTGCAAGAATAATTCCCTGAATTATTCTTATAATAATTGTCTTTTATGGTTCCAAAAATGAATTTTGGCTGAATCATAAAGATTGAATTGAGTCATTTTATCAAATATGTTAGCTGTGTGAAGCAGATACGTCTAGCCTAGCACCAGTTTATAAGCATCCATTACATCATGCCTCTAGACATTTAGATTTCAGGTTATCTATGGAAAATATTGACAAGAATGTTTTTTAAAAGCTTTTAAAAAATGTAGATTTATGATATTACATATCATCTGTACAATAACTCCTAATTTCTCAGGAATAGCAGGAGCTACCATCCCCAAATGTTATGCAATTATCTGGCATATATCAAATGTTGATGGATTCAGCTTATTTTTGCTATCTGCATTTACTTAGATTTTACAAGGAAAAAGCTGAAAAAAAACTTTTAAAAGTCTTCTTCTTGTAAAAAGTCCAGCCAAATTGTTCAATATTTTACAGAAATGATCCCAGAGGCGAGCCCTCTCAAGTTTGTTCAAATGGTTTGTGTTGGATAAATTTTAGCAGATTAACATAACAGGCTAAGATTGTGTATGTTTCTTGAATAGGTTGAGAAACTGCAAAAGATTTGGCAACAGATCAAGAGTTCATTCAGTGCAGCCAAATATAGGTCAACAGTTCAATCAGTGCAGCCAAGCACAAGGCATGTGATCACCTCATGGGCAGCATGTGATCATCTCATGGGTAGCATGTGATCACCTCATGAGTATCATGTGATCACCTTATGGGTGTCATGCCCCTCAGGGCTGCATATGGAGCCAATCTGTGAGCTTATGCGATTGTGTGGCTACTATTTCAGATTTGGCAATAGGCAAAAGGTCAGCCTGGAATTATTTATAGCTTTGGCAGACTGCCAACTGTGTCAGATTATGCAACAGGTCAAGAGTTCACTCAGTGCAGCCAGGTACAGGTCAAAAGTTCACTCAGTCTAGCCAGGTGCAGGTCAAGAGTTCACTCAGTGCAGTAGCCTGAGCCAGTAATTTGTCACAGTACACTCAGGGCAACAGCCTTTCTCACCTAAGCCTGGTCAGCCCCGTGCATCAGACTCAAGGTAAGTTTGATGTATTGGCCTGATATTCTGACCTGTCTATGTGTATTTAATGACTTTCTCGTTCACAAGACAGGTGTCGCCATCTACAATGACATTTTCAAAGTGTATTTGCCTGCTTAATTCTACGGAAGAATTTGATATATCAGCCTGAAATTGGGCATATTTGTACATGTCAAATAGCTTTGTCGTATACAAGACTGGTGGTGCCACCTACAATAATTTTTGTGTTGTGTGCACCCATGCCAGAATTTCAGCAGTGATGTTTGTGTATTGTTTCTTGTTCAAAATAATTAGTACTTGCATTGTTCATTTATATGAAAAGTAGTGGTACAGCATTGAAGCGTTATACCTGGTGTATATCCATATGCACAGGTTCGCATTAGGCCTGTAGGCCTTGTGATATATTATATCATAACACATCAAGGATACAGCTAGAAATTTGATAGTAAACTGGATGGAGTTTTGGTAATATGTATTTTTTTTTCAGAAGTAATGAGTAAAAGATTTTTCAATGTACTATATTTCAGTTATCCTGCATACATGTATGTACTATCTGATGATATTTGATTAATGAGTACAACCTTGTTTATTTAAAAAACATTTGGACAACTTGTAATCCTGGAGAATATTTATTTCGACTATTATATTGGAAAATATATATGCTCTGTTCCTATTATTTACCATCAGTCTACATTAGTTCGTACCCTTCATTTGTTCGCACTATATAAACTTCCTGAATCATATTTTTCGGTAATACATATACGAATTTGTACACCAACATACTGTGCCGATATGAGCTATTGCCGGTGACGACCGGCGGTCCGTATGAACCGTTATTGTTGCTATGATTAAAACGGCTTTGCATGGGGAGATGAATCAAATGTCAACGCTGTTAACCTGATAACAAGACATCCTTATGTCCTAGTGCGTGGCAGTAACATGATAATTTATCGGAACAATTTTATCAGATTTGCGACTTCATGTTTGTAAATAGGAAAAACTGTCACTTACCTGATACCTGTGGGCCATCTTTGCTTCAGACTTGTTACAACATGAATGTGATTTGAACAATGGAGATCTTCTTCTCAAAAACCACTGGGCAAAATTCTTAAATCTCACACATTAATTATCCTTAGATGTTGATAATTCAAGTTTGTTCAAATGGTTTTGGTTCAGTGATTTTTGGCTGAGTTATGTGAAGCTTAACTTAGCCATTTTGCTGTATTTTCCCATATGAGTTATAAACCTGTAAAACAATTTTCGATTCATGCCACTGAGGCCAATTTGTTTAATATTTTACAAGAATAATTCCCTGAATAATTCTTATAATAATTGTCTATTATGGTTCCAAAGAATGAATTTTGGCTGAATTATAAAGATTGAATTGAGTCATTTTACCATATATGTTAGCTGTGTGAAGCAGATACATCTAGCCTGGCATCAGTTTATCAGCATCCGTTGCATCATGCCTCTATAGACATGTAGATTTCAGGATATCTATGGTTAATATTGACAAGAATGTTTTTTTAAAAGCTTTTAAAAAATGTAGATTCATGATTTTAGATATTCCTCATGCCAGGCAATGTTTCCAATCACAGGTATACAGCTCTCTGTGGGTATATAAAGACGGCTGTACATGGATTATAAATAATTGGTAACCATACTCAACTTAATTCAAGATTTTGCCATCAGTGAGATGTATCTGTATTATAATTTTGCATTCAGTATGCACATGTAGTAATTTTTAGCGAACCTGTGAGCTAATGTGATGATGTGGAAGTGTCCATCGTCTGTACGTTAACCCATACTATTTTGAAAACAACTGGAGCTAGCATCATGAAGTTTAATGCAAAAAATTAGCAATCTGAAAAATTCTGCATTTTCTTAGATTTTTAGCGAACCTGTGAGCTTATGCGATGGTGCCGCGGCATCTGTCGTGTGTCGTGCATCGTACATCTTGCGTCGTCTGTACGTTAACCATAGCTATCTCAAAAACAGCAGGAGCTAGCATCACAAAATTTTTTGCAAATCAGTCATCCAAAAAACTATATCGGATTTTGTTTATTTTTTGTCTAACTGCATTTTCTTAGATTTTATAGGGAAAAAGCTAAAAAAGCTTTAAAAATCTTCTTCTACGAAACTGTCCAGTCAAATTGTCCAATATTTCACAGAAATGATCCCTGGAAAAATCTTTCTCAAGTTTGTTCTAATGGTTCTGGTTCGAAGATTTTTGGCCAAGTTACAGGAGGTTGAACTTTGTTAACTGTGCATAAAAGCATATTAAAATTTAAATCTCAGAAACTGCTGGAGCTATCATCACCAAATTTTATGCCAACATTGGTCACATAGGTTTTATCTGAAATTGAGGTATTGGTGGCGCCACCTGCATCAGCCTTTTTTTTGTACGGGGTCATCAGTGCCTGTATCACACTGAGGGTCACAAAAATCTGCTTCTCTGAAACCATATGGCCAAAATGTTTAATATCGCACAGAAATGATCCTAGGGTAGTGCTTTCTGAACTTTATTCAAATGGTCTCTTTTCAGTGACTTTTGGCTAAGTTATGGGAAGCTGAATTTAGTCATATGCCATAACAGCCCATTTTAGCTCAGTGGCTACAAAGATCTTCTTCTCAAAAACCACTGGGCCAAATTCTAAAATCTCACACATTAAATATGCTCAGATGTTGATAATTCAAGTTTGTTCAAATGGTTTTGGTTCAGTGCATTTTGGCTGAGTTACGGGTAGCTGAACTTAGCCAGTTTGCTGTATCTTCCTATATGAGTTATAAACCTGCAAAACGTTTTTCGACTGATGCCACTGAAGTCAGTATGTTAAATATTTTACAAGAATAATCCCTACAATAATTTTTATAAGAATTGTCATTAATGGTTCCACATGAATGATTTTTGGCTGAATTATGGAGATTGAATTGAGTCATTTTACCATATATGTTAGCTGTGTGATGCTGTTACATCTAGCCTGGCACCAGTTTATCAGCATCTATTACATCATGCCACTTGACATTTAGATTTCAGGTTATCTTTGGTTAATATTGACAAGAAAGTTTTTTTAAAAGCTTTTAAAAAATTTAGATTTATGATTTAAGTTATTCATCATACTAGACAATGTTACAATCATGGATATTCAGCTCTCTTTGGCTATATAAAGACAACTGTACGTGGATTATAAATCATTGGTATCAGTACTCAACTTAATTCAAGAATTTGCCATCAATAAGATATATCTGTATTTTAATTTTGCATTCAGTATGCATCCCTTATAATTTTACATATATTCCTGATTTCTTTTTTTTATAAAAAGCCAGCTGAAAAGCATTTTGTATTGGGAAAATAAATTTCTCAGTTATTTCAAGTAGGGAACCACTTTTGTGTACAGATGCCAGCACTTGATTTACCAATGGCAGATTGCCAGTGCCTTGATGTTGGCCATTAGCCAAGATGATGTCAGCTCTATAAATAGTTTTAGCACAGTGCCAGGATTGGAAGAAGTGCAGCAAGGTATAGGTCAAGAGTTCACTCAGTGCAGTAGCTGCATTCTATTTATAGCTTTGGCAGACTGCTCACTGCATCATATTTGGCAACAAAGTTCAGCCTGAATCTATTTGGCAGACTGCCAACTGTTTCAGATTATGCAACAGGTCAAGAGTTCACTCAGTGCATCCAGGTACAGGTCAAAAGTTCACTCAGTCTAGCCAGGTGCAGGTCAAGAGTTCACTCAGTGCAGTAGCTTGAGGCAGCAATTTGTCACAGGTCACTCGGGGGCAACTGCCTTTCTCACCTAAGCCTTGTCAGCCCAGTGCATCAAACTGTTGGGAAGTTTGATGTATTTGACTGATATTTTGACCTATCTATGCATCTTTGATGGTATTCTCATTTACAAGAGGGGTGGTGCCACCTGACTTTTGCATTGTATGCGCCTGCTTATTTCTACAGAGGAATTTGATACATCAGCCTAAAATTGGGCATGTTAATACATATCAGGTAGCTTTATAGTGTACAAGACTGATGGCGCCACATACAGTGATTTTTGCACAGTGTATGTCCCTGCTTATTTCACAGGAGGGGTTTGTTGTATGTAAGACTGGTGGTGCCAGCTACAATCATTGTATCCACCAAAACAGCGTTTTGCGGATACTGTTTTCAGTCAGATGCAGACGCTGCCGCCATCGCCGCATAGGTTTCCGGAGAACTCCTCCATAACCACTGGGCAGAATTTTTTAAAATTCAGAATTATGATCAGTCACATGTGAACTGCTGCGCCCTCATTTTGGTTGACCTCTGACCTTTCCTCCCTGCCCAGCGTACATTTGTGCGTCTGTTTCCACACATAAACCCACATATCTCAGGAACCGTTAAGGCTAAAGATTTTGCACAAATGTAGCCCTTGAATAGCTTTATAACATACACTAAAAATGGTGGCGCCACCTGCCACCATTTTATATATTTATGTATATGCTGCAGACATTCAGGCTTATATATCAGGATTGGTTTGACATATCCCCCTGAAACTTTGCATGTGTATAGATCTCACATATCTCTTAATCATACACAAAATTGGTGGCGCCACCTGCCACCAATTTTGCACAGTGTCCGTCTGTTTCTCTGCCATGGGCTAAAATCACTCACATCTCAGTAGTGGTTTGACTTATCTGCCTAAAATTTTGCATGTTTATACATCTTGGACAGCTTTCTGGATTTTTTGGTAGGTGGTGCAACCTACATACACATTTCGGCTGCAGAAATCCAGGCTATAATGCAACACACCTCACTCAATTTACCCTTGCCACTCAATCCATGCCTCATTTCACCCTTCCTACTCTGTTTTTGGGATACATGTAGTCCCTTGTTGACTACCCATATTCTAGTTTTTGTGTTGTGTGCACCCATGCCAGAATTGCAGCAGTGATGTTTGTTTAATTGTTTCTTGTTCTAAGTGTTTATTACTTGCATTGTTCATATACATGTTACACATGTTCTTGAAAGGAATGGTCCAGCATTGAAGCATTATACCTGGTGTAATCTCATTGCACAGGTTCGCATTAGGCCTGTAGGCCTTGTTAAACTTAGATCATTGTTGATGGAAAAAGACTTTAAAGCCCCTTTTTAAAACTGGAGCGCCTTAATTTATTTGAAGTCAAGGGCATAAAAGATGCCAGGCCCCTTTCTGTTTGAATAACATAAATTCCCATTTATTATCATCATACTGTCATGTAATAAATACAAGTTATCAAATATATTGTTATTATAGTAAATGTACATGTATCAAAATATGGTTAGAAGCCAGACCCATATGCATGGCATGACAAAATATGTTTTGATAATTGTAAGAAGAAGACTAACCTTTGTTAATAGGAGTGTTAAATTTAATATCAGTGTGTCTCTAATTGAAACTGTTGACTTACCAGTAATTACAAATAATATGAAATTATGGTCTCATTTACATCAGTTAGTTTTAACCACCTTTTAATATATGGATCCAGATTTATTGCAATTCTGTCACTTCAATCTCTAAATACCCAAACTACCAGGCGCCTTAACTCTCGCCTAACAACCTTCCCCGCTTTGACGACAACCCCTGCTAAGATGACCACTTCTTTTGGTCCTGGACTAACATAGATCATCATAAAAACCTCCCTCTAACACTATCACCCAGCTAACAGGACCACTTGGGCTGGTCTTGCAGGTTGTTGAGTTAACAAGATTTCACTGTATATCAATTGTGTTTATTGAATCTGTTACTTAACTGGATATTAACTTGTATACTGTTTGTGACAGCCCACACGCAGAAGTTAAAACATGGCGTACCCAAGGGGGACAAGAAAAGGAAGAAAGAGGTGATGGCTGAGGTGGCAAGGTTAGAGGCTGAACTGGATGAAAAACAAGAAAAGGAACGACAGCAGTTCTCAGCATCACAGGCAGGTGACCATGAATCATTTGTAGTGCTGAGGCTGTCAATGTGAACCATAGCTCAGTTTCTCATTATGTCTAGGGCATGACATGATGTTTTCTGTATCATCGTCTGATAGCTGATCAATATAGATTATTCTTCCCTCAAATTATCCACACAAGTTGTTTCCACTGAGTTTTCAGAAGGGTTTGAGTGTAAAGGACCTTGACCTTGATGTTCAAGGTCAAATCTACGCAATTATGTGGGATTATTGTGACACACACCCTATAAGCTTGGAAGTACTAAAGTTTTTTACTTACATTTAAAAAAGTTTTTTCTGCCTTTTCCTCTGAGCAGTTGAAAATCTGGTGACTTTGACCATGATTTTCAAGGTCAAACCTGCAAATGTGTTTTTCCGAAAGCCTGAAACTTTTGAGAGAGTGCTGATTTCTTCCCCTCAAATTGGGAATTGCATGTGGTGGGGACATCTATCTTGTTTTGCAGGCCATTCTAGTTAGTGCAGAGCCCAATGAGATGTCTCTCTTTAACTTTCAGGTTAGCTTACTCCTTGAAGTTGTCTCTTGTCTTTCCAACTGTGCTTTGACAGGATGTTTGCAACTCCTTGGGCTGGATGCTAAAGTTTGTGTGTTGTCATCTTTTTCTGCAAGTTCATGTTGTATCCAAGATATCAACACAAAAATTGAATACTTGATTGTTAATTTAGGTGAAGATATTACACTTTGCATATGATATTACATATATGTTCCACAATAGTAACCATGTACAGTGTTGGAATGTATGGATGAGGCTCTGTCCGTATCTTCTGCTGCTAGGCCTTGATATTGTTGTAACTGAGGAGGAATCTATGCGAAGAGATGTAAACATATGTTATACGGATAAAAAAATTCTGTAGGTGTGAAAAGGATGCTGGGATTAAACAACTCGTACTAAAATCATTATCTATTCTTAATGTTATTAGGTAACAGAGAAGCAAGAAAGTGAACCAGAAAACACAGACAAGACAGAAATAACACAACCTGAAGTGAAGAAACTTTCAAAAGCACAGAAACGCAGGGTATGTTCATACATTTTGATTCTTTTGTTACCGCATGTGTGTATTTGTTCAGGGGAGAGGTATATTCTTGGTTTCAAACTCATATGTATTTTTTTTGTGTTTTTAGATAAAAAAAAATAACTACCAACTGTAATTGCTAAGTTTTTATCATGTGATCAAGTCCAGGAACATCCAGGATTTTTATTTGAAGACATAATTGGACTTCACTGCTTTTGAAAAGATACTATTGCAGTACGAGGAATTACTCGTGACATTTGAATATTAGCCTCAGGAGAACTTTCAAAACAAATCTCAGGTGCATAGAACAGGTTTTAGTTGTCAAACATAACATTTGCAACTAAATTTAACTTAACCTTCGACTCTTATAGAAAATAAAGCAATCAAGTGAAAAAAAAGCTAATACATAAATCAGGGTTCTCTTATGCTTAAAATCCTTGAAAACATTTTAATATTATTTAAAGGATTCAAAAGTGCTTAACATCAGTCAGTACTTAAAAATTTCCTTGAAGAGCACATGAAAGTTCCCTATAATGGATGCTTATAGCAGACTCAGAGAAGCATTGCCAGCTGCAGCCTGTTAACAGACATCTCATTAGTTTTTAAACTGGATGGAAGCAATGAGTAACAAAGGCCTAGAGGCACAAATAGTCCCCCGCCATATGTTTAAATAGGAAAGTGTGGCATCAGTGATTAAATAAAAAAAGACCAATTTGGAGCAAAGTCATTAATCACAGGTGGCTCCACCTGAAGGTTTTAATCACATGTTTGTCTTTCAGGAGAAGAAAGCAGCAGAAGAACGAGAGCGTGCCGCCAGAATAGAGCAAGCAGAAATAGATAACATCAACTGTGCCAGAAACGTGGAGGCGGCAAAAATAAAGAAGATACTGAATGAAATGACACTCAGGGTTCATGAGGTAATAAAAGTGGCTATTGTCCATAAACCATCCCCAGATGCACAGACATTAATCCTTTACTGCCTTTACTGTATATGGGCACCCTCCTGTCAGCACCTGTTAACCCTTTATTGTATGTGGGCACCCTCCTGTCAGCAATTGTTAACCCTTTACTGTCCATGGACACCCTCCTTTCAGCAAATGTTAATCCTTTACTGTCTGTGGGCACCATCCTTTCAGCAAAAGTTAACCCTTTACTGTATGTGGGCATCCTCCTTTCAGCAAATGTTAACCCTTTACTGTCACTGGACATCCTCCTTTCAGCAAATGTTAATCCTTTACTGTCTGTGGCATGTTCCTTTCAGCAAATGTTAACCCTTTATTGTATGAAGGCACCCTCCTTTAAGCAAATGTTAACCCTTAACTTTCACTGAGCATCCTCCTTTCAGCCAGTGTTAACCTTTAAATGTCCATGGACACCATACTTTCAGCAAATGTTAACTATTTTCTGTACAGGGGCACCCTCCTGTCAGCAAATTTTTACCCTTTACTGTCTGCGCACACGCTCCTTTCAGCAAATGTTAACCCTTTACTGTATGTGGGCACCCTCTTTTCAGTAAATGTTAACCCTTTACTCTATCTGGACACCCTATTTTCAGTAAAGGTTAACCCTTTACTGTCTGTTTGCACCCTCCTTTCAGCAAATGTTAAACTTTTAATGTCTGTGGGCATGTTCCTTTCTGCAATGTTAACCCTTTACTGTCTTTGGGCACCCTCCTTTCAGCAAACGTTAACTCTCTACTGTCTATGCACACCCTCCTTTCAGCAAATGTTAAGCTTTTACTGTCCTTGGGCACCCTCCTTTTGGCAAATGTTAACCCTTTACTGTCTGTGGGCACCCTCCTCTCAGCAGATGTTAATGTGACTTACCAAAAATCTTATGGATTTTCATTAAACTCATACGTATTTACCAATTGAGTTTCTAACCTGAATTACCTTCTGAACAAAATTCATGCATATTTAATGAGTTCAGAGGTCACCAGATAACAATTGGCATATTATGCAAGTTTCTGGTGCTTCCCCTTCTTTTAATTTGATCTTTGAGATGATAAAATTATTTATTTGATTTCAGATTCCTTCTGATGGAAATTGGTAAGTAACCATGTTTGGTGTTTTTATTTCTCTGTATGTGGTCCACAATAGTTTGTAAATTAACAGCAACTTAAGGCCAAAACAAAAGGTATGGTTCTCAGGCACTTTTCTGTAAGTCAACTGAGGTATAGGAATGGCGCTTTATCCGTCGTCTGTCCGGCCGTCTGGCCGTCCAGCTGTCCGTTAGCAGGGCACAAATCGTAACTGCTGGACCAAAAAACTTCTAAGTTAATATCCAGGGAGGTCAATAAAAAATCTCCGAGGAAACCTGAAATTAGGTCAATGCAACCTATATCCTCCGAGCTATGGGGCTTGAAGGTACCCCCAGAATAATCAAAAATATAATACAAAACCTCCAATATCTTGATAATTAATGCATGGATTGTCATATATCTTCCCTTGAATATTGACCATGACTAGTTTTGCCAGTTTCCGAAAAGTGGTGGTGCCACCTGTATTTTTTGTTATTTTAACGAATATTTTAAAACTTTTTTTACTATAAAATGACAACAATCATGTCAGTTTCTCAGCTGTAAATACATCTTGTGTCCCAAAACCTGGTGTGTTTATTGATCACAAGTGGATGCCATATAGTTATCACCCTGTCTGTCTGTCTGTTTGTCTGTCTGTCCATCTGTCCATCAACACAAATTTGTTTCCAGATGATAACTCCAGGTTGTATTGACACATGGATTTCAAACTTGACTTACATATGGCCCACCACTAAAACAAAACCTCTATGATTTTGGGGTCATGAGGTCAAAGGTCAAGGTCACAGGACTCACTTTTTTAGCGAACCTGTGAGCTTATGCGATGGTGTGGTGGCGTCCGTCGTCTTCGTCCATCGTCTGTACGTTAACCCATACTATCTTGAAAACGGCGAGAGGTAGCATCACGAAATTTTATGCAAAATATTAGTCATCTAAAAAACTATATCGGATTTTGCTTACTTTTCGGCTAACTGCATTTTCTCAGATTTTATAGGGAAAAAGCTAAAAAAGCTATAAAAATCTTCTTCTCCGAAACTGTTCAGCCAAATTGTCCAATATTTCACAGAAATGATTCCTGGAATAATCTTTCTCAAGTTTGTTCGAATGGTTTAAGTTCGGTGATTTTTGGCCGAGTTACAGGAAGTTGAACTTAGTCATCTGTCCATAAAAGCATACTAAAATTACAATCTTAGAAACGGCTGGAGCTATCATCACCAAATTTTATGCCAATGTTGTTCACATGAGACATATCTGAAATTGAGGTATTGGTGGCGCCACCTGCATCGATCTTTTTTGTACGGGGGTCATCAGTGCCCGTATCATACTGACGGCTACAAAAAACTTCATCTCTGAAACCATATGGCCAAATAGTTTAATATCGCACAGAAATGATCCTAGGGTAGTGCTTTCTGAAATTTGTTCAAATGGTCTCAGTTCAGTGACCCTTGGCTGAGTTATGGGAAGCTGAATTTAGTCATATGCTGTAACAGCCCATTTTAGCTCAGTGGCTACAAAGATCTTCTCCTCAAAAACCACTGGGCCAAATTCTTAAATCTCACACATTAATTATTCTTACATGTTGATAATTCAAGTTTGTTCAAATGGTTTTGGTTCAGTGATTTTTGGCTGAGTTATGGGAAGCTTAACTTAGCCATTTTGCTGTATTTTCCCATATGAGTTATAAACCTGAAAATTTTTTTTTGACTGACCCTACTGAGGCCAATTTGTTTAATATTTTACAAGAATAATTCCCTGAATAATTCTTATAATAATTGTCTTTTATGGTTCCAAAGAATGAATTTTGGCTGAATTATAAAGGTTCAATTGAGTCATTTTACCATATATGTTAGCTGTGTGAAGCAGATACACAGATACATCTAGATACATCTAGACTGGCACCAGTTTATCAGCATTTATTACATCATGCCTCTAGACATTTAGATTTCAGGTTATCTATGGTTAATATTGAGAAGAATGTTTTTTAAAAGCTTTTAAAAAATGTTGATTTATGAATTTTAGATATTCCTCATGCCAGGCAATGTTTACAATCACAGCTATACAGCTCTCTGTGGGTATATAAAGACGGCTGTACATGGATTATTAATAATTGGTATCCATAGTCAAATTAATTCAAGATTTTGCCATCAGTGAGATGTATCTGTATTAATTTTTAGTGAACCTGTGAACTAATGCGATGGTGTGGCGGCGTTTGTCTTCTGTATGTTTACCCATACTATTTTGAAAATGATTTGAGCTAGCATCATGAAATTTAATGCAAAAAAATTAGCCATCTGAAAATTTTCTTAAATTTTATAGAGAAAAAGCTAAAAAAAACCTTTAAAAATCTTCTCTGAAACACTCAAGCCAAATTGCTCAATATTTCACAGAAATAATCTTTTATACCATCTCCCTCAATTTTGTTCAGGAAGTTGAACTTAGTCATCTGTCCAAAAAAGCATAGTAAAATGAGTCTCAGAAACAGCCAGAGCTATCTTCACCAAATTTTTTGCCAGTGTTGGTCACATGAGTCATATATGAAATTCAGGTATTGGTGGCGCCACCTGAATTGACCTATTTTTGTACGGGGGTCATTGGTCATCTGTACATTAATCCATAATTTCTCAGGAATAGCAGGAGCTACCATTCCCAGATTTTATGCAATAATCTGTCACATATCAAATTTTGTGGGATTCAGCTTATTTTTATGCCCCCGCAACAAAGTGGCCGGGGCATATAGTTTTACCGTCCTTCCGTCATTCCGAAATCAAACAGTTGTACGTATTTTTTTTCGCAATGCCTGCAGATATTGGCCTGATTTTTGGTGTGTGGGCAGATATAGACCAGTTACAGATCGAGTTCGCATTTCGTCCTGGTTGACCTATTTTTGACCGTTTTACGGCTCCTGAACATAGAAAATTTCATGAAAAATATGAAATTTCATGACAAATACACATGTACAGACTTTATTTCGCAATGCCTGCAGATATTGGCCTGATTTTTGGTGTGTTGGCAGATATTGACCAGTTACAGATAGAGTTCGCATTTCGTCCCGGTTGACCAACTTTTGACTGTTTTATGGCTTCTGAACATAGAAAATTTCATGTAAAATATATATTTTCATGACAAATACACTTGTACAGACTTTTCTTGACAATACCTGCAGATATTGGCCTGATTTTTGGTGTGTGGCCAGATAATGACCAGTTACAGATAGAGTTCATGTTTTGTCCCAGTTGACCTATTTTTGACCGTTTGACAGTGCTCTAACATAGAAAATTTCATAAAAAGGTGCACATGTATGGACTTTTTTTCGCAGTGCCTGCAGATACAGGCCTGATTTTTGGTGTGTAGGCAGATAATGACCAGTTACAGATCGAGTTCTTGTTTTGTCTCAGTTGACCTACTTTTGACCATTTGACTGCTCCTGAACATAGAAAGTTTCATGAAAAATCTAAATTTTCATAACAAATGCATATGTACTGACTTTTTTTCCTCAATGCCTGCAGATACCACCCTGATTTTTTTTGTGTGGGCAGATAATGACAGTTACAGATCGAGTTTGCGTTTCATCCCGGTTGACCTACTTTTGATTGTTTTACGGCTCCTAAACATAGAAAATTTCATGAAAGACAGAAATTTTTATGGAAAATGCACGTGTATGGACTTTTTTTCACAATGCCTGCATATACTGGCATGATTTTTGGTGTGTTGCTTGATAATGACCCGTTACAGATCGAGTTTGCATTTTGCCCTTGTTGACCTACTTTTGCCCATACGACACCTCCTGAACTTAAAAAATTTTCCAAATTTTACAAATGTTTCTAATTTGCCCAAGGCAGGGGCATTCGTGTCGTTCCGACACATCTAGTTTTGCTATCTGCATTTACTTAGATTTTATAAGGAAAAAGCTGGCAATATTTTAAAAGTCTTCTTCTTGTAGACGGTCCAGCCAAATTGTTAAATATTTTACATAAATGATCCCAGAGGCAAGCCCTCTCAAGTTTGTTCAAATGGTTTGCATTTGGTGAATTTTAGTGGAGTTACACAAATTTGAACAGTCATTCGGCCAAGTAAGCATACTGACATAGTACTCTCAGAAATGACAGAAGCTAGCATTACCAGGTATTGTGCAAATGTTGGTCACATGACTCATATTTGAAGTTGTAGATTTAGTGGTGCCACCTACATTGACCTGTTTTTTATGGGCAAAAAAACTCTTTTAGCCTCTTTCAGCTTAATGATGAAACTGTCAAGTTGAATTGTTCAATTTTTCAAAAGAATTATCCTAGGACATGATTCTTTCAATCATATCCGAATATACTGAGTTTGTTGATTTTTGGTTGAGTTGTGAAAAGCTTAAGTTGGTCTTATGGTCATTATTATGTCTTTTTCAAACTGAGGACTGCAATAGTGTTCTTCTACAAAATTATTATTTCAATTATATCTTCTGTAACATTGCACAAAAATTATTCTTAGGTGGCCTTTGTTCAAATTAACTAGAATGATTTTTGGCAGAACTAAATCTGTTTCAGATTTGGGAACAGATCAAGAGTTCATTAAGTACAGCCAGATATAGGTCAAGAGTTCAATCAGTGCAGCCAAGTACATGGCATGTGATCACCTCATGGGTGACATGTGAACACCTCATGGGCACCATGTGATCACTTCATGGGTGTCAAGCCCCTCAGGGTAGGGCCCCTGCATGAGCTTATGCAATGGTGTGGCTACTATTTCAGATTTGGCAACAGGCTAGAGGTCAGTCTGGATCTATTTATAGCTTTGGCAGACTCCCAACTGTATCAGATTAGGCAACAGGTCAAGAGTTCACTCAGTGCAGCCAAGTATGGGTCAGGAGTTTACTCAGTGCAGTAGCTGCATTCTATTTATAGCTTTGGCAGACTGCCAACTGTGTCAGATTATGCAACAGGTCAAGAGTTCACTCAGTGCAGCCAGGTAGAGGTCAAAAGTTCACTCAGTCTAGCCAGGTGCAGGTCATGAGTTCACTCAGTGCAGTAGTCTGAGCAAGCAATTTGTCACAGTTCACTCGGGGCAACAGCCTTTCTCACCTAAGCCTGGTCAGCCCCATGCATCAGACTCAAGGTAAGTTTGATGTATTGGCCTAATATTTTGACCTGTCTCTGTGTCTTTGATGGTTTTCTCGCTCACAAGACAGGTGTCGCCACCTACCATGACTTTTGCACACGTTTTTCTCAGGAGGGGTGTGATATATCAGTCTGAAATTGGGTGTATGTATATATCTCTGATAGCTTCATTGTATACAAGACTGGTGGTGCCAGCTACAATCTTTTTAGTGTTGTGTGCACCTATGCAAGAATTTCAGCAGTGATGTTTGTGTAATTGTTTCTTATTCAAAATGTTTAGTACTTGCATAGTTCATATACATGAAAAGTAATGGTCCAGCATTGAAGCATTACACCTGGTGTATTTCCCAATGCACAGGTTCGCATTAGGCCTGTAGGCCTTGTTAAAAAGATTATAGCTGCATTTTAAGCCAAGCTTTTCATCCCATACTTTCCATTTTGCACATTTAGCTGACTTGCCAGTATTGAGAGAGCATAAATGAATTTGGGGTCACATAGTCAAAGGTCAAGGTCACAGGGCCATCTGTTTACAAATTAGTTTCCAGATGATAACTCCAGTTTAGTTTGACATAATGGTTTCAAACTTAACTTATATATGACTCACCACTAAAGTAAAAACCATGTGGATTTTGGGGTCCAACGGTCAAAGGTCATGGTCACAGGACTCATTTCTTTAAAAAGAATGCATATGCATTTGAAACTAAACTTGTCATCCAAAACCTCCCATCTTCAAGATATTGCTAACCTGCCAATAGGGGAAGATTCTGTTCAATTTTGGGGTCATGAGGTCAAAGGTCAAGGTCACAGTACCCACTTATTTAGAAAGATTGTGGATGCATTTTAAGCCAAACGTTTCATCCAAAACCTTCCATCTTGCACATGTAGCTGAGCTGCCAATTGGGGAAGAAACTGATTGATTTGGGGGTCACAAGGTCAAAGGTCATCATCACAGGGGCCCATCTGTCCACATATTTGTTTCTGGATGATAACTCCAGTTTGGATAGACATATTGGTTTCAATTTTGTCTTATATATGACCCACCAATAATGAAAGAACCCTTTTGATTTTTGGGTCATAAGGCCAAAGGTCAAGGTCACAGGACCCACTTCTTTAAAAGATTGTTGATCAATGTATCTTTAGGCAAACTTTCTGTCCCAAACATTCTATCCTCCAGATGTTGCTCACCTGCCAATAGTGGAAGTAACTTGTAGATTTTGGGGTCACAAGATCAAGGTCATGGGGGCCATCAATCCACATATTAGTTTCCAGATGATAACATCAGTTTGGTTTGAAATATTGGTTTCAAACTTGACTTATAAATGGCCCACCACTAAAGTAATAACTGTTGATTCTGGGGTCATGAGATCATAGGTCAAGGTCACAGGACCCACTACTTTAGAAAGATTGTGATTGCAATTTAAGCCAAACTTTTCATCTCAATTTTTCCATCATCAACATGTGGTGCACCTGCCAAAAGGGGAAGTTTCCTTTTGATTTTGGGGTCACAAGGTTAAGGTCACAGGGCCAATCCATTCACAAATTAGTTTATGGATGATAACTCCAGTTTGGGTAGACAGGTTGGCTTCAAACTGATCACAGGACCAGTATTTTGGAAAACCTCATAAACATATATCCTTATAGACAAATGCAGCTGAGCGTTGAGACCCCTGGGTCCCTAGTCTCAGAAATCAGTGTGGGTGGGCGATATTCTATTTTTACCTTTTTTCGTATGATCAGGGAAAAGTATGAAATTACCAGATTTTTTTTCATAGACAGATAAAAGCACTTCATTAAGGAAATCTTATCAAAATTGTATTATTATATCTTCTTGAAAGATGAAAATCAAAGTAAAAATATTGATGTGGGAGGTTTAAATTGATGCAGGTGGTGCCTGAGAACCATACCTTTTATTTTTTTTGACCTAACAGAGATAATTTTTTGCATGTACTTGTTGCTCCAGTAGGACAACTAAAATGGTCTGTGTCTGTTCATCTGTTTGTCTCACCACCATATTTTACTAAATATCTCTTAAAACCCCTGCAGGCAATGCTGCTTTTTGTCACCAAATTTTGCAGAATTACTCTTCACATGTTTCTTTCTTATCACTGTATCTTTCATATAAAAAATTGCAGTTCATGTCAGGTCAGAAGAACAAGGGGAATTAAATGAATAGGATTGAGTTTGATTATTTATAAATTCTCTAGTGTATTCTGTGAAATTTAAATTATAATATAAATGTATCATAAATAATATATCAGTTATGACTCATCAAATCTCTTTGGAAGGGCTGCAACTATTGGTACTGTGGCTGGTAAAGATGCTATAGATATAGATGTTTATGTATTTTCAGTTTCACTATTTTGTTTAATGACCACCCACCCTCATGCACAATATGTCAGGGAGTGAGTATTTGACTCCTGGGTCTCTTGTTAATCACCGTTATGTCTTCATGTTCACTTTATTCTAATTGTGATGAGCAGAAAAAAAACTCATTTATTTAAATATCTGTGTGTCAAACATTATTAATTTTAATATTAACTTGATTTTTCCAGTGAAATACACAGCTTCATGTTTATGTTAAATTTTGCAGTTTGTATGCAGCCGTCAGACACCAGCTATCGCTCAGAGACACTGATGTGAGTAGTTACTGCTGGTTCATAGGAATAGTAGAAAATAGAGGCTTAGAATGTTTTTTATTATGTTTTAGCTCATTTCCTTCACTAACATATCAATCTACCTCACTGCTAATGTATATACATTGTATTAAGAGCAGATGTCAGTTGAAACTACACAAACCTCTGTAACCTTACAGAATTCATCTGGGTCATCACCTTTTCAATTATGGAAAACATATTTTTAAAAAAGAAGACACCTTTTTTCACTTATTTATGATTAGTGCCTAATTTTGTGTGACATTGTCCATAAATCATTGAATCCAACTTAAAAAAGCATAAGATGAACCAGAGTGAAAGTCCTAAAAGAAATTGTATACAATAACAGTGTTCTGATATCTCACCTATAATAAGTTATCTTAAATAAGTATTAAGTATGATACTGATGTACCACCCAACTATGCACTGAGGTATGAAACTTTGTATTTCTTTATTTCAGAGGTCTGTTTCTGATCTTCGACACCAAGCCGCTGAACACATACGGAGTCACTCAGATGATTTTCTACCCTACCTCACAAACCCTAATACTGGAGACCCTCTGTCCTCTGGTGGGTTCATACTAAAAACAAAATCTTTTTTTGCTTCCACCAGGAGGGTATGTTCATTCCCGTTTGTGTGTTTATTTGTGTGTGTTTGTTCACATCATAACTCACGCAATCATGAACAGACATTGTCAGGGCACCTCAAGGAATGGGAAAATGAAGAATCAGTTGATTTGGTGTGGGTCTTGCACATAAACTGTATCCAGAAAGGACTTCCAAGAATATTCACAAATACGCAGTCATACATGCACCTTTGAACATGGAAATGTGGGGCAATAAGTGAATGAAAATGCGGGTTGCAAAGTACCCTACATTTAAGACTGCCCATATTGTGGAGGTCTGCATTCCTTAGAATGTGTATTTCTAGTTTTATATGTCAGATAAGCAAGAAGTAACTTCATTATTGTATCCTCAGAGTCTTTATTTTTTTATTTAATACTGAAGAATTTCAGATGTCAGACAGTTGAATGGATATAAATTTACTTGTGTTCTGTTATTATACTAGTATGCTGTTTTTGCACATTGTTGTATTATACTTTTTATGTTTAACTCTCATTGTTATTTTTAAATGCAGTGATACAGTTTTATTTTAAAGTTTATACTTTTGTTTTGCAGATGAATTTGATAAATACTGTGATGATATAGAGCACACTATAGCCTGGGGTGGTCAACCAGAAGTAAGTTTTTGTTTAATACAGCTGCTCATTATTGTTATAGTTGTACATAAACTATCAATAAAAGTTAATCAAGTGAGCTATGATGACACTTTAAGAGTTTTATATTTGTAAATGCACCATGCCTGGCAAATTTATGGTTTTTATGTGCCACTCATATAACCAAAAACTATATTTGAGAAGGGTTATCTAATGCATTTTTCATTTGAAATTTGAGGTACATTATTTTTTATATTTGTTTAATACCCTTTTCAGTATTCACAGCAGATATAAGGTTTTTATCAATGCTGTCATTGGTATTCTTTATATTCATTTAGATAAGAGCCCTGGCTAATGTACTAAAAACACCAATACAAGTGGTACAAGCAGATACACCAAAAGTAGTCATAGGAGAAGAGTTCAAAGAGGACTGTCTAACATTATCGTAAGTTGTCTTTATCTTTAATGTATAAGGGTGTGTTTAAATATGTGTAACCAAAATGAAGACAGTCTCTATTTATCCATTCCATGATATATGTGGCAATGAATTATACAGATATTGAAAATAAATCTCTGAAACTTTTTTGATAGGAGACTAGAATTCAGGAACTTTAAAAAAAACACTTACTGTTCACAGAGCTTTGTCTCCTCCAAAAGCAAACGTTCAGGTCCATATGACTAAAATATACAGTTTGACTGCACATAGATTTGAAATCATAATTTCTATTTAGTGAGTAGATATACTGGACCATGTTTATGAAGTTAAAATAAGGATTTGAAAGAGGGTATATTAATGATACTGCTGTGGCATCACCCACCCAAAATTTGTTTGTTAGCCTTTCCAGAAGAATCATTTTTTTTCATTCTACGGAAAGGGATTAACATTTTCTGAGATATTTGTCATTGCAAAATTATAGGCACATTGATAAAAAATATGAATAAATTGTTCCATATAAATAGAGATTAATTACACAGAATAGTCATGTCTTGACGAGTTCCTATTTTATTTTTCAAACAGATACCACCGTCATGAGTTTGGCCTAGGAGAACATTACAACTCGGTCATACCAAGAACAGCAGAAAATGATGAAGAGGAATTCAGTTAACAGAAATTATAAATGTGATAGTCTGAGATTACTCCCATATGTCCATTTTTGAAAAATTTGAAAAAGACAGTGATCGATTTTGTCAGAGTAAGGTTTCTGATACTGACAGTGTAGTTGGTGATAAGTGCTGATCTGCTGAAAAATTGTCACTTTTATTACTCAAGCTTAATTCCCTAGTCATACACCAAAATGCAGGTCTGTTGAAAAGTTTTCACTTTTATTACTCAAGCTTTTCCCTGGTCATACACCAAAACGGATACCCTTTAGGATTTCCCTATATACACATTGTGGCCCATTATGTACAACCATAGTTCAAGTTAAACATCTGTTCCTCAAATTCTTTGTATTAAAATCTGGAAATGGATGGATAAACCTTGATTGTGCATAGCATGGTAAATGTGCACTAAAACCATGTAATTATTTATTGCATACTAACCTTTTAATAAAATGAAAAAATGTGCGATACTTGAGGTTGGTTTTTCAACATTCAGTCTGAAAGTGCAAAATTGGCCAAGAATAAATTGAAGATGGGTTATATCTAGTAGCAGGCCGATCATGGAGTTTTTTTGCAAGTCAGTAGGTTTGCTGCAACTTTCAAGCGCTCATTCACGAAAGGCAACTATCGATTACATCATACTCATGATTGTTTTTACCAGTATGTCTTTAGTTATAGGGAAAAATTACTCTTCCATTTTTTACAACATTCTGCGCTTCATATAATGAGTTTGTGTTCCCAAATAACCTCCGTATATATCTGAGTATGACACAATAGATGAGAGAATGGAGGACTTATTAAACCTATGTGAACTGGCAGGGAGCTGCAGAATTAGCAGAGAGTTTTCTAACGAGATGTTCATTGCGAAATATGGGCGGTATGGAGTTAAAATGCTCCATAATGCTCCAGGTCTATGCCAGTTTTGCAAGATTCTCTTAGAAACAATCTCCTCAACTGATGTCAGGTACCGCTGCCGCACGAGTAATTATATTTTTAGCTTTCAATTTCTTATTTTTTAATTTTTACCAAAAATTATATGGGCCTGTAATTTTTCTGGCAAGCCTGTGAAACCAGTATACATGTCGGCAGTCATCATAATTGCTATAAAATGAAAGTCCTGATAGTGAAATTAAAATGAAGTCCTGATAGTGAAGTTAAAATGATATGCGGGAGTTTTAATGAGGGCCAGCAAGTAGATGTCCTGGACTGTGGTTTAATTGATTACTATAATTAATTAAAATGAAACTTTGAATAGCATATCTTAGTGATAAAAGGAAAATATAAAAAAGGCAAAAACTTCTTTTCGTCAGGTAGAATTACTGAGACATGCAGGCTTGGTTAAGAGAGTACAGTTTCACAGATAATTGCACGTCTTTATATTTTTCTGAACTGATTAATAATGATCGATTATGAAAAAGGAACCGACTACGACCACTAGTTATATCATTGATTTTTAGCGAACCTGTGAGCTTATGCGATGGTGCGGCGGCGTCCGTCGTAAGTCCTGCGTCGTCTGTACTTTAACCATAGCTATCTCAAAAATGGCAGGAGCTAGCATCACCAAATTTTTTACAAATAATCAGTTCTATCGGATTTTGTTTATTTTTTTTCTAACTGCATTTTCTTAGATTTTATAGGGAAAAGGCTAAAAAAAGCTTTAAAAATCTTCTTCTCTGAAACTGTCCAGCCAAATTGTCCAATATTTCACAGAAATGATCCGTGGAATAATCTCTCTCAAGTTTTCGAATGTTTCAGTTTGGGGATTTTTTGCCAAGTTACAGGAGGTTGAACTTAGTCATCTGTCCAAAAAAGCACACTAAAATTAAAATCTCAGAAACGACTGAAGCTATAATAACCAAATTTTATACCAATGTTTGTCACATATGTCATATCTGAAATTGAGGTAGTGGTGGCGCCACCTACATTGATCTGTTTTTTACAAGCGAAAATGTAATTTTAAACTCTTCTAGCTTATACACTGATTTATGATGAAACTGTTAAGCTGATTGGTTTAAACTTTACAAGAATTATTCTATGGTAGGGTTCTGCCAGTTTTATAAGAATAGATTGGGTAAATACTGCTTTAAAAAAGCATTGTAGCCAATTGAAAAAAGGCTTTCTGTGTTTGAAAACAGATTTGACAACATGCTGAGTTTCAGCAGCCAAGTCAAGAGGTCACTCATTACAACCAGGTGGGGTCCAGACATCACCATGGCAACTGACCTGGCTCTGGTGGGTGTCTAGACAATGTGTCTAGACGTCTTGACACAATGTCAAAACGCAGAATTCCCAGATTATTGGAACTATATCTATCGTCTGTCTGAAAAAACTTGGTTTGCATTTTTAGCGAATCTGTGAGCTAATGCAATGGTGTGGCGTCTTCCGTTGTGCATCGTGCGTCATAGCTATCTCAAAAAGGGCAGGAGCTGGCATCACCAATTTTTTAGCTCAGCTGACTTTCAGTCATGCTGGGCTATAGCGATGGGTCTTTGTCCGTCGTCCTTCCGTCTGTCCATCCGGCCGGCCGTCCGGCCGGCCGTCCGTCCGTTAGCAGGGCACAAATCGTAACCGTAGGGGCTAGGGCCATGAACCCTATGCAGTCTTAGAGGTTATAAAAAGATCTCCTTGCAAACCTAAAATTAGGTCACTGCGACCTATATTCTCGAAGTTATGGGGTGTGTTTGCACCCCCCAGAAATAACTCTTTGAGACAAAATTTTCATCCCAAACCTTCCATCTTTCACATACAGCTCACCTACCAACAGGGGAAGAACCATATTTTTTTTAGGTCAAAAGGTCAAAGGTCAAGGTCACAGGAGCCTCTTCTTTGAAAAGCCTGTGGATGCATTTTAAGCCAACCCTTTCATCCCAATTCTTTGATTTTTCACGTATAGCTCACCTACTAAGTTGGAGAAGAATCCTATAGATTTTGAGGTCACAAGGTCAAAGGTCAGGGTCACAGGATCCACTTCTTTGAAAAGGTTGTGGACACATTTCAAGCTAGACTTTTCATTCCAAACCTTCCAGCACTGATATCGCTTCTCTGCCAACAGGGGAAAAGACCTGTTGATTTTGAGGTCAAAGGTCAAGTTCACAGCACCCACTTCTTGCGTGGAGTCATTTTCAGGCAAACTTTTCAATCTGTACCTTCCATCTGTCATATATGGCTTACCTACCAATAAGGGAAGAAGCCTATTGATGTTGAGGTCAAAAAGTCAAAGGTCAAGGTCACAATATTTAATTGTTCTAAATGCTTGTGAGCATATTTCAACTGTAACTGTTCAACCCAAACCTTCAGTCTTTCACATATGCCACATCTATGCATCACTCAGTTTGACTCAAACTTCATATTTATGGGTCTTTTTGCTTGAATAAATAACTTATTGATTTTGGGGTCAGCTGGTCAGCAGGTTAAATGTTGCAGGTCAAAGTTATTCACCCATTGGTTGCCAAGTAATTACACCAGATTTAAGTGATCAGTAGTTACCCATCATTTAGAAAGAATCCAGTTGATATATGGGCAAAAGGCCAAGGTCATAGGTCAGGGATGTTCACAATTACTTATTTTATAGACCATCTCTATTTTTCTTGTATATATAACCATCCCACTCCAGCTGGTACATCTCCCTTTGGGCTGTAATTGTAAGTGACACTGGTGACATATGACTCCCTTTTGTATCAGCCTATTAAGTGATAAGGCTCAGTGATAAGTACCTCCTTACTTCATAACAAAAACACTGTTGTCAGAATGCTTCAGCCAGGCATTAAGACTATGAGAGTATAGTATTAAGGTTTAGCTACTGATTTATAAGATGATGGGAACATTTTGCAGTTTATTTTATGGAATCCTAGCAATAAACTTAGTTTCCTAGATATCTGAATATTTTAATATATATCACCACATATAAAAGCAAGTGTTTGTTCTCATAATATGTGGATGTGTACCTTGATTTAGGATGGCTTTTTGTTTTATTTCAAGACTCTTAGTCATGCTTTCTGCATTTCTTTTCTTTCAGGTTTGGCAGTTTACCTACCCTGCTGACCCCATTGAAAAGCAGAGTGATAAAAATTATTGGACTTACACTTTTTACAATTGCATATCTATAAATCTGATATGAGGGCCTGGACATGCCTTTTGAATTATTTTAGGCATTCATTACTGGATAATTTGCCCAAGTTTGGTCTCTTATTGGAGAATGTGGGATATCAAATGTCATACTTGTCAGAAATCCATAATGTCTGCCAGTTAGCCACCTTAGAAATTCTTTCTTCAGTGCAGTTTCAGTAATTTTTCTTTAATGTTTGGTCCGATTTAGAGAATGTTTGTTGTCTGATTTCAGACTTGTCAGAAGTCCAATATGGCCACCAGGCAACCATCTTTTAATTCCTTTTGATCATATTATCTCAAGAACAGTTAAAGTGAATGCAGTTGGATTATATTTATGTAATCTTGTAAAGGATTGGGTCAAATATTTCTGAATAAATATTACCATCATTTATAAAAGTGCAGTACAGTTGGCTTGTATTGAATAAAAATTCATACAGAAGCACCTGTTTCTCAATAATTCTTGCATGTATTTCCTTGATAATTGCTATATATTTTGATCTTATATTTTCCCTTCGTGGTGTTCCTTTGAGACTGACAGGTTTCAAGCAAGCTGTTGGAATAGTTCCTGATAGCTTAACAATCATGCATTTTCCTCAGACCATCAATTCACTGTGTTTTAACCAGACATAGGTGATATATATTTCTGTTGTCATAGAAAATTTTCAACAAATTGGCAAATTGGTTCTTCAAAATTTGACTGGAAGTTGTGAATCTCAGTCCATGATGTCACAGGTCATGCTTGGCAGCTGAGCGTCATGACCCATGGGTCACTTGTTTTACGAAAGATTTGTCATCTAAAAAATTATCCGATTTTTAGCGAACCTGTGAGCTTATGCAATGTTGCTGCATGGTCCATTGTGCAAAAATAAGTATGCGTCCGTCGTCTCTAGTTAAATATTCCTATCTCAAAAATGGCAGGAGCTAGCATTACCAAATTTTTTGCAAATAATCAGTCATCCTTTGTTTTATTTTTTTCTAACTGCATTTTCTTCGATTTTTGAACAGCGTCCATTTGTTCATCTGCCTTGGGATAAAAACACTCATATCTCTGCATTGGTTGGACTTATCGACCTGAAATTTTGCATCTGTATACATCTTGGACAGCTTGATTTTATGACAGGTGGCGCCACCTACATCACGTTTAAGCTGCAGACATCCAAGCTTATATCTCAGGACTGGTTTGACATATCCTTATGAAATAGTGCATGTGTTTAGATCTCCCATAGCTCTTTATCATATGCAAAACAGGTGCCGCCACCTGCAACCATTTTTGCACAGTGTCCTTCTGTTTGTCTACTGTAGGATAAAATCACTCATATCTCGGCAGTGGTTTGACTTCTATCCCTAAAATTTTGCATGTATATACATCTTGGATAGCTTTCTTGATTTTGTGGCAGGTGGGGCCACCTACTTTCCTGTTCAGTCTGCAGACATCTAGGCTTATATCTCATGACTGGTTTGACGTATACTCCCAAAATTTTGCATGTGTATAGATCTCACATAGCTCTTTATCATACACAAAATTTGTGGCGCCACCTGCCACCATTTTTGCACAGCATCCGTATGTTTGTCTGCTGTGGGCTAAATTCACTCATCTCTCAGTAGTGGTTTGATTTATCTGCTTATAATTTTGCATGTTTATACATCTTGCATAGTTTTCTCGGTTTTGTGGCAGGTGGCGCACCTACATTTATGTCACCTACATTTATGTATATGCTTCAGACATTCAGGCTTATATTTCAGGACTGGTTTGACATATCCCCCTGAAATTTTGCATGTGTATAGATCTCACATAGGTTTTAATCATACACAAAAGTGGTGGCGCCACCTGCTACCATTTTTGCACAGCGTCCATCTGTTTGTCTGCCGTGGGCTGAAATCACTCATATCCCAGTAGTGGTTTGACTTGTCTGCCTAAAATTTTGCATGTTTATACATCTTGGACAGCTTTCTGGATTTTGTTGTAAGTGGCGCAACCTTCATACACATTTCGGCTGCAGACATCCAGGCTATTATGCAATACACCTCACTCTATTTCCCCTTGCCACTCAATCCATGCCTCACTTCACCTGTCCCACTCTGATTTTGGCGGATACAAGTATTCGCTTGTTGACTACCCGTATTCTAGTTTTTGTGTTGTGTGCATCAATGCTAGAATTTCAGCAGTGATGTTTGTTTGTTTCTTGTTTAAGTGTTTAGTACTTGCATTGTTCATATACATGTTACACATATTCTTGAAAAGTAATGGTCAAGCATTATACCTGGTGTAATCTCATTGCACAGGTTCTCATTAGGCCTGTAGGCCTTGTTTTGGTAATTTATTCTTGGACACTTCATTTTCATACAGTTATTAATCTGTTCATGGTGGGCAAACACCTGCAGGCTAGTAGTGCTTTCAAAACCAAGGTTAACTGGGAGCACAATACATCTTTGCTTCATTTGGAATAATCTTACTGTTAAAGGCGTAACTTCACCATAAGGTCATGCTTATGAATTAAAGAAGAGTTTTGAGATCGCTGAATTGGTGATTGGTGTTATGCTTGCTGAATGAATATGCATCAGAAGTGAATAAAAGTGCACTCATGGTCAGTATGGATGAACGTATCAACAAAAATTAGAATAAAAACGTTTAAAACAAAAATTTACTGAATTTCCATGAATTTTCAAAATTCCAGGATCTTAATTTTGACCTATTTCCACTTAGAAGTCCCATATCATCCAGTGGTGTACACTGTTTGTAACTGTCCAATTTTCACCTTTGCATCAATACATTCCTGCACTTTTACCCTATTAAATTTTTCAAGGTTTTCCCTGATTTCAGAATATCTCTAGAGCCCTGTGCAAGTGACACTGTCAGTTCAGGTCAATAAAAAGATTAAGCATCAAATTAGTACAGCCTTAAAGACTGAATGTAGTTTTCCAGGGTTATTTAAATATGCAATATTTAAATTGTCATAAATTTCCATACTTGGCATGAACTGGAAGCACAGTATATGTACCGGTAGATGCTGCCCGCTTCTTGGACATGGGTGAATCAAGGATAGTTTCCCAGCAAACTACTTTTAAAAGTCCAGTCACACTTGTGCAGATTTCACCAAAATCCAGTGTTATGTATATATCAAGTGAGGACAGAAAACAGAACCCCTTCTCCACTTACATAAGGTTAACAATCCAGTTTACCCCCCGGGAGGTATAAAAGTATTGGTCTGACAAACAATACAACACTGTTACAAGATATCCTAGTTTATTTTCAGGTACTATCTAAAAAGTGACAGATAATACAAGAATCTGGAGTATAATAAATAAACTCATAGAGTTGTAATAAGAGTGGTATTTGTGAAAAAACTGTATTGTGAGCCTTCTTACACAAAAAATTGTACTGGTATTATTCCTTTGACACAACTCAAAACAATCAGTTATGTCAATGTATACCAACTGTTATTTTCAAATCGATTCAGCAATATGCTGTGGTCAATTTTGTGGACCCATGACCTTAAAACTAAACCTCATGAATATAAGTGTAAAATTTATGAACTACACCCCTGTATTCCTAATATTTTTATAAAACATGAAATATTTGTAACAAAGCTGTCCATGTACAGATGGCAGTTTTCCCCTCTTTTTTTCTCTATTTTTTTTTACGGTCTTGATATATTTTGAGATGAGATGAACTGAACTAATTTTTTTGTGACTGATAAGAAAATGTATGTTTCATGCCTAAAGAGTACCCTCCATACCAATGAAAAAAATCTCGGTGACTTGCATAAAATAAATATTTAAATGTCACTACTGGGCACACTCCACGGTCAATGAGAGTACAAGTTAATATCCATAAGACTCATTAAAAGTACTCCTTGTTCAAAGATTCATCACTAATGTAATCTTTGGGCAGGAACAATTCACTGAATGATCCCTGCTGACTACCATTTGACCACACAAGTCCATGGCCCTGACCTGCCGACTAGGGCAGGGATCAGCTGGTAGCATTTGCTGCAGGTTGTTCAGCTCCTTCCTTTTTGGGCTTCTGATCATCTGGCTTCATGGCGGGGAAGAACAACACTTCCTAAAATACAAAGTATAATCATACAATCATATCCATTTAATTGCAGAACACTACCTACGATTATTATATCTGTACAGCATTTCCTGAAATCACTTTTTTAGGCAGGGTCTCAAGATTTCCATGACGTTTCTATAAATTTTTCATGACCTAAAATAATATTCAAGACCTTTTTCTGCCAAGACTTTTGGTATACCTGCCCTAACTATGGTTGCCATGATTCATGAAATCATTACTGTTTTACTGACAGAAAGACACCTTAGATATGAGACATTTTTAGACAGCCTGCAAATACATTTTCATGACTTATTCATGAATCATGACTTTTGAAGTACTGATTTTTTTATTTCAAAATTAAGAACTTTTTTTTGAAGGTTTTGGAATCTAATATCCCATTTAAAATTTCATGTGAATATTTAATTTTTTTAAGAAGAATTTGAAAATAAACTATTATTTACCATCCAATTAATAAAATGGTCAAAAGCTAGAAATTAACAATGAGTAGTTAATGAGGGGTCGCCATGTTACCAACAGGAAAATTAAATCACCAACTTTGTTTGGCTAAAAAGAAAGTTTGTGAGACTTGGAGGTGTTGTGGAGACCATTACATTCGATCTGCAGCCTTGTGGGTTTTTGCAAAAATTTTTCCCCTCGTGACACACAGGATGAATGTTAATGCCTCAAGTGTGTTAATACTTGTTAGATTAAACTCACTATCCATGAAACTGAGATAACAGGGAGACAGCGTTCTGCTGCATCTTACCTTTATATTGTTGGAGTCTGTCAGGAACATTGTGACTCGATCGATACCCATCCCCCAACCTGCCGTTGGCGGCAAACCATACTCAAGCGCCGTACAGAAGTTCTCATCCACAAACATGGCCTCATCGTCTCCTGCTGCCTTGTCCTGTGAAAATAAGTTTGACATTACACAACTGGTTAATATGAACAGATATAAATGAAATTGTTTGAAATACAATATGTTGATAACAAATCAATTCTTTATGATTCAAATCTGGGCCATGAAATCTAAATCACAGACTTTGTGCAGATAAGAAACTTTGTTCAGTAAATAACTTCACATTTTGATTTTTACAAATAAAGAATTTCTCAGAGAATTCATGAAAATTACAAGCATGTGAATAGGACCTGTGATTATGAACTGGAAAACTGTTCTTGTACATTAGTATATTTTCAGTGAGCTTAATGGAAGGCAATGACTAAATTCAGAGTTTCAGTTTGAACAGATTAATTAGTCTCTTAAACATATACAGCATAATTCAGATCACTGATGTAATCTATCTGTGGACATTTTTGTGGCAGAAATGATCAGGTCAAACTGTACATCTACATCTGTACTTAAACTGTATTCACTTATTCAATGTTTCACTCTCTGTAAGTTCACTGATTTATCTAACTACCAGTAACCATATAATGTAAACATTCACCAACCTTGGCCTGTTGTGCAAATCTTTCACGCTGAACAACTGGGTCATTCAACTCTGTGTAGGCATTGCAGATTTCTTTCTTGCAGCAGAAAAGTTCAAAGCGCTCTGTGGCACCTGGTATGGATCGATGCCTACAGCACAAAATCAGTGTTTACTTGTTTCATCAGAAAGATTAGATACAGCCTAACCTTTGTGATAGACCACCTGTGTTATAAGACCACCTGTCTATTAAGACCACCCTTTGGTGAACCAAAAGCATTCACATTGGTCATAACTAACTCATCTAATAAGACTACCTGTGAGTTAAGACTACTTTTGGCCAGTCCCATGGGTGGACTCATAACACAGGTTAGACTGTAGTCAAATATTTGCTTTTACCATCATTATCCAGGAGGTAGTAAATCATAAGACACTTACAGCTGTCATTTCAATCCATACAACAATATTCACTTGCGACTCTTTTTGATGAATTAATATGGTAACAGGATTTCACAAAATAACCTAAGTGTACTGGTACTGTGGCTTATTAGACATAACATGACTGCTACTATTTCTTTGTCTCTTTATAGAATTACAATTAATAAATGGCAAGCTATAGGGGTAACTCACAGTGAGGTAAACATGAACAATTTAGGTGGTTCTACCAAGATAAGAAATGTGTTGAAAACACAGTGAATACTAGAATCAGCAATTTCCAAAGTCATCCCAGATATTGGTAGAAACAATTAAAATATAGAATTTTTATACTTTATTACATTCAAAAGAATGACACAGATGACAATTACAGACACCTGTAGACAATGACAGACAAAACACTACATCTCCTGCCATGGGGGGACAGATAATTAAATTTAATGAATCGGCAAGCTATGGATATAACTCACAGAGTTAAACATGAACAAGTTAAGAAATGTGTTGATCATAATGGAATATAATGAATTGTGAGTAACAATACTTACCATTTTGCAAGGGGACTCATGATCTGTGGATGGTTTATAATGAAGCATGGGTTGACACACTTCTCTTCTAAATATTCTCCCACCAGCTAAAATGGTAAATAACCAATCCACAGTATTTAACAGGGTTTGAAATATGCACTAAATCATAGAACTAAGCCCCCAAATCACAAGACCTCTTAAGAAGTACAATAATCTTTTAACCTGATTTAAGATATCTGTGAACATTTATTGCAATTTTAATCCAATATTATGGTGAATCCACTGAAACTGTTACATATATATTTGTTTACTTAGGTATATATTTCAAGCAATTAATGTCATCTAATTAATTTCATTTTTCAAAAGATTGCTTAGAGTAAGAGACACAGATGTCCCTGGATAATTTCTGAAAGAGTGTATCTATGCTGCACAGTACAACTAACAATGACGTTGGCTTGTTTAAAAAAAAAAAATTATGAGGGTGTTGCTAATGAGCATTTGGAAACTATTTCTGTATAATTTTCACGATCCTCTGATCTATCAATGATACATTTTTAAAATATGCATTTTTTAGGCTTACCTTGTCTAGTAGTCTTGCTGTTGTTCTTGGGGCCCTACACTCGACTTCTTTCTCTGCACACAACTTGTCCAGGAACTCATTGGCGGCTACAAAACATAAAATAACCATGTAATGAATGGGAAATAATCATGAAAATAAAATGAGGTGGTACATTTGCGCCAACAGATAAGTTATTACATCTCCTGAACATTGTTCACTAATTGACCTAATGTGAGCAAAATGTTGGGGACAGCCCATGTACACAAGCATAAATATTATAAAACGTGTGAACAAACTCTGACACAGGTCAATATAATATGGTGGGATGTATTCTTATTTTGTAATAAATAAAAAGGACTGCTGTACTTAGATTTTAAAGGTGATGGTGCCATCACAAAAGATAAAACATTCACAAAATGTTCAAAAGGAAGAAATTGTGAAATCTCGCAAATATGAAGCTAACCACAGTATTTACCTTTAGTGTGAAGGGTATCTGCAGCTGGCATCTTGACCCCTAGTTCTTTCTCCAGGTCACCAATCATATCTAATCTTCTAAAAGGTGGGGTAAAGTCCACCTCCCACACAGTATCAGAGTCTGTCCCATCAGGATGGTACTGGATCTTGTAGCCCCCTGTTATTGCTTTCACCATGCCTGTTGAAAAAAAAAGAACAAAATTTAGCAAAACTCTCATGGGTTATTTCCAAGCCTTTTTTTTATTCAAGTAAGAAAAAGACATGAAGTATGGTGGTGGGTGTGTTGAACTACTGATGCAAGTAGACCCCAATCAGATTCCTGATAACTTACATATTTATGGCTCTGACAAAAATTAAATGATTACTAATGGCTATGACAAGAATTAAAAGATACATTATATGTATGAACTGATACAGCCAACTGACCAAGTTTTTTTTTGCATGGAAAATATAAATAACAGGGACAAGGTATTTCATGACCATACATGTACACCCGGGACATATGGCCTTTTTACTGGCGTCATCAAGACAAAGTTCTTTTTGTGGTACGTTTACTGCTTCTCGTCATACAAAAATACTGTTTTATCTGTAATCCTTATATACATATTCCCAAATAGTCATCCCTAGCAGCGAATTTGTTTCAGCAATCTCCCACATTTTTGCAGAATTATAAACTTAAGCCCAAACATGAGACTGGTATGTCAAAATCTGAGGCAAATGTATTCTTTTTTACCGGATTCCTTCTGATTGTGATAGCTGGGTAAAAAGGAACTATCCATGACTCATCAAAATCCCTATCTCTAGATTTTTATATAATTGATGAGAGCAACATTGATTCTGCATTTGAAACATGTCAGTGTTCACAAGCCTTGACAAAAATTAACTTTATCAACTACTGTATTCTGTAATTGCATGTATGTGTACTTTTCACATGGCAGGGTTTTGGTTTCCTTTTAGATGTTTTCAAATAAATAGCTTTATGCCTGACTGTTTGTGAGAAAGATCCCTCTGAAGATAGCGCAATCCACAGTTTTGAGAAAATGGCCCAAACCATGTTTGGGAAAAGTAATTTTGACATAGCTGACTGACTGAAATCTGAATGCAAATGAGTTGTGTTATATAAATCCACATCAAAATCTGATTTTGTTCCCTTCTCCTTTATTACTTTTAATTGTTTTCCATCAATAAAAAGTGATTTTAATGAAAAATGTCAAGTCTCTAAGTGTCAAACTCAGAAGAAGCCCGAGCTTATAGTCACAACTAATAATTAGGTCACCTGGTCAATCTGGCTTGCACAAATTAAAAGTCAATAAAGAGAACCCAGCTGATCATGGTAAGCAGTGTTCAAGCTCAAAACACTGCTACAGCAGGTTATAATCCCAGGCATCAGTCAGGCCATAGCTCCAATTGTCATCCAATCAGCAAATGAATGTTTTGGTTCTCTCAGGGTATCCATGTGATTCTGCTTGCAGTTACACCCCATGTGGGGTGGACAGGTCAGTTAAAATGCTACTTTTTTCTGGATGATAAACTAAATTGTCAAAAAACACATTTTTGTAATAAGGCGAGTATAAAATTGACCTAGTTGTAAACAACTGTTCTGAAATATGAACATTTTATGATTTTTTACCTTAACTGATATTTGATAGTAAGACCTTAATTAGGTTAATACTCTCTTTAATTGTGCCTACTTATTACCCACGAATCAGTGGTGTTAATATTCAATAATTAAGTTAATAATTGTTTGCTCACCTGCCACCATGGTCTCTGTGATGTCCATGAGGTCATTGTAATCAGCATACGCCATATAAAACTCGCATGTGGTGAACTCTGGGTTGTGTGTCATGTCAATGCCTTCATTTCTGAACTGGCGACCAATCTCATACACTCTGTCAACACCTCCCACAATCAGCATCTGAGAAGGGACACCATGTTACTTCCAATATCTTTTTGTGTGCTGGCAAAATTTTAGTGATATGCTAGCCACATTAATTTTTTAAAAAATATCAGTAAACATGCCAGCTGTAAACAAAATTATTAATTCCACTGACACATCACTTAGCAGTAAACCAAATGCCTATTTTCACCATCTAAATTACAACAAGATTGAAAATTCTGGAAATTATAGAAGAAAAAATTACTAATAAATAATAACTAAATATATAAAATATCTGTATTTATTTATTCTTATTCAGAGGGAGTAGTCAGGCCATTTATCTATACTTGATTTGAATATTTTATCAAAACTATAAAATTGAACCTTTTCTGTTGTTCCTTCCTTATCAACAAACTTTAAAAACTGTCTTGGCTGTTGTTTATAATCTGTAAAACAAACAACAATCTGTAAAAACAAACATTTCTATGTTGAATGTGATATGTTAAGTGCGATTAATAAATTTACCTTGTGGTACAGCTCAGGGGCCACTCTCATGAACAGCTCCATGTTCAGGTCATTGTGGAACGTTTTGAACGGTTTGGCTGCAGCGCCCCCTGGGATCATGTTCATCATTGGTGTCTCAACCTGAACAGAACAGACACACAAATGACTGTTTAGGTGTCTTTGTACCTGTAGTGAAACCTATAAATTGTAGACACTGGTGGACCTGATTTTATTCTGTAACACAGGTGCCTGATACTGTGAGGTGCCCAAGAGAGGTTTCGTTGCATCTATATACAACTAAAATTGTCCTGTCTGTTTGAGCAACTAAACCCGCAGAAACGGGCCATGACAGTGGGGCAGTGCTGCTATCAGCTCCAGTCATACGCCCTAACTTACAGAAAACACACCAATTTAGCCCTTTCCACTTGCACACAATTGAATTCCTGGCGGTATGATTACATTGCAGGTTTGTTGCACAAGATCACACAGCTTGACATTGCTAATCTTCACCTTGGCCCCTTACCGCAAAGACTTATATAGATTGGTTCTGCACCTACAACCAGATGTCATTACCTTACAGGTCTTGGGAGTTAGCTATCTTTGGCAACACAATAAGTGGCAATATACCCTTCCTCTGAAATGGGCCCCCTTTTTCTAGTATAACATAAGGATGAGATGATAGCCTTCAGGTATTACAGACTTCTTAGAGTGAATTTATATAACTTTACATTATTAACATTCCTATGAAGCCTCTTACAGGCACAATTGTATCTATTCATCAAGGCACTACACAATATCAATTGTTTATATCACTGGTTCTGTGGATGTAATAATCTGTTACAAGGCATTACATTGTACCTCTGATGTCTTGATATTTCACAACCTGTCATCAAGGAAATGCACCATATATTCTAGACTATGTAGAAATGGTATCACACTATGTCCCACCCGCTGGGCCACATTTCTTAGAAGTGCCCAATCATCTATCTTTTGAAAAAGAATTAATGTGATGAATTCCTTTGTGTATATTTTAATGATCTAGGGGTTATTTCAGTTGTGAAAAGTTCTTATAAGGCCATCGTAAAGGATGTGTGAATATTTGTATCAACAATATGTTTGTAAACACAGCAATGTCGCCAAAGGGAAAAACGTACATATATGTGGAGGTAGAAATGTCACTTGTTACAAAATGCCATTTGCAAAGCTCTGGCTTATCTGAGTTGCTGCCAGATGCCCGTGTTGAATTAGTTTTATTTTGGGGGGCCCCCGCATATTATTATAAACATGTTGATATAAACAAAACAAGCAGCCTGTGTGCTGTGATATCCTTGTTTTCTGGCCTATCTTTATGAAATCTCCAAGGGATTACCTTTAGTTTATAACGGACAGATAGGTGATTAGGCCCCTTTAAGAAGAATAATTTCATATGATGGTGGTATCAAACAGGTGTTGCCATGCACTGTAGTGCTAGGAGGGAACAGAACAGGAAGTCAAATGTGAAGAGATTAGAGACAGAGCAAGTACATTTCTGACACACTTACCTCCAAGAAACCCATGTTGTCCAGGAATTTACGAATATAGTTGATGATCTTGGCTCGTGTTATAAATTTGTCACGTACATGGTTGTTCATGATGAGGTCCAAATACCTCTGGCGGTAACGTGTTTCCTGTAACCAATGAATAAATTCTCTTTAAAATCACATCCCTCCAACTAGCTAATTTTTATGTTGTTTACTTGTTCACAATGAGAGTTGTTCTTCAACCTTGTTGATAATCCGTTTGAGGAGCTGATTTCACCCTGCATGCTGAGCAACTTTAATAGTTGTGCAGAGCTCATGTGATGTATGTGCTTAAGTTTGTATGTCTAGATAATATTACCTTTGTGGACAGTACAGGTAATTTACATATTAGTACAAAAGCTAATACCTTTGCCATGCAAATTTTCAATTTGTGATGCAATTATACCATGACAAGTAGAACAGTCAAATGGCATATTCTTAAATTATAACATTTCATTTGGGACAGAATTCTACATAGTGAACATATGCACTTTGTCTTTTTTTTGGTAAAACTAATGCTAAAACTATAGCTTGGTACTGGTAATATATCCATGTTGTGAATTTTTCATGGCCCTGTTAGGGAACCTGCTTACAATTTTAATTTATTTAAGGAAGTAATAATAATATTTCTATATTAATCTGACACTAAACTTCATTGATTCCACAATAAATACATGGTACACCACCTTGTCTTTGAGTCCAAAGTGAAGTTTAGGCAACTGATGTAGGCACGGTGACAAAAGTTCTATCTCCTTAGGGATGATACTTAATTCTCCCATCTTGGTCTTACCTGAAAGATCACATGGATGTGCTAGAGTAAAGCAACTTGCCTTATTTAGTGATGACAAATACTGACCCTAATGGACAATTGGCTTAATTCCCACAATGGCCCATTAATGTTTAGGCAGTTATAACTGGATATTAAAATGTTCCTTGTAATATTTCATTGGGCACTTCACCTGCTGATATTTAAAATCCTGTCAAACATGAATGACATTTGATGTGGATGAACCTTGTAATTAGTGTATATTTTCGTCAGAAAATGCAATGATGCCTTTTGTTTTATGAAGTGTTTATATTAAGACCAATTCTAGGAAAGTTGTAAAGAAAGCTTACAAATGGACCCTTGAATCTATTACCAGATGATTATAAGTCTGCATGCATGCATGTGAATAGGTCACTTAATTTGTTAAGAACAAGAACGTGTGCAGTGTATTGTTATTTGACTTTTTATCATACAAGACTTACCTGGATGACCCTTGACGCCAAGAATATCACCCAGTTTGATTTTTTCAGTGATTTTTATAAAGTCCTCCTCAGTTCCATTGTAATATCTGAAATAAAAAAAAGGCTTAACATCATGTTCCAGTATTAAAATTATGGCCCAATATTTTCAAAGTATATTAACCTGAACAATAGGCTTTCAAACACACACTTAACCCTTATTTACTGAAGCTATACATTCACCAATATGTAAAGTTAAACATTTGGTAACTTCATACTTTCCTTAAGCCATCATACGGTTGTAAGGTTTTTATACTGCCGGTAAAATACAACAACACATTCATTTAGTTTCACTTTACCAAGACAGCCAAAAGATCTGTCCGAATTAAGAATAATTAATTTATATGCCAAAACATGATCAAACTGCTAGTCCACAAGATGTGCTTTTTACTTAAGATATGGAGAGTCGCTGGCTTCTCACTGGTGCATAACTTCATCCATTTCCTTAACACAGAACCCCTGGCTACTAACAAAGTGATTTACCTAAGAGGCATAAGGTGGGGTCTGCACCCTAGGCCCGATTCCTGGAGAAGAGACTCCATTCCCCTACTCTGTCCCTGACCCCTAGGTCCGCCTACTTAATCATACAGGTGTTAATGGGTACTGCAAGTCCAACGAGTGTGTGTATGGGTTGCGGGGGGGGGGGGGGGGGGGGGGGGGGTTATCTATTACGGGCATATGGAATATCCTGCCTGGTAACACAAAATTTTACTTAAATTTTATGAATACCTTCTAATCACATTAAAAGAAATTTAGAATAGTTGACACCCAGGTGGATGCTGTCCTAGTAGATATTTTACAGCCATGTTACATAAAAATTATAATGTCTTCTTATGCACAACCCCATATACAGCGTTGTGGCCTGAATTGCTGATACAAAGTTAAAAGAGACAAAAGAGTAATATGAGCACACATGATAATGCAAGTATAGAAATAATCAACTGGCAACAATTCTCATAATTGACACAAAATGAAGAACCTACTTGGCATTTGCCATGATCTGTATCTTCTTGCCCTCTCCACGCAGATCATAAAACCTCAATTTGGCTCCAGCTTCTCTCCTGGCATATATCCTTCCTGCACCAAAAAAGACATCTTATTACCTTCTGAGGGAGGAAAATGTAATTAATGCTATCAAAATTGTATGATTCTACTCTTAATTTCTGATCCAGATCCTGATATAATTTTGTGACAAATTGTTTTAAGTTTTAACATCTTTAAACACAAATTTTACCGAATCCTTGTGTCATTACTAAAATTCTAGAGATTCAGAAATTTTCAGTCACAATGATCTTTTAACAGGTTTCACAGGACATTTTGCCTGGACCTGTATCATGTATGCCTAATCTGACTTCATCATGTTTTCACTATCTATTAAAGATCAAAGCTAACCTGCCACAGAAACCATGGTATCCTCTTTGACTGTTCCATCCCCCACTCCATTATATTTGTCGATGAAGTCTGTCAGCGACAGCTCCACGTGGAACTTGTGTGGATAAGGGCTCTCATTGGCTTTCTTCAGCTGACTCACTGCCTGGCTTCTTAGCTTGAAGTATTCCTAAGAGACAGAAAGATGAAAAACTTAAAATAAGACAGCTATAAACTTTGAGTAATACCCTTAATAATTTAGCACTTCACAACTGATGTATACAAACTGCCTGGGGCAGGTGCTTGAGGTTTATAGGCACATGAGGTTCAACCAATAAATGAAAAATTGAGAATAAATCTATCTAGCAACATCCCTTGGTTGATTGGCCTCTTAATGTTAGAGAACAAATTATGAATTGAACAAATGACAAAGAATTAATACTCTTATTTGCTAAAAAAATGCAAGTACAGATCAATAGCAAAAGGCTCCTATCCCTTCACTGCAGACATAACCTAATAAATATTAATAATTCATGTAGCTGCTTACTTCAGTTTAGAAAAAGCAGATGCTCATAAACAATAATTTTCATCAATTACTCATGGACTGCCTTATATACACTTGTAGCTGCAAATCCCGTTTTATGGATGAGTGGTGTTTTTTTAAGTCCAAAATAGATATATATATAAGCCCCATCTGGTCAAGATAGCTATGAGCATTTTTATCTTATAAATAACAATCTTGTAGGCTGTAGTTCTCACTTGAAGTAATGAATATATGGTTGTGTACTCACATTAGGGTCTATATCAGCATCATCTTCTTTCTTCTTGCTCTTCCCGCCTCCCTCCTGCTGCTGCTTCAGGGCAAGTGCTGCCTGTTTCTCAGCCTTCTCCTTGGCCTTTTTCTCAGCTTTCAGGATCCTCTTCTGTTCACTTGAAATAAAAAGTATAAACCATTACATTATTTTCATTGTTCATATCTCATGAGGTTCCAGTGGCACTGAGCTCCTGTCATGTAGAGTTTTGCCATTTAAGGTGACAGCATTTGGATAAATCTTTCATCCAGTCATCTTGCAATGGAAAATGTTTGTGTGAATCTAAAGTAACAGAAACATTTTGTTAAACTGTAAAATTTGCAAGGCTCACACATTAAGATATTTACACTGTTGATTTAGTCCTTCTGGCAGTTACACTGAACAGTACAACATTAATTGCAATTACAGTGAAACCTCATTGTGTAGAACTCACTTAAGTCTAATACCCTGCTTATGTCCAAGTTACAGACTCGACATTTCAGACAACTCTAGTTAAATTATTACCAAATAAATCCCCTGGTGTCGAACCACGGATGTGTCGAAGTTTTCTGAGGGTCTCTTCCACTTTGACACAACGAGGTTTCACTGTATTACATTACCTTCAGAGCAAATGTGGAAATAATGCAAGTCTGGATAATTCTGACATATTACTGAAGTTCCCAAGTTGTCACAAAAATAACTCAATCATATCTATATTATATATTAGGACATATCAGTTGTCTGACATACTGATCTGCAATGATTTGTTTGCATTTATTGACATGGGCTGCAAAACTTAAAAGCAGGCAAAAGCATGGCTCCTACATATATAAAGTTATGGGTTTTACATTTTCTATTTTCACTTGTTAATAATAGCATCAAGTTTCACCAATCACATTTCTTTAGTATGGTTACCTTCATTTCAGAATGAACCTTTGAGCAATACTTTCCCTAGAAAGTCCTCAAACACTAAGAAATGGACACACAATGCTATTTACACTGTTTTAAACTTTTTGTTATAAAAGTAAGGCTTCAAAAAATGTAAACAGATGCATGTTTCCTGATTGTGACAATAAATATGGATCTTCTGGTTGTGCACTGTGCAAGTACTTGAGGTAAACTTCAAGTACAGGCAAGTCCAAACTGTTAAATTTTAAAACTACTTTTCTATTTTTTTAACTTTAAGTTTAGGTTTATTATATAAAAAATAGTTTTTGATGCCCTCTGTCACAATTCAAGTACAGGCAAGTCCAAACTGTTAAATTTTAAAACTACTTTTCTATTTTTTTAACTTTAAGTTTAGGTTTATTATATAAAAAATAGTTTTTGATGCCCTCTGTCACAATAGACTGAATTTTTCATTACCCACCACACCACAACAAGTAATTTACATGATCATGCTTGCTTCAACCACAGATGCAAATGAAGATAAAACATATGTTGCCCACTTGGTGTATCATATGTTTACTTGCATGCAGGCAGTAAAACTTTCAGCTGTACAGTATATGATATAAGTTTGAAGTAAACTTGCTGGAACCATGATGAGCAAACTAAAAATAAATATTGTAATTACTGCAGTTCTTAACTTACAAAAAGTGCAAAAAAGATATCCAGCAAAATCAAACCTGCCACTGAAAAACTTATCAGATCTATATTACAAAAGCATGGCTTCAGGCAGAAATCAATCAATTTGCAAGAGCTTCAGGGATCACCTTCATTTTAACTTTATATATTGTCAACATTTCTGGATTATATACTGTGGAAGTGGTTTTAATTTTCACACTTTCAGCAGGAGCTAGATTTGTGCTAAATAAAGAACACACATTATTTCATACAACCTACACAACTTTAACCCCCCCCCCCGAAGTGCACCGGAGAGCCAGCCACAATTGTTGTCAGCTATGTGGTGTTCATATGTAGCAGGCTGCTTCAACTACACAGTTATAATTTAGCAATTCTACAACTTACTCAGATGTCAAACAACTCGGCTGGGTGCAGTACCCATTGCAGCATCAAACTTGATTAGTCACAGTTAATTACGTATTGTTACACCTTTCGTTCACAGTACTCAGTCACCTGTACCATATACACGGTCAACCAGAGCTTTTTTTTGGGGGGGGGGGGGGGGGGGGGACAGGTTGTGATAAGACCCTATCTTTTATCAAATCCTTTAAATATTGTAATAATCTAATTCAAAATGAACCACCCAAACACACTGATATGCGCAAAAATTTGAACTGCACAAATGCTGTAAAATGAAAAAAGCGCGAAAAATTCAGACAAGCGAAATTAACCATTTCCACAGTATACATGTAAAAATATAGATATACATGTTAAGGGTGTCTTAAGGATTTACAGTTATTGGCAATTTGAAAAATCCTGATTTTCAAGGTTTAATAAATATTTTCAGAATGTTTAATTTTACGAGTGAGCAAGGAAACAGAACTGAACTGACCTGGCTTGGTCTTGCTGATTAGTACAGAAATAAGCAGGAGGGGGAGCCACCAGCTGAGAGGCAGCAGGCCTCAGCAGGTAAGGGCAGGTGAACCTACAGGTGTGAATGAGTGCTCGACGGAGCATCTTGAGTCATCCCTAGCATTAACCAGGTTCATTTACATCTGAAACAACCAAAATATATCCTGTCATGTTCTGCTTTAACCTATCAACAAACTGATTACTTAGGGGTGTTTGAAATTCTAATCCTTTAGATATCAAGTTATTTATATGTAAAAGATGTAAAAAAATAAATATTTTGGTAATGGCCTTTAAGTTCCTGTTGTTTATTTACCAGTGTATAAGTCATCAATGATTGTGGTTAATTTAAATAAGCAAATATCTAGGTTTTTTTTACTTTCTTCACAAACTAATCATTAAGGCTCAAAATTTGGCAAGGATTTTTTTCTATTTCATCCTGAAGCAAATAACTGGTTGTTTAAACCAACAGCACACCAGACTGGCACCCTACATGCATTGGCCCATGTGATTGTAGTGTATAAGCAAATTGTAACAAGATTGCCTCTGGGGTGGTCTTCGCTGAGATGGTATCTTTTTTTGCCTACAATATGAACATGGATACGATATAAAAACCTTAGTGTCATAACTGATCGATGAAGAGAGAACAAAGTGGAAGCAAAATGTGACCTATTGTTTACGAGTAAGCCACTTCTTGACAGGGGATCTCTGGTACTGATGTCTAATAAAGTGAAAAATGAAAATAGAAGACAAAAATTAGGATTCTATTAGTCACTGTGATTTAAATTGTTGTTACTTCCTGGCAAAACAAGGTTTATATTTTGCAGATTCAATAACAAGTCATCTGATTATGAATGTGTTTTGATATTTAGGCTTCAGAGTCTCGTTTAACTGGGCTTGTCTTGGAGAGCTCTATACTATATTATATAACTTCCAATTAAATCATACTAAATGCCAAAGGGCTACCCAGCATGCACTGGACATTGATTCAACATTAATTCAACGATGTCAAAACATCGAAAACATGTTGACAACGTTGAATTAACGTTAAATCAATGTCCAGTATCTGCTGGGTAGGAATTAAATTAAGAATGGACTTTTGAAAATGAAGTAAAATGTGTTCACCAGAATGTAATTGGTATAATTTATAAATTATAACAACCAGATCATCCCATCAATAATATTCTATAATTCATCTTAATTCATATTCCTTTATTCAGAACCAAAACAAACTTTAACAGTTAAAATGCCTAAAATAATATATATATACATAATATATATATATATAAATTAAATCTATAATAAAAATAAAAACAACTACACCATCTTCAATCGCCACATCTCATGTGACGGGGAAATGTCAAGCAGTGTTTTGACTTTTGGGTATATTTTGGCTGCCTGATGCGACCCAACTGCCTCCAAGCTGGTTCAGCTTAGACTAAAAATTTGTTTACAAAGCGAGCTTGGTTATCATTTTTGCCATTCTACGATGATCATTCTTGATCAGATGTTCTCCTGATCTCTGTCAATTACAAACCTTTTGCTTAGGACAGGAGCCTGGTCGCTGTTTTCAGACATCTTAGCTCCCACGTGCGTACTTCGACACAATCTGTGCATACAGTGATGATAGCCGGCCGGCTTTTCGGGTTTGAGATTATTTAGGACGAGATTACACGTTCTTTCATCAGACAAACTCTCCACACATACCGTATCAGAGGTAATTAACGTTGGCTGTGGATGATGAAATAACTTCCACGATAGCAGAAATAAATCGGTCAAGGTAGTCTGTGTGTAAATAAGGAGGGGGATGTTTATTCGTATTGGTCAATCAAAAAGGCAGGTGCCAGGTTGCAGACTAGAGTTGTCGCCAGTTTGTAAAGGGGATCGCAACGTCGCGCTACAAATCATAATATTATTATACAAATGCTTTTTCATGTTTAGCGACAACTTTATCCACAGGTGCCTTCGCAAGTGTTTCCCCAGTTGAGGTGTGAATATAACCTCTCCAGGTTATGTACATACTGAAAGCATTTGGTTTCCCTAAGGATTTTCCCACAATATGCCATATAGAGCTATAGTGATTTATTCTTTCAGAATTGCTTTTATATGAAACGGCTAATAAATGTAAAATAAATGGTATAGTTAAAAAGAAAACCAATCTGTAAACCGAGAAACTGCACCCACACATATTTCACATAGGCCTACTCCTGGGGTCGGTTGAAGCCTGGGAGGGAACCCTGGGTGACACTTTTTTAGGGGTGGAGTCGACAGATTACCTTTTGTCCCTCTCCCTTTTTGGAGTAATAACACATTTTTTTTACATGGCGACTTCGAGGTAATTCCGTTACAACTTTATATATACAGTCTATATATGTATAGCTTCCACAATAATATATATATATATATATATATATATATATATATATATATATATATATATATATATATGCATCTCATATTTTGATTTTTTAAATATTTTTTAATTCAGGATGCATCATTAATATTAGACAATGTCGTAATGTACTAGTATGTTAATGTTTGTAAATGGGATGATTTTAAGGGACAGATCCACTATATACAGGCAGGATTTAGAAAGGGGGGGGGGGGTTCAACCGAGGAGGACTTATGAACCTGAGAAAAAGATCCCCTGGTCCCCGAAAGGGGGGGGGGATATATTTTGTAAGAAGATTCTGGGCTTAGCAGACATGATTTGTGCCTACCTGTCATTCATGGTGCTCGTATGACATCTTTTTTTCGATAGGTTGCAGAATATAGGTCACCGTGACCTAGCTAATTTCATCTTTCCAAAGACATTTGCCTAGGACAGCCCTGGATGATATTTAGAAGGTTGTAGGCCTAATGGATACAATTTGGGACCCGTCTTGGTGCTCAAACCCATTTTTTGACTCATAGGTCACAGCATATAGGTCTAATTTCAGGTTTCCAAGGACATTTGCCTAGGACCTCCCTGAATTTTATGTAAGAAGATTATAGACCTAAAGGATACAATTTAATTGTGACTCGGCTAACTTTCTAGGTGCTCAAAATCATGTTTTCGTCTGTAGTTCGCAAAATGTAGGTCACCATGACCTAATTTCAGGTTTTCAAAGAGATTTGATTACAACCATATGCCATAGTCTATGTAGAATATTTTTTTTTAATATTTACTTGTATTTTTATATAATGTTAAATGTAATATTGTTTGTATAGGTGTCATCTGTTTTTGTATTGTTCAAATGTATGTCTGTGCATTTATTTAATTGTGTTGCATATGTAGGCATTTACAGATGATGTGTATAAGTGCATGTATTATTATTGAAGATATATGTATGATATTATGATACATTTAAATTTGACTGATTGTTTTTTAATTGTTGAATTTGGCATGCAAGTATCATACGACATATCATATCATGTTTGTGCATATTGTATGTTCTGTTACAATATTGTTCTTTTTTAATATTCACACGTTGTTGTATGGACAAGAGAACATTCAGATTAGCTGAAGCTAACCTCCCAGGGTGTTGCGTTAGGTTCTATGCCAATAAATATGATTTGTGTCAAATTGACATTCATGTTCATATGACATCTTTTTCCTATAGGTCGCAGGATATACTTCACAGTGACCTAATTTCAGGTATCCAAGGAAATTTGCGTAGGACCTCCCTTAATATTACGTATCAATTCGCTCAACATGGGGATTAGTTGTGGCATTACTAAAATAAGTATATTACTGTACGCTGATGACATTGCTCTAGTGGCACCGACTGGCAGTGCCCTACAGTGTATATGCTCTCGTACTTAGACTCGTGGTGTAAGTTATGGCAACTACATCTGAATCCGATTACAAGTGATGTTATCCATTTCCGTGATCGTAAAAAAATCGCTGACTCCGTCCAAATTTATCTTACATGGGTTGATTTTAAAAGTTGTCAAGGAGATAAATATTCAGGATTTTATGATCTTTCGGAGCATATGGATTAAAAACCGGAAGTGATGTTTTATCAGACGCTTGTTCAAGAGCACTTGGATATGTAGTTTCAAAATTTAAATATTAAAATAATGTTTCTAATTATTCTTATACTTAACTTTATCACAGTGCCGTAGTACCAGTGCTTGATTATGTTGTAAGGTATGGGGTCACTGTTAATCCCGACCGTTGACAAAGTTCAGAACAAGGCTATAAGGTATTTTCTATGAGTTCATAAGTTATGCCCCATTCTAGGTTTAACGGGGGATATGGGTTTGATCCCCAGTTTAGAAAGGCGCCAGATGAAAATAATGAAATTTTGAAATAAGCTCATATTAATAGACGAAGGAAAGATTGTAAAATAAATTTTCAACTGGGACCAAGAGTTAGGTTGTAACAACTGGTCAGCAAAAGTAGAAGAAATTCTAGATATAGCGAATGTGTCGCATATATCGTTGCTCAGGGATTAGTATGTCTTATTGAAAATACGAGAATTCTACGAATCTAAGTGGATAGAAGAAATGAAATTAAAGCCAAAGCTTGGCTTGGTGTGGCATCGCGTCTGTTGGCTCAGAGAACGTGCTTAAGGAGCGCACATATAGCTGAGGTCTTGACCAAAGCAATCTGTAGCTGCTCGACGAGCGTAAACTTCTTCTGCTGCTGCCAAAGCAAAGAACATATGCATTACTAAAATCTTCATTCTGTACAGAACTCTATGTCACTCATTATTTTATACGAGAAAAAAGATCCTTAATGGCACAGCTTAGATGTGGAATCTTACCATTAGAAATTAAAGCTGGGAGATTTAAAAATATCCGAGACCCAATCACTGGTAAATTTAGAAAATTAAAATCAGAGGAAATAATATGCACCATGTGTGAGGACAATTCAGTTGAAGATGAAATCCATTTCATATGCTCATGTCCAATATATGAGGAAATTAGAGAGGAAATTTACAAATCTATCCTTAACAGTGAAACCGAGTTGTTAGGATTATCTCCTAAAAGTCATTTTATTTACCTGCTTCAAAACTGTGTGAAAGAAATCAGTGACTTTGTAGCCAAAGCATGGGAGATTAGAAAGAACTGTACTACCATTATCGACTAGAGTATTGAGTATCATATATACCCCTGCGAGGGTTGGGTACTATAACCAGACATTTATTGTACATCTTCTTGTATTATTTTACACTATAATAAATAAACCCATTCATATACGTAAGTGGATTCTAGGCCTAATGAATACAATTTGTGCCCTGTCTGACTGTCTGGGTGCTCATAATCATGTACTCGGCCCGTAGGTCATAAAATAAAGGTCACCATGAACTAATTTAAGGTTTCCAAGGATGTTTGTCAAATACCTGTCGGATGTACGTTAGAAGTTTCTTGGTTTAACGGTTACGATTTGTGCCCTGTTAGCGACCGGACAACCGGACGACGGACAAAGGGTGATCACTATAGCTCTGATGACTTACAGTCAGCTGAGCCAAAACTGTATCTCCCCTTTAAAATGTTGCTATGTATCGGATGAAATGTTGAAAAGCACTTGAAAACTGAAATGCCTTTATTTAATGCCCCCCCCTAAATATGTCAATTTGTGAAGTCTAAGACAATCCCTATTACATATTCGGAGCGACAAGGGTCTCTTGTGTTACCTTAATTGCTTTTCCCAAAGCACTAGCAGTACTATCAGTTTTGGCTTAACGATAACAATCATTTCAAATTCTGACATACCTTTCGGCCATGTTGGATATTATAAATAAATTGCTTTGTTGTTTTACCTTATTTATTGGAGAAATCCTACAATATGACAACAACATAAAGATCTTGGCCTGAACTGGGCGATCGATTTAATTAAGAAAAATTTCTTATGCCGACAGTTAGATGATATACGATACAGTATATAAGGCCATGCTGCCATAGCACCTTGTATTGGATATCATATATCGGGATGTGAAAGAAGGTGAAAATGTCAAAATATACATTCTCTTTCATGCATGGGATTAACTGGCTGTGCTGCCTTCATAAGTAAGCACCTGCTATAAGTAACACATAACGAACTGTATTTTATCTCCCTTCCGCTAGAGGTCGTTTCTATACTCAAAACGAACTTCTGCAAGTTCAGTTGTGGCACGGGAGGGAGTATACTTGTCTTAACTGTTAAACTTCAAAATCCAAATTTGTAATGCATAAAACAAGAAAAATCCTCCTATTTACATTGTACGTGTATGCTTGGCAAATATTACAATTTCCGTGCTCTTCTTCTCACAAAACATTCATTTTAATATTATTTGCCTTAATTGAATCAATTCTAAACCATGCAAAATATTCTCACATTTTTTAAAAACAAAATATTGTCATATTCTACATTACCCATTGCACTGCGGGGTAAAGGTAATTTTTAACCATAAACACGAACCAGCATGCAGAGTTGTACTATTGTGAGTATATACGATACGGCGCAGTATGATATTTCATCAGAATCCACCACACCCTGCAGCACCAGTATGGATTATAATCATTGTAAACCCATTTACGGTGACGCGTATATATACAAGCCGTGCCACTTGCTTCAGCCGGGATAAACCAAACGGAATTCACGTTGCTGGGGTATTCTATAGGTCATTATGTTCATTCTTGTAAAATCAGTAAGAAATATTTGTTATTATCCCCCCAGATATAGTGATTTACAATTAAAATGTTGTCAATGGTTCTTATACTAAACTGTTATATTGTTTCTGTAAATAAACTATAATATACGAAACGTGTTCAATAGGCTATCTGTAGAAGAACTGTATATCCGACACATTCATGAATAGGCCTATCCCTTAATTTATGCTCTGTGTCAGAAATTCCTCACTATATATAACCTCCACTCTGCCTGGCTGAATTAAGAATACCTCCTTTTTGGTATCCAAATGTCGTAACACCGCAGGAGTTATGCTGTTTAATCGTGCTTTACATATTAACGTGCACTGTGAAAAAAGTCCATACATGTGAATTTATCATGAAAATTTCTATTTGCATGAAATTTTCTGTTCTTTGGCCGTCATACGGGACAAAACACAGACTTGTTCTGTTACTGGTCATGATCCAGCCACACACCAGAAATCAGGCCAATATCAGCAGGCAATGCGAAAAAAAAGTCCGTACATGTGTATCTCTCATGAAAATTTCTATTTTTCATGAAATGAAATTTTCTATGTTCAGGAGCCGTCACATACGGTCAAAAGTAGGTCAACCGTGACTAAACGCGAACTCGATATGTAAGTGGTCATTTTGCTGCCACACACCAAAAAATAGGCCAATATCTGCAGGCATTGCGAAAAAAGTCCGTACATGTGCATTTGTCTGCATGGAAAATTTCTATTTTTTTTTCATGAAATTTTCTATGTTCAGGAGCCGTCATACGGTCAAAAGTAGGTCAACCGGGACGAAACGCAAACTCGATCTGTAACTGGTCATAATCTGCCCACACACCAAAATTCAGGCTAACATCTGCAGGCATTGCAAAAAAAAATGTCCGTACTGTGCATTTCTCATGAACATTTCTATTTTTTTTTTCATGAAATTTTCTATGTTCAAGAGCCGTCATACGGTCAAAGGTGGTCAAGTGGGACGAAACGCGAACTTGATCTGTAACTGGTCATTATCTGCCAACACACAAAAAATCAGGCCAATATCTGCAGGCATTGCGAAAAAAAGTCCGTACAACTGTTTTCGGAATGACGGAATGACGGCATGACGGACATGGGTAAAACTATATGCCCCGACCACTTTTTGGCGGGAGCCTTTAAATAAATTGTTTCGGCACCATTTAGGCATATAAGCTTTATGTTTTCCGTACTAGGGTAAATTAGCTTTGGTTACAAAAACAGAGTTCTTGCGCTTTTTCAATTAAAAAAAGTAAGACCTTTTTAAGACTTTGAAAGACTTTTTTCGTGAAAAATAAGACCATTTTCTCATGGTTATTAGAAACCTTATATATATAGGTCTTAATTATATTCGTTTATATACCCATCCAAATTACAAATGACGCATAAATAAATAAAAAGACCTTCATTTACATGTCCCTAAAGGCCTGTTCTCTACTCTTTTGCCGGCTGTTGCCGTATACTTATACAGATATGTCGTTACGATCGGAGTTCATTCCCGTAGGCCTATATTATACATGGCAAAGCATTCATCTTATCTGTCAATTAAGTTTACCATATCTATAAACAGCGTTTAGCTGTAGAACGGGAATAACTTGTTCGCTGCAGCCCCACGATCGCCAGGCCCTACTTCTCCCTGAGCAACTTCATTTTCCCGCCAAAATCAAAGAACACGCGCAAGGCAGTACTCGGGTACAAACATTTTCATGGACATGTTCGGATAACCTCCTTTACTCGAGTTCATAGAATATCCACCAAAAAAAAAAAAATGCAATAGTGAATTTGATACGATGACATATTCGCTGACGCATTACCGTGGGGTGTAAGCCGCGAGAGTGACCAGGTGACCAGTTTCCACTTTGAAACCCTTGGATATCCTGCTGTATTAGCGCAATCTACTGCAAAACCGCAGGTATCCCCGTCAAAGAGCGAGGCATTTGTAATGAGAGCAAACGAGCTTGGACGTTCCAAAATTCACGGGGATACGTTTGGAAAAATACATTTGGATGACACTGACATCGTTTAAATCGGGCAAACCGTAATATGTGGGCAAAGCATGTTCTGAAATGCGAGAGCAATAGGATAAAAATAAGTTACGATCAACAAAATATAGATTTCTTGCTGTTCATGTATACTTTCGAAATACCCATGTATTAGCACGATCTACTGCAAAAGCCACGTGTCCCCTCCAAGAGTGAGACATTTGTAAAGATAGCAGGTGTACTTGGACGTTCAAAAATTTACGGGGAAACGTTTGGAAAAATGCAGCTGGACGACTGACATCGTTTGCATCGGGCAGACCGTATAATACGTGGGCAAAATGAGTTCTGATATGCGAGAGCAATATCATAAAAAATAATTTACGATAAAAAATATAGATTTCTTGATGGTCATGCATATTTTGGAAATACCGAGTTTATGATACATGCAGTATTGGTGATATAGCCCATCTTTGCTGACACCGATATATGCTCCTTCCGCGTTGCATACGCGGCACAATACGTAATTAAAAATGTTCTAATTCGAATGCATTTATTGGCATACAGAAATTAGATGAGCATCTGCGGAGCAATTATAGCCCGTTACTTCAATGCTCAAATATTTAAAACATATTTTACAGCACAGACTTATAACTTGCTATATATATATGCAGTGTAAGCTCGCCGATTTCGGCCGATACACAAAATGGTAACACCGCTGAACTTTCCCGCGCTCCACTTTTTCGATTCAGCCTGAATTAGCTCGTACTTAAATGCCGTAAATTTGACAAAATATGATTCATTGTAACTGATTTTAACAGTCATCCATTAATTAAATTAATTATGAATTATACAATGGTCATATGTGCCCGTAAAGTTGTCCTTGACCACAAAGGAAGTAATTTGTCAACGTAATATTTCACAATAAGACTATCGACGTAAATATTCGAATGTATTAACTTCTATAGGGACAAACTTTAAAAACCCATCGATATCGTTCCTGGAAAAAATTCAGCTCACATGTGCAGGTATGTCGAAGAGCAGGACGAGCCTATAAATCATGCATGCAGAGTTACAGAAAACGCACGTCAGTTCATGCCGTGTTCTGGTATATACAGGGTTATATTAATGCTGGCTGGTTTAGAAATCACTGAAGCATCTTCTATACACCAACTCACACACAAATATTTATTTCAACTTCCAGTTTCAAGCATATGTCCAAATATACCTATACCACGCTTTCAAACACCTTTTAATGGTACGAGCCCTGCTATATCCTTGTATAGCTGAGTCAAGCAAAATAATTATCTTTTTAAGTGCTGTAAATATTCATACATAAATATACATGAACCTGCATAGCAAACATGAAACTGAAAAAAAAGACGCTCGAGTGATATATTAGGACCAAACTCTTTCATAATTAAGTCATCGTTTCCGGAATTTCTTCTACTTTATTTGCTTTGTAGACAAACACACAATGCGTTTTTACTTTCAGTTCCCAACAAATTTAATGCGCATCCACCGACATGCAGAAAATGCAGAGATTACATGATTTAGGGAAAGTGTACAGCAGAGGAAAATACCATAATAACTGGAGATAAACTGGCGCGCAACTTTTGGGTTCCCTTTCATTCCGCCGAAACTTGTGATCGCGTGTCTTCTGATTCGAATTTATTCTGTGTTGTCTGCATTGAAAATACTCCGCAGGTGCCCCCAATGATAATGAGACGCACGGTAGTCGGAACATGCAGATGATGTCTGAAATGCAGTTAAATACGGGAGCAAGCTTTGAAAAATTAGCTACTTTCAGGTTTATTGTATCCATTTATTTGCCTCCTTCACGATTCAAAACTGTAATAAAATTATTTCAGTTTCTGTGAAACAAAAAGTAAGACTTTTGTAATACCTAGCCTCTAAAATGTAAGAAAAGTAAGACTTTTTAAGGCCTTATTTTTGCAAAATGAAAAGTAAGACTTTGTAAGACTTTATAAGACCGCGCACGAACCCTGAAAAAACATAAAGTTTGAAAAAAAACTTGACAAATACGTACATAATACATTGCTAAAATATAACAAATATATAATTTGCGGAAGCCCTATATACATTTTAAAAGTCCCTTGATTTCCAGCTGCCATGGAACGAACTGATTTAAATAAATCTAACATTATACACGGACACTTAAAAATATTTAAATATTTAATATTAAACCATTGTACTGACTATATATAACGAGTGCAATATAAATTAACTTTACACTTCAACAATTTTACTTTGCCATAGCGAGTCCCCGGTATTTAATTTTATCAGAAATATTGCAATTTTGACCATTTGAAAGTAGAGTTCAACTTATATTTCAGTTAAACAGTGTTGTTTTATTTCTTTTAATTATGCAAGTACACACAGTCAAGTCCCAATAACCCCTTTGAATAAGAAAGCAAACTGCAATTGGCGAGCTTTTGCCTTAGGCGCTAAGAAATTAGCATTAAATTAAAGAAGATAAACCCTGGTTAATAAATTGCTTATTGCAAGTTAATGCTGAGTCTTCAGGATCAGTATACACTGTTAAAAGTTGCACGTAAAATAACGGTGCTTTGCACTGGCAGCAAAGTTGACAGTGCAATGCACCGTTATTTTACGTGCAAAGAAATAACGCAGTGCGTTAAATAACGTCGCATTGCACCGTAATTTTACAGCGCATTGGGACGTAAATAAACGGTGCTTAGCCACGGGAAATAACGGGCATCTGTTATTTTACGGGACAATATGCCGTTATTTTACAGTGCTAAGAGACGTGAATAAACAGTGATTTAAACTGGAATCAGGGCATTGCACCGTTATTTCACGGTGCTTTGAGATGTAAAATAACAAAACATTGTTACTTTATAATAAATAACAGTGCTTTGCACTTGGAGCTATACACTGTTACAGGTTTCCATAATCTTTCTCAAAACGTTTCTGTCTTGTCACTCCGGACGAACCCTTTATTTGTATCTGTGTACTTCAGGTTTCTCATAACATGTTTTTTTAGATTTTACCAGTAAAAATATTACGAACGAAGTCAGACCTCCTTATGATGACAGAGTTGTAACTTTCTGTTTGACAGTCAAGTGTCCCGAAAATCAAATCAGGATATCCACAGAGGGAAATGCATCTTGGCTAATTTGGGAAATGGCATTAAAAATGCATGCTCACACATAATATCACACCACTTCTTTATTGTATGAAATATTCAACAGATCATCAACATGTACAACACGTGTACTTAATGTATATAGTTATTCAGATTATACTGATCTTCCAAAAGGCATCATTAGGAAGCAAACATATTTAAACATTTTGACCACACTGCATGGCAGTTAAATCGTCTCCAACAAAACATATAAAATTTGGCAATAAGTGCAATATTATTATGATTACTATTATGAATGCTGTGTGCTATCTCATAAAGGTTGCTGATCTTTTTAACAATGGGGCCCAAATCTATTTATAATGTATCTTTGAAAAATAGATAAAGTGCATCAATAAATTATAGTGTTGTAAATTAATGGTATCTTTAAAGTAAAAGATGGTCAGAACACAAGTCAAACAATTGAAATGGATTTAACTTATATGTCACCAAATCTTTTTACAGTAAAGGCATCTACTTTGTTCTGATAATGAATTCCAAAATAAAGGTCCTTGGTAAATAAATGATTTTTGCATCAATTAAATTCGAACTGGAGGGAGTTGAAGAGAATGCCTACACTGTAACAAGGGTGCAAATGTAAACGTTTTTCCATAAAAATAATAAGATAATTACCTGATTTAATTAAGGTACCTAAACACAAGAATATTAAAAGTGAAATAGTCGTTAACTGATATTTCCTATATTGTTGATATATTATAGAGGAAAATGCAGCATTAAAACATTAAATCTGACCAACCAGCTCTATTGACAGTGGGAGGGCAGTTAGAGGTGCATTCAATTGCACCAAAATCAAGAAACCTGAAGGTCTTTTTAGTCCCTTGGGATACTCCAGGGTAAATATCCAAAATGACGCATAGCAAGCCTCCAGTGGAAGTAGAAATAACTTGCATGGGTTGACAGTTTCTGGCCATCCACCATATGTTACAGTGATGTTTCAGTCCCCATCTTGAACATTCACATGTGTTGGAGATCTCATTCCCTGCATACAAAATAATAAACAGAAAAGAGAGATTGTAAATGTAAGAAACATGAGAGAAATATGCAAGAATATAGTTCAGTGCAATTATCCCTTTAATTTTTATATTTTTTTAGATTTTATTCAAAGTCTGACGCTCTATCAATTTACATTACAGAAAATAAACTTTTGTTCTTTCTTCACAAAATTTAAACAATAACTACAAAAATAGTTTTCTTATGGTCAATGGGAACCTTTAGAAGTGAAAATAATTATACATTATTATATCAAATATATCTTTACATTTACATTACAGACAATAACTGGCCAAGATTTTGTTCTATCTCCACAAAAAATTAACAATTTCAACATTTTTCTTTATATATGTATTAACTTAAAAAAGGTTAAAACTATCTTTAATACTTGCTGAATATATTAACACAAATATAATAGTTTTGAAAGAATTACCTCTCCTCCATCTGCAATCCCATATTATCCTTGCATTCTCCAAACAGTGAAGGCAGTATCCTTTATATAGGAGCTTTGCTTCTGCAAATACAAATACACAGACAATGCATGCATATATATATATATATATATATATATATATATATATATATATATATATATATATATATATATATATATATAAATGTGATACGAATCAGTTTTAAAATCATACTCAATGACTGAAAGTTGATCGATTAATAATCATTTTTTTCATTTTATGTGCCATATTATTAACATAAAGTCTGTTGTATAGATACCTAAATATTGACAGAGTAAATTAAGCCTAGCATGTACATCACACTGAAAGGTCAAGACTACTTGTTAATACTTATTCACTGCATAAGGATAACATTAATACTGTTTCCTGTTAAGTGCCCATCTTTCTAAAATCTGTGAGAGAGTTAGAATATTTCATTGGAATAAAGATACTTCTTTTGAATGTGCATACCTGATCGTATATGAAAGGTTATGGAAAAAAATACATGATTTTATTATTTAATTATGAAATGTCCTTTTCCAGAATGATTTCTACAGACAATAGGCCTGACAATGTATTTTTAAAGGCACAAATGAAAGTATGTGTAAATATGAAGTAATTAACAGTAAGGCTATGGGCCTGGATTTTATTTATTGTAACTGTAAATAATTATATTATGAATATTTGATAACCAGAATATCTGCAATGTTTTATAGGGAGTAAACATGTTCCAAACTGCATAAAATTAAAAAAAAAATAGCCAATAATCAGCAGGTTTGACAAATGACATTGTAAGGTTAGAAATGGTCAGGTTAGCGTGGCTCAGCTCTATCAAGCAGCAAGCCAAAAAGTTTATTAGAACAAGAGACCCAGCGGTCTAATGTTCACTCTGTGAATTACTGTTCATTTTGGCAGGTGATTAAAAAAATGTTTCAGAAAGATCAGTCCAAGAGTCTCAGAGGAGACTCTATTTTGGCAGATTATAACAAATAAATACTTAATGACATATTATGGATAAAAGCAGAAAAGACCATTACAGCCTGCTGAAAGTAACGCCACCTGCAGGTCAAAATCATTAAGCAGTCACATGATCAATATTCCTGTGAAATTTGAAACTGAAGGCTGCAGCAGTACCTAAGATATTTGATAACAGACAATACATCATGTTTGGAAACAGATCAAGTTGTCAAATTTTGCAATTGTCACAATTTGAAGTTCCGTAGATATGCCATCTTGAAAATGACTGAATTTATACTCAAACTAGAATACGGGTAGTCGACAAGAGACTACGTGTATTCGCCTAAATCAGAGTGGAACGGGTGAAGTGAGGCATGGATCGAGTGGCAAGGGGAAATAGAGTGAAGTGTTGTATATTAGCATGGATGTCTGCAGCCAAATTGTGTATGTAGGTTGCCCCCCTTACCACAAAATCCAGAAAGCCATCCAAGTTGTATACATATGCAAAATTTAAGGCAGATAAGTCAAACCACTACATGTATATGAGTGATTTTAGCCCGTGGCAGACAAACAGATGGACGCTGAGCAAAAATGGTTGCAGGTGACGCCACCAGTTTTGCGTATAATAAAGAGCTATGTGAGAACTATACACATGCAAAACTTTGGCCCAATCGGTCAAACGGTTCCCAAGATATGAGCTTGGATGTCTGCTGCATAAACTAGAATGCAGGTGGTGCCACCTGTCATAAATCAAGAGAGCTGTCGGGGATGTATAAACCTGCAAAATTTTAGGCAGATATGTCAAACCACTGCCGATATATGAGTGATTTTATCCCATGGTAGACAAACAGACAGGAGCTGTGTAAAAATGGCTGCAGGTGGCGCCACCAGTTTTGCGTATGATAAAGAGCTATGTGAGATCTATACACATGCAAAATTTTGGCCCAATTTGTCAAACGGTTCCAGAGATATGAGCTTGGATGTCTGCAGCGTAAACGTGAATGTAGGTGGCGCCACCTGTCATAAAATCAGAAAAGCTATCCAGGATGTATACGCATGCCGAATTTCAGGTGAATTAGTCGAGTCACTGCAGAGATATGAGTGATTTTAACCCAAGGCAGATGAACAGATGGACACTGTGCAAACATGGTTGCAGGTGGCGCCACAACTTTTTGTGTATGTTATAAAGCTCTTCAAGGGCTACATTTGTGCAAAAAAAATTTCCTGATCGGTCAAACGGTTCCCGAGATATGAGCTTGGATGTCTGCAGCGTAAACGTGAATGTAGGTGGCGCCACCTGTCATAAAATCAGAAAAGCTATCCAGGATGTATACGCATGCCGAATTTCAGGTGAATTAGTCAAGTCACTGCAGAGATATGAGTGATTTTAACCCAAGGCAGATGAACAGATGGACACTGTGCAAACATGGTTGTAGATGGCGCCACCATTTTTTGTGTATGTTATAAAGCTCTCCAAGGGCTACATTTGTGCAAAAAAATTTTCCTGATCGGTCAAACGGTTCCGGAGATATGAGCTTGGATGTCTGCAGCGTAAACGTGAATGTAGGTGGCGCCACCTGTCATAAAATCAGAAAATCTATCCAGGATGTTTATGCATGCCGAATTTCAGGTGAATGAGTCAAGTCACTCCAGAGATATGAGTGATTTTAACCCAAGGCAGACGAACAGATGGACACTGTGCAAACATGGTTGTAGGTGGCGCCACCATTTTTTGTGTATGTTATAAAGCTCTCCAAGGGCTACATTTGTGCAAAAAAATTTTCCTGATCGGTCAAACGGTTCCCGAGATATGTGGGTTTATGTGTGGAAACAGACGCACAAATGGACGCAGAGTGCAGAGGAAAGGTCAGAGGTCAAACAAAATCGGGGCGCAGCAGTTCACATGTGACCCGAACGTAATCCCGGGTTTCGTAAAATTCGGCCCAGCTGTTACGGAGGAGTACTCCGGCGGTGGCGGCGGCGTGCAGCTGAAAACATAGTATCCGCAAAACTCTGTTTTGGCGGATACAATTATTCCCCTTCCTCTAAGGAACTGCTGACTATGATATGAAGACCAAAATATTAATACTTTATGACATATCTTTGAAAAAGCAGAAAAGATCATTACAGCCTGTAGAAAGTAGGTCAACACAGGTGGCGCCACCTGCGGGTCAAAATCATTCAGCAGTCACATGATCAATATTCCTGTGAAATTTGAAACTAAAGGCTGCAGCAGTTCCTCAGATATTTGGTAACAGACAATACATCATGTATATAGAAACACATCAAGTTGTCATATTTGCAATCGACAGAATTTGAAGTTCTGTAAAGATGCCATCTTGAAAAAGACTTGACTGAATTTATACTCAAATTATTCCCCTTCCTATAAGGAACTGCTGACTATGATATGAAGGCCAAAATATTAATACTTTATGACATATCTTGGAAAAAGCAGAAAAGATCATTACAGCCTGTATAAAGTAGGTCAACACAGGTGGCGCCACCTGCAGGTCAAAATCATTCAGCAGTCACATGATCAATATTCCTGTGAAATTTGAAACTGAAGGCTGCAGCAGTTCCTCAGATATTTGGTATCAGACAATACATCCTGTATGGAAACACATCAAGTTGTCATATTTTGCGCTAGACACGATTTGAAGTTCCGTAGAGACGCCATCTTGAAAATGACCTGACTGAATTTACACACAAATTATTCCCCTTCTTCTAAGGAACTGTTGACTATGATATGAAGGCCAAAATATTAATACTTTATGACATATCTTGGAAGAAGTTGAAAAGACCATTTCGTCCCGCAGAAAGTAGGTCAACATAGGTGGCGCCACCAAAAGCTTATTTTTGCATCTCCATCCCATGATCAATAATTCTGCAAAGTTTCATGAAGGTAGCTGCTGTGGCTGTTGAGATATTTGGTAACAGAAGGTGGACGGTTGACAGTGGACAGTGGACAGTGGACGGCGGACGCTGCGCCATGGCATAAGTTCACAGAGTGAACTAATAAAAATGAATGGAGAGAATGAGAAACAGGCAGGCGAATTTAGATCAGCATCACTGCTAATGTTCAATATGTAAGATACTTGTTTCACAGATTATTAAACTCATCAGCTTATTCAAATTGCCATGCACTTTACAAAAGAAAATATGATCAAATTCAAACTTACCTTGGTGTACCTTTTTTGCAATGTTCTCTGCTAGGAATTTACCCTGCAAACTGCTTGCCAGTGTAGTTGTGCACCTTGCACATCTTGCATTTGTACTTTGTTCACAGCTCTAAGTTAGGTAAGGCGTGGAACATTTACGTCATCTTTCCTCTAATCATTGATGCACGTATGGCTCTCTGAACACCTGCACAAGTAGAACAAATTCTAGGAGTATATTAAAACAACTGATAAACATGTAACCAACGAAAGACAATCTCAGCACCAGGCATATTAATAATATTTACAAAGTAAGTGAAGGTATATAAATTAATAAACAAAAGTGCTATATTGCATATAAAAATGGTAAATATTGGGTCAACAAATGTTTTTACTCAGTGTATAAACAGAAAGGTGCAAAAACAGCATCACATGTGTACGAGGATTTATAAATAGGAAGCAATATATGCAGTACAGCCTTTATATTACAAAATGATGTAACATTTGTAATTGCATTTACATATACTAGCTATTATAATATACAAGGGCTACAGGCATAATGCAAACCTGCGTAATCTTTCCGGGTTCCCTGATGATAAACTTGACTATTATTTGAAAAGTTATTATTTTTTAAGGTGTGACAAGTACATGTATAAAGCAAGTACTACCAATTTTGAATCTTAGTACAAGTATAAATGCGCTCAGTCTGATGCATACGTGAGTGAGGGGGTGTTAAAAACCCCATCCAACCCACATTATGAAAGGAAATTGCAACCCTGTACAACAGAGTTGGGGGGGGGGGGGGGGGGTTCTCTGGCAAATTTTCAGTTGAGCAAACCTGGACATTACAGATGGTTTCACTAGGCCTTGCTAGAACAATTTGTGGGGGGGGGGGGGGATCAATGAGCTATGTTTTCCAACAAAAGTTCAATAACAACTTTAGTACTGGTATCAGTGAACGACAGTGACAGAGGTGGTGTCTTCCCTGTATCTCAAATGACTTACAGTCAGCTGAGCTAAAAAGGCAGTATATTATTATGTGATGTTTAAACTTACATAATTCCTATTCTTAAGAAAAAGGGAAAGTTGCCATGATGGTATCCAAATCTTCTTTGAATTTGCCACACTGATGGAAATGCTTGACCATTTTCTAAAAAAAAAAAAGAGTATTTGGCTGTGCCTTAGCAGCCTTAATTTTCAGGCTCTCTCTCCCTCTCTCTCTCTCTCTCTCAAAAAGACTGGCTAAAATGTTAGCACTTGGGCTTGCATGGTATGTTTTTTTTTTTCTTCTAAAAAATGTTAAGAAATTTTGGAAATTGTCTCAAAGCTGTTAATTATTTGTTTGGTCTGTGTTTACTCTCTATTTAAGCATCTGTTAAAAATATTTTTTAAAAAATAAAGGGACTTTGATATCTTAATTTTTCTGGTTGACATGTAAGTGGGAAAACCTTATTCAAGGCCTCATTTAAAATCTAGTAAATAAATAATTCAAAACTGTTTTCAGTGGTGCCTTTACCAATATTTCACCTTTAAGGGATATATATTTTTATATATATATATATATATATATAAATATATATATATATATATATATATATATATATATATATATATATATGACATGTATATTTATTCCATTCATGCATGATATACACCAAGACATGGCCAGGTGTGTGCGTTTGTGGGTCGGGGGGGGTTGCTTCCTTTTATCCTAATTGGCAATTCCCTGAAACTAAAAAAGACTTAATCATTAATGATAAACATTGGCATCAATGCAGGGAATGGGGGTTATATATCCCCCCCCCACACACACTTTTTTAACAAGGGGGGATTGGTCAATGCAATCATCCCCAACACTGATATTGAGCAAGTAACAATTACTTTTATATATTGGACATGTAATATATTAATAATTAGAAAACTTTACTTTGTTTACATTTCTGAGTTAACTGAAATATAAGGTAGTCTAATAATCTAAACATGGTTTAGAGTTGACATTTAATGGAAACATAAAACCTGCACTTAATTAATATATAATATCAACATCACACAAATGTCACACATTGAAAAAGGTGTATATATATAATATATATATATACACATATATACACAATATATATTTCCAACTCAATCACTCTTCTACCCCTGCCAGTGACATTCGCCCCCCCCCCCCCCCCAACTGAGGGAAGACATGAACGAGACTGGCCTCGTACCACTATACCATTACCAACGTACACTATTACACAGTATTAGAATAACAACTAACACAGTAAACAGATTTATGCCTACATATCAAAGAAGAACATTTTACCAATGAAGATGCTGGGTAACCTCTGTGACTTTCAGCAGCCAGCAGACGGACAAAAATGGCTTCTCTTCCCGCCGTGAAGTCAAAAGATCCAGGATGTTGACGTCATGAGTGGCCCCGCTGATCACATGACGCGCGGTTTATTTCATCTGTACAGTCTGCTTTACACACGTGTCACACCATTTTCACAGACGCTTATCATTTGACGTTGCATTTGCGCGTTATTTAACGCACAAGAGCGTCTACATTGCAAAGCGGCGTAAATTTACAGTCTTATGCGCCGTTATTTTACGGTAATTTTTAACAGTGTATACCTTATGGGCTTATGTTGTAAAGTTCTGCTAAATAAGCGATCTGTTTAAATATAAGCATAGCAACAGCTTAAAATATGCCTGTGTTTTATTTATTTTATAGAATCTTTCTTTATATTTAGAACATTTATTAGGTGCACCAGAATATGAGCTGTTTATACATTTAGGCCCCTTTATATTTAAAGAACAATTCAGGTTATATAACTTGCTATAACTAGTAATGGTATAGTATATATATAAGCTCTATTTTTCACAAAAAGTTTAGATTCATTTTAATAATCTATTTCAGTAAGTTTCTCTTCTTTGGCTATGAAGTATTGTATACATAATACAATGGTGTATGCTTAAATAATCTTTTTCTAAATTTAGAATCATTGTTAGATGTACAGTTATCTCACTGTATATGGAACTTTTATATGTACAATTTACAGCAAATCCTATACTGCATGTATTTAGGGAATATTCATTGTGGATCAACCAGTAATATTATGTCTACATTCTTCGAAGCCCTCCTATCGTAATATTTCATGTTTTAAAATGGCTAGTAATGGAATGTCTAAAAAAACGTAAATTTGATCCAATCTTCAAAATCTAGACACGCTCTGTCAATCCATCGATCACCCTGCCATTGTAGTTTTTGCAAAATGACAACAATATAAATATACATCTATTGATATAAGTAAAGGATGATAAATATAAAGGATGATAATTTAAGGTAACTTGATCGTTAGATTAAAAAAAATAATGTTGTACTTATTTTTTTTTGTCATATTTAGAAATGCAGGATTAATATAAAATTATTCAAAATTAATATCAGCCGACACTTGCTTTCATAGGTTTAGAAAAAATAACAGTCAAATATATGGCCAAAAAATAACCCTGTAATTTTTACAAAATTGTTATAAACTGACATGCAGTCATTGGAAAGAAAGAAAGAGAGAATTGCAAGTGCATGCACACTGTAAATAACCGAGACATGTCTCAACCTAGTATGGTGTCTTTTGGTAAGACACTGGCGACTTAAACTGGGCATCAAGTGTCTTCAGAGGACTTGTGTAAGACGCCAACAAAGACACATATGTCTTACAGTATGTGTCTTGGTGTCTTACAGTATGTGTCTTGGTGTCTTACAGTTTGTGTCTTGGTGTCTTTCCACAGGTGTCTTAAACTATTATAGTTTAAGAAATGGTTCATAAATACATTTATCTCCAGTGCTTCTTACTTGCTTTTGCTATAAACACAATCTAAGAATAATATAACATATTAAATTTGCTCTATTTTTGCAGGACACTCATGACTAAATGCACGATTGAGCTGTTTTAAGTGTCCCAGTTCTGTAAAACTCGAGATAATAATTAAAGGTAATATTCACATAATATGAAACATAAGATTTGTAAAATAATGTATATTAGTAATTAATTATGTCTATTCACGAACGATATAGAAGTCTGTTGTCACGAAGAACGAATTAAAGACACTAGTGTCTTCGAAGCATGTCCCGTAAAGACACATGAGAAGCAGGCTAAATTTAAGACACCAACGTCTATAAGTTGTCTGCTTCGCGCGCTTTTAATCCACGTGATGTCAGCATCAACTCCTGATTCGTCTGCGCATTACCATGCCCCGCCAGGTCGTGCAGCAAAGAGGCAGCTACTACCCAGATAGCACAGCTCTGTCGTACCGACGTCTGTTTTGGTCGGTACGGTCGCCGTCGGCCAGAAATGTCGTGCCGACGTCGGCTAAGAAGCGTCCATAAGCGCGTGTTCCGTCTGTTTTGATCGGCATGGTCGCCGTCGACCAGAGCTGTGGGGCCGACGTCGGCGCAGCAGTGTCCATTCGCGCTTGATCTAGTGCCACTTGAAGACTTTGCATGAAGACCAATATGCTTTCCGATTCATTAATAATTCAGTCATTCACTCAAGATATGGCTCCAAATATTTCACCCCCGTTGTATTAATCTGTATACAATTAACAAGCAAAACCATGAACAAAATTATCACATAAATAATTTATAATCGCACAACTTCAAGAAAGTGGCAAATTTACCAAATATCAGTTGTCGGCCCAATTTCGGCCTGACGTCGGCATGATAAGGTTGGGAATTGACAAAATATTGAACACAGGGCCTATAACAATTTTACCATAGTCCAAAGTTTCCGATAAATATAATCATAAGCCTAATTGCGGTGCTTCGAAAACAAATAAAGTTCGTTATATTTAAATAGGCCCTATCAGTCGTCGGCCCGATTTCAGCATGACGTTGGCATGATAAGCCTCGGAATTATTTATATTGAACACCGGAAAGGGCCTATTACATTAGGTCTGTTATAAGCAATTTTTTTTTCACAGTCCAAGGTTTCCTATAAGTAATCTTTAAGGCTATAGGCCTAATTGTGTTGCTTCGCGAAACAAAGATCGTTAAATATCAGTCGTGAGCCCGATTTCATTCCCGACTTTGGCATGAAAAGGTTTGGAATTATTATATGCCTACTGAACACAGGAAAGGACCTATTATAGTTAGTAGGGATCTATATTAGCAAATTTTATCACTGTCCACGGTTTTCGATAAATAATCTTAAATGGGTTGCTTTGAGAAACCACGATAGGCCTAAAGTTTGTTAAATATCAGTCGTCGGCCCGATTTCGGCCTGACGTCGGCATGATAAGGTTAGGAATTATTTATATTGAACACAGGAAAGGGCCTATTAGTTTTAGGCTGGCATTAGCAAACTTTATCACAGTCCAAGAATTCCGATAAATAATCATGGGGCCTAAGCATACAATTTTGTTGATTCAAGAATCAAATAAAGTTCGTTAAATATCAGTCGACGGCCCGATTTCGGCATCCGAGTGTGCAATAAAAAAACACGCACACACACAAACACGCCATCTATATATGCTTTACCACGTTAAACCAAAGGCAAGCCTGTCCGTCACTTTGTCAGGACAGTAATCTTTTCCTTCGGCACGCGCAAGGAGTAATTTCTTTTTTAGGGTGATACCCATGACCCATACATATGCATGTGCATAAGATGAAAGAAATTTGTCCACTAATTTTTATTTTTCAAGCTGGCAGTACAGTTAAGTGGCAATGATGGGGTATTAAAAGACGTGATAACAGAAAATGATACCAGGTGGATCCATGAGATAAGTTAACCTTATTTTTAGCACAATCATGCAATATATCTGGAGATATTTAATATGATGTGTGATTTTCACCATAAATGGATACATTCAGGTTTAAAATTGATCTCTTTGTAAAGGTTCGGGCCATATTTCTAATATGCCTCATCATCTCTCCCGTATCTATGCACACGCAAAGTTAAATAAAGATACTTTAAATATACGTTTTTAGTTATCGCGCCGAAAATATATATGGAGGCGGGACCGAGCTGAAATCATTGAATCCCCGACTTTGAATAAATCTTTAATATACAGTACATACATATGCCCGTAAGCTTTCGGCTTTTCAGAATGAACCCGGGGACCCGTTTTATATATATATATATGAAATCTGACCTTGTACGGAACATACATGTAAATGTTTAGGACTGAAAAGATTTATATGAAAAGAAAAATGGTGCAACAAATTCATTTGTAATGATGTTAGTTTCCGGTCACAGGTTACCGGTATATATCATGCTATAATCTTCCAAGAATTATTAACTTAAAAAGATCCAGCAAAAAATATATTTAAAAAATCGATCCAAGATAAAACCTAACATTGGTTAAATTCATAGCATGCAGTACAATAACGCCTTGCAATCTCTTGAAAGGCTGCGCCGCGTGAATTAATATAGGCCTAATGCATCTCAGCGAAGGTCTGAATGGGGCCATAGCAAACTTGCGAATGCTTATTGTGGAGATATTATTCCAGGGACGAATCCAGGAATTAGGAAAAATGAGGTGTAACCCAGGAGGACTCGTAAAAGATCTACAAGGTCGCCAGATCTGCAAAAGGGGGGCCCAGGCCGTAAAATTTGTTCTGAAATGCCTATATAAGGTTGCGGCGATATAAAAAGATGGGGTCCCCCCCCCCCCCCGATCCGCTTCTGTATACATATTAAAAGATGTGGCAAATGTAATGAATATGTAAAAAGAAAGTTCTGAATATTGTGCATGAGTACGGAACACACGCCATTTAGCCGTTGATCTGGCTAAATTTATCAGTAAAAACAGAAGTATGGTAGCTTTAAAACTGCCCGTAATCTGTATGCCTAATAGGCAATCAAACGTAATATAACCATATAATTTTCAAGAGACTGATATCCTATGGCCGTATTAGCCATGCAGTTGCCCACACTTTATATGTGGTCGCATGGACAGGTTTGATTAATATCTAAAATATATATATATATATATATATATATATATATATATATACACACACATAAATGTATATAAATACATATATTTATGATGAATACATTTATATATATATGTATAAAATATGCATGAATAACTTAAATATATTTATATATAAATAACATGTATATATAAATCTTTATTCAAATATTTAACATTTTTGACCCAAAAAAATATATTATATAATAATACAATATATGAGCAACAGTACACATTTTATATTAAATCAACTGAAATTGAACATTGTGAAACTTATTTGCATTTTCATACAAGAATTAACTAATGTTTGAGAAGTGTATTAAAACAAGCTAATTTGTTAACCACTGATGAGTTATATGAAAGAATTAATTTGATTAAAAATGTGTAAATACAATACTACTAATGAAGAATTCCAAAAGCAGGTAAAACATTATGATTAGATGAGCTACAAATTATGATCAGTTGTGGTTAAGGGTATAATATATCCATAGAATGCATTTTCTTATCAGTTAAATATTATTCTAGAGATTGATGTGTCCATATAAAGGCCAAGGCTTGGTTGAATGAAAGCGATCGGTGCTGATTGGTTATATTTGCTCTTGGTATCAAACGTTGGAACCGCTCATCTGAACCTTCTGGTACCAGCTCCTCAACCATTTGCTCTGAGAGTCAAACCTGCAAAGATATAAATAATAAAAGTAAATATCAACTGGGAAAACCTGCCCAGGGGAGATGCTTAACTAGGCACTGTTTTAGCAATTATATACATTAAACATGAGTGGCCAGATATATATATATATATATATATATATATATATATATATATATATATATGCTAAAGTATGTGATGAATCATAGACCTCAGCATATCATGCTCAGTTGCTGAACATTGAGCGCTGCATGTGTAGTAACCACGAAGGAAAGAATGCATTCACGCAGATCATTCACATACACACATATATATATTCTCATATTTTACGTTGCAATAGGAACAATAAATGATGTCATGTCAATCTTACCAGTTTATTACAAAAATATAATACAAGGTTTGTACTACGCAGTTATCCCCAGGAAGTACTATATATTATATATGTCTAAATAAATATAGTCTCTACGTTATAGAAAAATTAGACCTTTTTTATTTTAACTGGGATTACTATAATGGTTATTACCACAAAACAAAGACCCATGATTGTATAGCAGATTTAAAAAGAAACCACTGGAACAGTTCACAGGCATATTGAAATATATACATCTAGGTTTGTATCACAACACAGAAAACAAAACTAATCGGACAATATGCAAAGCATAATCAATACAATGTATGTATATATATATATATATATTTGAACTATGCACATACATCTCATAGTATCACTTTGTACAAAACAAGGATAGTAAGGCCATTTCTAAATATATATAAATTTACTTTTCAATGTTATATTTATCTCTATACCTATAGGCCTGCTAGAATACTTGGATGAGTGGGTCACAGCTGATGAATATTGCATGGTGCCCTATATAGGCTATAATAATAAAAGTATTATAGGCAAGTATTACTGGAAGCCACCTTACTTATGATTATTATAATATATACCCTCAGGCCTCACATCTGCGGTAATGACCTCAATATTCGTACACTGAAAACATAAGTTAGCAGAGATTTTGAAATGGGGTATATATAGGCCTTTAGATATTATATATTATTATTAATGTTATTAAGATAGTCCTACACGTAATTTAAAGTGACATTTACCTGAACAAACTCTTTGAATTATTCAAAGGTCCGGATCTGTCCAGATTTTAATTTTTTGTTTTACCTTATTAACTAAAATGTATAAGTACTGTGGCTAAGACGAATAAAATAAGGCCCGAGTTTAGAATCCGGTCTACATTTTAAAGATGGGTCTAAACTAACTGGACCGTCTCATATTAATAGTAATCAACATAAGTTATGACATGCCTGATGATTTGACATCGATATGCCTCTTACTTCTCCATTACATGAATCCTAAACATCATTACGTCCGTCCGTATACACCCATAAGTTAAACAAGGGACCCATGGGTCACGGCGCTCAGCTGATCATGATTAGACTATAAATGTATCACCGTTGTGATACTATATTGAGTAGATAAAGCTTAGAATATCATGGTCATGTTGGGCTTTTATAAAGGAATATAATGTAATATAATTATTTTTATGCCCCTCACGTCTACATTTTACACAATATTGTTATTATTTCTGGCATGTACATAGGTACCTATGGACAAATGGTCATCAGTACTGAATCACCTGGAAGTTAAAATCTTAAAAATATGATGAAATATAGATAATGTTTGAGAGGAAGAGGTAATCTGGGCCTTGGTTGGTTTATATGATTGAAAAAATGTTGCAAATAATATTTGAGACCTGACCATGCCTTTCCACTGGTTACATTTTTGATAAGCTGTTGACAGTTCAACAGTTTACACATTTGTCTGATGAGATCCAATTTATTTGGTAAACCTTTTTTATCAACTTTATGATATGTATACAGTTGCAATAACGTCCCCATTCCACAGGTGCAAAGACTTGATGGGGGGGGGGGGGGGAGGGGGGGGGTTGTGTTATGATCAGAGTTACAATGCCTCTGTCTCTCTGTAGATATTTTCTTTAATTATTAAATTTTATGCTATAGCCATAGAACTATTGTTCACAGTGCCAAGGAGCAAAAGCTCAGTGGGATGAAGAAGGGGATGGTGAGAGTTACAACACCCTTGCATATACAGGATATGAAATTTAATTCAACAGTGCTTATAAAAAAAAGTTTATTCATGAACATTAAATATTTAAAACAGACAGAAAGATGGAGAAACAAAGCAAATAATTTTTTTCCCTATTCTACTTAGCCAAGAAAAAATTAACAATATTTGCATTTATTCCTTTTTTTCATGTTTCCGAATGTTACTATAAATTTACAGAATAACATACATGTGATTGTGAATATTTCAGTTGATTCACATTTCTAAATTGCATCAACATTTATAGCTAATGTATCTAGTTTATAGTACCTGTCAACAGAATGGGATGGAGGGAGGAATGGAGGCAATTAGGGAGAGAGAAAGAAAGATAGATAGAGAAAGAAAGAGAGAAAGAAAGATAGATAGAGAAAGAAAGAGAGAAAGCAGAGTAGAGAGAGAGACAGAGAGAGAAAGAGAGACCTAGACTGCCAGAGAGAGAGAGAAAGAGAGGCTCTCTGGTAATTACTGCCTGACCCAGCCTGACCCAGACACTCACAGTGGCAGTAGGTCAGACCTGAAGGTGTTATGTAACTGCCCAGTACACTACATTTATACTGATCTGATGTAAACAATGAAGACATGGTAATAAAATGGACAATAAAATCTACAGTTTTTGATTAATTGGTTTCAAATTTCAGATTTTAACAGATGAAATGTTAATGTGTACATGCTGTGAAAATTAAATCCACACCACTAACAGGAAAAATTTGAATATTTATATTTTTTTTAAATGGTATCAGGAAAAAAAGAAAAGTATTCTCAGCTATAAAACTAATACACGTGTTAAAATTAATCCAAGGATCAAAACACCCAATATATCATACCAGGAGAAAACTGGAGTTGGGAATGTTTAATTTTATGAACTGAAATAAAGGACCAGTAATATAAATTTTGATTATTTAGCCAGTATCATGTAACAACTGATACAACCATGAGTTATAAGTCAAACAAATTAAAATCTTTAATGAGCACTTGTCTGAGTAATATTTTAAATTTTTGACATATTTATTTATTATTTTAATTTTGTAATAAATATAAACCAACAAGTTAAACACCTGGAAAAGACCTGGAAACTTAGATTAATTTAATATAATCAACTGCATCCTTGTCTATCATTATCTTGCTTCATATAATCCCTAATAGTAAACAACAATTTATTTTAATCATTTATTGAATAAAAGCTACAGTTTTTGATCAACTGGTTTCAATTTTTTTGTTTTAACAGTTGAAATTGTAACAAAAACATGATTTGAAAATTAAATCCACAGCAGTTACAGGAAAAAACGTGCCATGGTCAAAGTTGGGCAAAATTTAAGGTACCAATTTAATATTTTTGCCAATATTTAAAAAAATTTAACAGATTTTGATCTAATTTTTGGTATACAATAAAATTTTGATTATTTAAAGTAGTATTACTGAAAAAAAATTCCTACCTTTAACACTTTTGGTCTTGTGTGACAAAATATCTTTCCTCATTTTTTTACAAAGTCCATTATGTTTGGGCCCATAAAATTTTTAAATTAAATAATACTGACTTAATTTCTGGCATGTACATAGGAACCATATAGAGGAATATTTATGGTAAAAATGAAGGAAACTAGATGAGTGGTTTTGATATAAGGCAGTCCTGAAGTGTGAAAATAGATTTCTAATAAAAAATTGAGGGTTTTCCTTAATATCTCAAAGGAACGAAGTCATATGACCCAATTTCAGAGTAGGTCCAAAGGTGTCGAAACGTGCCAGTCTTACGGACGGACATCCAGACGGACAGACAGACGGACGGACGGACAATGGACCACGACTATAGCTCAGATGACTTATAGTCAGCTGAGCTAAAAAGGCATAACCTCGTTCATGTAGGCCGGATTCTATACTCGTTAGAAAAAAAATATATTAAAAAGAAATTAATAGGTTATTTCATCTCATCCTCACCTTAATTGCCTAGCACATGCATGACATGAGCTGTCAATGAATGTCATGGTTCTTCATGTAGGCCTAAAGACTCTATGCAGTCATGTCGCAGAGCGTCATAGACTCGTACAGCCACTCGTCTTCGGATTCACAGTGATTCCTTTCCAACCCTTGTGGAGTCTTTCTCCGGCCCTTACTAGTTATTCACAGTCACTGTGTTATTAAAACCTAAAAGACTAAGTTAAACCAACAATCTTGCTTTGACTTTGACTGATCTGTCAACAGACATTCACCATGTTTGTTTTATGCGCATGCGTACGCATCTCGATCATCAGAAGCCAATATCGTGACGTCACTGATTATGACGTATAAAGGATGAAGATCCACCAATAGGATCGCTCAGTTATTCTCGTCTGCATTTGGGCGCCAAATTTGTCTCACCTGAGTGACACAGACAGCTTGGCGCCACCCGCATTGTGTGAGAAAATAAGATCTGCATTCTAACAAGGTAAGTTGAACAGTTAAATATACAACATTGAGCGCATCAGATATAAGGTGCAATTATTAAAATTTAGCTCATAAAATAAAGACTTGTTATAGACCTTTACAAAATTAGTAGGCCTATAAAATAGTGAAAAGATATAGGCTATATACAATATGTAAAGTTTTTCTCTAGGACCATTATTGTTACCAACGTTATTTTATTTTTATGGTTCAAGTGTGTTAATATATATATATATATATATATATATATATATATATATAGGCATATGTTCATATTTATATGCCCCCTCCTCTATCTATATTGATCAAAACTTAAGCGGGCACTCTCTCTTACATATATACATAACATATACATATATATATATATATATATATATATATATATATATATATATATAATAAAAATACACTGTATATATATAAATACATTAATATATATATATTTATATATATATATATATATATATAGGCATATGTTCATATTTATATGCCCCCTCCTCTCTCTGTATAGATCAAAACTTAAGCGGGCACTTCTCTCTTACATATATACATATAAATATATATATAATAAAAATACACTGTATATATATATATATATATATATTTATATATATATAGGCATATGTTCATATTTATAAGCCCCATCCCCCCTCCTCTCTCTGTATAGTTCAAAACTTAAGCGCGGGCACTCTCTCTTACATATATACATATAAATATATATATATATATATATATATATATAAATAATAAAAATACACTATATATATATATATATATATATATATATATATATATATATATAGGCCTATATGAGAAGATAAGAAATAGAAAATATAGGACTACTTGTAAGACTGAAATTCAAACTGATGAACTCATACATAAAAATGTCTTCTCTGGAATATTCTTAAAAAAGCACCATGCAATTATATATTCATTGACCACAACAAGTATGACGTTAATATAGATTTTGATAAATTTGAGTAGTATAGTATTACATTTTTAATTTTTGAAGAATGCCTTACATAGATTGTTGATGCAGTATTTAATATTTCAGAACTGGTTTCTTTGAAAATTAAAGACATCTGACATATTCAATAAGATTTTTAAAAAATCAAATATCCCTCTCTATATCAGAATGTTTAATTGATAAGCAACGTGTGTTTCAATGTAAATGCGGGACGTAGCCTTATAGACCTACAGGAAAATGAATTTGACTTTGAAATCTAGGCCTATTTTTTTTTTTTTTTTCAGATAGGCTTTAATACAAATTCAGGGGCGTCAACATATTGGGTTAATGGCATATATGTTTTAATTTAAAAAAAAGTTTTTAAAATATAATAAGTATTTCTAATTAGTGATATTCTTTATTTTCACCATCGACCCCAACGCACCATTAAAACGGGATTTATAAAGCAGATCCTGGGGAATCACCGCACGCTTTTCATCGGACAGAAATTGCTGACGTACTGGTGCCAGCGCTGTGCCTGCGTCCGCAATTCGTAAAAATAAAGAATGTGAATTTACCAGTGAAAATAAAATGCTGAATACCCCTCATGAAAGAGTTTACTAACTTCCACCCGAATGTTCATTCATTGTATGAACCATTAACCTATGACCCTGCCACCCCTTCTACAAATGAACTGGCTTTAAGGTTCTCTGATATCTGGGCCGCTTTTCGGGATTTGGGCGATCCCATTCCAAGGTCAAGATGACCCCAGACACTTTCGACCTGCACACCCATGAGCATATGCGTTATAACCTATAAAAATAAAGCATTGCAAAATTAATAACGAATATACGGTATGTTAACAGATTTCTTTTAATAGGCCTATTTTGCATACCCTTTGACACCAGCACAGCTGATCATTTAAACCAACAAAATTGGTCAATGTACTTTTGTTGAGATCAACCAAAGAAAAATTGGTTAAATCAAATAATAAATTGGTTAGAGTAGTGGACACATTTATGTGTGCAATGCTACTTTCAGCCAAGGTGGATGTACACGGAAAATTTTGAACCAATACATTGAACCACTCCTGAAATATGAGCTATTTTACCTAAGCAAAAACACAGATGAACGCCACACAAAAAAGATGGCAGACGGCACTATCAGTCTTGAATACGAGATGGAGGTATCCAAGATCGATGGGCCAGCATAATTTTAGCCTAGTGAGTCCATTAGTTTTTGACTTATAATGGTCACAATAATGTGGCAACGATGGGGTATTATAAGGCGCGAAAACAAGAAAAGAACAGGTGGCACCACCTGTCTTCCACAGAATACAAAGCTGTCCAAGTTCCTCGGTGAACTTGAAATATTTAATAATTTGTGTGATTTATTCCATATATGGGGGAACATTCAAGGTCACTCATAGTAAAGTTTCAGAATTATCGTTCCTAGCTAGGGTATCAGGTGAGGACTCTAGAATAAAAATTATATTTGTGTACTAATTTTTCCTCAAGCCAAACTAAGATGCACAAAGTCGGCTCACTGCGGTACCTCCTGATAAACTCATCTAGACTCAGCTTGAATTTAGGTTAGCTAGAAATGGACACAGCCAGGTACAGCTGATAATTTTATCTTCAAATCTGTTGGGCAGAAAAATAACAAAAGGTTTCATCAGATCATATTTTTATCATAACAAATTGATTTCAAGTTTAAATTGCATGACACATCTCATTTTATATATTGTTTCTATATCAGGCCTGGACAAATTGCGCGAACGATCGTTTGGGTTACGCAAAATGAATTTGGCGCGAACAGATTTTTGTTCACGCATACCAGATGATAGTAAAAATAATAATACAAGTTAGATCCATTTTATTTTAATTCTCTGGATAATATAAATTTCATTTATCTAAATGACCAAAAGCGTTAAACAAGTGACCCAGGGTCATGCCGCTCAGCTGACTAGGAAAACACTCACAAAAGGAATGTAATCAATGCCAAATTTTGTAGGTGGTATCCCCATTCAATTTAAGCATAGCTCCAAGGATATGGGGGGAAAGAGACCTAATTTCAGGTTTCCAAGGAGATTTTTTATGGACCTCCCTGGATGTCAAGTAAGAAGAACCGAGGTGCAATGGTTACGATTTGTGCCCTGTATATATATATATATATATATATATATATATATATATATACATACACATGTGTATATATTCCAGAAAGGCTCTCAATTATGGATGCACATGAACCATAATAACTACGGTGCCCATTAGTCACTTTAAGAAATGAGCGCACCGGTGTGTAACACACCAATTTCTTTGGCCACTTGATATATTTTATCCTGGAAGATAATGTCATTTGTTTCAATATCCTTCATTTCATTGATGAAATCTTTCATCAATTTATTTGCACTTGTGGGCTTAGATTTCCTAATTACATTCAACTTCCAATAAAATTTAATGTTGAGCTCTGAGTGTATATATATATAAATATATATATATATATATATATTTCTTTATTTATTCCGGACAGGCACACAGTTATGGATGCACTTGAACAAGTTGATACTGTGCTTTTTGACAGAACAATACGCAGACAAGCAGTTTTAAGAGCTGAACAGATTTTGAAAGATAATACATTTCCAATAATCACTCAGAGTGAAACAAATCATGAATCACTTGAAGATATACCTGAACAAGGTCCTGCAGAACCCATGGAAAGCCTTTGTCCAGTTACTGATGAGGAATATACAGCTGAAGTAAATAATAATGTAGAATCAGATGATGATGATATGGGTTATGGTTATGAGAGCAGCAGTGCCAGTGATGATAATTCAATGGAAGTTACTTATGACAGTCTCAGTGATGAGGTTGATCAGACTGCTGAGCTGTCTCCCAAACTCAATGTATTGCCTCCTATTACAGATGGATTGCGGCAATGGGTTTTGGAAAGTGGCACACCTCATGTGCACACTAACAGCCTGCTAGGACTCCTAAAGCCTTATCATCCATCGTTGCCCAAAGATGGGCGCACACTACTGCGTACAAAACGAACGTATAAAATTGATGAGTTAGCTGGCGGAAAATATCACCACTTTGGTTTAGAAGAAGGAATAAAAGCACACCTGAACGGAGACCCATCTCTTCGTGCACAACACGACCTCACAATACAAGTCAATATTGACGGACTGCCTCTCTATAAAAGTACAAATGAGAGTTTCTGGCCAATATTGGCATTAATTAGACAGGAGGAACATCCTGAACCATTTGTCATTGGCCTTTGGGTTGGGAAGTCGAAGCCAACGGATGCAAATAAATTCATGGAACATTTCATATATGAAATGAAGGACATTGAATTGAATGGCATTAAATTCCTGGATAAAATATATCAAGTGGCCATTGAAAATTTTGTGTGTGACACACCGGCGCGCTCATTTGTTAAAATGACTAAAGGGCACAGTGGTTATTATGGCTGTGACTACTGTGAACAACCCGGAGTCTATTACAATCATCGGATGATTTTTCCTGAGAGGAATGCAAACCCAAGGACTGATGTCAGGTTTGATGAGATGTCCTGTGAGGAACATCATCGTGGTGAAACTGTACTGAAACAACTTAATGTGGGCTTAGTCTCACAATTTCCATTAGACTACATGCACTTAGTCTGTTTAGGCATCGTGAAAAAAATTATAGGAATCTGGATGACTGGTCCTTTAAATGTTCGTGTGGGAAACAATGCCATCAGACAAATTTCAGACTGTATCATCAAGCTTGGATCCTGCCTGCCCCGAGAATTTGCAAGAAAGGGAAGAAGTCTTTTTGAAGTTGATAAATGGAAAGCTACTGAGTTTAGGACTTTTCTTTTATATACAGGGCCAGTTGTCCTAAGGGGCAAAATCTCCAGTCTGATGTATAACAACTTTTTAATGTTATATGTTGGAATAACTATTTTGTCAAACATCAATATGTGTGCATTCTACTGTGACTATGTGCAAGAGCTTCTCAGCTCATTTGTTGGCCATTTTGAGGCCCTCTACGGAAGAGAACAGCTCATATATAATGTACATGCCCTCACTCATTTGGCTTCACATTGCAAGAGATATGGACCAGTGCATGCTTTCTCTGCATTCCCATTTGAAAACTTTCTCCAGTCAATAAAGAAACTTATTAGAAAACCAAAATTTCCTCTCGAGCAGGTTATTCGTAGACTTGATGAAAAGAATATCTGCTACAGTCCTCCAAAATGCAAAAATGTTTTCTGTAAGAAGAAACATCACCATGGGCCCCTTATAGAAGGAACTACACATTGTTCCCAGTATGAGCAGCTCTACACACCCCAGTACATGTTGTCAGTTCACAAACCGGACAATGCTGTTCTTGTTGGGAATGACACATATGTCATCAGAAACATTGTTGTCAGTGACAACTTGAGAAATATTATTTGTCAGAGGTACAAATTTAAGGAATCTTTCTTTACATTTCCATTTGATTCTTGCAAAATTAATATTTCTGTTGTCAGTCATATGGAAAAAAATTGGTTTCTTTATCTCTGTCAGATATATCTGCTAAAGTTGTAATGTTGCCTTCTAAGGAGGGCAAATTGGTGTCTATTCCTTTGTTACAGTCTTCTGACCATGAGGTATAATGACTTCAGGTATGAAATTATTGTATCCGCCAAAACAAAGTTTTGCGGATACTATGTTTTTGATCGGGTTCCCACGCCGCCGTCGCCGCCGCATTCGTTTCCGGAATAAACCTCTGAGACCACTGGACAGGATTTTCCTAAACTTTACACCATTATCGGGTCACATGTGAACTGGTGCCAAAATATTTTGCGTTAACCTCTGACCTTTCCTCTCTCCAGTGCGTCCATCTGTGTGTCTGTTTTGACACATTAACCCACATATCTTCGAACTCGTTTGACCAATCAGTCTAAAAATTATGCACAAAAGTAACCCTTCGATAGCTTTATAAATTCACAAAAAATGGTGGCGCCACCTGCAACCATTTTTGCACAGCGTCCATCTGTGCATCTACCTTAGGATAAATTCACTCATATCTCGGCAGTGGTTCGACTTATCTGCCTAAAATTTTACATATGTATACAACCTGGGTAGCTTTCTGGATTTTGTGCGCCACCTACATACAGAATTCGGCTGCAGACATCAATGCTAATATGCAACACACACCACTCTATTTCCCCTTGCCACTCTCTCCATGCCTCACTTCAACCGTCCCACTCTGATTTCGGCGGATACACGCGTAGTCTCTTGTCCACTACCCGTATTCTAGTTGTATTAAGAAATTAGCACTTTAGTTGAAACAAGTGGATGTATATACTGTTTTTTCCTCAACTGTAGACCAAACTTTGGAAACATGTTTCATTAATGAGACACAAATAATATTGACAAAATAGTAATCCCAACATATATAATTTTGCCACATCTGGATCCTACACCACACAGTAGATATGTGTTTCTACTGATGTTCATTTGGCACACCTGGATTCAAGACCAAGCGGTTGATACATGCCCTATTTAAATACATTTGTTACATGTGAATTCAGGACCATGCAGTGAAAATCTGTTCTACATATATATAATTTTCAATTTGATAAACTGGATACGCCATCATGCAATGGATAAATCTGCCACATCTATAGACTACAGGTCATCCCTCTTGCCTTGCCGTGTCTTTTACCAGACGAAAACCAGGCTAAATCAAGCTGCTAATTTGGATCATCAATAGTCCAACCACCGTATTTGAACATATTCTCCCCTGTGACACTTCGGCACTGTACATAAGGTGAGCTGGATCTAGGATCCAGTTTACATTGATTTTAAATATAACTTTCAATTGTACAAGGGGGTCAGTGTCTCTGACGCTCGAAATCTCTTACGGACACTTGGTTCTTAGGGTCCAAGTGTCCCATAGGACACGCAAATTTCTGGCTTAAGGACCTTGAAGCAGTCAATGACCATTACGGGCTGCCTAAAACGATCCCGTCAGTGGTGTAAATTATTATAACTGATGCTTACATTTCACTATTAACAGATATTTATATAATGACAAGATTTTTAATCATATACTGACATGATAACTACATATATTACATGATAACTACATATAATACGAAAAAGATTAAAATTTTACATATCCCTTTTAAATTGGACACATATATCATTTCCCCTTTTGAAGCTTTTAATTCAGAGGGGACTCCCTAAAATTATACCTGAGCGTCCCGGACGCTTCGAGTTTTCTTCCTATCGAAAGCCCTGATATATATATGTATATGTATATATATATATATATATATATATATAGAGAGAGAGAGAGAGAGAGATCCTTAAATAAATCCTTTCAGCTGACTTATTATCAAATACATGTTTATATAATATTTCCAGATCATGTATGCAGTTGTTAAGTTTGAGGAAACCAATGAGTATGAAACAGTCCCTCGGTCCTGGGTCAAGGATGATGTCTGTTGGTGGCCCAGCAGTTTGAAAGGACCATCTCTCAGGGCTGTCATTGAAAAACGTACCCCTCCTGAGCCTGATTGGGACATCTACACTCCCGTCACTATTTTGAAGGAAAGAGGTATGGACTGGAATAGTTATGTATAATTATTACATTAATGGTCATTTTCATGTCTTTTGGGTGTCTAACTCATATACAAGTAATGACTATATATGGATGTTATGTAATGAGCACTATAGTTTAACAAAATTAAATCACACTATGATATCCATTAAATATATTTGTGCAGCAGGGTTTGATTTTATTACTAGAAGAGTATCATTTTTTTAGTTATTTTTTTCACATTTGGCTTGTAGATAATTCTGGTAATGAAAACCACAGATGTATTAAAATACCTAATAAGGTCAAGGTCCTAACTATGCTTAGCCATTGAATATTGGAAATCATACCTCCACTTTTTTTATTATAATATTTTAAAGAAAAATTGCTATTTGAAATTGCTAGTTAAAAACTTAGCTCGTGGCAAAGATAAAAATTTTGAACCCTGATGCAGTATTGCATGAATATATTTGATTATTACCTGGTCTACATAAATATTCCAGTAAATTATAATGTTCATCATAGTATCATCTCAGAAGAATGATTTACAAGATATAACTGTCAAACAGATGCTATGTTTGTTTACATTAAATGAATGAAGAATCTAGCTGGTAGGCAATGTGTACTGGCTGGTTGAAACTTTATACACATGCATACACATGTTACTTAAATATAAGTTTTGTAAATATTTGAAGACTAGTTTTCCATCTATAGGTACAATATTATTATAAACTAAACCGATTGTTCAGGTAGATATAAAAATGAAAGCAAATATGCCTTAGTGGTCACTATATCAAAGCCTAAATGAAATAATACTATGGAGCTTATCATGAAACATACAGTCAATTATAGACAGCTATGCCAAAGCGAGGAACAAGTGCAGAAAGATTGTGGAGCAGGGTTCTGATCTGGCAACAACTGATGAAAATTCTAAGAGGAAGTGAGTAACTATAAGATATCTTTGTACATCAAATCAGATGTTTTCCTGTGAAGATTTGGAACACCTTAACCAGAATCTATCTGTCAGATTTAATGGATGTTTTTTTTTTTTTTTTTTGCAGTTTGTATACTAAGAAATGAATTCTTGACAGGTAAATATAAATTAATTTTCTGCCCCCCCCCCCCCCAAAAAAAAAAAATTAGGGTTGTAAAGTATTTGTGTCTTTTTGAAGATCACGCAATTTTAATATTTCAAATTTGGCTCATGTTTTTATGTCTAATAACTATCTTGCATCTGAAAATTAATGTACTCCATCAAATAACATTTATGTTGTTGGTATTTTTAAACAGATCACGCCCACCAAAACACCTGAGATTGGACGATAGTACTGCTAATGATGATGATGATCATAATGATGATGATGATGCTGGTTCAACTAGTCCCATCATGAGTAAACAGAAGAGTCCACATATTGAAAGGTATAACATACAATATATTACATTAAGTGCTTGTATTTTTCTTTGCCACAGATATTTCTTTGATCTGAATTTGTCAGTTCAAATAGATATGGATATATAACCAATGATGCATTTTCATTATACTCAGTATGAACATATTGTTTTCTGAATTGACTGATCATGCTGTTACATACTCATTTTTAGCTCATCTGATTACAAGTCATCTGACTATGAGTCTTGGTCTTTTGTCTGTCATCTGGCCATATCTTTAATCTGTTTGTAGAATAATTTAATACATTTACACATTTTTATTTATAAACATTTGTATATACTTATTAGATTAAGCTAATGCTCATTTGAAGATGTACAATTCTAATTTTTTACGGTATTTTAATTCAGTTAAAAGTTCAGCTGAGCGCCGTGGCCCAAGGGTCCCTTGTTACATTAAATAAGTGTAATTGATATTTGCTGCATTTCATCAACCCATGGCCCTGAAAAAAATACCTTGTTAAAAAAATTTCACCTCAGTACCTATGATAATTAAAGGTTTGCAGATATGAGTATTATTTATAAACATTTTATTGACTTTTTTCAGAAGCCAAGGAATTTCCCAAAGGCCATCAAAGGGAACAAGTTCAACTTCAAAAGCCCCCCTTCCAGCAGTGCCAAATTTTCCATCTCTCAGGTCAGATTGTTTTCTGAATAACATTGTTCAAAAGTTAACATATTTTGAGCAGCATAGATAGATATGCAGTTTCTTCATTTGATTCACATACTGTATGTGACCTTTATTTTCATGTTTAAAGTTATATTCAGCAAGGGAGAGCTTATCTGTGGTTGTGATTTGACATATTTGGTTACTGTGATTCATATATTAAATGTATTATTACAAATAGAATATAATTTGTTTGACAGATATGCAGCATTAATTATTTAAATGTACTATTTTTTTAGTTTTACTGAGCTGAAATGCAATTCTTCAAACATGTGCTGTAAGCTATTAAGTACCAAATTAAACAGCCTAGTAATCAGATCAGAGGAAGGGGTAAGAGCTTGCATTTTACTTCACTAAATTTATTTACTTTGGAAACTCGCAAATACAGATGAACAGTATTTTACTTTTCAAAATATATATTTTCATTATTAGTGACCTTATGGAGGAGCCAATGCCAAGTACTTCAAACATAAGGTAAATGTGACTTTCCCTTTGGTAGCATTTTTGTTACTTGATCGTCGGCTGTTAAACTGATCATTTTCTTTGACTAAACATTGTTACGCTTTAAAGAATTGAGTAAAAAGAAATGCAGATGGATATGATTATCATATATATATATATATATATATATATATGTGTGTGTGTGTGTGTGTGTGTGTCAAAGATTTGCTTTGTTGCTATGAAATTAAATTGGTAAAATTTGGAATGCAGAAGAAGAAAAAAATCAGTAAAATGAAAACTGTTGGTGTTTTGTAGTGACCCTAAACAAAATATTAATTTACTGTTCATAAACAATAAATTTAAATGGTGAACTTTTTCATTTGCAGATTAACTAAAGGCAGGGATCCAGTGGTGCCAGAGGAAACCAGGTGAACTGTACATTTTGTTCAGTTGAGCATCTTCATTAATTCAATTTCACATGAAAATATATGTAGCAAACTCATTACTCCCGTGTAGAAGAGCTATCTGTAAATTTATTTGCTTTAGGTTAATTGCTGATGAATATTTGAGCGTTATACAGATTTGCAATATTTAATGAATGCAACCGTTATCCACAACACCAGCAACCATTTTCTTTGTCTTCCTGCTCCACTGCATAATATATATCCCTTGATAACCGGTATATTCCTTTTTCTCTCTGAATATATATTCTTAAAATGCTGTGAGACAACTGAGCACATAAGCCTGTTAGTCAGGGTTGTCAATATAGAGGGGATGGTGGGGGGGGGAATATATCCCCCCCCCACACTTTTTGGCGGGGAGGGGGGTGTGGGTGATCAATGTAATCACCCCCTCCTGAACTATTTAGAGAATAATATTTATATATTGCAAATGAAATATATTAATAAATAGAAATAAAGACTTTGGTTCCATTTATGAGTTAACAATGAAATATTGAAACCTGGTTTAGAATTAACTTATGCTGGAAACATAATGCCTTATTTTTTTAAAACCTTATTCTTAATTTTAACATATTTGAAATGTATATTTGTTCAAGTATATATGATCAAGTATATGTGTCATACAGACGCTAAAAGGGTATTTATATATATATTTATAATATATAGGTATGTGTGTATGTGTGTGTGTGTGTGAGTCCCTCCCCCCCCCCCCCCCCGGATGTGATAAATTAACGCCACTGCTGTCAGTATTAATACAAACTTTTGTAGCTAGATTTTTTTTCTCTGATTTTATGAGGAATGTTGTGTATTCGAAGCTCTTAGTAAGTGTTCAGCTTTTATACAGGCATCATGAATACCAGTAAAGAAGTAACAGAGAGTTCATTATTCCCTATACTATTACTGTAATCATATAAAAGTTTTAAGGACAGTCCATTTAGCTTTTGTTTTTCCTTCTTAACTGACATGAATATATATGTGAATTCTCAACATAGCAGCCATGTCAAAGTTGCAAACTGTTCAGCATAATAGTAGTTTATGCCTAAAGTTCCTGTATCCTGTTAGAATTCTCTGCAGATGTTCAGCTGGAATTATTAAATTTCAAGAAGTTTCCCTTATGAAATATACAGATAATGCTTTTACAGTTTTATCATATTGGAAACATTCACATGTGAGTTTTTGGTCCTTGAGCTCTGTTATAATTGCAGGGACAAAAAGGTCCTAATAGAACTTGAAAAAATCAAGGGCATGATACTTTCAAACACCATACTTCTCAAGAAAATTCTTGAGAACCAACAGACACCAGATGTGGACATTAAAGTTGCTATAGAGGATTTCAATCTTCCACTGAGGTCAGAAAATGATGTTGCTTCTATAAATACACTTCTCGAAGACAAAGAGAAACGGAATTCCCTTGTAAGTAATGTGTCCTTGTATTTGAAAAGAAAAAGGAGCTGATAGAGCTCATTAGACTGCATAAAAATATACGACCAGTCTTCATTGCGATGCGGCCCGGGGCCAGATTTAGTTAAGAGTGTAACAGAAAATAGCCACCATTCAAGCCTGGCTGGTGAGATGAGATATTAATCCGCTTTAATATGCCTCATCAGTTAGTATAACTGTTTACACTTAATATTTTCTAAACACATTACACTAAAATTTGAGAAATATTGTTATTAGTGCATGCGTTTATCCCAACTAATAAGTCACCCACATGCGGGTACCCGCGCGGGTGAAAATCTGCATGTATGGTAAGGCACCCTACCTAGTTTTGTTCCTATTTGGCTTTCTGACTAGGATATATGTGTCGGACAAATTTTTGTGATCTGGTACATTATTAAATGTTAATTGTTTGAAATGTTTGTTCCACATCAATAAATAGGAGAGCCCACTCTCATGGTGAAAAAAACATGTTTTTACTATGTAACTCCTGTAGTGATATGATACACATACAGCACTATATCATGTATCGCATTTATACAGTCTATATATAGCATGTGTAGTAATACAGTCAGATAAAGGAGTACAAGCTATCCTGATGGCTACATGTGTAACAGCATCATGGTAATAAAGAAGCTCCATCTACATCAGTGACCTGATTATCATTGGCCAAGTATTACTTCAACTCCCAGAATGGGTCACTGTGATCTTATCTGGGGAATCCAAGATGATTTTAATAGGGCATGTTAAGCAAGAACTGACAAGGTCTAACAGTTATGATTTGTGCCTTTCAATAAACTTCCCAACAGAAGGCTGATGGGGAAAAAAAGACTCATTTATATATTTCAGCATAAATTATCGTTCCATAGGTTCGCTACCTGTGCAGTCTCGGAGGGTTCAATGCAAAAGAGGTCATCAGCAGAATCATGACAGAGCTGATGACAAACCCACTTGCCAGCCAGTTCAACTGGCTGGGGAAAGGCAGCAAGATAGGTCTCAGGAGTCTGCTTCTGGCCGGTGTAATTAAAGGTATGAGACAAAAATTATCAGTTTCATAAATGGTTTCATATCTAACTTCAAAACTTGTTAAATACTACTAACCATAATTTGGCGGTCTGTATAAATTGATATCAGTGGTATATATAGCATGGGACCCAGATGGGACAAAAAGCAAACCTATTAAGCTAAAAATAATACTGAATCTGAATGAAAATTTTAAACCGTCTTACTCCAAATGCCTCGTCTCTGTATTAATAAATAGCAGGTGTATTGCATATTGGATGTATTTTTTTCTATTACAATACACATGTAATTCCATATTGGAAACCATTTTGTTTCAGAATTATTTCATTTACCTTGTCAGTTATTATGCCAATTACATTGTGAAACAATAACAGAACAAAAGAACAAAATATTGATTTATTTTATAATTTATCTCATGAAACAGATGCAGCAAAGGGCAGCAACCTGACCGAAAGCCAGGCAGAGGAAGCCATAAAAAATGGCTTAAATATGCAAGTGACAGGGACAGAGGGAGGAAACGGCGGCTGCTAAAGAAGAAAGGTAGGTTTCTTAAAATTATATCAGCTAAAACTAGTCGGTAACCACGTTCTAATACTTAAATGCCTCTTACATTTTAAAATTAAGATGCCATTTACTTTTCCACAATTCCAAACACTAATAGGAACTTAAACATTCAATTTGACTCTTGCTGTTAATTTCTTAGAAATGTGTCACACGTTTTCATCTACCTTCAGTAAATTGGTACAGCTGTTTTCTCACTGAATCAGCATTATATTATGAAGTATATATACCAACCACATCAAAACAAATAAGCAGGAACGGATTTAAATATGAATCAACAGGATTGAATGTAAAATTAGTTGTTTTTAATATATGCAAATCAGTTGCATCAATGAATGATCAAAAGCAAGTGAACATTATCAAGTATTTAATCATTATTTAATGACATGAGCAATTTACATCAGTATCGCTTAAATCAGCACAGGCAGGCTAAAATTTACTATATTGCTTGGCTACTTTTCTTTCAAATCTGTATCAAACTCAAAAATATTACTCTGTGCTGCTGTTAGTGATTCGAAAAATAGGCATGCATATTATGGGAGGTGCATGCTTGAGCAAAACTGAGAACCAAGTAAATAAGACTGGCTTTGATCTTTTCTACTACAAACCAGGTACAACAATGCATTTTTAAACTATATGTTGCTCTTTAACAGTTCATAATAAAACTATGGTTATGATATTCAGAAGCAAACATCATATAATTTCCCTTTTAAATAAAATTATGTCACAGATAACTCTTTATCTTAGTGCTCATTTAACATTTTAAATACATTAGCAGTTTAAACCCACAATTAACACTTTTGGTTTATGTGCAGTTGTCCTTATCAATTGTAATTTAAATTTTTAGCTGAAAAGAAGACCAAAACAGTGACCCAAAGAGATGACTCAAGCTCAGACTCCTCAGAGACATCGGCTGATGAGGACTAATGATGAGGACTGAAACATAGTTTAGAGAAATAAATAAAAGTTCTTAAGTGCAGTCATTGTAGTTTTGTTTTATGTTCACAAAGTTCCATGGGTCATCTTGGCTGACCAGTATATAGAGTAGCAGTTCATTTCTTTGACATTCCTGTTAATCACTGGAATCCTATTCTTTTCAGAAGTGGAATAAAAAGATACCTTTTTGGTTTATGTAAAGAGAAGCTAGTTGTGATTTTAGTAAAGGAAACTGGATAATGGAATTAACTGCTGCATTAATTTCATCAGGGGGGAGGGTATATTCATGCCAGTTCTGCAGATTTAGCTGATGTTGGCACAGTCCACAGGTGGCCAACTGGTAGCTGCAAGCGAAAGGTCGTTATATGACGCTGAGTGTCTGAACACGCTAGCGGCGGTCTACTAGTGGCTGCCAATGTTGTCCCACTAGATATGAAGCTGGTGGGCCTCCGTTGGGCCAACAGATATGTGCAATTTGGCACCGGTGGCTGCAAGGCTAGGGTCTTTATGATGACAGTGGGCCAACAAGGGGCCAACGGTGGCAATTTGGTTGGCAGCCACTAGTGGCCCAACGTTGGGTGGCTGGACACGCCAACGGCGGTCCACTAGTGGCTGCCAACGTTGGCCCACTAGATGTGCAGCTAGTGGGCCTCCGTTGGGCCAACAGATGTGTGTTATCTGGGTAGTAGACCATACTTGTCTCGTCCCAAGACGCTTTATTCCGATTCGCTCTGCTCCATATGTATGTGACAGATGCTGTCACATACAAATGTTCATAAAATACAAACCATGTTACAATGTTAGAAAAACAAAAAAATTAAAAGTTAATAAATTTAAACATATAAGATTACGCCGGTTTGTGTGGCCTATAGAGGTAGAGCGCAGGGCCCAAAGCCGGGAGGTCATGAGTTTGAATCTCAGCAGAGGAGCGGTGAGATTTATCACGATCGGCCACCATGCACCAAGGGTGAGAGCTCTGCAGAGGTAATGCCCACACAGCGTGGATCATGCACTCACAAACAAGTGCGCCTCTCGGGGTTCCTCGGTTTTTTGACACAGCAAATTAAGGCGATTGTTACATATGCAGTATCGATTTATCATCCTGAAACATACGTATACAGTCAACTTATTAAGCAATATAGGATCTCCCTCGATCCGTTAAAATGCACAATTTAGAAAACTAAAAAAAATGTTAATTTTTTAAAAATTATCCTTATTAGCCTACATTATCTTTCTTATTTACCATATACTGACCTTTTGCTAGGTACGTCAGTGCCGGTTGTTTCTTCTTCCACATCAGACATCCTTTCTCCTGTCGACTGTTATATATGGGCTAGACTCGAAAACGCGATCTGCTCTCCGTAAACGAAACCTACGACCAGGCCACTGACGCCCAACCTTACTGGCTTCACTTTTATATAGTTGATATTTCATAATGATTACATCAGAAAGCTCTCGAGATACCATTTTTGTTACCAGATAACCACCCTAAAACCATATTATGATTAACGGTGACCCGTAGCATATTATGTTATCAGCCATAGTAATTACTACCTTATACGTAGATCGTTCATGCCTTATCACAGCAACTAGCTATAGCAAGTATAGGTATGTCCAAATCAGTCTTAATACGGATTCGTTTATATGAGAAACACAACTTCATTTTAAAGGGGTCTTTTCGGATGTCAAAAAGGATATTTTGCGGCCAGTCGGACGAACCAGTGTTCTGCAAAGGGCGGTTTACAACCATTGGCACATGCTTAAGCAGTCAACATTGCTGTGTTTACTAACAGATTGTAGACAAACATGCTTATATATCCATTTCAGAAAACTTATAAGACTTTTTTCTCCAACAGGAATCACGTAGAGTTCATTATTATGTGCGCAGGGTAACCCAGAAACCACATAAATTCCATAGATAAGGTAGGCGGATAACTGGCTTTAAATAAGGCCATGAAAGCATGGTTACCATGCATACCTGGCAATTAACTTTCCCTGGGAATAACCTCAAGTTAACCATGGCTGAACTTCTTGTAACGCCACGTACCAAATACATACATGTAAAAAGTTGTAATATTGGGCCATCCTATACGGAATTCCCTTGCGTATATACATGACCAAAGGCGTTTCTTGCAAATCTCTACAAATCCCATGCAGCCTCAAGATCGATTGTTAACTGGAAAAGCACTCACTCCATATTCCCCCATCAGGGCAAATACAATCCCCATATAAATCTGTATATATACAACTAGGAATAAGTCTATTTCAATAAAATTAAAATATATGGTATTTCAAGTTTTATGCAGTATGTAAAATGTAGTTGACCATGATTCATCACGCAATCAGTATTTATTAACTTAACAGGGCTCCCTGCAACGAAGTAGGTGTTTCATATAATAACTGGGATTTCCGTCCGTCACCCACTATAAATAGCCCTCTTTTGAGCATTGTCTAACTCTTAATTAAGAACATTTATTGAAGATTTACATCTATGAGAAGTTTATCTTTATATCAACACTGTAGCTATCTTGGAATTAATTCACGTATACGTTCCTGAACTTTATAGAACCGTTTGAACAAATGTTTGAATTTCAGATATAAGAATAAATTATGCTAGAATAAATGCATATTTAGAGGTATCAAGGTACAATCATCTTAGTACCTATATACAATAAAGTCACCATGTATTGTTACGGGGTGACATATAAAGCTGACCGAACTGTCTCGCTAGAGAAGTAGTGTGTTGGAACGCCGGACATAGGTTCGAATCCCGGATCGGCCCTATATTTTCCCCTGAACAATTTTTCTTCGTAACAAATGGGTGCTCGTCAAAAATGACGGCAAACTTTATGGCCCGGGGTATGGTTGTTTGAAGTAATTAGGAAATTACCGCCACCTAGTTCAACGAAGGTGTGACTCCTGGGATAGTCTTGTTCTGATAGCAGACCGCTCTTAAGAGGGCGTGTGTTACGGGGTGACATAAAAACGGACCGAACTGTCTCGTTAGTGAAGCTTGCTTTTTCTAGCGATGCGGTTGGAACGCCGGACATGTGCGCCTGGATCGGCTCGATATTTTCCCCTGAACAATTTGTCTTCGTAACAATATATATATATATATATATATATATATATATATATATATATACACAAATAGAGGATTCAAATTTTGTCAGATATTTATACTACTACGTATAGTTTCGTGCAACATGTTGCACTCATCAGGTAACACTGTGTGATTGAAATTGTATGGTTCATAATGGTACACAGTTGAGAAGTTTTATAATGTGTGGCCACTGTTGGTTACGTATGTGTGGTTACGTATTAGTTATAGGTTATCGAGTACGTTTTCTGTCTGACAAAATTTGATTCCTCTATTTGTATAATTCTAAAGCTCCGTTGGCATACCATAGAGCACTCGAGTAGTTGTTTAATGCAGTAAACTATTCGATTAATTTATATATATATATATATATATATATATATATATATATATATATATATATATAGGTAACATATTCAATATCTCCATTATAGAAAGCATTTCTGTATGTTTCATTAGAGACCGTATCTTTCAAAGTCACAATACTTTAATGATATTTTAATCATTCCTGTAAATAGACCAATTTGGCTATTTTAATAATTGTCTTTAATATTTATTATCTTCGGTTCTGTCTTGTAATATAAACACGCCGCTTTTGATTGTGTCCTGTCAGTAAAACCTGAAGTACAACACACAAGCTCGTTATATAGCGTTCATCGTTCACAAGATTTTCATATCGTTTTTGCAGAACAGTAAAATTACAGCAGGCCTATTCACGTTTTTTTTTTTTTTCAGTACAAACTCCCTACATGTGGCGCCAGTGCATGCTGCGCATTAAAAAGTGTACCTGACGGGTATAAAATTGATCCCGCAGTGTAGGCCTAATGGTCATTGTAATAAACGTAAAATTAAAAAACAATATGAAACCTGTATACCTCTATGACCTTTAGGTATGCCTTTCTTCAGTAAATCTGATTTGTATACAAAGAGTCAATGAACTGCAGATTTTGAATTATCATTGGCTTACATACTCTATGTTTATACTGGCAGAGCCTTCTAATGATAAGGTTAAATAACTTGTGCTGATCCTGATACACATATAGGCTGTGGCCTATATCTTGTTCACACTTCAACATGAATTCTCGAGAAATATCAAGGCAGTTTGAATCAGGAGGGAGGTAAGTATTAATCACAGGCGCAGCCACACATGCATTATATATTTAGTGGAACAAAAGTTTAACTGATAATTTTTAAAAATCGTAAAATGGCCCTTTTAATGCAAACTTTGTTCGTGTAACTCAACACGACCCGGCCGGCGAGATTAACTGTCAAGTGCTGCCATCTACACCTTAAACCATACACTATATATTTACAGTAGACACTGCACTGAACCAGGTAATAACATACCAGTATATTCATGTCTGAATTCAGAAACCAGAAAAGTTTATGTGTAACTGAATGTGTGTTAAAATTTTACATACATATCTATTACAAAATTTAGAGTATCTACCTTTTTTTCAAGTATATCAAGGCTTAACTCATATTTTCTAAAGAGATGTAGTATACATATCGATGGCGCGACATAATATATTGTGAATGATTACCTAACATATATGTGGTGTGCAAATTTATGTGAAATGACATATCTTATTTGCTTCACATTCAAAAGCAGTGATAACATTTAACTGATATAAATTGGAAATATTGTATGATTCATTTTTAATAATAATAATAATAAAATAATATAATAATCAAAGTTCAAGTTTTTATTTTTTACTACATATACTCATATACTTCTGAATATATTTCTGAGTATTTGTTCAACTTCGTTTAAAATACAGAATACTTTTTAAATAGTTAATTAAATCTAGTTTTAAATGTAATAAGTACAATTACTATAGTCATATTGTCATATTGGACATTTTATATATTATAAACTGTGATATTTTTTTCTAGTCAGTAAGCAACTAGTTATTATTTAAATATATTAATCTTGTAAATTTATTAAATTATTGCTTACATTATAAAAGACAGCACCTAGCTGTGATACGTCTTCAAATATCCTTGCAATTTTTATTTACCTATCGAGCCGAGGGTAAAACTATATAAATATAGACCATATAATTTTATTTATGATTGTAATTTTTAATTTGCTCCTTAAATAGATCACAATGTCACCTAAATGGACCACCATGGAGTATCCGTTTGCTAACCAAGATGTAAGTCGGGATATAGGGTCATTCCATGCCAACTCAACCAGGGCTCCCCGCATCACCATCTCAGATTTCCTTCATTTTTTTTTAAAATTAAATTACTGTGATTTGTATGATGAACTTCTGTAATGTTTGTTTTGTAATTTTGTGAAAACTCTCATGTTTTTGGCCCCTAAAAGGGAAGAGGGTTATAAAGGCCGAGCGTCATATATTATTTTCCCCTGATTTGAGGAGCTCATAACTTCATTAATAATGATGCTAGAACTCTGTATTTTGACAGAAACACAGTCTGGTAGTTGCAGATTAGACACAATAAGTTAAAACCTGGCAGAAATGGAGGATTCAGATTTTATGGCCCTGTTAAAATGCAAAAAAAAAATCAAAACGCAACATGTTTTCTAATATTCAAAGGCCTGTACAGCAAGACGTTTTCATGCTATGATCTTCAAACTTGCTCAATACAGTATATGGGATATATACATGATAAAAGTGAAATAAATTGACAGATTCACTGAATACTTCTTTCACAGGAAAGGCCAAGATGTCAAAGAAAATTTAATAATAATAATAAACTGGGGGAAATGTGGCAAATGTGTAGTATCCGAGACACCAAGTCAAGGACGACCGCTTTGTCATGAAGTTCGGTAATATTTTTCAGTTTACACAGAGAGCTTAGATGACTGGTTTACATTTCTCTGAATGTTCCGAGCCGTATTGAATGTTTAGCGTTGTGTTGGGTGATGCATACAGTTTGATAACATTCTGTGCTGGGCTGTCTGCTTAGTCAGGCGCTGTGTGACTGCGCCAGCAAGATGGGCCAGCCCTCGGATGACAGCTCCCCAGAGCTGGACTTTGGCCAAGTTCACAGAAAAATCAAACTTTACGGAATTACAGTTGAACAACTGTCGCAACTTGATTCTGTAAACAAACTGGTCAACGTGAGGAAACACAGGCCTCGAGTTTGGGGTAAAGTTAAGAAATATTTATTTTGGTTTTCTGCAGTAAGCACTTGTTTACTGTCAGTGCTGTGTGGATCTATGGTAATAGGATGGCCGGTGTCCCAAGAAAAAATTGTACAGACTTACTTCGACTGGGTTATTGGAGCAGAAATGGAAAGAAGTCCGTGTTTGGTTGAATACTGGGATTCACTTTTTGATTTTGTTCGACCCCCAGCAGACTGCAGTTTTTGCCGTGGAATTTCAAGTGAACACAGACTTACGAATGTGTCCCCAGAAGAATTTGAGAATGTGTATGCTTATTCAGGACAACCAGCCGTTATTTTAGATGCAACCAAAAATTGGACAGCGCTGAAAAAGTTCAGTTTTGAATTTTTCAAAGAAATTTACAGTGAGGATAGTCCAGCGCTACGGGGCACCGCAGAGAGCTGCCAGTTTTTTCCCTACAAAACCGACTTTGATAATTTGGGGGAGGTTTTCAATATGAGCAAGGAGAGAGCTGCGATGAAAGATGGTTCAAAACCATGGTACATTGGCTGGTAGGTGGTGCATATTACTGAAATTCAAAATTTTTAATTGGCATTATATGCTGATATAAGTTCACATAACTTTGATTTATAATTTATTGAAGATAAAAATAGATTTCAAATCTTAAATAATTTTTTTTCACATTTTATATGTAAAAAGTTCATAGTAAATAAAAAAAATGAAAAGTTCACAAGGCACATTAAAACTTTTGAACTGAATAGAAATGATTGTTTTAAAAAAGGCTGTTTTCATTATAACCAAACCTGATTTAAACCCAGGGATGAAGTTAACTGCAGGGAGTATGAATATTGAATGGCATACAGTACTGAGCTAATATTGTTACGGAGGTCAGCAGGTGTTGGTATAAAAAAAAGAAAAAAAATATATTTAGATAATAAAATTATGAATGGAGTTAATGAGTTTGTCCTTGGATGAGGACTCTGACAGTATAATTTAAAAAAAAATAAGATGTTACTTTATAGAAACCTTATAAAGATAACACTGATCAGTGGAACAGGAAAGGGAGGTAGCAAGTGCCACTCCCCCTTTTGGCCTCCCCATGGACTGTTGGACTGTGATGACAAGCTTGAGTAACATAGTCTCTCAGTCACTAGCTATTGTCTAGATGGGGTCAGCCTTATGTTCCCCAGTATCTATGTTCCCCAGTACCTATGTTCCCCAAGATCTACATATATATATTTTAATTGCTATTGCAAAATAGAAATAGATGTTGCTGTTAGGTATAAAAAAAATTTAAGATGGTTTGTGTGCGAGGCTGTTAAATTGAACACATGCAAGCTTACAAAATGTTAATATTTTACTGAGTCCTTATCATAAAGAAAATTTTATTTACATGTAATTTGCATTGAGACAATTGAAATCAAACATATTTTTATGCTGTATATATATATATAATTTATCTAGTATGTTCTTCACTACAAAAATATGTTCTCACTGGTTTATTTAGAGGCACTGATGCCTTTTGGGGAAAATGATTTCTTTACCCAGAATCCCTGAACAGCAGAGTCCTGTACTCTTGTGATTATTATTATTTGGATGGGGGAACATAGGTAATCGGGAACATATATGTATACTGGTGGTGTACCAATAAATCAATGATATCGATGATTTGTCATCTTCTTTCATAATTGATTAAATTAGTTGCATTTTTGCATCAGTTTCAAACATTTATGTATGCACTTCCTTGCTTGATCCAAATGAATGTAAAATTAACATTCTGTTCTTTCATGTCATTAATAAAGTCTTTAAACAACCTGTAAAAATGTGATGAAGAATATAAGATAATTTCTATTTTAATACCAAAGTTAATAACAACTCAAAACCATGACTGATTTTTATTACCCTGCCAAACCTAGGATATACATATATATGTGACGTGGATATAATAATAAAAGCTTTTAAATACTTTAACTGAAATTATAAATGTAAGTGGGATAAGCTGACTAATTTTCTGTAAGATCAGGTGCTTAATATGCCTGTTACAATATAAAGTCAGTTTTATTGAAAGAGTAAATGAAAATACCTTGTCACTTTTTGTCTGCTTTTATTTTATTTAAAAGACTTTATTCATTTAAAAATCTACTTTCATTTCTCTTTCACTTTACCATGATGATATTGAAGCAGGCATTGAGATGATAGATCATTATCTGTATGCTAATGCTTATTGAATGCATATCAGTGTATGCCTTTTTATCATGCATCCAAGATAATGACAAAATTGGTTTCTTCACTTCCTTTAACCAGTAGCTTGCTCAATAGATTAACAATATATTATACTTCAACCACAACTATACTCACTGGTGCAGCTTCCTGTTATATTGTCAGCTGATTCTGGCCTGTAACCATGGATGTGATTTGGTGGTGGTGGAGGGATGGGGGTCTGGGGGAATATCATTTTTTTAACTAGGGATATATTTTATATTATTATAAGACTTCAGGTGTTTAATGAAATTACAATAATTTCTTTCTCCCATTCAGATCTGAACTGAATCAGAAACCGGACTTTTCATTATTTCATTTCTTTTATAATTGGTGATGAATTAATAAAAAATAACACATTTTAGACTGACCTCAGAAAATCCAAATTTTCTGTCATGTGGACTTATCCTTTGCTTCCTCCTGCCACTCACAGTTATTGTCAGTAATCATAATTGTAACAAAGTCGGGGGATACTATGGTTTCATACCGGTCCCGCCGCCGCCGCCGCCGCCGCCGCATATAAATCTTGTTGGCGCGATAACCCAAAAAATATTTCACGGAACTTTACCAAACTTGGTATATGTATAGATATGGGTAAGAGGACGACGCCTATTTAAAATGAGGCCATGACCTTTACTAGGAGAGTGTCCTTGACCTTGAATAGGTCCAATTTTGGGGAAAATCACACAAATTCTTTAATATCTCAAGAAATCTTGCATGGATTTATCCCAAAATCAAGTTGATGTAAGATCATGGATAGGGTTGTCATGTTCCAGAAACTGGTGGCGCCACCTATTATTCTTTACTTGTTTTCATGCCATTTAATACCCCCAAAATTGCCACCTTACAGTACTGTGAGCATTATAAGTCAAAAACTAATGGACAGATTTCTTTTATATTATGCATATACATAGGTATGGGTTATAGGATGATGTTTATTAAAATTAGGGTCATGACCTTTCCTATGACAGTGGCCTTGACCTTGAATATTGCCATATATGGTGAAAAATCACACACCTCTTATGATATCTCCAGTGTTAATAGCCATATGGATTTCAAACATGACTTATGTATGGCCCACCACTAAAGTAAGAACCCTATAGGTTCTAGGGTCATGAGGTCAAAGGTCAAGGTCATTGGACTGACAATTTAAAAGATACTGTGGATGCATTTTAAGCCAAACTTTAATCCCAGGTCTTCCATCTTGAATATATAGCTCACTTGCCAATAGTGGATGATCCATATAAATTTTGGGGTCACAAGGTCAAAGGTCAAGGCCACAGGAGCTATCTGTCCAAAAATTAGTTTCTGGATGATAATTCCTGCTTTTATTGATGTATTGATTTCAAATTTGACTTATATATGTCCCATTGAAAAAGCAAAACTCCAATTGATTTTGGGGTCATGAGGTCAAAGGTCAAGGTCACAGGACACATCTTTAAAAAGATTGTGGATGCATTTTCAGCCAAACATTTCATCTCAGACCTTTCATCTTGCACATATAAGTCATCTGCCAATAGAGGAAGTCCCCTATCAGTTTTGAGGTCACAAGGTCAAAGGTGAAGGTCACAGGAGTCATCTGTCCAAAAATTAGTTTCTGGATGATAATTCCTGCTTTATTGATGTATGGATTTCAAACTTGACTTGTATATGTCCCATTGGAAAAGCAAGACCCAAATTGATTTTGGGGTCATGAGGTCAAAGGTCAAGGTCACAGGACACATCTTTAAAAAGATGTGGATGCATTTTAAGCCAAACTTTCATCCCAGGTCTTCCATCTTGAATATATAGCTCACTTGCAAATAGTGGATGATCCATATAAATTTTGGGGTCACAAGGTCAAAGGTCCAGGCCACAGGAGCTATCTGTCCAAAAATTAGTTTCTGGATGATAATTCCTTCTTTTATTGATGTATGGATTTCAAACTTGACTTGTATTTGACCCACTGGAAAAGCAAGACCCAAATTGATTTTGGGGTCATGAGGTCAAAGGTCAAGGTCACAGGAAACCTCTTTAAAAAGGTTGTGGATGCAATTTCAGCCAAATAATTCATCTCAGATCTTTCATCTTGCACATATAGTTCACCTGCTAAGAGTGAAAGACCCCTATCAATTTTGAGATCACAAGGTCAAAGGTGAAGGTCACAGGAGCCATCTGTCCAAAAATTAGTTTCTGGATGATAATTCCTGCTTTTATTGTATGTATGGATTTCAAACTTGACTTGTATATGTCCCATTGGAAAAGCAAGACCTGAATTGATTTTGGGGTCATGAGGTCAAAGGTCAAGGTCACAGGACACATCTTTAAAAAGATGTGGATGCATTTTCAGCCAAACATTTCATCTCAGATCTTTCATCTTGCACATATAAGTCACCTGCCAAGAGAGGAAGAACCCTATCAATTTTGAGGTCACAAGGTCAAAGGTGAAGGTCACAGGAGCCATCTGTCCAAAAATTAGTTTCTGGATGAAAATTCCTTCTTTTATTGATGTATGGATTTCAAACTTGACTTGTATTTGACCCATTGGAAAAGCAAGACCCAAATTGATTTTGGGGTCATGAGGTCAATGGTCAAGGTCACAGGACACATCTTTAAAAAGATGTGGATGCATTTTAAGCCAAACTTTCATCCCAGGTCTTCCATCTTGAATATATAGCTCACTTGCCAATAGTGGATAATCCATATAAATTTTGGGGTCACAAGGTCAAAGGCCCAGGCCACAGGAGCCATCTGTCCAAAAATTAGTTTCTGGATGATAATTCCTGCTTTTATTGATGTATGGATTTCAAACTTGGCTTGTATATGTCCCATTGGAAAAGCAAGACCTGAATTGATTTTGGGGTCATGAGGTCAAAGGTCAAGGTCACAGGACACTATTTAAAAAGATGTGGATGCATTTTCAGCCAAACATTTCATCTCAGATCTTTCATCTTGCACATATAAGTCACCTGCCAAGAGAGGAAGAACGCTATCAATTTTGAGGTCACAAGGTTAAAGGTGAAGGTCACAGGAGCCATCTGTCCAAAAATTAGTTTCTGGATGATAATTCCTTCTTTTATTGATGTATGGATTTCAAACTTGACTTGTATTTGACCCATTGGAAAAGCAAGACCTGAATTGATTTTGGGTCATGAGGTCAAAGGTCAAGGTCACAGGACACATCTTTATAAAGATTGTGGATGCATTTTCTGCCAAACAATTCATCTCAGATCTTTCATCTTGCACATATAGTTCACCTGCCAAGAGTGAAAAACCCCTATCAATTTTGAGGTCACAAGGTCAAAGGTGAAGGTCACAGGAGCCATCTGTCCAAAAATTAGTTTCTGGATGATAATTCCTGCTTTTATTGATGTATGGTTTTCAAACTTGACTTGTATATGTCCCATTGGAAAAGCAAGACCCAAATTGATTTTTGGGTCATGAGGTCAAAGGTCAAGATCACAGGACACATCTTTAAAAATATGTGGATGCATTTTCAGCCAAACATTTCATCTCAGATCTTCCATCTTGCACATATAGTTCTCCTGCCAAGAGAGGAAGAAAACTATCAATTTAAGGTCACAAGGTCAAAGGTGAAGGTCACAGGAACCACCTTTAAAAAAAATTAGTTTCTGGATAATCATTCCTGCTTTATTGATGTATAGATTTCAAACTTGACTTGCATATGTCCCATTGGAAAAGCAAGACCCAAATTGATTTTTGGGTCATGAGGTCAAAGGTCAAGATCACAGGACAAATCTTTAAAAAGATCAAGGTCACAGGACCAACATCTTCAACAAGATTGTGGATTGTTAGATCGAAGAAACAATAAATATGCCAAGTGTCAGTATATGCTGCTTAAAATGGGGGTCGTTCTTAAAGGGGGGGGGGGACCTACTATGTCTGGGGATACTCTGGCACCTGCGGTGCCAAGAAATGTCTAGTTTTCATTTATGAAAGTCATTTACTGAAAGTCATCTGAGCTATAGCAATCTTTCTTTGTCTGTCGTCCATCTGTCTGTTAACATAGCACAAATCGTACCAACTGGACCTAGAATCTTCTGACTTGACATCCAAGGAGATCCGTAAAAATCTGCTTGGAAACCAGAAATTAGGTCTCTGTTACTCATATCTTCCAAGATATGGAACTCTAAGGTACCCCCCCCAGAATAAATAAAAATTTGATGCAAAAGCTCCAATATCTGAACAACTAATGCATTGATCACCATGATTCTTTGCATGCATGAAGTGTTTCATCAGTTCCTGCAGACTGGTGGTGCTACCTTTCTTTTTTTTCAAATTTTACACATTTTTTCTCTATTTTTGAGACCTTCAGAGATGTGGTTGTCTGTTAACAGGGCACAAATCGACGAGAAATCGTAACCATTGCACCAGGGAGGTCCATTAGGTCTCTGTTAACCATACCACCTACAAAATTTGGAATTCAGATGATAAAATTCCTTTTCTGAATGTGTTCTTAGTCAGCTGAGCATCATGACCCATGGGTCATTTGTTATTGGAAAGTGACATTCTCTTTTATTAAAATGGAGGAGGGGGGAAAATTTGCTTAAAGTGCTGCAGATATACATAATAATACTCATTAAGCCTCTCTTAACTAAGACTGAGATGATGTCCTTATACAAATCCATTGTTTTGATTTTTCACTAGAAATCTGCATTCTAATGAATGCAAGCAGCCTCCACCATGTATGGGGTGGTGGTGGGATTGGTCCCCATTCATAGTACTTATTGTGGGATGTTCCCTAAATAATGTCAGCATTCACTCATCCAGCCATATATTTCCAGGTTCATTGACATAAGTGACAGTACATTTTATGAATTTTCCCATGACAATGTCTTATATCTGTATCATGTACTGGTCAATGTATCACATAAAAGAATAACCCTTTCATGCTGCATCCCTAGGCTCAATTATTGAATTACTGGGGGGATGGGTCCCTATTGTGGGATGTTACCATGTTAGCATTCACTAATTTGACCCATATTCCCTGGTTCATTGTGCATAAATGACAGTACATTTGTGAATTTTCCCTTCAGTATGTTTCTGGAACCAGATCATGTGCTAGATCCACACCAAAATCCAATGGAATTTTCATTGAAATCCCATTCCCAAAAATTCCTGAAAATTTCATGAGCTTCTGTTCAAAATTACGTGAATTATGTTGTGAACAAAGACACGCACAGGAACCGGGATGCATGCATACCCTCCTAGCAGAGGCAGTGATAAACATTAATGTACTTTAACCATACTTTCCTAGCAGAGGCAGTGATAAACATTAATGTACTTTAACCATTTCCCTCCTAGCAGAGGCAGTGATAAACATTAATGTACTTTAACCATACCCTCCTAGCAGAGGCAGTGATAAACATTAATGTACTTTAACCATACCCTCCTAGCAGAGGCAGTGATAAACATAAATGTACTTTAACCATACCCTCCTAGCAGAGGCAGTGATAAACATTAATGTACTTTAACCATACCCTCCTAGCAGAGGCAGGGATAAAGATTAATGTACTTTAACCATACCCTCCTAGCAGAGGCAGTGATAAACATTAATATACTTTAACCATACCCTTCTAGCAGAGGCAATGATAAACATTAATGAACTTTAACCATACCTTCCTAGCAGAGGCAGTGATAAACATTAATGTACTTTAACCATACCCTCCTAGAAGATGCAGTGATAAACATTAATGTACTTTAACCAATACCCTCCTAGCAGAGGCAGTGATAAACATTAATGAACTTTAACCATACTCTACTAGCAGAGGCAGTGATAAACATCAATATACTTTAACTATACCCTTCTAGCAGAGGCAATGATAAACATGAATGTACTTTAACCATACCCTCCTAGCAGAGGCAGTGATAAAGATTAATGTACTTTAACCATACCCTCCTAGCAGAGGCAGTGATAAACATGAATGTACTTAACCATACCCTCCTAGCAGAGGCAGTGATAAACATTAATGTACTTTAACCATACCCTCCTAGCAGAGGCAGTGATAAACATTAATGTACTTTAACCATACCCTCCTAGCAGAGGCAGTGATAAACATTAATGTACTTAACCATACCCTCCTAGCAGAGGCAGTGATAAACATTAATGTACTTTAACCATACCCTCCTAGCAGAGGCAGTGATAAACATTAATGAACTTTAACCATACTCTACTAGCAGAGGCAGTGATAAACATTAATATACTTTAACTATACCCTTCTAGCAGAGGCAATGATAAACATGAATGTACTTTAACCATACCCTCCTAGCAGAGGCAGTGATAAAGATTAATGTACTTTAACCATACCCTCCTAGCAGAGGCAGTGATAAACATGAATGTACTTAACCATACCCTCCTAGCAGAGGCAGTGATAAACATGAATGTACTTTAACCATACCCTCCTAGCAGAGGCAGTGATAAACATGAATGTACTTTAACCATACCCTCCTAGCAGAGGCAGTGATAAACATTAATGTACTTTAACCATACCCTCCTAGCAGAGGCAGTGATAAACATTAATGTACTTTAACCATACCTTCCTAGCAGAGGCAGTGATAAACATTAATGTACTTTAACGGTAACTCAGCATTAAATACAGACAGACAAAGTGTAGATACAATTGTAATATTGCTACACTGCAATTCTCATTTAAAATGATTTAATCCTCATCACTGCATTGGTCAAAATTTGCAGTGTCTGAATTACATCATTTAACTTAGCATAAGGTTGCAAAATTGTAATTACCGTAAAATCTCCACTAAAAACCGCACTTCCGATTAAAACCGCACCCAGACTTTGCCGAAATCCCAGGTGAGACACCGCGAGGGGCTCAAATACTAAGAACCCCCCTTTAAAACCGCACCAACTTTCGCTACGGAATGATCTCACATGAGGCGTGAAAAGGTCTTGTTTCCGGTTACCCGACCGACCCTAGATTTACTGTGCGACTCTTAAAATTTTAATTAGATTCTGATTGCAAAACCAGTAAAAGTCGAGGTTTGCGCGTGGAATTTTTTGGTGAAGTACGACTTAATGTCGACAACGTTAATCTGTCATACAGATACAAATTACGATGTTCTGAGATCGTCACTGACAGTTCAAATATACTCGCGAAAACGGCGTGTGGACGGTCATATTCATAAGCGGGTTCGTCAGTTTATATATAATAAGAACGAAGTTCTGCGCAACAACTTTTTTTAATTTATAGGAAGCAGATAAATATCAAAAGTGTTCCACTGGAGAAATAAGCAGCTTCTTTCAAGCTATGACCGTGGCCTCCTCCGAAAATGTCTGATAGCCGCGACCCGTCTGAGAACTGATTTGAGATCGTTCAAATTTGCCCAAAGCTCCGAAAATTTGCATCTTCCGTAAGGCCTCATTAATGGCACGCTTGTATGCACGGTCGCTTGTCGGCAATATTCGGAAGTGAGTGCCATCTTTGGCTATGCAAATGAGTTGAAATGAACCAATGACATGACGTTTCGTCACTGCATGTAACCGTGGTTACCTATTCGGGTACATATGTACCTGTATTTGTTCTGTCAATTATCACCTGAACCTGCGCTCGGGCGCTGGCAGGAGTAAAAACTAACGATCTAATGAACGATGGCCGGTCATTTAACGAAAAATTAAACGCAAATTTGGCGGTTACACGTGGTGATTCAAGCCACTGTATATTTTTTATGCTAAAGGTAATATTTTGAAATCTTAATCTGTGATGAAAATTCCATTTTTCTTGAATTACTCGGAAGATTTGAATCATTTTCATACCGGTTTCTTCGGTATTAACATCGTCACCAAACGTTGACATCGCTCCTTGTCACAATTTCTGGTGCGTTTGAAAACATCGCTGGTCAACTTAGCTAAATATCAAAATAACTGAAGTTACCTTGTTGAGAAACGCACGTATTTTCCTAGGAAACACGAGTGTGAAAACAAGTGATTTTAAAGTAAAATTAAAGTGGCTAGTCGTGGGAAGCAAGTTTTTTTCCTGAAGAAAGATTCCGTTTGGGTTGCCATCTTGTCAAGGCAGCGTTTGCGCAAGGCACGCTGGGACGGAATAGGTGGCTGTTCTGTTTACCACCCACCGCCTAAAGCCGTTCAAAATATTCTTAGCAGAATACCGGGGCATTTCAGCACATGGTGGCACTCAAACTTGATTTTAAAACGATCGTCACCCATTGTGCGACTTTTTACGATGTCAGCTTTTTATTCATTTTACGTTTTTAACAAATAATCGTTGGTAAATAATGCCGCAAATGGGTTTAAAGCAGGTATTAATTTCAGTTTTGCTTGACCATGCCCAACGAAGTGGGCCGCTGTGTGTAACAGCAGGGGTGTTATAAACGTATAATTTGGTGTTAATTACCAAGATTTTTATAACACGAGAGATAATCAGCAATATTTAATTAAAAAATAAAACATAATCATAAATAATACATTTACACAAGGCTCCCATGCATGGGAGACTGCTGCTAATGGCGGCCTTGGAAAGTCGCTATATTATCGCCAAGTCAACGGCCAAAAAACGATGTCTGCCAGGAAGATATATAGGAAACCCTTCTAGTATAAACCGCACAGTGCTTTCAGGAAAACAACATGATTTCAAGATTTTGAATTTCTTGATTAAACCGCGGTTTTAAGTGGAGATTTTACGGTATATGAATCTACTTTTTAATTTAGCTCTTTCATATTACAGATAAAGTTTCACTGTCTGTTATAGATATCTGCTGATAAAATCCTAAAGACCATGTGTTTGCCAGCATCACATCCCTATGCTGGGTCACTGAGTTACTAGGAAACAATGCTATTAGTGTGCCTGGGTAGGGGGTGGTTTTCATAACTCAAGATAAACAATTGAAACAATGTTATGTTTTTTTAAATAGGAAAAAGTAAAACTGGTGTTGCTGCAGACTCACTGGGGGATTAACACATCATGTTAAACTGACACAGTAGTAGTTGTATAAACAGAGGGGATCAATGGGTCTTCTCTCTAATATATAAAGCTCTGTGATGTGTAGTGTTCAGCTTAGGGAGCAGGGCTACAATTACCCCATGCTGGCAAGTAAATTATCCCTAATTTTCTGCCTGACAATTCTATACACAACAAACTCTCTGTGTTTAAGTCATTATGGCAGAACAATTTATTTTGATCCCTATGTACAATTTGTTATGAATGGTGGTAACCCACCAAGGCAAGGAGATTCTGGAATATATGTTATCAGTTGGGTGATATTCATAAAATATATATCATGATATATCACTGGATTGACGTGATATGATACCTGTTTGCATATGTTTCATATTTCAATATTTGCCTAGGAAGTATTAACATGTTTTGAGTATGCTTAATTTACTAATATGGTGCATATAAAAAGTACAAGTTTCAACCATTAAACATTAATACCTTTTTTAATGCAAATTTGCATGAAAAACATACATGTATAATATATTTATTTTATTAATTTATTTCTTAATACATATTTATACAGGATAGTCCATTCAGACAAGATTGCCTGATCTGCCACACGGCCCTGTTGGGCTATACAGTTTAAATAATGTAAAAAACATGTAAAATGCAATTAGAATTAATAAAAGTGACTAAAGATAAATTTATGCAGCAAGATGTGAGATTAAACATGAATATAAAACTATAACATGGAACGTAATATACAAAGCAATCATGAGTGTGACATAAATATAAAATTAAAGTATGAAATAGCATATGACATATAAAACACAGAGAAAAGGAGATTCTGGAATATGTGTTATCAGTTGGGTGATATTCATAAAATATATAACATGATATATCACTGGATTGTGGTGATATGATACCTGTTGCATATGTTTCATATTTCCATATTTGCCTAGGAAGTATTAACATGTTTTGAGTATGCTTAAGTTACTAAAATAGTGCATATGAAAAGTACAAGTTCCAACCATTAAACATTAATACCTTTTTGAATGCAAATTTGCATGAAAAACATACATGTATAATTTATTTATTTATTAATTTATTTATTAATACATATTTATACAGGATAGCCTGTTCAGACAAGATTGCCTGATCTGCAACACGGCCCTGTTGGGCTATACAGTTTATATATATATAAAAACATGTAAAATGCAATCAGAATTATTAAAAGTGACTAAAGATAAATTTATGCAGCAAGATGTGAGATTAAACATGAATATGAAATATGAAATAGCATATGACATATAAAGCACATAGGTTTATTACATGATACTTTTTTTAAAGGCCTCTAAGGAGGAGCAGTTTCTTTGAGATTCATTTAATGTGTTTCACAAAAAAGGACCTTGGTATAAAAATGACTTCTTTGGATAGTGTGTCCGAGGTTTTTGTACATATAATTTATTGGAATAGCTATTGCGTGTATCATGTTGTTGGACTTGGTGAACAAAAGTGAACCAGTCGGTCATATAGGATGGACTTAAGTTATTCAGACATTTAAACATAAGGATGCGAGTCAGATATGCATGTCTTTGTTCAACTGATTTAATGCTAAGGGACGAACGGATAGCTGTAATGCTACATTCATGATTAAAATTGTGCCTTATAATATATGCGGCTCGATTTGGAAGACTTTGGATGCAAGTAAGACATGAAGTAGGCACATTTCCCCAGATTGTGAGGCTGTAGTCAGTATGTGGCTGAATCAGGCCAGTGTATATTTTCAATGTGGTGTCTTGAGGTATGTATCAACTGCACCTAAAGAGTGCACCTACTATAGAAGAGAGCTTTTTGCATACTTGTTCAGAGTGATCCAACCATGTTAGGTTTTCATTAAGCTCTAACCCTAAGTAAGTGATACTGTTAGATTGTTTGATGGGCTGGTCTTTAACAGGTCATAGCCCTTTATATGGTAACATAACTTATTACTTAAAATTTAGTCACTTAAAGAATATTATCAAATTTATGCTCCTTCCATATAAAATTTTATCATTGTAAGCATCTGTGGAATATTCATAATTGTATGTGGTCATAACTCCACCCATGCAGATAAAATGGCCACTGATTTGGTTACAGCTCTGTAATAAATTTTACCATCATAATATAGAGTTGTTCATGAATGTACATGATATATCCCCAATAACTAGTTCTAGTTATGAATACACTGACTCTGTAGGCATTTCTATTGGGCTGGTAAGCCAAACTTAAGTTGTGTCACAAGCCATATGGGGGAAGCAACTGCAAAAGTCATCCATCCTGACACATTGATATTATGATTAACAGCAGATAATTATAATCTTAACATCGGGATACAAGTGATGAATTAACACATTTAAAGTATCGCACGCATACAAGTTGGTTGTTGTCCAGTAATCTATGTGAGCTATGCTTGTTTCATGTGGTCAGAAATTTAACAAATATATTGAGGGATTTACAAAAATGCTGAGTAAAACCAAAATATTTCATGCACATAGTAGGTGTTGTAAGAAAGTGTACTAAAAAAGCTAACAATTGGTCTGGTTTATGTCAGGTGATGTGATGCCATGAGATGTCGTGTTTCATCTTCATTGAGCGTTACAGTGTGGTCCTCGTTGCAAGATGTAAAGACACTCTGATGCTAGTACACTAGTTAGAGACTCTTTATTATCATTTAGCCCTAAACTAGTTCCCAAGAGGAGGCACAACTTACATTTGCACATTACATAATTTTACCAAGGGTTGAAACTAGAAATGGCCTTAATATGAAAGAGTCAGCATGTTCCAGTCTTAGCAGAAGCAGAGCTGTAAAGACCTTGTTAAAATGACAACCGGGATGGTAATATATGACTTTTCAATTAAACCTGGGTACTGTGAGAAGCAAATGCTTTTAATATCAGTACTCAGTTTACAAAGCTCAGTACTTGATATGGAGCTGAGTGTCTTGACCCATTGCTCATTTGTTATAAATGTTGATTTAATATTAATCTCAAAATTAAATATGAAACTGCAACTATGCAGATTCAGCTGTACCATGGACACAATTATACTTTACTTCATATCTTTTCAGGAGTAATTGTGACTCTACAGCTGCTAACATATTACGGCAGCACTATACACGCCCGTATTTTCTGCCAAGTGCAGCAGAATCCAGTAAAACAGACTGGATTTTTATGGGGGTACCAGGCTATGGTGCCCATATGCATGTAAGTATTGAATATGCAAAGATATGATTATGAATGTTAGCAAATATATCATAAGGCTTTCATGAAGGCCAAAAAAATTAATTGTATGTATCTCACCCCCCCCCCCCCCCCCGCATCAGACTTTTTTTATTTGCCCTTGGAAGTGTAACATGGTAATCTGGTGATCAGCTTGAATAAAATTTACTGACACAAATGTGTGACTCCTGCATCAGCCAGATTTCCTCCTAAAAATTCAAATCTGGTTTCATGTTAAAAAAATAAAATAAAAAAAGCCAAACTGTGCATTTTCAGAAAAAAAAGTGCCTCAGAAACATTATAATTTTTTTTTGCCTGAAATGATTAATATTATGGCCCACTGGTATTTTATGCTTTGCACAAATTTCCCCATTTGTGTGCATCATAGTTGTAACTTTTTATTTACTTTGAATGTAGGTTGACAACGTAGGGCTGCCATCTTGGCAGGCCCAGATAACGGGCACAAAAATATGGACCCTGGAACCCCCACCAGAGTGCTTCCATGAATGTGTCTCCAAGATCGAGGTCAAGGTCAAACCAGGAGAGATTAGTAAGTCACTTTTAAGTGTGGATATATGAATAGGAAACCTCTCTTTCAAAAATATAGTTGTAAGATAAGCTGAGCAGATTTGAACAGCTTCTTTGGCTCAGGGGTAGAGCACAGGACTCAAAGCCAGGAGATGGTGTGTTTGAATCTCAGCTGAGGCAGTGAGATTTTTTCATCCAGCTGTGTTTCACCTACACACAAATGCACCTTTCGAGGGTTCTTTTGTGGTATGACCCAGCAACTGGGACAATTACACACCCAGGGCCCACAGGTGCAGTAGTCACCAGGCCTGGTTTATGCCAGGTTATAAAATGAAACGAAGCCTGTGATACTTCCCTGTCACGTAGTCTGAAACCGGAATGGAATTCTGCAGATGTGCATATACGTAGTAAAGTTTGCATTAAAGATGAAGGCAGTTACTTCCACCAAAAAATTTGTTAAAAAAGCTGAGCAGATTTTATTTAAAAAATTATAAAAATTTTAAATGCATGGCTCTCAATGAATTGTATATTTCTTATATTTTCCTAAAATATTGTTTTACCTTAATTTCCTATGCTTTACAGCATTCAGACAAATATCCTATATTTTCTATTATTTTCACTGCCTAATTGTTTCCGTTTTAATTGTTGATTATTGTTATATAGACCTATTATTATTGTATCTGCCAAAACGAAGTTTTGCGGATACTATGTTTTTGACTGGGTTCCCCCGCCGTTTGACCAAACAGGAACGTCCATCTGTTTGTCTGCTGTGGGATAAAATCACTCATATCTCTGCAGTGGTTTGACTTTTCCACCTGAAATTTTGCTTGTGTATACATCTTGGATAGTTTCTCGTTCAAATAACAGGTGGCGCCACCTACAATCATGTTTATGTGGCAGAGATCCATTCGAATATGTAACACATGTAACTCTATTTCCCCTTGCCACTCAATCCATGCCTCACTTCACCCGTCCTACTCTGATTTTTGCGGATTCACGTAGTCGCTTGTCGACTACCCGTATTCTAGTTTAAAAAAACTTTCCGCCTTTTTTTTGTGGAATTTTACTTGTAGGTGTACAGGTACAGCCATCTCAATCCAATTAAACAGACCTTTAGAAACTACTTTGAGAACAGTTACTTTTTAACCACAGTTGTGCAGTGTAATTTCCTGTATTTTCCCTATATTTTTGGCTGATTTTTCATGTGAACTCCTATATTTTTATCTCAGGTACTCCTTTAAAAATCCTATATTTCTTCAGGAGTCTTGTGATCCTTCTTATCTTAGGCTACTTAAATATGGTTTATTGTATCCCCAGACAAAGTTGGGAATACTATGGTTTTAGCAAGGTCCCACCTCCGCACATAAATCTTGTCTGTGCAATAACAGAAAAAAATTTACCACGGTTCTTTACCAAAATTAACATGTTCATAGATATGGGTGAGAGGATGAAACCATTTTAAAATTTGGTCATGCCCTTACTGAGAGAGTGACCTTGACCTTGAATAGAGACATTTTTGGTCAAAATAATACAAAATCTTAAATATCTCAAGAAAGATAGCATGGATTGGTCCAAAAATCAAGTTGCCTGAAGAACATATTTAGCTTTGTCTTGTACATGAGAATGGTGGTGCCACCTGTTCTCCTTTTCTTATTTTGAGGCTTTTGTTACCCCCATCATTGCCACTTCGCAGTACTGTGAGCTTTATTTGTCAAGAACTAATTGACAGATTTCTTTCATGTTATGCACATGCATAGATATGGGTGATATATGAGGTCTCTTTAATTTTATGTCATTATCTTTACTATGAGAGTGGCCTTGACCTTGAATATTTCCATATTTGGTGAAAAACAAACAAAACATTGTTTCTCAAGTGGATACATGTATCTTTCTATACATCCAAATGAAAGATGTTAGATGATAAGCTGTCGCAAGAGTTGAAAACCTGTGACCTTGACTTTGCCCTTTAAGGTCAAATCTGCCAAAATATAGGAATTTTGTGAACCCAAAACTTTTTAAGTACCCTATCCTTTTTTATGCCCCCGCCACAAAGTGGTCGGGGCATATAGTTTTACCCATGTCCCTCATTCTGTCATTCCGAAATCAAACAGTTGTACAGACTTTTTTTCGCAATGCCTGCAGATATTGGCCTGATTTTTGGTGTGTTGGCAGATAATGACCAGTTACAGATCGAGTTCGTGTTTCATCCCGGTTGACCTATTTTTGACCGTTTTACGGCTCCTAAACCTAGAAAATTTCATGAAAAATAGAAATTTTCATGACAAATACACATGTACAGACTTTTTTTCGCAATGCCTGCAGATATTGGCCTGATTTTTGGTGTGTGGGCTGATAATGACCAGTTACAGATCGAGTTCGCATTTCCTCCTGGTTGAGCTACTTTTGACAGTTTTATGGCTCCTAAACTTAGAAAATTTCATGAAAAATAGAAATTTTCATGACAAATACACATGTATGGACTTTTTTTTCGCAATGCCTGCAGATTTTGGCCTGATTTTTGGTGTGTGGGCAGATAATTACCAGTTACAGATCGAGTTCGCATTTCGTCCTGGTTGACCTCCTTTTGACCGTTTTACGGCTCCTAAACTTAGAAAAATTCATGAAAAATAGAAATTTTCATGACAAATACACATGTACAGCCGTTTTTAGCCCTCAGCTCATAGGCTGATGGGCTATTGTCATCACCCTAGCTGTCCGTCTGTCCGTCCGTCCATCTGTCTGTCCGGTGTCTGTCCGTCCGTCCGTTCCGCGTCTGTTAACTTTTACCTTGTGAGCGGGATATCTCTAAAAGGATTCACTGATGGAATTTTATTTCATCAGTGAAGATGTATATCGATAAAATCTCGGTCAAGTTCGAAGATGGGTGACCTTGACCCATTTTTCTATATTTTAGAGCTGATTATAGAAAAACACTCAGAAGTTTATATCTCAGGAACCATTGTGTGGATTTTCACAAAACTTACTATGATCATTGCGACTGATGGTCTGTATGTGCTGCACAATTTTGGTGGCGCCACCTGCAATTTCTGATTTTTTAATGAAATTTTATTGGATTTTTTCAATTTTGGCCTTTTGTGCAGGATATCTCCAAAGGTATTCAACACAGGAACTTCATTTCTTCAGTGCTATTGCATTATATTTACAAAATCTTGGTCAAGTTCAAAGATGGGTGATCGTGACCTACTTTTCAAGGTCACAGAGCTTAGTATAGAAAAAAACTTAGGAGCTTATTTCTCAGGAAGCATTTGGTGGATGGTTATATAACATGGTATATACCTCTCCAATTTAAATTTATAAATGATTATCAACTTTTGCTAATATTCTAGTTTCACAATCCAATGCTTACAGATACTGGCCTTATGTTTGGTCTGTGGGCGCATAATGACCACTTACAGATGAAATCACGTTTCGTCCCAGTTAACCTATTTTTCACTATATGACAGATCCTGAACATAGAAAATTTCATGAAAGACAGAAATTTTCATGAAAAATGCACATGTATGGACTTTTTTTCACAATGCCTGCAGATACTGGCCTGATTTTTGGTGTGTTGCTTGATAATGACCCTTTACAGATCGAGTTTGCATATTGCCCTTGTTGACCTACTTTTGACCATACAACACCTCCTGAACTTAAAAAATTTTACAAAATTTAACAAATGTTTCTAATTTGCCCCAGGCGGGGGCATTTGTGTCGTTCCGACACATCTAGTCTTCAAATGTGACACGCAGATTGTTTCCACCAAGATTTCAGAGATGTTTGAAGACTGGTGACCTTGGTCTCCAAGTTCAAATCTGTGAATATATATGATTTTTGACTCAAACTTTTGAAGTACTGACTCTGTATCCTTTCAGTTTGACACACAAAAAAAACATTTTGACCAGTATCTGGGCTTTTTTCATAAGATCAGAGACCTTGACCTTGGTTTTCAAGGTCAAACCTGAAGAAACTTAGGATTTTTGTGATCACCATAACTTTTGAATAGCTGCTTTTCTTCTCTTCAAATTGGATATGTGAATTCTATCTTCCAAAATGTAAGACAAGTTCAAACATTTGTGACAGCCTTGGCCTTCTCAAGTGTCAGAAGAGCTTCTGAACAAGGGGGCCTATTTTTACCAGGGGGTATGCCTTGATTGTCTTGGGATACTATGACATCTCTAATGCCAGAAATTTTTAGTTTGATGATGGTAACTTGTGATACAGACACATTTTGAAAGTTATAGCTACTATGCAACATTTGCCCAGTTTATCCGCATAAAATGACTAAAATCTGCCTTTTCTCATCAATAGTTCCATCTGCAACATAAAAAATGAAATTTTGGGATGGGTTGAGGACAAACTGTGTTTGTCTGGTAATTTAATTTATCATCATTTAGCCCTCACTCAAGTTGAAATGTTGAGTGATACTATTGAGTGAACTTAAATTAAAACTAATGCATGTTTATATGTATAGATTCCAGTTTGGATTGATGCATTAATGCACTCTCAAATTGACAATAGTAATTTACTCATTAAACATTGAATTGAATACCTGTGTTATCATAAGTGTCAGTCATCAGTAACAGGACTTGGACTTCTCATGTTTAAAGGCACAATAGTGTTGTGTAATGTCCCTCTGTCATCAGGTCCGGGTCTGTAATGATCCATTATCTCATGACACACAACATCTCATGACACTTCACTCATGATACAATATTTATTAGGATACAAGTAAGGAAAATCATTGCTTTGAATCTAAACCAGTGTTCTCCCTAACCAATCTTCCTCTTATTGTCTCCCCTCCAGTGGGGGAGACATATTGTTTGGTCTGATAGCAGCAATGGCATCTGTAATTGTTGTCTGTGTCATTTCTTGTCGAAGTTATTGAATGCAATAACTTTTGAGCGACTCCATATTTTTTCTAAACATTTGAATGGTTTCTACCAATATCTTGAACAAATTAGAAAAAAAAATTAAAGGACAAGTAAGCAAAAAAAGGAAATTTTTGTTTAACTCAAAACTTTGTCAAAATTATGTTTGAATTTATAAATAGCTTGGCAGACTGCCAGTAGTTCAGATTTGGCAACAGGCCAGGTTTCAGTCTGGATCTATTTATACTTTGGCAGACTGCCAACTGTATCAGATTTTGCAACAGGTCAAGAGTTCACTCAGTGCAGTAGCTGCAGCTGGTAATTAGCTTCGCTTGACTTGGGCCAACTGCCTTCCTCAGCTGAGCTTGGTCAACCCAGTGCACCTGACTCAAGAGAAGTTCAATGTATCTTTCTCGAATTTTGGCCTGTTCATGCATCATTGATGGTTTCTTGTACACAAGACTGGTGTCGCCACCTACAGTGATTTCTGCACAGTGTATGTCCCTGCTAATTTCTCAGGAGGGATTTGATATATCAGCCTGAAATAGGGCATATGTATACATCTCGGTTAGCTTTGTACAAGACTGGTGGTGCCACCTACAATCATTTTTCCACAGTGTATGCTCCTGCTTAATTCTCAGGAGTGATTTAGCATATGAGCCTGAAATCATGCATGTCCAAACATCTCAGATAGTTTTGTTGTATACAAGACTTGTGGCACCACGTACAAATGTTTTTTGGGTTTCATGCATCTGTACACATAACACAAAAGTGGTTTGAAGTATTTGCCTGAAATTTTGCATGTCCATACATCTTCAAAGGCTTCTTAGTACACAAGACTTAAGGCGCCACCTGCAATAATTTTGTTTTGTGTACATCCATGTCAGTATTTCAGGAGTGCCATTTGAGTAATTGGTGCTTATACTTGAGTTCAAAATGTTTAATACTTTCATTGTACATATACATGTCACACATTTTAATACTTGTGTGAGTAATTGTCTAGCATGGAAGCATTATACCTGATGTATATCTTATAAACCACAGGTTTGCATTAGGCCTTGTTTCACTCAAATTTAGGGATTGGGGACCCATGAAGAAAGGAGACATAAACAAATTGGGATTATCAGCTTGCATCCAAGTAATGACAAAGCTACATTGTTGAAAATAGTGGAACAATATTTGACTTTGTATTATGATGTATAAGTGTGTTGATGTATTGTTACAGGCCTAGCTCTGTATATTAATGTAAATGATATTTACAGGTGTCAGTGCAACCCTCAGGCTGTAGTTATCATCACATTTTAAAATTGCTGTCTGTATTGCTGTCGTACCATGAATGTTTATATTTTGTCATCATATACTATTTATGAGCATCTTTATCTTTACAGTTGTGCTGGATACAAATAAATGGTTCCACGGAACTTTGATATCTGGAGATGACATGAGCATCACCATTGGATCAGAATATGACTAGAGTCATGACCTTGACCTAAAGGAGCAGTGACCTTGACCTTAGAAGGTCATCTCAGTGTATCATACCAAGAGTATTGCATGAAGGGCATATACATCTACCATTTTAGTGGTACCATACGTCACCATAAATGATATTTTCTCTCGATCCTGGTGTTTATTTATGTTATACATTTTATTTTTATCCCTGTATAGATTGCTTATGTTATATATTTTTCCAGTAATGTTTATTCTTTACTTTGTCAGATTTTTCCTGCAAGGTTGTGTTGGTATGCTGCAAGCAGGCTTGGTACAATTAAGATTGTGGTGGCACAGTTAAGGCACTGGGTAATATTAATGCGTTGTAAATATAAAGTGTTGGTACAGTTATGATTGTATCAGTACATATAGAGACTGTATTAGTAGGTATACTGTGTATACTTGCTATGTTACATATTCTGTTGAGCCAGAAGTCATGGATATATTAACATGTTTAACCAGAGTTTTGCTTTGCCCTCATTGCCACAGAGGGAATTTGTAGTATATTATAGAAATAAACCAGAATTTATACATCAGTCCAATAAGTGTGCTTGATTACAGATTAAGTACTCTGTAGAATGTGTTTTATACTTTATGATCATAATTTCAGCTTACAGATTGCTCATACTATTATAGAACTGATGCTTTAGGCCAAAAAAAAAGGGTATAGTTCTCAGGCACCACCAGCGTCAATTTTAACAGCCCACATTAAAAATTTTATTTTGATTTTCATCTTTCAAGAAGGTCAAATAATACAATTTTGATTCTATTACCTTTGTTATGTAGTGCTTGTACCTGTTTAGCAAAAAGCCCTGTTATTTTCATGCTTTTCCCTGATCATATGACATTTTTATTGAAACTGACAATAAATTGCAAAAATAAAATACCCCACGCCCATAGTGATTTCTGAAAAATGTGCCTGAGAACCATACCTTTTTATTTCTTGGGCCTAATACACAATAGTACTTCATGTTCCTGATGGATAATACAGCTGTCCATAGAAGAAGGTCTTATACAGTAAGGGTAAAGTTGAATAAGTTAAAGGGACCATCAAGTCACAATAACAAGGTTGATTATCCTTAATTTTCATATTCCTATCATATGCAAGACCTTGATTATCAAATTAGTTTATATTTGTGGTTTAGATTGCTTGACTAGGGATACCTTATTCTGTCAGATATTATTTTTTTAATATTTTCATGCACATGAACTCAAGTCTCCTATTTTTGTTTACATTTCAGTATGGATGGTTTTAATAACTGGCAAATTAAAATTGTATAATGTCCCTGTAAGTTTTCATTAACTCCCTGAACTTGATATCTGTTCATGGTTGGACATAGGTGCTTTTGCCGTCCAGTAAATGATTTTTCTAGAAGTAAGAAGATCTGATCTTTATTTAATGTTTGGATAACTTTTTATAAACTAACTTTTATATGCATTATTCATGTAAAAAAGGTAAATGCAACCAGGTGTGCATTTCAGTAAAAGTGCAGTATAAGTGACCTGTCTTAAACTGGCATTACTTAATACTGTACATAATATACTTTGTTCATTATATGAATAATTTAGGCTTTGAATCAAGTTTGTTGTTGTCTTATTTTATGTGGAGCTTATTAAAAAATATGAATTTGGATGGAATTGACAAGTAAGTTGGATATAGGAGCAAGAAAAATAAGGCCAGACCATCAGTAAAGAAGCTAGTTCTAGGCAGGTCACCTGCACTGCACTTTACCTGTATTTCAGCCATGTTATCCATTGTGACAGTTATTTATGTGGGTAAATTAAGTAAATGAAAAAGATCTACCAGAGTATTTTCCCTTTAACGATATGGAGGGTTGAATGAAAATTGTTTAGCTTAAAGTTGGGTGAGTAGTGATTTCACTACTAACTGTGTTGGTGTCAGGGTTACCACAATACAGCACTCTATCTAGCGTATTATTATAAAGACATATAGCACAAGGCAGCTTGTGAAATTAAATGTGACAACTGATTCCAAAGGACTGCTGGGCCAATCAATAAAACTTCCATTGGATACATGTATGTATACATGTAATATGCATGCTGAAGCTATCATATTTGCAGTACCTTAAAAAAGAAAAGATTGGTAATTTTTTTGCAAGTCTCAGGATGGGGAACTAAGTCAAGTGTAGCTGTAGCCTATATATACCCTGCCAGGACGTTGATAAACCCCCCTGTGTTCTTCAACATGTTCACTTGAACAAGTTGGCCCCTAATACCAATGAATGCCTCTGAACCTTGTCGAGACCGAACATTCCCCCCCCCCCCCATTTTATATGCCCGTCATATGACAGGAGTATTATGGTATACCCACCGTCTGTCTGATAACTTTTAGTGTCGCTGCAATATCTTACCAGGGCTCTGATGGATTTTCACGAAACTCACCATAACTGCTAACCAACAGATTTTCTCACCAGAGATAGATTATGGGCAATGTCCACGCATATTTAATAAGGTCACAGGTCACTCAGCTACTTTGTGGTGTTGCCGCAATAACTTACGAAGAATACAAAGGATTTTTATAAAACTCATCAGAAATGTTAATCAATAAAATATCTCGCCTAAGTTTGAATTACAGTGGAATCCAAGCTTATTAAATGAGATCAGAGGTCACCGCACTTTGGAGTCACCTTGGTGACTTACCCAAAAATGCATGGGTCATGATGCCTCATTATACATATTAACCAATAGACTTCACCTGATTTACATTCTCATTAAAATTCACACACATATTTAATGAGGTAAGAGGTCACTGCTCTTTGGAGAAACCTTGGTGACTTTAATACAAAAATCATATGGATTTACATGAAACTCATTATACATATTTACCAATAGTTTCACACCTGAATTACATTCTCATCAAAATTGACATATATTTAATGAGGTTAGAGGTCACCAGATACATGACAGGCGTATTATGCACGTTTGTGGTGTTCTTGTTTTTTTTGTCTCAATGATGTATAATCTTTTGAATTATGAATATATTATTGTGACCAAGATTTAAATCAAATTTATTGGATTGGTCCTTGGATTATCCTAAGTTTCACCAAAATCTGTTAAGTATTTATTTTGCTTACTGACAAACCAACCAACCAAAGGGAAAATATTTGCAACCTCTTGCAACTATATGCAACAAAAATGTTTTGCAACACACCTAAGGAGTGGCACAATGCAGGAGTGTGGGACTAGTAGTCCCATTTCATTGCACCCAGGGGTGTTGTGTAAGTTACCATGACCTGCATTTTCTCCATATGTTCATAAATATGTTATATGATCATTTAGCCGAGTTAATTAGGTATTCTCCATTTTATCTTCATTTCATGAATTGGAGAAAAATTCATTTGTTATTCTGTAACCAAGGGCATGTATATTTAATATTTGTTTAATACATGATTAATAAAGTATCTTTTGTCTGTTTAATTTCTTTTAGTTTTAGCTTATTAACCATGACCTGCATTTTCTCCATTTGTTCACAAGTTTTGGTATAGGGGTTTCAGTAGACAGAAAAAAATTAACAGTCTCGGACGCTCAGCCAAACTTTTGGAGGGTCACATGGTGTTTGGAGGGTCTCAAAGGGATGGGATCTGAGTGATATTTTGAAGCATAATATAAAATTGAATATATTTTCTGATCATGATAGGTACTGAGTCTTTAGATGATTATTTGGTTATGATAAAATGTAAGGGTCAGTTGTCAAAGGTTACACTATTGGCCAGTAGGAGGTAGTCTGCAGTGGTCATTGACTGCTGCAAAAGCTAACTCTGATCCTCTCAGCCCAAAAGGCAGAAATTCACGCGTTAGATCATAATACTTGGACCCTTAGAACCGATCAGCTGATAGAGATTCCAAGCATCACAGACGCTTACCCTAGCCTTTCTCAAAGCTCTGCATGTTCCATGGTTATTTTGGAACTGACGAATGGGAGTCATGTCGGAGCATTAGAACTGTATTTGATCATCAGATTGAAGTATATTGTCCGTTTATCAGGCTTATGAATTTCTTATCGTATTTAGTATGAACAACTTTGGCAAATAATGTTCTCCAAAACAGGAACACCTGAGTAAAAAGCATACCCAAGAATATGTTTTTCAATAATCCATGCTGTAATTGTCTTTAGATTACCTGCATTTTTGTTTTATTTATAGTCCGTCGGCAGGCATGTGTCCTACAGGTCCAGTGATAGACAGCCATGTTGTGCCCACTTCAAGAAACTTTGAGATGGGATTTATGCATGGATTTATGAACTAACATTTTCACCTCAGCTGACGAAAAGTTTGGCTACAACATGGGTCTTTGTCCGTATGTCTGTCCATCCGCTATGAGGGCACATACTGTATATGCAAGGCCCAGGAAGTTTCCAGCATCACATCTCCTTTTTGGAAATGATCTAGATAATAAACGTTGTGCAAAAACAACTGATTAATCACCTCAGACTTTTGTCATTAAATTTGATACAAACTCCAGATTTCTTAGAAACAGGTGTGGGTGGATTTTCATGAAATTCAGTGAGGTCACCTTGGTATGTAGAAGCATGGAGAAAAAATGAAGAAAACTTTCGTATTTAATAACATTTGATATACAAGGCAAAAAATTTGTGTTCAAGGAAATATTATCTTAAGTTGGTATATAGGCATTCATTTCGGCAACATACAGTATTGGAGGAACTCTTGAGACATGCATGCTGCAGTACGAGTTTAATCAGTGCCCAAGACCGTGATAAAATTAGATGAGACCCAGACACTCTTACACCACTGTTGTATTGCTCAGACCATTAACTGTTCGCTGGTTCACTATAACAAGAGCTGGATATCAAAGTCAGCTATGAATAAAACACCAGAAACATCTCACAAAGTATTATCTGCAGGGCTGTGTCGGCTCAAACATTCAGGAAACCTTAAAGAGGTAGGAATTTCCATGCCAACATCGAAAACCACAGACCTGCCTTTTCTTTATGTATATGATGGAGTTACAATCATTATAGCTCTATGCTTATATATCTTCCTTTATTAAATTCAAAATTCCATCAGCCTGGCTGCCACTAGGGAAATGGCGTATTCAAAGGGGGAGGGGAGGGGGATACTAACAAGCCCATTGATTATTTATGAAATCGATACGTACGTTTAAATATCTGCCTTGCTTCTGTAAATTCCAGAATGAATAAAATCCTTCTAGATGATTTTTTTAAAGTTCTTCCTATATACCTTAAACTCAAGAAAAACGTTAAAGCTGCTGTTTTATCCCAGAATACTCTTAATCAGGCATATATGTGCACAGGCAGCATTATTTATCTGTAGAAGTGCTTCTCAAAGAACAAAGAATACAAAAAAATGCTCGGAAAAGCCCCCCCCCCCAACACACACACACGCACACAAACCGACTTGCTGATGCGCCCCATCTTTATCTTTAAATCGTGGATATAACTTGCAGGACTTTGAGTAGTTACTTCATGTTACCTGTGGATCACTGGCAAAACAAACATACAGGGCAAAAAATAAAACCCTTTTTATTTCAAACATATATATCCAAAACAGAAGAACATCAGGCCCACGAGTTTTGACAGTTGTAACATCTCACGATATAGTAATTTCTACAGATTTTACACTCAAAAAACAGATTGGTTAAATATATAACCAATTTAATTGGTTAAGCCAGTTTTGGTTGTTTTAACCAAGATATCGTTTATCTTAACCAATGCATTGTTAAAGTACTGACCAAACCAGTTGGTTGTTTTGACCAATTTTTATTGGTTAACAAAATAAAAATACTGTATGTAGGTTTAACCAATATATTGGTCAATTGATAACCAAAATATTGGTTACTTAAGCACACATATATGACAAATTTGGTTGTTTGAGATGATATTCGTTGATTTAACCAACACATTGGTAATTTCAACCAACTTGTAACCAAACTCATTGGTCATTTTGACTAATTTTCATTGGTCGACCGTTAGGTTGCATATATTTAACCAGTTTTCTTGGTTGAGTTATACATTGGTTAATTTTATCAACATATTGGTTCTTTTACCAACTGATGGGTCAAGCACTGACCAAACCGATAGGTCAGTTTTATCATCAGACACAAAAGTGCTCCAGATCAGACACAAGAGATGCAAGCTTTACTGGCTGAGGGGCAAAACGTCTGACATGTATGCGAGCGGTCACAGGTTCGATTCCATTGGGCGGAATTTGTGTTTTCCCTTGAGAAACCCGAAATAAAAGAAAGACATACAAGAAGACACCCTATCAATCTGAAGAGTAAAACAACTGAAAAGGGGACTGAAAGTAGCAGTGCACACATAAATGTGTCCACTATTCTGACCAATTTGAATTGGTTCATGTGACCAATTTATTATTTTATTTAACCAATTTGTTTTGGTTGACCTCAACCAAAGTACATTGGTTGAGAATAACCAAATTATTTTGGTTGATTCAACCAATCTGTTTTTTGAGTGTACGTTTCTCAAAAATGATTTAATCCAAAGCCTATATAAAGCTGTCTGCAGTTTTAAATTTGACTTGCGTTCTGATGTTAAAAAGCACGTAAAACCATGTTCGCGTGCGTATATATACCAGCACCCCGCCAATAAATAAATGGACAGGTAACTTCTTTTGTAGTTATAATAATGCAACACCTGCATGCTGTCAAGGTGTATTTCAGCCTTATAATTTTAACGGTTCATATTTAGTAAAGTGTATATCTATTAATGCAGTGTAAAGTGCCCTATATTATTTCCATTTCGTTTGAATGATATATATAGGGAAGTAATTTAAATAAATGATATCTGCGTATATTTTTTTCTGTCGTATAGAGTAAGTATACCTAATAATGTCGCTAGTTATTCAGTTAAACTGATAGAATCTTTATAGGGTAGAGATAATAAATAATAATAGTTTAGGTATATTGTCATGTATAGTTTTATATTAGCCCACTAAAAAAGTGGTTTGTCACTGCTAGTTGCACCTTTTTAGGAATTAAAAATATAAAAAAATATATATTAAAACATCATGTAAAAATGAATGTTAATTTCATAAATACAATTTCCATTTAAAGAACTGTATTGAGTTTAAATGATATATAATTTGTGAAGTCTTATCCGCATTTGAAACAGCTATTAGATTTAATATGAGTTTTTTTTACAGGAATACGTCCATATACATGTAAGTTTGACAAAATATTGCTGTTTATAAACACTTGCTCACCAATATGAAATAAAGAGGGAAAGTCTGCGTGAAAGAGGTCCCCGAGGAGCTTGGGTGGTGGTGCAACTTTTCCTTTTACAATAAAATAACAATGTATACGAGTGGAATCTGGTAGGGTGATGGTGGGGGGGGGGGGGGGGGGGGGGGGGTGAGTATTGCGCAACGAGGTATGCCATATCCACCAACACCCCAATATAAAAAAAAAAGTTATCAGTGGTGGATCTATATAGAAGCTAGTTTGGGGTGGGAAGGTACAAGTATATTTTGGGAAGCGCGGCGACTGTTCATTGATTGTGTGTACTGTGGACAGTGTTTTCATTTTTCATTCAGTAAAGCAATAAAAAAATATTATTTTCACTTCAGAAACCAAAATGTAAAAACCTCATGCTCACAATTTCTATAGGGGATAAACTTGTCTGGTGCCCCATACATGCAGCTGCTTCCGCCACTAGTTATTTTGAATGTAAGACAATCCCCATATTTTGGAAGCAAATGACTATTATATCATTAAACATATGGGAATATTGAAACACTAAAAATTGTAATAACAAAATGTCATTTTCTGGTAATAATTATCTGTCTGAAACGTCCCCCCTTGCAAAAAAAGCCTTTCCGAAACGTCCTAGTTTGGAATGTCCTATAGTCCGGAACGTCCGTGTCCGAAACGTCCGTCCACCAGTTATTTTGCAATAAAACTTTATAGGTCTAGCTCTGATTTTAATCGATTAAGCCTGCATGCATTATAATGATTTGTGCGTGTCGTGGCGGGGTTTTTAAATGTCGTGGCAACGGTCGAATCATCTGTTTTTACCAGCCTTTTTAGTGTTTTGGTATTTTCTGAAAGACTGCAGTTGAATTATATTTGCAATATCGTGACACATTTTTGTAAATACCTCAATTATGGATTGATATTGATGAATATTTTAAAGGCCAAGTAAAATGACCCCCCCCCCCCGGTTGAAAATCTGGGGGGAGAGAGAGAAATGTGTATAAAACTATATACATGTATATTCATTATATTGTATATATACCTATAGTAAACCATGCGAGCAGTGCGCCCCTCAACCTTTCTTACTGGGGCATAATATATGTATAATATATTTTATCCCGTCATTTTATTAACAAACAGAGTGTAATTTCATAAAAAAATTCATAGAAATCGCATGGACTCTCGCTTTTTAAGAAAAGTGAAGAATTGTGAACAAAAAAATATTTATTTTATATTAATTGGTGATGAAAATATGACCTTTTGTGCAGTACTTCTAGTAACTTTTGAACAAGCAGACTTTATTCTGACTTCACCAACTACTTTTATCAAGCGACTCCTAGTCTCGTATACATGTAATGTTCTGGAGTAGCAGTGCAGCGCATGTACCAAGGGGGCGACAAGCTGGTTATGAATGGACCTCAACGCTTATATACAGATCCAGTCCGCATTAATTTAATATCGGGGGATCTGATAGCTTCCTGAGAACACCGTGGTATTGTATAACAGGATATGACTGATGACCAGCGTTCATCAATAAACCCCGTGATCACGGTAATCTTGTAATTACACGCCGGACCGACGCAGCCAGCTCTCCCACATACTCGGCTCATGATCGCGCGACCACCCCAATTTCCTGGGACGCTGAAGTGTGAAACAGGCTGATTGGCTGACGCAGCCATGCGGGTGCTGATACTTAACTGCATGAATGGACTGTAACAGGATTTAGGGCTAGACAACACAGCTACTTTGTGGAGCTCGTCTCTTTCAGATTAGCTATTAATATAATTGATTACAGGTCCCCTGTCATCGTGACAAGGGCATTGTTGAGTCCATGTGATCTGATAAGCTCTGCCCGCGCTGAAGGCGGGCTCTGTAACCGTAAGCGCTTCTGTAAGTTTGAAGTGACAGGACAAAGCAGTCATTGAACACCAGCTGACTGCCCAAACCCATCATCCTCTGATCCGGTGAAAAGTATACCGAATATCAACCATAATGGATGACCCATGCTCCAGTGTCGCCTAGAGATCGTTTCCCTTAGGCAAAATATCATTCAAGCTATGCAAATCTACAACGTAAGCCAATTAAATAAGATGCGATTCCCCTGTCTTCCGCCTCTGTATATATGGGGGACATCACGTGGTTAGGAGACCCCTATATTTAGTTGCGATAAAATCCAAATCATTTTCCTATATATGTATGTGCCACATTTATTTGAACTCTGGTTCTTTCTTTTGAAGATAAAGTTTGTGCAGGCCTCTGTCCAGACTGTCATACTGTCCCAGCCAACGATAAAACGAAAGCTTCTGAAAACCCCGCTGCATGCTAGGATCAAGTGTCTCTCTCTCCCTCTCTCTGACGTATGTAGTGTGAGAGAAGATATGTGTGAGAGAAGATAGACTGGGTGGGGAGTAATACATTAACAAAATGATTAACTGTTGATTTTGCTGCAACAAAGTTAATCTCCGATTGCTAATTACCCACCCCCATCCCCAGCCTCTCATTTCCCAGAGTTATGGTTGTGTCTTTTTTGCAGTCTTAAGTATACGGTGTAGTCATTAAAAGTCATATTTAGTGTCACAGCTATTTAACATTTCATGACACATGGGTATAACTTTTTCCTCGGATGTATTACGATAAGAAATTCAGTGAGGACTCTTGCAAAGCTGAATGTAGGCATCGTAAGTAGCATTTAACGAGAAATAAAAAAAAACGGATTCGAATGTTTACATAAAGTCCATTATTTTACAACATAGGTAAGCTTCTGCTAGTTACTGTAAAAAAACCAAGAATATGGACAGTCGAAAAGCGACGTGTATCCGCCGAATCATAGGGTATGGATGAAATGTAGCATGGAATATCTCCTGAGAGCACTGAAATTTTCTGACATTAGAGATGCAAAAATATCCCAATACATTGGCAAAACCGCCTTTTAAAAAGGTGTCTTGTGGCCCTTATTTTTTTCATTGAACAAGCTGGATTCAGAAATAATGGTCAGCGGATACCGGTAACCAAGATGGACGAGACTGAGACGGAGTTCGATTTTCACTCAACATGGATGCACGGGAACTCCAAAGAAAATGATTGTAGGTAGCGCCACCATGTAGTCTTGTGTACGAGATAAAGCTGTCCAAGATTTTTGGACATGCAAGTTTTCAGGTTTGTACGTCAAATAAACCATTAGATACGTGTGATTTCACCAAGACAGACGCAAGAAAAACGGTTGTAGGAGGCACCACCGGTCTTGTAAATGAGATAGAGCTACCCAAGATCTATGGGCATGCAAATTCTCTGCATGGGAAGTTATCATACCCAGCTAAGTGACGTTTAGCACCAAGTCGGATAAAGGCTAACCCTTTTCAGAATAAGCCTGTAATGGTGACTTAAACTATTTTTACCACTTCTGTTCAGCCAATCATGGTTGCACAAAGTCCGATTACATCAGTTTAATTAAATTACGTAAATCACTTCTGTTAGAAATCTGCTCCACTCGACTGAGCTCTTTAGCCGGGTGGCGGCGCGGCCATTCAGGGTTAATGTATATAACAGCCTTTTTCCTGCATGCTGGTCATGTACACATGCAGCATTTATTTTTTTTTTTAAACATTGATGAGATTACAGGATGCAGCACGTTTTCAGAGCCTATGTTATAGGTGGGCCATCATGTATATCTTTTTCTAAACTGACAAATGGAAACGAAAGCACATTTGTTCAATTTCATGTGTTTATGTAACTTTTATGTACACCAGTAAAATATTGTCAGGTAGCATAATGCTGTACATGTAGTCTTCACTCCCTTCCACTAGAGGTCGTTTCAACTAAAAAATAACCTCGTTCAAGTTTGGCACTGTGGGACGGCGAGGACTAGGCCTATACTTCTCTCAACTGTCAAACTTAAAAATCAAAATTTTTTATCTTTCCAGGAAACATTTTCTGTTAACGTTTCACATGCGCATGCTTACAAAATATAACTTGTTCCGTGAAATCCTTACCACATAAAGATCCATTTTTATGTAATTTGCCCTGAAACAATTCTTATCTAACGTAGCTGAACGGACTACATTACCCTCTTCATTACATTTATATCTACGCCATCTGTGCATGTAGAAACCCCCGTGCATTGTGGGCCGTTGACAAACCCTGACCAGCAGAAAAGCGAGTCCGATTCTGCGCAGTGCATGTGTAGTCTTCAAATGTCATTGTGATGGAGTCAGTCACCATCCAAATCATGACACCCACAAACATATGCTATAAACTAGCCATGGAAATGACATTTCTCAACCTATCAATTGCATATTTTAAATCTATGATCACTTCAGTTTTCCCCATTATTATAAATCTAGTCTGTGGTGTTGCATGCATTTTCTGCAGCCGAGCATATAAAAAATTGACAATTTGACTCACACGCTGGTTCTATATGGTATCGATTAGCAGGCCTACTACATGCATGCATGGTCTTAATAGCAAGACGGTAAAAGCTCCAGCTTCATAATATTGGAGAAGGGGGACCTTTTCCTTTTGTTATTGATATGATAATATGAGACTTTTGACGCTTTTTTTTTAAAACGTATTGAAAGTGTGTGTGTTTATATATAACAGGGGCGATCCAGGATTTAGGAAAGGGGGGGGGGGGGTCCAACCTAGGAGGACTAAAGAAAACCCTTAAAAAAAGGTCTTCAGGTCTGGAAAAGGGGGGGGGGAACAAAGCCGCAAAAACATGTCTGAAGCACTTAAAAAACATTTTTTCTGATGAAAAAGGGGAGGGGTCCGGACCCCCTATACCCCCCCCCCCCCCGCCCCACCCGGATCCGCTTCTGTACAAGCTGATGATAAACACGGTAACCTGGGCTTTTTATCGGGCTTTGTGGATGTATTAAATGAGATGAGGACTTTTGGCTCTGGAAAGGGGGTCCGGACCAACCCCCCCCCCCCCCCGCTTCAGCTGCCGCAACCATTTTATAAGGTGTTCTGGCCACAATCCTGCGATTGTGTCACATGCCTGCTTGTGTTGTGTAGATCCCCAAGCGAGTACGGAGGCATTCCGGTGTTTGCCGAAGGCAGCTCGGCTGTTTTCGGTGATAGCCTCCACGCAATTAAAAAAAAAAAAAAAAAACAACACGCCAAAATCACTTAAAATGATGTGTACATAAAAAATTATTTATTGTCATATTGGCGAGGTCACTGTAAGAACAATAACCTTTAAAATGAGGTATAACACAGTGTCATACACAACGCGGTTTCAGAGAACATTGAGGACAAAAGTCTTTATTAGTATATATATATATATATATATATATATATATATATACTGGGCCAGAACTTCTTATATATCATTCTGGCCAATATCCACCTATAAAGTCTTCTAAGTCCCTAATTTCAATATCACACTTCGTATGCGGTGTAAGAATGAATGTTGTGTATTTGCATGATTTTATATGGTATTAATTCGAATGTCCAGTTTAAAATTGGACACAATTTTTTGTTATTTGTTATGTTAAATGTATATAAGCAATAATAAAGGTATATATGAATAAAGATATATTTGATTTATTTTCAATAAAAAAGTATGAACTATTAAAACATTAATTTAACATGATATCAACAAATTGACCCGTGGAATATGTCCTATATATATATAGCACCTCATCCATGCATATGTCTTGATGCATAAATAAATTCGTTGTAGGCCCTATACGGTACTGCATTGTCCATCCTAGGTAGGGTTGAATTTTTAGCATCTTTTGGTTTATTGACAGAAGTCAAATGCCAACGTGAACATGACCTAAAGATAAAATTATCTCGGTTAATCCATCTGTAATGAGTAATGAGTAAAAGAAATCCATGGGTCATGGCACTCGACCGAAGACACTCATCACGTGACTTTGAAACAATACCAGTTAATGCTTAGATATAGGAAACCGACAAAAAAACTTGACTTATGCAGCACTACTGGAAATCATTACTAATACGTAAAAATTAAAATGTAAAAAAAAAAATTTTTCTAAGATATAGCACATTAGGCCCTATGCATACTTTTATTATGTATGTTAAGCTGTAATATGAATCAACAGCTTTAATATGTCAGTCCAAAAATAAGATCAATTGTAAATCAAATTGATGCAGGTGAAGGTGGAGTGATTGCGTTAAATGAACAAAGTAGTCCTATAATAGTGTAACTGCAACTGTTAATACTAAATATAAAGAACTGTTCGGCTGATTTACTGCAAATTATTCTTATGATGCCAGGGATATAGGCTATGTCTTTATAATGTTAATTAATTTGATTTAGTTTTTCTATATACTCATACCATTAATTTTAAATTTATCGTAACAAACGAACTTTTAAATTTTTACTTCGTTTCATATTAATGCCCATAGCTTTGAAAAGAAAGTCCTCGGATACACTCGTTAATAATGCTGGTCAACAATATGTTCTTTTCCAAGATCAACTCATTATCTCAAGATATTAAATTTTCGCCGTTGCTAGTCCGATATCATACTGAGGCTGTCTGGACATCAATGATACAATAAACTGCATGTGCATCTCACTAGAGAACATAGTTTCCTTGACAGTAGGGTGCTGGAACATCAGTTTAACCCAAGCCGTCAGTTTTGGAAATTTCTCGGGTGGCAGGATTTCTGCACCGGAGAGCTGCCTGAACGCGTCGAACCGCTCAAACCACGGCCATATATGGAAGTCCAGTATGCTGACGTCATTTCCTGCAACAGAAAATACATACAAATACTGTCCACCAGACTTTTCATTATGCCTCCGCCAGATGGCGAGAGGTATCATATTTTACAACTGGTTTGTCTGAGTGCAATTTTAGGCAAAAGGTTATAAACCAGAAGCGGCTCCGGACCCCCTTTTTCAGTCGCTGCAAATTTTTTTGAAGCCTTCAGACCAACTTTTGCGGCCTGGACCCCTCCCCCCCCTCCCGCCTTTTCGGACCTTGGGACCCTTTTTTAGGTTTTGTCATAAGTACTCTTGCAGGGGCGTCATGGGGGGTGGAGGGGGGGGGGGGGGGGGGTTATATATACCCCACTTTTTAGAAAGAGGGTGGGGGTGGTCAATGTAACCGACCCCTGATATTGATCTATACAAAGGAAATGAATTATTATTAATTAGAATAATAAAATTTGGTTCCATTTCTGAGTTGACTATGAAATCTAAAATGGGTTTGAATTAAGATTTACAATATATTTCACAAACTTATACTTAACTGGTATATATTTGAAATGTGTCGCACAAACAAAATAGGTATATATATATATATATATATATATATATATATATATATATATGTATGTATAAACTTTGATTACCCTCCCATGACTGTCATCCACGCGCCCCACCATGCGGTTCCCTTTCTGAGTTGACTATGAAATCTTGAATGGGTTTGAATTAAGATTTACCATATATTTTACAATCTTATACTTAATTGGTATATATTTGAAATGTGTCGCACAAACAAAAAAGGTATATATACATCACAGTGAAAGTGCTCTACCGTATACGCGGAGCATTAATAATATTATTATACTATGTGTATAGTTAGCTTGATTTCATGATGTACTACAGTACTGTTTCGTGGGTTCAGCTTGCTAGCCGGCCCACTCCTCAGGTACATCACCATATGCCATCAGTTGGAAAATACTCGCGAAACGCAAGCCATATTCAACCACTACAAAGAAATGTAACTTATGTAACACGGAGAAATATTTCATCATATGCAGACCGGAACAGAGCACATTAAATAATAGAAGCGAACTGACCTCCACATGTAAACACAGGGCCAAGCACCTGCTGTGTAATATCAAGTAATCCAAAAAATCCCCACCAAAGAAACACAATAGCCACCTGAACCTTAACGAACTCAATAACCCAAGCTTAATCCAGCTAATTTAAAAGGACTAAATTCACACATTATTATTTCAGTTTGTACCTGAGGAGTGGGCCGGCTAGCAAGCTGATATATAGGTATATATATATATATATATATATATATATATATATATATATATATATATGTATAAACTTTGATTACCCTCCCACGCCTGTCATATACGCGCCCCAACATGCGAGTATTATCCCCCCCCCCCACCCCCCCAGAAGATTAATTGACGCCACTGTCCTTGGAAGCCCTCCTTGGCCCTATATCTAAATCCTAGATCGCCCCTGTAAACAGATTTTGCCGAACTTTTGTGGAGAACATTTTGGAGATATCACCATAATATTTTTTTTTTATTTAATGCTTCTTTTCCATTGTGACATACGACTATTTCTGTTGTTCCTGTCGAAGCCCGAGGTCCAGTGAATGGAGTGAACCGTGACAAACAACATGTCCGGTCTTGCTTTGTAGTTTGAGCAGGTTTCCAAAGGAGTTTGTGGCCTTTGATCTCTCTCTTACCCATGCAGTATCCATTAATGACTGCCAATCAATTTTAAGTAAGTTTTGCAAACAATTCATAATCACAAATCACTAAGAAGTGCACCGGATAATAATCAGAGGGAAATCTACTTAATATCTTGCGTAAAATCCGAGTAATTCTCCATTTTTTCGTGTGAATCAGATCCTGATTCAGTGTTAATTTCGTAAATGTGCAAAAAATTGCGATTCTTGCTCAATGGATAGAACTTGATTAGAAAATACCGATACAAATTAAAGATTGTTAATTCTCTCTCTCTCTCTCTCTCTCTCTCTCTCTCTCTCTCTCTCTCTCTCTCTCTCACGCATATACACCTAAAAAAATATGTGTATACAGATGTCTAAAATCTAGATAGCCCTGCAAACACTTGACCCCTCTCCCGCAAAAATAATATAAGAAACAAGCACACATGCAAACAATTGGATACAAATTGCACGCGGTGTTTTGGCCAAACGACAATTTACCTCCAAAATAATGGCCGTCCAATTCGTTTTCGTAAAATTCCATCAGACGTTTAATTTGTCTGAATGTCTTGTCGCCAGCTGTCGCCTTCCCGGTGTACAACTCTCGGAGCTTCCCAGAGAGCTGAAAAAGGGGTTGGAATAAAATTATTTGAACCATTAATTGTTTCTGGAGTGTAGAGTCTACCCCTGACGTTACGGCAAACTTTCATTAACGTCAACAGCTGTTTCAATTCAAATGGTATAGTATTGACAAGTTTAGGGCTGATTACCAGCTAACAGTAAAGCAAATTAACTGAGAATGACTATTTAAAACTGTTATCTTCTTAACTCATAATAATTCGAGAAAGAGAACCAAATATTAAGTTTTTCTGAGATTCAAAACTGGAAAGCATTCACTGAGAAAAATAATTTATGAAATGTATTTAATAGAAACAACTTTCACAGCATTCTCAGAAAACAAACTGAAGACCAAACTTCATCAGAATAATAATTAAATAGAAATATGTCATAGAAATATAAATTCGGTTTTAAGTAGCGTGGTTAATAATTATAAGCTAGCTGCTGGTGATTTTCTTTTAATAAAAATATCCATGGACGATCAAAACTGCTCGGTAGTAATACATGGAAACACATGCATCCTAGACCTAATAGTTAATGCGTAATGCAATATAGTCCTAATGCAGTTACGGATTTGTGGTTTCTAAAAGAGTAAACATGAAATGTATCTTTGATACAGCACCATGTTGTCAATTATTAATTTGCTATTGCTTACAACGTTCATTGTATTGGATGACAAAATTTCAAGCGAACAACCTTGCCAAATATTTCCATGAGCATTTGGTGCCGAGCCCGCACATAGGGGTCGCTAGGTGTCAGTCTGTTGTGCGGGTACACTTGGTCCAGGTAGTCGTCGCAGGCTGCTGACTCGTAGACAATCTTCTCGTTTCTTTCCAGAACGGGGACCAGTCCTAGAGGATTCCGTTCAAGGAACCAGTCCGGCTTATACTTCAGGTTTATATTGATTACCTCGTGTCTGAAGAATATAAAATGATTTTTAACCTTATCGACTTTTGTCACGCATCTCCACTGTGTTAACGCCTGGGATCTGTACGGTTTTGGTCTTGAGCTGTCGGGAAGGGTGCAAATTGTAACATAAAGGAGTTTTACTTAATTCTCCTTATATCGGGAGATATTTATATTTATTTTTAAGGGCTATCGCAGCTCCATCTTTCGGCAACCACAATTGTGTATCAAGGCAAAAGCAGTGTATTAATATGAATCAAGGCCTGGGCCCTCCACCAGTATATGACTCTGAATCAAGGCCTGGGCCCCTCCACCGGTATATAGCTCTGAATCAAGGCCTGGGCCCCTCTACCAGTATATAACTCTAAATCAAGGCCTGGGCCCCTCCACCAGTATATGACTCTGAATCAAGGCCTGGGCCCCTCCACCAGTATATGACTCTGAATCAAGGCCTGGGCCCCTCCACCAGTATATTACTCTGAATCAAGCCTGGACCCCTCCACCAGTATATGACTCTAAATCAAGGCCTGGGCCCCTCTACCAGTATATGACTCTAAATCAAGGCCTGGGCCCCTCCACCAGTATATTACTCTGAATCAAGCCTGGGCCCCTCCACCAGTATATGACTCTGAATCAAGTCCTGGGCCTCTCCACCTGTATATAGGACGTGGATATTTTTTTTCAGCCGCAAGCAGTGGAAAAGATGACAAACAGTTCCAGGTAAGGTTTCTCAAATAAGATAACACGAATTTCAATGAGGATACGAAACAATGAAAATATATACCCAGTGATAACTGTTTAATGGCGAATTACCTTCCTGGAGCATTAAATGAAACAAACGAACACTACCTCCTGTGTTGTTCCCTGTATTCCAATCAAAGGAAACGTTATTTTAATAATCTCTCTTGTCTCCTCTCTCCAAATGTCAATTTTTCCTTATGGGTTGAAATATGTCCCACATATTTAACATATATTTTGCTGCATGGATCATCGACTCTCTCGGATGAGATCAACACTCGCTTATTGTCATGTACGCAGGAATATATAATGGCAACCAGAAGATTTAGCATTTTGCCGTGGCAGCGGTACTTGTAGATTTCCACCTTATATTTAATTTTACCACAACGAATCGGAATTCAATTAGTTTTACTTAGTTGTTTCCTACATATAATTTGTTATGTTTCGTATTTCAGTATATGATTTGCGTTAAAGACATGTTTGTAAATGACATGACTACTTCGGTCATCCTTATGTATTGTATATATGTATTCTTGTATTTAATTTTTGTTCATGTACCTGCTTTATACTGGAGAAGCCGTCTTCTAGCTTTATGAAGCTACTTGGTCGATCCAGCAGAAATAAATATGTTTAAAACAAAACAACAAAAACAGATGTACTTCCGGGCTTTAAGGAATGAAACTTATTTTGTACTTGCAATGAATGTAACGGGCCCTGCTATCGCCCATGGATGTTGTTATGTTATGTTTGCGACAGTTTAACGAAATCATGTAGTCAGTGTTTAGCTACCAGTATGTTTTATATAGCGTTTGCTGTAAAAAGTATACAGATCTACATATATCTATGTGTGTGTGTGCGTGTTAGAATTAATTATACAATTATTCCCTCTTCAGGTACAGAACTTGAAGTAAAATAGTTTAGCCAATCTTCAATTTCTGTCGTATTTGAGATGAAGCTTAACTGGTCATCAAGTGCAAATAACGAACGGGTATAGTATAAGTTAGTCTATATAATAATAACTGAGATGCTGAAGCTTTTAAATCAATTTTTATTCGTCATGGGGTGGGGGAACAAGACCCATAACTCGGAATATACATGTGGCAGACTGGCACACTGGTTGTCGTTTCTTCCATGCACGTGTATCAGTTTTGTCTTTTTTTGTGAGTGAACAGCCATGAAATCTTAACCTCACAATATGTTTGTTGGTCACGCCAGTGGCTTCAATTTATCTTCTAGGGGGGGGGGGGATGGAGGGGGATTGACATTTCACACACACACATACACACACATACATATATATAATTAATTTGCAATATATAATAATATATATTTTCCTCTGAATATCAGGATATATACCCCCCTTTCCCCTTATATTGACGCCCCCGAGTCAATGGATTGAAGTGGGCACAAGCAGCCTCGCTTTGGAATACATCAGTATAGTTCCACACAGATCTATCTGTTAATGTCAAAGATGCAAAATAGATCTTGACCTGCGCTGGAGGTTGCAGAAATGGCTGAAAGAGTTAAAAATTCGGGAAAGGCTAAGCTCCTCTGGTCATAAAAAATTCGGGAAAGGCTAAGCTCCTATGCATGGTCATACCCTTATACTTACGGAATCTTTTTATGCAGTAGGACCATCCGGGTTCTTTGAGCAAACGGACAAAACCTCATGCTGTACAGCCGAAGTGTGTTTCTGTTTAGTGGCGGAAACACCGATCCTAAAAAAAAAGGGTCGATCTGTGATAAGCAAATGGAATTAAAAAAAAACTACCTGCATTCATACACAATGTACACAATATTTCATTTAGGTATATCAAGATTTCGGACTTATCTTGGGGACAGTCCGGCACACTAAAGATTAAACTATAAATCTGCATTCTTATAGGAATACAATCCTCCGCCATGTCAGGGGAGGGGGATATGGTGGGATGTTCTAAAAAGTGTGTTTGCCTTCACTTATTCGCCCGTATTCCAATGGTTCATTTGGGCATAAATAACTACATTTGTGAATGTTCCTTGATGACTTTCCTGAATCCGGATCATGTGCCGGATCCACACAAAATCTATCGTTTCTTCATTTGCCCGTCGCGATATTGTATGAGAATCCGGAATCCATGATTTTAAGTTAGTTATGTTAAAATCAAACACACAAGCGCACATAAAAACACGCATGGATGGGATGAACGCATACCCTTCATGCAGGCCGAGGTAACACAAAAATTACCCTTTTATCTAATTACCACTTGCATTTGATATACCGTTATTTTCCATTTTGTTAAGCGTGACTTATTCCATATTGTAGTTCAGTCTTTCATCTTATGGTGCATCCATATAAGTGAAATCAATACAGACATTTTTTTTCTTGGTTGGAAACACCACTGAACTGAGTCTTCAGGTATTTTTAGTTATTTCTTCAGTTCCCTCTATCTTTGAACATAACATTAATAACTAGACATTCTTATGCTACATTACTCCGTCAAAATGTATTAACTGTACTCTTTGAAGGTTTATTATGAGAGTAAATGATTACGTAAAAAATGTTTATTTGATCAAACTCCCTTTGAGGCGGGAGTGGATCTCCTGGCGATCCAGTCACTGGAAAGATTTGTTTAGAAAATAGATATGATAGAGGGCCCGTAATATGGATAACATATTGAATATCGCAATTATATATCACATCACTGCCGATATACAATTAAGACGAGTGGATTCTGTATTTTATTAAAAGGGGGTACATGTATCCTCTATAGGCCAGTCCAGAAATACCACGCTAAAGCAAATTAACAAATAAACTCTGCTATGCTTAACACCCTGAATCCGGCATGCATGCGCCGGTTACTCAGGTGGGACAGTTCGAGCTTAACACATAATATCATCCTTCCATTATATAACGTTGCGCTTTTACGATAAACGAAAAATCAAGATTTCCTATGATTTGCTGTTGCATTGTTGAGAAATGTTTCGTGTTCAATTAATCAGAACTAGATGTGCTGGATCTAATAAATTAATATCTGGACTGTATTTAAATTTTTGATTCTTTAAATTTTTAAAATTAAAGTTAAAAATAAAAAGGGGCATATAATTTAAAAAACTTGCTGTTATGTTTTTGTATAAACAGGCAAAATTAGTTCTTATCAGCATTTTGTTGAGCATAATCGAATAAAATTGTTATTTTACTTATTCGGTTCATTTCAAGCTTTAAAGTTCACTAAATTTAGCTATTTATAATGTATAAATAAGCAAATAACTATTGTATATATCAGCTATTTTTTATATCAAAATAAATGGCATGGGAGAAATTTGTTGAGGTTTTCTTTAATATGAATTTACAAATGAAAAAAAAGTTTCCATCAAGAATTTTAAATAAATAAAAAAAATTAATTTCACGGAATTCTAAAGTCTTAATTAGAATTGTAAAAACAACCGAATAAACTAATAGGTTTTTCCACATTTCTGCTTTGTATCCTTGAACTTGTAACATTAAGAATTATATATATGCAAACATTAAGGATGTATATAAGTATTTTTCTTTAAACAAAGATATATAGCACCCATGCCCCTAATATAGTGGCGCCTCAAAATTAATCGTTTAAATAATCTGCCACCATAAACTTGATAAAAAGGCAACCGAACAGGGGATACTCTTCATTGGCGGAAACCATTGAAAGGCAAATTAATTTTTAGTTCCATAATACAAATCTGAATATGAGCGTTCGCATACAGTCTTGTAAGTACAGAGTTGCTATACTCATAGTTTTGAAATCAAAACATTTTTTTATTTGTCAGTGAGTTTCTAGCTCAGTCAGTCAAGTTTAAATTAAAAAACACTTTTGTATATATTTTATTGAGACTTCTAAGATCTTGCAAAAAGCTCATATGCCTATAATTACCGGGCAATGAGTGTTCCGCAAGACTGGGACAAAACACATTTGCTTCCACTTTCATTTCTTTTACATTTTGAAATAAAATAAAATGTTGTATGCAAAATGTTATAATAGTGTTTTTTTAGTTTTTTTTAATAGTTTTTCGTTGTCAAAATATATTAAATCCAGAATCCAAGCCCAAATCCTTATTCAGATTGTGAACATACATAACGAATAATGTATAGGAGGCCCATTCATTTGATTAATTAAAGGAACTTACACCGGAGATCAAACTGAATTCAAATCTTACATTTATAAGTTGGACCATTGGTCTTGATAGCTGTAAACTTGATTTTACTGGAGAAGAAGTCAAGTCTATTTGGAAATCGGTCCTGTTGGTGACATGAATCCTGATCGGGCCCTGGTAATCCTATAGATCAGGATTTGGTCAGGATGACACATATAATACAGGTTTTTATAAACAAACACTTCTCTGGTATGGTGCGTCAACATCCAAAAGCTCCTTTATGATGGCCAGACTTCAAAAATGTTGCAAATGGAAACATCCAATAAACTTATCTAATGTTAAATCTTCTTTAATTAATAGAGGGTTACTCTTCTTTTCAGTATTATCTTGATGTATAAATAAAAAGATAAATGCAGCAATGGCTATGCACAATCTGATTTCAAGGCATAAAATAATTGTTTCTGTTAGTTTGGAAGCCATTCTAATTAAACGGTTCTGAAGAACTTGTCCGATGAATGGTGTTTGATTGAGATAGATGACTGAGAAGGAAATCCTGAAATATTTAATATTAAATGCAATTTCTTTTTGCTGAATATTTGACAGAGAATGCCTATTCTTAAGTCTTCCAAGCATAGTTTTAGAAGAATCTCTTATATACTTCTTTTACACATTGATACAATTGGATAAGTTTTTAATAAAAAAATGACTTAAATAGTGATATTTTTCAACTCAGGATTACAAATGATAGATCACATTTTTTTAACGGTTTATGTGGTTTGTTAATAATTCTTTTATATAGTTTATGTGGTTTGTTAATAATTGTTTTATATCTTTTATTCTTTTGATTGTGGAGCAAATACTATTTATTGCCCCCTCCCCAGATTGTAAAACATTCATGTTTACAGGGAGATACTGTAATGACTCCATCATCTTGTGTATCTGATCGGGATACCTGAGAACAGTCTACACACCAAATTGTGAGACAGTCAGTGAAGCCATCGCTCAGGAGTTTATCTCCTGTATATATAACTAATTCAAACGAGTCACTAGTCACTAGTAAAAGTCTGAATGGTTGGTGTAGCCATATATTTGGAAGTGATACGTGACTCCTAATACATGTTATGCAAAATAATCATTCTTGTGCTAAACTACTGGTCATTTGTGTTCAAATATTTGTTTCTTTGCAAATAACCTGTCATTAGTTTTAGATGTCCAAAACCGAATTCCTACATGTTCACTTTCAAACAGCCGGTAGAAGATTAAAAAACATCGGGGCAAAAAATAAAACCAGTTTATAAGAAAGATACACTCATTGTTTCCCTTTCAGATAATATATCTTCTTTATCTAGTTAATGATTTTACCTTGGAGGCTTCAAGGAACACATGCCATTTTGTAATGTAAATTAACAGAAGTAAGAATCTCCTATAAATTCTCCACCTATATAGCTGAGTAACTGAAATGTGAATGAAATTGACAGTTGTAAAACAATATCCATCTTGATTAAAATCAAATTGAGAAAAAAAAAAAAAACAAGTGACCCATGGGTAATGACGCTCAGCCGACTGACATGTTGATAATATGTCCTTGCACAGACAACTAATTAAAGATAGGTGGCATCATTGTTCATGCATATTAGCTTAAGTTCATCAAGACCCATAAGCACAACAAATTTGATGACAATCCAACCAGCCTTTCATGAGGAATCTGGAAATTTGTGTGTATTTTGCATTATTTCTGGGGTGCTCAAACGTACCCAAAAACTCTGAGAATATAGGTCACTGTGACCCAATTTCAGGTTTCTGGGGAGAACTTTTGAGGAACTCTCAGGATGTCAAGTTAGAAGATTCTGGGCCCCATGGTTATGATTTGATCTCCCTGTATGTAAAGTTTGAATATTCTAGGACCAATGGTTACAATTTGAGCCCTGTAAAGGGACGACCGCATCTTTGAAGGTCTCAAAAATAAAGATAAAAATGAGAAAAAAATTCAAAGCAGTCAAGGTGGCACCACCAGTCTGCAGGAACTGATGAAACACTCCATGATGCATATGCATGCAAAGAATAATGCTGATCAATGCATTAGTTGTTCAGATACTTGAGCTTTTGTATAAACTTTTTAGTTATTCTGGGGGGGTACTTCTGAGTCCCGTAGCTCTGACAATATGGGTAACAGAGACCTAATTTCAAGTTTCCAAGGAGACTTTTCATGGGCCTCCCAGCATGTCAAGAAAGAAGATTCTTGGTCTAGTCGTTACGATTTGTGCCCTGTTAACAGATGACCACATCCTTTAAGGTCTCAAAAATAGATTAAAATAGTAAAAAATCGAAAAATTACAGGTGGCGCCACCATTCTGCAAAAACTGATGTAACACCCGATGATCAATATCCATGCAAAGAATCATGGTGATCAATGCATTAGTTGTTCAGATACTTGAGCTTTTGTAGCAATATTTTCAATATTGGGGGGGGGGGGGGGGGGGTCTACTTCGGAGCCCCATAGCTTGAAGAATATAGGTAACAGAGACCTAATTCCAGGTTTCCAAGTTAGAAAATTCAAGGTCCAGCGTTTACGATTTGTGCCCTGTTAACAGATGACGGCATCTTTTAAGGTCTCATAATAGAGAAAAAAATCGTAAAAAAATCGAAAAAAAACACAGGTGGCGCCACCAGTCTGCAGAAACTGATGAAACACTCCATGATGAATATCCATGCAAAGAATCATGGTGATGAATGCATTAGTTGTTCAGTTATTTGAGCTTTTGTATAAATTTTTCATTATTCTTGGGATTACTTCAGAGCCCCATAGCTTGAAAAATATGGGTAACAGAGACCTAATTCCAGGTTTCTAAGGAGATTTTTCATGGACTTCCCTGGATGTCAAGTTAGAAGATTCCAGGTCCAGTGGTTACGATTTGTGCCTTGTTAACGGACAGACGGCCGGATAGCTGGACGGACGACGGACAAAGAGTGATCGCTATATAGCTCAGATGACTTACAGTCAGCTGAGCTAAAAATTGAGAACGCACATTAAAATGCTACTCTGTCTCAAGTTGCTCTTCTTGAGGCGATCCTGCTTGACGATACACATGCAAGTGTTGGGTCCGGGGGGGGGGTGTTCACACAACAAGGGATTTTAACCAATTTTTTTTCGGCCTGGACCCCTCATTTTCTGGATGAGTGGAATTGTTAAGGTTTTCTCATAAGTCTTCTTGGGTTGGACTCTCCCCTTTCCATAATCCTGGAAGCACTTATGGATACAAACGACGTCCTGCCCCATTCGCGTTCTCAGTTACACTAACTTCAGACGTGTTCACACCCCCCCCCCCCCCCAGATTCAATGAATACAGTATCGAATAATCATTTAATTTCCTGCAAATCCAAGTTGTATTTACGCTACCCCCATATTCATCCACGTTTCTATCCGGTGAAATAACATCGCGAGACCGTTTCAATATTAAATTCTTCAATACAGTATTCGCATCAATACAGTGTGAACATGCGATAAAAGTATAGGAATATGTGTGTCCAATTTAAAACTTCAGCATAATTTGAAGAAAATTTTTAGCGCATGTGCTATCTGCAAATCGATAGTATAACGAGGAGTTAATCGAAGTTTTTATATATGGCACTGAATACGCTTTTTTTGGTACAAGAAAAAATAAATCTACAGTGTCACTTGGCCCCATGCAATCTATAGTGGTCCGATCCTAGGCTCATCAACTGTCTGAGTCTGAGTCTCCAGTAGTGCTCAGATAGTACGATCCTGGGCTCAACAACTGTCTGGGTCTGACTCTCAAATAGTGCACATATAGTACGATCCTGTGCCTATCAAATGTCTGGGTCTGAATCGGCAACAGTGCTCAGATATCTGCGTGCATGGCCGACTCTGGGATAAAATACCTTCACTGACTAAAACGATTCGACAGCATCACTTTACAGGCGATAAACCAAAATATGTCCTTTTCCACAAAACATTATAAAATCTACTTAAATTAAACATCACCCCCCCCCCCCCCCCATTTAAATTATTATGCAATAAATTTAACAATTTCCACTGATTCTAACCAAATAAACGGGCAGTGAGGCTAGCAAGACCTGACACATAGCTCTTTGTGTGACAAGAACGACCCTTAACGCAAATCGATTCTCTATGACTGTTTGTGACCGACGTGTACTTGTTTACAATCGCTTATCTACAGTTGTCTTCGATTGTCTATACGCAGGATAGCCAGGAAATTGCACCTTGTGAACCCCCTCAAAAGGACCTTGCGCTTCCACCTACATGCCACTCCGAAAAGCTTACATGCAAGTGAAAAAAGGCCATGTGGGCCCTTGTATCATGCTAGTAGGCCTATACACTTAGAATTTTCCCTGTAATTCACCTGCACCGACTGTCATGCCGCAATCGCTTGAATCTCTGACTGTAAGGGTGATTTTTATTGAGAAACTGCACTAAATGAGTATTTCGTCGTGCCTTTCGTACTTCGTACAGAAATTGCGTGTATCACAAACAGAGCTAGGGGCTAAAAACACGCATATGTCCTACGCTCTGTCGCTTTCTTACCAATTCCCCTGAAATAAGGATTCAAACGACTGTGTCATGCTAATACATGCAGCATGAAAAACCCAAGAAAAGGACTGGTAACACAGGCGAAGTGCGTTTTCTGCTCAAAAGGTTGAAAACAAACACCTGTCCTTGCCTAATGAGCAAGCTATGAAGGACGTCTGGGCGAAAGGTTCATTTTGCTATACATAGTTTCACATTTTCCTTGAAATGTTATGATTTGCTTGAAATTTATACATTTTCACTTGGAATAAAGCAATATATGTTACAATGTGCAAGACGACTATTAGTTTTATAATTCGCCTCTACATGCAAGCACCTACTACCTCCCAGGTACTATTCTTGCAACAGACAAACTCATGCAAGCGCATGAGGCTGTATACGTACGAAATCATGTATATTGTGTAATATATACATACACGATATCATGCGTATAATTACTTATGTATATGAATATTCGTGTATATTGTTCTTTATATACATACAATCTCCACCAGAGGTCACTACCGCTACGCTAACATCATTATTATATTAGTATTATTTAATTATGCTATTAGCGTAGCGGTAGTGACCTCTGGTGGAGATTGATTCACATACACACAGGGTTTCCTAAACACAGAAAGCTGTGCGCACAAGTTTGTGCACACGATATACACGCAAATACACGACTGTAGATTTGTTTCGGTTGTCAGAATCGGAACCCGTATTATAAAAACATTTAACCTGCTTTAAGAAAACCTCCTCTGTGCATCAGACAAAGTTTGCAATTTTTTGTTACCAGATATAAAAATTACAAAGCCGGTTTAGCGTCAGAAACCTGCAATAGGACGTCGGCCGAGAAATAACAAGCGGTGCCCATAATGTGTAAATACACACACACACACACACACACACACACACACACAAACAGAAAATAAATAAATAAATAAATAAATATATAATAATAATAATAATAATAATAATAATAAAAATAATAATAATAGTAATTATAATACATAAATAAAAAATACACATTACAATGAGTCTAAAAAGCCTTGTTTATATATTGATAAAATATATTAATAATAATAATAATAGGCCTACTGAATATTAGGATACTATTGTAAAATATCATTTTGGTGCTTTTTCGGATTTCGGTCTACACCCTCCCCAAACTCGTGAACAGCTGGTGGGTGTTTTTGAAAGAGGTGAATCTATACAGGAAATTCAGTGTTCGCACGTTTATAACTTTCACTCTTATTTTTTTTTTCATACCCCTTTCTTTACCTTGTTGAGCTTACCCGAGCCGAGAACCGAATTCCGAACACGCTCTTACAATTTTGTTTATAATAATAAAAATAATATATTTATATGTATATATATTTAAAACGTTTAAAATATTTTCAGATATAGTATATTGATAAAAACAGTTCAGAATAATTGAATTACGTTTTAAGTTTATGAAACATATGATTACGAAATTCCTGGTACGGCTGTTACGACTTGGATATCATTGCACAATTAAAAGTTTAAAATATCACCATGACTAACCATGAATAAATCCTTAATTGTATCATATGGTCAGCTGATTCCATAAATTTCTATCATATTCCATATATTTCTATATATTTTAATTTTGCATAAGAATCCATCAATACTGAAACTTATATGAAATCAAGATGATTACTGGGGAAATATCGGGAGCGAGTATATAATCCGGTCTACATGGACGAGGTTATGGGTGTACATACGGTGTTGTTTGTAATGATGTTTAGGATTCATGTAATAGAGAGGTAACAGGCATATCGATGTCATATCATCAGGCATGTCATGGCTGATGTTGATTACTACTTATATCAGACGGTCCAGTCAGTTTAGACCTCTCTTGGATATTAAGACCGGATTTTATACACGGGCCAAATAGGGAAATCTGAAGGGAGGTTAGAACGCACCTGCAGCAAGTGCCCGCTCAGCCATTCTCCGTCAGATGTCGGCAGTCTGCAACGTTTCGACGTTTCTCTGTCCGAAAAGGCACACATGGACGTTTTCCTTATGATCTTGGCACACACCGTCCAACCAACAACCCTGACTTTCAAAACAGAACGAGTGAGTGATAGATGGACGCCTGTGTGGAGTGGATGTTGACAAATAAATGGTATATCCGAATAGATTATTATCTATCCGTGGCATGTACATGAAACGTATACATGTGCCGTCTTGTTGTAAATGCACAACCGTGTCGCTCCAAAGTACAGAGTAACTTGCTATGAGGGCGGTACTGGATAACAAACTTTACACTGACTGACGCGATGGCCCATTTGTTGACATGGACAGGGTCAAGGTCTGGTTTTTAGGCGTCATATTTTGTCACCTCACATCCGCGCGGCTGACACTGACTGAAAATCTAAAAGAATCTTTCTGCGAAAAACGACCCATTTCAGCAGGTTCAACATCTGAAAAATAACTTATCCTAATATTTATTTATAGAGTCTCACATGGAAATAAAACATGTTAACTATATGAAATTAATTCCAGCAGAGCACTTAATTTCATGAAAAGTTATAGTTTTGGCTTATTTAATGCCGCATATGTATCGTCAATTTCAACACCGTTACAGACTTTTAACAATGCTTAGAAATTATTATGAAAGATTGAGTTGGATAGGCCTATTTCCATGCCACTTTCACGGTCCCACATAATCAATTTAGAAAAATAAGAAAGATTCACCTGTACGATGTATTAAAAAAAAAATTTAACCCTGTAAAATGCATATTTTTAATTTTATGAGATACGTTTGATCCTGAAACAAAATACAACCGCAACCCACAGAAGGTACAATGCAATAAATAGAAGGAAAATATATCAATCTACCTCGGTAAATCAACAATACGGGAGATAATGGTATTTTCTAATATGTTTCAAGTCATTTTTTCTTTGAAATTATGTCTTTTTTTCAAAATATAACGGTGTTGAAGAAGGATAACGGTGCTGAATTACAATAAATGTAATCATTTGCAAAATTATTACTTAAGGCAGGCAGACTTTTTTTTATTATATTTCAAGTTTAATATATAAAAATACATAACACACTGATCGTTATAAAAACTATGAAATTCCTGAATGACAAAGCAAGTTTGTAGAATTTAGATCTTACATCCATCCAGTCACCTATTTGTTTCAACACCGTTCATTAACATTCACCACCGTTAAATGTGAAAAGCAACGGTGTTGATAAATAATGATGTTGAAAAAGACATGATATTTATTCAAAGAAACTTAATTACTCGTTCATCCTTGAAAGTATACCCAGTATATGTATGTGTTGACAGTGTGAGCTATATTCCAAAACTAAGAAAAACATTGATACATCCATCATTTTGGAGAAATATAGGTAACGGTGTTGCAAAGCAATAAATATACGGACATTTTTACACAAATATGGAAATTTCCTGTTTTAAAATGACAAAATACATACCGATAATGATGGTTAGTGGAGTCATTCTGTGACGTTACTTCAACTTAGGTGGGTTTTAAACAAGGAGTAATCAATCAACATTATGTCATGGCGATCAAATCGTCTTTATAACGGTGTTGAAAAAAAAAATCTTGGGACAAACATTTAATCGCAATAAAAGTCGAAAAATTAGAGGGATGTAAAGAAATTTGTGGAAGATTTTAAGGAACGATTTTATTATACATGCATAAAGAGGGCAAACAATTCTAGGCCTATATAATTTTTAATAAAAATAAGAGGATAATTAATTTTTCTATTATGGCCTGGAGACATGCAGGTAATTTTTAATGACCTTTGAAAAATTAATTATATATTTAAAGCATTTAAGATATTACTTTGCTAAACAAATAAGCCCAAATTAAGCAGAAAATATAAGATACTAAAATTAAATCCCGAAAACACAATGACAGATGATATAATGTGTACTATGGCACTGTGAATGGTAAAGGGACATGAATTTTCATGATTTGGGTCGTTCTCTGTAGAATGGCCCAAAAAATGCATCTTAATTTTAAAACCTTACTGCTATTTTAGGCATAAACTGGCTAACAATTCCTAGTTAACTATTCGATCAGCAGAGTCGAGTAAACTTGTCCATTCAGCCAATATTCTGAAATTCACTATTAATTTGAAGATAGTTTATTGTATTAAATAAATATCGAATAAAATTTATATTTGAGTATTAATTTCGTTTCTGTGCTGAAGCACAGCAAAATTTGGTGTATATGTTCCATTGAAACGGCATGGGGGTATTAATTTAATTTTTTTTCTAAATTTCTTCCAAGTCCAGTTTAGATTAAAACATTTTACTTAAACTTTAACTCTTAATTTGAAATAAAAAAAAATATGGGAATTTACAGTGGTAATGATATTTTGCATTAAAGATGATAAGTGAAGTCTTAAACTTAAATTGCGCTACAGAATTCACAATAAAATGTTGTGTCATCACATTTCATGTTTATAGTCTAAAACATAGTGCATTTGAGATTCTCTTAGGTTAATTAAAAATTTTGAATACGTTTATATACATTAGCTTCATGTATTGAAGTCAGCAGCCAAGCAATACTTTTCCACTGAAACGGATAGGGCATGTTTTAATGTAATATTGCAAAAAAGGGGTGACAAAACAAGTCCTAATATGACAAAATTAACACAATTTCATGGACAAAATCCAATGAAATTGTGTCATAACATTTCGGATCTATAACTTAAAACACAAAGTGCTTTTAAACTTAAAATGTGCCCGTGGGATGAACACATCGTTATTTAATCCGGCAAGAGAGCAAAGAGATTTGATCTATTTTAATTTTCAATTAAATTCTAGTTAATTGTTTTGCTTCAGTTACATATTTACATTAGTTCAATCTTCATAATTTTGTTGAAAAGTTATAAAATATATATTTTTTTTAATTAAATGTATACGTTAGCATCATATTTTAATTTTTTGTTGTGCACAGGACAGCAATACCTTAGTGTGATTATATTGTATTGTGACAATTTATAATGTATATTATTCATTTTCATGAGAATTAGTTTATCAAATTTAAAATATCGGCCGTGAAATAAGCATTTAGAACTGAACCTGGTATTGGACAAATTTTAGGCCTTAGGCTTTGTGTAAAAAAAAAAACTGTCGAACTATTAAAACATCACAGGGAAGGCCTTGTACACAGGCCTAGTTGCTTGGTCAGACTGTCGTTGGCTTGGTAATACATCTGTCTTTAGGTAGCAGTAATTACCATACTCATATTACAGCACCACCTGTACATGACCCGTTGCAAGTGATTGTATAAGGCCAAAATAAAAAAAAGGTATGGTTCTCAGGCACTTTTTTCAGAAATCAATGCGGACGGGCGGTTTTTTTATTTTTAATTTTTTGGTATGTTTCGATAAAAATGTAAAATGATAAGAGAAAAGCATGATAATAACAGATTTATTTTGCTAAACAAGTAAAAGTACTACATAACAAAGGAAAGTGTATGATTTTATCTTCTATAAAGAAATGTCCGAGCGGCTGTAGCTCAATATTGGTAAGTTTCTGTTGAAAATCAAAATAAAAATTGTTGATGCGGGGTTTTAAAATTGATGCGGGCGGTGCCTGAGGACCATACTTTTTATTTTTTTGGCCTAAGGGCAGTAAATTGTATAACTTCATTTGAGACCTTGAGTAAAGGCCAATGCTCTGAATCAACAAAGTATTCATAGATATCAGCTAGGGTACCCAAGCTCGGACTAACATCTGAGATTGTCTTACATCAAAGAACCCTCAATAGCTTATGGATCAGGCAGCACTGTACCATCATGAGTTAGGCAAATGAGGTACTCTGTTAACTACATGCAGTTGAGTTTGATTATGAACATTCTGAGGGAAGCATGGAGGCAGCCATTGTTCTACTCGGTGGAGTGACCAGTGCTGGGCAATGTTTTGCCTCCAGCAGGAATCCCAGTGCATATCAGTGAGGTCAGGTCATATTACACTGAGCGCGGGGAAACAGGTCTATATAGTCAGAATACAGAGGGACCGGGGGGGGGGGGGGTTATAAGTGTCGCAGCAACCCCGTAATTATCAATTACTTATTACTAATTAAAATGAATAAAATTACAAACCTTCTATTCCTGTGTCTATAAAATAATTAAATAATTAAATAAATGGATGAATTTCAGGTATAATACCATACATTATAAGTTAATTACGCTTTTGGGGGGGGGGGGGGGTTATAGGTGTCCCCCCTTTCTTCCCTATGGCACCGATTCACAAAAGCTTTCAAGCTATCATGTCGGACGGAGAGACAAACTTTCCGAGTAAAACCAGCCTCGTTATTAATAACTTCTGTATGAATATACGCAAGTAAATCGTGAATGTAATATTTATTATTATTCCCAACAGAATAATTTCACTTTATGTCTTACTACGGTAAAAATACAGTTCGATAAACAGATGAAAATGAAAAAGAACTGTTAAAAATGGCGTGCACATCTGTATATATACTAGAATTGATGCAAACCCAATAGCTCGTACCGCCACCCCAACGTCTTCAGTTAATTGAAATTCGACGTTTGGGTGGCAGGATGCCGCTAAATCAGAACAAACCGCGTGTATCCGTTATTTTTAAAAGTGTCATGCATGACTTACATTACAACTAGGGGTGATGCAAGTAGATTTATAAACGTACAGTTGGAACAAAAGAAAATACGCCACAAATAAAAAAGATCCAAAGGCACTTTACACAATAAAATACATTAGGATAATTAAAAAAAAAGAATTGAAAATTAGATAACGCATTTTTAATAATAAATAAAAAATAGATTTGCAGCAGACTAAATAATTGAGAATTCAAACAAGGGGGACATAACACTAGGTGACAATGACTAATACTTTAAAACCATACACACCTGGGGGTATCCTTGTAATGTCGAGGAAGATCGTTCCAGACATTAGAAAGGGGATCTGAAGGATCTCTTTCTAGACTGTGTCTCGGCCCTGGGCACCTCAAGAAAGGATTTGTTGGCTGATCTTAGTGCCCGTACAGGACGATACTCCTTCATCATGTCAGCTAGGTATGGAAGTGCTAAGGCATGGAGGGCTTTGTATAAATAAGCAAAGGTAAGTAAAAGGTCTTTATTTTACCAGAAGCCAATGAAGCTCCATAAGAACTGGTTTGATGTTAGCTCGCCGCGGGGTGATACTTATTCATCATGTCAGCTAGGTATGGAAGTGCTAAGGCATGGAGGGCTTTGTATAAATAAGCAAAGGTAAGTAAAAGGTCTTTATTTTACCGGAAGCCAATGAAGCTCCATAAGAACTGGTTTGATGTTAGCTCGCCGCTGGATGATAAGCCGAGCTGCACATTTCCGAATGCGTTGAAGTCTGCCATCTGAGTCTTGGTGATGCCATACAGAATGGTCATAATCAAGATGCGAGGTCACCAGGGCTTGCATGAGACTTTTGCATGCACCAGTGGTAATGTATCGCCGGATTCTGCCGTTGTGCCTGATCTTGCAATAATAACATGACTTCAAGACAGAGATACATGTATGTATTGCTCCACTGTATACATATGCTGCTCAATGGTGAGACAACTGTTCTGTGTGGCCTCCAGGTTCCTCGATCACCCTGGGAGCTGACAAGTAGAAGACACTTAATTCCAAATGATCGACAGGGCATAATCCCGGGGATGGAACTACCCTCTCCTTGGGCGGAAGAAGTTTATTCACATTGGGTCCATTACCTTTACTGTACTTAAAAGTGACTATGACCTTGTATTGGTTCATGTAAAATATAACTGCAAACTGGTACAAAACATTAGTTATCTCAAGAGCGACTGGCGGGATTCCTTAGAAACTTTGCATGACCACAGATCAACGATAGCTTATCTTTTACAGGCTTCGTCATGTTGACGTAGTCCAAATGGAAGAATAATGTAGTATCAGGTTACCTCGATGACGACATTATAACAGAAAAAGTAAAAACAACTTCGTTCACCGGGTGAGATTTCCTGTTTTTATACGCTCGTTTCGGACGGTCCTATTAATTTAAAATATGGGCACAGTCCGTTCGTTAACCATTATTGTGGCCGCGAAGCCAATATACTGTCTTGCCTATAAGTTCAATTTTCGGCAAAATCCACGCATATTAAATAAGCGACAGGTCACCAAAACTTGATATCACCATGACAACTTCACAGGAATATGATTGATTTTCATGAAACTCTCTTTCAGTATGTTCCTGTTAATATAAATATGAAACAGCTATCTAAAGGCCATCAATCTGGCCGTAGTTCATCAAAAAGGAGGTATGTTAGAGCTGAACAAGCTATCACAAATCCCCTATATATATAGGTGATGGATAGCCAGCTCTTGATGCACACTCTGTGTTAGTCGTCAATTTTTTAAAAATTTTTATTTCAAATTTAAAATGTGTAAAGGAAGCAAAATGGTAAGGAGCAACTGATTAATATTTTGTCAAACTACATTTTAGCCGGATGTCGATTTAGAACAAATTTATAATATTTGTATAAGCTAAAATACAGTTTTTAACCGCTAGTTACTCGAATTAACCTTAGGGGGCCTGCATCGGCCGGCTAAATTCTTCCTTTAGGGATCGAACAAGAAAATTATTAAAAATTAGGACGTCTCATTTTGCTTTTGTGTTAAATTACATATATGTAGCTTTTTAGCGGGGGCTTTATCGACTTTGTAGTTTTATAGGGCAAAATAAAATCCTTGAAAATGCGAAATTTGATCTGTCTTGTTAAAACTTATATAGATTTAATCATGAGTGCTAAGAAGAGACTAAGGGGGCTCCGGCCCAAGAGCTTCCAAAGCAAAAGTAGGAAATTTCATTTGTCTTAAATTGTGTCTGTCAGCTTATGTATATATGGTTTAATCGATGGGTACAATGGGCCCGGGCGGACAAAGAGTTTCACATGACCCAATGAAATTTTTGAAAATGTGGAATTTCAAGAGTGATTGGAAACCTTTGAATATAATATAATTGCCAAATAGATATTAATTTATGTGCCGTACGACACATTCATGGGAAAAAATTAGCCTATTTGTAATAATCTTATACAGGATTCGGGAATCCGTAGAAAGCATACCGGATGTTCTGATTCGGGCCCGTAGTCTATTCCGTTGGCCTTTTTTAATGGGATTATGACCGTATTTTCTTTTTTAGAGTAAATATAAAAAAAAAACATAATCAGGGGTCATCTTATGCCTATTCCTTCAACCATCCCTGCACATAATCTCAATACCGCCCCTTGAGCTGCTTAACTACTTATTATGGTTCCGCAAATTAGTAAACATACTCAACGTACGTCTGTTTACAATAACAACGCCACGTGATTTTGGGCATGCGCGACAGATCCAAAACAAGTTAATTGGATTCCAAAATAGTCCATACATATATATCCGATATATCTGTGCTGGATTGACATAACGGTCCATGGGCCAAATGTTAATTCATTGTAAAACCTGTCGCGACAGATTTGTGCTATAGGTCAAGGGGCCTTCGCTAAAATGACACGGGTAGCACAGTGCGAGCCTATGTATCGTGTACGAAGGCCTAAGTCACTTCAACATGCCATGTTGAAGCCAGCGGGAATTTGTATTACATTTTTTTAGGCCAAGTCAGTCAGGGTATCTCCTGATTGAAAGGAAGTGTGGCGCGGGCGATGCACGGAGTCGCAATTTTTTTTCACGCCTGTGTAGGGTCGCACCCAGGCCACTGTTTTAACACTCGTGCTCAGGAGTAAGTCAACGGTTTCAGGGCAGTATTTTGGCAGGTACCATTTTACGTTTGTGTCTGCCGACGGGGGAATGCTTAAGGAGGACACTCACTTCATATCTGTTAATAAATCCTATATTCATATATGCATACTATGATGGCGACTTTCAACTTTTCATAAATGCATGTAGGTTATTTTTTGTGACCATTCCATGGATGCGTTTTATAGATAAACATGACACATATTTCCACATAAATTGGATATGTGCCTTGCCTTTTTATTTTAAACCTTTCCCACACAGGGTGGATGTCCGTACAAAGTAAACAAATAAGTTTAATGGAAGATTTGATCTGTTTCGTAGAGCATGATGCTGATATACGTGAGCCATGAGATGTTTGTGTATATTTATATGCTATGTTTATTTAACGCCTACCATTTTGAGTAAATCTTGAAGGAGCAAAATCGTTGCTGCTACATATATCAGGCGGCAAACTGACACCTCTGTTCTTTTGTTGTGTCGGTCCATTGTAATCTTAAAGACAGTAATAATTATCTATCAAAATTTTGTTTATGCAACCGTATTTTTTAATCCTTGCCAGGTCCAATTTGTTTTGCTATTTTTGTGAAAACTTCATTTGTGGATAGTATAGATTGCCTAAAAGTAACATACTCGGAGCCTTTCGGAGGCCCTGGCAGCCACACATGTGTAAAACTACATTTTCACTACTGCAGCTATAAATCCATCTTTATTATTTGCTCAAACGACTTGTTAAAGCTTTCCCTGCTCAGGCAATTTAATTGTTTGTTCATATACATTTTATAACGCTGTATTATGCAGGATGGACTGCACCAGCATGCCAGGAAGCACCCTTCTGCCACTACCATGGCCACGCCACACATACACACGCACACACCCACACCCACATACACCCTTTAATAACAAAACTTCAAATGCGGACACACACGTGATTTATAAAATTATTTGTTAACATTCAGGAATAGCAAAACCACTTTAATTATAATGGTAATTATTTACCCTTGCCAGAATTTTTTTCTTCTATTGAATTTACTCAAGTGAATAAATCCTCTTCTCATTTCGAAAGGTTAGGTATACATTACTTGAATTTATATCCATTAGGAATCTATATAACCTGGTCCAATTGATTAAATACTAATAAATTGAAGCACATTTGACTGTGTACTAGCTTTGGGGCACATTTCCTCTATGTGTATCTATACTGACATCATTTTATCAAACTGATAAAGATTGATTTATAGCTGCAGTAGTGAAAATGTAGTTTTACAAACGTGTGGCTGCCAGGGCTTCCGAAAGGATCCGAGTATGTTAATTTTATGCTATCTATACTATCCACAAAGGAAGTTTTCACAAAAATTTACTGATTTATCATAAATGATTTCTATGATTTAGTTGTCGAACTGTATAATTAAATTTAAACCATCCATAGCAAATGTTTAAAATTAATCTGGATTAGCCAAAAAATTCCCTTAAAAAGTGTTATCAGTAAATAAAGGTATTGGCAGGAAGGTAAGGGGTCCCTGTACCCCTACACTAAGTAGAACCACCCTTTACCGTTCCTGAAGTTATTTTAGCACTTTTTTAATATTAAGGAAAATAAAGAAAAGGTTCCAAAATAAACAGCTGTAGCTGTTTCTGAGACCCATCCGTGGATTAAGGATCCTTTATAAATATAGTTATTTAAATACCTTCATTCAGCAACAAAATTCAAAAGAAAATTTTTAGTTGGACCTAAAAGGAGCATCTATTAAAATCATGTTCATGAAAACATCAAAATATAATGAAAAAGCCTGCTTTACCACATAAAGTGGGCATAATAGTTACCAACTCGGAATCAACATGGCAACCATTATTTTCAAACCATTTTGGCGTCCAAACTTTATTAAATGACAATTTAGGAAACCCTGAAAAGTTGGTTCCATCGAGTTCAGGATACTGGCATTGCGGCATATATTGTGTCTTTCTCTTATTGACATATTCCCTTAACTAAAGCATTAACTGATCCATCGATTATATTTATGTGGGTGTCTTAAGAGCACATGTCGAGCGTGGTGACGTAATGGTTTGGGCGTTGAACTTGTGACCGTAAATAAATCCTGGCTGAAGTCTATACCACAAGGGTACACACCAGGGGTGGATCAATGATTTAGAAAAAGGAGGGGGGGGGGGGGGGGTCTAATCCAGTAGGAACACTGACAAATCCAAAAAAATGTCCCAAGGTCCGAAAAGGGGGGGGGGGTCCAGGCCGCTAAAATTATTCTGAAAGGTTGCGGAGGCTGAAAAAAAAGGGAGGGGGACCTGGATTCCCTTCTGCGCTCTCTCGATCCAGGAGTGAATGGGTATTTAAAGCTATTAAAAGCTACAAAAATGAACAGGCCCAACAGACAAGAAGGCAAAGTCGGCTAAGACTGACATTGTCGGTTATGTGTTGGCGATAAATTCCATCAAATGATTGTATTTGAATTTAAAACACAGAATGGTCCATTAAAGCATTTTATATTTGATGACTGCTATAGCAATCACCTATTTCTTCATTTTGGCAGCTATCTTTGCAGCCATTTTGAATTTTTAAGTGCGCCTATTACCTTTAGATGTAAAACGTCCATCCAGGGTCAAATGATGATCACAACTCTCTTTCTCCCAAAACAGCATTATTATAAAAAAAAATGTCCGTTATTCGTGGAGCTTTTATCAAGCATTTTACAAAATGCGGCCATTTTTTATTCTGTTGTAGGTCTAATTCAAAATGTGTTAAAGACTCTTTGGGGAACACGCATAAAGCATCCCTTAACTTCATTTCTATATTTCTTTATTCAGAGTATTGAAGCATCACTGTGTTAACAAGAAAAACACTTTTAAAATTGTATTTTCATTCATTTAAATGTAAGAACTAAAGGACATGATAATTACATGGCTTGTGTACGTGTCACCTGACACAAACATAATCCTAGAGCCAAAGGTTACCGAATACACCTTGGTTTTATTAATGGGAAACACAATACCGGTTCAAGTTCATTTTGTTCGGTTTGACATTAAAAATGGCATTGAAAATGACCTTGAAAGTTAAACAGTGTCTACAAATGTAAAAAATCGACCTTGGCTGGCCCATTTTTGGTTTGACCTTGGAACTGACCTTGAAAATAAATATTTAAGGTGGCATCCACCCACACTTTTTTCTTCACTCTATGACTGATTCATCCAGCATGGATGCCTGCTATTAAGTAGCAATGCCTTCTTAACTTTGGCAGGCCCAATATATTGCATTTTCTGGGCTAAGTCAGTCAAGGAATCTCTTATTTGACACGCTGTGGCCCGGACGATGCACACGCTGTTAATATTGACACCCATGATCGCGCCCGGTCCACTGTTTTAACACTCTTTTACAGGAGTAAGCAAACGGTTTCAGGGGCAAAATTTGGGCATGTACAAATTTATTTTAAAGGGAAGAAGTTATTTTTCGTGTCAATTCAACATGCTGTATAGGTGATTGGGCCCCTTTAAGATTTTATTTTTTCAGCAAAAGGATTTCTTAAATTATTAATAAAACATATTTATCTTTCTATAAAAAAATGGAAGGGAAAGAATAAAGAGATCTGTGCGATGATTTCCAAGGTGGCCACGCTGATGTGAAAGGACTTTGAGGAAGCATTAAACGTTCTTTGAAGCGTTTCTTCTGCCCCCTTTGCCAGCTTTTGCCCAGTGGGAGTTCAAAATGTATAAACTGATTTGGAACACGCTTATCAGGCAACATGGCATGACGACATGACCAGCCAACCTTATGTGGGCTTTCATCAGAAATTTATAGACTGTTGGCACACTGGTTCACTAATTTCCCGCCGCTTCCAGTCATTGCTGAGCAGTCAGAGCTTCCTTTTGTTATTCTGCATTTAACTTCTTTATCAGTGGCCATTGCTCGGGAATGGATGCAGTAAGTAAACTGGTCCACTATATATAGCTGGCTGATGCATGACCCCTGTCTTCTTTGTGCCTGTTGTGAGACCAAAGTTGTCGCATGCAGCAGAAATTTGTCAATGCTGGCTTGCATGTCGAAGTCAGAGCCGGTATTCAACGCACAGTCAACAGCAGATATGAAGTCTCAAAATACAGTCTCCTTTACCTCGGTGACAGCCTTTAATCTTCGCTGGTAGACGAGCTTTCCATCCCCTCTGTACGTCAGGCCTGTCCCTTCATCACTGTTCTGAAAGGCGTTGTTGAGCACGGCGGTGAACATCATACTGAATATTTTTAGGAGGGTGCTTACACGCTCACTGCGTTGCAGATAGGTTAGGCTTTGGATGCCTTGCCGACATTAAACGTTTTTCCCAGCATGCTGTCGTGGAACGCATACCATCAAGATGAATCTGTCGGTATGCAGCCCAACTTTGACATGATCTTCCAGAGGTCTTGTCGACTGACCGAAGTCGTTGAGTCCTTTGGGTACTGGTTCATCTCTGAACTCAAGCCACGAGGCATATGACGAGTGTTTTGCAAACATTGCCTCTCATGACATTTTATGTAAAAAAATTCATTTTCATTTGTGCAGAAAACATGGGATCACTTCATTCCATGAACTCCAGACCCTTTCCTAAAATACTAAATATCGAGTTATCGAAATATCGTTCCATGGTTAGTAACGGAAGGGGCCATCCCTGAAGCGGCCGCGCACGAAAGGTTTGCCTGATCCCCGTGAATGTGAAGAAAGAGCTAGCAGAGTTATTCCAAACGGCGAATGATCAGATTGACCGACAGCCGACAAGGCGTAAGCGGGGAAAGTACAAGCAGTTCGACCAAGACAAACGGCTTGCGATCGCAAAGTCTGTCATCGACATCGGACCAGCCAAAACTGCCAGAAAGTACGGGATCAGCGAATCAACATGATGAGCGGTCTAATAATACATTACATTAACAGTATACAGATACTAGACCAATTATATATGATACTTGAATAATAAATAAAATATGAAATGCAGAACTGCAGGTTAAAAAATCTAGCATTTTTTAAAAATAAAACTAGATCGTGGACACGTCGCACGCTGCGATCAACATGGTCGTCATTTGTATATATTTATTTAGAGTGACTATTTTCCCATGACTGCAAGGGTTCATATCTGAGCGGTTTCAATTTCGTGTTATTTTCCAGTACAGCGAATACCGCGAATATGAAACCCCCTCGAATTACAAGCAAACCACAGTAAGCTGCAAGCTTAATATGTCCTTAAGCAAATTATATTGTAGGGTTAGCGTAATACATCGATTGATGCAGCTTCACGATAGCACGTAATATACGGTGCGATAAACATCGTGAAGGTCCATCAAGATATAACAAGACGTCTCTGTAAAAATTCTTTTGAAAGTGTTTTAATTGTATTTATATTTCTCTCGATTTTATTTCTCCCTGAAATGAAAATTAGTAAAATTTAACATTTCCGATTTTAACATAATTTTACGATTGTAAGTCTCTTATTTAAGGATGAAGGTATGGCAAGCAAGCATGCAGGTAGACCTCCATGTCCCCGGCGTAGCCATAATATTTCATAGATTTATTATGGCTAGTCTGAATATCTGCAACCAGATACAGCAAAGCTTGGGCAAGGCTGGTTGTACACCGAGTCCCGACCCACCGGCGTCTACTGCTGAGAGACATTCAAGGCAATATACATTTATTTCTCAGTATAATTAAATGTATTATGTTTACGGCTGTAACAAACCACGATAGGCTATACAAGGTCAAATATTGTATCGGTATCATCAGAAGTCCCTCGATCGATACGTTTACGACATTTGATGAAATGCGATGTTCGACATTTATTAAAACAGTCTCTCTGTGCCATGTAAGGCGAAAGGTCATTGACATTGGTATTTAATGTATTTACTGGTTTGAATTCTTGAGTTACAATTAGAAATAAAGACTCAAGTTTGCGTTGTTCGTGTGGCTGTAAGCATGACAAGTTTTTGCCTGTCCATATGATAAGGCTGAGATAAGAACAAGGACAATTAGGCTATTTTTCGAAAGTTAAAACAGTTCCATAAAAACTTGCGCTGCATGAACTCTATGATGTTCCCCTTTAATCCGTATGTAACCAGCAGAGAGCTTGGACCACCAACTCTCTTTGACAGTCCCTTAATTATAGGACTCCTGTGATGCAAACCACATACAGCTCTTATGAGACTTTGCATGAACGCAGCCGGCTTTTTATCGTTGCCGTGGTTACCAGTGAGTTTTGCGCTTCAAGACATCATTTTGTGCATATTCTAATTATAGAAGTACATTTGTATCCACTTTGAAAAACAGAGTCGTGTGGTTGTCACAATGAATGAGATGGGCGTCTGCATGGAACCCAGCCTCAATTGTTTTCTCCCATATCACATTTGAAGGTTTATAGGGGCAGAGGAGCCTGCAGCCCCTATATTTATATATTATAAAATACGTGCTTCATACCGAAATGCAGCGTCTCGCGTCGCCCACATTATAATAATCATGTACTGTTAAAAAAAACAGCTCCCTATTTCATATAAGATATATTTAAGAAGCTGGTTATTTAAATGATTTTAAGTAATTTATTTATTATTTCTTTACTTATTTAATTATCCGACGTTCCTTCATATATTTGAGTACTATTGATGTATTATTCTCGTAGGAACTTTGGGTCCCGAGGCCTTTTTCTTGAATAAAACACTTGTTCTGTTCTGTTATATATATATAGATGAAGAAAAACAACACTGTAAATTCACTACAGACTGTTTCACAGGATGAGACCCGATCCTCAGGTAAATGTTGTTAGAATGAAGCTATATATATATTGTGTTTGATTAAGTGTATATATCAAAAAATATATTACAAAACATAATATGGCTATATGACTTGTATTTAGGTGTCTTTTTGAAGGGTTCATTGGCTCGCTGATCATACAATGGCGTTTTAATACGATGGCGTCTTTGATCTATCTGATCAGCGTCCACTTTCATAGCGTCCAAATGAACAGCGTCTAGTTGATACAATGGCGTCTTTCTGAACAGCGTCCATTTGTGATGATCCCGCCTAAGGTTGTCTCTTTTCAAAACGAGACTACATGTCTCGGCTGTCTAACCTTAAAATAAAGATTTGTTACATTTCAAGAAAACACTTTCTGTTTACGTTTCACATGCGCATGCTTACACAATATTACTTATAACGTGAATTCATTCGGAGGAAACACTCTTGTTTATGTATTTTGCCCTGAAACAATTCTTTACCCCCACCACTGATGTATTTATAACGCCCAGTGCATTATGGGGTTTGAATTTCAAAGCCCATGTTCCGTAACCACCACAATCTTAACCAGCTGTGAGTCCGATTCTGGGCAGTGTGGTCTATTAGCACTCCAGAAACACTTGTTCCCCCCCTTAAGCCTCCCCCTTTTTTCAAGGATTCTGTATCTACCCTGTTCGCCTCCAAACCATCCCCTGTTTTCTTTTGGGTAAGAAATAATCAAAAGAGATATTCTGGACGTAAACATTTACATGTACTTTGTGTGTGCAATTTATTTTCTAAAACTTTCTTTGAAAGAGGATTTTCTTGCAGCAGACGTCTTCATCAAAGTGCAAGGAACGTTCAAATCCTCGAGAGAGCTGTGTATAATTTTATCTGCTAACAGTTATGTTCGCGCAGTTTAGGCCTATACAACAAAAGGACAACAATTGAATCCATGTGATTTTTTTAAAATTTGTTATTCCGATTTTCTTTTTTTCCTGATAATTTACCCACCGTTTTGGGTAAGGCCGGCATATTTTATGTCTGTTTCCAGTTGAATCTGTTATTTCAAAATTCCGAAAGGAAACACGTAAGCTGTGGATCTTGACAGCAGTTGATTCTCTGAATTTCTGGCCACCTATGTTTATTTTCTACATTTATAAACACACAAAAGAAAACATACAAGGGAGAAAATGGGAAAGACTGTATTTATCCGTCTGAATGTCTGCTTGAAATTTTCAGACAAAAAAATGATAAAGACAAACTACAATTCAGTCTCACACATGTTAGGTCCATTTTCCGGTATCTACTTATAGAAATTGTTTTCCAGGACCTAACTAGTAAAATTGGCTTCCTTATCTGAATTGCACTCTTTAATTTTACAAAAATTGAAACGAGTGGAATTTATTTTGGGTACTTGTAACTCGATTGGTATTTTCCAAAGCAATATCATGTTTCTTTGGTGACCTTGATTTCCGATTACTTTAACTTGTACTAATATCGGCACATTACTTATAAATGGTGCCTTTGATGTTTCACGCCCTGTTGCATAATGTTTCACGCCTCTTTCCGTTATTGAAATGCAGTTTCCTGTTTATTTTTTAGCAATGCCACATTTTCCGTTTGTTTACATATGGATTAAATTAGATGAATAACGTCAAAATAAAGCCATTTTGAATAAAATAATATTTTTTTCCGATGAGGGACCAATGAGTTACGCATGGATCTAAAGGCAATCGTGATTAGAGGCTCTATATATTTGCAGGCAATCGTGATTAGAGGCTATATATATTTGTGAAAAGCCAGCAACGGCAATGAATTTAATTAACATATTGAACCACAATGTCCCCTGTGAATGGATAGGTGGACACTTGAATGGATATGTCATTTTAGCCATGTATTTTTGAAAGCCATCTCTATATTAAAAGCGTTGTCGTATGCCTCACCTGTGCCAGTGTAGTTAAATACAATAAAAATGGAAACAATTTTTCAGACCCACACTAAGTTTCAACAAGTGACCCATGGGTCATGACGCTAGGCCAACTGACATGTTGACACTATGTCCTTGGGTAGGCAACTAATTAAGATAATGGAGGAGGCATCATAATCCATGCATTTTAGCTCAAGTTCATCAAGACCCATATGAACACCAAATTTGATGACAATCCATTCAGCCGTTCCTGAGGAATCTGGTGTTTTTTGTGAATTTTAAAAGACTCAATAAAAGATAAAACACTCCATAATCAATACGCATACATAGAATCATGGAGATCAATGCATTAGTTGTTCAATTACTGGAGCTTTTGTATCAAACTTTTAATTATTCTGGGGGTAATTCTGGGCCCCATAGCTCGGATGATATGGGTAACAGAGACCTAATTTCAGGTTTCCAAGGAGACTTTCATAGACCTCTCTGAATGTCAAGTAAGAAGGTTCTAGGTCCAATGGTTACGATTTCTGCCCTGTTGACAGACAACCGCATCTTTAAAGGTCTCAATAATAGAAAAAAAAATGATTAAAAATTCGAAAAAAAAAATCCAGATGGCGCCACCAGTCTGCAGGAACTCATGACACACTCCATGATCAATATGCATACAAAAAATCATGGAGATCAATGCATTAGTTGTTCAGATTCTGGAGCTTTTGTATCTGACTTTTAATTATTCTTGGGGTAATTCTGAGCCCGGATGATATGGGTAACAGAGACCTAATTTCAGGTTTCCAAGAAGACTTTTCATAGTCCTCTCTGAATGACAAGTTGAAGATTCTGGGTCAAATGGTTATGATCTGTGCCCTGCTTTGGTATCACATTTTTTTTATTATTCTTGGGGTTACTTATAAGCTCTATAGTCGAGGGATACGGGTAACAGTGACCTAATTTCAGGTTTCCATGGGGATTTTTATGGACCTCCCGGGATATCACGTTAGATTCAAGGACAAATGTTTACGATTTGTGCCCTGTTTAACAGACGACCACATATTTGAAGGTCCCCCCCCCCCCCCAAAAAAAAAGAAAAAATGCCTAAAAATTCGAGAAAAGCCCAGGTGGCGCCACCAGTCTGCAGGACCTGATGAAACACTCCATGGTGAATATGCATGCAAAGAATCATGGTGATCAATGCATTAGTTGTTACAATACTGGAGCTTTTGTATCAAATGTTTAGTTATTCTGGGGAAGGGGTTAACTTCTGAACCCCATAGCTCAGAGCATATGGGTAATAGAGACCTAATTTCAGGTTTCCAAGGAGACTTTTCATGGACCTCCCAACATGTCAAGTGGGAAGATTCTATGTCCAGTGGTTACGATTTGTGCCTGGTTAACGGCCGGACGATCGCCGGATAAAGAGTGATCGCTATAGCTCAGATACAAATGTTTGCTTTATACAAATGTTTTTCAGCAAAACCATCCCACCACACAGTCCCAGTACCTCGCATACTGCCGTTTAACACGTTGTTATGGCTCTGCGTGTTGGTAAACACAATCCACGTGTGTCTGTTTACCATAACAAGGCCGCTTGACCGGAGGTCCGATTGTGAGCCGCAACACGCATTGTTTCAGCCAGCGGGAACATGTATTACTTTTTTGGGCCTAGTCAGTCAAAGAAATCCTGTGGCCACCGCGATCCACATTTCCCCACGCGCTGTATTTATGTTGACACCTATGATTGCGCCAGCACCACTGTTTTAACACTCGTTTGCAGGAGTAGGCGCTTGGTTTCAAGGCAATATCTTGGCAGGTACCGATTTATTTTAAAGGGAAAAGCAAATTTTCGTGTTAATCCAATAGGTGATTGGGCCCCTTTAATCATCAGCACTATGCGAGTCGGATTTGGGTTTATCAAGATTTGTGGTAAATTCTGGTATAAGAAATAATGACATTAGGATTCTCATGCCTTGTTAAGTCTAACACTTTTCTCATCATGATAATAAAGAACAAGAGTCTATGGACCACTTCCGTTTAATCAAAACGAAGCACAAACCAGAAAACATTAACTGATTTGATCATTCATATAGTTGAGAATAGCTGGAGGGACACGCACTGCTCCTATTGGTCCGTTAGATTATGACGTCAAACATCGGGATCCCTATAATAAAAGTGGCAGTGTTTACCTGTGTTGAGTTAATATCTGGATGAGGTTGAAAACAAAAATGAAGCTCACCAGCTGCACAAGACAGTGCAGGTACGACGCCGGTCCAAGAGTACATCGATCGAATCCATGACATCTGGCGGAACACTAACTGTGACATATATCACGCCAAGTCCTACCATGGATAAAAAGCAGGAAGTTTGGCTGCTTCGGCGAATGAGGTTTGGTTGACTGTATTCTTCTTATTGGCCAAAATCATGAAATTTCCTATACGAAGCTGTCATGGAAAATCGGTTTGGATATTGTTTGCTATGAGGATTTGATCAATTACCCTGCAAGTGTACTGTCAGTTTTAAGGTAATTGGTGAAAGGCTAAGTATGTTATGGTCGAAATTTTCTTCGTCTTAGACATACGCAGCCAATTGAGATTGGTTTTTAAACAGGTTCTTGCCTTTTGCTGATGGATTGATGTCGTATATTGAGAAAGTTCAGCGATGTTACTCAACTGGACGGACATATGCGTCTACAACCACTAACTACAAATGATCATTGCTTTAGACTTTGCAGCATTATGCAGCACTATATATTGATATTCTTTTTACATATAATCTCTTATGGACGTGTCCTATCGAGAAAAATTAACTTCTTCCGAGTGTAAGTATATATTTTATTTTATTAAAGGGAAGACTATGAAACGCCATGATGGTCCCTATCAGGAGAACATCACCAGCATATTTCTTTTATCAATGTGTATGTTGAACAAACTCTGCACCTCAGAATAACCGGTGTCCATGAATTAGAAATTCAGCAAGAAACCAAAACATTAGTTACGACTGTTTGTGTGGCATGTTTAGCAAACAGTATGGAGAAGAAAGCTAGACTGTTGAAGGTTACAAATACATCACTGAGGTTCGAAGATAAATCTGGGGTCAGTGACTTCGGAAACTATACAAATAAACTGTATAAATAAAAGAACTGAAGTGCACAATATTATCAGTGAATAAACTATTAGACTATTTTCGGGTCGATTAGTTTGGCGACTACGGTGGGTGGAACGTCTGTCTGTCTGTTTTCTCCTCATTTCTGTCCTGTCTGTCTGTCTCGCTTCCTGTCTGCGTCTCTCTCTCTCTCTCTCTCTCTCTCTCTCTCGTCACGGGGTGTCATGGAGAGCACTATCACACCGAGATTTACCACAAATGACTCTGGTATATGGGAAAATGAGAGTGCGAGTACAGGTTTTCCAGAGCTAAGCGAAGAACCCCTGTCATCGGCCACTGTATCGGTGACACTCGCGATGTACATCATCCTGATCATAACCGGTAGTGTTGGGACAGGGGCGACCGTTTATACTGTCTATTGCAATAAAAAGCTGCATGGACTGGTGTATATTCTGGCTGCGGTAGCCTCCCTGTCGGACTTACTGATGATACCACTGGATTATCCTTTACGCGTAGCTACTATCGTCAACGGAAACTGGACTTTTGGAGAACACTGGTGCCATGTACAGGTCTATGCTAATTACTGTTTCATCACTACTTCTGGACTCTGTATTCTGTTCACAGGTCTTGTAAGATACATTCAAGTTGTTCGCCCGACATTATTCAACAGACTCAGTGACAAATTAGGCACGCGCTGGCTTGCTGTGGTCCCATTCCTGCTTTCTATTGTTCCGTTGATTCCTAGTTTCGTCAGTGACCGCCAGAGAGTGCAATATGCACCGCAGTTTATGTCTTGCAGACTGAACTCTGAGGACTTTTTAGTTGTAAGTAAAATTCAGCTGGTGTTAGTACACATACCTTGTCCACTCTTCACGCCTGTGTTCTATTTCCTGATATACTGGACTGTGCGAAAATCTTATATTAGAATATCAAGCAACAACAGCTTAGCACCTGTACCCAATGGCCATACATCAAGAGTTCTGGAGCGGATTAAAAAAGAAAAACGGAAAAAGAAGCACCAGGTCACAAAGACAGGTTTCGTCATATTCATCGTATTCATATTGACGTATGTCTTGCCTGGTGTTATAAAAATAATCGGAAAATACACAGATGCAGTTAGAGTGTGTAATATAACCAGCGCAATAATCATCAGAGCGGCCCCTACAGCTAACACTGCGGTCTACTTCTCTGTTAACACCACCATGCGCCAGGCTTATCTTGCAATGATGAAAATGTGCGACTTCCGGTCATCTAGGTGCTGCAGAAGACAAATTGTTCAAAGACAACAAGAACTGTTCGCTAACAGGAATCCGGCGCCTAAACCGCCGAAGATTTACGTCATCGGACCGGATGGGACTGCTGAAACCGGAAATGCGAAGAAGAAGCCTCGGTCCTTCGCAGGGGTCATTACGTTTCGACCTGGTGGTTCCGTTGCACAAATCAAGCCTTGCACGTAAAATGACCATAATCCCAAAGTGTTTCTCCTAACGATTCATTTAAGGAAACGGCTTTAGTACGGAACATTGGTCGATATCATAAAAATTATAGACGAACTCACTGTATTGCATCTATATTGCTTCTAACTTTCAAGGTATGTGAGTTGATCCGTTTAATAATTAACATCGTTGTCTCAGTGCAGCCTCGTGGCGTTAATTCCACATCATGTAATAAAACAACATAAGATGATACAATTGATGGAGAACAGAACTGATTTTGGAACATTTGTATTTCGAGGAGGGCATTAGAAAAGTTATGAGAGTTCTGCTGTTTCTAAGTAGATACCCCTTTTTGGTTATGAAATATTTGCGTCTCATGAATATGTTCATAAATTTTTTAAATTGCTCTATGATATATATATTTTTTATGTTTTATGTCCCAGCTATAGGCATATGGTCGTTTTTAACCTAGTCAAAGTCTAGGCAGTGTTTGAGTCTGAATTTTCAAGACAAATAAAATTATTATTTTTTTAAGTAATTTTAATGTATGTCAAACTAGAAATCTGCACCCCAATGGATACATGCCTCCCCATATGGGGGTACCTATTGTTGGGTTCTCCCTAACCGGTGTGTGCATCCACTCGCTCATGAACTAAGAGCACACATTTCAAACACTCTGCAAAAACATAGGACACCTTTATTCCGAGGTGCTGGGCGCTCGACCGTGACCTGAACAGGTGGCCCGGTCGCTATGAGCGGCGCATGAGGCTAGACCTTGTGTGCATTCACTTACATTTATTTTATTTTGGCCCATGTTCCCAGGTTCATTCGTGCATATGTGACCGCACAGGTTATTTCAAATTGGAACCTGATAGAATAATAAAATATAGACAGGGAGACTTAGTCAATAATATATAATAATTTTCTATTTACTGTTATCATTGCTTGTGTTGATCAGTCTATCGGTAGATCGTTCAACAGCGTTTGTTTATTGTAAAGTAATGGAACTTACTAACTATACTACGGTTTTCTTATGAATAGCTGATCCCAGAGGATCCAGTTACGTCTAGACTGGGCTGGTAATTTCCATTTTACGGGTTCAAGAATACTCGTTACTAGAATTTTCGTCGTGATGCTGGTATATAAGTTTTTCTCACTGTCGTCTGGTGTTATATATAAAGTGAGTTTAGAATGGTGCTGGTGACAAGACGGGTCGCGTCAGCTGTAGATTTGCACCGAGAATGGATGTGTGTCAAATTCCCGACATTATTTGTCCTGGAATTTTGTATGTTATTAGTTTAGCCGAGAAGGGCGTAATAAATAGCTAAGTATTGTTGAAGACATTGCGTTGTTAGACTGGATTAACCAGCCTACGGTGGGCGAAAAGCCATTTGTGACGATCTCGGAATAAACTTGTTTCGTTCCCCTAGACTTCATTTTGGACATTTTGTTACTGTGGCGTGAACGATCCCGGGAAATATATTTCCACTGCGTTGTGTGGTGTGACAATGCTCCAAAACCCGGAAATGATTCTGCACACCAAAATCTAATCGATTCTTTCTATATATAGGTCCCTTTCCGAAATGCCCTGAAAATTTCACGAGATTCCGTTCTTGATTGCGTGAGTTATGTTTTGAACAAGCGCGCACACACAAACACACAAACGCACACACGACTTGGGATGAACGAATACCCAGCTGGAGGAGGCAGCAAAATCGAGATACATAAATCAACCTTTTGTTGTCAATTAACATTGTTTAAATAAATAAATAAATTTATATATATATATAGGTGTAACACTTTCATTAAAACTTGGTCGTCATGTCGTCTTAAAATTATAAAGGCTAAATAAATAAACCATAAGCCGTGTGGAAATTCAGGGTTTCGGTTGCTTTCAAGCCAAAGGGGTGCCAAATGTCACGCACGGCACTCATTAAGCAGGCCTTTTAGTAATCTTTTCTTAACCCTCTCAGATTACATTTTTCGTATAATTACGAACATAACTCTGCTAATACTTTTCAATACAAGACTATTATTAGCGCAAATTATGGGCGTGAGAAGATGCGTTGTAACTCGTTAATTTTGCATGGTAACTGAGCCACGCCTTCACAGACCAACAATTACACACCTGACCTGTCTGTTGATTACCTTAAGGCTACAAGTGAAGTCGCAACCTAACTATTATGAAATAGGAAGGTATTATATGTTACTATATATAACATTTTAATTTATTTTTTTCTCATTAACACAGTGACGTAGATATTAAAGTGCATTTAATTGTTTTCACATTCTCATGGACGCGCATGCTATATGAATTTCTACATGACGCAGTTCTCTAGGGTCAGTCACGGGCATGGCTTTTAGATCGTATTTACACACACTGATCATTAATTACATTATGAATCTTGCACGATAACCTGGAACCTGTTATGTGTTACACAAATGAAACCGTAATATATAATTATCACAGCATGAACCTGACGTCACAGAATAGAAGCGAGAACACTCTTTTGATGACAGCGTATACTTTACTGTTCAGATTAATTTTTTTCATTTCTTATGTTTAAATATGACTTTATATATATCAACCCCTAACCTAGGGTAATTATGATTAAGAAAATGACATTTAGAGGGCGGATCTGGACAGTATACAAAACACTGGAATACCTCTCCAACTGGAAAGACTGCATAATATTTAATATATGTGCTAAAATGTGCTATAAGGACTATATTTCACATATAGGAAGAACACTGTTACGGAACCTAATATCAACAGATCAGGTATGCGTGATGAACATAAATTTTGTCAAGGAGAATAAAAAAATCAGATTCTGTAACACCAGGCAGCGTGAAATGTCTAGGGGCAGGAATAAAGAAGTCAGTGTTTTTTTGTTATCAAATAACTATAATTTATTCTTAAAACAACCCTAACATTACAATACACTTAATCAATACAATTACACGGTATAACAGCAGTATAACAACAAATCAGTACAATCACACAGTAAAATAAACAAAGTGCATAGTACCTGGATACCACCACTGTCACAGCGATAAGTCCTTTAAAATGTATAAGCCGGAAGAAAAGTTCACACAAATGTTCTCGGAGAATAACAGTCCAATGTAAAGCTCTTGTAACAATCCCGAAAGTAACTAAAGACCAAATAAGATTCGTCACAAATTCCAGAATAAAAAACTGAAGAAAATCTATAATTGCCGCACTTATCTAAATGGGTCCCACAAACTGACATACACGCTTCTGTGTCCGCTAGAATATTCTCTCACATGTCTCTCGGATCTAAAACACAGCCCTTATTTATAACTTCTACCTCAAGCCGAGAACTTTCCACTTCTCGAACAGTCTAAAGAATCTAACATAATACACAGTACACACGTGTTACAGGAACCATCTAGAAAAATGAATGCCGTGTCTCTACATATCAGGGTTCACACGTCAGCCGACCCGGCTCGGCCAGGCGAGAAAGCCCAAAGCTAGCATGACAACGAGAGTTCAAACAGTACGGATTAAACTGAGAATGCAATACCCGGCCAGGCGAGGCCGTTACAACACGAGTTATGCGTGGCAAACAAACAAAATGCCAACAACATATGAGCATCCGTGTGCATAATAAAACAATCATCTGCAAGACCGCTGCACACAATAAAAGGGGCACCTGTAACACTCCCCCCTCCTATAAGAAAAAAGAAAGTTTTCTTAAAACTTTCTTTTGCGATTACAGTCACTAAATTATTACAACATTTTAAAACCATCTTATTTACAACATCACATAAACATCTTGTTTACATCATTTCATAAACATCTCGATAAGCAATCAGCATGTACATTGTCTTTCCCTTAAATGTGTTTGATTTCAAGATTGTAATCCTGTAAGAACAAACTCCATCGCAACAATCTTTAATTTTAACACTTCAACTTGTTCATGAACGTGAGGGGATTGTGATCATTGAAGACAATGATAGGCTTGACTGATGAAGTAACATAAACTTCAAATTGTGCAATGCCAAAATCAAACCCAAAAGTGCAGTAGTTTTTCTGGTTTGCATTAAACTTTCTTGAGAAATAACAAATTTGATGATTGAAGTCATCATGTTAGCGTGGTGGTCGTAATATAGCGAAGTCATCATGTTAGCGGGGTGGTCGTTATATAGCGAAGTCATCATGTTAGCGTGGTCGTCGTAATATAGCGAAGTCATCATGTAAGCGTGGTGGTCGTAATATTACGAAGTCATCATGTTAGCGTGGTGGTCGTAATATTACGAAGTCATCATGTTAGCGTGGTGGTCGTAATTTTACGAAGTCATCATGTTAGAGTGGTGGTCGTAATATAGCGAAGTCATCATGTTTGCGTATTGGTCGTAATATTACGAAGTCATCATGTTAGCGGGGTGGTCTTAATATTACGAAGTCATCATGTTAGCCGGGTGGTCGTAATATTACGAAGTCATCGTGTTAGCGGGATGGTCGTAATATTTCGAAGTCATCATGTAAGCGTGGTGGTCGTAATATTACAGAGTCATCATGTTAGCGTGGTGGTCGTAATATTACGAAGTCATCATGTAAGCGGGTTGGTCGTAATATTACGAAGTCATCATGTTAGCGTGGTGGTCGTAATATTACGAAGTCATCATGTTAGCGTGGTGGTCGTAATATTACGAAGTCATCATGTTAGCGTGGTGGTCGTAACATAGCGAAGTCATCATGTTAGCGATATGGTCGTGATACAGCGAAGTCATCATGTAAGTGTGTTGGTCGTTATATAGCGAAGTCATCATTTTAGCGGGGTGGTCGTAATATAGCGAAGTCATCATGTTAGCGGGATGGTCGTAATATAGCGAAGTCATCATGTTAGCGATATGGTCGTGATACAGCGAAGTCATCATGTTAGCGTGGTGGTCGTAATATAGCGAAGTCATCATGTTAGCGATATGGTCGTAATACAGCGAAGTCATCATGTAAGTGTGTTGGTCGCAATATTGCGAAGTCATCATTTTGGCTGGGGTGGTCGTAATATTACGAAGTCATCATGTTAGCGTGGTGGTCGTAATATTACGAAGTCATCATGTTAGCGTGGTGGTCGTAATATTACGAAGTCATCATGTTAGCGTGGTGGTCGTAACATAGCGAAGTCATCATGTTAGCGATATGGTCGTGATACAGCGAAGTCATCATGTAAGTGTGTTGGTCGTTATATAGCGAAGTCAACATTTTAGCGGGGTGGTCGTAATATAGCGAAGTCATCATGTTAGCGGGGTGGTCGTAATATAGCGAAGTCATCATGTCAGCGATATGGTCGTGATACAGCGAAGTCATCATGTTAGCGTGGTGGTCGTAATATAGCGAAGTCATCATGTTAGCGATATGGTCGTAATACAGCGAAGTCATCATGTAAGTGTGTTGGTCGCAATATTGCGAAGTCATCATTTTGGCTGGGGTGGTCGTAATATTACGAAGTCATCATGTTAGCGTGGTGGTCGTAATATTACGAAGTCATCATGTTAGCGTGGTGGTCGTAATATTACGAAGTCATCTTGTTAGCGTGGTGGTCGTAATATTACGAAGTCATCATGTTAGCGTGGTGGTCGTAATATTACGAAGTCATCTTGTTAGCGGCGTGGTCGTAATATAGCGAAGTCATCATGTTAGCGGGGTGGTCGTAATATTACGAAGTCATCATGTTAGCGTGGTGGTCGTAACATTACGAAGTCATCATGTTAGCGTGGTGGTCGTAATATTACGAAGTCATCATGTTAGCGTGGTGGTCGTAATATTACGAAGACATCATGTTAGCGTGGTGGTCGTATATAGCGAAGTCATCATGTAAGTGTGTTGGTCGTAATATTGCGAAGTCATCATTTTGGCTGGGGTCGTCATAATATAGCGAAGTCATCATTTTAGCGGGTTGGTCGTTATATGGCGAAGTCATCATGTTAGCGTGGTGATCGTAATATAGCGAAGTCATCATGTTAGCGGGATGGTCGTAATATAGCGAATTGTATATCTTTTTAGGAGTTGGTTTATCTCCTGGTCAGAATAAGTTACTCTAAAACTCTATCTTATGGGGAATCTATTATGCACATGCATGAAGTCAGAACTTCGCATTATAATACATAGGACATATGGAAGCATCATGTTCTTGTCCCCACTGCTTATATGTTTAATTAAGCTAATTTGACCATGTACATATCAGATTACATGTATTATGCCTCAATGAATTATTCCTAATCAATACTTATTTGCCGCTATCAGGTCTTCAAGCCCATAATGCAAATTATTATGGAAGGATCAATTTCCAGTCATCCTTTAGGTATGCTCGCAAAGTGAAAATAATTAAATGGCAGCAGCAACCATTAATGGTGGTAAGAAAATTAAGGGTGAAGCCATGCGTAAAGAAGACCGTTGCTCTTCCCCGGCTCTAACTAAGGAAACTAAAGCTAAAAAATAGATTTCGATTTAGATTTCTTTAAGGTTCTGAATGTCCATGCATAAGTATGGGTGAGAGGGCCGACCCTATTCAAATTATAGATATGAAGTGATCTTCGCCTTATTATCCCCTCGCAAGGAAGTTGAAGGAAGGGACGTAGTGCCAAGAACGCCTCCATTTCTGACCAAGTCCGTCCGTGTGTCCGTCCGTCAGGAATTTGGCTTGTCGACCGATTTTAAGCCAAGCCATTTGACCAAAACCTTCAACCTTCACATATGGTTCACCCACCCACAGATGAAGTACCCTATTGATTTTGAGGTCAGAGGGTCAAGGGGTTCCCTGCTTGAAAGACATCATGATAATGACTAATGTAGGTAGGAACGGGCTTAAGTGTGCGTGTGTCAGAGGTCCCCGCTTTTAACACACGACAAATTTGTCTCTAAAAAGTATGGTGGCCCACGCGGATGAGACCTTCGGACCACCATAAAAAAGCTCCGCTTGGAGGACAGCAAAACATATCAATGACGGTGTAAGACATAAGGCCTAATACCCCTCAGCCATGGTTGGGGCCAATTACATTGACAATTAATCATTATATTTTCAATTACTTCCATAAATCACAATAACAATTAATATTACAAATTATTTAAATTTAAGAAAGTTATGATTAAATTACGATTATTTTTTTAAAGTAATTAATAACTTTCAATTACTTTATTAAAAAATATAATATAAAGAGGCATGGTTTCATATAAAGTATCATTCATGGTAGAAAGGCCAACTGAAAAAATATATAAAAGGAAAAACTGCAAACAAAAAATATCCAGTCTGGTTTCATATAATAAAGTGCACAACAGCTATACTAATGATAATATATCATTACATAATGTTCAAATTTAAACTACTCTTATTGAATGGCAAAACCGGCTGTCATCATCATATATGAACATTGTGTGTATTTTTTTATAATATCAGGCATTGAAACATTTGCTGAATTAGTGTTTTGACACAAAATAGAAATATCTCAAAGCATATATGGGTAAACTATATTTTAAACATATTATCTTGAAGTCATTTGTGCAAAAAAAAAATCATCTAATATTCTTTTATCACATATTATTTTTTCATTGGAAAAAATGTCCTGCTTCTGGATAACACTGGCACGTGCAAGTTGGAGCACATGTGGAAATAATTGTTGGTTCAAACCTTTGATGATGGAAAAAAAACTTTTTTTGCGACTACCTTAATCCTAAACAGTTACCCTACACATTTATCAACTCATTAATCCTAATGTCTTTACTGTCAATGCTGATTTAAGTTATTTCATAAATACTGGAAGTTTAATTACAATGTGATTTCACTAAACTCATTATTGCAAACATTTCATGTGAATAATTCATATAAATATATTCAGGCTGAATATATATTACAATTTGATGTAATGAAAATATTCATGGGAAAAGGTAATGAAATCCAGTGCATTCACCATGTTTAGCTTCTTAATTATGTATGACCAAGGAGTTTACAGGGAAAACAGTGTAAACTCCTTGGTATGACAGATAGTAAAACCAGTATACCATGCCCAGAGTCTCTGGGCACAGGAAACAGTGGAGTCTGTTCAAATGTTACAGCCAGCCAACTGAGACAGCCCTGCTATCTTGATGCCTATCTCTATTTACCTCATGGGCCACAGACGTGAAGTAATCCTGATATCAGCCTTCCCCAATCATTAGCCTCTTTTGTTCCTGTGACTCTCTCAGTGTCAGCTAATTAGCAGATACACTGATGTAACCAGATCGGTATGAGTATGTTCCAGCCTTTGGAAAGTAATTGGAAAGTAATGGAAAAGTATTGAAAATTACATCTATTTTGACCCGTGTAATTATTACAATTACAGTTACTTGTAATTGAATTTTGTTCAATTATAAATTACATTCAATTACTTGAAAATTTATGACAGATTACAGGGAATTACAATTATACAATACAATTATCCCAACCCTGCCCTCAGCTATCAGTATTTGGACTGATCCAATAAAAGGCCACCCTTATTGTGAAGTAGGTTGGCCTACAGCCGGAAATGTTCAGGCCATCCCTCTCTTCTGCTTGTGCTTGAACGAGGCAGACGTTGGCCACTGGCCTACATCTTGTCAGCACTAGGTTAAGTAATTTAGAAGTGTTAAGGGGCTAAAGGATAATCGACATAAGGCGAAGCTTAGTAGCCTGACGCGACCCTTCTAGCTTCCTGTTTATCACGTTTAACTATTAGACGGCAAGTATAATGTTAAGGACAGATCTTTTGGCAATTTTGGTTATTTAAAACTTAAATTACTTTTTTGTTTTCTATGATCTGTGGGGAAAATAATACATCTTAAATATTAACAAGCAGTGTTTGAACCTGCATTTTTGGCATGTTTTTTTCTTCAAAATTTTGAAATAAACTGCCACACATAAAATAGTTAGGTAGATAGATTAAGATGAGAGAAGATGAAGAAGACCATCCAATTCCAGAAGTTCTAGATTCCTGGACATACCAAGGTACGTACATTTCGTGTGAATGTTTATGTCATAGAACACATAGTAGAATGGCAGTAGATGGCATTAGTAATTGGCCTGTAAATCTTTTTAAGTGAATTACCAAAGCATATGAGTTATAAGATCGAGTGGCTAATGTTCACCGAAGCGATATAATAACTAGCAACGGAGGTATTCCTGTACATCTACGACGGAACTGGCCTTAGCATGAGTGTATCAGATGCCCCACTTGTAACACACGACTTTTTTTTTATCTCCGCTTGGAAGTCATCAAAACTAATCTTAGTAGTAACGGCTTTGTCATATGTATCAGAGGTCCCGGCTTGTAACAAACGACTATTTGTCTAAAAAAACCCGCTTGGAAGACTAAAAAACTAATCTAAGACGTAACCGGCTGCATTATATGTGACGGAAGTCCCCGTTGTAACACACGACACAGCTGTTTCATTTAATTTCAACTGAAAATTTTATATTTTTATTATTGAAATATCTATTAAAAGCCTTTCACCAGGTTGAATCTGAATTCACAACTAGGTAAATGTTCTTAATTGAAAAGAATTATCTTAATAATATTCCAAGGCTAATATCCGAAACTTAATACAAATAAAAAATCAAATTTAAAGATAAAACCCCAATGCCGTTTAATCTATTGTTTTGTGTAAATATAGTCGTGTTGGTATCTGTAGAACCTTTCACTCCTGTATACCACTTTTACGAGTGCCCTTTATTTAAACACATAACTTTTTAGTGATGAAAATGTAGAGAAAAGTCGACTGTCATTTTCAAGGTCAAATGGAACGAAATTGGACAGGAATGGTAACATAGCATTTATCGAACATTACTGATGATTAAAAGGTCACATATTCCAGCTGAACATCAAAGTTACATCTTTTGGTTGCAAAAATACCAAACACTTACACTTAGTGTAGGAGGCAACATATGTATATCGTATATGATTATACATCTTCTATTGGTAACTAGTTGAGACGGCAGATTCTTTAATTAGTACTAATCCTAGCCTTAAGTATACGCTTCATCATACTAGACCAAGTTCTCGCCATTGATAACGGGACATGGACACAGAAGCCGATGTCTATCTCTTCTTATATATCTGTGTAGCTGACTATTATATTCCTTACTTATTCCTAATTATGATACCTCATTCAATATTACTTTCAAAAGGATTACAGCTCCATTTTCGTAATGCAGCCTTTGGCACCTTGATGACACTTTTACAAGTATAGCTCCATTTTTCTGATGCAACTGTTGTATCCTTACCAACGCATATCATCAGCAGGCACTATATTTGTACATCGATGATACGTTCACAAGGTATTAATTGATTACAGCTCCAAACAGCATCGAGGCTGTATATCATGATTTTAGATTATCAGATTATCTGGTGTGCATATCAGATTATATTAGGGTCTTTCAACTCAAATAAACACAAAATCTTGCATAATGAGCATTCAGGTCGACCAAAAATCAAGGTAAGAAAATGGTGCATGGTATATCACCAAACTTGCTTGATGATATATAATGTAAAATGCAAAGCTTTTGAAGACAATATCATTCAATTACCAAATTAATATTATTTTATTTGTAATTATAACTGTCATCATATTTGCATATGACTAAACTGTTTTCAAACATCTGGGACTTAAATTTAATTCAAGTTATTAAGAAATGAACCCTGCATGCAATCGATTAATCAGTCATAGATATTCAATAATAAATATTCTTATTGACATACATTATGTCATTATATTTTATCATATTTTTATTCTTAACACAGTAGACGGCATAGCAGCATGTACATGCTGGCGATTTTTTTTCAATTCTCTCTTAAAACAGTATAAAGATGATTATACACTAATAAGCACTTTCAGATATGAAACAATTGCAGAATGCGTCCATTTGAGAATTAATCTGCTTCTTGGCAATAAAAAAGAAAGAGAATAACTTGATATCACTACAAAAGAAGGAGTATAACAACTTAATCTGCTCAAGAAGCTGCAGTGAAGTTGTCAATACATGTTAACACTGAGAACAAACTTACATCAAGAGCAAAACAAAAGGTAGCCGTGTCATTGTCACCAGCGCCCCCTTGTGGCCACAGTTGTATAGAAAACAATATGGTTCTAATGTGACCTATGCATGATAAAATGACCAAGTCTGTAGTCCATGCATTTAAACATCTCAGAGAGGAGTGAGAGAAAAACACACAAACCCACAGATAGGAAGATCAGACTATGTACAGTGCAGACGCAAGGTTACAAATTCAGTGAAATCTAATTCCTATGTAGTAAATTACCTTCATTTTTTATTTATTGAAAGTTTATCAGTTTTCAATACTCAATTTACATTTGAATTAACCAAATAATAGAATATTATGGACATTTTGAATGGAAGAAAGTGGCCTATTACACCTGTTACAGGTGCTCTTTTTATTATGTGACACGGACGTAACTCCTGTTGTGGCACTCGTGACTGGCCGCGTGTTACCTTATATATTTGATCCGTACTGGTTGAACTCTTGTTGTTATGCTGGCTTGGGGCGAGATCACGTGTACACCATGGTGTGTAGAGGCACGGCGATGTCTTTCTAGAGAATTCCTGAAACGCGTGTTGTGCAAGATCTTATAGACTGTTCGAGAAGTGGAAAATTCTCGGCTTGGGGTGTGAGGGTATATAAAGGGGCTGTGTTTTAGAACCAGGCAGAGGGCAGAGAACAGCAGAGCAGATTCCAGCGGGTGCAGAAGCGTGTGTCAGGACCTTATCCGACGAATGCGGCATTTATAGATTTTCAAAGACTTTCTCCTAGATTTTATGCATTTGGACTTCAGTTTACTTTCTGGGTTGTTGCAAGAACTTTCCACTGGACTGTCATTCTCCGAGAGTTTACATTTAAAGGACTTATCGTTGTGATGGTGTTGGTATCCAGGTACTAGGTACTGTGCACATTATTTTCTATGTGATTGTACTGAGTTGTTGCTATACCGCTGTTTTACTGTATAATTGTATTGATTCAGTGTATTGTATTGTTAGGGTTGTTTTAAGAATAAATTATAATTATTTGTTAACAAAAAAAAACTGACTTCTTTATTCATTCCCCTAGACATTTCACGCTGCCTAGTGTTACAGAATCTGATTTGTTTTTATCACCGTTACAAAATTTGTGTTCATCACGCATAGGTGATCTGTTTATATTAGGTCCCGTAAGTGTGACTCCTGGGATAATAGGTCTTGTTCTGATAGCAGAACACTCTTAAGAGGTGGTGTGTTACGGGGTCACATAAAAGCGGACCGAATTGCTTTTCTAGCGGAGCGGTTGGTACGCCGGACTTGTACGCCACCGACCTGGGTTCGACTCTCTGATCGGCCCAGGATTCCCCCCTCAACAATTTCCCTTCGTAACACACCAAACAAGGAAAACACCGAAATGAAAAACCTTATGACCTTGATGATTTTAAAAATGTCCTTCACATTCAAATTTCGCCATGGCATCTACCCATAGCTTTTTAACCTCCCGACACTGGACAGTTCTAAAATGAATGCCTTCTATTAACATGCGATGCCGTTAAAAGAGGACTTTACACGGTATGGCTGGCCTACTAATACATGTTCCCGCTTGCTGAAACATTGCGTGTTGCGGGTCACAATCGGCCGGACCTCCGGTCACGCGGCCTTGTTATTTGTGAATTGTGTTTACAAACATGCAGAACAAAATCAAGCTGTTAAACAGCCGTATACGATTTACTGAGACTGTGTGCTTGGAAGGTTTTGCTTCGAAACATTTGTATAAAGCAAAACTGAACTGAGTGTGAAATAATAGGCATAATATTGCTCCTTATTATGTCCCTTTAAAATTGTTATTTTTTCTTAATAATAATAATAATAATAATAATAATAATATTTTATACAACCACACATCCATACATCTGATCTAACAAAGATAAAAAACAAGGTCTGTCAATTATGTCATTTTTACAAAGACCAAACGACCCAGCTGGCAGTGCCCAAATTAATTCATCTGACAGATTTAAGATGGGGTTTGCTTTATCGAGCAGCTACAGGTTGCTGTAGTCTGGGACTTTAGCCCTGTGCGCTCCTTAAGCGTAATTTAGATATAGCCGAAAGACGATCGAGACACCACGCAAGGCAAGCGGGGAACCGCGAGAGGCCACCGTTTTTATCCGTACTTGTGACCACAGGCACTCGTTTTCAGCACTAAAATAGCTTTGAAACCGTAAACCCGTTGAGTATGGGCAATATATCAGTGATAATTCTACGGAATTCGGACTTGTGAAAAAAAGCTGTCTTGCCCGCGTAGCGGCGGAGTTCATTACCTTGTTCTTTTATAACTGGTATATCGCCCATACTCAACTGGTTAACGGTTTCTAAGCCTTTTTTAATGCTGGAAACGAGTGCCTGTGCCAGAGAGCGAATGTTGGACTGAGCGATCATAATTTTCATCATCAGCAATATGTCAATCATTCCAGGTACAAAAGTAAACAAAGTCCAAGATTGCCTGGGTGAAAACAGGAATATGTACTAGTGAGTTAATTAATATCATGAATTAAAGTCTCTCCAGGGGCACTACCAGGAAAATTTAAACATCAAGTGATACAATTATAATAATAAACACATGACATATTGCTTGGGGAACCAAAATAGGTCACCCCAGCATAATGACAAAAGAATCAAGCAGACTATATTGTAATGAGGTGCATTATAGGGCTATATTGTAATGAGGTGCGTTATAGGGTTATATTGAAATGAGGTGCATTATAGGGCTATTTTGTAATGAGGTGCTAAAATTGAGCACAAAACCAAGAAATATTGCTGGCGTAAATATAGTACAAAAAGGAAGCTAATTGATTAAGCGAACAGCAATAGTTTGACAGAGGGTCGGGGATGAGAGGTGGCGGAAAAGGTATCAATGCTTGCGACTTCCAGTTCCTATCAACGGTGCAAGCGAAAAGACTTGACTATCCATTATAGGCCCCGAAGACAATTTAATTGCGCATGCGCGGTGGGGGGGGGGGGGTATAAAGTGTGATAAATTGCTATCCAAGCGGTGATTTCAAATTCGCGATATTCGCGGTACGGGAAAATAAGGCGAAATTGAAACCACTCAGATATGAACCCTTGCAGTCAATAGAAAATAGTCACTCTAAATAAATATATACAAATGACGACCATGTTGATCGCAGAGTGCGACGTGTCCACGATCTAGTCTTACTTTTTAAAAATGCTTGATTTTTCAACCTGCAGTTCTGCATTTCATATTTTATTTATTATTCAAGTATCATATATAATTGGTCTAGTATCTGTATTGTTAATGTAATGTATTATTAGACCGCTCATCATGTTGATTCGCTGATCCCTTACTTTCTGGCAGTTTTGGCTGGTCCGATGTCGATGACAGACTTTGCGATCGCAAGCCGTTTGTCTTGGTCGAACTGCTTGTATATATTCTCCCCGCTTACGCCTTGTCGGCTGTCTGTCGATCTGATCATTCGCCGTTTGCTAGCTCTTTCTTCACATTCACACTCACGGGGATCAGGCAAACCTTATGTGCGCGGCCACTTACTATTTATATTGATATGCAATGACCAAGCTTGTGAAACCAATGCCCCTCTAAAACGGCATCGCCAGGTCATGGCAGTGACGGTCACTTTTATTTGAGCAAAACATGAGAATCATTTTGTACTCATAGCTAGCTCATTCCGAGTAAAAATACCCTCACCAGAGGCAGCTTGTTTAAACAAAAGGGAGGCCAATTTTCCTCCCAAAAGCATTAATTATCACACCTGCGCTAACAGGTGAGCTGTTGGGAAGGGCCTTCTGGTAAATAACCCTGACCATGCAAAGCGGGGAACCCCCTTTAATTAGTTTACCCAAACATTCATGGGGCGTGAGCATGGTTAATGGGGCGATACATGCAGGTAACTTTGTGTAACAGAGAATCGATACCTATTTTTGTGTTTTCCTAAATATTAATATATGCAAAAATGGAACCCCGTGAAACTGTGACAAATTGCTTGAGAGCGAAAACTGAGCCCCGTAAATATAAAGCCAACCACAGACGACAGATATCATTATATAGCGGGTATAAATGAGAAACTCATATGCATGTGTGGTGCTGTATAAATTACTTTAATGGACTTTCGACCCTGAAAGGTTATTCATACAACCACACACTCATGCATCTGATCTAAAAAATATAGAAAACAAGGTCTGTAACATATGATATTTATTTCAATGACCAAACAACCAGCTGGTAGTGCCCAAATTAAATGTCAATCATTCCAGGCACAAAAGTAAACAAAGTCCAAGATTGTCTGGGTGTGAACAGGAATATGTACTCTAGTGAGTTAATATCACGAATTACAGCCTCTCAAGAGACATGCACTGCCAGTTGAACTCAAACATCAAGTGACACAATTATAATAATAAACACATTACATATATTGCTTGGGGAAACAAAATATGCCACTGCTGGATATAAATCCAGCTCCCTCCCCGCCACCCCCCCCCCCCCCAAAATGACATGATTACAAATGACAGACCATCATAAACAGGATGGGTGTAACACGTTGCCTGAAAAAATCAAATCATATTCAAATTGTATACAGTTTGTTTTCTTTTGACACCAGTCAAATCAGGATGTCAAATAAGACTAGTGGAAAATATATTTATAGATAAACTAAAGTATAAGACTATATCTATATATACTGGTATATGTAAAAACTATGATGAAAGCAAAGTCTTAGTTTAAAGCAAAAAGGAAAATCCATGCTCCAGTCAAATACAAGATGCATGAATTCAAAACAAAATTGGGACTAGTATAGAACTGACCGACTGATATTGCCATGCGGGATCTCGTGTTGGTCAAACCCTGTAGACAAATACAAGATTCGATTGGCCACACTATTCTATTTGATTAGTATTTCAGGTGTGTTGAAATATGGAGAGAACACACAACATCAAATACTCAAGGATAAAGAAATATGTAAGGTATACATGTATAATGTCTTGAGAGTCCTGTATAGAATGTATGTTTGGTATTGACATCCTCCACTAGCTAAGCTTATATATCTTAAAATTCCAACGAAGTATAGAATAATATGAGTTGTAGTGGTATTGCTGACAATTTGCGCATGCGCAGTAGGGAGCTCATATGAAGTGTGATAAATTGCCATCCAATCAGGTTCCGATATCTCCCTACCTACTGTATATGACAGGTCACTATAAAGCAGGTATAAATGAGAAACTCGTATATGCATGTGTTATGTTGTATAAATACTTTAATGGTCCTTCAACCCTGAAAGGTTATCTTTTTTGTAAAGCATACAATCCAGGCTATGAATGCTCTAAAACGCTGATACATATAAAAAGTTGATATCATGATAACTATAATTTAAGTATAAGCATTAAAAGTACATCAGACAATCAAATTGATTCTTAATAAAAACTAAGGTGGTTAAAAATGGCCAGGTTCCATATAGTGTCATTGACCAAAGTAGTAGAACTCGGCAAATAGGTGAGTTTTTAATATGCTTTTAAATTATGATAAGTTGGAACCGATTCTCAATGTGTTAGATAGACTGATCCAGAGTCAAGAACAAGCAAAGCTGAATGCCCTGTTTGTGTCAAAAACGGTTTTGTTAATGGCACATATAGTAAATTTTGGTCATTTGAAGGTAATCCTCTAACTTAAACACGGTTACTGAGAATTTCTTGAAGATACATTGGAGCCATGTTATTTATGGCTTTAAACATAGGATTAATTAAGTATCTTATATTTTAATCTTTGCCGTATCGGCAACCAGTTGAGAGAGAAAAGTATTGGTGTACTATGATCATGTTTTTCATTGCCGGTAAGAATTCTTACTGATATGTTCTGTACTCGCTGAAAGCGATCAACAAAAACTCCTAGAAGGCCAATTTAACAATGTGTTACAATAATCAAGTTCAGTGGTAATGAATGCATGGATTTAAACATTCAAGTGTGTCACGGTACATGTATTTCTTACTTATATTTCAGTTGTGGTTGTAACTTGCCAAGAGATGGTAATATGAATAGTGAAGAGGGCCAGTCCAAGCACTGATCCCTGAGGTACATTACAATCCAATATTTTGGATTTAGATTTTTGCCTCTTACTATTATCTCTTGCTGACGTTTCACAAGATATGAAGCATAAACCACTCTAACAGCTGCTTTATATATAAATATGTATAATATATATATATATATATATATATATATTAATATATATATATATATATATATATATTGTTACAGGTGTCTGCTTTATTGTCCGTAGGAGTGTTACATGTGTCTGTTGACATTCTGATTCGTGTAGCGCAGGCATGGTTCGTTGCTATGGGAGCCTTTCTTCTTGGGCGCTGGCTCGCGTGTTGCGTCTGAAGCGCAGAGACACAGCGTTCTTTGTTCTAGATGTTTCAGGTTTGTTCATGTGCATTCTTTTGTGTATTGTTCTTTGAAATTTTCGATTTCTAGAATTTTCGGGTGAGAAACTATAAATTAGGGGTTGTGTTTAGAGCCGGCAGACAGGAAAATACAAGCGAGTACTAAGAGTGTTACCTTCTCGTCAGTTTTGGGACCTTATCGATAATTGCAGTGGTGTCAGATATTTAACGGACTTCATGCACATTTAATATGGACTGTCTCAAGTTTGCCTTTTGATTATTACTATTTACGTGGATTATTGGTTTTAAAGGACTCTTGTTGAGCTGTGAAAGTGATGGTATCCGTAGCAAAGCCTAGGATCTGGACACTCTTGTACTGTACATTTTTATTGTTAAACTGTGTAATTCTATTGATTTAGTGTATTGTAATGATAGGACTGTTCTAAAAATAAATTATAATTATTTGTTAACAAAAAACCAGTGACTCCTTTATTCATTCCCATAGACATTTCACGCTGCCTAGTGTTACAGTAACACCGTAACGAAATTTGTGCTGTTCACGATAACGTGATCTGTTGTTATTAGTTTCCGTAACATAAAATTGGGGGCTTGTCCGGGAGGCTTAATAGTTTTGACAATTTATTAGGCCTTGATCTACATACACTGTTTACAATGCATTCTTTACAAGATTTATCTCAGGGTTTTTTGTTATTGTTTTAACATCTTAACATGGCAGATTTCAAACCTGAGGCACTTGTTGAAGATCCAGACCCTGATTAACTTGACCTTAACTGATGAACAGTTGGCAAAAGATCAGTTGTTGCTTTTGGGACAACACTTAGGGCTATGTGTGGAAAAAGCTTTGAGAGAGCCTGAAATCATTGCTAAAATCATGCAAGATCTAGTAAGCAAAGGTTTTATTGAAGAGAGTGAAGTGGAAATATCAACAAATGACAGCCTTGCTATGCAGTCAGAATTAAAAAAAAAGTTAGAAATGCAACATGAGCTAGCACTAAAAAAGTGAGAATTAGAAAAACAAAAAGAAAAGGAAACTGAGTTAAAACGAACGGAGTTAGAAAGACTTAAACTAGAACATGGTCTACATGTTGTCTTAACTCACAGTTTTCATGTTACTAAACACATAAGACTTTTCCCACCTTTTCAAGATCAAGAGGGTGATAAATATTTCTTACACTTTGAGAAGGTAGCTGAAAATTTAAAATGGCCTAAGGAAAATTGGACTATGCTATTACAAAGTGTATTGGCTGGCAAGGCCAGAGATATTTATACAGAGCTTTCAGTAGAAGCCGCTGCTGACCATGACCAGATCAAACGGTTAATACTAAACGGTTATGAGTTAGTTCCGGATGCTTACCGATAGAAATTCATAAATAGGAAAAAGAACAGACCTATGTAGAATTTGCTAGGACGAAAGAGCAGTTGTTTGATCGCTGGTGTAGTTCTTAAAGTGTAATGAAAGATTATGACAATTTGCGCCAGTTGATTTTGCTTGAAGAATTCAAGCGCTGCATTAACGCAGATGTTAAAACTTTTCTGGATGAGAAAAGTCCTGATACACTTGACATTGCTGCTCAATTAGCTGATGATTATTCATTAAAACACAAAATGTCCTTTACTAGCAAATCAAACCAGTCATTCACAAACAAGAATGTAAATCAGTATGGTCAAAAGAAGTTTAAAGCGCAGTCACCCAGTACTAGTAGTCCGGATAGTTCAGCAAAGTCCATTGCTACATCTCAGTCCACGCCCACTGTGTCTAAGTCCAACAAAGACCAGTCATTTTCAAAGAAAATCTGTAATTACTGCAAGAAGGAAGGTCATTTAATATCTGATTGCTGGAAACTTGCGAATAAAACAATAGCAAACCTTCTGGTTTTGGTTCAAAATCTATGCATAGCATTGTACAAGAGCCAGGCTCTTTTCATGTAAATAAGGGGTACAACTCTTTATTGACTGTAGAAAAGAGTTCGATGCTACGAAGGCAAACGTGCTGATTCCAAAGAAGAATCCGTAGCTTGCGGGGTAAAAACCTCATTTGATTCTTGCGAGGAATTTAATAAGGCTAGGTCCTTTCTAGCGTCATATTGACCCTCCGGCATTACAACCAGATTACTGGCGCCAGAGTGTCATGACATCTACGTCTGAGGATCGCATTATAAGGCCTTATGAAGATGCATATATTTTCGTCATTTCTGACAACGCTTCATGGGCTACAGGTATACTGTCAATCAAAATAAACCAGACCATTCGTTGGCATTTTTATTGGTTCTTTCTAATAATACCAAATATGAGCGAGAAAAGTTCCTGTTTAACCCAGCACATTGGTTAACCCCTCGGCATGTTTGTTGAATTCATGAACATTAGCAAGGCTCGCACGGGTTACAGGACGCAAGCAACTTGCAGGCGACACAGGAAATGACCCGTGTCCATTAATACGGTTTTTCAGTTTGGGTTGCAAGCTCACATATATACTACTGTGTTAATTCACCATTCTAAGCATAATATTGAGATTATGGGCCGTTTACCACAATATGAATGCAACCAGATGCAAGACCACTGCGATAAATTCCTCCATATTACTAGAACCACGACTCGAGTAGGCTTACCAGCCCAATTATCCGATTGCCTACTGAGTCGGGTTGTCATGGCTAGGTCCTTTCTAGACTCCTGCGAGGAGTATCCTCTAAATAAGGCTAAGTCCTTTTATGACAAACAGAAGTTTGTTTCTGCTGAGGAAAATTCCTCTGTTGACTCCCATGAGGAGTTTGATTGTAATAAGGATGTAGATTCCTTTTGTGACCCTGGAAAAGAGTTTATGACTGACACTGTTTGATGAAATTGAGGTAGCAGATTCCTCTCCTGGCTCTGAAATGGAGTTATTTTAGCCATTCTTACATGAAGGTTTTGTGTCACTTTCAAGTGATTTTTCATATTCTACTCCTATTAGAATCTTGAGGGACACTTGGTCAGGCCAGACTCTCGTGTTAGCAAACACTTTGCCATTTTCTAATAGGTCATTTACTGGTGCAAATGCACTTGTTAATGGTGTGTTTTCAGACAGGCACACTTCAGTTCCGCTTCACAGTATCCATTTAAAGTCAGATTCGATTTCTGGGAATATTACTGTGGGCTTAAGAACTACTTTACCCTTTAAGGGAATTCAGTTGCTACTGGGCTAATGTTGCAGGTGACAAAGTACAGCCTGTACCAATAGTGACAGAAAAGCCGTCACTTGATCAGGACACTGATCCTGAAAGTCAGGAAATTCCTGGTTTGTGTCCTTCATGTGCTGTTACTAGATCTATGGCCAAGAAAAACAAACATGAGGATAATGGTCCAGATAACAACACTCTGGGAGTCACTAGTGAATCGTCTAATGACTCGCAAGTACAGGATGCAGCATTCTCAAGGTCAGAACTTATCGCGGAACAGCATAAGGACCCTGATATTTCATGTTTGTTTCCCAGGGCAGTTCCTAAAGATGAACTGTCACAGAACCCAGTTTGTTTCTATGTTAAAAATGGAGTGCTTATGCGTAAATGGCGACCACCTGATGTATGCGCTGATGATGAGTGGGCCATCAAACATCAAATAGTAATGCCCAAAAGTTTTCGCAACGAAATTCTACGCATGGCACCTGAGGCTCCTTTGTCTGGCCATTTAAGTATAAATAAAACTTATCAGAAAGTTAGTACACACTTCTATTGGCCTAACCTCAGGAAAGGTGTTGTACAATATTGTAAATCATGCCACACTTGACAGATGCCAGGCAAGCCCAATCAGAATCCTCCTAAAGCCCCACTTAGGCCTATTCCTGCTTTTGAGGAACCATTTAGTAGGATTACTGTTGACTTTGTTGGACCACTGCCCAAAACAAAACCTGGACATGAATACTTGCTGACAATTATGTGCGCATCTACCAGGTTCCCTGAGGCAATACCATTGCGCAGAATTAATATCAAAAGTGTTGTCAAAGCTCTGACCAAGATTTTTACAACTTTTGGATTACCTAAATCCGTTCAGTCTGACCAAGGGTCTAATTTTATGTCTGGCATATTCCAGCAAGTTATGCTTGTGCTGGGTATAAAACAGTACAGCTCTTCGCCATACCATCCTGAAAGTCAGGGCGCCCTCGAGCGTTTTCACCAGACATTAAAAAACATGATCAGGACTTATTGCTATGACACACAGAAAGACCTGGACGAAGGAATCCATCTATTGCTGTTTGCTGTCAGAGAATCCTTCCGAGAGTCCTTGGGTTTCAGTCCCTTTAAACTAGTTTTCGGTCACTCAGTTCGCGGTCCCTTAAAACTGCTCAAAGAAAAACTCTTGTGTGGAAATCCTGATTCTCTTAGTTTGTTGCAGTATTTCTCAGACTCTCGCACTAAACTACATACTGTGAGTTTGCAAAGTCTTATCTAAAATCTGCACAAAGTAAAATGAAAACAAAGTATGACAAGCACACTTTAAATAGGACGTTTGAGCCTGGTGAAAAGGTCCTTGCCTTACTTCCCATCCCTGGCAGACCTCTGCAAAGCTAAGAATTTTGGTCCTTACGTTGTTGACAAGAAAGTCAGTGATTTAAATTATATAATGTTGACACCAGATAGGCGTAAGAAAAAACAACTGTGTCATTGTAACATGTTCAAACCATATTATGACAGAAATAGCACATCAGATGTTGTACATAATGTTACTGCTGTTAATTGTGTAAAAACTGACCCAGACCCAGTTAAAGTAGATATTGATTGTAAGTGTGATGTAGACATTCAGTGTGGAACAGTACCACTAAAAAACTCAGACCTGCTTAACAACCTGGATGCCAAACTGTCACACCTAACCGCAAAACAACAACAGGACCTCAAGAACCTGCTGCGGAATTATGAACATTTGTTTAGTGACATTCCAACGCGAACTAACATATTGTGCCATGGCGTAGATGTTGGCGAAGCATGCGCAGTCAAGCAACATCCTTATAGACTGAATCCAGAAAAGCAAAAGTATTAACAGGATGAGATTCAATATTTGCTGGACAATGATCTTATTGAACCTAGTAACATTAATGGAAGTTACCAAACGTGCACAGATTATCGTATACTGAACTCTGTCACCAAGACTGACACATTCCCGATTCCAAGGATCGATGATTGTATTGATCGAGTCGGTAGCTCCAGAAATGTCTCCAAGTTTGACTTGCTAAAAGGATTCTGGCAAGTTCCGCTGACAGAACGAGTGAAAAAAGTGTCCGCATTTTATGGCGCATGGACTGTACCAGTATAAAGTTATACCGTTTGGCATGAAGAACTCGCCAGCCACGTTCCAGCGCCTCATCCATATGGTTGTCAAGGACAATATGCGACGCATATATTGATGACCTTATCGTGTACAGCGACACCTGGGAGAAACTTCTGCGGATTCTTCGTGACCTCTTCGAAAGACTCAGTGAAGCACGCCTGACCATCAACTTATTAAAATCTGTCATGTTAGTTTTGTCATGCACAAGTAACATTTTTGGGTCATGTTGTAGGTCAGGGTCAAGTAAAACCTGTTAATGCTAAAATAAGTGCTATTTCTGCATTTCCTAGACCAGAAAACAAAAAGCAGATAATGCGTTTTCTTGGTACGGTTGGATACTACAGAAAGTTTTGTCCAAATTTTTCTGCTGTAGCTGAACCTTTGACTAATTTGTGAAAGAAGAAACAAAAGTTCGTATGAAATGTTCAGTGTGAAAATGCATTTAAGAATTTGAAAGCAATTATGCAAAGTTCACCAGTTTAAGCAGCTCCAGACTTTTCTGTAACCTTTAAGTTAGCTGTAGATGCTAGTGATACTGCAGCTGGTGCTGTGTTGTTACAAGAAGGCAGTGATGGCATAGATCATCCAAATTGTTATTTTTCAAGAAAGTTTAATGCAAACCTGAAAAACTACTCAACAACTGAAAAAGAATGTTTAGCTTTGATTTTGGAATTGCAACATTTTGAAGTTTATATTACCCAGTCAAGCCCAATATTGTCTTCAGTGATCACAATCCCCTCACGTTCATGAACAAGTTAACGTGTAAAAATCAAAGATTATGTAATGATCTAAATAAGATGTTTTTGAAATATTGTATAAATTTAGTGATGGTGATCGCAAAAAGAAAGTTTTTAGAGAAAACTTTCTAATTCTTACAGAGGGGGAGTGTAACAGGTGTCTGTTTAATTGTGCGCAGGAGTGTTACATGTGTCTGTTGACATTCTGATTGGTGTAGCGCAGGCATGATTCGTTGCTATGGGAACCTCGCTTTTTGGGCACTGGCTCGCGTGTGGGGTCTGCAGCGTAGAGACATAGCGTTCTTTGTTCTAAATGTTTCAGGTCTGTTCATGTGCGCGTGTTTTTTTTTTTTTTAATTTTCGATTTCTAGAATTTTCGGATATGAAGCTATAAACTAGGGGCTGTGTTTAGAGCCGGCATATTGGAATATACCAGCGAGCACTAAGAGTGTTACCTTCAAGTCAATTTTGGGACCTAACCAATAATTGCAGTGGTATCAGATATTTTACGGACTTAATACAGATTTAATACGGACTGTCTCCAGTTTGCCTTTTGATTATTACTATTTACGTGGAATATTGGTTTTAAAGGACTCTTGTTGAGCTGTGACAGTGGTGGTATCCTGAATCAAAGCCTAGGATCCGGACACTCTGGTACTGTACATTTTGATTGTCATACTGTGTAATTGTATTTATTTTGTGTATTGTCATGTTAGGATTGTTCTAAGAATAAATTATAATTAGTTGTTAACAAAAAAACACTGACTTCTTTATTCATTCCCCTAGACATTTCACGCTGCCTAGTGTTACAGAATATATTTTTTTTAAGTCTCCGTAACAAAATATGTGCTGATCACAATTAAGTGATCTGTGATCTGTTGTTATTAGGTTCCGTAACAATCAGGCATGGGGTAATAATTAATAGTAATAGTAACAGACTATTACAGCTTTTTCCATATAATAGTAATAGTAATAGTAATAGACTCAAACATTTGAGCTGTAATAGTAATAGTAATAGAAACAGAAGGCAAAGTAATAGAGAAATACATTTTACTTTCTATTTCTTCCTGAGAGCCCCTTGTTCATGAAGCATGTCAGCAAATAATGCTGAACAGACTCAGTTCTTGTCCAGTGATTGCCCAGGATGTATCTATTGTTGAGGCAAGCATGGGCCAGCTGCCACATTGCTGGTGACCACTGGTGCTAATTACATAAGAGTACTGGACAGAGCAGGTCACAGCCAAATAAGTTAAAAGACACAATCTGACCTTTGATTGCTAAACCATTGATAAACATGGTTTGATGTTAAGAGACAGATAAATAGTGTATTATTATTGTGTCATGTACATCTTATCTCACATCCATCAATCCATATGCATATTCTAAAATGTACCTAGACTTGTTTTCACAAGCCAGTTTGCATTTTAATTATACAGATTGCAATAACTCACATTCAAGAAAAAATATAATATGGCACCAAATACAGTGCAGACCCAAAGTGTTCATGATAGGCTATATACTCATAAAGTATTGAAGCCTTCAATGCTATAAAAACTCATACCAGTACTACAATCACTTGGAGAAAGTCATACTACAGGCACATGTATTATCGAGTTAATTCATATATATATTCTTTTAAAACTATTCTTTTAATATTTGTCTGTTGTTTCATAGAACCAATTGTGCAGATCTTCATTCAGTATCTAAAAGTATGTTAATATATATTTTGAAAATTTAATTAACCATATTTTCACGATATTAATTTGATTATATCACATGAGAATAAAATCAAGTATTAAATTTTATTTTTTAACTGAAATTTTGATATCAAATAATTAGATCCTGTTATGTAAAAAATTAATAGTACAAGATTGTTAAATACCAAATTTATTATGAAAGTGGTGCCACTGGTATCACATGTCATCACATCAAAATGAACATATACATCCGAGAAGATAGGGTACTTTTGTCTCCAGTTTGGTTCTGTCCAAAATCTTGACGTAAACAGAATTTGTACTGGATATATTAATAAAGATTGGGAAACAGGACACAACCCTACAAAAATTCCTCTCCTGATTCATACATAAAAGACTGAATTTTTTAGCTTTGATACTAAATAATTATTTGCAATAATCATGAATAATTCCTCTGGAGACAAATTTTAAATTACATTGAAAACCTTTATTTATTAACGATGAGAAAGAAGAATAAATCTAAACGGATGTATGTACTATAATATCAATTTATGTAATTTATAAATCAATTTTAAATATAAATTTTTTTTATTGGATATATTGATAATAAATTAATAAATTTATGAAATATATATGAAGAAATGTACAAGTATGCATATAATTATAAATCAATATTTTACATATGCCAGGGGATTTAAAATGGGTTGCTTTCAGATAAGATGTATTTAAGAGTTCATACAATTATCTTATAATTTCTACTTGAAATGCCCCAATAACAATCATTGAGGTTTCAAAATATAAAAGAACAGAATTAAAGAAGCTGAAATGATTAAGATCATAAGTATCATTAGGCTCTCTGTAAATGACAGACACAGTATAAGATAATTGATTACGTTCGTAATGAGCGCGGTCGGGATGGGCGCGCGGTTCCTGGGCGTGGTCGGGCTGGGCGTGCCGGTTTATACAAAGCGAGATTGGTGCTGCTGGGCATGGACGCGACGGCTCTTATGAAACTTTAATATTACTTATTTCCTCAGTATTGTTATATTTCAACAGCTGGTTGACGATAAGTGGGTTTTCATGAGCCGCACGTGAATGCATTTCAATGTACGGTATATATACTAATTAACAAAATCCCAGGTTTGGACGACAGAAAAAATCGACCTTGAACGCTATTTTTACACATCTAATTCTTGATTCTTTTTCTATTTAAAAATGTGATTGTAGTGCTAGTTCATAGCACTCTTGGCTGCGTAAGGTGTAGAATCCTCCCATCAGTGTAAGTAGTATAATAGTATAGTAATAGGTACCCCAGTAATAGTAGGCAAAATAGTTATAGTAATAGAAGATAAAATGTGGTAATAGTAATAGTAATAGTAATGGAACAACTGTAATAGACTTCATGTCGTGTAACAATTTGAGTGTGTGTGTGTGTGTGTGTGTGTAACTTTGATCTATGATACAAATTTATTGTCAATCTAGAAATTTTAAGCACTGCAAGCAAACAATGACCATTGATTAAAAAAAAAAAAACAGCAAAAGATTTGGATTGCTTCTTTCGTAGATTACGCAAGAAGACCAAACATGAGTCATTTGAATGGTTCGATTTCCCAATTAATAATGAATGCACGGAATACCTGAAATAGGCTCAAGCATGATATAAACTATCTTTCGGCGGAGACACATTATATGAAGATGGAAATTTGTTATACAGCCCAGAAAAGTCAATAAGCAACAAATCCACCAATCTATAAAAAAAAGCAAAAATTTGGACTTTTTGGTTATCTGGTCATGCTTCTTCTCAATATTTTAATAGTTCCCCAAAAGGCTGCCCCACTATGTACATGCCGCCCGGGCGGACCGCGCACTCTGTCGCCCGCCGCTAGGTCGACCACTGTGCAAGTATATTTTACCAGTTTGGCAATTCTTTCTTTAAAAATTACCACATTAGTTTCTTTTGGCAGTCAGAGATCTCCTCCTTTTTTACAAGAAATTTTGTCAAAGCACACATTTGTAGGAAAATGTTTTAAGATGGTATAACATATTCTATTCTGTCGTTTTTATCAGAAGTAGACACGAGTGAAGGGTTTTAATCATAATAAGCCTATTGTCAAATTATGCATATTGTTTTGGTAATAAAACGTTTAAAATGAATTAAAAAAATATTTTTTTTAAATAAATAAATAAAAAATAAATAATTTGCTTCTTCGTGGCAGGTTCTAGATTATACCTTGGATCACCATTAAAAAAATTTTGTTCATGTGATTTTTCATTCAGTTAGATGTAGGCCCCCAACATGCTTAAATTTATTAATTAAAAGAATATAAAGTAAAATTGATAAGAAAATTGTCTTTACAAATCAGGTATACACACTGTTGGTTAGATGAAGGAAAAACTATTTAATTTAATATCCTAATGCTTATTATCATAAGTTTCTCAACTATAATTTAAAACTGGAAAATTAAATTATTGGATAAATATTAAAGCTAATATTATAACTTTTTGAAATCTTTAAAAAAAAAATAAAAAATAAATCTTAATTCTGGTATACAATTGAATTTTGATTAAATAAAGATATATATCCTTGATAAAGAACTCTCTGCATGGCCTTAAAAGTTATCATTTTAAGTGATAACATATATTTCTTGCTGTTTTGATAAGGTACCTATAATGTTCCGGTTCATAACTTTTACAAATTACGTAACATTTACCTACTTTCTAGCAGATAAATTGGAAATATATAGAGGAATATTTGTGGTAAATATATTAAACAACAGATAAGTGGTTTGGATATAAGCCAGTCCTGAAGTGTAACAATATAGGTTTTCAATGGAAAATTATATGGTTGGTTAAGCTAAAGGGAAAGGAAATCCTCACAACCTTTGTGACAGAACAGGAGCAAGGTATGTGTAATATAAAGGCAGCGCTCATACACAACTTTATTTTTTAAAGCATTATCATTTTTAATACTGATGCTGTTATAAATTAGAAAATAACAACCCGACAGTGTTTATGTTAATTTGATTGGATTAATATGTACTTACAATAAATGTAGCACGTTCATTATTTTATGACACACCGGATATAAACAAAACGCATGCTTCCGGCCGCCTAAAAACCATAATCGGTCTGGAGTTATACCTTTTATCTTGGCAAGTGACAATTTGAAGCCAGAGGTTACACACAATGAAGAGACAATCCACAGAGTTTATTGAATTACTTGGTAACAGTATTACATTATGACATCTCATTATATTTCGAGCGCCTGTCAATGTGACGAAACTCCAGTTTCAAGATAAAAGTTACACTCCACACAGGTCCACATTTCTCTCTCTCAGTCTCTCTTACTCCCAATCAATTATTCACTCATTCTCTCTCTCTAAATATATACACACCCTATCTTACACCCCCTCTCTGTTCCCTTGATCAATTTCTCTCTCGCTCTCTCTCTCTCGCTCTCAGTCTCTCTTTCCCCTACTCATCACTCAATTAAGTCTTTCTCTAAAATATTCCTTATCTCCCTCTCTCCCTCTCTCTCTCTCTGAGAGACATTCCTCGCTTCAGTCATTCATTTTTTCCGTCCGTAAGACTGGCATGTTTCGACACCATTGGACCTCAAATCTAAAATTCAGCATACAGTTAGATGTCCCAAAAACCTCGTACCATGCCGAAAATTGGGTCAATAACACTTTGTTCTTTCGAGATATTAAGGAAAAACCTCAATAATTTATTAAATTATAAATTCACACTTCAGGACTGCCTAATATCAAAACCATTCATCTGGTTTTCTTCATATTTACCATAAATATTCCTCTATATAGTTTCTATGTACATGCTTGAAATTAAGTCAGTATTATTAAATTTTAAAAAGTTATGGGCCAAAACATTATGGACTTTGTAAAAAAATCAGGAAAGATATTTGGTCTTTTAAGACCAAAAGTGCCAAAGGTAATACAACTTTAATTAATCAAAATTTAATTGTATACCAAACATTAGATCCAAATCTGTTAATTTTTTTTAAATATTGGCAAAATTATAAAATTGGTACCTTAAATTTCGCCCAAGTTTTTCCATGGCACATTTTTTTCCTATTAATGCTGTGGATTTAATTTTCAAGGCATGTTTTTGTTAGCATTTCCACTGTTAACTCCAAAAATTTGAATCCAGTTGATCAAAAACTGTAGATTTTATTCAAGTTTTCAAGCACCATGTCACATATTGTTTACATCAAGCTAGTGTTATGCAGTTTGCTAGAGCTCAGCTCCCCAGCTTCAGCTCTCAGTTCCTTAATTTGGCATACAGTTAGATGTCTCCAGAATCCCCTTCCATGCCAAGAATTTGGTCACTAGGACTTTATTTTTTCTAGGTATTAATGAAAAACTTCATTTTTACCATTAAAAACCCATTGTTTCACTTTAAGACTGCCTAATATCAAAACCACTGATCTGACTTTGATCATATATAATATACATATTTTTCTATACAGTCGCTATGCACATGCCAGAAATGATGTCAGTATTGCGTAATTGTTTTTAGTTATGGGCCCAAACATAATGCACTTTTTTTTTAAAATCAAGAAATATATTTACTCCCTTAACAAGAGGATTGCTGAAGCTAGAGATTTTTTTGTCAGGGATATAACATTATTTAATCAAGATTCAATTGAATACCCTAAATTAGTTCTAAATTTTTTTTATTTTATAAGTTATTAGTATAAATATAAAATTAGTACCTTAAATTTTACCCAACTTTGACCATGGCCTGAGAGCACTGTTGATATAATTTTCATATCATGCACACATAAGGATTTCATCTTTGTAGTTTAGAAAGCTGAAAGAAATTGGCAAAATATTTTAGCTTTTATTAATGTTTTTATGAGACCATGTTAGACCCAGGCTCTACATAGACCCTCTTGAGTCACCTGTATGTTGACCTAGTTGACCTTTCATCAAATTATGCGTGCTTGAGGCGAGGTATACACTGGGGCAGCCAGGCAGCTAATGCCCAGACACAATTGATCCAGGTGTCCAACCCAACTCATCTAGTAGTTGTTTTGAAAAACAACATAACAACAAACAATAAATTAATAAATTTTTATTGGTTTTTAATAACAAATTAAAGAAAAATTAATAGAAAAGGAATTTGTTAGTTGATGAGTAACAGAAAATTAACTTGCAGTTACTGATGATGTAAGAATCTTGTATGGATGGATAGAATGTCAATGTTATTCGAAATAACACTATGCAGTCACCTTTGGTATTTTTCAGTTCAATTTTAATGATAAAAAAATAAATCATATTATTCATTACTAATCATTAGGGATAATATTAGGGAAATTAATGATAGACAAAGATGCAGTTGAAAATATTAATCTAGATTCCTACTGTGTCTAGTGTGTAGATTAATGTGAAAGTAGTCCAAAGTGAATATATTACATTTATTTTTTAGCGAACCTATGACAAGTGGCGCCACCTACATTCATGTTTACTCTGCAGACATCCAAGCTCATATCTCGGGAACCGTTTGACTGATTGGGCCAAAAGTTTACATGTGTATAGATCTCACATAGCTCTTCATCATAGGCAAAACCAGCAGTGCCACCTGCAACCACTTATGCACAGCATCCATCTGTTCATCTGCCTTGGGATAAAATCACTCATATCTCAGAATTGGTTTGACTTATCCACCTGAAATTTTGCAGGTTTATACATCCTGAACAGCTTTCTCGATTTCATGACAGGTGGTGCCACCTACATTCACATTTACTCTGCAGACATCCAAGCTCATATCTTGGGAACTGTTTGACCGATTTGCCCAAAATTTTGCATGTGTATAGATCTCACATAGCTCTTCATCATAGGCAAAACTGGTGGCGCCACCTGTAACCATATATGCACAGCATCCATCTGTTAATCTGCCTTGGCGTAAAATCACTCATATCTCAGCAGTGGTTAGACATATCCACCTGAAATTTTGCAGGTTTATACATCCTGGAAAGCTTTCTCGATTTTATGACAGAAGGCGCTACCTACATTCAGGTGTACTCTGCAGACATCCAAGCTCATATCTTGGGAACAGTTTGACTGATTGGGCCAAAATTTTGCATGTGTTTAGATCTCACATAGCTCTTCATCATAGGCAAAACCGGTGGTGCCACCTGCAACCACTTATGCACAACGTCCATCTGTTCATCTGCCTTGGGATAAAATCACTCATATCTCAGAATTGGTTTGACTTATCCTCCTGAAATTTTGCAGGTTTATACATCCTGGACAATTTTCTCAAATTTATGACAAGTGGCACCACATACAGTCACGTTTACGCTGCAGACATCCATGCTAATATGCAACACACCTCACTCTATTCCCCTTGCCACTTAATCCATGCCGCACTTCACCCGTCCCACTCTGATTTCTGCAGATACACATAGTCGCTTGTCGACTACCCATATTCTAGTTTTAAAATGTCCTAGTCTGAAACTTGCAGGTCTGAAATGTCCATTTTGCTGAAATCATAATGACTAAGGTAGATATGCAGGACTTAAAAAGGATCAATATTAAATTTAAAAAATAAACCTCTATTCATACTCCCAAACTTTGCAAAGGTTCGCATTAGGCCTGTAGGCCTTGTTTTAATATAAATAAAAGCCATAAAACCAGGTAATTATGATCATTATTCAAATTTGGGAATTTAGTATATTCTGGATTCTCAACATCATTGTTTGGCTAAAACTGAATAAATACTAGACATGGTGTGAATGCTTTGCTAATGTATTTGAATACGAATATGATTATGTACTGCATTTTATTGCATAAGAATGGGAATTCAGGTAAAAATGAAAGTATTTGAATACCAGTGCAGATACTTTCAAAATGTATTCATGAATGCATTCATGAATATATTCTATAATATTATTTTAATATTAATTTTTTAGCGAACCTGTGAGCTTATGCGATGGTGCGGCATCGTCCCTCGTGTGTCGTGCGTCGTACGTTGTGAGTTGTGCGTTGTCTGTACATTAACCATAGCCATCTCAAAAACTGCAGGAGCTAGCATCCCCAATTTTTTTGCAAAAAATCAGTCATCCAAAAAACTATATCGGATTTTGTCTTTTTTTTTCTAACTGCATTTTCTTAGATTTTATAGGGACAAAGCTAAAAAAAGCTTTAAAAATCTTCTTCTCCGAAACTGTCCAGCCAAATTGTCCAATATTTCACAGAAATGATCCCTTGAACCATCTTTCTCAAGTTTGTTCGAATGGTTCCAGTTTGAAGATTTTTGGCCGAGTTACAGGAGGTTGAACTTTGTTAACTGTGCAAAAGAGCATATTAAAATTTAAATCTCAGAAACAGCTGAAGATATCATCACCAAATTTTATGCCAATGTTGGTCACATAGGTCATATCTGAAATTGAGGTATTGGTGGCGCCACCTGCATCGGCCTTTTTTGTACGGGGTCATTAGTGCCTGTATCACACTAAGGGCTACAAAAAAACTTCTTCTCTGAAACCATATGGCCAAAATGTTTAATATCGCACAAAAGTGATCCTAGGGTAGTGCTTTCTGAAGTTTGTTCAAAAGTTCTCTTTTCAGTGACTTTTGGCTAAGTTATGGGAAGCTGAATTTAATCATATGCCATAACAGCCCATTTTAGCTCAGTGGCTACAAAGATCTTCTTCTCAAAAGCCACTGAGCCAAATTCTTAATCTCACACATTAATTATCCTCAGATGTTGATAATTCAAGTTTGTTCAAATGGTTTTGGTTCAGTGCTTTTTGGCTGAATTACGGGAAGCTTAACTTAGCCAGTTTGCTGTATCTTCCTGTATGAGTTAAAACTTGCGAAACATTTTTTGACTGATGCCACTAAAGCCAGTTTGTTAAATAATTACAAGAATAATCCCTACAAGAATTGTTATAATAATTGTCATTAATGGTTCCATATGAATGATTTTTGGCTGAATTATGGAGATTGAATTAAGTCATTTTACCATATATGTTAGCTTTGTGATGCTGTTACATCTAGCCTGGCACCAGTTTATCAGCATCTATTACATCATGCCACTAGACATGTAGATTTCAGGTTATATTTGGTTAATATTGACAAGAAAGTTTTTTTTAAAAGCTTTTAAAAAAATTAGTTTCATGATTTTAAGTTATTCATCATACCAGGCAATGTTACAATCGTGGATATTCAGCTCTCTTTGGCTATTTAAAGACAACTGTACGTGGATTATAAATTATTGGTATCCCTACTCAACTTAATTCAAGAATTTGGCATCAATGATATATATCTGTATTTTAATTTTGAATTCAGTATACATCTGTAATGATTTTACATATATTCATGATTTCTTTTTTATAAAAAAGTCAGCTGAAAAGCATTTTGTATTGGGAAAATAAATTTTCAAAGTTATTTCAAGTAGGGACCACTTTTGTGTACAAATGGCAGCACTTGGTTTACCATTGACAGATTGCCAGTGCCTTGATGTTGGCCATTAGCCAGAATGATGTCAGCTCTATAAATTGTTTTGGCACAGTGCCAGGATTGAAAGAAGTGCAGCCAGGTATAGGTCAAGAGTTCACTCAGTGCAGTAGCTGCATTCTATTTATAGCTTTGGCAGACTGCTCATTGCATCATATTTGGCACCAAAGTTCAGACTGAATCTATTTATAGCTTTGGCAGACTGCCAACTGTGTCAGATAATGCAACAGGTCAAGAGTTCACTCAGTGCAGCCAGGTACAGGTCAAAAGTTCACTCAGTCTAGCCAGGTGCATGCCAAGAGTTCACTCAGTGCAGCGGCTTGAGGCAGCAACTTGTCACAGGTCACTCGGGGGCAACTGCCTTACCCCCCCCCCTAAGTCTTGTCAGCCCAGTGCATCAAACTCTGGGGAAGGTTGATGTATTGAACTGATTCCTGTCTATGCGTCTTTGATGGTATTCTCTTTTACAAGACAGGTGGTGCCACCTACATTGACTTTTGCAGTGTATGCGCCTGCTTATTTCTACAGAGGAATTTGATACATCAGCCTAAACTAGGCTATGTTTATACATATTGGGTAGCTTTATAGTGTACAAGACTGGTGGCGCCACCTACAATAATTTTTGCACAGTGTATGTCTCTGTTTATTTCACAGGAGGGGTTTGACATATCAGTCTGACATTGGGCATATGTATATATCTCTTCGTTGTATATAAGACTGGTTGTGCCAGCTACAATCATTGTATCCGTCAAAACAGAGTTTTGCGGATACTATGTTTTCAGTTGGATGCCGACGCTGCCGCCATCGCTGCCTAAGTTTCTGGAGAACTCCTCGATAACCGCTGGGCAATATTTTTTAAAATTCGGAATTATGATCGGTCACATGTATACTGCTGCGCCCTCATTTTTGGTTGACCTCTGGCCTTTCCTCTCTGTCCAGCGTCAATTTGTGCGTCTGTTTCCACTTTATAACATACACTAAAAATGATGCGCCACCTGCAACCATTTTTGCACAGCGTCATCTGTTTATCTGCCTTGGGATAAAAACACATATCTCTGCATTGGTTGGACTTATCCACCTGAAATTTTGCATGTGTATACATCCTGGACAGCTTTCTTAATTTTATGACCGGTGGCACCACCTACATTCACGTTCAAGCAGCAGACATCCAAGCTCATATCTCGGGAACCGTTTGACCAGTTGGGCCAAAAATTTGGCATGTGTATAGATCTCCCATAGCTCTTTATCATACACAAAACTGGGGGTGCCACCTGCAACCATTTTTGCACAGCATCCATCCGTTCATCTGCCTGATAAAATCACTCATATCTGGGCAGTGGTTTGACTTATTCACGTGATATTTTGCAGGTTTATACATTCTTGACAGCTTTCTTGATTTTATGACAGGTGGTCCCACCTACATTTATGTATACGCTGCAGACATTCAGGCTTATATCTCAGGACTGGTTTGACATATCCCCCTGAAATTTTACATGTTTATAGATCTCACATAGCACTTAATCATACACAAAATTGGTGGCGCCACCTGCCACCATTTTTGCACAGCGTCCATCTGTTTTTCTGCTGTGGGCTAAAACCACTCATATCTCAGTAGTGGTTTGACTTATCTGCCTAAAATTTTGCATGTTTATACATCTTGGACAGCTTTCTGGATTTTGTGGTAGGTGGCGCAACCTACATACACATTTCGGGTGCAGACATCCAGGCTATTATGCAACACACCTCACTCTATTTCTCCTTGCCACTCAATCCATGCCTCACTTTACCTTTCCTACTCTGATTTTTGTGGATACACGTAGTCGCTTGTTGACTACCCATATTCTATTTTTTGTGTTGTGTGCACCCATGCCAGAATTTCAGCAGTGATGTTTGTTTAATTGTTTCTTGTTCTAAGTGTTTAGTACTTGCATTGTTCATATACATGTTACACATGTTCTTGAAAAGTAATGGTCCAGCATTGAAGCATTATACCTGGTGTAATCTCATTGCACTGGTTTGCATTAGGCCTGAAGGACTTGTTTTTAATAAAAATTATATTTGCACAATATTTGTTATTAAATTTTAATAAATAGATAAACTCTTATTATATGTGCTGCTTATAAGGTATATCGCCAAGTCAAAATCTGTGTGACAGTAGCACTCCATTTGTTGATAAAATAAATGAAATCAGTTCTCTTCCCTGCCTTGAAAGATACTATCAAAATCATACATAAGCTAAACACCAACAACTCATAATAAAGCTTATATTTATTACCACACAAAACCAGCATGTGCATCATTCCCAAATCATATTTATTATCATATATAACAGCTGAGCGCCGTGACCCATGGGTCCTTTGTTTTCAGTGACTGACGCAATGTGGAGTCCATAGATTGCACCTGCAGTTAACTGTGATTATAACACTCCATACACAACTGTGAGATTTAACATATATCCACTGATTAATGTTCAGTACATTTACCTGTATTGCATATTTGACCATTATAAAACATTACTGTTCTGTTCTCAGCCCTATTTTGCACCAAGGAAGTTAAATTATGAACATAGTAGTACACAGGCATAAAGCCTTATACAGGAATGCCACCAAATGCAAGATGTCTACCGGGGCTGTTAATGCTGCAATTCTCTCCAGACAAATGATATCAGTTGTTGATGTTACCGGTGCTTCATGCTTCCAGAATCGTTAAATTTTTTATTACAGGCCTTTCGAAATACAACATTATGTGAACATTGGTTTGTTTAAACCATAGGAAATATTTTTATTCAATTTCCTTTCTAAGAGTAACAGATCATATCGTGCTATAACCCCAGTTAGCCCTTTGGAGGGCTGGCGACGCAACAGAAATCTGAAACCTGTTGCCTCGCCTTCGGTGACTATGGTTGAGCGGGTTTCCTTGTCATGGCGGGTGTTCATCTCGGCTTTGTTGCAGATGAGCTGATCTATGTATTTTGCTTGGTATCAGTGACCCAGTTAAATTCAGATTATAGTTGCACCCAACCACAAAAATATGTCAAAATAAATAAGAATAATATTTATATCATGGATTCATATAATTATAATTTAACCTTTTGCTTTAGTAACCTTTACGTATACACATGGAATACGGAATACCACAGATAGCTCCCTTGTTGAAGAAATATCCAAAAGGCCAAAATATGCGCCATTAAACTTGTTTACCATGAATAAATTTTTCCTGCAAATGTGATTTTCAGCTTACACGCCTGTTAAGTTTTCTGATGCCTTCTCATTCGAAAACGCACATAAATAAATTAATAACAATATAGGAATGAGTAAACTTTTTTAATGTACCCAGCAGGCATCTTTCTAGGGATATCTATGTAGAGTTATATGCCAAATTGTTTCAACAAAAGATAAAATCAAACAATTGGAGTTATTTATTTAGAAAAATAAAAAAAATATATATATATATTTTTAATGTAAACTAAGTATGAAAGTTGTTCCGTTTGGATGACTCGGATTATAGTCCGTTTCATCCCCTCATGTCCACCTGTTTTTTGCTATGAAATTTTTATTTGTTACATTTCAAGGGAAACAATTATAGTGTAGAGGAGAGGATTACAGAACCTAATTTTCAACTAGGTAACTAAATTCCTACCTTATTCCCTATTTGAGTAACATAATTTTTCTGAAAATATGAGAAATCAGTCTACATGTTACAACATATCTACCCACTTATGGCGGTCAAGGTCATTTGTCACATGCAAAAACAGCCTCAACTGACAGCTGCTGATTGGATGATCTCATGTAAATATAACCAGCTAAAACAAAGATGGCTACTTATAAAGGGACACACAATATCTGCCAGATCATGATAAAGAGACTAAAATGTTGTGAAACATGAACAGGGGATTTATTGTAAAATCCTTAACTGCCATATTAGGTTGTCACTTCCATATGTTGTTTACTTTGAAAATATTGAAAAATATAAACTTTTAAGTAAATCATCTACAAAAAACAGGTGGATAGCAGGTGGTGAAATGGACTTTAGTTAGCACCAGTGCCAGGAAACCCGTTTCCTGATATAAAGCCATTCGTCTGAAGCCCGAGTCGTTTCAACGGGACGTCAATTTTTGGGTTCCTCTCAACGGACTTCGTCTCAGAAGGGGGGCACCTATCTAAAGTGTGTGTAAATATAGATATATATATATGTGTATATATATATATATGTTTTAATATATATATATATATAATATATATTTATAATATACATATAAATACATAAATGATATAATGTTATGTAACATAAGAAACCTAGAAACAAGATAGAACTAGAACGATTTTTTTTTTACAGTTATAATATCATTATCATTATTGCACCCTCAGAAATTTAGTAAGTCACACCAGAGCAGGTGTCAATTGACTGTTTACTCTCATAATTACCTTTTCCTAATTTACCTTTGTCCATGCATCTTTCATGGCTTTTGCATACACAAGACTGGTGTTGCCACCTAAAATGATTTTTGCACATTTCCACAGTGTATGTCCCTGCTTATTTCTCAGGAGGGATTTGATATATTAACCTAATATTGGGCATAAGTATACAACTCGGATAGCTTTGTTGTATACAAGACTGATGGAGCCAGCTACAATAATTTTTGCAGAGTGTATGTCTTTGCTTATTTCTCAGGAGGGATTTGATATATTAATATTGGGCATAAGTATACAACTCGGATAGCTATGTTGTATACAAGACTGGTGGAGCCAGCTACAATAATTTTTGCAGAGTGTATGTCCTTGCTTATTTCTCAGGAGGGATTTGATATATTAACCCAATATTGGGCATAAGTATACAACTCGGATAGCTTTGTTGTATACAAGACTTTTTGCAGAGTGTATGTCCTTGCTTATTTGCAGGAATGATACACACATCTATGATCAGGGTTGGGTTTTATCTGGATAAACCTTTTTAATCCAGTTTTATCCTGAATCAAACTAAGACTCAACTTGTATCAATTAAAAAAATTATTATAAATGCTATTCTGGATAATAAAGGTCAGAGGGTTTATTGTATCTGCCAAAACAGAGTTTTGCGGATACTATGTTTTCAGCCCACCGCCACCGCGGCTTAGGTGACCGGAGAACTCCTCTGTAACCGGGATTATGTTCGGGTCACATGTGAACTTCTGCGCTCCGATTTTGTTTTGACCTCTGACCCTTCCTCTGCCCTCTGCCTCCATTTGTGCATGTTTCCACACATAAACCCACATATCTCGGGAACCGTTTGACCGATCAGGAAAACAAATTTGCACAAATGTAGCCCTTGGAGAGCTTTATAACATACACAAAAAATGGTGACGCCACCTGCAACCATGTTTGCACAGTGTCCATCTGTTCGTCTGCCTTGGGTTAAAATCATTCATATCTCTGCAGTGGTTTGCCTAATTCATCTGAAATTTGGCATGCGAATACATCCTTGATAGCTTTCCTGATTTTATGACAGGTGGCACCACCTACATTCACGTTTAGGCTGCAGACATCCAAGCTCATATCTTGGGAACAGTTTGACCGATTGGGCAAAAATTTTGCATGTGTAGTACTTGCATTGTACATATAAATTCACACGTACTTGAAAACTAAGGGTCCATTATTGAAGCATTATACCTGATGAATATCCCATTGCACAGGTTCACATTAGGCTTGCAGGCCTTGTTATATATATTTGCCATTTAATTACCAAGTTACTTTGCAAGAGGGGTATTGTCCATGCCTGCACTTACCAGGAATTGCTAGTAGCATTTACTGGCCACACATTTACTGGCCAATCCTCTGTACCAACCATGGAGAAAATAAATTCTTTTTAGAGGTTATGATAAAATCATGAAAAATTGATTTGCTGACAGTGTGGAAACCCACTGAATCAATGTACCATATGTACATATATATATGTACCTGTTAGCATTCAAAATTTGAACATAATTGGATGAACAGCTCATTAAACATGTCACTTCAGATTTGATGTTTCACTCTATGTTGTGATTTGAGTTAAAATTAAGTTGTTTGATATGAAAGGTTGAACTGACAGCTGACATTTATGTGGCTGCTTTAACTCTGCAGTCATACATCTTACTTGAAGATAAACCTGATAAAAAAAATTTCAGCTGAACCTGTTTCAACTCATTATAAAGTGTTTAAAGAAAATTACCTAGTATGCCATTTTTAGCTCAACTGACCATATGTCATCTGAGCTATTGTGATCACCCTTTGTCCGTTGTCCATCTGTTGAGTCATCCATCCATTAACAAGGCACAAATCGTAACCTTTTGAGGTAGGTCCTTGGTAAATCTCCTTCTATACAAAAAATAACATCAATGTGTCCTACATTTTGTGAGTTACCTGTGTTTTTGTATTTGTAGCACCAAAAAATCTTGCACCTAGACTTGTGTTAGTGTTCTGGGCTGCAAAACAAAAATTTTGCACATAGCCTTAAAACATTCTGCATCAACTGCACATATAACATTGCAAAAAATGAAGAAAATCAGCCTAGCCAGATCATCTGAACTGTTGCAGACACAATTGCAAAATTTAATGTTTTTGGCTGTTGATGTGTGAAATTCATACTTAAGATAAAATAACTCAATGATGAATACATGGATTTTTCCATATATTAAACATATTGAGCTGTGCAAGACTGGTGGTGGTGCCATATACATTTTCTTTATTTTTATGCATTTTGAATATCATTTTTGAGAATTAAAAAATATGGGTAGAGATATCACAGTTGTAGCCCAGCAAATGAATTCTTTAATTTAATGCACAGATTGAAATAACATGCATCATTAAGACATTCCTGTATCACCATGGAAAATCTGAAGAAAATCCAGTTGACAGATTCTCCACCACTACAACTGACAAAATTGTAAAAATAATAAAATGACAGCAGTCCAAGTTGACAGAACTTCTCAGTGTCTCACTGGGTCATATGAGTACTACTAATAGTTGTGAATGTTGGGCCAAATTGTCATGCTAGTCAGCTGAGTAGCATGACCCGTGGGTCACGTGTTTATCAACTTTCACCCCAGTTCATGTGTGTTTGTGTGCTTGTTTTCAACCTAACTCATGCAATCATGAACAGATCCTCATGACATTTTCCGGGCGTTTCGGGAATGGGCCAGCAAAACAATTACATTTTGGTGTTGATCTAGCACATGATCCAAATTCAGGAACATCAACAAGGAATATTCACAAATGTATGTTTCCCTTATGCACAAATGAACTTGGGAATATGGGATAAATAAGTTACTTGGAGCATCCGACAATAGGGACCCCCACATGGCAGAGGTTTGCATTTCATGGAATGCAGATTTCTAGTTTTACATGTTTGTAAACTAAACAGGAAAATATCAGAAGAAGACTGTTGGAAAGATCAGCTGCGAGTCTCTGGTAGCTGCAGTCTGTCAATTGGTTGATCACACTCAAGACATGGATGCACTTGTTGGTGAGGTGAGTATGAATAAAGGTAGCATTCTGTATATGTGTATGCAGTATGTATGGGTTACGTATGTGGATGCAGATAGAGGTCACACATTGTATCCCCAGACAAAGTCAGGATACTATGGTTGTGCCACCGCAGCCGCAGAGATTTAGTTTGCCCACGATAACTCTTTACCAAACTTGACATGTGCATAGATTTGGGTGAGAGGACAAAGCCTATTTAAAATGGGGACATGACCTTAACCAGGAGAGTGACCTTGACCTTGAATAGATCCATTTTGGGGGGAAAATCACACAAATTCTTAAATATCTCAAGAAATCTTGCATGGATTGATCCAAAAATCAACTTGACCGTCGATCTTAGATAGTGATGTCATGTACCAGAAACTGGTGGTCACCTGTTATTCTTTTACTTGTTTTCGTGCCATTTAATACCCCCATCATTGCCACTTAACAGTACTGTGAGCATTATAAGTAAAAAACTAAGGACAGATTTCTTTCATATTATGGGTTTACATAGACATGGGTTATGAGATGCTGTATGTAAATTTAAATTGGGTTCATGGCCTTTCCTATAAGAGTGGCCTTGACCTTAAATATTGCCATATATGGTGAAAATCACACAAAATCATAAATATCTCAATAAGGGATACATGGATAGGTCCAAAAATCAAATAGACCGAAGATCTTGGATAGCTTTGTCTTTTGCGGAAGACAGGTGGCGCCAGCTTCTGTCTATCTTGTTTTTGTGCTTTCTAATACCCTTTCATTGCCACTTGACAATATTGTGAGCATTAAAGTCTTATGGACAAAAATCTTATGGACAGATTGGGCTGAAATTGTGCATTTACATTGATCTTGGATACCTCCTTCTTGTATTCAAGACTGGTGGTGCCATCTGCAATCTTTTGCCTTGGCGTCCATCTGTACATGTGCTTTCATGAAAAATGCTCATATCTCGGGAGTGGTTCAAGATATTGGTCAGAAATTTGACGTCCATCCATCTTGGAAAGTTTTCTCGTAAACTAGACAGGTGGCGCCACCTACCTTCCCTTTTTGTAGAATAAATTAATGCCTTTTTCTGAGGAGTAATTTGCCCTATTTGCCTGAAATTGTGCATATCCTTAGATCTTGGGCTCCTCTATCTTTTACTTTAGACTGGTGGCGCCATCTGCAATTGTTTTGCCATTGCGTCCATATGTACATGTGTTTTTTGTGAATATTGCTTTTATCTCTGGAGGGGTTCAAGGTATTTGTCTGAAATTTGGCATGTCCATCCATCTTTGAAAGTTTCTCATAGACCAGACAGGTGGCGCCACCTACCTTCCCATTGTAAAATAAATTAATGCTCTTCTTAGGAGGGGTGGGCTGTATTGGTCTGTAACTGTGAATTAACCATAGATCTTGGCCTCCTCCGACTGTATGCAAGACTGATGGCGCCATCTGCCATTTTTTGTGTGATGTCCATCTGTACATTTGTTTTAGATGAAAATTGCTAATTACTGAGGAGTCCTTCAATGTGTTGGTCTTCAATTTGGCATGTCCATCCATCTTGGAGAGTTTTCTCGTCAACCAGACAGGTGGCCCCACCTACCTTACCATTTTATAGTATAAATTTATCCCCTTTTCATCATAGTGGTTATATATGGTTATATATGGTTATATATTTGGTGTAAAATATTGATTCTCAAGTTGATAGATGTTCCATAGTCACTTGCCAAGTGTCAGTACATGTATATGCTGCTGAAGAGGGGGGGGGGGGCTTAATTGTCTGGCCATACTATGGCACCTGCTGTGCCAAGAAATATCTAGTTTCAAATACGTACTGTATACACATAGTAACTGCATGCATATATGGAAATATAGCTTTACACTGTTTTTGCACAGGTTTCTGTTATAATTTTGTTCACCTGGCACATTCTTTGTTTATTTGAACAAGAAGATTGTAGATGTAAACATCTTAATTCAGACTTAGTATAGTCAAGTAGTCAAGGATTCTATTCACCCAAGATATAAAAAATAATATTTTCTTTAACTCGGTTATCAGGCAACTTTTGAGGAAAATCAGGCTGTATCTATCATAAGAGTTGTGATCCACAGCTCATGTTAAAGCTGTACCATTAGACTGGTTGTGTTTTCACCCTTTATACAGTTTTGATTTTTATACGGCAGTCATATGACGGGAGTTTTATGGTATACCCACCATCCGTCAGTCCCCTAACCAGCATTTCCTTACAGGGTCTTTGATGAATTTTCACCATACTCACCATAACTACTCACCAACAAATTAACTCGCCCAAGTTTGATTACATGGGCAAAATCCATGCATATTTAAAAAGGTCACAGGTCACTAGGCTACATTGTTATGTTGCCATGATAACTGACAGTAATATGAAGGATTTTGATAAAAACTCATCAGAAATTATATTCAATAAAATATCTTACCTAAGTTCAATTTCCAGCAAAATCCACTCATATTTAACGAGGTCAGAGGTCACTGAACTTTAAAGGGACCATGGTGACTTAACAAAAATCCTATGGATTTTCATGAAACTTATTATACATATTTACCAATAGTTTCTCACCTCATTTAAATTCCTCAGCAGATTTCACACATATTTAATGAGGTCAGAAGTCATAAGACATAAGACGGGCATATTATGCACATTTGCGGTGCTCTTGTTGATATTGATATTAATCAATAGCATTTGTCTTAAAGTTGATATTTGTATCTGCCAAAATAAAGTTTCATCACTCATATCTCAGCAGTAGTTTGACTTATCCACCTGAAATTTTGCATATGAATACATCTTGGATAGTTTCTCATTCAAATAACAGGTGGCACCACCTACAATCATGTTTACATGGTAGACATCCATGCTAATAGGCAACACATCTCACTGTATTTCCCTTTGCCACTCAATCCATGGGTCACTCCACCATTCCCATTCTGATTTTGGCAGGTACACGTAGTAGCTTGTCGACTTCCCATATTCTACCGGTAATTCATTTTGTATTTGTAAGATGGAAAATGTGTTGCACACTTTGTAGAATTTTTTAGAACATTTGTAGAACATTTTTTTCAATTTTTTTGTAAAATTCCACTTTCTTTGCCTGTTTTCAGTGTATATGTAGAAATTCCTCCATGAATTGTCCCAAAATCTTGTGCTTTCTTTGATATCAGACAGTTGAAGATCAGATTTCTCAGGCATTATTGATGTTTCATGACTTTAATGGTTTGATTAGATGCATGTCATTATCTGTGTTTACTAAATTAAAGGTATATATGTATTATGAGACTTTGGATTGAGTCAAATCATTTAGATACAATTAAAATAACAAATTGGCAATAATTTAAAAAGGTAACTTTAAATTATCATTTTGCATATGGTTAGGTTAAGTTTTAGGTAGACATATGCTCTCAGTGTCACAGATAAGTTTTACAATTGAGCATTTTTACCTGTGGGACACTTTATTTTTTTAAAAAGATTGTTCAAATTTTAAGGCTGCTGTTGATGAGAGAACAGACTGTTCAAAAATCAGGACATATGATGAAGAATCTGACACCCAGAATTCCCCAGGAGGTGAGAGACAAGATTCAGATTTATTTTATTGATTAGGAGTTGATGCAGGTCACTTGCTCTTTGAATGCTCCATTGTTACAAGCCTTCTTGTAATGAGATCCCTTACTCGCATTGGTACACCTGAACTACATCATAAATTATTTTAAAGGCTGTGGGTAATCTGTGGAGTAAAGGCTGTTGTAAAGGGAAGAGTAGTCTGGGATTCCCATCTGGGTTTCCCTGGAATTCCTACCCTTGGAAATACTGCCTCCTAGGAGTGACTGAAATAAAGCAATATTCTGTATTTATGTACTTTCTTAAATGGAGAGGGAAAATTGATGTCAAGGTTTCAGCTTTTTAAATTCAGGAAAAGCATTAAGGCCATTCATTACTATAAAAAATTTTATGTTGGTACACTGCTTATTGAGTTTTCACATAGTAAAATGCATCTCAGCTCAGCTTTAAAAGAAAGCAAATTATTTTGCCATAAAAAAAGACAGTTTTGTCAGACACTTTGTTGGTATTCTTCATTTTTGTACTTTATGGCCAATGAACTGTGAGAGTAAAGTCAAGAACGTTTTGAGAATCTTATAGTTATTTATCAAGGAATGTTGACCTGCCATAATTAACACAGCTTTTCCATCCAGGAGTTCAAGAACAGGTAATATGCTTGTAAATGCAAAGGCAGTAGCTCACCACAAGACCAAACAGTTCATTTTTTTAAGTGCAAAATAATATTACTGGTGTTCATGGATGTTATCCTTTATGTATAAAAATTTTAAAAAAATATTTGCTGGTGTACTTCAAGCTCAAAGAACAATCTTATAAACAGGAATTTATTTAAAAAACAGGATTTTTAACATGCTGGGTAATAATGTCAGACTGATAAACAGGATATATCACTAGAATTGAGTGTGAAATATGGTCAATTAAGCTCTCTCTGATTGATGCCATTATTATAATCACTGTTTTGCATTGCCAATTATCCAGACCACTCTTCAATTAGCAGGATCTCATTTTAGACAGTTACACAGAATCTTTTGTCAATAAATAGAATTTGGGTACCTTTTTGTCCTCAGGGCTGTCAGATTAGATGGCCCTTTCTCTAACTAATTGTTACAGTCTGGTAAATCTTTTTTTTCCTGGGAACAATTAATTTAGGGTTTACCAGGCTGTACCAGGTTTAGTTTTACTTAGCAATCAGTGTTAATTATAACAGTGCTAATAATGAATACTAATAATATAAAATAATACAAGAAGGTTTCTGATTTAACATGACATTCGGTCTTGCTGAATCTCAAAGTCATAGCTGGTTAATCTGCCAAAAACAAGTACAGTTGCACTTGCAGTTAATGTATACTCCATTCACCCTCTTTCTTTGCAAAAGTGAATAAAAAATAGAATGTTTGTAGGAGCATTTGGCTAAATGGGTGTGTACAGAGGGAGAGGTGTGAAAAAATCAAATTTATATCCTTGAAAAGGCATGAAAATGAAATCCAAATTTGATAAGAACCCTTTAACAGAAGATCACATTTCTTGGAATAGCCATTCCAGTATAGATATTAATATGTTTTAATTTTAAAAAATCCATGTAAGCCCTCAAGAGGCATGAATGTAAACTAGACAGTTCACATAGAGTCCTCAGTTCTGTTTCGTGAATTGAACAGTTTAGTGCTTGGAGGAACATTGGTTAAACATAAAGACATCCATAAGTTAACATGGAACGCACTAAATGGGGAGGATGTTGCAGTAAATTAGAATATAGGAGCTCACTGATAGATACAAAATTTATGGAAGGAGTAGCCATCATCAGTGACCATCATTTGTTAGCAGCAAAGGTGTCTTTAAAATTAACAAGAGAGCTCTAGAAAACAAACAAACAAGAAACAATAGATTTATTGCTTTATAACAATTTGAGGCAGACACCCATTTTGACAACATCAGGAAAGTAGAAGAAAACAATAGTAAGTTTAAGGAGACATAATAACACATCTAAGTTAGGTTTAATAAGAAGGAAGAAGAATTCCTAGGTGAATTACCATCCATTTTAAACATTTTTAGTTCCTTTTTTAGTTGAGAATGATAGACTACAGCTCTCAGCATGATACTCATTGGTGCAGAAATTGTATCATTTAGACCTGGGCAACTCAAACAAAATATAATGACAGAATCTTGTAAATTCTACTTTGCAAACCCATAAATTAGTTAACTCTGACCTCTGTTTATAGGGCTTGACATTGACTTTTGAAATTACTTGCCTACCAAAAGAAACATCAAGCTTTTACTTTCCATACATTATTTTTACTTATCCAGTAAATCACTGATTGCAGCCACAATAATGAAAAGTGGGCTTCACATGATTGTTTAGCAATAATAGACATGTTCAAAATGATTTTTGTTAATAATATTTCTCTTTAGCATATGCACATATAAAGATGCAGGTAATTTAAGAAACAGGTATTAAAATACCATTTCATTTCTTCGAGAAAGAAAATGGCAAACTTAGATAAGTTAAGATGAAGGCCTTTGTGTAAAGGTTAATGTTGGAACCACTTGCCCAGTCAGGCAAGTAGCAGGCAACTTTTGGTTGCCCTACCACCATATTCCTGAACTTCAACTTGCCCTTGACAAGCTGTTAACATTTAATATCAATCCCTGGTTTATGTGCTTGTTGCCTTTAGTAGTGTATAAGATTTAGCAGAGTAACATGACCAATGGGCTTCCTGTTTCAAAACAACAGTTTGGGAATGTCATTGTCAATATGTATTGCCTTCTATCACTGCAGGCCATCCTACTTGTAGCTGTATCACTGTACAGAGCTGGTAATCTTAAAAAGCCACCACCCCATACCCTGCAAGACCATCCAGGCTGCACGTGAGGAGTTTTAATGAAAGAGTACATGTTAATGTTCAAACTATTTGTAAATCCCAAATGGTAACCACCACAATTTCTTGTGTCTTGCATGGCTTTGCTTTCATTCACATTTATAATCCTTTTGATATGTGCTCCTGTATGTGGTCAGTAATGCAATTAACATAGTCATCTGTGCTATAGTCCGGATGTCCGTCCTGATTTACGTCCGTAAGACTGGCCATTTTGACACTATTGGACCTATGAATCTTAAATTCGTCATACAGTTAGATGTCCCCAAAATCTCCTACCATGCCAAAAATTGGGTCAATAGGATGTCGCTCCCTGAGATATTAAGGAAAAACCTCAGTTTTTTATTTAAAATCTTTTTTCACACTTCAGGACTGCCTAATTTCAAAACCACTCATCTGGTTTTCTTCATATTTACCATAAATATTCCTCTATATAGTTTCTATGTACATGCCAGAAATTAAGTCAGTATTATATAATTTAAAAAAGTTATGGGCCCAAACATAATGGACTTTGTAAAAAGATCAGGAAAGATATTTGGTCACTTAAGACCAAAAGTGTTAAAGGTAGGGACTTTTTTCCAGTAATACAACTTTAATTAATCAAAAATAAATTGTATACCAAAAATTAGATCAAAATCTGGTAAAGGTTTTTAAATATTGGCAAAAATATAAAATTGGTACCTTAAATGTTGCCCAACTTTGGCCACGGCACGTTTTTTTCCTGTAAGTACTGTGGATTTAATTTTCACAGCATGTATACATAAGGATTGAATCTGTTAAAATCTGAAATTTGAAAATAAAAGCTGCAAAATTAGGCTAGTTATTGAATTTTTTTGGAGGCTCTTGTTGTATTCCCTTACATTGTCAAGCAGTCCACTTTGATGACTGTAGGTCATTCAGTGCACATCTCTATGCTCCCCAGGCTGTTGGCATAATTTAAGATGTCCCCAAAATCTCCTACCATACCAAAAATTTGGTCATTAGGACTTCGTTCCTTCGAGATATTAAGGAATGAAACTCCGTTTTCCATAAAAAAAGCCATTGTTACACTTCAAGGCTGCCTAATATCAAAACCACTGATCTGTTTTTGATTGTATTTAGTATTCACTTTCTTTCATACATTTTCTACGAACATACCAAAAATTAGGTCAGTATTGGGTATTATTTTGAAGTTATGGGGCAAAACATAATGCAATTTTTAAAAAAATCAGGAAATATATTTACTCACCTAACATGAGAATTGCTGAACCTAGAGACTTTTTTTCAGGAATATAACTTTATTTAATCAAGATTCAATTGTTTACCAAAAATTAGATCTGAATTTTGCAAATTTTTCAAGTTATTAGCATAAATAAAAAATCAATACCTTAAATTTTTGTCCAACTTTGGCACTGTTGATTTAATTTTCACAGCATATATACATAAGGATTTAATCTTTTAAAATCTGAAATTTCAAAGAAATTGATTGAAAAGAATAGCTTTTGTTCATGTTTTCATACACTATGTCAAGTGTTGTTTACATCTAGCCCACCTAGTATTACAGCCTTCACTTGCATTATGTAACCCACCCCAGCATGTAAAATTAAGCATGTACTGAAAAATCCAATGTGCAAAACTTTTTAATAGTGATTCAAGGAATATTCTTGTAGATGCCATGTTGTGGCATTATTTTCTTTTAGATTCAGTTTAAACATTTATGATTTAAAAATAATAAAATATATGTGTATGCATAATATGACCCAATATGAGCTACACTCTGGATATATGATGACTAGCTGATAGACCCGGTATACCGGGCTTATTGCCGGGGTTGGGGAGATTTATTAACTGAGATGTGAAATGTTGGCTCATTTTTTAGCTCAGCTGACTATAAGTCATCTGAGCTATAGTCGTGGTCCATTGTCCGTCGTCCGTCCGTCTGTCCGTCCGTCCGTCCGTCTGTCCGTCCGTCCGTCCGTCCGTCCGTCCGTCCGTAGATGTGGCACGTTTTGAAACCGTAAGACCTAGGAATCCAAAATTCAGCATAATGTTAGATGTCCCCAAGATCTCCTACCAAGCCGAAAACTGGGTCTTTGCGACTTCATTCCTTTGAGAAATTAAGGAAAAACCTCAATTTTTTATTAAAAACCTATTTTCACACTTTAGGACTGCCTAATATCTATACCACTCATCTGTTTTTACTCATATTTCCTATAAATAATCCTCTATATAATTCCTATGTACATGCCAGAAATTAGGTCTGTATTATTTAATTTAAAAAAGTTATGGGCCCAAACATAATGCATTTTTTAAATAATCAGGAAAGAAATTTTATCACTTAACACAAAACTTGTTAAAGCTAAGCACTTTTTTTCCAGTAATATTACTTTGATTAATCAAAATTAAATTGTATATCCAAAATAAGATCAAAATCTTTGAAATTTTTTAAAATATTAGCAAAAATAAAAAATTGGTACCTTAAATTTTGCCAAACTTTGACCATGGCACGTTTTTTTGCTGTAACTGCTGTGGATTTAATTTTCACAGCATGTTTTTGTTAGCATTTCAACTGTTAACACCGAAAATTTGAAACCAGTTGATCAAAAACTGTAGATTTTATTCAAGTTTTCAAGCACCATGTCACATATTGCTAGTGTTATGCAGTTTGCTAGAGCTCAGCTCCCGAGCTTCAGCTCTAAGTTCCTTAAATTTGGCATACAGTTAGATTTCTCCAAAATCCCCTACCATGCCAAGAATTTGGTCACTAGGACTTAATTCCTTCGAAATATCAATGAAAAACTTCATTTTTCCATTAAAAACCCAATGTTACACTTTAAGACTGCCTAATATCAAAACCACTGATCTGACTTTGATCATATATAATATACATATTTTTCTATACATTCACTATGCACATGCCAGAAATGATGTCAGTATTGTGTATTTTTTTTAAGTTATGGGCCCAAACATAATGCACTTTGTAAAAAATCAAGAAATATATTTACTCCCTTAACAAGGGCATTGCTGAAGCTAGAGATATTTTTTGTCAGGGATGTAACATTATTTAATCAAGATTCAGTTGAATACCCAGAATTAGTTCTGAATTTTTCAAATTTTATAAGTTATTAGTATAAATATAAAATTAGTACCTTAAATTTTGCCCAACTGTGACCATGGCACGTTTGTTTCCCGTGAGCACTGTTGATATAATTTTCATATCATGCACACATAAGGATTTCAGCTTTTTAGTTTAGAAACCTGAAAGAAATTTGCCAAATATTGTAGCTTTTATTAATGTTTTTTATGAGACCCTGTCAGACTTTGGCTCTCTCCAGCCCCTCTTGAGTCACCTGTATGTTGACCTTGTTGACCTTTCATCAAATTATGCACGCTTGAGGGGAGAATCCAGGCAGCTGATGGCCAGCCACAGTTGATCCAGGTGTTCAAACCCAACTCATCTAGTAGTTTTAACCAACAACATAACAATAAACAATAAATTAATAAATTTTTATTGGTTTTTAATAACAAATTAAAGAAAAATAGAAAAGGAATTTGTTAGTTTATAATAACAGCAAATTAACTTGCAGTTACTGATGATATAAGAATCTTGTATCAATGGGTAGAATGTCACATATTCCAAATAACACCATGCAGTCACTTATGGCATTTTTCAGTTCATTTTTAATGATAAAGAAGTAAATCATATTATTCATTACTAATCATTAAGGATTATATGAAGGAAATTAATGATAGACAAAGATACAGTTGATAATATTAATCTAGATTCCTATTGTGTCTAGTGTGTACATTGATGTGAAATAAGTCCAAAATGAATTTTTTACAGTTATTTTTTAATATAAATAAAAGCCATAAAACCAGGTACTTATGATCATTATTTAAATGTGTGAATTTTGTATATTCTGGATTCTCAACATCATTGTTTGGTGAAAACTGAATAAATACCAGACATGGTGCGAATACTTTGTAACTGTATTTATACGAATATGATTATGTACTCCATTATAAAATTTCTTGCATAAAGAAAGGGAATTTAGGTAAAAATGAAAGTATATGAATACTCGTGCAAATACTTTCAAAATGTATTCATGAATGCATTCATGAATATATTCTTTAATATTATTTTAATTATCATATCAGTTATATATCAATTTAAAAAATTATATGATTCTCTTATTATTTTTAATAAAAATTATATTTGGGACAATATTTGTAATTTTTTTAATAAATAGTTAAACTCTTATATTATATGTTCTGCTTATAAGTTATATGGCCAAGTCAAAATCTGTGTGACAGTAGTACTCCATTTGTTAATAAAATAAATGAAATCAATCCTCTTCCCTGTCTCCAAAGGTACTATCCAAATCATACATAAGCTAAACAACAACAATTCATAATACAGCTTATATTTATTACCACACAAAACTAGCATGTGCCTCATTTCTAAATAATATTTTTTTATCATATATAACAGCTGAGCGTCGTGACCCATAGGTCCCTTGTTTTAATCCAAAAGCTAACCGGAAATATAGGTTTTCAGTGGGAAACTGTCTCCATAAGATATGTATAAACATTTTGGCACGACTGCAGAATAACTCATGCACCTCTCTGAGGCACAACACTTCTGTGAACAGAAAACGTTTCTATGTACAGCTGCATGTATCTTAATTTTGCCACTTACTTTTAAATTACATGAATCCTTAACATCATACCGTCCGTCCGTATAAACTCATAATCTGGTGGAGTCAGTGCGTGAGTGATCCTGCAGTCGCTCCAATATTTTTAACATTCATTTTGTGGTTCTGTCCTCGTGGCAAGAAATTTATACCCCGGTATGTTTACCTTGATGACCTGGCCAGTGATGGTGTTGACATTGCGAACCGGAATGAGACGCGGGGGCATTCAGGTTTTCGATGATATTTGACTGGATTCTATCGGTGGACGTATAAGGATTAGGTTGATGTGAGGAAAACATGAAAGAATTATTAGATGTACGTTGCAAGAAAACTGTTCCTGAAGAAAGAAACAGAAATATGCATACCTCGTAAGTAGCAGAAGCGGACCCAACGGAATTCCATGCAGAGGGTCCGTATTCATTTTCAACCGCCGCAATGTTTTTTTTTTCATCGTATCAGACAAATTTTTAGGCCTGAAACCCCAGACACCACCCCACCCCACCCCACGCATGTTCCTGAAATTGGGACCTTGAATTAGGTTTTGTCATTAATCCTCCATTTCATAAAGCGAGAAACATGTGTTTTTCTCTTTTACCGACCACCAGCCGGGGTCAAATCCCTCATTGAAAGCAAGCATTATTCATATGAACAATAGTCCTTAGTGTTAGGGGTTAAGTGACCACGATGCACGCATTTCAGTAATTGCCGAAGACAGTTCGGCTGTGCTCGGTAAAAAATGGAAAAATCACTCAAAATTATATGTATATTAAAAATTATTTATTTTCATATCGCCTATGTCACTGCGGGGATAATAACCTTTAAAATGATGTATGGCACAATATTGTACACAGCGCGGTTTTAGAGAACATTGCGCACAAACGTGAACTAAATTCCTTTTATAAGTATTAGATTGCAACTTTTGCAACAACTCTAATATTTTAACTTATAGTTTCAGTTTTTTACTCTGTATATATAATGATTGCAACTTTTGCAATAATTGTAATATTTTAACTTATATTTTCAGGTTTTTTTGTTTTTAATTTATAAAACCTGTAAATAAAAGAATGATTCAGATATAAACTTCTTAATGGAAAAAGTGGATATGCTTAAAAAAAATAGGATTATATATAAACTTAAATGCATTATTCCCTTGAAAGTGAAATAAAGGTATTAGTCCAATCTGTCAACTTGCCTGTCCATCTGTAAATTTTCATATGCATCACAGTATCTCAAAACTTTTACTGTTTTTCTTCATGACAGTCTTGTCAGAGTATTAATTGCAATCATATATTTAGAACTTTACTGTAACCAAGTAGGAGGGCCCCTTTCCTCTTAGCTTTTCATATTCTTATATAAATGAAAAACATTACAATAGAATATTTCTACATCCACCTTCGTGCTGCCCTCACTTTTCCCTTCTCCGAACCCCATCCCAAAGTCAGCCTCAGTAAGCAAGAACAAGATGAATCAGATATATTCATACTTTAATATTTTGTATAACTATTCGTCCATAGGTACCTATGTACATGCCAGAAATTATGTCAGTATTGTGTAATATGTAGACATAGTGGGCATCACAGTAATGTACCTTGTCAAGACTAAAGAGATATTGTGTCATACAGTCACAAATTCATGAATCACTTCATCAGCATAGTTAATCATAACATCATATCTGTCAAATTGAAAGCTTGCAGACTACCATACACTTTAGATCCTTCAACAAATAGCCTTATCATCATTCTACTACTGCTTATTACTGCTGTCATTGCATTCATATTTTCCTCAAATATATCACAATTTTCAACCCCTCCTAAATAAATAAAAAATAAACCACTATATTTGACTCTATTAATCCATCAGTCAGGTAATTTCATTTATCATTTACTCACATATTACATTAAATTCCTTTATAATAGCCCAACATGTCCATGATATTTTAAGCTTTATCGACTTGATATAGTATCACAGTGGAGAAACATTTATAGTCCAATCATGATCAGCTGAGCGCCGTGACCCATGGGTCCCTTGTTTTTTTTGTGAGAACATTTGATTAACTTTTCACAGTTAGTATATATATAGTTTTAATCTGTTAAATTCTGAAATTTAAAAGTAAAAGCTTAAAAATTATTCTAGTTATTGAAGTTTTTCTGAGGCTCTAATGTATTTACATTTTGAATCTCCAGACCAGCCATGTCTGGTCCCTACGGCCTTGCCTGGGTAAACGTATTAGTGATGCAACACTGCTTTTACAAATGTAGAATCACATGTGGCAACCCTGCCTCCCCTCCCCCCACCCAACCAGATATGTTGTATTACCTATAGGTACCTATGTACATGCCAGAAATTATGTCAGTATTGTGTAATATGTAGACATAGTGGGCATCACAATAATGTACCTTGTCAAGACTAAAGAGATCTTGTGTCATACAGTCACAAATTCATGAATCACTTCATCAGCATAGTTAATAATAACATCATATCTGTCAAATTGAAAGCTTGCAGACTACCATACACTTTAGATCCTTCAACAAATAGCCTTATCATCATTCTACTACTGCTTATTACTGCTGTCATTGCATTCATATTTGCTCAAATATATAACAATTTTCAACCCCTCCTAAATAAATAAAAAATAAACCACTATATTTGACTCTATTAATCCATCAGTCAGGTAATTTCATTTATCATTTACTCACATATTACATTAAATTCCTTTATAATAGCCCAACATGTCCATGATATTCATAAGCTTTATCGACTTGATATAGTATCACAGTTGAGAAACATTTATAGTCCAATCATGATCAGCTGAGCGCCGTGACCCATGGGTCCCTTGTTTTTTTTGTGAGAACATTTGATTTACTTTTCACAGTTAGAATATATATAGTTTTAATATGTTAAATTCTGAAATTTAAAAGTAAAAGCTTAAAAATTATTCTAGTTATTGAAGTTTTTCTGAGGCTCTAATGTATTATCATTTTGAATCCAGCCATGTCTGGTCCCTACAGCCTTGCCTGGGTAAACGTATTAGTGATGCAACACTGCTTTTACAAATGGAGAATCACATGTGGCAACCCTGCCTCCCCTCCCCCCATCCAACCAGATATGTTGTATTACTTACATTCTTTAACCGATTGCTGTTTCTGATCCAATGTATACAACTTTTCCAATCCTGAATCAAGTGTTATATTAGATATTTATTATTTTGCAAATTTAAAAAAATATATTTTTAGAAAATATAAATACATCAGTGTTTCAATTAAAAATTCATTTTCATACTTCAGGACTGCCTAATACAGTTGAGTGCCGTTTTTCTGAAAGCCAGATTTCCGAAAATTCATTCGTATTTCCAATATATTTTTCAAGCATGTAAACACTTCAAATGAATTTTTGTAATTACGAGTCACAGAGGCCTGCAATCAGGTGGTTAAGCTGAGTGGTGACCCTAATTAATTAGTTCTGTCGATGCTGTCGCTGGGGCAAAGGTGTGATAACTACAGCTAGCCGCGCAATGCCAGGCTCCATAAGGCCTAGTAAACTTATTAGTGATGCAACGCTGCTGTCACACATGTAGAATCACGTGGCAATCTCATCAGCTCCCTACCACCCCCCCCCCCCCCACCAACCCAACCAGATATGTTGCATTAGTTACATCCTTTAATTGCATTGCTGTTTTTGATTCAATGTATACACCTTTTCCAGAATCAAGTGTTTTTATGCCCCCGCCACAAAGTGGCCGGGGCATATAGTTTTACCCATGTCCGTCATTCCGTCATTCCGTCCTTCCGTCATTCCGAAATGAAACAGTTGTACGGACTTTTTTTCGCAATGCCTGCAGATATTGGCCTGATTTTTGGTGTGTGGGCAGATATAGACAAGTTACAGATCGAGTTCACGTTTCGTCCTGGTTGACCTACTTTTGACCGTTTTACGGCTCCTAAACTTAGAAAATTTCATGAAAAATAGAAATATTCATGACAGATACACATGTACGGACTTTTTTTCGCAATTCCTGCAGATATTGGCCTGAATTTTGGTGTGTCTGCAGAAATTGATGAGTTACAGATGGAGTTCACGTTTTGTCCCTGTTGACCTATTTTTGACCGTTTGACGGTGCTCTAACATAGAAAATTTCATAAAAAGGTGCACATGTATGGACTTTTTTTCGCAGTGTCTGCAGATATTGGCCTAATTTTTGGTGTGTAGGCAGATAATGACCAGTTACAGATCGAGTTCTTGTTTTGTCTCAGTTGACCTACTTTTGACCATTTGACTGCTCCTGAACATAGAAAGTTTCATGAAAAATATAAATTTTCATAACAAATGCATATGTACTGACTTTTTTTCCTCAATGCCTGCAGATACCACCCTGATTTTTTTTGTGTGGGCAGATAATGACAGTTACAGATCGAGTTTGCGTTTCATCCTGGTTGACCTACTTTTGATTGTTTTAAGGATTGACTTATATGCCTAAAATTTTAGATATTTATACATCTTCGATAGCTTTCTCCATTGTTGTAGTAGGTGGCACAACCTACCTACACATTTCGGCTGCAGACATCCATGCTAATATGCAACAAACCTCACTCTATTTCCACTTGCCACTCAATCCATGCCTCACTTCACCTGACCCACTCTGATTTCAGTTGATACACGTAGTCGCTTGTTGACTACCCGTATTCTAGTTATTTTGATTTATTAAATGGGTATTTTTATACTTGCAAATTTCCACTTCCTTCCTCTGCAATTTACAACATCTGGTCATTCCCAATGCAATATTTTAGACACATTCTTGTACATATTTGAAATACTGACACTTCTATATTACTATTCTGCTCAACTACATAATTAATACAAAAAATTACATCTGTCTAAATGAAAACTTACCTACCTATATACAAAAATGGTGATACAATTATATCTGTCACATTCAGCTGAGCGCCGTGACCCATGGGTCCTTTGTTAACTCTTTTGGCCTTAAGGCATCGTAAAAAATTATGAAAATATTTGTATCCTTGTCAAGAGTTACAGTGTAGTTCTTGAGGTAGAAGGCATTTCACTCTGACATTGTAATAGATTTCCGTCGGAGGAACAAAATTTTATGCTACAGATGTATGAGCAGACAAAAAGGTATTTTGTGTCTATATCTTGATTCAGGTCAAGCTTAAATCACACTTTTATGAAGAACAACCTAATTAAAACAAGTGGCCCATGGGCCATGGCACTCAGCTGAATTCAAGGAACCTTGAACAATAGGTAACAGCGCTCCCAGAGTGCTCAAAATCATGCATTTTGCCAATAGACCTTAGATATAGGTTATAGTGACCTTATTCTACATCAAGATGCTGCCATTTGTGTCTAGCTGACTGAACGAGTACTAAAATCATGTTCTTTCACACATCTTGCAGAATATAGGTCCCAGTGAGGTTATTTCAGGTTTCTAAGAAATTTTAACGGAAACCTTCCTGGATCTTTATCAAATTAGAAATTTTTAGGTCCAGCTGTAACCAGTCATGCAGATCTTTCCTATAGGGTGCTCAAATCATGTTCTTTCATTAGCGAACCTGTGAGCTTATGCGATGGTGTGGCGGCGTCCGTCGTCTGTAAGTTAACCCATACTATCTTGAAAACGGCAAGAGGTAGCATCACAAAATTTTATGCAAAAAATTAGTCATCTAAAAAACTATATCGGATTTTGCTTATTTTTTGGCTAACTGCATTTTCTTAGATTTTATAGGGAAAAAGCTAAAAAAGCTTTAAAATCTTCTTCTCCGAAATTGTTCAGCCAAATTGTCCAATATTTCACAGAAATGATTCCTGGAATAATCTTTCTCAAGTTTGTTCGAATGGTTTAAGTTAGACGATTTTTGGCCAAGTTAGAGGAAGTTGAACTTAGTCATCTGTCCATAAAAGCATACTAAAATTACAATCTCAGAAACGGCTGGAGCTATCATCACCAAATTTTATGCCAATGTTGTTCACATGAGACATGTCTGAAATTGAGGTAATGGTGGCGCCACCTGCATCAGCCTTTTTTGTACGGGGTCATCAGTGCCACTATCATATTGACGGCTACAAAAAACTTCTTCTCTGAAACCATTTGTCCAAATAGTTTAATATCGCACAGAAATGATCCTAGGGTAGTGCTTTCTGAAGTTTGTTCAAATGGTCTCAGTTCAGTGACTTTTGGCTGAGTTATGGGAAGCTGAATTTAGTCATATGCTGTAACAGCCCATATGAGTTATAAACCTGTAAAAAATTTTTTGACTGACCCTACTGAGGCCAATTTGTTTAATATTTTACTAGAATAATCCCCTGAATAATTCTTATAATAATTGTCTTTTATGTTTCCAAAGAATGAATTTTGGCTGAATTATAAAGATTCAATTGAGTCATTTTAGTTTTTACCATATATGTGAGCTGTGTGAAGCAGATACATCTAAACTGGCACCAGTTTATCAGCATTTATTACATCATGCCTCTAAACATTTAGATTTCAGGATATCTATGGTTAATATTGACAAGAATGTTTTTTAAAAGCTTTTAAAAAATGTAGATTTATGATTTCTAGATATTCCTCATGCCAGGCAATGTTTACAATCACAGGTATACAGCTCTCTGTGGGTATATAAAGATGGCTGTACATGGATTATAAATAATTGGTATCCATAGTCAAATTAATTCAAGATTTTGTCATCAGTGAGATGTATCTGTATTACAATTTTGCATTCAATATGCATCTGTAGTAATTTTTAGTTAACCTGTGAGCTAATGTGATGGTGTGACGGCATTTGTCTTCTGTACGTTAACCCATACTATTTTGAAAATGACTGGAGCTAGCATCATGAAATTTAATGCAAAAATTTAGCCATCTGAAAATTTTCTTAAATTTTATAGAGAAAAAATAAAAAAACTTTAAAAATCTTCTCCTCCGAAACACTCAAGCCAAATTGTTCAATATTTCACAGAAATAATCTTTTATACCATCTCCCTCAATTTTGTTCCAATTGTTAAAGTTTGGTGAATTTTGGCCGAGTTACAGGAATTGAACTTAGTCATCTGTCCAAAAAAGCATACTAAAATGACAATCTAAGAAACGGCCAGAGCTATCATCACCAAATTTTTGCCAGTGTTGGTCACATGAGTCATATATGAAATTCAGGTATTGGTGTTGCCCCCTGCATTGACTTTTTTGTACGGGGGTCATTGGTCATCTGTACATTAATCCATAATTTCTCAGGAATAGCAGGAGCTACCATTCCCAGATTTTATGCAATAATCTGTCACATATCAAATTTTGTGGGATTCAGCTTATTTTTTTGCTATCTGCATTTACTTAGATTTTATAGGGAAAAAGCTTCTTGTAGATGGTCCAGCCAAATTGTTCAATATTTTACATAAATGATCCCAGAGGCAAGCCCTCTCAAGTTTGTTCAAATGGTTTGCATTTGATGAATTTTAGTGGAGTTACACAAATTTGAACAGTCATTTGACCAAGTAAGCATACTGACATAGTACTCTCAGAAATGACAGAAGCTAGCATTACCAGGTATTGTGCAAATGTTGGTCACATGACTCATATTTGAAATTGCAGATTTTGTGGTGCCACCTACATTGACCTGTTTTTTATGGGCAAAAAACCTCCTAATATTAGCCTCTTTCAGCTTAATGATGAAACTGTCAAGTTGAATTGTTCAATTTTTCAAAAGAATTATCCTAGGACATGGTTCTTTAAATCATATCAGAATATACTGAGTTTGTTGATTTTTGAATGAGTTGTGAAAAGCTTAAGTTGGTCTTATGGCCATTATTATGTCTTTTTCAAACTGAGGACTGCAGTAGTGTTCTTCTACAAAATTATTATTTCAATTATATCTTCTGTAACATTGCACAAAAATTATTCTTAGGTGGCCTTTGTTCAAGTTTACTAGAATGATTTTTGGCAGAACTATTGGACCTTTAACAATGAAAGTACTGCATCTTTTATTATTCTAGATATTTTGATAAAAAGTTTATGAATATGTCGGCTTGAAAAAAAAATGTTAGCCAAAGTCTTTCAGTATGTGTAAACAGATATATACCAACAAGCCAAGATTGAATCTGTATCTTTAAATAGGTTGAGAAACTGCCAACTGTTTCAGATTTGGGAACAGATCAAGAGTTCATTCAGTGCAGCCAGATATAGGTCAAGAGTTCAATCAGTGCAGCCAAGCACATGACATGTGATCACCTCATGGGTGACATGTGAACACCTCATGGGCACCATGTGATCACTTCATGGGTGTCAAGCCCCTCAGGCCAGGGCCCCTGCATGAGCTTATGCAATGGTGTGGCTACTATTTCAGATTTGGCAACAGGCTAGAGGTCAGTCTGGATCTATTTATAGCTTTGGCAGACTGCCAACTGTATCAGATAAGGCAACAGGTCAAGAGTTCACTCAGTGCAGCCAAGTATGGGTCAGGAGTTTACTCAGTGCAGGAGCTGCATTCTATTTATAGCTTTGGCAGACTGCCAACTGTGTCAGATTATGCAACAGGTCAAGAGTTCACTCAGTGCAGCCAGGTACAGGTCAAAAGTTCACTCAGTCTAGCCAGGTGCAGGTCAAGAGTTCACTCAGTGCATTAGCTTGCAGCAATTTGTCACAGGTCACTTGGGGGCAACTGCCTTACTCACCTAAGCCTTGTCAGCCCAGTGCATCAAACTCTGGGGAAGTTTGATGTATTGGACTGATATTTTGACCCCTCTATGCGTCTTTGATGGTATTCTCATTTAAAAACAGGTGGTGCCACGTACATTGACTTTTGCACAGTGTATGTGCCTGCTTATTTCTACAGAGGAATTTGATATATCAGCCTGAAATTGGGCATATTTATACATATCCAATAGCTTTGTCATATACAAGACTGGTGGTGCCACCTACAGTAATTTTTGCACAATGTGTGTCCCTGCTTATTTCTCAGGAGGGGTTTGATATATGTCTAAAAATTGGCACATTTGGTATATCTCTGATAGCTTCGTTGTATACAAGACTGGTGGTGCCAGCTACAATCGTTTTTGTGTTGTGTGCACCCATGCCAGAATTTCAGCAGTGATGTATGTGTAATTGTTTATTATTCAAAATGTTTAGTACTTGCATTGTTCATATACATGAAAAGTAATGGTCCAGCATTGAAGCATTATACCTGGTGTATTTCCTAATGCACAGGTTCGCATTAGGCCTGTAGGCCTTGTTTATCTTTGCAGAATATAGGTCATTATGACTGAAATTTGGGATTACCAGGAGATTTGCCTATAGAGGACCTCCCTGGATAAACAGTTAGAACACCATGGTCTAACTGTTATAGTTTGTGTCCTATTAACAGCCAGACTGCTTCATTTGAAGGTGTAAATAATAAAGAAAAAAATAAAGAAAAAAAAATATAGTTGGCATGAAAGGATCATGGAAATCAATGCATTAATTTTTCAGATACTGAGCTTTTGTATCAAATTTTTAGCGAACCTGTGAGCTTATGTGATGGTGTGGGGTAGTCCGTCATCTGTACGTTAACCCATACTATCTTGAAAATGGCAAGAGTTAGCATCAAGAAATTTTATGCAAAAATTAGTCATCTAAAAAACTCTATCGGATGTTGCTTTTTTTGGCTAACTGCATTTTCTTAGATTTTATAGGGAAAAAGCTAGAAAAGCTTTAAAAATCTTCTTCTCCGAAACTGTTCAGCCAAATTGTCCAATATTTCACAAAAATTATTTCTGAAACAATCTATCTCAAGTTAATTCGAATGGTTTAAGCTCGGTGATTTTTGGCCAAGTTACAGGAAGTTGAACTTAGTCATCTGTCCAAAAAAGCATACTAAAATTACAATCAAAGAAACGGCTGTAGCTATCATCACCAAATTTTATGCGAATGTTGGTCAAATGAGTCATATCTGAAATTGAGGTATTGGTTGGCGCCACCTGCATGGGCCTTTTTTGTACGGGGGTCATCAGTGCCGGTATCATACTGACGGCTCAAAAAACTTCTTCTCTGAAACCATTAGGCCAAATTGTTTAATATTCCACAGAAATTATCCTGGGGTAGTGCTTTCTGAAGTTTGTTCAATTGATCTCAGTTAAGTGAATTTTGGCAGAGTTATGGGAAGCTGAATAGCTCAGTGGCTACAAAGATCTAGGCAAAATTCTTAAATCTCACACATTAATTATCCTAAGATGTTGATAATTCAAGTTTGTCCAAATGGTTTTGGTTCAGTGATTTTTGGCTGAGTTATGGGAAGCTTAACTCAGCGATTTTGCTGTATTTTCCCATATGAGTTATAAACCTGCAAAATGTTTATTGAATGAGGCCACTGAGGCCAATTTGTTTAATATTTTACAAGAATAATACCCTGAATAATTTTTATTGTTCCAAAGAATGAAATTTGGCTGAATTATAAAGATTGAATTGAGTCATTTTACCATATATGTAAGCTGTGTGAAGTAGATACATCTAGCCTGGCACCAGTTTACAAGCATCCATTACATCATGCCTCTAGACATTTAGATTTCAGGTTATCTTTGGTTAATATTGACAAGAATGTTTTTTAAAAGCTTTTAAAAAATGTAAATTTATGATTTTAGATATTCCTCATGCCAGGCAATGTTTACAGTCACAGGTATACAGCTCTCTGTGGGTATATAAAGACTGCTGGTATCCATACTCAACTTAATTCAAGATTTTGCCATCAGTGAGATGTATCTGTATTATAATTTTGCATTCAATATGCATCTGTAGTAAGTTTTAGGCGTCTGGCGTCTGTCATCTGTACATTAACCCTTACTATCGCGAAAATGACTGGAGCTAGCATCATGAAATTTAATGCAAAAAATTAGCCATCTGAAAAACTCTGCATTTTCTAAGATTTTATAGAGAAAAAGTGAAAAAACCTTTAAAAATCTTTTCCTCTGAAACAGTCAAGCCAAATTGTTCAATATTACACAGATATAATCTTTTATACCATCTCTCTCAAGTTTGTTCGAATGGTTCAAGTTTGGTGAATTTTGGCAGAGGTCCAGGAAGTTGAACTTAGTCATCTGTTCAAAAAAGCATACTAAAATGACAAGATATGGCCAGAGCTATCATTACCAAATTTTATGCCAGTGTTGGTCACATGAGTCATATATGAAATTCAGATATTGGTTGTGCCCCCTGCATTGACTTTTTTGTACGGGGGTCATTGGTCATCTGTACATTAACCCATAGTTTCTCAGGAATAGCAGGAGCTACCATCCCAAGATTTTAGGCAATAATCTGTCTCATACCAGATGTTGTGTGATTCAGCTTATTTTTTTGCTATCTGTATTTACTTAGATTTTAAAAGGAAAAAGCTGAAAAACCTTTAAAAGTCTTCTTCATGTAAACAGTCCAGCCAAATTGTTCAATATTTTATAGAAATGATCCCAAAGGGGTCATTCCATGTGAACTCAACAAGTGCCTCCAGCACAACCATCTCAGAAAATCATAATATTTTCCTGATATGTGCATTTGAACCCTTTTAGCACTAAAACACCATTATTTGGTTGAAAACATTTTTAAAATCCTTCCTGGAGTCCATATATGGGGGTGGGGGTACTTGTTAAATTGAACCCTACTAATTCTGGATGGTATTTTTGAGAGTTATATCTTCTGAGAGATTGTTGCTAGAGCAATGAAACTTACAAAATTTACATAACTTTCAATGGTGGTTGTAAAGCAAAATTTAAAAATGGGTAAAAACTGAATGTTTAGCCTCTGGAGCCTGCTAAAATTTGTGAAAAAATTGTAAAAATTGATTTTCAGCCTGGTATAAAGATGCTTTTACAAATTAGAAATGAGATTATAACAGGCAAATATGTTACAAATGATATCTAAATGACTTGCCTGGGCAAAGTGGATAATATTGTTCCAAGTCTGGTCATTTTTTTTGCCAGCAGTGGTGAAGTAAAAAGCATTAAATTTTGCATTTTGGTCATATTTGATCAAATTTTTCACAATGTGGGTCACAATAAATCAAATTTTTAATTCTACCAGTATAATCAACTACTATTGGTCTACAAAATCATTGAATATCAGAATGGTGTTTCACTTCTTTCAAACAGAAAATAAATGTTAAAAAACCTAAAAATTACTATTTGTCTGGTCTGAAAACAGGTTGACCTAATGGACATTATGTATGAACTAAGCAGGTTTGGAGGCCAGGTACATGTGACAGTACCCAAGAACAGGTAGATATAGTAGTGAGATGGTTATGCAGTTACAAATCTAGGTACAGGACTTTCATGGTACACCTAGGTACAGGTACAAGTACCCGGTCACAATAGGATGTGTCAGTATTGTTGAACCTCCTGTCTTGAGAGTAAGAAGTGTGATGATAGCAGTTACTCTTCATACACATTTTGTCATTTTAAAAGAAACTTTTCAGTTTGAGCCAGATTTTTTTTTTTCAAAATTCAAATGACCTGCAGCCATATCAATGCCAACTTGAAAATAATGAGAAAATATTTTGTTTATTATAATACTGTATTTTTGAAAATAATATTTTTGAAAATAATAAGAACATGTTTCCTTTAATAATCTTATAAAAAACTTGATCTTTCCAGCATAGCCTCTATTTCAGATTAAATTCAATGAAAATGTAAAGAATACAAACCAGTATGGAAAATTACATGTCACAGAACATTGATAGGCACTTGAACTTTGAAAAACTGAACAAGTTTCATGCATGCAGCCTATTCATAAAGTAAATTTGATCACATTTTCCTTGAAAAAGCCCTGGTATTAATGCTGGAACTTTTTGTTTCTTACAGTTTAAAACCCTGAACATATGGAGATTAACTTACAAAACTGTTGGTCTTTACTTTGATTGGCTAAACAGAACATCAGTTTGTCACTTCTGTAGAAACTGTTCAGCTACCTGAAGCTTAAGACAATGACGAGTTCTGAGATGGGGTTTCAGCCATTATGTATACTATTTGTTTTAGTTTGCTTTCCAATTATTTAAAACACTGAATTACTGGAATTTTTTTTTCTCAATTGATCAAGATTTTGGTACCAGTATTGAGTTGCTTCTTTTCTGCCAGGTTATTACAGTTTTGCATTTATCTTTGAAGGCTGATCAGGTTATTCATCACTCTACAATCAGGACACTGTTAAACTAGTCTTCAGTGCAGTTAAATGATGTTTTAACATCCAGGACATTCAATACAAAGCTCTTATTGCATTACTGATGTAACTTCTGCCACTAACCATTTTGCCATAGGAAACGTGGTCAAATTTTCCTAAATAAGATACCTTTAGGGGGAAATTCCAAGATTAATGAACACAGAATCAGTTTAGGATCTGATGGCAGATCACACATGATTTTCTAGGGATAGTTCAATGTACATTTCTTTTTCTGGGCATATTGTAATGGCTTGCTTCCTGCAGTGAGGGTGATATATCTGTCCTGGTATTACCAGTACTTGTTTTTCAATTTTACCTGTAAGGAGAAAGAGTTCTAGCTTAGTCATTGCTGCAGAGGGGTCTCGCCACAGGGTATTTTTAAATACTAAATGAATGTCATGGATTTTTTTTTTAAATTCGTATTTGTCAACAAAAATTTTGTGACTTAGGCATATGGTACACTCAGGGATGGTATTAATGATTCATGCCCTTGTATGTTTAAGCTCTATAGTTCCTCAACAGTTCAAGCTATCATTTTAGATTAGTCCACATTTTTTAAAATTGTATTTCTGTAACCATCACTTTACTGATTTATGATTAGCCAATCAGCTGAGTTGACCCTGTGGCCCCATCATTGTATCAATTGCTGTAACTTTAATATATAGATATTTCAGGCAGGAGAACACTGTATGCTAAGCACATGCACTACTTCACCATCAATAAATAGATGTAGTTTTTTTTATTATATATTCAGTGCTACAACCTGCTTCAACTGAGGTTGTGCCATTATTATATTTATATATTCAACAATTCAACTCACAAAGGCTTCTCAATTGCACATTTAAAGGTAAATACTCAAGATTTTAGCAGCGCCTTAATTTCAAAGTATTTAAATGTAATAAAAATCTAGAAAATTCAGGGAAAACTTTAAAATCGTAAAACTCTTTCGCATTTGAAACTGGATGTTTATAATATTTATTAATTTCCATTACAAGTGGAATATATAGTCATACTCAGTTGTTTTGCACAACAGATACATGATTATTAGAGCAGGACGGGTGAATTTTTAACCATTTTTAGGTATTTTATTCTACAAGAAATAAGAGGAACACCATTATAATTTTGAGTTACAGTGGAACCCCGCCTTGCGACCACCCCACAATTGCGACCACCCCACAATTACGACCATTTTGCTTGGTCCCGAATTTTTTTTAGTTTATTTATGTTTAAAAATGACTCAAAATTACGACCACCCCTGAATTCAGAATTACGACCAGATTTCCTGGCCCCAGCGCTAATGCGACCCCGCTAATGCGACCACCGCCGAGATGCACTGAAACAACATTTGTCACGAGTCAATGGCTGCGTCATGTCACAGGCGCCTTAACGAAAGATCAAAGCGGGTAACAAGGTTTCTTAACCCGAGTTTTAATCTGGTCCCGCATATCTTCCCGACTCGGTGTCTTCGCTGAGACTCGTTGAGGTGTAGGTTATAGATCAAAGAGGGTAACCATCGGCCTGATTACTTAATGAGCCGGTCGGACCTGGGGTCAGATGCTAATTGCCCCTCAGTGATCACCAGTATTACAGCTACCCTAAGTGTGGGGTTGCGGGCTTTATATTTCAACTCATCACATATTGTTCGATCCTCATTGGTAAAATTAACGACCTAGTTAATCCTAAATGTGTTCATACCTTACTGACACTGAGTATTGAGCAGTCAGTGAAATGTTTCCCCCTAAAGCTTGCATAGGGGGAAAATCCTTCACATTAACTTGCCTTTTCTGATAGATCGTTGTCAGTTTATTTATCTACTGGTTAAGTTTTCATTTAAATTGCTTGCTGTTAGGCAACCATGCCTCTGAAAGAACTCTCCTTGAAGGATAAAGTGGCGTTATAATCAAGGCGGCAACACCACGCGCAGTCAGCACCAAATGGCTCAGCAGTTTAGCGTCGGGAAAACTCAAGTGCACGCAATATATACTTAAGCGGAAGGCTAAATATATGACAGCCACGTATTATGTTCAATATGCATTCAGCAGGTTATAATCGTATTGCCTTAGTGTTATTATTTGTTACTCATCAGTCACTACGTACATGTATATTAATTTTTATCATGAATAAATATGTATAGCTACACACAAAAAACATTCATAATAAGGATCCTCCGCTAAGTAAAATATTTTGTTATAATTCACATTAAAGATATGCAATAGATAAGCTCTGATACACATTAAATATCTGCGTGTTATATGCGACCACGGTAAGAGTTTCACAAATACGACCACCCCAAAATTACGACCACTTTGCTCAGTCCCCAGGGTGGTCGTAATTGTGGGGTTCCACTGTATTTTGCAGAACATAAATAGGTTGATATGCTGGTGCCATAATATTAATTTTATTTTCTGACCCACACTGACAAAATTTGGGTTGAAAATGGCCAAAAATTTAAAGTTAGGTGTTTTTGCTTGTTATTATTATAGAAAATAAACATCAGCTTAAGGAAAATATAATTTTTTTTCACCTGAGCTAGTGCCCTAGATGTCATCTAGAACAAATTTGTATTTATAGCCTCATTTTTCAGCCTGCATAAGTATCTTTATTGCCAGATGGAAAATTATAATTATGAGTTTTTGTCCAATTTTCATCTTGCTGTAGGAGATCAATATTTAATTTTAACTTATAATAATTTTGACGTTACAATCACCATCAAAAGTTTTGTATATTCTGTAAGTTTTATGGCTCTAGCAAGCTTTATGTAAAAGATATGAGCATCCAAAGTACCTTACAGAATTAGACTGGTTCAATTTATCTGCCACCTCTGCCCCTTAATAAGGGCTCAAATCATGAAAAAATTGGTGTTTTCCACAAAGTGATGATGTTTTAGTGACCAGAGGGTCCAAATGCACATATCAGGAAAATATGAAAAAAATCTGAGATGGTGGTGCTGGAATGGTTTCCATAATTTGTTGATTTCATATGGAATGACCCAAAGGCAAGCCCTCTCAAGTTTGTTCAAATGGTTTGCATATGATTAATTTTAGCAGAGTTACACGAATTTGAGCTTAGTCCTTTGGCCAAGTAGCATACTGACATAGTAATCTCAGAAATGACAGAAGGTATTATTACCAAGTATTGTGCAAATGTTGGTCACATTACTCATATTTAGTTGCAGATTTCATGATGCCACCTACATTGACCTTGACCTGTCCATTGACCTGTCCCAGTTGACCTATTTTTGACCGTTTTACGGCTCCTAAACTTAGAAAATTTCATGAAAAATAGTAATTTTCATGACAAATACACATGTACGGACTTTTTTTCGCAGTGCCTGCAGATATTGGACTGATTTTTGGTGTGTGGGCAGATAATGACCAGTTACAGATTGAGATTGTGTTTCATCCCGGTTGACCTACTTTTGACCGTTTTACGGCTCCTAAACTTAGAAAATTTCATGAAAAATAGAAATTTTCATGACAAATACACATGTACAGACTTTTTTTCGCAATGCCTGCAGATATTGGACTGATTTTTGGTGTGTGGGCAGATAATGACCAGTTACAGATTGAGTTCGCGTTTTGTCCCGGTTGACCTACTTTTGACCGTTTTACTGCTCCTAAACTTAGAAAATTTCATGAAAAATAGAAATTTTCATGACAAATACACATGTACGGACTTTTTTTCGCAATGCCTGCAGATATTGGCCTGATTTTTGGTGTGTAGGCAGATAATGACCAGTTACAGATAGAGTTCGCGTTTTGTCCCAGTTGACCTATTTTTGACTGTTTTACGGCTCCTAAACTTAGAAAATTTCATGAAAAATTGAAATTTTCATGACAAATACACATGTACAGACTTTTTTTCGCAATGCCTGCAGATATTTGCCTGATTTTTGGTGTGTTGGCAGATAATGACCAGTTACAGATTGAGTTCGCGTTTTGTCCCGGTTGACCTACTTTTGACCGTTTTACTGCTCCTAAACTTAGAAAATTTCATGAAAAATAGAAATTTTCATGACAAATACACATGTACGGACTTTTTTTTTGCAATGCCTGCAGATATTGGCCTGATTTTTGGTGTGTGGGCAGATAATGACCAGTTACAGATAGAGTTCGCGTTTTGTCCCAGTTGACCTATTTTTGACTGTTTTACGGCTCCTAAACTTAGAAAATTTCATGAAAAATAGAAATTTTCATGACAAATACACATGTACAGACTTTTTTTCGCAATGCCTGCAGATATTGGCCTGATTTTTGGTGTGTGGGCAGATAATGACCAGTTACAGATCGAGTTTGCGTTTTGTCCCGGTTCATGAAAAATAGAAATTTTCATGACAAATACACATGTACAGCCGTTTATTAGCTCTCAGCTCATAGGCTGATGGGCTTTTGTCGTCACCCAAGCTGTCCGTCCGTCTGTCTGGTGTCTGTCCGTCCGTCCGTTCCGCGTCTGTTAACTTTTACCTTGTGAGCGGGATATCTCTAAAAGGATTCACCGGTGGAATTTTATTTCATCAGTGAAGATGTATATCGATAAAATCTCGGTCAAGTTCGAAGATGGGTGACCTTGACCCATTTTTCTACATTTTAGTGCTGATTATAGAAAAACACTCAGAAGTTTATATCTCAGGAACCATTGTGTGGATTTTCAAAAAAATTACTATGATCATTGGGACTGATGGTCTGTATGTGCTGCACAATTTTGGTGGCGCCACCTGCAATATCTGATTTTTTAATGAATTTTTATCTGATTTTTTCAATTTTGGCCTTTTATGCAGGATATCTCCAAAGGTATTCAACACAGGAACTTCATTAATTCAGTGCTATTGCATTATATTTACAAAATCTTGGTCAAGTTCAAAGATGGGTGATCTTGACCTACTTTTCAAGGTCACAGAGCTTAGTATAGAAAAAAACTTAGGAGCTTATTTCTCAGGAAGCATTTGGTGGATTGTTATGAAACATGGTATATACCTCTCCAATTTAAATTTATAAATGATTATCAACTTTTGCTAATATTCTAGTTTTGCAATGCAATGCTTACAGATACTGGCCCTAATGTTTGGTCTGTGGGCGCATAATGACCACTTACAGATCAAGTTCGTGTTTCGTCCCAGTTAACCTATTTTTCACCATATGACAGATCCTGAACATAGAAAATTTCATAAAAGACAGAAATTTTCATGAAAAATGCACATATATGGACTTTTTTTCACAATGCCTGCAGATACTGGCCTGATTTTTGGTGTGTTGCTTGATAATGACCCTTTACAGATCGAGTTTGCATTTTGCCCTTGTTGACCTACTTTTGACCATACAACACCTCCTGAACTTAAAAAAATTTACAAAATTTAACAAATGTTTCTAATTTGACTCAGGCGGGGGCATTTGTGTCATTCAGACACATCTAGTTCAAAATAATTATCCTAGGACATCATTCTTTCAATCATATCATAATAGATTGAGTTTGTTGATTTTTGGTTGAGTCATGAAAAGCTTAAGTTGGTCTTATGGCCATTATTATGTCTATTTCAAACTGAGGACTGCAATAGTGTTCTTCTACAAAATTAATGTTTCAATTATAACTTCTGTAACATTGCACAAAAATTATTCTTGGGTGGCCTTTGTTCAAGTTTACTTGAATGGTTTTTGGTAGAATTATTGGACTTTAACAATGAAAGTACTGCATCTTTTATTATTCTAGATATTTTGATAAAAAGTTTATGAATATGTCAGCTTGAAAAAAAAGCATTTTAGCCAAAGTCTTTCAGTATGTGTAAACAGATTTACCAACAGGCCATGATTGTGTCTGTATCTTTAAATAGGTTGAGAAACTGCCAACTGTTTCAGATTTGGTAACAGATCAAGAGTTCATTCAGTGCAGCCAGATATAGGTCAAGAGTTCAATCAGTGCAGCCAAGCACAAGGCATGTGATCACCTCATGGGTGACATGTGAACACCTCATGGGCACCATGTGATCACCTCATGGGTAGCATGTGATCACCTCATGAGTATCATGTGATCACCTCATGTGTGTCATGCCCCTCAGGGCTGCATGTGGTCAGTCTGGATCTGTTTATAGCTTTGGCAGACTGCCAACTGTATCAGATTAGGCAACAGGTCAAGAGTCAGTGCAGCCAGGTATAGGTCAGGAGTTCACTCAGTGCAGTAGCTGCATTCTATTTTAAGCATTGGCAGAATGCCCACTGTATCAGATTATGCAACAGGTCAAGAGTTCACTCATCTGCAGCCATGTACAGGTCAAAAGTTCACTCAGTCTAGCCAGGTGCAGGTCATGAGTTCACTCAGTGCTAGCATTTTGTCACAGTTCACTTGGGGCAACTGCCTTTCTCACCTAAGCCTGGTCAGGCCCCATGCATCAGACTCAAGGTAAGTTTGATGTATTGGCCTGATGTTTTGACCTGTCTATGTGTCTTTGATGGCTTTCTTGTTCACAAGACAGGTGTCGCCACCGACAGTGACTTTTGCACAGTGTATGTTCTTGCTTATTTCTACAGAGGAATTTGATATATCAGCCTGAAATTGGGCATATTTATACATATCGAATAGCTTTGTCGTATACAAGACTGGTGGTGCCACCTACAATAATTTTTGCACAGTGTGTGTCCCTGCTGATTTCTCAGGAGGGGTTTGATATATCATTCTGAAATTGGGCATATGTATATATCTCTGATAGCTTTGTTGTATACAAGACTGGTGGTGCCAGCTACAATCATTTTTGTGTCGTGTGCACCCATACCAGAATTTCAGCAGTGATGTTTGTAAAATTGTTTCTTATTCAAAATGTTTAGTACTTACATAGTTCATATACAAGAAAAGTAATGGTCCAGCATTGAAGCATTATACCTGGTGTATTTCCCAATGCACAGGTTCGCATTAGGCCTGTAGGCCTTGTTAATTATTCTTTGGGGTACTTATAAGCCCCATAGCTCAGAAGATATGGGTAACAGAGACATAATTTCAGGTTTCCAAGGAGATTCTTTTTGGACCTCACTATATGTAAAAAAAAGATGATTATAGGTCCAATGGTTACGATTTGTGCCCAGTTAATGGATGCCCACATCTTTAAAGGTCTCAAAAATAGAGAAAAAATGCTTTGAAATTCGAAAAAAATCCAGGTGGTGCAACCAGTCTGCAGAAATTGATGAACACTCCATGATAAACATGCATTCAAAGAATTATGATGATTAATGCATCTGTTATTCAGATACTGCAGCTTTTGTACTTCAACTTTTTAATTATTTGGGGGGGGGGGGGGGTTATTTTTACGTGCCCCATAGCTGAATCAGAGGATATGGGTAACAGAGACCTAATTTCAGGTTTCAAAGGAGATTTTTTATGGACCTCCCTGGATTTTTAGCTCAGCTGACTGAAAGTCATCTGAGCTATAGCGATCACTCTTTGTCTGTCGTCCGTCTGTCTGTCTGTCCCTCTGTCTGTCCTTAAACCAGGCACAAATCGTAACCGCTAGAACTGGAATCTTCTTACTTGACATCCTGGGAGGTCCATGAAAAATCTCCTTGGAAACCAGAAATTAGGTCTCTGTTACCCATATCCTTCGAGCTATGGGGCCCCAAAGTACCCCCCAGAAAAGTCCAAAATTTCATACAAAAACTTCAATATCTCATTAACAACTTGACTGATGGTCATGATTTTTGGCATACATATTGATCATGAGAGGATCCATCAGTTCTTGAAGACTGGTGGCGCCACCTGTATTTTTCGATTTTTTACGAATTTTTTTCTCTATTTTTGAGACCTTTAAAAATGTGAACATCTGTTAACAAGGCACAAATCGTAATGACTGGACTTAGAATCTTTATTCTCAACACACTGAGAGACCTATTAAAAGTCTCCATGGAAACCAGAAATTAGGTCTCTGTTACCCATATCCTTCCAGCTATGGGGCCCCAAACTACCCCCCAGAAAAGTAAAAAATTTCAAACAAAAACTTCAATATCTCATTAAATACTTGACTGATGGTCATGATTTTTGTCATATATATTGATCATGAGATGTTCCATCACTTCCTGCAGACTGGTGGCGCCACCTGTATCGTTCAATTTTTTACAAATTTTTTTCTCTATTTTTGAGACCTTTCAAAATGTAAACATCTGTTAACAAGGCACAAATCATAAAGACTGGACCTAGAATCTTCATTCTTGACACACTGAGAAACCTATGAAAAGTCTCCATGGAAACCAGAAATCAGGTCTCTGTTACCCATATTCTTTGAGCTATGGAGCCCCAAAGTACCCCCAAGAAAAGTAAAAAATTTCATACAAAAACTTCAATATCTCATTAACTACTTGACTGATGGTCATGATTTGTAGCATAACTATTGATCATGAGATGTGTCATCACTTCCTGCAGACTGGTGGTGCCACCTTTATTGTTTGATTTTTTACGACTTTTTCCTCTATTTATGAGACCTTTAAGGATGCTGTCATCTGTTAGCATGGCACAAATCGTAACGACTGGACCTAGAATCTTCATTCTTGACACACTGAGAGGTCCATGAAAAATATCCTTGGAAACCAGAAATTAGGTCTCTGTTAACCATATCCTTCGAGCTATGGGGCCCCAAAGTACCCCCCCCCCCCCCCCCCGAGTAGTCAAATATTTCATACAAAAACTTCAATATCTCAATAACTACATCACTGATGGTCATGATTTTTGGCATACATATTGATTATGAAATGTTCCATCAGTTCCTGCAGACTTGTGGTGCCACCTGTACACCTGTATTGTTTGATTTTTTACGATTTTTTCCTCTATTTTTGAGACCTTTAAGGATGCTGTCATCTGTTAACGTGGCACAAATCATAAGGACTGGACCTAGAATCTTCATTCTCGACACACTGAGAGACCTATGAAAAGTCTCCATGGAAACCAAAATTAGGTCTCTGTTACCCATATTCTTCGAGCTATGGAGCCCTAAAGTAACCCCAAGAAAAGTAAAAAATTTCATACAAAAACTTCAATATCTCATTAACTACTTGAATGATGGTCATGATTTGTGGCATAACTATTGATCATGAGATGTGTCATCTGTTCCTGCAGACTGGTGGCGCCACCTGTATCGTTCGATTTTTAACGATTTTTTCCTCAATTTTTGAGACCTTTAAGGATGCTGTCATCTGTTAGCATGGCACAAATAGTAACGACAGGACATAGAATCTTCATTCTCAACACACTAGAAGACCTATGAAAAGTCTCCATGGAAACCAGAAATTAGGTCTCTGTTACCCATATCCTTCCAGCAATGGGGCCCCAAAGTACCCCAGAGCAGTCAAAAATTTCATACAAAAACTTCAATATCTCAATAACTATATCACTGATGGTCATGATTTTTGGCATACATATTGATTATGAGATGTTCCATCAGTTCCTGCAGACTGGTGGAGCCACCTATGTTATCTATCAAGAGGGTACAAATTGCAACAACTGGACCTAGAAACTTCATTCTTGTCATGCAAGGAGGCCCATGAAGAGTGCCTGTGGAAACTTGAAATTAGGTCTCTGTTACCCATATCCTTCAAGCTATAGGACTCTGAAGTATCCCTCAGAATAATGGACAATTTGATACAAAAGCTGAAGTATCTGAACAACTAATAAGGAGATCATCATGATTCTTTGCATGGATATTGACCATTAAGTGTTTTTAGCTCAGCTGACTGTAAGTCATCTGAAGTATCCCTCAGAATAATGGACAATTTGATACAAAACCTCAAGTATCTAAACAACTATTGCAGTGATCACCATGATTCTTTGCATGGATATTGATCATGGAATGTGTCATCAGTTTCTGCAGTATGGTGGCGCCAGCTGTATTTTTTTTATTTTTACGAATTTTTTTCTCTATTTTTGAGACCTCATAAGATGCGGTCATCTGTTAGCATGGCACAAATTGTAACAACTGGACCTAGAATCTTCTCTCTTGACATCCTGAGAGGCCCATGAAAAGTCTCCGTAAAAACTTGAAATTAGGTCTCTGTTACCCATAACCTCTGAGCTATGGGGCTCCGAAGTACCCCCCAGAATAATGGAAAATTTGATACAAAAGCTCAAGTATCTGAACAATTATTATATTGATCACCATGATTCTTTGCATGGATATTGATCATGAAATGTTTCATCAGTTTCTGCATTCTGGTGGCGCCACCTGTATTTTTTCAATTTTTAGCTCAGCTGACTGAAAGTCATCTGAGCTGTAGGGATCACCTTTTGTCCGTCGTCCGTCCGGCCATCCAGGCGTCTGTCTGTTAACAGGGCACAAATCGTAACCGCTAGACCGGGAATCTTCTTACTTGAAATCCTGGGAGGTCTATGTAAATTCTCCTTGTAAACCTGAAATTAGGTCACTGTGACCTATATTCTTTGAGCTATGGGGTTCTGAAGTACCCCCCAGAATAATGCAAAATTTAATACAAAAGCTAAAGTATCTGAACAACTAATGCATTAATCACCATGAATCTTTGCATGGATATTGATCATGGAGTGTTTCATCAATTTCTGGAGATTGGTGGCGCCACCTATATTTTTTTTATTTTTTACGATTTTTTTTCTCTACTTTTGTGATCTTTAAACATTTAGTCATCTGTAAACAGGGCACAAATCATAATGACTGGACCTAGAATCTTCTGTCCTCACCTCCAGGGAAGCCCATAAAAGGTCTACATGGAAACCCGGAATAAGGTCCCTGTTACCCATATTCTGTGAGCTATGGGGCCCTGAAGTACCCCCCAGAATAAAGATTTGGTCATATATTAACAGGGCACAAATCATAATGACTGGACCTAGAATCTTCTGTCCTCACCTCGAGGGAAGCCCATAAAAGGTCTACATGTAAACCCGAAATAAGGTCCCTGTTACCCATATCCTTCATGCTCTGGGGCTCCGAAGTACTCCCCAGAATAAAGATTTGGTCATCTGTTAACAGAGCACAAATTATAATGACTTGACCTAGAATCTCCTTTCTTGATATGCTGGGAGGCCCCTGACAAGTCTCCTTGTGCACCTGAAATTACATCTCTGTTACCCATATCCTTCATCCTATGCGGCTTTGAAATACCCCCCAGAATAAACATTTGGTCATATGTTAACAGGGCACAAATCAGAATAACTGGACCTAGAATTTTATTTTTTGACATGCTAGGAGACCCCTGAAAAGTCATCTTGTAAACCTTGAAAATAGGTGTCTGTTACCCATATCCTTCATGCTACAGAGCTCCATAGTACCCCAATGAATATTGGATGATTTTATACAAAAGGTCAAGTTTGGAAAAAGTATTTCATTCAAATTTGACATTCAGATGATAAAATTACTTTTGTCAATGTCTTCCTGGTCAGCTAAGCGTCATGACCCCTGGGTCACTTGTTTAAGTTAGAAGATTCTAGGTCAAATGGTTACAATTGGTGCCCTGTTGACAGACGACAGACAAAGAGTGATTGCCATAGTTCAGATGACTTTCAGTTAGCTGAGCTCAAAAATGATTAGAATTCATTGATCAATAACTTTAGCCAAGCTTTCAATTATGTGTATCCATTCAGACAGACAGGCAAAAGGCCTCAGGCTGTTATGCAGGGGGTACAAAGCTGCTTTGTAATCAACTGAGAAATGTCATCAGATAATGACCTGTCTGTGGTGACATAATTACTCCAGTACAAAGTGCCATAGATATAACTATCACGTGGGGCCAGGATATGAAATGTCAAGCTTCATTTAAGTTAAAGGAAACTCTACAACTTGTTAAGAAGACACTGGCAAAATACTCTGTGTCCTATGCTGTGTCAACTTTGTGGACTCTATGACCCTAGACTGTAGCCCAATATTGTCATTCTTGTATTTTTAATGGCTTTAGCTCAACATTAGACAGATATTTTTGTTTATGTGCGTGTGTGTGTGTTAGCTGATATAAGATACAGTTAAGTTATGTAGAGCTCATAATCTTTCCATCAGTAAAATCAATATAAAATTGAGACAAAATGCTGTATAGCAGTTACTCAGTGCTACACACATTATTTTTAGCTGAGCAAAAATGATGTAATCGACAGTTTTGATAATGATTTATATTTGAAGATAAGATTTCTCAAAAAATGGTTTTATGTTATGTGCTTAAATTTGGAATTGCTTTTGGTCTTGGATTTTTTCCCAATACACGAGATTTGTAATTTTAGATCTCTTTTGAACTTGGAAGGTTCTGAAATTTGTGTGGCCGATGAACTTGGATAGTGTTAGCCACTGTCGAGACTTGTAGTAGCACCTGCAGTCATATTTTTACAAATTGTAATTGTCCACAGTCCTCAAGGTTGGCTTAACTAGAGTTAATCTGCCCATTAATCTGAGGTAGCAGAACCTCTAACAAGACGTGGTGCCACGTATTGAGCATCACAGTAGATACGTCTCTCAGAGGACTGAGCCTGTTGTAAAAAATATCCATTTACAATTGGGGTAAAGGGCTATATGCGATCACACTTCTTATGTAATACTGTTGTCAGCCGCTGCTATATTTTGTCCTTGTGTAATTTCCCTTGGAATTAACCAATTAAGCCTTGTCACAAGCTGCTGCGGTCACCTCACACCGTAGAGAACCGCACGGTTTTGGGGACGGCAGGAATACCTAAGCCTCGGTCACAACCCGCTGCGGCAACCGCACACCATAGATCACCATTCGGTTTTTGAAACCGCAGGAATACTGAGGCCGACGTGCGGGAACGGCACAGTTTTTTCTCATTCTCACGGCCTTTGCACGGTCAAGTAAGCTAACCCTGCGGACCCTGCAAGCTAACCTTGCAGAAGACGCAAAGACCCCTTACTACAGCCGCAGGTATGCCGTACATCTCTAGAGTAGCCAAGTAGGCGTTAAAAATCGAACGGTTATCCTACGACAGCATTACGTCTACTGTACGGTGCCTGTACAGAGCCTGTAGGTGGCTGCCTGATGCACGGCCGCCGCATCAACTTAAGCGCTTGTGCTAATGTCAGTTATGGTCGTTGAGCAGTCCCTGCGGCCTTCAAAAAAGCGCATGGTTGCCGTGCCTCTATCGCATGGAATAGCCCAAAACTCTTGCCGTACGGCGACCGTATCCCGGTGATGACTGAGGCTTTACCAGTACACACTGAAGTTTCCCCATTGCCACGGATTGGCCAAAAAGTGTGTGCAGGTGTGGTGTGTGAGCATGAAGGGTCTCCAAGGTCAGCAGAGACTATTAGATGACGGATGCTAGAAATTTCTGTTTTTAGCTACTGTTTTCTTGGCAGTTATCCATTTTGGGATCTATATGAAAATTCACAGCTCATTTCATGCATGAGACTGATAATGATATTCCTGACTTCTGCTTGACTGGTTTTCACAGAACACAGCCTGATTTGTGGACTTCAGAGCCAGGCTGCTCTGTCTTCAAGCCCAGTCCAAGTCAGCATTGCCTGCTTATGTGGTGGTCAAGTGGCTAAAATCCAACAGAATGGACAATCAGCAAACAGCAGGAGACTTCTCTCTGTGGAGGCAAGGGTAAAGTTTGTTAGAATTTCAGTATTTACACTATTGACAAATGATAATTGTGTTAAATAAAACCTTTGTATACATTTTTTATTCTTTCCCATATTTTGTATCATATTAAAGTTGCTATTTTAGCTTAGCTGACTTTCAGTCATGCTGAGCTATAGTGGCCATAGTGCTTTTGTTTGAGATGCAATAACTTGGGAAGTACTGTGTATGTGTCCCTCAAAGTTGACACACCTGTTTCCACCAAGTTCTGAGAGGAGTTTAAAACTGGTAAACTTGACCTTGATCTTATTCTACTCTTGTACAACCTGTGTAGACTATACCAGTCATGGTTTGACATTTGTTACCCATCACTTAACAAAGAACCAGTCAAATATTAGTGTCAGTATGTCAAAGGTCAAGAGCATAACTAGGGTTAAATACAGTTTGTAATGACATTAAGTGAACCTGCATGTTATGATTTTTAGCTCAGCTAACTGAAAGTCAACTGAGGTATAGGAATGGCACTTTGCCCATTGTCCGTTTGGTCGTTTGTCTGTCCAGCAGGACACAAATCGTAACCACAGGACCTAGAAATTTCTAAGTGAAACTCCAGGGAGATCAACAAAAAATCTCCTTGGAAACTTGAAAGAAACAGTCAAATTTTAGTGTCAGTATGTCAAAGGTCAAGAGCACATCTAGGGTTAATCTCAGTTCGGTTTTCAGATGGTAAAATTCCTGTTGTTAGTGTCAGCCATTAATTTAAAGTAGTCAGCTGAGTGTCATGACCCATGGGTCAATTGTTCATTATTTACAGGAGAGACTGGATGTAGTCATCAGAGTAATCAAGCACTTCAGACAGGCTCAGCAGTTCAGCAGGACCACATTTGTCAAAATACTCAACAAACAGGTGGGTTCCCTAGATGACACTTTAATTTTACTCAACAAACAGGTGGGTTTCCTAGATGAAACTTTAATTTTACTCAACAAACAGGTTGGTTTCCTAGATGAAACTTTAATTTTACTCAACAAACAGTCGGGTTTCCTAGATGAACCTTTAATTTTGCTCAACAAACAGGTGGTTTTCCTAGATGAAACTTTAATTTTACTCAACAAACAGGTTGGTTTCCTAGATGAAACTTTAATTTTACTCAACAAACAGTCGGGTTTCCTAGATGAAATTTTAATTTTACTCAACAAACAGGTGGTTTTCCTAGATGAAACTTTAATTTTACTCAACAAACAGTCGGGTTTCCTAGATGAAACTTTAATTTTGCTCAACAAACAGGTGGGTTTCCTAGATGAAACTTTAATTTTACTCAACAAACAGGTTGGTTTCCTAGATGAAACTTTAATTTTACTCAACAAACAGTCGGGTTTCCTAGATGGACCTTTAATTTTGCTCAACAAACAGGTGGTTTTCCTAGATGAAACTTTAATTTTACTCAACAAACAGGTTGGTTTCCTAGATGAAACTTTAATTTTACTCAACAAACAGTCGGGTTTCCTAGATGAACCTTTAATTTTGCTCAACAAACAGGTGGTTTTCCTAGATGAAACTTTAATTTTACTCAACAAACAGTCGGGTTTCCTAGATGAAACTTTAATTTTGCTCAACAAACAGGTGGGTTTCCTAGATGAAACTTTAATTTTACTCAACAAACAGGTTGGTTTCCTAGATGAAACTTTAATTTTACTCAACAAACAGTCGGGTTTCCTAGATAAACCTTTAATTTTGCTCAACAAACAGGTGGTTTTCCTAGATGAAACTTTAATTTTACTCAACAAACGGGTTTCCTAGATGAAACTTTAATTTTACTCAACAAACAGGTTGGTTTCCTAGATGAAACTTTAATTTTACTCAACAAACAGGTGGGTTTCCTAGATAAATCTTCAATAATACTCAACAAACAGGTGGGTTCACAGTTTAAACTTTGATAATACTAAACAAACAGGTGGGTTCACAGATGAAATTTCAGTAATACTCAACAAACAGGTGGGTTTCCTAGATGAAACCTCAAAAGTACTCAAGAAATAGATGGATTTTCTGGATGAAACCTTACTAATACTTAAAAAATCAGATAGGTTACTTTGAAATAATCTCAATGATACCCAGGAGATTCAATTTCATGAAGTTAGCACTGGGATTGCAGATCAGTCCAATATTCTTGCAATCTTGATAAGAACCTCTCGTCTTGGTGTGAAAGCTCTTTGATCTGGCTACCAGAGCTTCACTATTGCACAAGGCTAATTCCTGGTACATGGCTGAGGATACCGCAGAGTTTCTTGGCAAGGAAGCTGTCATATCAGTCCTGTCTAGATAAATATTCTCTTCAGATGTAATGAATTTGTAAGATATAAATTTTAGTTAGCACTGCAACATTGTTGGTTACCTGGTATTGAACTAGATTTCACACAGGATTTGCTTGCATGAAAAAAATCTGCAAAATTTGTGTTATTGTATAGGAACGCCCACTCATTCTTCAGCCGAGACAGCATTAAAAGCCCATGGGCAGCCATGCGTGTCCCTTCAATACTGCACATCGATCCAAGTGCTAAATCCATGTAATTGAATCTCCTTGATGAAACTTTACGAATAAGTTTGTTAATTGGACCATAAAATTACATAACAAGCAGATGGGTTTCCTTGATAAAACTTCTTCATAGTTTATTTTTTAAGCTGTACTTAAAGTTAATGAAGTCTCCTTGAATCCTGTTACAGTTGCCATTCTTATATCCCTGGTACATGTATGGCAGGACCCAGTAATTATTTCACTATGACATTTTTAGCTCATCTGAGTCATCTGAGCCATAGTCGTCATCCTTTGTCCGTCCTGCTGTCGGTTAACAAGGCACATTTTGAAACCTTTAGACCTATGAATCCAAAATTTTGAATACAGTTAGATGGCCTCAATCTTCTACCATACTGGAAATTGGGTCAATAGGACTTTGTTCTTTCTAGATTTAAAGGAAAAACCTCAGTTTTCCATAAAAAAAGCCATTGTTACACTTCAAGGCTGCCTAATATCAAAACCACTGATCTGTTTTTTATCACATTTAGTATGCATATTCTTCCATACATTTCCTATGAACATATTAAAATTAGGTCAGTATTGTATGTTGTTTTGAAATTATGGGCCAGAACAATATGCAAATTTTTAAAAATCAGGAAATAAATTTGCTAACTTAACTTGAGAATTGCTGAAGCTGGAGCCTTTTTTTACAGGGATATAACTTTATTTAATCAAGATTCAATTGTATACCCAAAATTAGATCTGAATTTTCCAAATTTTTTTAATTTTTAGTATAAACAAAAAATCAACACCTTAAATTTTGTCCAACTTTGGATATGGCACGTTTTTTCCCTGTAAGCACTGTTGATTTAATTTTCACAGCATATATACATAAGGATATAATCTTTTAAAATCTGAAATTACAAAGGAATTGAATTAAAAGAGTAGCTTTTTTTCAAGTTTTCATACACCACGTCAAGTGTTGTTTACATCAAGCCCACCTTACTAATTATAAGTACTACAGCCTTCTCTTGTGTTATGTATCCCACACCAGGCAGGTGCCTCGGCTCAGCTTTGCCACTATTAGCAGGGTTCCCCTCTGCCCTGCACTCCCCCCTCCCCCTCTCCAGATGGTGCATAAACTAGATGAATATTATAATTTTTTTGTATTTGATTCATTCTTATTCTAGGCTGTGCTACATTTTAGATTTTGTATTGTACCACCAGGGTTACAACTATTAAAGTGCACATTTAATTGTGTCCACAAAGTGGTGTATTGCTATGAAAGTGTGGATGTTCATCAGATAAGTAATTCCTTACTTTAGAAGAGAAAAATCTTCACCAGGTTAGAAATTGACTATTAATTCTAGTAATAAATTGTAGCTGAGGTAGAAATTAGCACAATGATATTGTTTGCCCCTCATTCAACCAACAGTGTGTATACTTTGTTTGAAAAGGGGTTTTTATTTTATCAAATTTACTGAATCATTTATTTTGGTGAATAAAATTAAGCATTTATTGAAAACTCCAATGTTCAAAACTTTTTAATAGTGATTCAGGAAATAATCTTTAAGATGCTATGTTGTGGCATTATTTTCTTTAAATTCAGTTTAAACATTTGTGATTTAAAAATAATGAAATATATGTGAGCTACACTTTGGATAAATAATGATTGCAACTTAGAATTCTGATACTTGTAACTTATATTTTCAGATTTTTTTACTTGTAAATAAATTCAGATAAAAAATATTTATGGAGAAAGTTAATATGCTAAACAAAACAGGCTTCAATATAAAGTTAAATGCATTGTTCCTTTGAAAGTGAAATAAAGGTATCATTCCATTCTGTCCACTTGATTGTTCTTCTGTAAATTTTTCATATGCATCACAGTATCTCAAAACTTTTACTGTTTTTCTTCATGACAGTCTTGTCAGGGTATTAGTTTTGCAATCATATATAGAACTTTCCTATAACCAAGTAGGAGGGCCCATTTTTTCTTAGTTTCTCAAATGCTTATATATATGAAAAACATTACAATAGAATATTTTGCATTTGCAAAAATTTCAAACTTAGCTGAGCGCTGTGTCCCATGGGTCCCTTGTTTGTGAACAGTGCTTGTTGATAGTAGGCTGTAGTAATGACATTAAGTGAACCTGCATGTTATGACTTTTAGCTCAGCTGACTGAAAGTTAACTGAGGTATAGGAATGGCACTTTGTCTGTCGTCCATCCGTCCTTCTGTCTGTCCAGCAGAACTTAGAAACTTCTAAGTGAAAATCCAGGGAGATAAACAAAAAATCTTCTTGAAAACTTGAAATTAGGTCAGTGCATCTAATTTGTTTCCTGATGATAACTCCAGTTTGGATAGACATATTGAATTCAGACTTGACTTATATATGACCCACCTGTAACGCAAGAACTTCATTTTGGGGTCATTAGCTCAAAGGTTAAGGTCACAGGACCAACCTTGACATTTTTTAGAGAAATTGTGGAAGCATTTTAAGCCAAACTTTTCATCCCAAACCTTCCATCATGCACATATAGCTCACCTGCTGAAAGGGGTAGAAACTGATTGATTTTGGAGTCACAAGGTCAATAGTCAACATCACAGAAAATGTCTGACTGCATATTTGTTTCCAGATAATAACCCAAGTTTGGATTGACATAATGATTTCAAACTTGACTTATATATGGCATACCACTAAAGTAAGTTGGCTGCAAACTGCTCGCAAGACCCATATTTTGAGAAAGATCATAAACCTATCCTTATAGACAAATTCAGCTGAGCATTGAGACCCATTGGTAGCTAGTTGGTTGGAAGGTTAGTTTTCAGCCCAAGCTGCTTTATAATTTCTTCAATACATTATGTGTGATATGTTGCAGGGATGTGCACTGAATCTTGAGGCCATTTGGAGGCTACACAAGGACAAAGTCATGCCAATAGGCACACATATCACATGTCTGTGGTAAGTTCAGGGCATTTAATTATTTCATCATGTTAATATGAATAAATTTGATATTTTTTAATTGTAAGAATGGACAGCCTTTGGTTTTTAAACAGATTAGTGGTGCACACATTTAGTGTAATTGTCTTGCTGCCTTAGATCTCCTAGCAAAACCATTTGTAAAATGCTAGAGCTGTTTAACCATTCTCTGGCACACCAGTACCTCACAATACAAAGTCAGATATATTACCCTGTATAAATATGTTGCTGGTGTATGACCATACTACAAAAAGTCTTACATTTCACCATCAGCTTTCATTGGTTAAATATGGTAGCCAGCATGGCGGGCAAACATAATTGACCAAAAAGCAATCCCCATCTGTTAAGCTCTTCATGTTCAAACCCACTGAAGAGATGGTTTCATTATGTATTATTCCTGAAGAGTCGTGTAGTTGTCATAATTGCTGCTCTTGCAATCGAAAAATTGAAAATGATTAAATAATTATTAATGTAAAAGGTTAAGTTGAGGTTCTTATCTCATACATTATGAAATAAAATCTACCATTTCCTGCCACCCATGTACCCAGTCACTCTTGGGTGAAGAGAGCACACCCTTATGGTTAAGACTTTGGCTGGGAGTCTAAGCACATACTGTGGTTAGTGGTGGGCCGATCATTGAGTTTTATCGAAAGTCAGTCGTTTTGCTACCACTTTCAAGCGCTCAATTACCAAAGGCAACTATCGATTACATCATAATCCTGATTTTTTTTACAGAATGCCTTTATGTTATAGGCTAAAATTATTCTTTGTTCCCAAATAACTTCCGTATGTAACTGAGTACAATTTTCATAATCTTACAAACAATATCTACACAGTATATCCATAATTATATTAATACTTTAACTAATGCACAAAATCTGATCAGTTTGACAACAACAAAAAATAAGGAATGGAAATACTTGTTCATTACTGGCAGATGATATAAAAGAGCTGATATTAGGCCAAAAAAAAATTAAGGTATGGTTCTCAGGCACTTTTTTTCAGAAATCAGTGCGGGCGGGCGGTATTTTATTTTTGACCTTTTTTTGAGTGTTTCGATAAAAATGCCATATGATCAGGGAAAAGCATGAAAATAACAAATATTTTTGCTAAACAGGTAGAAGCACTACATAAAATGTATTATTTATCTTCTTGAAAGATAAAAAGCAAAATAAAAAGTTTTGATGCGGGGGGTTAAAATTGACGCGGGCGGTGCCTGAGAACCATACCTTTTATTTTTTTTGGCCTTATTTATAATAAGAATCGTTTGCTCTTGGCAGATAACATAAAAGGTATGTTACTATTTATAATACCAGTCTTTCTATGGATAACTTGCATATGATGCCAGTGAGGGTGAGGTTCACAGAACTGTTCCCCTCTGTATAGTCTGTCCGAGTACCCATGTTCGCTTGTTTTTCCGGGATAAATATTCCTACATGTGCGATAGTCCAGAAATTTCTAGCCCAGTGGTTGCAGGCGCCATTCTGCTGACAGCCTGAGTAAATAATTATATCTGACCTTGAACTGAACATCTATGAGACAGTCCAAATATGACAGAACAGTAATCAATGTTTACGACATGTTCATCACCAGTGAACTGGGAAATAAATGAGCCATTCCAGCTGCTGACGTCAAACAATGCAGCATCATGCGTGATCGACCTTTGTTACGTCTGTGTGACATCATTATTGTCTTATAAACAGCTCTTGGCAACAAAGACATGGAAAGTTTTTATAAGGGAGGAGCATACTGTCAGCCTTTTCCAGAATAACGCCATCCTTGGTCCACCGACAAAAACAAGGCATCAAGGTTACAAAATAAATACTTTTAACTAAATATCTTATTATTTTACCCAAAATCAGCTGAACATCTGAGTTTTAGGCTGGAGGTTATTTGTAATGAATATTCATAAAATAGTTATTGCAAAAAAAACATGCGGACAAGTGTTCTTGGATAGACTATAGGTCTGGCATATTATTCAGTTTTTATTTTTGTGATTATTGATAATTTTACATTCATGAATTTAGTGAATTTGAAACCCTAGTGAAAACAAAAAACCCAACCAAGGAAAATGGTCAGTATGGAAAGTGAACCAACAACAATGCCCTAACCATTACATCACTGTATCTGCCAAAAATGTAAAAAAAATTGATTGTCTCAAGCACTATATGGCATTTCACTACATGTTTGAAACCTACTTTATATTTGCTTGATGCTTTATGATGGCTGTATTCTGGTGTGCAGCAACATGAACCGTGCAGAGGCGGTACACTCGATGGCTCAGGAGTTAGCAGAGATCAGCCTGGCACAGGACTCTCAAACACTGGAGCTGCGGACACAACTTGTTACTGGTATTTTTTACACATTGTTCTTCTTCTGGAAATTGTAGCAAAAAAAAGAGCATTTTCTAAATTACACTTGAAGAGACTAACTATTTTTTACTTAAATTGCACGATTTAATTACCTAATTTTTTTTTTACAGCAACAAGGAGTTATTCCATAACCTGTTTTCATTTTATATAACCATATGATACTTATATATATATATATATATATATATATATATATATATATATATATATATATATACAGTGAAACCTCGTTGTGTCAAACTCGGTTTAGTCGAATTCCCGCATGTGTCGAAGTCGAGCGTTGGGTCCCTGCAAAAAATAGTTAAAACCTTACTAATTTAACTCCGCTTGTGTCGAAGTTAGATGTGTCAAAAACTGGATGTGTCGAGGTGTTTTGTAGGTCCCCAGCTAATATTTCTATCGCTTAACTCGAAGTCATGATTGGATAACAGTTGTGCAGGGTCTGTCAATCATGATTGGGCCGTGATGACCAGTCATAATTAATTAATACCGACCAGGCTCTCACTCATCAAGCGTGATGTCTCTGTCGACTCAAGGTCATGCTGCTTTAATGCTTGGACAACAGTTGTGCACTGTCCAACAATCATACCCTGGCAACGATTTCTAGTTACACAATTAATACCAGCAAGGATCTTACTCAACTCGCACGTTGGCTGACATAACTAGTTGGTTGTTTACTTGTGTGGCCAATGAGTCACTCATGAACATGCCTTTCTTTTCTCGCCGACAAAACATTAATGAGAAGTTATTGATAATGACACCAAACAATATCCAATCCTTACCTTTGATGTGTCTAGGATAAAATTGAACTGAAAATGATCTGAGCCAATCATTTATTGATTTGGATTCTTTTATACACGTACATGTATGTGCTCATATTTCACTTTCTTGATTAACCTAATCCTAAAATTGGTGGTACTTATGTGTTTTTTATTATTAATATAATAATAAAAAACACATAAGTATATAAAATTTGTGTTGTTCTTTCATGAAAACATTTGTGAGAACTCTATGATATAAGCCCTATACATGTGCAGTATTTATCGATTATAATCGAAGCTGAAGAAGGTTGCATATATTGAACATCGGTTGTCTCGAACTCCGGTTGTGTCGAAGTAAATTCACCAGTCCCTTCTACTTCGACACAACGAGGTTTCACTGTATATATATATATATATATATATATATATATATATATATATATATATATTTGTATATAATTCTAGAATGCATTAATACTGAGAATGTAATGATTCAGGTGAAAACCAGATGTGTAAAAATACATAGCAACACACTGAGGAGTATTTCTGTTTTGAAAACTTAGCAAAAGAGTTAGGGGAGGGGGTGGGGAATAACAAATGTGCAATGGTCTAATTAAGGATTTTCCTATTTGTATGTTATGAAGTTACTTTTTGGAGATTCATGATATAACCAACTGTAAGAATAAGAACCAATAAATAATTTAAGAATTTATTTTAGGTTTTCAGAAAATGACAGCTTGACATTGTTCAAATTATAAATGTGAATAATCTGTGCGAATTTTATTCATCTAAAAGGATGCATACAATTGGTTTAATGCTGAGTTAATGATATTTTAATGCAGTATATGACTGAGTAAGTGATGTTTTAATGCTGGTATACGACTGAGTTAATAATGTTGATCTAAATGTGTTTGTTTACCTTTATCCTGTAGACTTGATACAGGGTCTGGTAGAACTTACTTATGTGTTTGTTTACCTTTATCCTGTAGACTTGATACAGGGTCTGGTAGATCTTTCTTATGTGTTTGTTTACCTTTATCCTGTAGACTTGATACAGGGACTGGTAGATCTTTCTTATGTGTTTGTTTACCTTTATCCTGTAGACTTAATACAGGGACTGGTAGATCTTAATTATGTGTTTGTTTACCTTTATCCTGTAGACTTGATACAGGGACTGGTAGATCTTACTTATGTGTTTGTTTACCTTTATCCTGTAGACTTGATACAGGGACTGGTAGAACTTAATTATGTGTTTGTTAACCTTTATCCTGTAGACTTGATACAGGGACTGGTAGAACTTACTTATGTGATTGTTTACCTTTATCCTGTAGACTAGATACAGGGTCTGGTAGAACTTACTTATTAGTTTGTTTACCTTTATCCTGTAGACTTGATACAGGGTCTGGTAGAACTTACTTATGTGTTTGTTTACCTTTATCTTGTAGACTTGATACAGGGACTGGTAGAACTTACTTATGTGTTTGTTTACCTTTATCCTGTAGACTTGATACAGGGTCTGGTAAATCTTTCTTATGTGTTTGTTTACCTTTATCCTGTAGACTTGATACAGGGACTGGTAGAACTTACTTATGTGATTGTTTACCTTTATCCTGTAGACTAGATACAAGGTCTGGTAGAACTTACTTATGTGTTTGTTTACCTTTATCCTGTAGACTTGATACAGGGTCTGGTGGAACTTAATTATGTGATTGTTTACCTTTATCCTGTTGACTTGATACAGGGTCTGGTAGAACTTACTTATGTGATTGTTTACCTTTATCCTGTAGACTTGATACAGGGTCTGGTAGATCTTTCTTATGTGTTTGTTTACCTTTATCCTGTAGACTTGGTACAGGGTCTGGTAGAACTTACTTATGTGTTTGTTTACCTTTATCCTGTAGACTTGATACAGGGTCTGGTAGAACTTACTTATGTGTTTGTTTACCTTTATCCTGAAGACTTGATATAGGGTCTGGTAGAACTTACTTATGTGTTTGTTTACCTTTATCCTGTAGACTTGATACAGGGTCTGGTAGAACTTACTTATGTGTTTGTTTACCTTTATCTTGTAGACTTGATACAGGGTCTGGTAGAACTTACTTATGTGTTTGTTTACCTTTATCCTGTAGACTTGATACTTTGTCTGGTAGAACTTACTTATGTGTTTGTTTACCTTTATCCTGTAGACTTGATACTTTGTCTGGTAGAACTTACTTATGTGTTTGTTTACCTTTATCTTGTAGACTTGATACAGGGTCTGGTAGAACTTACTTATGTGTTTGTTTACCTTTATCCTGTAGACTTGATACTTTGTCTGGTAGAACTTACTTATGTGGTTGTTTACCTTTATCTTGTAGACTTGATACAGGGTCTGGTAGAACTTACTTATGTGTTTATTTACCTTTATCCTGTAGACTAGATACAGGGTCTGGTAGAACTTACTTATGTGTTTGTTTACCTTTATCCTGAAGACTTGATATAGGGTCTGGTAGAACTTACTTATGTGTTTGTTTACCTTTATCCTGTAGACTTTATGCAGGGACTTGTAGATCTTTCTTATGTGTTTGTTTACCTTTATCCTGTAGACTTTGTGCAGGGACTGGTAGAACTTACTTATGTGTTTGTTTACCTTTATCCTGTAGACTTGATACAGGATTTTGTAGATCTTACTTATGTGTTTGTTTACCTTTATCTTGTAGACTTGATACAGGGACTGGTAGAACTTACTTATGTGTTTGTTTACCTTTATCCTGTAGACTTGATACAGGGACTGGTAGATCTTTCTTATGTGTTTGTTTACCTTTATCCTGTAGACTTGATACAGGGTCTGGTAGAACTTACTTATGTGTTTGTTTACTTTATCCTGTAGACTTGATACAGGGTCTGGTAGAACTTACTTATGCTGAACTTGAAGCAGAAGACAATTCAGGCAAAGCACTCAAGAAGGTAATCCTGTGTTCTTTATGTACAGTCTTAAACAGCGAAACCTCAAAATTACGACCACCAACAGGACCTCCAGAAAGTGGTTAAATTTTCGAGGTGGTCTCCTAAGGTCTGATATAAAGTGTAAAAATGTAGTGGAACCCTGAAAAAGTGATCGGTATTTTTAGGTGGTAGCTCAACTCAGGAGGTCGTTAGGCAAGGTTTTATTGTGTACATTGATGCACTTAATCAAAGCTAGTCATCAAATGATAAACAAACCAGGTATGCAATAATTCATTTATTCCAATTATTACATTTTCAGTAATTTTCAAATTTCTTTTCAGACTTTACCTAAGGACAGATAAATAATATAAATAATGTAGTAAGCACTGTTATTTAAGAAAGAAAGTTACCATAAATTCATCATAAGATGTTAGCATAGTAATCAATGAGAATAAATTAAATATAACCTGGTCCATGTTAATGCTTTAGAGCATTATTATATGCCCCGTAGCATCATTTGGGAAGAAACTTATTTGGAGATATACATTTGTTGCAGATATTTATGACTGTTTACAAGAATCAAATTGAGATAGTATTAAAAGGTGATAATTGAATCGAATCAAAGAACCTTTAGCAAATCACAGACCTTATATTTACATACCTCTATAACAGGGGACCACCTCAGTTTTTTGTAAAAGAGGGGCATCTATAATACATATCAAGCATCTGTTTAAAGCTGCAATGTGGGTTGTGCGAAAATTTTAAGGTTTAACTGCACTAATTTTCTAATTTAAGCTGAGGCTTTAGATTAAGAATATCTGGTTCTCTTTTAATATTATGCAGTTGATGAAACGTAACAATGTTTATTCCTTTATTCTAGATTACAAGTGCTCTGTTGGATAGTATAATAAAAAGTAAGTTTATATTATTTACATTTGCTTGCTGTCATACTGGTGGTACTCTAATCTGCAGTTGTTTGGTTATTAACATTAATAACAAAAAATTAGAATAAAGAATCAGAATTTAACAATTTTAACAAACAGAAGAATTCCAATTTCTCTTTCATGAGTCCTAATTTATTCATATCCACACACTTTTATACATTGCCATGGAAATTAACCCTCATTTCTTAATCATCTGAAGGTAAAGTGTGCATTTTTAGCACAGCTGACTTTCAGTCATGCTGAGCCATAGTGTTCACTCTTTATCCGTCATCCGTCTGTTAACATGACAAGATTTGTAACCGTTAAACCTAGAATCTTCTAACTCTATGTGTTGATAGATGCAGGCCGATAAAGTCACAACACCAAGTCTAGCCACATGTGTTTTATCCAGCAAGATACAGGAAGTATATGTGCTGCCCCCTGGTGCCCTAACGGCTTACTATAAACAAGATGCTTTCTTCAAAAGGTTACCAAATATTAACTATGTGATCATTACATCTTCCCCTTTCAGGTTTTAAGCATGCAAGTGATAATATCGGTATTAAGCAATAAAGTGTTAAAAGTCTGAACGTTGTTTTTATCTTGTGTTAACTGTGTACTCGCATAAATATGAAATCTTCATGTTATTACAATTATTGCAAATTAGTCAGTATTACATGTCCGGCATGTAATCTTGCATGATATATATTAAACATGTTACATATTATTAATGAACTAAATAAAAGAGGGGCAGTTACAGAGTGTGGCCTATCATTATTATTAAACAATTTTACTGAGTCTCTATTAGCCTGGTAGGTGGTCTGCTCGTCCGACCTGCCCTCGTGACCCATGGTTTGTTCGGTCTTGGTGGCACTGGTGGTCTCTGCTGCTGCTGGGTATTGGCTGCTGATGGTAATGGAACTGGTTCCAGGACTGACGTTTCTGACTGCAAATCATCTGGTGGTTCACAGTCAGTCTGGGTGTATGTGGAAAGCGGCGTTTCTGCTGTTTTCATTATATGCCTGCGGTTTCGCCTGTACTGTGAGCCGTTTTCAGACCTGACTAAGTATGATCTAGGGCTCACTTCTCTCATCACTTCTCCTCTCTCCGACCAGTCCCGTTGATGAGAAGTGCGGATTCGTACCGTGTCACCTGGGGCCAGTCGGTTTAATGGGCGCTTACTGGCCTTGCGATCGAAGTATTTCTTTTGTTTGTGCTTGGTGGCTTGTTTATGATGTAACACTGCACTGGCCTTAGGCTGTCGGAGTTGTCGTCCATCAGGTAGGTTAGTGCGAATAGAACGGTTCATAAGCAGCTGGCTAGGCGAGTAGCCCGATTCAAGGGGAGTGCTACGATATATCATGAGACCCATGAGGGGATCCTCACTGCTGGCTTTAGCTTTCTTAAGGATATTTTTGACAATTTTGACGGCATTTTCTTCCAGCCCATTAGATGCTGGATGGTGTGGGCTGGAGGTCTCATGTCTGAAATCCCATTCTTGGGCGAATCTGGTAAACTTGTCACTCGAGTAGCACGTGCCGTTATCACTAAAAACAACGAGTGGCACCCCATGCCTTGAGAATATCTTCTTAAGTGCTGTGATAACTTGACCACTGCTAGTATTGGATAGCGATGCTACCTCCGGGTAGTTGGAATAATAATCAGTCACTACGATGTAGTTTTTTTGGTCAAACTCGAATAAATCGGTAGCCACTTTTTCCCATGGTGCGGTTGCCACCGGGTGCTGCTGCAATGGTTCAGCCTGTTGTTTACTTCTGTTGGTGATACATTCTGTGCATTTGTTCACCATGGCCTTGATTTCTTGATTGATCGTGGGCCAAAACACTGATTGTCGTGCTCGGCGTTTACATTTTTCCTGGCCCAAATGTCCCACATGTATCTTCTGCAGTATACTGGCACGCATACAACTAGGTATAATTATTCTTGTCCCTTTAAAGAGCAGTCCTTCTAGCACTGTTACTTCATCGCGATAGCTCCAGTAATCTGCAGTAATGCCGGGACAACGCTTTCTGGTCTGAGGCCAGCCGTTCAAGATGATATCTGTTAGTTGCTTCATCTCAGCATCTCTGGATGTCGCTTCGCGTATATCCTGTAGTTTGTTGTCTACTATTGGCACAGTAGCAATCACATGATCAACGAATGCCCGCACATCATCTTCTGTGCTACTGATGGGGGTTTCTTGTGAATTATAATTCCTCGACAATGCGTCGGCCACTAACATGTGTCGACCGGGTGTATACGACAAAGTGAAGTCATATTTCTGCAATCTCAAGCGGAATCGCTGGATCCTAGCTGGACAGTCATACAATGCTTTGGTGAAAATTGCCACAAGCGGCTTGTGGTCTGTCTCGATCTGGAATGTTTTCCCGTATACATATTGGTCAAAGCGCTCACATGCATATGCCATCGCTAATGCCTCTTTTTCTATCTGGGCATATCTAATTTCTGTCTTGGTCATTGCTCTGGAGGCATAGGCTACTGGCAGCCATTTTTCATCATGTTTCTGTAGCAATACTGCACCCAGGCCTGCTTTTGACGCGTCGCTTGATATCAATGTCTCTTTGCTGGCATCCTAGTACTGTAACACTGGCGAGCTTTTGACAATGTTTTTGGTTCTGTCCATGCTTTTTCTTGCTCATCCCCCCAGGTCCAGGCTATGTCTTTCTCTCTGAGCTTGTTTAGTGGTGCCGCCCTGGTGGAGAGATCCGGAACAAATTTAGCAAGAAAAGTCACCATGCCCATAAACTGCTGTATTTCTCGGAGGCAAGTGGGCCTTGGCATCTGGTTAATGGCCTTGACCTTTTCGGGGTCAGGCTGAAGGCCATCCTTTGTTAGCAGGTCTCCTATGAACACTATCTCTGGCAGCCTGAACTGACATTTATCTAGGCCTAAAGTCAAGCCTTTCTCGCGACATCTCTCTAGGACTTTCCACAGCGTGATGTCATGTTCAGCCTCTGTACTGCCAGAGATCACAATGTCATCCATGCTGGTATCGACATTTGGTATATCGTCGAATAATTCATGTACGATTCGGTGAAACACTTCCGGTGCTGACCGAATTCCGAACGGAAGCCGTAAGAATCTGTACCGTCCGAATGGCGTCGCGACAGTGCACTGTTTTGATGACTGATCGTCTAGGCGTATCTGCCAAAAGCCATGTTTGGCATCCAGTTTTGTGAAGTATTTCTTGTTAGCAAACTTAGCCATAATTTCCACTTGGCTGGGCATTTTGTAGTGTTCTCGTCTTATGGCTCTATTTAAATTCTTTGGGTCCATGCACAGTCTCAGACCTCCTGTTTTCTTTCTAACGACTACAAGTGCACTGACCCAGTCAGTTGGCTCTGTCACCTTAGTTATGACACCAGCGTCCTCCATCCGCTTAAGTTCGGTCTTGACTTCGCTATGAAGGGCAAACGGTATTTTGCGACAAGCTTCTATGACTGGTTGACTATCTGGATCCATCTGAATTGTGTGTGTGCCAGGTAGGCATCCTAGACCCTTAAAAACATCAGGAAACCTGTTTATTGCTTGGGACCTCAAATCTACTTTGTCATCAAGACTGGCAGTATTGTCAGTTGCTGCACTGTGCTTAGGCCTACTATCTAAAGTGACTTCCCATGTACGTTTTATGAGACCAAGCCTCTCACAGTCCTGTACTCCTAGAATGGATTGAACACTAGCCGGAGTTATAACAAAGTCTGTGTGATAGGTTCTGCCATTGTGTGTGACCTTGACATCACATTTGCCGGCCACTGGTATGTCACTACCTGCGTAAGCTGTTAGCCTCACATCGGCAAACTGTAGCTTTGGCTTGTTACTCAAACAGTCATATGTAGATTTGCTCATTATGTTGACATTTGCACCTGTGTCAAGCTTAACATTCAAAGTATCACCTTCAATAGTCATTGGTATAATCCATGATGCATTCACAGCATCTTTACTGTCCACTGAGTCAATAGTGAATCCATCCGATTCCTCAGAACCAGACGTATAATCTTGGTTTGGTTCTGCACTGACTGTGTGCACCTGAGACCTGCGACACATTTTAATGAAGTGGTTTTTCCCCTGACAACCCTTACAGGTTTTACCATAAGCTGGACAGGCCCTTGGTCTATGTGTATAGCCACAGCTGTTACACTGAAAGTCTCTCTTACCCCCACTATAGCCCCTAGGCCTAGCATCTCTATTGCTAAGGTAACGGGATTTCAAACTGGTGCTAACACTAGCACTGTTGACAGGCTTATTTGAGCTGTATTTCTGTTTACTGTACCCTTTCACTGCCTGGACAGTAACTGTCTCTGTATCCCTAAGCTCTCTGGCCTGTTTTGTGGCAGCCTCAGCCACCCTACATATCTGTATAACACGTTCAAGTGTGACGTCATTCTTTTCTCTAAAGAGTCTTTCTTTGAGGGGCTCACTATGGACACCACACATAATCCTCCATTTTATCATATTGTTCATGATTGGGGTAAATGGGCACTTTTTTGCTAGGTGTTGCACTTGGTTTATATATGAATCATTAGACTGACCTGCTTGTTGACGACAGTTGAAGAAACGTTGCACGTGGATCGCTGCCGAATCCCTGTCGGCACTATGATTTGTATCTTTCTGTTATTTTGTCTAGCTTCCACTCATCACCGGCATTATCCCAAGTGAAGGTATTGTACAGTTCGAACGCTTCTTTGCCCACAGACTTGAGAAACAGGGAGGCCTTGAACTTGTCATCACAGTCCAGTCCATGCCCATGCGTTTTTAATGCGAAATATATTTGCCATCCCTGGTAGAAAAGTTTCCAGTTCTCATTCAGGTTGCCTTCAAGGCTCAGTGGGTTGGGTGCTTCGATGTGATCCATATTCTGACACCATGTGTTGATAGATGCAGTCCGATAAAGTCACAACACCAAGTCTAGCCACATGTGTTTTATCCAGCAAGATATAGGAAGTATATGTGCTGCCCCCTGGTGCCCTAACGGCTTACTATAAACAAGATGCTTTCTTTAAAAGGTTACCAAATATTAACTATGTGATCATTACACTCTACATCCAGGGAAGTCCATGAAAATTCTCCTAAGTAACCTGAAATTAGGTCTCTTATATCCATATCCATCAAGCTATGGGGCTTGTAAGTACCCCCAGAATGATTAAAAAAGCTCCACTATCTGAACAACTGATGCATTGATCAACATGATTCTATGCATGCATATTCATCTTGGAGTGTTTCATCAGTTCCTGCAGACTGGTGGTGCCATCTGGATTTTTTTTCAAATTTGACACATTTTTTCTCTAATTTTGGGTCCTTCAGAGATGGGGTTGTCTGTTAGCAGGGCACAAATTGTAACCATTGCACCTTGAATCTTCTAACTTGACATTTAGGTCTCTGTTACCCATATCCTCTGAGCTAAGCTTTAGTTGAATGGGTAGACCACCTACAAAATTTGGCATTCAAATGATAAAATTTGTTTTGTAAATGTCTTCTTTGTCAGCTGAGCATCATGACCCATGGGTCACTTGTTCTCTTTTTTTATGAGCTTCAATTGAAGCAATCTAGCTGTTAATAGGGCACAAACTGTAACTGTCAGACCTAGAATCGTCTAACTGTATATCCAGGGAGGTCTTAGACAATTTACTTGGAAATCTGAAATTTGGTCATAGTCATGAAGTATATTCTGCAAGATATATGGAAGAATATGATTTGTGCACCCAATAGGACATATTTAGATGATATCTAAGGTCTATTGGCAAAATGCATGATTTAAAGCACTTTAAGACCACTCTAAGTTTGAAATGTAACATATTATTAGACATTTATAATCAGCAAAAACATATTGGTTTGTACATAGTGATATAGTGATGTGTAGTGGTCTTGGTAATGTATATCTTTATCAAAGGGAAGAATACATCATTTTTTAAATGGACATTGGACATTCAAAATGCTTGCATCATCAAAGAGAATTCTCCTAGAACCTTAAGCTGGCCCAGTCCTTCATTGATGGATTATCATTCACTTCTGTGGTAAAAGTGTCCTGTATAAGGGATGTAGTAATGCCTCTGTTCATGCTTCCGTCTGTCCGTCAGTATGCCCATCTGTCAGGAATAGGCTTGTGGATCAATTTCAAGCAATATCTTTGAACAAAACCTTCCATCTTGCAAATATGGCTCATCCACCCATGGATGAAGAATCTTGTCGATTTTGAGGTCACAGGGTCAAAGGTCAAGGACACAGGATCCACTTCTTGAAAAAGCTTGTGGACCCATTTTAAGCCTAACTGTTTGACCAAAGCCTTTTATCATGCACATATTGTTCACCCACCCATGGATGAAGAACCCTATCGATTTTGAAGTCACAGGGTCAAAGGTCACAGCCACAGATCCAAATTCTTAAAACAGCTTCTGGACCCCTTTTAAGCCAAACCATTTGACCAAAACTTTTCATCGGTCATATATGGCTCACCAACCCATAAATGACGAAACCTTTCAATTTTGAGATCACTGCAGGGTCAAAGGTCAAGGCAACATGAACAACATTTTGAAAAAAGCTTGTTGACCCATTTTAAGTCTTAACTATTTGACCAAAACCATCCATGGATGAAGAACCCTTTCAGTTTTGAGGTCACAAGGTCAAAGGTTAAGGGCACAGGACCCACTTCTTGAAAATGCTTTTGGAACTTTTTATGCCAAACAGTTTGACCATAACCTTTTATCTTGCTTATATGGTTCACCCACCCATTAATGAAGAATCCTATTGAGTTTGAGGTCAAAGGAACAGAGGTCAAGGCCACAGAGCTGCCCTCCTCATTTTCACACTGTGTAATGTACACCCATTCTAATTATGCCTAGTGCCAGGTGATGCTCCACTTTGCAGTGCCCTTGTTTAGCCTTTTTTACTAGAATTACAATCCAAACATTTATTAAACGTTTTAGTCAGACTTTTGTGAGAAACAATAACATAACCAGTTCACTTGGTGTTTGCAATGTTCTTGATTAGACAGATTCTTTTCATGGTTGGAACAAGAAAAAAAAATGAAATTCATGGGTTGTGTCTGGCTTTTACAGAAGCACCTGCCTGGCTTTTTTTAGTGTTTCCACTCAGACGAAAATTTCCCTGGTCATGCAGTATTTAATTTTTATGGGCTAAGAATTTTTTTTTCATAGTACATGAGCAGTTAGTGTGTTTCTGTTCCACGTGGATATTGCTCGTCACTCAGGCTTGGTGTTATAAAAGATCCCACACTTGAGTGAGTGACAAACTCCCAGTCTGCTTACATTATAAAACAACCAGGGTGGTGTGTGCCTTATTGGTCTTGGCTCTTGTATTGGCTAGAAACTCGCCCATTAGGTGGTGGCAAACAATGCTCACACTCTGATGCTTCTTGAACTTTGGACATCCTGGAGTAGGAGAGAACTGTTAAAGGTCAGAAACATGGGGTTTTTCTGCCATCAATCCATTTCCAACACAAAATCTAATTTTTAAAAGAAAGGCTTTTGTTCATTTCCTGCTTTTAAAAAAATCTGTTATTAGGAAGAAATTTTGATCCTATTGGAGATGTGCTTTGATTTTATTCAACAGTGCAGTGAAAATAATTATATTTCTTCTCAGCCTCCCAAAGACTTCTTTATTTTAGAAAAAAGCTTGAGAAATTGCACGTAGAGGGCAACCAGTAGAGAGCAATTTCCTCCACACCATGAAAGGCATACACACCAATACATATTTAAAATAATAAAAGAAAATAGGAACTATGCATTTAGTTTAGGAACTCTGCATTTACTTGGAATAGAAATGTGTCACCATCACAGTGAGGTAATCATGTTTCCACTAGAATACCCATTTATTTACTCACAAAATCCTTGATTTCATGAGCCTTTGAACAACAAAAGGGCCTATTTGAAATAAATATAAGAGAGAAATAGAGGATAGATACACAAGAGAAACATGCATCTGGGTAATTTATCTGTGTCTTGAACATACAAACAGTTTTTTCACTGAAACAGGGTAACCAATCAGCTAATCAAATATCATGGAATCATTTGAAAATGTCTTTTTATAGTGTTTCTGCTAACAGACAGGCAACTGATCAAACAGACTTATACATCAGTAAACTTAAACCAGCTTAGCAGAAACAAGTGTCACACCTTAAATCTATTTAAATATTTTACAGTCAGATCCTGACTTTGCATTGCAGAAACTCTGTACTGTTATGTGGCAAAGGTCACATACCCCAGAGTACCAACTTTTTAAATCTTTGCTGCCTGCTTCTGCAGACCAATAGCTTTAAATCATGTAATGGTGTTGATTGTCAGGCCCTGTTTCCTATATTTGCCACCCAAAAGCCATAAAGGACAAATGTGATACCACAAAGTGCCTTTTCAGTAATATTCAATAGATGAAAGTTATTGTTCACCCATGGAAAGTCTGGGATATTAGGGCGGCGTGGGGATAGCTGTCATCTTTTATACCAACAGATGAGATACCTTGATATATAATAGGAGATCTAGTTCTTTACTCAGTGTATATGTATGGCTTGAAGACCTGAGCAGTGTGACTGCACCAGGCTCTTTGGTAATGTCTGTTGTACAGGAAATTAATGAAAAGTAACAGTAGGAGATTCAAACACAAAACTGCATACAGTCAGGTATACAGAACTGGTAGTAGGATTCCAGTCCAGTCCCTCACAGTTCTCTACCTGGATCAATACACAGAGCAGTGCCACAGGCTTGACTTGACTGTCTGGGTTGACTGTATCTATTGGATCTTTGCTGCATTCACGCTGTGAAAACACACCAGACAGCATAGACTAAGTGAGAGGTGACCCAAAGTCAACTCTACCAATAAAATTCCAAGGTCTCAGCTTTGGGGCAGAGTTTTGTTTTCTCTTCACAAGGTTATAGTCAGCCATGGTAAATTTAAACATTAAATTATTGCCGGGGATCTGGAATAAATAATTTTCTGCACAAGACTCAAGTGGTAAATAAATTTCTAGACACCCTTCAAGTGTTAAATAAAATCCTTGACAAGGATCAAGTTTGTACTCAAGTCTGGTGGCGCATTCTGCAATTCTTTTTCTGTGGGGTCCATCCATCCATGTGCTCTGGGTGAAAATTGTTCAGATCTCAGGAGTGGGTAATGGTATTGTTATAAAATTTGGCATGTTCATCCATATTAGATAATTCTCTTGTAAACCAGACAGGTGGCACACTTAACTTTCCATTTTCATAGAATAAATCAATGCCCTTTTCTCAGGAGTGATTCGAAGTATTGGCATGAAATTGGGCATATCCATAGATCTTGGACTCCTCTACTTGTAACCAAGACTGGTGGAGCCATCTGCAAATGTTTTCCCATGGCATCCATCTATACATGTGCTTTTGGTGGAAATTGCTGATATCTCAGGTGTGGGTCAAGGTATTGGTATAAAATTTGGCATGTTTATCCATCTTGGAGAGTTGTCACATACACATGACAGGTGGCGCCACCAATCTACCAGTTTTTGTAGAATAAATTAATGCCTTTTTCTCAGGAGTGATATTCATTATTGACCTGAAATTGTGCATTTCCATAGATCCCGCACTCTTCCATCTTGTACTCAAGACTGGTGGCCCCATCTGCAATTGTTTACACATGGCATCAATTCATACATGTGCCTTGATTGAATATTGCTCATATCTCAGGAGTGAGTCAAGGTATTGGTCTGAAATTTGTCATGTCAGTCCATCTTGGAGAGTTTTCTAGTAGACCAGAAAGGTGGCAGCAGGTGTTTTCATTGAATAAATTAATGCCCTTTTCTCAGAGATTTAGATGACTATATTCACCAGCAGTGTGACATAACACTCAATCCTTTCGTCACTTCACCCGTACCACTCTGACTTCAGCAGAGTCACGTTGTTGCTTGTCGACTACCAGTTTTTAGCGAACCTGTGAGCTTATGCAATGGCGTGGCGTCAGCCATCTGCCTTCCAAGGCTGGCTGTCTGCCATCCATGGCTGTAAGTCAGAAACCGTCAGAGCTAGCAGCTCCAAATTACATGCAAGAATTAGTCACATGTGAAACTTGGTGCCCTAGAGCTTATTATTGGGTATCTGCATTAATTTAGATTTTATAGAGAAAAAGCTTAAAAACCTTTAAAAATCTTCTTCTCTGAAATGTCCAGCCAAATTGTCCTATATTTCACAGAAATGTTCCCTGGAACAATGCCCTTAGGACAACAAGTACCAGAAACATAAATGCATCTATTATCACACTATAACCAATACCAACTAGTCAGTCAGCGTCATGACCCATGGATCACATGTTATTATATAGAATTCCAAAACAACAAAATATTGCTTCAGCAGAAGCTAAAAATAAATGTTTAACCTTCAGTCCTCAGTTTGAACTGGTATATCCTCCAATTCTCAAGTTATTTATAATCATAAGCAGACATTCCTTACCAGACAGATCCTAATTGTAAATAACATTCAGGTTTATTTTTTAAATAAGCTCCTCAGGTATAGTGGTTATACATTGCAGTCTCCCTTGACAGTTTCCTGTAACCACTGCTTGGTATGGCAAGCTTCTCTGGGCAGGAACACCAGGGTGCACACAGAGCACAAAAATGTTATCAGACCACTGGCTAATAGTGTTGAATTGCATTGCGCATCAAGCCCAAATTTTAAGCATGAGACAACTATTCTTGTTGGTCTGATAACACCTGTTATGGCATAGGGCCAAGAATAAGATCAATGAGAGCTTGTGTCGCATGTTTAAAATTTTGACTGGATGCACAATGCAATACCATGCTATCGGTCCATGGTCTGATTACAGTTCTGTGCTCTCTATGCACCCTGGTGTTCCTGCCCAGAGAAGCTTGCATACCAAGCAGTGGTTACGTGAAATGGTCTTAGATGACTGCAGTATATAACCACTGTGTGAAGAGCGTATTTTTTAAAGAACATTAAAAACTTTGTGTGATATGGTTGAATTCATTGATGGTAACTTTCAGAGATATGGTGCACAGAGACTGCAGATAGGGCACAAGCTGTGAACATACTGCAGTGGCTGCATGCTTCTGACTGCCAACTGCCAGCTGAGACTGTCAAGAAGTTCTCTACAAAAGTTATATCACTGATCTGTGGACTGGATCCTGTCTATAAAGGTATGCATATGTAAAAGAAGCATTTTTGTCTGAGGAGAGCTCCTTTGTACATAAAGGTACATAAACATTTGCCATAATATGTGAAGTGTATTCAGTAAGCCTGAATAATGGCCATGACTTGTTAGTCACCAAACCTTAAATTTAGAAGGATAACAGGTGACACGTAACTCTCCATCAAAATATAGAGCCCAAAGCCATTTTAGTCATACAAATCTTGTTGGCTTGAAATAATGTTGACTAAATTTAGCCATCAGCTGACTTTTTTGACTTGGTAAAGAGTGGGCTTGCTTCCAGTGACTTCATGGAGCTGCCATTACCTTTTGGATAGCATGAACTCTCTTCCATATCAAACTGTTTGAAAAGGGAGCCATCTGTTCCCTTGATGTTGATGGATATGCACTATTAATCATATTTTGTCAAGTTCATCATAATTCAAAAGACCTTTAACCTACAGGTATAATAATGCTATTTTATGATGTTCACATGATTTTTAGCAGCCTGTGAGCTTATGCAGTGGCGCAGCGTTGTCCATCCACCGTTATCCAAACCTTAACCCATGCTAACTCAAAAATCAATGGAACTGACATCCCCAAATTTTTTGCCAAATATTAGTCATCGAAAAAACTCTGTGGTATTTGCTTATTTTTTTGCTGTCTGCATTTATTTAGATTTTATAAGGAAAAAAGCTAAAAAAAACTTCTGAGAAACTTCTTCTTCTGAGAAACTGTCCACCCATATTGTTCAATATTTCACAGAAATAATCTCTGAAACCATCTCTCTCAAGTTTGTTTGAACAGTTCCAGTTCTTTGAATTTTGGCCAGATTGCAGCAAGCTGAACTTAGTCATTTAGCCCAAAAAGAATACTAAAATTACAATATCAGAAACCGCGGGAGTTATCATCAAATTTTATGCAAATGTTGGTCAGATGACTCATATTTAAAATTGAGGTATTGGTTGTGCCACCTGCATCAACCTTTTTTATACAAGGGTCATCAGTCATCGGTACATTAACCCATAAATTCTCAGGAACAGAGGGAGCAAGCATTCCCAAATTTTTTGCAAAACTCTGTCACATATCAAATGTTGTTGGAATGAGCTTTTTTGTGGGGCCACAAAAATGTTGTGGAATTGAGCTATTTGTTGCGCCTCCTGCATTAACTTACATTCTACAGGGAGAAAAGCTAAAAAACTTTGAAAATCTTTTTCTCAGAAATCATTTAGCCAAATTGTTTAATATTTCAAAGAAATGATCCCAGAGATGGGCTCTCCCAAGTTTGTTCAAATGGTTTGGGTTTGATGAATTTTGGCCAAGTTACAGGAATTTGAACCATTAAGCATACTAATTACTAGTATAACAGTCTCAGAAACAACAGGAGCCAGCATCGTCAAGTTTTGTGCAAATGTTGGTCACCTGATTCATATTTGAAATTGCAGTTTTGTGGCACAACCTACAAAGATCAGGTTTTTTTACGGGCAAAAACCTCTTTCAACTGAAAAATGTTTTATGATTGAAATGTCAAGTTAAATTGTTTAATTTTTCACAAGAATTATCCCAGGGCTGTGATTTCTCAATTGTATGAGAATAGATTGGGTTCATTCATTTTTGGTAGCGTCATAGAAAGCTCAAGTTGGTTTTGTGGCCATTAATAAGCCTATTATAAACTTAGGGCTGCAATATTTTTCTCCTGCAAAACTGTTCTTTCAACTTTTGTAACATTGCACAAAAATTATTCATAGGAGGCCTTTGTTCAAGTTTACTGAAAAGGTTTTTGGCAGAATTATTGGACCTTTAACAATGAAAGGACTGCATCTTTGGTTATTCTAAACATTTTGATAAAAAAAATCTTATGAATATGTCAGGTTGAAGTATTGTAGCCAAAGTCTTTCAATATGTGTAAACAGATTTATCAACAGGCCTAGATTGTTTCCGTATCTATATATAGCTTGGCAGACTGCCCGCTATTTCAGATTTGGCAACAGGCTAAAGGTCAGTCTGGATCTATTTATAGCATTAGCAGACTGCCAACTGTATCAGATTATGTTAAGAGTTCACTCATTGCAGCCAGGTACAGGTCATAAGTTCACTCAGTGCAGCCAGGTGCAGGTCCAGAGCTCACTCACAATACTATAATATTTGCACGGTGCATGTCCCTGCTTATTTTCCCAGAGAGCTTTGATATATCAGCCTGAAATTGGGCTTATGTATGCACATGAGATAGCTTTGTCTTATGCAAGACAGGTGGCACCACCTACAATAATTTTTGCAGTGTATGCTCATGCTTATACCTCAAGAGTGATTTGACATATCAGCCTGAAATAATACATGTCAACACATCTTGGATAGTTTTGTTGTATACAAGACATGTGATGCCACCTACAATTGTTTTATACATCTGTGCACATAGCTGAAAAGTGGTTTGAAGTATCTGCAGAAATGTTAAATGTCCATACATCATTGATGGCTTTCTCTTACACAGGATTGGTGGTGCCACCTACAATCATTTTTGTGTTGTGTGCACCCATACCAGTATTTCAGCAGGGACATTTGTGTTCTTGAATTTCTTTAAATGATTATTTTCAAATTAGTTTTGTATGAGTCATTCTTTATGTGTACAGTTTCACAGGCTATCAGCAGTCAGCACAACTGGACACAGGGGAAGCTGGACAGTTACACAGCAGAACTATACAGTCAGATCCTGAGGTGTTACCAAGGTGATGAGATCCTCACAATCCTTCTGAGGATCCTTAAACAGCAGGAGGTCAACTGGAGGACAGTCCTCAGCTTCACCGCCACGCTTCTTGTGTTCTATCCAGAAACATCAAAACTCCTCACAGGTGTGTGGGGAAAATACATTTCAGTGTGGCTTTTGTTTATGCTTAATATTCTTGTTTACAAATTAGCATCATCAGTACATAAAATCTACAGCATTCAGTTACCTACCTGTATGTAACACTATATGTAACAATATGGAGACGCAAGTATGCCCTGGTGATAGGAATATTATATTCAGTTATAAAATTATATTCAGTGATTGAAAGATAAATAATGGCTGATGATCAATTATAAATACTGGTAGATAATTTTTTGTACCATATATATTACTATGAAATATGGGGTTTTTATTAAAGTTATTTTAAATAAATGATAGTTATAAATAATAGATATCTAAAATATAGTATATAAATTAAATCAAAGAGTAGTGATAGTTGCTGATGTAGTTTTCTCTTTCTTTACAGATGCTGTAGCAATGATGCTTCAAGAGACCTTAGATAAGTCAGAAGTGGACGGACTGATTATTTCTTTCTTGCTGGCCCGCCAGGGGGCACTGGAGGGTCCCCATGTGTTCCAATCATACCAGGAGTGGTTTCATGTATACATATTTTTAGCTCAGCTGACTCTCTGTCAATATCATAATAGGCTATAGCCATAGGTCTTTTTCCAAATGTCCAGCTAGCTTGTGTGTCGTCAAGACTCAAATTGTAAAACTGGACAAAGATGTTTGAATTGACATAAAGACAAGTATTGGTTGGAAACATAAAATGAGGTCAGAGTGACCTGTATTTCATAAGACATGACAAAAATACTGGTTTTAGCACTTTTTATTTAAAGCCAGACTAAAAAACTGGCTGATCATCTGTTTTTCCCTCGGATCATAAAGTTATCTATTACACAAATCCTTGTCTGCTGATAAAATTTGAACAAATAATACTAACAACCAGTTCTTTAAATTGCCCCTAACAGTTGGGAAATTTCAGGAAAATCAGCATATAGTGTGTTAAAGTTACACAGAACTTTACAGAATCTTGTAGCTTTATCTGTTATGCAAAACCACTGGCACCACCTTCTACTCCTTCATTTTCAAGTTGAATATAAAAACTGACGTTTAGTGACCTTGTCTCAGTGTTAGCTCAGCAGTCATATATTTTGCATCTTTCCAGAAAATTGATATAATATAATAAAGCTAAACATATACCTAGTCATCTGTTAAAACCTTAACAAATCAGCCCTTCCATTATTGAAACCTACAAGGGCTGGCCCTGCCTATTCGCCAGTTTGCCAATGACTAGCAACGAAATCTGGCGAAATAAAATCCTCTCTGGCCCATTGGCGAGAACCATCTTTCCAATGCCCTTAGGCCCAAAAAAATAGGTTCTTTGTTTCTGATTACAGTGGTGAAAAATTTACAGTAGGTAGGTAGGGAATTTATTTTATTTTTAAAATTTTTTTACCATGTGATACAAAACAGGCTTTATAGAAGACTATTTTAAGATTTGATTTTGCTGCTGTTGCTCAGATTAAATTAATTCACACATAGGTTTCAAGGAATTAACCCAAAATGTATATACCAGGCCCTCCCATGTTGTCCCACTGTCCAAAAAAAAGGAGCAAGGAACCGGGTTACAATATTACCCCAACCCTGACTATAGAAGGCTGGAACATGGTAATAAAATGATCTCCTGCATAAATATGTACACTGTAACTCTGTTACACATTTATACATAATTTAGCCCTATAATCATAGAACAAGTCACTGAATCATTACTGTGATATAATAAGCTTAGATTTGTGACTTGTACAAATATCAAAATCTATGAAGTGATCTTTTTGTGCCCCAAGGCTCAAGGCTTTTAGGCTTTATTGAATCAACAAAAACAATAGACAATGATATTGTGAAATAAAAGTTGATCAAGAAAGACTGGTCTTCAGCTGATTTAATTATAGTGATTGACTTAATGTTCAACGCAAAGTCGCACAGAATAAACATGAATTGCACTGTCCACACATCTTTTTATATTCATATTTATATAGTCATGACATGATAAATTCATGATATTTCGAATTCTGCTCAGTACTAAATATTGATATTTCCCATTATTCAGAGAACAAGTGCTGGCTAAAGTGTTTCTGAAATGGCTAAAGAAAATTCCTGTTGGATAAAACTTTGACTAAAGATTTTTTGGAAGCAGGGCGAGCCCTGCCTACACATTTACAGTTTCATATTTATTGGCTTGTTTTGTGTAATAATTGATGAAAAAATCTCTTTTCTCAATTATGGTTGAATGGATTGATTTGAACTTTGAGCACCTTTAGATTATTTACTGTATTTAACCAATATATATTTCTTTCAGACTAACTTTGGTGATGGGACAACGAGCCTGGCTAACAACAGGAAGTCTTTCTCATTCCTGATGAAGTTCCTAACAGACATTGTTCCTTACGAAAACGCATCCAGCTTAAAGGCAAGTTTTCATTTTGCAGGATGAATTGAATTTTGAACAAGCTGAAAAGCATCTTTTGAAAATTATATTTTCTTTTAGTATATAATTTAAACTAATTCAATGCTTTCATTATTATTAGAATATCCCTTGTATTTTTTTACTGTATTTTGACTTAAATAAAGGTTTTTTATTGAAAACATTAGTATATATAAACTCTGTGATTAAATATTTGTGTTGTTATTAATAATATTATCATATATTTTTCTTGTTTCATTCTCTTAGAGCCACATATTGAAACCTCCCTTTGTACCTGCCAAGTGTCGCCCCCTTTTGGCTGATTATATAACTCTTGCAAAGACCAGACTGCAAGATCTGAAGGTAATTTTAAAAATTGTACAGTTTATTTCGGACACTGTATGTTCAAGTACACATATATAAATATACAAAGTTTAACCCATTATAAAACGGAGACATATAATTATTTTTTCTTTATTTCTTTAATATCTTATTTTATGCCTGACAGAGTGTTAAACAATTGACGACTGTTTGTGTTAATAAATTTATAAAAAGTCAATTAAGTTGGCTCATACAGAGACTTTAATTAGTTCCTTTATATTGTGAAAAATAACTGCCTTTTACATCCTATGTCACATTTTCTCCCATTCCCCCACAAACATCTTATATCTTCATCATGTTCTGTTCTTGAGACACTGATCAAGGAAGAAGAATCAATCCTTGTGAGATTTGCATGTTTCCATAGATTTTCTTTACCTGTCTTGTCTTACAGGAGCCAATAGAAATGCTTGGAATCTATGAGGAGAGATCAGGTACAGAAAAAGAACAGGTAAATTTAATTATCTCACCTGGTTTTCAGTGATGCTGGGCTGCACTGATAGTTTTTACCCTGGTCTATTGGATTATTAGAAGGACAAAAAAAAATACCACCTATTTTGGCACATTCTGTGGTTAGCTGGTTGTTTGCGAGGGTTTCAAACTCTCAAATTTGAAACTAAAAGACAGGCAGTCAACAAACAACTATGTGAATCTGCCAAATCACAGAGGCATGGGTAAAGAAAGGTATTGAATCTTCCTGACTTGACATGACTACAAATTTTGGTAATCAGTGGTGCCAGTTAAACTCCTCATAAAATATATGTGCACTTGTCACCAGAAGCAGATCTACAGATGGACACACCATGCACAATTTCAGGGCGAGACACCTATCGACTAATGAGAAAAAGTGCATCAGTGCATTCTATTAAAACAGAAAAGCTGGTGGCACCACATGTCTGGTCTACAAGCTATCCAAGAAAGATAAACATGCAAAATTTCAGGCTGATACATCCATCCACTCCTGAGATATGAGCATGCCACTAGTCTTGAATCAGGATGGAGCTATCCAAATCTATGGACATGCACAATTTCAGGCCAATACTGCAAACCACTCCTTAGGAAAGGGCATAAGTGTATTCTATGAAAACAGGAAGGTAGGTGGTGCCACCTGTCAGGTCTAGGAGAAAACTCTCCAAGATGGATGGACATGCCAAACTTCAGACCAATACATTTATTTAACCACTCCAGAGGTATGAGCAAATTTCACCCAAAGCAAATGCACATATTGACGCCACACAGAAATGATTCCAGATGGTGCCTCCAGTCTTGAGTATGTGATGGTGTTATGTAAGATCTTTGGATATGCATAATTTCAGGCGAATACAGCAAATCACTTCTGTGAATAAGTCATCAACCTGTACAAAAACAGGTAGTAAGGTGGCGCCACATGTGTGGTCTATGAGAAACCCCTCCAAGATGGATGGACATGCCAATTTTCAGACCAATACATTGAACCACTCCTGAGATATGAGCAATGTTAAGCCAAAGAAAACATACAGGTGGACACCACTCAAAATTGATTGCAGATGGTGCCACCAGTTTTACATACAGGATGGAGGTATCCAAGATCTATAGACATGCAAAATTTCAGCCCAGTACATTGACCAATCACTAAGATGAACAGATGGCTAATGCATGGATGGACACCACACCAAAATCATTTAGGATGGCCACAGGTCTCCAGTTTGAGATGGAGAGAACCAAGATCTATAGACTTGCAAAATTTCAGCTCAATACATTTAACAACTCCTCAGATATGGGTTGTTACCACTAAGACACCCATATTCATACTGCACAAAAAAGATTGCAGGTGGTGCCACCTTTTTTTTTATGCACAACTACATAGGTGAGCGAATAACTATGCTGGGTTTCGGATAGATGGGCCCAAGGGTCTCAGAGGAGTTCTCTAAAAACAAAAAGTGGCAGCAGCAGAACCTGTTTTGGCAGATACAATTATCAAAGAAATAAAACCTTTGTCAATAAGACGTCCCAGTTACACAGGTCACCATTTGTTTATATGTAGCCTCATTTGCATCTCATATACTTAGTCTATGCTTGTAACATCGCAAGGCAAAATTTTGATGTTAGTAATATTAACATATCTTTTATGCTGTCCTTGAGTCAAAGACTAATATAATAAATAATTAGAGATCTTTTACATTATCTGCCTATAATGAATATGAATTTCCACTTGTTTGATGTTCTCTCAGTTCTTCTCAAATTGTTCAGATTTTTGCGAAAAGTGTTAAATAATTTTTACAATATTTTACAAAATCTTTCAATCTATTGGAATACTGAGGAGTCATGATATAACTTGTATAGGAGTTTCAAATACTGTAAAATTGTACAAAATTAATCAATTTGGAATTGATTTATACTTTTTTCTTGTAAGATTTTATACTTTTCCCCATAAAATCCAGAGTGGCAGCACTGAAATTGGCAGGTTTTCTTCTTTTTTAACAATTCCCTTTGTGAATGGTGTATGGGGCTGATATTTGTGTTGACATATATAACATTCCATTACAGAACTTCCAGCAGGCAGAGCAGGATGTTCTCAAGGCACTGAGCAGCTTTGAGAAGATGGGGAAGGTGCCTGTCAGCATCATGGAAGCCAGGTACTTAACCATCTGTGCTGGTTGATGTTATCAGTAATTAGGGCCACTGTGTCAGTCCTTCCTTCCATCCTTCTGTCTTTCTGTACTTCCGTCAGTGGCGTTTTCTTTCACGTGTGATAACTCAACAACAATATACTGCAGCTTTCCCAAATTCATAGGCAGACATGGGGTCTATTACAGTTGTTCTATTACTATTACTATTACTTTCAATTTCTGATATTACTATTACTATTACTATTACCACATTTTATCTTCTATTACTATTACTATTACTATTACTGGGGTATCTATTACTATTACTATTACTATTACATGTACTTAAACTGATGGTAGGATTCTAGACCTTGCGCAGCCATAAGTGCTATAAACTAGCACTACAATCACATGTTTAAATAATATTAAAAGCAACTATATCATCCAGTTACCTACACAATTTTCTTATACTGTGTTATTGTCATTTACAAGAAGCCTAATAATACTGGAGATCTTTATTATTTCAGCTTCTTTAATTCTGTTTTTTTTAATATTTTGAAACCTCGTTATTGGGGTGTTTCAAGTCGAAATTATAAGATAATTGTATGAACTCTTGAATACATGTAATTAAAAGCAACCCATTGTAAAGGCCTTGGCATATTTAAAATATTGATTTATAATTATATGCATGCTTGTTCATTTTATATTATTTTCATATATATTTCACATAAATTTATTTTATAGTACATACTTCCGTTTCGATTTAATCTTCGTTCTCATAGTCAATAAATAAAGATTTTCAGTGTTACTAAAAGTTGTCTCCAGAGGAATTATTCGTGATTATTGCATATTATTATTTAGTATCAAAGCTGACAATTCAGTCCTTTATGTATTATCAGGAGAGGGATTTATGTAGGGCTGTGTCCTGTTTCCAAATCCTTATAAATATATCCAATAAAAATACTGTTTACGTCAAGATTCTGGACAGAAACAAACTGGAGACAAAAGTACCCCATCTTCTCGAGTGTATATATTCATTTGGATGTGATGCCACATTTTATTCCATCACATAATACATCTCGAGAGTGACCAGAGAGGTGGTAAATTTTACAATAATGGAAGCAGGCAGGGCTTTTATTTTTCAGGCATGCCCTTCTTCATTGCAGCAAAACAAGCATAGGATAATTTAGGAATGTGGAGAGCGATTTAAACTTACATTAATTTTACAAAACAAATAAAATATAATTTAAATTTGGTATTAAACAATCTTGTACTTAAATTTTGTACATAACAGGATCTAATTATTTAATGTCAAAATTTATATATTTATATATAAATATATATATATATATTTATATAAGATATTAAATAATAAAATATGAACAGTTACCTATATTCTCATATTATTTAATCAAATAAATTAATATCATGAAAAAATTGGTTCATTTAATTTTCAAAATGTAAATTAACATAATTTAAGATACTGAATGAAGGTCTGCAAAATTGTTACTATGAAATAACAGACAAGTATTAAAAGAATAGTTTTAAAAAGAATATGTATATAAATTAACTAGATAATACATGTGCTTGCAGTATGACTTTATCCAAGTGATTGTAGTACTGGTCTGAGTTTATAGCATTGTAGGCTTCAGTACATTATGGGTAGTGAAAACACCATAAGCTTATCATGAACATTTTGGGTCTGCACTGTACCTGGTTCCATATTATATTTTTCTTGAATGATGTGTTATTGCAATTTGTAAAATTTTTAAAATGCAAACTGGCTTGTGAAAACAAATCTAGGTACATTTCAGAATATGCATATGGATTGATGGATGTGAGATAAGATGTACATGTCACAATAATAAAACACTATATTTATCTGTCTCTTAACATCAAACATGCCTCTGTTTATCCATGGTTTACTAATCAAAGGTCAGATTGTGCCAGGTAACTTATTTGGCTGTGACCTACTCTGTCCAGTACTCTTATGTAATTAGCACCAGTGGTCACCAGCAATGTGGCAGCTGGCCAATGCTTGCCTCAACAATAGGCACATCCTGGGCAGTTACTGGACAAGAACTGAGTCTGTTCATGCAGCATTTATATTTGCTGATATGCTTAATGATCAAGGGGCTTACAAGAAGTAATAGAAAGTAATATGTATTTCTCTATTACTTTGCCTTCTGTTTCTATTACTATTACATGGAAAAAGCTGTAATAGTCTATTACTATTACTATTACTTATTACTATTACCCCATGTCTGTTCATAGGTATGATTTATACCTATGAGGGCTCCAGACCTATCGAATTACAGACATTTCGGAATTTCATTATGGCCACCACAGCCCAATCGCTGATATTCTTTAGCACGCAATAACTCAACAACAACATACTGCAGCTTTCCCAAATTCACAGGGATGATTGGTACCTATGTCGGCTCCATACCTATCTAATTACAGACTTGTCGGAATTCCAATATGGCTGCTACAGCCCAATCACTGATTTTCTTTCACGTGAGATAAATCAACAGCAACATACTACAGCTTTCCCTAATTCACAGGGATTGTTGGTACCTATGAGGGCTCCAGACCTAATGATTTACAGACCTGTCAGAATTCCAATATGACCGCAACAGCCCGATTGCTGATTTTCTTTCCCGCATGATAACTCAACAACAACCTACTGCAGCTTTCCCAAACTCACAGGGATGATTGGTACCTATTAGGGCACCAGACCTATTGAATTACAGACCTGTTGGAATTCCAATATGGCCACCACAGCCCGATTGCTGATTTTCTTTCGCACGTGAAAACTCAACAACAACCTACTACAGCTTTCCTAGTTTCATAGGGATCATTGGTGCCTATGAGGGCTCCAGACCTATTGAATTACAGACTTGCTCAAAATCAAATATGGCTAACAGACTACATTCGGTAATTTTCTATTGCACACATTATTTCAGACATATCTTCTTTAATATAATTTGATCCAGTAGGAATTTTTCCTCATGCATATGGATAAAAACCTGTTTCTGTTTGTCATATTTTTCAAATTTAACTTAATTTTTCATCCATATGTAAACGAGTCCAGCACTTGCAGAAATGCGGGGCCCTCTGAGGACCATTTTTTCTGACCACATCTAGTTACTGCTTCTTCCACAATAAGCTTACATGCCCTTCCTCTTGACCAACCGTTCTTCTGTGCTATGTTTATAACCTGATTGAATTCTTGCCATTACTGTGGACAACAGTGCACAGCTCTTTGTGATGAGCTTTTATCTTATTTATAGATTTATAATTTATAGATTTCTTTGTTAACACGGTCTCATTTTTAATTAGATATAGATATTTATTTGTCTTCTTAATTTTGCAAAGTCATTTATTGTGGCCATGTTGAATGTGAAATACTTAAAATTTACTTAATAATATTTCAGCTATAAATTATATATTCTGATTATAGCTAGTGCCTATACTTTTAATTTTACTATTATACTGCATAGGATCACATGTGATTTCAGTATATTTAGGAAGCCGTATTACATTGGTCGATTCCTTCCTGCCCTCCTGAAGCCAAGAGCAGTGAGTGATCATGTTTTCTTGTGTATGCACACCTGGAAAGTAAAAATAATAATTGTTACAGAACTGTAATTCCTGATTTTGTTTCATGATACAACCATTAGCTAGTGAGTGATTGAACATTAAGGTGGTTCTTTCTCACTTTTAATTGATAAAATGCCAAGCTTATCTCTAGTGTATCAGAACAGTTTTTTCCTAAAAAGAAATTATGAGGTTTAGAGCCCACCAGATTTATCAGTCTCCCTGATATTCACCACGTTTTTCTCTTGATTTTGAGCTTATTTTCTTGTATTCGAGATGTATTTCAGGTATTCACTACATGTTATACCAATGGTTTTTAATCTCTTATGTTGCTCCTAGGCTCGCTGTTGAAGAAGAGATCTTGAGCACAGAAGGCTGAATAAACAGTCCTGTTGTTAAATAATAATTTTCCTCAGTCAGTGGCAGCCAGTATTCAGGCTGTGGTCAGTGGACTATTAACGTGGTACTTTTTACACTTTTAAAATGCTGAGCTAATTTAGCATCAGATTTCTTTATTTTTTTTCTTACAGCTTCCCGACATTCCAGATATAAGGATGCTACTTATAGAATCACTTTTCAGGTAATCTGTCTACAATTGACTGTATCACTTTTTCAATAGCGAACCTGTGAGCTTATGCGATGGTGCGGCGTTGTGCATCGTCTGTACGTTAACCATAGCTATCTCAAAAACGGCAGAAGCTAGCATCACCATTTTTTTTGCAAATAATCAGTTGTCTGAAAATCTTTATCGGATTTTGTTTATTTTTTTTTTTCTAACAGCATTTTTTTAGATTTTATAGGGAAAAAGCTAAAAAAGCTTTGAAAATCTTCTTCTCCAAAACTGTCTAGCCTAATTTAATTGTCCAATATTTCACAGAAATAATCCCTGAAACAATCTCTCAAGTTTGTTCGAATGGTTCCAGTTTGGAGATTTTTGGCCGAGTTACAGGAGGTTGAACTTAGTCATTATTCCAAAAAAGCACACTAAATTTAAAATCTCAGAAACGGCTAGAGCTATCATCACCAAATTTTATACCAATGTTTGTCACATATGTCATATCTGAAATTGAGGTATTGGTGGTGCCACCTACATTGATGTGTTTTTTACTAGCGAAAATGTAATTTTAAACTCTTCCAGCTTATACCCTGATTTATGATGAAACTGTTAAGCTGATCGGTTTAAACTTTACATGAATTATTCTATGGTAGGGTTCTGCCAGTTTTATAAGAATAGATTGGGTAAATACAGCTTTAAAAAAGCATTGTAGCCAATTGAAAAAGGCTTTCTGGGTTTGAAAACAGATTTGACCCTATGCTGAGTTTCAGCAGCCAAGTCAAGGGGTCACTCAGTACAAACAGGTGGGGTCCAGACATCACCATGGCAACTGACCTGGCTCTGGTAGGTGTCTAGACAATGTGTCTAGACACAATGTATAGATGAAGAATTCCCAGATTATTGGAACTATATCTTTCAGAAAAAACTTGGTTTGCATTTAAGCGAATCGGGTTTATCATCAGGTCACATGTGAACTGCTGCACCCTCATTTTTTATGCCCCCTGCCACAAAGTGGCCGGGGCATATAGTTTTACCCATGTCCGTCATTCCGTCCTTCCGTCCTTCCGTCATTCCGAAATCAAACAGTTGTACGGACTTTTTTTCGCAATGCCTGCAGATATTGGCCTGATTTTTGGTGTGTGGGCAGATATAGACCAGTTACAGATCGAGTTCGCGTATCGTCCCGGTTGACCTACTTTTGACCGTTTTACGGCTCCTAAACTTAGAAAATTTCATGAAAAATAGAAATATTCATGACAGATACACATGTACAGACTTTTTTTCGCAATGCCTGCAGATATTGGCCTGATTTTTGGTGTGTGAGCAGATATAGACCAGTTACAGATCGAGTTCGCGTTTCGTCCCGGTTGACCTACTTTTTACCATTTTACGGCTCCTAAACTTAGAAAATTTCATGAAAAATAGAAATTTTCATGACAAATACACATGTTCAGACTTTTTTTCGCAATGCCTGCAGATATTGGCCTAATTTTTGGTGTGTGGGCAGATAATGAGAGTTACAGATCGAGTTCGCGTTTCGTCCCGGTTGACCTACTTTTGACCGTTTTACGGCTCCTAAACTTAGAAAATTTCATGAAAAATAGAAATTTTCATGACAAATACACATGTACGGACTTTTTTTCACAGTGCCTGCAGATATTGGCCTGATTTTTGGTGTGTGGGCAGATAATGACCAGTTACAGATCGAGTTCGTGTTTCGTCCCAGTTGACCTACTTTTGACTGTTTTACGGCTCCTAAACTTAGAAAAATTCATGAAAATAGAAATTTTCATGACAAATACACATGTACAGCCGTTCTTAGCCCTCAGCTCATAGGCTGATGGGCTATTTTCGTCACCCAAGCTGTCCATCTGTCCATCTGTCTGTCCGGTGTCTGTCCGTCCATCCGTCCGTTCCGAGTCTGTTAACTTTTACCTTGTGAGCGGGATATCTCTAAAAGGATTCACCGTTGGAATTTTATTTCAGCAGTGAAGATGTATATCGATAAAATCTCGGTCAAGTTCGATGATGGGTGATCTTGACCCATTTTTCTACATTTTAGAGCTGATTATAGAAAAACACTCAGAAGTTTATATCTCAGGAACCATTGTGTGGATTTTCACAAAACTTACTATGATCATTGGGACTGATGGTCTGTATGTGCTGCACAATTTTGGTGGCGCCACCTGCAATTTCTGATTTTTTAATGAAATTTTATCGGATTTTTTCAATTTTGGCCTTTTGTGCAGGATATCTCCAAAGGTATTCAACACAGGAACTTCATTTCTTCAGTCCTATTGCATTATATTTACAAAATCTTGGTCAAGTTCAAAGATGGGTGATCTTGACCTACTTTTCAAAGTCACAGAGCTTAGTATAGAAAAAAACTTAGGAGCTTATTTCTAAGGAAGCATTTGGTGGATTGTTATGAAACATGGTATATACCTCTCCAATTTAAATTTATAAATGATTATCAACTTTTGCTAATATTCTAGTTTCGCAATGCAATGCTTACAGATACTGGCCTAATGTTTGGTCTGTGGGCGCATAATGACCACTTACAGATCGAGTTCGCGTTTAGTCCCAGTTAACCTATTTTTCACCATATGACAGATCCTGAACATAGAAAATTTCATGAAAGACAGAAATTTTCATGAAAAATGCACATATATGGACTTTTTTTCACAATGCTTGCAGATACTGGCCTGATTTTTGGTGTGTTGCTTGATAATGACCCTTTACAGATCGAGTTTGCATTTTGCCCTTGTTGACCTACTTTTGACCATACAACACTTCCTGAACTTAAAAAAATTTACAAAATTTAACAAATGTTTCTAATTTGCCCCAGGCGGGGGCATTCGTGTCGTTCCGATACATCTAGTTGTTGACCTCTGACCTTTCCTTGCTGCCCGGCGTCCATTTGTGCGTCTGTTTCCACACATAAACCCTCATATATCTGGAACCGTTTGACTGATCAGGCTAACAATTTTACGCAAATGTAGCTCTTTGATAGCTTTATAACATACACTAAAAATGGTGGCGCCATCTGCAACCATTTTTGCACAGCGTCCATCTGTTCATCTGCCTTGGTATAATATCACTCATATCTCAGAAGTGGTTTGACTTATCCACCTGAAATTTTGCAAGTTTATACATCATGGACAGTTTTCTAGATTTTATGACTGGTGGCGCCACCTACATTCAGGTGTACTCTGCAGACATCCAAGCTCATATCTCAGAAACCGTTTGACCGTTTGGGCCAAAATTTTGCATGTGTATAGATCTCACATAGCTCTTCATCATAGGCAAAACTGGTGGTGCCCCCTGCAACCTTTTATGCACAGCTTCCATCTGTTCATCTGCCTTGGGATAAAATCACTCATATCTCAGAAGTGGTTTGACTTATCCACCTGAAATTTTGCAGGTTTATACATCCTGGACAGCTTTCTCAATTTTATGACAGGTGGCTCCACCTACATTCAGGTTTACTCTGCAGACTTCCAAGCTCATATCTCGGGAATGGTTTGACTGATTGTGCCAAAATTTTGCATGTGTATAGATCTAACATAGCTCTTCATCATAGGCAAAACTGGTGGTGCCCCCTGCAACCTTTTATGCACAGCGTCCATCTGTTCATCTGCCTTGGGATAAAATCACTCATATCTCAGCAGTGGTTTGACTTATCCACCTGAAATTTTGCAGGTTTATACATCCTTGACAGCTTTCTCAATTTTATGACAGATGGCTCCACCTACATTCAGGTTTACTCTGCAGACTTCCAAGCTCATATCTCGGGAACCGTTTGACCGATTGGGCCAAAATTTTGCATGTGTATAGATCTAACATAGCTCTTCATCATAGGCAAAATTGGTTCGCGCCACCTGCAACCATTGATGCACAGCTTCCATCTGTTCATCTGCCTTGGGATAAAATCACTCATATCTCAGAAGTGGTTTGACTTATCCACCTGAAATTTTGCAGGTTTATACATCCTTTACAGCTTTTTCGATTTTTTGACAGGTGGTGCCACCTTCATTTACTTTTACTCTGCAGACATCCAAGCTCATATCTCAGAAACTGTTTGACTGATTGGGCAAGAATTTTGCTTGTGTATAGATCTCACATCGCTCTTCATCATAGGCAAAACTGGTGGCGCCACCTGCAACCAACTATGCACAGCTTCCATCTGTTCATCTGCATTGGGATAAAATCACTCATATCTCAGCAGTGGTTTGACTTTTCCATCTGAAATTTCGCAGGTTTATACATCCTGGACAGCTTTCTCAATTTTATGACAGGTGGCACCACCTACATTCAGGTTTACTCTGCAGACATCCAAGCTCATATATCGGGAATGGTTTGACTGATTGTGCCAAAATTTTGCATGTGTATAGATCTCACACAGCTCTTTATCATAGGCAAAACTGGTGGTGCCCCCTGCAACCTTTTATGCACAGCGTCCATCTGTTCATCTGCCTTGGAATAAAATCACTCATATCTCAGAAGTGGTTTGACTTATCCACCTGAAATTTTGCAGGTTTATACATCCTGGACAGCTTTCTCAATTTTATGACAGGTGGCACCACCTACATTCAGGTTTACTCAGCAGACATCCAAGCTCATATGCAACACACCTCACTCTATTCCCCTTGCCACTTAATCCATGCCTCACTTCATCCGTCCAACTCTGATTTCTGCGAATACACATAGTCGCTTGTCGACTACCCATATTCTGGTTTTAAAATGTCTTAGTCTGAAACTTGCTGGTCTGAAACATCCATTTTGCTGAAATCTTAATGACTAAGGTAGATATGCAGGACTTAAGAGGATCAATATTAAATTTAAAAAATAAACCCTTCATTCATACTCCCAAACATGGCACAGGTTCGCATTAGGCCTGTAGGCCTTGTTATATATAAAATCATATGTAGATGATTTAGATGATTGAATCAGACTGTTTGTATATTTATGATATAAAGAGGCTAATGAAATGTTTACAAGTTGATGTGTGTAAGTGTGTGAACAAGGATGTGTTGATTTAATGTACTCTTCAGTAAAGATATCAATTAACTATAATGTTTACTTAAAGTAGAGATGAAAAAATGTATTTAAATTGAATTTTGGTATATTTCTCAATGGTTTATTGAAAAAAAATGTACTTGGTATCAGGATACAATGAATAGGTCCTTATATAAGAAAAAGATGCTACTTAGTGTATACCATTAAATTTCAGACTGTTTGGCACAAGCAACATGTTGTCATTTTTCTTTAAAACAGATCAGGGAAGATTCCAGCTCAGACACACAAAAACTATATCAAAGCTTGTGAAAGAGTAGCAGAACAACTTCTTGACGGTCAGTTATATGTTATTGACAGACTTATTGAGTATTGCCACTTTATTGGCCTTTGATTGGCAATATTGGTCCATAAGGCCAAAGGATGATATAGCATCGCAAAGGCCAGTAAAAATACAATACTGTCCATGCCAGTTCAAACATTTATTAAATGGCAACGCAAGTTATCATCAGCACTCCCAACTGTACACAGTCACTCCATTTTAACAAAGAACCAGAGTGACACATTTCAGAAGGGCAACAGACAGGTACCTCCTGTCCAAAGTCCTACTTTGTTGTCAGTTTCATTCCCAGCTGGTGCATCACAGAGCATAGTGATGATAACATGTGTCGCCAGTTAATAAGAAATGGCACAAGCTGGGGTACTCAACAAAATCAGCTCTGCTTTTCAGGTGTTCCTTTATTGTCTTTAAGTCCAAACCTTATAAGTACTGAAATTAGTACCTTTTACTTGATTGACAGTTTCTCCTTTCTGATTTACCATTAGGTTATTCACCATGGTTACGTCCCATTAGAGTAATTACCTCCAATGATTTCAAAAAGGACAAATAGGGTGTAATTAAAATTTTTGTACAAGCTTTTGAAACTTGTAGCAGGGGAATTTAATGCCAACAGCCACAGACCTGTGCAGCTGATTCTTTACCAGGTGAAAGATCACTCTCCATAATGCTGTAAGAGAGTGAAAGTTGTGAAGTTATCCATGCTTAGGATTTATCAGTGTGTTGTTCATAAAACTTGGTATGTTGATATTAAATCAAAAGGTGTTTTTAGAATACCTGGAGTTGATATTAAGAATTCATGTGTGTTTAGTTTACTTGGTGTACAGGTGGTGTGTTGATTTTATTCTCCACATGTGTTTTTTTCCATGAGAACAAGTGGTGTGTTGATGTTGATCTCCAGGTGTGTTTAGTTTACCTGGAGTACAGGTGGTGTGTTGATATTAATTGCCAGGTGTGTTTAGTTTACATGGAGTACAGGTGGTGTGTTGATATTAAATCAGGGTGTGATATGTTTACATGGAGTACAGGTGGTGTGTTGATATTAATCTCCAGATGTGTTTAGTTTACCTGGAGTACAGGTGGTGTGTTGATATTAATCTCCAGGTGTGTTTAGTTTACATGGAGTACAGGTGGTTTGTTGATATTATATCAAGGTGTGATATGTTTACATGGAGCACAGGTGGTGTGTTGATATTAATCTCCAGGTGTGTTTAGTTTACCTGGACTACAGGTGGTGTGTTGATATTAATCTCCAGGTGTGTTTAGTTACCTAGACTACAGGTGGTGTGTTGATATTAATCTCCAGGTGTGTTTAGTAACCTGGACTACAGGTGGTGTGTTGATATCAATCTCCAGATGTGTTTAGTTTACATGGAGTACAGGTGGTGTGTTGATATTAATCTCCAGGTGTGTTTAGTTTACCTTGACTACAGGTTATGTGTTGATAATAATCTCCAGGTGTGTTTAGTGAAGAAGATGAGGACATGAATGAGCTTCTGCTTGACCCACTCACTCAAATAGAGCAGACTCTTCACAAATGGAGTACAGAAAAAGGTCAGTTCATTTTAATAATTAAGACTGTTACATGGCATCAACTGAAACGGTATAATTGTAGACCCTGTATTCAGATTCAAGCTAACCATAGTTTCTTTATCTTTACAAAGTCAAACAATCAAACTTGAATGGGCATGTGATTTCTTTTCATCATTTTTCTCAAAGCATTCAAGGATCTTTTTTACAGTAGGTCACAAAAGAATTATTCCCTGCTTATTTTCATCCAGAGCTGGATCATTCATGTTTTAATTATGCCCCTGCCACAAAGTGGCCGGGGCATATAGTTTTATTCATGTCCTTCCTTCCGTCATTCCAAAATCAAACAGTTGTACAGACCTTTTTTTGCAATGCCTGCAGCTATTGGCCTGATTTTTGGTGTGTTGGCAGAAAATGACCAGTTACAGATCAAGTTTGTGTTTTGTCCCAGTTGACCTACTTTTTGCTGTTTGACAAAGGAAATTTCATGAAAAATATAAATTTTCATGACAAGTGCATATGTACGGACTTATTTTCGCAATGCCTGCAGATATGGGCCTGATTTTTGGTGTGTTGCTTGATAATGACCCGTTACAGATCGAGTTTGCATTTTGCCCTTGTTGACCTTCTTTTGACCATACAACACCTCCTGAACTTAAAAAATTTTACAAAATTTAACAAAAATTTTAATTTGCTCCAGGCGGGGCATTCATGTCATTCCGACACATCTAGTTTTTTCAGCATTGTAACATTCATGAAATCCTTGATATTAAATGTATTGAAAAGAAGGTGGAATGGGAGGTCTTAATAAAAAAATATGCCTTTGCCAACTTAATAACAGTATTATCAAAGTCTTGAAGATTCTTGAAGTTAGATAATTTTAAATATTGCCTTTGAAAGGAACTTTATTCAAGAGCCAATGAAACAAGGAATGCTTTATGTTGTGATTCAAAACTTCATTGCTTTTGTAAACTTGAGTTATGTTTAAAAAATTGGGAATAATAAGATGAACAGCTATACCAAGAAGCAGATAAAAAGTGCCATTCAAATTTATGTCTGAAAAACCTTGATTTAAAATACCTTTAAAATGTTATCCAAAACCAGTGCTTGTCCAGCTGGTAATCTAGAAGGATTTGTGCAAGGCATGTCAATATGTTTTTATGTGTATAATTATTCACTGTATAGTAAAACACTCATATTTAACTAATCTTATATACAGGTAAAACTCTTCAACTGTCCCTTCTGAAAGAGAAGATCTTGAAGTGTTTGGATCAGGATGACACAGAAGACAGCAGCTGTACAGCTGATGTTTCCAGTATTGACCTGGACAAACCTGCTCTGGATTCAAAGTCCATAAAGGTCTGGTATATGGTCCTTTACAATGCTAACATAAAAAATACTGGTTTGTGTTGACGTTTGTTAAATCTTGAGTACTGATGAGAAAATAAACTCTATACACTGGCAGTGTTTCACCTTGAGCAATAAATTATGCAAAGAAGTACTTTTATTTCCCCTACTCCTATTGATGCTATATTTAGCTTAAACCTTAATTGTGTGATTTTTTTCATTTATTATGTTTAAGTTTTTTCCATTTAATCTTATTTAGATAAAAGTATGATTGCAAGTTAAGGATATTCTTTATGTTCCATAAGGTATAATTGTATTAACTGTATGTACTGTTATGAGGCATTTCTTGGCCCATGCAAATTATAATTCATGGATTTTACATTGATGAATGTCCTTAGTTTATTATTTCTTCAATGTTCATATACACAAATATTCATAAATCCACTAAAGTGTTATTAACCAGATTATTTGTGTATTAATTTGTATTAAAATGGCTTCCTTATTCTTTTTGTTGTACAGGTTGTTCATCATTTGCTGACAACTATTTGCAAGACAAGCTATCAGTTTCTATTGCCAGAGGTCACAGAGGTCAATTTTGCGGACTTGAGTGACTTACTGGTATTGGTATTCAGTATGCCAGCTGTCAAAAAGGCTTTCATCATTCAACTTTGGACTCTGCTTGTGAGAGAGGTACAGTTGGCCTAACAGGTCCCAGTTTGTTTCGTTCCTTTCAATATCAATCACTGTGTAAATTTTGTGGATATTAAGCTATTATACTTTAGATCTACTAATTGTGTAACACCATATTTCCATTAATAACGGAAATACAAAAGAGTGCAAAATTGTCGACTTACTTGCCTTAGTAAACAGGTGGACAGTTGTAGTGAAAACTGCTGTAGATTGTGACATCAGCAGTAGCACAGGATAATTAAAGTTTATTAAAAATAATTGCAAATATATTTTTCACTTATATTTTCAAATGTTTATAAACTATTAAAAATTCTTCTTGATTATTACTTATAATTAGTAGTTCATGGGCATTACTATGAAGAGTTTCATATATCCTTTTCCGGAAGTTTTCAACAGAATAAACATTAGGAAAGCTTTAAAGAAAAAATCAATCATAATGATTACCATAATGAATAGGCTAACCATCCTGTTAGGGTGAGCCACATAATTGAATGCATTGACCAAAATATGGCCAGCAGTTTGTCACAGATCTTTTACCTACATAACAATGCCCAAACCATGGGGAATTGGTAAGTATTATAGAGGGTATTTTACACAAGCATTTTCATTTTGGTTTTAGGGCTTAAAACTTGAACCTGTACACACTGAAGGCCTGTCAGCCATTCTGGTATATCTGATGGTATCACATGACAAGTGTGGTGAAATTAAGATCACTGTAGATGGCGCCACCCACAGAATAAATACAAAGCAGCTTATAGAAATTCTCCTCGATAATATATCACTGGGCAGTAAACGGGACCAGAAGTTCTGTCTCAGGTATGTCTTGCACATAAAGCATTTAAATAATATTAATTGCCATATATGTATTGGTACAACTGGATACTCTGATTTAAAATACAAATTTAACAGTGCTCCTTACTTTCATTAGTTTGTTTAAACTGTCTTTGTCTTCAAAGAAAAGTATTTGAGAAATATCAGTTAAAAGCATGAATTATATAATTACATTTACTGCATAAGTGCATTTCAGTTAATTTTTACCTATTATGATTGTAGTTTAGATCATTAATTAAAATCAGTAAATTCAAAATTATTAATGAAAAAATGTTTCTTTTCCACTGATTTCATCCAGGTAATCATTTAGGTAACTATTAAAATTAAATAAATTTTAAATATGAATATCTTCAGGATATTCATGGGTTATAGTCATATTTTTCTTTGCTGCCCATATGCATTCATCGCTGTTTGTTCAGTAACATCCTTATTTCATCCAAAAACAACTTTTATGTAATGTAACTGCTTGAGATGAGATGAGCTGAGCTGCAGTGCCCTTTGGTCTTTTAAATTCCAGATTACTGACTGGATACTTGAAACATGCACTAAACATCCAGCATAGGTTGCAATCAATGGGTAAGGATCAAGAGGACATTGTTGAAGTGGTCCCAGCTGGTGTCTTCAATAAGGTCAGTTTACTTGAAAAGAAAAAACATAAGTGATTGCCAGTCAAACCAATGGTAACTCTCTACCAGGAATTTGACCTGCTTAGCATCAAACTGATAAGGGGGGGGGGGGGGGGGGGAGGGGGGGCTCTACTATGCTCTATGTAACCCTTCCACAGGACATCAAGCCAGCATAGCATGGGACATGATTAGCATTAAAATAATATATTTCTTCAAGGAACATAGATAAACATCAGGGTTTGAGTAAGGATGATTAAATTTTATCTCAGTATAATTTTATAATGAATATAAAATTTAAAATCTAATAATGCCAGAGAGTGTCACCCTTAACCATATTTTTATATCACAGAGAGATTAATTTATTATAAACAACACATGTTACAAACACTGATTTGATGTTGATGTTTGGGGAAAAAATGTGAATTTAATTTCTGGGTGAGGGTATGATTGTTATAAAAGTTATAGTGGCAAGTGTCCTGTAGCAGTTAGGAGAAAAAAACATCAGATATAGAATAATATTGGTAAATATAAGTGGTTTTAGACCAAAATCAAAATATGGAATATTTACAAGGAAATAGTTGATGTAAATAACTCCAGGGCTGAATATTAAATGTTAAATGTACTTGCCCAGTGGGGCAAATAACATCTGGCTTTCTTCTTATTCTACATGAATTTTTACTAAAAAAATTATTTTGCAACAATAAACACATTCAGCTGTTCGTTTGTTTATAATATTTCTGTTAAGTATTTGCACAGATAATTTAAGAGAGAGGTATTACAATATGACTTTATTTCTCATAGAAAGTAAATGGCTAACTGTAGATTACTTAAGATTTAGGTATTTGGGTAAAGGTTTATGTTGGTCTGGCAAGTAGGAAACTACTTCTGGTTGTCCTACCACCATTTACAGGAACTTTTGGTTGCCTGGGGGAAGCAGTAAACAATTAATGTTTAGCCCTGAATACTGCTTGCTTTATATATTGACGTGTCATTCCAGGCAATTCTCTTTAATTTTCAGTTCTTCTTCTTGTCCACTCGGTTGTATGCAGAAGCAAGACTATTGCTTGTGGGTGAACCAGTTTCAAGGACACCACAAACAGATTGTCTATCAGTGATTACTCTCCTCAAGTCTTCTGTTGTAATGAACATGGTTAAGGTGAGGAATTACACTAACAATATAAGGTAACAAATGGTTTAGTTGATGAATAATCTTATTCTAACTGTATGTACCATTTTTCCCTTTTTTGTCACTGCGGCCATTAAATGAAACATAAATTTGAAAATTGGGACTTTTTTTCTGAACTTGCTGTGCGGCCATAAATAGGGGGTTTATGTGGAATGAACTTTTAAAAGACCACTCTCTGTACACAGCACTCCCGTGAGTGATGATATCAGATAAGCACACCACAGAGAGAATACTCTTCATGGTCACCGAATCATTGTACAGCTTAATTGTTAAAATATAAAACAGCTGTTTTGTAATACCGTATTTATTCCAATTTGGCGATCCCTCTTATTTCTCGACCCCAAAAAATATTTTGAAAGCATAATTTCTTAAATGACTCTAATTTCGCGACTGCCGACGATGTTTTCTGTCGACGATGTTTAGGTGAAATGTCTCCGTCTCTCACGGATGCCGCAGTTTGTATCCAACCAGATTTTTATTACACTGAGCATCCACATCAAACTTGTTTGCAATAAAAAAATTTTGAAGATTCAAAGATGCATTTTTCATTATTATATATAAACATGATAAAGCGTTCAAGTTCCAAATGGGTGTCCGTGACGAAGCAAACTGGTGTACCATTCCTGGTACGCATGTGCCTCGTGTGCAGTTCATGTCGAGTATTTAGCAATAAATACAAAATACGCGTAGGTACACGTGGTGGAACAACTGGGACACAGTTGGAACTGTCGTCTTAGTTAAGCCTAAACGACCCCGGTTAGTTTTTGGATGGGTGACCACGCGTACAAAACATGGCCCGATCGAGGGCACAGGAGCTGGGACCATTTCCGGTTGTATGTAATTTAACGTGCCTTTACTTTACTAATTTCGCGACTGCCGACGATGCTTTCTGTTGACGATGTTAAGGTGTAATGCCTTCGTCTCTCACGGGCACCGCAGTTTGTATCAGACTAGATTCTTATTACACTGAGCATCCACATCAAACTTGTTTTCAATAAAATTTTTGAAGATACAAAAACGCGTTTTTCATAATATATAAACATGATAAAGCGTTCAAGTTCCAAATGGGTGTCCGTGACGAAGCAAACTCGTGTACTATACCTGGTTCGCAGTTGTCGCATGTGCAATTCACGTGGGATAATTAGCAATAATATTTATCAAGTACGGGTAAGCATGCGTGGTGGAACAACTGTTGCATAGTTAAACGAGTCATCTTAGTTAAGTTTAAACGACCCCGGTTAGTTTTTGGATGGGTGACCGCATATACAAAACAGGGCCCGATGGAGGGCACGCCAGCTAGGACCATGTCCGGTCGTACATATTTTAACGCGCCTTTACTTTTCTATATTTATTACGTATTATGCAAATAAAATTTATCTGATAATTGGCAGTTATTTTTTATAAAGTCTTCTTCCAACTTGGTGCAGCTGCTTGTCCCTTTTCGGTCCGCCGATATCGCCGCCTGGTGGGTTAACTTGAAACAACTGGTAGTTGCATGAGTTGCCGTCTATGTCATCGTACCTATACGCGAAGTAGTGATCATTTTGTAAAGTGATTGAGCTCAGTTTTATTAATCATTTGCGGACTCCGTGTAATTCATGTGACGGTTGGAAGCCCGTTTGTAGGAAATACTGTTTAGCTAACAAAACAAACTTATAAACGACCAAATTATCACTCAATTCATATGACCGCTCGAGTGTCAGAGCTGCTCTGCGGCTCTAGGGAAGGTTATCAAACCGCGTGCCTCTAAAATCTCGACCACCGCAAATTCTGCAGGAAGATAATTTTCAAATATCCTCCATTATCTCGACCTCTGAGAAAATTAATTATTTTTAAGTGGTCGCCAAATTAGAATAAATACGGTACCTTTCCTTTATTTGTTTATGTGATATTTAATTTCAGTTTTCCATATCAGACTTTGTTGAACTTGAGTGGAGTGTTTCACCTGCAGATGATGTGCTGGATATGTGCCAAAGGTAAGAGTTAGTCAAGAGTCTGTGTGTTGTAAATCTACTATAGATCACAAAGATGATAACTCATGTGAAAATAATATAAGTTTAATCTTGTACATAACACACAAAAGTTTTCTCCTTTATGGTTGAAAATATTAATTAGGTCCAGGATTATTTCAGTACCTGTAACCCTTATTATTTATGAAGTTTATTATTTTTACTACTTTGACTATTTTATAGGAACATGGCTGGAATGTCAGTTTGCCCTGCTTAGATTTATTTATTGGTGGGATTGTAAAAACATTGTAAAGCTAGTGTTCTCTTGAGGCTTATTAGCAAGATTTTATTTCAGATTATGACATTCACTATGAAATAAGTCCCAGTTCTACTTTTTTTACCAATATATATTGAGAGATTTCTTTTTAGGTCTAAGGTATGTAAGGTTTTTTCACTTGACGAAGTATAGAACACAACAAAACAGTAATTTTATGATTTGTTTTAACGTTACAGACAGGAGTATTATGACTGGATGATCAGTTATTTAGTACAAGTACCAGCAGACAGAGGGGGTTGTGGTAGCTCTTATTCTAAAGCAGCAGAGCTGCTGTTACATGCATTACTGGACCAAGAGGACAGGTATGGTAGATAAATATGAAACATGTGACCAAATATTGTGCCTGTTATGTTAACTGTGTCTTGATATGAGACATTCAAATATTTGTCCTTAGGTAAGTTTGATTAAATGGATCCTGGGCAGTTGAATTGGCCACATTAAATTAAGTGTGATAGATTATAAAATATAGTGATTCTGTGTTTTTTGTTTATCTATGATTTCCATATCCTCCCTTAGTATCAGAGTAAATTGACTTAACAAATCTGAACCATATAGATATAACAGACAAACAGGAATTCATACTATTGTGTAGGAAACTGTAGTAATTGTTTATTTGGGGTAGGGAAGGGGGTTGAGCTTAAGGTTGAATTTACAGCAGCTTCAGTTTGAGAGTTTTTGTTCATACTTGTATCAGAGTTTACCCAGCCAGTGGAGGGAAGCACTGCAGGAGATGTCAGATTGGGTCCTCATCAATCACCAGGGGGTTATGTAAGCCAGATCTGCTGATGTTGTTCCAGGTGGGTCACGTTCCACTGAATTACATTAAAGGCCTACTCTCTAGTTCAATCTGGAATCAACTGTACCCATAACATGCATTATATTTCATCTTATGTTGTCTATATAATCTATTAAACCAAGTATCTGAAATATTGGTCTACCTGCTATTTTGTCATTTTCAAGTGCATTAGTATGTTGTTAGATCAAGATCTCTGGATTTCTGTGACGTGTGCAATGACGTGTTTTGTTGTGTCTGAGATAAACATCTGCCAGCCATGTAAGACACAAAACCATTTGTTGACCAAGTTTTATTCACCCTGGATGCAACTTTTATATCAATGGTATGCTCAGACATGATTTTCTCCCATACCTTTAGCTTGTTGCAAGTGATATACTCTAGAGGGTAGACCATAAAGCAACTTAGAGGCAAGGCATGATAAATTGATCATACCCAATCACTCCTCTGGTTGCTCCAAACTTTCCTGTATGCCTTAATTAGAATATGAGAATCCAGTATATTAAAAAATGATTCAATTGTTGACTTGTACATTAATCTGATGGTGTAATTTATAATTTCTTTCTCGTTATTTACCAGCACCTTTCCACTAGAGATTATTTTTACTCAAGATTCAACCTGAGATAATTTCTACTATTAATGAATCTCTTTTGTTTGGGCACTGTGGAATGGCCTGGACTTCTTGTCTCAACTGTCAAACTTCAAAATAAAAATTTGTTACATTTCAAGGAAACACCTTCTGTATACATTTTACATGCACATGCCTACAAAATATTACTAATTCCTTAAAATCTTTACCACAGAAAAACTAGAATATCAGCAGAAGCTGACAAAAGCCCTCAGCCAAAAGAACAGTGTTTAAAGGTGGTAACAGCAACAAGTACTAAATATCTGTTCATACATGGATGTATATCTGTACATGTCTCAGTTATAAATTTAAAATGGAGAGGTATATACCATGATTCATAACAATCCACCAAATGCTCCCTGAAAAATAAGCTTCTAAGTTTTATTCTATTATAAGCTCTGTGACCTTGAAAAGTAGGTCAATGTCACCCATCTTCGAACTTGGCTGAGATTTTGTTGATATACATCTCCACCAAAGAAATAAAATTCCTATTTTGAATCCTTATAGAGATATGCTTCTCACAAGGCCAAAGTTGAAAAATCCAAGAAAAATTCATTAAAAATCTTTTATCAGAAATTGTAGGTGGCGCCCCCAAACTTGTGCAGCAGTTACAGACCATCAGTCCCTATGATCATAGTAAGTATTGTGAAAATCCACCTAATGGTTCCTGAGAAATAAGCTTCTAAATGTTTTTTTTCTATAATCAGCTCTAAAACGTAGAAAAATAGTTCAAGGTCACCCATCCTCGAACTTGACCTAGATTTTGTCAATATACATCATCACCGAAAAAATAAAATTCCTACAGTGAATTCTTTTAGAGATATTCCGCTCATAAGCCCAAAGTTGAAAAATCCGATAAAAATTCATTAAAAATCAGAAATTGTAGGTGGCGCCACCAAACTTGTATAGCAGGTACAGACTATAAGTCCCAATAATCATAGTAAGTTTTGTGAAAATCCACCAAATGGTTACTGAGTAATTAGCATCCATGTGTTTTCCTATAATCAGCTCTAAAATGTAGAAAAATAGGTCAAGGTCACCCATCTTCGAACTTGACCTAGATTTTGTCGATATACATCTTTACCGAGGAAATAAAATTCTGACGGTGAATCCTTTTCCAGATATCCCGCTCACAAGGTAAAAGTTAACGGACGCCGGACGGAAGGACGGACAGACAGACAGCTTGGGTGACGACAATAGCCCATCAGCCAAAGGGCTGAGGGCTAAACATCCATGTTTATGTAATTTGCCTTGAAACAATTCTTGTCCAAGACACTTAAACAGACTACATTGCCCTCTTCACTAGAGTTATAACTATACTGATGGTTTATTTAAAAGCCCCAGTGCAATGTGGGGATAAGATTTTGACTCCAGCAATCCTTAAACTGTAGAGTCGCACTCTTTCGAGTCAGAGTGGGCACAGTGTGATTTACCTGCGTGTCTGTTGCCAGGGTATGTACACTATAGTCATTTTAATTTATGCATATTTGTGGATCTTTTGTTCTGTTATTTGATGTTTTGATCAGCATTCAGATAGTACAAGTCTTTCAGCAAATACTTCAGTGACGTATGACCACAAATATACATTTATAAAACAGTTCATGATGTTGATAAATGTTTATCAGATCCCTGTGAGAATTTGCTGCATGTTCCTGTCTTCTTATTACAGAGGTGTTTGGTTCCTCAGCTGTCTGAGATATCAGCGGGAACAGAGACCCAAGATCTACCAGTTCTTGCAAGAGTGATAAAATCCAGGCTGTCAGAATCTGAAGAAAGCTTTCCCTCGTGTCTTAGGTGGGTCATCTGTATATTGCATTGGATGGATGGGTGTAATCATAATCCCTTATGTTATTTTCCTTTAAAATGAGGAAAAAATAGGCATTAATAAAAGTAAAAAGAATAAAAATTGCTTCAACATTAGGGGTATATCAGTATCCCCAAGGATCCATTTCTTTAAATGATTGAAGCACTCGCTTTTTACCCCATTTTAAATTTATGAACACTGCCTGCCTAGTTTGTTCAAGGTTACAGATAAAAAACTGTGTATAGCGTGTGATTCCACAAGATCAAGCCTAAAAAGAGTGACTGTTCTTAATTACCTAGTACAGTAGTCCCTGCTTTGAGAGACCACCCTTTCTTCCAAGGAAAAATCTATCTTGGTGTATCTTAATACCAGGTGAACACTTCTTGATTTTGGTCATACTTTAGACACAACCAGGGTTTACTAAGTCATTTAAAGATAACCTCTGCTGAATGACTGCAGCAAAATTAGGGTATTTACTCAGTTTAAAGCAATGAATCAGTGTATTTTACTTAATATTAATTCAGTATGAAAAATTCATGAAACATTTAATTTCCTTTGCACCATGAAACTTTTTACCTATATTTTCTTGTAGTTTTACTGACATAAGAGAGTGAATTGTTTTCATGGTTATAAAATGCACTGGAATGGAGAAGGAAGCTGTTAATGTTACCTTGATATTGTTGTCATCTCCAGCTATGATATACATCTATTTTATTTTTGGATGAATGTTTCCTGGTTTGTTTTGTAGACTCGCTCGATGTCTGATGCCTAACCTCCTGCTGAGTGATAGCTGTGATCCCTCCAGGCCTGTCTCTGGTCATGCTGTCACGAATCTTGTCAGTTTCATCGAGAATGATGGGGTGTGTTGTAAATACTGTCATGTATATTTACATATGCAACACTGTGTATAGAGACATTACTAATAAAATCATATCCCAGCATACTGGTATGTGGTGGAATCCAGCTGATTACTTAGCAGCCATTAAAGATATTCTTAAAGGATTCCAAAATGAAGTTCTAGTTTTCTTACACATGATTTTGGTATCTATATGTGTAAGATATGGTATATTCTTGTGTGGGGACTGATGATAGGTTATAATCAGTGATTAGTCAGGTGATGCAGGGAATCTGATGATCAGTCTTGCATTGCCAATATCAATTAAAGTGTTTTTCACAAAGGTTAGGCTTTATAATGATGGAAGGTACACTTTCATGAAATGTATGTGAACAAAATTTAGAACAATTTGTTTACTTATTGATTCACACCTAGGTTGTATTATTTACACATGTAGGGTATAGAGTTATTAGATATTTTGGCCAATATGCAGGTTTACATATCAATTGATAGTATGTACAAGTCTGTATTTGATCAGAAATTTCATACTTATAGCGGTAAACCAATGTTTACCAATGGAATTACAGCTGATTCCCTTATAATTGATCATCGGTTGCTGATATGCTGATTTGTATGTTTGATCAAAGAAGCAACTCCAAACATTACTATATTTAAAGATAAGAAAATAAACTTTTTTTAAAACTAGAAATCTGCATTGTAGGGAATGCAAACCTCCTCCATATGGAGGGGGGGGGGGGGGGTCCCTGTTGTGGGATACTCACAAAACCATGTTTGCCTGCACTTATTTTGTTCATATTCCCAGGTTCATTCTTGCATAATATTTTGTACATTTGGGAATATTCTATGATGATTTTCCTGAATCCAAATCATGTCTCAGATCCATACCAAAATCTAATAGATTCTTCATTGGCCCATTCCCAAAATGCCCTGAAAATTTCATGGGATTCTGCCCATGATTGTTTTAGTTATGTTTTGAACTAACATACAAACACACAAACGGGGCTGGACATCGACCCTGGTGGAGTCAAATAGGGTTTATTTTAATGGACATTGATTAAATGGCAACATATAATTTACTATCATGAAGTTTATGTTCACTCGCTCAAGTCAGGCTTTCAGCATTTGACTTCTTTCACTTGTGTTGGTTATTGTTCTTTGAAGTGGTAGGCTTAAAAGCTGTAATTATTTTGTAGAAAACATCAGCCACAGAGTATGGATGTTTAACACAAGCAGACACTATGTACTTCATCAGGGTGAGGACTTGCAGCTCAGGCTGAACATTATTAATGTTGCACTACATGCTATTTAAATAATTCCTCATACAAACTGATTATTCAGTGTTTATCCTAAATAATGATGCATATGAAAAACCTACTCCTTGAACTAAGAATTAAAAAATGTATGGTTTAAGTCATGAAAATGTTCCTGATAATAAAGCTATGTGGTAAATATTTGATCACAATGTAAAGAAGGTTATTCGGCTCTTTCTGCTGGCCAGGATTTGATCCCCTGCATGGCTATGAGAGTGGGTTGTGGTGATCCAAGTTTGATGTTTTTCTCTGGGTCCTCCAGTTTCTTCCATATCCAGATGCAACCAGCTGGGCCATGGAGAGTGTTTTGATTAGTTTCTTCTATTTGTACAATTCATGTTAAATATATAAAGCTTACAGTTTAAGTATGCTCGTTTTTTGCAAACCTGCCTATTAAGTTTTCCAACTTTGATTATGCATGTTCATAAGTATATGGAACAGTTTTTATGTAAATTAAAATGGGAGTTATAACACTGTGTATGTTTTGTTTATAGGCAAGTTATAATATGCTGTGCCTTTCTTAATAAGCTAGTTATAACACTGTGTACTTTTGAATACAGGTGAGTAATGATACTGCATACTCTTGTTTATAAGTGTTTTATTATATTGTGTCCATTTCTTTATAGGTGGTTCAGTCCTGTGGGCAACAGGCAACAGATGTGCTGGAGAAACTGTTGGCTGACTGCACATTGTTCAAAATGTCTGTAATTGTAAGTCTGCATTATACGCATTCAAACGTACCAGTATCTTTGTTATTGAATAAAATCAAAGTGAGTGCTTCTTAAAAGCAATATGATGCTAAAGTTACCAGACCAGTCAACTGCGGAAACTCAATTTGCCCAAATATCTGTTATTTCAACAAGTAAAATTATTTAAAAGTTCAAATAAATTAGGTTAATTAAGCTTATAAAAGTTATTTATGAAGTTTTTTATTGCTTTGACTGGGCGTGTTGAAATATTTTGGACATGCTCAAAATAATTCATGTAATTACTGGTAAACACCAAGAAATGAGACAAAATCTCACAGTGAGGCATGTAATGTTAGGAACTGCACACAAAAAGTGCAAAAAATTAAGTTATTTCACTGGTTATTTCACATTAAAAGAAACCCTTAGCTCACACTAAAAATTGTGCAATCACAATATATAGCTTGATGAGGGCTAAATATTCAGGTACTTCTTACATAAAGTGATATATGTAACAAGTCTGCTTTATGGTATTCAAACTCGTTTTTCCTCATCTTTATAATTTCAGCAAGCAGGTATTTGATGTTTGTATTGTTTCTTCCAGATGCACTGGAAAATAGTGGGAGCAATCTTGAAAGAGGATCTGGCTCAGCCAATGAAGAATGTATTTACGCTGGTAAAAATGGTCACAAGGTAATGTACCCCTAAGAAGCATTCTTACAGAGTAATATTCACACAAGCATAATTTCACTCAGGTATTTAATGATAATAAATTAATAATTAAATTGAATGAAAATAAATAATTGATAAAAAATAGTAACTTAATTAATGGCTTTAAAAATTTTATAAAATGAAGCTTTGTGGAGAATTAGTAGTGGAGATTTTCATCTGAAATGGCATTGTCAACAGTCATTGGTTTTTCTCTTAGTCCAGCTGTTTTCTTTTCAGATCATAAGTCAGTAAAAGGATCTCTTGAAGATATCAAAGTCTGGGATTTAAAAAAAAAATATTTAGTATTATATATGTGTAATCAAAATTGCATTATTTATAATATTGCCTTTGTGTGTAATAAGCTGACAATATCTTAGTCCTGACAAAATTTATCATGAGAGATATCCTTCGAAAGATACTATGCCTTTGAGATTTTGAATTTTTTGTGTGAACTTGTTCTTAATTATCTGTGATGAGTTTTCCTTAGGATACAGAATAGTCACTGTTAATAACATATACTTAACTTGCAGCATTCTGTCAGAAAACAAGAACATTTCTGCCAGTCAGCTGACGGATTGTTTGACTAGACACAGCCCTCAAGCAGTCAGCTTTGCAGCTCTCTCCTGTATTATCTCAAAATGGTGAGGAGACATTAATCAGCTTCTTAACTTGTACATGTTGATATTCTGTATGGGTCTAATTGTGAATCTGGATTGTAAAATAGGTTAATATAATTTGGAGAAGTAAATTTGCAAATATAAATAGTCTATGCCACCCTTTCTACTCAAAATGAACCTCTTCCTGATAGGCACTGTCTCAGCTGTCAAACTCCAAAATCAAAATTTGTAAAATTTCAAGGGAACATCTTCTGTTTACATTTCACATGGGCATGCATACAAAATATTACTTATTCCATGAAGTCCTTACCACAAAGACACCCATGTATATGTAATTGCCTTGAAACAATTCTTACCCAGTCTACCCCATGGACTGTATTACCCTCTTCACTACATTTAAACCTACCTGGTATGCCATCTGTATATTTAGCCGGGACATATGTTGTATGATCCCTAAACAGCAGAGTTGTGAGAACAAATTTGTGCAGTTAAATGAATACCACTATAATCAGGTAAACCCCTTCAGGGTTCTCACATGCTTAAAAATCATTTAAAATATTTTGAGGTATGAAAAGTGCTTGAATTCTAGCTAATTTTAAAAATTTTCATGAAAAAAAAACCCCAAGAATTTAAGTCTTAATAGCAAACTTTAGGAGACAAAGAGGAACAAGTCCTGCTTTATCCTCATAACAAATATATCTTTATTTTTTGTAAAGTAAATTATGTGTGAAAAATAGTGAATTTTAAACGGATGTGCACAGATAGGATCAGTTAACTTAAAGGATGTGTAAAAGAGGCTATGCAAAATGAACCTTTGAAAATACAAATTTTGGTCTTGAAAGACCTTGAAAAGAGCTTGAAACAAAAATTTGGAAATTTATGGACCCTGGACCTTCATAAACAAAACCTGATGTGTCAGTCCCCTTGACTTTTTCACAACAAGGTTTTGCTTTATATGAAATTTGATCTATTTCTTACAAAGACATAATTGTCTATTCCAGCTCTAAATCCCTTCGCAGTCTATCTGAATAAATCCTTGTTTATAGCAAATTTTGGCACATAATCACAACTATTATATTTATATCAGTTTTGTCATTTAAGCTACATGTTACTTGCATCCTTTTCATGTAGGCATCAGAATGGCTTGAACACGCTCATCCAGCTTTTGTTTGTGTCTGAGGCCAGAGAAATGAGTGATGAGGTGGGTGACTGTCAACTAGTACTCCCACTGAACAGCATTGTGAATAACACCTGTAAACCCAGGAAAGGCTGAATTTTAATGGGAAATGGAAATTCCTTAACTGTGATGTAATTTCTGGAAGAATTTTCATATCCTTGTGTCAATGCGAAAATAAATGGATGAACTAAAATGATTATTTGAAGCGCTGTTTTGGTAGCTATTAAAATTATTCAGATGACTATAAGGCTTTCTGTACTGGTATTTTCTCTTCTTATCCATTAAATTCTGTCTGATAAAACCTGATGGTTTTACATCAGTATATGTTTCTGTATATTCTTCTTTATTTCAGATGTTTCATGTCATTGGTTTTAAATTTGTTTTAGCTGAGTTGGTCCCTAGTTTTAAGCTGAGTTGATGGGCCTTTCTTGTTTGTCTAGTTCTTTACTGTATCAATACTAGTAATTTACCTTATATTAAGGGTACATATCCCATGTATCACTTGTTTATTGTTATTGGTTAGTTTTACATTGATTAAAATATTAGTATATAACATAAACTGCCATGGACTTGAACATTTAGCAGGAACTTACAGTAGTGTGTACTGACTGGCTTTGCTTTTTCAGTGCTTGAAGATCTTGCTCCTACTTTGCATCAGCTGTTCAGCAATTCAGGTAAAACGTAAAAACTTAAAAACAAAAGAATTTGTCACTGAAATTATACTCCGTGCTGTGATTTCAATTGTCTGGTAATTTTATATTTTTAGCGAACCTGTGAGCTTATGCAATGGTGTGGCGTCGTCCGTCGTCTGTACGTTAACCCATACTATTGTGAAAATGGCAAGAGGTAGCATCACGAAATTTTATGCAAAAAATAAGTCATCTAAAAAACTATATCGGATTTTGCTTATTTTTTGGCTAACTGCATTTTCTTAGATTTTATAGGGAAAAAGCTAAAAAAGCTTTAAAAATCTTCTTCTCTGAAACTGTTCAGCCAAATTGTCCAATATTTCACAGAAATGATTCCTGGAATAATCTGTCTCAAGTTTGTTCGAATGGTTTAAGTTCGGTGATTTTTGGCCGAGTTACAAGAAGTTGAACTTAGTCATCTGTCCATATAAGCATACTAAAATTACAATCTCAGAAACGGCTGGAGCTATCATCACCAAATTTTATGCCAATGTTGTTCACATGAGACATATCTGAAATTGAGGTACTGGTGGTGCCACCTGCATCGACCTTTTTTGTACGGGGGTCATCAGTGCCCGTATCATACTGACGGCTACAAAAAACTTCTTCTCTGAAACCATAAGGCCAAATAGTTTAATATCGCACAGAAATGATCCTAGGGTAGTGCTTTCTGAAATTTGTTCAAATGGTCTAAGTTCAGTGACTTTTGGCTGAGTTATGGGAAGCTGAATTTAGTCATATGCTGTAACAGCCCATTTTAGCTCAGTGGCTACAAAGATCTTCTCCTCAAAAACCACTGGGCCAAATTCTTAAATCTCACACATTAATTATCCTTAGATGTTGATAATTCAAGTTTGTTCAAATGGTTTTGGTTCAGTGATTTTTGGCTGAGTTATGGGAAGCTTAACTTAGCCATTTTGCTGTATTTTCCCATATGAGTTATAAACCTGTAAAATTTATTTTGACTGACCCTACTGAGGCCAATTTGTTTAATATTTTACAAGAATAATCCCCTGACTAATTCTTATAATAATTGTCTTTTATGGTTCCAAAGAATGAATGTTGGCTGAATTATAAAGGTTCAATTGAGTCATTTTACCATATATGTTAGCTGTGTGAAGCAGATACACAGATACATCTAGATACATCTAGACTGGCACCAGTTTATCAGCATTTATTACATCATGCCTCTAGACATTTAGATTTCAGGTTATCTATGGTTAATATTGACAAGAATTTTTTTTAAAGCTTTTAAAAAATGTAGATTTATGATTTTTAGATATTCCTCATGCCAGGCAATGTTTACAGTCACAGCTATACAGCTCTCTGTGGGTATATAAAGACGGCTGTACATGGATTATAAATAATTGGTATCCATATTCAAATTAATTCAAGATTTTGCCATCAGTGAGATGTATCTGTATTACAATTTTGCATTCAATATGCATCTGTATTAATTTTTAGTGAACCTGTGAACTAATGCGATGATGTGGCATCGTTTGTCTTCTGTACGTTTACCCATACTATTTTGAAAATGATTGGAGCTAGCATCATGAAATTTAATGCAAAAAATTAGCCATCTGAAAATTTCCTTAAATTTTGTAGAGAAAAAGCTTAAAAAACCTTTAAAAATCTTCTCCCCCGAAACACTCAAGCCAAATTGTTCAATATTTCACATTAATAATCTTTTATACCATCTCCCTCAATTTTGTTCAGGAAGTTGAACTTCGTCATCTGTCCAAAAGAGCATACTAAAATGACAGTCTCAGAAACAGCCAGAGCTATCATCACCAAATTTTTTGCCAGTGTTGGTCACATGAGTCATATATGAAATTCAGGTATTGGTGGCCCCACCTGAATTGACCTATTTTTGTACGGGGGTCATTGGTCATATGTACATTAATCCATAATTTCTCAGGAATAGCAGGAGCTACCATTCCCAGATTTTATGCAATAATCTGTCACACATCAAATTTTGTGGGATTCAGCTTATTTTTTTATGCCCCCGCCACAAAGTGGCTGGGGCATATAGCTTTACCCATATCCGTCATTCCTTCCTTCCGTCCTTCCAAAATCAAACATTTGTTCGGACTTTTTTTCGCAATGCCTGCAGATATTGGCCTGATTTTTGGTGTGTGGGCAGATATAGACCAGTTACAGATCGAGTTCGCGTTTTGTCCCGGTTGACCAACTTTTGACCATTTTACAGCTCCTGAACATAGAAAAATTCATGAAAAATATGAAATTTCATGACATAAAACATGTACTGACTTTTTTTTCGCAATGCCTGCAGATATTGGCCTGATTTTTGGTGTGTGGGCAGATATTGACCAGTTACAGATCGAGTTCGCGTTTCATCCCAGTTGACCTATTTTTGACTGTTTTACGGCCGTTTTACGCCTCCTTAACTTAGAAAATTTCATGAAAAATAGAAATATTCATGACAGATACACATGTACAGACTTTTATTCGCAATGCCTGCAGATAATGGCCTGATTTTTGGTGTGTGGGCAGATATAGACCAGTTACAGATCAAGTTAGCGGTTGACCTACTTTTGACTGTTTTACGGCTCCTGAACATAGAAAATTTCATGAAAAATATGAAATTTCATGATAAATACACATGTACGGACTTTTTTTCGCAATGCCTACAGATATTGGCCTGATTTTTTATGTGTAGGCAGATATTGACCAGTTACAGATCGAGTTTGCATTTCGTCCCAGTTGACCTACTTTTGTTTGTTTTACAGCTCCGGAACATAGAAAATTTCATGTAAAATATAAATTTTAATGACAAATACACTTGTACAGACTTTTCTTCGCAATACCTGCAGATATTGGCCTGATTTTTGGTGTGTGGGCAGATAATGACCAGTTACAGATTGAGTTCACGTTTTGTCCCAGTTGACCTACTTTTGACCGTTTGACGGTGCTCTAACATAGAAAATTTCATAAAAAAGTGCACATGTATGGACTTTTTTTCGTAGTGCCTGCAGATACGGGCCTGATTTTTGGTGTGTAGGCAGATAATGACCAGTTACAGATGGAGTTCTTGTTTTGTCTCAGTTGACCTACTTTTGACCATTTGACTGCTCCTTAACATAGAAAGTTTCATGAAAAATAGAAATTTTCATAACAAATGCATATGTACTGACTTTTTTTTTTTTATTCCTGCAGATACCACCCTGATTTTTTATGTGTGGGCAGATAATGACAGTTACAGATTGAGTTCGCGTTTCGTCCCGGTTGACCTACTTTTGATTGTTTTACGGCTCCTACACATAGAAAATTTCATGAAAGACAGAAATTTTTATGGAAAATGCACATGTATGGACTTTTTTTCACAATGCCTGCATATACTGGCATGATTTTTGGTGTGTTGCTTGATAATGACCCGTTACAGATCGAGTTTGCATTTTGCCCTTGTTGACCTACTTTTGACCATACAACACCTCCTGAACTTAAAAAATTTTACAAAATTTAACAAATATTTCTAATTTGCCCCAGGCGGGGGCATTCGTGTCATTCCGACACATCTAGTTGCTATCTGCATTTACTTAGATTTTATAAGGAAAAAGCTGACAATATTTTAAAAGTCATCTTCTTGTAGATGGTCCAGCCAAATTGTTAAATATTTTACATAAATGATTCCAGAGGCAAGCCCTCTCAAGTTTGTTCAAATGGTTTGTATTTGATAAAATTTAGTGGAGTTACACAAATTTGAACAGTCATTCGGCCAAGTAAGCATACTGACATAGTACTCTCAGAAATGACAGAAGCTAGCATTACCAGGTATTGTTGGTCACATGACTCATATTTGAAGTTGTAGATTTAGTGGTGCCACCTACATTGACCTGTTTTTTATGGGCAAAAAAAACTCATAATTTTAGCCTCTTTCAGCTTAATGATGAAACTGTCAAGTTGAATGGTTCAATTTTTCTGAAGACTTATCCTAGGACATGGTTCTTTCAATCATATCAGAATATACTGAGTTTGTTGATTTTTGGTTGAGTTGTGAAAAGCTTCAGTTGGTCTTATGGCCATTATTATGTCTTTTTCAAACTGAGGACTGAAATAGTGTTCTTCTACAAAATTATTATTTCAATTATATCTTCTGTAACATTGCACAAAAATTATTCTTAGGTGGCCTTTGTTCAAGTTTACTAGAATGATTATCGGCAGAACTATTGGACCTTTAACAATGAAAGTACTGCATCTTTTATTATTCTAGATATTTTGATAAAAAGTTTATGAATATGTCGGCTTGAAAAAAGAAATTTTAACCAAAGTCTTTCATTATGTGTAAACAGATATACCAACAGGCCAAGATTGAATCTGTATCTTTAAATAGGTTGAGAAACTGCCAACTGTTTCAGATTTGGGAACAGATCAAGAGTTCATTCAGTGCAGCCAGATATAGGTCAAGAGTTCAATCAGTGAAGCCAAGCACATGACCTGTGATCACCTCATGGGTGACATGTGAACACCCCATGGGCACCATGTGATCACTTCATGGGTGTCAAGCCCCTCAGGGCAGGGCCCCTGCATGAGCTTATGTAATGGTGTGGCTACTATTTCAGATTTGGCAACAGGCTAGAGGTCAGTCTGGATCTATTTATAGCTTTGGCAGACTGCCAACTGTATCAGATTAGGCAACAGGTCAAGAGTTCACTCAGTGCAGCCAGGTATGGGTCAGGAGTTTACTCAGTGCAGTAGCTGCATTCTATTTATAGCTTTGGCAGACTGCCAACTGTGTCAGATTATGCAACAGGTCAAGAGTTCACTCAGTGCAGCCAGGTACAGGTCAAAAGTTCACTCAGTCTGGCCAGGTGCAGGTCGAGAGTTCACTCAGTGCAGTAGTCTGAGCAAGCAATTTGTCACAGTTCACTCGGGGCAACAGCCTTTCTCACCTAAGCCTGGTCAGCCCCATGCATCAGACTCAAGGTAAGTTTGATGTATTGGCCTAATATTTTGACCTGTCTATGTGTCTTTGATAGTTTTCTTGCTCACAAGACAGGTGTCGCCACCTACCATGACTTTTGCACACGTTTTTCTCAGGAGGGGTTTGATATATCAGTCTGAAATTGGGTGTATGTATATATCTCTGACAGCTTCATTGTATACAAGACTGGTGGTGCCAACTACAATCTTTTTAGTGTTGTGTGCACCTATACCAGAATTTCAGCAGTGGTGTTTGTGTAATTGTTTCTTATTCAAAATGTTTAGTACTTGCATAGTTCATATACATGAAAAGAGATGGCCCAGCATTGAAGCATTATACCTGCACAGGTTCGCATTAGGCCTGTAGGCCTTGTTTTATAACTTTTATTCATGTACCTATTCATAATTTTTCTTCAGAATGTTTAATCAGATCATGCTGCTAATAAAGTTGACTGTACAGGCAGGATATAGGTCACAGTAGTTAAAAATTCATTGAAATCTCAGGGATTTTGATTTCATCAGATACTTGAAACCCTGCCAATGTATACTTTGACTGTCCTTTTTTGTTACAAGGGTTTCAAATTCATAATTTTGCCAAAATGAGAATTATCACAAAAATAAATCTGGCATAAATAAGAGGTGCCTTTGTTGAAGGCAAAGTTGAAAAGTAAAAAGATGACATTGTGAATATTAATAGATCGTGTATGTTCAAAGATTGCTATTTTAAATTATTAAATATTTTTAGCTCAGCTGACTGTAAGTCATCTGAGCTATAGCGATCACCCTTAATCCGTCTGTCTGTCTGTCCATCCGTCCGTCTATTTACCAGGCACAAATCGTAACCGCTGGACCTAGAAAATTGTAACTTGACATTCTGAGAGGTCCATGAAAAATCTCCTTGGAAACCAGAAATTAGGTCTCTGTACCCATATCCTTTGAGCTATGGGGCCCCAAAGTACCCCCCCCCCCCCCAGAATAGTCTAAAATTTCATACAAAAACTTCAATATCTCATTAACTACATCACTGATGGTCATGATTTTTGGCATACATATTGATCATGAGATGTTCCATCAGTTCCTGCAGACTGGTGGTGCCACCTGTATTTTTCCATTTTTTACGAATTTTTTTCTCTATTTTTGAGACCTTTAAAAATGTGAACATCTGGTAACAGGGCACAAAGCATAAAGACTGGACCTAGAATCTTCCTTCTTGACACACTGAGAGACCTATGAAAAGTCTCCATTGAAACCAGAAATTAGGTCTCTGTTACCCATATCCTTCAAGCTATGGGGCCCCAAATAACCCCCCAGAATAGTCAAAAATTTCATACAAAAACTTCAATATCTCATTTACTACATCACTGATGGTCATGATTTTTGGCATACATTTTGATCATGAGATGTTTCATCAGTTTCTGCAGACTGGTGGCGCCACCTGTATTCAATTTTCTACGAATTTTTTTCTCTATTTTTGAGACCTTTAAAAATATGAACATCTGTTAACAGGACACACAGGGAGACCCATGAAAAGTCTCCATGGAAACTTGAAATTAGGTCTCTGTTACCCATATCCTATGAGCTATGGCACTCCAAAGTACAGCTAAGAATAATGGAAAATTTGATACAATAAAAGCTGAGTATCTGAACAACTAATGCAGAGATCATCATAATTGTTTGCATGGATACTGATCATTGAGTGTTTCATCAGTTTCTGCAGACTGGTGGCACCATCTGTATTTGTTTGGGTGTTTTTACGAATTTTTTTTCTCAATTTTGAGACCTTTAAAGATATGAACATCTGTTGACAGGGCACAAATCATAACAACTGGACCAAGAATCTTCATTCTTGACACACAGGGAGACCCATGAAAAGTTTCCATGGAAACCTGAAATCAGGTCTCTGTTACCCATATCCTTTAAGCTGTATGGCTCCAAAATACCCCCCAGAATAATGGAAAGTTTGATACAAAAACTGCAGTATCTCAATAACTACAACACTGATGCTCATGATTTTTGGCATACATATTGATCATGAGGTTTTCCATCAGTTTCTGCAGACTAGGTGTGCCACCTCTATTTTTTTAAAATTTTTACCATTTTTTTTCTCTATTTTTTTAGACCTTTAAAGATGTTGTTATCTGTCAACAGGGTACAAATTGTAACAACTGGACCTAGATTCTTCATTCTTGTAATGCAAGGAGGCCCATGAAAAGTGTTTGTGGAAACCTGAAATTAGGTCTCTGTTTCCCATATCCTTCAAGCTATAGGACTCGGAAGTACCCTCAGAATAATGGAAAATTTGATACAAAAGCTGAAGTATCTGAACAACTAATGCAGAGATCACCATGATTCTTTGCATGGATATTGATTATGGAGTGTTTCATCATTTTCTGCAGACTGGTGGTGCAGCCTATATTTTATTCAATTTTTCAAATTTTTTTCTCTATTTTTGAGTCCTTCAAGGATGCTGTCATCTGTTAAGGGGCACAAATTGTAACAACTGGACCTAGAATCTTCTTTGTTGTCATGCAAGGAGACCCATGAAAAGTGTCTGTGGAACCCTGAAATTAGGTCTCTGTTACCCATATGCTTCAAGCTATAGGACTCGGAAGTATCCCTCAGAAAAATGGAAAATTTGATACAAAAGCTGAAGTATCTAAACAACTAATGCAGAGATCACCATGATTCTTTGCATGGATATTGACCATGTGTTTTTGCAGACTGGTGGAGCCACCTGTATTTTTTAGCTCAGCTGACTAAAAGTCATCTGAGCTATAGTCGTGGTCCATTGTCCGTCGTCCGTCCGTCTGTCCGTCCGTCCGTCCGTAGATGTGGCACGTTTTGAAACCGTAAGACCTAGGAATCCAAAATTCGGCATAATGTTAGATGTCCCCAAGATCTCCTACCAAGCCGAAAACTGGGTGTTTGCAACTTCGTTCCATTGAGAAATTAAGGAAAAACCTCAATTTTTTATTAAAAACCTATTTTCACCTTCAGGACTGCCTAATATCAAAACCACTCATCTGTTTTACCTCATATTTACCATAAATATTCCTCTATATAGTTCCTATGTACATGCCAGAAATTATGTCTGTATTATTTAATTTAAAAAAGTTATGGGCCCAAAAATAATGCATTTTGTAAAAAATCAGAAAAGATATTTGATCACTTAACACAAAAAATGTTAAAGCTATGGACCTTTTTTCCAGTAATATGACTTTAATTAATCAAAATTAAATTGAATACCCAAAATTAGATGAAAATCTTTTAAATTTTTTAAAATATTAATAAAAATAAAAAATTGGTACCTTAAATTTTACCCAACTTTGACCATGGCACGTTTTTTTCCTGTAAGTACTGTGGATTTAATTTTCACAGCATGTTTTTGTTAGCGTTTCAACTGTTAACACCAAAAATTTGAAACCAGTTGATCAAAAACTGTAAATTTTAATCAAGTTTTCAAGCACCATGTAACATATTGTTTACATCAAGCTAGTGTTATGCAGTTTGCAAGAGCTCAGCTTCCCAACTTCAGCCCTAAGTTCCTTAAATTCGGCATACAGTTAGATGTCTCCAAAATGCCCTACCATGCCAAGAATTTGGTCACTAGGACATTCGAGATATTAATGAAAAACTTCATTTTCCGTTAAAAACCCATTGTTACACTTCAAGACTGCCTAATATCAAAACCACTGATCTGACTTTAATCATAAATAATATACATATTTTTCATTCTCTATGCACATGCCAGAATGATGTCAGTATTGCGTAATTGTTTTAAGTTATGGGCCCAAACATAATGCACTTTGTAAAAAATCAAGAAATATATTTACTCCCTTAACAAGAGCATTGCTGAAGCTAGAGATTTTTTTGTCAGGGATGTAACAATATTTAATCAAGATTCAATTGAATACCCAAAATTAGTTCTGAATTTTTCAAATTTTATAAGTTATTAGTATAAATATAAAATAAGTACCTTAAATTTTGCCCAACTGTGACCATGGCACGTTTGTTTTCCGTGAGCACTGTTGATATAATTTTCATATCATGCACACATAAGGATTTCAGCTTTTAGTTTAGTAAGCTGAAAGAAATTGGCCAAAAATTGTAGCTTTTATTAATGTTTTTTATGAGACCCTGTCAGACTTTGGCTCTCTCCAGCCCCTCTTGAGTCACCTGTATGTTGACCTTGTTGACCTTTCATCAAATTATGCACGCTTGAGGCGAGGCATACATGGAATCCAGGCAGCTTATGGCAAGCCACAGTTGATCCAGGTGTCCAACCCAACTCATCTAGTAGTTTTAACTAACAACATAACAATAAACATTAAATTAATAAATTTTTATTGGTTTTTAATAACAAATTAAAGAAAAATAGAAAAGGAATTGGTTAGTTTATAATAACAGGAAATTAACTTGCAGTTACTGATGATATAAGAATCTTGTATCAATCGGTAGAATGTCACATATTCCAAATAACACCATGCAGTTACCTATGGCATTTTTCAGTTCAATTTTAATGATAAAAAAGTAAATCATATTATTCATTACTAATCATTAGGGATCATATGAAGGAAATTAATGATAGACAAAGATGCAGTTGATAAAATTAATCTAGATTCCTGCTGTGTCTAGTGTGTACATTGATGTGAAATTAGTCCAAAATGAATTTTTTAAGTTATTTTTTAATATAAATAAAAGCCATAAAACCAGGTACTTATGATCATTATTTAAATGTGTGAATTTTGTATATTCTGGATTCTCAACATCATTGTTTGGTGAAAACTGAATAAATTCCAGACATGGTGCAAATACTTTGTAATTGTATTTAAATACGAATATGATTATGTACTCCATTATAAAATTTCTTGCATAAAGAATGGGAATTCAGGTAAAAATGAAAGTATATGAATAGTTGTGCAAATACTTTCAAAATGTATTCATGAATGCATTCATGAATATATTCTTTAATATTATTTTAATAATCATATCAGTTATATTTCATTTTAAAAAATCATATGATTCTCTTATTATTTTTAATAAAAATTATATTTGGGACAATATTTGTATTTTTTTTAATAAATAGTTAAACTCTTATATTATATGTTCTGCTTATAAGTTATATGGCCAAGTCAAAATCTGTGTGACAATAGTACTCCATTTGTTAATAAAATAAATGAAATCAATCCTCTTCCCTGTCTCCAAAGGTACTATCAAAATCATACATAAGCTAAACAACAACAACTCATAATACAGCTTATATTTATTACCACACAAAACCAGCATGTGCCTCATTTCTAAATAATATTTTTTTATCATATATAGCAGCTGAGCGTTGTGACCCATACTTCCCTTGTTTACGCATTGTTTCTCTATTTTTGAGATATATAAATACAGACACAATCTTGGCCTGTTGGTTAATCTGTTTGATGCTTCAGTTGAATGGGTATATACTACCATTCAGATGATAAAATTTCCTATTGTGAATCTCTTCCCAGTCAGCTGAGCGTCATGACCCATGGGTCACTTGTTCCAATTGTATTTGACACTAACAGAGGATTTTTTAATATGATTTTTTGCACATAATATTTGTTATAATTAATTTACTTAATAATGATTATTTTCTGTGTATAAGTCTTTTGTATTGTGAGATCAAGAAAATGGAACCCTCAGAAGCACCGGATAGGTGAAAATTACAAAATTTTAACCCCACAAAAATGAAGTCAACCACAGTATTAAATTAAAATATTTTCTTTTTTTTATTCTTAGGAGAACGGGGAATGTAAGAGAGTTGGTCAGACACTCCTTGACCACTGTCCAGCTGCTCTTCCTGATGTGACAGATAACCAGGTCCTCGTAGACCACCAGCCTCCGTACAGTATTAAATGTCTGTCCTACCACATACTCAGGTTAATGCCTTATTAATGTGTACCTTCTGCTTTATAAAGAAAATAATGATGAGCATTAAATCCCTGCTGTTTAGTGATTAATACACTGACAACAAATATGAGGAAAATTTGTGTATCACATTGTTGTCATGTTCTGTTCAAAGACTGATTCTGTAACAAGTTTTCAAACATTTAGATGTCAGTATTATTCTTTCATTTTAGTTTAGTTACTCTTTCAAGGAATGAATTTACTTTATCCATATGCTTTCTGTAAATTATCTTTTTTTAAACATGTAGATATTTGTTAATGTAGATATTTAAAAAGTAGATATTTATAAATCAGTGATATAATACAAAGGATTGATTTGTCTAGTTTTTGGTGGGGTAATTTTTGGTATTGATAAAGTTATCTGATACACTTCTTGAAACCTGAGAGACCCTTACAGAGAGGCATTTTACTTACTGACATCAGACTAGTTTTATCTCTAATATCAGATTAGTAATATCTCTCACATCAGACTAGTAAGATCTCTCACATTAGACTACTCGAGTAATATCTCTCAACCGTAGGCAAAATCTCTGTTGTCACATTTCTGCTTGGGAGGTCCTTGGGAGGTTGTTGTGCACTCAACAAAATATGCTGTTTTAACATCTGATCACATATAACAAGATCACTGCAAATGGTGCATAATACGCCTATCAGATATCTTGTGAACACATCCCATTAAGGTATGTTTGAATTTTGCTGAGAATGTAATACAGGTGACCTGTATTGGTTAATATTCATAATGAGTTTCATGAAAATGCATCAGATTTTTGGCAAGTCATCACAACACCATCAAAGACTGGTGAACTCTGACCTCATTAAATATGCATGGATTTTGCTGGAAATGGAACTTAGGTGAGAGATTATACTGATTAATATTTCTGTAGAGTTTTATCAAAATCTATTATATTCCTGGAAGGTTATCGTGACGACACCACAAAGTAGCCTAGTGACCTCTGACAATATTAAATATGGGTGGAATATGCCCATAATTGAACTGGGGCAGGATAATCTATTGGGTAAGTAGTAATGGTGGGTTTTGTGAAAATCCATCAAAGCCCTGGTAAGTTATCGACAGACAGACGGATGGACTTGGGTATACCATAGTACGTCCCGTCGTAGATGTATAAAAATGGCACAGGATACTTGTAGCAATTGACCTCTGATATTTGGTATTAATTATCTCTTCAAGGTACCTGATGGATATTGGTCCAGACGTGCTCCACCGATTACTTAAGGATGCAAATTCCCTGAGGAAGATCCTGGCTCACCATGTGTACTGCTGTAAACAGTGGGAACACGCTGTCAGCAGCGACACGGAACAAACAGCTCAAGACCAGGTGGGGATTATTCATTTCATTTAAAGCCCACTAAATGTTTCTGACCAGCTTCAGATTATTTGTTTCATTCAAAGCCCAGGGAGGATCATCTCGCTGAAAGGTCATTTAATAAAAAAATTAACATCTGGGCATGTAACTAAAATTTGAATGAAAAACAGGTAACTAGAAGATAAATGCTGTAGTTAATTTAACATGTGGTAAGGTTTCCATGATACTTAGTAACTTCTGGTGATTGGTTCAGAGGCACTAGTGCCAAATTTAGACACAAAACTCAGTGGATTGCAGGAAATTTGCGTGGTAAAGCTCTGCTTATGGTATCTGCAGTGGTTAAGGTATAAACGCTAGGAAAATCTAGACATCTAAAATCATTCCAAAAGTTGTTTCATAAGACCCATGTTTTATACATTATTTTAAAACTGTTACAGTGATCCTTCTGATGGTAAACATATTCTTAATATTTTCAAATGACATTTTAACATTTAAAAATTTTTTTTAAAATTTTATTCAACAAAAAAGAGGGGAGAGGAAAAGCAAAAAAATGTTTTTGAGATATTGTCATAAAGTTTACTGTTATTCCACAAAAAAATTTAAATGTTAAAAAAATCATGTTAAAATGACTGAAAATTTTTAAAATATGTTTACCATCCGAAAGGCCACTGTACCAAGTTAAAAATAATGTGTAATTCATGGGGTCTATTATGACTTTATAACACTTAAAAACTGATTTTTATATAAAGGGGTTCTTGCCATTTGTGCTGTCTTAAATGAAATCTCTCTGACTGGAGACTGGCTTGTAATTGACAGGTGTGCAGGCTGGAAGAGCTGGTGCAGTTGTCATCCTTTGTCAAGTCCTGTATCAAGAAGACTCCCACAGGGTTCATCCAGTGCATTCCTCAGGTCAGTAACATTGACCAGGTATTGAGAACATTGACACCCTTTTATCCTAGAAAGTGCAGGTTATTATATAGGATGGCATCTGTAATTATACCGACACAGGTCACGAGTGGTATTAAGTTTTACCTGTGCTATGAGGTTTGTCTGTCAACAACTTCATGCAAATAAGTTCTCAACAGATTTTAAACAAATTTTGTGCAATACATTAACACAAAATGAACTATATATTAATCCAAGAGAATCTGAGTCACCATAATAAATTTAATTCAAAGGAATCTATCCATTTGTGACATAATTATTTCTTAATAATACAGCTATTCATTGGTATTATTGGGCAGATTTGTTCTGTAGGTGACCAGGGGGGGGGGGGGATGGTTGAAATGCGCACAACTGCATTACACATTTGACACCAGGGCAAACCATGTTTTTGATTCTGTGTAAAAACAGTTTGGTGTTTTCAGAGAAATTTTCAAAGTTAACATAATAAGCATATTTTTCTGCTAAAGAATTTTTACCTGAAATAGATTGTAATCTGCGATGACTGATAAAATTTACTCTTTCAGGAATTGTTAGAAGAATGTGATGAAGACCTGCAGTTAGAAATTCTACGAAGAAAGTGATAGTTCAAACACACAGACAGACAGACAGACAGAATGGTATGTAAACAAATACACTGGTGGTATAAACAGGGGAGGTGATGATGTTCCAAGGCTATAAAGAATATTGCCTTATTGCTACAAAATGTGAGATGGATCATTATTGATACAATGATGTAGAGTTTGGTGGCATAATGATAAGGGTATTGGACTTTTGACCTCAAGGTTATGGGTTTAAGTCCCGTTCAGAATGCCTTCCATATTAAGACTCCTTGACCTTATAGTAAAGAGCCCTCTGGATCTGAAGTGAATAGGTTTTGGTCATGTGTGGCCAGCCGGCAAAATGGATAACAGTATTGCATCTACAAAAGCACCTGAGAAAAGCTACATGAATGAAAAGGCCTGAAGACCAAGAAGTCAAATTGGATATGACTTTGAGTGCTATCAGAGTATAATCCAAACTGTTCCTTTTCAAACTACATCGCAGACACCACTTGTAAATCAGTGATGGATATGGCATATGTTGTCATTTATTATTTGCTATAAATCAGTTTCATAAATAACATTGATTGTTATGTTTGTTTGTTTGTTTCTGAATCATGGCCATGGCATGGTTGTCCTACTGGTGTAATCATTCACCATGAAAATGTACCAGCCTGTGTGCCTCATTCACATGTCCCAGTAATGCAGTATGTTTACTTATCAAATATTATCAAGTGTCTCATACATGAAGGGTAATATTAAAGGAGTTACATAGGATCACAGGTATAAAAATGTCAGAATGTTTGGTTCAATAAGCAGGAAGTCAACAGTGCTTATGGAAGTGGAATTCCTTGGCCTATAATGATCACGGACATATAAGAAAAGTACATCTACTTTATTATAAAATATTGACTGCTTACAACAGCTAACAATGACCTTCCATCTATTTAGTATCTGTGAGAAGTCTTGTACAAAATTATGGTTGTACAAACAGCAAGGTAACTTCAAAGTGAAAAAAAAACACAATCAATATGTGTAAGTTTAATAATATAAATAATAAAGTAAATATAGTAACAAACAGAATGTTATACTTTATCTGTAATCATTGCTCACTCATGTTCATACATTGAAAAAAGGTATGGGTTAAACCTAACACCTAGGTCTCTGTACAGAAGTGGTCATCTACCACCATATACACGTGTGTAAACTCATCACTATGTAATGGTAGAAATAAACTGATATGTCAGGATCATCCTGAGTTGCTTAGGAATGACAACAAAATTGGAATAAATTTAGAGCATCAGTGTTCATGCACACCAAGTTCTTCTTGACTGGTGTATACATTTACAAGTAAATCCTTGGCACTTGAACCTTTTGGACATAGCAGTTCTTCCATGAAATACTCCACTGATGCGCCACCTGTGAGATCCTTGTGTAGATATTGCACACCTGTTGATGTCTGTCAGGAGTTCATATATAAACTATTTTTTTAAGAAATGAAACATTTGTGAATTCTGCAGTGCTAACTTGACAGTTATTATGAAGCCTGGTCTTGGTAGAATTTCAACAGTATTATCTAACTTTCAGAGTTTTGGATAAAGCTAAACATTACATCAGCCATATCAGCTGATAAATGTATAAAAGAAAATTTTGGCAATATTAGATTTAATCTCAATATAAATCTTATAATACACTTACAGTGTATTTTGCTTAAGACTGATTGTGGATAACTTTTGAGCATATCAACTGTTATTTTGTGCCTTACATTTCTTTTGCCTCAGTCTAACTACAAATTTAAAACCTACCCCCTGTCAAGGAATTCCTGTAATTTGAAGTGGTTTTGTTCACTCCAGTGTCAGCCTGTCAGGAGAACGACTGTTTCACAGGTTCCAGTAATCTGATTCTCTAATTACGGTTATACAATATGCTGTTAATCACGACACACCTTGTTTTCTGGGAGTAGTGTGCTGTTTATGACCAGGATATTTTGCAAAATAATGATCACACTGTAATAGAGGACAGTTTTGAAAGTCCACTTTGTAGTCGTAATACAACAATAACTCCTCAGGCTCATCGATAGCTCCGCCTTTGAAACCGTATTCCTCCAAGGTCATTTCAGGGTCGAGCATGGCCTCCTGGCTCCAGGATTTATCCTTGAAAATCCCCAGTGTCGTAGTTTGAATGTCTGTGTGTTGTTTGATGACCTCCTGAAGACCAAATACTTTGATATGGCTGTGCACTGTATGACTAAAGTGTCCAGGATGCTGCCGTCCCTCAAAAGTCAGAAAACGGAATAATATTTCGATGTACCTGTAAAACACAAAAAGGAAAAAAAAAACTTAAAAAAAAAAACAAGCAGGCAAAGTATTAAGACCAATCTATATTTGCAAAAGTTCAACAGATCTTAATATAATACTTTAGTATACCTACCAAGCAATATACTTACAAAACAGGGTTGCTATTCATAATAAATAAGTCATTTGCTGACTACCCCAGCTTGAGTTATTTTATTCTTCATCATTGATGCCTAATGTACCATTTGTACCAGTTAGTTCACTCAATAATGGTATGTGATAGTGCTCTTATCAGTAAAAAACTCTGTAGATATACTCCATTTGATCAATACACAAAAGATTTGATAACACACATTCTGTGAGCTTAAAAGTCTTCTCCACTTTTTTTCCAGATGGGATGGAGAATGTCATGCTTACAAGCATAAAGTTGTAACCAATTCCTTAGAGCAAAGGTTAATAATATTCAAAGTACTGTCAAAACAGATTTTCCTTTTTGCAAAAGTATGATATTTCACATGTGCATACAGAATATGTCAGCAAAGACCTTTAGAAAGATGTAGCTGTCAGCAACAAATGTACCAGTGTTAACAACAGGCTCATCATATGACAGGTATGTGAAATTGTACCAGTGGAATTAACAGTTTCATTTTTTTTTTCATTGCTGCCAATAATATTGCACAGAGTGAATGTTAGACCCCTGAGTTTCTTTGGTTACACACTGAATTTCATTTGGTCAAGTTGAACACACTGCACTAGTAAAACAAGACAAAGCAATTATACCAATGACTGGAATTTAAAACAAATCTGTTAAATCAGGATTTATATATATAAAACTCATATGATAATCTTATTAAATATGCAATAGTTTACCTTGTATTATATAAGGGATACTTGTTTGTTAAATAGGTCAGCCAGAAGCCCATTGATCTGTAACATATTAAACAGTTTATATCGTGCCTACCTTGGGTTTTTCTCTTTATATGGTTCACCGTCCCAGTGAGCCAGTTTGCAGGTTGGGCAATGAGGGAAGTTCCTCTCTGTAATGGTCAAAGCTGGTCTGATGTCTTCTTCTCTGTATGTTTTCTCTTGCTCCCTGAAAACATTGAAAACCATTTGTTTTTTATTTGTATTAATGCTTGCTTAACTAAGCACTATATACATCAGCAGAATTCCATCAGGTTTCAGACCACGAGACCAGCATGCACACGATAATCCTTGCATCAACCAGGCTCAGTGTACCACTTCTTTGAGTCCTGGGTGTGTGTCATTCCCATTACTGTGTCATCACACCAAGGAACCCCCAAAATAGCACTTGTGAGTGAAACACGACTGTTTGGAACAGTCTCCCCATTGAGCCTGCAGAGCGCTCAATCTGGGTGGGGCTGACAGTAAGAAAAAACAAGAGACCCAGGGGTCTAATGTTCATTCTGTGAATTACTGTGCAATTTGGCAAGTGATTAAAAAATAAATGAATGTGAAAATACCATTCATTCCTTTCCAAGTAGACATTGTCCTATTGCACAAGGTAGGTGGCGTCACCTATATGGTTTATGAGAAAACTTTCCAAGATGACTGCACATGCCAAATTTCAGACCAATACTCCTGAGATATGAGCAATTTTCACCAAAAGCAAATGTATGAATGGACACCACAGGAAAATTATTGCAGATGGCGCCACCAGTCTTGTTTACGAGATTGAGGTGACGAAGATCTATGGACATGCACAATTTCAACCCAATACACTGAACAAACACTAAGACGATCAGATGGCAAATGCAAAGTTGGACACTCCGCAAAAAGTATTGTAGGTGGCGCCACCTGTCTGGTTAACGAGAAAACTTTCCTAGATGGATAGACATGACAAATTTCAGATCAATACACTGAACCACTTCTGAGATATGAGCAATTTTCACCCACAGCAAATGTACCAGGGATGCCATGGGAAAACGATTGCAGATGGCATCATCAGTCTTGAGTGTAAGTCTGAGGAGTCCAGGATCTATGAATATGCAAAATTTCAGCTAAATATGTTGAACCACTGCTGAGATTGAGGGTTGTTATATAAAAGAAACCCAGGTTTGTACTGCACAGAAAGGTTCTCCATCATTGTTACCTACAACTACATAGGTGAGGGAACAAGTATGCCAGGTTTTGGAAAGATCAGTCCAAGGGTCCTAGAGGAGACTCTGTTTTTGTGGATTATAACACATAAATACTTAATGACATATTTTGGATAAAAGCAGAAAACACCATTACAGCCTGCTGAAAGTAGCTAAACAGGTGGCACCATCTGCAGGTCAAAATCATTAAGCAGTCACATGATCAATATTCCTGTGAAATTTGAAACTGAAGGCTGCAGCAGTTCCTAAGATATTTGGTAACAGACAATACATCATGTATAGAAACACATCAAGTTCCGTAGATATGCCATCTTGAAATCACTTGACTGAATTTATACTCAAATTATTCCTCTTCCTCTAAGGAACTGTTGACTATGATATAAAAGCCAAAGTATTTTTACTTTATGACATATCTTGGAAAAAGCAGAAAAGACCATTACAACCTGTAGAAAGTAGGTAAACACAGGTGGCGCCACCTGCAGGTCAAATTATTTAGCAGTAACTTGATGCAGTTCCTAATATAGTTAGTAATAGACAATACATCATGTATAGAAACACATCAAGCTGTCAAATTTTGCAATCGACACAGTTCCATAGAGACGCCATCTTGAAAATGAATTGACTGAATTTATACTAAAATTATTCCACTTCCTCTAAGGAACTGTTGACTATAATATGAAGGCTAAAATATTATTACTTTATGACTTATCTTGAAAGAAGTGGAAAGGAACATTTTGTCCCACAGAAAGTAGGTCAACACAGCTGGCCCCACCTGGAGGTCAAAATCATCTGGCAGTCACATGATCAATATTCCTGTGAAATTTGAAACTGAAGGCTGCAGCAGTTCCGAAAATATTTGGTAACAGACAATACATCCTGTATGGAAACACAAAAAGTTGCTAAATTTTGCAACCCACACAATTTGAAGTTCTGTAGAGACGCCATCTTGAAAATGACTTGACTGAATTTATACTCCAATTATTCCCCTTCCTCTAAGGAACTGTTGGCTATGATATGAAGGCCAAAATTTCAATACTCTGTGACTTATCTTGAAAGAAGTGGAAAGAAACATTTTGTCCCACAGAAAGTAGGTCAACACAGCTGGCGCCACCTGGAGGTCAAAATCATCTGGCAGTCACATGATCAATATTTCTATGAAATTAGAAACTGAAGGCTGCAGCAGTTTCTAAAATATTTGGTAACAGACAATACATCCTGTATGGAAACACATCAAGTTGCTAAATTTTGCAACCCACACAATTTGAAGTTCTGAAGAGATGCCATCTTGAAAATGACTTGACTGAATTTATACTCAAATTTTTCCCCTTCCTCTAAGGAACTGTTGGCTATGATATGAAGGCCAAAATTTCAATACTTTGTGACTTATCTTGAAAGAAGTGGAAAGGAACATTTTGTCCCACAGAAAGTAGGTCAACACAGCTGGCGCCACCTGGAGGTCAAAATCATCTGGCAGTCACATGATCAATATTCCTGTGAAATTTGAAACTGAAGGCTGCAGCAGTTCCTAAAATATTTGGTAACAGACAATACATCCTGTATGGAAACACATCAAGTTGCTAAATTTTGCAACCCACACAATTTGAAGTTCTGTAGAGATGCCATCTTGAAAATGACTTGACTGAATTTATACTCAAATTATTCCCCTTCCTCTAAGGAACTGTTGGCTATGATATGAAGGCCAAAATTTCAATACTTTGTGACTTATCTTGGAAGAATTGGAAAAGGCCATTTTTCCCCACAGAAAGTAGGTCAACACAGGTGGCGCCACCTGGAGGTCAAAATCATCTGGCAGTCACATGATCAATATTCCTGTGAAATTTGAAACTGAAGGCTGCAGCAGTTTCTAAGATATTTGGTAACAGACAATACATCATGTATAGAAACACATCAAGTTGCTAAATTTTGCAATCGACAGAATCTGAAGTTATGTAGAGACGCCATCTTGAAAATGACTTGACTGAATTTATACTCAAATTATTCCCCTTCCTCTAAGGAACTGTTGGCTATGATATGAAGGCCAAAATTTCAATACTTTGTGACTTATCTTGGAAGAAGTGGAAAAGACCATTTTTTCCCCACAGAAAGTAGGTCAACACAGGTGGCGCCACCTGGAGGTCAAAATCATTTAGCAGTCACATGATTAATATTCCTGTGAAATTTGAAACTGAAGGCTGCAGCAGTTCCTAAGATATTTGGTAACAGACAATACATTATGTATACATAGAAACACATCAAGCTGTCATATTTTGCGATCGACAGAATTTGAAGTTCCATAGAGACGCCATCTTGAATATGACTTGACTGAATTTATACTCAAATTTTTCCCCTTCCTCTAAGGAACTGTTGGCTATGATATGAAGGCCAAAATTTCAATACTTTGTGACTTATCTTGAAAGAAGTGGAAAGGAACATTTTGTCCCACAGAAAGTAGGGAACACAGCTGGCGCCACCTGGAGGTCAAAATCATCTGGCAGTCACATGATCAATATTCCTGTGAAATTTGAAACTGAAGGCTGCAGCAGTTCCTAAAATATTTGGTAACAGACAATACATCCTGTATGGAAACACATCAAGTTGCTAAATTTTGCAACCCACACAATTTGAAGTTCTGTAGAGATGCCATCTTGAAAATGACTTGACTGAATTTATACTCAAATTATTCCCCTTCCTCTAAGGAACTGTTGGCTATGATATGAAGGCCAAAATTTCAATACTTTGTGACTTATCTTGGAAGAATTGGAAAAGACCATTTTTCCCCACAGAAAGTAGGTCAACACAGGTGGCGCCACCTGGAGGTCAAAATCATCTGGCAGTCACATGATCAATATTCCTGTGAAATTTGAAACTGAAGGCTGCAGCAGTTTCTAAGATATTTGGTAACAGACAATACATCATGTATAGAAACACATCAAGTTGCTAAATTTTGCAATCGACAGAATCTGAAGTTATGTAGAGACGCCATCTTGAAAATGACTTGACTGAATTTATACTCAAATTATTCCCCTTCCTCTAAGGAACTGTTGGCTATGATATGAAGGCCAAAATTTCAATACTTTGTGACTTATCTTGGAAGAAGTGGAAAAGACCATTTTTTCCCCACAGAAAGTAGGTCAACACAGGTGGCGCCACCTGGAGGTCAAAATCATTTAGCAGTCACATGATTAATATTCCTGTGAAATTTGAAACTGAAGGCTGCAGCAGTTCCTAAGATATTTGGTAACAGACAATACATTATGTATACATAGAAACACATCAAGCTGTCATATTTTGCGATCGACAGAATTTGAAGTTCCATAGAGACGCCATCTTGAATATGACTTGACTGAATTTATACTCAAATTATTCCCCTTCCTCTAAGGAACTGTTGACTATGATATGAAGGCCAAAATATTAATACTTTATGACTTATCTTGAAAGAAGTCGAAAAGACCATTTCATCCCGCAGAAAGTAGGTCAACATAGGTGGCGCCACCAAAAGCTTATTTTTGCTTGTCCATCCCATGATCAGTAATTCTGCAAAGTTTCATGAAGGTAGCTGCTTTGGCTGTTGAGATATTTGGTAACAGACGGTGGACGGTGGACGGTGGACAGTTGACAGTGGACTGTGGACGGCGGACGCTGCGCCATGGCATAAGTTCACAGAGTGAACTAAAAATCTCACCACTCCTTAGCCAACTCATGATCTCCCAGCTCAAAGCCCTGTGCTCTACTTCTAGACCACAGAAGCTGGTTTTAAGTGTAATTATTACACCAAACTGTATCAAGAGGTATACTTTCCTGTATTGATGGCAACTCCCCATGACTGAGCTCACAATATGAAGATCAGGGTTTTTTCATGGAAAGCACTCTTTGTGTTTAAGCCAAGTGGATATGGGTGTCACTTTTCTGTACTTAAAACAAGATTCATTTCTAAATGTACCTCACAGGAAGCATCAACTTATTCATTGTCTGGTATTAATTTCATGGTTAAATCAGAATAAACAATATAACCATTACACCTTCAACTAGGTTAGACCAGGTATAGATCAGAATGACCTATATACAATTTATTTTGTGTCATCAAGATTGCCAGTGGCACAAATAATGCCGGGCAGCAAATAATATCAGCCATTAAATATGTGAGGTTCCATGTATTAGTTAATTCTTTTGAGTGATCAGAGATATTTCATGAAATTAAAAAGGCTTGTTTTGCTCTTTCTAATTGTTGGAAGAGATTTAAAGTGATATGTGTGTTGCTGGTGAAATGCTTTACATAGGACACACCTAAGGCCAGTTTTAAGAGCAGTAATATACCTACAAAATAAAAGTCCACATCTTTGATCTACCTCTTTTTGTAGACTAGAATAAAAGTTTGGGTGTTGAGCTGGAGTTTGATGTATGAGCCAATGAAGAATTGATCAGAGTTTGATGTGGATCTGGCACATGTTCCAGATTAAAAAAAAGTCATTACGGAATATTCACAATCACTTATACACAGATGAACCTGCAAAGAATGGCCAAATAAGTGAATGCAAAAAGTTTTGGGAGCATACCACAATAGGGAACCCCACATGGCGGAGGCTTGCAGATTTTTGTTTTTTTTTTGTACTGCTTACCTGATATGTTTGAGACCCTCTGTGAGCTGTATGTACTCCACTTCCTCCAGGTTCTCCTGGTCAAACAGCCGAGCCAGGAGATGAAGCTCCGTGGTGGTGAAAGGGGCATTCAGGTCCAAAAAACCTGTAAAAATGTAAAGTGCTCTATAATAACAGTCAGTGTTTCATCATCACAAAATATATTCACAGGAAGCAAGCACACTGGGATTCCACAAAATGCATAAGCACACTAAAAGCGGCCTCTTCTTATGTCTATTAACTAAAATTAATCGATCCCTTGAACTTTTAATAAAAATATGCCAGAAAACCCTTATCCCACACTGGTACACTGGTTGTTTTATGTCAACATGTTTATAACATGGGGGGGGGGGTGGCTGCCAAATAATCCAAACACATTCAGTCATGTGGCTTCTCAGACAAACCTGAGTTTTTACAAAGGGTGGTTTGCAACTACCGGTAGAGACCTTTCAACTTCAGTACATATGCAATTAAGCACCTTCAGTGACATTGTTTTTCTGTCAACATAGGTGCTACACCATGTTTACTAATATTTAGTAGATAAACAAGGTCATACATCCAACAGAAACTAAAGTTCATTAATAAGTACACAGAGTAAGCAGAAATCACACAAATTCTACATATAAGGCAGGTGAATAGCTGGCTTTATTAATTATATACTGTGCCAGGCAATTTGTAATTACATTTATTACTACTAAATGTGTAAAATCTAAGCAATTTAATGCTTGAGTAGATGTTACAGAGAGCAGAACTGTACTTGCTTGTGCCTGTTGATTTGGTGAGCATGCACTGGTTAAAATTTGCCATTAGACAGGAGCACCTATGATTACCTCTCAATCATGGTGTTAAGTGGTTTTATACAGCATCAAATTATATTACTAATTCAATGGCTGAGAACTTGGCATCAACTAGGTCAGTCTGCATGCTCCAGCTAAGGAATCTGTAAAATTTATGTGACTGTAATTGCAAAACAAAGTTTTGCGGATGCTATGTTTTGACCTGGTTCAGCCACTGCGGCTGCCGCGTTCATGTCCAGAGAACTCCTCTGAGACCACTGGACCTATTTTTCCAAAACCCAATTATCGGGTCACATGTGAACTGGTGCCTAACCATTTTGTGTTGACCACTGACTTTTCCTCTCTGAAGTGAGTCCATCTGTGCGTCTGTGTTAACACATTAAACCGCATATCTTCAGACTCGTTTGACCGATCAGGCTTAAAATTTGCACCAGTGTAGCTTTTGAGTATTTATATCATACAATAATCTGGTGGTGCCACTTGCAACCATTATTGCACAGCATCCATCTGTTCATCTGCCTTGGGTAAACTCACTCATATCATGCATATCCTGAATAACTTTCTTGATTTTATGACAGGCGGCTCCACCTACATTCATGTTCATACTGCAGACATCCATGCTAATATCTCAGGACTGGTTTGACATCTCTTCATGAAATTTTGCATTTGTACAGATCTCACGTATCTCTTTATCATATACAAAACTTGTGGTGCTACCTGCAACCATTTTTGCACAGTATCCATCTGTTCGTCTGCCTCGAGTTAAAATCACTCATATCTTTGCAGCGTATACATCCTCCATGGCTTTCTTGATTTTATGAAAGGAAAGGCCACCTAAATTCATGTTCACACTGCAGACATCCATGCTTATATCTCAGGACTGGTTTGACATATCTTCATGAAATGTAATATGTATATATATCTCACATAGCTGCATTGTTGCACTGCGTCCATCTGTTTGTTTACCTTGGGTTAAAATCACTCATATCTCAGCAGTGATTTGACTCATCTTCCTGAAATTTTGGCAGATTGTGCCTTCTACATTCACCTTTATGCTGCAGACATCCATGCTAATATCTCAGGACTGGTTCAAAATACAGGCCAGACATTTTGCATGCCTATAGAGCTTTCATAGCTCTTCAGCTTATTTAAATTTAGTTGCCCAACTAACAACTATTTTTGCTAGATGTCCATCTGTTTATCTGCCTAGGGTTAAAATCGATCATATATCAGCAGTGGTTTAAATTTTGCATATGTATACAACTTGGATAGTTTCTCTGTCAAATAACAGGTGGCGCCACCTACAATCATGTTCATGTGGCAGACATCCATGCTAATATGCAACACATCTCACTCTGTTTTCCCTTCTGTTGCCACTCTATCCATGCCTCATTTCACCCATCCTACTCTGATTTTGGCAGATACATGTAGTTGCTTGTCGACTGTCTCTATTCTAGTTATTAGCAAGTCATCATCTGCTTTACTTACCAGAACTAAGCATGTACATGTGCTGCATTCATTAAATAATTATTTCTTGCTATCATCAAACTGGCGCTTAAATCTTTCTTCTGTTTTCATCTGTATCAATCTTATCATATACTTTTAAAATTAATTTATCATTTCATGAGGTGTTACAGAAAGAACATATCCCTTGCAGTTAATTTAATTCATGGGGTCCTGACAATATTAACAACAAATGTAGTGTGCACTGTAATTAGTTTCTTATAGGCTAAATATTAATACTATTTTTACACAAATGAAACTTGATGTCCACGATGCTAAAAAATCACATTAATATAGCAATAATAATATATAAAATAGTTATATTCAATTTTATAAATGTAAAATTTCTTCTGACTTGTACAAAATAAAGAACAAATCAAGAATTCTGTCATACCTGACTTGAATTCCTCATATGTGACTGCACCGTCATGGCCACTGTCAAAACGTGTGAAAGTCTCAATAAGTTTCTTGCTGTGTTTTGCTAGCCACTTTTCAGCTCGAGTCATAAAATCCTGGAAACCAGCTCCAGACCTCTTCAGTGTGTCAGCTGCCTTGTCCAGCCGGGCCTGAAATGTGGAGTCAGTAAATGAATGATAAATTAGTGCTGTCAGGTAGTTTTTGTTAAATTATTTTTTTTATGTCAAATTTGTTTGGAAGAAAACAAATTATCAAATATCCTTAATTTCTCTTTACCTGATATAACAAATAAAACTGGGGACTTTTATATCATGCATGTTTCATATCCTATCTTACTAAAAATGCAGCTCAGCCTTAGGCACTGACCTTAAAACTGGAAAGCTTAAATGAAGCAAAGTTTATTTAGAAAGACTTGTAAATGGTCAGCATCTTCAATAACCCACTATGGCTCCTTCCCTACTCTATGAATGCAAACCTAAGAGAAAGATGTCTAAAAATAACATAATCTACCATCAATCATCAAATTTAGTTATTTTCATCCCCATTTAAAGTCTGTGTAAACCCATGTCTTCATCTTATTAAAACTGTAAAAAGAGTGATCATGTTTGCATCCAACTTGTTCCCCACCAGTTTCTGTGTGATATACCAGATTAAGCAGACCTGTCTCTGGCTCACTAATGTGGTTGGCTTCATATTTATATGAGATTAAAAATTTGTGATTTTCACTTCTTTATTGTTTTGCATGGGGTTTCATTTTCTCAATTTACCATACAGTAACCTAAAGTTGCCCTATCACCCACATTTTGAAAAAAGAATTATTGGGATTTATGGCTTCCTCTCTGTATATATTAATGATCTAAGGGTATAATTTTTGTTGTGAAAAGCTCTTATAATGCCTTTGTGAAGGATGTATGAACTTGTTTATTAACAACATGTTTGTAAACACAGCAATGTTGATATACGGGAAAAATATGTAACCTTAGGTGGTAGGTTGCATAAATGCAGAGGCAGATGTTTTTTTGTTTTTTTTTTTAAATGCCATTTGCAGAGTTCTGGCTTATCTGACTTGCTGCCAGCTGCCCTTGTTAATTTTGTATTGATTGTTTTTAGGGGCCCCACATTTCATAAGCATTGATATAAACAAGCAGCCTGTGTGCTGTGATATCCAAGTTTTCTGGCCTATTTTTATTATAGCTCCAAGGGATTACCTTTATTTGATGAAGGTCAGATAGGTGATTTGGCCACTTTGAACAATGTACATAACAACAATATATCAGTTACCTTATATGTGCACAATATCTTAACAATTGCTAAGGGAACATCAAACAGGTGGAATTCTTCATGCCTTAGAAGCAGATATTCAAAAGTATTTGTATTATTTATATTATCAATCTTTGAATTTAATAAGAGTAACATAATACCTATTTTGCCAGCAGGGCAAAAGAACTTCATGACAGCATGGGGCCCAACAGCTATATCTGCCATCCCCCCCCCCCCCAATTTTGTTTACATGCTTGGGTGTACTATCCACGATAGCTGTGCCAGCCTGATGTGTGGTTTACTGACTTTCCCATAACCCAGTTAGTATGTGAATTATACAGCCAATCAAAAGGCATGAACACCTTCAGTGCAGACAAGACACTGACCAGTATTTAAACAAAGTCAGCACTGACACAGCCTCTTGCTGCTGCCTGCATCACAGTATTTCTGATGTATGCTAATATTGATACTAGCACAAATATGTGAGATGCCACTGAAGCTACAGAATAATTACTGTTCACCTGTGCAGATATGGCTTCTTATTCAAGAAAGTTTTATTATAGCAAAAAGTTTTCCCTCTGCAAAAATCATGAATTTGAAACCCTCGCAAACAAAACGGCAACTACAGTATTCTTGAAGAGGAGTACAAACAGAAACACCTTTGTTTTCTCTGCCTTGGTCATCTTCTTCTTTTTCTTCTTCCCTTTAGAAGCCGCCTTCTCCGCCTGAACCCCAGACATCATGGTTAGGGGGTCATCAGCAGGGTTCGCTACAATGTGATCTGGGGCTGCTTTATCTTTGGCTGATCCTGGCAGCTTCCTGTGAAAAAACAAAATCAGAGATCTTCAAAATAAGTTTGCCAGTGGACAAGGTTACACCACATAGTAGCTTGGTGACCTCTGACCTCACTGAATATGTGTGGATTTTAGTTTAGAAACTCTATTGGTTAATATTTATTATGAGTTTCAAGAAAATCCATTAGGTTTTGGCGAGTCATCATGGCACCACCAAAGCCCGGTGAAGTCTGACTTCATTAAATTTGAAAGGATTTTGATGGGAAGGCAACTTACGTTGGCAAGATATAATATTGGTTAGTAGTGTTGGCTTCCATTAAAAATCCATCATATTCCCAGTAAGATATCACAGCAACATCAAAAAGTAGCCTAGTGGCCTCTGACCTTATTAAACATGCATGGATTTTGGCTACAATCAAATCATGGACTTTTTTCTATAACCATGCAAACTCAGGTGAGATAATCTATTGGTTAGTTATTATGATGAGTTCCATGAAAAGCCCGCAAAGCCCTGGTAAGATATTGTGGTGACACTATAGGTTAATGGATAGACGGATCATGGTTATCCCGATAAAAATAACATCACAGAAACAGATGATACTGAGTATCCTATTGTTTTCTACCCATATTTTAACTGCAAGTACATATCATAGTAAAATCAGCATATGATGGTCTGGTCCAGTTGATGCCAGATAAAACTAGATTTGAAACTGAAGCATATTTAATGACCATGGAATACTGAAATGCACATTAAGATCTAAAGTTTTACTTAATCAGAATAATAATTTTAACGGAGTCAAGTTTTTCCTTTGTGATAAAACCAGATTAAATGAAAGTTCAACACTTCATTAGATATCAAGTTTGTTAAAGAAGACGTTCAACATAAACTGTGCCATGCTGCATGCAGCTTCTTGGCCCATGAACAGCAGTGTTGCCAGATCATTTTGTTATAATGATTATGATTTCACTGGACAGCTCATAAGCTTTAAGTGCAATACCCAAAGGTCAATCAAAATGTAGAAACAATTTTGCAGTATAATTACTGAGCACTGATTCCAATAAATGTTATCTTATCATCTACACAATGCACTTTGGATGATCCTTACAAAATATTTTATACCAGTCTGTTAGAAAGAGTGATGTATGTATGCTATTTATCCAAATACACAAAGATGTGCAGTGCTCCATCTATAGTACAAGTTAATGAAAATGTAATCACTCATGGATTCAGATTCTGTTCAGAAATAAATCCTGAAGACCTTATCATCCCTTTAACCTGGATTTGTCAGTGATGGTCAACAATTAGTGTTATTAATCAGGTAGAAAAAAAGGGGGAAAATATAATTTGGAATAATCACTGCTTAATAAAAAATTAAAGGCTGTAGGTCAAATTGATACAGTCTTAAAAATATAATCTGGATAAAATATTGATGGAATATTAGATGGAATTTAACCAGTTAGGAGCAGAACTTCCCCTCAGTCTCTCCAGTCTGCACTCAAATATTTATCTGGTTAATCTTGTTCAGTTGAACATCAGAATCAGATTTTCATATGCCCTTTTTATCAATTGTAATATTTAATATAAGTTATTACTGAAAAAATGTCCATTTCTTACTCAATGAATAAACAAATCTAGAAAGAGAGAGGGTCTTGTTAACATTAGAGACAGAAAGCGTCAGGGCGATAAAGTAAGAATTAACAGTTAAAAGCGTCAAGGTGTTTTTCTTATTGACGGACGGTGCGTATTGTGATTACTGACTTTCTGCCACTTGAACTCCTGGACGGCATGTTGATTTTTGTAAGTTGAACCCTTTCCGCTGATGGACATATATCGACTTGTCTCACATTGATCAGACTTCTGGAGCTGGATTATTTACATTCACCATGACCACCAGCAGTAGCGCCTCCTAACGGGTACGAATTGAACTACCCAAGCAGGTGCCCGCGCGCGCTTTTGGATGGACCAATTCAGCCAGCAAGGCTTGTTCGGAGGATTTATTGCCTATTAACAGCTGCTGTACTATCAGTTTCATAATTGCGTATTTCAATAAATAAATTTACACTATATACTTACGATTTCAGTTGAAGGAAAAGTAGATAATGCAGGATTCAAAACAATGCCCGCGGCGCCCAGCCCCCCCCCCCCCCCCCGTTGAGCTGAAACATCTTTCATTTTATCAATTTCTTTTTCCATTTATTCTTAATAAATTTTCATTTTTCATATTAATTCCCCAGCAATAAGATAATTAAATTATCAACACTTTAACTTTTACAATTAATAAGTTGAGGATATTCATGCACAGTTTTGTCATGTACTCCATATTAAGATAGCATCCATATATTTCTATATTTACGGGGATAATGCTCGATTAAGGTAATTGGAGGTCCTAGGTAGGGGTGGGTGTTAATACTTACTTCATGAGTTAACCCCCTTAAAATATGAACCTGGTGGAAATATGTGGGGGAAAATATTTTTTTTTTAATTTTTAAAGTAGTGTAACCCCCTGTACATGCCCTCTGAAAGCTGAGAAGTCGTGAAAAACGTGAAAATAAATCAGAAGCGGATCCAGAGGGGGGTCCAGGGGGTCCGGACCCCCCCCCCCCCCTTTTCACCCGAAGCAACCTTTTTAAAGTGTTTTCGACGACATTTTGCGGCCTGGACCCCCCCCCCCCCTTTCCCGGACCTGATGACCTTTTTTTTTAGGATTTTCATTAGTCCTCCTGGGACGGACCCCCCCCCCCCCCCCTTTTCCTAAATCCTGGATCCGCTCCTGTAAATCATCATAAAGCCAACTCCTTTAAGGATACAAGGCTTACAAGGGTTGATAAGTTTATTACTATCCAATATTTTGGTTCCATTGTATGGGTATGGACTTCGTCAGGTTCCCCAGCGTACAAAACCATTAAATAATTTATTCCCCTTTTTTGGGGGGTTATCTTACCTGTTTTTTTTTCTGTCTTATGACATGTTTGTGCTAGATTTCACATATGGCTGATTTTCAAAAAGTGACCTTTTGCATAATATTAGTGTGAGGTGACAGGGTTGCACCTGACATTTACTTTGGACCTTGACCTGATTTCCATGGTCATAGACTCCATATCTGATTCCCAATTATCGCTCAGTTGGGAGCGTCAACGGGGATTCAAGTGATCGCTAAGAGTGATTGCAAACCTCTAGTTTTTCTTTATTTACGGAAATGTAAATTTAACCACCATACTTAAAATATTTTGGGAAGATATGCCTCTATATAACTAATATTATTTTGTTTTACTAGATATTTCTCTATATTTGCTTTTATTAAGGAAAATATATATATTTTTGGATATATTTTGGCAAATGTAATAAAAAATCAATATTTGCAAGTAATCATATGCAATTAATATCGAGATTTGAGTTTAATACTTGAAATTCGCATCGAATAAAAGCATAATTTAAACATATTTTGGTAAAAAAATACCAGAATTCCTTTCGATCAACAATAACAACCATTACAGAGTAAAGACGTAGTAAGCGTGTTACCCAGAGTAAAGACGTTGTGAGGCGTGTTACCCACAGTAAAGTCGTTGTGAGGCGTGTTACCCACAGTAAAGTCGTTGTGAGGCGTGTTACCCACAGTAAAGACGTTGTGAGGCGTGTTACCCACAGTAAAGACGTTGTGAGGGGTGTAAACCACAGTAAAGACGTTGTGAGGCGTGTTACCCACAGTAAAGACGTTGTGAGGCGTGTTACCCACAGTAAAGACGTTGTGAGGCGTGTTACCCACAGTTAAGACGTTGTGAGGCGTGTTACCCACAGTAAAGACGTTGTGAGGCGTGTTAACCAAAAACTTTCTGTGCTTATCCCTCCAATATGTGGGGATTCTTTTTAAAATGGCTGAAAATATTTGTGAGAATATTTTATTTAGACTAACCTTCATGTACACACCTCTCAAAAGTTGTGGTTCCCTGATATTTACTCTTGGGATATGGATATGTTATCATTGTTGTTCGAAATTCACAAAAGCTTGATACATTTATGATGAATGAAAGGAAGATATACAGCAACTCTCAAACTCAAAAGTTCAATCTAAGAACTACGGTATAAAATATATGGACACTTTTGAAGAAAGGACCAGGCTCTATAAAAAAATAAAAGTGCATGACTCTAGTTTAATTGTTCAAAAAGCAATTTATGTGTTTGTTATTGCATGAGTTTTAATCTAACTCACAAAATAAAAACACATGATGTACGTTTAACTGAAACATCTTTATCAATAAATGCTTCATAATATTGCTAAAGTTTGGAAGGCACTCATAAATGAACCATTAAACTTTATTAAAAAAAAGGTTCAAAGACACTAAATTTTCAGATGTTTTTAATGAACCTAGCACCATCTCTAAAAATATATCCAAGATTAACATGTTTAACAAATAATAAGAAAATCCATGCAAAAATTATTGAGAAAACATGAATTTTACTTGAGAAAGACCATGAAAAGGGAAGTTTCACATCTGATAGTCCCTTTTATAAGCATTATTTTGCCTAATTTTGTTGAAACTTTGAATAATGACTAGAAAATGGGTATGCCGAAGGAATTTTGTTTTCAAAGTCAGACAAATAACTGCAGAGTCATAAATGTCAGTTGAATGTAAATGTGAATCTCTACATAAATCTAAAAAACTCACTACAAAAAAATATTAATTATAGGTGGCTCATGTACAAAAGATAAATTAACCATGATGGATAAGCATAGCTAATTTCAAAGAAATGTATGAATTAATTATTGAAAATGGAATCTTAATTAACTTCAAATGAAAAGATTATTGTGCATAACAGGATTGATAACAGGAATGTATATCTATATGATATCTGTTATTTTTAATTTATGACCCTTTAATCAATTTTAGTGCAGCAAGGATTAAGACTCAGATGCGACTGGCTGTCAAGGGGTTTACAATCACATAGCTCAAAGATTATAGGTCATTATTACTTAATTTAGGGTTTCCTTCAGGGTTCACCATGCAGGACTTGTTTGGAGGCATGATTTCCCTCAAGAATCATCTTGTACTTTTGACCTTTTTCTTGATGTTACCATATTTCTTGGCGATACTTTTTTCAGCTGAAAGAAACAAATAACCATACAGATAGAAACCTTCTCACTAATAAGATTTTTATGGGATTTTGTGAGGGAGATGTTGTCAATTTATTTTATAGTTATAACTGAAAAGGTGCTTCCATCTGCAAAAGTATGGGCATCAATCCATACATTAAAGAAATGTTCCAAAAGGGCGCCCTGAACCTGTGAGTCTTTATCTGTAGCACTTAAAGAAGATATTTACAAACGGTATATATTTTGTGTATTTTTCTGTTTGAAATATTTTGCTATACTGTTGTAAACACATTCACTGCAAGACTAGGCTATATATATAGAACCAAAGTGTGGACTAACAAAACCATGTCTTCATGATAAATCTTTACACGAAGGCAGTAATTGTAATATGTTAGGCAAATGTAGATTTTGTTTAGCCCATTACTCTTCTGTCAGCATTTCCCACTTAAAATAGCCCAAAAATATTTAACAGCAGAAGGTTGAACATATTTTTCAGACTCAAAGTTATAGACCAGCTTTTATAAAGCAGTATAGCAGTTTATGTTTTGATAATATCAATGTCACATATGACTTTATGGCTATATATGCATCATTTGCTGATTTGTATGATTTATTCACATTTTGAGACAAAGCTATGGCCATACACTAAATATATCAATGAACTATGGTAATAATACATCAATATCAGTTAATATGATCATACCAGTACATTTGGCATAACTTCCAACGGTTTTAAAGCCCAATTTATAAAGGAGTTGAAGAATCTATGAAAAAGACTGAAAAAATGTATTTTTTATATTTTATGCAAATTCAGAGGGGGTGTTCAGGGGGGTTACACTTGAAAGAAAATTTCGAAAAAAAAAATTTTCAAAGGTTTTATATGCGGGTACATAAATTTAGGGGGTAAGGGTATCGGATTTCCCAAATTTGTAAAATAATACCCACCCCTACCCTGGGCTGGGAGACGTTGGCAGGTACTCGGGCTCCAAATATGATGGCATCTGCTCATGAGAAACAAAACCCTGTTTTCTTCTCTGTATATATATATACAATGGAAGCAGGACACTGCTGAACCTTACGCATGAATAGAAAAACTGTTCATATGTTTTTTCCTTTGATAAGGAAGAATTGAATAAATAAAAATGTTCGAAGAAGTTCACTATAGGGCTTGGTATCGGTGATATACCGTATAATACTATACGTGCGTGTTGTTAATTATACAGTTAAAGCGATTCCCTATATACGTATCGACGATACGCTTAAGTATTCTTTGTGTTTCATTTTCTCAATAAAAGTGTAATTTTAATTAAATTTTGTACATGAACGTGTTCAATTCCATCAGTAACTTTATACAACAAATAAATTCTTGACTGTTTTTAACGTTTAAGCCCTTTACGTCCAACCGTTCGGGTTCCCTTTTATTGGTAGGTTTATTGTATCAGTGGCGTCAATTTATCTTAATAAGTATAGGGAGATGACTCATAATGGCAGGTTGTAGGAAAATAATTTTTTGTAAACCTAGACGAAAACTAAATTATCTTATTGATCCATATATGTATATATATATATATACACATACATACATACATACATACATACATATACACACATATATATATACTGTGGAAGTGGTTAATATCCTTATTTTAAATCGGTTACATTGTTATGCGTTTCTTAAAAATTTTCATTAATTTCCATATGATATTTCGACATTTATTTTTTTTTAATTTTTAAATAGCACACTATTTTATGCAGCCATTAACATCAATACATTTTGAGAAGGTTCATTTTAAACCCGTAACAAAATTTCAAAAAGCAATTGTAGGCAAAGGGATCAGGCCCATTAGAGACCTGGGCCTTTAAATTAAAAGGTTGAACCGGTCAATAATAATTGATCTCAAGTTTATATATAAAACTCATTTATATACTATTAAGATTATTAATGAAAATATGACAAACTATATTTATATTTGTTACAGAAATATAAATGTTTGTAAATTTATACCAAAGTCAATTATATAGTGTATAGCCTTTACATGAGTGCTTTATGAAATTAAATAATTTACTCATAGATGAAAAATTAAATTTACAACTGCATATTTTCCTAACAACTGCACAAATAGGGACTAACTACAAATTTACATAGCCTGATATATTGTCATTACGTCATATATTTATAGGTTCCATGAACCTCTCGATATCCACTTCCTTCTTTCAAATATCAATGAGAAATTTCATCTGGACTGAAGATTAATTTATTTATAAATAAACAAATAAACCATTCTCTACCGAATGATCAAGTGAGTACAAGACAGGTTTTCAGCAATTACTTGACAGAAAGGAAAATACCTCACCATACCTTAAAGGTCTGTATACTTCCCCAAGAAAGCTCAGTTTACACTGTGACTGGGTTCTCTTATCAGGTAAGGTTTAAACCCGGCGGAGTGCACTTGACTCGTGCGTTGCTAGGATACGTCACATCACCGGCACACGGGTTAACACTATGAACCGCTAAGTCCCACTTTGGGAGCCTTATGTACGAGCTCTTGTTTAATATTTATTACGTGAACGGAATAAGCAAATGAATATATAGGCTAGCGACAACGTTGTCTCACCTATAGCACCCGTGGTGTTTGTAAAGTACCAACAAATCCGCTTACCTGTCTAAATACTTAGATAATGGTATACGGCCGAAGGCTAAGGTTGAAAGGTAAACATTTAAAGGGATACAATGTGTGTCACAAAGCAATTAACATGAAAGTGGCCGCTTTGCTAAATATAAAGCGATTCGGTTCTACCTCGGCTTGCTCGCTCTCTCTCTCTCTATCTCTCTCTCTCTCTCTCTCTCTCATATATATATATATATATATATATATATATATATATATATATATATACTAGTATATAATGTACAAAGAAATTTAATCAGGGTTTAAGTGTAAACTGTTATTTTATATAGTCTTTGCGATTCAACCCCTTTAAAAATTCTGGATCTGTCTGACTTTTCCTTTAACTACACAAGAATGTTTAAGAATGCATGCACATATAATCGTCTTTAAAGTACTCTTCGTATAAGTCTCACGGTTGTAAAATTGGATAATTGATAATAGATTTTATGCACTATATATATATATGCATAATCGTTGTCTTGTCTTTTTTAATGATTATTATAGTATCTTAATTGGTTAAATCCCAAAAGATTCAGTCCATAATAATCGAGTACATGAAGGGGGCCCATGACATACAGCTCATGCATTCGCCTCCGTTCCAGTATTGTAAAGAAAAAAAATATAAGGTTATTAAGGTTCATTTAACCGCAGCATGGGCAAACTGTGTAAACATACGATCTTAATTATGACCGTACACAGTGTTCAATGAGTGGATTCACCGAATTGTTCGTTGAGCTAGAGATTAATCCAGACGGACGGGCCTGTACAAAATCATTCCGGGGGGAACAAGCTTCGTTTACTTTCCCTATAGAGAGCATTGTTAATCAATCCAGATTACGACAAGGTCTATTATAAATACGATCTGCCTAAGCCAGGTTATGATCGACAAACAAAATACGTTCTCATGAATGTATAGTTATTAATCTATACAATTAGGTGCAAGGCCTTGATTGGATTTGGGTTTGAAGACCATGGAAAGCGTCCGAGTTTAGCTGGCATGCATATACATATACATGTATACACATGTATGTTATTGTTCTTGTTACGTCAAGACCAAAATAAAACCTGAACGTATATACTTAATGTACACTGCACATCACAATTATAAGAACATATATACATATGCAGAAGTATATAATTTTTTTTATATCAAACAAATGGAACTTAAACTGCAGTTTATGTAAAGTCATTAGGTTTGTGACGTAATAATGTTTGATTTAAATCATCAGTTTAAGTTCAATAAACAGCTTGGCGATAATAGGTACTTGGGATTTTTCTCCCCCAGTTACTAATTGGTCAGTATTTCGAATAACTCTTCCACATTCGTTGACTCAAAACAGCCATTATACCCTATTTCGAAACCTAAACAGCCAAAATATTTAGCAATAGCTATATAGATATAATGGTATATCGCTATGTTGATTCAAAGTACAGTAAATTAATAAACCTGTCCCATTTATGATAAGCTATAGACACTACATATGGAACCATCGCCTGAAGCATGCAGCAAGCAAAACTTGTCGTGGTCACGAGTTGACATTCCTTAACAAATTATATCCATATCAGTCCTCTTTAAAGGACAACAGTACAAGGACCATGTTAGATATTTAACGCAATTCACTTAATAGCTCACGGATTTTACATTTTTAAAAACGCAGTCACATGCACTAACATGAATGATAGGTCTAACTGATATATATGTGTATATATATATATATATATATATAGTTATCGGCGAGCAGTTTTATTGAGAGTGTCTATATGTATGTAACAATTAAAGCATGTTCGTTTGTGGTGTAAAGGTTTCGTAGAAGACTTACCGTGTGGTTACCAAACTGTCCCCCTGTTGATCCCGGTATACTCTTGTTATATTTCCCTTTAAACCATGAGAAACCTTTCTCACACCAGCTTAACTCAATCCCAACCGCTGAGACCCAAATTACAAACACCGTTTCGTGACCTCATGTTGTGCGACATATATGTATAACCTGGAAACTGCAAAATTTCGTCTGCGCTCGTATCCCAGCATTCAGTTGTATATTTAGTTTTCTAAGTAAATAATTCTGTTGTTAATCGTTTATCCAACTTTCTGATTTGAATACTTGTTGTATTCCAATGTTGATTTCAGACCGCCAGTCGTAAACACTGACCATGTACCATGTACATCAATGCATGCATGGTTATATATTGATACATGCAGCATATATATATATATAGCCCACGTGACAATTAAACCGGACACGATCGAGGCACCATATAGTAACTTAGTCATGTTATCTCAGTTCAAAGGCTCACGGATAGACTTGATTAATGTCCATTATCTGTTATTGCTTGCCCCCGTTTCATTTTGCTTGTAAGTCTATATACAGCTGGTTATATCAAATGTTAACTTTATAAATGTACTGGGTTGTACGCGGAAAATAATGATGGGGGAGGGGGGCTGGCGAATTCCACTCTAAACCTGTGTAGAAAATGGACAAACATTCTTAACATTCTAGGCCCGTAAACCTTAATGCATATTAGAATAAAACTTTACATATTTTATTTAATGTAACACGATTTCTCCAAAGTCTAACTGAAACCCACACAAAGAAGCATAAACATGTATACATCGATCTATAAAACCTTTTTACCCCGGTACATATAGACAGGGCTGCAACATTTAGGATAAAACAAATTTTATTTATGGTGTCAATTAAGGGTCAAAACTTCGCTGCATGAATATGTATTGTTTCTTGAATAAAGTAAGACTACAAGTGATTAAAATATTTCAACCTGGGGCAGAATTTGGGGTTAGGATTTTTAAAAAACCTTTTAAAATGATTTGAATATATAGGTCTATATATATAGCCTACGCAGCTTCCATATAAGTTCGATAGATATACTATAGGTATACGGAACAGTTTGCTTTTTGTTTTATGAATATTCATGATCAACTTTCACTTTCACTCCACCGGGTTTAAAGTATAGCTTTCCATCCAATTCTCTGTTTTATTTGTTATATTCCATGCAAAGTGTTTTCAGAATGTGACCATGTATAGTCTACAGTGTCAAATATACAGGGATCAAGCACATTGTACAAAGCTCAAATATACTCTAGTTCCTGAAATGTCATGGGATATATCCTGCATGTCAAAGTTACAATTAGTTATTTTACATCCATGGTTAACTCGATATTCAGGAAATTGTGCTTCTACAGATAAGGCTGTTCCCATAGTTAATTGAATTAACACTGCTATTTTGGTTATGTTTGACATTTGAGATAATTAAGTTATACTCAATGGTCTATAATTATTCATTATGATGAGGGTTTTCCCATTCAAAGAGACAAATGTTGCAGTTAAATGAGATATCGATATTTTGGGTGAATATGGATGCAAATTTTGTAACTTAGAATATATATATATATATATATATATATATATATATATATATATATATATATATATAGCATGTTGGTAGTTGGCCTAATTCACAACCTTTAACTGTTGTGCTCATTGATACTTGTATTAATTTGCAAATTTTACTCGGCTGTTGATCGCAATTTATTTTTAGTGTTTGTTACGGTTTTGAACACAAACGTTGATTACCTTAATTTCTGCCCTGGGCAAACAAGGGTATAAATAAAAAATCGGACACTTTCTACCGCTTAGAATTTTAACTTAGTCCTGGCTTCTGTATGCTTTTTACCTCCTGTAGGTTAACACGTTGTATATAAGTGTACCATGCATGGTTTGGTGCTGCAGATATACAACAAGACGAAATTAGTTGGCGTACCTGACTGCATGCATAATTAACAAATTGAGCGTTCACCAAGCCGATACTGGTATTAAACACTGTAACTGGTCTGACATGAGCAAACACTCGCACATTCAGGCGTTCTGTTATGAAAGATTTGTTGGTCAATGGGTCGAATAATGACTAACAGGTAAAACATGCGAACGCACACACTCATAAGCTGAGAACTGCAATAATCTCTGCATAATGCATCTAAAATCTGAATTCGGAAAAGCAAAGTGACCATACAGGTTTGCAGCAAAAACAACAAGGGACCCATGGGTCACATCGCTCAGCTCAGTTTTGGAAAATATTAGTAACTGCAAAATATTTTTATTTCTTTTAGTTTTTCATGTATATAATCATTAGAAAAGCTATGAGAAAATGGCCCTGCTAAAAATGAAACTCAGTAAATTATAGAATAATAGACATGAGCTGAACCATTTAGTGATGCACAAAGGCAACAAATAGGCCTACGGTATAAGTGTTATATAAAAGTAACATTTCATAAACAAGTAATATGTGAAGGTAATTAAGTTATCAAAAGTTAAATATATGGCCATATGAGTTAAAAATTAATCCCACAAAATTTGACCAATTTTCCTAATTTTAATACTAAGTTAATAGTGTTATTCACACCTAGGTCCCGCCAACTTTAAGGGATATGAATGAAATGCTACAAAGTATTTATATCTTCTTAAATCTTGTCAGTTAGCACTTACATTAGATCCTAACATTTTATCACATTTGAATATTAGGATTAAATTCCTGAAATTTTTTTCTTTAAAAAAAATTAAAATTGTCCAAGTCTCATCAAAAAGAATTTATTTAACATTAAAATTATAAGATTCATCTTATTTATTAGTCCTGTGTATTGAAGGGGGGGGGGGTGTCACCGTTGTTACTGCTCGTTGCTAAAAAAAAATGTTAATTTTAAGATTCATCTAGTTCATAGGTCTGTCAACAGAATGGGGGGGGGGGGGGGTGCCAGAGAAAAAGGCTCCCTGTGGTATGGTATTAACTGCAGACAGCCTGATCAAGCTCAACTCAGTGGAGAGAAGGCTTGCCCTAGTGATGGGATTGCATAAAATTATGCCAACAGCATAGAGAGCTGCACCGAAAGACCTACAGTCACCAAAGCGGACTGCTTGACAATGTAAGATAATACAACAAGAGCCTAAAAAATCAATAACTAGCTTAATTTTGCAGCTTTTATTTTCAAATTTCAGATTTTAACAGATTAAATCCTTATGTGCTCATGCTGTGAAAATTAAATCCACAGTACTTATAGGAAAAAAACGTGCCTTGGCCAAAGTTGGGCAAAATTTAAGGTATCATTTTTTTTTTGCTAATATTTTAAAAAATTTAAAAGATTTTGATCTAATTTTGGGTATACAATTTAATTTTGATTAATTAAAGTTATATTACTGGAAAAAAATCCTTAGCTTTAACATGTTTTATGTTAAGCGATCAAATATCTTTCCTGATTGTTTACAAAATGCATTATGTTTGAACCCATAACTTTTTTAAATTATATAATACTGACCTTATTTCTGGCATGTACATAGGAACTATATAGAGGAATATTTATGGTAAATATAAGGAAAAACAGATGAGTGGTTATGATATTAGGCAGTGCTGAAATGTGAAAATATGTTTTTAATAAAAAATTGAGGTTTTTCCTTAATTTCTCAAAGGAACAAAGTCGCAAAGACCCAGTTTTCAGCCTGGTAGGAGATCTTTGGGACATCTAACATCATGCAAACAGCCTAGGGAGCAAAGAGATGTGCACTGAATGACCTACAGTCACCAAAGTGGACTGCTTGACAATGTAAGGGAATACAACAAGAGCCTCAAAAAAAAAAATCAATAACTAGCCTAATTTTGCAGCTTTTATTTTCAAATTTCAGATTTCAACAAATTAAATCCTTATATGTACATGCTGTGAAAATTAAATCCTCAGTACTTACAGAAAAAAAACGTGCCGTGGCCAAAGTTGGGCAAAATTTAAGGTACCAATTTTATATTTTTGCCAATATTTAAAAAAATTTAACAGATTTGATCTATTATTGGTATACAATTAAATTTTGATTAATTAAAGTTGTATTATTGAAAAAAGTCCCTACCTTTAACACTTTTGGTCTTAAGTGACCAAATATCTTTCCTGATTTTTTTACAAAGTCCATTATGTTTAGGACCATAACTTTTTTAAATTAAATAATACTGAATTAATTTCTGGCATGTACATAGGAACTATATAGAGGAATATTTATGATAAATATGAAGAAAACCAGATGAGTGGTTTTGATATAAGGCAGTCCTGAAGTGTGAAAATAGATTTCTAATAAAAAATTGAGGGTTTTCCTTAATATCTCGAAGGAACGAAGTCCTATTGACCCAATTTTCGGCATAGTAGGAGATTTAGGGGACATCTAACTGTATGCCGAATTTCAGATTCGTAGGTCCAATGGTGACGAAACGTGCCAGTCTTACGGACGGACATCCGGACGGACGGACGGACGGACGGCACGACAGACGGACGGCAAGACGGACGGACGACGGACAATGGACCACGACTATAGCTCAGAAGACTTATATATATAGTCAGCTGAGCTAAAAACTAAACTTGCGAGAATTTTGTATGAAAAGAACAACTAAAAATAGGGGGTCAGAGATCAACCGAACAAGAAAACACAGCAAAATCTTAAATGTAACCTTCCCATTTTGAAACATTCTACGCAGGAGCTCTCTTGTGAGAATAGAACGACTGAAATTTTGTGGGGTGTAAAAAAGCCCCCCCCCCAAGACAATGGCACGATATATATAGGGTTATATATTCTATATAGGGCCTATGCTTATGAGGGATGGACTTGAGAATATCAATTGAATCAAAAGTAAGTCAAAATGAAAAGTACAGACGGTAAATTACTACAGTGTTCTCTCATTCTGAATTTTAGAATGCACTAACATTTTGTACACCGAATATCTGCATGTGTTAAAATCGAGTAATGTTATGAGTAACTTTCAGCAAAATGTTATATTCTGTTGTTGACATGTGAAACATAGAGATGCATGGTGGAATCTGAGTAAGCAAACTGCATGATGTTCGTGGCAGGGACGTAAATTAATTACCATTAGAAAGAAAGACTTGTTGACACATTATCGGGCTGTGAATGATTGATTTATGAGGGGTATGCAGCCCTGCTATGACAAGCTGACAATACCTTCAGTTATTGTGCACCTATAGTCAGTTTCAATACGAGTATTTCTTGAAGTGCTGGTTGTTATCAAAGTGCCTTAATTAAAAAAATGAAGGACGTATTTCTTGAATACGTCCAATTAATGAGAAAAAAAAACAGTTCCTGATCATAGGAATGCGACATCACATGGGACTTTTTTTTGCTTGTCAACTGTTTTTTACTGAAGACATTCTGACTGTACAGTGTTGATGACATCTTCGTTATAGGAAAGGCCATTAAATTAAAGTACCTTGTCTACTTCTTCCCCGCTCATTCCGATGACATCTTCGTTACTGATTATGATATCAAATGTAAGTGCTGCATGTTATTATCGCCTTGATGGCATTGTCATTATAACCTGGGTTTTTTTCTTTTCCGGTTTCTGGAAAAGCCTATTTTCATCATTGTCGTAAAATTATTTTATATGAACTCTCATCTGCTCAGCCTTATTATATAGCCATCATTATGTTTTCAACCGGTACCGCGTACTAGTATTAAACGACCGCATTCTATTTACAGGATAATTTCATCAATGTCGTAAAAATATCCACGTTGTATTTATACCATTTCGTTCACTTCATCATGGCGACCATAACCCTTTCAACATTATCCAGCTCTAATAATTAACATCGTTGTCCTCTCAGCACCTCACATCCTTCCTGCAGGCGTGGGACCTATATTTAAGGAGAGGATGGAATGACGTTGTATGTCGTTAAAATTCATAGCTAGGGTGATAATGTGAGGATTACTTTTATTACTAAAGTGCCAAACGGGTATTTATTTATAATCATGCAACATATGCAAGGAATTAGCAAACAAAAGTATGCATTTGATGTATACATCGACAGATACGGAAGAGTCTCTGTGGTACTGTTTACGCATGTCTCGTTTATCTGTCACGTGATACCATAATACGTCACGTTTCTCCATCATCGGCCACTTGACATAACGTCAGCTCCTTTTAATATAAGTTGATAAATAGGGCTACAGACAGATGGCGCTACAAGCAAACATTCCCATCAGCTTGCACCTTGAACTGCTCTTACATCAATTAAAAACGATTTTCCCAAACAAATTGAGCAGCTCTCAGTTTTCACTGAATCATGTTTTAGAAAACAGGTCAAACACCCTGAGCTCTATACGCTTAGCTAACAGTTTAACCGATAATTCTAATAAGTGCAAATATTATAAAAGTGGAGATTCGAAACAAAATGTATATAGCCTAGGAAACACAACCATAATTGAAGATAATGGCGTTTGATGCATCACGGATACTGTGTTTAACTCATTTTTCATATGCACTTCTACCACCATGTATTTGGGAACTCAAATAAAATATTGTATTTGCGTGTGTCAATATTATTAAGCTGATTTTGGTAGTGTATAAAATGTCCCTGTGTGTCTCTGATGTTTATTTCTGATTTTACGATTCAAATTAGATAAACCTTTTTCCTCATGACGCAATGCCCTACAGTTTTCATTGAATTCCATTATGGCATTTTCAGTACCCTGTTCATTGAAAAACAAGCGTGCACATGGACAGGCGGGGGGGGGGGGGGGACAAACAGTTAAACGAAAAAAAATAAAACATTCAGATGGTAAGACAAACCAAAAATCTGATAGCAAGACAAACTGACATTCAGGTGGTCAGACAAACCAACATACTGATAGCCAGGCAAACTGACGTTCAGGTGGTCAGACAAACCAACAAACTGTTAGCCAGGCATACTGACGTTCAGGTGGTCAGACAAACCAAAAATCTGATAGCCAGGCATACTGACGTTCAGGTGGTCAGACAAACCAAAAATCTGATAGCCAGGCATACTGACGTTCAGGTGGTCAGACAAACCAAAAATCTGATAGCCAGGCAATGCAGGCATACTGACGTTCAGGTGGTCGGACAAACTAACAGTCTTATAGCCAGGCATACTGACGTTCAGGTGGTAAGACAAACCAAAAATCTGATAGCCAGGCATACTGACGTTCAGGTGGTCAGACAAACCAAAAATCTGATAGCCAGGCATACTGACGTTCAGGTGGTCAGACAAACCAACAAACTGATAGCCAGGCAAACTGACGTTCAAGTGGTCAGACAAACCAACAAACTGATAGCCAGGCAAACTGACGTTCAGGTGGTCAGACAAACCAACAAACTGTTAGCCAGGCAAACTGACGTTCAGGTGGTCAGACAAACCAACAAACTGATAGCCAGGCAATGCAGGCATAATGACGTTCAGGTGGTAAGACAAACAAACAAACTGTTAGCCAGGCATACTGACGTTCAGGTGGTCAGACAAACCAAAAATTTGATAGCCAGGCATACTGACGTTCAGGTGGTCAGACAAACCAAAAATCTGATAGCCAGGCAATGCAGGCATACTGACGTTCAGGTGGTCAGACAAACCAAAAATCTGATAGCCAGGCCTACTGACGTTCAGGTGGTCAGACAAACCAAAAATCTGATAGCCAGGCATACTGACGTTCAGGTGGTCAGACAAACCAAAAATCTGATAGCCAGGCAAACTGACGTTTAGGTGGTCAGACAAACCAACAAACTGATAGCCAGGCAAACTGACGTTCAGGTGGTCAGACAAACCAACAAACTGATAGCCAGGCATACTGACGTTCAAGTGGTCAGACAAACCAACAAACTGATAGCCAGGCATAATGACGTTCAGGTGGTAAGACAAACCAACAAACTGTTAGCCAGGCATACTGACGTTCAGGTGGTCAGACAAACCAAAAATCTGATAGCCAGGCATACACACGTTCAGGTGGTCAGACAAACCAAAAATCTGATAGCCAGGCAATGCAGGCATACTGACGTTCAGGTGGTCAGACAAACCAAAAATCTGATAGCCAGGCATACTGACGTTCAGGTGGTCAGACAAACCAAAAATCTGATAGCCAGGCATACTGACGTTCAGGTGGTCAGACAAACCAAAAATCTGATAGCCAGGCATACTGACGTTCAGGTGGTCAGACAAACCAAAAATCTGATAGCCAGGCATACTGACGTTCAGGTGGTCAGACAAACCAAAAATCTGATAGCCAGGCAATGCAGGCATACTGACGTTCAGGTGGTCGGACAAACTAACAGTCTGATAGCCAGGCATACTGACGTTCAGGTGGTAAGACAAACCAAAAATCTGATAGCCAGGCATACTGACGTTCAGGTGGTCAGACAAACCAAAAATCTGATAGCCAGGCAATGATGGCATACTGACGTTCAGGTGGTCAGACAAACCAAAAATCTGATAGCCAGGCAATGCAGGCATACTGACGTTCAGGTGGTCGGACAAACTAACAGTCTGATAGCCAGGCATACTGACGTTCAGGTGGTCAGACAAACCAAAAATCTGATAGCCAGGCAATGCAGGCATACTGACGTTCAGGTGGTCGGACAAACTAACAGTCTGATAGCCAGGCATACTGACGTTCAGGTGGTCAGACAAACCAAAAATCTGATAGCCAGGCATACTGACGTTCAGGTGGTCAGACAAACCAAAAATCTGATAGCCAGGCAATGATGGCATACTGACGTTCAGGTGGTCAGACAAACCAAAAATCTGATAGCCAGGCAATGCAGGCATACTGACGTTCAGGTGGTCGGACAAACCAAAAATCTGATAGCCAGGCAATGCAGGCACACTGACGTTCAGGTGGTCAGACAAACCAAAAATCTGATAGCCAGGCAATGCAGGCATACTGACGTTCAGGTGGTCAGACAAACCAAAAATCTGATAGCCAGGCATACTGACGTTCAGGTGGTCAGACAAACCAAAAATCTGATAGCCAGTCAATGCAGGCATACTGACGTTCAGGTGGTCAGACAAACCAAAAATCTGATAGCCAGGCAATGCAGGCATATTGACGTTCAGGTGGTCGGACAAACTAACAGTCTGATAGCCAGGCATACTGACGTTCAGGTGGTCAGACAAACCAAAAATCTGATAGCCAGGCATACTGACGTTCAGGTGGTCAGACAAACCAAAAATCTGATAGCCAGGCAATGATGGCATACTGACGTTCAGGTGGTCGGACAAACTAACAGTCTGATAGCCAGGCATACTGACGTTCAGGTGGTCAGACAAACCAAAAATCTGATAGCCAGGCAAAATGACGTTCAAGTGGTCAGACAAACCAACAAACTGATAGCCAGGCAAACTGACGTTCAAGTGGTCAGACAAACCAACAAACTGATAGCCAGGCATAATGACGTTCAGGTGGTAAGACAAACCAACAAACTGTTAGCCAGGCATACTGACGTTCAGGTGGTCAGACAAACCAAAAATCTGATATCCAGGCAATGCAGGCATACTGACGTTCAGGTGGTAAGACAAACCAACAAACTGTTAGCCAGGCATACTGACGTTCAGGTGGTAAGACAAACCAACAAACTGTTAGCCAGGCATACTGACGTTCAGGTGGTCAGACAAACCAAAAATCTGATAGCCAGGCATACTGACGTTCAGGTGGTCAGACAAACCAAAAATCTGATAGCCAGGCATACTGACGTTCAGGTGGTCAGACAAACCAAAAATCTGATAGCCAGGCATACTGACGTTCAGGTGGTCAGACAAACCAAAAATCTGATAGCCAGGCATACTGACGTTCAGGTGGTAAGACAAACCAAAAATCTGATAGCCAGGCATACTGACGTTCAGGTGGTCAGACAAACCAAAAATCTGATAGCCAGGCAATGCAGGCATACTGACGTTCAGGTGGTCGGACAAACTAACAGTCTGATAGCCAGGCATACTGACGTTCAGCTGGTCAGACAAACCAAAAATCTGATAGCCAGGCAATGCAGGCATATGGACGTTCAGGTGGTCGGACAAACTAACAGTCTGATAGCCAGGCATACTGACGTTCAGGTGGTCAGACAAACCAAAAATCTGATAGCCAGGCAATGCAGGCATACTGACGTTCAGGTGGTCGGACAAACTAACAGTCTGATAGCCAGGCATACTGACGTTCAGGTGGTCAGACAAACCAAAAATCTGATAGCCAGGCAATGCAGGCATACTGACGTTCAGGTGGTCGGACAAACTAACAGTCTGATAGCCAGGCATACTGACGTTCAGGTGGTCAGACAAACCAAAAATCTGATAGCCAGGCATACTGACGTTCAGGTGGTAAGACAAACCAAAAATCTGATAGCCAGGCATACTGACGTTCAGGTGGTCAGACAAACCAAAAATCTGATAGCCAGGCAATGATGGCATACTGAAGTTCAGGTGGTCAGACAAACCAAAAATCTGATAGCCAGGCAATGCAGGCATACTGACGTTCAGGTGGTCGGACAAACTAACAGTCTGATAGCCAGGCATACTGACGTTCAGGTGGTCAGACAAACCAAAAATCTGATAGCCAGGCAATGCAGGCATACTGACGTTCAGGTGGTCGGACAAACCAAAAATCTGATAGCCAGGCAAAATGACGTTCAAGTGGTCAGACAAACCAACAAACTGATAGCCAGGCAAACTGACGTTCAAGTGGTCAGACAAACCAAAAATCTGATAGCCAGGCAATGCAGGCATACTGACGTTCAGGTGGTCAGACAAACCAAAAATCTGATAGCCAGGCATACTGACGTTCAGGTGGTCAGACAAACCAAAAATCTGATAGCCAGTCAATGCAGGCATACTGACGTTCAGGTGGTCAGACAAATCAAAAATCTGATAGCCAGGCAATGCAGGCATATTGACGTTCAGGTGGTCGGACAAACTAACAGTCTGATAGCCAGGCATACTGACGTTCAGGTGGTCAGACAAACCAAAAATCTGATAGCCAGGCATACTGACGTTCAGGTGGTCAGACAAACCAAAAATCTGATAGCCAGGCAATGATGGCATACTGACGTTCAGGTGGTCGGACAAACTAACAGTCTGATAGCCAGGCATACTGACGTTCAGGTGGTCAGACAAACCAAAAATCTGATAGCCAGGCAAAATGACGTTCAAGTGGTCAGACAAACCAACAAACTGATAGCCAGGCAAACTGACGTTCAAGTGGTCAGACAAACCAACAAACTGATAGCCAGGCATAATGACGTTCAGGTGGTAAGACAAACCAACAAACTGTTAGCCAGGCATACTGACGTTCAGGTGGTCAGACAAACAAAAAATCTGATATCCAGGCAATGCAGGCATACTGACGTTCAGGTGGTAAGACAAACCAACAAACTGTTAGCCAGGCATACTGACGTTCAGGTGGTAAGACAAACCAACAAACTGTTAGCCAGGCATACTGACGTTCAGGTGGTCAGACAAACCAAAAATCTGATAGCCAGGCATACTGACGTTCAGGTGGTCAGACAAACCAAAAATCTGATAGCCAGGCATACTGACGTTCAGGTGGTCAGACAAACCAAAAATCTGATAGCCAGGCATACTGACGTTCAGGTGGTCAGACAAACCAAAAATCTGATAGCCAGGCATACTGACGTTCAGGTGGTAAGACAAACCAAAAATCTGATAGCCAGGCATACTGACGTTCAGGTGGTCAGACAAACCAAAAATCTGATAGCCAGGCAATGCAGGCATACTGACGTTCAGGTGGTCGGACAAACTAACAGTCTGATAGCCAGGCATACTGACGTTCAGGTGGTCAGACAAACCAAAAATCTGATAGCCAGGCAATGCAGGCATATTGACGTTCAGGTGGTCGGACAAACTAACAGTCTGATAGCCAGGCATACTGACGTTCAGGTGGTCAGACAAACCAAAAATCTGATAGCCAGGCAATGCAGGCATACTGACGTTCAGGTGGTCGGACAAACTAACAGTCTGATAGCCAGGCATACTGACGTTCAGGTGGTCAGACAAACCAAAAATCTGATAGCCAGGTAATGCAGGCATACTGACGTTCAGGTGGTCGGACAAACTAACAGTCTGATAGCCAGGCATACTGACGTTCAGGTGGTCAGACAAACCAAAAATCTGATAGCCAGGCATACTGACGTTCAGGTGGTCAGACAAACCAAAAATCTGATAGCCAGGCAATGCAGGCATACTGACGTTCAGGTGGTCGGACAAACTAACAGTCTGATAGCCAGGCATACTGACGTTCAGGTGGTCAGACAAACCAAAAATCTGATAGCCAGGCAATGCAGGCATACTGACGTTCAGGTGGTCGGACAAACTAACAGTCTGATAGCCAGGCATACTGACGTTCAGGTGGTCAGACAAACCAAAAATCTGATAGCCAGGCATACTGACGTTCAGGTGGTCAGACAAACCAAAAATCTGATAGCCAGGCAATGATGGCATACTGACGTTCAGGTGGTCGGACAAACTAACAGTCTGATAGCCAGGCATACTGACGTTCAGGTGGTCAGACAAAACAAAAATCTGACAGCCAGGCAAACTGTCGTCCAGGTGGTCAGACAAACATTCAGATACAAAGAGATGTTCAGACAAAGAAACAAACAGATTGAACCATGGACATTTTTATGAACAAAAAAAATGTTCAGAGAGACAGGCAGCCAAACAGAAGGAAAGACAAACAAAATATCTTGAAGGCTGAACTAAGTCAAACTTAACTAGAATTCTTTTAACTGTCATACGACAGTCACGAATCTCTGTCTATACCCACCTCTACAACAAATTTTCCCACTGATCTATTTTGCCACAACTAAAAGTTTGGAAAGAACTGAAGTTCTTTAAAAGCGAAATTAAATTTTGTCGTACCTTCATTAGTTTTCATTGATGAGCTTAAAATGCTGACTCACATTTTCGTAATTTGCATATTACATTAAAAAAAATTATAGATATCGCTAAAAAAACTTGCCATTGCACTCCTACATTGTAAATGGTATATGTCTTATAAGTTACAACTTTCTAGGTCAAATGGATTATGCGGAAATGTAGCCTAGTCAGCCTAGTCTGCTTAGTCACCTTTCTCATATATGTTTCCGCATGTGTGAATTCAAAGCGGTTCCCCGAGAAATGTTAGGAACAAGTTATTATGGTAGGTTTTTTCATCCATTTGTCTGAACAAATTATAGAAAAAGCAACATATAAAAATCTGACAAATTTGCCTCATTGATCCATGTGACCTTGAAAAATAGGTCAAGAACTAATCATTTTTTCCCCCTGAAAAGGACTCCATTTTGTTCACTTCTTGTAAGACTCAGTATTGTTTTCTCATTGTGAAGATTGAGTATTGTTCACTTCTTCTTGGATTGAGCATTGTTTCCCCCGGGTTAATCCCAAGTATTGTTTCTCCCTGTTGAGGACTAAGTAATGTTACCCCCTGGTGAGGACCAAGAAGTGTTTCCACTGGCTAGGACTGAGTTGTGGTTCCCCTAGTGAGGATTTAGTATTGTTTCCCCCTGGTGAGGACCAAGTATTGTTCCCCCTGGTGAGAACTCAGTATTGTTTCTCCTGGTGAGGATCAAGTATTGTAAACCCATGGTAAGGACTGAGTGTTGTTTTCCCTGGCGAGGACTGAGTATTTTTCCTCAGGTGAGTTCCAAGTATTCCCCCCCCCCCTCCCCGAGAGGACTGAGTATTTTTCCCCTGGTGAGGTCCAAGTATTTCTCCCCCTCTTGAGGACTCAGTATTGTTTCCCCCTGATGGGGACCAAGTATAGTTAACCCCTGGTGAGGACCAAGTATTGTTTCCCCTGGTGAGGACTGAGTAGTGTTTCCCCTGGTGAAGACTTAAGTATTGTTAACCCCTGGTGAAGACTTAAGTATTGTAAACCCCTGGTGAGGACCGAGTTTTGTTTTCCCTGGTGAGGACTCAGTATTGTTTCTCCTGGTGATGATCAAGTATTGTAAACCCCTGGTAAGGACTGAGTTTTGTTTTCCCTGGTGGGGACTGAGTAGTGTTTTCCCTGGTGAAGACTTAAGTATTTTTTTCCTGGTGGGGACTTAGTAGTGTTTTCCCTGGTGGGGACTGAACATTGTTTCTCCTGGTGAGGATTGAGTTGTGTTTCCCCTGGTGAGGACTATGTATTTTAAATCCCTGGTGAGGACTAAGTATAGATTCTCCTTGTGAGGACTGAGTATTATTCCCCTGGTGAAGACCAGTATTGTTTTCCCTGGTTGAGACTGAGTAGTGTTTCGCCAGGTGGGGACAGAGCATTGTTTCTGCTGTTGAGGATTGAGTAGTGTTTCCCCTGGTGAAGACTTAGTATTGCTTTCCCTGGTGTGGATTCAGTTGTGTTTTTCCTGGTGAGGACTGAGTATTTTGTTCAAATGGTGAGGACTGGGTCGCGTTTCCCTTGGTGAGGACTGGGTATTGTTTTTCCCCCTGGTGAGGACTGAGTAGTGTTTCCCCTGGTGAGGACTAAATGTATTTTTAATCCCTGGTGAGGACTAAATATTGTGACGATTGAGTTTTTCCCCTGGGGAGGTCTCAGTAGTGTTTTCTCTGATGAGGACTGAGTAGTGTATCCCCTGGTGAAGACTTAAGTATTGTTTTCCTTGGTGGGGACTGAGTAGTTTTCCCCTGGTGAGGACTGAGTAGTGTTTCCCCTGATAATGACTATGTATTGTTATTCCCTGGTGAGGACTAAGTATTGATTCGCTTGGTGGCGACTGGGCGTTGTTTCCTCTGGTGAGGACTGAGTAGTGTTTCCCCTAGTGATGAATTAGTATTGTTTTCAATGGTAGGGACTGAGTATTTCCCCCTTCGTAAGGACTAAGTATAGTTTCTCTGGGTGAGGACTGAGTAGTGTTTTTCCTGGGGAGGACTGAGTTAATATATATATACATATCTATTTTACATGGATTGTACAAAAAGTTATTAAACTAATCAAGGCACTCTCCATGGCTGAGATGATGGCGTTCGGTAGTCCTTTGGGGTGGAGGAAACCGGAGAACCCGGAGAAAACCACCGGCCTTGTACGGGCAACTACTACCCACTCTTATAGCAACACCGGGGAACGAACCCGGGTCGTCAGCAGAGAGAGCCGAGAGTTTTACCCCTCGAATGTCCAGGCCCCTAAATTGTGTTTTTCCCTGGTGGGGGATAAGTATTTTTTCCCCTGGTGAGGACTGTGTAGTGTTTCCCCTGGTAAGGACTGAGTAGTGTTTCCCCAGGTGAAGACTTGAATATTTATCCCTGGTGGGGACTGAGTAGTGTTTCCCCTGATGGGGACTGAGTAGTGTTTCCCCGGGTGAAGACTTAGTATTGTTTTCCCTGATTGAGGGGCTGAGTTGTGTTTTCCCTGGTGACGACTGAGTATTTTGTTTCACTGGTGAGGACTGAGTAGCCTTTCCCCTGGTGAGGACTAAGTATTGTTCTCCTCTGGTGAAGACGAGTATTGTTTTCCTGGTTGAGACCGAGTAGTGTTTCCCCTGGTGAAGACTTAGTCTTGTTTTCCCTTGTGGGGACTTAGTAGTGTTTCATCTGTGAAAAAAAGTGATACATGTATACTATTGTCACAAAAAGAGACTGGTGGTTCTAAGTGCCGACCCCCACGCACCACACCCTACCCAGCCCTTCCCAAACAGAAACAGTAGTCACGACACACGGGGGAGGGCTCCACACAGGTCTGCAGTAAGATTACTATCGACAAGATGAATTTGAATTGTGTGTCAAAAGACCATAAAACAGTGTATATTCATAAATTTCAGTACAGCTGTCCTAAGACATCCCTTAGATATTCAAAGACCTGGACACAGCCTTCGGTCTCCGACTGGAGGTACCCGTATTTCACATTCCATGTTGACACGAGAATTAATATTCCTCAAACCGCGAAAGTGTTGTTAGAGCACGTGTTGGGTCGGTCCGGCTTTATTTAGCGGGTCACGCAAGGTCATCGTATTGTGCCTGTCACTATGAGGGTTATGTGACATCACCCAAATAACATCAAAACTGCCAAAGCCCGCTGTGATCACTATAAAGGCGAGTCCTGTCGCCCCCGCGTTTAGAGTTGTCCCCGTCCACGCTGCGCGTCACATCTATATATACAGGGGCGGACTCAAATCGCTGGTTATTATTCATCCTGCGGCCCCACATAACAAATTGCGCCAGTCTGCTGTTGCGTGAACTGTGTGACAGGCCCCATCAACTGAGGTCACCATCCCGTATATTGTGGATTTAAAAGCTACCATAACTTTTGTGTATATGGTCGGCCATCGTCCGTTGTACACGCTGATTGCAGTCGGGCACGGGTGAACGTGTGTCCAGTATCAGGTAAGTTAGGATCGCAATTCTTTTTAATTCATTCTCTCTCTCTCTCTCGCTCTCGCTCTCTCTCTCTCTCTGTATGTTTGCGTGTTTGTGAGTGTGACTTTGTATATATACACACACATGTGTGTGTGTGTAATCAAAGTAATACAAATAAAAATTCAATACATCATAGTGAAAGTGCTCAACCATGCAGGGGAGCATATTAACGTATCGTATACAGTTAGTTTTACTTCATGTACGACGGAACTGTTTCGTGAGTACAGCTGACTAGCCGGCTCACTCTTCAGGTACAAACTGAACTGATCACGAAACGGTTCTGTCGTACATGAAGTAAAACAAAATGTATACGATACGTAATGTATATATATATAAATATATATATGTGTGTGTGTGTGCGCAGCATACAGACATTAATAATCAGCAATATTTACCTGTACGTATCAGTTGACGAAATGAATAGAATAATTCATGCATGAATAAAACCTCTTTCGATAAATGTATTTTTCAGCATGGCTAACACTTTATGCTGCACTGGTTAACAAGCTCAGTGGGGCTTACTTGTAGGCAAACGACGGTGATATGTCTGTTTGAACACGCACTAGAAAAAAATAAGAAGCACAAAGGCCCAGACAGACAGAGAATTCAGGGTGGGGGTTGGGGGGGGGGGGGGTCTTAAAGTCCCAGCGAAATTGGTCCAGACAGTAGTTTACATATAATAATACAATCATAGAAATATTTGCTTCTTATAATAATAATAATAATAATAATATCGGTCTTCTTCCATTAACACTTCCAATGAAGGTCAGTTTTTTTTATTTTTCAAATAAGCAAAACGTATTGAAGAGAAGATAAGTTTTTAATGGTGCCTATACATGCAGATGAAAATTCCGGGGGTCAAAATAAATAATCAAACTATTACATTGATATACGTGGATAAATAAACTTTTTTTTAATCTGATATGATAAATAATCATAAAGATTCATGAAAGTATATGAATACACTGATTAAAACAGGTGTGACGTCAGCTCTCAGACATTTAAGTATATATACGACCATGCACGTATACAGCACAAAATAGTGTAGACAAAAAAGTCCCTAAAAACGACCTAGACCCAGTCAGGTTTGCGGTTTGGACGGGGAAAATAATTAATATAAAACCTACGTAACGCTTTCTGTAATCGGAAAAGGAAAACACAAAAAACGCGGATGCGCTCGTTGTGGCTTTTGCGGCACAGCTGGGTCACCTGGTACGAATGGCCTTACATTCCAGACATGCACGAGTCTAAAGACTACAGCAGATTATGTGTTGCCGGGTTGTTCGTCTTATCAAAAGTTCGGGGGAAATGACAACACTTCGTCAGTGGGCAGCAGATATACCATCCTACTTCCTTTTATGTAATTGCATATTTTTCTGCTGTGTCAAGTGACCCACCCCCGCAGCCTATTTTACTATCATGTAGTATGTATCCATGTGCGGTAATGTCATGATCACCAAACGACTGCGAGGGTGTCATTTATTTTGACCGCCTCCATTCTTAGTACGTCTATCGCGTATGTGTGCATAATTCCATTTTAGTGTCGGACTTCATAACAGACACACCCGCTTCTTGTGACTTCCTGTCTTGGTGTCTACCGCGGCTGTGGGTCCCGGATGTGTGATCAACCCACTGCTAGGACAAACAACCAAGGAAATACCCAAAGGCGCACTCGTATGTATATAAGTGATGTATATACGGCCGTTGGACACAGCCTTCCCATTAAGCCTGAGGGGCGTCTGTGAATATTCTCACCGCTCTTTTGTTGAGATTTGAATTCACGATCCATACTGTGCAGAATCGTACTGCCAAGTTCGTTTTGAGTTGAAGCGACCTCTGGTGGAAGGCTGCTCATCATCTCCCAACTTTGCAGCCTGCATGAGCTCTATATAGCCCTATGCCACAGAGGACAAAATGCTGTGTTCAGCAAGCAAACGGATTGCCTTTAATATATATATTCATCTAAAGAGTGGCAAGCACTCACACACAGGCCCCTGTCAACATGACAGTAGCGGATCCCAGGGAGGGGGAGGGGGTGGAGGGGGTCCAGACCCCTCCTTTTTCAGCCGCCACAAAGTTTTTTTTAAGGTTTTTAGACCAATTTCTGCGGCCTTGACCCCCGCCTTTCCAAACCTGAAATCTTGTTTCAGTTTTTGTCATTAGTCCCTCTGGATTGGACCCTCCTTTTTTCTAAATCCTGGATCCGCCTCTGTATGAAACGTTAAAGAAATCGACGCCCATGCATACCACTTCTCAAGATATGCCTCAGACACAAGCTCAAAACGATGAAACACGATTGTTGACTCGTGTCTGGAAAGGAATTATTTCTACAAGTATTCACTGAGGTTGTCTAGTTTGCTCCTAAAATAAATAAAGTTAAATAACATGTTATAAGATTCAGTACCTCTTGCTATGGTTAGCGTTGTCATATATATACGCAAAGGTTCATGTGCATGTGAGCTGCGTAGCCTTTTGGTTCCGCGTTCTCTTCTCTGTAGTCCGGTCGCCACTGGACTCAACCTTGTTTTATGGTAGTCTTAAGTTTTTTTTATTTGTGAATTTGGTTTGCCCACATATCAGGTGTTAAAAAAATATGTTGGTTGGCCCGCTGACAGCCTTGGGCAATTTTAGCTAATTAGCATGAAACAAAGTGGCCGCCACAATAATGCGAAAATAGCAAAAATTCCATAATTTCCTTAACATTTGACATAGAGGGTCATCCAGTACATGAATTCTGGGGTATTATGACCATAAAATCCATTTTTGGTATTGCTGAAGTCATAATGACCAAAATAGCTGTTCTCCCATTTTAAAAAACTGTAAATATACTGAACACATGATTTGGTTAGTACGTATGTTCCAAAGCATTCTGCAGATCCAGGGTAATAAAACTAATCAAACACTCAAGCATAGACGAAGATGATCAAACCTTCTGGAAAACAGCTGTTATACATTATAAAAATAATATGATGTTTTGTTACCTATGTATGACCTTCATAATGAAATAATAAGAGCGAAACTGCCGTTATCCACAGTTTTTATTCCTCCCCCCCCCCCCTTGTGTCACGACGAGGCCCGATATTTACATCTTAGGCGAGATTTAACATAGTTGGAGGGGGATTATGTGAGCATAATTTGGGTCATTTAAATCAAAATGGCACCTTTACGGAAATTCATCTTTATTCGTTGCAAATGTAACAGTTGTATGTGTTTGCATATAATCTTAAAGTACTTGCATGATAAAAGATTATGCAAGTTTATGTAGAGTGTATTATGAAGGGTGTAGATACGAACGGAAAAAGCTGTCACATGCATGGAAAACTAACTGGTCTCTCAAAAATATTAATATATGATTATAGCGGGGTCGAAAAGCATTACAGACAGCTGAGTCATACTTGAAGCCCCCCCCCCCCCCCCTTCTCCATGACTCTGATGCAGCCTTTACATATTTTGTCAAAGGATATCTAACTGTGGACTTCCATATGTGGCCGCTAACATTCACAGACTTAGGATGTATATTTTTATGTTTTACTTCCCTGGTTTGTTATTTGTTTGCTCTGTCTATATCAGCATCTTCATCATTTTAGTTACCGATGTATGGCCTTCAAAATGTAACAATAAAAGCGAAACTACCGTTATCCACACATTTATTTATTTTTCCATTGTGTCACAACGACGCCCGATATTTATAACTTAGACGAGAATGTATTTAGTTTGAAGGGGATTAAATGAACATAATTTGAGTCCAATTAAATCAAACTAGACCTTTATTTCATCTTTGTTCGATGGCAAATGTAATAGTTGTATGTCAAGTCATATCACATATATTGCAACATTCTCAGATATACTGCATGCTGCAAGCTTCCATCAGCATCATATAGCCATTGGCAACATTTTGTGGATTATCCGTCTGCTATGTGATCGTTTACTATGTCGACTTGCCTGTGCAAGCTGAACTCATTTCTCCACTTTCTGCATGTAGCTAAAGCAGAAAATTTTATATTAAAATTCACAGCTTTTCAGAGGAAGGTGACCCAAATGAGCATAAATTTAATTGGACTTTTTAAATGATATTATGGAAACATACAAATGTCAAATGTTAAGGAAATTATGGCAATTTTGCTATTTTCGCATTATTGTGGCGGCCATTTTGTTTTATGCTAATTAGCAAAAATTGCCCAAAGGCTGCCAGAGGGCCAACCAACATATTTTTCACACCTGATATGTAGGAAAACAAAATCCACAAATAAAAAAACTTAAGACCATTAAACAAGGTTAGCCAAAAAATTACCGGACTACTGCATATTAACGCATGAACTGCTGTACACTGACGACTTTCCAAATGCAACGGTGGTAACTCGGTCATGCAGTCATCTCTATGAAGAGTTTTGATCTGGTTCCTACCTCAACATAATGAGGATTAATCAACTTGGCTATTAGCCCGGATTACAACTGGACTAAATATCCCTGCGCCTTAATATATACAAGCTGATGACCTGCCACAATTAGTCTACATAATAAAAGCCTTAGCCATGCCTTTCGAAGGATTTAGTTCAGGATTACTTAGTGAGTCATCATTTCCAAGGGTTGGCAATATTTCTAAACATTGGAATCACACATAAGCCCATGCATACATGAATCACCCATTCGCGCGAAGCACAATTTGCATGAAATTTTTACATCCTTGGAAGAAATAATGACTCCAAGTTTAAACAGAATGGCCTCTCGATCATGAATAGCAAGTAATCTTTTTAATGATGGATTTAAAAGATCAGATTTTAACCGATTTTTGTGGTCATGGGGAATAACACAGGATAATTCGAATCTCAGTCGAGAAGTGTTTAGATTTTTAACGGTCGCCCCAACTAGGGCGAGCGATCCGCAGGCTTATTTGGTAGAACGTGCCCTACGACCGTGTATCACACACAACGAGTGCGCCTTTGGCGTCCATCGGTGGTATGAGGACGATTACACACCTAACACCCGCAAATGCGGTCGACACCGGGTCGGTTTGAATGAAAGATAAAAGTGAAGGGAAGCGTGTGCTGCCACACTGTCACGTAATCTCAAACCGAGTTGTACATTGAAAACAAAATTAGGTAAACATTAATAATTTTTAATAGAGGCGGTTTCCTCCACACGCACAAAAATAAACTTTTACCGAAATAATCTCAATCGAAACCACAGCTATATGATGGCAGTAATACGTGGTCGGAGATCGGATATTAGTACGTGCCAATGACAATGTTTACCATAGTTGCCGTAATTTCTACAGCTGCATGATCGGAATTGCTGACACGAGCCGGAGTGAGTGTCAGAACATGAGGTCGTGCGGTCTGTGGACTTCCTATGGGGGGATTTGTATACATGTACTGTCACATGTCACCACGTTCTCCGCCACACTCTTTAGCGGCAGAAAGAATGCCCAACGGAATTTATATTACCTAAGCGGTATGTGAACGAGCCGTTATGAAAACAATCCCCATGTAATGTATACAGGTCTTATAGTAACGTCGGAGCCAAGTTAGCCGCACGAGGCTGATAACATTATGACAACTTATCTCGACAATATCTGTCAGCAGGTGTTTATTTTAATCATATTCGCCGGATAATGCGATTTTTTAGGGTATCTACAGGTGTTATTCATTATGTGTAAAGTGAAAAAAAACTTAAATTAAGTATCGGACAACATCATAAATTTGTCCCTCACGGGATTGTCCTAGTCTGGATACGCTTATAAGATTTGTTAATTATGTATAGGGGCTCTATATTTTTTGTCACAGATTTGTCACGGAGCAACATGTTATTTGCGGTTAATTTCACGGTATTTTATAACAGTCTAGTGGAAATTTACTTCGTGTTCATTTCGCATGCAACATCCGATCGGTCCCGCCATCATGTTGCCCGGCAACACATAATTCATGCATGAATAAGAGGTCTACATACTCAGTATATAGCATGCTGCCAGCTAAAAACCCTGCTTTTCTCTTAAATCAAATTTTCATGATTAACAATTACAATTTAATCATATCGGATTTTCCATAGACAAGGATATGGCAGGGCCTGTGAATATACGGTTATCAGCTACTTAGGCCGTTTCCGTAAAGATTGTCAGGCGAAGAAGATACATCTTATCGCATTTATTTATATATCATACATAGTCATGTATGTGTGGAAACAGTATAAGCTTTTCAGTATTCAATACAAGCGATTTCGCAGTTCGCCGTTACCATATATCCATATTCCTTTACTTAGGTGTCATGGACTGCTGGTTTATTCAATGTAAACTGCATGTATACAGCATGTGGGAGTATATAGGTGTTACTCAAATTTCGAATGTATTGGACGAGGATACACAGGTTGAGCAGCATATATCCACACAGTAAACACATTCTCAATCATGCGGGAGCAGTACCCATTGTATAAAAGCACGAACATCAAACAGTATATTGTGAAGAGGTTCTGCATTACCTTAAAGATATTTGCGAAGAACCAAATTACCATGAAATTACGCAGGTGTGCGGATGTCGACGCTTGGAGAGTCCTCTGAAGATATGTTCTGTATTCACATGCGAACATTATTAATAACCCGTCCTAAAAAGGCCTACCAAACACAAATACCACAAAAGTTTAAATGCAGTAACTGTACAATCAAATGCAATACATTAAGTAACAATACAATACATTACATATGCTAGAATGGCTGGGGGAGCCATGCAGGGATTGGACATGGAACTGCATGGTAATTAAATTAATTAGATTAAATAGAGCCATACAGTGGGTGGATGTATAAGAAGGCGTTTAATTCAACAAGAGCGTTATCTGTACAAAATAAAGTCGCACAGAGGCCAAATATCACCCTACTCTGTTTACAAGCTAAATATGGCTGGAGTCTTTCTGAAAAACGCAGAACAAAACCCACACCAGCAGCGCCATAAGCAGCCCCTACACAGACCAACATGAAAGACGGAACTACCAAAACAGTCGGCAGGCACTTCCTGTCTACATTAATCACGCTAAATTCAGAACTTTGCATTATTAGGTCAAGTAGTGAGGGTTAAATATAGTAGGCAGCATTAGTCAACGGCCTGAAGCCACGTGGGTTAATGTGTGCGGTGTCTATTGTGATCTGACATTTTCTCCCAAGATAGCCGCCGACGGCGACGCAACAGGTTTCAGGTTTCTGTTGCGTCGCCGGTCCACCAAAGGGCTAACTGGGGTTATAGCACGATACGATCTGTTACTCTTAGAAAGGAATTTAAATAAAAATATTTCCTATGGTTTTAGCAAACCAATGTTCACATAATGTTGTATGTCGAAAGGCCTGTAATAAAAAATAACCATTCTGGAAAGCATGAAGCACCTGTAACATCAGCAACTGATCGTATTTGTCCAGAGAGAATTGAAGCATTAACAGCCCCGAAGACATCTTGCATTTGGTGGCAGTCCTGTATAAGGCTTTAGGCCTGTGTACTATTATGTTCATATTTTAACTTCCTTGGTGCAAAATAGGGCTGAGAACAGAACAGTAATGTTTTCCAATGGTCAAATATACAATACACATAGATGTACTGAACATTAATCAATGGATATTTGTTAAAACTCACAGTTGTGTTTGGAGTGTTATAATCACAGTTAACTGCAGGTGCAATCTATGGACTCCACAATGCGTCAGTCACTTAAAAAAAATGCAATTGAGGAGTTCATTCTTATGGGCTACTCCCAAGACAGAATTTACTTTGAGATGCTGCATGCAATGGGGTGTGGTACATGCTAGTGTACCGTCTGCTCGCTGACATGTATAATCCCTACAGCCAGTCCTTGTAAACACATAAGTGCGACCACCCCACAATTACGGCCACTTTTCTTGGTTCCGAATATATGATCCAGGTAAGTGAGAATTTCACAAGTATGCATGGCCACCCCAGAATTACGACCACTTTGGTCAGTCTCCAATTAAGGTGGTATAGCAATTGTAGGGTTCCACTGAATATGTGAAATGAGAAAAAGAACTGCATGTTGTACACATATGATAAGAATGGAGCGTTTATGACAACAGCTACCATAGAATTGATCTGAATAAGCTGAAATAAAATGAACCGATCTGGACCGTGATAATATAAATAAAGGCGTTCATGCATGCAGTGTTCCGTGAGATACTGTAAATTACATGTAAATATGAAACTGATAAGAACTGGCGCTCTAATTCCTGTTCGCATTAATTTCGATTATTTTTAACTTTTCTTGCTTTACTTTACATGGTATAAATATCACTTGCCTGTCGTTGTGGTAGCGTTCTTGACAAGATATGCCCCATCTCATGTTGTGTAATACATATTTGGGATAGGGCGGGATCAGCTGGTCCGTTGCGAAGTCCGACTGCCATGACATCATGAACGCCTCAGCCAGTTACGACGTGCTTCTGTATATTGAAGGATGTTAAACCTTTGTTAGCGTCCAAGCAAATTAAAACGCGGTACATATAAATGTCATAACTATATAAGGCATAACTAACCAAGGCACTTGTAATGGCTCTGAAGGTGGCCGAGTTCGCGGGGTGTCTCTGTATATACGTTCATATTCATTATGCGGATTGGGCTAAAGGATTTCAGTTTTCATTTCCTTCTGTTGATAATGTTAAAGGTATTTTATTCCAGAATGCAAAAATCCTCCCTGAGACAAAATCGAGTACATATTATTAGTTAAAGGACGGTCTAAACTTTTACCCAGACTTATTAATAGCATGTTTTGGAATAGCCCCCGGTATATGTTTGCTGCTATTTCTGTTCTATCCAAGCCAAACAAATATAATGATCGGCTAAATTTAGAAAAGCAATAATATCGTCTTGTGCTTTTTCGGAAGTTACGTAATAAATCAAAACCGGAAGTGGCGTCATAAATCAGAAATAAACAGGAACCGGAGGAAGCGTCCGTCGTCACCCGCCAGCAGGTTTTACCGTGGTACTCCGGGCTCACGCGACAAATAAAATGTGACATTCTTGGCTGTCACAAACGTAAGTTATACGCTCTAGGCGTTGTGTTTCAAGTTTGTGTGCCCTGATTGGCGCACGGGGGCACGGGGACAACTCCTATATACAGGCCGGGCTGACGCGACTCCACATGGAGAGTAAATATATTTAAGCGATCGATGCCGCGAATGAGTCATTGTTATTCGGTAACACGTGTGTTTATCTGGCCAGGGTCTGTTGCTGTAACCTGTCAGGATTACTCAGGTTATTGAAGTTTTGTCGTCTGCCCTGCCAAAACGCGGGCCCCATTGAGACGTTTCTGCGGTTCATAACGTAAGTGAGCCATTCACTGAGACACGCTTACTGTTCTACTAGCGTTAATATCCCGTATTATTTAACATTGGCGCAGGCATGCATGATTTTTTTTATGATCAGTCAATTTTGCTGATTATTGTTGAGTCTGTAATTGGTGTCCCCGGTCTAAATTCCCATTATAGAGCTACTGTTATTTAACAAGGTGATATTCTAAACTACCTCGTCTAAACACTCCTATAACGCCCAAGTATTTACCGTTGTCGAGTCAGTTGCATTTAGAGTAACTGTATAAGTGCTCTGACATATTTATCACTGAAATATTTACGAGTATAAGAATTGTCTCTGTGTACATATTTTGTGTAGTGTACATATTTCCTTAGTCTCAGGTATATGTTCTACATATTGTCAATCCAATTTAGGTGGCGTTTCATTCCCCCCCCCCCAAGTATGCAGTCCCATAGTTGACAAGATTCAGAGTTGGTCCTTTCGGTTAAATTTAATCAGCTTATCGAGCCGGGGGCATCAGGGTTATAATATTTGCTCCAGATAGCTAGGAGAAATCCGCCGTGTTTAATTTATTGGTACAGTGTTACGCGATCACTCGTTTTATTCATCATTAATGGTATATCTTTACATAAATAGAAATCATCACTCTAAGGAATGAAGTCTTCTCCCTATCGGGGGATGCTCCGAAAATGAAAAAAAAACAGCTTGTTTGCATATTCCCAGGATCCTTTGTGCATAAGTAACTGTAGATTTGTGAGTACGTTGATGACGCTCCTGAAACGTGATCATGGGTCGGACCCACAGCAAAGTCTATTCGATTCTTCATTGGCACTATCCGTTTGTTATATATGTTGTGAACAAAAACACATGCACACGAACAGGGATAAACACATACCTGGCCAAGGCAATGGGCATCTGTTATATTAGGTTTTTAGCTCCGAAGTTTTTATTTTTATGAACCTTACCAGTCCCGAAAATATCAGTCATCTTTGCTCTGTTTGCTTTCTTTTTAAGTCACATACCTATAATGGGATGATAATATTCATATATGTATGCTATATCCATAAATTAGGTGGAGATTTCAAATACCTTTGCGAGGTAGCCTCTAATTAGATTCGCCTGTAAACGTTTACAACCTATTTATATTTATAGGTGTATGCATGCATGCACACTTGTCGGGCTTGGCCTAATAAGCATACAAATTGTATGCCATGCAAAGGGAAAGGTGGGCTAGTGGGGTGGTGGCGTATTACCGTATTCAAAGTATATATAGAGGTCAAGATGAAAAAATTGAAAGCATATATGATTGAGAGACGGGGGAGGGGGGGGGGGGGGGAGGAATCCGTTCGTGACACTGATCAAAATGGCTGTTAATCTTTACTTTACCCGCTCTAATATACCAGAGTGGTAATAAACAGGGGAAAACTATTTGCTGATTTGACATATATCCACGTGCCAGAAGATATATTATCTACACGTCTGCTGATAGCTCTGTATATATCATCTATAAGATGAAAGGTACCCCAGGAAGCCGGGTCTCTCTGATCACTGTGAGATCAACGTGTTACATGTAGACGCCCTCCTCGTTGATGTGACCCGTGTATTATTGAGGTTATCACTCGCTGATTTACTATATATACAATGGGAGTGATTGAGTAATTATCTGTAAAATTAGCAACTTCTCTATTTTATATCTTTCTATATAGAGCTTCATGTTACTTCATGCGCTTGATCATGCCGAGTCCGTCTTTGCATGGAGGTCATTTATTGAAAATTCTGACAGGCTTTCTGTACCAGTTTTCAGCGGACAACTGTATACTGGAGTTCAGGTCAGACTTTATCAATAATTCAGCCTGCCGCCAATGCCTCTGACCAGAACGATTCATTGAACACGTTTGCACCTGTTGCATTCTGTATTTATGGGTCGAACAAATAAGGAATCAACGGGCACATGTCGGATTTCGGATTTTTGTTGTTGTTACTCTTCTTCTTATTATTATTATTAATTTTATTATTAGTATTATTATTGTACCCGCCACCGCCGCAGAAAAATCTTCTGAGTGAGATAATTCAACAACTATTTCATGGATCTTTATCAAACCTAACGTGTGTTTGATATCAGTGAGAGGACGAAGTCTTTTAAAAATGGTGTCATGACCTTTAGTAGGAGAGTGACCTTGACCTTGAATATGTCCATTTTTGTTGAAAACCAAACAAAATCGTCAATATATCAAGAAAACTTGCATAGATTGATAAAAAAAATCAAGGTGATCGAAAATCTTGGATAGCCTTGTCATGTATCTGAAACCGGTGGCGCTACCTATTTTCTTTTTCTTGTTTTCGCGCCTTTAAATACCGCCATCATTGCCATGCACTTGACATTACTGTGAGCATTATAAGTCAAAAACTATTGGACCGATTTATTACATATTATGCACATGCATAGATATTGGTTATGGAATGAGGTCTATGTAAATTCAGGTCATGACCTGTACCAAGAAAGTGGCCTTGACCTTGAATATTTCCATATTTGGTAAAAATCACACACCTCTTATAATATCTCCAGTATCGATTGACATATAGTATGAACTATTAGTCCAAAGTATGAACCCTATAGGTTTTTTTGGGTTATAAGGTCACAGGACCCACATCTTAAAATTGTTGTGGATACATTTTAAACCTAACTCTTCATCCCAGACCCTCCATCCTGCACATAAAGCTCACCTGCCATTAGGCAAAGATCCCTGACAATTTTGGGGTCACAAGGTCTAAGGTAAAGGTAACAGGAACCCTTGCTCCAAAAATTAATTTCCTGATGATAATACAGTTTGGATTGATATGTGGATTTCAATCTTGACATATATATGGCCCACCACTAAAGCAAAAACTCTTTGGATTTGGGGGTGACGAGGTCAAAGGTCTAGGTCACAGTCACAGGACCTACATCTTTAAAAAGATTGTGGATGCATTTTAGGCAAAACTTTTCATCCATGACCTTCCATCTTGCAAATATAGCTCACCTGATAGGCGAGATTCCTTTCAACTTTGGGGTCACAGGGTCAAACGTCAACGTCATAGGGTTACCCCCATAACTTATGAAGTGCTGCATCTGTTTCATTCAAATTTGACACAACAATCTCCACCAAGATGTCGGACAAGTTCAAACATTTGTGACCTAGGCCCTGGTTGCCTTAGCCTTGTCAAGTGTCAATATATGTTTTAGAAGAAGGGGACCCATCTTAGAAGGGGATATGCCTTATTTGTCTGGGGATACTATACGGCATCTCTGATGCCAGAAATGTCTAGTTATTATTGTTATTATTATCATTATTATTATATTTTTATATTGTTATATTTTTATTGTAACGCTCTATTTTTATTGTTATTGTAACAGAGCGTGTTACAATATCAATTCAAACAATTCAGTGAGATAAATCATTGAGGTAAAATGGTTTAACCTTATGGGTAAACCAGATGACCAGTGCATGGCCGCGTGCATGCCGGTATACCGGTTTCCACGCAGTGACCGTGACCCTTGAAGGATATATGATGATGAAGAACGGGCCTCCAGGGAATAATTCTGTAATTTTTTCAGAACGATTGACTTAACATTGTGACCCGTTGAGCGCAGATAGAAAAACAAACGAAACGCATACAGGTCAGTAGGCTTGCCGAACTGCAGATTCCGAATAATGAATGAACGAAAAGTTTATCTATAAATGTGTAGAATGATCTATATACCTCGAGGATGACGTCACAGTTAGTTGTTTCAGGCCTGGTGTATTTTATTGCCAGACTCTGCAGTGCCAACGTCAGTTTCGTCAAATTTTATATCAGCTATGGTGAAGGATGACTTGCAACATAGTAATGCATACACACATAGTCACAAACACTATCACCATCGCACCCTAACACCCCTCCCCCCATATATATATATATATGTATATATATATATATATATATATATATACCTAATCACATTTAAGATATATTACAATTAATTTTAAGAATTTAGGAAACAAGGTATTATGTTTCCAGTATATATATTATAAGTTTATTCTAAACCAGGTTTAGATATATAATATTTCATAGTGAAATCATAAATTGAACCAAAGTCTATAAATCTATTAAATAAGATAATTCATTTGCAATATATAAATATTATTCTTTGAATAATGGTGGGGGATGGGGGATTAACACTGACAATCCCCCTTGCCAAAAAGTGGGGGATATAACCCCCCCCCCCCCCTCTTGTATTGACGCCCCAAGCAAACCAATTAACGTTCAAGCTGGGGAGGTTATGTGAATACATGCAGGACGTGGGCCTTAATTTCAGTTGCTTGTTTAAACCAACGGTACATACAGAAACATGATAGAAGCCCTACGGAAGAGCAATAAGGCTACAGGTGTATATGTGGCTTACAGTCTTTATGACACTTCAGTGAAACCTGTCTGAAAGACCATCTGCTTATTAAGACAGACCCTATAGGGTAAACCGAAAGCAGTCTCATGGGTTATAACTGACTTACCTACTGAGTGCACTCAGAGCACCTGTAAAATCTTATCACAGGTTTCACTGTGTTTGTATAAGTGAGTGTAGGTATAACACGTGGTATACGATTCATGTATTTGAGCATATGGGAAATGAACGATTTTTTTAATTTTAAAGCTTATTAAGATGCTGTGATTGCGACTACAGAAATCGACTTAAGACTCGTTTGTCACCCACGTCCTTCACTGGCTTTTTCGATCAGGGTATTCATAAAATTGCATATTTGTATACATTCTCACAAACGTCACAAGACCTGTATAATGCATGACACAGCGCCTACTCTCAGAGCAGATATGATTAACCGTGCTGATCGATAAATCGATAAAATTTCTATAAACAGTCACTTGGGAAATCATGTTTATTGATTATCAGAGTAGCAATTAACTAATGCAAAGTATGTTCTCATTTGCAGGTTTCGTCGATCAACCTGAAGTCGATATTTCATTCAACAAGAGAGAGAGAGAGAGAGAGAGAGAGGACGATAAAAAAATCCAAAGGACATGGCCAACAGAAGAGTCCCGTACGTACTTCTTGCTTTCATACTTAAACCAAATACACATAAAGATCTCTTTAGTTGTTGCACGCTCTGTAGCTAATCAGTAATACAACTCTTTTTTCTTTTTTTGCGCCATGCCCGGTGCAAGTTTTTCCCACTTGTGTATACATAAGTGAGCAAACGGTTTAAAAAAAAACGAAATATTGACAGATACCTTAATATTTTAAAGTAACTTCATTCATTAAGTATTCACGCATTTAACTTATCACGAGCTTAGCATCAACTGTTTGTTACAATTTCAACGACGACTAATGAATTTTTTCTATGAAATTGCATTCGGAGATCTCGAAATATGTATATATATCCATATGTCGAGAATTTTTTCCGTGTCCTTAATCAGCCACCGTGAAAAATTCGTGTACAGTTTTGATTTTTTGTTTTGGCGGCAACTATATATTAATAGAACATCCATTAAATACGACAAAGGAGAAGCTTTGCACCCTGTGAACCCCTTTCGTTATACTCAAAGCAGTTTAACACACCTGGCCAGTCTCATGTATTGTCCATGAGTATCACGCACCTTATATATACAGTAGGCCTAAATATACATACAGTGTATGCCATGTTACACCGTGTTTGCATAAAATATGTCCTTATTTTATCTTACATTATATTTGTTCATAAACAAACAGGGACTACACTGTATTGCTCCATGCGGCTCAATGCACCTGGTTGTATTTGTAGAAACTTTTCATTCTTTTTATGTCAATATTAACACGTAAAACCTAGTAGGTTTAACAGAAAATAATAAGCATTACGAATCATTTTCGAAGAGTGGAACGTTTCTTAATTTTAAGTTCGTTCGTCTGAATCGCCTGGATAGACTATGAGCCCAATCTCTTAAACATAATATTAAGCTCGACGAGCTATTTGCTCCTTTCGTTGATTTTATCTTGTCAACATAATTGAATTAAGGGAATTCATAGTCCAATGGGGCATTATCATATAACCAGAACGATCTTTAAAATCTTGTTTAAATTCGCCTTATGATAAAAAGAAAAATGGCATTTTTTCAATTACATACAAAGTTTATCCCGGAAGACTTATATGATAGCAAACCCTCACTATACATTTCCGCGTATAATTATCAAACCCGCTGCGCGGGTACCACCAGATGGTGTTGCATAAACAGTAGCAATATAATTAGCATTTAATGTTATCACAAGGTAAATTTTAATGTGTATAGTTATTTGTAAAGTTATTTGGATAGCTAAGTCTATAAGTACACAAAATTAATCATGATGCAATATATATATATATATATATATATATATATATATATATATATATATATAAATAATTATAATTATCACTGCATGGGGGTTATCGTGTATTATTCTCTATGGTTACATACATACCCGTTTAACCTGTCAGATAAAAAGAAAATTATATGACATTATGCGAAGAATATAATGTATTGCTGTGGAGACGATGATCTTGGTGTAATTACATGGGTTTAGAACATAATTCTATAAATATATATTTCCTCGAAATAGAACAGCTATTCAGACGATGCTTACATAACAAATAATACTCTATGAATATGTTAAGCGACTTATTTATTAAGCTGCTGTGTATGTACTAATTTTGTATAGAGCATTACCGCGATATTAACTTGACTTTCTGAAAACATAGGGGCTGGATGGACAAACAGAAAGCATTATATGTCACTTTTAAAAGAAACAAACGTTTGTTCAGTGTATTTGCTCCAGTGGTGACTTCATGTGAAACGTACAAGATCACCAGAGTTCATTCCGGTTCATATTTGATTGCATTTACTTGTCCTTACAGATTCTTTGTTTGCAGAACTTTTTAAAGAGTTTTGTTGTTGGAGGTTACCGCCTTCATTTTGTAATGCTTACTTATCTATAAGCACTGTGTTTGCATTCTGGTTTCGGACTACGTGGCAGGGGCTTACACGCAATATTCCTGGCGTCAATCATGCAGGCTCGGTTTACCACTCTTGCGGGGCCTGGGTACATGTGTGTCATCCCCACTGCTGGGTCATAACACAGAGGAACCCCTGAAAGGCGCACTCCTTTGTGAGTAATACACGACTTTTGGGCTCAGTCTCCCCATTCAGGCTTCAGAGCGCTCATCGACTGAGATTTGAACTCACGACCTCCTGCCTTTGAGCTTTTTACTCTACCACAGAAGCCGGTTTGTCTGTAGAATTTTTAAAATGAACAACTTTCGACGCTCGCACTTAATATCAATATAATTAATACGGAGTTGGGTTTTTTGTAGACCACGGTTTACCTGCTTCCCTTCTGATTTGACTTTCCAAATTCGGCAGACGTATCGGTGGTGTGCTCTTCTAGGACAAGTTTGCTTTATTTTGCGGGATTATGCCCTATTAAGCTGAATAATTAATAATTTTAATATTTCCCCATTAGGTGCCCCTATATCTTTTGTGCTGCAAGGCCCTCCACGCCTGTGACACTTTTTCAGGAGGCGCCTCGGGGATTTTCACTGGCCTGTTAAGACCGTCACAAGAGCGCATGTCCTGCCTAAAAGGCATTTCCCTGCAATACGCGGTCACGCAGGTCCACTATAATCCCCATTGATCCCCCATATCTATCGTAACGCCTCTAAAGGATTTTTCTCTCTCGAAAGGAAGTAAAGGTAATCCAAAGACCACATTACTCCCCTTTCAATGCAAGAGCTTTTCAGTCTGGTTAACACTGGGCACTGAGTCCAGTGATGTGACCACCGTTTGACATTTTTTTTATGGGTTACAGATATGTTGGTTTTTATGCATTAAAAAAAATATCTTTCTATGATAACCATGGTTTCAAAAGTTCGACCCTGTCATGTATTTTATGAAGTTTTTTTTCAAAAAGAAGCCCCACAACTCTATTATCATTCGGGTTCGGTGGGGGGGGGGGGGGGGGGGAATCACAAATATTTGTTAAGGTCCGTTGTCTGTAGGGACGGTGAAACATGAAAAAAATATCACCAGTACATCTTTTAATTGATAACAAACTAGAATCTGTAGTCAGGGCGTACAGACCTCCACCAGAATCTCCTAAATATCAATCACGGTTTCATGTGTGAACACTGTCATGCTTCAGTGACACGAGTTCACCTTGCGAGTGGCAGAACAAACGGGGATAAAGGAATGGTCCTTATTATAATGGTTCATAAGAAGATATATATTGTGATGATTCTTATTACCTCCAAAATAAAATTGGCTATTGAAATGTCTTTACCCTAAGCCTCTACAAATGTTCAGCAAAACATTTTTCGCCTGTCACGCTTTTTCAGGAGGCGACCTGTAATCACCACTGAACCCCATTTCCATTGTTCCATTATATAGTGTAGGGGCATATGTAGCAAATTCATTCTGAGTAAATTTTGTTTGAAAAAATGTGACACCCCATGCATTTGTGTTCTTCATCTTTCTATGAAGCCTAAAAAACACAATTTTTTTATTCAGTTTTGACATGTTTTTTTTTTTCAGCTTGTATTAAAATGCTATTTAAAATGTTAAATTAATAAACTTGACCGAAACATCAACAAAGTAAGCAGGGACAAGAGGATAAGAAAGGTTCTTTTTATAATGTATTTACATACTAAACACAAAAACTTAGTTATCTGGTTTTGGATTGTCTAAAATTATTTTTTGTTTATATTAAACGTACCTATTTACATACCAAGTATATTTACTAAACACATATAGTGTTAAATGCTTTATACACATAGCTTGATCTTTTTCTCCTTAAAATACGATAGTATCTGCTAATACTTCATTCAAAACCGTTTGAGTACTCCTGTACACAAGTGGTTAGGTTAGCGAGATCAGTGGTACAAATGTAAACATAGCGCGCACGCCACCTGGCGGCCAAACCACGCTACTTTACAAATCAAGATTTTTTTTCAAGCATCCAAACAGTGTTTCTTTTTTTTTATCTTCCATATCATTTCTCCTTGTTTGGGAGTAGTGCACGTGCAAGATCAGGCCTCTAGTTATGGTCTACAGTCTTGTTATGCTACACAGACACACGTGGACTGTTGTGACTCACACACAGAACCATAACATTGAATGAAACAGGTTAATTGGAGATTGTAAGTCCGTGTACAGGGATGGTTTTGCAAAAAAAATGTTGTATTCAGCCTAACTAGTGAAGTAATGGCGTGGGATAACGCACATACTGATGCAAATGTTTATGTACCTCAACAGTTTTCATATATATATATATATATATATATATATATATATATATATATATATGAAATCAATCATACCGTGATGAGTGCAGCACGTTGAACGAAACTACGTAGTAGTAAAACTGTCTGAAAGAATTTGATTCGTCTATTTGTATAATTATATATATATATATATATATATATATATATATATATATATATATATATATATATATACATACATATATATATATATATATATATATATATATATAAGAGAGAGAGAGAGATATAAAGAGAGAGAGAGAGAGAGAGAGAGAGAGAGAGAGAGAGAGAGAGAGAGAGAGAATGATGACCTCTATGGCATTCATACACAATTGTATTTTCTTCCAAAATAATTTCAAATAAAATATTGTTTTACAAGACCCGTTTTAATATTTAATTTTAACATTTGCTAAATGAACATACAAATAATGATTTAATTATTCCTACTTTTTAACTGTTTATTATTTAGGTGTACGTCGGAGAGACCATTAAGCAGTAAGCTGGACGAGCAGTAAGATACACCAACTAAGTTCAGATTCTTTGAGAGTTAGTAATTTTTAAATTACTTGAAAATGTGCCACGTCAGAAAAGTTCAATGTACTTAAAAAGGAATTGATATGTGCTGTTAAAACAACCTTAATGTTGACTTCCTCTATACCGATCCAATATTATAATCCCAACAATTTTGTTATTGTTTTATTATCTTTATAAAAATTGTAACAAATTAATATGAAAAAAATGCAAAAACCTTTAATTACAATCAAGGCGTTTGTTTTTTTGTATAAGACACATGTCATTTTGTTATCTTGTGCACTAAATCAAAATTGTTCTTGATCACGATTTAAGAGTAACTAGCATTAGTTAAGCAGGTATAAAATGCTTTAGATTTTGTCAGGAGTTATTTGGTATAAACAGGATAAAAAAATTGGCTCCAATCAAAGATGTACATTCCGCCGCTGCATCTGACATACATTGCATTTAATGACAAACCAATTATATTTTATAAAATATAAGAATAGTTCTATTCTTCATTCTTCATTTCATAGTTTGCAATATATTCAGATAGTACAAGCTGGATGCTCATGGTCTACAGATCACTATTTTCATAAAAAAAGAATGTTGCACCGGTGATCTTGTTCGGACGGATGAAACGCCTATATTGCCATTGTGCCATCACAAGTCATTTAAGGATAATGAAAAAAAGCGACAAGAATTTAATAATAACAAGCATTTAACTTTACCATTGCTATATTTAAACTGTACCATTGGTTTTACCATAGTTTCTGTTAAGATATGTCCGTTTTTGTTATTGTGCTGGTTTCATATTCCCATAAATGTAAATTTTAAATTGGCCCACCTAACAAAATCATTAAAGGAAGGCCTTCAGAGGAGAGGGGGTAAAGATTGGATAGAAGAACATTTGTAAACATGTACTTTAACATTATGACTAATGATGACACTTTTTTTATGATCCGATATTTAATTTCAAGTTTGTTTCCTTCAACCGGACTTTTCTAAAACTTCTAAATTTTCTAAGGTCTCTTTGTTTTGTTTTGTTTTCAAAACACACTCCCTAATGAATTCTTCAGCAAAACATGCATTTCATTCAATGTTAATGTCATTCTACTGTTAAAGTCTGTGAATATTTGTCTGCTGTAAACTACCTGATGAGTACAGCTTACAAAAAATTATCAACGAACAGTGAAATAGCTACTCCACAGAAGGTATAATTGCTCCAAAAAGATATGCTATTGCCCGTACAAAGCTAAGGTTAAATGATCATAATAATAATAATAATTATTATTATTATTATTATTATTATTATAACTAGAATACGGGTAGTCGACAAGCGACTACGTGTATCCGCCTAAATCAGCGTGGAACGGGTTAAGTGAGGCATGGATTGAGTGGCAAGGGGAAATAGAGTGAAGTGTTGCATATTAGCATGGATGTCTGCAGCCAAATGGTGTATGTAGGTTGCGCCACCTGTCATAAAATCACGAGAGCTGTCGGGGATGTATAAACCTGCAAAATTTTAGGCAGATATGTCAAACCACTGCCGAGATATGAGTGATTTTATCCCATGGCAGACAAACAGACGGGAGCTGTGCAAAAATGGCTGCAGGTGGCGCCACCAGTTTTGCGTATGATAAAGAGCTATGTGAGATCTATACACATGCAAACTTTTGGCCCATTCGGTTAAACGGTTCCCGAGATATGAGCTTGGATGTCTGCAGCGTAAACGTGAATGTAGGTGGCGCCACCTGTCATAAAATCAGAAAAGCTATCCAGGATGTATACGCATGCCGAATTTCAGGTGAATTAGTCAAATCACTGCAGAGATATGAGTGATTTTAACCCAAGGCAGACGAACAGATGGACACTGTGCAAACATGGTTGCAGGTGGCACCACCATTTTTTGTGTATGTTATAAAGCTCTCCAAGGGCTACATATGTGCAAAAAAATTTTCCTGATCCGTCAAACGGTTCCCGAGATATGTGGGTTTATGTGTGGAAACAGACGCACAAACGGACGGAGAGCGCAGAGGAAAGGTCAGAGGTCAAAACAAAATCGGGGCGCAGCAGTTCACATGTGACCCGAACATAATCCCGGGTTTCGTAAAATTCCGCCCAGCGGTTACGGAGAAGTTCTCCGGACACCTACGCGGCGGCGGCGGCGGCGGCGGCGGCGTGCAGCTGAAAACATAGTATCCGCAAAACTCTGTTTTGGCGGATACAATTATTACTTTTATCATTATCTGGCACTAAATCCAGTCAAAGCTGTCCCTTTTGTCTGTTGTTTATTCTTTACAAAATAAGTATAAAAATAGTCATCCGCCTAAATCTTTTATAAATTATTTCTTGGATCATGACCAAAACATAAAAATACTCCTTAAATTGCTTAGGAACCTTTTGATACTTTGGATAAACTAACCGTAAGAGACGGGTTTCTACACCTTCACTATCAGCGAGCGGATAGTGATGTTTGTGATGTAATAATCGAACAATAGGAAGACGCAATAGCAAAATCATATAAAATGGAAGATTAACAGGGCCATTTTCATATGTTATGTATAAATGAAGCAAATATTCAGTCACTGGTTAAAACAAAGGAAAGAGGGGCCATACTGTGTACGATACAGGTTGCCTGAAATCAGCAAGTGGTCCGCCATATGTACATTGCACAAACTACCCCAGGGCACTTGTTGTCTCTATATGATTTTTAAAATGAACTTATCAATGACATTTAGTAGAACAATATACCGGTGGACATAGAACAGCTGATTAATTTTTCATAGCTATAGTCTGGGGGATCTTGATGCGGATCCATGTGTTGGCGGAGGTATGCGCTCTACGGGTGCACTCTAATAATGGAATAAATGTCTTAACGCAGTAGTTGTGTGTCTAGTTTAAGTTATTGTGGTGTAATATATCTTACTAATTATTCTGAGGTGTTTTGTTGCAAAATATCCCTCTGTAGTAAATATTTATATATATTGGCCCTCATTTTTTGCTCTCAAATCAAATTTTACCTGAAAAAATAACAAAACCACCATAGAAAAATTGGCACCAAATTTTTTTGTAAAGGTTAAGGTCTTAGGATCACAACAATGTGGGGTCTCCGCTTTTTACAGCGAAAATTTACTCGGTGACATATGCCCCCTCACTAATATCGCCTGTTAAGGAATTTTACTCTGCCAAAAGGAAGTAAAGATTTTAAATTCAAGCGCGGAATACATATTCACATATTCACTGTATAATACACAAGTCTCTTTCCAAAATATATTGTTTGGGTGATTTGGGTGGAATAGAATATTTTTCTATGTTGATATTTTGGGGGAGGGTGTTCCTGTAGAATTCTAGCAGAAGTAATCTTTATATCATATAAGTGAAACACATGACAGAAGTTCCTACAAAAACATAAGGATTAAAATATGCGTCGTTTAGTTCCTATCAGCTCATTACAAAAATATGCATCAGATAGAGCCGTGGATTTTCCACGGGAGCAGCTAGTATATATTAATATTCTGACTGCATGGAATCCCGCTGTCAATGTGTAAATGGTGCATGTAGAACTCTTCTACTCTGAAGATACCAGAGGAGATAAACTTATGTTTTAAATGGCTGTATTGATAAATTGTTAGCCCATTTATGATAAATGTGAAGTAAAGCTTAAAATAGCCATCGAACCCGACTTATTTTTGTATTAATTCATTTAAGTAAAGTATCTGACAGACCTTTCAGTTTGTCATAAATTCCTCATGTTTGCCTTATCTAGCTGTATAAATGAGGTTTTAATCGGCCTGTATATACACGTATAAGAGAGTTGCACCCCAGCCAAATCGGGTTCCATATAGGATGGCTTTAGTTATTTAAAGTAAAAAAGGAAACCAGCTGAAGGCCAGCTCATGTTGTATAACCAAGATGTCCATTTCTCGATGATTCCTCTTATCTGATATGCCAAAGTTGAAACATCCAGTCTTCTCATGCCTGTGCTCAGTCTTCAATCATTTTTTTAAATACGTGCTTGGCCAAATTATGGGCTATAAAAACCGTCATATACCCAATGTTTTCATCTTTCTTTTTATTAAAAAAAAATCTGTTTAAAATCTTAAAAAAATATCTATGAATTTATTAGTATACTGCCCAGAGTCGAGTATAAAAACCGTGTATAGGTATTTGTATAAGACTAACATGATAGCCTTCTTTGAGTCGTGACACTAATCTTACAGAGAACTTCATGCACTGCAATGGACATCCATCCTGTTGCAATGAATCAGCTCTAAGCAGTCGGTATCTTAACATTAAGTAAGAAATGACGAATTAACACAAAATAATACATGAGAATGTACAAACCAAGGTTTAAACCCATCCCTGTGGTAGCCGCGATCTTTTCCTGCTTATGGTGGGATCTCCAAACAGTCACATATACCCCGTACCGTGTTAGACATGTATGCGGTCAGACATTATGTAAACACGCTTTATTGTGTAAGATTTAAATATACTACTCCTGACTTATAATGGAATATTTTTCGCACATGATAGCTGTTGTTAGAGAGTACTCAGACATTTCTTACGGTTTGTCTGGTTTACTTTTAGTTTCAAGTTTATCGTATGGCTTTGTAAAAATATGAGAAAACATTTTTAAAATTGCATCGAGATTTACAGTGTGGTTATCGACATCACAGGGTATGTCAGTCTGACAGTCAGTCGACTGTCTTATGTTAGTACTTCAGTGGGTCAACATGCAGCTAAGTTGAGTGATACCTGTCTAATGCTCAGGTCCAAAACTTGCAAACTGTTTCGGTTCCTCTGTAAAGAAACTGGTAAATGAGACAGCAGATGATAAACTGTTTTATTTTATGAATTTACCCTGAGTAGAATACAGGTCCAGAGATCTCAGACAGGATTAAAAGGGTGAGGCCTACATTGGTGAGTTCTGCCGTTTGTTTGCTCAGGTTACAGATTCAGCTAACAGACAGACACAGACGACTTCCCGTTTCCTTACTAGACGCGACGTAAAAAAGATAATGCGGAGAGCAGAAAGGGTGGTTCTCAAGTTCATAAACACTGCCACGTGTCAAGTGTGGTTAATTTCTATCTAAATATTATAATGAGTGTCAGTGCTGGGTTCCCGCTCTTAGCCTAATATGTTAATAATCTGGTGGCTACGTCTGCTTCCATGCACTATTAATAGATACAGAACGAGGTATAGGCCCATAACGCGATATATATTTTGGTAACACCAGGCCCCTCCTTTGTGGGCCTTCCCTCCAACAATGCATGTTGTGTTTTAGAAACAAGAAAGACACCGCCCTAAAGTCACTCGGATGCCTGAATGAAAACCTTATCAGTTGATAAACATAAACATACGTCTATACACACACATATCAGTTTGGCACAACAACCGATAACCTCATTGCATGACCACGATCTGTAAGAAATTGGAGAAAAGTTTTTAGACTAGTGTTTTGTTGCCTGTTAACTGCCCCTTAGCCAGGCAAATGAAATCATATCAACTAAGTTATTCCTTAAAGATATTTATATTCGTCATCATACTGACCCAAATAGGTCATGCCGGCTTTCAAAATATCCCCTTTTGTCTCATTGCCGTTCATTAATTACACAGTGTATTAACCGCTTGGCAGTGACCTTTTGAGAGGTACACGCTGCTCCAGGGCCAATATAAAGGAATAATCAAAAATACCAATAAAATGTTTATGGAAAAAACTTGTATGTTATGAGCCATTCATAGTAACATTTTAAATTTAATTTTTACTCTCACAATATGCTGTGTTACAATACTGATGTATGTGCACGTCACCTGGTTACAGTTGTTACTTGTTCATTTCATCTCGGCGCGTTTGACCTCTGTGTGCCCATTACCACTCAAGTGGGTAGATACAGACGTGCCGGGCTTATGTAACTCGTATAAACTGGGCAGATTTTAAATTTAATTTTTACTCGCACAATATGCTGTGTTACAATACTGATGTATGTGCACGTCACCTGGTTACATTTTATTTGATACACTTGTCCTGGTGTTTGCTTGTTCATTTCATCTCGGCGCGTTTGACCTCTGTGTGCCCATTACCACTCAAGTGGGTAGATACAGACGTGCCGGGCTTATGTAACTCGTATAAACTGGGCACATTTTAAATTTAATTTTTACTCGCACAATATGCTGTGTTACAATACTGATGTATGTGCACGTCACCTGGTTACATTTTATTTGATACACTTGTCCTGGTGTTTGCTTGTTCATTTCATCTCGGCGCGTTTGACCTCTGTGTGCCCATTACCACTCAAGTGGGTTGATACATGCAGACGTGCCGGGCTTATGTAACTCGTATAAACTGGGCACATTTTAAATTAAATTTTTACTCGCACAATATGCTATGTTACAATAATGATGTATGTGCACGTCACCTGGTTACATTTTATTTGATACACTTGTCCATGTGTTTGCTTGTTCATTTCATCTCGGCGCGTTTGACCTCTGTGTGCCCATTACCACTCAAATGGGTATATACCGGGCTTATGTAACTTGTATTAACTGGGCAGTGATACGAACAAGGTATCCCGCGTCATATCGCGAGAAGTGAGGTTCCTGCTTCCGTGTGATAACATGGGTTTTTGTTTAACTGAAGATGATAAATTATTTCCATATACTGTAACTTTTATGATTTATTTAATGGCTTGACCTGTATCTATATTTTCATTAAAGGGCCCACGAGCAGGAGGTCTTCCAGAAGTACGTGCAGAGTAATGTACGGCGTCTGACACGTGACGAGGCCCTGGTGATGTTTCAGTTAGAGTATGGCCTGCATAACAAGTACGCCAACCTCATCTTTGACCACTTCGACGCCGACCAAAACGGCATGCTGAGCTTGTGGGAGTTTCACCACTTCTGCACGGTGGTCGGCCCAAGGTAATGATCTTTGATGATTGCTCAGTTCACTACTCAAAACGAACCTCTTAATTCCAGTAAAGCAGTGTGAGACTGTCGGGACTACTTTTCCCCAAGTGTCAACCTTTAAAATCAAATTTTGTGTTTTTAAATTTCAAGGAAACACCCTCTGTTTACATTTCAATTGGATTTGCTTACAATATATTTCTCATAAAGTCCTTACCACAAAAACACCTATGTTTATGTAATTTGCCTTTAAACAATTCTTGTCCAACATATTTCAACGGACTACATAACCCTCTTGCCACATTTATACTTACGTATTAATAAGCTCCAGTGCATAGTGGGAGGCAGATTTTGACGCCCAAAAGCCCTAACCAGGGGTGTTGTACTCTTCCAGGCGCGATTCCGGGAGGGGGGGGGGGGGGTTGGGTCGAAACCCTGCTCTCAACCAACAACCTTTTTTTAGACAAATCTAATTCTTATGCATGCCCGGGGGGGGGGGGGGGTTGAGACCTCCCCCCTGCTCTTAACCAACGACCTTATTTAAGACAATTTTTATGCATGACACCCGTTGACCACTTCGCAAAACATCCTAGATCCGCGCCTGACTTTTTGAGTCTGACTCTGGACAGTATGGGCTCAGTTTCTACCAGAGATCTAGACTGATACAAAGCTGTATTAACGCCCGATAAATGCTTATAAATGCCGATCTGATATTGCAAGACAGCAGACTAAAAGATGTCTCTCGAAAAGCAAACGGCTCATATTAAACGGTGAAATAGCTGAACGATCTGGTATTACATATCAGGCACTACATATATATCAGGCACGTATACATGTACATCCCATGCATAGTCACAGGTATTTTACATTGTGACTATCAGTGTTGCTAGAACAAAGTATGTCATAACGAATCATATGCAAAAAGACAATGCCCGAGGAACTTGAATATATGAACTGAACTTGTTCCCCTGTTTTCCGCAGGATCAAGGAAGTCACGGAAAGATTTGAAGAGATCGACAATAACAACGACGGCGCCTTGAGCCCAGAAGACGCATCCAAAGCGCTGGAGACCATGACAGAAGCAGATGGCAAACCACTGGAGGCGAAAGAATGGGAATTCTTCTTTAAAACAGCAGCACTCGAGAACGGCAAAGTTGATCTGGGACATTTCATTGATATGTTGGCAAGGCTCCGGCAGTATAAAAAACAGAAGGCGAAGAAATGAAATCTTGAACGTACCTTGAAAATTTTACTCTTTATCTGTATATATGTATTAAAATTACCCTGTTGTATTCATTTGAACTCAGACGTCATATATACGTGTGTGTACAAAGTCATGGATCAGAGTTCTACTTTTTCATGCAAAAGTTCAAAAGTAAAAAAGGAGTTCATGCAGATTTCGTGTAAAAGAATCATTAATTAACGCCAGGAACAATGGGGATGATTAGGAACCAATGCGTAGAATCCCTGTTGACAGTCTATATATGTTATTTATTACGTTTGTTAATAGAAACACGTGAAGGTGTATACATTTACATACTTTGGTCTTATTTGAAAGATTCGTCTTCCTGTGGACAATGTGAGGATGTGTTATATATTACTACAATAAACAGACAAAAAGGAGGACAATAGCTGTTCCTCCTGCATGTATTTGAATTTATTCAATAATGACTTGCCATTGTGTAACAGTTTCAGTCAGTGTTTATATTATAGGGGAATATAGCCTTGTTAATCTGTATAGGTTTGTCTTGTTACATGTGGCGTGTGAATATCGGGATGTTTTCTATCATACACGCCTACATATATCCAGTTATTTATATTTATGTTCGTACTGATTGCTTGTTGTAAATGGTACCGTAAACTTCAAAACATGTCTTTACTTATTTTTTTCAAGAACTTAGATTTCTGTACGACGTAACACTAAGACCCACTACTGGGCCTGAAGTCATATTAGAAACTTTTAATTAAAACTGTACACCTGTCGTTGTATCGGGGCATTCGTGTCGCCAAGCGATGTTTTCACTTTATATGGGTTATTTCACACGGTGTTTCACTTTATATGGCTTATATCACGCGGTATTTCACTTTATATGGCTTATATCACGCGGTATTTCACTTTTTGACTCAGCCATGCAGGAGGATATGCTTTCATCCCCATCCGCATGTGTGTGTCTTCCTTCACATGAAATGTTCATGGGCCAATGAAGATTTGATTAGATATTGGTGAGGATGTGGATTTGATTAGATATTGGTGAGGATGTGGATTTGATTAGATATTGGTGAGGATGCGGTTCATGATACGGATTCAGGAACGTCATCAAGGAATAGTTAAACTGTAGTCACTTATGCACGAATGAACCTGGCACTATGGGCCGAATAAGTGAATGCAAACACGGGTTAGAGACTATCCAACAATCGGGACCCCCATGTCATGACCGAGGCTTGTATTTCTAAGAATACATATTTATAGGTAATCGATAATTCGTGATAATCATTTTTAGCTCAGCAATCGTTTTTTGCGGCGGGTAAAAATTACTCATATCTCAGGAATGGTTAAATGTATTGGCCTGAAATGAGGCATGTCTATCCATCTTGGAAACTTCTTCGTAGAAATGACAGGGGGTGCCATCTGTAATCACGTATTCGTAGAATACATCCATGCATTTATCTCAAGAGTGTTATGACGAATCCAGCTTAAATTTTGCAAGTCCATAAATCTTCGATACTTTAATATCGTACACAAACCTGATGGCGCCACCTACATTGTTTATGCGTAGGGTCCATTCATAAATTTGTTTCGGGTGAATATTGAACTTATCTCAGGAGTGGATGGATGTATAAGGTTGCAGTTTGGCATGTTTATCCGTCTTGGATAGTTTTGTTGTAAACCAGACAGTTCGCACCACCTACTGTTACGTTTTCGTAGCATACATGGATGACCTTTCCCCAGGAGTGGTTTGGTGTATCGGCATGAAATTTGCTTGTTGAACATTTCTCGCACACATAACTGGCGGCCTCACTTATAATGACGTATTTGTAGAATACATTCATGTTATTATCTCAGGAGTGGCTTAATGTATCATAATGTCCATAGATTTCGGAATGGTTTATATTGTAAACAAGACGGGTGGCGCCACATACAATCGATTTTATCTGGCACGTTTTCAGAAAAATCATAAATATGCAAGGAGTCGTTAAATGTAAAGGTCTGACATTTTGTATGCCCATCCAACTTCGGTAGCTTTCTTATTCATAGGACAGGTGGCGCCACCTATAATCATGTGTTCGTAAAATACATTTAATTTATCTGAGGATTGGTCTTACGTATCGGCGCTACAGTTTGCATGTCCATAGATCTAGGCTCCAATTATCTTGAACGCATAGCTGGTGGGAGCCACTTACAATAACCTTTTTAGTTCCATCCATCCGACCATCTTAGGATACAAATATCGAGAGCTGTCACGTCAGGTGAAAATACATCCCGCACTTTATCCCGCAAGCTTTTAGCCGCAACAACACCCGAGGACACTAGGGCGATTATAATCATGTGGGAATAAATATTCCGGTAAAATCCTGACCGACCGTGTTATTTTATAACTCTTACAAAATTCTAATCATTAATGTATTGCTAAATGTTAGCCTACACACATACACACACACTGATTCAGGTCGTGTATGATAACAAAACAAGATGAAATATTTTTTAATGATAACTTAACCTTTTTTATTTCACTTTTGTTGAATTATTCCTTTACCTGTCAACTAAATAAAACGGAGACCTAGCTTGGTTCTGCTTTTCACACGTTGGTGTTCTCATATGCAAAATATTTGTCCTGGTAAATTGAAAAAGAGATTATTGTGAACGTGAAAGTCCGTAATTAGGGCACATATATGCAGCACGAATGCGCAATATGGGAGTACATCTTCAGTAAATTTTTCAATCGCTTGATTGCTTCTTGAGACAATATACGTGAATGAAATGCTAAGATCACTGCCTTGTGGACATATTGGATTTGTTATTGTTTTCAAATTCGATAACGCACATCCTCTTACATGTGTCAATCCTAGGTAAATTTTCACGGCAACTGCTTAAACATTTCTTAATATATAATGCGCCAGAAAGTTGACGAACGACCGGAGAGACTCGCGAAAAATAGGAGAAGGACGATAGTGTAGGGCGGAATTGCCAGTTCAAGGTGGGTCTTCCATTTTTATTCCATATGTCAAATGCTTTTTAATTTACAATCTTATCATGACTATGCGTTCATTTTAAAATGTCCGTCTATGACGGGACGTATTATAGTATACCCACGGTTCTTCCGTTAAGTGTCGGCGAGATAACTAACCAGGGCTTTACTGCATTTTTACGAAACTCGCCTGAACTACTTGTAAATAGATTGTTGCGAAAGAGTTCGTTCATTTATAGGCGAAGTCTACGTATTTTTAATAAGGTCAGAGGTCACCAGGTTACTTTGTGATGTCGTAGCGATAACTTACCGAGAACATAATGCCTTTTGAGGAAATAATCAGAAATATTAACCCATACAATGTCTCAACAAAGTTCGATTCCTGGCAAAATACACGCATACTGAATTGAGTCAGAGGTCATCATTTTGGTGTTGTCATTGCTAACCAAAAATCTGATCGATTTCCATAAATATTTACCAGTAGGGTTTTCACCTGAATTCAATTCTTGGCAACATATATTTAACGTTGTAAGCGGCCACAAGAAAACGACACAAACCTGTTATGCTCTAATTGCAGTGCTCTTGTTGAAGCAAGCCTTTGATTTGTTCTTGGTGCAGTGTTTACAAAGTATTCGTTCTGATCAATCTACCCCCTCTCACACAAATGTACGAATTTTTGGTCCAACTGCTTTCAACATGTTTATAATACACGCTTGTCTTCTATTATGGTAGAAGTTCCTTACTGTCACAACTGCGTTTGTAAGGACCAGAGTTACGAGATTGTTTTCCGGGACACTGAACAATGGATGAGCATCCGGGAGAGACGCCCTCTGCCGGCAGATTTATAAACCTAGTTAGTAGCTGTAGGTCAGTCTAGCAGCTTGGTGAGACTAAGGTAGGCCCCCTACGTGAAAATTTGGAGTACCAAAAATTCTGAACCTCAAATGAAAGCAGGGTGTGCATGCGTGCTTGGCTAACCAGATGATGAGCAGTGGATGTCGGACTTGGCTACGGACCTGCATAACTGCCTGTCACAAATGTAGAACAAGGAACAATGTGAAAAGCACATGGTCAATGCCAGCCGAATAATACAACGAATTAAACTTTTTTTATGAATAAACGCGAAATTTAAATTAAGTAATATCAATTTCAACGCCTGGGTCCAGAGAGTTAGGAATAAAAAAAAAGAATCAAATGGTTTGCCCTTATCAGAATAAAGATGTAATGATTTTGGCCGTTTTCTGTGGGGAAGGTGCATGGGTGGGTATATTTCTACGGCCAGCGTGCTTTTCTGTGTACGCGATTTGTCATGCGTTTGGCGCGGATGCCGCAAAAGGGAAATTAAACATGTAATTCATATGCCAAACTATTTCAGTGTGTTCGCGCAGCAGCGTGCACGTCAGAGCTGTATTTCTGCCTTAGCCGGGCGGCAAATACTGTCAAAATGACACCAAAATAGGTTTAGAGTATCCCTGAAAGGTGTTTAACTCGCGGCAAAATTATACAAAACGCTTTAATGGGAAAGGGTTAGCCCCGACAAACATACATATATCGAAAAGCAGATTAAAGGGATTTTAAGCGTTTGTGGCGGGCATTCATGAAAAAAAATCGAGCGCTGCAAATAGTGCTTTATACGCCCGTTGACTATCCCCCCCCGACCTCATAAAACATGGGTCAATTTTGCAGAGTATTTAATTCAGATGAAAAATATTTGTTTATATTCATGAAATCCATAAGATTTTCAGTAAGTTAACTCATGAGGCCCCCTAAAAAAAGTCTGGTAACCTCTGTATCAGATCATTTCCCCCCCCCCCCCCGGCCTTAACCCGCTCCCCTTTTTTTCTCCAGGCCTGGGGAGTCTTCCTGGGTTCGACCCCCCCCCCCCCCCCCCCCAAATCCTGGATCAGCCCATGCTCTGACTTCATTACATAAGCATGATTTTCAATCAACGGAGTTAAAAATCAACCGAAGCCCTGGTAAATGATCCAGGCGAGACAACGGGTGGACGGTTCATTAGTATATATACCATAAAACTTCAGTTATAGACGGGCGTATGAAAGTCTGAGCCGAGGGAAAAATATAATGCTAAAATCTTTGAAAGATATATTATTTATATTTATAATTTATAGTTATTTTACACTACCTTTTTTTTCTTTTTACATTTTTATCACACGCGAGAGAGAGCTGTTACATATGGTCTGTCTGGAAGAAGATTTGGGAACCATATTCTGATGACTGTCAAAAGTGTTAAAAAGGTTAAAACAATTTATTTGCTTTCCTTTAATAATTAAATACAATGCAAGTGATAATATAATACATAGTATACATGTTGAAATAAGACATGAAACGAAGAATGAAATTCAGCAAAATAAAAAAATATGCAAAACTCAAAATGTGCATAGCATAGTTACATTGATATTATTTTGCCCTCACTGTTGCATTCTGAGACTGTAAATTACAACTAAAATTACAATTCCTGGTTAAACCTGTAACCCAGCCATAATCAGAGGGGAATTAAAAATGTAACCCAGAATGGGGGCTATTTAAAGTACTCACCACTGAGTTGAGCATATCTGATTTGCTGAGAATTAATTGTTCAGTATTCATTTTATGAAAAGTTACAACTTACTGTACACCTTTTCGGTTACAACAAGAAAAATCATGGTTAAAACCATTATCTGCCACACATTTTGTTATCGTAAAAATAAAAAGTTGACTAAGCAAGACAGGATTATTGCTATGATGTGAGAGATCTGTTATGCCCCTCTGCATGACTATACAAGAGAAATTCTTTCAATGAATTAATTTCAAATAATAGCAGAATAAGCATAGTGTATAATGCTATCAATGTCCTGGGCTTGACAAAAGTTTATTGGTTCATCTAAATAAGAATAAACAAAGCTTTGGGGGATCCAAGATACTTAATGAACAATTTTTTTTACACATTTTTTATTGATTATAACCACCCCTCAGTATGAAATTAACATTTCAAATACATTTACATGCTTAATCTGATATACTGTTCAACCTTTACCTGTGACAATTTTGACTCGCTTTTGGTAAAAATTGCATGATCTTGAAACTTGCAGAATTCAAAGCATATTAATAAAGCATATTAATTTTTAAATATATGTAGACAACTATCCATTATTCAAGCTGAATGAAGTCTCCAACATGGTAGACTTCACACAAATTATCCTGCTATTGTATATCAGTATATGTATTTATATAACCAAAATCTGCAGGTCAGATTTTTATCAAGTCTTTCTATCAAATATGAATTCTGTACACGAAAAAGTGCATGTGCAAGACCATTTCCATACAGCCTGGGGACAATTTGCAAATAAAAGTTGCAATGAAGTCTTACATAAGAGTAATATGAAAGGTAGTCTTCAAGAAAACTTGTGGTATTTTTGACAACCTATGTACTTTACAACTTGAGATATTAAGTACATATCATCTTCATATTAACCTCTGGCTGTCACGAGATATTATCTCACAATATGACACATATTAAGACACTTTGGTGTATGACTAAACATGCGAGGTTCATTATAGTTTATAGTATTCAAACTATGTTCTTGATGATGTTCTTGTTTACAAAAAAAAAATATCCAAATTTCTAATGAAATTTAATTCAATTCATAAGTAGGTTTCATTATGGATATAGATCTAAAGCTTTTCACCGTACCTGTAGCCCTGAAAGACTTAATTTCATGTCAGATATATTTGCTTTTCATTGGATGGTCAAACATGATCAATATCAATGTAAGAATATTACCATACTGATAGGACACTTGACTTGCTATTGCAAGTCACAGCCCTATTAATACACATTGTAGTAAATATACAGTAGCACAGATTAACACACTGCTACTTTTCTCCAATCTCCTGCTGAAAAAAAAAATCAAAAAAATATATATATGATTAAAAAGGCACTGACCTGGTGGTCAGAATTAGAACCAGAGAAGTATGGTGCTAGCAAACACAGAAGCTTGGCCCAGTTATCAGAGTACACAAGATTACATAATTATGCCTTATACAATTTTTTCTTTGTGCATGCCTCCTTGAATGGTGATGATCGTATCTTACAAATGGTATAAAAATGATTTATGATGAGTGAAAGCTCGAGCTGATCTTATAAAAATAATTTCAAGAAGAAAAGTTTTCTTCAACTTGTTCATAGAACAGAATGGAATCTTCTGCTACCCTTGTACATATAACAGTCTCCCATATCCATGTTGCTTCTTACACGCATCTGACAGACATATACTGAGGTAGCAACAAAGTAGCGTTTGTCAGTTCTCCAGCCACCAGCTACCTGGTCACAGCAGGTTATGATGTATCATCTTTTAAGAAACCGAGGTTACATATCCATGCTGATATCCCACAGAGAAAACAGTTAACATATTCATGCCCCTACGAGCTCCACAGTCGGAGACTGCTGAACGTCAGTGACCAGTTTCCTTGGAAACAAAGAGTAATCCATGTATTCAGTGAATAAGTGAGTACTGCCATCAGACATAATCAAGCTATATGGTCTTATTTCTCTAAGCTTGAGCCTTGTCATATTTTACTGGATTCCTTTCCCTATTCCTTGAACACTGGCTAGATATTACTTAGGTGTCCCTCTCTGGGGACATTTGAGGTGGTACTGAGATTGCATACATACATATCTGATAATGATGAACATTCTAGTCTATATCACTCATGCTCTTAGTTACAGTGTCTTTCTCCACTAGGACCTAGGACCTGCTGCTAGGACCTTGGAGTTGGTGGTTCTGTTGCGTTTGCTTTGACCCATGGATGCTCTAGTACACCATCCAGGGGCAATCTCATTTTTGGATCATGACGAAGCAACTGGAATAAAAATCATATAAAACTTTTAAAATATGTATGGCAAACAGGTCATGGAGCTAACCAGTATAGCTTAATATCACAACCAAGAGGAGATAAAAAAAGTTACTGTAACAAATGCAGACGAAAAAACAGATTTTACCGAGGAAAATCAATGTTGAACTTAATTGATGATTGTTCTTAAGAACAAACCCAAGTTCTTCAGTCTGCATGGTGACAATGACCAAGTTTTAACTTACAAACTTTTGGATTCAATACAAACCATATTTACTCAGCTCAAAATGTGATGAATGCAAATATTTCCAGCAACAAAGAAAATATAGGTTGCATCACAAACCATTCTGATATACATGTACCAGTATTCATCTAACATTTATAAGGATTAAAAGTCTATCTATAAACAGTCATTAAGAAACTGATACTGATGTGTAAATTTACTTAAAAGATTACCAGTTTCACCAATGTTAGGGATACTTTCAAGAAATCATGCACTCTCTATGAAACACTGTTGCCATGTTCAGGGATCAACATTTACCATTGTCCAACTGCCCAGGGCAAGTGACTGAGGTTTTCAGGCAGGTGAAAACCCTAGTGGCCTGATCAATAGCCCTGGCATGATGAGGGTCCAACAATCAAATTTTACATTGAAGAGAAATTGTTTATGCATATGACCAGTGTCAATATCGTCAACTTTTTTCATATTTTAAATTACACATCACAGTTTTACTCCAATTTTTAGCATCAATAATTGGTTTCTGTCTTACTAATTGCCAGAGTATGGGATTGATTCACTGGAAGGTATTTTTTTTTTCAATATGAAATCTGGGACTCTGTCTCTCTAAATATCTATCAGCAGCCCTTGGTTGAACAGACTATAAACGGTAGGGAAAAACTTTTGAATTTGACAAGTGTTACTGAATTAATACTGTAATGGAAAAAATATTTGGCAGGTGACAGATTCATTTGAGCAGGTGCATCGACTAGCTGCCGGACTTTCAAAAAACCATACAAATATCAAAGCACTGTGTCTGTATTACACCGATATACCAAGTTGACATGATCACTAATACACACCTTGGAAATCAGATCTTTTCCTCCTTCGGAGACGAAGCTGGGGAACCTCAAGTCCACCTTGGTGATGCGTCTGTAGGTTTCTGAATGTAACTCCTCCTCAAATGGAGGCTTACCCACCAGGAATTCATAACACAGGATCCCCAGACTCCACAAGTCCACCTTCTCGTCGTGGGTCTTACCCTCAATCATCTCCGGCGGCAAGTAATCTAACGTACCACAGAGTGTGGCTCTCCTGGAAAAAAGGTGAATTCATCCAATTAAACATGAAAACCAGTCTTACAAATATCAACGCATTAATACAACTTGGTGAACAATGTAAGCCTTCATACAGACCTCTGGTACTTCCAAATCACTTATTACAAAGAAAATGCCTTACACACAAAAACCTACACACTTCAAACTAAACGTCCATATGGAACAATCTTAATGCCTTACATGATCCAGTGAATTTAATCTCAGGTTTGTCCATTATCTATAGGTCAATGAACAGATTCAATGCAGCAACTTAATTTTTTCCACAAAAATCTTACAGAGAAATGAGAGAAGAATGGGGAAGGAGTGCTAATGCTGGCATGTAAATTGTATTAACATTCTGAGCCTGAAGATAATGTATATGGGTCGACAAACCCTTGAATTCTGGAGAGAATGAAATAAAACTTGTAAATTAACTGCTTTAGTGCAAGGCCTTAATTTCAATACTTGGTAGCAGGCCTTGAACAAAGTTCAGACATGCTTGGTAGGATGTTTTCTATTACTAGTAGACCATAATACACATGAATGGAAAAATATAGATAACACATCCTCCCTGGCTCTCAAGTTATTTTCCAGCTTACATACCAGCTGAGTGACCTGGTTACATATTTTTCTTTTATATTTGAGCATTTTGACTGTGGTAATACAGCACACTTCAAGAAACTTCACACCATCTTGCCAAGGCGAGAACTGTACAACTCAACGACTAGGGCTTTGAGCAGACCTCCTGGTGTCTTGCTATCACATTTATCCCACAAACAAGTGCACGCCAGTTCATAATGTATTCCCTTGTGTCAAGGATGTGCTTACGCAACAAGTGACTCGCATCAGGCATCACTCCAAATCAACATGGCACATACTGCAGTCTGAGATGGAAATGGACATTACAGGCATTTATTTAAAGAACATTTATTTTTGCCTCAGAACTTTAATCCATAAATGTTGACATTTTTTTCAATAATAAATTTCTCCCATCATTGATGGCAACAATATAAGAAAAACCTTCAGTTGTGAACCTCTAACAAACAAGCAAATTCAATGACTTTATGTCCCAAACTGGCAACACCTGTTGGTGAATAGTGAAACTAAAACTAAATTAAAATGTGTTGAATCATATGAAAAATGCTGTATCATATTGAATTGTTATCTCGTAAGAAAAACACTCCGAAACCAATCCCAACCAAGGTATACATGAGAGCAATCAGGGACCAAAATCTGAATAAAATCTGATAATATTTAGGAAAATTATTGCACAGAAACGATTAAAATAAATGCCCTCGATTCCGAGGAAGCAGGGGACAATAAATTAATACGAAAATCTAACCAAAATAAGAACACTCAGTGTCAGGCTTAACCAATATCAGGCAGTATGTCACCTGAAACTGTGATTTTCAAGACTTTACAAGTAAAAAAAAATTGTCAACTTCTCACACAACCAACTGGACATGGGAAGAGTCTGTCACTCTCTGGCATCCTCCCAACTTCTACACACTAAAGTTATGATTAACATGTACAAACTTACCTTGATGATGGAGCATGAACAGACCAACCAAAGTCAGCGATCTTCAGCTCTCCCTTCAGGCCAAGCAGCAAGTTCTCAGGTTTAATGTCCCTGTGAATCACTTTCTTTGAGTGGCAATACTTCAGAGCATCAGCCATTTGTCGCATGTACTGAAAGTTACAATACAGCCTACGTTAAGAATAAACCCTGGAAGTCACAATACAGTATGAACATGTTACTACCATATACAGCAAACATGTTACCCATAAATCCCAAAACCAGCACACATGTTACCCTTTAACCCTGAAGGTTACTATGCAGTTTACATATTACCCATAAACCCTGGAAGTCAATACAGCATATATGTATGTTACTCATAAAACCTTAAGCTACTATACAGCACACTTTACTTCTCAACTACTTAACAAATAAATCCCTAACAGTCACAATACAGGATCAATGTTTCACAACAATTGTGTAACTAACAACTATCTTAAATCTAGCCTTTCCTATGGAAAATGTGAAGTTGTAAAAAATTCCTATCATATAAACATCTTTCTTCTCTGGTCTGTAAAATCAGAAAATTATCTTTGAAAAAATGCATAACACTCCATACAAAATCTTTAATACATAAAACAAAATCACAACTTAATAAACTAAACTGCCTATCTAAATTTTACAAAAACTTGGTGGATACTCAGTGATGTAAACTGAACCATGAAAACTGCCTAGCCACATGTTAATACTATTTTCTTACTGTGGCAGCTCGTTGATCATTGAAGCGCACACATTTCTGTAGTTCTTTGTACAACTCTCCTCGTGGGGCGTACTCCAGGATCAGGTATATCCTTGTCTCATCGTAGAAATACCCAAATAACCGCAAAATATTGGGATGCCTGAAAATAGATAATTCAATAGATCTCATTCTAAGATACGGCAAGTTTAGGAATAGCCACACATTTGATGCTTCCTTTTAAGGATTATCCATCTAACAGTGCAAGGCTTAATGCTTAAAACTGACTGCAAACAACAGAGAAAGATTGTGTTTTAATGTACATTATGGTCACTTTTAAGTACTTTTTCCGTGGTAGCGGCTATTAAAGGAAATCAATTAGGAACATTTCATGCAGGGCCTGAACATTCTAATATTTAAACAAGTGACCCATGGGTCATGACCCTCGGCTGACTAGTGTGACCTTGTGTCCTAACACTAAAACAGGCCCTTCACATTCTTATGTACTTGATTCTAATTATTTTTCAAACTATCCAGGACAGGTTTATCAGTCTGGTAAAAGCACATTACTTGACAGTCCAGTGTAAAATGTGGTTGCTGAGACACCGCAGTGACATGATATATTTGTCTATCAAACAATGGCCATTAAGCTAGCCAAAAAATATTAAATAGAAGGTTATGAAACTAAGTTCTATAGTAGGACAAAGCTATGCCTAGGTCTCCAAGCTAGCTGCCCAGCAGCCATGTTGTATTTAATAAGGACACACACGCAGGACCAATCACCATGGATGTAGAAAACGGAGAAAGAAGCCATATGGTTTTTTAAATGATGAGAGGAAATCAGAGGTTGCTGCCTGGTAAAAGTCTGAAACTTGATAGCCCAGTTCTCCCATAGAGATCAGTCACAACAAAGCACAGCAATGGCTTGGACAGTTCTTCAGATGCGAAATAATGGAAATCTGACATTGCTGCATGAAGGCATACCAGATTTCAAATGGGTTTTGAATCTGATACTTCACTTGTTCTTACAGAGACCAATCTTTAGGTAAAATTTCATAGCAACAGCTGGAATAGTTCTTGACTGACATTACAACTGAAGTTTTACAGCCTGTCAACCAGGCATCAGTGTGCAGAAAAGATTTCAAAACAATCAAGGTCTGCAGATCTGTCGGGATCTTAAACTTTGACAGATCAATTAATTTAAGAAATATGAACTCATTCAATCAGGCCAAGTCAGTGTACCAGTAACAGCATTACTCACAAATATGACAACTATCACTCTAAAGGTCTGCTATGCTGAAATGCAACAACAAGAAACCTGTGGTTAAGCTATTACTTTCTAAGCACAAAATTAAAGCACAGGCTCATACAAATATTTACCTTAAATGTGACTGTATTTCAACCTCTCGTCGTAGTTGATGTTCTACACTGGATTTTTGAAGCTGTGACTTGAATAAAACCTGCAACATGTGAATGCTTTAGAATTAAGTCATCAGTTACTAAATGGGCAGATGTTAATATATCAGGCTGTGCAATAATCCTCTTCTCCTATTTTTTATGTCTTAGTCCTATTTCACACTTTTATGATTGAAGTATCTACTGGTTTCTCTTGTTCTGTTTTGCTATGTAACATAATTTGAATATGACCACAGTGAACTTGTGTGATTCTAAATGAAATATTGTGCAGTTAGGTGCACCCTATGATTACCAATACCATACCATACAAATAGGTACCTGTTTCATTACAATACAGTATACATGTATATCTGTATACCACTTAATCTCATATAGATAGCTTTAGGTATAAGATATATGGTTAAGCAAGAAATGCCTGTAAAAAGCACCATAAAACACTTAATATCACTTTCTTTCCATCAAGACTACCTGGTATCCTTTCCTTGATTGTCCTAATGCTTTCATCATTTTTGTAGAAAATCTATTCCTAAGTTTGTTCTACTTTTTTTAAGGGTGAGATATACCAAAAAATAATACAGCCTATATTATTAAGTATTATCATCAATCTAAAAGCCATCTTACACTAAAATAAGACTATGCTTTTCCTAATCAATGAAAAGTGATGGCCACACATACCTTAAGTGCTACAATATATTTACTGCTTTTCTCACGGGCCAAGTAAACATTTCCAAACTTCCCTTTTCCAAGAGGACGTCCAATGTCGAACTTGTCAAGAGACCATTTTTTAAACCTGGAAGCATAAAACACTTTTTTTAGACTTGGGCATGCAAACATAAGTGACGGAATAGTGACAAAATTTAATTATATTAGTGTAAAACTGGAGTTTTATCACAAAATTAATAGGAAAAATGTACCCTCCACATGCAGCTTTTATATACTGTAGCCTTATCTGGCTGATTTGTATAGCAAGATTTTCTGGGTTAAAACACAAGGGTGCGCAGAGAGCAAAGTTACTGTAATCAGACCAATGAGAGCGTGTTATGGCATTGTGCATCCAACTCCAAATTTCACACATGCAACATCTAATTTTGTTGGTCTGATAACACCAATTCTGGAACAGGACAAGAGCAGGTGTCCTGATGCATGTGACAAATGACCCCGACTGCCATTAATGGGTCTGATGTTGTAAAATGTAGACTGAATACACATTTTTTAAATAATTCTATCTCTTAAGGTGTAAATTAATACTGATTAACCTTGTTGATGATTACCCCACATTTATATTTTTCCCCTTGAGATGTAAATAATACAATGTTTGATAGCAAAAAAACAAGGGGAAATGGGGGAATGAAATAAGACTACAGTCACAATAAACAAACTGGAAACTCTGCTCTTACATTTTTGTATCTCCATCTTGTAATTCTTGACCACAGGTTTGTTGGTTTGCAGGTTTGCATGGCCCATCTGTGTTTCCTGACAACAGGCGTGGCTGAGCCGATGATTTTGCAGCAGGCTGGACAGTTCGTAAAACCCTCTCTGCGTGGTTACGCACACTGCTGTTGCTCATTGTAGCTAAGAAAGTACAGAGAATGGATGAGCTGAGTTGGCAGAAGTTTTATCAAAGTATAAGGTAAGTATTAGAACACTCAAAATATGGAAACCCTAAATGACTACAGCACTAACATATTGGTCAGCCTTGTATGGCTTTTCCCAATGTCTTCCTGCAACACCCTGCTTAATTTAGCAAATAAAAGAATTAAAATCTGAAAATGGAGAACTAATCAACTTACAACTTACAAAGTTATGTATGAACTGATTCTGTGCTTGACTTGACATGCAGCAATATTGCAGCCTTGGCTGAAATCTGCTTCAAATGACTCAACAAAAGTAGAAATTTTGATATTCAGTGTCTTCAGTAAATTAGGTTAAGGAAAAAGGGTTTGGAAAATGTTTCTGTCCACATATTACATATCTTAAGCCATTTAATATCAAACAACAAATTAGGCTCATACTTTGTAATGATAATCTATCCAACCCCAAAGACAAATGATCTGACCACCACTGCCCATATGCTTCACCCTTTTAACCTACCAGGTAATTATGATAAATTCATGAGCTCCCAAATGCTTCTACACACAAGGCCTTCCAAGCCCATGGTTGTGAAGCTGTTTACAAGACAATAGTGACATCACAAAGGCTGATGACTTTTGATGTTGCATTAACTGAAGTCATCAAATGGAATGAATATATTGCATTCATTGTGAAGTGTCTTGCCATATTTTGGATTATTTATCTCATATGAATTTGTGCCAGGTAAGAGATTATTATTCATTTGGCAGTCAACAGAAAAGCTCCTGCAACCTTTGGCCTAGAATTTTTATATGGTCTCATTTATATAAAAAATATCCTGGGTAACATGCCGACATGGGTACAGACTTCCTCACAGATGCTGTTCCTCTTCTGCTAACAGCTGTAGACTGGCCATGTCCATGAAACAGTTATGACTTAGTTGCTGCTTCTGACAGAGAAATTAAACATTCCCGCATTGTATCACAATTAGTATTGGTACCGCCATCTTGCGGCAACTCATATAACTAATTTACCACTTTGTGACCCTCTTATTTCAAGGACTGATTATCTTGGCCGGTTCCCGGACGGTCAGCGCCAAACATCACCGCCTCTTTAGACTAAGGTCTTTTCCAGTGACGTCATTAGTCGTCTTTCCCAGAATCTTTTTCACAAACAACATGGTTCATTCAGTCATCGCCTACTTGGGGCTTCCAATTGGCTACTAATATTCCCATTTAATTTGTCTTAATATTTTAGGCCGTTGCTTATGTTGAGTTCCGCAAGACTTTAAAACACTATAACCCTCAGCCTCAGTGTTAACGTTTATGGGACTACCACTCTTGACAGTAGGCAAACAAACTCTGGCTCAGCCAATCAGCGCAAGATATTCAGGTGCACACACGACAAGCACAGTCAAAATGTACCGGCTGACTCAATCACGATTCACGAGTCATTGCTCTTATCATCTCAGTTGAGGGAATTTTACTGAACCTGTTGGTACAAGATTGTTGTGATAGTGTCGACAATATGCACTTACAATTGGCCCATGTACCGTAATATTTGTTCAGCAGAGATGTATCATTGGACACAAAGGTCCATGTATGGAATACCTGAATACATGATTTCAGTGCGAATGTTACCAAGCAGGTCGAGCTGAGGGACCGCTGTTGGCGTTCTCATAGTAACGATGATACTCGCGTTAGGCGGCACAGCCCGATATGCAATTAAGTCTATTGGTACATGGAATTAGGGCTGAAAGGAGTACACGAGTCTGGGTAATACTTACCGAGTACTCGAGTCCAAGATTTGGACTCAAGTACTCTTGTATGTACATGCATATATGTATTTTACTGCAAATTTTAGGACAGTCTGTAGGATTATTTATCCATTGTCATAGCCTGGTGTAGGGCTCTAAACATATGCTAGTCAAATTAACCGAGGTCTTGTTATGACATATATCTATTCCTTCGTTGCGATAAAAAGTTAAGCCGTCACTAAGTCCAATTTATGCATATTTTGCATTGGTAAACAGATGTTCGTTTTATCTTCACAGCGTTGCCATGGTAACAAGTACTCGAGTCTGAGTAGGGTAATGCCTCTCGGGTACTCGAGCCCAAAATTTTGTACCTGTTTTCAGCCCTACATGGAATTATGTTTTATTTTAAGCATTTTATTAGTAAACGCAAATACAAAAGCCCAGGCAGGGCTAGGTACCCTGAAACAGGCATTGTTTTGATTAGTCATGCATGGTAAGCTGACAAAACCAAAAGTGTCTGATATCTGGGCCCCCACCCCCTCGTTATTCTATATGGCTATAATTTTCTTAGTTTAAATAAAGTAAATAAATGATCATGGTCCCCCTTACCACTAAACACCCACTTAACTTCATATCTGACGCCAAAACATAACACCAATTGATAAATCATCATCTGATGAATACATCTCTGCACTATTGTGTCATAAATTTATGTCATAAAGATAAGTGTTTCGTGCTGTGGTTGGTTCACCGACTGACACTGCAGCCACTTATGCCAGCTATGACACTGCCCCCTAGTGGCCCAATCAAGCAGAGCACTTGTCAGTTGTACAAAACACTATTGCTTTATTTTATTTTAAAAAATAGTGGCACAATTCCTCCTTGGGTTGGGTTAATCACCAGATCACCTGATTTGACCAAATCTGACAGGATCTGACCAAATTTGACTGGATTTTAATGCACTCAAGTATTTTTTAGTGTTTTACACTAGTATGTGCTGAAAATAAGGTGTTTTGGGTGTTTAGGGGGACCGAAATCATTTTATGTTGTAGTTGTACGGTGTTTAGGCAGACCCAAATGATCTTGCTTTTTCTTAGACTAGGTTACCTGGGAGTGTTTTGATGATATCACAAAACCAAGAAGATGATATATATCTACTGACACCTTAGCTTTCTCTCCCGGTAAAAGCCCTAAAAACAAAGAAAGCAAAGACAGCAAGACTCAAGCCGGTCAACATCGTTAAAATAAAATGTCACACTTGCATTCAAGATGTCCAACTCCAACTTCCAAATCTTCAGTACCGTAAAAGGGAATGCACCTAGGCAACTGAGATTTGCCTTTCAAGAGAAACCGCACTTAGCTTAACAGGACACCATACTTACTATTCAAGAGTGAACGACTTAACACCAGTATTTTGTTCAGTCTCGACTATCAGGGCTGGTCCTTTCCCACCAGACAAGTGACAGCGAGGTGCTCTGGACCAGTTTGAAATGCCTACTTCGTTCAAATTATCTTAGCTGGCCATCGATTGGCTCACACATAACCAGTCCTGGCGACACCACTTTGTAACCTCCCCTATCATTGGTCCATTCCCCTTGTTGACAATGCAGGAACCGGAACTCCATTGCACTTTAAAACTTGAAAATAAATCGGCCCGAGTGCTTATATTTAGCGATTACTAATATACTGTCTCACAGTAGCATGTTTATGTACTGAAAATATACGCGAGGGGTACTGATTTGCTGATCATTTGATTTAATATGTTGTATTTTGGCAGAAGTAGACCCAGAGGGCAGCACCTGAACAGCAACAAGATGAAGTTGACGCCAGAAGGTTCCCCATATTAACAGCAGAACACGCCGCTTTTTCGCTCATCTCGTGAAGCGGGAACATCTTGGAAGCAGCATAAAGAATATTTGTTAATATGAATAGCAAATTTGGATGTCAAATTTGTATTTGTGTACACTTATATAAACAAAGAATTAGGTTCCAATTGGTTAAATTAAAATAAGCACGTTTTGCTGCTTTTACACTTATAAATATATAGGCCTATTATAAAGAATAGGCCTAAATTCAAGTGTGTATATAATTAATATACATGTAGCTATATCTATAGGCGACACCATGTGTAGGCCCACACATTTATGTACAGGGGCGGATCCAGGATTATGGAAAGGGGAGTGTCCAACCAGGGAAGACTTGTAAGAAAACCTAACACAGAAAATGGGGGGGGGGGGGGGGTCCAGGCCGGAAACAATTAAAATGGTTTAAAAGCCTGAAAAAATGGATGATTCGGTTCAAAAGAAGGAAGTCCGGACCGTCACCCCCTAGACCCGGATCCGCCATTGATTTAGCATACCGTCTCGTTTTATAGTTAGAGCTTGCCACTTCAAACAATAAAAATTGTTGATATGCTTGTAAAAATTGTTGCTCATGTAGGCTAATACCGTTATATAATTTAAAGGTACGGTAAATTTATTTTTCAATATTTATTACCATCACATATCACTAAATATTACCTCTTCTGTCAGTAAAATACATGTTACGTGTTAAAATGTGTCATGCAGTAGGCCTACCTAACAGATATGTTCCCCATCTATAGGTTAGAAATAGATAGGCCTATTATACCGGCCTATTAGGCTAATTAATGTTTTTGAATTTTTGTTTATATGAAGTTTTATTTTTGGAAGAAATTGTGTGCCGTGTAAATTTCATTTTATCTATATACTTTTTTTTTATCCCATTATAGGTTATAAGGGCCAGTGTGTGTGGGAGGGGGGGGGGGGGGGTGGTCAGAGGCGGACTTGAAGTCTCCCACCCCTACCCCCTTTATTGCGAAAGGGGACCATGCGTTCCATTTCATTCTGGCGTAAACTTCATCGTCTCGCCGCTCTCAGCAACCAGATCAATCTCCACACATAAGAATTGAGCAATATCCATTTTCCCCAATAGATTTTGCTCCTGCTTGGAGACAGGAACAAACGAACGCGTCTGTTCATGTCTGGTTCGAGGTGGGCTCGCTCACAGGCGTCGCCACTGCATGGTTATCGCTGCAGTTGTGTTGTGACCGCTGTGCATGTCTATGAAAGGTGCAGGTTGAAGCAAGTTCTTCTAACGTTTACCATATAAAACCTGCCCTTTCAGCTACCCGCTCTCCCGAGACAAAAATATTGTCGATACACATGCGTATTCTCTATTTTTTTTTTTTTTTATAATAGGCTTACCCATGTATACCTAAATTTCGAGGAGATAAATTTCGAATAAACCAGAAATGCCACTTTTTTCAGATAAAATCAGGAGAAATTTAAAATTATATAATAATATTAATCCCTTAAATCAGTCCATTCATATAACCTCCTCTGATTCAAATGTCATCAGACAACATTGTTTATCGTCGGAAGCAAATTATTTTTCCTACCTATCCAGGCTATAGTGGCATATTTTAAGGGGATATAACAAAACATGCTATACCCAAAGGAAGGTTCGTTTGCTTATATCCCCTATATATATGGAGTGAACTTTCAAAGAGACAATCGTACTACTTTTGTGATTGAAACTGTTTGTATGTACATGTTTGAATTGTTAATGGTATTACAACGAATAAAAGATTTGCAAGTTGATGTTTCATTGAAAGGATAGAAAAAATCCGACACAGTTAATTCAGTCTAGATCTAGATTTAAATGCATATAGGCTATATACATTGTATTCATGTTTTATATACTCTTCTATGGTAGCGCTGTACAATAACGTTAATGAGTAGACCTAATTAACTGTGTCATTCTTGTTCCTCCTTTTTTTTAATTAAATTTTATAAATTACAAATGCATATTTAAGCTTTAAGGAACCTAATTATAAACCTAATCGATTATAAACACATGCACAAGTGTAAAAAATTTCTGGGGAATCTCTTAATCAAGGCTTGTTGCATAAGCAATATAAGAGTAAGATCACAGTTCTCCAGACCGTTAGAATAATAATAATAATAATAATAATAATAATAATAATAATAATAATAATAATAATAAAAATTATTATTATTATTATTATTATTATTATTATTATTATTATTATTATTATAGTTTGTATATATCTTTCTCATTTAGTGCTATATCTGCCCTCTGACATTCAGACCGGATTACTGGCCGTCAGAGTGCCTTTACATCTAGGTATGAGGAACGCATTATAGGCCTATAGGGCCCAATGAGGACGCAAATATTTTCGTCATTTTTGACAACGCCTCATGGCCTACAGGTACACTGTCAATTGACATAAACCACACTAATCGTTATACTATAGAGACGGAGTTTCAGTTTGAGTTGGAGTTCATATGTGTTTTCTTGTGTTAATTCATCAAAGTGCTTGATGTATAGTTATATATATGTCTTGATTAATGCCTTGAATTGACTGACATCTCATGACTGTTTAAGATTTAATGGCAGAGTGCTCCATCTTTTTGGAGGTATATACCACAGATAATACTCGGTCTCCATAGGTTTGGGGATTTGTTTTAGGCACTGCTGTGTGGTACTATTTGACATCAGAGGCTTATATGGTTGTGTTATATTTGCTTAAAAATGTTACGCAAAGTTAATAACATTAGTTGCCTTCTTTCTTCCCTATGGCACCGATTCACAAAAAGCTGTCAAGCCATCATGACAGATGCAGAGACAACTTTCCGAGTAAAACCAGCCTCGTTACTAATACCTGCTGCATGAATATACGTAAATAATACAACCGTGAATGTAATATTTATTATTTTTCCCAACAGAAGAACATCACTTTACGTCTTTCTTTGGAAAAAATGACAATTCGACAAGCAGTGAAAATGAAAAAGTACTGTTAAAAATGGCGTGCACATCTGCATGTACTAGAATTGATGCGAACCCAGTAGCTTGTACTGCCACCCCAACGTCTTCAGTTAATTAAAATCGACGTTTCGGTGGCAGGCTGCTACCTCATTACATGATTAATTGCGTCGAATACTCTATAGCTGTTTACCAAGGGAAGGCTATATGTGAATGCGAATATGAAAGGGTGTCAGTGTTGCCAGAATGACACAGTACTTCCAGATGTTGACTAAAATAATAATTAGAACAGGTATATACATATGAAATAATTCATAATCGATCATCGATCGTTTTAATTTTACGATCATCGATGATGATTTAATAACCTATTCCGAACACTAATAGTATCACAAGGTAGCTTACATCGACTTGCCTGAAACTGTGCAGGTTCACAAATCTGCGTTAGCGTTTAACCCAGACGGCTGGCAACGCCTATAATAAATTCTGCGTCTTTGTGCAGTCTCACTGGTGCTTAAATAACTATACAAGTTAAAAATCTATTTTACTCCTAATATTGATAAATTTCTAGCATTTTAAGACTCAGTTTAGATATATGTTCGAGGTAAATGTGTCTGCAAATTTTGATCATGACGGTGATTAAAAAAGTAGCCATGACGTGATGTTTCTATTTTTTATTACAATTGATATAAAAGATCATGCATATATCTTTTGAGTTGCTTCATTTATCATTCTTAAAAGAAGCAATTTCCTAAGGCCTCCTCTAGGACTCCTAAGGTCAATTTTACTTGCTTGTGGTGACATCGACAAATCATTTATACGCATTTTAATATCAATATTTCTCAGGAACTGCATTTTTTTCTGATTTTTAACTCAGCTGACTGAGAGCTAAAGCATTAGGTTTTAATTCGACTTTTATAAGTCTGTCTGTCTGTCCCTCCATTAACGAAGCCCAAATCCTAACTATAATACTAGACATGTTGACAGTTCCCGATAGGTCAATTATGAATGTATGTACGGTAGGTCATTGTGGCCAATATTCTTCGAGTTAAGGCGTGAAATCATGTTTCAGCACCCCAAAGGCAAAACTACTGTCATTGAAAAAAATCATATAAAAGGCTGGATTTCTCGAAAACGGCCGGATGATTTGCTAAGAAACACAAAACACTAGTTGATCCTGAAAAAAATATTTTCCTTCTGTAGAAGACATGACGACACTGCAATCGTATTTGTTTTATACTTTTAACGCATGTTTACCTGTACCTCTTTTATTTTTTACAGCCAGAGGTATAAACCGTAACAGGACACAAATCATATATATTGAACCAAAACAGATAATCTTCTCATGTGGAAAGGTCTTGATAGTCCTGTATGGAAACTAAAAATTAGGTCTCTGCATGTGACCTACATTACTTGATTTATGGCGCGGAAACATGTGTTAAAGCTTGTTCTCATACTTAAGAAGCGCAGAATCTGACCCTAAGCATGACAGAATACCATTAGACCTTGAAAGTACAAACTCTGCATGCAGACTGGTTGTAGTAACCCGGCCAGCCTACTTCAGCTGCCTTTCAGCTGCATGGGCATCATGACACATTAGGTATTATAATTTCTTTTTTTAGAATGCCGTCGGTGCAGTCATCTTAAACGTAAATTCCAACTTTACATGCTGATTGACCCTCTGTGGAAACCGATAAGAAGGTCAAGGTGACGAATTTTCTTTGAGTTATGAAACATGTGCTTTCAGAAAGAAACAAGTCCGAAAATTCATACATAATTCATTTTGGGTTATTATCAAGGTTACAACATGCATTGTACTTTATTTTAAACTGTTATATTGATAAAGTTTGTTTTAAAATATTTTGAATTCACTAATGCAAAATATTAAAAACAAATCCTAATGTAAACTGTTTGTTAAGAATTTCCTTCATCTCAGGTGTCCCCCGACAAGTAGCATTATAAAAGGTTACACAGAAGATAATTGGCACAGTATTTTTACATGAGATGTTGTTCTCTAATTTTACTGAGAATGGCAGGGCTGATCATGCATATATACCTGGTTTGTGTAGAGTAATTCTTAGCAATGTAAGCAAGGCCTACAGGCCTAATGCGAACCTGTGCAATGGGATGTACATCAGGTATAATGCTTCAATGATAACATGCTTGACTATTATTTGAAAAGTACTTGATTACTTGTCAAGTACATGTGTGACATGTACATGTACAAAGCACATATTTAATATTTTGAACTCGAGTACAAGGACCAATTACACAAGTGGCGCTCCTGAAATACTGGCATGGATGTACACAACACAACAAGTGACCCATGTATGCTTTTTGGTATGCAAGGAGGTTTACCAAGAATTACCAAGATATCATAAAGATAGCTTCAACGTCAAGCAGTTACGATTTATGCCTAGTTAGCAAATGGCCAGCCGTGATTTCTGAGTACAAAATATACAATAGAGAAATGCGTTAAAATAGAGGAAATGTAGATGGATCCACCAGTTTTCAACAGCTTAACGTGCTATTCATGATGAATAAGCCTGCCAAATTTCAGAAAAATCCATGCATTAATTTCTTAGATATTTCATCTTAATTATGAATTTTATACATCAACAGCTGAACTATGTTAAAATTTTGCAATTGTGACCGCAACAGTTCTGAAGAACTGGTTGGCTGATTTTCTTGATTCTTTGCATGGTAACAATATTATATGTGCTGTTGATGCACAATGTTTTAGTTTCAGTGTTTAGTGCAAAATGTTTGTTTTAACACGCAAAATATAGATCACAGTGACATAATTTTTTTAATGTAAGGAAAAAGTTACCAAGGACCTATCTTGATATAAAGTTAGAAATTTTTAGGTCAATCAGTTATGATTTGTGCCTTGTTAACGTATGGACGGACTAAAAATATAGGTGGCGCCATAAGGCTTCGAGATTTTTTTATGGACCCTCATCAATGTAACGTTAGAAGATTCTAGGGGTAACGGATACACACTGTGCCCCGTCTGCAAGACTAACTGGCTGCGCAAAATTATGTTTTCAGCCTGTAGTTCTCAATATAGGTCCCCATGACCTTATTTCAGGTTTCCAAAAAGATCTGCAGAAGACCTAACTGGATTTACAGTCAGAAGTTTCTAGGTCTAACAGACTTTGTCTGCTGACCTAAAAGGCTTGAAGGTGGTGCCAGCAGTCTTATGTATGAGAGAGCCATAGCAGAAGTATGGACATGCAAAATTTCAGGCAGATACTTCAAACCACTTTTGAGCTATGTGCACAGATGCATGAAACAAAAAAAAACAATTGTAGGTGGCGCCACAGGTCTTGTATATAACAAAACTATCCGAGATATATAGATATGCCAAATTTCAGGCCGATAAATCAAATTCCTCCTGAGAAATAAGCAGGAACAAACACTGTGCAAAAATCATCGTAGGTGGCGACACCAATCTTTTGAACGAGGAAGCCATTAAAGATGCATTGAAATTTCAGTTGGATACATCAAACTTCTTTTGAGTTATGTACAATCTGATGAATAAGCACAGCTGAAGAGAGCAGTTGCCCCCCCCCCCCCCCCTTGGAGTCGAGCGAAACTAAAAAAGCAAGTTGCACTGATTAAACTCTTGACTGCCAAGCTATTTATAAATACAGACAAAATCTTGATATGCTGCTAAATCTGCAGCTCTCAATTTGTAAAAACTAACAAATTCGTGGAATTTATGTCCCCAGCTTTGGGTTCTTGTCGTCTTTCATGCTTGATCAACAACCAAAATTATGACGTGGAGTAAATTGTGAGGGCACATGAAAACTTAAAACAGATGCACTATGAAATGTTGAGACATCTGCAGGGAAACAAAAAAAATAAAATACACTGAGAAATTTGACCAAAATTTTGTTTTTGAGCTGGAGAGAAATATTTTTCAGATGGACACTCCAAAACAATTTAAATCCCAACCGAGGTATGAATAAGAGCAATCACTGATCAAATTTTGAATGAAATCGGATAAATTTAGAAAAGTTATCGCACGGAAACGAAAAACCTGACGGACGGACAGACAGACAGATAAACAAAATCAATGTCCCCCGCAACCGCGGAGCGGAGACCAAAAAAAGGCTTACTTGTCTACATGACGAACTTAAGCTTCCATCAAAAATCAATGATCCCTTTCTATTTAATACAATTGAGAGGACCCTACCTAAAGATAATTCTTGTGAAATATAAAACAATTTGGCTTGACATTTCATCATAAACATTTAATGTAACGGCTGAAAATGGCTAAAATTAAAGTTTTTCCCCCGTAACAAAAGAGGTCGATGCAGGTGGCGCCGCGAAAAAAAAAACAAAAAAAAACACGATATCAAATATTATTCGTATGACCAACATTTGCATAAAACTTGGTAATGCAAGTCCCTGCCGTTTCTGAGATTATGTTTGTATTTTGTACGCTTACTTGGCCAATTAACCATTCCATCATATGGAATTATATCATAAAACCATTAAGAACAAAGGACCCATGGGTCACGGCGCTAAGCTGTTATATATGATAAAAACTATGATTCGGGAATGAGGCACATGCTGGTTTTGTGAGGTAATAAATATAAGCTTTATTTAGAGTTGTTGGTGTTTAGCTTATGTATGATTTTGATAGTATCTTTGGAGACAGGTAAGAGGATTGATTTCATTTATTTTATTAACAAATGGAGTGCTTTTGTCACACAGATTTTGACTTGGCCATATAACTTATAAGCAGCACATATAATAAAAGAGTTTAACTATTTATTAAAATTTAATAACAAATATTGTGCCAATATAATTTTTATTTAAAAAATAATAAGAAAATCATATGGTTTTTTAAAATAAAATATAATTGAAATTATTATTAAAATAATATTATAGAATATATTCATGAATGCATTCATGAATACATTTTGATAGTATCTGTACTGGTATTCAAATACTTTCATTTTTACCTGCAATATATTTTTTAATGCAGTCATAGTCATATTCGTATTCAAATACATTTGCAAAGCATTCGCACCATGTCTAGTATTTATGTAGTTTTAGCCAAACAATGATGTTGAGAATCCAGAATATACAAAATTCACAAATTTAAATAATGATCATAAGCAACTGGTTTTATGCCTTTTATTTATATTAAAAAAAATAAATGTAATATATTCACTTTCACATCAATCTACACACTAGACACAGTAGAAATCTAGATTAATATTATTATCAACTGCATCTTTGTCTATCATTAATTTCCTTAATGTGATCCCTAATGATTAGTAATGAATAATATGATTTATTTTTTTATCATTAAAATTGAACTGAAAAATACCATAGGTGACTGCATGGTGTTATTTGGAATAACATTGACATTGACTTTCTATCCATCCATACAAGGTTCTTACATCATCAGTAACTGCAAGTTAATTTCCTGTTATTATCAACTAACAAATTCCTTTTCTATTAATTTTACTTTAATTTGTTATTAAAAACCAATAAAAATTTATTAATGTATTGTTTATTGTTATGTTGTTTTTCAAAACAACTACTAGATATGTTGGGTTGGACACCTGGATCAAATCTGGCTGGGCATTAGCTGCCTGGCTGCCCCAGTGTATGCCTCGCCTCGCCTCAAGCGTGCATAAAGTTCAACAAGGTCAACATACAAGTGACTGAAGAGGGGCTGGGTAAAGCCTGGGTCTGACATGGTCTTCTAAAAACATTAATAAAAGCTAAAATTTTTGGCCAATTTCTTTCAGCTTTCTAAATTACAAAGCTGAAATCCTTATGTGTGCATGATATGAAATTAATATCATCAGTGCTCTCAGGAAACAAACGTGCCATGGTCAAATTTTGGCCAAATTTAAGGTACTAATTTTATATGTATACTAATAACTTATAAACTTTGAAAAATTCAGAACTAATTTTGGGTATTCAATTGAATCTTGATTAAATAATGTTACATCCCTGACAAAAAATCTCTAGCTTCAGCAATCCCCTTAAGGGAGTAAATATACTTCTTGATTTTTTAAAAGGTGCATTATGTTTGGGCCCATAACTTAAACAATTACACATAACTGACATCATTTCTGGCATATGCATAGCGAATGTATAGAAAAATATGTATATTTTATATTATCAAAGTCAGATCAGTGGTTTTGATATTACGCAGTCTTAAAGTGTAACAATGGGTTTTAATGGAAAAATGAAGTTTTTCATTAATATCTCGAAGGAATTAAGTCCTAGTGACCAAATTCTTGACATGGTAGGGTATTTTGGACACATCTAACTGTAAGCCAAATTTAAGGAACTGAGAGCTGAAGCTGGGGAGCTGAGCTCTAGCAAACTGCATAACACTAGCTTGATGTAAACAATATGTGAAATGGTGCTTGAAAACTTGAATAAAATCTACAGTTTTTGATCAACTGGTTTCAAATTTTTTATGTTAACAGTTGAAATGTTAACAAATACATGCTTTGAAAATTTAATCCACAGCAGTTACAGTAAAAAAAACGTATGGTCAAAGTTGGGCAACATTTAAGGTACCAATTTTTTATTTTTACTAATATTTTACAAAATTTAAAAGATTTTGATCTAATTTTGGGTATGCAATTAAATTTTGATTAATAAAAGTTATATTACTAGAAAAAAATGCTTAGCTTTAACAAGTTTTGTGTTAAGTAATCAAATTTCTTTCCTGATTATTTACAAAATGCATTATGTTTGGGCCCATAACTTTTTTAAATTATATAATACAGACCTCATTTCTGGCATGTACATAGGAACTATATAGAGGATTATTTATGGTAAATATAAGGAAAAACAGATGTGTAGTTCTGATATTAGGCAGTCCTGAAGTGTGAAAATAGGTTTTTATTAAAAAATTGAGGGTTTTCCTTAATTTCTCAAAGGAACGAAGTTGCAAAGACCCAGTTTTTGGCTTGGTAGGAGATCTTAGGGACATCTAACATTATGCCATATTTTGGATTCCTAGGTCTTACGGTTTCAAAACGTGCCACATCTACGGACGGACGACGGACAATGGACCACAACTTTAGCTCAGATGACTTATAGTTAGCACAGATGACTTATAGTCAGCTGACTCTTGACCAACATTCGTATAAAATTTGGTGATACCAGCTCTTGCTGAATCTGTGATTGAACTTTTAGTATGATTATTTGGCCAAATCACAAAGGTGAGCTTCCTGTAGCTCGGCCAAAAATCACCGAGATGGAACCATTCGAACAAACTTGAGATTGTTTCTTGAATTAATTTTGTGAAATATTGAACAACATGGCTGGAAATTTTCGAAGATTTTTAAAGTTTTTTTTAACTTTTCCTTTTTATGATATAAGTCAATGCAGATCCAAATATGAAACCTCTCTCATTAAAGCAGGGCATTAACACACACACACACAACACACAAAAAGATCTACATAAAACTGGATAATAATGACAAAATGGATATTTTTATTTTTACTAAAAAGTAAAATTATAAATATATGTCTAACAATATAATGGTGGGGGTCAGTTCACATTTCATTACTGATCATTAGTGTTAGCAAACCAATCTATGAACGACAATTCAGTTCAGCTATATATTCCATGATCTGTAAACTGGAAAACTGCTGGATCAGTTAAAAGTTTTACCTTCCATATTTTGCTCTTTAAACCTTACCAAAACTCTCTGATAATTGTTGAGCTCATTCTCAAGCTTATCACCTGACATACAGGCTTACATACTGGTAAATCTATGTAATAATTCTAATTAAAATACCGAACATAAGTATGAATTTATTAGTATCACACTACTCACAGTATCATGTAAACATGCATTTTCCCCCCATAACAAGATTGTGTGCACAACTTTGTAATTGACTTTAGGACTTATCATTAAGTCTTATGCACCAACCTACAATTATAATAAATCGACCCATCACTTATATATATATATATATATATATACAGGAATAACCTTATTAGCAACTCTCACCTACAGACCTCAGACTTGACATTACCGCCGTTCCAAAGGTCACTCATTTCGTTTGACTCATACACATGATATGTGTAACAATTACATTCGCTTCAGTGTGTGTGCCATCACAATACTGTATCACAAAAACAAGTTACTTTCTAAATATCTACATATTCCAGTTCATCTTTTAGTCTGCAAACCTAACCACATACTTGGAATTAAATATACATCTAATGTACACATTCTGACTGACCGTGACCTTGATTTCGTGATGACTGGGAAAAAACAAACCACAAAATCTACTTTGGATGAACTTTATATCAATGCTGTTAACATACCACAGTGAAACCATACATATTTGGTATCAATCCAAACACAAATATCATATTACATCTTGCACTACCATCTCTTATGAATTCTGGATAAACAAAATGGTCCAATCAATAGGTAATTAAATTAATGAAACTCTGTTATTATTTTCTGAATAATATGAAGACAAAAACTAATACAATGTATAACAAATTATTATAATCATAGCTGCTAATATAAGTGAGATTACAGTATATACAGTTGACTTACAAAGGCCTGCTTACCTCATATTTAATGTTATATAATATACATGATCATACAAAACTCTGCAGATCTACCAATATAATGTATTAACATCTACCCATTTTTTATCTTATATATACTGTAACTAATAAAACAATAAAAAAGAAGTATGGCACTGATAATAAACCTGCTATTCTATTTATAAACCTTGCAGTTAAAGAAAATGCACAAGCATAAAAGAAAGCTAGGAATGTATCCAATCAATATTTGTACTAAGAACAAATTACCCAGTATCAAGTCTTTGAAAAAATTATATTTAAATGATTAGATATATGTAATAGCTGGTTGAGCATGAGGTATGAGTAAAACACATGTTGTGAAAAAGATCATGAGGTCAATGTTTATGAGAACAACTCACCCTTTTATGTTAAGAGAACAATACTGGGGCCAGCCCAGAAACAGTATAAAAACTGCAGTTTTGAAGAAATTTATACAGTTCATTTACCAGTAAGGATGCATAGATCATTACACCATGTGGAACTATTAAATGTGTATTACAGTATTGGTCTCCAGGACATTCACGCTAAGGCAAGCAGTCTGAATAAATATTACCATTGTTGAATGAGACATGGAGGTACAGAAATACAAGACTGTGGTATTGCCCTCATCAGTAAATAATCTCATACAAGTTTAAAAGAAACTATCAACACGTACACCAGCCCATCCATACCGATTACAGATCCTCTGTTAATGAGAACTAACATGTTGCTTACAGTTTTTGTGCTTGTGTTGTTAAATTATGATGTATTGCACATAAACATTCAAGAATTTACACATAAATATTTTTTCTCGGAACATGTACTCTAATTTAAAAGATTCAAGATGTTTGATAATCTGCAAATTATATATTCTCTTTCTGGGCCAAACTCTATTAAACAAAAATATCAAATATAAAACAACCAGACAAACACTGACTAAATCTGGTTAACTTTCAAAAGTAAAATCATTCTGCAGTTTGCTGTACAGTAGAACTGGCCAGAAAGACCATCAGTGTAATAAGTCCACCTGTCCAATGTGTCCATCATGGCCACCCTTGTGAACTAAAAACATCCACACTGATTATATCTGACCTAGTGGCTGATTCAGGGGGGTAGCTGTGGAAGTAATAGCACCCCCCAAAAGTTCTGGCCTCAGAGGAAGAACATAAGGCAATATAGCTAGCTCCCTGGTGTATAGTTAAACTTATAGTTGAAAGCTTATAAATATAACATAGTTATACATTCCATGAATAAAATGCAAGATTGTACTACAATTCAAGGATTTCAATTTAAGCTACAAAGTCCTTCCCACTAACCCCACTCTGCCTCCCCCCCCCCCCCATCAAAACTCTTCAACAAATTAGCCCCCCCCCCCCCCCCCCCCCCCAAAGAAATTCTGGATCCACCAGTGATCTGACCTGTCGAATAAGAAAACCTGTGAATTAAGACCACTTTTGGCTAGATTCATGGGTTGTCTTATCACACAGGGTTCACTGTATTTGATTGTACAAGATTAAAAAGATGACATCGGCCAAGAGGTTCTTGTAGACTCACTTAAAAGCTCAGTTGATTATACAACAAGTACTGAAGGGGACAATACTGCTGAAGGAATGTTATTGCACATATAACTAGATATTTCTGGGACCAGAGATGCCATATTTTCCCCAGGCCACAGACCCTTTTTAAAGAGACTCCATCAATCATCTTGCCAAATCATTTTTCTAACTAACAGAAAAATCTGTTATAAATTTGATGGTTAATGGTGAAACAATAATGCGGGGCATGCCAAACTACTGGAAGGAACACTGAACCATTCATGATCAGAAATCAGAGAAGTCAAATACAAACAAACAATTATGGCACAACATGATTTGAGCACCAACAATCTATGAGCTTATGGATTTCAGAACAATTCATGACACCCATCCTGAGGAATCTGATTGTATTGCAGTGGACTAAAACAGAAGTACATGTATGGGGCCTAAATAAGGCACAGGAATTAAATGGAGCATTTCACCCTCCTAGTGATAGAGAGGACTAAAAATTTAACTCTACATTGCTCCATTGTTAGAGGGGAAAAAGTGCATGTAATGTAAAAAAGTCATGAAAAGTAACAAAAACATCTGTTCCCGTTGTAAGCTCTTCAAAATGATTTATGTTACCTTTCCATTTGTTATTTTCTATTTTTCTATTTGTTCTATTTGAGTACCAGTGGTTTCATGCCTTTGGTATGCACATGCATAAAAATATATAATTCACATCTTTAAATATCTTGGTATCTATATGTTAATGTTCAGAGTAACTCTCAAGGTTGACCTTTAAATAAAAAGCTAACTTAAAATGACTGCAAGGTTAAGTGAAAATGTTCTTCTTGGACATAAAAGTCAACATTATGGAAAAGTATAAAAAATATATATTATATCTCCTAGAAATCTTAATAAGGCCATGCACATTTGTAAGGATAGGACATTGGTGAGGTTTGGCAGCGATGGACCTTTTCACATCCAGGTGGTGCCCAGTTCTGAAATGAAAAACAATACACACAATGGACACAGTGGATAACTGGAATAATGTGAGAACTAACCCATCAATCTAAATTGATCTATTTATGAAGCTATTATAATAAACTACCATTAAGCAATTAGGCCACTTTCCATTACATTTTTTGTTTTATCAATTCTACCAATTTATCAATTTAACCAATCCCCCATTGGTGTTCTGAATTGTGAACTAAAAATCAATAAAGTTTGGGATGCAAGTGCGGCATTAAATGCAATTACCGGTAACAATATTTTCAAGAAGTTGGTCTGGTGACCTTGGGATCTAAAATCAAAAGGGTTCTTCCACTATTAGTGGTTTTGGTGTTCATGAAAGATGGAAGGACTTGACCTCTGATCTTATGATCTCAAAATCAAAAGGGTTTTCCTCTCTTCATCTTGGTGGATGAGCTGTATGATAAGGCCTTCCATATGAGAAGATTAAAACTGTTGGCTGACCATATTTGGACGAGCTAACATGCAAAATCTACATTGGCATCATGATAATGTCCCTGGGTGGTTGTGTACCAAGTCAGATATGAAGGTCCTCTCACCTGAACAGCCAGGTCACACCAGTTGAGCTGTGGCTCTCCTCTCTGTAATGTGTCTTCATGTTTCTGTTTCACTTGGTTTATGATTCTTATTGCTTCTCTGTATTCTGTGGTCTCTGGGCTGTGAAATACAACAGAACAATGCTCCATCTTAAGTACAGATTTACCACCAATACTGATATGTTTTAAAAAGATAAGTCAATGTAAAATTTTTGCCACTAAGGAAATATTGTTTTTTCAGCTTTTTACCTTTTCAGCCAGAGTATTCTATATGTTTTCAAATAATTTTTACAAGACTTGGCAGATGAAATCAAGAACCTTTACTCAGATGAGAAGAAAAACCTTAAAGCTGTTCTACTACCTCTGCCCACCCATTCTGCATAATTCTGTAAATTCAGATAATATTGTGGGGCTTAAAATTTTGTGGATTTTGTATGGATATCGTGAGGTATTTGAATTCTGGTAAGAAAATGAAAATGTTAGCAATTCATGGTTGATTAATATCTACAAATACATAATAAAGAAAGAGCATATACATATATTACATCTGTAGCTCAACTGAGATGCTATCACAGTGTGTCTGCACTGCAGTCAATCAGTCAGTGTTGAACAAACAAGCCTTGCACTGCCCCAGTTAACCAAGGGAATTAATTACCTGTGATGGAAACAGACCTGGCCACTCATCAGCTCTTAAGTTATCACATCCAATCATACCAACTTTACAGAAAATGTGAACCCTCACTTGATCAGAGGATGAAAAATTAAAAAGGACCGGTCTTTCACGGTGTGCTTTAGAAATGCTGCCATTAAGCCCTACAGCTTCTGGATTCATGAACAAATGACATCACAGACAGAGAGAGAGAAGGAGGGAGGGAGAAGTCTAACTATAAAGCATAAGTGTTGGGAAGAGATTGTCAAATCATGTTTGTTGACTGAAAAACAGCAACTGTATTCTTTAAGACAACTAAAATATATCTCAGTGGAACTCTAGTATACTGATACAACTAATTATGTAATAATAGTTTTGATTTACCTTATCATAAACTTCTCTCCTGGGTCTCTCTCGAGATGAAAAAGTAGAGGATTATGAGTATAGTCTGTGAGCGAGTCTGTAGTGACATTTTCCACATATTGCCCTGGACAGTAGTGGTATCCCTGTGCAGAAAAATGTAGTCTACACATTATTTATGTTAAATCAAATATAAACAATATTGCACAAAATCATATTGAAATTTTCACAACCTGAAACATGGCCACTGAAACTTTGGTCAAAGTAATCATATATTTTGTTAATATCACCACATTGAAAACAATTCAGAATTTTATAAACCTAAGAGATTTGAAGCTTCACTTCTAGCTCACCAGATGGAAGACTCTGTAGATGATGTTTTATTGCATGAATCTAATGTTATATGGACTTACACTGATATGTGTTGTATATCAACTTGATAAAACCATAATCAAATTTTTAAATGTAAACATAAATAATACCTAAGTATAGTGATTATTGCAGCAGTGTTTCCTATGAAAAATATCAATTGCTTCTAGTGATTTGATTTAACAATATTCAAATGACAAGCAAAGATATTTTTATACCGGACTTTAAGTGCACAGCTGAGTATTGATTTGGAAAATTTGCAGGGATGGAAATTAATTTGAACAAACAAACAAATGTAGGGATGGAAAACTACTTGAGGTAAGAATACTATGAGGTCATTTTGTTAGTGTCAAATCATTAAGATACTATGACTGGATGTACTTACAAAGTGCTGAGCATCTTTAGGTGTCCCCCATGTCCAGTAATGTGCTTTATATGGACCATATCTCACCTTCATCAATGTATCACCACGATAGAAAAATATAGGTCTGAAATATAATCACACAGATCCTTGTCAGAGATCTCAATAATCACACTGATCCCTGTCAGAGATAACAATATGAGTGATCCATGTCTGAAGTTTCAAAAATCACATTGATCCAGATCATGGATATCTAAAATCACACTTAAATACTCTGATCCTTGTCAGAGATATCAATTACCAAACTGATCCCTGTCAGAGGTATCTATAAATACTCTGATCCATATCAAAGATATCAATAATCACAGATTCTTGTCAGAGATACTAATAATCAAAATGATCCCTGTCATAGATACTGATAAACTGATTCCTGTCAGAGTTATCAATAAGCACATTGTTCCTTGTGAGAGATATTGACAATCACATGATCCTTGTCAAAGTTATTGATAATCACACTGATCCCTGTCAGCTAGAGATATCAATAATCACACTGATCCCTGTTAAAAGTCAATGATAATTACTTTTGCATTGAATGATATATATTGTTACATTATGCCATCTATACAAGTTAGAAATAAATATCTAAAATGAGCACCAAGCTTGCAAAACCACCACTCTGACCAGTATTAAAAATCTTTAATGTTAACATAAAGGCCATTGTCTTGTTATTTCCATGGTTACTAACCTGTCTGTTTCTTTTTCTAACTGTAACAATGTGTGCTTCAGACTCTGTCCATCCAGTGTAACATTCTTGGGCTGTGGTATCCCAGCGATATCCAGCAGTGTGGGGAATATATCCATCAGGCTTCCCACCTGATGAGACACCTGGACAGAAATAAGTGTCATATATTAACACAAACCTACTGGTATGGGGTCTCATGCTGAATGAAGACTACACAATTTTCAAAGAGAAAAAATATATATTTCCAACTTTATACATGTATATATATTTTTCTTAAGATTGTGCCCATGTATCATATTGTGATGTAATCATTATAGCGTTATTGTCAACACACTGTGTTTATCTGTTTCTCGAGTCTTTTCCTTTTATGGGGTGTGTGTGTGGGGGGGGGGGGGGGGGGGAGAGGGATCCTTTGCCAGGGAGGGGTTCAGTGTTACAAAGATGTGTCTGTCAATTTGAAATATTATTAAAGCCAAAACAAGGTTTTTCCATCTAACAACAATTTTTCATACATCACCTAAAGAATTTCTTGAGCAATAATGCCATGAAATATTTACTGAAAATCTGTATCTATAAAAGGATGTTCACTTTTAATCTCATGCACATCTCTAGAAACATTTGAGTAGTCAACATGAAATCATTACTGAAGATTGGTACCAATATATGGGTTTGTTTGATAGATTTCAGTCCCATTAGATATGCAGTATGGACCCCAGGATGACTTCTTGGAATTTCTTTTGTGTGCACAATGTAAAAAGAGAAAAAGATCAAGATCTGTCAGATTCTAGTTAACATTCTTCAGTGCAGCAATACAACCATAGCTTGACTATGAATTTATTTCTTAGTGTAGAATTATTTATATAGGCTTGATTTTATAATGCATTTTATCACAAAGATAAAGCTTCATCTGTTTGAGTAATAATGGCTGTGTATGTTTTCAGATGCCATTGATATCCCTAAATATTTAGCCCAACGTAGGATGTCAAAAAATGTATCAGTAGTGTTTAAATATCAAATTTTGAATACTTAGGACTCACATGAAGTACATATTTAAGAATATCATTTAATGACATAGTTTTTGTACTTACCCAGCCTGGGGGGGATCATGATGACTTAAGTTTTTGTACTTACCCTGCCCGGCGGGATCATGTTAGGCCACCATGCAATAGCAGGCTCCCTCATACCACCTTCAAATGTGGTCTGTTTCCCACACAGGAATGGACCATTACTTCCTCCTAAAACATCAGTGAATAATATCGATATCCATCTTATATCATGCACAAATCTTTACCTTTATATCTTGTCTATACATTTGTAATGGTCATATTTTAAAGCAGTATATTAATAGATATATATTTATGAAAGCTAGAAGTTATGTTATCTTAGTTGACAACTGACCAAAGAACATTTTTACTGACTGCTTAACATTTAAGTGAATCTTTTTCAGATGTTCATGCTTCATTTTATTTCTGTGCATATTTTGAGCAGCTTATATGTAGCCATAGATCTGTCATAGTCAACTAATTTATGTATACACATCTGGGCAGATCTAGTAATCATATATTGTGACTAGCTTTGAATTTATGAGGGTTTTAAATTTGTGGTACATCTACATGTATTTGTAAACAGTTATAAGATCCATAAGATATTATTCTGCTTAATTATCCTCACCATGTGTTTTGGCATAGGTAGCAGCCCCATTGTCAGATGAAAAGAAAACCAGTGTGTTTTCATATATTCCAAGTTCCTGCAATTTACTGAGGATCATTCCCACACCATAATCAAGCTCCATCACTGCATCACCATAGCTACAACAGAAATAGATTAAATATTTCAATCTTTATGTACTATACCTAAGTATCTGTATTGCAGGTCTTACACTACTATGACAGGAACATGAACCAGGTGTCACCCTGGTCCAGCCAAGCCTGGTCCTCCCAGACCACCCATGTTGACCAAATAGATCCTGATGACATGTTTACCTCCGTTTGGACTGGTTCTGTGTCAATCCCACAATGAAATACTCTCAAAACCTAGTCAATTATTTTCACTATCTGTATGAACATCACTGTATCTGTTTATAACAGAGCAAAGTCAATTTATAACTCCTGAAACTGCAGAAAAGAGATCAGCTACATAAAGGTCTGGCAGATATATTAACATGTATTTTAGTAGCTACTCATGAATTTAGTGATTTTTCACACCATAGAGACAGGCTAATTGAAACTGTTCAAACCAACAGTTGAATGGCTGGGTATGGCTTGTTTTTTTTTTATGTACTGGTAACAGAAGAACCAGTAACTACCAGTCTGAATTAACAGGACAACTCACAGTCCTCTGCGACTCTTTCCCCTGAACTTTTCTGATGCATACACTGGGGTGTGTGTAGCATCTGGTGCCCAGTACATCATGAACGGCTCAGCGGAACCGGCCTGCTGCTGGAGGAAGTCCAAGGCTTCCTGGAAATCGATACAGTAAGAGTTAAAAATATGATAAATTTAATAAGTGCATCTAAAGTATCATGGTTTCCTCTGGTGTTTCAATAAAGGGTTCAAGTGCCCATCTTGTTTCTGTACAGAACAACACAACTTAAATACATCATGAATTAGCTCCCTGTATTGTTATTGTTTATATAGCACCAGGAGGCAGTGCATATCCATGGTAAGTAATAAATAACTACTTTTATGCATTGTTTTGAATTGATCATAGTAAAATTTAAAACACACCACATGGGGAGCTCTTTGGTGTTCAATTTATAGGTCTTCTATTTTATGATTAAACTATATATTTCTTGGCACCTGCGGTGCCATAACGTCCCCAGACAATTAACCCCCCTCCCTCCAGCCCTTGATAAGATGCATCTAACCTGTAAGTTTGGAGACTGTACCAACAATTTTTTTTGAGTTATTGCCGTAATAACATTATTGCTGCTGTGACCTTGAAACAAGGGACCCATGGGTCACGGCGCTCAGCTGATCGTGATTGGACCATAAATGTTTCTCCACTGTGATACTATATCGAGTCGATAAAGCTTATGAATATCATGGACATGTTGGGCTATTATAAAGGAATGTAATGTAATATGTGAGTAAATGATAAATGAAATAACCTGACTGATTGATTAATAGAGTCATATATAGTGGTTTATTTTTTATTTATTGAAGAGGTGTAGAAAATTGTGATATATTTGAGCAAATATGAATGCAATGACAGCAGTAATAAGCAGTAGTAGAATGATGATAAGGCTATTTGTTGAAGGATCTAAAGTGTATGGTAGTCTGCAAGCTTTTAATTTGACAGATATGATGTTATGATTAACTATGCTGATGAAGTGATTTATGAATTTGTGACTGTATGACACAATATCTCTTTAGTCTTGACAAGGTACATTATTGTGATGCCCACTATGTCTACATATTACACAATTTTGACATAATTTCTGGCATGTAATTAGGTACCTATGGACGAATAGTTATATAAAATATTAAAGTATGAATATATCTGATTCATCTTGTTCTTGCTTACTGAGGCTGACTTTGGGATGGGGTTCGGAGAAGGTAAAAGTGAGGGCAGCACGAAGGTGGATGTAGAAATATTCTATTGTAATGTTTTTCATTTATATAAGAATATGAAAAGCTAAGAGGAAAGGGGCCCTCCTAATTGGTTATAGTAAAGTTCTAAATATATGATTGCAAACTAATACTCTGACAAGACTGTCATGAAGAAAAACAGTAAAAGTTTTGAGATACTGTAATGTATGAAAATTTACAGATGGAAAATTTACAGATGGACAGGCAAGTGGACAGAATGGACTAATACCTTCATTTCACTTTCAAGGGAATAATGCATTTAAGTTTATATATAAGCCTATTTTTTTAAGCATATCCACTTTTTCCATTAAGAAGCTTTTATCTGAATCATTTTTTTTACAGGTTTTATAAATTTCAAATGAAAAAACCTGAAAATATAAGTTAAAATATTAGAATTGTTGCAAAAGTTGCAATCATTATATATACAGAGTAAAAAACTGAAACTATAAGTTAAAATATTAGAATTGTTGCAAATGTTGCAATCATCATATATCCAGAGTGTAGCTCATATTGGGTCATATTATGCATACACATATATTTTATTATTTTTGAATCATAAATGTTTAAACTGAATTTAAAAGAAAATAATGCCACAACATGGCATCTACAAGAATATTCCTTGAATCACTTTTAAAAAGTTTTGCACATTGGAGTTTTCAGTACCTGCTTAATTTTATTCACCAAAATAAAATAAAAGATTCAGTAAATTTGATAAAATAAAACATCTTTTCAAATAAAGTATACACACTGTTGGTTGAATGAGAAGCAAACAATATCATTGTGCTAATTACTATCCAAGTTTTAATTAATTACTGAAATTAATAGTCAATTTCACACCTGGTGAAGTTTTTACTCCTCTGAAGTAAGGAATTACTTATCTCATGAACATCCACACTTTCATAGCAATACACCACTTTGTGGACACAATTAAATGTACACTTTAATCATTGTAACCCTGGTGGTACAATACAAAGTCTAAAATGTAGCATAGCCTAGAATAAGAATGAATCACATACAGAAAATAATAACATTCATCTAGTTTATGCACCATCTGGGGGGGGGGGGGGGGGGAGGGAGTGCAGAGCAGAGGGGAAGCCTGCTGGTAGTGGCCAAGCTGACCCAAGGCAAGCTGCCTGGGGTGGGTTACATAATGCAAGTGAAGGCTGTACTACTAGGTGGGCTAGATGTAAACAACACTTGACATGGTGTATGAAAACATGAATAAAAGCTATTCTTTCCAATCAGTTTCTTTGAAATTTCAGATATTAAAAGATTAAATCCTTATGTATATATGCTGTGAAAATTAAATCAACAGTGCCAAAGTTGGACAAAATTTAAGGTATTGATTTTTTATTTATGCTAATAACTTGAAAAATTTGCAAAATTCAGATCTAATTTTGGGTAAACAATTGAATCTTGATTAAATAAAGTTATATTCCTGAAAAAAAGTCTCTAGGTTCAGCAATTCTCATGTGAGTATATATATTTCCTGATTTTTTAACAAATTGCATTATGTTTTGGCCCATAACTTCAAAATAATACCCAATACTAACCTAATTTTTGGTATGTTCATAGAAAATGTATAAAAGAATGTGAATCCTAAATATGATCAAAAACAGATCAGTGGTTTTGATATTAGGCAGCCCTGAAGTGTAACAATGGCTTTTTTTATGGAAAACAGAGTTTTTTTTCCTTAATATCTTGAAGTCCTGAACAAAGTCCTAATGACCCAATTTTCGGTATGGTAGGAGATTTTGGGGACTTCTAAAATTATGTCAACAGCCTGGGGAGCATAGAGATGTGCACTGAATGACCTACAGTCATCAAAGTGGACTGCTTGACAATGTAAGGGAATACAACAAGAGCCTCCAAAAAAAATTCAATAACTAGCCTAATTTTGCTGCTTTTATTTTCAAATTTCAGATTTTAACAGATTAAATCCTTATGTATACATGGTGTGAAAATTAAATCCACAGTACTTACAGGAAAAAAACGTGCCATGGCCAAAGTTCGGCAAAATTTAAGGTACCAATTTTATATTTTTGCCAATATTTAAAAAAATTTAACAAATTTTGATCTAATTTTTGGTATACAATTAAATTTTGATTGATATAAGTTGTATTACTGGAAAAAAGTCCCTACCTTTAACACTTTTGGTCTTAAGTGACCAAATATCTTCCTGATTTTTTTACAAAGTCCATTATGTTTGGGCCCATAACTTTTTTAAATTATATAATACTGACTTAATATCTGGCATGTACATAGGAACTATATAGAGGAATATTTATGGTAAATATGAAGATAACCAGATGAGTGGTTTTGATTTTAGGCAGTCCTGAAGTGTGAAAATAGATTTTTAATAAAAAATTGAGGTTTTTCCTTAATATCTCAGGGGAACGAAGTCCTATTGACCCAATTTTTGGCATGGTAGGAGATTATGGGGACATCTAACTGTATGCCGAAATTCAGATTCGTAGGTCCAACGGTGTCGAAACGTGCCAGTCTTATGGACGGACATCCAGACGGACGGACGGACGGGCGGACGACGGACAATGGACCATGACTATAGCTCAGATGACTTATAGTCAGCTGAGCTAAAAATGTATCAAGGTCATCCATGTTCAAATTTGACCTAGCCGTTGACAAAGATGCATCATACTTGTGGTTTGGTGACTGTGCCTCAAATTCTTACAAAGTTATTCCGTTTAAACATCATTTTAGCAAGAAAACAACATAAGGTGGTGCCACCTTACAAACAGAAAACAATGCTATCAAAGATCTTATGTCAATTTGATTTTTGGACCAATCCATGCATCCCTCAGTGAGATATAAAAGTTAACATCATTTCAGCGTTATCGCCTCTGTGACTTTGATAAATGCATCAAGGTCATCCATATTCGGACTTGACCTAGCCCTTGATAAGATGCATCTAAACTGTATGTTTGGTGACTGTACCACAAATTCTTTTTGAGTTATTGCCCTAATATTATTTTAGCAAAATCGCTGCTGTGACCTTGAAAAATGCATCAAGGTCATCCATGTTCGAACTTGACCTAGCTGTTGATAAGATGCATCAAACCTGTGGTTTGGTGACTGTACCTCAAATTCTTACAAAGTTATTGCTTAAACATCATTTTAACAAGATAATGACACAAGGTGGCACCACCTGTCTCCTGCAAAAGACAAAGCTATCCAAGATCTTCGGTCAATTTGATTTTTGGATAATTCCATGTATCCCTTACTGAGATATCTCAGATTTTGTGTGAATTTCAGAAAATTTGTGAATATTCAAGGTCAAGGCCACCCGTATAGGAAAGGTCATGAACCCATGGCAATTTAAATAGACATCATCCCATAACCCATATCTATGTATATGCATAATATAAAAGAAATCTGTCCATTAGTTTTTTACTTATAATGCTCACAGTACTGTCAAGTGGCAATTTTGGGGGTATTAAAAAGGCACGAAAACAAGTAAAGAATAATAGGTCGCACCACCAGTTTCTGGAACATGACAACCCTATCCATGGTCTAATTTGGTCAACTTGATTTTGGGATCAATCCATGCAAGATTTCTTGAGATATTTAAGAATTTGTGTGATTTTCCCCAAAATTGGACCTATTCAAGGTCAAGGACACTCTCCTAGTAAAGGGCATGACCACATTTTTAATAGGCTTTGTCCTCTCACCCATATCTATACATATACCGAGTTTGGTAAAGATCCGTAAAATATTTTTTGAGTAATCGTGCCAACAAGATTTATATGCGGCAGCGGTGGCGGCGGCTGCCGGACCGTCATGATAACATAGTATCTCCCGACTTTGTCTGGGGATAAAATGAAATCAACCATAAAGAACAAAACAAATCCTGATAATTGATTAATTAGTATTGCTTAAATGACCACAAGTACCCTGTGAATGCAGCCCATCTCTTTACAACTAGTTTTCTATCCCTTGACCCAACTCACCTGAATGTAAACCTGAGTAAGATTAGACAAGCCTGTGTCTAGGTCTATCTTAAAATCTTCATAATACCTGTAAGAAAATAAATACAACTTATCACTCAAGATTGTACATATTAGAACTTCAGTCTTAGAAGCTCCATCATACTTAAAGGAAAAAAATACAACTTATCACATGAGTTGGTTTATACATAAAATATTCAATACTAAAGGCACTGGTATATAGTAATCACCTGACGTAAACTCTTTGCTTTGTCCAAAAAAAGAGCATTAATGTTATTTCATTAAAATTGTTGGTCAATAATGTCAGAATTCAAAAGTTTAATATAAATATCAATCTGACCACTTTGACAAAACGAAAGACAAAATGAAATTCTTTTAGAAAAAAAAGAATATCCTGATACACACATTTTCATCATGGATCATCTGTCTGGAGACTACATACATACACACTAATATTTCGGGATTTTTCAAAATGAAAAACACTTTAACACAGGCTTTTTAAGTGTTTTTACTTTTTAAATGGTGAAAACTTCAATAAAAAAAATTGACAACTTTACAATAGTCACCAATGTTGCCTGGTGATATTACAGAGTTTGAGGTCACACTGACCTGCCCTGCATCAGGTTGTCTTTATACACAGGGATATTTGGTATAACCTTGCCATCCCAGTGGTAGTGACAATCTGGTGCACCGAACCACTGATGAAAGCCATGACGTAGCGGTAAAAACTGAGGTAAATGTCCCAAATGCCTGAAAAAAAAAAATAACTTGCATCAAAAGGTCAGTAATTACCATTAAAAATGTACGATAAATCCCATTCTTATTGCCTTGCCCATAAAATGAAACAAATTTTGAAAATCTGGACTTTTTTCCTGAACTCCCCATGGGGCCTTAAAAAGCAGGTTTGTCAGAACTTAACTGTGAAAAGACTCCCAGGGACAGAGTGAGGCAGCAGCTTTTAAGGAAAACTTTTAATATTTGGACCTTTGTGGGAACTCCTGAAAGGGCCTTGGAAACTCGGGGTGGGGCAAAACCCAAAGGAATCTATATTACATAAAAGAGTCAGAAATTATTCAATATTTCTCAAATCATGAAAGGGTTCAGCGTTTGTTACAGATGCTATGGTTTGTTCTTAAAGTTTCCCTTTTCTGAAGATATCAATTGATCACCAAGTCTTTTTTGTCATGTATAAACCATGGATACTGTTGTTCTCCACTAAGGGTATGCAGAGTATGCACTAAGGGGTCACATACTTTTTTACTCTTTCTTTATTATCGTGTTTAATAGATCAATTCAGTATACTAAATTTTACTGACAATAGCCCTGCAGTGCCTTACCACTTTCCTATGATTTTGTTCTTATAGCCATGGTCCCTGAGAACTTCAGAAAAGAGCACTTCAGAGTCAATGATACCACCAGTCACCTCTTGTGGCAAATAGGCTGTTAATAAAACAAAACAGAAAAACAAATGTTTCATAATAAATTTATCATCAAAGAATAAAAATAATATAATTAGTGATAACTTACAAAGAAACATCCCAACTGAGGACCTCAATTAGTGAGAATAAAGACCCCAAATGTTTCTTACATAACCACTAGAAATATAACTCAAATCACAAACTCACTGTTAAAATGTTCAATATCTGTATAAATGCAAATTCATAGCTTTTTCATTTGAAATATATAATTGGAATTCAGAGACCATTCGCACCATTCTTATACCTAATGTAATGAAAATTTAAATATTTCACAAAAATGAACATACAATTCTTGGCTTTTTCATTAGTTGAGTAGAATCCATTTCTGACTGGTAACCTTCCAGTTAGCAGCGAGGCCCGGGCTGAAAGAGGTCAAAGGTCATGCAAGAGTAATGCAATATGTGTATGAATATAGAGTTCATCATGTGAAATACAACATGATCTGAGTGAGGACACATATAAAGGTCAATAATTTGAATATAATAATAAGATGTTGCATATTTAAGTGGCTACTTGGCACACATAAAACTGTAGAAAATAACTAAATGTTTTTTTTATCTTCTGAAAATTAAATCACATATCCGCCATTTAACTCAAAACTTTGAAGCCATACATGTAAATTTCAGAGAGGAGTGCTGGAAGCAGTTTCCACTAGCATTAAAAGGGGGTCAGTGAAAATACTTCTATATCTGCATTCTCATACTGAAAGGGTTTGGGTACATTTATAATAAAATATTAGGGACGTCTTGCTCCAGAAATCTCCGAGTGCTGTTTTTAGGTACTGCTGATAAGAGTGTAATAGAGGTGACTTCTGTTGTTAGCTGGTCAAATTATTCTGATCAAGAACACATATCCATATAATGCAGGCTTGGGTCAAGTACATGTACTTGTACCTAAGTACAAATATATGAGTACTTGCTTTGTACTTGTACTTGGTTTATTTAACCAAGTACAGTACTTGTACTGTATTTGTACTTAAAAAAATAGTCTTGAAAAATTTAGTATTAGTCAAGTACAAGATTTAAACCAAAAAAAAACTTATATCTACTAACCATAAACACAGCATGAGGTAACCTTTTGATGTTCAGAATATTTAGGCACTAAGACAGACTGATCGTTCTTACAGAATCTTCAGAATTTTCTCACTGAATCCAAATTCTGCTATCTGTTTCATTTTAAGTATATATTCCAGATATATACAATGAATTAAATGATAAAAGTACTTGTACTTTGATTAAGTACCGACTCCTGTACTCTAGTACACCTAAATAATTCTGTACTTGTACTTGTCAAAAGTTGAAGTAATGGTCCTTGTACTGAAGTACAGATCCCCTGTACTTGACCCAAGCCTGATATTAGGAAAGTATGCAACACAAGGCATGTATTTACATGGAGAGCAGATGCCAGCTGCTGAGTAGAAATTAGTAAAGAGTGTGCCCTCAGCAGCCATTTTGTCTAAATTTGGCGTTTCTCTGTTTGGTTCTCCATATGTGCCAAGGTCACCCCAACCCATCTGGAATGAACAAGAACATATAAGGAGTCCAGTAAAAATTTCTTATATTCATTTTGTGTTTTGAAAATGTGTTAAAAAAAGTCACCTGGCAAAATTAACTGCATTTTTTCAATTACTGAGGTAATATGTAAAGATGATTATCTCAATATCTGCATAGTTTTCACTGCTTTCATTTCTTATCCACCTACAGGTATCATAAATATTTGAACACTACATGTCAGGTGAAACAGTCAAACCAGGAAACTTAGCAATATACAGTAAAACCCTGCTAACGCGACCACCTAAGGGACCAGGCAAAATGGTCGTGTTAGAGGGGTGGTCGTGTTAGCGGGATGCTTGTACATTAGTCTGCCAATATTAACGCAGGTGATAATATGGGTATTTTAAGTAAATGTCAAGTTGTTGTCCCTGTTTAATTTAAAATCCCTAACTGAGTGGCTAGTTTTCTTTGACTTGTACCGGGCTGAGTCTCGGCGGTCTTGATGAGTTCTAGAGCTTTTTAGATTTTTTACGAGTTGGCATTGAAGTAATTCCTGCAGCATTGGTCTTTACATGTAGATGGTCTGATGTCGAACACGCGGTGAGAACAGAATGAACATATCAAATTCTAAGTGTTATTTATATGGTTCGTGATTGATCATTAAAATGTGAGTTGAAACAGTTTTACATTATTGATTGTATGCGTGTGGTGTCAGTTATGTTTGCCAAACTCCTTTTTGATCAATATGTTAAATTTATGCTTATCTAACAGCCGCACTCAACAAAACAATGTAACGGACCATGGAGTCCAGTATCTATTGATGTGTATAGTTTGGCTAACAGGTTGGGCGGCATTATAAACAAGTCTAACTATTGCTGGGCAGATGAAAGTGAACTTTCCCAGGTGTACGGCTAACTAATCACGGGCTATTAAGTCCAAGCTCGGCGATGAGCGTTTCATCTGCTCTACGGGCCGCTATCGCCACGGGCCGGTGGTCGTAATACGGGGGCTCATCTGAAGGTCGGGACCAAAAAAGGTGGTTGTTGGTCGTGATAGCGGGGTGGTCCTGTTACCAAAGTTTCTTATATGATAATTTATATTAGACAATTCTGGGACCAAGAAAAGTGGTCGTGTTAGCGGAATGGTCATGTTAAGGGGGTGGTCGTCATGCGGGAGTTCACTGTATTTAATCAGTATGGAATATATCAAATTTAAACACCATCTGCATCTAATTTTCTCCAGTTCTGTATTGAGTCCTATATTACCTGGCATTCAAAAATAAGTGATTAAATATACACATAGCAGATTCAGAATATACTTTCAAGTGAAGACATTTACAACAGTTGCACAACACAACAGTTGAAAATGTCTACCTTTGATATTTGCTCTAATTTTAAATATTGGTTTTGCAGAAAAAAAGTCCAATTTCTCTTTGTAAGAATTGCCTTACCTGAAATACTGTAGATAATTCTAAATATATTATTTAAGTCCCACCTAAAGATTAACATTTTGTAGTATACACCTAGTACCAGTACCAAACACCTAATAATTTTATCCCGAGAGTTGACATCATATAGAATCTTAAATAAAGCAGTTCAAATGTATAATCTCTTGATATTCTCCTAATATCATCTAACAGAGTACTTGGGAAGGTAATGAAAAAGTTCCATATTTTAATTAATCATGTAAGTAACTTATTTTTTCATTAATACATTGTAATACATTTTAATTGTACATAAAAAAACTAGATATTTCTTTGTGCCATAGTATCCCCAGACAATTAATCCCCCCCCCCCCTTTAAGAATAGGCCCCCCATCTTCAGCAACAATTAATATCAGACCACACTCATAGAAAAGGTCATTCTCATAGAAAAGGTCATGATCCAAATTTCAATATACATCATCCCCTAACCCATGTCTATGTATATGCAAGAAATCTGTCCATTAGTTTTTGACTTATAATGCTCACAATACTGTTAAGTGGCAAGTAAAAGAATAACAGGTGGTGCCACCTGTTTCCGGTACATGACAATACTTTCCAAGATCTTCGAACATGTTGATTTTTGGACCAATGCATGCATCCCTTATTGAGATATTAATGATTTTGTGTAATTTTCACCATATATGGCAATATTCAAGGTCAAGGCCACTCTAATAGGAAAGGTCATGACCCCAATTTATATATACATCATCCCATAACCCATGTCTATGTATATGCATAATATGAAAGAAATCTGTCCATTAGTTTTTGACTTATAATGCTCACAGGTTATAAATGTACTGTTAAGTGGCAATGATGGGGTATTAAACGGCACAAAAACAAGTAAAAGAACAACAGGTGGCGCCACCTGTTTCCGGTACATGACATCACTATCCAAGATCTTCGGTCAAGTTGATTTTTGGACCAATGCATGCATCCCTTATTGAGAAATTAATGATTTTGTGTGATTTTCACCATATATGGCAAAATTCAAGGTCAAGGCCACTCTCATAGGAAAGGTCATGACCCCAATTTAAATAAACATCATCCCATAACCCATATCTATATATTTGCATAATATGAAAGAAATCTGTCCATTAATTTTTGACTTATAATGCTCACAGTACTGTCAAGTGGCAATTTTGGGGATATTAAATGGCATGAAAACAAGTAAAGAATAATAGGTGGCGCCACCAGTTTCTGGAACATGACAACCCTATCCACGATCTTCGATCAACTTGATTTTGGGATCAATCCATGCAAGTTTTCTTGAGATATTTAAGAATTTGTGTGATTTTCCCCAAAATTGAACCTATTCAAGGTCAAGGTCACTCTCCTAGTTGAGGTCATGACCTCATTTTAAATAGGCGTCGTCCTCTCACCCATATCTATACATATACCAAGTTTGGTATAGATCCGTGAAATATTTTTTGAGTTATTGTGTCCAAAAGAAATCTCTGCGGCGGCTGCACGGCGGCGGCGGCGGCGGCGGCGGCTCGACCGTGCCTAAACCATAGTATCTCCAGACTGTCTGGCGATACAATTAAATGAAAGTTTTCTGAAACAAATCATGTAACAGGGTTCATGTCAACAAGCTTAATTTTTAGTGATCCAGGTAAAGTAACTATTTGATATGAGTCACTGTTAGTGTAAGGCATAAAACTTCTATTTTTTAAGGGGTAGGACATAGCCTAGTGGTTCAGGCATTGGACTTCGGAGCTGAAAGTCCTCGGTTTGAACCATGCCAATGCCTTGATGGCATAATGGTGAAATCTCATTATAGAACCTCAGAGATTACCTCTGTCTTAACAACAGGAATATGACTTCTTGATTATTTGTAACCCTATGCATTTTAAACCTGGAAATCCAGGGCCAGATGGCTTAATAATAATATCATATCATTCTTATCACATGGATTACTTCATCCTAATTAAAAAGACAGTGCCACAAACAGGCCATAGACCTATCCTTTAAAAAACGACTAGTTTTATCATGAACCTCTGGAGGATTTCCTGACATACAATTACAAATAAATAAAACAGTGAGTTACTCACGTCATCCATCAGCATTACTATAAAGTTAGGGGTGGTTGGAGCAATCTGACATTTTACTATCTGCATCAGCAGTACCAGCACCACCAGCACTGACCCTGTTGCCATGGTGATCTGTGACCTTGATGTGACTTCTGATGGTGTATATGACTTGAGTTCCTGTCCCTGAAAAACATATCCTTATACTCAGCAAATGTAGCATTACATAAACACAAGAAAACTTAATCAAACACAACACTGTATGATATAAACAAGGGACCTATGGGTCACGGCGCTCAGCTGTTATGTATGATAAAAAATATGATTTAGAAATGAGGCACATGCTGGTTTTGTGTAGTAATAAATATAAGCTGTATTATGAGTTGTTGTTGTTTAGCTTATGTATGATTTTGATAGTACCTTTGGAGACGGGGAAGAAGATTGATTTCATTTATTTTATTAACAAATGGAGTACTACTGTTAAACAGATTTTGACTTGGCCATATAACTTATAAGCAGAACATATAATATGAGTATAACTATTTATTAAAAAAAAATTACAAATAATGTCCCAAATATAATTTTTATTAAAAATAATAAGAGAATCGTATGATTTTTTAAAATGAAATATAACTGAAAAGATTATTAAAATAATATTAAAGAATATATTCATGAATGCATTCATGAATACATTTTGAAAGTATTTGCACTGGTATTCATATACTTTCATTTTTACCTGAATTACCATTCTTTATGCAAGAAATTTTATAATGGAGTACATATTCATATTCGTATTTAAATACAATTGCAAAGTATTCACACCATGTCTGGTATTTATATAGTTTTCATCAAACAATGATGTTGAGAATCCAGAATATACAAAATTCACACATTTAAATAATGATTTTAAGTGCCTGGTTTTATGGCTTTTGTTTATATTAAAAAAAAATAAATGTTATATATTCATTTTGGACTAATTTCACATCAGTGTACACACTAGACACAGTAAGAATCTAGATTAATATTATCAACTGAATCTTTGTTGATCATTAACTTCCTTCATATGATCCCTAATGATTACCGGTAGTAATGAATAAAATGATTTACTTTTTTATCATTAAAACTGGACTGAAAAATACTGCATGGTGTTATTTGGAATATGTGACATTCTATCCATCGATACAAGATTCTTATATTAACAGTAACTGCAAGTTAATTTCCTGTTATTATAAACTAACAAATTCCTTTTCTATTTTTCTTTAATTTGTTATTAAAATCCAATAAAAATTTATTAATTTATTGTTTATTGTTATGTTGTTGGATAAAACTACTAGATGAGTTGGGTTGGACACTTGGATCAACTGTGGCTGGCCATAAGCTGCCTGGCTGCCCCAGTGAATGCCTCGCCTCAAGCATGCATAATTTGCTGAAAGTTCAACAAGGTCAACATACAGGTGACTCAGGAGGCGCTTGAGAGAGCCAAGGTCTGACATGGTCTCATAAAAACATTAATAAAAGCTACAATTTTTGGCCAATTTCTTTCAGCTTTCTAAACTAAAAAGCTGAAATCCTTATGTGTGCATGATATGAAAATTATATCAACAGTGTTCACAGGAAACAAACGAGCCATGGTCAAAGTTGGGCAAAATTTAAGGTACTAATTTTATATTTATACTAATAACTTATAAAATTTGAAAAATTCAGAACTAATTTTGGGTATTCAACTGAATCTTGATTAAATAATGTTACATCCCTGACAAAAAATCTCTAGCTTAGCAATCCCCTTGTTAAGGGAGTAAATATATTTCTTGATTTTTTACAAAGTGCATTATGTTTGGGCCCATAACTTAAAACAATTACACAATACTGACATCATTTCTGACATGTGCATAGAGAAAGTATAGAAAAATATATATATTATATATGATTAAAGTCAGACCAGTGGTTTTGATATTAGGCAGTCTTGAAGTGTAACAATGGGTTTTTAATGGAAAAATGAAGTTTTTCATTAATATCTCGAAGGTATTAAGTTCTAGTGACCAAATTCTTGGCATGGTAGGGGATTTTGGAGACATCTAATTGTATGCCAAATTTTAGGAACTGAGAGCTGAAGCTGGGGAACTGAGCTCTTGCAAACTGCATAACACTAGCTTAATGTAAACAATATGTTACATGGTGCTTGAAAACTTGAATAAAATCTACAGTTTTTGATCAACTAGTTTCAAATTTTTGGTGTTATTAGACAAAATGCTTACATAAACATGCTGTGAAAATTAAATCCACAGTACTTACAGGAAAAAAACGTGCCATGGTCAAAGTTGGGCAAAATTTAAGGTACCAATTTTTTATTTTTGTTAATATTTTAAAAAATTTAAAAGATTTTGATCTAATTTTGGGTATACAATTTAATTTTAATTAATTTAAGTTATATTACTGGAAAAAAAAGTCCATAGCTTTAACATGTTTTGTGTTAAGTGATTAAATATCTGTCCTGATTTTTTACAGAATGCATTATGTTTGGGCCCATAACTTTTTTAAATTATATAATACAGACATAATTTCTGGCATGTACATAGGAACTATATAGAGCAATATTTATGGTAAATATGAGGAAAAACAGATCAGTGGTTTTGATATTAGGCACTTTTGAAGTGTTAAAATAGGTTTTTAATAAAAAATTGAGGTTTTTCCTTAATTTCTCAAAGGAACGTAGTCGCAAAGACCCAGTTTTCGGCTTGGTAGGAGATCTTGGGGACATCTAACTTTATGCTGATTTTTGGATTCCTAGGTCTTGTGGTTTCAAAACGTGCCACATCTACGGACGGACGGACGGATGGACGGACAGACAGACAGACGGACGACGGACAATGGACCACGACTGTAGCTCAGATGACTTATAGTCAGCTGAGCTAAAAAGACTACTGTATTATGATTAGGCCTATCTGTGTATACATATATGAATTGTATTATAAACTCCAACTCAGGAGTGAAAATCAGTTGTATATGTCCACAGTCCTCAGGTATGCATACTAATGTTTACGCATTATTAATAAAAGAAAGTACATCAGAAGCAAATCAATATAACACCACAGAGGATTATGACACAGCATTTCTGGATGGTACAATAACAACAATGGAGCCTAAAGGTTACTCCACCAGTGGTCCAGACCATCCAGTGTTTAATACATACACTGATTTGTATAAACAAATGGGTATTGATAATAGACATGTTTATGAACCTTTTACTAATTACTAAAAAATATTAAGTCTGAAGCATTAAATATAAGCAATTACTGCAGTCCTTTCCACTACTAATGATTTTCCTATATATATGACCAGTAACTAAGTATAAGATTACATTTGAATTTGATACAGTAAAACCTCACCTAATGACCGCCTCAGTTAAGCCACCACCTCAAATTAAGGACCACTTGTTCAAGGCCCTGGTTCTTTTTGCTTTTTATACAAGACCTTACTTAGACCACCACCTTGAAAATGGGGCCACTGTATCAAGGTCCCATTGGTGGTCTTAATTTAAAGGTGTTACTGTATAAGTAATCTAGTCAACAGGTCTCATTCATTACCAGGTGAGGAGACCCATTAAACACCTATACTTCTACACATAGGAAGAACAGTTACTGAGGGTTTGTTTTCTTGGTCTTTTAGGCATTTCATTCTTACACTAGCTTTTCTTGGCTGCACCAGTACCACACAATCCTGTGGTCAGTTGCAGGAATAGTTTGTTATATTTTCAAACATTAACAAATCATTTCAAATTAACTGTTAAAATTTTTATCTTATGATATCTAACAACAAATACAACTTCTTTTAAGAGAATGGAATGACACTTACATAATTCTGAGATAATGTATTACAAGGTACAAGCAGTAATTATTTACAACAAATAACCTACATTTCTATTAGTATTAAAAATAATGCAGAAATTCAAAAGAAGTAAACCGGCAGTGTTTACTTTTTTGTATATTCTTGATTGAAATATTTAACACTTTAAAAATTTATTTCTGAGTTATCATCAATATAAGCTGTGACCAGTATAAATTTAGTTCTACTCCTTCCTGCTTCCCACTCAAAGTCCAAGAACTTGCGTCCCTTGTCAAGGCAACTATTTTGTCAATTAATATTATTGGTAGTAACCACTTTCAGAGTTTCTGCACCAAAGGGAACAGTGGGAAACAAGCTTTTTCCTGCGGTTCCGTCCAGTAAATAGCTTACCATATGACACTTGTAAAACACCAGTAGTACAGATCCAACAGAACTTCAACCAGTCTGGTCAGAAATAGCCCTCTCAGTGCTGGAAATTAAGACCTATACTCTAGTTCTCAGTGATATTGTCTGCACAGAAGGCCGACCGGGAAACCAACCACTTTACAAGGGATGACACCGCCGTCACAGCCGCATCATATGACTGTGCCGTAGTCCAATTTCTGGGGTTGGTCGTCGGCTCCTCTGCGGTTTTATATATTCAGTATCATTGCTGGGACAATTGTGCTGTTTCAGTGAAGTATTACAGCTGGTCCAGTGTCAGAGCCATAAAATTTGAGTGACCCAGATTGTCACGCCATGTGTGAGTTAGAGGCTCAAAGCATTCTACAGTGATTCTATGTTTACAGCCCAGATGGCGCCACAAGCAATACAAACAGCGAAGCAGGTGCGCCCACGGCGGAGCACGGACATCCCACTGCCACCACTTACTCATACGGCAGGTTAAAGCCGCCTCGCCGATGACCATTTATTTTTTGTCACCTGTGTTTGTCTACCTGTTTGTCCGGCTACACAATATGTCCGATCCTCTCAATGAATTTAGATTAGGTTTTGTATATGTGCTGATCATAGTCAAAGGAATAAATGATTACACTGTGACTAGTGGAATAATTACTAATTTCTTGGACTAACATTGATTAACTTCTGTAAATGTCTATGAAGTAACAAGCTGGGCGTGTAGTTGTACTTCAGCCTAGAGTAGGGTGGGTTCAAATGCAATTTAGTGCATTTAAATGCAAATACACCTGTCTCAAATCAAACCAAAGCGTGGTGGTTAGGGTCAGGTGCTGGACTCGTGACCGGAAGGTTGTGGGTTCGAATCCCGTTCTGACCGCCTTCCGCACCAAGACATCCAGCCAGTCTTTACCACAAGGGGGTGCTCTCTTCACCCAGAAGTATATGGGTACTGGACGAATACCCTTCTGACGCCTTACATAACAGCTTTGGTTGTATGCTTCATAGGGAACCCAGAAAATTAAAGCTACAAGAATGAACAGCTAGGCCCAATAGACCAGAAAGGCAAAGTGTAAAGTCGTATGAGACTGACATCGTAGGTGATATCAGACATAGGCGTAGATCCCGGGGGGGGGGGGGGGGTATATAACTATATATACCCCCAATATTTGATAAGAGGGGTATGGCCCATTGCATTATACCCCCCCCAATGTTTTGACTGTGTTTTGGATAAAATGCGGATTTTCACACTTTAAAACCCAGCCAAAAAATTCATAATTAAAATGTCTAGTCTTCAGTTTTTGCTACAAAAATGCTTGGATTTTTTAAAAAGTGGCAGAGGGAAACCCACAAATATGCTGGAAAAAAACAGTAAGTTACCACATTAGTCAACCAGGGTTGGTCACCTTTGGCTTAACAGCGCCTATTACTGAACTAAATCAAAGAACGAAACCAATTATTTTGTAAATCTTTAAACCCTTTGCATGCCGGTGATCATTATCATAGACAAATGTAAACCCATCATCTAACAAGCAAACATAAAATATCACATGCTTGACAAGATCATAAGCATAGAGAAAATCTGCTTACTTAATAAGTGTAGCACATTTCTTCCTAAGATATGTATTCAACAATTTTCCAATTGCAAATTAAGAAATTAAGTCGCAAATTAAGAAATTGGGGGCTATCATTCTTCCTAACAACAACACGTTTGAATAATATTTTCTCTTGTATTACCTTTTCAGTTGAAAACATTTGTTTGATAAAACAGTGGGAAAATATAAAGGTGGCATAATCAGTGTTGTGAAACTGCTGAAGTTCATCCTCTGAATAAATTAAGTTTCATGGCGATCAGTATGGCTATTATTACAAAATTTGAACTTCTTTATGAAATGAACTAATAGTGACAATTAAAAGGTCCTTGGTATGTTTGTCTTAATGAAATCTCAGTTTGAAGTCTGGATCTGAAGTCAAAATTTAATGGTTAAATGTTGTGGATTGTGCCTGTGTAACGTCCCGACTACACGACAATGGAAACAGCCAGTTATTGCTAAGCATTTCTGAAATTTAGCTCAGTAAACAAAAGTCAAAAACCAAAAACAATCCCACTACCAGTCATATAATTATTACGCTCTTCACACGACGCTTTACCTTTAGAAGCACAAGATTTCCGCTGCCTATATGTCATATTCAATGGTAATTCGAACATTCATTTTAATCAAAATATCCCTAAAAGTATTAACCAAATTGCATCAATTCACTTTGAAAAAAAAGTATCGCACCAATCATACCTCCCGATGAAAAAAAGAACTTTTCTACGCCACTGATATCAGACTATAAACGCCAACCTTTACCTTTTACGTTTACATTCCTTTTACGTTTACTACAACAACAAAAAAATGCGATAAAAATATGTAATGTTTCCGTCCTTACAGAGTCATTTGTACCTGAACTCTATTCCCATATAGATTAAAAAATTTTAATTAGCTGTCATATTAAAATTTGCAAAATAATAAATAAAAAACCTAGAGTGATATGATTAACATGAACGATGATTAATATTGTTTTATCATGAAAGTATGTTTATTCATACAAAATAATTTCAGTACACATAATGTGTCCAGCTTGCGTAGGAATGTCTATGACATTAATAAAGAGTCAAAGTAAACAAATTAAAATCATCTGCACCCAGTCTAAAGAGGGACAGGAATTAACACGTTGACCAGGCAGTAGAAGGCCTTATCTCCTTAAATTCTTAATCCACTTACACATGTCGTAGTTAATTATAATAAATTAATTTCTAAACCTATATTAATTGCTATTACTATGGACCTAAAGTATGGAACAGTCTACCTATCATTTAAAGTCCGAGAACAGCTTAGCTAGTTTCAAATCTAAGTGAAGCGCATCTGATAAAGCTGTGCTTGTTTTCATATGTTGCGCTCTATAAGAAATAAAATGTAATGTATGTAATGTAATTTTAGAAAATTCGGAAATTCATGTTGCAAACACCTATGCAAGTATAAAATTCTCAGTTTATAGGCTCAGTTTTGCATGTCGTTTATAAACGGGAATCAGCAAAGTCGATTAATGAAATTATAACATAAAAAAAGCATTTTGCAAAAAAAAATGTAAGCCTACATGTATTTTCAGTGAACATTTCTGAAAATCGAAAACTTGTTTGGCCCAAAGTCCCGCCAAGCAGGTGCTTAACTTGTGTTTACAAACAAAGTTCTCTAGGAGTTTTGATTGGTTGCCACTGTCATGCGCATGCGTATCGTCGCCACCGGCACTCTGACATTCTGGCCCAATGCATTCAGGGAGTAAGTGATAAAACTTTCTGACTCAAGAGTTTTAGGGATGCAGTTCGCTTTTAAAGCTGGAAATCCCCCTTTGTTTTATACATATTCTTGTTACTCACATCCCATTAGAAATGACTTGTGACACGGCTAATTTTAATTAACTACTCCCATTATCGCCCGACAGCACCTTGCACCCTCCTTTACAATGGTACAGGACGTAGACACAGTTGTGGCTCGATTGTACACAGAGCCACAGGTCCCTGCCTTCATTAATCTAGCGGACAGGAGCGCATGCAGGTGGCGACGATGTACCCACTTTGAGGACGTTTAGCCTGTTGTCAAGCTCGGGGTGATTGGCTGGTGATTGTTTCAGGCTACTAGTGTGCCCTGCACACTGTTACATTGTCTCGGCCCAAGACGTGTGATTCCGATCTGCTCTGCTCCTCTCCGTCAACAACGTCTTGGGAACGACTCTTAGGAAAACGCCTCGTAAGGTTCCAAATAGGAGACCCCTTTGGAATTGTTTAATTGATATTTCAAGCGGTGTCAACATAAAATAATTACCTTTTTGTTGTCTTTGGATGTTTTATTAAACATCTGTAAAGTATTGGCACCAAAATAATGCTCAATAGCCCTACTTATCCATAATTTTGCCAAGAGCTGATGTGTTTACGTAGAGAACATGCTGCCATGATTACATTAAATGACCCACAGTCCTTTGCAACGGGAGTTAGACTGGGAACCCGCTCTTATCCTATCGCTGTTTGAGCTGGAAAAAGCAGGCGATAATAGATCTCGGTGCCGGGTACCAGTCAATCAATGTCCGCTCATTACAAATTCCTGTATATTGTTATGTTTAAATCACGGCAGGCTTATAAGGATCGTTAGGGATAATATTTCATTAATATATTAAGGTAAGAAAGTGGTAAAGTTGCGAGAAAGACCCATTTACTACCAAAGACACTAACGGATGCATTTTGGTGTGTATGTTTAGTAGTTTTAAGAGTTTTTTTGGTGCCTTCTACCAGTGTCTACCATTTCACCATTATAAGGCCTAACTGTACAGGCCATTCCCACAACTGTGATCGTATCACAGTTGTGGATCCGCAACAAACTGTTACATATTCAGTGTCAACTTACTGGCGCCCAGCGGAAATGTGATACATGAGCCTGGCCAGCTGAAACAGTCCAGTGTGTTACCTTGGCAACAACGCTGCCTGTACCCAGTGGTCGTGTGTGTCAAGTGGTCTTGCACCAGTGATGATGTAACACATGCATGTACACTGCTGCTTGAAACAATTGCACGGGGGGGGGGGGGGGGGGGGGGCACTGGAATAGGCACCTACCATCAGGTGTAGCCTTGTCCCGTCCACTAGATAAATGAAGGCAGGGACCTGTGGCTCTGTGTTTACAACAGAAAACAGCCTGTCAGGCCACAAGTGCTGTGCAAAATACCAATTTTGCATGCGCTTTGTCTGCTAGTTAAATAACAGCAGGCCTGTGACTATATATATATATATATATATATATATATATATACAAAAGAGCGACAATTAATTGGGTCTGAACAAAAAATAGCTCAATCCCAAACAGTCTAGTCATATGTCATTTACAAAGGCTCGAAGAAATAAATCATCAACAGTTCCTTAAATCATACAAAACACTTGTGTTTGGGTACATAGGATTAAACACCACTAAACACCTGTAAAAACATCTGTTTTGTTAAAAAATACTTATATAGGACATATTATGCTCCATTTTGTTCTGACTCCATCAAACTATTATGACAATAGCCTGTTTTGTCAGAGCCATGTTCCCTTTACGCTCTTTACACAGCGCTTTACCTATAGGGCCATTACCTATATCGTAAGGCGCTGTTTGTTATGACCTTGTATCCTGAATTGCTACACCAGAGGGGAGCACTGTATTTTTGTCCAATCAGATAAGACCTTGTGCTGGAAGACAAAGCCAAGCGAGGAATAACCGGAGCCAATCATGTTTATTTCGTTTTGAGTGACAGCTCATCGCCCCGCGTAACCGTCTGAACAGGCCACCGGCTCAAAGAGTGGTTTGCTTAGGGCCTTGGTCACATAGGATGATCGGCCAGTGAGATGTAATTCAAATGAAACGTAACAACAAAGGCTGCGTGCACACCTCGCCGGCTTGTTTCAGTTCTGCAAACAACAGATACATTCTTTAAAAGATTTTTATGCTGTCTTATCAATTTTGTAATCTATGTATGTACAGCTACAGAGTTCCAGATCACTTTGGGACTTTATGATAGGGCAGCAGCACTCACATCCTATCATGTCAGTTTGTATCCTGGTGTCAACCAGGCACAGTGTCTACCTCACCTGCAGTTCCTTGGTGTGTAATAATCCATGATGCTGGGTTTTAATGGTTTGGAAGCACGGCTATGGGGCACAGCCCTCGCTTAAACCCTGTAGTGGGCTTACCCTTAGTGGAAGCTGCCCATGAAAAATCTTACCAGTCCCCGGCTTAGATTTGAACTCGTGATCTGAGTCTTGTTGCTCTACCCCTAGACCACAGAAGCCTGTCTGCACCCAGACTGAAACAGGTCATCCTTGAGCCCAGTGTTGGGCATCCTAGAGTGAGTGCTGTTACATCTTGTATGTATACTGATTTCATACTGGCCCTGCATCCCAGCAGGATGTCAACAAAATGTAACAAAACTCTCTCTAGTATGACATCACATACTGAATATGCAAATGATGTATGACATACATTGGAACTCCTTACAACAGTCCTGAGTTATCATGTCATTTTTCTGTAGGATCTCTTCCTTTCTTTGTTTCTGTAAAGGGCTGAGGAAAGTGTACCCGTATTTCATGGAGTATGTAGCAGGGGTCAAGGACCGATGGCGGGGTAGGACAGTCCGTGATGTGGTGCTCACAGAGTTTCCGTTCAAAGAAAGTTATTGGGTGAGAATACGTCACATTCCTGATGTTTGTTGATCATTAATATCACACATACAGTGAGAAAGTACATGTCAGATGAATATCACTGTGTAGTATTATAATTTGTTGTATATTACTGGTAATATAAATACAGGAGAAAAAAATCTGTGGATGCTTGATTTATTGCTTGTGCAACACTTAATATTTTATAATGATTTCATGTCCTTTAGTGTATCAAATAAACACAAGGGGACAGCACCTACTGATGACTAAATGTGATTGGTTAAAAAATAAGATTAGAGAAGCAAGGAGAGGCCATAACTTCTGGTTTGTTCCAAGCCCTAAATTTGAAAAATAAAATGATTAACAATAAAATAGTATTCATATCATCTGATTAACTTAATCCCATTTCATTAGACAGTGCCACCTAGAAGCCTTTGATCATGTCTTGTATAGGCCAGTCCTGTTATATGAGATGTTACTTAATTGATGACATGTAAAAAAACCATTGATGTAGATCATACAGATGAATAAATAAATGAAAAATAAAATCTCTCCTGAGACAGCTTGCATGCTGAACATGAATATAATATTGATACCTGTGTAATAAACATGTATTATCCTGTGTTGAAAGAGTTTTATTAAGAATGGATGATGTCTCTTTCTTTGTAGGATAAAGCTTTAGCTGCAGGAAGACTGAAGGTGAATGGGGAACCAGTTGATGCAGAATATAAACTAAAGAAGTGGGACCAGCTCAGGCATCTTAAACACAGGTATATCTTTTATACAGGTTTATAAACCCCCACCATCATATAAACTAGTGAAAGTCCCAGTGAATTGCATTACACCAATGCTCAATACAAGCTCATCAAAACACAAGTTATGACCAGGGTTGGCAAGTTTTGGGCAGGGAGGTTTTAACCATAAGTTATAACCTGGTTAAAACTGCCCAGCCTAAAACCAAAAGTGCCTAAAACCTATATTTGTTCAAAGTTTTTACTTTAAGATCTATAAAACTACCAAACAGGCTGGGTGATGCAAACACAAAGCTTTGCTGGGAGGATTCAGGTATTAGTGATGCATGATTTTCTGATGACATGGATCATAGAGTCTTCAAAGAGCCTGTATAGGTTTCTTGACCATGAGACCATGTTTGTGTGGCACAGTTTCATTGGCGAAGGTAATGTCATTATCAGGAGCCTTTTGGTCTCTTGGTGAATGCCCTGCTACCTGGAATGATGTAATGGAGCCTCCAGTATGCCTCTAGTATGGCAGTATATCAGATTAGACAAGTTGATTACAGTTTATCAGGCTGAAGGGGTCCTAAGACCCAATGGTCATAGATCCTACTGCTGTTTCCAGGATGTTTATGTGAACTTTCATACATGGCTAGGATCAGGCAATTAAAGCCCTTGCCCTGAAAAATGTGCAAACTTTTTACTGTGAGATGCAGTCAGGGCCCATGCATGACCATTACATACATGAAGGTTTCTGAGGCCTTTCGGTTGAACACAGACCAAAAGTGATTATGAATAATCTGTGGTTTGCGACATATTCACTGCAATATGTTTTGGCATTTTTCAGTTTAATACTAATTTCACAATACTTTTCACAATCTCATCATACAGTTTCCAGACAATGAGTATGTGTTCAAAAATCTAAAAATTTGACAAGGGATGACGTAAGGGAATAAACAACTAGTGGCAACTCTTGTTCATTATCAGATAATTTTCAGATATCATATTATTAGTTTATTACTAGCATAAAATATATTATAATTTATTAAAAGAATCTTTTGCTTTTTGTCATTTGAAGCTACAGGCATACACAAAATAAATGATATGTTAGTGAGACTATGGTATACTAACATATACTAACATACAGTACACTATTCATCAGTGTAATTAGAAGGACTTTTTAATTTCAGGAAAACTTCTTTGCATGTACCGGTATCACACAAGTTAATCCTTTGTGATCAAAATTAAAAGCCAATCAAAGTATCTGGTTATAAACTTACAGTAAAGTTCTTTTATTGGCAGTAATGGTATGCAGAGGTGGGAGACCTCAGAACATGGTTTTGGGATACAAACTAAAACTGTCAGAGAACTGTATTTATATAGACAACCTGAAGTCATGTTGTTTTCATTTGTTGTTTTTTTTAATTGGTTATTTTTTTTAAATTTTAATAAAGTGTTCTTCACTTTTTAATTTGTTGAGCAAATTTCATTATTGCACTTAGCTATGTAAGGCCAAAAAAAATTAAAGGTATGGTTCTCACGCATCAATTTTAAACCCCCGCATGAAAACTTTTTTTTTTGATTTTCAATAAAGATTTTCCAATTTTGAGCTGCTGCCGCTCCGACATCTCTTTCAAGAAGATACAACCATAAAATTTCCTTTGTTTTGTAGTGCTTTACTTATTTAGCAAAATAAAACTGTTGTTTTCATGCTTTTCACTTTTCATTTGACATTTTTATCAAAACATACCAAAAAATTAAAATAAAAAAAGCGCCCGCCCGCATTGATTTTTAAAAAAAGTGCCTGAGAACCATACCTTTTTTTTATTTTGGCCTAACAATAAATGTTTTATTAAACTGCAAGTCATAGGTGAGGGTAATTTAGGTTTTAGGCAGTTTTAGGCAGGTAATAACTTATTTTAGGCAGTTAAAGGCAGGTTTTAGGCTCTGCCCTGCCAAAAACAGATTTTGGGCAGCCTTAAACCCAACCCTGGATATGACAAATAAAAGCATGGGATTAAAATACAGTAAATAGTAGAACAGGTAAATAACTATAAAGACAAAATAAAGGTGATTCTGAATAAAGGTTAAGTAAAAAATAAGTGTTATCAAGTGATAATAAATCCAAATGGAAATGGGGCAAAATAGTTTTTAGCTCAGCTGACTGTAAGTCAACTGAGGTATAGGAATGGCGCTTTGTCTGGCCGTCCTTTAGCAGGGCACAAATCGTAAATGCTGGACCTAGATACTTCTAAGTGAATATCCCGAGCTATTGGGCTTGAAAGTACCCCCCAGAATAATCAAAAATATAATGCAAAACATCGAATATCTTGAAAATTAATGCATGGATTTTCATGAATCTTGCCTTGAATATGATGATAACTCCTGTTTAGTTTGACATATTGGTTTCAAACTTAACTTATATATGACTCACCACTAAAGTAGGAACCATGTGGATTTTGGGGTCCAATGGTCAAAGGTCATGGTTGCAGGACTCATTTCTTTAAAAATGAATGCATATGCATTTGAAGCCAAACTTATCATCCCAAACCTTCCATCTTCAAGATATTGCTAACCTGCCAATAGGGGAAGATTCTGTTCAGTTTTTGGGGTCATGAGGTCAAAGGTCAAAGTCACAGTACCCACTTATTTAGAAAGATTGTGGATGCATTTTAAGCCACACTTTTCATCCAAAAACTTCCATCTTGCACATTTAGCTGAGCTGCCTGTAGGCCTTCTGATTGATTTGGGGGTCACAAGGTCAAAGGTCATGGTCACAGGAGCTCATCTGTCCACATATTTGTTTCTGGATGATAACTCCAGTTCGGATTGACATGTTGGTTTCAGTTTTGGCTTATATATGACCCACCAATAATGTAAGAACCCTTTGGATTTTGGGGTCATAAGGCCAAAGGTCAAGGTCACAGGACCCACTTCTTTAAAAAGATTGTTGATTTTTTTAGCAAAATTTTCTGTCCCAATCATTCTACCTTCCAGATGTTGCTCACCTGCCAAAAGTGGAAGTAAATTATGGGTTTTGGGGTCACATGGTCAAGGTCATTGGGGCCATCAATCCACATATTAGTTTCCAGATAATAACACCAGTTTGGTTTGAAATATTGGTTTCAAACTTGACATATAAATGACCCACCACTAAAGTAAATACTGTTGATTCTGGGGTCATGAGATCAAAGGTCAAGGTCACAGGACCCACTACTTTAGATAGATTGTTGATGCATTTTAAGCCAAACTTTTCATCTCAATCCTTCCATCATCAACATGTGGTGCACCTGCCAATAGGGGAAGTTTCCTTTTGATTTTTGGGTCATAAGGTCAAAGATTAAGGTCACAGGGCCCATCCATTCACAAATTAGTTTGTGCATGGTAACTCCAGTTTGGGTAGACAAGTTGGCTTGAAACTGATCACAGGACCAATATTTGGAAAACCTCATAAACATATATCCTTATAGACAAATGCAGCTGAGTGTCGAGGCCCATGGGTTCCTAGTTTTTCAGTAAGAATGCAATTCCAAAAAGGGTTAAATTAATAGATGAACATCGAGCAGAAGTTGAGAGAAAAAATTTTAAAAATCATTCAACCGAGTATACTAGAACAAGTGGTAACTTATAAAATACAGCAGTGCTGAAAAAAAATTCAAATGTGGCAAGCTTAACTAAAAACAGCTATAAAAAATCAGATGAATCAAACAACAACCCATTAACTTGCATGCTGTAGCATTGAAGCAGACAGTTTTGGTTGGTCAGTTATGCCTTCAGTTGAATTAATTGGATGAGAATGGGTCTGATATAAACTTATTATCTCAGATTAGTTATTTCAGATTTGCTCTCAGAATGTAAATGTGGTGTTAATCTGACTCAGGATGGTCTTATATAGTCTTTTCTGCTTGTGATATAATATGGGAAGGGGTATAGTTACAACAATGTCTTAGCATGATTGGATTTGTACCATTTATCCAAAAGAGCCCCCCCCCCCCCCCCCCCCACAAGTACATTGCACTGGCATCAAGAATATAACCTAGTTTTTTGCTCTCACAACATGTTAAAGGTACATGGGGACATCATATATACCTGTCCTTATTGTATGAAAGTTGTAAACCAGCCGTGTAATGCCAGGTTTGAAATGCCTGCTTTGTCCTACACAGCTTGTTGTTGTTTTCCTAAGTACATGCTAACCCAGTTTGAAAATTACCAAAAAGCGGTTCAAAGTGGCAAAGTTTATGGTAAATGCTGATAATCCTGTCCTACACGTGGTTTTAGTTTTTAGCATACAAGTTTCAAAGTCACAACAGATATGTCAGATACATGGTTTTCTAGTGGAGTTAAATAAAATAAGACACCTTTGATTGGTATGTTTAATTCTCACTACAAGTCGAGAATGATCTTTTAAACCATGCATTTCTTTAAATTAAAAAAAAGATTCCTGACAACTGCACTACCAGTTATATACTGTGTCTTGGTAAAATTACTCCTTTATCTGTTCACTGTGAGAGATAACAATTTGGTAAAACTTGAAACAGTCTAAGGAACTTGTAGACATGCTTTTAACCCCAAAATTAGAACTATTATCTTGTGACTAGAATGGCCTAAAATGTTACCCATATCCTTCGAGCTATGGGGCCCCAAAGCACCCCCAGAATAGTGAAAAATTTCATACAAAAACTTCAATATCTCATTAACAACATCACTGATGGTCATGATTTTTGGCATACATATTGATCATGAGATGTTCCATCAGTTCCTGCAGACTGGTGGTGCCACCTATATTTTTCGATTTTTTACGAATTTTTTTCTCTATTTTTGAGACCTTTAAAAATGTGGACATCTGTTAACAGGGCACAAATCGTAAAGACTGGACCTAGAATCTTCATTCTTGATATTCTGAGACACCTATGAAAAGTTTCCATGGAAACCAGAAATTAGGTCTCTGTTACCCATATCCTTCAAGCTATGGGGCCTAAAAGGACCCCCCCAGAATAGTAAAAAATTTCATACAAAAACTTCAATATCTCATTAACTACATCACTGATGGTCATGATTTTTGGCATACATATTAATCATGAGATGTTTCATCAGTTTTTGCAGACTGGTGGCGCCACCTGTATTTTTTCGATTTTTTACGATTTTTTTCTCTATTTTTGAGACCTTAAAAGATGCAGTCATCTGTTAACAGGGCACAAATCATAACAACTTGACCTAGAATCTTCTATCTTGACATGCGGGGAGGCCCATGAAAAGTCTCCTTGGAAACCTGGAATTAGGTCTCTGTTACCCAGATTCTTCAAGCTATGGGGCTCTGAAGTACCCCCCAGGAATAATGAAAATTTGATACAAAAAATCAAATATCTGAACAACTAATGCATTGATCACCATGATTCTTTGCATGGATATTGATCATGGAGTGTTTCATCAGTTTCTGCAGACTGGTGGCGCCACCTGTATTTTTTCTATATTTTACAATTTTCTTTCTCTATTTTTGATACCTTAAAAGATGCGGTCATCTGATAACAGGGCACAAATCATAACGGCTGGACTTAGAATCTTCTTTCTTGACATGCATAGAGACCAATGAAAGTCTTCTTGGAAACTGAAAATTAGGTCTCTGTTACCCAAAACCTTAGAGCTATGGGGCTCTGAAGTATCCCCCAGAAAAATGCAAAATTTGATACAAAACCTCAAGTATCTGAATAACCACTGCAATGATCACCAAGATTCTTTGCATGAATATTGATCATGGGATGTTCCATCATTTCCTGCAGACTGGTGGCGCCACCTGTATTTTTTCAAATTTTTGCAAATTTTTTTCTCTTTTTTTTCAAACCTCAATGAAACTATAATCTGTTAACAGGGCACAAATCCTAACCACTGGACCTGTAATCTTCTAACTTAATATCCAGGGAGGTCCATGAAAAATCTCCTTGAAAACCTGAAATTAGGTCTCTGTAACCCATATCCTTGGAGCTATAGGGCTCCGAAATTCCCCCCAGAATAATGCAAAATTTGATACAAAAGCTCAAGTATCTGAATAACCACTGCATTGATCACTATGATTCTTTGCATGAATATTGATCATGGGATGTTCCATCAGTTCCTGTAAACTGGTGGCGCCATCTATATTTTTTTTTCAATGTTTACGAAATTTTTTCTTTATTTTAAAGACCTTCAAAGAAGCTGTCATCTGTTAACAGGGCACAAATCATAACCGCTGGACCTAGATTCTTCTAACTTGACATCAAGGTAGGTTCATGAAAAGTCTCTGTGAAAACATGAAGTTAGGTCTCTGTTACCCATATCCTTTGTAGTAAGTACCCCTCAGAATAATTAAAAATTTGATACAAAACTCCAGTATCTGAATAACCAATGCATTGATCTCCAAGATTCTTTGCAGGCATATCGATCATGGAGTGTTCCATCAGTTCCTGCAAACTGGTGGCGCCACCTGTATTTTTTTAATTTTTTAGGCATTTTTTCTCTATTTATGAGACCTTCAAATGAAGTGGTCATTTGTTAACATGCCACAAACTGTAACTGCTGTACCTAGAATCTTCTTACTTGACATCCAGGGAGACTAATGAAAAATCTCCATGGAAACCTGAAATTAGGTTTCTGTTACCCATATTCTCCGAGCTATAGGGCTCATAAATACCCCCAAGAATAATTAAAAATTTGATACAAACAAAAGCTCCAGTATCTGAATAACTAATGCCTTGATAGCCATGATTCTTTGGACATACATTGATCATTGAGTGTTTCATCAGTTCCTGCAGACTGGTGGCACTCCCTATATTTTTTTCAAATTTTTACGCATTTTTTTTCTATTTATGAGACCTTCAAATGAAGTTGTCATCTGTCCAAAAGCCCACTGAAACCCATTTCTAAGGACTTTTCACAAAATTCATGATTTGTTTGCACTCTGGCAGTCATTTTGCTCATTGTTCAACATTCCTTGAATTCAGCTGAGCGTCATTGCTCATGGGCCACTTGTTCATGTATGTTATAAAGCTATCTAAGTGCTACATTTGTGCAAAATTTTTTTCCTGATTAGTCAAACAAGTCCGAAGATATGTGGGTTAATGTGTCAAGACAGACACACAGATGGACGCACTGGATAGAGGAAAGGTCAGAGGTCAACACAAAATATTTTGGCACTAGTTCACATGTGACTGGATAATCGTGTAAAGTTTCAGAAAAATATGTTCAGTAGTCTCAGAGTTCTTTTCCAGAAACAAACGCAGCGGCGGAGGCGGAACCTGGTCAAAAAGCTTTGGTGGATACAAATATTGTAATAGAAGTAAAGACAAAATGTGAGAAATGTGTGTGACATAATCATTAAAGAAGTACAGAGTTTAAAGAGGAAATTGGGTAGTATGGATGGATGGATAGATGAAAGGACAGTATGATAGGGATTCTTATTTATTTTTTTCAAGGGTTTATACACATTTTCATATTGATGCAAAATTCTAGCAAATCACTTAGTATCTTCTGTGTAATTTTGTATGCATTCAGTTAATCTCTAATTGAATGAGTAATTCCAACTAGGTTCACAAATAGAATCATGTCAGTATTTAGACTTATGTTCATATCATTTTCAAACTTATAAAGATGTTTATACCTTTCCTGTTGATATCAAAATAGTGGTGGAGCCCTTACCTAAAAAAAACAACAATATTTAAGTAATTTTCTTTCAACAATTCTTACCAAGCATACATGAACAGCGTACAGTACCCTCTTCATTAAAGTTTTACCAATGCCACAGGTTTATGTAGAAGCTACAGTGCATTGTGGGAGTCAGATCGTGACTCCCACAAACCCTAACCAGCAGAGTCATACTCTTGTTTTAAACTGATTCAATGCAGTGTGTAAGGGATAGTTGCACGAGTTCCACACTCAGTGTGTGAGATCAGGATGTATGTACTGTTGTCTGTCTTTCTTAGGGTCTGTTTTAATTCACAGGCATGAGCCACCAGTGTTGGCTACACAGATACAGATAGTGCATGAGGATGACCAGATACTGGCGGTCAACAAGCCAGCCTCCATGCCTGTACACCCTAGTGGCAGGTTCCATTACAACTCTGTCACTGCTATTCTAGAATGGGAGCATGGGATTCCACCAGACCAGATCAAACGTAATAACAAACATAACGATGATTCTTCCAACAGTTTTTGTAGATTTAATGACTGATAATGCTTTTAGTTCTGATTATAAAATATTTTTAATTTCTCAGTTGGGAAATCTTGTTTACTTAATATTGGGTCATATCAGTTTATGTCATCAGTTGTAGAAGTTATTTTAAATGAAATGTAATTATAAAGAGCACAAACTATACTATTATATTAAAAGAATTGGGGAAAATTTGAAAGGAAATAAATGTCTTTAATATTTGTGGATATTAAATGGAAATTAATTTTTCATTTTTCTTTTATAGTATAGTATGGAACTGCCGGCTTAATCCTTAATGCTTTTGTCTTTTGTTGTAGCTCTTCATCGCTTAGATGTCCTGACATCAGGAATCCTTATATTCTGTAAAAACAAGGTTTCTTCTAAAAAGATGAAAAAGCAGATCTTCAGAAATAAAGTCAAGAAAGAATACATTTGTAGAGTGGCTGGCAAATTTCCTGAGTAAGTTAGGTTTTCTCCAACTATATTGGGAACCATTAATTCAGAAAACTTGTTTATATTGAAAAACAGAAAACACGTAATTTTTTAATCCATTTAAAAATTCAGTGGTCAGGTTCATATTGTAAAAAAATCTTTATATTATAGCACTAGTAATGTTATACTGGTTTGCTTATTTGGATTTCACATATGTACATAATTTACTAATTTGCTTTTTATGCCCCCGCCACAAAGTGGCTGGGGCATATAGTTTTACCCATGTCCGTCATTCCGTCCTTCCGTCATTCCGAAATCAAACAGTTGTACGGACTTTTTTTCGCAATGCCTGCAGATATTGGCCTGATTTTTAGTGTGTGGGCTGATATAGACCAGTTACAAATGGAGTTCGCGTTTCGTCCCGGTTAACCTACTTTTGACAGTTTTACGGCTCCTAAACTTAAAAAATTTCATGAAAAATAGAATTTCATCACAAATACACATGTACAGACTTTTTTTCGCAATGCCTGCAGATATTTGCCTGATTTTTTGTGTGTGGGGAGATAATGACTAGTTACAGATCGAGTTCGCGTTTTGTCCCAGTTGATCTACTTTTGACTGATTTACGGCTCCTAAACTTAGAAAATTTCATGAAAAATAGAAATTTTCATGACAAATGTACAGACTTTTTTTCACAATGCCTGCAGATATTGGCCTGATTTTTTGTGTGTGGGCAGATAATGACCAGTTACAGATCGAGTTCGCGTTTAGTCCCGGTTGACCTACTTTTGAATGTTTTACGCCTCCTGAACATAGAAAATTTCATGAAAAATATTAAATTTCATGACAAATACACATGTACAGACTTTTTTTCGCAATGCCTGCAGATATTGGCCTGATTTTTGGTGTGTGGGCAGATAATGACCAGTTACAGATCGAGTTCACGTTTTGTCCCAGTTGACCTACTTTTGACCATTTGACGGTGCTCTAACATAGAATATTTCATAAAAAAGTGCACATGTATGGACTTTTTTTCGCAGTGCCTGCAGATACGGGCCTGATTTTTGGTGTGTAGGCAGATAGTGACCAGTTACAGATCGAGTTCTTGTTTTGTCCCAGTTGACCTACTTTTGACCATTTGACTGCTCCTGAACATAGAAAGTTTCATAAAAAATAGAAATTTTCATAACAAATGCATATGTACTGACTTTTTTTCCTCAATGCCTGCAGATACCACTCTGATTTTTTATGTATGGGCAGATAATGACAGTTACAGATCGAGTTCGCGTTTCGTCCTGGTTGACCTACTTTTGATTGTTTTACGGCTCCTAAACATAAAAAATTTCATGAAAGACAGAAATTTTTATGGAAAATGCACATGTATGGACTTTTTTTCACAATGCCTGCATATACTGGCATGATTTTTGGTGTGTTGCTTGATAATGACCCGTTACAGATCGAGTTTGCATTTTGCCCTTGTTGATCTACTTTTGACCATATGACACCTCCTGATCTTAAAAAAATTTTCAAAATTTTACAAATGTTTCTAATTTGCCCCAGGCAGGGGCATTCGTGTCGTTCCGACACATCTAGTTTATATTTGCATATTTATGATTACTTTGCCTAGTGGTCAGGTGGTATGTGATGGACCAATCAGCCAGCTGTGTTATTATCCAGGCCTGTATGCAGTGAGGGCTGATGGGAAGCCTTCCAGGACAGTGTTTGAGAGGATCTCCTGGGATGGCTGGTCCAGTCTGGTCAGATGTTGGCCGTACACAGGGAGAACACACCAGATCAGGGTCCATCTGCAGCACCTTGGTGAGTCTGATGGTTCACTGTATTGATAACAGTTGTGTGATCTATTTGATACCTTGGTCAATGTTAAAATGGATCTCTTGGAACAGTCAACCAGCTCACAAATTTTTATGGTGGCTGCACTTTGCCTACTGTACATGAACGTAAAAGAAAAAATATAATTTAAACCAGCTATTCACTACCCTGGGTAGAACTTGTGTGATTTAAGGCCTACCCTCCATACATGTTAATGAGCTCTAGCTAATTCCTTTTCAGGAAAGTTTTTATACACCTCTGTTAGGGATGATGAACTTGTTATCAACAACCTGATAAACACAGAAATGTCAGCAAATGGAAAAGATCATGTATTAAACCTAAGGTAGTTGGCTATCGATGTGCGAAAATTGAAAGGTCACTAGTTGCAAAACTCTGATTTGTCTGAATTGCTGCCTGTGTTTGGATTATTTTTGGGGGTACCCCATTTTATAAACCGTGGATATAAACAAAACTAACAGTTTGTGTGCGGTAGGACTGATCTTTTCTTGGATATTTTTGTAAAAAGTTCAAGAGATTATCTTCAGTTAATAGACTTCATATATCAGAAAAGGTCACTTTAAATATGCATATACAATACAGTGCAGGACTACATTTTCCAGGCTTTCCTATTCTGAATGACCAACTCTACAACACGGAGGCCTGGGGACCAGAAAGAGGGAAAGATGGAGTGCTGCCAAAACCTGTGGATGAGGTATCAGTATCCCACAGTCAATTAAACTTATATCCATTAATCTTTGCCCATAATCCTTCATTCCAAACATAATCATTTTGCCCATCTATGTTTTACTTATATAGTACCTACAATCCTTTTCACATCTACTGGTTTGTTGCAGAAGTATAATTAATTTTACGGTCTTTGACCTAGTATATCGCTAGTAATTATGTATTCAAACCAGTCATGAAAGTTGGTGGTAATAAGACATACTATGCAATGCAAACACACTTGTATAAATAATAAATTCTTGTTTGTAATTGGTGTTATATATTAAGTATTCTTTCCACATGTTTCAGTGTTTACTTGGGCCTATTTTACTTGAAGCATGAGATAACCCCTCTTGCATTGGACTTCGGATGTGTGAAAGATTTCATTGGTTCCCTAATCTTTGAAAAAATTAACTGTACATGCTCCTGAAAGTTTAAAACTTAGGGCACCATCATAATTAAACTTTCTCCTTTCAGCTTGTAGCAGACTTATTAAATGAGGTAAAAGCTCGAAGAAGGCCAAGGAAATATTCCGCACACTGCTCAGAACACTTTCACTGCACCTCTTGCCATTGTGGTGTGTTGGATTTTCATCTCCATACAGATGCAATGTCTGAACTATTGGAGGTTCAAAAAGAGCATATACAGGACCGGTCAGGTGTAAATGGAAAGAAAAAATGTAACAGAGGAATACCACAGTATTACATGACTCATCCTCAGAATTCTAAACAAGAAAACCACAAATTTATGGACTTTCCAAAAGCACCTGATGCAGTGCAAATGAAGAAAGACCTGATGGACCACAAAGTTTTATACAACCCTCTCAAGGACACTGTGGACCCTTTATGTGAGGAATGCACTTATGCATTAAGAGATCCTCCATTTGAAAAGATGTTTTTGTGTCTACATGCACTGAGATATACAGTTAAGTATATGGTTTTCATGTGTTGTTCGATACTCTGGTGTGAAATATTCATTTGACAAGGTTTTCATATTGTATAGTTTAGAACATCACAACTGTCTCAGTTGAGTTAGAACAGTCAGGGGTTTAAAATTATCGCAAAAAAATTTATGAGTAGGAATAGGCAAAATCACAGCACTTGAAGATTTATTTTGACAATAATAATATTATCATTATTCTTATATGTTGGAAAAGTATTGGCCAAAAATGATCTGATGTATATATTGATGTTTACAAATAAAAAATAAACTTTAATAATCCAGTACAGTATCTGTATATTCTACCATGGCTTATACTAAGGATTTCCTGTTAACAGGCATTGAGACTGATTAATTTCCATTTTATATTTGACAGGGTCCTGACTGGGAATATGAAACAGATCTACCTCACTGGGCAGTGGATGGGTGGACACCAGTTGAAGAGAGGTGACCCTGACATCCTGCAATAATTGTATAGAAAATATTTTTGATAATAAATATATAACATTTAAATTATTTTAGAGTTAAGTCTCTGGTATGTGCTTTTAGAGAAAAGGCCATGGATCTTTCTTCACAGTACAAACTCCTATATGGACAAAAACTCAAGGTTAGGTAAAAATATTAGCACATAGGTTTGTTATGTACAGGGTGCATTGGACCCAGAACATAGACTTTGCCATGATGCGATTGGTTGGGACAAAATGTGACATCACAGGTAAAATTAAGAAATGACTTAAATCTAATAATACATGTTTTAATTCTTTTTCTAAAAATTTTGGGACAGAGAGTGTAAGAAATGCTAAGCTTTTGATGATTTTAGTCAACAGGAGTTTACCCCATGGCTGACATCACTGTCAAGTTGACATTTATTATATATGTGCAAATAGCTTTTTAACAAATCACACCCATGTTTTTTTTAGTGGAAAAGTTAATAGAAAAAATGTTTTTCTTCCAGGAATTGGCTTCAGTTTATGCAAAATCTATAGTAATACATTTTTATAGACAAGTGTGACAAAAGATACTGTAATGAGATTTGGAATATGTTTGCTTGACCTGAAAAGGTACTATCTTCAGTGTGAGAGGCCCAAAGCAAAGCATCAAAACAACAGGTGAAGATATGGAAACTTTAATGTAGCAAAATAGAGTCAAAACATACAATGCTCTTACCAAGTACCAAATGTCTGAGACAGGGATATCCAGGTGATTTGTAAAACTTGCTTTTTCTCTCAAACATCTATTTTTCATACAAATATATATAAACATTCATTTAATTCAATGAATAATTACAAAATAACAGTTACCTTCTGGAGCCTAATTACTATGACAGTATGATGAGACTGTTAAACATATTTTGTTCTCTTGATCATGTACATTGTTAAAATAAGGAAACAAGGCCTACAGGCCTAATGCGAACCTGTACATTTGGAAATACACCAGACGTAATGCTTCACTGATGGACCATTACTTTTCATGTATATGAACAATGCAAGTACTAATCATTTTGAATAAGAACAATTACACAAACATCACTGCTGAAATTCTGGCATGGGTGCACCAGTCTTGTTTACAACGGAGCTATCAGAGATATACACATATGCCAATTTTCAAACTGATATATCAAACCCCTCCTGAGAAATAAGCAGGGACACACATTGTGCAAAAATTATTGTAGGTGGCAACACCAGTCTTGTATACGACAAAGCTATTTGATATGTATAAATATGCCCAATTTCAGGCTGATATATCAAATTCCTCTGTACAAAAAAGCAGGCACATACACTGTGCAAAATTCAATGTACGTGGCACCACCTGTCTTGTAAATGAGATATCCATCAAAGACGCATAGACAGGTCAAAATATTAGTCCAATACATCAAACTTCCCCAGATTTTGATGCACTGGGCTGACAGGGCTTAGGTGAGTAAGGCAGTTTCCCCCGAGTGACCTGTGACAAATTGCTGCCTCAAGCTACCGCACTGAGTGAACTCTTGACCTGCACCTGGCTAGACTGAGTGAACTTTTGACCTGTACCTGGCTGCACTGAGTGAACTCTTGACCTGTTGCATAATCTGACACAGTTGGCAGTCTGCCAAAGCTATAAATAGATTCAGCCTGAACTTTGGTGCCAAATATGAGCAGTGAGCAGTCTGCCAAAGCTATAAATAGAATGCAGCTATTGCACTGAGTGAACTCTTGACCTATACCTGGCTGCACTTCTTCCAATCCTGGCAGTGTGCCAAAACTATTTATAGAGCTGACATCATCTTGGCTAATGGCCAACATCAAGGCACTGGCAATCTGCCAATGGTAAACCAAGTGCTGCCATCTGTACACAAAAGTCGTCCCTACTTGAAATAACTTTGAAATTTATTTTTCCAGTACAAAATGCTTTTCAGCTGATTTTATAAAAAAAGAAATCAGGAATATATGTAAAATTATTATGGATGCATAATGAATGCAAAATTAAAATACAGATATATCTCATTGATGGCAAATTCTTGAATTAAGTTGAGTAGGGATACCAATAATTTATAATCCACATACAGTTGTCTTTATATAGCCACAGAGAGCTGAATATCCATGATTGCCTGGTATGATGAATAACTAAATCATAAATCTAATTTTTTTAAAAGCTTTTAAAAAAACTTTCTTGTCAATATTAACCAAAGATAACCTGAAATCTAAATGTCTAGTGGCATGATGTAATAGATGCTGATAAACTGGTGCCAGGCTAGATGTAACAGCAAAACACAGCTAACATATATGGTAAAATGACTCAATTCAATCTCCATAATTCAGCCAAAAATCATTCTTGTGGAACCATGAATGACAATTATTATAAGAATTATTGTAGGGATTATTCTTGTAAAATATTTAACAAACTGGCTTCAGTTGCATCAGTTGAAAAACATTTCCCAGGTTTATAACTCATATAGGAAGATACAGCAAACTGGCTAAGTTCAGCTTCCTGTAACTCAGCAAAAAAGCACTGAACCAAAACCTTATGTACAAACTTGAATTATCAACATCTGAGGATAATTAATTTGTGAGGTTTTAGAATTTGGCCCAGTGGTTTTTGTGAAGAAGATCTTTGTAGCCACTGAGCTTAAATGGGCTGTTATGGCATATGACTCATTTCAGCTTCCCATAACTTAGCCAAATGTCACTGAAAAGAAACCATTTGAACAAACTTCAGAAAGCACTACCCTAGAATCGTTTCTGTGCTATATTAAACATTTTGGCCATATGGTTTCAGAGAAGTTTTCTGTAGCCCTCAGTGTGATACAGGCACTAATGACCCCGTAAAACAAAGGCCGATGCAGGTGGCGCCACCAATACCTCAATTTCAGATATGACCTATGTGACCAACATTGGCATAAAATTTGGTGATGATAGCTCCAGCTGTTTCTGAGATTTAAATTTTAATATGCTTTTTTGCACAGTTAACAAAGTTTAGCCTCCTGTAACTCGGCCAAAAATCTCTGAACTGGAACCATTCAAACAAACTTGAGAAAGATTCTTCCAGGGATCATTTCTGTGAAATATTGGACAATTTGGCTGGACAGTTTCGGAGGAGAAGATTTTAAAAGTTTTTTTAGCTTTTTCCCTATAAAATCTAAGAAAATGCAGTTAGAAAAAAAATAAACAAAATCCGATATAGTTTTTTGGATGACTGAATATTTGCAAAAAATTGGTGATGCTAGCTCCTGCCGTTTTTAAGATAGCTATGGTTAACGTACAGACGACGCACGACATACGAAGCCGCACCATAGCATAAGCTCACAGGTTCGCTAAAAAAGACTAGTATGTAATAGATTCCTATGAGTATTGTCACAGCTGCAGGACTGATGTTGTATCACAGAATTTAATATAATAAAGACTACTTCACCAGTCAGCATTAGTTAATAAAAAGAAAGAGACCATATAGCCAGCTAATTCAAGGCTTAAGAGGAGATGTTAATGTATAAGGCATACACAAAATTACACATATAAAGATTTACTAACAGTTAAATGAATGGAAGGAAGCCTTAACCTTAACAGTAAACTGATCTAAAATAGTGCAATGATGTACTAAAGTGTCACTACCTATGTGTTGTAAAAAGAACTTAAATTGATAATATATAAATAATGCATTTCAGTCTATAAACAAAAGGAGATGTTACTGGTGAGGAGAACTCCATCTATCCTCAAAACAGCAGCGGAGTAACAAAAGTACAGACTAGGAATTTTGCTACAGTGATTTGCAATAATTCATAAACCAAAGAGATCTACTAAACACAAGAGATCTAAACACAGATCTTGAACTGTAGTCAAGCCAGCCTTGGTCTCTTCTCTGCAGGAGAGCCTGGAAAATAAAAATGTCACTAAATTAAAAAGATTTACTAAGAGATATAGAATGGTAAGTAACCCGCAGGTCATGACCCTCACCTGAAAAGATTAGCATATAAGTGAGGGAGATATTTCTTTAACCAAAATTGAACATAATAGTTAGATATATTTGGTTGGCTTAGCAGTGAGTGTTGTCAAACTGAAAAGTAAAACCATCATTACAGAGGTTCAAAACATCTTTCCTGGTATGGTATTTAACTTTTAAGGGTAAAGGCAGCAACAACTGTCACATTTTTACAGTAAACAGTGTGTTTTCATTAAAGTTATCACAAACAGGATTAAAATCAAATTATCTGACAAGGTAACTAGAACACAATCCTAAGAGATAAATATGAACATTTTTGGTGATTCGACAATGGACTCTACAAGTGATGGTGAAACATAAGACATAACAATGATCTATACTAGTGAATGCATTAGGTGTCTTTCATCAACAGAACTAATTAAATCATTAAGTGTCACAAAGTATTTGCAGCACTTCAGTCAAACTAATAATGCAGGGTTAGTAAGGCGCACCCTTCTGACCCATAGTAACCATGCCATCCATAACACTTTTCCATCTTGTGTAACCTCATATTTCTCTATACTCTCATACAGTTAGAACACAAGGAAACACACTAGTAAACCTATCATCTTCTGTGTATGTGGGTCTGCGCAGGTGAGCGGCAATGTCCGGCAAGGTACTACAATGAAGATACTTGGCCGACTGTCTTGTGTTGTACTTGGATGGTGGCAGATACTGCAAATACAGTGTAAAGTACACTCACTACAGTGATATACTATACTGATATACCATACACTTAATACATTGATACAACATACAACAACTACAGTGATACAACATACCAATGTTCACAATTTAACAGCACCACTGTCCTAGTTAACCTGGGCCCAATCACCACACTGAGAATAATCTTGGTAATTTGCTTTTGTTTCAAATGAACAACTGAACTGTAGTGATGTAAATATCACAACAAAATGTGATAATTCATTGTTATTAACTCAAGGGGCATATTATCAACCAAATAAAGATAACTTGGCCCAAAGCAATCCAAGGCAGGAAGCCAAGGGGTTATATCAGCTTGGTTATTACAAATTACAGTCGAACCTGTTGCTTTTGTCAAGCACATAAGTACTTTAATGAAATAGACAAAATGCACTACCCTGGATATGCAAAGCTGCACACATTTAATAGCTATTTATATTAAATTATTTTTCTCTCATTCATTGTTCTTGAAGTGTCTCACTAGGGTATTGTGCAAGTAATTTTAATGTTAACAGCCATATCAGGACAACAAAGCTGTCCCTAGCAAATATGAGGACAATTCTAGTCAAAAAGATCTGTATCAAGTAAAAGTTTGTCCATGTCCGCAACATAAATATAATGTGAAAGAATGGGCTGGTCTGAACACCCAAATCAATGCTCTTTTTTTAAAAAATACAGATTATGTAATATTTAGACGGTAAGTTGGTACATCTGACTACACACAGACCAATGTGGATCATGACAAGAACTTTGAAACCTGACATAGAAAAATATACTGTGATGAAACATTCAAGTTTTCTTTATAAACGATAAACTGTCAGAATTGAAAATTGATTAATATAAAGTAAAATCCAATTGTTAAAACCTAACTATACACAGAATAGGAAAACAACACAAAATTATGCCCTTTTACACAAGTTGTGATAGATTAACTGAAACATTGATCTTTTCAATGGGCAAATTCTGTACACTCATCAGAATGAAATGAATCTATATTAGAATGGACAGTAAAGCAAATGAACTATTGCCACAAACTGCTCTGTGGTCAAATATAAACAAGGGACCTATGGGTCACGACACTCAGCTATTATATATGATAAAAAAATATGATTTAGAAATGAGGCACATGCTGGTTTTGTGTGGTAATAAATATAAGCTGTATTATGAGTTGTTGTTTAGCTTATCTATGATTTTGATAGTACCTTTGGAGACAGGGAAGAGGATTGATTTCATTTATTTTAATAACAAATGGAGTACTATTGTCACAGATTTTGACTTGGCCATATAACTTATAAGCAGAACATATAATATAAGAGTTTAACTATTTATTTTAAAAAAATTACAAATATTGTCCCAAATATAATTAAAAAAAAAATAATAAGAGAATCGTATGATTTTTTAAAATGAAATATAACTGAAATGATTATTAAAATAATATTAAAAAATATATTCATGAATGCATTCATGAATACATTTTTTAAGTATTTGCACTGGTATTCATATACTTTCATTTTTACCTGAATTCCCATTCTTTATGCAAGAAATTTTATAATGGAGTACATATTCATATTCGTATTTAAATACAATTGCAAAGTATTTGCACCATGTCTGGTATTTATTCAGTTTTCACCAAACAATGATGTTGAGAATCCAGAATATACAAAATTCACACATTTAAATAATGATCATAAGTACCTGGTTTTATGGCTTTTATTTATATAAAAAAAAAGTAAATGTAATATATTTGTTTTGGACTAATTTCACATCAATGTACACACTAGACACAGTAGGAATCTAGATTAATATTATCAACTGCATTTTTGTCTATCATTAATTTCCTTCATATGATCCCTAATGATTAGTAATGAATAATATGATTAATTTTATATCATTAGAATTGAACTGAAAAATACCATAGTTGACTGCATGGTGTTATTTGGAATACTTGACATTCTATCCATCGATACTAGATTCTCATATCATCAGTAACTGCAAGTTAATTTCCTGTTATTATAAACAAACAAATTCCTTTTCTATTTTTCTTTAATTTGTTATTAAAAACCAATACAAATTTATTAATTTATTGTTTATTGTTATGTTGTTGGTTAAAACTACTAGATGAGTTGGGTTGGACCCCTGGATCAACTGTGGCTGGCCATAAGCTGCCTGGCTGCCCCAGTGCATACCTCGCCTCAAGCATGCATAATTTGCTGAAAGTTCAACAAGGTCAACATACAGGTGACTCAAGAGGGGCTGGAGAGAGCCAAGGTCTGACATGGTCTCGTAAAAACAGTAATAACTACTACAATTTTTGGCCAATTTCTTTCAGCTTTCTAAACTAAAAAGCTGAAATCCTTATGCGTGCATGATATGAAAATTATGTCAACAGTGCTCACAGAAAAAAAAGGTGCCATGGTCAAAGTTGGCCAAAATTTAAGGTACTAATTTTATATTTATACTAATAACTTATAAAATTTGTAAAATTCAGAACTAATTTTTGGGTATTCAATTGAACCTTGATTAAATAATGTTACATTTCTGACAAAAAATCTCTAGGTTCAGCAATCCCCTTGTTAAGGGAGTAAATATATTTCTTGATTTTTTACAAAGTGCATTATGTTTGGGCCCATAACTTAAAACAATTACGCAATACTGACATCATTTCTGGCATGTGCATAGAGAATGTATAGAAAAAATATGTATATTATATATGATTAAAGTCAGATCAGTGGTTTTGATATTAGGCAGTCTTGAAGTATAACAACAGGTTTTTAATGGAAAAATGAAGTTTTATATTAATATCTCGAAGGTATTAAGTCCTAGTGACCAAATTCTTGGCTTGGTAGGGGATTTTGGAGACATCTAATTGTATGCCAAATTTTAGGAACTGAGAGCTGAAGCTGGGAAGTTGATCTCTTGCAAACTGCATAACACTAGCTTGATGTAAACAATGTTGCATGGTGCTTGAAAACCTGAATAAAATCTACAGTTTTTGAACAACTGGTTTCAAATTTTTGGTGTTAACAGACAAAATGCTAACAAAAACATACTGTGAAAATTAAATCCACAGTACTTACAGGAAAAAAAGTGCCACGGTCAAGGTTGGGCAAAATTTAAGGTACCAATTTTTATTTTTGTTAACATTTAAAAAAAATTATAAGATTTTGATCTAATTTTGGGTATACAATTTAATTTTGATTAAGTAAAGTTATATTACTGGAAAAAAAGTCCATAGCTTTAACATGTTTTGTGTTAAGTAATCAAATATCTTTCCTGATTTTTTACAAAATGCATTATGTTTGGGCCCATAACTTTTTTAAATTATATAATACAGACATAATTTCTGAGCATGTACATAGGAACTATATAGAGGAATATTTATGGTAAATATGAGGAAAAACAGATGATTGGTTTTGATATTAGGCAGTCCTGAAGTGTAAAAATAGGTTTTTAATAAAACAAGGCCTACAGGCCTAATGCGAACCTGTGCAAAGCTTAGGAGTATGAATGGAGGTTTATTTTTAGCTCAGCTGACTTTCAGTCATGCTGGGCTATAGCGATGGGTCTTTGTCCGTCGTCCTTCCGTCTGTCCATCCGGCCGGCCGGCCGTCCGTTAGCAGGGCACAAATCGTAACCGTAGGGGCTAGGGCCATGAACCCTATGCAGTCTTAGAGGTTCTAAAAAAATCTCCTTGCAAACCTGAAATTAGGTCATTGCGACCTATATTCTCGAAGTTATGGGGTGTGTTTGCATCCCCCAGAAATAATTCTTTTAGCCAAAATTTTCATCCCAAACCTTCCATCTTTCACATACAGCTCACCTACCAACAGGGGAAGAACCATAATTATTTTGAGGTCACAAGGTCAAAGGTCAAGGTCATAGAACCAACTTCTTTGAAAAGCCTGTGGATGCATTTTAGGCCAAACCTTTCATCCCAATTCTTTGATCTTTCACATATAGCTCACCTACTAAGTGGGAGAGGAATCCTATAGATGTTGAGGTCACAAGGTCAAAGGTCAGGGTCACAGGATCCACTTATTTGAAAAGGTTGTGGACACATTTCAAGCTAGACCTTTCATTCCAAACCTTTCAGCACTGATATCGCTTCTCTGCCAACAGGGGAAAAGACCTGTTGATTTTGAGGTCAAAGGTCAAGTTCACAGCACCCTCTTCTTGCGTGGAGTCATTTTCAGGCAAACTTTTCAATCTATACTTTCCATCTGTCATATATGGCTTACCTACCAATAGGGGAAGAAGCCTATTGATGCTGAGTTCAAAAGGTCAAAGGTCAAGTTCACAATATTGTTCTAAATGCTTGTGAACATATTTTTTTAAAAGGTTGTGGACACATTTCAAGCTAGACTTTTTATTCCAAACCTTCCAGCACTGATATTGATTCTCTGCCAACAGGGGAAAAGACCTGTTGATTTTGAGGTCAAAGGTCAAGTTCACCGCACCCTCCTCTAATGTGGAGACATTTTCAGTTAAACATTTCAATCTATACCTTCCATCTGACATATATGGCTTACCTACCAATAGGGGAAGAAGCCTATTGATGTCGAGTTCAAAAGGTCAAAGGTCAAGGCCACAATACTTAATTGTTCTAAATGCTTGTGAACATATTTCTGGTGAAACTGTTCAACCCAAACCTTCAGTCTTTCACATATGCCACATCTATGTATCACTCAATTTGATCCAAACTTCATATTTATGGGTCTTTTTGCTTGAAGAAATAACTGATTGATTTTGGGGTCAGCTGGTCAGGAGGTTAAAGGTTGCAGGTCAAAGTTATTCACTCATGGGTTGCCAAGTAATTACACCAGATTTAAGTAGTTAGTAGTTACCCATCATTTAGAAAGAATCCAGTTGATATGTGGGCAAAAGGCCAAGGTCATTGGTCAGGGATGTTCGCAATAACTTATCAGGGTTCGTACACTTATCATGAGAAAAATTTCAAGCACTTTTCAAGGACCTGAAAAGTATTTTCAAGGACATCAAAATTTATGGACGGTCAGTGCACCTTCACCCATGCATGTTGCCGACATTGAAAGGCTTGTAACACAAAATGCAAAATAATATTTATAATGAGATGGACCATATAGTGCGATAAAAAAGGCTAGGAAATGTAAAAATAAGTAATAGTTATAAGGAAATGACTCAGAAAATAACAAATTTAGCCGAAATCTACACTAACAGCAATTGAAGCGCTTGTGAAATACCCTTCGGTATAGCCAGTCGCGGTTTAATACACAGCGGCCCATTGTTTTAACTTTACATTCAAAATGATCACTCATCTTTGGCATGACCTTGACAGATTTAACTAATCTGATAACGAGGGACTAAAACCTATAATATCTTGAATAGGGATCTCTGATTTGCCGACTAGCTCAAACTTTAGCAAATAATATGCTCCGGCAGAAAGGGTGCCGAAAAACTCTGACAGTTCGGCGATCGTGGGGGATATTCATTCATGTTTTCAACAGCAAAAAAAATTAAAAGCCTGTAATATGTTACCCTTATACGATATTTTGGCATAGTATTATCAAATTATTCAAAACAATACTAGTCAAACTTCGTATCAGCACGTTTGATATGACGACCTTGTCGTGCACGAGGTTTCTGCCGTTTACCGCCAAGTCACTGGCCGCACGTGCCAACAAATGGCCGGGCAACACCTGTGAAGGTCGTTATCTAACGATCATAGACGCAGCCAGATTTCCTATTCAAACATGTCCAACATTTGATTAAAACTAAAAATGTGAAATCTTATTTTAAAAAACCTCTTGTTGGCGACCTTTATGCAATCGTTTATGCAGGGCAGGGAGGGGGCCGATGCTGGAAGTTGTATATGTCGCTGATCACTCTTTAAACTGCCAGCGTACTTCGCTTACAAACGGCTATCACATCGCAACAAAAATGTGATTTCCCCCCATGGATCCCAGCCTTTTACAAACTGACGCCAGAGTATGTGAATATACATCAGTACCTGCCCAACACCTTAACCTATTTCGGACAAACAGTATTTATCCTTAATTGGATTGACCCCGCGTGTAAACTGTATTTCGCTGATCAGTGGTCTTATGGAGCTAACAAATGACGAACACAGCGCGTACACGTGAAATGCGCAGGTACAAAGATAAAAAAAAACAACAACAAAAAAACACGCAACCCTTGGATAGGGCCTAAACTGAAAAACCTTTAACCAAAACAAAGTCGGATTGGGTTCGTTGGGGAAATATGACCACTCTGATATAATAATTATCGCCGAGTTACCAATGTAAAACGTAAAGTTAACTTGATTTAAACGACATATTCTACTGAGCAAATTAGTTTTATATTATTATTATCCCTCAGATTCGAATTGTTCCCATCATGTATTTTTCACACATTTTATTCCCCTGGTTTGTTCCCAGATAATTATTTCCTTTGGACAGATCTTCTCAATAGCCATATTAATAATCTCTGTAGTATTACTTTAAAATTTAAATTATAAATCTTGCGAAAATACTTACGTGAACTCGCCTAGCGTGGATTGAGTTTTCAATTAAAGAGCTTTTTATACGTACCTCGAGGGAAATCTCCACGATCTTTCCAGTAAAGCAGCTCACTTACTATTTGATAATAAACATGGTTATTACCCTCGTATGTTAACTTGTTACATCGTCTCATTCATCCACGATTGGGTTAATTCTATTTCATACATTTGATTGACGTAGAGATGCCCGAAAAGCGATATTAAAATACCAGGTATGCATACACACAACATACACCAAACTCTTTCACAAAATTTTATTTTTCAAGCACTTTTCCAAACCACTCTCTCTTTTTAAGCACTTTTCAAGCCATTGAAATTGAAATGACCAAATTCAAGCACTTCTCAAGGTTTTCAAGGTGCGTACGAACCCTGCTTATTTTGTAGACCATCTCTATTTTTCTTTTATATATATAACCATTGCAATCCAGCTGGTACATCTCACTGTGTTGCTGTAATTGTGAGTGACACTGGTGACATATGACTCCCTTTTGTATCAGCCTATTAAAATGATAAGGCTGAGTGATAAGTACCTCGTTACTGCGTAACAAAAACACAGTTTTCGGAATGCTTAAGCCAGGCATTAAGACTATGAGAGTATAGTATTAAGGTTTAGCTACTGATTTATAAGATGATGGGAACATTTTGCAGTTTATTTTGTGGAATCATAGCAATAAACTTAGTTTCCTAGATATCAGAATATTTATATATAAATCACCACATATAAAAGCAAGTGTTTGTTCTCATAATATGTGGATATGTACCTGGATTAAGGATGGCTTTTTTTCATTACAAGACTCTTGTCATGCTTTCTGCATTTCCTTTCTTTCAGGTTTTGCAGTTTACCTACCCTGCTGACCCCATTGAAAAGCAGAGTTATAATAAAAAAAATCAGACTTACACTTTTTACATTTGCATATCTATAAATCTGATATGAGGGCCTTAACATGCCCTTGATTTGTTTTGGACATTCATTACTGTACCATCCTTTTGAGAATTTGCCCCAAGTTTGGTCTCTTATTGGAGGATGTGTGATATCAAATGTCTGACTTGTCAGAAATCCATTATGTCTGCCAGTTAGCCACCTTAGAAATCAGTTTCAGTTTCAGTGATTTTTCTTCAATGTTTGATCCAATTTAGAGAACGTTTGTTGTCTGATTTCAGACCTGTCAGAAGTTGAATATGGCCACCAGGCAACCATATTCCTTTTGATCATATTATCTCAAGAACTGTTAAAGTGAATGCAGTAAGAAGTATACCGTATTTATTCTAGTTTGGCGATCCCTCTTATTTCTCGACCCCAAAAAATATTTTGAAAGCATAATTTCTAAAAAGACTCTAATTTCTCGACTGTCGACGATGTTTTCTGTTGACGATGTTAAGGTGAAATGCCTCCGTCTCTCACGGGCACCGCAGTTTGTATCTGACTAGATTCTTATAACACTGGGCATCCACATCAAACTTGCTTCCAATAAAATTTATGAAGATACAAAGATGCGTTTTTCATAATATATAAACATGATAAAGCGTTCATGAACCAAATGGGTGTCCTTGACGAAGCAAACTCGTGTACCATTCCTGGTACGCACGTGCCTCATGTGCAATTCACGTGGCATCTTCAGCAATAATATTTACAAAATACTGCAAAGCACACGTGGTGGAACAACTGTGATACAGGTGGAACCGTCATCTTAGTTAAGTTTAAATGACCCCGGTTAGTTTTTGGATGGGAGACCGCACGTACCAAACGGGGCCCGATTGAGGGCACGCGAGCTAGGACCATTTCCAGTCGTGTATATTTTAACGCGCCTTTACTTTCCTATATTTATTACGTATTATGCAAATAAAAGTTATCTGATAATAGGCAGTTATTTTTTATAAAGTCTTCTTCCAACTTGATGCAGCTGCTTGTCCCTTTTCGGCCCGCCGATATCGCCGCCTGGCGGGTTAACTTGAAACAACTGGTGGTTACATGAGTTACCGTCTATCTCAAGTGATCGTACCTATACGCGAAGTAGTGATCATTTTGTAAAGTGATTGAGCTCAGTTTGATTAATCATTTGAGGACTGCGTATAATTCATGTGACGGTTGGAAGCCCGTTTGTAGATAATACTGTTAAGCTAACAAAACAAACTTATATACAACCAAATTATCACTCAATTCATATGACCGCTCGAGTGTCAGAGCGGCTCTGCGTCTCTACGGAAGGTTATCAAACCGCATGCTTCTAATATCTCGACTACCGCAAATTCTGCATGAAGATAATTTTCAAATATCCTCCATTATCTCGACCTCTGAGAAAATTAATTATTTTTAAGTGGTCGCCAAATTAGAATAAATACGGTATTAATCTTATCTTGCAAAGGATTGGGTCAAATATTTCTTAATAAATATTACCATCATTTATACAGGTGCAGTACAGTTGGCTTGTATTAAATAAAATTTAAACAGAAGCACCCATTTCTCAATAATTCTTGCATGGGTTTCCTTGATTTTTGCTATATATGTTGATCTTATATTTGCCCTTTGTGGTGTTCCTTTTGAGCCTGACAGGTATCAAGCAAGCTCTGGGAATAGTTGCTGATAGGTTTACAATCAATATTTTTCCTCTGACCATAAATTCACTGTGTTTTAACCAGACATAGGTGATATATATTTCTGTTGTCGTAGAAAATTTCAACATATTGACAATTTGGGTCTTCAAAATTTAACTGGAAGTTGTGAATCTCAGCCCATGATGTCGCAGGTCATGCTTGGCAGCTGAGTGTCATGACCTATGGGTCACTTGTTAAAATTTAATATTGATCCTCCTAAGTCCTGCATATCTACCTTAGTCATTATGATTTCTGCAAAATGGATGTTTCTGACCTGCAAGTTTCGGACTAGGACATTTTAAAACCAAACTATGGGTAGTCGACAAGCCACTATGTGTATCCGCAGAAATCAGAGTGGGACGGGTGAAGTGAGGCATGGATTAAGTGGCAAGGGGAATAGAGCGTGGTGTGTTGCATATTAGCATGGATGTCTGCAGCTTAAACGTGAATGTAGGTGGTGCCACCTGTCATAAAATCGGATGTATAAACCTGCAAAATTTCAGGTGGATAAGTCAAACCACTGCTGAGATATGAGTGATTTTATCCCATGGCAGATCAACAGATGGATGCTGTGCATAAGTGGTTGCAGGTGGCACCAAGAGCTATGTGAGATCTATACACATGCAAAATTTTAGCCTAATCAGTCAAACGGTTCATGAGATATGAGCTTGGATATCTGCAGAGTAAATGTGAATGTAGGTGGCGACACCTGTCATAAAATCGAGAAAGCTGTCAAGGATGTAAAATACCTGCAAAATTTCAGGTGGATAAGTCAAACCACTGCTGAGATATGAGTGATTTAACCTAAGGCAGATGAACAGATGGATGCTGTGCATAAATGCTTGCAGGTGGCACCACCAGTTTTGCCTATGATGAAGAGCTATGTGATATCTATACACATGCAAAATTTTGGCCTAATCGGTCAAACGGTTCCCAAGATATGAGCTTGGATGTCTGCAGAGTAAATGTGAATGTAGGTGGCGCCACCTGACATGAAATCGAGAAACCTGTCCATGATGTATAAACCTGCAAAATTTCAGGTGGATAAGTCAAACCACTACTGAGATATGAGTGATTTTATCCCAAAGCAGATGAACAGATGGACGCTGTGCATAAGTGGTTGCAGATGGCGCCACCAGTTTTGCCTATGATGAAGAGCTATGTGAGATCTATACACAAGCAAAATTTTTGCCCAATCAGTCAAACGGTTCCAGAGATATGAGCTTGGATGTCTGCAGTGTAAATGTGAATGTAGGTGGCGCCACCTATCATAAAATCGAGAAAGCTGTCCAGGATGTAAAATACCTGCAAAATTTCAAGTGGAAAAGTCAAACCACTGCTGAGATATGAGTGATTTTAACCTAAGGCAGATGAACAGATGGACGCTGTGCATAAATGGTTGCAGGTGGCACCACCAGTTTTGCCTATGATGAAGAGCTATGTAAGATCTATACACATGCAAAATTTTGGCCCAATCGGTCAAACGGTTCCCGAGATACGAGCTTGGATGTCTGCAGAGTAAATGTGAATGTAGGTGGCGCCACCTGTCATAAAATCGAGAAAGCTGTCCAGGATGTATAAACCTGCAAAATTTCAGGTGGATAAGTCAAACCACTGCTGAGATATAAGTAATATTATCCCAAGGCAGATGAACAGATGGACGCTGTGCAAAAATGGTTGCAGGTGGCACCACCATTTTTAGTGTATGTTATAAAGCTATCAAAGGGCTACATTTGTGCAAAAGTTTTAGCCTGATCGGTCAAACGGTTCCCAAGATATGTGGATTTGTGTGTGGAAACAGACGCACAAATGGACACTGGGCAGCAAGGAAAGGTCAGCGGTCAACCAAAAATGAAGGTGCAGCAGTTCACATGTGACCTGATGATAAACCCAATTTGCTTAAAATGCAAACCAAGTTTTTTCAAACAGTTGAAAGATATAGTTCCAATTATCTGGGAATTCTGCATCTAAACATTATATCCAGACGTCTAGACGCTGTGTCTAGACGTCTAGACACATTGTCTAGACACCCCCCCCCCCCAGCCAGGTCAGTTACCATGGTGATGTCTGGACCCCACCTGTTTGTACTGAGTTACCTCTTGACTTGGCTGCATGAAGTCAAATCTGTTTTCAAATACAGAAAGCCTTTTTCAATTGGCTACAATGCTTTTTTAAAACTGTATTTACCCAATCTATTCTTATAAAACTGGCAGAACCCTACCATAGAATAATTCTTGTAAAGTTTAAACCAATCAGCTGAACAGTTTCATCATAAATCAGTGTATAAGCTAGAAGAGTTTAAAATTACATTTTCGCTTGTAAAAAACACATCAATGTAGGTGGCGCCACCAATACCTCAAAATCAGATATGACATATGTGACAAACATTGGTTTAAAATTTGGTCATTATAGCTCTAGCCGTTTCTGAGATTTTTATTTTAGTGTGCTTTTTTGGACAGATGACTAAGTTCAACCTCCTGTAACTCGGCCAAAACTCTCCGAACTGGAACCATTCAAACAAACTTGAAAGAGTTTGTTCCAGAGATCATTTCTGTGAAATATTGGACAATTTGGCTGGACAATTTCAGAGAAGAAGATTTTTAAAGGTTTTTAAGCTTTTTCTGTATAAAATCTAAATTAATGCAGATACCCAATAATAAGCTCCAGGGCACCAAGTTTCACGTGTGAGGAATTCTTACATGTAATTTGGAGCTGCTAGCTCCGACAGTTTCTGACTTACAGCCATGGACGGCGGAAAGCCAGCCCTGGACGGCGGACGGCTGACGACGGACGGCCGACGCTGCGCCATCGCATAAGCTCACAGGTTCGCTAAAAATTGAGGTTTTTCCTTAATTTCTCAAAGGAACGAAGTCACAATGACCTAGTTTTCGGCTTGGTAGGAGATCTTGGGGACATCTAACACTATGCTGAATTTTGGATTCCTAGGTCTTACGGTTTTAAAACGTGAAGGACGGACGGACGGACAGACGGACGGGGGAAATGGACCACGACTATAGCTCAGATGACTTATAGTCAGCTGAGCTAAAAATGCCTGTTTTTTGTCTTAGAGTGTCAGGAATTCTATCTTAGGGCAGCCATCATCCATACTTTTCTATAAATCCTGAGAATTATTTCAAGACAGGGCTGTCACAGCACCATCTATCAAAAACTATGACAATAAATCCAGCCATCGACTTTATAATGCTGTGTACTGTATTTGAAATAAAACTCCAAATAAAGAATGGGTAAAATGCTAGTGCAAAGGTAATTACCTGTTCCTCAGTGTTGGAGCTAGGTATGGTGTAGTCCTGTGAGCCCTCAGACCAGGAACTTTCAATTATATCAACTTCAACATTCAGTCCTGGTTCATCTGCTGATAAATAAATACAAGTACCAGTTAAAAATTAAGAATATAATCTTGAATAAATCTTGCAGAGGCAAGCAAAAGCTTTTGGATGATCAATGGTGTAGTCCCTTGGTTCACAGGATTTGCCGGACTACATGTCACACAGTTTTCACTCCAAGACTTGAAGAGCCAAACTTCTAGTGTTCTGATGTCTAATATGATAATGGTAATATTATGGAAGGAGTAGCCAATAAGTATTCAGATGTTTGCATTTAAACTGTAGCTGTTAAATCACCATTTAAATTATGAACAGCTGTGTTGAAGCAGTTCATATAGGAGCTTCATTGTCTAGTGTAATACCGGTATTGAAATAGTAGCTGTGATGGATTGCAGGTGTTTAGAATGATTAAAATGATTGCTTTTTTACCTTGTAGCCCAGTCATAATGTGTCATAATTCAATTTATAGGAGCAGAACTGGCCTACATATATACTTTTCCTGTGTCACATAGCTGTTTAGCTGGGAGAAATACCCTGACTTTACAATGGAATAATCTTCACCTAAAAATTTAAAAAAGTACTGATATACTGTTAATCATTAAACAAGAAATACTTTCCATTACCTTCATAATAAATAAACACATATGATTATACTTATAAAAGCCACATTTTTGTTTGAGTTTCTATTAATTAGTGCATTATGAATGGAAAACTATATCATAGGGTTGCGTAATTTAAAGGGGCTTCAATATAGGGGGAGGGGTATATATCCCCCCTCCAACTTTTTAGCCAGGTGGGAGGGGGGGGGGGGGATGGGATGGTCAATGTAATCATTCCCCTGCTATTCAGATAATATTAATAAACTGGAAATAAAATACCTATAATAGTAATTAGAAATATAGACTTTGGTTCCACCTCTGAGTTTTCTATGAAAAATTATATATTTAAACCTGGTTTAGAATTAACCTATACTGGAAAAATAATACCTTATCCTTTAAACCTTATACTTGTTTTTAACTTGTTCCCCCCCCCCCCCCCCCCCCCTTGAAGATTTTGACGCCACTGTTAACTTAGGGAACTGTATCATCACTGAAGACAAAAGGTCCAAGGACAGCAGTATTGATGAGCAGAGAGCAGTCTGAAGTTTTTTTTTACCACATCATTCTTACAGTCATGATTCACAAGTTCAATATTAACTTCATTAAGAACCCAGTACAAAAGTTATATAAAGTCAATAAGACACACATATCACGAGAAGTAAGAAACTAAGCATTCAACAAAATTTTCCTTTCCAAAAAATAAATTTACACCACAAAATGAAACAATAAGCAAGTTTGATTATTCTTACCAGTCCTTAAGCCTAATGAGATGATCTGGTCTGTCTGTCTGTCTGTACAAACACTACATGAAGTCTTAGGAAATTCTTCTGTAGACAAAATCTAAAAAGATAATAAGGAAATGGAGAAAATATAAATTTTGTCGAGGGCTATATGTTATCTTGAGTAAGGCCAAAAAAATTAGGTTTGGTTCTCAGGCACTTTTCAGAAATCAATGTGGGCAGGCAATTTTTTTCTTTACCCTTTTCTGTGTTTGGATAAAAAAAGTCATATAATCAGGGAAAAGCATGGTAATAACAGAATTTTTTTTGCTAAACAGGTAAAAGCACTACATAACAAAGGATATTTGATCAAAATTAAATTATTATATCTTCTTGAAAGAAATGTCCAGCTGGAGCTCTAAATTGGTATGCTTCCATTGAAAATAAAAATTTTTGATGCAGGGGATTAAAACTGACGTGGGCGGTGCCTGAAAACCATACCTTTTTTTTGCCTAAACATTAAAATTTTATTTTTCTTTGAAATGACAGGTACAGTGTGATTATATTTAACTGTCTTACTCAAAGCTAACTCATTTCAGTCTCCCTGTACTGTATACAGTGAAACTGGATGATATTTGATCATTAATTTTAATTTCTTATTCATAAACTCAACTTTAGCTGTTCATACCAATATTATTCGCTGATAGTATTAAGATATGTAAACTGAGTCAGACATCCTTCATATTCAGTACTTGGTCCAAAGAACAGTTATTACAGCTATCTTGTTAAATGTATTTGTTTGGTTCTGAGTTGGAATAGATTCAAAATGTTCCTTAATAAGCTTTCCCCATTAAATCCACAACAAACGAAACAGTTATTTTACAAGGAAAATATAATTAATTTTGTTGAGGCTTATCTGAGGATTATTTCTCATATTAGTTTAAGTTACAAGTTACAACAAGGTAAATACAGTACATTAAAACCCCTTTCACAAGGCATATGCAAAATAGTTTCAACAGTTTTAGTGCGAATTGAACATTCACACTTCCGTCCAAAGCGTTTACTAACTGATTTGGCTAAAACAGTTTGAATCCAGCTCAGGAGGTGGTTTCAAACCGTTTCAAAGACGATTCAAATGACCTGCTCCGCTAATGTGACAAGTTTAGAAGCAGCAAGCTGAATCACAGTACAGATCTGAATGCTTGTGTCAACATGTTATCACATTGATCTACATGTGATATGTTTACCTCATGCATTGGTGCCAGATGCCTGTTTTAATGTTGAGCATGGTTTGAAACCTATATGACCAATCCACTTTGAGCTAAACATTTTAAAACCATTTGTGAAAGGGGTACAGGTAATATTCATTTAACATATAAGGAATATACCGGACTGCACTGCTGTGACAGCTGCTGACTGTTCTGCCTGCTGCCCTGAGAGGAGTCACTGGAGATCCAAATGACAGGAGCAAGTAAGCCAGCACTGCACGAACTGCTGTTTCCTGAGGCACTCTCAGTCAAAACACTGGTCATGTTTTGGTTGTATACTGGGTTCACCATGGCCTCAGGTTGCTTTCCAGTATTTCGTAGTTCTGATTTTTGTTTCCAAATATCAGTGCCATGATCATTATCTCCATGGCAACTATTACCATGGAAATCACAAGCAGCATCCCTACGACTAAAAATGGTAGTAATGTAGTCCTCATTACTACCAAGCCTATGGGTGCTGTTTCTATGATATTTTATCTTGGTAAATGATGTCGGCTCTTTCTGATTTTCAGCAATTTTCTCATCATCAGAGTTTATAAAAATATCTGAAGCAGAACTGTTAGGCTTGTAATATGGACTACTTATATCAAGGGGTAAACAGGACAATGATTCTTTACCAGAGCTCTCCCCCTCTGAACTTTTATTGAAGCTCACTACAGTGACTGGGATATCCGCCCCCCTGGGGGTGCTGTGCATTTCTTCCCTGACCTGAAGCCTGCAGTCAGTACAAGAGTTTAACATACAGTTCAGAGACTTCCATGTGGGCTGAAACCCTTGTGATATCACTGGAGAGTCCGGCCTATCAATCTCCTGTGTGTGTAAACTAACAGCACCATCAGGACTACCTCTCAAAGTAGCAGTGTCACCACATTCCATAATCTTTTTGTGTTTATGTGATTTGATTCTTGGGCTCTTGCTAAGGATAACTACCTGTGTAACACTCATATTCTCCTCAGCCAAGTCCCCATGTTCTGTGTTTGTAGAATCACTACTGTACTCAATGACCCTGTAGGACTGATCAAGATCTGTAGCTCCTTGGTCCAGTAGACTGTACTTTTCATGTTCAAGTTCATCATCTGTAGGATCTGGTAGGAGCTCTTCATATGAGGAATCTGTTTGATGATCCTTCTCACCAGGACCTGCTGTTAAGTCCTTATCTCTAGGACCGAGGCCCTTATCTACAGGATCTGGTGATATTTCTTTATCTGAAGAATTATGTAATGGATCCTTATCAGTACAAACTTGTGACAGTCCTGTCCCCAAGAAAACATGTGACAAGTTTCTACTTGCTGGATGTGGTGACAAATCTGCATCCGAGGACACATTTGCTAGATTCTCATCCAAGGACACATTTGGCAGATTCTTATCAGAGGACACAATTGGCAGATTCTTATCGGAGGACACATTTAGCAGATTCTTATCTGAGGACACATTTAGCAGATTCTTATCTGAGGACACATTTGACAGATCCTTATCTGAGGACACATTTGCCAGATTCTTATCCAAAGACACATTTGCCAGATTCTTATTTACTTGATCTATTGGTGAGTCTTTTGAGGAAGCTACAATTAAATCCTTGTTTGCAGCATCAGAAGGTAAATCCTGTCTGGCAAGAACTGGCGATAAATCCCTATCAGAGTGATAAGGGGACAAATCCTTATCTGAGTGATAAGGTGATAAACCCTTATCTAAGTGATAGGATGACACATCTTTATCAGAGTGATGAGGTGACAAATCCTTATCTGAGTGATAGGGTTTTTCCGATTTGTTTGGTAATAGGACTTGATCTGACATGTGTGAATGTGATATACTATCCTTGAAATGTACTGATGAATCTTGATAACAATTACTCTGAGGCAAGTTCTTATCAGAAGATTTTGGAAATGGTTCCTTGACTGACATATCAGTTGACAGATCTTTGTATGAGACAGCGTGTGACACATCCTTCTTTGGTGTTCTTGTTTGGATGACTTTTAGAGGAGACTGTAGTAACAGGTCCTCCTCAGAGGTAGCAGGTACCAGGTCCTTATCAACTGATAAGTCTTTATCTGATAGATCTGTTGATAGGTCTTTCTCTGAGGTAGGCAGTGGAGACTCCATGTTTGGGTGACCGGGTGATAAAATCTCCTCATCCTTATGGTGGGTCTGATGGTCACTTCTTTCACTGAAAAGTACACAGTATTTATACCAACTCCTGAAAATTCAAATACTGCCTACTCTAAAGTTAATATGGCAATGTAATTACTGATGGAATCATAATCAAAGGTACATGGAAATATGGTAATTTAATGGATATAATATTTGCAGATACAGCATTATAAAATAAACAGAGAAAACAGTATTACAAATTAAAAAACAGCTATGGAAATATATAACTTATAAGTTTATCCACAAATTGCACAGAGTATTAAAAAGCTAGATATATTATGTCAATATTTATGCACTTATAACTCTTCAACAAACTGTGTGAGGCCTGGAAATGGTACAGACCTTTAGCTCAGGGGCAATGGGTCTGGGTCCAGAGTCCTATATACTTTATATTATCTATCCAACAAAATGAAAAACCTAATGGTTTAAATGATGGATGGAATATTAGCACAACAGGCATAATTTAAAAATCATGTAGGTGACTGACTACCTGATTCATATGTACGGCAACACATCAAAATATACTAATAAAACATACATTTAGCCTTTAAATGATGTACATCAAATAAAATTTTAAAAAAAATTATTGTACCAGTGTTGCAATTCATGAAGTTACCAATAGACCAGGCTCACACCATGGGGTTTTTATTTTGGATTAATGTACAATTAATGGTATGTCAAAACATCTTATAATGAACATGATTTTTTCCAGTGTTTCATGATGGTTTAACAGTAACGTACCTGACTGGATACAATGTTTCTGATGCAGCTGGAGGCTTGTTGACTTCAGCACTGAATAAAGATTCAGACCTGTCTGTGCTGGATCCACTCTGACCTGTTCTACCACCACTGTTGCCATGGAGACCACCTGAACTGGATCCACTGCCACTTATCACACCCTTGTTGTTATGGATACCATCTGAACTGGACTGACTTGCTTGAACATTGCCACTGCTGTTGTCATGGAGATCCTCTGAGCTGGACCCTCTCTGCTGAGTATGGCAACCCTTGATGTTTTGCAGATCATATGAATTGGGCCCAATATCCTGACTCTTCAACCTCCTCTTGCTGTGGGAACTGTGTGAATTGGACCAACACCTTGGAGTAGTGGCATCCCTATTGTCATGGAGACCACCTGAAACAGATGCACTGATCATTCCAAGTGAATCCAAGATTTTGTTTGCTAAGCTTTAGATATCCCCCCCCCCCCCCAAAAAAAAAACAAAAAAAAACTAGACATATCTTGGCACCGCAGGTGCCAGAGTATCCCCAGACATAGTACAGCCCTCCCCCTTTAAGAATAGGCCCCCATTTTTAGCAGCATATCCTGACACTTGGCAAGCAATTATTGTTTCTTCCATCTATCAATCCACAATTTGACCTTGTGACCTCAAAATTGATAGGGTTCTTCCTCTCTTGGTAGGTGAATTATATGTGCAAGATGAAAGATCTGAGATGAAATGTTTGGCTGAAAATGCATCCACAATCTTTTTAAAGATGTGTCCTGTGACCTTGACCTTTGACCCCATGACCCCAAAATTAATTGGAGTCTTGCTTTTTCAATGGGACATATATAAGTCACGTTTGAAATTAATACATCAATTAAAGCAGGAATTATCATCCAGAAACTAATTTTTTGACAGATAGCTCCTGTGGCCTTGACCTTTGACCTTGTGACCCCAAAATTGATATGGATCATCCACTATTGGCAAGTGAGCTATATATTCGAGGTGGAAGACCTGGGATGAAAGTTTGGCTTAAAATGCATCCACAGTATCTTTTAAGATGAGAGTCGAGTGACCTTGACCTTTGACCTCATGACCCTAGAACCTATAGGGTTCTTACTTTAGTGGTGGGCAATACATAAGTCACGTTTGAAATCCATATGGCTATCAACACTGGAGATATCATAAGAGGTGTGTGATTTTCACCAAATATGGACACATTAAAGGTCAAGGCCACTCTCATGGTAAAGGTCATGACCCAAATGTAAATAGACCTCATCCCATAACCCATCTCTCTACATGTGCATAATATGAAAGAATTCTGTCCGTCAGTTTTTGACTTATAATGCTTACAGTACTGTCAAGTGGCAATTATGGGGGTATTAAAAGGCGTAAAAACAAGTAAAGGATAATAGGTGGCGCCACTAGTTTCCGGTATATCACAAGGCTATCCAAGATCTTCAGTCACCTTGATTTTTGGACCAGTCCATGCAAGCTTACTTAAGATATTAAAGAATTTGTGTTATTTTCAGCAAAAATGAACCTATTCAAGGTCAAGGTCACTCTCCTAGCATAGGTTATGACCCCATTTTAAATAGGCTTCGTCCCCTTACCTATATCTATACAAATGTAAAGTTTGAAAAAGATCAGTGAAATATTTTTTGAGTTATCCTGCTCACAAGGTTTTTCTGCGGCGGCGGCAGCGGCGGCGGGACCATCATGAAACCATAGTATCCCGGGTTTGTCTGGGGATACAATAATATATATATATATATATATATATATATATATATAGAGAGAGAGAGAGAGAGAACATGAGAGAATAAGAGAGAGGGACTAAGAGAGAGCTAATAAACAAATTAATGTGTATTCCAGCACTTTTCCTGGACTTTTAGACAGGCTAAAATGTAATTTAGATGATATGACCCAGATGTGGAAGAAAAGTCATGCAAAAAGCAAAGTTATTAATCAATGTCTGCCATGAAAAAATGGTTAATGCACTTTTCAAAGAAGCATTCTCTTGTTGCATAAAAATCAGCTGTAGCCATCAGGTGCCTGTTTTTATTCTTTATTTGGTTCATATCCTCTAGTAAACCTTGTATTTGAAATATTAGTCATGACAGTTCACTCTGAACGCCATTTTCTGAACTTGGTGTGGCAACAGGGTAAGTGGCTTTGGTATAATACTTGTTCATTTTCAACAGCTAATTCTTCCTTTTCAAGTGCGTTTATATAAGCCATTACTTAGCTGATCCCTAGGTGCCGCTGCTGTGTGGGTAAACAACAGATTACTTGCATCAGATGCACAGAAATACCACACCCATGCATTACTTGGCCAGTTGAGCATCTTGGGCCCAAAGAGGTTGGGGGAAAGGATTATTTCTTAGATCTCAAGCATTTCGGGACAGCTTTGAATGTTAGTAAATCTTTACGCAACTAGATTTATCTTCTTTCAATTTCATTATTGTTGATATAAGTGGCACTTTTGTATTTCTATGAAATATGTTTAATTTCTTACCTGCCAATCCATCAGACTTATCTTCAGATGAACTGCTTATCAGTTTAACAGAAGAGCTGAAAGAAGCAGAACATTTTGAATGAAAAATACCTACATCAGTTTGCCCCTGGCAATTGATATCTAATGAACATACTACAGAAGCCTTTCCTGTGTGCTATTACGTTTTATAAAACATGTCTGTAACCTCTTTATCTACACCATAGATTTGTTTTGGCTTTGTTTCACTGGTTTGGTCAAGATGAAATGCTGGACCTATCAGACTGCTGACAATGAGAAAACAGAGTTTGTGTTACAGGCTCTATGACTGACTGAACTGTTTTCTGAATATTTAAGCAAATATGGCTGTGGCTTGTTTAACCCTTTACTGTTCAGATTAGCCTGTGGATTGTCACACTCCTACTGTTCAGATTTATTTTGCATTTTTTCCACATTTTGACATGAATCTATATAAGAGACATTTACTCAGTAACCGTTAAAGGTATCTTTGTGAAATTTTCAGCTTTTACTGTCAGGTATATGTCCTTCATGTTATTTTATTTATTTTCTACATACCTGGTTTGATATGTATGTAACTAAGGTATATAAAGGTAAAAACAGGTAAATCTGTACTACCTGTATTTCCACTCACTGGTATATCACCAAAATGACCCCTTTCATCCTGTTCAGGTAACCCATGAACCATTTGATAAAAAAAGGGAAATGTAAGGATTTTTTTTCACTCTAAGGTAATTATATATTTAAGGTAAGAAAAAGGTAAATGATTTGGTTTAACACTGGAAAGGGAACCACCGACGAACCAGAATGTGCTAGTAAAATTGGATTTTTCTGTGGGAATCATATATTTTTCACCTGAAAAGCTTGCTGACCAAAAGAGCACATTCTATGACTATTGACATATAACACATATGTTTACCTGTACAGGTAAGAAAAGGTAAATTATTTTTTTTTCTGAATATGTACGCAAACACCTTGTTCATCATTATAGTTACTATAAATTAATACCTTCTCTATTTATGGACTGTATAATTAATTTTGATATAAGAACAGGTGCTTTTAATACAGTAATTAAGTTACCTATGTGAATAGTACCTTTGTTCTTCAACTGATCTAATTACCTGTGACAGTGACAAAATCATGCTGAAAAGTGGCTGGTGAGAATAGGGATAAACAAGTGTCAACTGTGTAAAACCATTATATTTTGATTTTTCAGACATGTAAAACATAAATTGATAATTTTGGTTACAGTTACACATAAAAACATACTCGGCTGTACAGGTGAGTTCAGGTAAATCCAGGTAAATTATTTTTTAATGAAGTATATATTTTATACATGTAATTAGGGAGAACAAAAAAAACAAACAACTTAATTTTGAGTGCCATGTGTAAAATTTATGAATTACAGGTACTAACTGCACTATTTATTGGGTTACCTGAAATGATACCTTTGATCTTAAACAGATTTAATTACCTTTGTAAGTACAGAATATAAAGACAACTTTTCATTTTAAAAGTGGAAAGGAAATTTTTGAAGGAGTCAAAACAATATGCAGAAGCTATCTTTTAATTAACTGCACAGCCATGAGACTTGTGCATTTCAATTTTGCCAATTGCTACCTGTAAAAGTTTACTCACCTGCACAGGTAAGATCAGGTAAATAAAGGTAAATTCTCATTTTTTAAATTTAAATTATATATTGCACTTGTTATAAGGAACATCGCAATAAAAACTATTTACTTTTGTCCAATGTGCTAAATATATAATTTATGGGTGTAAAATGCACAAATTATCTGGTTACCTGTAATATACCTTTTTATGTCAAATTAATATATTTTAACATGTGCAGGCAAAAACAAATCGCCGAAGGATTATAAAATAAAATCTGGAAAATTGTGTCTACTCTGTTTGTTTACATTTCATGCAATAATAAAATTGCTGTTTAGTTGGTCTGTCGCGTTTATCTGCACAGGTAAAAATCCAGGTACGACAGGTAAACAGGTGTGCACTTGGTTCGATCAACGATTAGCCTTAATAAACGTTGATATATCCAAATCTTTCCCATTCAAACAGTGCAAATGTACTAAAATTTGAAATAAAAATCAAAACAAATATGTCTTACACTTGTGAAAACTGTTATTTTCCTAATTGAGGGTATCCATGCAATTTCTTTTGAAGTACCCGCCCCTTCGCGGCTTACGTTGATTGAGCGATAATGAGTGAATTCAGCAATGTGTAGCACACAAGGTACATTAATGACGCGGTTTTGCGGACTTTAGTCGCAGTATTAACCTATCTAGTCAATATAACGGAAAAATAAAAATAAATTAAAACTTTTACTGGGCAATTAAGATGCAAGACGACACGTCTGTTTGGGTTTCTTTCCTGAATGGTCCAATTCAACCGCGTCATCCCTCAGCCAGCGATGACGCACTGACGCTGCAAACTTTTCTCACCCAATCGCGTCTACTTTTACATCGGCAAGGTTCACGTGACTGGGTCTGGCGTGTTTACTTTGTAAAGTCTTTTAAATGGACAAGGTACACGTGACCAAGTCTGGCGTGTTTATTATAAGAGGCATCATGAGATGCAGTGCCGACTGGCGGTCGAATTATTCTTTTTTTTTTTTTTTTTGGGGGGGGGGGGGGGGGTTGTTTGTTGGAGTTACCTGGAAACATTCTTTCACATCATGCAATATATGTATATGCATTAGAAGGGATTCTTTCCCGCAGGGATCAGAAACAACGAGAAAACGTACTGATAGTACTTAGATAGTAGAACAATAATTCATTACATATATAATATATATGCACATTAATGTAAACAAATCTTTATTAACAAGAATATAAAATAACGGAAAATCAATATTTTTTATTGTTGGAAAGGTGTTTTTAAAATGTGCTATTGGGATAATGCACATAATACCAAAGTTTATAAACGTGGGAAAACGATACTAAACTGTGAAGTAACACCAAAGAAACATGTTTTTCAAAGTACATTTTAATGTATGTTATGTTATTCAAATATATAGGCCTACGTATGTCCAACAATGCCTATCAAAACTAGAATACGGGTAGTCGACAAGCGACTACGTGTATCCGCCAAAATCAGAGAAGGACCGGTGAAGTAAGGCATTGATTGAGTGGCAAAGGGATATAGAGTTACATGTGTTAAATATTAGAATGGATCTCTGCCACATAAACATGATTGTAGGTGGCGCCACCTGTTATTTGAACGAGAAACTATCCAAGATATATACACATGCAAAATTTCATGTGGAAAAGTCAAACCACTGCAGAGATAGGAGTAATTTTATCCTACAGCAGACAAACAGATGGACGCTGTGCAAAAATGGCTGCAGGTGGCGCCACCATTTTTGTTCATGTTATAAAGCTATCCCAGGGCTACATTTGTGTAAAATTTTTTTCCGGATCGGTCAAACGGTTCCCCAGATATATGGGATTATGTGTGGAGCGTTAACGTGAATGTAGGTGGCGCCACCTGTCACAAAATCGAGAAAGCTATCTAGGATGTATATGCATGCTGAATTTTAGGTGAATTAGTCAAACCACTGCAGAGATATGAGTGATTTTAACCCCAGGCAGATGAACAGATGGACACTGTGCAAACATGGTTGCAGGTGGCGCCACCTTTTGTTGTGTATGTTATAAAGCTATCCCAGGGCTACATTTGTGTAAAAATTTTTTCCGGATCGGTCAAATGGTTCTCGAGATATATGGGATTATGTGTGGAGCGTTAACGTGAATGTAGGTGGCGCCACCTGTCACAAAATCGAGAAAGCTATCTAGGATGTATATGCATGCCAAATTTTAGGTGAATTAGTCAAATCACTGCAGAGATATGAGTGATTTTAACCCCAGGCAGATGAACAGATGGACACTGTGCAAACATGGATGCAGGTGGCGCCACCTTTTGTTGTGTATGTTATAAAGCTTTCCCAGGGCTACATTTGTGTAAAAATTTTTTCCGGATCGGTCAAACGGTTCCTGAGATATTGGTTTATGTGTGGAAACAGACGCACAAACGGACGCTGGGCAGAGACGAAAGGTCAGAGGTCAAGGTCACTTGGTTAGGCACCAGTTCACATGTGACCCGATAATTTGTGTAAGTTTCGGAAAAATCTGTTCAGTAGTCTCAGAGGAGTTCTCCGGAAACGAACGCGGCAGCGGCGGCGGCGGAACCCGGTCAAAAACATAGTATCCGCAAAACTTCGTTTTGGCGGATACAATTATGCCTAGTTACTATGATTTCATAGCAGTACATTCTGGTATCTTAGAGGAAAATTGCACGTACATATCTTTATGCACTTACTTATCCAGGTCTTCAATTTGCACTTTATTTCAGTGACATTTAAATGAAGCATAATTACGTTATGAAATTAATATAAAATGGAAATATAATATATAATTACATTTATTCAATTCAACTTCACTTGAAGAAAAGAAGAAAATTTTTTATTATTTTTGAGACGCACAATTCCTTGGTTAACTAGATGTATACACGAGACCTAACTTCAAATCATATATCTAATCTGGTAACCTCCGTATGCAACTTTGTACATTTAAGCCTTCATATAGTCAGAATGCATAAGTCATGCACTGCTGATAAAACTTCAGCTTCAGCAGGAATGCATGCGGTCTCCCCAGGCTGCAAGGTGGTGATTTCACGGAGATGCAGAGTTCCAGTTAATCATAAAACAACATGCAGCAATAATTCAATAATTCTAAAGAAGCGCTTGGAATGTTCCAAAAACTTCTAATAAGTTATGATCCCTAGGGTGTTTGTTTATTTATTTATTTTGTATTCACCAGTCCCGTCAGCTGTAGAGACGCGGACCATGACCTACACCTTGCAATAATACATGTCGTTCGGTTCCCGAACATTGTAAATGATATCCTTTGTTGATTAATGTAATAGGTGCCAATTTAAAGTAGTAATTTCCACTCCGAATCCCTGCCTGGTTGGCCACATGATGTGTGCTGTCTTTCCGCTAAAATCTTCTGTGTGATAAGAAAATTTCCGTGTGCTAATAAAACTGTCAATCAAACGTGAAAATGACAAGGTCGGGTGGGTAAAAATAGAAGCCGACACCTTGTGGTATTTTAGGTCTTCGAAAGGGGCAAGTTTGAGACAAAGCCATCAAACATTTTGCAATATAGATATATTTGTATACCTGCGTCTTTTAAATCTTATCTTACAGCAATGGAAAGGTACAATTATATTTCAGTCTAATTTGTCCACCTGCATGGTTTCTCGTCATTTTGAATACACCATGCGCATGCATATCGAAAGTCCGCATCTTCGGTCTTTATATTTTACTTTCACTGTGTCACCGTCACTATAATATACACGCTATAGCTTCTAATTTAAGATTGGCAAATGCATTTTATTCATTTGTCCTGCATGTATCATGACTGAGACTGACTCCGCCGTATGACTTTAAAGGATTATCATGACCAAGACACATTTTCCATATTTAATCCCTGGGCCATGCATGCAAGGTGACACGGTTTTGAGAGCGATATCAATATAAAGCGGCGTTTATACCGGGCGCACGGTATATGCGATATATATGCAGGCGGTCTGCGGTATACACTGTATTTTTTATGAATATAGGCAGCGAATGAAACCGATTTGAGAAATTGACATGGATGAAATGTAAAAAGGAGTTATAAGTTCTGGTATTAGTGGTAAGATTTTATGTTAAAAAGGTACAAACATTTAACGCAGTACTATTCCTTACAACAATGAATAGCCTGTTATAGGCAAACATGTATTACCAAAAAAAATTATTTACTTCAATTCATAATATAATAGGTTATAGTTTTATAATTTTATTTGCTATGTGCCATATATATTTAAGGATGTTTTGCAGCTCCTCCCAAAATCTGTTTCACTGGCAGTGACAGTGCTTTTTTCAATCACTAATGAAAATTATAATACGCACATACTATATACATGTGTATATATATATAGGCCTATATACACACACATGCACACACAAAAGCGCACACACGTGCACTTACACATGTAGCCTATACATATACAGAAAGTACTACACATATACAAATTTGTAAAATCTGTTCAGTATGTGTTGAAACCGTATTAATACATATTTGTTCAAGCGTATAAGTCACTTACTGTCTTGTCTTACATATTCAAGGATCTGGGTGTAAGCGTGCAGTTCCACGTACGTCGTATAATAATTACATCAATATTTCATGAAGTATATTATCATTATATTTTACACTGGAAAATTAACTATATCCATAAATTATCTGGCTCTTTCTAAGTTAAGACGGTATCAATTTTATTTTCAATTCATAAAGTCTCTTAGAATGATTGACAGTTCTTGTGCACGGCCGATTGTGCCCGATAACGATTGTACATAGAATGTTTGGCACAGAAATGATCACTAGTAAACAATCAGACATCACATATATATACGATATGATATATGACAGTATCTTCGATTTTTATTTATGAAAATATGTTAATATTTAAAATAAATACTCATCTTATTATATGATATCGGTAAAACATGGTTTTCCAGTGCCATTACATGACACAATTAGGAGGTCACTCAGATCACGTGTGTGGTGTCTGTCAAACGCGCAAGTCAGTCGGACGGCGATCATTGGTCACAATTTAAACCAATAAAAAAAGGGATAATATACGATCTTGGAAATATTTAATGGAAGTTAACTCTGTAAACACATTGCACTTGGTTTTCTCACTGGAATTGACATTTAGTGATTTACCGATTTCTGATTAATTTAGCGAAAGTGTCTGATTTTACTCTCGCAGGCGACATGTTACCAGGGCCCACGTAACAAGGCCACGTGAGTGAAAGTCAATCATTTTTATTTTTTTCCAACAAGTCGGCGTCCGCGCCAGTTTGGATCTTGGTCACATGTTAGAACAACTCTTGACGTTCTGCTCTTTCATTTAAGTACAAATATGATAGATGACAATAGATATTTCACCCCCAAAACTTGCCCCAAATACGGGTATGTAAAATGGGCTTTAGCGCGCCCTGGCGGGCGCCTTTGAATTCTAGGCCTGTGACAAACCGTGTGCCCGCCAAGGCGGTATTGGAGTTTAAAGGCTTAAAGCATGAGGTGGATTATTTTGAAAAGTAAAAGTGGGAAACTGAGGAGGTTTGTAAACATCAGCATCTTGCTATAATGCATGTATCAGCCTGAAAAGACTGGCTCACTTGTGGCCCTACTGGTATGGTAAATCATTAGTTGCCTGCCCTGGTTTTATAGGAGTATATGAAACCTTCAACAGTGTCTTTACCTGGAGGAACTATCCACTATGATGCAGGTAGGAGATGACCTCTGGTGAAGTAGACACTGCACATGTTGTAACAGGAACTTCTCGGTCAGGGAGTGCTTGTGTAGAATAAGTTCCTGAAGCACCTCCAGGGGGTGTGAGCGGACTAGGCTTAACTTGGCTTTCATGCAGTCTGAGTTGTTCACAACCAACTGTTGACAAGGAGGAAAAGCACAACAGTATAATTTAATATCAAGCATAACTAAATTATGGAAATGTAATTTAATATCAGACAGAGTAAGAATATGGCAGTATACTAGCCTAACAGCAACAATCCACATTTGGTTTATAGATATTTTGTACTAGAGAATCAGTGTATGGCAAGAAGCAAACAACAGTAAGGTTCAATGCTAGATTTACATATGGACTGAAAGGGACTCCCATCATAGTGTCCATGAATTTTTAAATTTGTCTTATAGTTATACAGTATTTTGGTTAAGATAGATCCTGATTTTATCATTACAAATGAAATGAAATAAATGGTAAACTAGAAATCTGCATTCAAAGGAATGCAACCCTCTGCCATGTGGGGGTTGCCAAATCATTCTTTCTTAAAGAGTCACTCTTTCTTTTTGAGGAATTACTGAAAATGTTACTTATTACTTTTCCTTTACTTTTTTTTAGCAGCATTGTATTTTTCCTCTTTTTTTCAGTGAAAGAATCCCAATATACTTTATTTCTATCCTTCTTAAATAATCAAGTTATAAAAAGATGGGTGTGTGCCATGTATGGATCTGACTTTTGGTGTAAATTTTATACACATGTAGTATGCAAAGCACATTTATTTCCCAATTTGGCAGCGAATGATATACACATATGTAGTATGGGAACCACATTTATATTCTGTCTGTGATAAAAAATGAGGAATTTTGGCTAATTCTACTCTTTTTTTCACTCTTTATTTAAAAAAAGGCTGCTCTTTCCGTGATCATTAACTCTTTTCTCTTTGGCAGGCCTGCATTCATTTTGTGAATATTTATTAATTTACTTTTTTCAAGCAATGGCTATCAGACATTCTGAATAAGGGTAGGGGAATTTTGTCAGACTGTCACAGGCAAATACATGTATGTGGTACTTATTTCTAAGAAGCCATTTCTACTTAATTTATTGTTTGACATTAAGAGCTCAACAGGAAGACATGTATAACTGCATTTACAAATGATCAATCTTCTTTTGGTGACATAAGAAACATAGTTACATCTGAATACTGAAAAAAAAAATTCCAACATTACTCCAATTAGATTTTTTCATTTTCAACCATGTTTCCCTGACAAACCTTTTCTAAAGTTGTTGCAGGCAAGAGAATATTAATATGATGCAGAAACTGTGAAGCCAGCATCTCCATTTTATCAAAGAATTCCTCTCCATATTCTCTGTGGTAGGATCTCTGCAGGTAAGTCAGTCTCTGTGGAGCATTGGCTGTTAATGTCAGCAGGAACCTCCTGAAGCTCTGCTCAGCCTCATGAAGCTTCCTCTTGACCTTGTTATCCTGTACAATAAAAGATGAAAGTGTTACCCTGCACAAAAGAAAACATGAGAAACATAAGTATAAAATACTGAACTAGCAGGATAACTGTTGACCATTTAGGCCAAAAAAATAAAAGGTATGGTTCTCTGGCACCGCCTGCGTCAATTTTAACCTCCCCTCCCCCCCCCATCAAACATTTTTATTTTGATTTTCAATAGAAATTTACCAATTTTGAGCTCCAGCTGCTCAAACATCTCTTTCAAAAGATAAATTAATTCAATTTTGATGACATTTTCTTTCTTATGTAGTGCTTTTACCTGTTCAGCAAAAACACATGTTATTATCCTGATTTTTCCTGATCACATGACATTTTTATTGAAATATATTAAGGTAAAAAGGTAAAAAAGTCACCTGCCTGCATTAATTTCTTTAATTTAAAAAAAAACTTTCAAACTTTTCTTTGGGCCTTATATCATCAACAAAGAACAAATGCTTGTAAAATATAAATGTAAAACTGAAATGCATAATAGAAACTGATAATGGTATGCTATTAGTATATTACAGTATATTCCCTTTAAGTCCATACTGATCCTGATATAAAAGTGGAACTTCCTCATAATGAACACTGATGTTTTGCATATAATTAAGAGGGGCCTACGTTTCAGCTCAATTGTCTGTAATAGATCAATTTCCTGTATTACTACTGCATTAAACTCGACTGAAGACTGTAATTAGTTTTCTATACTGCATGACCTCTGACCTGGTGTGGACTGGTGGAGTCTCTCTTTGGGAAGTATTTGTTCAGCTGCTGCAGTAACTTCTTATCATCATTCTTCAGCATCTCTAGAAGAACCTGAAAGTCAATACATACAACATGACAAGATCTGAGACCTTAAAGATGAGACAACATGAGAACGAGATCATTTATATTAAAATATTTATTATTATCCTACTGATTTCATCTGATAACAAGAATATGCACACAAAATTATGAGGATGATTTTATATAAGAACTGAAAACTCTCGTCTTAAAGGACAGGTAGCACAAATTACTGTGGCTGTCTTTTACAAAAATAAAACCTCCATGAATACAAATCCCCATTGTCAAAATCATGTCAAAGATAAAGACTGATATCATAAATAATGACAGATCTTACAATTTACCTAAAAATAATAATATGCTGTTATAAATCATAAAAGATCTTTCAAATCATCCACAAATGACAAACAATAGTATTCCCTCTTTCAATGTTCCTTTGATCAATATCAAATTATTAACAGTTTAATTGATTATTATTTAACATAAACAATTTATATATCAAACTACTCTTAAGTAGTTTATTTGATGGTTGCATTGCAAATATGAAAAACCCCGAAAACACTGAAAAAGTGATAATCATGTAATTTTTAAACCTGTGAATATGAAGCCAGTCAAGAGTATGCTTTTGGAAAAACAAATTTCATTATTTATCAATAACAATTAGCAAAATATCATTCCAAGAATAAGCTTTGTGGCACAGATCAGCAAAGAAGGTACTACCATCAATGTTACAGTGGTTTCAAGAGTGGGTTAAAATCATAAAATAGCAAAAAACTCACAATCATTTTTATTCCTGCTTGTAACTTGGCAAATATCTTGAAAGGAATGAAATCTTCAAATTTCACATATAAAGTTTGCACAATTTTCTCAGCCAGTTGGAAAGACAGCAGTGCCCTCTGGTGAATGATAGAGGACACTGTGCATGTCAGAACCCTCAGGTGGTTCAAGTTGTAACTACCAAGTCCACCCAGTGTTTCTGAACTTGCATCTGAAAAAACAAAACGAAATACATTTAGTGTAGCCATGACTGAGTTTGTCATCAACATATATATATACTCCTTAACAGGCTTAACAGGCTATTGATGTAGGGTATAAAGGATACCCTAAAAATGTAAGCTTAGGGCTTACCCATTAATCATATACTGTAAAACAACAGTATGTTTCAGACTGCATGACCCACTTTGAACACTCTGCTATCAACTGATGAGGTGTTACATTTCGTGTATTGTATCCATGCCACAAAGCATCCGGTGGTCTTCATGATCTGCTCATCTGAATGGCTGTGGTCATACCATAGATTACATACCCATATAACAGTACTATTTTCCAGTGAAAACAAAGTGGCAATGGACAATGATGCTCAGCTGAATATGACTTATGGGCATTGCTGGAGGCTATAGCACATAAATATTGGTCACAATCACCTAAATTAGGTTTTATAAGAAGATTTTCTAAGAACACATCTGTATATAAAGTTTAAATGTCCCAAGACTAACAGTTATGATTTGTGCTCTGCTGAGCATTTATAACTGTACTATATTATTCTTAGTGAGAGATCAATGGTTCTGACATTCAATATGTGCAAAACTGTGCATGCCATTGGGTAAAAATGAATAAATACAGTGAAAATGAAAATACCATTCACGCTTTCAGCTGAGCATCAATCCAACATCAGTGGTACCACCTTTTGCTTAAAATCTGCATACCATTCAGAAAAATACTGGATACCAGACAGAGAGACACACTGACAGACAGACACACACACACATACACACAATCAACATAAATGTGTACTTACATTGCAGAATCTTAAAGTATCCTTTACTGCAGGAATATTCCAAAATTAAACTCAACACTCGCTTTGTGACAGGATCCATCATTAAACATGAAGCATTTTCATCTGGCCCAGCTGAAAAATAATTTATATTTTAAAAGTAGACATGTGACAGATTTATGAAAATCGATCTAATTACATTATATTACATGCTTGTAACCACATTTTATGATTTTTCAAATATTATCTCATTTAGTGTGAAGTCAAGATCAGCATACAGAATAGGCTGAAACGATACTTCACTTTTCTACAATGTTCAGTGACTTAAAAATCTGTGATTCTTTTTCTACTCATGTAGAATACTGTGAAGGTTTTTGGAGTGCACATAAAATACTGGAGTCGAATATTCAACAGAATCATTACATATAAAGTCAGGTTTCAATGGCTATGTAAGATTTGTACAGCACCAGACTAAGAAAACTAAGATGGAATAAATAATTTAGTTTTCACCTAATTTTTTAAATGGGCTCTAAAACTTTATTTAGAAACCCTTGAATTAATTGTTGCAAATGACCATCAATGCTAGGCACATGCAAAGTAAATAAGAAATCACTGAAATATGTCAGTGGTCAATGGTATCATGAACGCTTTATTGACCGGTCAGTTAAATGTAAAATAAACTCCACTGAATTTACTGGTATTATATTTACTAAGACTTACGAATTTTACTCTGTGATCATATCTGGAAAGTCTAATTTCCATCATTATCAATGATTATGTTCAAATTGCTTGGATGTCTGGCAACCTTAGCCGTGTTGAACCAGATCAGTCATGACCCCAAATGATGCCAGTTCCCATGGAATTAAGGTACGTATGTGGCCATTTCAGTAAATAAAATATATACCTTTATGGCGTTTGTTACTTCATTGTACTTTATTAATGTGTCTTCATTAAAAAAAATACATGAATACATCAATGCACAACTGACCGTAATGCATGCATGCCACCATATTGTTGACAGGGCATATGATCATCATGAACGAGACATGGGTAAAACACAAAGCAAATCATATATTTGCAGCTCACATGAAACATTATAACATTGTTATTCAATACCCTTGAAAACCACAAGATGGTAACAGTGACCTGATGGTTCTTAATATGAGAGTTTATAACCGTGGATATCAGTCATGGAAGGCTTAGTTGACCTGGGGATGTCAAGGTCATTGCATGGGTGTCATAGGGCTTGAACTTCCGCTACACGGCTTCATAGGTCAACTGGTACCCAGTGATCAACCAGGAAGGCAACAGAATTCATGTGTCTTTAGTGGAGCATGTTTGAATGTGATGCAACTTTACATGTATAAACAGTTATGGAACCGCAAGTTTTTCATACTGAAACACATACCCATAAAGATTTAACGGAAAGAAAGTGTACATCAAAGAGCGGCAGACTGGCATATGTGTCAAATTGACTCATGATATAACAGTAATGCAGATTAAAGTCGGTTTCATCCCCTAATGTCCACCTGTTTTTTGCTATGAAAATTTTTATTAGGGCATTTCAAGGGAAACAATTATAGTGTAGAGGAGAGGATTACAGAACCTAATTTTCAACTAGGTAACTAAATTCCTACCTTATGCCATATTTGAGTAACAGAATTTTCTGAAAATATGAGAAATCAGTCTACATTTTACAACATATCAGACCCACTTATGGCGGTCAAGGTCATTGGTCACATGCAAAAACAGCCTCAACTGACAGCTGCTGATGATCTCATGTAAACACTCTAAAAAATTCTACCAGCTAAAACAAAGATGGCTACTTATGGCGGGACACAATATCTGCCAGATCATGATAAAGAGACTAAAATGTTGTGAAACATGAACGGGGGATTTATTGCAAAATTCTTAACTGCCATATTAGGTTGTCACTTTCATATGTTGCTTACTTGGAAAATATTGAAAAATATAAACTTTTAAGTAAATCATTTACAAAAAACAGGTGGACAGCAGGTGGTGAAATAGACTATAGGAAGTATCACTTTAATTGCGGCCCTGAACTGGGCAAATTTATAATTTGCATTTCACGTTAATAAAATGGAAATTCTGTCAGTTCACCAAACATAAGGCAGGTTTTCATTAGAGATGGTTAAAGATCATGTAAATTATTGGGGAAAGACCTTTCACAAAGCACTCGTTAAATGTATCACTGATTATCGCTCAACTGACGTCGTTCCATGTACAGGGAAAGCTGACTGAGATGGGATAAGTATGTATCACAAGTCGCACCCTGACTTTACCAGAAAATTCTAGTTTTTTTTTAGAATTTGATTTCTTAGTACAAGCTGCAACTTCTACAACAACTTTTACGGTAATAGCTTGTAGATAAACAAGCTCTTACATCCTAACAGAGGCTTTATATGAAGTTTTCTTGACAGGGATAACATACAGATTACCATGTTCTCAGAGTAAGCCAGAAATCACAAAGTCCAAAGAGGTGTTGAGGTATAAGTGAACAGCTGGCTTTAACAGCAGTATTCTAGGTAAATCAGATGAAACAACATAAAAACATCTATATTTTACATCATTAACAAAACACATTGTTAGAAAACCATCCTTTATACCTATAAATGTAGTTTCAGAGCAAAAAGATGTCTTTGGGTGTTTACCTTTCTGAGGACTTGATAAATGTGTTTCTGAACATGCAAAACAACCCTTTATAGAATGGGAAATTATCAGCCTTGTTGGCTTTATTTCATATAATCAAAATACAATACTGTATTGTGCTAATAAAGTATACAACACTGTCAACAGGTTATAATTTACCATTTAATGCCAGATCCTAGCTTGAAATATTGAGGCAAAGTGTGTTAAGTTAAAGGTACCTAAAAGTAAACACATTTATCCTTTACTCAGCGGTGGTAAATGATTTTTTTTTTCAAATATCTCATTATTCCTACTACTCTTGAAAACCATAAGCCAGATTCACTGACATTCTGTTGGTGAAAATCTGTTGGTGAAATCAGCTAACAGGAGTGCAATTCTCTGCATAGGAGCCTCTAGGCAATCAAAAAACAAGTGAGCGATAAATGAAGTTAAACGAATCGGGTTGGACGGATATCGGCCCAGTATATTTCGGCCGTGGCGGCCGAATTTGTTGGGTTTTTTTTGTACGACTTCGACCGCCCGTTGGCGGGGATACGACATGGTCGCGGACACAAGGTCCGATCACGGAGAACCACAAATTGCTTTTACATAAATTTGGTGAATTTGTTATTTTGTCAGCGAATAAAAATTGAATTTCAACGCTTATCTGTCATATTTTGCCAATATTTGCTAACCTGTTTCTAGAGGCTGTGTGTAAAACTCGGAAGCCGGAAGTCGGAAGCCAAGGATTTTTCATAAATAAAGTGCTAAAACATGCACAAATTACCTCTAGGTCAACACCATTTTAATTTTAATCGATAGAATAAAGTCTATTCTATCATTCCTTGAAGAATAATAGTTATCCATTTCCTAATCTGAAAGTTATAGACGATTTTGTGCTCGGAAGCCACCGTGGAAGCCACTCGGAAGTGCCGGGATGTGGAAGTCAAGGAGACGCACGTACTGGTCAACCTATGGTCAGTTTAGAGCCATATAGCAAATGCACTTTCATAGCATGCATATATTTAAATTGCTTATGATTGTGCTTGTAATAGGTTTATCATATCATACATAGTACATACTAAAATATGATATAAGAAACCCGAATTCGGCTTTTAAAATACATTTATAAATTAAGATATAATTAATATTAAAACAGTTTTAATATATTTTCCATAGGTTGAGCAAATATTCAATATATTTAATATTATCATAAATATTTGGAAATCAATATATCCTAATAGGACATCGCTGGAACACCAACAAACACATATGTACCACATAAAACGTAAATTAAATGTGTTTTATAATGTTATAATTCTACGATCTTTTTTTTCGATAAAAAAATACTGAGATATATCGTAGAAAAGGGATACGACAGTCCCGGTAACATATAACATACTTATACATGTTTGATTATAAAATTGTATATGTTTTTATGTTTAAGCATAAATTTGGTTATTAAAAAGAAATTTAAAAAATTAAACTTTTTTTTCATACTTATTCAACCATGATATTTATTTTCTATTTATAACACTCTTGATATTGTTACAACGATATTATAATAATTTAACTTCAAATAATTGGATATTTAAGAAAATTTTAAAATATTTTTCAATTCATTTCACTCACAAACGTTATGTGCGTGATAAGGGCATCTAAAAACTGATTGTGACCCTAGCTTCAGTTAAGGAACTGTAGACACCATTACAACGATCTCGATAAAGAAATTACAATTTTGTTTTAGAAGGAGATCGTTGAATGTCAAATCTTAGATAAATAATCTTATATATAGGAACTTTTATTGACACATAAGACATTGCATGGAGGCTTAAAGTAAAAGTCTGTATGTCTAGAGGTTACCTACTTAGACGAGATTTAGGCATTTTAACGAACTGATTACTTAGATAAGATTCATACCTTGAAATTTTATGCATAAAAATGTTGACATCATGCAATAATGAAACGAATCCTTTCCTATCATTTTTCGACAAATACTCATCAAATCAATTAGTGTGGAAAATCTGGTTAGATATTTACCGCCAAGATATAAATTTCAATTATAAATATCAATTATTTCCATTCTACTTTGATTAAATAGCAAGTAATCATCTTTATAAAAATTCCTTTTCATGCACATGAATATCTCTATACTCACAATCTTTGTTTGATACGTATATATTTACCCTTTTCGTAATTAAGTTTATCACCAAAAAAACAAGTTAACAGGAAGCTTATTCTTAGGCCTGCATGACAATCAATGAACTAAAGTCGGAATTATATAAAGTAGTACCGTTTTCGGACCTCCCTCCCTTAGGACCTCATATAGTTGCTTGTATATCAGGTTATGTTATAATACTTATTATCTAATATCTATGAGAGAGTGCTTAAAAAGGAAAGCCGTTTTTACTCTAATACAGTTTATTATAAAACATACTGAATAATTTTTGCCATGCTAAACGTTTTGTTTATTGTATCCGCCAAAACAGAGTTTTGCGGATACTATGTTTTCAGCTGGCCGCCACCGCCGCCGCCGCGTAGGTGTCCGGAGAACTCCTCCGTAACCGCTGGGCGGAATTTTCCGAAACCCGGGATTATGTTCGGGTCACATGTGAACTGCTGCGCCCCGATTTTGTTTTGACCTCTGACCTTTCCTTTGCGCTCTGCGTCCGTTTGTGCGTCTGTTTCCACACATAAACCCACATATCTCGGGAACCGTTTGACCGATCAGGAAAATTTTTTTGCACAAATGTAGCCCTCGGAGAGCTTTATAACATACACCAAAAATGGTGGCGCCACCTGCAACCATGTTTGCACAGTGTCCATCTGTTCGTCTGCCTTGGGTTAAAATCACTCATATCTCTGCAGTGACTTGACTAATTCACCTGAAAATGGGCATGCGTAAACATCCTGGATAGCTTTTCTGATTTTATGACAGGTGGCGCCACCTACATTCACGTTTACGCTGCAGACATCCAAGCTCATATCTCGGGAACCGTTTGACTGATCAGGAAAATTCTTTTGCACAAATGTAGCCCTTGGAGAGCTTTATAACATACACCAAAAATGGTGGCGCCACCTGCAACCATGTTTGCACAGTGTCCATCTGTTCGTCTGCCTTGGGTTAAAATCACTCATATCTCTGCAGTGACTTGACTAATTCACCTGAAATTGGGCATGCGTATACATCCTGGATAGCTTTTCTGATTTTATGACAGGTGGCGCCACCTACATTCACGTTTACGCTGCAGACATCAAAAGTCATATCTCGGGAACCGTTTGACCGATCAGGAAAATTCTTTTGCACAAATGTAGCCCTTGGAGAGCTTTATAACATACACCAAAAATGGTGGCGCTACCTGCAACCATGTTTGCACAGTGTCCATCTGTTTGTCTGCCTTGGGTTAAAATCACTCATATCTCTGCAGTGACTTGACTAATTCACCTGAAATTTGGCATGTGTATACATCCTGGATAGCTTTTCTGATTTTATGACAGGTGGCGCCACCTACATTCACGTTTACGCTGCAGACATCCAAGCTCATATCTCAGGAACTGTTTGACCGATCAGGAAAATTTTTTTGCACAAATGTAGCCCTTGGAGAGCTATATAACATTCACCGAAAATGGTGGCACCACCTGCAACCATGTTTGCACAGTGTCCATCTGTTCTTCTGCCTTGGGTTAAAATCACTCATATTTCTGCAGTGGTTTGACTAATTCACCTGAAATTCGGCATGCTTATACATCCTGGATAGCTTTTCTGATTTTATGACAGGTGGCGCCACCTACAATCAAGTTTACGCTGCAGACATCCAAGCTCATATCTAGGGAACCGTTTGACCGATTGGGCCAAAATTTTGCATGTGTATAAATCTCACATAGCTCTTTATCATACGCAAAACTGGTGGCGCCACCTGCAGCCATGTTTGCACAGCTCCCATCTGTTTGTCTGCCATGGGATAAAATATCCATGCTAATATGCAACACTTCACCCGTTCCACTCTGATTTAGGCGGATACAAGTAGTCGCTTGTCGACTACCCGTATTCTAGTTTTTTGTTGTTGTTGATTTATTTTCTGTTGACGCATTTAACAATATGTATAGATAAAGTATTAATGTTTGTGCTGTCTGCTTTTGATAAATGTTAGAACATTAATTTTCAGAACATTGTAAATAACAACATGAAAATATCGAGGAAATATCAAATCGTTCTGCAAATTAGAAACAAATTTATTTTATATGAACTTAAAATGTTGCAATCGGCATCATATCTATTTAAACATGTATTGAGTATTTCATTGTCAAGGTTTTGTTTATGTTTGTGTTTTCTTTTCAAATTTGTCCAATACTTCTGATGAAATAATTATCAAACAATTCAATGTGAAATAAAATGTATATTATGCTGTCTATTTTGGCAACATTTTAAAACTTGAATTGAAAAGGGTTTCATTTTACAGCATGTACATATCGGGGAAAATATCACATTTTGATTTAATAAAAAAATGTAAATGTGCATTCTGATCATGAAACATAAAATATATTTTGGAATCAAATATATAACATAATAGATTTTGTAAGTCAAAGAAATACATAATCCTGATGAAATTGTTTTGTAAATGGAACATGAAAAGGTAGGTCAATTTATACACGAAACATAAAACATTTAATCGAAACAACCTTTTAAGTTTTATAAACATTTCCAGGACAATGCCGCGTTTCTGTCCAACTTTCTATTTATCATCTGAAATTGATGAATTATTACAAAATTGTTTTACAAAATATGACCAAAAAATATTATTTTAAGAAAACAGCATCATGAATGTTACACAACAGATTGAATTATGAAAGTATGTCATCTAGAAGATATTGAAAATGCTTGACACGCATGCTGACAATTTTTGATGGCTTCCGAGTTTTACACATTTGGACTACTATACCGGCGCCTCCGAGTGACTTCCGAGATGGCTTCCGAGCACAAGATCGTCTATAACTTTCAGATTAGGAAATGGATAACTATGATTCTTCAAGGAATGATAGAATAGACTTTATTCTATCGATTAAAATTAAAATGGTGTTGACCTAGAGGTAATTTGTGCATGTTTTAGCACTTTATTTATAAAAAATCCTTGGCTTCCGACTTCCGGCTTCCGAGTTTTACACACCCCCCGTTTCTAGAACTTATCTAAAAGAAGGAACTTTTTCACTTTTCATCGTTCATAGTGCGAATTGTCAGTTTTACTAACGAATTGGACCATGCATAAATGTAAAATATACACCTGTTATTTATTTATTTAAGCCTATTTCGTTATATATGCAGGAATATTTTATTTTCTAGTTGTCTGATTTTATTAAGGACAGGACCTTAGGGCCTAGATAGCTTCCATGCTCTCCCATCATAGCCTATCGGTAGAGCAGGGCAAGACGCATCCCCGGGGTAAAATGCCCACCCCTCTTTTACTATTTATGTGCCATTAAACTGGCGCCGTCATGCGTTCACTTTGTTTCAAGTCATTTGGTAGGCGTTTTGAGAACTTGAGGCGAACAACAGGGCGGATGCTCGGCGTTTGGTGTCATCGAAAAGGTATGTGGTGTAGGCCTATTGCTTACAACATAGATGAGTTTTTAAATGTGGTCTGTGGTATCCCTATGGCATCTACTTACGATGAGACTGAAATAAATGATACATGAAACCTTGAAAATGATTAAAATGGACTGTTCAGAATGAAGATTACAGAAATGGCAGCAAGGCGCCGGTCAAATTAAATCACGTGATTTGAGGCAAAAAGCCCACTTGGCGTGTTACCCCCTTTAAGGCAATAAGTTGGGAGTAAGATTTTTTTTTCCAACAATAAATTTTATTTTAAATTGAAACGAGGTTTTACAAATATAATGGAAAAGCTAGGTTAACTTGATATTTTGGTGAACATTTTTTCAGATATATATTGCGGATTTATTATGTTATACATGATATGAATGGTTATTCTAACCACATTCACCTGATGATCGGGTCGCATCCCGTGAAACAGACTGTTGTGAATTAACAGTGTTGTTTTTCTTCAGAGTTATATATATATATATATATATATATATATATATATATATATATATATATATATAATATATATTATGTAATATGTATGGTGGTGTAGGAGAGAGAGAGAGAAAGAGAGAGAAGAGAAAATGATTAAAATGCTGTCTCACTTTTTAGATGGCTCTTATGTATACTTTGAAATCCACGCGAGGTGCCTATGGGCAGGATGCATTACGACTGGCTGAAAAAGCTGTTGTGGAAGGAGCAAGTTTAAAGAAGGCCTCCAGAGACTTCGGCGTCCCCCGAAACACCAAAAAGAGCTTAGCAGCGTCCAGCTTAAATTCTGAGGAGGAATGTATTTGGACTTGCAAGTTACCTGATGCTCAGCCTTGGTTTTTATTTTATTAAAGGGGCCTAATCACCTATAAAGGATGTTGAATTTCACGAAAAATAGCGTCTTCTCATTGAAATCAATTGGTACCTGCCAAAATATTGCCCTTAAAGGGTTGGCTTACCAGAGTGGACCTAGCGCGATCACTAGCTGGCGCCAACCTAAACATAGCGAGAGGGACTCCGTGTATCGCCCGGGTCTTATTACCTGCCAATCAGGAGATGCCCTGAGTGACATTGCCCAAAAAATGTAATACATGTTCCCACTGGCTGAAACATTGCGTGTATACATGGGGCAAAAGGTGCGTGTCATTTCAGCTGAGGCCCGTGTACCTATCGTACAATAGGTTCTACAATGAATTTACATTCGGCAGATGGGCCGTAATGTCCATTCAGGACCGTAATTTGAAGTCCATCCAGCAGAGATATATCAGAGGACATGAAAGTCCATACACGGACTAGTTTGAACTACTCTTTGTTTAAGATCTGTCGCGGATACACACAATCGGACCTCTGGTTACGCGACCTTGTTATGGTAAACAAATACACGTGAACCATGCTTACTCACACACAGAACCATAACAAGATCCTAACAGGTAGCTGTATGGGAGGTAATGAGACTGTGTGCTTGGATGTTTTTGTTGGGAAACTTTTGTATAAAGCAAAACTGGACTGATAGAGTGAAAGAATAGACAAATTATTGCTCCTGATTACGTCCCTTTAAGCGTTTCTACATGAAGGCTTTGTGTTACTTTCTGAGTTACCGAGTGAATGTGGCATGCATGTGTGAATTTGTATAGTTTACCACAAATTGGTCATCAAATAAAGTGTAACCCATTTTACAGTATTTCAGCATAAAAAAATAACATGCGATTCGATGTTGGGCTGTAATTTTTTCTTAAATATAGTACTGTAGGCAAATGCGTTTGCACTGTGGTCATCAATAAATAGAAGCTCGAGAATGAATGAAGAGAACGGGGTAACATGCCCACCCATGGGCATATTGCCCCAAGTCTGGGGTAAAACGCCAATGGTCAGAACATATAACTTTTCCCGATTTCGTCGAAAATGTTCTGAATTGTGCCAAAATTCCCATCAGAATTTATTTTCTCTAATATATCTGAACTGTTAACAATAAAAAATATGATTTAAAGATGTTTAAGAACCATCAGGAAACGTTTCCGCTTAAGGTGGGCGTCTTGCCCTGCCCTACCATATATATACGCTTTGTTGCTCTCCGCGCTATGAGGGTATCAAGCTAGACAAGAGTCGCCTATCAAGTACTACGCCGCTTACATGTACCGTATTCAGTTAGTTAGAACCATGCACTCATTTTGCACCCCATCTCTCTTTTTCTCTCCCTCTCTGTGTATAAGATTTATGAATAAATAGAAAGTATAATAACAATTAGTTTTAGAGACCTTTTCAATAACTCTGAGATTGTCTTTTCCGGGAGGGGGGAAGCATGAACAAATTAGGCCTAATCTTCTCGCAGTGGCGTCAAAATGGGGGGGGGGGGGAGGGGGGGTCCTCTCCCCCCTCCCCCCCCCCACACACATGCACACACACGTATTGGCCTATTAATTGGTAAGGGGGTGCATGATAAATGTAATCGTTTTGATTATCCAGATTATCTGAAAAAAATAGTAGGCTTAATGGGTTATTAATTTATGAATTATTTCTCTTCCTCAAACATTTCATAAAAATCCTTTCATAACGTTTTGAGAAAGTATCTAAAAGACAACCAACAAGTATAAATAAATAACCAGCCAAGGCAAAAAAATTAATTATACCTTCTGCATGTATCATTATCATAATTATTTTTACAGTAAGGAATGAAGGCCTAAACATAGTCCCCTATGGAACACAGAGATAGCCAAAACACTTTAAATTTGCAATGGCTCCCCTTAGAGATGGACTACATCTTACAGAAGTCCTTGTGAGAATACGGTTATATTTTCAACAGAGAGGATAAATGTGCTACTTAAATAAATTTTGTAGATATTAATTAAATTACGAACATTAATAATAGGAAAAATACATAATTAAATACATGTAAAGTTTAAAAAATCAAAGGGCAATAAAATTTACTACCAAAAACATATTGAAAAGAATCTAGTTTTTTCTTGTATCACTTCATTATATGTGTATATTTACATTTGAAGGCCTAATTCCTGAAAATGTTCATTACTTTACCGGATTTCATCGAAAAAATGTTAAAATCAACATTCCGTAATATTTCATCAGCATTTGTTTTCATATCACATCCATATATAAGCTAAAGTGCACATCCCCACTGCCTTATGTACGAACAATCGGCAGAATTTGTTTTAAATAAGTAATACAAATTCTTCATTATTCTCTCACTGCTGGTACTTTATAAGAAACAAACAGATCGTTTTGAAAATAATAAATGGAATAAATGCGTATCATTATGTTTATTACTTTCCAATTCATAAGTTGATGATATTAATGTACAGCTTTGTGATTTACTCCATTCAGATTGCATCAAAATATATATACTGAGAGAGGGAGTCTTTCCGTTATCACACTCTGCTGATCATAACATGCACCGAGGAATATCCTACGAAATTGCATTCTTTTTTTAATATTTTTATCTGACAGGAAATAAACACACGCATGCCACTGGAAAATCAAAACAGAATATCTTAATTATTAACTGCATGGTACCATGTCCTTAATCATAATTTAAAGCATATATGATTATATGGGTTCTACTTGCATACCGGGAAATGTTCTCAACTATTTTAGGAATGCCAGCTATTTACATGTTATAAAGAAACTTTTACTATACACCACGAATCGATTATATATAATTTCCTATATCCCGAGAATAGCGCTCTACGCTAACATTTCTTGCTTCACGCCAACTTGGTTAGTGTTTGCTGAGAAACATTCTCTACAACACCCACAAACGGTTGTACCTTATCATTCACCCGAAGCAATAGAATAAAACAAAAAAAAAAAAATATTTACTTTAAATGAACAAAGAGTACAATTTTGTTTTTTTTATGTCATATTTATAATATTAAAATCAATGAAATCTTACAAAGAAAGCGAAGGAAACCGACTGATTGACTGACGTAGAAAAACGACAGAATTTCACTTGCATATCTAAATATGTTTACTTCTTAATCAGTAAATATTATTAAATTCTAAATTATAGTTTTAATACGTACGACATTCGAGTTCTAAATTATTTGCATTTCATAAACTATATGGTAAGTTTGATCAAATCTCAAAGCAACTTGGCAATCGCCAGCACAGCACCTTGCTATTTAAATTTGTATATAGCCTTTGCTTGCATATTCTGTGTATATAGAAAGTTGAGGATTAACTAACGTTTGGATGTCCGGTTTCTGTGCGATTTCCAAACCTGTTTTAAGACATGATGCAACATTTTAAACAATGAAAAGTCTAATCTTGATTACCGACTTTCAATATGAAGTCCCCTTCCGAGCGTCTTCACAATGCAACATTATTTTAGTATTGGATTAAGAATTATATATAAATAGTCATTTATACGAGTATACACATACATGTGCATGAACGACTATTAAGTAATTTCAGTGGATCGCCCACTTTCACTTGTACTAGTCCTGCGGTATATAGTTGCAGCTGGTCCAGTAATCACAGTTATCTGGGAGTTTTCAGTTGTTTGATTGTTCGCTGCAGTACTTTTTTGCTCTGTTTGATCACTTAATAGCATGTCCGTCTGCTCTGTTTGATCATTATTTCGCTTATCTGATGTGTCAACCTGTGTCTCTTCCTGTTCCCTAGCGGACTCTTCCATAATCATCTCCATGCGTTCCTGATACTGCTGCTCTTCTAGGTCTCTCGTGATGCGATCCAACTTCATCTTGGCCAGCAGAAGGCGCTCCTGCGAAGCTCTGCTTACGAGTATCGGTTGCAACTTTCTGGCAGACCGTCTGGTATACGATCCTTCCAATTTTGTAGCTGCCATATGGGCTTCCTTGATCTGCCTTCGTGTGCTTACCCGTAGATTTGCTTGGTCCCCTTCCTTTTCCAAAGCCTCGTAATTAAAATCTCGAGGACTTTTATTTTCAACTAATTCCTCTGTTTCCTCTGTATATGATTTTGGTTTTTGGGATTTTTTGCGCTTTGATTTACGTGGTTTGCGTTTTGAAGGTTTTCCGTCTATGCTCCCTTTCTCAGGTAGGGAAAACCTTACATGAGGTGGTTCATCAATAAGATCGTCTAAGGAAGACACTTTCTCTTGTGCTGGAAGTGAGCGTGCGCTTTGAGCATGAATTCTGGTACGTGATCTGGGCTCATCTGGTAACGACGGTCTACTCCCTGACAGTTCGCGCATGTGCATTGCAGGTACACTGTTACTCCTGCGCTTTGGAGGACTTTGAGACAATTTTGGTAAAGGAGCAGGTCGATGTTTCGGTTTTGCACTCGCTCTGCAGCGTTCCACCACTTCTAGAGCTTTGGTCTTTGATCGTATGTCTATGAGGTTGCGAGACACCAGGTCCCGTTGGTAACGATAGGATTGCTCCGTGATTTTGCGAGCTCTATCTATGATGCTGAATTCTATCTGTAAGAGTTTATCAAGACGCTGTCGGTGAACTTTAGTTCTAATGTGTTCTTGTACATCCAACTGGACAGTCTCGTGGCCATAGAAAGCATCGTTCAGAAGATGGCTGTACCCATCCATAGTTAATTACCAAATTCATCACCTATGTATAAACTGATTGTGTATAATCCGAGAGGCCGCCATAATGTAATCCCAACGATTAGTATAATTCCTAGTTTCTACTCAATGGTCGGAACATTAGGTCCAGTAATATGTAGAGGGCTATTAGGACCCGAATTTATACTCCAATAAGCCTTTAATACGTGTTCGACATGAAGTAGATAATATTTGGCCGTACCAGTTTCACCAGGCAAAGAAATTAATCACCTGTCGACCTTGAAGATGATTAAAAATTTAGGTTGAACAAAAAACACAGTTTTTCTTCAAGATGAATCAGTTTCCAATACTGTGCCACAGTCCTAGCAGAATATTATAATCCCCGGCATGATCACACTCACTTCCTCAAAATTTGATATTTATATTACTATAACATACTGTGGTATGCGCCTTTTGCACGCCAGAGATGTCAGGCTAGTGCTCAGAGCTGTATACAGAAAGAGTAACATACCAGCTTAGTCAAGGGCTCCTCAGTACCATGACTGACAAACCACTTGAACCTGTCGTATAGTTGTTCGTTTAAAGTCAGGTTAGCGTGATATATGGCCGCTCCCGCCTACTTACCGATAAGAACGTATCACTCTTGTTTACCTCCTGTTTGCTGCCTCTTTTTGTCCTGAAGGTTTTGTGGATTAAGATGCCCCTTGTGAGTCATTATAGTGGTGAGACCGGTAACACCACAGAAATATCTAAGATACGGCACCACCTGCGGTGAATCACTCGTCATGTATTACAGGTGTATATCTGAGTTTAATTACACACTCTGTTATCTACAAAGTCTGTCTCGACTCTCGAGCTTGGCTTTACTGGCAGTATTCTGGCCTAGTGTTTATATGTGAAACACTCCCGTCCAACTCTTCTGCAGTCATAACTACCTGTGTTATAATGTTTGTCCAGTGCTGACACGTGCTCTGCCAAAGTGTATCCGCCACAGACGGTTGATGTACAGGTCTTGTATGATATAGTGTTGCAAATGATATTCAAACCCATGCGTTCTGGGTTTAAATACTTTTAATATCCAAGAACATTGTTTAAATAGTCAGTTTACCTATCCAGGTTCTCTGTCACCTACAGACCCTTAAATGATGCAGCATGAACAGATAATCAATATTAAAAAAATATGCTCAGATTCCTGCTCGGGTTCTGTTCCCAAGCAACAAATGTACTGCACGTGTACCTTGGATACGGCCCTGCATTATATCACAATAGTTAAGAACAGATCGTTGTCAATGCGAACTTGCAAGCTATACGGTGTACATAGGCGTGTTAATCCTGTGGCGGGACCGTTTCAAGGAAGATAATTATTATGGGTGTTCCAGTATCCTGAGCTGAGAGTCATTAAGATTTTATGTCCTCAGTAGTTGGTACTAGACTCTGTCGTGACTATAATTTGCTTAAGGCTATTATGAGACCAAAGTTCACCGATGTCAACCACAACGTAGGACGTTTTTAACATCATGAAGTGTTTTATCACTGATTGGCGACTGGTGCATGCATGACGCAATTACCTTTGATCGGCAAGTTAATCTTGTCTTGTGCATACCTTTGTCCGTCCTTGCAAAGACACCCTAAAATGCGCCGCGGGGTATCCAAACTGCATAAAAGCAATATATTCACATTCATTCACGCCGTGTTGGGCCCTTCTTTAGTTAAAATATTCCCCAGGGAAACCTGAGGTACAAGTATTTCTATTTTAAGGTTTTGTCTAACAACAGGTTTGCTGGTTGGTCTGCACCTGTCCTTCAGGCATGGTGGTAACTGGCTGGCAGACAATTGTTACTACTTGTGGGGCAATAGTCGGTATATTGCAGGCCAACACGTTGAATCAGGGGATTACCGCCACCGTGAGGTGTTGAGAGGTCATTTCCCAGGTTTACGTTCCTTTCATGATCGAGAAAAAAAACAAACAACTCGCAGTGGTAATTGATTCTGTTAAGGGAAGGATCCAGGCGGGCGGGAGGGGTAAATGTTGTGAAATAATTATGCTTAGGCTGGCGGGGGAGGGGGTTGGCTCAAGAGGTAACTGGTTATGGAAGAATCACGTTTCTTTACTCTGGAAAATTTAGATTAATTCCATTAAAAATTGGAAAAATGATGTGCCTATTAACTGCGATGTTCTTCAACCATACGGGTGGGGCCGGATTATTATTTTGTTAGAAAGTTCAATATTAATTGTACATGTCTGTCATGTCCTAAATTATCTGATAATATAAATTATCACTGATTTAATTAGATTCATTACTGGCTGCCCGACACCCTATCAAGAGATGTGGCATCTATCCCTGTCAACTGAATCAAAAGCGCATAGAGCCGATCCCAGTAATAAACGACTGAAAGGACTTGTGACTATATAATACGAAACCATTGTAACTTGCCCGGAAAGTATGAACTGTGGATAATCCCCAGACTGTGGTATAGTATCTCAGCAAACAGAACAAGGCCAAACAGTGATTACCAAAGGTTCTTGGACTATATGCAGTCGGAAGAATTACACAGTGGGAAATGCCCTGCGGGAATCAATTAAAGACCGGGCGCTAAAGTAAACCTGAACAGACCGCTACCTGTAGAATCATAACAACTTGATGCTTATTTACCGGCGTTTAGTGACAGTGTCAATGAGAGGTATTTTCTATATGCACTTTTTGCATCATAGTTTCCTAAATCTTTGTCCGCTAACAAATACTTTCTTGTATTAATTCAATTAGGTTCTAGATGCCTCTGTATTTCAGCTGGCTTATAAGTTAATGTTTTCATGCTCAAGGAATGATCCTTGTAAAGTTTAATTTATATAGTAAGGCCGCGACCTATTGGTTAATATATGTGTAGAAATGAATCTACTGACATTTGCCGAGTAATTAATTTTTTCAAACCTTCATGTTGGAAACTCCTTTTCTTTCGTTACTAACTGTTTTCGATTTGTGTGTTACACATTGCTTCATAAGGTTCATGTCCGTCAAACGTATCACCTGCTGCATGCATGACTCCACTGAGTAGCGGAGATATTAATCCACTATTTTATTAAGGTAAATTTTTCACATTACGGGCAATCTTTATCTTCTTAAATCCAAAGAAAAACACATACTACTCACTGACTATGTGTTGTTTTGCATATATATAACCTGACGCATAATCAGTATACAAACGAACGCTGGATGGGATTAAATCAATGCTACATGCAGGAAAACGCCCTTAATACCCCTAATATAGATTTAAGATCTTACTAAATATTGTTTAACGATTTTATGGCCGTGAGTATACATTTGATACATTAGCAAAGCTTTTGCCGCCTATATCGGTGAATATATAATGTACTACGCCACGAAAATTCATTGTCGCACGACAAATATTGCATGGGATGACTTCTCCTTCTACATATATATACTGGCCGCATAGTGGGTGACATTATTGAAATACCAGGTGGACACTTGGTCCTCCGGTCTCAGTTCACTATCAAATGTCTAATATAGTCAAGACTGGTCCCTGAAGACAGGTTTCTTTAGTTGTTTCTCATGATATATACAGAGAAACAATATACCACCTGTTATTATCCTGTCGGACTGACTCGCCGTTGACAGGTTAGACGCCAGTAAAACCTGTAAACAAAAATTGGAGTATGCATTCGTGTTCTTAATTTCAAAAGGAAAGAATTGTCTTTATGCCCTATATTCAAGTATGCCGGCAAGTACCGCAAATGGATTTTATCATGTTAATATATCTTCTATCATGTTAATATCTTCTCTTATCTGAAGAAATATTGCTGTGTGTAGACTATGCTTGTTTATTAATCATTGTGAGTGTTGTATTCGAATAAAGTGAAATTATTTTCTGCATTCGAAAAATTAACGTATTAATGTGAAATTATTAATAGAGTTTTGAGTTATGTTCTTATTATGATTTTAAAGGTATTTTACTCCATTTTTTATCCTGTTCGTCAGACAAAAAGATAGTTATATGGCTAAAATCTTATTGATATTCTTTCGAAAGATTTTCAAAGAACAGGTAGATGTACCAATAACATAAGCATGTGCCCCATTCGGGGAGAGCATGGGCGATGATCGGGGTTGTTGCCACCGACAGACGGTGTGACACGGTTTTTACGTTACCACGCCGACAAACATTGCACGAGAAAAATCTATTTGATATCCAATCAGGCTAGGTGTGTATATACCTTTCCCTGCATTTATTCTGTGTCAGTGAGACATACACCAAAAGAAAGGTCACGTTGGATCACCCAGAATCCGAGATGATTTTTCTAGTTCTTGTTGCCCCTTTGGCTGCAGGGTGTTGCTTGGCAACTGACACCTCATTTTGACTGCTCTTCATGGGCGCTAGAGCAACAGTAGTGCAGCGTGATACTTATCTGTGGTTATCTCTATCCCCATTTTACCATGAAAAATCATTCATCAAATGCCATAGTTGAACACGTCTATGAAAATAACTGTTTAACACGCGTGCTTTATATAATTAAATTATTAACATTTTCTTTTTAAATGTTAAAATAAATACATTGAGATATTAAATTTCGAATCTATCATGTTGATCATGTACTTCTTACACCTTTTGTACGATTCTGTTATTTAAATATAATGTCCATGAAATAATTAGCTGTTCCTAAATGTTTCATGCAATTGGGCAATTAATTTGCGTTTAAAACACAGTTAATGTGCATTCAAATGCATTTATACTTTCGTACGCTATAGAACAGTTTTCAGCTTGTCCACGGTTGCTCGAATCCCTATTTTTGGTCGTGTTTTTATCAAGAAATGTGCACTATGTGAGTATATAGTCGTCACGTGCCTTACTTCCTACGATGATAGCATGTATCACTATAGTATAGAGGTGTAATATATATGCTTGTTCTCATTTCCCCCTAAGATAAGGATTCGCGTGACTGTGGCATGTCAATAATACTTTTTGAATTCGTAAAATCAAATATTAGTAAAACCACAATATTTTCCCCCACACAGTATTAATTTTAAGTGTTTGATTTAAAGAATTTTGGAGCTTTGTGGTAATTTTGAAAAAAAAAAATCAAGAAAATTTTGTACAGCACCAATTCAAGATAAGAAACTTAAACGACTGTCAGAAAAAAGATCGTCAGTATCAGTATTCCTATAATTTTAGAAAAGACGAACGGGCAGTCTCATGAGCCGAGATAATTGAATTTCAGATGTTTGATTAGGCCTACCATAGACCCGATCGCCATTTATCACAATTTTTAGGATACAGTCCGTAAAGATGATTCCCCTAACATCTAGTTATCTAAATTTCGACATATAGTTTTTCTTTTATTGGTCACATTATGAGGTCTCATTGAAACCCTTATCCTCAAAAATGGCTTTAGTTCGAGTTTTTATTTTTCCATTCTTGATACAGAACACTTGCTCACATGCAATTCACTGGCAATTACTCTTATGCGTCCCGGGGTTATCCTCTTGTGACTGTATCAAGTCCTTAACGTAGACAGGTCTTTTCAGAGCACGCAGTCCTTGGTCTCCCACTAACTGATTTTCGACATACTGAGCCCGTGTTCTGTAGTTTAATTTTGCTTTTAATCTGTTGACAGTGCGATGATCCCATACTTTTTTCAGTAAACTCCTTGACAATACCTCCATAACGCATATCCTTTTCTTGAAACAGTTCTTAATGGTGGCCTTATCACTCGTACTCAAAACCATGACTCATCCCTCCAAATTCACTTTGGACTGAACTAATCCTAAATGCAAATGGCAAAGAAAATTTGACACCTAGACAGGTTATTTTTAGACTGAAACTGACCTGCACATGCCAACACCTGGAGGAAATGTACATGGCAGTGTCATATGCACGTGTCATTGTCCAGCTCTGATATGGCATTTTTCGTATGTTCTTTTGAATTCTGGGATACTCGCATAATATGAATATAGTTTCTTTGATTTTTTATTTATACAGGTAGTAATATCTTGATGTTACCCCATGAGAAATGTCAATGGAATTGGTGTATTTGCACTGATATATCTCGTGTCATATATATATATATATATATATATATATATATATATAGGGGGGGGGGGACCCAATACATAAAAATTTTTAGCACGACAAAAAAATATTGGAGCTTATAGGAATTTTCAGTTATCACTTTCACTGCACAATTGTTGTTCTCGGTAACTTGCCATCTGATAAGATGTCAGTGTTATGCAAGGCAATGTTTTACTAGTGTAAATAATAGTTTTTAATGACAAATAAAATTGAACAAATGTGACATGAAACATACATTATAGAACAGTTTCTGATTGGTAACTATGGCAACCTAGACATCCGGTGAGTGGGCCTTCTGTTGGATACCGGAAGGCTGCAAGTCGTTTGCACAACTTGACATCTAGTGATCACCATAAATCCCAGAGGTAGGGAACGCAGCATAAAACTGTTTTTATCCATCGCTCTTTGGTAGCCATTGCAATGATGTGGCGCCACCTATAAGACTATTAATGATTTATTTTTTAATTTAATAACTTAATTTAATACTATTTATTTTTTTTCATATTTTCCACATTGACTCCATGGATTTTACTGAACTTCGATGTGAAAATGCTTGGCAAGAGAATAAAAGTTGTTTTTCTACCTATGTAACATGTCAATAGATCTGAACTGGTCAGAGGAACAGCGCATTTCAGAGAGGTTATTGCCAATATCTGGTATTATACTATTAGTTTACTTGGTTTAATGCATAATATCTACGATCGCTGAAGTAATAAATACCGTAACATAATTGCTTTTATTCCACCTCAAAATATTGTTCAACGAAATATCTAGGAATATTTAGTATAAATTTGTCCTCAAAATAGACCAACCGGTTTGTATTTAGCGGATGTGTTGGGCCATTTTTTTTAGCAGCTATGACCACAAACATGAATCTGACGTTTCAGGCACTAAAAATATTATGACAGCAAGGACCAAAGGAAAAACATTAGTAAAGCTCATCATGACTAGAAAACACCTGAGCCAAAAAATATATTTATATATTGGGATATTCAGGCCTGGAGCGCACAGTTTAGCACAGTAATATTAAAGAAAATTCAACAAGGGCCCAGAGGCACAACTGGTCCCCTGCCCCATGTATAACTCAAACGTGTGGTATTTTCTGTGACATGCTTTCCCTTAATTGGTTTTTGGTGAAAAGGATCATTCAGGATACAAAGGTGTCTTGTGTAAAAGATGCAATTAAAAAAGAAGAGCAGGCACACAAAACGATTATCAGTGGCGCCACCTGTCTGATTTATGCGATTAATCTATCCACAATCTGTGGCCGTATAAAATTTCAAGCCAACAGCTTACAACATTCCTGAGACATGTGTGGCATATTTAACCTTGAAAAGATGCTTATATATGGCCATAAGGGAAAAGAAGTTATAGGTGGCACCACATGTTCAGTAAATGATACAGCTGTCCTTTTTTGAACGACTACCGTGATATGGGAATTTTTTTTGTAGCAGCAAAACGATTACAAATGGCGCCACCAGTCTTATGTATGCGATAAACCTATCCCTAATCTATGACTGTAGCTTACAACATTCCTGAGATATGTGTGATATATTTCATCTTAAATAGACCCACAGATGGCCATAATGGAAAAATAATTATAGGTGGCGCCACCAGAGATCAGTACATGATATAGCTATCCCAGAGCTTCCTACAGAGATAAACATGCAGCAAATCTGTTGAACCACTCCTCAGATACAGGCGATTATATGAACAAGGGATCCATGGGTCACGGCGCTCAGCTTAAGTTTGAAATTTTGCAAATGCAAAATATTCTCTTGTAATGTTTCTCATTTATATAAGCATATGAGAAGCTAAGAGGAAAGGGGCCCTCCTACTTGGTTATAGTAAAGTTCTAAATATATGATTGCAAACTAATACTCTGACAAGACTGTCATGAAGAACAAGGGACCCATGGGTCACATTGCTCAGCTGAATTTTGGAAAATATTAGTAACTGCAAAATATTTTTATTTCTTTTGGTTTTTCATGTATATTATCATTAGAAAAGCTATGAGAAAATGGCCCTGCTAAAATGAAACTCTGTAAATTATAGAATAATGGACATGAGCTAAACCATTTAGTGATGCACCAAGGGAACAAATAGGCCTACGGTAAGTGTTATATAAAAGTAAAATTTCATAAACAAATAATGTGTAAAGGTAATTAAGTTTTCAAAAGTTAAATATATGGCCATATGAGTTAAAAACTAATCCAACAAAGTTTGACCAATATTGCTAATTTTAATACTAAGTTAACAGTGTTATTCACACCTAGGCCCTGCCAACTTTAAGAGATATGAATGAAATGCTACAAAGTATTTATATCTTCTTAAATCTTGTCAGTTAGCACTTACATTAGATCCTATTATTTTATCACATTTGAATATAAGGATTAAATTCCTGATTTTTTTTCTTTAAAACAATCAAAATTTTCCAAGTCTCATAAAATCGAATTAATTTAACATTAAAATTATAAGATTCATCTTGTTTATTAGTCCTGTGTATTGAAGGGGTGGGTTGGGGGGGTCTCCATTGTTACTGCTCGTTGCTGAAAAAAATGTTAATTTTAAGATTCATCTAGTTCATAGTACAGGTCTGTCAACAGAATGGGGGTGGGGTGGGGTGGGGGGGGGGGGGGGGGGGAGCGGGGGTTGCCAGAGAAAAAGGCTCCCTGTGGTATGGTATTAACTGCAGACAGCCTGATCAAGCTCAACTCAGTGGAGAGAGCTGCACTGAATGACCTACAGTCACCAAAGTGGACTACTTGACAATGTAAGGGAATACAACAAGAGCCGTCAAAATAAATTCAATATTAAATTCAATTATATAAAACAGACCTTATTTCTGGCATGTATATAGGAACTATATAGAGGAATATTTATTGTAAATATGAGGAAAAACAGATGAGTGGTTTTAATATTAGGCAGTCCTGAAGTGTGAAAATATGTTTTTAATAAAAAATTGAGGTTTTGCCTTAATTTCTCAAAGGAACAAAGTCGCAAAGACCCAGTTTTCAGCTTGGTGGGAGATCTTTGGGACATAACATTATGCCAACAGCCTGGGGAACATAGAGATATGCTCTGAATGACCTACAGTCACCAAAGTGGACTGCTTGACAATGTAAGGGATTAAAACAAGAGCCTCCAAAAAAAAAAACAATAACTAGCCTAATTTTGCAGCTTTTATTTTTAAATTTCAGATTTTAACAGATTAAATCCTTATGTGTACATGCTGTGAAAATTAAATCCACAGTACTTACAAGAAAAAAACGTGCTATGGCCAAAGATGGGCAAAATTTAAGGTACAAATTTTATATTTTTGCCAATATTTAAAACAATTTAACAGATTTTGATCTTATTTTTGGTATACAATTAAATTTTGATTAATTAAAGTTGTATTACTGAAAAAAAAGTCCCTACCTTTAACACTATTGGTCTTAAATGACCAAATATCTTTCCTGATTTTTTTACAAAGTCCATTATGTTTGGGCCCATAACTTTTTTAAATTAAATAAAACTGACTTAATTTCTGGCATGTACATAGGAACTATATAGAGGAATATTTATATTTATATTTAAACCAAATGAGTGGTTTTGATATTAGGCAGTCCTGAAGTGTGAAAATAGATTTCTAATAAAAAATTGAGGTTTTTCCTTAACATCTTGAAGGAACGAAGTCCTATTGGCCCAATTTTCGGCATCATGGTAGGAGACTTTGGGGACATCAAACTGTATGCCGAATTTCAGATTCGTAGGTCCAATGGTGTCGAAACGTGCCAGTCTTACAGACGGACATCCGGATGGACGGACGACGGACAATGGACCACAACTATAGCTCAGATGACTTATAGTCAGCTGAGCTAAAAACAGTAAAAGTTTTGAGATACTGTGATGCATATGAAAAATTTACATATGGACAGGCAATTGGACAGAATGGACTAATACCTTTATTTCACTTTCAAGGGAACAATGCACTTAAGTTTATATATTAGCCTATTTTTTTAGCATATCCACTTTTTCCATTAATAGTTTTTATCTGATTCATTTTTTTTTATTTACAAGTTTTATAAATTTGTAATAAAAAAAACTGAAAATATAAGTTAGAATATTAAAATTCTAAGTTGCAATCATTATATGTCGAGTGTAGCTCATATTGGGTCATATTATGCATACACATATATTTTATTATTTTTAAATCACAAATGTTTAAACTGAATTTAAAAGAAAATAATGCCACAACATGGCATCTACAAGATTATTCCTTGAATCACTATTAAAAAGTTTTGCACATTGCTGTTTTCAGTACATGCTTAATTTTATTCACCAAAATAAATAAAAGATTCAGTAAATTTGATAAAATAAAAACATCTTTTTAAATAAAGTATACACACTGTTGGTTGAATGAGGGACAAACAACATCATTATGCTAATTAAAATCTCAGCTATAATTTATTACTGGAATTAATAGTCAATTTCACACCTGGTGACACCTGGTTAAATAATGCAAGTGAAGGCAGTACTACTAGGTGGGCTAGCTGTAAACAACACTTGACATAATGTATGTAAACTTGAACAAAAGCTACTCTTTTCAATCAATTCCTTTGAAATTTAAGATTTTAAAAGATTAAATCCTTATGTATATGTGCTGTGAAAATTAAATCTACAGAGCTTTCAGGGAAAAAACGTGCCAATGCCAAAGTTGGACAAAATTTAAGGTACTGAATTTTTATTTATGCTAATTACTTGAAAAATTTGCAAAATTCAGATCTAATCTTTGGTAAACAATTGAATCTTGATTAAATAAAGTTATATTCCTGAAAAAAAAGTCTCCAGCTTCAGCAATTCTCATGTTAGATGAGTAAATATATTTCCTGAATTTTTAAAAGTTGCATTATATTTGGGCCCATAACTTCCAAATTATACCCAATACTGACCTAAATTTTGGTATGTTCATAGAAAATGTATGGAAGAATATGAATACTAAATATGATAAAAAAAAAATCAGTGGTTTTGATATTAGGCAGCCTTGAAGTGTAACAATGGCTTTTTTATGGAAAATGGAGGTTTTTCCTTAATATCTCGGAGGAAGTCCTAATGACCCCATTTTCGGTATGGTATGAGATTTTGGGTACATCTAATGGTATGCCCTGTTAACGGCCAGACGACGAAAAAAGGACCACGACTATAGCTCAGATGACTTGTAGTCAGCTGAGCTAAAAATGGACCTATTCAAGGTCAAGGTCACTCTTATAGTAAAGATCATGATGCTATTTCAAAAAGGCTTTATCCTCTGGCCAATATCTATGCGCCTGCAAAATTTGAAAAAGATCAAACCATTGTTTTCTTGATCACAAGATTTGTCTGCAGTAGTAGGTCTAACACAGGTGGCGCCACCTGCAGGATACATGGACATCTTCGTCATATGACGAAGTGTGTAAAAAATTATTGGGTCAAGAAATCTGTAAGGGTTTCCTTGCATATCATTTGAAGGCCAAGTGTTCCTATTTACACACTTATCTGAAGGAAAGTGAAAAAGACCATTGGAGGGCAGAAAATGGCGAAACAGAGGTGGCACCACCTACAGTTTATATTCACGTCAGTCGTGCTGAGCAAGCCTGTAAAAATTTAGCCTGAAGAATGCAGTGAAGGTCTTAAACCATTTTTAGTCCTCCCTCCTACGGCCAGGAACTAATACACTGCTGGTCAATGAAGCCAAAGAACTGATCAAATCAATCATCTTACCAACGTGTCTGGTGATCCTGGTTTCACCAACTTGAATATGGCCATAGCAGCTTCTGTAGCCTAGAGGTAGAACACAGGCCTCAAGGCCAGGAAACTGAGTGAGAAACTAAGGGGAGAAATACTGAAATTGTTCACAACTAATCCCCACACAGGGCAAGGGCTCTGCAGCCATGCTGTATCACTCTAGATGAGTAAGACATTTCTGAAATTCTCAGTGTTATGACCAAGCAATGGGGCAAGTATACATAAAGGACCAGCATGTGAATAAGACAGACTTTCTGTGGAATAGGCTTTGATGTGAAAAAAAATTTCTGAAGTAGCAGCACTGCTGCTGGCAGCATTATTTTTGGGTACTTAAAAGAGTTTTCCTGTCAGTTCCTATGACCATTCACTCCAGGGTGAAGAGGGGCACCATTGTGGCAAGACCTTGGCAGGGTTCCTAACAAGTCTTCAGTAAACATTTTGTTTCAATTCATCTGCTCCAAGTTTAAGGTTTCAAACAGTTACATGAAATCCTGTTATGTACCATTTCCTCTACACTTATGTTGACACGTTCATGATCATATAAACAAGAAGAACTTAACTAATCAAAGTTTATTGAAAAGCACACACAGGACAAGGCACATACTTGTGAAACAAAAACATATCCAGTGGTGGTAACAGTACATAATATATGATAATAACCTTCTGCAGAGAGTTAAATAGAGACAAAAAAACTTAAGATTGAATTCTTAAAGGCAACAAATGTTTCTTCATATTTTGAAATATTTGGCACCAAAAAAAAAACTCAAATCTTCTTTCACCAATTTTCCTTAAGGCACAGAAACATATACTGCAAACATGAAAATAACATTTGAAAGATCTTAAAATATTTGGCACACAACTGATAACAACTTACAAAGGCACTATATGTATAGTTTGTAAAAAACTATATTTAGATGATAATACAATGATAATACAATAAACTCTGAAATGGCATAATCACAATGAAAAGATCTGATATGTATAGTTGTCTGTGTATAACAATGATAACTGGAAATATATTGAATATTTATGTATGAAAACGTTGCATTCATTAATTGATAGATAAGGTATAATGAAAAGGAAAATGTTTGTATTTCAGCCTGGATAATTCATGGACCATCTGTGTTTATCTAATATATCAATTTCTCTATTCTTTTGATTCTGTGATATTCAAAGTCCTGCAAGGTTCTATAAACAATCCATTTGAACACTGAAAATCTGTGAAAATATCTCATCATAGAGAGTGACAATTTTTATGACAGGAATTGGATTTCACAAAGCAAATATATATGTAAAAATATATCTGACATGCATATATTTTGAAAAAAAAATATGTGTAATAACTTTCTTGTTAGTGAAATATATAAATAATGTTAGCATACATTAACCTGATTTAGACTGATAAACTGACACAGTTTATAGTATGATATCAAAATCTGATGATACAGTTTTGTATGATAATATATAGCTAATATAGAACTAGTATGTGTAAGTAAATACTTGATTCCAAAATGATGATACTTATTTGCAAAATATTTCTAAACATGGCTATTATACAAATAAGTTTGAAACATTTTTGTCCATTTAGTTACTTAATGTCGCACAAGAGGGCGACACCTCTCAGGATCCAGTGATCTGGGTTCTGTGTGGTTTTAAGCTGAACGGCTGCAATGTAAGTGAGGTCTGTACGTCGAGGCTTGGTGTAGATTGGACACATGTACATGCGTGAGTCTATTGCTGAGGTGCTGTTGATAGCATAGATATGGATGACCGGCAGGGACTCGAATAGAACCTTGGGTTTAGGTTCGATGAGTTTACAGCCACGACGATCCCAACCAGCACCCTCTAGGTACAAACCATAGACATAAACACCCTCGCCTGGTGGCTGAGTGATGTCATCCTTCAGGAATCTTGTTACGTCATTATGCAGAATAACTGTGTCCAAAGCCCAGCCCTTATGAGCACGAGTCACCTCCTGTAAAAGTTAAAGGTAATTAGCATTCATTTTTATATCAGTTTGAACTGTGGTTTTATTTTGGTTTTGGAAGCAAAGAAGCACTCTCCACGAATAATTAAGATATATTATGGGGACACTGGACTGGCACTCTGTTTAACTATGATAATCTGTGACTCAATCTTTCAGTAAACAATCTGTTGACAAAGAACTGTTACTTTTAACCTGAGCTTTTTTGTGAAAATTCTAAAATGTAAATATCAAAGACACTGTAAAATGCTCTGCATAAAAAATTTTGTTAAATCTTGAGTACACTGCATCCATATTCTGGCTTTCAGTGTACTCCAGAGAAGAATAAAGTCAGTAACCCTGGTTATTTGATTACCTGGTAGTGTACAGTAATGGAGTGCTATTGACAGCTAGCAGACTAATGGATGTAATGTTACCTTTACATATATAGGAATATACATATTTAATGGCACAAAATGTGACTGATTATTACACAATCGGTAACACACTGAGCCATATCTGATTACTTTTATTGTAAGTTGTTTGATTTTTATGTGAATAATCTACGAGACACAGACCTGTCTCATGGCTGTCAGGAAACCTTGAGGGTTGAAGAATCCTGTCATCCAGAAAGTGTTGGGACGGCCATCAAACACCCAGCTATGGAACTGGCCGTTTCTCTCGATCAGCTCCGTGAACCAGAAACCCAGTGTGCTGGATTCCCAGGATATCTAAAAGTAAACACCACAGATGGAAACATAAGTTTATTCTTGAAAACAATACTAACTGAAGCTTAGTGTTTCCCAAGTCACTGGGCAACCCCTGAGGACTCATGATTGGCTCACCAAATTTTCAGCATGCATCTCATCATAAATACAATTAACATGAAGTATACTCTCAATTTATAAACATTTCCCTTTAGGGGGTTAGATTTCCTTGTCTATTCCTAATGTATCCCTATGTATCCCCAATAAAATTTGACCATAATGGGTAATGTTTGTATTTTTACGCTGTATTAGGATTATGCCATAAACAGTCCAGGAATGCATACCTTCTGCCAAAGTTTTGGGATACGAGCATCATACATGCAGTCCAGAGCATCCCTTAAGTTCTCTGACATGATGATTGTACCATCAATGGCCAGCTTCAAGTCATTCAAGGTTGATCTCACAGTAGCAATCACCTGTGAAAACAGAACAATGGAATATTAAATCACTGGACATGATTGCATTAAGCAAATATTGCAAGAAGTATACTGGTAATAATCACATTGTAAGAATACTTTTTAAAGTTTAAATCTGATTTATACAATTTCCTATATTAATGACAGAATGATAATGCTGTAATATTAGGATATAGCTAAGGTACATTACAACACAGCAACGTGCAGTGGTCGGACTTGACTTTGTTGTTTAACTCCCTTGTAATCACACCTCAGATATGCACGTTTTGGTTTAGAGCTGTCAGAAATTATGCAAAATGTGTCCAAAATTGAGTCATTCTTGAGATATCTCAAATTATTTTTTGAAGGGGCTATAGCAGCGCCACCTATTGCAAAAATAATTGCGTATCAAGGCAGAAAGCAGTTTGTTATTCTGAGCAGTTTGTTACTCTGATTCATGCCTAAGGCCCTCCGTATGTTTTCATTTAATGAGATTCAAAGGGTCAGACATTACAAAATGTTCAGTTGTTCCTACAGCATCAACAAAACAATTTGATTCTATTAATAAAATGTGATAAGTAAGGTTTGAAATAAACTTTTGTCTTCTCTACTGCTTATTTAAATTACAAATGATCTTTAGGCATGTTATAGTTTTGCCAATTTTCTTTGAATTAAAGAACCATCTATCATATTTTGGATGAAACTAAATTAGTCTTCAAGTTCAATATAGTGAATGGGTAGGAGAAGCCAGTAATCATAAAAATCAACAAATCTTCACACACCCGCTGCATGCGGTCCACCTCTTGACTAAGGAAGATGTTCATTGGTTGCAGGGCACCCATTTTTTGCAGACGACCTTTGACCTCATATGGGATGTAATCATTGGGCAGCTTCTCCAGCATATCATCAGCAAGGCGGTAGACCATAGATTCACGAGTTTCACCTGACCCGCCACCGCTGTCCTTGGGCTGGATACTCAGGATAGTGTCCAGGATGTTCTTTGCGGTCTTGCTCTGGTACCTGTAATATTAAAATCATTATTAAAATGGTTTTACTGAAGTTGGGGATTGGTGAAGGTCTCTAGCAAAATATTCAGAAACCATGCAATTCTGACTAGGATTTATAGAAATTTCTTTAAAATTTAACAAGTGGCCCATGGGCCATGACGCTCAGCTGAATTTGACATACAGGCGACACTTACATAAAATACTGATGTTATGATCTGGTGAAAAACATTTGAAAAGGAACCTTGAAAAATAGACAAAATGACTTCCAGAGTGCTCTAAATCATGTTTTTGCTCAAATTCTTTAGAAAATAGGTTACATTTTTTATTTTTGGTGTTTAATAAAAATAAAGTAGCACAGAATGGCAAGAAAGGCATTTGGTTAATGGCACAGCAACAATATCAGCTTTAAACTAATAGGCTTTATTATAAAATATCTATATCAATCAAATATAAATATGTTTCAAACTGAAATTATATGATTCACTATTTCATGCATCTCATCCAGGTGCCATATACTTACGTGATGTCAGCGTTGGGATGAAGACCAAAAACTTCAGGTGTATCTGTAGCTGGCAGGCTGGTAATGTACTCCATGAACTCGTGAACCTTAGCTCCCTTCGGGATGACATAGCCCTTGTAGAAGTTAAATGAGGTCTGGAACATGTTCTCACCAAACCACACCTTACAGAAGGTCAGAAGCAGACGCTTGTCATAGTCGTCAGTCACACGGCCACCATACTGGATCTCACCAAACATGTAGCGAACACAGGTCCAGTTTACACCCTGGAAAAAACCCTCAGTGGATAAGTGTTCTGTTTTTCGTGAAATATTCTAGAAGACATCTAGCTGAGATTTTAATAATAAGAAAAATTGGAGAGACTACGAGACTCGGGCAAAAATTTTGTCAAGTTAATTGAGATTTTGGAGCGTCTCAAGGAGAGGGAATTTGTGTCAAATTTTGAAGGGTTTTGTAAAACTGAATAATATTTTAAGTATTTAACATCATTTCGTAACATTATATAATGCCATATGTATTAAGGTTTTAAAAATAAGGTATTTTGTTTCCTGTATAGGTTACTTCTAAACCATGTTTAGATATATATTTCATGGTATATTCAGAAATGGAATCAAAATGTGTAATTCTAATTATTAATATATTTCATTTTCAATATATGTCAATATTAATCTCTGAATAGCATAGGGGATAATAATACTGACCATCCCTTGCTAAAAAGGGGGGGGGGGTTATTTTACCCCAATCCCCCCCCTCCCCTCCCAACCTGGTATTGAAGCCCCTGGTTTATATACGCACAGTGTTCACACAAGGGAATGATACATTTTAGTTAGTCTGCAGTAGTAAGTGACCACGAAAGGAGCCTGCTATGATCATGTAGGTAATACAGCCAGACAGTTTCATGTCATTCAGACATTTGCACCCTCAGAACCAACCATCTGAAAAGCCTTTTGAGCATCAGAGACCCTTACCCCACATTCCTGAGAGCCCTGATCTAAGGTAATGAGCTTTCTCTAATAAAAAGAAGCCCATTGGCTTAGATAATGTTACATAATGGCAAATTGCGAATACTAACCATCAAGGTTTGTTGCATATAAAATTGGATAAACCTCATGATCTAGTGTCAAACTTAAGCAATTTACACAAATGGAAAAATATTCATTATATTGAAAATACTAATTAGCATAACAAGTTGTTTTGCCTATATGACTAATGTGAATAAGTCATCACCAGTATTAACAATTACACATATATTCTTATTATCACTATTTCAATTTGATATTTTTGTTGTGAAAATTAGGTTTCTGAGCTATGGCTTGCAAAATTAGGTCACTTATCTGATTAAGGGCCTTAATTGGAAGAGACCTTTTGTAATACTGGTCTGGCTGATGAATTAAATGTTTCTGTCCCTAAAGGCTACAAAACATGCCTAGTCAAGGACCAAATAGGAAAATGGGCCACCTGACAAGAAGATACAGGGTTCTCTTAATAGCTTTGCTGATCTTCAAATGGCTGAACAAAATTTACCTTCTTGATATCCATGTCATCCAGATGGTTCTGCACAAACTGTACGCTAGCATTGAAGTCAGCCTGGTTGAACTCATATGGGATGTTCCAGCCAAGAGGGCCAAACTTGCGGCGTTCCTGTACCACTGTATGCAAGAATGCCACTCCAAACAACATCGGCTTCCACTGCGGCATGTTAGAGATATCCAAGAAGTCCTGAGTGACGGCCGCATATGTTCTCTTCAGACCAGCCTTCACGCCTTGTGGTGGCTCATTGGTGTATTTAATAGCCATCTGAGATAAAATAAACTCACAGATTACATGACTATTATAATTATTATATTTACTCTTGCTCCCCTATAGTACAGTATTTTAACAGCATTTTACAAAGGACTGAGAGGACAAAAGATTAATTACATATAATACTGCTCTGAGAGTATTGGTAAACCTTTTCTACAGCTGCTAAAAATAGAAGGGCATGAAAATTTTAAAAAATATATAATATACCTAAATAATGTGCTGTTTATTTTTTTTTCCTAGATAGTCATTTATTTTAATTAAATTTGAACTTAAAATGAACAATTATACTTTCATATATTGAGAAGTATGTGAATTGTTTTATCCCAGTGCAGGTTTCCTGGATGTCATTCTTAGGTATTTCAATTTTGATATTCATTACATAGCATTCATACTATGAATAAATAAAATATCCCAAAGCTATTTCTGTGGTTGTATCTGAAATGCTAAAAGTGTAGATATCTGTCTACATCAATAACAGCTTTGACACATGCTATTAATATTTTAAATTACACTAAATATCAATCAAAATGACTTGGGGGTTAGATCAATTTGGTCTGTGCAGAAGCTGGCTTACACATTTTCTGGTTAACTGTTGATAATTAAACAGTAAATTCTTTTATTAAGAGAGTTTCAAATATTCATCATTAAAGTTAATTGAAAATTATTTTGTTTTTGGATCTGATCGTCACCTGGAGGAAGGTGATGGGGAACTTGGGATGAACTTCCGTTGTCACCCAGAGACGGAAATCTTCATGGATGCTTTCACACTCCACGACCTGATCCATGACTTCCACAACGTAGTCTAGGGACAAATGACAGTTCTGCAGCAGCACCCATCCTCCACTGTTTAGGAACTGTCCCATCAGATGACGGGCATGTACCTCTTGACCCTGACCCATGGAGATTGCGCGGCACTCTGTTGTAAAATTGAAAATATTTTACTAAATAAACCAAGTAAGTAAACTAATGGACTTTATATCAAAACTTGGTTGCATAATTGTATAAGCTTGATTAATATGAAGGTTTTACCTGTGTTATATAAAAATTATATGTGAAGGGAGGAAAGATATAAGCCTGAAACTGGACAATATTTATATTGGTTGATAGACTCTAAGGAAGACAGACAGACGGACAGTCCAAAGGCAATCCCACCCATGCTGTTCTCTAAGGGAGACATTGTACCATATTTGAATGGAATCTTACAAAATTGAGCTAAGTTTATGTCAACTCATTCTCTGAGTAAACAGAATATTGCTTTTTCATTGTAAATATTAAAGTCTCATACAAGGCTAGCTTAGACATTGTTTTTATTTAACAATGGATTAAATTTCAATAACCCATTGCAAATTATTTAAAACAGTTAATAATATAAAACACACATAAGTGTGTCTTATAATTCATTCTTACCACCATGATGATTATAGAGTAAGTACACACCCATTTTTCTTTTCTTGGCGAGGCCCTCTATGAGTGTGGTTGGATCAGAGCCCATAGACAGGAGACCGACCAGTGGTGTGCGTGGTGAGCTCTCCTCCCACATACGCTCCATGTCCAGGATCACTCCCTCAGCGAACTTCTCTCCCAAAGAATCGCAGATGTAGCGGCGAGCCATGGATAGCGTACGGTCAGGGCACCAGCTGCGTACGAGCAGCAGACGACGGAACACGTCCAGGGAATCGTTGTAGCCATCTGGTATCACTTCCTCCTCTGGTGCCTCCTTGTCAAACCAATGTTTCCACTGCTTCTCATTACGGGCCACCTATAACAACACAAAAAGTATGTACAATGCGAAAAGCAGGAGGAGTATTGTCTTTATCTGATTAAGTAAACACTCTTGGAACAACAGTTAAGAAAAACCTATCTGGAAAACTTTAATATAATTTTTTAGTAAATCTTGCATCATTAATAAGACCTCATGCTTGAGCCTGCTTCAGTTTTGCTGTGAGCTTATCTGTTTGAACATGACATTGGGTTGACTGAACCATCAGTATTCAGTATTTCTTTACTAAATATTCCTCAAAGAAAGCTCCTTCAGCTGAGGACCATAGCTAATCTTTGATTTGCCTGCATGTTGAACACTTTTGTTCTTTCAGACTTGCATCTTATAATACTGTGACACTGTCAAATGCAAGAATAAATCTCTTGGAAAGTGTTTAACTATGCACTCTGCAGGTAAAACCTTTACTTGTCAATAGATACTGAGCAGACCTAGCTTATCTTCTAAGCACAAACCTTGAGTGTTTAGAATATGGACAAACCCACCTGTTCTAAGATTCCTGAGAACTGATGCAAGTTGCTCAGTTCCACCAAGTTCAGCCAGGTGGAGTCTGTGATCCATTTGCAGGGTTTGGGCTGAACCACGTTCAGATCCAGGGAGGCACCTCCCTTGATGAAGGTCAGGAACTCCTCACGTTTGATTTTGTTTCCTTGCATGTCAATCTTCAAGGCCAACAGCAAGGTGAAGGTCATCTTGTCACATTCGTACAGGCCTCTTGCAGAATATTTGAAGACTTCAAAGGTCATGTACTCAATGATGTTCATGATTCTCTTGGAGGTGATGGGAGACTTCTGAGACCTTAAAAATTGTAATAATAAACAATAAACAGTGTCAACTTCATTAGTTTCAGTGAATGTATTATAGATATAATTAACTGACCATCTGTAAAAAATATATCTGAAATTAAAGAATAATTTATTTAGATTACATATAAACTAGAATGAGGTTGTTTTTGCACTGCAAAAACAAATATGTCTCCCCTCCCTTTATAGCTATGGGCCTCAAATCCCTAAGTTTGAGGAAATAAATTACACCAAAAGTCACAGCATTCACAAATGATTTCTATTCTGGCTGATTTGACCTTGAAATGAAAGTCAAGGTCACTGGTTTCTGAAGACTTCTGAGATTTTTACGGAAACAGTTCACGTTGAATTTTATGATAAAAATATGGAGTGGTTCAAATGTTACAGTGTAAACAAACCTTAAAGATAAAGGTCAAGGTCACTGGTTTTTGAGGAGATTTTGGTAGAAACATTTTACTAAATTTCATGAAAATATACTGAGTGGTTAAAAAATTATAGTGTTTACACATAACTTCTATTCCAGCTGACCTGGAATCATAATTTAATTTCAGAACCTATATTCCTTTACCTACAATAATCCAAAAAATGAATAAATTAAAAATTATAAACAAAGAGGATAAATCTTAGAGGATAAATAAAGCAGGTCCTCACTTCTTCATAGAAAGGTCAAAGAGGTCCAGGAACTGTTTGAGTGATGTCTGATACATCACGTTAACGAGGCTCATCTCCGTGATCAAGAAGTAGAGGATGCTGCCACGGGTAGCAACCGGACGGAACTCCTCACGGGCAGTGTTGATTTTGATCTCTGTCTCTGCAGCGATCTGCAGCTTTTGACTGACATCCTGGGCGGTGATCTTGGTTGTGTTCAGCACGTTGATCAGATCCTCGTCGTCCACCAGAGAACCCTTGGTACTGGTCAGGCGGTACAGCAGGTTGTCCTCCAGCTCCTTCATGCGACGTTTGTTGGATGTTACATCCTCCATTAGCTTCACTCGCTCACTCTCCAGCTCCTGTGCATAGATTGTTTCATATTTTACTAAATATTGTTTAATGTAGCTTACAATGGAAGCTTCCTGTTTTATCTTATCCTTATTAAAGTCTTGTAATTAAAAGTTACATTTGATATATTTAATGTTCACTTACATTATGGTTCTGATCATAAATAATGGCAAATCATTATTCTGTTGATGGTCAACAGAGGGAAGAGTTAACCTTGAATCATGAGGTTACATTGAAGGTAATTTTTTTTCAGAATATACAGATAAAAGCCAAATGTTGAAAAGGGAAGGGGATTGGAGAAACTACACTATGGATGCTTTAAATGACAAATAAAACACTATAACATTGTTATTTTTATGTTAAACTCTGAACAGACAAGTTATAATCCCATGATGACTTCATGACAGGTGCATGATCCTGATTTTGGATCTCCTTAGACTAATTTTGAACAGGTCTGGCCAATCAATCAGGAAGTCATTCATGTCATAAGATAATGAAAGTTGTAGTTATAAAAAAAGTCACTAGATGGCAGAAAGTGGCAGAAATGCTTTCAGTCAGGCCATGATAACTGTCTGGTATGAGAGAAAGAGATGGATAAATACTGGAAGTGCCACCTGGCTGAACTGACTCTCCCTCTCTTACTGGATAAATGTATCACTGAGGCTCAGAATATTATGCTATATTATAGTATGGTACATCAGTAATGTTAAAGTGCGCTATTCTCTCGCTTTTAAGATTTTATACTTCACCGTTTAAAAAACAGAGCCTCATTCTGATGTCATCGTCTGACCAGATCAAAACTTGTAAACCAAGTCGTGTCTTCTGTTTGTCCCTGAATGGACATAACACCACATTACATGGTGGCAGAGGTGGGATACATTGCTGCTTACTCAGTCAGTCATGGATTTGTCTTCTCACTCAAATGTTGTTACATGCACACATTTGCAAACATCTGGAATCATCTTTATAACTGGATGGGTTGTTCATTAAAGCAAGTAGGCTGAAGTAGCAAAGTCTCTGAATCAGTTATACCTATCAGGCCAGGTGATAAGTTTACTTATGGATTTTAAATCTAGAATCAGGAATTGCCATGTGTGATGTGAAGGACATGACTATGAACTGACCGCCTTCTCTGTGAGGATGACACGGCCCAGCAGCTGGTCTTCCAGACCCTTCATGGTCACAGTGAAGTCAATGATAGAGGTACGAGCAGAGATCTCGGGTGTGTACGATGGGTTCGGCAGCTTAGTTGTTATGTAGAGTGCAAAACCATCCATTATGTCAACCTCCTTGTCTCCAACCTGAAAGTGTACAACATGTGTAACATCAGGAGTCTGCACACTACGATCATCTGACATCAAAAAAGGAAAAATGATACAGCAGAATAACTAAGTGAACTTGTACAGTTGTCTGAGTAGCAACCCAAATGGATCAGATGCAGTACAAATTCTGTAAAAAATCTGTGTAATAAATTATAAACATATTTATTCTACATGGATTATACAAATAGTTATAACTAATCTAGGCACTCTCCATGGCTCAGATGGTGGTGTTTGCTTGTGTCTAGAGGTGGAGGAAATGGGGGAACCCGGAGAAAACCACCAGCCATGGATAGGCCAGAGATTACATCCAGAGCACGAGCAGAGAAAGCCGAGCTTTTACCCCTCAACTGTAGCCATGCATTGTGGATACTTAAATATCACAGATCTGCATGATTCAGTGTTTTCACAGTACACATCTTTTATGAATTGTCAAGGCATTTAATTTCCCCTGACATGCTTATGCACAAGTTTATAATGAGGGAAAATGGCCACAAGAAGCATGTGGTTTTCTGGTGTAAGCTAAGTAGTTATGATTTTCAAATATGAAACGTTACAATTATATTTTGCATTAACTCTCCTGAATTAAAGATAATGCATAAATTAACACAGATATTATGTGGAGTGTTGTGCATGCTTAGCCTACTAAACAATCAATTTAAGGATGTATGTATTTGTTTGCATGTAATTTACACGTACAAAAAATGAAGTTTGCAATGAGGACATGTCTCAGTGGTGAACTATGACTCAGTAGGGGGATCAGGTGGTCCGGACCTAATCCTTTTGAGCCGCACCAATCATTTTAAGGATTACAACCAAATTTTCTGGCCTGAAACCCTCCCTTTCTGGATCAAAGGACCTTTTATAAATAAGGCTTTCTTTTAGTCTTCCTGGCTTGGACCCTCCCCTTTGGATTAGCCCTCTATCTGGATAAAGTGTAATACTGACAGCTTGTGGAGATAGTTACCTTGACTTTGAGAGTTCTGCCAAGTTTGATGAAGTTCTTCTCCAGCACATTATCCAGGGCAGGGTCCAGCTCCTCACCAACATCCTCGATCAGCAGCGGACGTCCCAGTGATAGAGCATCCTCCAGATGCTGCCTGAAGTACTTGTGGTTCAGGGAGGTGATCTACAACACAGGCTTCATCAATAACTGGACATGTAACCATGGTTACAGCATGATATAAGCATAATTTTTTATGTGCAAAAAATTTGCCATGTGGCTGTGCTCCTACTGGACAGAAAAAAGATACAAGGATTATGAAATTTGTCTTCTTTATGAAAATAATAGTTCAAATATGAATAAAAACTGTTATTTTACCAATTGCAGGTATTTAAAATGAGAATTGCATAAAATGTTTCAAAGCTTTAAATAAAATGATTTGCCAATTTCAGTTATTAAGATAAAAAAGAAAATTTAAAAGGTGATTTAATCACAATTTTTATACCAAGCACAGGCAAAATTAATTAACATATAAAATTCACAAAGAATCATATACCTAAATTTGCATGTAATTTAAATAATCTTTACAGTTTACAATTTAAAAACCAAATGAAACAAAATCAAATTATAATCTTAAACATTATGAATTCCTTAAAAAAGTAGGCATGAATAAATTACATCTGAGACATTTTGGTTACCTGCAGTTCTCTGCCTCCCTCTCGGTTCTTGATCCAGGTCTTACCCTGGATCTGTGGATCAATCAGGAGTGGGTAGCGTGAAGCCTTGGTCACGATAATACCGTTCTGGATGGACAGCTCATCATTTGGTAGACCTTGAAGGTTCCATTCTCCAATCTGAAGGGACATATAAATGTGAGTTTCCATTCAAAAGAAAATTTGTTGTGTTATAAACAGTACTGGATTTATAAATTCTGTCAGCTTGTGTAAAAAGATGCAAACATAAACAGTTCAAACAGTAGACCAGTCATAAGGAAAGCAAAAAATTTGGGTTCTGGAACCAGTCAAAACATCTTGACAGAGGGTATGTGTGTAAAGCAAAGGCTAACTTAACTAACTTGTTTATCCAAAGACTGGTATTCCATAAGGGAAATAGGAGAACAATAATCTACATATTCACTGAATATATGAATATGTAATTTAACACATCTTTATTGAATTATATGCACAGTGGCAGGGTATAAACTGTGCACATTTCATTGAAACCTATGGAACTAGTATTTTTCTGCAGCATGGTTCTTTCCCATATGTTGTCTACAATAAGCCTGGAGTTAAACGTTAAAGCATGCATTTCTATGATAATCTTAAAACAATTAAACAGGAAAAACAATTAAATGATACCTTGTTCACCCAAACTTGTTTATTGTCCCCCCTTTAGATGTCTGAAAGCTGGAGACACCTGCATCCTGTAATTTTTTTTTTAAATACATACACAGTAAAACCTCAAAAATAAAACTTCTGAGCCAGGTCTTATGTAAAGAACAATAATTACTGAGACTGTTAAGAGTTGGTCTTTATTTTGAGATGGCCGCTAAACTAAGGTGGTCGTTAGGCAAATTTTTACTTTACTACAAATTTACTCACTGTGGTGGGATCGACCAGCATGTCAATCAGGTTCAGGTTTGCCGTGTATGGGATCTTACGGCCCTTCAATTCCTTCATCCAGTTCTTGTTCAATACTATACGGAAGTCTTGGTTGAAAGGACCACAGTATGACAGGAACGCAGTGGACAGCAAGACATCACCAACAAGCCTGGAATGTGATGGAGCTTGTATTAACACTATGTAAGCAAGAGCCCGAAGAACATATCATATGACAATATGTCACAGTTTCATTGTAACGAGTTTGTTCTAAACCATATAGTCTAAATGGGTTTTTTGACAGAAACATGGTTAATAATAATATTAGCAATATTAGCAGACACCTAGTCACGACCTGGTGGTGATCTATAAATCAGGCTATAAAATGAACACACTGTTATCTGATGACAAATACTTAAAATTTAGACACAGCATGTAACAACAAAATAATTGATATTTAATTATCAGATGACTTTAAATTTGTCAGTTTGACAAGTTTCAAACTTTGTTAATTTTCTGTTTTCCTGAATAACTAGAATACGGGTGGTCGACAAGCAACTACGTGTATCCGCCTAAATCAGAGTGGAACAGGTGAAGTGAGGCATGGATTGAGTGGCAAGGGGAAATAGAGTGAAGTGTTGCATATTAGCATGGATGTCTGCAGCCAAATGGTGTATGTAGGTTGCGCCACCTACCACAAAATCCAGAAAGCCATCCAAGTTGTATACATATGCAAAATTTGAGGCAGATTAGTCAAACCACTATATGTTTATGAGTGATTTGAGCCCGTGGCAGACAAACAGATGGACGCTGTGCAAAAATGGTTGAAGGTGGCGCCACCAGTTTTGCGTATGATAAAGAGCTATGTGAGAACTACACACATGCAAAACTTTGGCCCAATCGGTCAAACGGTTCCCAAGATATGAGCTTGGATGTCTGCTGCATAAACTAGAATGCAGGTGGCGCCACCTGTCAAAAAATCAAGAGAGCTGTCGGGGATGTATAAACCTGCAAAATTTTAGGCAGATATGTCAAACCACTGCCGAGATATGAGTGATTTTATCCCATGGCAGACAAACAGATGGACACTGTGCAAACATGGTTGCAGGTGGCACAAAAAAATTTGTGTATGTTATAAAGCTCTCCAAGGGCTACATTTGTGCAAAAAAATTTTCCTGATCCGTCAAACGGTTCCCGAGATATGTGGGTTTATGTGTGGAAACAGACGCACAAACGGACGCAGAGCGCAGAGGAAAGGTCAGAGGTCAAAACAAAATCGAGGCGCAGCAGTTCACATGTGACCTGAACCAAATCCCGGGTTTCGTAAAATTCCGCCCAGCGGTTATGGAGGAGTTCTCCGGACACCTACACGGCGGGGGCGGCGGCGTGCAGCTGAAAACATAGTATCCGCAAAACTCTGTTTTGGCGGATACAATAATACAACCACTGTATATGCTATACCTGGCAAGTATGATGTGGTTTTGAGTGTATGATTTCCTGTATCATGTTTCTTTCTAACTTAAAATAATATTTTTTTAAATTATGATTCAGTAAAAATTAAATTTTTAGACATGAAGAAAAATGGTAGAGGAAAACATGAAACCAGTTTTGAGATATTGTCATGTAGTTACTGGGTGTTTAAAATTGTGTATCATTTAAAAATTTAAAACTGTTAAAATTTCATATAAAAATGAATGTGAATTTTGTAAACACATGTCATAAGACAGAGCTCCATACCAGGTTTAAAATAAAATATACTTTATGGGTCTTATATGCATCTGAATCAGCTTTATGTTTGATTTTAAATTTAGGGGTTTTTGCCAGGGATGCTACCTAAACTAACACACAGCCTGTGATTGTAATGTTCATATCACCATGAGAAAGCACACACTGTATATATCATCTTTTTTTACAGAAAATCAGGGGTGATGGTTTCTGGGAGGTCAGCCACTCACCTGCCGATCTGGGCCTTGAACTCTTTGCTCTGCTCTGTCCATCTCTCCCTCTCTCCTCCCAGACCGTTGATGAGGGCTGCTGCAGCCTCCATCTTCCTCTTGCACCTCTCAGCATCATCCTCCAGATCCTGGACAAAGTATAACATACTCAGAATATATACTAATATACTCCCTATACGAGATACAGTCCAGAGGTTGTCAGAAATTTAATTAACTCACTTACACATTATAAGAAATTTCAGATGTGAAGCATTAATTAACTTCAATAACTTTGTAACTTTTAAGGAACCTTAAGGCATATAATTATTGCCACCATTGTCCACATAACAACTGGAGTAAGGGCTAATACTGAGGAAGGGTTTTCTTCGTATATTCACTGTCATAAAAGTCAAGAGGGATATGAATTTTTTCACAAACAGCTATTGAACTATCCCTGGAGCCGTACTCTTTCATATTACAAAACAGGACAGCGCGCCTGAGTGGCTGCACATGCATCTTTAGGTTATCCATTATTGGCTATGGGATTGATTTAACAATAAGAGTTGGAGCCAAGGCCCTATATAAATATTTTTATTGGAGAAATGCAGGAGGCAGTAACAAACACAGCCACCTTCACAGTATATACTGGCAGTCTTTTTGAGAGTGTAAGGTGTCCCCATCACAAGTACCTGTTTCTCCTTCATGGCCTTCTCGTACTCGGCCTGTACGATGTCCAGTTCTTTCTGTTTCTCGTCCAGCTGGGCCTGAGCCTGGTTCAGATCACTCATGGCTGCTCCCAGACGAGCCTCCTGGACTGCCAAGTTGGCCTAAAATCATAATTCAAAACATTTTATTTCAAGCAGGCTTTTTTCACTGTACCTATATAATCAATCCCTTCAGCTATGGCCACTGAATTCAATTATTTCAAACTGCCAAAAATAGCTTGTAATTGGCTGTTTTCTGCCGCAAACAGATTACACTATGTAACTAGATGAGTACTTTTATTTTAATACTGCTGTAAGCTTACCATAATAAGCACCAGTTTTTGAGTAACAAGATAGGCCAACTGCATCAGTTCTACAGTAACAAGAGAAGCCAACTGCATCAGTTCTGATGTCTCACCTTCAAAGGCAGAACCTCCTTGTTGATGCCGAAGAAGAAGGACATAGCTTTTGTCCATGAGCACAGACCGGCCACGTTGCCACACACTCTCTTGGCAGTCTCCAGGTTGTAGTCCTCCATCTCCAGGTACGGCTCCAGCAGTTCCACCGTCTCATCGTTAATGCTGTCCTTTGGGAAGGACAACAGGGCCTGCAGGAAGTTACCTCCAGACATCAGCTGTAATACAGAAGGTATACATGTATATATCATGTCAGGAAATTAATCTTTGTATTTAAATCATAAAGTACTAAGCAAAGAGATTTACTGCCAAAGAAGATCCATAATATTTGTTCTTAAGCTTACCTCACTGATTCTTTTGCATCTATTATGAGAAAAACTGGAATAAAAGAAATTTGGAGGATAAAAGATAGTTAAAGAGGACTCTCTTCAGACTAGCTTCTTTACTGATGGTCAATGTTCATTTTTGTTTTACCCATTAACAATTTGGAAGAAAAATAAGGAATGGAATGGTCTGTCTGAGGTATTGGGCATTTTTAACATTTTCTCTCATTATTACACAGTTCTTTATAAAAAATATTTCATTAATAGAATCAGTGTTAGGTCATTTATAACATGTTTTATTGTTTTCCAGACAATAAAGCAATATATCACTAGTTAAGGAAGTTGATCCTTACTTTGAGTGACTCTGACCAGCTGGGCTTGACACAGTCACGCTCTGGATCCTTCTGTACCGGATCCAGACGGCACTGGAACAGAAGCAGCACAGCATCCATGATCCGCATGATCAGGTGGGGTGGACGCCCAAGCTTTCTGACCGTGGAAATATCTGCTGGTTTAATAGTGTTCAGGGCGTTCTCTGCCTCCTCCAGGGCTGGACGAGCAGCTTCAAGCTTCTCCTCAGCGAAAGCCTTGTCCTTAGCGATCGCTTCCACAATGGCTTGGGCTTTGTCCTTGACCTTCTGCACCTGATTCTTGACCTTTTCAGCTGCCTGAGCTTTGGTGGTCACCTGTACAAAATTAAATATTAAATTCCATAACATAGACAAATTAAATCTTAACAGGATATCTTTAGGTTAAAAGATTTGGATTAAATGACACTGATAAAGATTATATTTAGCACTCTGATTCATGTTTATACTTATCATTTTCAAACCAAAATGTTAAGTGTCAATGATACTGAGGAGTGAGCTAAGTCTGTGTACACTGAAAGAATTTTTATGATCATAAGAGCAAGATTCCAAATTTTTAGCATAAATTAACTTTCTCTGAAATTTAAAGTTACTCATAAGTCTTAAGGCTATCATGCACGAGCTGCACTGTTGTGCATCATAGTATGGCAGTGCCTTTATCATTTACAGGGGTATTTTCATAAATGTCTTTTTTTTTATAAATACAATGTATATTTTAAATTAAGCAATAATTTTATATAATCCCATTGGTATTCTATCATTCATATAAATTAGAAATTATTAAATACTGACATTAAACAACTTTTCTAATAAATGAGTAAATCATTGTCTCCTCCCTTTTGAAATGAGTTTTGGTCTCACCAAGATTGAGCACAGCTTTCTAAGGTAAGGTCACTTATCTTCAATGTTGCTACACATTAGATAATCTCTCACCATTTTAAGCACTTCAGCAGCTTTAGCTGAAGCCACAGCCAGTTCCTTCTCCTTATCAATCAGCTCTATTCTCAGCTGCTCCACAGACTCAGAAGCCTCCAGCAGTTTGTCAAGACCTGAATATGACATTAATTTGTTATCACCAAGGACAGCCAACATGTAAAATATGTACCTACAACAATGAGTGCCTGCCTTTAGTCTGTGACATACATGTAATTCTGGTTAAATCCTTAAATAAAACAGATAACCAAATTATTAAGATGCTACCAACTATCTGTAACTGGTATCTGTGTCAAAGAGATCCTTGATTTTATCTATGTTTCATGAAAAATGTGAAGTTTGCTATGCACATTCAAGTTAATAAAATCATAAATTAAATGGTGTATGTAAAACCCAATTACATACAGTGCAATAATTTCTTAATTATTTTACCCTATAACCAGTGATTTTTGCACTACAGATCTAAGAAGCAATTCCTAACAGAAGCTTTTTTCAAAGTCAGTCAAAACACAAATAAATAAAGTTTGTGATAGGACCATAATGAGAATTTGACTAATTCAAATAAATAACTTGTAACTCTCTAAAATACAAGACTTTTTACCAGTATTCATCCTGTCAGCCAGCTCTCCTATTTCCATTCTCTTCTGCTCATACACCTTCTTGTAGCCAGACAGGAAGGACAAGTATGACTTGGGGGTCACATGTGTGGTACGACGATACCTGTCACAAAGTTCACAAATATTTAATAAAAGAAAAAAATATATCTCATAATCATGGACACCAATCAATTTCACATGAACAGATAGATGCAGCAACTGGAATTCAACAAAGTTTACAACACATGAGCATGCAAGGATGCTTTGTTAAACATGCTTCCTTTTTTTTTGACCACATAATGCATATACCATATTTTTACACCTCTGTTTCCAACAGTATTAAATGCAGGAATAAATCCATTCTACAACTACCATCTGCACATTAGGAACAATGCTTGTGCCTGAGAGGGGAACTCTTAACTGCACACAACCTGGCTAGGGGTCTTATTGTTGAGGAGAGTATATTAAGTTAATCTAACTCTAAAGCTAGCATTCACTACAACACATCAATGACCATTAAGTAAACCAACTGGTAATATGCAATAACTGATCACTAGAAACAAAGATCTGATATAAAATGGTTTGGATTCACCTGCTTAATTGAGCAAAGTGTTTCTTGGACTACAAGAGCCTTTTATATAGTGTAATATTTTTTCAACATCATACCTCTGGAAGTAGTCAGTACAGGCCTCGGCCACACCGTCATGGACGTTACCCATGGCCTGAATGACCTGCTTCTTGACCTCTACGCTGCACTCAATATCAGCGGTGGACAAGAAGTGGTCAGCCACAGCAATCAGAGCGTCTTTGGGCCAGCGCTGGAACCAGTCCATTGTGCAGCCAGAAATCAATCCCGGGAACTTCAAAGATCGGCTGCGGAACTTCTCTCCAACCTGTGGGTCAAATAAAAGTATTTTACTTATCAAACTCTTTTACAGGAGATCTCCTGCCTCGATTTCATCAAAACATGTTATAAACAGTTATTTCAGTGTTTAGAAAAGTTAATTTTCATATGCAATTTTTTTAAATTAAATTTCTACCATTAGCTAAGTGAATGTGTCCTTGATTTAATGATCTGCTTATGAATCAAGCTATCCAGGACATTTTAAAATTTTAGAATAGGGTTTGCTCAGGCACAATTAAGAATAATTTTGGATCACTGTGTTATAAAAGTAAACAAACTGTTCCTGGCATAATAACTGGACATTACTTCCAACATTGCAAACATTTAAAAGCCACTGAAAATCCATGCTAACTTGCCAAGATGACAATCTGAGCTGCCACAAAACACAAAAGTTAAACTGGTGGAGACACCTACCGGTGAGAAGCAGAGAACCACGTGCAGGTTCTGACGAGCTCTGGTCAGGAAGTAGTCCACAAGATTCTCATTGGTGGGTGGTCGCCGTGGATACTCTTTCTTCATGATTGGTATGAGCTCTTGCAAGATTTCATCCATTTCATCACGAGCAAACAGGTTGGACACCTTAGTAAATATAGATAGAAATCTGTGTAGATATATCTAGGTTTGTCAGATCCTTGATCATATTGTGTGTAGGAAAGTATTTATGTTAACTTATCATGTTGTTCAAGCACATTTGACAACTCTATTAACTAAATACATGTTACCTCGTTTATTCCCTGTTAATATAATTCACCAACAAACATTTTACATTACATATGATCTCATGTATAAAAATAACATCCTTAGGAGAACTAAATCATCACCTATCAAGCATCATTACATCCACATCAATAATGCAGCCTACAATACGATCTACTTGTCTAAAATGCTCACAATCCAGTGTGACCACATGTGGAATTTCAACACAAAAACAACAACACTGTAAGTTTCATTTTTTACATATAATTTGTTTCTAAGAAATAAATGGAAATCCTAAAGTGTTCTGAACACCTTTATATAATTAACCAGTTTTACATGCATTTAAAATGCAAGAATTTACAGAAAGTCCTGTTTATGGGGATATGGTTAAGATAAACATCTCAATAGCCATGAATACACAAATCAGAAGCCTAACTTGAGTCCAGATACAAGCCATATGGGGGAATGGACTGTAATGCTCATCCGTCCTTTTGCACTGATACAGTGATAAATAGCTGATAATCTTAACATTAGGTTACATGTGATACTTTAGCACAAAAGAATGTATGTGAACTCACAAACCAAACTGAAAATACTATATGTGGCAATGAGGCATTTCCTGTGTTACGTAAAAGTTGGCGATCATCCAGTACCATGTGTGAGCCATTATTGTATTCATGCAACAGAAATTCATACAAGCATGCAGATTGATTTTCCATAATCTTAAGTTAAATTAAAATTTTTGTCATACATGCTATGTGGTGTTAGAAAGTACTCTAAAAATTGGTATGGTTTATGTCAAATGACAGCATACTTGTAGGTCATGAGGTGTTTTAAAAAATGATGCAAATATTTGTAATCTCATCAATCATTACAGTGTGGTTCTTGATGCAAGATGTAAAGGCATTCTGACACTGGTAATGTCAGAGGGCTGAAATAGCTCTATGATCTCCATAACACTCACCACTCCTGAGGACAGCACGTTGTTGAGGTACTCGAGGAAGTTCTCCTCCTTGATCTCCTGGTCGGTGAAGATGAATGTGATTCCCTCACCTTTGTGACCGGCCACACGGTAAAGGTGCTTCAGGTCCTCCAGGAGGTTAGACACATTGTACGATCTACAGTAAACAGTGAACAGGTTTATTTTATATAAACACATACTGTAAATCTCCGCATATATGTCGACCCCGCGTATAAGTCGAGGTGGGATTATAAAGAGAGAGGTATCGGGAGAAAATGTTTTAGAGTCCACTGAGTCTGGATAGTCCCCAGCTCACAACAGATAAGTAAATGATAACCAATGGAATGAGTCATTTAAAAGTCGCACCCAAAAATAAAATTACTTGCGTAGTTGTCAGGCTACAAGTACCCACTACCACTGCTTGTAGTGCAGGTAACATTCCCTTTCAGTGAAGGTCAAACCAACTGGATGCTGTGATTTATAGCTGAAAGTGAAACCCCCGGGTAGGCTATCTGTGTGACGATGTAGGTGACAATATAAACATGGGATCAAGGTCACTTCTTGTCGCTTTCAAATGAACAAAGACGTTTCCCAAGTGTTATGAATAAGTATCTACATAAGTATGATATGAGTAAGTATATATACGTAAGTCTATAAAGTTACAGACATAATTCCATATAAGCTTTGAGAACTGACAATACTTTATACCAACGGCATAAAAGTAGTCATACATTTTCTCGGAAGATATCACCACTTGCGTGAAAATAAATGGGGAAATTGACAACCAAAGGTCAAGGAGACTGTTTCTGCTTATTAGAAAGGGGAAAAACTGAATTCACATTATTCCGTGTTTAAATTAAATTTCCTTTACATAAAAATGAACAAGATTTACTCTTCAAGTGTTATGAATAGGTATATAACGTAAGACTAAATAGCTTTCATTTTACACCTTTCAGAAAAAGCGTTAATTTGTCACCGCTTTAAAAAAATAGTCAACTATATTCCCGTCAGGTGACGCCAATGTTGCGTGAAGAAAAATTGAAAATAGAATCAACGATCAAGCTCGAGTTTGCTGTTTCTGCTAATCTGACAGTGGATCAAATAAAATTATCTTCGTCAATGTTCAAAATTGATTATCTGTGAATGAAAATATGATATCCGTTTGTATTTTAAATCCCAGTACTTAACAGACTGCCGATTTATCAGCTACTCGATACGATCACTGGCTGAATGGAACACGTATCACGTCTGACCTGTTTGGTCGACCACAGTTATATGCGGGTCATGGCGATCATCATGGCATATAATTCCAAGCTAACTGTCAGCATTTTAATTGTCTGAAGTTATGAAACCATTGCGCTCTGAAGACCCATGAACTGTGTCAATGGGGAAAATGGCTTTGATGTTCACCCGAGTTTGTCCGCCTTTGTCACCTGTTCATATTCACAAACAGCGGCCCCCGGCCATTTGCGTGTTTGCTCGCTTGAACAAGCATCAAATGTTGTTGCCGAGCAATTCTTAAACTGACTTTGATGTCAAATACACAGAAGTCGATGCCATTGATAAAACCCCAATTGATTACGCAATACTCGTGCCTCTAGCACCCATGCTCAATAGCCCATGAATGAAGCTCGTTAATTATAACTAGGCACGGGGTCATGTGCTGGTTGTCAGCATCCAGGTTTATCACATGAATTTTGATATACCGCATTACCCAATTAAAATGACGGCATAAACGGCCGAACTTGAAAAAAATAGTATGAGAGATTAATTCTACAGTATTTAATGACTGAAAGGGCCACATATGTACCTGACATCCCCGGAAACGAACATCTGATGAGCGATTAGGCAAGTCCTATCTGTGTCAGCGGGATATTCTGGTCGGCAGTTTGACGAAGTCTGGGTAAAATTTGGACTGTCAGGCTTAGACCTGCACATAAGGCAACCCCTCATTCCTGGATTATTTTTTTAGGAGCCAATTTCTCAACGTTTATGCGGAAATTGACAGTAGATGTTTGTTTTCAAAATTATCATATCACATCAAATGTACAAATTAAGAGAAAACAGAAATGCTAGTTTTACAAAATAGGTAAAACTTAGCTAAATAAACATGTTGCTACAAAGTCCCAACATCATGGTTCATGTATTTAACAGCATCTAGTGAAATCTTGAAAATTAAGAATAAACAGAGGCAGTTTGTGTGGTTCATTCTTGCCTACTAAAATCTCAGTCTGAAAGCCTGATACTCCACCATTAGTGTCTTAGTTTCCTTTCCTATATTTTCAGTTATCTTGGTTTCCTATCTCAGTATTATAATATTTTGGATAAGAACTACAGACAAAATTTAAAACTGGACTGATTCAAGAGTTAATGTAATTTAAAAAAGATGTAACACTCCAACCTGAATGAACTTAACATTATACATATCTTATGGTATATACAGTGAAACTGCACAATTACAGCCCAATAGGACCTTGATAAATTGGTCGCGTTTTTCAAGGTGGTTGTCCCAGTTGAGGTCTGATAAAAAGTGCAAAATATGATTGGGACTGTGAAAAGGTGGTTGTTATTTTGAGGTGGTCATTAAAATATGGTTTGCGGTAAGGCAAGGTTCCAGTGTATATCTAAAAAAATGGTCATACCTTGTGAGGGTGATCTGGAAAGTCTTGTATCCTGCTATGAAGGAAGCCAGCTTAGTAAGAGACTGTTTTCCGGAGCCTCCAACACCAACCAGCAAGGCGTTGCCACGAGGGGTGCGGATGATACGCGAGATCTTGACAAGATGGACCATCGCGTCTTGGAAGAACACCAGATCCATTCCCGCTCCTCTGATGGAGTCATTGTACTGCTGCATGTACATGAGTAGGCGCTCCTGTAGCTGACTGAAGGACTCAATCTGCAGAAAATAAGAAGACACAATGATCGGACATAGTCTCAAAGGTCCCCTAAGGCCCCACAGTGGTTTATCCAAACATACCTGTTTTTTTTTCACAAAATCCTGTAAATTACAAAGTAATTTCTCAAAATCTTCATATATCTCATGAAATACAAGGTCTGAAAGTATTTTCAAGTCCCCCAGTACAAGTTTGTTATATAAAACTGGAACTTAATTTTAATTTAACCAGAACTGAATTTCATTAAAAATCCTGCATCAAAATTTTTGACAGTTGATATAGATATATCAAGGTAAAGTGAGTGCACTTGAAACATGTAGTCTTTTCTTTTTACTATTAATACTTGATTATTGCTGTGTTACTGCCTTGTGCAAATATTGATATAAATCTGACAACATATCTTGCAGTAAAAATATTGATGTTATATCAATAAACTAATTTAATATTTCTTCAGAGAGTCAGCCTCAACTACTCACTGGTTCATAAACCTTTGGTACATCAAAGTCAGCATCCTCAGGCTCCTCTCCCGTAGCCTCCTCTGCATCTCTAATTAAGTAATAATTAATGAAAATATCTAATTATCTCAAGTATTTCTTGTTTACCATGAATATAATGCAGGTTCATTTAAACTATACATTAAAAAAATCTTGTAAATAAATTTATCATATGAACGTAATGTCCTATAAGTACTTGCATTACATGAAACAGCTTGCAAATTTATGTTTAATGAAATCACAAGATTTGAATTTATAAATTATTTTGAGCATTTTCTAAACAGGAGTTACAGGAGTTTAAAAAAGTACTTGTATCAGAATATACCTGATTTAAGCAGTTTTGTGCCATTAACAATAATTACAAAACTTGTATTCTATGATATATTATATACATATGATATATTGGTGACAGATGTAGCTGACAGACGATGTAATGAGGGGAAAATTATATACATTTATGAGAATATTACATCCAGTTGTCCAAAAACAATACTGCATTACAATTAGCTGTACAAAAGTGTCAGTTGCCATGCATTCAAGAAACTTGTACATGCATTTGAAATGTTATGTATATAGCATATATATATAATAAATATTTATATATATGCATTAGGCATAACACTGCTGGAAGCAAGTGTTTTAAGTTACTGAAGGTTGCAAGAAGGAACACCATGCATGCAAGATTTAAAACTAACGTGAATTCCATTATTTATAATACACAAATGAAAGTAAAGTTATTAGTTAATTAAAACAAGATGTTTCTGTAATATTATATGTTTATATAGTGGTATCTGTTATAATTCACAGATTGAAAATGCAGATTATCCAATTATAATGAGTTTAAGACTGACTTTTCTGAGTTACTATATAATAATCCCAGAAAAAAATGTCCCAGAGACACAAGTTATCTTGTTTGTTTTCTGTGTATAAAGAGTTAGGGCAGCCCTATGGTGTTCTGGTATAAAAGTATTTTTAATTATTGTCAACATCCCTCCCCCCTCCCCGAACACAGCCATTTAATCACTGAGATACTGATCTTTTCAATCCTGGCTAACAACCAAGTTTTTCATTGTATACTGCCCACACCTAAGATGGCCAACCCTGCTTACAAGACCGCAAATGGTTGGCTTAGAGAGAGTTCTGTTTTACACAGTGGTTGGCTGTGCAATTTACAATATATGTATGAGAAAAGATATGAATAATTTTAAAAGAAAACCAAAATTTAGTTTTTCATACTATCTTGGTTGCAGATTATATGGCCCATGCTGAAAAAATAAGTTACTGGTTATGATAACAGTGTACACAGATAATGTATGTACATACATATTTGACCAAAGGGGTCAAATGTAATACATAAGCAGACATATACATTAGATTAAGAAAAAAATGCCAAGCAGAAGTGAAAGCATATATCCACAGTCACAACAGCTATGACATGGTACTAGTAGATACACTGGTGCAAACTACATCAAGGTCTGTATACTTTGATGAGAGACAATGAAATACTGTAAACTATATTTTTTAAGAGAAAAAGGTATTTCAATACATCTCTGATGTTGGCAGTTTTGTTCATATATACAGGTCTATAAAAATTATTCTATAACTGTGCCTCTTAGCTATGCAAGTTCTTTTCTAGTCTGTTTTCTTTTAAAGCTGCCACTCTGCTGCAAAACAACTATTATGTGTCTGGCACACTATATGTATGAAAATATTATGTTCAAATCAGTCCACCATTTTCAATGTAGGGTTTACTGATCAACAAGATCTGTCAAAATGTCTATCACTGGTATCAGGATCAACTTCACTCAGAAAGATCAGTTTGTACATAGTGAATATGCACTCAAAGACTAGGGTTAATATTTTATGAATTTCAGGTAATATTTCAATGAGAAATGCTTCGCGTTCCATGTGAATGAGACTGAGGTGGCTAAATCCAATATGAAAATAAAAGTGACAATGGGCATTTCAGAAAGAAGCCCTTCAATTCATGCTTTTCATTGTCTCTCAACAAGCTATACAACCTATTGACTGTGATCTACAAGTATGATACTAAGACTATCAATACCTCATGAAGTCCATGAAATACTTGGTGGGCGTGGCCATCTCCAAGTACTCCTCACCCAATTCTTCCTCCACCACACGGAGAGTTGTTTTGTCAAACCAACGCAGGTCATCAGGGTTTGTGAACCTTGACCCCACAAACAGTTATGTAGCACACAAGCACAACAGGGTAGGTGGTTAGTTTGGGGGAGAAAAAGCACAACACACAAAACCAAACTTAGTCATCTAGTTAGGTCCAAAGCAATCCAAATCAAAAGTTAGCGATGCTGTGATGTCTGATCAGACCCCTATACCTGAAACCTGTTACTAACCTGGCCTGTCACATTTGCTTGGCTTTAAGGAGTTACAAATTTCCACAGTTAACCCTGTTGTTTTTAGATAGGGAAATGGCCTGTAGGTGGCACTATCTTCCAACTGAGGATGAACATCACAAAATCAGTCTTTTGTTATAAAGTAACCTTTCAGGTTCAAGGGTTTTGTAAGTACAACTATGATAACTGAATTCTGAGAAGCCATAGAAACATATCCTGTTAAGCAGAGATTTATTTTATATGCTGGTTTTGACAATTTTGAATTTCAGTTTTAAAAGAAATTGTCTATACCAATTTGTTTTTTGTCCTAATCATCTCATTCATTCTATTTTCCCATTGGCTTTGTTAGTCAGTGTCTACATATCAAATCAACAGGGCTTAATTAAAGAGAGCTCACATAAAACCATGCCTGCATCAAGCCAAGTTACAAATAAAAGGATCAAGCATTAATGAAATATGGATGCAAATAAAAAAAAGGTGCCATGAAAACCAAATTTGAACAAAAAACACACAGGATTAAGCCAAACATGCACATGTATTTTACCTCAGAAAATCTACAAAGTAACGGGTAGTTTCAAGTGAATGGGCAAGATCCTCCCCGAACTCCTCTGAGACCACTCGACCCATTGTCTTGGTGAACCAACCGAAGTCCTCAAAGTTGACAAACCTATTTTTTCAAAGCTACACAGGTTAGTTGACATTACAATAAAGCATTTTTCACTGCAAGATCAGACTGTGGCAGTGGCTTCAGCAGTAATTCTCTGTAAATTTGAAACTAGGTTTATGAATTGTACGATTAATGCCCCACCAAGAACAAACATTTTATAGATAGTGCAAGGGCCTTTCTGGGAGGATACACAGTAATGGTGAAAAATGAGTGAGATCAGAGAATTACCTAAAGGTGGCAGCACTGTATACTAAATGAAGACAAGTATTACTATTACCGGTAGATATTTTATTTTATCAAGAGGTTCCACTGGTGAAATTTCATATACTGTAGTGGACTTGATATCACCCTAACCAGTTTGCTTTGACTAGTTGCATGCAGAAGTGGCGACCTCTATCAATCACCGCTTGGAGTTTCCGACACAAGATGAAGGCCAAAGGTGGCAACCCTGATATTATGGAACACATATGATACTGGATCTGGGGTAGCGGTGGATAACTCTGTAACTGACAATTTTAAATTGAGTGTGATGGAATAAGGACAAGGTTTTATGAAAGTAATTTTTGTCACTGAAAATGGTGACATAAAATTACCAAAAGGTAATTAGGTATAATCACATCCATGTGACATATATTTAATACTGGACTAAGCCTTCCATGAACTGGACTCAATGTCTTTACACACCTGGATTTGACATTAGGAGATCTTTTCCATATTAGGATCTCTGTCTCTCTGGCCCACTGGGATTTCCAAATAATCATGGCCAATAATACAGAGAAAATAAACTTTTATTCCGAACTTCAAAGCATCCAAGGAAGTGTTCCATATTTGGTGATCAACAGGGATTTAGTCTCAATAAGGGCAGAATCATGTTTAATACTAAAACACATGGCTTAGTAGCACAGAATCCCTGTAATGTGTATAGACCTTACTCGAGATGTCTGCAAGGGACCTCCTACAGATAATGCCATTCAGCTCAACAATATTATACGGGCATACACAGAATTGTGGACAATGTTGTTTGTGGAAGCTGTCAATATCATCTGGAAAAGTCAATGCTGTTAGTGAGTGTCTTTAGCTTGCTTTCTTATGTGCAGGCTAATTTGTACAACAAGTCATCATGTTAGCTTTGCACAGATGTGTACTGTGTGTAATTTTGCATCAAACTTTCATGCCTGCTTTGCAAAAATGTGCTGCACATAATCTGCATGGTATAGTCATCAGCGTAACTATACCATGTATCTTGCATATTAAAGTCATTACCAGTATTAAAGCTATGAATGGCTTTCGAAGCTTTAAGCACACCCCCAAGTCAACAGTGCTCTTGTGAGTATATATAAAATAACATATACTGATATGTGAGTGCATTAATGAGTACCATGAAATATTCAAAACAGTTAAGAGTTATATGAATTTCAACAGCATGGAAAACTTGGTCAGCTCAACTTAAGGCAACATAAAGAATCTAAGTATCTTCAAAGAGAACATATTTGATTAAACTCATAAATTACTGTTGTCCAGATTTTAAAGACAACTACAAGCAGAACTGACTATGATAAATCTATATAAATAATAAAAAGTTTATTACAATTTAACAAGCAACTTCAGTCTATATGGCAAAATACCTCATGAATACATAACTTTATTCTTTACAATCATTTTGTTAAGTTACCAAATCAAAAATTGTGTGACAAATTTATATCTAACTTTCCATTAGACAGTTCAAATTTCAAGTCCAAGCTGGATAATGGTATACCTGTCAGCAATGACACGGCAGCACTCGTGTTTCCACAGTGCCAGGAGGGTCGGTACGTCAGTGATGACCTCACCGAGTGTGTTGATCATCCCCTGCCAGATGCGGGACAGATCACGCAAGTTGAAGATGTAATGGAACTTGGCTGGGGTTGGGAGCATCTTGATCTGTTAACAAATACAAGGTTTATCAACACTGTTGTACCATTTTTATTTAAAATCAACAACTACTTTCGTAAACAAATCTTTGCTTATTAACCTAGCGGTTTTAAAAATAATCATGGGTGAAACAAATAGCTGATCAGTACAGATCCATCTTTAAAAGGATCAACTGATAGTCGATGTAAAACTTTGAATTCCTAGGTTATTTTATACCTATAATGGCCAGCTCTTGAGTATATAACATGGAATCTAATTTTGATCTTTTGCTAATGGTCCTGAGCCAACTTAAGTATTTCCTTGAAGAAACTTAAATAATGAAACACATTTCATGTTGCTAATGCAAATGCTCATATGAAGATATACAAGCCTTTAAATTCGCAGATTTCATCTTGAATTTTTATCAGTGAAACCAGAAATACAATGTTCATAATTTATTATCCAATCATTCCATATTTGCCTGTCTCCTTAGATGCACAAATGGACATGAAAACATTATTACTGCATAGGATCTCGATGACTACAAAAAATAATCTACAGATGGAACAAACTTGCCTTGGTCAGCTGCCAGAGTCTGCGGGTGACAGGCACCAGTTTGGCGACCATTTCTGAAATCTCACTTTTGAAGTCCCTCTGGGAACAGTAGTGTCCACAGCCAATCACACTGAAGATCTTGTCGATGGACGGGTTGGATGGGAGGGTGCAGTTGAAGATGTTAAACTGCCGCTTCAGACGTTGTGGAATGTCATTTCTGCCACCACCAGGATGAATCATGGCAGCCACAAACTGAAAAAGAGGAGGCTAAAAGTGAGGAGACGTACATTATAGGCCTTTAGAACCATGACATTTAACAAGATTTAGTAAAAAATTTACTTCACAAATTCAATTTTGTAAAAATGTACTAATGTCTTATAATACCATTATTATGACACACTTTATCTGATTATGGTAATTATTTATTTCTACTGTTAACATTTTTTCGAAGACTTCATACATCCAAAATTTATAAGCAAAAAGGGCATTGAATACTGATCCAGTTGTAATATTATTCTATATAGTTTCAGGGTCAGTCCACATTTTAATTAAAATTTTAGCATATTTAATGCTGCAACAGCAAAACATATCTTTAAATTCTTTTATAATCAAGAAATAAAGGACCTAAAGTAATGAAAAACCAAACCAACATCACCAGGAGAACAAGCTGTCATGCTATACAATGTTATACATTGATGCATTAATGTCATATGCATGGCCTTATAAATACTGATCCTCATGATATGGGTGGGGTGGGAGGTTGTTACACGGGTGGTGGTGCTGAGGGGTCACTGCCTATCTGTAAAATGTGGTTGTTTGTAAAGGGCCACAAGACAGAAGATTCACTGCTTTATAACATTGTTGTACACAACGAGCACCGTCAAGGATTGGCTTCTGTGCCCTTGTGCCAATGCCAGGAGATAGTGAGTTCAAATCTCGGTTGAGGAGGTGAGATTTTTCATGGTCAGTAACAATTAGGGTTAACGCTCTGCAGGTTTATTGAGAAGGCTGTGACCCATGACCATGTTTCGATCACAGATGAGTGCACCTTTCAGGGGTTCTTAAGTGGTAAAGGGGTCAATTACACACCTAGTGCCTGAAGGTGCAATAGTCACTGGCCCTGGTTAAGACTAGAATATAAAATGAGAGGAAGCGTGTGCTACTGTCCTGTCATGGAGTCTGAAACTAGAATGAAATACTGCAGATGTACATACTTATTTAAGCTAGCATTAAAATGGACTGAGTTAACTCCATAAAAAATATATATTTAAAAAAGTAGAACTGACTGAAGTATTTTTTTCTCTCTTAGCACCATACCTGCACATCTACGATGTGAGTGAAGTCTCCTGGTTTGTCCAGGTTGTAGAAACCCTTGTTCTCCATCAGCTGACGGACAATTTCATTGGCCACCTGGTCTCCCCACTCGTTGATGATTGGCATGTTGATGTCATCAATAAACACGGTAGCCCTGCGTCCTGTCGGGGGACCGTATGTGCTGCCCATACGCTTGTCTACGTAACTCTCAATGGTCCTCTGCAAAGAGTTGGATTTATTGAATACATCATATTTGTTACTCATATATGTACACGATGGTGATAGTAAAATTTTAATTCTAATTTTTCAAATGCAGCACACCTGCTTTTGTAGGTGAATAAATGACAAGAAACAATCAGAAAATATCCGTATAAAACAAGGGCTTAATCTTAAGAATTAAAAATATTAAAATTTTCAAAAATACCATTGGTCAAATTCTGAATATTTAATAACTATATTGTATGAGACTCATGCATTCACAGGTATATTACAGACCTAGTTTAGTTTATATCAGCAACTGTTGACCTTTCAAGGAAAACAGCATATAAACTGACCTGGAAGATCATGGGCGTGGTGGCTGAGGAGAAGTTGAGGCTCTGTGACATGTGCTTCTCAGGATCGTACTTGGACATGAATTTGTTCAGCATCACAGTTTTAGCAGTACCCTGTTCACCAATCAGCAGCACTGCCTTCTCCTGCTTGGCAATAGTATGGATCAGGAACTCGGTGCGTACGTTATCCACGTTTGGCACCAGGATGGAGCCGTACTCTGGCGTTGTGTCCGTGGGATAGTGATACTCCTCCACATGCTGGTTCCAGTGTACCCATTTACCTATTTCATAAATAATTATATATTTTAAGAATTTCTTATTTTCATGATATTCAGATACTGGAGGAATTAGATGCTGTGACCTTAAACTGTTCCAGAGACTGCTTATTTATAGATATTTGAAATTTTAGTTCAGAGAGCAGTTTTATATAAATAACCTCTGCTAGCAGGTAAATAGAATGAGTTTGTTTTTACAACTAATAACAGATGCATATCTCCCCTCCCTATGGGCCTCAATCCCCAAAGTTGAGAAAAAATATGGACTACTTCAAAGGTTTGGGTTCACAAAACTCCTAGATTTCTACGATTTGACCTTGAAGATTAGGGTGACTAGTGTAGAATTAGTTAATGCATAATATAACAGATATTAACCAAGAATGACAAACCATTTTTATTTTTGTACTTCACCTTCATTGTCAACCATGTAGTCAAATATGGTGTAATCAGCATCTTTTGGAATATCAGGTAGGTCAAGGCGATATTCTTCATTGCTTCGGATGTATTCCTCAAACTTGGCTCTGTCATCCAGCTCCAGGAAAGCTCCAATGCTCCACATGAGGGTGAACACGTACAGGCGCTCGTAATGCTTGGGAGTGATGGATCCCTCCTTGTCCTCCTGAGGGATCAGTCCTTGTAACAAGTCGCATGCCTGAGATACAACAAGGAAAATTACAGAACTCATGAAACTTATGTTCTAATCCATATATATATATACAGTGAAACCTGTGTACTAAGACCACCCAGGTGACTGGTCGAAAGTGGTCTTAATTCACAGGTGGTCTTATTAGACAGGTCAGTTACAATTTATGTGAATGCATTTTGTTCACTCAAGGGTGGTCTTAATAGACAGGTGGTCTTATCAAACAAGTGGCCATTCAGATAGGTTCCACTGTGTTTGTATTTTTAAAGATTTTTAGCCATCAGATTTAATTAATGCTTAGTCTCCAATTATGCAACCTTAGCTCAACTTTTTCATCATGTCTTTTACTGCTTTTAGTTGCAACTTTACATGCCATCTTATTAAAGTATGTTAAAACCAACCAAGCCACATCAGAAATAGAGAAATTTTTGAAGCAGTATCTTCATACATAGAAGACACAAAAAGGTTCAAAATATAATATTCCCCACCATATTTTCCCCTAAAAGTGATATTCATAATTCAGTCATAAAATTAGTCCTAATATACTAGGACCTGAAACAAAAATGAAACAAAAACAATTTTAAATACTTGTCTTCCAAATAATTAATTAAATTTAAAAAAAAAAAAGAACAAATGAACAATTTCTTCCATTCTTACTAAGAAAATTTACAACTTGCCTTCACTTACCCAACATCCATACCACCTTACCTCACCTAAACTCACTCACATCCAAACACTCTGAATACTGCCATCGTATATTGTTAATGGAAACTGTCATTATCTGCCCACACATAAAAAATCAGGGTGGTATCTGCAGGCACTGAGGAAAAAAAGTCAGTACATATGCATTTGTTATGAAAATTTCTATTTTTCATGAAACTTTCTATGTTCAGGAGCAGTCAAATGGTCAAAAGTAGGTCAACTGGGACAAAACAAGAACTCGATCTGTAACTGGTCAATTTCTGCCTACACACCAAAAATCAGGCCCGTATCTGCAGGCACTGCGAAAAAAAGTCCATACATGTGCACTTTTTTATGAAATTTTCTATGTTAGAGCACCGTCAAATGGTCAAAAGTATGTCAACTGGGACAAAACGCGAACTCGATCTGTAACTGGTCAATATCTGCCAACACACCAAAAATAAGGCCAATATCTGCAGGCATTGCGAAAAAAAGTCCGTACATGTGTATTTGTCAAGAAATTTCCTTTTTTTTTCATGAAATTTTCTAAGTTAAGGAGGCGTAAAACGTTCAAAAGTAGGTCAACCGGGACAAAACGCGAACTCAATCTGTAACTGGTCTATATCTGCCCACACACCAAAAATCAAGCCAATATCTGCAGGCATTGCGAAAAAAAGTCCGTACATGTGTATCTGTCATGAATATTTCTATTTTTCATGAAATTTTCTAAGTTAAGGAGGCGTAAAACGTTCAAAAGTAGGTCAACCGGGACGAAATGCGAACTGGATCTGTAACTGGTCATTATCTGCCCATACACAAAAAATCAGGCCAATATCTGCAGGCATTGCGAAAAAAAGTCCGTACATGTGTATTTGTCATGAAAATTTCTATTTTTCATGAAATTTTCTAAGTTTAGGAGCCGTAAAACAGTCAGAAATAGGTCATCTGGGACGAAACGCGAACTCGATCTGTAACTGGTCATTATCTGCCTACACACCAAAAATCAGGCCTATATCTGCAGGCATTGCGAAAAAAAGTCCGTACATGTGTATTTGTCATGAAATTTCTATTTTTCATGAAATTTTCTAAGTTTAGGAGCCGTAAAACGGTCAAAAGTAGGTCAACCGGGACGAAACGCGAACTCGATCTGTAACTGGTCTATATCTGCCCACACACCAAAAATCAGGCCAATATCTGCAGGCATTGCGAAAAAAAGTCCGTACAACTGTTTGATTTCGGAAGGACAGAATGACAGACATGGGTAAAACTATATGCCCCGGCCACTTTGTGGCGGGGGCATAATAAAATATCTAAAACAAAACAAAACCAACCTTAATAATCTCTAATCCAGGTCATCTATCTCGTTTTATGTTTGTGTAATCAATGTTGCTTCTGTTCTAACAATTTCTATATCAACAGCTGCACCAGTTCCTACTCATATTTTGGGATTATTAAGCATCCTTTCTCATATTAGTGACATTCATACAATTTAAAGATAACAGATCATCTGTTAAGAGAGTACGTACGTTTCCACATCCAACATACAGCGCCACCGACAGGTCACGCAGGTGTGTCTAGTGAAAATAATCCAGCGGTAGAATTCACATATCTGGACTTTTCTCTATTTTTATAACTCACCTGTCTGATGACAAAGGCCTCCAGGACTTCCATTTTGAATGTAAAGTTTTGCCAGGAATTCCTGTAGATATCCGGGAAGGATGTCTCAAACAGGTTCATGATGATGGCAGCCTCCCCAGGAGGACGTCTGTTCAGCCATCCCTACAAAGGCAACCAAAAACAGCATTATACAGGACTGCAAAAACAGGCATGTCTTCCCTCCCTATGGGCCCCCATCCTAAAATTTGAGGAAAATATGTGGACTACCTAAAAAGTTGTGGGGTTCACAGATATCCTAAAATCCTGAAGATTTGACATTGAACATCCAGGTCACCATTTTATAAATTGTCTTAGATTTTGGTGGAAACAATTCATGTATAAAATTACATGAAAAAATGTTGAGCAACTCAAAGGTAATTGTGTTCACAAAAAAAAAATCATTTGGCCAATTTTAACATGAAGGTCAAAGTGAATAGTTTTCCAACATTTCCATGAAATTGGTAGAAACAATTCAAATGTAAAATTTCATGAAAAAATATTGAGTGGTTCAAAGGTTATCTCTTTCACAATAAATGAAACAGATGATGACTAAACACAATACCTATGACAGACATAACATTGTCTCCCCCCATTGGGAGGGGAGACATAATTACATGTGACACAGATATTGGAAAGATGCAGCATTAACTATAATGGCACTTTATATTATCAAAAGAACTTTCTAACTCTCAGCAGGAGCTATCAATAGGGCTGTAACAATACAGACTTGATACACTGGTAATAAAAGGTTTACCTTTTTGGTAACCCTGGAAGTCCCTTTACTAATACTCTGATGATATCTGATAGTCCAGTGAAAAGTAATGAACAACATTGTATAACAGTCTCTATGTATCAAAAAGGGCATGGCTGGTATAAAGCATCAATGATCAGAAAAAAGTTCATTAGCATGTAATAAGCTGATTTTTAAAAAAATTATTTGAGGTTTTATCTTTTGATGGTCAAGGACAAATACTGGCTTAGTTACTTGGATACTTCAACTCTATTGTTCTGTGCATCATATAAACAACCTAAGTATTATGATGTGAGAAAAATGAAGCTTTACTACGTCTTCTCTATTCTCTTTAAAATTAATCAAATGCGATTTAAATGTTATAAGAACATCTCTCTAAAACACGCATGCCTACTCTTGTTACAGAGTTAAAATGTGAACCTGTAGGATAGGCTGCCAGTGAAGGCCTGAGCTGCTCATGTAGACCATGCCGTTACGGGACACCGTGGCGGGTGATGCGTTGTCAATGTTGTGAGGCTCAAAGATGATCTTACAGTTGGGGGCCATTGGAATACGATCACCATTAGCCAAGGTCAAGGTCTTGTTGTCATCCAGTACAGAGTTCAAGTTCTCAATCCAGATAGCATCAACAGGGCCATCAAGAACCAGCCAGACGTGCTCTCCTGAAGAAAAAGTCAAAATAAGGTTCTTATCCTGTTTCAGCATCATTCCAAGCTAACTCCACTGTGAAAAACAAGGATACCACCAAATTCTTACACACAACTTGCACTCATTTCAAATACCATCTTCTGAATTTTATCGTCATAAGATGAACAACATTCTCAAAACTGTTAATTGTATTTTAGTTTGCTGAATTATAGGAAAAAATTAATTAGCTTTCCATTTTCCATATTACTGTGGCTGTGATCAGGCTGTCTCAGCAAGAAGTATAATTTGCAGCTGAGACTGAGTAATGTTGTTCTCATAAATTTAAAATAAATAAGAAGTAATTACTAAGACCATTCAACTATTACACTAAATAACTCACTGAAAACAATGCGAGAAATCATATCAATCATGAAATCATGACCTTAAGTTTTATCATCTCATGACCTTGACCTTCAATATTGTTCTCTTTTTTTATCTCTACTATTATTGGATATTAATGACCCTGACCTTTCTTGGCACGCAGTGTTCTCCTCCAGAGAGTAGAGAATATACCGTCTGTCCAGTCGTTGGTCGCAACATCAAGACGACCAAACATCTGTGGTGCTGTGATAGCCTTGGGGTTCATTCTCATCTCTTTGTGTGGCTGCCCACAGTCTGTCATGGCCTTCATCAGACTGTGGATACAGCAGGTCTTACCGGCACCAGACGGGCCCAGTGCCATCATACCGTGACGCACACGCTGTGTCTCGTACAGCTAGCAGTGAAGGAAATGTTTCATTACTTGCGTTAATAATAAGAGTAATAAAGGTTCTAAAATCTGGTATCCACATAGCTGATAAAATGTCAATTAAATTCCTGTTTATAATAAATTCAGGAGGATCAGTTAACTGGGTTCTAATGCTTATTCTAACAGTTTCAAATTAAATCAACTAAATCAAGACATTTGTTCTTAATCTGCTTTGTCTTCTTTTTTACTTCAAAAGATGTATTTATTTGACAAACATTTTAAAACTCATCTGCATTATAACTTTGTCCATTCATCTGCAGAGACAAAATCTAAAAGTAATTTCAAAAAAGGTGCACTAATTGTGGCTGCATGTTGCATATAAAATATGCAGTTCAGAGGATAAATACATTAGTGTGCATCTTCACCACTCTGCTACTAGCTACCCTTTTACAGAGGTATTGCTTTATTATTATTGAACTGTCTGATCTCAGTTAATCTAGCCTTTAAAAATGGGAAGCATTTACCTCCAACAAAAAAAATATTTACAACAAGGGACCTATGGGTCACGGCGCTCAGCTGTTATATATGATAAAAAATATGATTTAGATATGATTCACGTGCTGGTTTTGTGTGGTTATAAATATAAGCTGTATTATAAGTTGTTGTTGTTTAGCTTATGTATGATTTTGATAGTATCTTTGGAGACAGGGAAGAGGATTGATTTCATTTATATTATTAACAAATGGAGTACTATTGTCACACAGATTTTGACTTGGCCATATAACTTATAAGCAGAACATATAATATAAGAGTTTAACTATTAATTAAATAATTTTACAAATATTGTCCCAAATATAATTTTTATTAAAAATAATAAAAGAATCTTATGATTTTTTAAAATGAAATATAACTGAAATGATTATTAAAATAATATTAAAGAATATATTCATGAATGCATTCATGAATACATTTTGAAAGTATTTGCACTGGTATTCATATACTTTAATTTTTACCTGAATTCCCTTTCTTTATGCAAGAAATTTTATAATGGAGTACATATTCATATTCGTATTTAAATACAATTGCAAATTAATCGCACCATGTAAGGTATTTATTCAGTTTTCACCAAACAATGATGTTGAGAATCCAGAATATACAAAATTAACACATTTAAATAATGATCATAAGTACCTGGTTTTATGGCTTTTATTTATATTTAAAAAAATAATGTAATATATTCATTTTGGACTAATTTCACATCAATGTACACACTAGACACAGTAGGAATCTAGATTAATATTATCAACTGCATCTTTGTCTATCATTAATTTCCTTCATATGATCCCCAATCATTAGTAATGAATAATATGATTTACTTTTTTATCATTAAAATTGAACTGAAAAATACCATAGGTGACTGCATGGTGTTATTTGGAATACATGACATTCTATCCATCGATACAAGATTCTTATATCATCAGTAACTGCAAGTTAATTTCCTGTTATTATAAACTAACAAATTCCTTTTCTATTTTTCTTTAATTTGTTATTAAAAACCAACACAAATTTATTAATTTATTGTTTATTGTTATGTTGTTGGTTAAAACTACTAGATGAGTTGGGTTGGACACCTGGATCAACTGTGGCTGGCCATTATATAATAAGCTGCCTGGAGCCCCAGTTTATGCCTCTCGTCAAGCATGCATAATTTGCTGAAAGTTCAACAAGGTCAACATACAGGTGACTCAAGAGGGGCTGGAGAGGGCCAAAGTCTGACATGGTCTCATAGAAACATTAACAAAAGCTACAATTTTTGGCCAATTTCTTTCAGCTTTCTAAACTAAAAAGCTGAAATCCTTATGTGTGCATGACATGAAAATTATATCAACAGTGCTCACAGGAAACAAACGTGCCATGGTCAAAGTTGAGCAAAATATAAGGTACTAATTTTATATTTATACTAATAACTTATAAAATCTGAAAAATTCAGAACTAATTTTGGGTATTCAATTGAATCTTGATTAAATAATGTTACATCCCTGACAAAAAAATCTCTAGCTTCAGCAATCTCCTTGTTAAGGGAGTAAATTATTTCTTGATTTTTTACAAAGTGCATTATGTTTGCGCCCATAACTTAAAACAGTAACGCAATACTGACATCATATCTGGCATGTGCATAGAGAATGTATAGAAAAATATGTATATTATATATGATTAAAGTCAGATCAGTTGTTTTGATATTAGGCAGTCTTGAAGTGTAACAATGGGTTTTTTAATGGAAAAATGAAGTTTTTCATTAATATCTCGAAGGTATTAAGTCCTAGTGACCAAATTCTTGGCATGGTAGGGGATTTTGGAGACATCTAATTGTATGCCAAATTTTAGGAACTGAGAGCTGAAGCTGGGGAGCTGAGCTCTTGCAAACTGCATAACACTAACTTGATGTAAACAATATGTTACATGGTGTTTGAAAACTTGAATAAAATCTACAGTTTTTGATCAACTGGTTTCAAATTTTTGGTGTTAACAGACAAAATGCTAACAAAAACATGCTGTGAAAATTAAATCCACAGTACTTACAGGAAAAAAACGTGCCATGGTCAAAGTTGGGCTAAATTTAAGGTACCAATTTTTTATTTTTGTTAATATTTTAAAAAAATTTAAAAGATTTTGATCTAATTTTGGGTATACAATTTAATTTTGATTAATAAAAGTTATATTACTGGAAAAAAAGTCCATAGCTTTAACATATTTTGTGTTAAGTGATCAAATATCTTTCCTGATTTTTTACAAAATGCATTATGTTTGGGCTCATAACTTTTTTAAATTATATAATACAGACATAATTTCTGGCATGTACATAGGAACTATATAGAGGAATATTTATGTTAAATATGAGGAAAAACAGTTGAGTCGTTTTGATATTAGGCAGTCCTGAAGTGTGAAAATAGGTTTTTAATAAAAAATTGAGGTTTTTCCTTAATTTCTCAAAGGAACGAAGTCGCAAAGACCCAGTTTTCGGCTTGGTAGGAGATCTTGGGGACATCTAACATTATGCCGAAATTTGGATTCCTAGGTCTTACGGTTTCAAAACGTGCCACATCTACGGACGGACGGACGGACGGACGGACGGACGGACGGACGGACAGACGGACGGACGACGGACAATGGACCACGACTATAGCTCAGATGACTTATAGTCAGCTGAGCTAAAAAATGTCTGTTTACTGTAATTACCTGGATGAGCTTGAGCACCCAGCTAGGATGACAGACCAGCTTAGCGTTCTCTACGTTGGTCTTGATGGCTGACTCCAGGTCAGGATAGCCGGCCTTGTCCAGGGTGATTCCTGGGAACAGATCGTTGATCAGGGACAAGAACAAAGGCTCGTCCTGGTCCACCAGCTTAGACAGGTTCATGTCACGCAGCACGCGCATCACAATAGTCTGCTCAGTGTCATTGGGGCTTGATCGCTTCACATTTCCCAGGGTTCTCAGCACAGACAGGATGTTACGCAAACCAAAATCGTAGTGGACCTTTAAAAGGTAAAACACTTCAATATTAGTTATACTGTTAACATATGAAATTCTAAAACATCTTTGATTTCACATATCTCATCTTTGTGAGGCATGCAATATTTGAAAGAACTATATATTAATATAATGTTCACTCTCATTCATAGAGTACATTATCCTATAAACAATAAGGAAATCAAACCTTAGAAACAGAACTAAGCAATATCTTATAAGTTATCATAAAAACTTGATTTCTACCAGCTTATTCAGGCAAATTAAAATCTGTACATGTTATTAACTTACTTTTTACAGAACAAGCAGCTCTGAAATTATTTCAGCAGTCAAGAGACCCAGGGGTCACGACACTCAGTTAAGTTCTGACACTGGGAATTCTATAAACTTATTGGGAATTCTATCAACTTAGATATGTTGTGATCTTATTACTTTTCCAATAGTTTCCCAATGGATTTTCTTCAATTTTCCTTGGTGAAGGATACATATGTGCATATGGTAAGTTGAGCTAAAAATAAATGAAATGAATGAAGATTTGAGTTTGTACCTGTTTAGTGAGCTGCTCCTCACAGAGCTTGTACAGCGTGTAGAATTTGCGGGCCAGGACAATGTTGTCAATGAAGCCCACACTGGCCAGCTTGACACGGATGATGATCTGACGATCTGGCACCATCATGGCCACTGTACGGAAGTTGATCTTTAAGTTCTCAGGAAGTTCTTGACGACCTGCATAGCCAGGGTTCTGAAAACCACATTACCATTAAAACTGATATTTTCCAGTGGATGCTACTTTCAAAGACCTTTTAAACCCATTATTATAATGGTTTTGCATTCAGTTCTAGTCTCTGAATCTGAGTCTGATACCACCAAGTATGCACAAATTCATAAACAATTTACACCAAACAAGGGGAAAAATTAAAGAATTTTAGAATCAGATAAATGATCTTTCTGAAATGTGGACTCGAAAAATGCTGAGGAACATTCATATTTCAAAGAGAAAATCATATTCTGATAGTGTATATAAAGCTTGCAGGCCACAAAATAAGTTACAGTTACACATTCAAATACATATCAATTTTTAACAAATTCTTCTCTAGGTCAAAAATCAATCACATTATCTGTTCTGATATTTGTTTTTCTTTGGAAATCAGATATAACTGTACATCAATGCATCTTAAATTTCACATTTTTACATCCAGATAGTTACAGTATTATATTTCAGGTAATGAAATAATAATATTGTCACTTATGATCCAGAATGCCCATAACCAGTTACTTTAACCTAGTACATGTATCACCTTAAAGTGTTAGTTACAGGTTAAGATATGATTCAGATCGTACCATGGTCAAGAAAATTCCAAACTCAGGATTCATGGCGACATTGTCTCCGTCTGTGAAAATGAAGTTCTTCTTTCTTTCCTTCTTACATGCAAGAACAATTGCGATCTGCTGAGCAGCCACAGACAACACAGGGAGATCGATACGGTTAAACTCGTCAAAGCAGCCCCATGATCCTGACTGGGCCAGACCTTTGTAGATACGTCCAAGGCCTCTGAAGTCCATCTGATCAGAGCAGTTGAAGACCACCACATATTTGCCGAGACATCGTCCCATGTCTTTGACAGTCTCTGTTTTACCGGTACCTGCAGGTCCGGCCGGAGCTCCTCCCATGGCCATGCCCAAAGCCTGGGCCAATGTGATGTAACATCTGTGAAGGAAACACATTCAGATACATGTCTCACAAAGAACAGGAGTGGTCCTGATAAACCATATGATATGGGTGTAACACACACAACAGGTAAAGTGAGTTTGCAAATCTGTAAATAAAATGTCAAATGTAAAATGCTTCATTCCTTCAAAATCATTGGACTTAAAGTAGCTTGTGAAATTAACCTTTTACAAAATAATGCATGTGGAGATTTCATGCAGGTCAAACATTATAGATTGAAACATTTTCTTTTACTTCAGTGGCTCACACCAATAGCATTACAAAGTATGTACAACACAAGTAAAATAAAAATATTTTTGAGGGTATATTCTCACCTGTCTGTGAGTGGTGTGATCACAAGTCTCTCTGTACAGCCCAGAAATTCATTTTGATATTCAAAGTCCACATCAGTGATAGAAATGATGGTTTTATCTGTGTCCTCAATAAAATAGAAGCGGGACTGCTTCACCCAGTCAAAATCTGTTGGTGATTTGACGTGGTTGCGGCACTGGAGTGTTGTGAAAGAGCAACATGTGACGTGACATGACATGCAGTGTGATAAATACAACAGTAAAATGAAAACTCCTCTCTAGGTTTATAAAAAATTCAAAATGGACACTTTTTACAATACTTAAACATAAGCCAGATGTGCAAAATAAAAATGTGTGATAATAATGAACTTGGTTATGGTCAAGGTGTGTTTAGTGAATAAACAGCCTGTGATCAAACACCAAATGCTTTTACAGATTCTGTGAATATAAAAATATTTAATAAATGACATCTGAAAAAAAAATAAATTAAAATAAACTAAATAAAAGATAAATAAAAATAGATGTAATAATAAAAGATTTTGCAATTCTTTGTGATAAACAAGCACAAGAAGCAAACTTCTTTCTTTCAAACATTTTCTGTAATAAGGTGAATGTGCTCAATTTTATATTAACCTTCATATTAAATCATGCAACTTACCAATTCATCAAAAATGTCCCTCTGATGGACATGGATGGTGATCAAAGTCTCGTATTTTGTTCTTTCAACCTTGGTCAGGTCTCGAGTGGTCTGGTCAATCAGCGTGTTCAGGAGGTCCATGAAGGCCTGGTTTGTCTGCTGCATGACTTTACGATCATACTTGGCATTTTTGAGAGCCTCAGTAGAGTCTCTGGTCCAAATAAGCTGGAGTCCTAAGATCCCCACCTATAAATACATGTATGTACCATGTTGTCACAATTTTATTCTTTTTTAATTATATCAAAGGCATGCCAAAGCTTGATTTAAACTTCATGTCAATAACACTCATTAAAACTGACACAGAATACTTAGTATTTACACACAAATGATGCACATCGGTGTTCAAATGTATTTCTTTTGTTCATAGTGTCGTGTTCTGTTAGAACGTGTTTTAAATGATGGATTGTTGAAAGAATGATGAGGCTGGTCTTTGCTTGGCGCACTTAAATCAGTTCACTTGCTTAACACTACGTGCCGTAAAACGGTCATGATGCCGTATATCTGACATGTCGTAAAATTACAAAATCATACATATGACACATAGTAGCAGGAGTATCCATTCTAACTTTACTTTCATAAGGTCTTGTGTAGAAACCTTGACTGTGTGTGGAGCAAATCTATACTTGGAAGATTATAATGAGTACTTTTACTAAAGGTTCAATTTAGCTTTGGCATCAATAAATTATTACATTATTATGCATACTTTTCTATATTTTCCTCCAAGGATATCTAACTCTTACAAAGCCAATATTACACAATCTTATTCAAGAAAAGTCTACATGAGCTAGGATAAGTCACAAGTTTAAGCTGGTCCCTATGACAAACTGACAGTTGACTATATGAGCTCTAGCATGGGCAGCCAGTGAAGGTTACATAGGACATGTTGCATATAATCATTCTTCATGCTGAAATGACATGTCTCAGTAAAACAAACCTGAGCTGGGTACAGTCCAAGGAACTCCAGTAGCTGGAAGCCTGGATCTTGGATCGCCATGGCAGCAGTACGGATGACAACATGGAGAGAATGATGTGCCATCTTCATCAGTGTCATCAACCATATCTCTACATTACCCTCCGCCTTCACAGGTTTCTGAAGCTGTAACAGAAAAATACAAAATTCAGGAATTCATTCAAATTTAAAGATTTAAAATTATATTTATTTTCTAACCTTCACAAAAATTAAAACAGCTCCAGAAAAGAAATTACAATGGCCTTTAAAGGCCACCAAATTAAAATAAAACATGTGATCACTTTAATATACCACTAGTCCAGTTAAAGTTCAAATGAATCTGCTGACAACTTACATCAATACTTTCTCCTTCTGAGGACTGGATGGACAAGATGAGGTCATAATTTTTCTCATGGAATTTGACAGTTTTGATGTTATCAAACACAGACAGAAGGTGAGCCTGGATCGTGTGTGGATCTGAGGCCTGTCCCAGGATCTCAAGCAGTGCTGGATCTGACACGAAGAAAAATCGGGGGAACAGCAATCTTTTCTTCTCCAGGTAACTAAAATAAATAAACCAGAGTCAAGATAGTCAGACAATAAGTGTCCTAAATGATAGTAAATCATTTCTCTTACTGATTACAATTTTTCAGCTAAGTTCACTATTCAGGGACATCATGATTTATGTGTAAAACAGTTTGAATGAAATAAATGATTTCTCTAACTTACTATGTATTATATTCAGCAGAGTCAAACAATTTTCATAGAAAATAATTTATGTAATCAAATCAATATTTTCATTTTCAGAGGTCTATTTTTCTCCTAATGCATATATCTATTGAATACAGAAACAACCAGTTTACAGAATGTTAAATTAGGCAGCTGACACAAAAGTAAATGTGATATCAGAAAACCTAATAAAGCATCTGTTTTGGGGAATTGAAATTTGTCTTAAACTCATGTTAACATTCAAAGTTTCTGTGCAATCACTGTACCCTGTCTGTGTCATGCAGCTTTCCCTATTAAAGACATCTGACCAGTCACTGTCAGCTTTCCCTGTTAAAGACTTCTGACCAGTCACTTTCAGCTTACCCTGTTAGAGACTTCTGACCAGTCGCCGTCAGCTTACACTGTTAAAGACATCTGACCAGTCACTGTCAGCTTATCCTGTTAGAGACTGCTGACCAGTCACTGTCAGCTTAGCCTGTTAGAGACTGCTGAACAGTCGCTGTCAGCTTACCCTGTTAGAGACTTCAGAACGGTCACTGTCAGCTTACCCTGCTAGACACTTTGGACAAGTCACTGTTAGCTTACCCTGTTAGAGACTTCTGACACAGCTCTAGCTGTTCCAGCAGGTGAGGTAGGAGCTGGCTCAGCGTCTCGTCTCCCACACAGCACTGGATCACGTTGGGAGTCTCGTGCGCTCGGGTCATGATCTTGATCCAGGATTTGTCAATGTTGGAGAATCTCTTTGCTTCCTGTGAAGTTAATATTAGTTTGTTAAACACATGGTCACAGCTACTACTAACACAGACCCAGAACAACTTGTTGGTAGTTTCATTCCTTAATAAGGAAAATGTCACAAAGCCTTGATAAATCTGTTCTTCCCATTTTAATTATTTTTTTTAATTGTATATCTTTCATTTGAGGAATAAGGCATGTAATGGATCAACCATTCTTTTTTCTTTTGAAATTTCAAATCAAATCCCCCCCCCCCTATTTTATCAAATCAATTGTTTTCAAACAACCGATCTATACAAGTTTGGCAAACCCCTATAATTCAATTGGTGCAAACTAAACCCAATAATAACTAGAATACTTGTAGTCAACTATGTGTATCAGCTGAAATCAGAGAGGTACGGGTGAAGTGAGAAATGGATTGATTGGGAGAAAAAGAGTGAGATGTGTTGCATATTAGCATGGATGTCTGCTACATCAACATGATTGTAGGTGGCATCACCTGTCATTTGAACAAGAAAGCTATCAAAGATGTATACATTTACAAAATTTCAGGCAGACAAGTCAAACCACTGCCAAGATATGTGTGATTTTTACCCTAGACAGACGAACAGATGGACAACCTGCATGGCGCCACCAGTTTTGTGTATGATAAAACGCTATGTAAGATGTATACACATGCAAAATTTCAGGCTGATATTACAAAACAGTCCCGAGATATTAGCAAGGATGTCTGCAGTTTAGATGTGAATGCAGGTGGTGACACCTGTCATATAAAAGAGTGAAAGCTATCCAAGATGTATACACAAACAAAATTTCAGGTGGATAAGTCCAACCACTGCAGAGATATGAGTGGTTCTAACCAAAGGCAGACGAACAGATGGATAATAAGCAAAAATGGTTGCACGTGGCGCCGCCTACACTCATGCAAAATTTTAGCCCGATTGGTTGAACGAGTCCGAAAATATATGGGTTTATGCAAAGATGGATGCTCTGCAGAGAGGAAAGGTCAGAGGTCAACTCAAAATGAGGGCACAGCAGTTCACATGTGACCCGATAATAATTCTGAGTTTTATAAAATTCTGTCCAGTAGTTACGGAGGAGTTCTCCGAATACCCATGTGGCGGTGGCAGCAACGTCTGGCTGATAACACAGTATCTGCAAATCTCTGTTTTGGCAGATACAATTACAAGGAGGCAACCCTTGAACAAGGAAAAAACAATCTGCATAAGAGCAGATTGAATGATTATACCTGTTGGTAATTTTATTCCACAATTAATTTCCTTGAAAGTAATATTCCCTGGTGTGACATACAAACCTTGGGCAGCTGTTTGGCGATGTCACCTCCCACAAACACAGCCTCGAGGTACACCCAAAGGTTCTGGACTGTCATCCAGTTCTCAATGATCTCTGTTGAGTTGGATAGATTCTGTACCCATGTCTGGACCTGCTTCTTGAAGGGTGCATTGTACCTGAGAAAACCCAACAAATATAAAATTTAAAAAAAATATCTTAATGAAATAAAACTAAGTTATCAGCAAGCTGTCCAGCACACCCTTAAGAAAACAAGGACAAAGGCAGGAATGGAAATGTAGAAACGTGGACACCGCAAGAAAACTGAAGGGAGAGTGGCAAAGGACTGAAATCACACACATAACCACATTTTTTATGTTCATTCTTAATAAATGAATGTGAAATCCAAACAGCACCTTTACTGATATCCTTTTAAAAAACATTTTATATGGTGCTCAGTTTCTACCTGCACTTTTGTGATCGAACAGTGCTCCAAATTGTCCATAATAGTGGACTTACCATAACAGAAGTGAATTATAAGAGTTATTTACGGCATTATGGACTTGTATGCAACAGAGCAAAAAAAGTAAGAAAACAGAGAAAGCAGGAAAAGTAGGAAAAATATGCCAGAAACAAAAAAAAGAGAAAAAGTAGGAAAGTAGAATAACCGAAGTCTGTTATAGTAAAACTATCAAAAACGGTTATAATAAGTAGTCACAGAATTAAAGCAAATCTCCATGGTTCTGTCAAAATTTCACACTTTTAGCTTTAAAACTACCTAACATCCACCATCCTACATATGTTACCTGTTGTTTAGAAGACCACTGAGGATCATGAGGGAGTCCTCCATGGCAGACACAATCTCTGATGTAGTGTCACCTCTGAGCAGCAGCTCACCACGGTTCTTGAAGTTACCAAAGTTGAAGTCATGGCCATTCCATTCAGCAATCACTGCCTTCAGCTTGGCTTCAATATCCTTCTCCTTCACAGCGGAGATACAAATGTCCTGCAGAAATCAAAGAAATTTTGTTAATTCCAGTTAGATTTCTGGGGATGCCTGCAGAATACAGATGATATTATAACAAATGTCCATTATCATGGATGAGAAAAATATTTTTTATTTGATGTTTGTTTCATGGGATATGAACAAAGCAAGAATAATGAGGATTAATGAATTAACACCAATTGGGTCTTTTGTAAATCAAGTCAGAAAAAAAATCTAGATAGACAAAATCTGTGAAATGCTTTATAAAGTCAAGTTGACCTAAGCAACTTGTAATTGCACTTTCTGCTTTCTTTATTTCTGTTACCACCTAAATTTGTCTTTTCACAAGCCCTTATCTAACAACCATCTACACCCACAGGATTGAACTAATTTTGACATTTTTTCATTTATCCTGAGTTGTCAAACTGAGAGACTTCCTTCTGTGTAAATTCTTTTGCTTTCACTGTACTAATTTGTTATGTGTACAGTGGGATATATGACTCTTACAGATATATTTATCTGGAATGTTTAATTTACTGATATCATACAGCAACTGTCACATAACTTACCTCAATTTCTTCCTTGTACTGTAGAAGTGGTGCCTCTAAGATGTTACGCAGGGTGAAATTCTCACTCTCTATGTCAAAGACATGGCCCGTGGTCTCCTGCATGCGTTGCCAGTGGCGAGGTTTCATGGCTTTGTTGGCCATCAGTTCCAGGAGGGGCACCATCTCGTTGAAGTCATCAATGGTTTTGCGGAGATCTTCAAAGGCCTGCCATTCCTTCAAAGCGCGAGGCAGCTTGCGGCACCTGACACAAAATACACAGGCATCATTTCCTTTTTAGAGTTCTTGCCTTATTAGGGGTTGTAAGAGATTTAACAGCATGTGGATAATTATTTAGGATTGAATGTATCAAAATTTATTGGTTTTTGAAAAATATATGTTTATCCATGTATAAAAATAAAGCATCAGCTACCAGAAATATACAAACATCTTTCATAGGATTAAGCAGTTCTTGTGACACTGACAGCAGCTCAGTGGCTGATGTTAGTCAAGTGACAACTATAAATACTCAAGATGACTGCACTGAAGTATTGCATCTAATGTTCCTTGTCTTAAAAACTAAAATGAAATTATTTCGCCTCTCAAAGTGAATCTTATAGTTTTATGTAAAAAATTACAGTTAGCATTACCTCTGGTTGTAAAATAATATATCATCATGATAACAGAAAATTCTCATTTCTCACAGATGATTTTGATTTATTTACAAAAATCAAAGTTTAAGCAATATTAGTTTCACACATTTTATTCAGCTATATTGTACAAAATGGCAGAAAAAAATTTCAGCCACTTTGGTTATATATAATTGTTCATACAAGGCAGTATATATATCAAGGTCATACATAGGTTATTTTCTGAGTAATCACCTGTTCTGGAAATCCTGAAGTTCATTGTTGATCTTCTCAATGTCCACATCCTGCCACTGGATGTCGTAGTAGCTGTTGACCGTGTCGATGACGTTGTTGTACAGGCCGTACAGTTTCTGCAGCAGGTTCAGCTCCTTCTTGATCTGCAGCAGCTCTGGGTACTCTGTGACTGGCAGCCCGAACAGCTCCTCACCTCCTGTGTACGTCACATACTTGCGGTACAAGCTGTCAAAGTGGTTCTGGAAGATGATCAGCCGGTCTGACGCCTCACGAGGCGGAACGCCCGCAACCATGGGACCATTCTGTAAGATTTAACCATCATACCATAACATTATTTATGTAAAGAGGTAGATGAGAAAAACCTGATCCTGCCCAACAGAAGTTAGGTGTACAGTATAAGTCTACTTATGCAAATTTTCAGTGACATAGTAGTATTTGAGGAATCTGTAAATGAATATTTGATTATAACTGCATAATGAATAGCTAACTTATGGCATATGTCACAGTGTGTACAAGATCTGTTCTTAAATAATGACGTATAAGAAAATGCTCCTACATTTTGTCACAAATGGTTCAAAATGGACATATTCTAAACATTTAAGTTTTTACATGTATTCAGATGATCTAAGAAACACACATAAACAATTAGCAGAAATTTACAAATATGAACACAAAAAAAATATAATCTAACTGCAACAAACACAAGAACTGGGGAAAGAATTCAGATTTTATGTAACAATATTCAATGTGTGTATTTGATGACATGTTACAATTAGGTGTCCTTTTTAATTATCACTCTTCATTTTTTTCTTTAACTAAGGGGATCCTTATACCACCTCTGCCAGGAGGGTATGCATTCATCCATGTCTGTGTTTGTTTGTTTGTGTGTGAGTTTGTTTATGTGTGTGTTTGTTCACAGCATAACTCAAGCTCTCTTGAACAAAATCTCATGAATTTTTCAGGGCATTTTGGGAATGGGCCAACAAAGAATCAATTAGATTTTTGTGCAGATGCTGCACATTATCCTGATTCAGGAATTTCATCAAGGTATATTCACAAATGTACAGTCACTTATGCACTAATGTACCTGGGAATATGGGCTGAATAAGTGAATGAAATCAGAGTTTTGGGAGCATCCCACAATAACAATAAACTATAAAATTGCATTCTATAGTTTAATTAACCGGACATACCCCTCTATAATCAGTGTAGAAGCTGTCAGTTTCCACCAGGAATTCCTTGACATCTTTGATAAGCTCACTCTTGAAGTTGGGTTGGATCTCAAGCAGGTGGTTGGAGATCTCCTGGGCCTGGGACTGGAGCTTCTTCCATGAGTAACGCAGTGTGTCTACGCGCTCCATTTCCTCCTTGGCCACGGGCAGCTCGTGTTTGATCAACATAGCATACGACTCCTGCAAGTTGACAATTTCACCAATATCAACACACCACTTTTTCAACAGTTCTTGCTGTCACAATTCTGATGCATTATGGACAAATAAAACTGCTATATTGTTTATTATACATTACCTGTAAGTTTTTTTTCCTTAAAAGTTAAATACAAATCTGATATCAATGTTTCATTTCTAAACAATGTAATGGAATTAGTCAACAATATGACATGATTTTCTTCTTAAACTGTCATTTGATTTGATAAGATAATAAAATCTATTAATCCCGCCTCTGCATAAACACACAAGATGCATGCATTTTTCACCCCAACACTTAACACCTACTCTCAAAGAAAACATTCATAATTATCTGTTGTGGTGCGAAGAAAGTATTTTGTCCTTAGAGCAAAATTACAAAGGCTAAATATGTTCTTTACATGACAAAATGTAGCTAGACTTAATGCTCCAAGATGACAGGCCATAAGACAGTCGTAGTCCACAATATCTGAGTCCAGGTCACATGAGTTCAAGTCAAGTCCAAGCCCAAGAGACTCAAGTATAAGTCCACCTTTTTCTAGTTCGAGTCACTTGGAACCTGAGTCCAAGTCCGAGTTCAATATAAATCTCATTTTTTAAAGGAATTGTAAATGGAAATATTAGATTATCATGTGCATTTATATGTTAGTTTACACTTGCTTTTAACTATAAATGTTAAATAACATTTATCTCCTGAAGCGAAACTAAAGCTTGATAAATATATTCTTTTTTAGGTCAATATTCTGTTGGAAGTTTGAGCATGTATATATAGGTCTTTAAAGTATTTGAGAGGGCGTTTTCTGACTGACTACAGATGGAGTCCAATTTCTAGAGTCCTAACCTCCGAGTCAGAGTACAAGTCCAAGTCCAGGACCCTCGAGTCCAAGTCCAAGTCCCGAAAAAAGTCAACTCTTGAAGTCCTACATGACTGCCATAAGATAAATATTGCTTAGATGCTGCTAGAGCCATAATCCTTCCAACAATTACCTCAATGGGACCGATGTTCATGTCAATGCGGATTTCATTCTCACGGATATCCTTCAGGGCTCCCATGGCCAGACGAATATCATCCAGGTCTTTGATTGGTCGGCTCAGCCTCTTGACCAAATCTTCGAGGAACTCAAGAATCTCATTCATTTCAGTCTTGTATTTCTGGTTACAGAACTTGCCGTAGTGGACACACCATGCCTTAGTCTCAGTGGTAAGGCCCAGCTTCAGGTATTCTGCAATAGATATGTAACAACACAGCCCTCAGTGTTGACAACAGGTAAAGAATTAAATGTTAAACTGCTAGACCCATGTGTATAACTGACTATACAACCCAGAGAGTAATAAAGGCATACAACACACTTCTGTCTTACTATATTTTCTTGCACTCTACACATGGGTTAGTTGATAAACTGAGTATGGGACCAACGGGTTACATCACTAAGGGGTCTATGAGGGTACATGTGTAAAATCCTAGCATTTATAAAATAGGAGGTTAGTTTGATTTTTGGTATATTAGTATATGCACATTTTGTAGAAGTGTTCAGGGAAGAAGTTGCTAAACCTAAAACATATTGATGATTTCATTGTCATAATGTCACAACTAATAACTGTACCAGTGTATGTAACTATCACCTTAAGCCCTGGCAGATGACTGAAGGCAAATGGGGTATCTCAAACTACTAAGAAAGGCACTTGGCAGATGCTTGGAAGCAGTGGAAGCAATGAACTGACAAGAGCATAGCAAAGGAGCATAATGTGCCAGTTGTATATCTTGTGATCTCAAACCTCCTTTAATATGCATGGATTTTGCTGAGAATTTCGTTCAGGTGAGAAACTCTATTGGTAAATATTTATAATGGGTTTCATGAAATGCAAATGCTTTTTAGGAAATCATCATGGGGCCACCAAGTCTGGTGAACTCTGACCTCATTTAACATGCAAGGATTCTGCCGATAATCAAACTTAGGTGAGATATTATCTTGGTTAATATTTCTGTTGAGTTTAATCACTATGCATCATGTTCCTCCTGGTAGGTTATAGTGGTAATGACACCACAATGTAGCCTGGTGACCTCTGACCTCATTAAATTTGCATAGATTTGGCCTATAATTGATCCAGGGTGAGATAGTCTATTGGTAAATAGATGTGGTGGGTTTTGTGAAACTGAAAATCTATCAAAGACCCAGGACGTTATCGCAGTGAATCTAAAAGTTAACAGATGGACATATAGACGTCCAGTCAATGATACATTAACATCCCACGTTTGTTATTTGTCAGAGATCGAAGTTGCCAAAGTGATAAATTTGAACCCTCTAATGATAACATTTGACTACTGTAATTTACCTGTATAAATAGCGATAGGGCCGACATCGTAATGCTCTGGCTCTGACATGATCTCTCGCTCCTGCTGCTCGTAGTGAAGGATCATGCCCTCAAACTCTGACAGGCGTGGATCCTGTTTCATAAACTCGGTAAGCTCAGTGTCACGCTCCTGCTCCCAGATAGCACGGTAGTGGCTGAATTTGTCTAGAGCAGTGGTAACCTCCTGAAAAGAATATAATACAAATGTATTACTGTTGATAATAAGAGCACTGGTAACCTTCTGAAAAGGATATAATATAAATGTATTACTGTTAATAATAAGAGCAGTAGAGGCCTCCTGAAAAAGTTATAATATAAATGACTACTATTAATAATGAGAGCAGTGGTAACCTCCAATGGTAATGTTATTCTTTCATTGTCTCACTTCATCTTATTGTTAACACTTTTTCTGCAATAACATCCATTTCTGTAAAATTTTGATAATACTGCATTTTCTACATAAATGCATATTCAGCTTATATATTCATAATATAAATATTTATATGCCTTTGTGAAAATGGCTGTGTCAGCAGGACACAAACATAAGAAATCGATTTGCTTGCTAATATGTCAGTCTCAATTCCTGCATCAACCTCAAAATGCTGCTTGCCAATTTAACCTCTGACCCCCTACCACAATAATCATTAAGCTTTGCTTGCTGATTTGACCTCTGGCCAAAAAATTTAAGAAGATTTCTTCAAATGGAGAGCAGTATAAGACTACCTTTTTGTTGGAATTAATGGCGGTGGAGAGGAGTGAAACGAGGCGGGACACCTCCTTGTTCTCAGAGACGTATTTAAAGTAGTTGTTCTGCTGCTGTGTAATAACATAAGCAGTGCGGTTATCATCATCCCCATCACGCCCTTTGGTACCCATGTCACTACGGGATGCCTCAGATGGAGCATTGCTGATGAGACTGCCACGACGTTCCCTCTGGTGGTCTCCAACAGATGAGCCTGGACGCTCACTCTCCACCTGTGGCTTCTTGCGCTCCTTGCTCCACTGTGCCACACCTTTGCTGACGCTGAGAATGCTCTGACAGGACTTGTTAACAGCCTGCTGTACCTCATCCAGTGCTGGCTGCATGGAGATGTTTGGGATTTCCAAGACAGCATTGGTGCGGAAGAATGGGCGGTGGTCCTTCTTGCCATCACCTCCAACATCTAGGAAAGAAACATATAATGAAAACTCAAGTTTAACAATGAAGAAACTATGAAAGCTGTTTGCACTTATACTCTACATTACAAAGTAAAGTGCTGAAATGAGAATGTATAAAGCTTAAGCATAAACAAATGGCTCATAGGCCATGGCACGCAGATTAATTCAGGGAACCTTGAACAATGGGTAACATGACTCAAAATCATGCATTTTGCCAATACACCTTAGATATAGGTTACAGTGACCTTATTCAACATCCAGCTGCTACCAAGAAACCTTATTTCAGGTTTCCAAGGAGATTTTTCATAGACCTCCCTGGATGTAAAGTAAGAAGTCCAATGGTTACGATTTGGGCCCTGTTAACAGATGACAGCTACTTTGATGGTCCCCAAAAGTGAGAAAAAAATGCATAAAAACTGAGGGGAAAAACAGGTGGCACCACCAGTCTGCAGGCACTGATGAAACACTCCATGATCAATATGCATGCAAAGAATCATGGTGATCAATGCATTAGTTGTTTATATATTTGAGATTTTGTATCAATCTTTGTATCAATCTATGGGGTACTTACTTGCCCCATAGCTCAAAGGATATGGGTAACAAAGGCTTAATTTCAGGTTTCCGAGGAGATTTTTCATGAACCTCCCAGGATATCAGGTGTGAAGATTCCAGATTATGAATTGGTCCCTGTAAACTGATGGGCAGACAGATAGACGGACGAAGACAAAGAGTGATCACTATAGCTCATATGACTTTCAGTCAACTGAGCTAAAAATCTGTTTTGGTATTTGAACATTTTTCAGTCTAGTGTTGGTTTGAAACATATTTAAACATTTCTTTTGTCATAATTAAAGAGGGAGAGTAATTAACAATAAAATACAAACTATCCATACCTCCAATGTAGTGCAGCATAGAGCTGGCTGTGATGCGCTTGCGCAGTCCTTCCAGGCTGTTTCTGGTCACCTTCAGCAAAGAGTCACTGTTGCGATGAGCAAAGTGGTTAAGGAGTTCCACTGCTGCTTCCTCCATGGTGTTACGTAGTTCCCTCTTCTTTTTAGCCAAGGCCTGGGCACGTGTGGACTGTGGACGAGAGCGCTGGGATCCAGCACGGCTGCCAGATCGTCTTGATCCAGTTGGGCTGCCAGCACGGCTCTGTTTCTCACCGTCTGTAATAATTATCTAAATTTATACTTAGGTCACATTGCATGTCAATCCAAGGATATAATGTTATAAACACTGAGGAAATTGCTCATATCTGTTTTATGATCCTGGTGTAAGTAAATATAAAGATGAATGTATATCTTTATATATACTTTAATCTGTGTCTGGCTATGTTTGCATTATCATCTTTATCACATTAACATTAATAATGAACCTTAAACTTCCAGTTATCATTTATCATTAACATTATTGAAAATTTTGAAATATTAAAGTGAAAAAACTTACCCAATAACCTCAAAAAAAGCAATGAACCAGCTTTATCTCCGGCTATACCCTGAAACTATTGAAAATTAAATTTCATAAAAGCTGCCATGAAATCTAAATTAGTATAGGTAGACAGATCTCTGCAGTAATTAATACTCTCAATGGTAAAACAACATCAACTTTCAACATGTCTTACTTTCTTCATCCATCTTCTCATCTTCTGCATCTGTATCCACTTCCTTCTTCTCCTGCTCCATCTCAGCCTCCTCCTCCGGGAGGGGACACAGCATGTTGATGAGCTCGTTGGCAGCATCCTCCACGTTGATGCTCTTACTCTGGAGCACCTGTGAGCCCTTCACACAAAGCTCCTGTAAAACACATACATACATGTTAACAATACAGTCAGTAAACAACATACAATACATCATATGTGTACCTGTGATGCATGAAATGTACTTAAAGTCAGCTATTCACATATCTTTTCTATTGAATTTATTGGATGTCAGGCTTATTCTGCACACATATTAATGAACTCTAGGTAATTCCTGTTCTACAGGAAAAGTTCTTCAAACGTCTCTGTAATGAATGTATGAGCTTGTTTATCTACATGCTGTCAGTAAACACAGAAATGTTGACAAAGGAAAGACCATGTAACTGAAGGCGACTGGTTGCATATATATGCTGAAGTTGAAAGGTTACTAGTTGCAAAATGTCCTTTGCAAAACTATGGTTCGTCTGACTTGTTACCAGAGGTCCTTGTTGAAAGGACCGGTTATAAACACATGGATATACACAAAATGAACAGTCTGTGTGTGGTCTGTATCTTTATAAAAGGTTCAAGGGATTATCTTAAATTAATAGACTTCAGATATAAGAACAGGCCCCTTTAAGAGGAACAAAAGTACAGTCTGTCAGTGCTGCGTCCTTTTAGAGTGATGTTTGTGCCTTGATATACTGTATCCAATGACCGCTCATAGACAATGATCTAGTTCAAGCACATCTATAATCTCTTACTCACTGTTCATGAGACTTTATTCTTTGACAAAACTGAAACAGCACAGGCAAACAAGAATACAGAAAAGAAGCTGCATTTTTTTACTTAAGAAAACACTAAGCTAAGCAGGAAAATACACTTCCTTTATAATGCACAAATGGTGTATGAAGCATCCAGTGGGGTATAATGTACAAAAAGTATTAATTTGTGAAAAGGCAATACAGTTCCCTGGCTTGTTACCAAAGATATTCTTTTGTTTTCAAATGAAGAAGATGTGGTATACTTTTGATATTTTTGAAGAAATGATTACAAAGGCTTTTCCCACTGACCATACAAGAGTTGAACAAAGAATTCATCAATTTTGACAAAACTTTTGACTAAAAATTTTGACTAATTTCCATTTAAGGAAACAGGTCTGATACCTACCTGCGTTTTCTCCAGGAACTGGTCCACCGTCCAGGGTTCATCTCCCGGCAGCTCACACAGCACAACGTTGGTCATTTCTGCAAGTACTGCATTGATACGGAATTCCACAAGGTCGTTAGCTCTGTCCATCAGCAGTTCAAGGTCAGCCAGCCTCTCGTTGACCTTCTTCAGATAATCGTCGATGTTGATGGAAGTCCAAGTCATCTTGGTGAGCCCGGGTTCGATGGTTTCTTCCACACGGCTGATGTGCATACCCATGAGCGGCTCAAAGGCTGTGGGGATCTTAGCTCTCACACGGCGGTGTTCCTCCAGCATCATCTGTATGATGTAAAAACAGTTACCATGGATACACCAGAATACCAGGTAAATACAGTTAACAAGACAACAATGGACTACAATCACTACAAACAGGTTACCAGGCTGCCATGAATACATGTACGTTAAACAGTTCTGACATTACAAGTTACAAAATAATAGAACAGTCTGAAAGCATCAAACAACAAAACATGGGATCTTTACTTTTTAACTTCTTTATTACTAAAACTTGCCTCTTCTACACAGATGCTTTTAATAATAATAAATCTTTCAACAGAAATTTAATGATACAAAAGTTGTCACAAATGGACCCCAATTAATGTATATGTAGAGAATAATCTACAACCCATGACAACAAATACAAAAAGTTAATATGTGAAAATGACTTACATTGAGCGCATTGTAGGTCTCCTTGAATTGACCCTGTCGTGCACGCAAGGCCTTTGCTACTGGTGGAATCTCCAGTCCGAGACGAACCATGCACTCTGTCTCCCTGATCAAGGTCATGATTTGGGGGTCAAAGTTCACATACAAGGCACTGGTTTCAGGGTGACGGACCAACAGGGAGGCCTGAAGGCCAGATTTGGCAACCTCAACCTGAAAGAGTATTGTATAATAAACATATTTAAAACTAGAATACGGGTTATCGACAAGCGACTACATGTATCCGCCGAAATCAGAGTGGGACAGATGAAGTGAGGCATGGATTGAGTGGCAAGGGGAAATAGAGTAAGGTGTGTTGCATATATTAGCATGGATGTCTGCAGCCAAAAAGTGTATGTAGGTTGTGCCACCTGTCATAAAATCCAGAAAGCTGTCAAAGTTGTATACAAATGCAAAAAGTCAAACCACTGCCGAGATATGAGTGAATATCCCATGGCAGACAAACAGACAGACGCTGTGCAAAAATGGTTGCAGGTGGTGCCACCAGTTTTGCCAGTGATAAAGAGCTATGTGAGATCTATACACATGCAAAAATTTTGGCCCAATCAGTCAAACGGTTCCCGAGATATGAGCTTGGATGTCTGCAGCATGAAATGTGAATGTAGGTGGCGCCACCTGTCATAAAATCAAGAAAGCTATCTAAGATGTATAAACATGCACTATTTTAGGCAAATAAGCCAAACCTCTGCTGAAATAGGAGTGATTTTATCCCATGGCAGACAAACAGAAGGAAGCTGTGCAAAAATGGTTGCAGGTAGCACCGCTATGTGAGATCTATACACATGCAAAATTTTGGCCCAATCGGTTAAATGGTTCCCGAAATATAAGCCTGGATGTCTGCAGCGTAAACATAAATGTAGGTGGCGCCACCTGCCACAAAATCTAGAAAGCTATCAAAGATGTATAAACCTGCAAAATTTAAAGCAGGTAAGTCAAACCACTGCAAAGATACAAGTGCTTTTATCCCATGGCAGACAAACAGATGGATGCTGTGCAAAAATGGTTGCAGGTGGCACCACCAGTTTTGCCTTTGATAAAGAGCTATATGAGATCTATACACAGGCAAAATGTTGGCCCAATCAGTCAAATTGTTCTTGAGATATGAGCTTGGATGTCTGCAGCATAAAAATGAATGTAGGTGGCACCACCTATCATAAAATCAAGAAAGCTGTCCAGGATGTATACACATGCAAAAATTTAAGGTGGATAAGTCCAACCAATGCAGAGATATGATTGATTTTATCCCAAGGCAGATGAACAGATGGATGCTGTGCAAAAATGGTTGCAGGTGGCGCCACCATTTTTTATGTATGTTATAAAGCTATCCAAAACCCGGTCAAAAACATAGTATCCGCAAAACTTTGTTTTGGCGGATACAATTACTCCCAAACTCTGACAACTATCAAACAATGAGAAAAATGGAAACTTGAAGAAAAATCTCGATGTGCGTGGTATGGCTATGAGGTGAGGTGTGTGGTTTGTTTATGTTTTGCACCACTGATAGTGCCCGCTGCACACTTATTTCAACTCTTTAATAAGGGTCTGAACAGTTTTAGAACAGTATATTAGCATATACCATAATATTTTAGGAAGGAAACACTTTTTTTCATGTATAGTTAAAGGGACCTAATCACATACCAGGTGTTAAGGAAAGTTATACAGGAAAGGATAGTATCAAAGATAGTGTATGTTATACACACCTGTCTTAGCCAGCCTCTGTGGTACAAGACCTCGTACTCCAGGAGAACCTTGGCCAGCTTGTTGAAGTTCTTGATGATACGCTTAGCTTCAGACCCCTGGAGGATTGTGGGATGCTGCTGGAAGGCCTCCATTGGTTCCTGGATTCTGCGGTACAGCTGACGAGCCCAGGCTATCTTACCTGTTTTATCAAAGCAAATGTATATATTAAGTTAAACTTTGTGCCCAAAAGTGCATTTTACTCTAACTGGCATTTTTCATACAAATCAGATCATAGAAATACCACAATATTGAAAAATGAGCCAAAACAGCAGTGCCACTACAAAACCAACCAACTTCCCCCAATGTCTTTTAACAGATGAGTTAACATATATTCAACAAAGCCACCTTGACTTCAAATTTGCATGTACAAACAAGAGCATCATCACTTATCTTGTATTAATAAAACTTCCAATCTTGTGGTGAACCTTTCACATCTCACATTTTGATGAAACATTAAAATGATAAATTAAATATTTTCTGACAAAGCAGAAAACATGAACAAAATGAAACAAAAAATTAATTTGAGCTACAAAGTTTGTTTAACCATTGTGAATCTTTATATTGATGTAACCTCTTATTATAATGGACAACTTGGGCCATGGAAACATACTACATCAGTCATTTGTGTAACATAAACAAGTGCTTTACCAGCAATAGGTGGCAGGTCTCTAGCGACCTGTGGGTCACTCTTGTTCTTCTGGTAGAGCTTGGAGACCATCTCAACGTCACGACCGTAGTGAGACAGGATACGCTGGTACTTCTCCTGGATTCCAAGGTTCGGCAGGTTCAGTCTCTCAAAACGAGCCAACAACCAAAGCGCCCTCTGTGTGCTTGTGATGCGCTCAAACCGCTGGTCCATGAAGTTCAGGATGGCATTCTGAAATGTATGTTACATGATTCACATTTTTAAGAATAATTCTTCACACTCCAAAATCTGGGTCACAGCTAAACTTTCCTACTTGTTGGCCACTTTATCTAACTCCCAGGACATGATTTATCTTCCTACAGGTAACATAAATATGTATGTCAGTTTGCTGACATCTGTTTAGAATTGTAATTTTTTCACAGAAAAAGGTTTGGATCTTGCGCTGGGCTCTCTTTGAGGAATATGTAAATCTCACACACATTTACCGATTTACTGATGAGAACAGATTAACTGATGAGAACATTCCTCCTTAAAGGAATCAAGATTTTACGTTTTGGTACAATCCATCCTTTAAAAACCAAACAGAGTACCATCTCAAAGAGTCCAAGCAAAATGAAAAAGACAGAAAAAAAAATTTTTTGCTTGATGATAATTTAACTACAACTTTGCAAGGAACTATCCATTCCCTCTTGATAAAAGCAGGTTACTGACTAAAATGACCCTATGAAACATAATTGTTTGATTATACATTCACAAAACAGGCAGACAGACAGATGCACAGATAGACAAAGGAATGGATGTACAAACTGTAATAGTTATTCCCACCTTCTCTATGGTGGAGGCATAACTATTTTGTAACAAACCAATTGTGATTCAGGCTTTAGAGCTTTCTGTGAGTGTGTGTATGATGAAATACTAACATGTAATTCCTGGATCTGGCGTTTGAATTCCTCAAAGTCTTCGTCAAAGTCCATCCTCCTCTGGTCCAGGTAATCGTACGGCTTCTTTCTCATGCTGGTCACGATCACCTGGAACTTGTTGGCCATCAGCTCCATACCTGCCGGTCATATAACTGAGTACGTCATCAGGCAATTCAAATAACATTTCATGTATATCAGGCATGAGGTAGCAGTCTCCACTAAGCACTTCCTGATACTGACCAGGGGTTATGGGGGGCCAGTAAGATGGCTGCAATTAGCCCAGGCTTCATTCTTGTCCATAGAAACTCCCAAACTGAGTCTGACAGTGAATAATTCAATTTGTTTTTTATTCATCTCTGATCATAACTTAGCCTTTGCTAAGCTCTTACATGGATGACAAACAACCAGAACTGTTTATATAGCAAATTATTTTCTTCCCTCTGATTCCTGACATTCAATGAAAGTCATCCCCCCCCCCCTGTTGTCCTTATTAATTTCTGATCATGCCTAAAATATTTCAAGGCTTTAGTCTCCTACTATTCTGTCCACTTTTCTCACAGTGAATTCAAACTTACCTTCAATTTTAGAATCTGAGAGGTGAGAGTAGGTTTCCATGGTTTTGAACATTTCTATGATCTTTTTCAGCCGGCGTGTGAAGGTGTCAAATTTGCCAAAGATGTACATCTCAGAGAATTCAAACTTCCTCTCATTGGGCATGGTTTCCAGCTTTTGTTTTGTTTTGTGGAAGTGACGCTGGTATTCCTCATTTAGTTTAACACAGTCTTGCAGTTTCTTGATGACTGTATCAGTTTCCTGTGTCCACACAGTCTCAATGCCTGAGTCGGTGATATATGCCTTACAGGCGGTTATCATTTGATTGGTTATCTGTGGTAATAAAATAAACATCACAACTGAAGACCATTAACATGCTATAAACTATTAAAAGAGCTATTCTTTATTACATCAATTATTGTAATGAATATACTGCTAGATGGATCAAAGCTTAACATAAATTATTAACAATTTTCCTTGGGCAAGTAATGGCCTGAATCTTGACTTATCTTCTGTTGGCCATTTTCTTTCTTGGAGAAATGAAATCATATAAAAAATACCTCTTTATCTTAAATAACTTGTATGTTTATCTGTACAAATATTTAAGTGAAATATAATTAAACAAACATTTCAACATGTTTTTGACTAACTTGCAATAAAACAAGCAACATAATCATGTGGAAAACATTTTGTTTGTCGCAGCGATCACTGATTTTGTAAGGGCATGCAAAAATTCATGTAGGGCAAGTAAAAGCTAGATGTTACATGCCTGACTGGGCAAGTACATTCAGAAATTAATGTCAAGCCCTGTGTATTCATCTAGATATGAAGATCATACTGGACTACAGCGGTATAGTAAATTCAAGATCACAGACTTTCACTTATTCCACACTTAAATATCTTTACCAATAAATCATACTTCATCCGGTTTCCTGACTTCCTACTAACAGGTGTATCCTCATTTCCACTGGCAATCATCAATGACTAAATATGAAATATATGTTTTATTCCAGAGAGTCATTTTTAATGATACTGACCTTGACAAAGAGTGATGTCATGCGCTCCGAGGTGTTGTAGTACCGAGAGATGGAATGGATCATCCTGATGGCATTGATCAGGCCGGCAATCCCCTCTAACATGCCAACCTAAACATGGAAACCAAACGTATATCAGGGAGCAGATCACCAATAGTTTAAATACTCAATGTATGATCTTTTATTTCTTGAGTATTAACATTTGTGAAACACTGGCATCTGGAATACAAGATATAGACTCAATCGTCAATTAACCTATAAATACCTTCAATGAGAACATATCAATCATTTAAGAACTATTTATCATTAATATTCTGCAAACAAGAAAAAAAGTAGAAGAAAATCCACAAAAGTGGCTATCATCCAATTTAAGATGACAATCTTTTAACATTAACACTCTCCTACCGGGTCACTGTGGTACAGAGGATCACAGAATTTTTCCAGTGTGTACAGGTACTTGACATTGTCCTTGGCTTCATTGGCTGTGTCCGTGATACGTCTGTCCAGCTCCTGCCATGTCTGTAAAAACAAGAGACGTAAAATAAGGAAACAACGCTCAGGCACGTCATGCTGATATTTACACAAAAACACAGATATCTTGAAAATACTGTAACGGTGGCTGTCTATAAAGTGAGCTATAAAAACTTAAGATATTATTCAGGAGAGTGTATGAACATTAGTCATTATCTGTAGAATGAGTGACACATGCACTCTAACAATATACTATCCTATCCAGCAGATAATACCATCTGGTGAAAAAGATGAGATCCTGATATTTTTTACTGGTCTGTATGACTTCAAAACATAATATGCTGAGGTATTTGAAGTTCATGTCATCAATAACCATAACATTTAAGATTAAAAATTATTACTGTTGGTTATGAACAATGGTAATTTAGCAATGAGTTTCCTGAATTACATTCAAGAAAACATCAAGACATGACAAGTCAAAGTCAAGTCAAACTGTTAGAGAAAATACGGAAATCAATATCTGATGAGTGAGAGATGTTTGTGCATTATCCCAAAAATATTTAATAAGTTTCCTAAGCAGTTACAACTCTGATTTATACTTAAAAAAATATTTAAAGAAGGATTTCTCATAAGCACTTTGTGTACATGAAAATTATCATTCTGAAAATGTAATTTATAAATGAAAAGAACAAGTGACCCAAGGGCAATGATGGTCGGCTGACTAGGAAGAATAAAGAATAAAGATATGAAATAATGAAAAGAATAAAGGCAGTGTCACAATACTAACCTTAAGGGTTTTGGACTTAGCAGCCAAGAGAACACCAAGAACAGCCTTGACATCTTGACCTTTGATCTGGTCCAAGAGGAAGTTGAACTTTGACATCCTCTTCTTCCAGTGATCCAGCTCGGCTCTTGGGCCGATGTCGTCAGCCTCCCGCCTCATCTGTTCACTCTCCGCAAGCACCTGTTCAATCTGTTTAATCCACACAGCAATGCAGTCCTCTATACACTGCAGAGCCTCAGTGCTGTTAGCGATGGCCTGGTAGTCTGACGGTGACTTGATCGTGTTCAGGTCATACGTCTCACATGGCTTCAACTTAACCTTCTCCTCCAGACTCTCCTGGGCTCCTGTAAATATGTAAAGAAACATTACTGAACTTGTGTAAATGTTCATGATTTGGTATATATTACACAACATTCAAAAACTGTTTTTTCTGAACTCTGAAACTTTAATAATTACATCATTTATGCAAACACATAAAATCAACAAAATCTGAAATCAAACAATGTTACATTCTATAAAGATGCCATTATGACAATAATTTAACTAAATTCATATAAATTTATTTAACTTCCTCTGAGGAATTGTTAACAATGATATGAATGCCAAAATATCAGTACTTTATCACTTATATTAGAAAAAAGAGGAAAAGACCATTTCATTTCACAGAAAGTATGTCAACATATGTAGCCCTGGCACAACCAAGAGCTTATTTTTGCATATTCATCACATCATCAATAAGTCTGAAAAATTTCATCATGATAGCTGCAATGGCTGTAGAGATATTTGGTTACAGACAGCAGAATGTGAATAGTCTGCAACTATGAAGAAATCACCAGGTGTATTATAGAATAAAATTTCAAAGGAAATTTCAACTTTAGAATCATAATCATAACTTACAGGAATTCTTTACAAAAAGTTTTCTGCGTGCAGGGTTTAATTTTCGTACTCACCAACTAGCATGGAGACAAATCCATCGAGGTTGTTAAGGAAGTCGTTTCTGGTTGGCTGTCCTTCCTGGCTGTTCAGGCTGCCCCAGCCTTTCTCTTGCTTTCTCAGGCTGGGGAGGAACACTGTGGACAACAGGTGCTCAATGGCATGCAGCAAGCCATGACCATTGGTGGAATTACTGGCATCAAGCTGCATGAAATTCACCTCCTGCAAAACAAGATGCAACTCAGTGATGAACAAATTTGACAAAATCATAAACTTACCTGAGATTGAAACAGAAGTTGCTTATATGTTCTGCAATTCATTACATAAAGTTTTCAATACAGTGGAGACTCAGGCCTCTAAGAATGGGGAGTTTGTGAAGCAAACCTGTGACATATTAATTTTGCCAGCAAGATTTACAAAATAATTAAAGGTTCTCTTTCCCAATAATTTCTGATAACCATTTACAACCTATCCTTGTAAATGACAGTGGCAGCAGCTAGCTATTAACAGAAAGGCCATAATAATCTATTGTTAGTGTTTTTCTAAATACTGGGACTAATTCTGAGAGAAATCAGAATATGAATTTGGGTTACTCTTCTAAGAAACATTCTATCTAAATAGTCTCTAGCATACAGAGGTAAAAGTTCTTCAAATCTTTTGTTTCATAGAAGATCATACTGCAATCACAGATGAACAATTATACTGCAATCACAGATGACAGTTCTAAGCATGTACAATACCTTAGTGATGTTGGTTTCAGTGATTGCCATGGTGGCATCAGGCCGGGTGAAGATGAGGCCGACACCATGCAGCGCAGCATCTCGACCATCAGTGATGAAGATCTTGGGTTTACTGGACCTCACAGGTTTGTTGCCTCCTGGACCTAGCCTCATGTACTCAACTGTAATGTACAGACCACAGAATTATAAAGGATGTACTCAACTGTAATGTACAGACCACAGAATTATAAAGGATGTACTCATCTGTAATGTACAGACCACAGAATTATAAAGGATGTACTCAACTGTAATGTACAGACCACAGAATTATAAAGGATGTACTCATCTGTAATGTACAGACCACAGAATTATAAAGGATGTACTCAACTGTAATGTAAAGACCACAGAATTATAAAGGATGTACTCATCTGTAACGTACATACAGACCACAGATTTATAAAGGATGAACTCAACTGTAATGTACAGACCACAGAATTATAAAGGATGAACTAAACTGTAATGTACAGACCACACAATTATAAAGGACGCACTCATCTGTGATGTGCAGGTCCCAGAATTATAAAGGAATTCAAAACTACTGATTTTTTAAATAATGAAACAATTTGGTCTTTTATGATGTTGTTTATTTACTGCACATATTGAAACTGAAACTGTAATCAAGCCACCATGAAAATATTGGATACAGTTAAAATATTGAGAAATATGTGTAGCTAGGAAGTAATGTTACACTAATTCCCAGTCACCTGTACCATCAAAGTAAAATAAAGATGTAAGAGATGCAGAAGATCAGCTCACCAGCATCAGACTCAGGTTCCTGATAGTAGAACAGCAGCTGGCTGGAACCGTTTGCTGCAAGGAACTTGTCCATGGTCTCAATCTAATAAAAAAAATACATACAAATCACAAACTGATTACTAAAATGATTTAATCTAACTGTTAAGATTATTTTTTCTTCAGAATTATCATTGTATGTTAAGTGAAAATAAGCCACTTCATTCAGTATTCTCACTGTATAAATTAAGAACAACTTTATTTGCAATAGCTTCCTGTATGAGTCACAAGAAAAAAAGACCCAAATAATATCAAATACAGTCTTTTCATAAGCTTTTCCTGATATTAAGCAGCCCAGATGCATTAATTTAAGCAGGAACCAGCTTTATTTCAGTTAGTCATTGACGTGATCGATTCTGATGATCAATTTATGGTGATATCAATAAAACCTATTTATTATCAATGAAAGAGACAGGTAAAACCATTTGCTTGTGGTTGAAATATATGTAAATGGATCCAAAATGTATTTGGGATTTTGCATTCAGTGCAAATGTTTGAAATCGTGCATGGGCAAAGAGAACCTTAGCATATATCAAAGTCATCACTGAAAAATACTGATTACTAATCACTACCACAAAAACTATTATTTATAAACAATATAACTGTTCAGGGGCCTGTTGCAATAACATTATACTGGACTTAAGCCCAGTAGAGGGACTCAATACCATTGTTACAATTGTGACATAATAGTTACTATGGTGACACACAGATGTCACTCGGCTCAAGTCAGCCACATGACTTAAGTCACCCTATTGTAACACAATCCTGAGTTCAAAAATTAATTCTTACACTGACCTGGGTTCCCTCAAGGATGGCATCTTCCACTTCAGACTTGTCCAAACCAAGGCTGTCAGCCACCGTCTGTAAGATGTATGCATGACGCTCATCCAAGTGGGCTCGCTTAGCCTCTCTCTCCTCCTTCAACTTTTGCTGTAAACAAACACAATATAAATCCAAAAGAATTTCTTTTGTGCAATGTCTGAAAATGCTCAACAGTACAGATGAAGGAACGACTGTAAACAGCAGGTGTCATCTGTGTAGAGAAAATAAAAAAAAATAATATATCATCTTGCAAATTCTACTTGATCTCTACCTTGTTATCAAAATGTCACAGTCAGGACACAATGATTGAAAGACAAGAGACACAACCTGATAGTGAATGGTTGCTTTTGTGGATGATTCCAGCATCACCAGGAGCCAGTATAAAGGAGAAAGAAGATGAGTTGTTAACAGTGTGTTTTGGTTGTTGTGATACCAGCTGCTCCATTAAATCTAGCTCTTTAAATACCTTTTCAATAGAATTTATGACATTTCCTGCTTGCTCAACATATAAATGAATCAACCCTAGGTAATTTCTGTTAAGGAAAATTCTTATAATGACTCTGTGATGAAATAATGAGTTTGTTTTTCTTCAAGCTGTTAGTAAACTAACAAAATAACCATGTAAAGAAAGGTGGTTGTTGCATGTGTGCAGTAGTTGACAGGTCATTAGTTTAAAAAAACCCATGCAAAACCCAGTTGTTCTGACTTGCTGCTCAATGTCTTTATTGAAAGTGTTCTGATTATTTTTGCGGGTACCCCATGGCCTATGTGCAGTGGGATCAGCTTTTTCTGACCTATTTTTATCAAAACTTTGAGGGATCATCTTTAGTTAATAGAGGTGAGAATACAACAGGGATATCAGAAAAGGCCCCTTTTTAAATAGACAAACATTTGGTTCATTCACAAGATATTTTTCACTCATGCTTTATGACAAGCTAATATGTAACATTATCTAAAATTTTCCATATAAGAATCCCATTCCATGTTGAAATAAAAACCCATCCAGTCCAAAATTCAGTTCCTCTTGTTGAGTTTAAATAGAAAATGTGTACAGAGACATTAGACAAAAGATACAGAGATAAACTTATAATCCAATCATTCTGTATCATTACCACTACTTAAGGAGGAGAACCATTAAAAATAAAGTACTGTTTTCCCCTATTAAGCTGATAGGGAAATTACATGCACACAGGCAATATAATTCCTTTCATCTGAATTGGTTATAAAAGAACCTCTATTGCAAACAATGAAAAAACAAAAGATTATGTCCTTCCATGTGAAATGTGTCTATATTTTTTTCGAAATACAAAAAAAAATGAACACAAGTAAAAACATGATATCATGATGGCAGATGATTTTTTGAAGTCCATATATAAGTGTAACTGATTAGAGTTTACTGTGAATGCAGTATATCATTTTATACTGAATGAATGTTGAAGACAGTTTCACAAAGAATAATGCATACGATTAAAATTTTTATTTTCAGTTTTTAAAAACACTTAAGTTAGAGACACTATGTTATTACACTGCATGACAACGCACTTTTTCAAAACAGTATATCAGAAAATGGGCCGGCCAGTACACTGCAGCTACAAAGTATCAGTAGTATACTTGATTCTGTCAGTCTGGACTGTGTAAATCTTACAACCCCTGTATGACTACCTAATGTACTCAGGTCTGGGCCTAGCAACCACTAACAGCTTCAAATGTCAAGAGGACTGTAGCACCTGACTCAACTACACTCAGAAAAAAATAATGTGCTGCCACCAAGAGAGAAACAGGCGAACCAAAGTCCACCTGGTAAAACAATTTCAACTAATCCAAAGTGTTACCTGCATTCTGGTATAAAATTAATTATTGCATGGCTCAAGTGATCTCTGCACGCTATTGGGTTATAACTCTTTGATAATCTACCAGTTTCCTTGGAGACAGTTATCCTCTTCAATTTGCATAATAGTATGGCTGGATAAAATAATAACTACAGAACTGTCAAATGATCAAGGACACCGCACCATTAGTCAGAATATGTTGGTACTGTTGATACAGACACACTCCATTTTTCTATTTCAACAAAAAGCAATATATATTTGTGTTTTTACTTTTTTATATGACCATTAATAAAGGAGACATTTAAATGTTACATGGCCCAACCTCAACTCCTTTTACAACCCTACTGGGACCCTGAATTAATTACCACTCTCACATATCACCAATAACTCCCCCTGACCTGATGTTGGCAGATAAAAGGTGTTATACTGTATAACACATTATATAATACATCATGATTTAAAGTTTCAGAACAGATTTTAAGAGTCTAATAGGGTCACACAAGTTATCTATTTTTACATTCATGCTATACTGAATGGTCTTAATGGTAGGTTTCTCGGAGTAATCTGGGAAAATGAATAATTCTTTAGTTATCTTGCTTAGTAACAGCCTGAATACCAGTCTGGTTTTTGTTTATCATTATGACAAGGGAATAGCTAACTTTCAATTGCTATCTGATCAATACATTCTTTAACCCTTTAACCCTCAAAAAACTCCACAGTAATCAGTACTGTATCCTTGTATTAAATTGACAGAAACTGATGAAAGCGGCATAAGATGTTTGAAGATGCACAAAACAGTCATTTCTTCATGAAATTTCATGAATTTACCAGTCCCCATTGTATAAAGCATGTGAATGACATAGACTTACTGTTTGCCACTTTGCACACCTTTTCAGGTCTCTTAATTAACCTTACAGGTAAAACAAGTTAAGTTAAACAAGAAGGCCAGTTTAATTTGAAAAGAGGTAGTTTAATAAAGTAATGAGGGTTAAAGGGTTAAATACCAAACTGAACCATATGTCCTTACCCGTTCAGCTGTGCTCTTTAAGATTCCTGTAGAAGCCATGATCCCTACACACAAAAGTTTTACGGAATAAGGATATAATATGGTATCCTTGGTAATGAATCACATGCAGGATTTGAAGGTTAGCATCTTGTCATGACTTGCTACCTAGAGTAAATATTCTCCAATGTGTCTCTAACTCTCCATTTGCTGCATATATATCCAAGTATACTTGTGAAATTACCCACACTGACCTATCCAAACTGTCACTGAACAACACCCTAGTCCAAGTACATACTACTCATAACTCCTGGTTTTATCAGGTAATATTACGGATCAACACCGGTTCATAATTCAGTGACCTGGCCGGACAATATTCTTGGCTTGAATGTTGTCTTCTCCCAAGCTAACATCCACTTTCTACCTTGGCTCTGCAGGTTTGAACTTACTCAGCATTTCATACTGGTATGGCCAACCACATAATGGTCAATAGTCCAGCTGATATTTCACTGTATTATCAAGGTTAAATTGATTTCTAATATCTCAGGAGGGCCAGATTAAACACCAGTCAGTACTCGTGGGTAATTATCCTGCACGGGACCTGTGTGCCGTAATCAGAGAAACTGATAATGATCAACGCGACCAAAACAGGGACAAACTGAGCTGTATCCAAGAGCCTCTAGGCTCAGCTAACACACTCTGTCAATGGTAAATCCCACTGGCAATGAAACCCCCCACATGAGAGTCCTCAAGTACAGCCGCTCACGTATATAACCGTGCTGTTTAATCACACAAAGAATGTGTTTATGTATACCTTTAACAACACCCCACCATAAAAAGTCCTGCTATTTGTTATACATGGTGGTACCCCGCAAGGTTTCAAAAGGTTAATCTTCATCAGTTCCCTCACAGCCACAAATCCTCAACAGGTTCACTAAAATAATACTCAGGGGTCATAGGGCTTTTTCTTCTTTTCATCTGAACACAATAGTTCAAATTTGATCATGGCTCTCATGGAACAAATCCTATTAATTATCACCCTGAAGCCCACAAAGGTTATTTGTGGATTAATGGAAACAGTATGTCTTTTTACAAGCCCAGGTTGTGATTACTATTCATTTATGTTCGAAAACCTGAGTAAACATATCTTATGGGCAAATAATGCAAACAGTATGTTTTCTGGTGGGCTCAGGGAGTAATTTAACAAGAAATAAAATACTACCCACAGAAAATTAATTTTAATGGTATTTCTATCGAAAGAGATGATCACATTTATATTTTGTTATAAATCATGTAATTCTGAACAAGGTACAGTGGGCTTTAATCTGGTAAAACCTTTTTTGTCAAATGCCATTTGTGTAAAGGTCACAAGTTGAATTTCCTTCAAACAGTATTTAATATTACTGAGGAAGACCAGAACCCACTTTTGTTAAACCTCGAATGTACAAACTTCTTGGTCAGGTCCTCAGATATCCACACAACAAGGTTCAACTGTAATAATTGATTTCTATGCACTATGTGCCAATACAAGTAAATATCCACAGGCAATGAAAATAATAGCTTCCATTCTTGTGACCCCGTGTCAGAGCAGATATACTAACACTACACATATATGTAAGAAATATTACCATCATGTCTGAGACTGTGAACTAATACTTACATAAGAAAAAATCAACTTGGAAATGCCCTGATTTTTCTTGATCTGAATCTGATGTTCATGAAAAAGTCTGGGCAAAAAGTGTGATTAGTAAAATGCTGTGTTTTTAAATAAGTATGCCACTTAATTGGTATAAATAAATTCACTATGTTACTTAAGGTAGACTAGAGATACATATATTCATATCAGTGACAATGTCATTGAACTCTGATACAAACAAACTTGTTCATTCACATATATATATATGAATAGTGATTAAATCCTAAACAAGTCAAATACATGTACTTACCACAGCACGTTGGAATCGCCGTCCTTTTAACTTCTGTTTATGACCGAGGTTTGTACAATTCATGGTGATCTACTGTACTACCTCTGTTGCTGTGGATACATATCGAAAGGCCTGATTCTATAGCACTACATTACCACAGAAACCAAAATATCTATAACAAAACTGACATCCTCCGTTACCCATAACCCTACGATATATGTTCATGATCATTCCATTCAGACAAAGTAAACTGGTCCACTATGTGATGGATGATTAAAGTCCATGACTTTTGGTTGTCAACAAATATTACCATCTGGAATTCAACTTTACATTACTGTGCAAGTCAGAGAAAAACAACACTGTGTGTTCCCTCATATGTCCAACATTATATGATTATAACATCCACTGTGGAAATGTGAATGACCGATTGGAACATTGGCCTTGTGGGTAAATTTAGCCTTGAGTGGTTAGTGACCTTATCATACAGCTATCAGAGACAGGGGGAGAGTCCTCTTTCATCTTACATTACCCTCTATTGTCATCTCAAGTAGCCACTCGCAGGTACTCATCATCTGCACTATATGATGCCACATACTGCCACCAGAGGGCAGTAAAGATGCCATACATTTCTGCTTCAAGAATCTACCAGTTTCTGAATGCAGCTGTTCATTTTACAATTATATCAATAGGTTTTTATTTTACATGGACATGCATCTTCCATCTGTGAGTGTAAACTTCAGTGACCTGAGGTTAGGGAACATTTCTTGGCAAGGAACTACCATACAGAGGCAGGGAAAGGAAAATAAGCAAAGCTCATCAAACCAATACATCGGGTGTCACCGCTTAGCCAAACTCCTGATAAATGCATACAGCAAACTGTTCCAAACAGTCAGTCCCCTTGCCAAAAAAAAAAGACTTTTTTCAAACTTGTTCTTCCACCAATCTGCCTGATATGTCAACAGATGTTGCAACCATATTGTTCCAATTGTTATTAAGTCAAGAAGATCCACCTGTCAGAAAATTCAACCAGCCCAGTGTCTGCACTGAAACACCTGGTTGAAATGTACACCTGTTGCACTGACACACCTGGTAGAAATGTACACCTGGCCACCTGCAGCATGAACACCTGGTAGAAATGAATATCTGGCCACTGGATCATCATTCAATGCCATTTACTGTGCTGGAGACTTGGAAATCCATGCATTTCCAGGACTTTTTTGGCAAGTCTGTAAGATATCTATACAAGCAAGGTCCCTGGTTTGTGATATCATAAAATAAAACTTAATAAAAGCTGACTTAAATATGACCTTTGCTCCTTGCTTTGATGCACTGCAGACAGACTGTCCTCCCTACAGTACAGTGCCTGTCTAAAACCAGAGTAATAGGCAATATGTTAAAGTCGCTCTCTGCATAAACCAGACTGGTCTTTCATACAAAAGCTAGACGTCTCCTATTACTGATGTCTTGTCCTACAGTGGAAGCAGCAGTGATTAATATCAGAAATACAGGTGTGTCAACAGTCCTGTCTGTGGCTGCATATATTTATTATTGTTGAACATTCCTCCAATGTAGCCAGACCAGCACCTCTGTACTGGTAATGTAAATACTGAGGTGGCTCAACATGAAAAAGACGGATGTACATGTATTAATCTGTTCCCTCAAAAGTTATCCTGCAAATGTTTTTAAATCAAGTGTAACAGTCAGTGATAACCAACAGTATTCACACCTGAGAAGGTAAAAATCCATTCAGTAACTTCAATGACAACAACTGCATTTCTAATGAATTCATGAATGATTTTGGTGATAAACAGAGGAACAAACTTTAGTCATAAAAAATATACCTTTAATGAAAAGTTAAATATATAGCTACAGCACAGACCACCTGTTATTTGCCTGGCTAATTTTTCTGTTGCCACAAGAGTGTCCTTGAAGGTTACACAGGCAGACAGATATTTTAAGAAGGATCTTCAAATAACAAATGGAATTTATAAAGGAAAAGTGACCCACAGGTTAGGGTGCTTAGCTGAAGAACCCAACTTGTGACAATACTATTGACATCAACTGAGACCTTAAGACAATATAAAAGAAGTTTTCCTTTCAATATTAATGATGACTTGATTGACATTACTGTGCTAAAACATTGAAAAACTAGATGTGTCGGAACGACACAAATGCCCCCGCCTGGGGCAAATTAGAAACATTTGTTAAATTTTGTAAAATATTTTAAGTTCAGGAGGTGTCGTATGGTCAAAAGTAGGTGCACGGGGATGAAACGCAAACTTGATCTGTAACTGGTCATTATCTGCCCACACACCAAAAATCAGGCCCGTATCTGCAGTCATTGCAAAAAAAATCCGTACATGTGCACTTGTCATGAAAATTTATACTTTTTATAAAAATTTTCTATGTTAGGGCACTGTCAAACGGTCAAAAGTAGGTCAACTGGGACAAAACATGAACTCGATCTGTAACTGGTCATTATCTGCCTACACACCAAAAAATCAGGCCAATATCTGTGAGCATTGTGAAAAAAAATCTGTACATGTGTATTTGTCATGAAAATTTATATTTTTCATGAAATTTTCTATGTTCAGGAGCTGTAAAACGGTCAAAAGAAGGTCAACAGGTATGAAACGCGATCTCAATCTGTACAACTGTTTGATTTCGGAAGGACGAACATGAGTAAAACTATATGCCCCGGCCACTTTGTGGAATATCTGTTTTACTGTACCAGGCTTTTCCAATTTAATGATCCAATGTATACTGGTAAATATATAACTGCTCAGCTGTTACTTCATAGGTAATTTTTCAGTATCAAGATTACCAAAAATTTGCACACCACTGAAACAAAGCAGGTCTCCTCTGATGGAGGGGAACTAAAAGTATTTGTAAGATTGTAACAAACAAAAAAAATAAAAAACCCTTATAAAACTTATACTTTTAAATTCTGATCGGCAGTTTTCTCAAAGAATTTATTCTTGTTACACACACACTATATATATCTTGTAAAATTTCTAGACATCTTTATCATATAACACATTATATTTCACCTTTGTGGAAGACCAATCAAACCACAGTGGTTGATGTAACGTGACTTACTTCAGCTGGAGTTAGGAGCTTCTGTTGGGAGTCCTGTTTGTCCAGTAACATGTCAGGATTAGACTCATATTTCGGCAAACATTTTCTGATATACCGAGTAAATAAATCCTCATGTCCAGAGTCACCACTCCCCATTCTGTGACTACCACTAGCTGTATCAGCTTTACATCCAGACGTGTTAGCACGGGCTTCTTGATTCATTATGAATCTCTATGTTTAAGTTACAAACCACTGTATACAGTATATACCAGTACTCTGATATAAAGTATATCCAATTATATGCTGTTGGTGGTAAAATGATCATAGAAACACTACAGGTTGTAACATGGAACTATGTGAAGGATGTCTTGTAGGAGTCCAATCACTGATTTCCCGGAGAGCAATAAATGTTTTTGCTACCTCTGGATACGAAATATTCTGGTTGCTAAGGATATAACCCCATACAGGTGGTGGCAAACTGTAATGATGTTGAATAATCAGCACGCAACTGCCTGACTTTGAGAACAATACTGGTGGACCACTCCATCAGTGATCAGTACGCCAGGTACTGACACACCTGACAGGTGTATAATGTTGTGCATGGAACATTACATAAATGAACATCCAGTTTGTGTCTGCCTGGAGCTAGCCAGCACTGGCATACCATAAGCTGGTACAGTAGGTAAGGTATTCAAGGCAAACTGTTCAAACCCGAGAAGCGGTCGTCAAAGAGAGATATTATACAGGAAGAGATTTACTCAGACGTTTTAATAAATTTTATGATTCCTGAATATTTTTCTTTCTGAATGAAAGTTTAGCTGCAGGATGCTGAATGAAAACCTATCTCTGGAAAAACACAGGAAAGGTGTTAGATCTCACATAAATATCTATTATACATATTTATCTTATAAAGTACTGACTATAAGCTCTGCTCATGTGAGGTAGAATATTAGTGTTCACATTGAGAACCATGTGTCACTTGCAGGAACAGTTTATACCATTTATTACTAAGGGATGCCACTTGCAAGAATTTATCTGCTTATCTGCCACGGTTGGCTAATAATATTCCATTAAATGCTGATACTTGTATGACAAGAAGTCTAAATTATGTTTCAATAACTATGTTAATTTCTCAATGGATATTTTTTTTCCAATTTAGCAGTAACTTGGGAAGTTGCATCTTATTGATACAAATAGTGATGAAGTGCAAAGTAAGGCCACATGTTTTAAACACATTTGGAATTTTTTTAATACATGGCCCATTGCCTTTTGATGGCACTGTCTGAAAGTAATTAAATAAAAGAACTATACATCATTATAAGCTATGCTGCCCCTACCTTTGAGCTATCTCAATGATGTAAAGTTCTACACTTTCTGAAAATACTATCAGCTTACAAGCAACACAAAAGGAATCAGTTCAACCTACCTGCTTTGTCTCTATGGTGTCCTTGCTGAGCGCTAAAGCCCTCCACTTGACAAATGATTTGATTGTGTTCATCTTTATGGTTTGTGTAATGACACTTCTGTTCAAGATGAAAACATGAAATATGTACCCCTGTTAATCCATGGGCAGTATCAGCAGATGATATCTGTGATAATTCAGTGTTTGTCAGATATCATGCCACTTCCTCAAAAGTTCAAAAGATGCTTCTAGCTGGGTCTGACCTACATTTGGCCACTCATCACTTTATGTGTTATGATTCTCTGAGCATATCCTTAAAAATTACAATGCTCAAACTGCTCTCTTGTACCCTGTTCATAACGAAGTGAACAACAGCACTCCAGTTACACTAGAAACGTCAAGAGCATACACAATTCAACGTTGCCAAGATCCTTTTCAAACCAAACTAACTTGAAATTTTAAACAAACTCCCAAGTTTCCCCGAGTGATGAGACCGGCGTTTCACTTGTGTGTATGTTTAACAGAGCACGAGACATGTAGATTATATATACAGAGCTCTTATGGTGTCCACTTTCAAGGAATCGAGGATTAACAGACTTTCAGACTGTAAATGTTTCAGTGTACTTTACCTTGTATAATGAATAAATGATGTGGATCTGAGTATGTTAGTCATACCAAAATGCTAGGTTCTCTCCTTCTTAACCTGTTACCTCTGGTACCTTTCCTGAGTGTACTGAATAAATCATTATTGTTTAAAGTTATTGTTAGCCTGTAGTATTTAAGCATCAATATGGCTTGAAATGCATTATTTAGGGAACATTTAACTGTGAAGGGATGATAAAACTCACATTAATTTATAAAAAGTTTATCAGTTACTATGCTACAATTGTATCATCAATATATCTTTAGTAAAAGCATTTTGTTGAGGTAAAATGTACAATGAAATACTGGCTCCTGAAGAATATTTGCTTTTGCACTAGTATCAGTAAACTTGCAGCATACTATGTGCAAAGGTAGCTCAGTGCAATCACTAGTGCATGATATAACAACAATATCAGTACTGTGGTTGCCTTTTTGTGTACGAGGGTTTCAATTTTGTAATAATATTTTCATGAAAGGGATATTGTTATGAAAATAAATTTTCATGATATATAAGATGCCCTATTGTCCAAAAAAACAAATGATTGGTATTATCAATAGTAAAACATCATGAACTTTTATGTTACCCATTAATGAAAAGTTGCTAGAATAAAGGATATCAAACCTTGTAAAGTATCTGCCAATACTGAACAATGATTACCAGTCATTAGTGGTTCAATGTCTCATTGGGTCCCTGTCCAATTACTAAGATTCTGCACGTATTATTCAATCAAATCAATTCATATATTAATGGATATGTTGACATCACAAATATGGAACCATCACAAGTACTTAAAAGACAAGCTGGCAAAATATCACCCTTGCAAATATAAAACCAACTACTACATACTGCCAAATTCTTTATGACTGTGTTTGGCAGTAGTATCATAGTCCATGATTTATCTCCCTCCTTCTTTTTAGATACCAATGGATAGTTTCCTGTATTTGCACAGATGGTGCTGGTAATCAACTGAGGTATAACAACAAACTTATACGACTGACACCATTGTAAACCATCAATGTCATTGTAACCTACAATTTTATAAGCAATACCTCCTTTAACTACCTTCATTTTCTGCATTCTTTCAATTTTAAAATTAATTCTAATGCTTGAACAAATCTCAACATTTTTAAAGTGAAAACCCTTCACCAATTAGGAAACTGCAAAAACAATATGCCAAGGACTTAACCATAGCCTCTATTAGACCATAAACATTACACAAATTAAGAAATTAATGACCAAGACTTTCTATCAATAAACCATCCCCGTTTCTTTAATTTTATATGTTCTTTTTTATTGAAACTTAAAAATGAGATTATTATTAGTCTATGATCTATTAATCAGATCTACCATCTCACAAGTCATGCCTATAAATAGAACTATGATGCTCAATGGAATAATAATCACTTCATAAATGCTATTTCATTCAGGACAGGGTAAACAGGCTGTATATTCAAACATATTAAACATGGCTGCTCAAGTGTGCATAAAAGATTACACTCCTGTCAGGCAGGCCTCGCCCTTTTGATTGTTTAACACCAGAGAGGAGGTCACGGAACAATGTATGTGGTGCTCTGGTACACTGTACAGTTACTGTATTTGTTTACCTGGTTGCCATGGCGGCACTGTCAATCACCACCCTGACTAAGTTCCACAGACACTGATGTAGTTAGGGCTCATGATCAGTTGTGTACGGCATGTGCAAAAGTCTAGTTTCTTGTTTCTATCTTAAAATAGCATGCATGACATACTTTATATATCCTTTTAAGACAACCTGTAATATTTCCCTATTACCCAGTGGTGGCCACTTGGTAAAATATTCAGAATAAATAATGTTAAAAACATTTGATTTCATAATTAATGCATTACAGTAAAATATAGTAAATAACAGTAAAACATATATATAAATTATTAATTAAAAAAAACTTTCATATAAAAAATGTCTTAAGCTCTTGCATTGTAACATCAGAAAATTTATGTAGTGATAAAAGTGTGGTAGTATACTGTTGGTGCTTCTGGTTTCATTAAATTAAGACCTGAGCATTTGTTAAGTTTAAGACCAGGAATTGAAGAATCCTACATAAGCACAGAGATCACAGGATATTGGTCCTACTTACTAAATGTTTACAAATACATCTGGAAATATGGTGGTTGCCTTTTTTGTTCGCAAGGGTTTCACATTTGTGATATTTGCAAAGAGGAATTTATCGCAAAAAAAAAACTTTGTGAATAAGAGGTTGTATTGTCAAAGGCATGCCAAAAGGGAAAAAACTGATATATTAAATAACTTTAATTCTGTATGTTACCCATAAATCAAAGATATCTACTTGAAGTGATATCATAATGTTTAAATTACCTTCAAATGATGATAAAAAAATATCTACCTGTTAGATGTTCACTTTGATCCCTATCCAATGTTTTTTACAATTTTTCACACATATTAATCGACATAATTAATTCATAAAAGAATGGACATACTCTGTGTAAATTATAATATGATGATATAATGAAAATTGTACCCTTATGAAACAATGAAAATTGAAAATTGTGAAATTTAACCTTGCAAATCTGATGCCAACCACAGTATAATATGATTTCAAGAGCCTCTATAAGTTCTGGTGCTATTTTTGGCAACCTTACAAATTTGCAGGTGAATTGTGCACAAGAAAGATTTATATATGTATTCATATGAGGAGCTGGATTAACCTATGTGTAAGTAATAGCAGATCTGTTGAGATATACCAATGGACTTGAAAATTTGTCCTTAATAGCATTCAAATGTGTGAATGAAAACATGTATAGTCTCCAGATGGGGAAAACTTCTCTTTATTTAATATTTATGACCATGATATACTCGGCTTTGTGAATGACAGCTGTGCGACAGATTGATGCTGAATCTTTCTATAATATTGTTAAGCCTCAAGGAATATTAATAATACATCCTAATAATTAAATTGATTCACTGCACAATAACCCCTTTCAGTAATGCCATTTAAGGTATTCACTTGTTCAAAGTCCACTTTTAAACACTATTCCATTACATTAATTATTTGGCTCATTAGGGTCTGTGCACTATGAAGGCAAATATCTCTTATCTAAACCAGGTATACTTACAAATTTTATAAACAATATAAATTTGCATGTATTACAAAACACATTTATTAAATAAATATGTTTTGTAAAATATACACATTTATATATGTGGGCATCATTTATGGTCAATACACTGAAATAAATTATTATAAATACTACTGTTGTTTTATTAGGTAATAATTATTATTATTATTATTAGCAATACTGAACTGATCTTTCAAAAATTATTATCCTGTCATAATATATAACTAGACCTTAAAGTGTTATATTATATTTTCATTCAATGATGGATCCTTGGACAATGAATTTCTCCCACTGCAATATTGTTAGTTTAATATTCCCACCATGATAATTATATAATACTTAATGACAATATTTTCCCTAAATTACAATATGGCACCCTTAAAATTGCAATACACAGCTTTAAACAATATTTGCTTACCAAACAGTTTTAAGTTACATGCTCCAAGCATACCTGATCTTTTTCATGCATTACTGCAAGGACCATAAAATAAAACATATTTCTCTAATCATAGACTGACAGGGTCTCCACAGGCGATTTAAGAAATTTAAAATGATGAGTTTCCAATTATACCATTTACCATAATGACCATTAAAGAATAGTCATCTTCTGTAAAGAATTCTGGATAATAATAAATAATTGTACCACAGAAATTCTCTAAAATAAATCATTAACCAAAATAATATTCCCCTACCTTTTGTAGCAGGCTGGCCATTGCAGAAATCCTAAATGGTCCTCATGTTCACAGAGAGAATCGTTAAATATCCAAACATAGCAGGTATATTGTATATGTAATAAAAGGTCCAAGCACCACATGTGGTGGAATACCGCAAGGTGCTATAAACAGGGCTGACAGGAGTCCACCTAACCTCAAAGATGCTGGTATATATTGAACAAGATGGTGATTTATTTGAATAAGTTATGCACAGGTTTGTTTGCTGTATGTGGTTTCCTTGTCGACTTGCAGCTTGTCACTGATAGAAAACAAATAATATACGCAGCTCTTGTGTGACAAAGACACTTGTTTTATCGAAGCTTAGATTGATCTGTGTTAGTTTCCTAGTAACAGCACTCCGCTGCAACACATCCATTATCGCAAACCTTGCAGACACACTGATCAATTTATTTTAACCGTATCAAGATGGTTTATGCTGTGCACAAAAAAAACACTGGCTCAATAGAGGCAGCAACTGACTGAATGGTGCAGCAGATCAAAGCCGAGAGATGAATAAGAATGGTTTAACAGTATTCATGAGGTAATGTTTTACTGATGGTGGCTGCTGTGTAGATATGAATGGTCGGTTAGGTCTGATCATGCCAGGCTGAAAATGCTGGCAGTTGACAATGGAAACTGGACAGAGCCTGTCTGGCAGAATTAAGGTTAGACAAATGAAAGTTAAATGAAAATTAATCAATGCTGTGAGCCACATAACTGTGTTAAGATTATACAATATCAACTGAAATATTCAAGGGTAATATTTTTTTTAATAACATGAAAAAAAGCTGAAATTTTAAAAAGAATCATATACCTACAAATATGACATCAGGTTGTGAAAACTGTGCATGCACATATGCACTTCTGCATGTACATTTTCTTTTTGCAGGTGGATATCGTACCAAGGGTTCAATTTATACACGTAATATAAACCATTAAAAATTGTTGGTGCAATATCCTTATTTTTTTACCATTCATAAACATTACAATCATGAATTAGAATTTCAAATCTTTGAGCAACAGAAACTCCTTGTCAAGCAAATTTTCTCTCTAGTATTACAAGGTGCATGTTGAAATCTTCAGGTGCATGGAGGTTTTGTTTCAAGGGTGCACCTGGAGCAGGTAAATTTTTTAGCCTAATTCTTACCCTGTGATATTATATGTATATATATATATATATACTGTGGTTGCCTTTTTATTCACAATGGTTCTAATTTCGCGATATTCGCAAATGTGAAATATTAAACCCTCAGGACTAAGATGCCCATTGACTATGATGACCTCTGACAACTACCTCATCCGCAACCTAATTTGTGCCTGTAAAGAGCCGTACACACAGACTCTGGTACATATATATCGACTGTGATAACAAGTCCTGATTTAATGACTGAACCAGAAATTAGTTAGTTATTGCAGGATCTTTTTCTTAACTTTAAACCAATACAGATCCTGCCATACTTGATTTTACAGGTTCTGGTGCGATCGTGAAAAATAAACTCTAGCAAAACTTTCAAAATGAAGAAATCATGAAATTTCAGCCTTGCAAATATAAAGCCAACCACAGTATATATATTAATATGGGTTAATCAGCTTAATAATAATGCAAAATAATTAATAGTTTAGTAATCAGGTCCTTCTTTTGGTAAAACAAAAACTACCATATACACAATGGTCCTAAATTGACCAATGATAAAATGACCCACCAGCAGCCTGGCTGAGGGACTTGTACTGGACACCGACATCACTGCAGCTTTGTGGAAACAGAATTCATCATGGCAGCACTCAGCTTGGAGGTCTGGCAGCAATCATGGAATTTTATATTGCTAAGACCTAACACATAATGTCTTTCTACTTAATGTATATCCAGACTTGACTAGTGATGCTGTGTTTCACAGTCAGTAGCAGACCTCCTAAGTTAGAAAAAAGACCAGATATACATGTATGCTGCTTGGCTGTCCTTTTAATGGCTGAAACTATTTGCCTAATGCTACACACCTGTCATAATATAACAGCTCCAACTACCAACATACTGTCTTTTCTTTTTCACTGAAGCATGTTTTTTTAAACAATTACACCCTAAATCAGCCGAGTCTTTCTGTCTTTTTACTTTACACAAAGTCTACACACAGAAAGTAATCAACCTTAATCTCACATTTAAACTGACTGACATGTGCCATTCACACAAGAAGTTTTTTTACAATGAACCAGTTTTCCTGGCCTAAGGGTAGACAGAGCACAGGACAGGTAGATTTCAAGTTCAAAATTAAGCTGAGGAATGGCAAGATTTTCACAGTCAGAACCCACCCAGGGCAAACCCTCTGCAGACAAAATGGGAAGGCTGTGCAAATGGCTGTGTATCACTCACAAATGAATGTGTCTTTGGGGTGGTTCCTCCCACACTAGGGATGATTAATTACACACCAAGGACTTATAGGTGCTGTAGCTTCTTGGTCTGGTTAACACTAGGATATAAATGAGAAGAATTGTGTGCTACTGCCCTGCAGTCCTAAATTGTAATGGAATGCTGCAGATCATGTTTGAAAATAGTTATGTTAAGCCAGCATTAATAAAAAGAGATGTGTAGGTCATGGCGTTTAGCTGAAATTGATTATGAGAACATTTGTATAAAATCAAACCATATGGAAATGTCCAAAATGAGACAACAGTTAAGTACCAGTACCTCAACTAAGTGCCTCTAATATGCATGTAAAAAAAAACACTGCTTAAGTATGAAAATTATAAAATAAAGTAGAAAGGGGAGAGAAGTTGATCAAAGTTTAATAATAGACATTTAATTTATTAACTGATATAACAGGGTGTTCAAAACAATTAAATGTACCATGTTCAATTAGAATAAACTATATTTGATAAGAATGTTAAAAACAAGCCAATCAGATACCAGTGTACACTGCACTCTGTTTGGATTCTACACCCGAGCCTACTTGTCAATCAGGCCAGAGCTTATCCTGTTTTCCATAGTCTGAAGCGACTTAGGAGTTAAACATCTCTCGATTGGGACGCTAGTCCATCGCAGGTTACCTTCCCAGTATATTTACTGGTACCCATTTCTACTGCTGGGCAGTGGCACACTTGCGGTTGGGACCTTGCCAAAGTGTCTTTGCACTGCGGGGGTCAGACTGGGATTCAAACTCACAACCTCTCAATCATGAGCCCTGTACCTTAACCATTACACCACCCCCAACTGTGTATTTAATAAAAATAGTGGCCTGAATTAATTTAATTATATCAGAAGAAAAAATGAAAATGAGTGTATTTTGTTTACTAATAATTATTCTTTTTATTAAATCCTGGACTTTTCTCTATAATTATTATGATGCAAGTGTGTTTAAACATATAATTACTTCCATATGTTATAGAGAAAATATCAGATATACACAGGACAAACTCCTTTCCAGTGGAATCATTGATCCTACTAGGACAAAGTCAGATCTGACTTTGATCACAGCTAAAAATAAAATTCCCATAATGTATTAACAAGTTTCATTGTACAGAGTGTGCATGTTTGTGCTGGGGTATAATTACTATGGTCTCCTCAGTTCAGCCTCATGAGACTTATCATGTTCTTATAAATCTTTAAACAAGGTCTGTAGATAACATACTGCTCTTCATTTTTAAGTATACAAAATTATATCCACCTATATAATGAATATAATGATTGCTTGGCTCACAAGACCTAGCATATGGAAAAGAGGCAATGGTTTGATATTTTTCTATATCACTGTTTATAAAATGTAAGTGCAATAGCAACTGTAATTAGGCATTAAATTTATAATGCATTTTTAAATTTCATTTGGAAAAAAACACAAGGTGACTGAATGGCCCTGTTTAGTCATGATTCTGGCAGAGAGTTTTTGTTTCAGTAAAAAGATCTCATCTCAGTGTAAGACCATTGCCAACCAACAAGAAAAGTTTGCCTAGCTCAGTGCTGCCATCTGTGCCTGATACAAGAACTAAACTGAAGCAATCTTCTTCTGTGCAATCCCGGACTCAGTGCTGCCATCTGTGCCTGATACAAGAACTAAACTGAAGCAATCTTCTTCTGTGCAAGCCCTAAGTGCTCAGTGCTGCCATCTACACATCACATAGGGTATTATTTCAAATGTCTTTCCTCTCCATAGATAGTTCTATAATTATTTAAAATGGTTAATAATGATGGGAAAACAGATTTCTTCCCAGGAGGAATGAGGAATCTTTGGAGAGCGTTACCTTACATGAAGAACAGCACTTTCACTTATCCAATTAACCAAGTTAATTAGTGTGCTATTTTAAAAGCTGAAGTGGGAAATTATAGTGACAGTAAATGGTTTTCTTTGAACTAAATTTGTTTTTTTATTATAAACCAAGTTTCAAAATAAATGAATTGGTTACATAAGAAGACATCCCCCCCCCCCCCCCAAAAAAAACAAGCTGCTTTAATATTTTAGTTAATTTACTATTTTTCTGTATTGGATTGTATGGGAATTTGTTAAAGAATGACAAATAAAAAATTCCATCAAGGAACAAAAAAAAAAATACATATTTGCAATATTTTACAGTTCCTTGTTCATTTTTATATTTGCTACAATCTCATGAAGTATGGGAAACCCCATTTTTTTCCCCCAGAATGTTATTTCAAAATTTCAATATACCTAGGGAAAGAGAAATAATCAACACTCCAAGTCTAGTATTAGGATGGCAGAGAACCAAAATTTTATCCATGGAGAAATTTTTATTAGCATCAGGAAGAATAGGAATTATTTCAACTTTTTTTGTTTAGAGAACCACGTTTTATTTTTTAATAATTTATTTCCCAATTGTCTGGGAAGATTTGGAATTCTCATTACTGGTAGTCCCTGAAGATTCTGGAGTTCCTCAAATTCTCATTTTTCATCAGGACAAAATATTTGTAAGACTGTAGTGACTTTATTGAGATTTTTGTCTGACATCTGCTCAGTTCTGTCCACCTGCTGACATACTAACTGCAGCACACTGTTTAATCTGGGACACATGTAAGGTTTTAAAATTATTATAAATTCAAGTATTCCACTGTCACTGTATTTTTTAACTCATGAATATATATACATAAATGTTTAAAGTTTAACTGCCAACTGAAGAAATGAAATAATTAACCAGCTGTAGTGTAAGTTTTCAGATTTGTCTGTTGCAGATATTTTTCTGCCTTTCTGAGAGATTTACATCAACTTTGCCTTGATTTAAAATTTGATTTTCCTGTAGCTTTTTAAAGAACATCTAAGTGGTTAAGTTATTTGACAAGGGAGAGGAGGACCCCCTGTTCATACTCAGCTGAAGCCAGATCAAAGGCAAAGTGAGGAAGCTTCAGAAAACTGTAAAGACTCATGGTGTCTTAATGACAGTAAATGACCTCTGGATTGTTTTAATCCCTGTGCATATTAAACCTAAAATTAAAAATGAAATCATATCACTTCGCTTATAATTTATGTACCGTACCCAAATCCTAATTTTATAGACCATGCCACTGCCAGATCATTGACCTATCTATAAAAAAAGTTAATTGTAACAAATTAAAAAAAAAAAAAAAAAGACTATACAAGAAAAAATATTTGTATAAATTCTTGCATTCATTTTATATACTGTCCTTATAGAAACAAATAAATTTAAGCTACTGTTAGTCATATCTGAAATATGTCATCTATTATAACCATCTCTAATGTACTTGGTCCTCGTTGTTGTCTGGTCACAAGAAAGGAAATCTCTTATTTTATGCTTTTACCAAGGTTCATTAACTGGAGGATGATTGTTGTTGGTGTTGGAATATTGAGTCACCACTGTATATATAAAACAGCTCTCCAAACCTACCTTAGACTACTAAGAACCATTAAATTACACAAACACTAAACTTGAGGTTTCAATCCACACTTTCAAAGACTCCTATATGAACCTGATACCCCGAGGTATTTGACGTGGGGATCAGCATGTGAAAGGTTTCCTGAGGAACGATACACACTTGTACTGCTAAGTTCAACAGAATGTTTGACATGTGAGGCTTCAGAGACCTGTATGGGTGGAACCATACAGTACTGAATACACAAACACAGAGGGGTGTATTTGATTATGCTTACTAGACTTACATATATCCTCTGTATTGTGTACACAGGCTGCTGTATTGAGCAAACAGGCTGCTGAATCCCATAGACCAAAGCAGCATGTGGGATCAGGGTTATGTAGAGCGAACCTCTGTGCAAAAATCAGAGAAGGTAATCTGAATCAAAGCCTCACCTTATTTCATGTTTAAATACATAAATGACAGAACTCAAGCTTGGAGTTGCCCAGGTTTTTATTACTGCAGATATACTTCAAATTATAAACATGTGCAAGAACAAATGAGTAACACCATTATATTATACTTACTATTCAACAAATCACGTACGACAGTCACAGACTATCTTCACATATAGTTTCCAGGGTGTGTTAGGGATAAATTAACCCTTGATAAGAAATGATAATAAACTTAAGCTAGATTTGAAAGTCCTGTACGAAGCGCATGCAAAATACCAACTGACGTGACGTGAGAGGAAACTTCAGAAACCGGCTAGTGCTCATGTAACATAGTCAAGCCTTACAGAACAGAGACAGCTGCACAGGAGAGCCCTCACTCATGATTTAAACCACAACATTTATTATCCAAATAAACTTGAAGGAAAATAAGCCCCTTGTTCTAATATTCGTTGGACCATGGTTAATTTCATATCAAATTCATGGTTTTCAGGGTTCATATTTGACCCAGGTTACAGTAAAACCTATTTTATGCAACCAAGTGGGTAAAAATCTGGGTTAAAAGTACCTTACCTAGGTTTAACCCTATTTTACCTAGCATTTTGCTCAGTTTATTACCCATGCTTTCCCCCAGGTTTATTTGCTTTTATCAAGTAGGACCAGAGCATAGTTTCTTTCTGATTGGTCAGCAGAGGTTATACAGTATACACACATTTTTAAATACTGGAAGCAACCTGAGTTTCTCTGACCACATCAACACTGTCTATGAAACCATTTACCCTCACACTTTAAAAGGTTCTTATGACAACCGTGTGACAGATGTATGAGCTTGTCTACCTGCAGGCTGTCAGTAAACATAGTACATGTGCCCATGTTGATCAACATGTGACCAAAGATTCCACATTTGTTGAAGATAAAAGGTCACTGGTTTTTGGTGACAGTATATGAAACGATGCAATGATTTGTTAAATACAAATCTGTAGACCATCTGATCTGCCACAAGATTTCCTTCCTGGACATGATTGGATTTTGACCAGCAGCCATTAAGAGCATGTAGGTGTAGGAACTTTCCTATTTATTTTGTTAATTTTAAAAAAGGTTCAAGGGATTACCTTCTTTTATAGGTTGAAATATCAGAATGGGCAAGGTTTATCTTATGAAATGATAATTTTACATTCAGGCTAAAATCAAATGTGCCCATAATACTTTATTTCTAAATTGGGCGAAGAAGGCCAAGATACATACATACATAAATACATACATTTATATATATTTATATAAAATTTTACTATACATTATAAAGCTAATAGCAGATAAGAAAAGGGGAAATATTGAAACTGAAGTACCTCTCCGACTTTATTTTTGCTGAGTTACTCATTCTACTGTTTATTTTTGCTGACTTACCCATTCTACTGTTTATTTTTGCTGAGTTACTCATTCTACTGTTTATTTTTAATGAGTTACTCATTCTACTGTTTATTTTTGCTGAGTTACTCATTCTACTGTTTATTTTTAATGAGTTACTCATTCTACTGTTTATTTTTAATGAGTTACTCATTCTACTGTTTATTTTTGCTGACTTACTCATTCTACTGTTTATTTTTGCTGACTTACTCATTCTACTGTTTATTTTTGCTGAGTTACTCATTCTACTGTTTATTTTTGCTGAGTTACTCATTCTACTGTTTATTTTTGCTGAGTTATTCATTCTACTGTTTATTTTTGCTGACTTACTCATTCTACTGTTTATTTTTGCTGAGTTACTCATTCTACTGTTTATTTTTGCTGAGTTACTCATTCTACTGTTTATTTTTGTTGAGTTACTCATTCTACTGTTTATTTTTGCTGACTTACTCATTCTACTGTTTATTTTTGCTGACTTACTCATTCTACTGTTTATTTTTGCTGACTTACTCATTCTACTGTTTATTTTTGCTGACTTACTCATTCTACTGTTTATTTTTGCTGACTTACTCATTCTACTGTTTATTTGTGCTGAGTTACTCATTCTACAGTTTATTTGTGCTGAGTTACTCATTCTACTGTTTATTTTTGCTGACTTACTCATTCTACTGTTTATTTTTGCTGACTTACTCATTCTACTGTTTATTTTTGCTGACTTATTCATTCTACTGTTTATTTTTGCTGACTTACTCATTCTACTGTTTATTTTTGCTGACTTACTCATTCTACTGTTTATTTTGCTGAGTTACTCATTCTACTGTTTATTTTTGCTGACTTACTCATTCTATTGTTTATTTTTGCTGACTTACTCATTCTACTGTTTATTTTTGCCGAGTTACTCATTCTACTGTTTATTTTTGCTGAGTTACTCATTCTACTGTTTATTTTTGCTGAGTTACTCATTCTACTGTTTATTTTTGCTGACTTACTCATTCTACTGTTTATTTGTGCTGAGTTACTCATTCTACAGTTTATTTTTGCTGAGTTACTCATTCTACTGTTTATTTTTGCTGACTTACTCATTCTACTGTTTATTTTTGCTGACTTACTCATTCTACTGTTTATTTTTGCTGAGTTACTCATTCTACTGTTTATTTTTGCTGAGTTACTCGTTCTACTGTTTATTTTTGCTGACTTACTCATTCTACTGTTTATTTTTGCTGAGTTACTCATTCTACTGTTTATTTTTGCTGAGTTACTCATTCTACTGTTTATTTTTGCTGACATAAAATCAATCACCAGGAATACTGATCAGCAGGTCAAAACCTGACAAACCCCTTCAAAGAATGTTTGATGATTAGTGACAGCACATACTAATGACAGGAATCAATATTGTAGATGTGATGAGACAAACATTTTGACTGGAAAAAAAAACATGTTAAACCTGTGTTGTCAGCTACTGCAAAATGAATGATTCACTTGAATAAAACAAGGTTATTTTTTATACTGAATGACCTTTAAAACAATGGACCCTGTGAAGCCAAGGGGCGTAGCACATTGGTATTTATTCTCATTGTGGTCTGTTAAAGATTTTTCCTGCGTCCTAATCTGGAAGAAATGAATAAACTGACATTTTGTAAGTGTTTTTGTATGTGTGGTAAAGCTTAGCTTTGGTTTGCAAGGAACTCAGTTTGTAAATGGTCACTGATATATCATTTAAGATGTACCTGGAGCAAGATTATTTAGTAAGAACTTATAATTATATACACAATTTTCTGATTCCTTCCTTTTTGGAACTGATATACAAGTAATTTGTATATATACAAAACCACATCCAGCTGGATCTGACATATAGGCCCTAGAAATTTAATTGACAGGCCTATGATAAACACATATGTCGGATTTGTTCTCCCTGTAATATCTCATTATTCAGATATAACCAGACTGACATGGACTTTTTGGATGTATGAGCTAATTTTAATACATGCTCATGACTTCTGTGCAACAAGATAGTAACTGGCATGTGATCATGATCAGATTGTATCAACAGCAAGTATGTACTTTGTTCTTCCAAGGACAAGAGACAAAAAGTGATAAAACAAAGGATCTGAAAATGTATAAAATGAATGATTCAACCAGGTCCTTATCACATATAATGGATATGATCATACAAAACCATCACAAAACTCCTGAACATTGTAATAAACTCTACACAAGGGGCAGAAAATAAGCCAAATGTTATGTGACCAAAAAATTATCACAAACAATTTGTCTGAACAATGGTTCAGTGTGGTGCCATTTAACTGGTGGGTTTTATAATAATTAAGGTTAAAGTTCCACTGTGGTTACAACGGAGTCAAATGGCAACGAACATTCAATGTTGTTAAAGTATAGCTTCATAGCAGAGAAACTAAGTCTTACTGATAACACAAATGACCTGTGCCACCATAACTAAGGGCGAGCTCACAACCATTAAACACTACACTTGTGTGTCATAAAGTACCACCTTATCAGGCCTTTTTACCTTCTGCGCTGTAGATAGATGACTTGGTATCCAGGATACAGAGAAACAATAAAGCTGTGCTATAAACATTAAATACTGGCACCAATTCAAGTGAAGGCTAGGACTGTATTTAACTGCTGAATAAAGCAATTTTATTTTAATTACAGAGTCTCTCTGGTCATATAATAATAGCTGATTTATATTTAAAGTTACTTTGCATAACATCCAAGAGTGCAAGATCCATTCTATAACAGATTACCATTTTAACAGCAGTCGGATGCATCTTCTCCCTTGAATGAAATAATGTATGATGAGATATAATTATTTATTTCTTATTTAAAAAAATTTGATAAATATTATTGAAATTATAATATCAGTGTTGTCTATTTCACATGTGATTTTATATATTATCTTCTTATTCTTCTCCTTCCAATCATTTTACTCATATTAATCCATTTCTTTTTAACCAATTAAATCAAAATTGTATAATTTTAAAATGAGAATTTATATTTTCAAATAAAACCTTCATTCAGATAATATATTTTGAAATATGCTATTTTTTGGTAATGGAAAGTGAAAATACTGCTGTGTTTTCCATAAAAAAACAATATGTTTTGGGGGGGGGGGGGATATCCCTTGGGATTCAGTTTACAGTTAATACACATTTGACATTAAATATTTCTAATACATGTTGCAAGTACTGCAAGATCACAGACCATTTAAAAGCATATACACTGATTGAATAATTGTTGTTCAGTTCAAGAATTCCGCAGCCTGTTTTCCTCAAAAAATAAAATTTGATATATAACCTGTACAATCCTTTGAATGAACATTAACATTCCAGTGTGTATGCACATACACTATGAAACATGTGCACATGACCTTTATCAACTTAAACTCAGTTATAGTCTTTCATATATCTTTAAACATGACAGATCCAACTCAGTTAACCAAAATAATACATAACTTATAAGTTAATATGTTTGCAAGTGTACAGGAATTTCACGAACAACCAAAAGTGGAACGGTGCTCGCACAAACTTGACATGGGAGTTCAGATCAAGCACAGTGTTGTTCAGAAAGTTTTGTGAAATACAACAGTGGTTTAACAGGCACAATCTTAGGGTAGAGTTATCTGAAAGAAGTGACTTCTTACTTGTTTTTCCTTAATGTTTTCACCGGGAGCCAGCGCAGCCAGTCGAGATTTGTTCTTGGTTTCGGCACTGGTGGCGCGTTTTTGCTGGCCCCTTCCCCCTGGAAGCGGGGATTTGGGCTTATCCGCCATTTTTTCAGTCAGCAGTCACTCAGTTCTGTCCCGGCAGTGTTTCAAACTGCTTGAACTTCCTCTCTTTGAACACCCAGCTCTTCGTAGCGTGTCCGGGCGAGCAACTTATGCACTCAAGAATCGAAAATCAACCCCAGCGCGCATGAACTATTGACTCTGGCCGCCATGATGTAAATAAGTTGGTAGCGAGGCAACGCAGGGTGAACAAGTGCTCCAGCAAGTGATTGATGGAAACTTGGGATCGGGCCATTTTTTTCATGAGCATGCGTCACTTACCCAGCATTTGTGAAAAACGGCACTCGATCGGTGATATCAGCTGACATACCGATTTCACAGCAATTTGAACCGTGTGCCCACATTGATAAGGATCATATTCGTGTGAATTTATATATTGTTTCTTGGCAAGAAAAAATCCTCAGATCATCAGATTTTAGTCATTTTTTCCTCAATTAAGACTTTACGGAAATAATCATCAACTTCAAGTCTCCAACACTCAATTGTCATTACAGACAATAAAACTATTGAAAAACAATAGATTATATTACTTGATCGAACAGCCTTGACAGCTTATGGGCCTATCTTTCAACACTAGACTAGTATTAGTTTGAACATTCACATTACAAGATATTAATTATATATATATGAATACAGTTCCCAGCAATGAAACAGAAATTCCGTGTTTTTTCCCTCACATTTTCCTGATGAGTTGGAAATTCCAGGATACCATTTTTATAGAACTATTAAATTGTTGAACACATCTTCAATGTAGTTGCAAATAACAATTGTGGTAGTGACCATTTAACTGTGAATTTATGACACTAGTTTGTACTGTATGGAAATGACACGATGCACACGTGTACTCAGGTACATGGACTGACTACCGTCTCCACACTAAAAAGCCATCAGATAAAATCAAGTAAATAGGCTGACACAAAATATAACTGAACACTTTGAACATTTTCTCTTATATATACTCATGAGACAAAAGTCCCCGACTTTCCCCTGACTTAGGGTATGAACGGAGGCTCTTCTGTGTAGGATTTCTACCAACTGTTGACAAATTATAAAATAACACGGTAACTTTAATAATGGTTTATATCACCAAAATAGCCGAGGGTCTGACATTTTGAATTTACACGATATGATTGAGCCGAAACATGTTATGCTGACAGCCCTTGAGATAATCCCTACAGTGGCGGATCCTTTGGGGGGGGGGGGGGGGTCCAGAGTGGGTGTCCTGACCCCCTCCATTTGTGACGCAACAACCTTTTTTAAGAGATTAAAACCGTTTTTTTCTGGCCTGGACCCCTCCCTTTCTGGTCAGAGGATCCATTTAAGTTTTCTTATTAGTCTTTTTTTTTTTGGAAGGGGGGGGGGGGTGGGGTTGGACCCTCCTCCCCTTTCCTAACTCCCTGATCCTCCCCTGCCTGATAAATAACTAATCTAATTGACCTGCCCTTGATGCCTTTAAATACAAGCTTTTCTCTTTTGGTGATGGGGGGGGGGGGGGGGGGGGGGGGGGGGGCTTGTGATATGGTAGGGACAGTGGGTTAGCCCACTACAGTAATGGAGGGCTGGGTGGAATGTCATACAACTATTTCCACTCCTAAAATGTTGTTGTGAAGGGATATAATTATCGGTTTCCTTCACGTCATACTAGAACTAAATGGTTCATGCATACAAAGCAAAACTGACTTACTTGATGGTGTTTGTTACACCTGAAATCCCCGGTAAGTATTCACGTTCCAAGTGTAGTAATGTCAGCAGGCACAGATCCGGGGGGGGGGGGGGGGGTTATGCTTCAGACCCAAACAAATTTCAGGTGACTTGCAAATAATGCGACACATATTGCCTAAGAATACTTTAACATACACTATTTAACATAATATTTGATACTAGGTAATATATATTATAAATGCCAGTATAGCTGCACACCCCCCCCCCCCCTCCTTTACATTGTGTGCCCGTGATCCACACACCTACTATATTAAATTGGACTAAATATCACTTGATAAGAATTTCTCTGCATATGACATTATCCATACTCTGTTACAGATACTTTTTTGGATTTAACTTTACAAAACAGCCCCTAGCGAACAGGTCAACAAATGATAATTGATGCGTGTCATAACACAGCCTTTTGTATTTCAGAATTGAGAAATGTTATCATAGGGCAAAGTATTTACTCCTTTAAGTTATTGCAGTTTTAGGGATCAGATTTAATCTTTGTTATCTGTTAACATTTTGTCCCTTGGCATTCACAAGAATTGAACTCTGGACCTTCTGTCTGCACGCGTTTGTTGTGCATGAAGTGTGTTGTTGGCCTACACCTCAAATCACGATCACGTTAAGACTTGTGGGCCTATTAATTTTTTTTGCCACCAAATTATTCAAGTTGACGGGAAACATGGCCAACATGACGACTTCAGCGTCAGTTTTTCTTTTAACCCCCCCCCCCCCCCCTCTGACCCCACCCCCTCTCCCTTTAGATTTTACAGAAGGCATGTTGTTGCAACCAGGTGGATGATTTCAGATCTGCTTATTGAGACACACGAGGTGCAATCCAACTAAAATAGCACCCTGGCAAATTAACAATCGTGCCACTTACACGCACACTGACAGGCAGTGAAAAGATAAAGCAATCACATTTTGATGACGGTTATTTTATTTGCTGTATCGTAAACAAGAGCATCATTGTCACCCATGGTTACTGGTCCACAAATCATCTGGAGGAATGGGAACATGATGGTACACTGTACACATGATGATCAAAGTATGCAACGCCATCTGGCGACAAGTCAAATCACTAAAACAATGAAGACGCCAATGTGAAACACATTCGAAGTGAAGTTAGTTTAATGAACATGTACAATGTCTCTGGAGTGGTGTTACTATAAATATGGTTTTCTGGTGCATATTTGACAATGGGATGTTTTATAACAATGTGACCAATGAAATTACATGACACAGATGAAGAAATGCTAGTCAATGCAACATAGGACACACAAATGATGCTTGTACCACACATCAGATCCTAAAAAATATACATGCTATCCTAAAAGAAGTTCCCAGATGATAAAACAAAACAATGAGACTGAGAAAACTTGGAGGCTGTAACACAAAATTCATTTGATATTTAAATGATAAAAGCATAGTTTAACAATAAATAATAAGCCCCCTAATTCAAGCACAACTACTGCATGGTCTCAATGATACATAATATGACTATCATAATTACCTATTTTTATGCCAGGTGCAAATAATTGTTTATTTCATCAACGGGAAAACTATGTAGCGACCAGTAATTGCAATACTGCAAATGAAACCCTGATATTTTTAGAAGTGACTGTTTAACCGTTTTGTTTTCATTATTCACAATTCAATATTCTCACAGACAACCGACATGTCAACCAAACTGAAGTTTTCAATATTGGCAGCTAAGCTGACTCATTGCTGAGACAATATTCTCAAGGATTTAAGTTATAATAATGTAAACCAAGAGTGTATTTAACAGCCGGTTATAATAATAACATTTCAACATCTGTGAAATCAATCATAATCTGGGGACAAGCCACAACTCTGAACATTCCTGAAATTCAATGAAATAAAATTTGACTCGAGTATTAATAGAAGACATCAACTCATTTCAAAGGTAAATAAATGTGTGATAGAAGGAGCCCTGACAGAGCACACACCCAGTCGAGGTCCACTGTAACTAAAACTATAGCTCTCCTGCTCATACATACAACTTTAACATACAAGTCCTGAGCTGGCATCCTGAGCCTCCCAGGTCTTTACTGGTTTAACTTGTGATGAACAGATGGCTTGGAGGAGGTAGCCATTATGAGGTACAGTGTCAGGGGCAGTGACAGGATCAGCTCTCACATCAAGACAAGCGGACAATGATCAGAGGTACTCACTGGTAACATAAAAGTGAACACTGCACAAAAACAGGAAACAAAGCTCTGATGCTTTCACAACACAACAAATCATTGTGTATGGAGTTTTTCATAAGTTAATATAACAGATGATCAGTGTATCTTCTGACTGTCAGTATATTTTTTGTCCCTGAAATTTCATGGTGCCATGGCATAAGCCTGTGTCACAAAGAGACAGATGTTAAGTTTACGTTTAAGCAGGGAATACTTGGAGCGTTTTGATTTCAGATGAATGAGAAACAGATATACAAGGTCCTGCTGATAATCCTGAATAAATTAATGTCACTCAGGATGTGATGGAGGTGAGCTGCATCCTCAGTGTCACTGCTGCTGCTGGGAAAGAGCAGCTATATAATCCTCACCTAAAGATCAACTACAACTAAAACCATGTCTACGACCTATGTAGTGATGGAGACAGCTCAGAATGGGGGCATTCTAAACTGAAATGAATACTACAGTGCATTGTTCACAACAAATACTTGCTAATAATCCACATGCATCATCTAACAACATCTTACAACATTTATTGGTTTGTCATATGCTTTTTTTCATTTTACATTTTTTGCATTTCCTTCATGTAAATATGTTCATCCCAATACAGTTTGCAAATATTAATGCCAACACCAATTTATACTATCTACAGATTTTATTTTTTCAGGGTTTCCCTTTTTGGATGGTAAATTCCTTATTATCTGTATTGGCCTTTTCATTCATACAATATATATACAAACTGCAGCTAGTGATTTCTGTATTCCATGTCACCAATAGAAACAAGCTGATAAGTGACATACTGGAATTATGTCACAGCAACACAAGACCAAATTCAGGATAACATCTTATTCTTCCTTCACACATTTGTGGTAAAACAGGAAAGCAAAATCACAATGGGCAAAAGTTGTACATCAGATAACATAATATGGATAATGCCCATAACATGCACACACCTGTCTGGCAGATATCAAACATATTTAAATCCATCAGAATGAAGCATGCCCCTCAGCGATTCAGCTGTCAACATTCAGAAGTTTCACAATAATACTGTCCCTTGGTGCATGTCAATTTTGATTAGGAAATAAAATTTATATTAAGCATTGGTCCTAAACAATTTGATGCACATCAATTTGTGTGGGGGTAAATCTACTCTGAAAATCTTACAGGAAAGAAACTACACATTTGGCTATATTTGTGGCTTGGATTTTGATAGAGTGAATACTGGGTTCCATCACATAATCCATATAGCATCTACAAAACCTAAGTTACTGTTGATAAAGATTATATAAAGATACAAGAAGTGTCTAAAAAAAGTTGATATAGTCATTCAATGTGATATGTGAAAATGTACTTATACCCATAATATTTTATTATTCCCTATTTTATATTGACAAAATAAAACGGCCAATGCAGTATAATACATAATTAAATTCATCAGAATAATGATACACTGGTACATCAGTTTGCTTAAGCTCTTAACATACTACTGAAAATAGAGTGCACCACATTTTATACAAGTACTTTAAATATTCCACAGAATGACAGTGTCATGTGATAATGTACCAATGATAAAACAAATAATAAGCAGGTTTGCTTTTAGAATTTGCCTTTTTTTGTCCCTTTAGGAATACTGGCGTTCATTATGGCAGGTATTGTGCTTCACCTGTTGTGATACTTTTTGGCTTTTCAAATCCCACTTTTTTCCTTTGGATCACTAGCGAGATGAACTTTAGTACACAATCAATACAATCAGACTACTCTCACAAATAAATTATTCGATCATGAAATGCTTCCTCTCCAGTTTTCTGTTTTGTAAGAAACTTGCAGACTCAATACTCAAACACTTTTTCAAAATAATATAATTCAGCCATATAACTCTCCCACAGACTGCCCATCAGCCCAGTATTTCAAAACTATATTCACTTAAAAATCAATAAAACATTTGTGTTATACAATGTCACACCTGTGCTGTTAAGAGGTAATGTGATAAACCATGAAAAAGCCAACAGCTGGCATGTGCCATACACTCAATACGTCATAATTTCTGGCCTAACACTTTTTTTAAATTGTAAGTGGTAGAATATATTCAATTTTAAGCAAATGAAGTTACAGGGCATGATTTAAATAATTGATGATGATGGTGTCTGAAGATTCCAGGTAATACATCTTTATAAGGTATAAATTATAACCTGTAGTGACATATACCTTGATTAACCAGGAAAAGCCAGGCTGGATGTTGGTATCAACAGTTACACCAACCAGTGTGTGGTTACCAGAACAACTACCTGTCATACCAACCAATCAGTGTCGAATTTACTGTGACAACCAGTTGTTAGTTACCCCGACACCTTGCCAATGTGTAAGACTGTCACCATTCTGTAATATGTTTACAGATGGAATCAAAATCACGCCCCTTACTGATATCACATTTTCATATTTTTCATCATGTGGATATCTACTCATATTTACTGTACACATAGCGCCTAATCCTGGTCTCATCAAAACTCAAAATCTTCATCAGCCATATCTATGGCCCAAGCAAACTTCTCCCGCTGTGTCTTGTTGTAGATCTTTTCTATGGGTACATCATATTTCTTGCACCTATAAAAATAAAACATTAAAGGTACACCATTAACTGGATATGGGAAGTTCTTGTGCATATTTTGTACACTTATGAATTAGCTGTAAAGATTCATTATATTACCGACAGGAATTAGTACTTCAAGTAAACTGACAATTATGGAAAGAAATAATAACTTTTGTATGGCAGAATAGTAAGCATGTCCACATCATCATACTTCCATCCAGTCATCAAAAAAGTGTGGTGTCTGACTTCCTTATAAAACATTTGCACCTGTACACACTGGTCACACAGCAAGATATTCACATCAACAAGTGACCCATGTGCCATGATGCTCAGCTGAATATAACAAAGGCAAATCATGCATTAATTATTGATATGTTCGTGTATGTTTGAAATTTTACTCAAATCTGAAATAACTGAAGTGAAATCTTTCAAGTGTGTATTACAAGTGTGACGTATTATTCAATTTTAAGATCTAATGCAAATATCTGTTAAGCAAACTTGTACACACTGTGAAGGACTTCCAGATTGCTCAAATTCATGTTTTTACCCATAGTTTGCAGAATATAGGACACACTGACCTAAGTCTTGGTTTCTAAGAATATTTAACAAGGAGCTTCCTGGATGCTAAGTAAGAAGTCCAACAGTTTTAATTAGTGCCCATCTGACTTTCTGAGTGCTGAAATAATGTTTATTTTTCCATAGTTTGCTGGACATAGACTACGGTGACCTAATATCAGGTTTTAAAGACTTCACAAAGACCTCCCTGAAAGTTAAGGTAAAATTTCTGGGTCCCATCATTAAGATATGTGCAAGACATACTTTGAGGCTGCTCAAAATCATTTTCTTGGGTTGTAGCTCAGAGAATATAGGTCATTGTGATCTAATTTTGGGTTTCCAAGAAGAATGGCCAAAGACCTCCCATGTTGTAAAATGAAGTATCTAGGTTCAACAGTTACAATTTGTGCCCTGTTAACAGATAACCGGATGCCTGGACAGACAACGTACAATGGGGATTGCTAGAGCTCAGATGAACTACAGTCAGCTGAGCTGAAAACTCTTGTTCAATATTTACACTGCATACTTCATATATGAACACACTACATAGTCCTAACATTTTGTTCACATGCATCTTGGTACTGGAACAAAATGTATTTGTTGTTCTTGAAACAAACTGTGACATTTCTTAGCAAGATAAGGCAATTTTCCTGATGAACATTGGTATATCATGAATAATTTTTAATTGGAAAACCTACCAAGCAACAGAGATCCTAGGATCCAAATAATTCAGCTTGGATGTACCCAGGGCTATCTCTTTATTTTCATCCTGAAATGAAATAATAAAAGTTACTTGGCCTGAATCTAAGGTCATGAACTGTTAAGGTTAAAGAAAAAAATATATTTTAACAATGTATCTGAAAATTCAAATTCATATATAAACCAGCCTGTGATCAGAAAGGTTTTTTTTTTATAAATGTTCAAAGTAAATATGATATGTGAAACAATACAGCATCACTTTATTTAAATCATGAAATGACATAGCTGGTCTGGAGACTTCTCTGTGTGACTAACATGAACTGTGAGATTAACCCATGGCAAATACTACAAAGGTGCCTTTTTATATCATCATCTGTCAATTAGTTTTGTATTTTTCATATTTCTTATCACAACAGTCATATATTTCAAACGGATTAATAGCTTTAAAGCACTGCATTAAAAGCTATTTCCAAATCTTTTGAAGAACACAACATGGAGGAAAATTTTACATGAACTGGCATGTTGTACAGTCTCAATGACTTGTTGCATGCTATATATTTTAGAACAGTGGTTCATTACACAAGTACAGACCAATTCATCATGTCCGGACCAGTGATTATTCAAGTCCATTTTATATATATACTTCTTTTAGTAATATTCATGATGACAGGTTGATGACTGAACCACGTACCTTGTCTGTAGCCTGCACCTCCAGCTTGTTCAGCTGTAACTGAATCCTCTCAACAGCTTTCCTTTTTTTCTCATAAGCACTGTTGTAAGAAAAAAGTACAAAGTTATGGATATAATTTCTAAAGGGGATATATTGGTTCTAAAGGATCTCCTAAATTTTTCATGAGGCTTTACAAATAGCTTAAAATCAGAGCTTAAAAAAAAACTAGATGTGTCGGAATGACACGAATGCCCCCGCCTGGGGTAAATTAGAAACATTTGTTAAATTTTGAAAAGTTTTTTAAGTTCAGGAGGTGTCATATGGTCAAAAGTAGGTCAACAAGGGCAAAATGCAAACTCGATCTGTAACGGGTCATTATCAAGCAAACACACCAAAAATCAGGCCAGTATCTGCAGGCATTGTGAAAAAAAGTCCTTACATGTGCATTTTCCATAACAAAGGACCCATGGGTCACGGCACTCAGCTGATCGTCATTGGACTATAAATGTTTCTCCACTGTGATACTATATCGAGTCAATAAAGCTTATGAATATCATGGACATGTTGGGCTATTATAAAGGAATGTAATGTAATATGTGAGTAAATGATAAATGAAATTACCTGACTGATGGATTAAAAGAGTAAAATATAGTGGTTTATTTTTTATTTATTTAGGAGGGGTTGAAAATTGTGATATATTTGAGCAAATATGAATGCAATGACAGCAGTAATAAGCAGTAGTAGAATGATGATAAGGCTATTTGTTGAAGGATCTAAAGTGTATGGTAGTCTGCAAGCTTTCAATTTGACAGATATGATGTTATGATTAACTATGCTGATGAAGTGATTTATGAATTTGTGACTGTATGACACAATATCTCTTTAGTCTTGACAAGGTACATTATTGTGATGCCCACTATGTCTACATATTACACAATATTGACATAATTTCTGGCATGTACATAGGTACCTATGGATGAATAGTTATACAAAATATTAAAGTATGAAGATATCTGATTCATCTTGTTCTTGCTTACTGAGGTTGACTTTGGGAGAGACTGTCATGAAGAAAAACAGTAAAAGTTATGAGATACTGTGATGCATATGAAAATTTACAGATGGACAGGCAAGTGGACAGAATGGACTAATACCTTTATTTCACTTTCAAGGGAATAATGCATTTAAGTTTATATATAAGCAAATTTTTTTTAAGCATATCCACTTTTTCCATTAAGAAGTTTTTATCTGAATCATTTTTTTATTTACATGTTATATAAATTTTTAATAAAAAAAACTGAAAATATAAATTAAATTTTTAGAATTGTTGCAAAAGTTGCTATCATTATATATACAGAGTAAAAAACTGAAACTATAAGTTAAAATATTAGAATTGTTGCAAAAGTTGCAATCATCATATATCCAGAGTGTAGCTCATATTAGGTCATATTATGCATACACATATATTTTATTATTTTTAAATCATAAATGATTAAACTGAATTTAAAAGAAAATAATGCCACAACATGGCATCTACAAGAATATTCCCTGAATCACTATTAAAAAGTTTTGCACATTGGAGTTTTCCGTACTTGCTTAATTTTATTCACCAAAATAAAAGTAAATTTGATAAAATAAAACATCTTTTCAAATAAAGTATACACACTGTTGGTTGAATGAGGGACAAACAATATCATTGTGCTAATTACTATCCCAGTTTTAATTTATTACTGGAATTAATAGTCAATTTCACACCTGGTGAAGTTTTTACTCTTCTGAAGTAAGGAATTACTTATCTGATGAACATCCACACTTTCATAGCAATACACCACTTTGTGGACACAATTAAATGTACACTTTAATCATTTTAACCCTGGTGGTACAATACAAAATCTTAAATGTAGCATAGCCTAGAATAAGAATGAATCAAATACAGAAAATAATAACATTCATCTAGTTTAGGCACCATCTAGGGGGGGGGGGGAGTGCAGGGCAGAGGGGAAGCCTGCTGGTAGTGGCCAGGCTGACCCAAGGCAAGCTGCCTGGGGTGGGTTACATGATGCAAGTGAAGGCTGTGCTACTAGGTGGGCTAGATGTAAACAACACTTGACATGGTGTATGAAAACATGAATAAAAGCTATTCTTTCCAATCAATTTCTTTTATATGCTGTGAAAATTAAATCAACTGTGTCAAAGTTGGACAAGATTTAAATTATTGATTTTTTTATTAATGCTAATAACTTGAAAAATTTGCAAAATTCAGATCTAATTTTGGGTAAACAATTGAATCTTGATTAAATAAAGTTATATTCCTGAAAAAAAGTCTCTAGGTTCAGCATTTCTCATGTTAGGTGAGTAAATATATTTCCTGATTTTTTAAAAAATTGCATTATGTTTTGGCCCATAACTTCAAAATAATACCCAATACTGACCTAATTTTTGGTATGTTCATAGAAAATGTATGAAAGAATGTGAATACTAAATACGATCAAAAACAGATCAGTTGTTTTGATATCAGACAGCCTTGAAGTGTAACAATGGCTTTTTTAATGGAAAACGGGAGATTTTTCCTTAATATCTCAAAGAAACGAAGTCCTAATGACCCAATTTTCGGTATGGTAGGAGATTTTGGGGACATCTAAAATTATGCCAACAGCTTGGGGAGCATAGAGATGTGCACTGAATGACCTACAGTCATCAAAGTGGACTGCTTGACAATGTAAGGGAATACAACAAGAGCCTCCAAAAAAATTCAATAACTAGCCTAATTTTGCAGCTTTTATTTTTAAATTTCAGATTTTAACAGATTAAATCCTTATGTATACATGCTGTGAAAATTAAATCCACAGTATTTACAGGAAAAAAACGTGCCGTGGCCAAAGTTTGGCAAAATTTAAGGGACCAATTTTATATTTTTGCCAATATTTAAAAAAATTAAACAGATTTTTATCTAATTTTTGGTATACAATTAAATTTTGATTAATTAAAGTTGTATTACTGGAAAAAAGTCCCTACCTTTAACACTTTTGGTCTCAAGTGTCCAAATATCTTCCTGATTTTTTTACGAAGTCCATTATGTTTGGGCCAATAACTTTTTTAAATTATATAATACTGACTTAATATCTGGCATGTACATAGGAACTATATAGAGGAATATTTATGGTAAATATGAAGAAAACCAGATGAGTGGTTTTGATATTAGGCAGTCCTGAAGTGTGAAAACAGATTTCTTATAAAAAATTGAGGTTTTTCCTTAATATCTCGAAGGAACAAAGTCCTTTTGACCCAATTTTCGGCATGGTAGGAGATTTTGGGGACATCGAACTGTATGCTGAATTTCAGATTCGTAGGTCCAATGGTGTCGAAACGTGCCAGTCTTACTGACGGACATCCGGACAGACGGACGGACAGACGGATGGACAGACAGACGGACAGACGACAGACAATGGACCACGACTTTAGCTCAGATGACTTATAGTCAGCTGAGCTAAAAATTTCTGTCTTTCATGAAATTTTCTATGTTAAGGAGCAGTAAAACAAAAGTAGGTCAACCGGGACGAAACGCGAACTCGACCTGTAACTGTCCTTATATGCACACACATGAAAAATCAGGGCGGTATCTGCAGGCATTGAGGAAAAAAGTCTGTACATATGCATTTGTTATGAAAATTTCTATTTTTCATGAAACTTTCTATGTTCAGGAGCAGTCAAATGGTCAAAAGGAGGTCAACTGGGTCAAAACAAGAACTCGGTCTGTAACTGGTCATTATCTGCCTACACACCAAAAATCAGGGCCGTATCTGCAGGCACTGCGAAAAAAAAGTCTGTACATGTGCACCTTTTTATGAAATTTTCTATGTTGGAGCACCGTCAAACGGTCAAAAGTGGGTCAACTGGGACTAAAAGTGAACTCGATCTGTAACTGGTCATTATCTACCCACACACCAAAAATCAGGCCAATATCTGCAGGTATTAACGAAAAAAAAGTCTGTACATGTGTATTTGTCATGAAAATTTATATTTTTCATGAAATTTTCTATGTTCAGGAGCCGTAAAACGGTCAAAAGTAGGTCAACTGGGACAAAACAGAAACATGATCTGTAACTGGTCACTATCTGCCCACACACCAAAAATCAGGCCAATATCTACAGGCATTGCGAAAAAAAGTCCGTACATGTGTATTTGTCATGAAAGTTCATATTTTTCATGAAATTTTCTATGTTCAGGAGCCATAAAACAGTCAAAAGTAGGTCAACTGGGACAAAACGGGAACTCTATCTGTAACTGGTCTATATCTGCCCACACACCCAAAATCAGGCCAATATCTGCAGGCATTGCGAAAAAAAGTCCGTACATGTATATTTGTCATGAAAATTTATATTTTCATGAAATTTTCTTAGTTTAGGAGCTGTAAAACGATCAAAAGTAGGTCAACTGGGACGAAACGCAAACTCGTTATGTAACTGGTCATTACCTGCACACACACCAAAAATCAGGCCAATATCAGCACACATACACTCAAGGTTTCAGGACTGTACAGTTGCATCACTAATGAGGTAAGCAGAGAGACCTGCACTGAATCAGTGAATGACCTCCAGTGTTCAAGTGGCCTGCTTGACAACACAAGCAAATACAATAAGAGCCTCCAAATTTCAATAACAAGCCTAATTTTAGAGCTTTTACTTTCAAATTTCAGATTTTTCCCAAAATGAATCCTCCTTACATGCTTTGAAAATTAAATTTTGCTGATTTATAATTATGCTAATAACTTAAAAGATGTTCAGAAATTCTGATTACTGATTACTGGTTACTGATTACTGGTATATAATTGAATCTTGATTAAATTAAGTTTAATCCTTGGGCAAAAAAGTCCCCAGCTTCAGCAATTATCTTGATAGGTGAGTAAACATATTTCCTGATTTTTGACAAAGTGCAATATGTTTCAGCCCATAGCTTCAACAATTTACGCAATATTGACCTAATTTATGGCATATACATAGGAAATAAGCAGGAATGGTTATATATCAAACACGAATACAATAACTCAAATGGTTTTCATAGTGGGCATTTTTTGAAAAGTAACAATAGGTTTTACTGGGAAAAAGGTTTTCGCTTAATTTCTCAAAGGAACAAAGTCACAGTGACCAAGTTTTTCGGTAAGGTAGGAGCTTTTGGGGACATCAAACTGTATGCCGAATGCCTGATTTGTACATCTAACAGTATCAAATTAAGGAGGGACAAAGGACCACGACTTTAGCTCAGATAAAGTCAGCTGAGTAATAAATCAGTGCCTGCAGCAGATGTTTTTACCTTTTCTTTTGTATGTTTCGAGAAAAATGACATATGATCAGGGAAAAGCATGATAATAGCAGAAATTTTTCGCTAAACAGGTAAAAGCACTATATAACGAAGGGAATCTTATAAAAATTGTATTATTTACCTTCTTGAAAGATGAAAATAAAAATAAACATTTTGATGCAGGGGGTTAAAATTGAGACGGGTAGTGCCTGAGAACCATACCTTTTTTATTGGCCTTACTCTTACTTCTTTGCTCAGTTACAAATTCCTAAATGAATGTCTTACTTCCTGTTCTTGTCCGTATTGACAGCCTTCAGGTCGGCCTTGGCTTCTTTGACATTCTTCTTGGCTTCCTTCAGCTGAGCTTTCTTGTCATCTATCTTATTTTGCAAATTCTCCATCTGCTTGTCAAAATTTTTTGGAACAGCCCTTTGATGGTTACACAGCACAGCCACCGCACGGTTTGCACGGTTGTATGAGAGGAGCTTGGCAGGCACATTATCATCCTCTGTAAATTAACAAGGAAATAATTGCTGGAGAACATGCTGCATCCATGAAATTACATCCTATTTCATATCATAAGCTAATAATAATGCAGCAGTAAATCTTATCATATTTTACTGTTTTCTTTCTATTTTAATTCAAATACCTGTATCACAACTATTTCATAATAAAATGATTATACATTGTTTTATTATGGTTTCTGTAAAAATTATGCAAAACCCTCTGGAGGACAAAAATAGTCAGAAAAGTACATGACAATATACCAACCATTTGTGAGGAGTTGAAGCTGATCTTGCAGTGTTTTCGAAGCATTGTAGGTACGGAACACTTTGGCTGTAAGCCCTTCCATCAACACTTGCAAGTGTTTATTCAAGATGGTCGTCTGAAAGTTAACAGGTAGAGGTTAAAGGTCAACCAGAAGCTAAAAAATTTAGAGTAATTTTATTTGATACAAGACCCTGGTACTGCACTATGGATTTGAAACAGACCGATTTGAAAAAAGGCCCTTAAGAACATGGGCAGCTATGAAATATGTCTTAGAACCTAAGAATTAACCTTGTATTATTTTTACTTATTCATACATGGATTACAGTGGGACATTTTTAACAACAGTTACCAAATCATTAATAATGTACTAACATTAACCAAAAGTACTCACATTTAGGCGGTCAAACAGATCGTCTCCTTCATTTTTGTTTTCCATGAACAGTTGTAAATTTTTGAATACCCGTTTTTCTATGGCCACTTTGTTGTAGTATCTGAAATAACAGCAAAATGACTTTGAATTATTTATACATAATACTTTTGTAAATAGTTATACATCAACCTATCTAAAACCTATTTTTTTCTTTTGGTGGAGGAAACCACATCTATTTTTTAAAAGCTTACTTAACTAAGTATATGAACATCTGCAGAATTTCAATTCCATTCCAGTTTCTGACTACGTGACAGGGCAGAATCACACGCTTTCTCTCATTTTATATCCTGGCGTTAACCAGGCCCAGTGACTACTGCACCTGCAGGCCATGGGTGCCTAATCGACCTCATTGCTGGGTAATACCACCGAGAAACCCCTGAAAGGCTCACTTGTTTGTGAGTGAAAAGCAACTGTTGGGCCTTCCCATTAAACCTGCAGAGTGCTCACCCGTGAAAAATCTCACCACCTCAGCTGAAATTAGAATCTCAATCTCCTGGCTCCGAGTCCTGCGCTCTACCCCTGAGCAACAGTAGCCGGTAAAAAGAAGACAGTTTGGGAGAGGCAACATGTTATTAAAATAAGACTATGAATGACTATGACTTCTAGAGAAGACAATTTATCTATTTTTTGTCACAACAATTCTAAGATAAAATTCATGGAATATGATTAATATGCTTAAGACATTTAAGATAAAATATTATAGTCTGTGTCAGAATTAGGCATGCAGCTGAATGCAAAGTGTCTGACATTAATACCATTTTAAAGGTAAGCTATAATTGTGACAAGGATCATACAAGAGTTTAAAACCACTACAAGTTAAAGGCCTTGCATACAACCATATTTGCAAATCCTATCTTCACCATACCTTTCTACTGTGACTGTTTCCTCACCTGATGGAATCTTTACCGAGGAAGTCGAACTCGACCACCCAGTCCAAGTCATCCATCTTCTCATGGAGCCGGAGATGTTCAACGCGTAGGGAACAGCAGCCCACAGTGTCTGCTGTCTCCCCTTCTTCTTTCTCATTACCTGCTCTCAGGGCCAGCTGCAATACAAAAACATATGTAACACTTATATTCCGACTACAATACCATTTTATATGTAACATATAATACTATTTAATATTTAGTTGGATGACAAAATGTTCCAGCAAGGGGTATCCATAATCAGAATGATAACACAGACATACTGACCTTATCAATGAAGTACAGGGCCACAGCCCTCTGTCTGACCCTCATCTCTTTGGACTTCCAGTCCTCGTGGTACGTGGCACGGATCTTGTCCACACACTTGTGTAGTTTTCTGGCCATTTCATACTTCTGCCAATCCTTCTCACCCTGTGATTAACAGTACAAATCTGTACACTTGGGTATAAGTATAGCACAAGAAGCTTTGGTATTTCTATAGAAACGCATATCTACTGGTTAACAAGTGTTTATGTCAAGTCCTGCAGATTACAATCAACACAAACATTTATTATCATACAGGCAGTAAACTGTGTTTATGGGTATGTGTGTGTATACTTACTGGTATTAGCAAACAGCAGGCATTGTTACTTAGTTATCTTAATAAGGTACATATAAGTAAGAATATCAACAAATCAAGTTTGGAATATCAGGCAAAAAAATTCCTGTTGCATAAACTGCTATTACATTTGACCTGTAATTTATTTTAAATAAATAAGTGATTCACTGTATGAATTATCATTTAGCAAACAGAATATTCCTCCCTTTAGCTAGTATTTCACAAATTATCTGTTAATGATTATTTGTCTACAATAAACAATTTTCAAGGACTGATTGAAGTTTAATATATGGCAAGAAAATCTTGTCCAACTATCATGGAAACACAAGCACAGCATAGACACATTTTTGGTACAATAATGTTTCTCCCACACAGAGATATGTTTACAATGAAATAATGATATAAAATACCCAAATGTGTATACTCTACCGAATAATCTTAACAACGTGCAAGTCTGAGAACTAACCTTGAGCTTTGAGGCAGCATTCAACATGACGTATTTGTTTGATCCTTGAATGTTCTCACACCAGCTAGCCAGCCAGGTTACCTAAAAAATAATTCACAAGGACTCGTGTTAATTTGCCTAAATATGCTGTGAACATGCTCATAGATCTGTCCCTCAGAAGATTCAAAGAACTTTTCAAGGATTTCTAAGGTTCAATTTTACAAATTACAAAGACCTTTTAAAATGCTTCTCATATTGATCTGATGCTGACCAAAGCAGTAAAAACAAACACAACACAACAACTTACCTTCACCTGTACTGCTTCTTTTTGTGAAACAAATCGCATATTCAAGAACTGACGCCCAATATGCATTACACTTATCCAATGAAAAAATCAATTTAATCTGAACTCAAATCAGAGAGAAAAACTTCCATATATTTTCCAAAATGTAAGAATATTCTGACTAATTCTACAATTTCTTCATTTTTTCTTGACTTATTAGCTTACCGTATTGTCATGTCTCACTTCCTTCCATTTATGCCCTTCAGGAGGTTGAGGGACAGGTGCATCTCTACAAATACAACCAAAATCAGCTGACAAACAAGAAACCCATGGGTCATGACACTAAGCTGACTAGCATGACATTTTTGGCGAACATTCACAACAGGAATTTTATCAACTGAAAACCAAACTGAGATTAACTTAATGTGATCTTGACCTTCTGACAGCAAGGTTGACAAGGTTCTTGCCAAGGAGACGGGTCACTGGTAGTGCAATTCTTACTCTCAATTTTGGTAATTCATCTCATCTTAATACCTCTGGCATATTGTAGTTGAAGACTGGACACTGGGTAAAACTGTTAATAATTCAAAGTATATTTTAATAGAACTGCATATCTGGCAGATATTCCATACCACATAATCATGTTTATTTATCAGCAGCACAATTTTCAATGTTTATGATCACGTACCTGCTACAGTTAATGATGACATCTTCTGGCTGTGTGCGGGTCTTCAGCATGCCTTGTTTAGGGTGCTCACCTCGCCCTCTGAAGAGACCTGGAGGTTCAATTTTGAAATTACCGATCTTTTGACGATGGCCATCAATGATACAGTATCCATACTCTTCAACAATTGCTTCATTCTCTTTTTTCAATGCCTGGAAAAAAGGTTGCAAATGATAAGTAACAAAATAACATTTTCTTTAAAAAAGTTAAATACAGATATAATTATTATTTCCATTAAAGAGTTTATGAGTATACTAACCGGATCCATCGGCCACTCTCTTTGCTACCTCACCTATTGCCATCTAATGAATTTACCTGATTTACTTTGTTCACTCCCTTAACTCTTTTCAATCAGGTCTTTTTCTTCTAAAGAAACTCACATATCTATATTTAAATACCCTATATACACAGGGATTAGAAGATTGCATATATATCATATAGGAAATATGACTCTTTAATATGATGTTCATGTATACTGTATCACACATATATCTTTTTCAGTTTGTCTCCACAACTTAGTTAATTCTGCTGTTTGCTGTCACCTTTGCTCTATCTTATAATTTGTGTGTTAAATGCAAGCAGTTATAACCATGGAATTAAAAGGTAAAAAGTATTATAGCCAAGGTATGCTATTTTATTATGTCAATATCCTGGCTGGGTAAAATCTCACAATTATTATATGCCTTTATAAATACTATTATTATCTATTCTTCAATTACAACTTCCACACACAAGAACCCTAACTCATCAATAAAGCTCGAGAGATAATGAAATGCTTAAATGAATGTGATCAATAACTTAAATCACAGAAAAACCTTATTACTCTCTCACAATCATCTTCTGTCTCAAAATAAGACTCTTTACCCTGACAATGTTATTGGAGGAGTGCCTGTTACTAGCATATCACCCGTTCTTGTACTGGGACAGGCTGAACAACTTCTCTGGGGGTTGAGTTTTACATAGGCCAAGTTACCTGCTTGATACACACACTTGGTGTAGCTTCCAATGGATGGCAATGCTTCAAAAATAATATAAAATTCCTCAGGATGGATTAGAAAATATGAAAAATGCTACCCCCCCCCCCCCCTTTAGGAAAACTTGGCATCTTTCAAAAATCTTCAGGACCAAAACTGGGCATTTCTGAAGGGTGGCCCATGAGAAGTTGCATGTTTAGTACGTCCACTGTCAATCATAATGTCCAACCTAACCACTGGAAAAGCATCTTTAACCTCTTTAGATTACCCCTTCATCATTTTTGCTTGCTGCTTGTAAAATTTCTGTGGACCTACTTAAAGAAAAAAAGGTGTATCATGAGTAAACTCCCACCTGTTTTTGCTCTTTAGTGCGATTCTTTCTGTCTTCTGATTGCTGTTTATAGAACTCGAATAATTCATTGAAGTTGCATTTCTTAAGGTCTGTTATCACCTCACGCTCCTTACTGGTCATGACCTGAGAAGGAAACAATGCTTCAGCATATGGAAAACAATGTAAGTTATGCATATATAAACTATGGTAATATTTAAATAATCATTACTGTAAATTCCTTGCACAAGTCCCATCCATAATGTAAGTCGCATTCTGACTATTAGGTTCCGACTGGGGAATAGGACGCAGTAAAAGTTTTGTTTATGGAAAAGTCCATAATATAAGTCGCACCCAGGGTTCAAAGGCGTCCAAATCACCTGGTACCTATGGAATTTAAGTATCATGGCTCCCTGCTGTGCAAGACTACAACCGACGTCACCTAGTACTAACAGGGTTTATATACTAAACAAACCATAAAAATTTAACAGTTTAAATAAAATGCTTACATATAAGAAACTAGAATACGGGTAGTCGACAAGCGACTACGTGTATCCGCCTAAATCAGAGTGGAACGGGTGAAGTGAGGCATGGATTAAGTGGCTGGGGGAAATAGAGTGAAGTGTTGCATATTAGCATGGATGTCTGCAGCCAAATTGTGTATGATGGTTGCCCCCCCTACCACAAAATCCAGAAAGCCGTCCCAGTTGTATACATATGCAAAATTTAAGGCAGATAAGTCAAACCACTACATGTATATGAGTGATTTTAGCTCGTGGCAGACAATCAGATGGAAGCTGAGCAAAAATGGTTGCAGGTGACAGCACCAGTTTTGCATATGATAAAGAGCTATGTGAGAACTATACACATGCAAAACTTTGGCCCAATCGGTCAAAAGGTTCCCAAGATATGAGCTTGGATGTCTGCTGCATAAACTAGAATGCAGGTGGCTCCACCTGTCATAAAATCAAGAGAGCTGTCGGGGATGTATAAACCTGCAAAATTTTAGCCAGATATGTCAAACCACTGCCGAGATATGAGTGATTTTATCCCATGGCAGACAAACAGACAGGAGCTGTGCAAACATGGTTGCAGGTGGCGCCGTCATTTTTTGTGTATGTTATAAAGCTCTCCAAGGGCTACATTTGTGCAAAAAAATTTTCCTGATCCGTCAAACGGTTCCCGAGATATGTGGGTTTATGTGTGGAAACAGACGCACAAACGGATGCAGAGCGCAGAGGAAAGGTCAGAGGTCAAAACAAAATCGGGGCGCAGCAGTTCACATGTGACCCGAACATAATCCCGGGTTTCGCAAAATTCCGCCCAGCGGTTACGGAGGAGTTCTCCGGAAACCTACGCCGCGGCTGCGGGCAGCTGAAAACATAGTATCCGCAAAACTCTGTTTTGGCGGATACAATAACAACAATATTACATATAAAGTCACAGTTCCATTGTGAGAAAGGATTTATATGGTGCACTGGCGTCAGCTGCATCAGATCACATATTGTGCTGTTAAACGATGTCATTATTGCTGTTTCATACTAGATGAAATGTCAGTATGTTTTTAAAATACAGTCTGAAGCAAAATAATATCACACTCAAGCAACTGTTTAAATGCCTGAAGATCGTCTAAGTGGACTGAATTAATTAGTTTGTGCACACGTGACAAGTCCTACTATGCTGCATTGGGGATATTTTGAACTGACTAAAGACCACTGAATGATGGAAAGATTATTTTAGTTTGAATGTATAAACTGACCATCAAGGCCTGGCACATGCATTGTATTACTGAAAGGACTGAAACACGTCAGTCATAAAGGGGAAAATGAACAAATATAAAACATTGGCTGATACAATTATTGGGAAAAGACATTTTGCAAAGCACTAATGAAAGGACTTGCCAATTATCACTTATCTGACATCTTTTATGTACCAGAAAAGCTGACTTTGACAGGGTAAATAATTATTACAAGTCAAATCCCGACTTTGGCAGAAAATTGTGATTTTTAGAATTTGATTTCCAAGTACAAGTCGTGACTTCTGCAAGGAATTTTACAGTAGTTTTCTTAAAACTTTATGCAACTTATTACCTTATATACACATGAATTATCTCTGACCTTTGACAGAATTCTTTTATACACAAGAAACTTTAGTTAGATAAAAATTTTTAAATCATTAATCTGCATTTATCACTTACAATTAAAGAAACAAATCCTTAAAATGCTTATTATGATCATTACACTTGGATAATCTTAGTCACATCTATCATCTTTATAAGTGGGTCTGTGACCTTGACCTTTGACCCCAAAATCAACAGGGGTATCACACTGTTAGTTATGTCAAGTTTGAAACCAATATGAAACCAATGATCAGGGATATAAAAATAAAAACAGCCAAAATTGTTTCTGTATACTCTTGATCTGATACAAAAATACCAAGTTATCCACACAGACTCACCTTTCTCCAGTCCTTGAAGAAATTATTATTGAAAATATCTTTTGTAGTGTAGTCATGTTCTAACATACGGGAGTAGAAGCCAGCCACTTCCTCTGCTTCCTCGGACAACTTCATCTCTTTACCATTGTAGTAGAAGCGGACATCATCAGGCAGAGGTTCATATGCTGGGGCAAACACAGGGCCTTTGTGTTCAAGGTAGTTCCACTTAACCCCATCATCCTTTTTGTCTTCCTCCCACCTGGAGGACAGGTTAGGTGCATTAATCAAGGGAATAGAACTAGGATACCGATGCATGGTGTTTACCATAAGAGCCACAAACACCCAGTGCTCAAGTGAAAACATTTCATACCAAACTGCATACACTTTGTACCAAATTTGTTTAGTTAGGCCATCAAATTATAATGTTCTGATAAATAATCATTTAAAACATGGGACCTTTGGGTCACAGCGCTCAGCTGAAATTGATGAAAATATTTATATAACATCCAGACCAAATACCCTATCAGGAATTTTACAAGTCCAAACCCTGATCACCATGTGTATCAGCCAAAATCATGATTCAGACTGTAACTTGACATAATACTGAATAATGCCTTCTGCCCTGTGGGCTTGAAATTTGACCTCATGACTCCAAAATAAAAAGGGCTCTTACTTTATTGATGGGTCATATATAAATCAAATTTGAAACTAATATGTTAATCCAAAGAATTGAATTATCACTCGAAAACAAATATATGGACAGCTGGCCACTGTGACCTTGACCTTTTACCTTGTGACCCCAATATCAATCAGAATTTTAACCTATTGGCAGGTCAGCTTTATGTGCAAGATGAAAGGTTTGGAATAAAAAGTTTGGCTTAAAATGCATACAAAATCTTTCAAAATAAGTGGGTTGGGTAACCTTGACCTATCACCTCATGACCAAAAATCTTCAGAGTTCTTGGGATAGAGATGGGCCAAATCTAAACTGGAGTTATCACCAGGATACAAAATGACCAAAGTACAGAAAGACACACAGACAGACAGACAGACAGGGTGATTACTATAGGACATCCACTTACTCAAGGGGGACCCTAACAAGTGACCCATGGGTCATGACGCTCAGCTGACTGGGAAGAGATTCACAAAAGGAAATTTTATCACCAGAATGGTAGTATATACCCATTCAACTGAAGCATCAAACAGATTAACCAACAGGTCAAGATTTAGTCTGTATTTATATATCTCAAAAATAGAGAAAAATGTGTAAACTTTTAAAACTAGAATACGGGTAACCGACAAGTGACTACATGTATCTGCCAAAATCGGATAGTGAGGCATGGATTGAGTGGCAAGGGGAAATAGAGTGAGGTATGTTGCATATTAGCATGGATGTCTGCAGCCTAAATGTGTATGTAGGTTGTGCCACCTACCACAAATCCAGAAATCTGTCCAAGTTGTATACACCTGCAAAATTTTAGGCAGAAAAGTCAAACCACTACATGTATATGAGCGATTTTTGCCCATGGCAGAGAAACAGACAAACACCGTGCAAAAATCTTTGCAGGTAACCCCTCCAGTTTTGTGTATGATAAAGACCTATGTGAGATCTAAACACATCCACAATTTTGGCCCAATCGGTCAAATGGTTCCTGAGATATGAGCTTGGATGTGTCCAGCGTTAACTAGAATGTAGGTGGCGCCACCTGTCATAAAATCAAGAAAGCTGTCCACGATGTATAAACCTGCAAAATTTTAGGCAGTTATGTCGAACCACTACAGAGAAATGAGTAATTTTAGGCCACGGCAGACTAACAGACAGACGCTGTGCAAACATTGTTACAGGTGGCGCCACCATTTTTTGTGTATGTTACAGAGCAATCAAAGGGCTACATTTGTATAAATTTTATTTCCTGATCGGTCAAACGGTTCTCGAGATATAAGCTTGGATGTCATCAGCGTGAACGTGAACATAGGTGGCGCCACCTGTCATAAAATCAAGAAAGCTATCCTGGATGTATACACATGACGAATTTCAGGTGAATTAGTCAATTCACTGCAGAGATATGAGTGATTTTAACCCAAGGCAGATGAACAGATGGACACTGTGCAAACATGGTTACAGGTGGCGCCACCATTTTTTGTGTATGTTATAAAGCAATCCAAGGGCTACATTTGTATCAATTTTATTTCCTGATCGGTCAAACGGTTCCCGAGATATGAGGGTTTATGAGTGGAAACAGACCCACAAATGGACACTGGATAGAGAGGAAAGGTCAGAGGTCAATGCAAATTGGTTAGGCACCAGTTCACATGTGACCCGATAATAGGTGTAAGTTTGGGAAAAATCGGTCCATTAGTCTCTGAGGAGCTCTCTGGAAACGAATGCCGCCACGGCGGAGGAACTCGGTCAAAAACATAGTATCCGCAAAACTTCGTTTTGGCGGATACAAAGATACAGGTGGCTCCACCAGTCTGCAGAAACTAATAAAAACACTTAATGGTCAATATCCATGCAAAAAATCATGGTGATCTCTGCATTAGTTGTTCAGATACTTCAGTTTTTGTATCAAATTGTCCATTATTCTGAGGGATACTTCGGAGTCCTATAGCTTGAAGGATATGGGTAACAGAGACCTAATTTCAAGTTTCCACAGGCACCTTTCATGGGCCTCCTTGCATGACAAGAATGAAGATTCTAGGTCCAGTTGTTGCGATTTGTATCCTGTTGACAGATAACCACATCTTTAAAGGTCTCAAAAAAAAGAAAAAAATTCGTAAAAATTTGAAAAAAAATAGAGGTGGCACACCCAGTCTGCAGAAACTGATGGAACAACTCATGATCAATATGTATGCCGAAAATCATGACCATCAGTGTTGTAGTTATTGAAATACTGCAGTTTTTGTATCAAATTTTCCATTATTCATGGGGGGGGGGGGTATTTTGGACCCATACAGCTTAAAGAATATGGGTAACAGAGACCTAATTTCAAGTTTCCACAGAGACTTTTCATGGGTCTCCCTGTGTGTCAAGAATGAAGATTCTTGGTCCAGTTTTTATGATTTGTGCCCTGTTAACAGATGTTCATATCTTTAAAGGTCTCAAAAATACAGAAAAATTTCGTAAAAAAAAACGAACAAATACAGGTGGTGCCACCAGTCTGCAGAAACTTATGAAACACTCCATGATCAATATCCATGCAAACAATTATGGTTATCTCTGCATTAGTTGTTCAGATACTTTAGCTTTTGTATCAAATTTTCCATTATTCTGAGCTGTACTTTGGAGTGCCATAGCTCAAAGGATATGGGTAACAGAGACCAAATTTCAGGTTTCCATGGAGACTTATCATGGGTCTCCCTGTGTGTCAAGAACGAAGATTCTAGGTCCAGTCGTTACGATTTGTACCTTGTTGACAGATAACTACATCCTTAAAGGTCTCAAAAATGGAGAAAACAATTCGTGAACATTGAAAAATACAGGTGGCGCCACCAGTCTGCACAAACTGATGAAACATCTCATGATCAATATGTATGTCGAAAATCATGACCATCAGTGATGTAGTTAATGAGATATTGAAGTTTTTGTATGAAATTTTTGACTATTCTGGGGGGTAATTTTGGGCCCCATAGCTCGAAGGATATGGGTAACAGAGACCTAATTTCTGGTTTCCATGGAGACTTTTCATAGGTCTCTCAGTGTGTCGAAAATGAAGATTCTAGGTCCAGTCATTACGATTTGTGCCACGCTAACAGATGACAGCATCCTCAAAGGTCTCAAAAATAGAGGAAAAAATCGTAAAAAATCAAACAGTACAGGTGGCGCCACCAGTCTGCAGGAACTGATCGAACATCTCATGATCAATATGTATGCCAAAAATGAAGACCATCAGTGATGTAGTTATTGAGATATTGAAGTTTTTGTATGAAATTTTTTACTATTCTGGGGGGTACTTTGGGGCCCGATAGCTCAAAGGATATGGGTAACAGAGACCTAATTTCTGGTTTCCAAGGAGGTTTTTCATGGACCTCTCAGTGTGTCAAGAATGAAGATTCTAAGTCCAGTCTTTATGATTTGTGCCTTGTTAACAGATGTTCACATTTTTAAAGGTCTCAAAAATAGAGAAAAAAATTCGTAAAAAATCTAAAAATACAGGTGGCGCCACCAGTCTGCAGGAAGTGATGTAACATCTCTCGATCAATATGTATGCCAAAAATCATGACCATCAGTCAAGTAGTTAATGAGATATTGAAGTTTTTGTATGAAATTTTTGACTTTTCTGGGGGGTACTTAGGGGCCACATAGCTCGAAGGATATGGGTAACAGAGACCAAATTTCAGGTTTCCATGGAGACTTATCATGGGTCTCCCTGTGTGTCAAGAACGAAGATTCTAGGTCCAGTCGTTACGATTTGTACCCTGTTGACAGATAACTACATCCTTAAAGGTCTCAAAAATGGAGAAAACAATTCGTGAACATTGAAAAATACAGGTGGCGCCACCAGTCTGCACAAACTGATGAAACATCTCATGATCAATATGTATGTCGAAAATCATGACCATCAGTGATGTAGTTAATGAGATATTGAAGTTTTTGTATGAAATTTTTGACTATTCTGGGGGGTAATTTTGGGCCCCATAGCTCGAAGGATATGGGTAACAGAGACCTAATTTCTGGTTTCCATGGAGACTTTTCATAGGTCTCTCAGTGTGTCGAAAATGAAGATTCTAGGTCCAGTCATTACGATTTGTGCCACGCTAACAGATGACAGCATCCTCAAAGGTCTCAAAAATAGAGGAAAAAATCGTAAAAAATCAAACAGTACAGGTGGCGCCACCAGTCTGCAGGAACTGATCGAACATCTCATGATCAATATGTATGCCAAAAATGAAGACCATCAGTGATGTAGTTATTGAGATATTGAAGTTTTTGTATGAAATTTTTTACTATTCTGGGGGGTACTTTGGGGCCCGATAGCTCAAAAGATATGGGTAACAGAGACCTAATATCTGGTTTCCAAGGAGATTTTTCATGGACCTCTCAGTGTGTCAAGAATTAAGATTCTAAGTCCAGTCTTAATGATTTGTGCCTTGTTAACAGATGTTCACATTTTTAAAGGTCTCAAAAATAGAGAAAAAAATTCGTAAAAAATCGAAAAATACAGGTGGCGCCACCAGTCTGCAGGAAGTGATGTAACATCTCATGATCAATATGTATGCCAAAAATCGTGACCATCAGTCAAGTAGTTAATGAGATATTGAAGTTTTTGTATGAAATTTTTGACTTTTCTGGGGGGTACTTTGGGGCCACATAGCTCGAAGGATATGGGTAACAGAGACCAAATTTCAGGTTTCCATGGAGACTTATCATGGGTCTCCCTGTGTGTCAAGAACGAAGATTCTAGGTCCAGTCGTTACGATTTGTACCCTGTTGACAGATAACTACATCCTTAAAGGTCTCAAAAATGGAGAAAACAATTCGTGAACATTGAAAAATACAGGTGGCGCCACCAGTCTGCACAAACTGATGAAACATCTCATGATCAATATGTATGCCAAAAATCGTGACCATCAGTCAAGTAGTTAATGAGATATTGAAGTTTTTGTATGAAATTTTTGACTTTTCTGGGGGGTACTTAGGGGCCACATAGCTCGAAGGATATGGGTAACAGAGACCAAATTTCAGGTTTCCATGGAGACTTATCATGGGTCTCCCTGTGTGTCAAGAACGAAGATTCTAGGTCCAGTCGTTACGATTTGTACCCTGTTGACAGATAACTACATCCTTAAAGGTCTCAAAAATGGAGAAAACAATTCGTGAACATTGAAAAATACAGGTGGCGCCACCAGTCTGCACAAACTGATGAAACATCTCATGATCAATATGTATGTCGAAAATCATGACCATCAGTGATGTAGTTAATGAGATATTGAAGTTTTTGTATGAAATTTTTGACTATTCTGGGGGGTAATTTTGGGCCCCATAGCTCGAAGGATATGGGTAACAGAGACCTAATTTCTGGTTTCCATGGAGACTTTTCATAGGTCTCTCAGTGTGTCGAAAATGAAGATTCTAGGTCCAGTCATTACGATTTGTGCCACGCTAACAGATGACAGCATCCTCAAAGGTCTCAAAAATAGAGGAAAAAATCGTAAAAAATCAAACAGTACAGGTGGCGCCACCAGTCTGCAGGAACTGATCGAACATCTCATGATCAATATGTATGCCAAAAATGAAGACCATCAGTGATGTAGTTATTGAGATATTGAAGTTTTTGTATGAAATTTTTTACTATTCTGGGGGGTACTTTGGGGCCCGATAGCTCAAAAGATATGGGTAACAGAGACCTAATATCTGGTTTCCAAGGAGATTTTTCATGGACCTCTCAGTGTGTCAAGAATTAAGATTCTAAGTCCAGTCTTTATGATTTGTGCCTTGTTAACAGATGTTCACATTTTTAAAGGTCTCAAAAATAGAGAAAAAAATTCGTAAAAAATCGAAAAATACAGGTGGCGCCACCAGTCTGCAGGAAGTGATGTAACATCTCATGATCAATATGTATGCCAAAAATCGTGACCATCAGTCAAGTAGTTAATGAGATATTGAAGTTTTTGTATGAAATTTTTGACTTTTCTGGGGGGTACTTTGGGGCCACATAGCTCGAAGGATATGGGTAACAGAGACCAAATTTCAGGTTTCCATGGAGACTTATCATGGGTCTCCCTGTGTGTCAAGAACGAAGATTCTAGGTCCAGTCGTTACGATTTGTACCCTGTTGACAGATAACTACATCCTTAAAGGTCTCAAAAATGGAGAAAACAATTCGTGAACATTGAAAAATACAGGTGGCGCCACCAGTCTGCACAAACTGATGAAACATCTCATGATCAATATGTATGTCGAAAATCATGACCATCAGTGATGTAGTTAATGAGATATTGAAGTTTTTGTATGAAATTTTTGACTATTCTGGGGGATAATTTTGGGCCCCATAGCTCGAAGGATATGGGTAACAGAGACCTAATTTCTGGTTTCCATGGAGACTTTTCATAGGTCTCTCAGTGTGTCGAAAATGAAGATTCTAGGTCCAGTCGTTACGATTTGTGCCACGCTAACAGATGACAGCATCCTCAAAGGTCTCAAAAATAGAGGAAAAAATCGTAAAAAATCAAACAGTACAGGTGGCGCCACCAGTCTGCAGGAACTGATCGAACATCTCATGATCAATATGTATGCCAAAAATGAAGACCATCAGTGATGTAGTTATTGAGATATTGAAGTTTTTGTATGAAATTTTTTACTATTCTGGGGGGTACTTTGGGGCCCGATAGCTCAAAAGATATGGGTAACAGAGACCTAATTTCTGGTTTCCAAGGAGATTTTACATGGACCTCTCAGTGTGTCAAGAATTAAGATTCTAAGTCCAGTCTTTATGATTTGTGCCTTGTTAACAGATGTTCACATTTTTAAAGGTCTCAAAAATAGAGAAAAAAATTCGTAAAAAATCGAAAAATACAGGTGGCACCACCAGTCTGCAGGAAGTGATGTAACATCTCATGATCAATATGTATGCCAAAAATCATGACCATCAGTCAAGCAGTTAATGAGATATTGAAGTTTTTGTATGAAATTTTTGACTTTTCTGGGGGGTACTTTGGGGCCCCATAGCTCGAAGGATATGGGTAACAGAGACCTAATTTCTGGTTTCCAAGGAGATTTTTTATGGACCTCTCAGAATCCCAAGTTACAAGGTTCTAGGTCCAGCGGTTACGATTTGTGCCTGGTTAACGGACGGACAGACGGACAGACGGACAGACGGACGACGGACAAAGAGTGATCGCTATAGCTCAGATGACTTTCAGTCAGCTGAGCTAATAACACACGAGGTTTCAGGATATGCAATGAAACCAGTTGCAAATTTTATAGTTTCAATATAATTTATCATTCTCAAATAAATGAAAAAATTTGTAAAACTAGATGTGTTGGAACGACACGAATGCCCCCGCCTGGGGCAAATTAGAAACATTTGTAAAATTTTGAAAAATTTTTTAAGTTCAGGAGGTGTCGTATGGTCAAAAGTAGGTCAAAAAGGGCAAAATGCAAACTCGATCTGTAACTGGTCATTATCAAGCAACACACCCAAAACCATGCCAGTATATGCAGGCATTGTGAAATAAAGTCCATACATGTGCATTTTCAAAAAATTTCTGTCTTTCATGAAATTTTCTATGTTTAGGAGCCTGAAAACAATCAAAAGTAGGTCAACCAGGAAGAAACGCGAACTCGATCTGTAACTGTCATTATCTGCCCACACATAAAAAATCAGGGTGGTATCTGCAGGCATTGAGGAAAAAAAGTCAGTAAATATCATTATTATGCATTTGTTATGAAAATTTCTATTTTTCATGAAATTTTCTATGTTTAGGAGCCGAAAACAATCAAAAGTAGGTCAACCGGGAAGAAAAGCGAACTCGATCTGTAACTGTCATTATCTGCCCACACATAAAAAATTAGGGTGGTATCTGCAGGCATTGAGGAAAAAAAGTCAGTACATATGCATTTGTTATGAAAATTTCTATTTTTCATGAAACTTTCTAAGTTCAGGAGCAGTCAAATGGTCAAAAGTAGGTCAACTGGGACAAAACAAGAACTCAATCTGTAACTGGTCATTATCTGCCTACACACCAAAAATCAGGCCCGTATCTGCAGGCACTGCGAAAAAAAGTCCATACATGAGCACTTTTTTTATGAAATTTTCTATGTTAGAGCACCGTCAAACGGTCAAAAATAAGGTCAACTGGGACAAAACGTGAACTCGATCTGTAACTGGTCATTATCTGCCCACACACCAAAAATCAGGCCAATATCTGCAGGTATTGCGAAGAAAAGTCTGTACAAGTGTATTTGTCATGAAAATTGTTATTTTTCATGAAATTTTCTATGTTCAGGAGCCGTAAAACGGTCAAAAGTAGGTCAACCGGGACGAAACACGAACTTGATCTGTAACTGGTCTATATCTGCCAACACACCAAAAATCAGGCCAATATCTGCAGGCACTGCGAAAAAAAGTCTGTACATGTGTATCTGTCATGAATATTTCTATTTTTCATAAAATTTTCTAAGTTCAGGAGCTGTAAAATGGTCAAAAGTAGGTCAACCAGGATGAAACGTGAACTCGATCTGTAACTGGTCTATATCTGCCCACACACCAAAAATCAGGCCAATATCTACAGGCATTGCGAAAAAAAGTCCGTACAACTGTTTATTTTCGGAATGACGGAAGGACGGACATGGGTAAAACTATATGCCCGGGCCACTTTGTGGCGGGGGCATAAAAATAGAAAAAATACAGGTGGCACCACCAGTCTTCAGGAACTGAAGAAACCAGTCATAATCAATATACACCTAACGTTTCAAGACACTAGATGCAACTGAAATGGAGAATCAGACTCGATTGCAGTCATTTGACAGTCTCAAAAACATAGGAAAAAAATCTTAAAAATTAGAAAAAATGCAAGTGGCGCCACAAATTTTTGGGAACAACCCAAATCATGGACCATATTAAAGCCAAAATTCAGAGCAATTCACGCATAAATTGTCAAGATGTTGGAGGTTTTGTGTCAAATTTTAAATTTTTTCTGGGGGGGGGGGGGGGGTGGTACTTATGAGCCCCACTGCTAGGAGATATTTGTCACAGTGAATTTATTTCTGGTTTCCATAGAGATATTTTTTATGGACATCACTGGATATTCAGTAATAGGTTTCTAGGTTCAATGGTGTCAAAATGTGCCAGATTAACAGACAGACAGACAGACTGATGACAGACGCAGCCTGATCACTACGGCTCAGTTGACTAACAGCTGAGCTAAAAGTGTGTCACATGAGAAAATATATCCCACATACTGGTGTGCTTAAGAACTGATGCTGACTGAACGAAGTTTTCTTACATATTTAACCAAATATCTTTGGTTGGGGGAAGGGGGCTGACTAAAAGAAATGAAATTATTTATAAACATGGTAACATTTAAATATAAAATTATTTCAACAGGACTGGATCCATTTTTCATGACTCAGGACTTGGTGATGTTCTATTATTAAAATCCATTTTCAGGGATATAAAATATCTTCCCATCAGAATACAACATTTATAAAACACCAAAAATATTGCATTCAACAGTCAGAATTCTCACCATTTCCACTTCTTATCTTCTTCTTCTTCCTTTGCCTTCTTCTTTGGTGATTTAACTCCTGCCTCATCCTTCTTTTTCTTCTTCTTTTTCTGCTGGAAGATTTGCAAACAATAACTATTAATTTAACTCAACTGACAAAAGAAACAGCAGTTTCTCATGAATCCAGTGCATGTAAGAACAAAAAGTCTAAGATACACACCCATTTATTCAATTCAAATCCAAATTCTCCAAATATAGATTATCTATCAATTACAAAGTTTTTTGGGTAATACAATTTTACTACTTTATACAATTTTAAATTAGTGTTCTAATATCATAACTTGTAGAAGATCTAAAAATTTGATTAACACACCACCAAATGACCAGATGATTCAGTATAAACAGAACTGGTATACACAATGGACTCTTTTAATTATTCAAACACTGATTACCAACTATTTCCTATATTCAAACTGAAGTTGGGAAATCTAATTATTTGTTTGGTGCTTACACAGCATCCAAAGAATCAATAATCAGAAATGCTAGTTGTTCCTCTGATTTGGCTTCTTAAATTTGTGGTAAAAATAAATATCAAAATGTTGGCTAGGATTGGGACAATATCAGGTTTCTATTTCATGATGATACAAAATTTAATGCAGTATATTGTGATATTGCAATATCAATATCTGGTCTGCAAACTCCAGCACTTCTCAACATATCACAACTGTCATAACTTTGTGCCAAAACATGACTATCAGTTTGTTGAACATCCCCATTTTGAACATACCATTCTCCATATATTTTTCATATAGGATTTCTGAATTTATGGCATGCATTACAATGAATAAAGAAAATAATTCTGAAAGGGCATGTTTGTGTACCAAACCTGCGGACAAAAATATGTATCATGTTAATAGGGAAGATATCATACAATTACCACAGCTGTAAGATATCATGGTAATCCAAACCCTAAGGTCCCAAAACTAATACTGACAGTACCAGGCTGCCCCGGTACAGAAAACTTACTGGTGAGTCAGGTTCAGACATTTTCCTTTTAACAGTCTCCTTCTCTGTCTTAACCTTCTTCTGTTTCTTGGCTTTGTCCAATCTGACAAAATACAAAGACAAAAACATATTAAGAAAATACCTCATGCAGCATAACTAAGTCATTATAGTCAGAAGTCAAATGTAAATACAACATGAACATGATTATTATTTTGTGAAAATTAGCTGGTATATGCTATTACTGAATGTTTGATACTGAAACAAGGTAAGGAAGATGAGAATCACCTGAATAAATATCAATATCAACATATTGAAAAAATGTTCTTACCTGGCTGACAGTGGTTCATCATCATCATCAGAATCAGCCCTTCTCTTTTCTGCCTTCACCTTAGCCGGCTGTGGCATGCGGGCACTCTGTAATATTTATATTAATACATCATAAGTAAAAATATTAAACATACAATAACTATGACCCCTAAACAGGGTATTCCATGTCTAACTTATCTGTTCAAGCATTAGGCGTGTCCTCTTTGTAAGAATGACACTGTTTGTGCTAGGCTATGCAATGAAAATTTTAAATGAGAAAAAAAGATGTCCACTTTACTCCATTTCTTACTCCAGAAACCTGTACTCCATTTCTTACACTATTTGTCTTAAGAAAGACAAACAAATGTTTACTGTTGATTCAAATGTCCGCATGCCTTTAAAACAACATCTAATTCTGATCAATCTTAAAACTTACAATAGACAATAAATCTTATAATCTAATTTCTGTTCTATGAAGAGCCTTACATTCATAATCTAGCAGATGAAGTGAGCTTTGCTACAGTGCTTTTACTTAGTGCAGTTGAACAAGAAATACAGCAATATTAAGTGACCTAAAGTACTGCAGCAAGCACCATCAACTAGCTCATGACTTGGTAGTATGGGGACGTGAACTTGCATGACATCACACACCAAATGAGAGATATACTGGTTCACACAAGATAATTTATAGTTTTACTTCTTTTTCACACTAAAAACAGAAGAAGTCTTTGGAAGATCTGTCAGACATTAAGACTCCAATCTAGGGAACTGTATCATAGTCTGAGCAAAACTGGATTTCTGCCAAGTTTAAGATTGATAACTGTCGGAACTCTTTATAAAGTAAAATGGCCATTTAGTGGGAAAAGGAAAAACAAACGGAAGTAGCTCTCGTGAAGGGAGGACAGAAGGGACTGGGGAGAGAAGCATATTGCGTCCCGAGATATGAAGACGTAACAAAAGTTTGATGGACCACAGGGGACTCCCTGGGCGACATTGGACTGACGCCGCTACTAGGTAAGAAGGTGCTGGTACGTGGTTGAATTGAATTTTTTAAAACTTTTCAAAGATTTCTGCCAAGTTTAAGAGCAATACCTAAATTAGTATTTACTGATTTAAAGATTAACTTAAGAAACAGTTATTACTCACTAGAGGCATGTCATCCTCGCTGTCGTCTCGGACCTCCTGCTTGACTGTGACTTCAGGTGTCTTCTCCTGCTTGACCTCATGTTTGACCTTGCTCGGAGACATTGGTTCCTCTTTGATTTTTATATCCGGAGATTTGACACTCCTCTCGGGGGATTTCATCCCCCTGTCAGGTGACTTCACCTTTGGTTCTGGCGACTTTGAACTATGTTCCCCAGTCTTGACCTTGACCTCTGATGAGGGCTTTCCTTCCTCCTTTGGTTTGGATGAAGAGCTTTCCCTGTTTTTCTCCCGATGCTTATCCTTATGTTTATCACTGCTGTGCCGGTGTTCTTTTGACTTGTGCTCACCATCTCTATGTTTGGAGCTGCTGCTGCCGTCTTTGTGCTTGCTGGAGGAGTGATGACCGTCCTTGGATCGTTCTTTTGATGAAGATGATGAATGCCCATCCTTGTGCTTAGAAGATGATGATGATGAGTGTCCATCGCGATGCTTATGCTTGGAGGAGTCTTTGGATGAGCTGGAGCTATGCTTACTTTTGGACAAGTCTTTGGAGCTGGAGTGGCTGCTACTATGATGCTTTGATGAGCTGCTGGAACTGCTTTTGTGCTTGTCACCGTGCGAGGAGCTGCTCCTGTGCTTGTCACCATGAGATGAGCTGCTCTTGTGCTTGCTGGGATCACTGCTGCTGGAGCGGTGATGCTTGTCGCTGCTGCTCTTGTGAAGAGAGCTGTTGTGTTTGTCACCACTGCTTGAGCTCTTGCTGCTGCTGTGGTTGACCTTCAGGTGGTTTGGGGAGGACACATGATTCTGAGTGCCGTTCTCCTTTATACCTGTGGAAGGTAACAACTGAATTACTTGTTACTGTCATATGATGCTTTAATGATATAAGTTGGGTGACTGTGCCTGTAATTCTTTTTGAGGTTATTGTGCTAACAGTAACATCATTTTAGCAGGATTGCCTCTATGACCTTGAGTAATGTGTGAAGGTGATCCATATTCATGCTATGAGGTTATTAACCTGCTGGTTAAAAAATAAAACACAGAATTCTCAAATCAAATGTTTGTCTCCTTTGTGTCCAATTACAGACACAAGTTTGTCCCTAATAAAGGCCATGATCATAAACTAAACAGTTCAGGCTGTGAATAATATGCATTTAAAGACAGACTAGTTGCCAGATGCATCAGCTGCTAAAAGTTTACACATATGTGAGCTTTTTTTTAAAACTTGTGTGGCCATTGGCACTAATTAAATCATTAGTGGAAACAAATGTTGGTTCAAACCTTTAATGATCATTAATCCTTATAAGCTACTGATCCTTCACAATCAACACACAGATCCTGGAGTCGTTAATTACAATGTCAGTGCCCATTATTATTAGTGTTGTCGAAATCACTGAAATTTTAATTAATGTTATTTTAAAGACACTCAGAGATGTTCATATTTCACATGAATAATTATATAAATATAAACATGCTGAATATATAATATATTACAATTTGACGCAATGAAGATAGTAATAGGAAATAACTATGCTTATTTTCTTTATGAATGATAAGTAGTGAGATGTCCAGATGCCCCAGGCCATGCCTGTCACAGGAAACAGTGGAGACAGTCAGCTACAGTCAGCCAACTGAGACAGCCCTGCTATCTTCATAGCTATCTCTGTTTACATCATGGGCCATCCACTTGAGGTAATTCAGAGGTCCCAGATCATTAGCCTCTTTTGTCTCTGTGAATCTCTCAGTGTCAGTTAATAAGCAGATAAACACTGATGAAATCAGATCAGTATGAATATGCTCCAGCCAAAAAATTGTTCATTTCAGTGAAATTTAGCAAGACCATACTTGTTCTAGTGTAGCTCTGGATATATGTGTGCATTATGAAAGTCTATTACTTTACCTATATGGAAGCAGAGGCATTTGCTAAAAAAAAAAAAAATCGCCTCAAATAAAGGCCAGTAAATATAAGGCATACTAATTTAGTAATTATCATGCTTATTGCATACTTATAATCCTTACCCAAGAGAGTCTTATTAATCATTATAATTAAGTTTGTAATCATTACAATTAAAATAACCTGAAATTAAATTTCGCCCATGCAATTACAAATTTCATCCAATTTATTGAAAATTGCAATTAATTACAGGTTATTACAATTACACATTTCAATCACCTGATTATAGACATCAAAAGCAGCATACCTGCTTATTTTATCTTTTCATACATGATATTCATGCAGTTTATGACAAGCTGTCTAGTTCTGTGTAATAATTGGTCAGAAGACAGTCAGGACTTGTGACTTAACCAGGTGTATATAAGCCATGGATAAAAAAATAAAACTCATGACATGGGATGATTCTGCTAGGAAACTTTTGTAACAAGCAAAACTAAACTGATAGTGTGAAAGAATAGGCAAAATATTGCTCCTGATTTTGTCCCTTTAACAACATAGGTGTTAAGTTTGACTAATGAGGCTAGCTTGTGTAATTCATATATATAAGATACCCTTTAAATAATTATCAAATATAAAATTAAATTTACCCCGAAATGGAACAAATGACTGGGTAACTTCATATTTCAGTTAACCAGATTCACTAAACTGATCAAACATAAGAAGATATGAAAAGAAATTTATAATAAACAAAAACATATTTACTTAAAACAAGCGTCAGATATGAAGACGCAAACCCTGCATGGAGATAGTGTTCAAAGTTGTTGCCATGGAATGTAAATTAAACCTGTTATTTCTGGGTGCTTTTTAACTGAAAATATTTTGAAAACACCCTGGACATAGGGGTATTGCTGTCCTTGCCTATAAACATAATAAACAGAAAACCTATCCCCCCCCACCCCCACCCGGATGTACGGGAAACGGATTGTAGATTGATGTCTTTGTCCTCTGTTACATCATGACTTGCTTTCCAAAGATGGCCACATCGTCACATGCTACATCCTGGTGTACATATGTGCTAATAAACCCCACAAATCACTCATTCATGGTTTATTTACGCTTCGATTTACACCAAAATTGAACTTCTTGGACATTTTCACAATATCAATGCACATGATAAATTTCAATAAAACCTGTGATACTGTCAATTATTGTGCAGACAAACACACACACACAATCAAGTGAACACAATAACATTCCCTCCACACAGGTAAATAAATAGATCAATTGACAATTAGTATTATCTCAGTGAGTGCCAGAAAGAAAACTAGATGTGTCGGAATGACAAATGTCCCGGCCTGGAGCAAATAAGAAATATAGTGTAAAATTTTCCATGTTCAGGAGCTGTCATACAGTCAAAAGTAGGTGAACCAGGACAAAATGTGAACTTGATCTGTAAGTGGTCATTATGCAGGCACACACCAAAAATAAGGCCAATATCTGCAAGCATCGCAAACAAAGGCCGTACTTGTGCATTTCTAATGAAAATTTCAATGTTTAAGAAATTTTCTATGTTCAGGAGCCCTCATACAGTTAAAAGTAAGACAACTGCGATGAAACGCAAACTCAATCTGTAACTGGTCATGATATGGCGAGGTACAATAAATCAGGTCAATATCTGCAAGCACTTGAAAAAAGTCTGTACATGTGAATTTATTATGAAAATTTCTATTTGCATGAAATTTTCTGTTCTTTTGGCCGTCATACAGGACAAAAGGCAAACTCAATCTGTAACTGGTCATGATCCAGCCACACACCAAAAATCAGGCTAATATCTGCAGGCACGGTGAAAAAAAGTCTGTACATGTGCCAATATAATGAAAATTTCAATTTTTCATGAAATTTTCTATGTTCAGGAGCTGTCATACAGTAAAAAGTTGGTCAACTGGGACAAAATGCGAACTCAATCTGCAAGTGGTCATTTTGCTGCCACACACAAAAAATTAGGCCAATATCTGCGGGCTTTGCAAAAAAAGGGCCGTACATGTGCATTTGTCTGGAAAATTTCTATTTTTTCATGAAATTTTCTTTGTTAAGGAGCCGTCATATGGTGAAAATTAGGTCCACCAGGACGAAATGCAAACTCGATCTGTAGCTAGTCATAATTTGCCCACACAGCAAAATTTAGGCTAATATCTGCTAGCATTGCAAAAAAAATCTGTACATGTGCGTTTATCATGAAAATTTCAATTTTTCATGAAATTTTCCTATGTTCAGGAGCCATCATAAAGTCAAAAGTAGGTCAACTGGGACAAAACGCGAAATGGATCTGTTAGTGGTCATTATGCATTCACACACCAAAAATTAGGCCAATATCTGTATGCATTGTGAAAAAGGGCCATACATGTGCATTTATCATGAAAATTTCTATTTTTCATGAAATTTTCTATGTTCAGGAGCTGTCAAACGGACAAAAGTAGGTCAACCGGGACAAAACGCAAACTGGAATCTGTAAATGGTCATTATCTGCCCACATCCAAAAAAATCAGGCCAATATCTGCAGGTATTGCAAAGAAAGGTCTGTACAACTGTTTGATTTCAGAAAGACGGAAGGATGGAATGACAGACAGGGGTGAAACTATATGCCCCGGCCACTTTGTGGCAAGGGCATAAAAAAACAATATTACAGAACTGACACTTTTGGGCACAATAAATGTAGTGGCAGATGGCATTTTTGTGACTTAAGAAATATTTACTGTTTACATTTATTTTAGATTTCCGACAAATTCTGACACTATTTATATTTATACTAACAGCCATATCTTTTCAAGCTTTTTTTTGTATCTTTATCAAATTTTCAACAGTTCCCACTAAGAGGGTTTGCTGAAGATTATTCAAAATCATTGAAACTTAGAAATAATATGCAATATTTTGTCCTGAAAGAATCTATACATATCATAGCATTCTAGTTGCCTATTTAGAGTGCTCTTTAGTGGCTTGTAAACAGTAAAGGGTTAATTAAAGAGATGTTTCAACATTGCATTCAGTAACTGTGATTGATGATTCAGAGTCAGGCAGAGCCGGGAAAATAAAGGGTTCTTTAATTTATAGACTCAAATGTTTTTACTGAGGGATAAAGGATTACAAGGCACTTGGTCATCAGTCGGTTGAGTCTCTAATGTTAATTTATCTGTTCATACAGCCTTATTGGGACTCTCATATATGCTTGAGTCAATGAAATGGTCAGATCATGTTTATATGTGTCTGGATATATATCAAAACCCAAGCATGGTGTGTGGTTCCTTTAAAAATTGACAAATGTGCCCTCTGCAACTTCATATCGGTATCGATTCACAAAATTATAATATATCATATAAAGTATTCCTAGAAAGATATTACCATGAGTAGATAATTCTAACTAAGAGTACCATCACAAAAAATAAAGATTATTTATGGATCTCTGTTGCTGTGATAACTAGGGACCCATGGGTCTTGACACTCATCTGTATTTGTCTATAAGGATATATGTTTATGAGGTTTTCCAAAATATTGGTCCTATGATCAGTTTGAAGCCAACCTGTCTACCCAAACTGGAGTTATCATCCATATAAAACTAATTTGTGAACGGATGGGCCCTGTGACCTTAACCTTTGACCTAGTGAACCCAAAATCAAAAGGAAACTTCCCATATTGGCAGGTGACCTCATGTCAAAGATGGAAGGATTAAGATGAAAAGTTTGGCTTAAAATGCATCCACAGTCTTTCTCAAGTAGTGGGTCCTGTGACACTGACCTTTGATCTCATGACCCCATAACAGTTCTTGCTTTAGTGGTTGGTCATATAAAAGTCAAGTTTGAAACCAATATATCAAACCAAACAGGTGTTATCATCTGGAAAATAATATGTGGATAGATGGCCCCCATGACCTTGACCTTGTGACCCCATAATCCATAAGTTACTTCTACTACTGGCAAGTGAGCAATATCTGGAAGATAGAAGGTTTGGGACAGAAAGTTTTGCTAAAAATACATCAACTATCTTTTTAAAGAAGTGGGTCCTGTGACCTTGACCTTTGGCCTTATGACCCCAAAATCAGAAGGGTTCTAACATTATTGGTGGGTCATATATAAGTCAAAACTGAAACCAAATATCAAAACAAACTGGAGTTATCATCCAGAAACAAATATGTGGACAGACGGGCCCCTGTGACCATGACCATTGACCTTGTGACCCAAAATCAATCAGGTTCTTCCCCTATTGGCAGCTAAGCTATATGTGCAAGATGCAAGGTTTGGGATGAAAAGTTTGGCTTAAAATGCATCCACAATCTTTCTAAATAAGTGGGTACTGTGACCTTGACCTCTGACCTCATGACCCCAAAACTGAACAGAATCTTCCCCTATTGACAGGTATGCAATATCTTAAAGATGGAGGGTTTGTGATGAAAAGTTTGGCTTCAAATGGATATGCATTCTTTTTAAAGAAATTAGTCCTGACCTTGACCTTTGACCCAAAAATGGACACGGTTCTTCCTTTAGTGGTGAGTCATATATAAGTTAAGTTTGAAACCAATATGTAAAACTAAACTGGAATAATCGTCTGGAAACTAATTTGCGAACAGATGGCCCCTGTGACCTTGACCATGTGTCCCAAAATTCATTTATGCTCTCCCCATACTGGCAAGTCAGCTAAATGCACAAAATGGAAAGTTTCGGATGTAAAGCTTGGCTTAAAATTCAGCCATAATATTTTTTTAAATTAGTGAGTCCTGTGACCTTGACCTTTGACTTTGTGACCCCAAAATCATACAGGTTCTTGTTTTAGTGGTGGGCCATACGTAAGTCAAGTTTGAAATCCATGTGTCAATACAACCTAGAGTTATCATCTGGAAACAAATTTGTGTGGATGGACAGATGAACAGACAGACAGGGTGATTACTATATAGCATCCACTTGTGATCAATAAACACAACAGGTTTTGAGACACAAGATGTAATTACAGCTGAGAAACTGCTGTGATTGTTGTCATTTTATAGTAAAAAAATAGAAAAATATTTGTTAAAATAACAAAAAATACAGGTGGTGCCACCACTTTTGAAGAACTGACAAAACTAGTCATGGTCAATATTCGAGGCAAGATTCATGACAATCCATGCATTAATTATCAAGATATTGGAGGTTTTGTATTATATTTTTTATTATTCTGAGGGGTATTTTTTAAGCCCCATCGCTCGGAGGGTATAGGTCACAGTGACCTTATTTCGGGTTTCCAAGGAGATTTTTTATTGACCTCCTTGGATGTTCACTTAGAAGTTTCTAGGACCAGCAGTTACCATTTATGCCCTGCTAATGAAAGGCAGGACAGCTGACGGACAAAGCACCAAAAATTGATCACTGTAGAGAATATATCAGCAGAGTTAATGCCAAACTGATCAACAGTGGTTTGTTTTGACTTTTACCTGAATATGTAAAATATGCAGTGAATAATACAATTTGTGAAATAAACAGTGAAAAAAATTAAATCATAAAAGTAATATTTTATACAAAAACTAACAGTTATTTTGTATCGTCTTAATATATTTTCATTGTCATAGGGAAATATTTAAGGCAAGTATCAAATTTTAGAGTAGCAGTTCATCTGTACCTGAGAAAATTTATTACTAATTAACCTTTGACATTTATATTTCTCACCATATACAAGTAGCATTTGTAACATTATTACATGCATACATTTGACCTTTTTATATTACACATTTTGGATTCAGTGTAAAGAGACACTAAAAACACATTCAAATTCCAATTATGTTAAATACTGTTACTTTGAACTAAACTTTTCTTTCTACACAGCATGTAAGCTGAATATTTCCTGCAATTATTTTCTAGTAGTGACAACTGAGTCAATCAGACATGCCTCATATAACATAACAACTACATCTGTTATGTTGCGTAGCTGAAACACTTACAGGAGAACAACATAAAAAGTGATCAAAGAGGATGTTTAATCAAAACCCTAATGGTGTCACTGGCATGATGACATATTACTCATAAAAAGTGGTTCAGCAGTTAACGAAAACATAAACCCTTGCAATATCCTGTTCACTCAGAATTCATGTATGTAGAGAAAAAAAATTTTCTGAACACTTGAAATTTAAACATTTGTCATACTGAGACAACATAATCTTACAATACAACATGCAATACACTATTTACTGTGTACAGTTAAAAAAAATACTATGGAAGCAGCATGGAACCAGGCTAAACCATAAATTGCTATTATTGATGGAGACTAAACTAAATGGTGCTGGTCTCAGCATTTGGGTCTTTTTCATCATATGGATATGTTCTCAATACCATTAAAGTAATTAAAATTACTGAAGCAGAAGATAGTTTCCAATATACATCCATTCCTTGTTCTATACATAGAAAACTGAGGATAGCAGCTTTGTAAACAAAATCTTTAAAAAAAGTTAATATGTTCTAAATGACTTAAGATGATTTTTTGCACACACAAATCTAATTACATGCAATTACAACTGTGATGGTATTTTTTCCATCACTTCTTATTTATTTCATACAAAAAACTCAGTATGTAGGTATTTGATAAAAAAAAAATTAACTGAAATAACATACATGTATATGTGAGTGAATGACTGAACAGTTAGATTTAGGGATGACAAAAATTGTCACTGGAGTGAATTATTTTGCTGGTACTACATGAAAGCCAACAGTGTCAGAAATCTTATCTACATTTTACTTTTATAAATCACCACCAATAATATCACCTGACACCGAGACTAGTAATACAAAAAATTACGGCCCAAGTAGAGAATCCGGTCTTCATTTCCAAGATAGGTCTAAACTGACTAGACCGTCTCATATTAGTAGTAATCCGCACATAAGCCATGACATGGCTGATGATATGACATCGACATTCCTCTTACTTATACATTACACGAATCCTATACATCATTACGTCCGTCCGTAAACACCCACAACCTCGTCCATGTAGACCGGATTCTATACTCGCTCCAAAATTACAATATTCAATAATTAATAATTCTATAATTACTTATATTCATGAATTTAACATATTAGTATATTAAGTATAAGATCTGCAATTGCTTCAATGCTCAAACTGTCAACATGCTTCAAGTATTTTAAAGTCTAGTGTTGTACAACCCAGTCACAAGGGAGGCACACGGCCACCAGTTGAGCAAAACACTGGACCCATTCACAACCAGTGAAGGACTTGGTCGCGTGGCCGTGCTGAGTGAAGATAGTCACGATGGGGAAAAAAAGTTCTGAAATTCTGGGAAAATCGGCCTTGTCACCACCAGTGTGGATTCTAACATTATCACGCAGCCACCAAGTACCAGTGATACCCAATTACACCTATCATACGAGCACACACCACCCGACACGTTTATCTCGCCCCTGATGTGGGACTTAGCCGTTTTCACGACTCTCCCACCACTTCATTCATTTTAACATACCTGCAACTCCACTGTCTGGCGAGGCTGATGGTGGCTTCGAAGCCTGAAAGGAAAACAGAAGGATTTGTAATACTTTGAACTGTTGACCTGCAATGTTTTACTGAATTGCAACTTACATACGGTACACAATATTCAACCGCACCCGCTGAGCCACGCTACTCTCATGAGTCAACGAGCCGACCGGACTTAGAAAATTTCGGCCATTTTGTGCGAGGCGCTGTCTGGGTTCTTTGTTTGAGGACTGATATTTCATTCAATAACCAATAACCTGGCATGTAAATTAAAGGGCAGTCTACTTTTCTTCTGTACATTGAGCTTATGTACTTACAATTCCATTATTCTGCTGGTGATCGCCTGTAGCGCCTTCCATTTTTCAGGAAAATTTTCGCACCACGCAAGACGACTATGGCGTCACGGAATGCGAAATAACAAAGTTCCGATTTCGATTTACAGCGCATGCGTGCAGAACCCGGATGGAAAATGTACATATTTATTGGGGGCCGTAAAGGGATTTCATCATAATCTTTGATAAATTCAATTGGGTTGTTAAAATGATCGGCTGTATTACTTACATCAACAACACATCTTTGTGCCAAAACATATTTATCAATTTTTATCTTGCAGTTAGCATTTTTTATATGGAGAAAGTTTGTGAATAATTAATTGTCACAGGGAAGATAAGGCCCAAGGTGGCCTCCAGGACATGTGCCGGTTCAACTTTGACCCTGCTGAGGCCTTATCTATCACGTTGTCCTGAAGACTGCCGGGTTTAAACGTCAACACTGATGCCAGTGATGGCTTCATAAAAGCTGGCGTCAACGAGTGCAGGTTATTGTTTGTAAAGGGCGCCAGGCTTTTAAGCGGCAGTCTGAGGACCGCTAATGAGGCAAAATTAAGTGTCCATTCATATACCGTTCATTTTCTTCACAGGTGGTATATAGCAGACCCAGTGTAGGCAGCGTGTACTCCAATCACATGTCAGTACTATATTATACGCAGGGCACGGTGTCGAGATGGTGCACGATCTCCTGGTGCACGTATTGATGGCCATGGCTCTTGTTGTCGTTTTTTTTTTTTTTTAGCTCAGCTGACTGTAAGTAATCTGAAGTTTAGGTATGGCGCTTAAATTTGTCCGTCTGGTCGTCCGTGAGCAGGGCACAAATCGTAACCGCTGACCCTAGATGCCTGTAACTAAAAATCTTGGGAGGTCCATAAAAAATCACCTTGGAAACTTGAAATTAGGTCACTGCGACCTAAGTACCCCCCGAATGATCATAAATTGAAACAAAACCCTCAATATCTTGATAATTAATGCATGGATTGTCATTAATCTTGTCTTGAATATTGACCATGACTAGTTTTGTGAGTTCCCGAAAAGTGCGTAGTTGCACTACCAGTATTTTTTCGTATTTTTACGAATATTTTTTCTATTTTTTACTACAAAATGACAACAATCATGTCAGTTTCTCAGCTGTGATTCCTTCTAGTGTCCCAAAACCTGGTGTGTTTATTGCATGGTCACAACTGGGTGCCCTATATAGTAACCATGCACCTGGTACGTCTGTCTGTCCATCCGTCCATCCACATAAAATTTGTTTCCAGATGATTACTCCAGGTTGGATTGACATATGGATTTCAAACTTGACTTACATATGGCCCACCACGAAAGAAAGAATCTGCATGATTTTTGGGTCATGAGGTCAAAGGTCAAGGTCACAAAATTCACTTATTTAAAAAGATTTTGGCTGCATTTTAAACCAAGCTTTTCATCCCAAACTTTCAATCTTGCACATTGGCTGACTTGCCAGTATTGGGAGAGCATAAATAAATTTGTGATGACAAGGTCAAGGTCACAGGGGCCATCTGTTCATAAATTAGTTTCCAGGTGATATCTCAAGTTTGGTTTGACATATATTGATTTCAAACTTAATTTATATGGCTCACCACTAATTTAAAGTTAGTACTCTGTCGATTTTTAGGTCCAAAGGTCAAAGTCACAGGACCTATTTCTTTAAAAGGAATGTGTATGCATTTCAAGCCAAACTTTTTATCACAAACCTTCCATCTTCAAGATATACTCACCTGCCAAAAGGGGAAGATTCTTTTCGGTTTAGGGTCATAGGGTCGAAAGACAAGGTCACAGGGCCCATCCATTCACAAATTAGTTTATGGATGATAATTCTGCTTTGGTAAACAGATTAGCTTCAAACTTGATTTATTAATGACCAACCACTTAAATAGGAAACATTTTGATATTAAGGGTTCATAGGGCAAAGGTGAAGGTCACATGAGCCACATCTTTAAATTGTTTGTGAATGCACTGTACTTAAACTTTTCATCCCAAACTTTCCATTTTTCACACATGGCTTACTTGCCCAAAGCTCCATCTGGTCAGGGGTCAAGGTCACTAGACCCACTTTTAAAAAAATATTGTTACAATAATCTAAATGCTGCAAGTTCAAGAATAATAAGTTTTCAGATTTTTTGGTCACAAGTTCATAAATGAAGGTCACAGGACCGTCATTCTGAAAAACTTCTTTAAAATGAATCCTCCAAGTGTTTCCCGCTGACACATAATTCACAGCAGGGACCCCCCCCCCCCCCTGAGCTGTAAAATCTCTCATTTTATCGATTTCCCCCCTAAATTAATTTCAAGATCTTTTCTAGAACTTTTTTTTCATTCCCCAGCAATTAATTTAAGTTTTCCACAGTTTTTCCGTTATTGCACTCTGCTGGGTCATAACACCGTGACCCCCCCCCCCCCCCCCCCAAGCGCACTCGCGATTCGCCTGCAGAGCTCAGCTTGGGTTATTCACTGATACTCGAACTCACAGTCTGTCTTCTGTTGAGTCTGACGCGCTGCCTAGACCACAGAGGCCAGTAAAATGCTAAGTTTAACACGAGTTGCGACCACGAGGATTACATTTATAGAGATGATATTTTGCAAGGTATAAACGTATAGATGCACATTTTCACCATACAGACATCAACATGTTACAAACGATTTAATGTTTGGACTTTCTTTAATTTTGAAGAAATATGAATATATTAAAGCTGGCTACACGTGAATCCCCACCCCCGTAAGTTTGATTGTATGTTATGCAAAGACATTTAACAGAATGGTAGTTGAGTAACAGAATTTTTTTCTTATTCTCTGTTAAAGGTGCCTCAGAATGTCCTCTTTCCATTGCATATTTTAATATTGTCCTCAATAAGGGAGTCCCCTCCCCATACCCTCCCCCATGTACTACATGTAATTAATAAAAACAATTGCTCCAGATTTATTCACGTAGGTGAAATAAAAAAAAAACAAATATTAATATTTTTCATAGGGTGAAAATATATTGATATATATATATATATATATATATATATATATATATATATATATATAAAATATATGCACAGTTTTGGAACTAATTTATATTTAATATCCATGCACCAACCGCTAACACATATTAGCGCCCCCTGTTCTCGAATTTCTGGATCAGCCACTGCAGGCCGCAAATTTTATTCCTTCTGCATGTACACGCAGTGTGTATGTATGTACATGATATAATAAATTGAACAGGAGTAGGGCAATGTTTGGTTGACCGGGGGGGGGGGGCAAGGTTTGTTCTACAACGTGTTATGGAAAAGGATAGATTAGTTAATAATTCCTAAAACAATCATGCCATGCATAAAAAACACCTGAGAGACCATCTGTCAAATAAGACCACCTGTCTATATTGAAACCACCCGTGAGTTATGCGAAAGCTCACATTGATAATAAATGACCCGTCTAATATAGGAACACCTGTGAATTAGAGACACTTTAGGCCAGTCCTACGGGTGGTCTTAATGCACAGGTTTCCCAGTATATATATATTGGCCACGTCCAGGCCGCAAACATCGGTTTTAATAAAAGGCTGCGGTGGCTGGAAAAAAAGGGGTGGGGGTCCGGACCCCGTGGACACTCTACCTGGATCCGCTTCTGTTCTAAAATATTAAGGGGGAAAAAAGGTTGCCAATGGTTTTGCCTTCGGGGGACCTAAAAAAGCCCCCCCCCCCTCCCCCTAAAAAAAACCGCACACACACACACAAAATTAGATCGAAATATAAATCTATAAATAATGTTATCCACCCGTACATAAACCTCCCAGGGGAGAGCCTTACTTTACTTTGTCTGTCAAGGTTCATGTCTACAAAAAAAGTTCAAGAACCTCCCCACTTAAAAATAATAGGTTGCGCTACCGCCGATGGAGCGGAAACCAATTGGTAGCGTTATAAAATCTATACCATTCAAAGAGAGTAGTATGTCACATCATCAGCAAACGTTGGTGAAAATTTAACCTCCATTCTTTGACTTAGACCATGGTTATTATCCCACATGCATGGCTGTTAACGGAGAATGATTTTAACTTAGCTTGAGTTTGACTTCTAGACGGCTTATACCGATCCATGCATTATTTAGGAATTAACCCAAGGGCTTAACAAATAAATCCTCTTTTGTGCACAATGAAAAACATTTGCATATAACATTATATAACAGCATTAAAAGGTCACCTTTAAGGAACTAGTATCGTGTTCCATTACACTGTAACTAATTGAACTTACTTGCGATTTAACAAGAATTTACTGTATATAAGGCCAAAATAAAAAAAAGGTATGGTTCTCAGGCATTTTTTTTCAGAAATCAATGCGGGCGGGCGGTTTTATAATTTTTAATTTTTTGGTATGTTTCGATAAAAATGACAAATGATTAGGAAAAAGCATGATAATAACAGATTTATTTTGCTAAACAAGTAAAACCCTACATAAAAAAAAGGAAATTGTATGATTTTATCTCCTTGAAAGAAATGTACGAACGATTGCAGCACATAATTGGTAAGTTTCTATTGAAAATCAAAATAAAAATATTTGATGCGGGGGTTTAAAATTGATGCGGGCGGTGCATGAGAACCATACCTTTAATTTTTTTGGCTCAAATATTGTATATATATATATATATATATATATATATATATATATATATATATATATATATATATATATATACTATCCTTTGCAGGATTTAGGAATACATCTGATTAAAGAACATTATTTAATTAAAGGGTGACATTAAAAATTTCTGAATAATTTGCAAATATACAAGACATACTAGTTGATAATCTTTAAATATCCGTGAGACTTTTTTAAATATGGAGAAGTTGTTTACATACCCCCACTAGTCTATAGTTCAGTTTTTAGAGATACATAAAATATAACATGTACAGCAACTTGTTATTACATACTTTGTATTTATTTTATGACATTTGAAAAAATAAAACTATTTGACCTTTATTCGTCATATTTTTATGTACTGTAGTTCCCATCATTTTGTTCAAATTTGCAATGATGATCTCACATATGTATTTTTTCTCAATTTTACGATTTTAAGTCAGTGGCGGATCCTGGTTTAAGGTAACAGAGGGGTCTGTCCCCGGAGGATTAATGAGTAATCCTGAACAAAGGTCTCCCCGTCCGGAAGGGGGGGGGGGGGAGTTCCAGGCCGCAAAAATGGTCTCAAACCCTTAAAAGTTACGGAGGCTGAAAGGGGGGGGGGGGGCGGACCAATTGCATGGACCCCCCCCCCCGCCCCCCCGGTATATATATATATATATATATATATATATATATATATATAATCTTCTCGCGACTCTCAGTCACTCTCAAAAGGTGTCCTAATTGCTTTTGCACAAAATAATTTAAAATCAAAGATGGCGCCACTATAGCCTTATACAAAAGAGGTGTCTATCCATGATGAATAAGCTTTGCAAATTTCAAGGCATTCTAGCAATGATTTTTGAAAATCTTGAGCTTCATTGCATAAAAGAAGACTTAATTTAGAGATATTCACACCCAGCCTGCAACTTTCAAGGCATACTATGCGATGAATTTTGAGAAGTTAGAGCTTCATTACTTAAAATAGACTTTATATTGAGAAATTACACATTTGCCTGATTTTATTAAAATTTGAAAAACCACCAGGGATTAGGTATTCTACTACAAATTTATCCTCCACAGTGGAAAATATGAGTGCAGCATTTAATCTTCATATATTTATATTTGTCAGTCTCTCAAATTCAATCTTAAATTTATGTTTAATTCAGTTAAAAAATAGATGAAACCACCAGTCAACAAGTAACGTTCTCCAAGATGAATAAGCACAGTAAATATCAAAGCAAAGAATGCATTAGTTATTAGAACTGAAATTTTGAATAAAGTTTTTATCAAAATTGACTGATTATGTAATACTTAAAATCTGAAAGTGACATTACCTATGAGTAGACTGAAGCAATTTTGTTTAAGTTTTATATCCCCGGAAGTACATTCCAGAAAAATGAATTCCCACTTTATATTAAAGCTGAGTAAACTTTGTTTAATAGTACTAAACACTAAGATAGAGTCAGACTTCCAAAGTGCTCAAAAGCATGTTTCATAAAAGAATCATTTTATTGCAACATAGCACACAAAATAACTGACTGTATAGGCCTATGGTCTTGCAATATTTCACCTGAATACCGTATATTTATTCTAGATAGTCGACCCTTAAAATAAATAAGATTTCCAAAGATCAAAATTCTAGGGGATATTTAGAAATTTTTAGTCTGCATATCGCGTGGTGGTTGGATAAACAGAATCGTTAGCTGCGGATGCTCGAAAGTAGTTAACTTCATCAATGGCCTGGCGTGTTGTAACTGTCCAACGGAAATAAATTTTTTTATGTACTACGCTAAAAACGTTTAAATGACTATGAGGGAGATAAATAAATGTTTCTATATAATGTCCTTCCCAAGTCGGGAAGGGTTTTGTTGGTCAACTCCAACTGCATAAATCGAGGTCACTGATTATGGTTGTTCATTGACAAACGTGGCCGTCAATTGAAGTGCCTGATTAATGATTTGCCGATGTATGTGGCACAATACCACACTTTATATGTCTGCTTGATAAAGCCATGTCGTCACATTACCGAAAAGGCATTAAATTATTTGAATTTGTAAACAATGTATATGAAAATTGACTTGTTTTGTGTCTAAGGGTCCTTTAACGATCACTAAATAAGCAATGAGCGATAATATAGCGGTTTATAAAAAATATTCTCTAAAAGCGTGTGTGAAATAGTTTTGATTGGTATGATGTTTGTTTGGAAGAGTATATTTTACCGGTTAAGAAAATTATGTCTTAGTCTGAAATCGTGTCAGCAATATTATGAATAAGAACCGTTAAGTGGTAAAATAATTTAAAAAACAAAACAAACATGAGATCGTTCAAAACATTTAATAAATCAGAACAGAACAGGTTTCATATCTCTTCAGTCTAGCTCACAATATTGAATCTGCATTGACATCACTATTCTTATCACTGTAAATTCCATTATTGTTGTTAAGCATATACATGTATAGGCCTATTTATTGAATCAGGACTTAGACAATTACGTTAACTATAGGTAAAACAAATATTTACCACAATCGGTATAAAAGTTTATATTATCAAATGGTCGATTGGTCACAATATTCCGGGTTTTTTTAATGAAATTTTTTTCTACAAAAACCCTACGAAGTCCTCGTCATCATCACTGTCGGATGTAAATATATCGCGCAAGTAGGCCATCCTCGCATCTATTGATGTGGATACTCATTTCCATCACTTTTAATGATCTTTTTATCAGCTGTTCCTGTTCAGAGCGTTCATCAACTGCCACACTTATCCAGTCCACCATCATTTACTTTGAATTAAGGGGAAACGATTTGCGCTCTCGAGTCCCATCCCCATTCTTCCACACTCCTTACCATGAAATGGCACCACTGTTTCGGAGTGCCGCCGCAGGTTTGCTTTGAACGGGCGGTTTATCGAATAGTCAAACAGTTGAAGCAAAGGCGATTGAATTGCACTTAGTGTAGATTTCGGTTAAATTTATTACTATTCTGGGTCATTTCCTTTTAACCATTATAAGGAAATGACCCAGAAAAGTAACAAATTTTACCGAAATCTACACTAATAGCAATTCAAGCGCCTGTGGTTGAAGCTTGGATGCACATCCACCTTGTATCACATGGCAAGCAGCATGTTGGCTTTCCAGAAATTCTCTTTCACGGTCGAAGTAATATGTACCTGGAAACTGACATATAGAGACTTAAAGGCTCACTTTACTTGTTTCTCATAGACACAAAGCATATTAATAGTTCCAGATCTCTTTGATTTGAACAAGGTACCTGGTCGCGATCTGGTTGTCCAAGTCCTCGCCGTACGTAACTTTCCTGAAAGTGCCTTGCTTGCAACCGGACTTGTTCCTTTGTACTGAAAAACGTGCAGCTCGCGGCCTTCATCCAACTCCTTTACAACTTCAATCTTTTCTTTCAATGAATAATGGCGGTATTTTCACGTGTAGTGTGGTTGATGTTACTTGGGAGAAAAATGTAGCAGATGTTCCCTGTTGCGACGCCATGGGTGCTTCAGTGAGTGTCAGGTCGCGTCCACTTGTTCGAGAGGCCTCTCGGAGTGCTGTAAGACATCAGGCCTACTATTCCCCTAATCTGTAATTGGACTGACCCTTTAAAGGCCACCCCTATTGTAAAATAGGCTGGGAATCTACGGGCCATCCCACTTTTCCGCTTGTGCTTGAACGATCCAGACATGGCTCCAGTGGCCCAGGTCTGGTCTGAACTTGGTTAAGTCATTTTAACGTGTTAAGGGGCTAACGTTAATCGACATAAGCCGAAGTTCAGTAACCCTGGGAGGTTCTATGGCAGATCTCCCAGGAAATGTAAAATTAGGTCATCGTGACCTATATTTTGTGATCTACGGGTCGAAAACATGATTTTGAGCACCAAGACTGTCAGACAGGGCACAAATTGTATCCATTATGCCTAGAATCCTTCAACGTAACATTTAGGGAGGACCTAGGCAAATGTCTTAATTTGGAAACCTGCAATTAGGTCACTGACCTATATTCTGCGAGCTATAGGAAAAATATGTCATATGAACACCCTGAATGTCAGATGGGCACCAATTGTGACCTATAGGAAAAGATGTCATATAATCACCAAGACAGACGGGGCACAAATTGTATTCCATTAGGCCTAGAACCTTATAACATAAAATTCAGGAAAGTCCAAGGCTATTGTCCTTGGAAACCTGAAAGTAGGTCATGGTGACCTATATTCTGTGACTTATAAGCCGAAAAATGGTTTTGAGCACCCTGAATATCAGATGGGCACAAATTGTATCCATTTGGCCTAGCATCTTCTATCATGACATCCAGTGTGCACAAGGCAAATGTCTTTGGAAACATGATATTAGGTAATGGTGAACTATGTTCTGCAACCTATAGGAAAAATATGGCATATGAGTATGTCTGGAGATGCACTCCTTTGTGACATGCATCTCTCTAGATGGTGTCTGTTAAGTCCAGAATCTTTTAAATGCAAATCTCTTTGGAAACCTGAAATTAGGACATGGTGTCCTATATTTTGCCACCTAGGAAGAAACATGATTTTGAGCACCTGGACAGACAGGGTACAAATTGTGTCCATTTTCCTTGGAACCCTCTATTGTGAAATCCAGGGGGGTTCTGGGCAAGTCTCTCATGAATCCTGAAATTTTTATTTTCTGTTCATTTTTCAACACAGTAACATTAGCCATAGGCTATTCTCACAGACAATATGTAACATCAATAAAAGAAATAAGCACACAGTAAAATTTAGCCGAGTGTCATGGACCATGGGCTGCTTGTTTTATATAAGTGTTGGGTCCTATTACTCACTATATTAATTCTTGCTTGTGCAGTAATTGTATTTTCTACAAGTTGTTTGGTATGAAATAGGAGTTGTCAACTTGGGCCACACATTTTCTTTTTGGATGTTTAAAATTTGGTCTTGCAATCAACAACCCTTCTGACAAAGGGTTTATGTGGCCAACGTTCTATAATTCCACTGGAAAGAGGTAAAAGTAAGGACAGTTTACAGGTACAACCACTTGTCATGTGGTAGTAGCACTGGATGGGAACAAGTTTTTTAACAAAATCTGACATTTACATCTGTTTTTGTGATTTTCTTTCTCACCATAGCTAGATCTGCAATGATTTGCATTTTGTTCACTCTGCAGTAAATGATACATGAACTGGTGTGTCATTTACATGAAAGATTTTTTCCTTATTAATGGTAACTCAGTAAGATAAGACGACAAACTTTATTTCTTTAAATCAAGACTCCTTGGAGCATTCTTAAAGGGCCTACCTTATGTGGTCATAATAGAGAGGTGCATGTAACAAAGAAGTGCTTCTTCAGGAGAGGTTATTCTGTTCAATTATTATTTTATTCGCTTCCATACTCACAAGAACACTATTTTAAGTGTTTTATTATTTATTTACAAGATAAATGTTCAGTTATGTACATTAATACCAGCATTGCATGTTCAAGAATATTCAATATTGACAAACACTGTTCACAGACAATGCATAATTTTTATACACAGACCAACATGTTACAGCTACAGATTAGTGTTTTATAGATACTGTTACACCAATATGATGGAGACCTATTCTGGACAATCAATGTACAACATTAAGGTACAGTAAGACACATTCAGCTCATAATCAATCAATCAGAGGGTCCAACTTGGTAGTTCACCAGAATTCAGTTTAAAAGAATTAAAGAAGTAATATCTCTGATTTCTCATAAACTTTGTTAAAGGAAAGCCATATTTTTGAAGTGGGGAGATATGATTGGGATACCAAAGTTATCTTAAATAATGACAATATGCCTTAAAACACTCATTTTTCAGTATAATAACAGGTATAAACATCTAACTAGTACATGTATGTTGTTGATTAGTCCCAGCTGCAGCTTACACACCTTATATAACAAGACCTTAGCAATATGACAAACACATAGTTAGCTAAATACTTTAGCAACCTATAATTAATCCATCATAAGAGATGTTAATTATGAGAGTCCTGATTGGACCACTGACTACCTTAAAAATTTACTTGTGTCAGTGGGTAAGTAAATATCAATGATCAGACTGAGTTCAGTGACTGATTCACAATAAATTTAAAGGTACACAATCATTTGCAATAATATGCATATTATCTCATGCTATAAGTTCATTAAGCCTGTATAAAAAAGGTTTCCCAGCAAACATTCCCCAGCACACAGACCTATTACCTCCAAGTCACCTGTGTTAAACATTATATTTCTGTGTGTGGGTACTGGTAAACACAATTAATGGGTGTCTGTTTACCATAAAAAGACCAGGTGACCAGAGATCTGATCTTGCACTTGTGTGATAACTCCTGAAGAAACATGAGTGCCACAGAGAAAGAAAAGCATTGAAGCTTGAAAAAAAATCCTTTTTTTTGTGAAATTGCATGGTGTGCACTCTAAAGTTTTGTTTAGAACAATGGATTGTGCAATACACAAGCATGATGCCAACACTATATCTGCCGTACAGAACAGTGACCAAACTGGTTTAGAATGAAATATTGGCACATACCATAAGATGACCACACTATATTGCATGTATATTTAAGATACCAGCTATGTGACTTACTGTCATGAGAAGTGCTGGAACAGTCCTGGATCAGCCATCAATTATACAGAGCATCATGAAGCCAAAACAAAAAAAAACTAAACATTTCAGCATTACTTAATTTACCTTTGAACACCTTTTCAAGCTCTCAGAATTTGCAATATTCATGTGAATATATAACTGTTCTATCTATTGTTCTATTTTTTTAAAGTATGTATTAATTTTTTATATTGATATATATCACAGCAGTCAATTAGCTTCTTATTTTTTGTAAAAACCTTCCATGATCCAATCAGATCACTTGTATTGATTTATTTAAAAAAAACTCTGACCAGGCCCACATAAAATATATTATTATTTGGTCTGTCTACATATATAAAATCTGCAGAGTCAAAAGGGTCATACTTTGGACAGAGAGGTAACCATCCATATTTCCTGATGGTGCAACAATGGTCATTGTCTTCTCAACATTAAGGGAGTTTCAGCTGGAGCTACTGTAATCTAGGAAAACATACAGGGCTGATGTTATGTGATGATATATAATAGATTTTCTGAAATCTATAGGGTGTATGGAATGTGACTCAGAAAATGTTCAGTTAAGATTGTTTAGTTTGATGCTTGAGATGAACACAATCAGAGCTGGGCTGCTGAGTCTGTTTCATACTTCACTTGTCTTGCACTGTTTTCTCCCTTGTGTGTATGGACTAGTCTTGGAGCATCATAGATGCTACTATCTTCTCAAATGATCTGAAATAAATGATAACATTACATTTGCTTAAATTGTAATTTCTTCTGCACTCCATGTGTTTTACAATATGCCTGTACTTAGCTGCATCAGGTTTCACAATGTAATAAAATTCATATTTACTAAAGGTAAATTGCAAAAGCATTATACTCTGTATAACATATCTTGATCAAGAGTATTCTTAGCATTTTGAAAAGTGACTAATTTACACAATATATTTATAGGGTAAAATATTAAAAAAAGAAGTCTTCATTGATCAATTAAGAATCTGGTACTGGGCAAGGTTGCTCACAGTTTGTTATCTCAGTTAATATGAATGGTATCAAAACTCTAAGCCTGCCCTACTCCAGGGTCATATGAGATTATGAGATGTAAAACAAGTATATACCCCAGCCATGAAACTAGACAATTTGAACTCATTATTCTTAATGCACAATAAAGATTTCAGAGTCGATGCATAAGTATTTTATTAATATCATAAGTCCACTGTTATAATAATTACTTTTGGAAACTCTTTGTTTGTAGAAATGCTTTAAACATCTTGTGTGACCCCTGAGTGTGACAGACTATGATGAGGTAAAAATGAAAAATGAAATGAGACTTGTAATTTGAAGGGTAAAAAAGCATCGCCCAGTTCGAATGGGTCAACTGTCCTCCCCGTTTCCCATCCTGCATAGTTATTTGATGATGAACTTGGGCAAGATCTTTGCATGATCTCATGTAAGCCTTTCATGCCCTGCAATGCCTGAGTAAAATTTCATCAAATTTCAACTTTAAAGCATGTCTAATTTAATATGTGACATTTTGCAGAAGTTCTTCATGCCAGTCCTTACATGGATAAAATAGCACATTCCATTGGTATATACTTTAAAGAAAGCTAGGCCATATAAATTCTACAGAACAGGTATGTAAATTGGTGTCTTTAGTTAGTGAATATTAGCATGTCACCAAGCTGCTGTACTTACACAGATGAAATATTATCCCCTGGATTATAAAATGGGTTGCACACCATATCTACATATCCATTATGAAGTCTTCTAAACATCTGAAAACAAAGTGAATTCACCATAATTAAACCAGATATCAGCAAAAGCTGACAAAAACCCTCTGCCAAAAGAAGTGTTTGTGGGTGGTAACAGTAACAAATATGAAATATCTGTTCTCACATGGATGTTTATCTGTACATATGTCTCTTGTTCAAGTTATAAATTTGAACTAGAGAGGTATGTAGTACCTTTGCAAATATGGAACCATATAATTCATGCAGCACTTAGACATCTTCAAGCAAATGACCATACCATGTTTCATAACAATCAACCTAGTGGTTCCTGAGAAATGAGTGTTTTTTTCTATTTTAAGCTCTGTGACCTTGAAATGTAGATCAAGGTCACAATCTTCAAACATGACTGAGATTTAGTTAATATACATCTGCACTGAAGAAATAAATTTTACACTGTGAATCTTTTTTGAGATATCCCGCTTACGAGGTAAAAGTTAACAGGCCCTGGACAAATTGACTGCTTGGGTGATGACAATAGCCCATCAGCCAATGGGCTTATGGCTAAAAGGCAACATATTTTGAAAATTATTGTTTGAATTTGAAAGGAGCTCTAACATATGTCCTTATCTACAATGACTTTACATATTAAAGTCCTCTACCATCACCTACTAAAACAAATTATCAAAGCAAGTGTTAAATGACCTATCCAGAATCAGATGATATAATACTTACTGTATTTGTTTCCAAGTTTCATATTTTTAAATGACTGAGGCTAAAAAATAAAAAGGTATGGTTCTCAGTCACTTTTTTTTCAGAAATCACTGCGGGTGGGCGGTATTTTATTTTTGCCATTTTTTTATGTTTCAATAAAAATGTCATATGATCAGGAAAGGGCATGAAAATAACAGGACTTTTTTGCTAACCAGTTAAAAGCACTACATAACAAAGGAAATGGTATCAAAATTGTATCATCTTCTTGAAAGATGAAAATCAAAATTAAAATGTTTGATGTGAGGGGTTAAAATTGATGCAGGCGGTGCCTGAGAACCATACCTTTTTTTTTTTGACTGAACAATCCTTGATTTAAAACAATAGCTAACTGCAAAAATTTGTTCTGTAAAATCACAGCTAAATGAAAAAACTGTAAACAAATGAGTGATTTATTCACATCCCTGCAAGTATAATCACTCAAAGTTCAATCACACCACCAAGTACATCTTGTTGATCATAATATATCATTAGTAGTACTTTCTCCATTTCCAATTAAAAGCATAAATATACAATATGTAAATGTTAATACTTACACTTCTTATTTCATTATCTCTAAGTGATGTATTTGAGGATTCTACCACAATCACAAATTTAACTTTGGTGTTGGTCACATACCCATATCTGTATCAGCTGAGGAAAAGTTTATAACTGATTACACAAATAAGGTAAGAAAACATCAGTTTTATGAATGTAAAATAAACCCCAGTATTAACATTTCAACCAAATGAGAAAATATTGATGAATACCATTTGTATAGAATTTTCATACTTCATATTTTCATACTTAATTTACATATTTCTACTCTAATTCCTGGATTAACATACCTGCTGCAATGAAATACAAAATGTGTGACGTTACTAACAAAAAAATTGAATTCAGTTACAGTCTTTTAAAGCCAAGACAAGTCACCACCACCCCAGGCCAGGACTGAGTCCAAGTTACAGCCTTTCAAAGTCGTGACAGTGATGTGACAAATGACATGGCAATGTCTAGAAACAAGGGTTGGCTGGCACAGCACATCTTAAATATGCATCTAGATATGACAGGTGGAACACACCCATCCATTACTCAAGGACTTTTAAGGTGAGAATAGTAAATACTATAATTTAAATACTGATAACTGAACTCTCATAAATTTCTGTTCCTGTCTGATAATTTTGCTGTATTCTTATAAAGATTTACCACTTGTCACCCTGATAAAGGATACACTTTATAGTCCTCTGTCGGGTACAACAGACCAAGGTAAAGTTCACGTAAATCGTTTGCATTTTTGCCAACAGAAGAAATCTTTTCTTCAACCACATCTAATGATGTGTGCACCGTGTAGTAGAACTTCAGTTCATTATCTGTAGGTATGGTCTTGATGTAGAGTGGATAGTTCTGCAAAGAAATAATGCAAACTTTATGACATAATCCGGACTATTTGGAGAGGTAATAGAACGGGTGCTTCATTTTATGTGACCACACCTGAAAACTATAAATTGGTGTATTTCAAATTCTGTTGACATAGTCATAATGAAACTAGAATGAACCGGCAGTTTAGACACATGCAACATCAGGGAATACAAGCAGTTTTGTTTCACAATGAAACATAAAACCAGGGGATCAGGAGTCCCACACATAATCAACTAAGCAACAAATGATGTTGTTGGTGACTACATTGATTTAAAAACGACAAAATATCTAATGGAGTGCCATCTGATGAGCAGTCATGTAATCATTTGTTAATAAATCTGATAGATTCAATGTAGAGCAGGCACTGCTGCCCCAACAGTGCTCACACTGAACCTCTTAGATATGGAGGTACTCCAGATATGGGAAAAATCTATTTGGATAATTTATCTTAAAATTAAGAAAAAAAAGGACTATTTAATAAATATATGTATGAATGCTATGATTTATGGTTGAACATGTTGCACCTTTTGTATAATCAAACAGAAAAATTTAACATGGTAACCCCAAGAAATGACGAGTATGCTTTTACAATAGGTGCGACACAAGTATTAAGATGGAATAGGAATGCCTGACACCTAAAACTGGTGATTAATAAGGTTAATAGGTTCTCTTTTATCTTATATGATACATATATTGCTAGTACTTGCTTTGTTTTTCTCTAGACCCGCCCTGTTTAGACAGTTTATTGAACCATAATGTCACACCAATTGTAAAATTGCAACAAATTATGACTTCTTGAATGTATATATATAAATATATCAATCTTCACTAATAGAACACAATATGTTCTCTTTTTGTGGTATATACAGTTTGTGGTAGGAACTGTTGAATACAATCACAGATGAAGGTATATCAGACAAAACTAGAAATCTGCTTCCTAAGGAATGCAAGCCTCCTCCATGTATTTGCATTCACTTATTTGGCCCATATTCCCAGATTCATTCATGCATAAGTGACTGTACATTTGTGTATATTCCTTGATAATGTTTATGAATCCAAATCATGCGCCGGATCCACACACAAATCTAATAAATTCTTCCTTGGAACACATTCCTGAAATGCCATGAAATTTTCATGAGATTCGGTTCATGGTGCTGCGTGTTATGCAGTGCATGAACATACACAAACACATGCACACACTAACAGAGATGAACACATACACCCTGCCAAAGGCAAGTTTCACCATGTCTAAACAAAAGAAATTAGTAAGGCCTAAGGGTGGCTACTTATATAACTATAAGTTCCTCATATATATGATACAGATTAACTTTATATACATATATTTAACTTTCTCCAACAGAGCTTTTAAATTCAGCTGGCACATGAAATTTATCAATGACCCATTGTGCCTGTTTATAGGTATAACAAAATCATTTATCAGTGAATCATTGTCAATGATATTTTTATTGAAAAAAATAGATCTACACAAATCCCACTTGGTAAATTAGTTTGCCTTGGCTTTATGAGCAAACTGGAGCCCATGATACATTAAACACCCATTATAAAATCTGTCAAACATTTATATTTCTGCATGTCAATGCTGTTGTTTGTGGAATATAGCTCAATGAAGAAAAAAGTTACCTCTTTTGCTATGACAGCCACACAGACAGCCATTTTGGGGAATCCCGCTTGATGGGTGTTTATCATCGGGGAGGGGATTCCAATAGGAAGTGACGTCATATGGGCTCCCGCCATTTGCCGAATCAAGAAACATGCTTTGATGCTGGATCATCTCTGAGATCGAGCATTAACCAACAACATGTCGAATCTGACGGTGGACGCTGACACGTTTTACCGCCGAATGAAACGAATATATTCGGCATGGAAGGTAAGCACTATGTCAGCCGCTAAAATTGCATGAGACGCGCCGTTTCATGTGATGGCGTTATATTAATTATTATAAAATTGACAGGGCCGGGGATCCCTGTCAAGGAGCCCTGACTGATGTCATTACTAATACTATGTACCGCTGCCAGTGGCAGTCAAGAACTGAGTGCAAATAAAAAGAAAATGCTGTGTAAGAGAATCTTTTGACACCTGTCTGTTTCCATATCAAACTGTCCCTCGGTAATTTAATGTACGCCTTGTGATGTTCTATCTTTGGTCATTCCGTTCTGTAAAGTGTAATTAGTGTAATGTCTAAAATCAGTAAAAAGCTGCAAAACAAAAACATGAAAAGTCAAAGGGTCCTGGCCTGTACATTTTCCTAGATCACATTCAAGCAGAGACCAAAAGGGCCAAGGGAAGTCTAATTTTTAGCTCAGCTGACTATAAGTCATCTGAGCTATAGTCGTGGTCCATTGTCCGTCGTCCGTCCGTCCGTCCGTAGATGTGGCACGTTTTGAAACTGTAAGACCTAGGAATCTGAAATTCAGCATAATGTTAGATGTCCCCAAGATCTCCTACCAAGCCCAAAACTGGGTCATTGCGTCTTCATTCCTTTGAGAAATAAGGAAAAACCTCAATTTTTTATTAAAAACCTATTTTCACACTTCAGGACTGCCTAATATCAAAACCACTCATCTGTTTTTCCTCATATTTCCTATGAAAAATAATCCTCTATATAATTCCTATGTACATGCCAGAAATTATGTCTGTTTTATATAATTTAAAAAAGTTATGGGCCCAAACATAATGCATTTTGTAAATAATCAGGAAAGAAATTTTATCACTTAACACAAAACTTGTAAAAGCTAAGCACTTTTTTTCCAGTAATATTACTTTTATTAATCAAAATTAAATTGTATACCCAAACTTAGATCAAAATCTTTTAAAATTTTTAAAATACTAGCAAAAATAAAAAATTGGTACCTTAAATTTTGCCCAACTGTGACCATGGCACGTTTTTTTTCCTGTAAATGCTGTGGATTTAATTTTCAAAGCATGTTTTTGTAAGCATTTCAACTGTTTACACCCAAAATTTGAAACCAGTTGATCAAAAACTGTAGATTTTATTCAAGTTTTCAAGCACCATGTCACATATTGCTAGTGTTATGCAGTTTGCTAGAGCTCAGCTCCCGAGCTTCAGCTCTAAGTTCCTTAAATTTGGCATACAGTTAGATTTCTCAAAAATCCCCTACCATGCCAAGAATTTGGTCACTAGGACTTCATTCCTTTGAGATATTAATGAAAAACTTCATTTTTCCATTAAAAACCCATTTTTACACTTTAAGACTGCCTAATATCAAAACCACTGATCTGACTTTGATCATAAATATGATACATATTTTTCTATACATTCGCTATGCACATGCCAGAAATGATGTCAGTATAGCGTATTTTTTTTTAAGTTATGGGCCCAAACATAATGCACTTTTTTTAAAATCAAGAAATATATTTACTCACCTAAGATGAGAATTGCTGAAGCTGGAGACTTTTTGTCAGGAATATAACTTTATTTAATCAAGATTCGATTGTTTACCCAAAATTAGATCTGAATTTTGCAAATTTTTCAAGTTATTAGCTTAAATAAAAAATCAGTACCCTAAATTTTGTCCAACTTTGGCAATGGCACTTTTTTTTCTGTAAGCACTGTTGGTTTAATTTTCACAGCATATATACATAAAGATTTAATCTTTTTAAATCTGAAATTTCAAAGGAATTGATTGAAAAGAGTAGCTTTTATTCAAGTTTTCATACACCATGTCAAGTGTTGTTTACATCTAGCCCACCTAGTAGTAAAGCCTTCAGTTGCATTATGTAACCCACCCCAGGCAGCTTGTCTTGGCTCAGCTGGGCAACTACTAGCAGGCTTCCCCTCTGCCCTGCACACCTGCCCCCCCCCCCTAGATGATGCATTAACTAGATGAATGTTATAATTTTCTCTATTTCATTTTATTCTTGGCTATGCTACATTTTAGATTTTGTATTTACCACCAGGGTTACAATGATTAAAGTGCACATTTAATTGTGTCCACAAAGTGGTGTATTGCTATGAAAGTGTGGATGTTCATCAGACAAGTAATTCCTTCCTTGAGAAGAGTAAAAACTTCACCAGGTGTGAAATTGACTATTATTTCCAGGAATAAAATAAAGCTTAGATTGTAATTAGCATAATGATATTGTTTGTCCCTCATTCAACCAACAGTGTGTATACTTTATTTGAAAAGATGTTTTTATTTTACCAAAATTATAGAATCTTATTTTATTTTGGTGAATAAGATTAAGCTTGTACTGAAAACTCCAATGTGCAAAACTTTTTAATAGTGATTCAAGGAATAATCTTGTAGATGCCATGTTGTGGCATTATTTTCTTTTAAATTCAGTTTAAAAATTTGTGGTTTAAAAATAATAAAAATATATGTGTATGCATAATATGACCCAATATGAGCTACACTCTGGATGTATAATGATTGCAACTAAGAATTCTAATATTTTAACTTATATTTTCAGTGCTTTTTTAATACAAATTTATAAAACTTGTAAAATCTTTTAAATTTTTTAAAATATTAATAAAAATAAAAAATTGGTACCTTAAATTTTGCCCAACTTTGACCATGGCACGTTTTTTTCATATTAATGAAAAACTCCATTTTTCCATTAAAAACCCATTGTTACACTTCAAGACTGCCTAATATCAAAACCACTGATCTGACTTTAATCATAAATAATATACATATTTTTCATTCTCTATGCACATGCCAGAATGATGTCAGTATTGCGTAATTGTTTTAAGTTATGGGCCCAAATATAATGCACTTTGTAAAAAATCAAGAAATATATTTACTCGCTTAACAAGGGCATTGCTGAAGCTAGAGATTTTTTTGTCAGGGATGTAACATTATTTAATCAAGATTCAATTGAATACCCAAAATTAGTTCTGAATTTTTTAAATTTTATAAGTTATTAGTATAAATATAAAATTAGTACCTTAAATTTTGCCAAACTGTGACCATGGCACGTTTGTTTCCTGTGAGCACTGTTGATATAATTTTCATATCCTGCACACATAAGGATTTCAGCTTTTTAGTTTAGAAAGCTGAAAGAAATTGGCCAAAAATTGTAGCTTTTATTAATGTTTTTTATGAGACCCTGTCAGACTTTTGCTCTCTCCAGCCCCTCTTGAGTCACCTGTATGTTGACCTTGTTGACCTTTCATCAAATTATGCACGCTTGAGGCGAGAATCCAGGCAGCTTATTGCCAGCCACAGTTGTTCCAGGTGTCCAACCCAACTCATCTAGTAGTTTTATCCAACAACATAACAATAAACAATAAATTAATAAATTTTTATTGGTGTTTAATAACAAATTAAAGAAAAATAGAAAAGGAATTTGTTAGTTTATAATAACAGGAAATTAACTTGCAGTTACTGATGATATAAGAATCTTGTATCGATGTGTAGAATGTCACATATTCCAAACAACACCATGCAGTCACCTATGGCATTTTTCAGTTCAATTTTAATAATAAAGAAGTAAATCATATTATTCATTACTAATCATTAGGGATTATATGAAGGAAATTAATGATAGACAAAGATGCAGTTGATAATATTAATCTAGATTCCAACTGTGTCTAGTGTGTACATTGATGTGAAATAAGTCCAAAATGAATTTTTTACAGTTATTTTTTAATATAAATAAAAGCCATAAAACCAGGTACTTATGATCATTATTTAAATGTGTGAATTTTGTATATTCTGGATTCTCAACATCATTGTTTGGTGAAAACTGAATAAATACCAGACATGGTGCAAATACTTTGTAATTGTGTTTAAATACGAATATGATTATGTACTCCATTATAAAATTTCTTGCATAAAGAATGGGAATTCAGGTAAAAATGAAAGTATATGAATACTCGTGCAAATACTTTCAAAATGTATTCATGAATGCATTCATGAATATATTCTTTAATATTATTTTAATAATCATATCAGTTATATTTCATTTTAAAAAATCATTTGATTCTCTTATTATTTTTAATAAAAATTATATTTGGGACAATATTTGTAATTTTTTTAAATAAATAGTTAAACTCTTATATTATATGTTCTGCTTATAAGTTATATGGCCAAGTCAAAATCTGTGTGACAATAGTACTCCATTTGTTAATAAAATAAATGAAATCAATCCTCTTCCCTGTCTCCAAAGGTACTATCAAAATCATACATAAGCTAAACAACAACAACTCATAATACAGCTTATATTTATTACCACACAAAACCAGCATGTGCCTCATTTCTAAATAATATTTTTTTATCATATATAACAGCTGAGCGTCGTGACCCATAGGTCCCTTGTTAAAGTTTAAATGAAAAAAATAAAAAAGGCAGAAAAAAAGGTATGGTTCTCAGGCACCTTTTTTTTCCAAAATTATTTCGGGCGGGCATTTTTTTAACCTTTTTTTGTAGGTTTCAATAAAAATGTCAAATGATCAGGGTAAAGCAGGATAACAACAGAATTTTTGTTGCTAAGCAGGTAAAAGCACTACATAACAAAGGATATTGTGGTATTTTATCTCCTTGAAAGCTTGAATAAAGCCTTGATACATCAAAATCAAAATTTTTTATGCACGAGGTTAAACTTGAAGTGGGCAGTCCTGAGAACCATACATTTTCTTTTTTTTGGCTTGTACAAAATTTTATATACTGTCCCTTTTTCAGACATTGGAGTAAACCCGGCAAATACGGGACATCCAAGTAATATTAAATACTTGCCTAAAATTCATCAGGAATCTATCATTTTGATAATTCCAACAGCCCCCATGCATCAGAATAAGGTGGTAAAAGTGCAGAATAGGAAACCTGCCTAAAAACTAAAATATCACCTGGTGATGGTGACAGACCCTTATTTTTGGCACCACAGAAGGGCCCTGCCCTGCTGTCTTTCATGGAAATGGGTGACACAAAAGATGGACAATGAGGCGGGCATTTTGAAAAAAAAATAAGATGGCCCTTAGGGTCAGCCGGGAGTGTTGTTGACAGCCGCCATTAATCCCCAACGCCGGCATATTTACCAATAGTGTTTCTCACCTGAATTACCTTATCATCAAAATTCACTCACATTTAATGAGGTCAGAGGTCACCAGATACATGAATGGCGTATTATGCATGTTTGCGGTGCTCTTGTTGAAGGCTAGCATAGCACCAGTGACAGGCATGAATTTTCCGAAACTTTCAGGAATGACACATGATCATCGTAACCCGAAAAATGTGTCATCTGCAATGTCACAAACCTTTTTGACTTGACCTGTTTAAACTACAGTCGGACTGTTTATTTTTCATGTGTAGCATGCTTGAATGAATACAATGATATTTTAAAATTTTCAGTCATTTATGAACAGTCTGGTATTTCCTTGTTGGTGATTTTTGTGTCAAAAGGGAACCCAGGTGAAGTCAGAAACTTGGCACCATTGAAACTGTCAATCTAATCATTCTGAGGGGGTCACTGAAGGGTAAGTAAGGGCTTGCTGTCAGGGTTGGCAAGTTTCTGCCTTTGCCTTTTCTGGCTTTGTTTCTGTCATATGGGCAGAAATTCCCTTGAAGTGGTAAATATGATAAAATGAATATATAATAGCTAACCAATTTAAATATGATATTGCAAATGCAGCAGTAATGAAATTGGAGGGGGGGGGGTGGCCTTGACTGATCACTCGCTCTAATAAGATAAAGTTAAGCAAGGTTCCTGTTCTGAAATTCAGAGGCCATGTTTCCATCATCAAAGTCAGCATTATGTTATGCATGAAAGAGCATATGAACTTTCCACCCCATTCTCATCAATAGTAACCACTGGACTCGGGCTTGCCTGTCCTTGCACCCTAAGACGCCCAGTCTTACTTTAAGGAGCAGACTACTGGAGCTAGGCCTTGTTACATCATTTCAGGTACCCCTGAGGCACATAACTCTACAAATAAACACACATCAGAAAACCCGCAGGGTTATGATATTTTAAAGGCCTAAAAAATGTTCTTTATTTCTGATTACAGTGGTTAAAATTTTAGGGTAGGAAGTTAGGTTCCAATTTATTTTATTTTTAATATTTTTTTTAAGTTGTGATATAAAACAGGCTTTTTAGGAGACAATTTTATGATTTGATTTTGCTGCTGTTGCTAAGATCAAATTAATTCACACATTGGTTTCAAGGTAGTAATTCAAAATGCTTATATTTGTGATACAAATTATACTAGAAAGTATCAGATTTTCAGGGGAAAGGGTGAAGGTTATAGGTCATTCTTGTTAACAATAACTATATTTTATACACCTGTCTTATGACGGGAGTATAATGGTATACCCACTGTCTGTCTGTTAACTTTTAGTGTTGCTTATATCAGGGCTTTGATGGATTTTTGCTAAAACTCACCATAAGTACTTTCCAGCAGATTATCTTGCCCTTGTTGGATTATTGGCAACATCCACACATATTTGATAAGGTCACGGGTCACTCAATAACTTATGAAGCATATGAAGGATTTTTATCAAACTCATCAGAAATGGAATCAATAAAATATCTGGCCTAAGTTTAAATTTCAAGCAAAATCTGCACATGTTTAATGAGGTCAGAGTTCATCACACTTTAGAGGCACCATGGTGACTTAACAACCATGCTATGAATTTTTTTGAAACTCATTACACATATTTACCAAGTTTTTACCTGAATTACATTCTCATCAAAATACAAGCATATTTATTGAGGTCAGAGGTCCCCAGAATATGCATATTTGTGGTGCTCTTGTTTAAGTCATAGAAAGCTTAAGTTGGTCTTATGGCCAAGTAAGTCTATATCAGACTGAGGGGTTGCAATAGTCTTTTCCGCAATACTCTAGTTTCAAATTCATTATCATTGCACAAGAATGACTTTTAGGTGGCCAAATTCACTTAAATGATTTTTGGCTGAATTATTGGACCTTTGTCTTTTGACCACATTATTGGACTGAGAGATACTTTGGTAAACAAAACTAGTAGATTAATTGTATTAAAAGACTTAGCTCTGTAAGTATATTTATAAGCAGAGCTGTACATGCAAAATAAATAATTGGTATCCATATCCAACTTATGTGTAAGATAAATCCATAAATAAAGTATATAGATTTGTATTCTGATTAAAAAAAAAAATTCTGATTTGTAAAAAATCAGGAAAGATATTTGATCACTTAACACAAAACCTGTTAGAGCTATTGACTTTTTTTCCAGTAATATAACTTTAATTAATCAGAATTAAATTTTATACCCAAAATTGGATCAAAATCTTTTAAATTTTTTAAAATATTAACAAAAATAAAAAATTAGTACCTTAAATTAAGCCCAACTTTGACCATGGCACGTTTTTTTCCTGTAAGTACTGTGGATTTAATTTTCACAGCTTGTTTTTGTTAGCATTTGTCTGTTAACACCAAAATTTGAAACCAGTTGATCAAAACCTGTTGATTTTATTCAAGTTTTTAAGCACCATGTAACATATTGTTTTCATCAAGCTAGTGTTATGCAGTTTGCAAGAGCTCAGCTCCCCAGCTTCAGCTCTCACTTCCAAAAATTAGGCATACAGTACGATGTCTCCTAAATCCCCTACCATGCCAAGAATTTGGTCACTAGGACTTAATACCTTCGAGATATTAATGAAAAACTTCATTTTTCCATTTAAAACCCATTGTTACACTTCAGGACTGCCTAATATCAAAACCACTGATCTGACTTTAATCATATTTAATATACATATTTTTCTATACATTCTCTATGCACATGCCAGAAATGATGTCAGTATTCCGTAATTGTTTTAAGTTATGGGCCCAAACATAATGCACTTTTTAAAAAATCAAGAAATATATTTACTCCCTTAACTAGGGGATTGCTGAAGCTAGAGATTTTTTGTCAGGGATGTAACATTATTTAATCAAGATTCAATTGAATACCCAAAATTAGTTCTGAATTTTTAAAATTTTATAAGTTTATTAGTATAAATATAAAATAGTTCCTTAAATTTTGCCCAACTTTGACCATGGCACGTTTGTTTCCTGTGAGCACTGTTGATATAATTTTCATATCATGCACACACAAGGATTTCAGCTTTTTAGTTTAGATAGCTGAAAGAAATTGGCCAAAAATTGTAGCTTTTATTAATGTTTTTATATGACCCTGTCAGACCTTGGCTCTCTCCAGCCCCTCTTGAGCCACTTGTATGTTGACCTTGTTGAACTTTCAGCAAATTATGCATGCTTGAAGTGAGTCATACACTGGGGCAGCCAGGCAGCTTCTGGCCAGCCACAGTTGATCCAGGTGTCCAACCCAACTCATCTAGTAGTTTTAACCAACAACATTACAATAAACAATAAATTAATACATTTTTATTGGTTTTTAATAACAAATTAAAGAAAAATAGAAAAGGAATTTGTTAGTTTATAATAACAGGAAATAAACTTGCAGTTACTGATGATATAAGAATCTTGTATCGATGGATAGAATGTCACGTATTCCAAATAACACCATGCAGTCACCTATGGTATTTTTCAGTTCAATTTTAATGATAGAAAAGTAAATCATATTATTCATTACTGATCATTAGGGATCATATGAAGGAAATTAATGATAGACAAAGATGCAGTTGATAATATTAATCTAGATTCCTACTGTGTCTAGTGTGTACATTGATGTGAAATTAGTCCAAAATGAATATATTACATTTATTTTTTTTAATATAAATAAAAGCCATAAAACCAGGTACTTATGATCATTATTTAAATGTGTGAATTTTGTATATTCAGGATTCTCAACATCAATGTTTGGTGAAAACTGAATAAATACCAGACATGGTGCAAATACTTTGCAATTGTATTTAAATACGAATATGAATATGTACTCCATTATAAAATTTCTTGCATAAAGAATGGGAATTCAGGTAAAAATGAAAGTATATGAATACCAGTGCAAATAATTTCAAAATGTATTCATGAATGCATTCATGAATATATTCTTTAATATTATTTTAATAATCATTTCAGTGATATTTCATTTTAAAAAATCATACGATTCTCTTATTATTTTTAATAAAAATTATATTTGGGACAATATTTGTAATTTTTTTTTTTAATAAATATTTAAACTCTTATATTATATGTTCTGCTTATAAGTTATATGGCCAAGTCAATATCTGTGTGACAATAGTACTCCATTTGTTAATAAAATAAATGAAATCAATCCTCTTCCCTGTCTTCAAAGGTACTTTCAAAATCATACATAAGCTAAACAACAACTCATAATACAGCTTATATTTATTGCCACAAAACCAGCATGTGCCTCATTTCTAAATCATATTTTTCTTATCATATATATAACAGCTGAGCGCCGTGACCCATAGGTCCCTTGTTCTGTAAGTTATGCGGTAAAAAACATTACTGAAACCTAGTAAGGTTGCACTCTCTTAGCAAATATGCATGCAAAAGGACACACATTGTTAACACAATAACTCGTAAAAAGTATTTCATATAAGGTCCCCAGACTCATGGCAGTGATGGTCCTTTTGATGAACTACATTATGTTTGAAGATGGGTGACCTTGATGGATTTTCAAGGTCACAGAGGTGATAATGCTAAAATGATGTTAACCAAATAGCTCGCAAACAATTTGACTAACACTCACTGAACTTGCACCAGTAATGTTTGCAATGAAGGGCTAGGTCAAGTTCGAGGATGGATGACCTTGACAGAGGTGATAATTCTCAAATGATGTTAATGCAATAACCCGCAAAGAATTTGATGAACAACCAAATTCGTTTCTGCATAATAACTTCCCTAACATATGATGGATAGGATTCAAACATAAGATGTATCACCCATGGCCTAAGGGAAAAGCTTATTGATATTTGGGTCAGAAGGAAAAAAAAAGTAATTCACAGTTTGGTGTTCAGTTGCTGGTGTCTCCTTCAGCAGGCCAGAAATAGATGAATCTTTTTTCAAGTCACTTGTGTACAGTGGCATTACATTTTCACAGCATATTTTGTACAGATAATTTGAAGATTCCCCAGAAAAGGATACACTGGCCCATCGCACAACAGTGGCTTTCATTTAGACCATGTTTGGACAAATCTATCTCCACTTCCAACATCTCAAGGAATTTGGACCTATTTTAGTGACAATCAACAAATTTACATTGATATTCATATGTAGCCATTCTACACATCACAGCACATCTGTAGACCCAAGCCCAAGAACTACTAACCAACAGCTGACTTTCTCTAATACTACAAGGTTCATGTACAGACTCAAGCCTCACATATAGGCCAATTCAGCATTCAAATACTGGAAAAATATTTTACACAGCCCAGCCAAGACTTCAACCAAGAATAATTGGCACAGGTAAAACAGAAATACAGAAACTAAAAATGCATGCAGTTCTTTATTATCATTATTTTGATAGCTTTGAACATTTTCACTTTACCATATCTTTTCTTCCAGTTTATACATGTCAGCTGTTCTTTACAAGTTCTTTAATTTTCAGATATCACTCTTTCAGCCCATGCTACTAAAGTACACCTAATTCACAGTACTTCAATTTATAATGACTGCATCTTTTGCGGGGCCCTCACTGACCTGTCAGTTTTCTAGTTTTATATACCTACAGGTATGTGATTCCTTTGTTTTAATTGTTGAATGTATCTCCATACAGTAATCATTATCCCCTCCTGCATCTGTCCCTACCTCATGAAGGGACAGCTGCTATGTGGGGACACTTTGGCCAGCAGTTACCCACAGATGTCCCTTCAAGACAGGTACTCCTGTATTGTGTGAACTGTGACGTTAATGATATACTTGCATGTATCCCAGATTCCAATGATACAGAAGTGCATCACAATTTTTGTATTGATTTATTTATTAAATATTTTAATTTGCAGAAAGTGTCATCAGATGATACTCTGGGTAAAACAGATGCTCTGGTAACAGCTGTAGGGTCTGATGAAGACATTGTGTATTCCAAGTCAACAGCCCTGCAGGTAGGTTTGACACCCATTCACAATGTTACAGGTATGTGTATTGTGAAGAATGGAATATCTGTATTGTGAAGTGAGGAATTTCTATTTTTATTTCCTGGCTGTGGCTATTGGGGAAAAAAATGTTGTTTGGAGAGTGACCCTGCAGTGTGAGAGGTCTAAAATCGGTAGAAATAATTGTCATTTGAAAGTTTCTTTGAAAGACTTCCCAATCACTGATGAAATATTTTTCAAGAATATAGTTTATATTTCTATGTTTCTGTTTCTTAGATGTCAGAGTGAAAGATGGGGAAAGTGTAGAACCGTTAACGTCATGTGACTTTCAGTATGTTTATATTGTTTGGGAAATCATATGCTGCTCAAGCCTGATCCCCTTCTTGATTTTGCAAACTTAAAAAGTTTTGACATATTTTCCAGTTATCCTTATTCAGCTGTTCTCTTCACTAGAAAGTTGCAAAATAGCATTTAGCACCCAGAAAAATATGCTGAAATTCGCTTTATCAATACCTTGGTGGCCTGAGAAGGCCTCAAAACTTTTGTTGTCTGACACAGCAATAGAAAAAATCACTAGTGTTTCAGTTTTTACATTTCTTTTCCTTGTGATTCAGGTGATAAATCTGATTCATGCATGGTTGTTCCAGGTGGCTGGGTTACAGTTTGTCTATTTTTCAGACATGGTTGTTTGGTTACGAGCTCACAGACACCATTATGGTGTTGACTGAAGACTCCATGATTTTCCTGGCCAGCAAGAAGAAGATAGAATTCCTGAAACAGGTGGATGGTGGGAAGGAGAACGATTATGGCCTCCCTCCCCTCAAGTTATTGACAAGAGATAAGGTGAGCAAATTGTTGGAATTGTTGTTGGCATGTATAAAGCAGGCCACATGATGAGGTTGTCTCCTTACAGTTTTATTAGCTCAGCTGACTATAAGTCATCTGAGCTATAGTCGTGGTCCATTGTCCGTCGTCTGTCCGTCCGTCCGTCCGTAGATGTGGCACGTTTTGAAACCGTAAGACCTAGGAATCCAAAATTCGGCATAATGTTAGATGTCCCCAAGATCTCCTACCAAGCCGAAAACTGGGTGTTTGCAACTTTGTTCCTTTGAGAAATTAAGGAAAAACCTCAATTTTTTATTAAAAACCTATTTTCACACTTCAGGACTGCCTAATATCAAAACCACTCATCTGTTTTACCTCATATTTACCATAAATATTCCTCTATATAGTTCCTATGTACATGCCAGAAATTATGTCTGTATTATTTAATTTAAAAAAGTTATGGGCCCAAACATAATGCATTTTGTAAAAAATCAGAAAAGATATTTGATCACTTAACACAAAAAATGTTAATGCTATGGACCTTTTTTCCAGTAATATAACTTTAATTAATCAAAATTAAATTGTATACCCAAAATTAGATGAAAATCTTTTAAATTTTTTAAAATATTAATAAAAATAAAAAATTGGTACCTTAAATTTTGCCCAACTTTGACCGTGGCACGTTTTTTTCCTGTAAGTACTGTGGATTTAATTTTCACAGCATGTTTTTGTTAGCATTTCAACTGTTAACACCAAAAATTTGAAACCAGTTGATCAAAAACTGTAGATTTTAATCAAGTTTTCAAGCACCATGTAACATATTGTTTACATCAAGCTAGTGTTATGCAGTTTGCAAGAGCTCAGCTCCCTAGCTTCAGCTCTAAGTTCCTTAAATTCGGCATACAGTTAGATGTCTCCAAAATGCCCTACCATGCCAAGAATTTGGTCACTAGGACATTCGAGATATTAATTAAAAACTTCATTTTTCCATTAAAAACCCATTGTTACACTTCAAGACTGCCTAATATCAAAACCACTGATCTGACTTTAATCATAAATAATATACATATTTTTCATTCTCTCTGCATATGCCAGAATGATGTCAGTATTGTTTAATTGTTTTAAGTTATGGGCCCAAACATAATGCACTTTGTAAAAAATCAAGAAATATATTTACTCCCTTAACAAGGGGATTGCTGAAGCTAGAGATTTTTTTGTCAGGGATGTAACATTATTTAATCAAGATTCAATTGAATACCAAAAATTAGTTCTGAATTTTTCAAATTTTATTAAGTATAATTATATAATATTAGTACCTTAAATTTTGATTAACTGTGACCATGGCACGTTTGTTTCCCGTGAGCACTGTTGATATAATTTTCATATCATGCACACATAAGCATTTCAGCTTTTTAGTTTAGAAAGCTGAAAGAAATTGGCCAAAAATTGTATGTTTTTTATGAGACCCTGTCAGACTTTGGCTCTCTCCAGCCCCTCTTGAGTCACCTGTATGTTGACCTTTCATCAAATTATGCACGCTTGAGGCGAGGCAAACATGGAATCCAGGCAGCTTATGGCAAGCCACAGTTGATCCAGGTGTACAACCCAACTCATCTAGTAGTTTTAACCAAGAACATAACAAAAAACAATAAATTAATAAATTTTTATTGGTTTTTAATAACAAATTAAAGAAAAATAGAAAAGGAATTTGTTAATAACAGGAAATTAACTTGCAGTTACTGATGATATAAGAATCTTGTATCGATGGGTAGAATGTCACATATTCCAAATAACACCATGCAGTCACCTATGGCATTTTTCAGTTCAATTTTAATGATAAAAAAGTAAATCATATTATTCATTACTAATCATTAGGGATCATATGAAGGAAATTAGACAAAGATGCAGTTGATAATATTAATCTAGATTCCTGCTGTGTCTAGTTTTAAATATTGGCAAAAATATAAAATTGGTACCTTAAATTTTGCCCAACTTTGGCCATGGCACGTTTTTTTCCTGTAAGTACTTGGATTTAATTTTCACACCATGTATACATAAGGATTTAATCTGTTAAAATCTGAAATTTGAAAATAAAAGCTGCAAAATTAGGCTAGTTATTGAATTTTTTTGGAGGCTCTTGTTGTATTCCCTTACATTGTCAAGCAGTCCACTTTGATGACTGTAGGTCATTCAGTGCACATCTCTATGCTCCCCAGGCTGTTGACATAATTTTAGATGTCCCCAAAATCTCCTACCATACCGAAAATTGGGTCATTAGGACTTTGTTCCTTCGAGATATTAAGGAAAAAAACTCTGTTTTCCATAAAAAAAAGCTATTGTTACACTTCAAGGCTGCCTAATATCAAAACCACTGATCTGTTTTTGATCGTATTGAGTATTCACATTCTTTTATACATTTTCTATGAACATACCAAAAATTAGGTCAGTATTGAGTATTATTGTGAAGTTATGGGCCAAAACATAATGCAATTTTTTAAAAAATCAGGAAATATATTTACTCACATGAGAATTGCTGAACCTAGAAACCTTTTTTCAGGAATATAACTTTATTTAATCAAAATTCAATTGTTTACCCAAAATTAGATCTGAATTTTGCAAATTTTTCAAGTTATTAGCATAAATAAAAAACAATACCTTAAATTTTGTCCAACTTTGGCACTGTTGATTTAATTTTCCCAGCATATATGCATAAGGATTTAATCTTTTAAAATCTGAACTTTCAAAAGAAATTGATTGGAATGAATAGCTTTTATTCATGTTTTCACACACCATGTCAAGTGTTGTTTACATCTAGCCCACCTAGTAGTACAGCCTTCACTTGCATTATGTAACCCACCCCAGGCAGCTTACCTTGGCCGAGCTTGGCCACTACTAGCAGGCTTCCCCTCGCCCTGCACTCATCCCCCCCCCAGCTGGTGCATAAACTAGATGAATGTTATAATTTTTCTGTATTTTATTTTATTCTTGGACATGCTACATTTTAGATTTTGTATTGAACCACCAGGGTTACAATGATTAAAGTGTACATTTAATTGTGTCCACAAAGTGGTGTATTGCTGTGAAAGTCTGGATGTTCATGAGATAAGTAATTCCTTACTTCAGAAGAGTAAAAACTTCACCAGGTGTGAAATTGACTATTAATTCCAGTAATTAATTAAAACTGGGATAGTAATTAGCACAATGATATTGTTTGTCCCTCATTCAACCAACAGTGTGTATACTTTATTTGAAAAGATGTTTTATTTTGTCAAATTTACTTTTATTTTATTTTGGTGAATAAAATTAAGCATGTCCTGAAAACTCCAATATGCAAAACTTTTTAATAGTGATTCAAGGAATATTCTTGTAGATGCCATGTTGTGGCATTATTTTCTTTTAAAATCAGTTAAAACATTTATGATTTAAAAATAATAAAATATATGTGTATGCATAATATGACCCAATGTTTTTTACTCTGTATATATAATGATTGCAACCTTTGCAACAATTCTAATATTTTAACTTATATTTTCAGGTTTTTTAATTAAAAATTTATAAACCTGTAAATAAAAAAATGATACAGATAAAAACTTCTTAATGGAAAAAGTGGATCTGCTTAAAAAAATAGGATTATATATAAACTTAAATGCATTATTCTCTTGAAAGTGAAATAAAGGTATTAGTCCATTCTGTCCACTTGCCTGTCCATCTGTAAATTTTCGTATGCACAGTATCTCAAAACTTTTACTGTTTTTCTTCATGACAGTCTTGTCAGAGTATTAGCTTGCAATCATATATTTAGAACTTTACTATAACCAAGTAGGAGGGCCCCTTTCCTCTTAGCTTTTCATATTCTTATATAAATGAAAAACATTACAATAGAATATTTCTACATCTACCTTCGTGCTGCCCTCACTTTTCCCTTCTCTGAACCCCATCCCAAAGTCAGCCTCAGTAAGCAAGAACAAGATGAATCAGATATATTCATACTTTAATATTTTGTATAACTATTCGTCCATAGGTACCTATGTACATGCCAGAAATTATGTCAATATTGTGTAATATGTAGACATAGTGGGCATCACAATAATGTACCTTGTCAAGACTAAAGAGATATTGTGTCATACAGTCACATATTCATAAATCACTTCATCAGCATAGTAAATCATAACATCATATCTGTCAAATTGAACACTTGCAGACTACCATACACTTTAGATCCTTCAACAAATAGCCTTATCATCTACTGCTTATTACTGCTGTCATTGCATTCATATTTGCTCAAATATATCACAATTTTCAACCACTTTATTTGACTCTATTAATCCATCAGTCAGGTAATTTCATTTATCATTTACTCACATATTACATTACATTCCTTTATAATAGCCCAACATGTACATGATATTCATAAGCTTTATCGACTCGATATAGTATCACAATGGAGAAACATTTATAGTCCAATCACAATCAGCTGAGCGCCGTGACCCATGGGTCCCTTGTATTATTTCCCAGGATTCAACATGATATTCTTTGCTGTGATTTGCTCTATAGTCAGAAAGATAGATGAATAGATAGTTTATTTTTTATATAGCTCTAATCCTCATAAAAAGATCTCTACTGCGCTGGTTATACAATAGACTATGATATGAAAACATATACACATGATATATGACCAGTAAAACATAGCATAGCATTTATATATATCTAAATTCAGAAATAGTTTTAAAATAGAATGTCTTCAGATCGCACTTACAATGTTCATAATTATCCACGAGTCTCAGATGCACTGGTAGGTTGTTCCACAATATAGGAGTTTTTCGAAATGACCTACAACCAACTGTTTTTGTTTTTGTTCTGGTACTCTCAAAGTGATGGCATTGTTTGAACGCAAATCGTATCGAGCATGATCCCACAGCATAAGCATCTCACTGATGTAAATCGGGGCAAAACCATGCAAAGCTTTGAATGTAAGAATTAATATTTTGTATTCCATCTGTATCTGACTGGTAACCAGTGCAGCATCTTAAGCACAGGTGAAATGTGATCAAATTTAGATACTTTACAAATCAACCGAGCTGCAGTGTTTTGGACTCGTTCGATTTCTTTAATTTACATTTAAAACTGGCACAGAAAGACTTATCATAGTTAAGCTTGTTTCCCCAAGCGTGGCATCTATTTATCTTCAAGGATGGGAGGGATGACTGGCACACAAGCATGCGCACACACACATATATATACATATATATACACTTTCACTGTGATGTATTGAACCTTAATGTATTACATTGATTGTGTGTGTGTGTGTATATATATATATATATATATATATAAATATATATATATATATAAGATTATATTTATTTTCCCTTTTAGCGTCTGTATGACACATTTCATATATAATACAGTTAAGTATAAGGTTTTAGAAAATTAAGTAGTGTTTTACGGGTGTAATTTATTTCAAAACCAGGTCAAAATATAATATTTCATAGTAAACTCATAAATGGAACCAAAATCTATGTAAATCAGGTATTATGTATTTCATTTGAAATATATAATATACTCTGACCAGTGGGCAGGTGTGGGGAGGATGATTACATTGACCATCCCCCCTTGCCAAAAAGTTGGCGGGATATTTACCCTCATCCCCACCTATATTGACGCCCCTATTCCTAGGATTGTCTGTGGCAGGTTTGCATTTGGTTTGGAATATGGCCATTATTTACAGCACTTTACAGGAAACCTTAAGGATTGATAAATAGTGTGACAGGTTGGTAATGAACCATAGGGTGATGTAAACACATGGACAGGATGCACATGTGGAGTATAAGCTATGACCTTAAGAATATATTTAATTTATGTTGTTCACCTGGTTGATGTTGACCTGTCAGCTTCTTTAGCAGTGTGGTCTTTTTCTCTGGCTCACTTTTAAAAAGCATTGACTGTAAAATTTTTTTTATTTCAGACTGATAAAGACAAAGCAAATTTTGAAAAGCTGATATCTGCCATCAAGAAAAGCAAAAATGTGAGTACAATGGGGCCTTGCCAAGGCCTATGCCCACTGAGACATCACTCAAGCCAGAAATTTAAAGTTAATGGCACAGAAAGTAAACAAAAGTAAATAAAGATGATTCATAGCATATTGAATTACATGAAGCATCAGGCCTCTTTGCCAGTGTATTGTTAATTGTTATTTTCATTAAATATTATAATTATTATATCCTTCAGAGACTGAGAGAGAATACTGAAGTCCTTTATCTGTCAGCCATGTCTGTATTGCTGCATAATGTAATAATTATCTTCATTGTTTCAGATTATCATATTCTTCTGTTATGTATACTTCATTGTTAATGAATTGTTGCACTTGTGATGCCAATAGATTACACAGATTAAATGTGAGGTTTTCCTGGTGTGGACTTTAATGGTTTAATATTAATGAACATTATTTGAAACTTATGCAATATGAGTTAAATATTCCATTTGAAATAGGGAAAGACAGTGGGTGAATTCGTGAAAGACAAGTTCCCAGGAGACTTTGTAAGCAGTTGGAGGAGTGCAGTGGGCAGTGCTGGTTTCTCAAAGGTTTGTGTGTACTGATCAGTTGTAAAGTTGTACTGCAGCTCTGAGTTCACTTCAATATCAGTAGACTATTGAAACAGAAAAATTTGTCTTGAATTTGTACATTATATAGGTCTGTTTAGAAACATTGAAAGTGTATATGTGCTGAAGGGTAACTAATATAGGTCGTCAAGATGCTTTGAAATATAAGTTAGAAGCTGTTTTTGCAGAAAGAATTCTTGTTTGAGCAAGGGGCTCTTTGTCTTAAGCAGTGTTGGTGCTCTTTCATTTTGGCTGTGCGGATTACACTATCTTAGTTTGACTGGTATGTTTGCATTTTGTTATGTCCCCACCTCAAAGTGGCTGGGGCATATAGTTTTACCGATGTACGTCCTTCCATCCTTCCCTCATTCCAAAATCAAACAGTTGTACAGACTTTTTTTTGCAATGCCTGCAGATATTGGCCTGATTTTTGGTGTGTGGGCAGATAATGACCAGTTACAGATCAAGTTCGCGTTTCATCCTGGTTGACCTACTTTTGACTGTTTTACAGCTCCTTAACTTAGAAAATTTCATGAAAAATATAAATTTTCATGACAAATACACATGTACGGACTTTTTTCTGCAATGCCTGCAGGTCCCTCCTTGATTTTTAGTGTGTGGGCAGATAATGACCAATTACAGATCGAGTTTGCGTTTCGTCCCAGTTGACCTACTTTTGATTGTTTTACAGCTCCTTAACATAGAAAATTTCATGAAAAATATAAATTTTCATGACAGATGTACATGTACAGCTGTTTTTAGCCCTGAGCTCATAGGCTGATAGGCTATTGTCGTCACCCAAGCTGTCTGTCTGTACGTCCATCTGTCTGTCCATCTGGCGTCCGTCCGTCTTTCCGTTACCTTTTCATTATGAGCGGGATATCTCTAATAAGATTCGCTGTTGGAATTTTATTTCATCAGTGAAGATAAATATCGATAAAATCTTGGTCAAGTTGAAGATGGGTGACCTTGACCCATTTTTCTACATTTTAGAGCTGATTATAGAAAACCACTCAGAAGCTTATATCTCAGGAACCATTGTGTGGATTTTCACAAAACTTACTTTGATCATTTGGAATGATGGTCACAATTTTTATGGCACCACCTACAATTTCTGATTTTTTAATGAATTTTTATCGGATTTTTCAATTTTGGCCTTTTGTACAGGATATCTCCAAAGGTATTCAACACAGGAACTTTCATTTCTTCAGCGCTATTGCATGATATTTACAAAATCTTGGTCAAGTTCAAAGATGGGTGATCTTGTCCTACTTTTCAAGGTCACAGAGCTTAGTATAGAAAAAAACTTAGAAGCTTATTTCTCAGGAAGCATTTGGTGGATTGTTATGAAACATGGTACATACCTCTCAAATTTTAATTAATAACTGATTATCAGCTTTTGCTAATATTCTGGTTTTGCAATGCAATGCTTACAGATACTGGCCTAATGTTTGGTCTGTGGGCGCATAATGACCACTTACAGATCGAGTTCACGTTTCGTCCCCGTTGACCTATTTTTGACCATATGACAGATCCTGAACATAGAAAATTTCATGAAGACAGAAATTCTTATGAAAAATGCACATGTATGGACTTTTTGTCACAATGCCTGCAGATACTGGCCTGATTTTTGGTGTGTTGCTTGATAATGAAACGTTACAGATCAAGTTTGCATTTTGCATTGTTGATCTACTTATGACCATACAACACCTCCTGAACTTAAAAAATTTTACAAATTACAAATGTTTCTAATTTGCCCCAGGCGGGGGCATTTGTGTTGTTCCGACACATCTAGTTTAATGTAGTAAAACATAAAAAAAAATGCGTGGTTTTTACTAGATTGATTTAAAGAACAGTTGATGCCTCAGTATTTGCATTTTAGAGATGTAAAAACCATCTACAAGATAAGTGTTTCACGGAGTTATGCTGGTAACCTTATATTAGATCGACATTTGAAAGTACAAGTGGAGCATTTTAAACAGCCTAGGGTCCCACTTGTTAATATAAGTGTATTGCAGACCTAAGCAAAATGCTATAATTTTACTGATGTATTAATAAAATTGATTCTTTCATTACTCTTTGAATCATGCATAAACTTTTATTATATTGTTGCTGTTTTAAGGTTGATATCAGTGTGCCTCTTGCCTACATCATGTCACCAAAAGAAGACTCGGAGGTTAACACGATCAAGAAAGCATGCCAAGCAACAATGGACCTGTACAGCAAGTACTTCAAGGAACAGCTCATGAGGATCATCGATCAAGAAAAGGTTAGGTTAAAGACAAATGGTGATGGGTCAAAACAAAACCATGTACATTTACATACATTCAAGAGTGTCACCTGTGTATATTCTGTAGAACTGATTATGTTTAACTTACATGAGGTATTCAAAACTAATTGATGATTGTATTAATTATAATGGGCAAGTTCGTTTGTTGAGGCTATGGAAAAGTAAAGAATTCACACTGGGGAGGAATCATTTACCTGACTATGCTGGAGTTTTACATTGATTTGTTCTCTTTTCTTTTATGCTTCGTGGTTCTACTTTTTGCTGTCATGGTCTTTTAAGCTCTGGAGGTTATAGCATATTGGTGATCCCTCACACTATCAGCAACATCACTTCTGAACATGACAGATTTTTATCAAAATTATTGATTAACTGTCACTGCAGCATCTTACAGTCAGTTGTGATCACCCTACGTTTTCTGTGATACTCTGTAATATGGCCATAGACAAGTTCTAAAGTAAAAGGTTTTCTAAATTTCCAGGATCATCTACCCTGATACTGGCTGAGAAAACACTGTTATTTTAGGTTCTCTCTCAGGCTCGGATTTTCCAGAGTATCAGGTTATCACCTCACATAAGTACTGCTAAGATAAACTGTTGATGGGACATAGGTGTCAAGGCAAATGACAAATTTCAAGGGAGCTTTGCTGATGATTGTTAACTGCTGTTAAATATAGAATTTATTCTTTTACCTTCCAGCAAGTGAAGCATTCTAAGCTTGCTGATATGGTAGAGGAAGCCCTGCAGAACAAGAAATATGTGCCAGGATTAAACCAAGATCAACTGGACATGTGTTACCCTCCCATCATACAGAGCGGTGGAAACTATAACCTAAAGTTCAGTGTAGTCAGGTAAGCTAGTCAGAGTTTATAGTAATGTGAGAGTTTTATTGGCAAAGTCTGATTGCAGTTTCATAAAGAGGTGGGAGTCTATTTATATTTAATAGATTAATCATCAGTTAGAGCAAACATTTTATGATGGATTAATAATTGGTTCAGAAACTCCAGCTATATATTCCATTATCTGAAAAACTGGAAGATTGTTGGAGCTTTAATTTGCTGTACAGTCCATCAGTTTTTGCTGTTTAAATATCTTCTAAACTGCTAATTTTCGAGCTTGTTCTCAAGTTAATTTGCTTAGAGTTTGTGTCATATTATAGAACTTTCTCTATTCAATAAAAAGTTTGTTTTCCTAAATCTTTCAGTGACAAGAACATGCTAGACTTTGGTGCTGTGGTGTGTGCATTTGGTGCCCGTTACAAGTCTTACTGTTCAAACATTGTGCGGACCATATTGGTCGACCCCACAGATCAGATGCAGAAAAACTATGAAATATTACTCAAGGTGGAAGAAGCCGTCTTGGCAAAACTGTCACATGGTGAGTGTGATGGGCCAGCTGAAGAGCACTAAAGAGTTTAAATTTGTGATGTAATGGTAAATTTTCTCATTATATATTGATATCACTGTAACTTACGACACAATACATAATACAAGAATACATAAGAACACTTTTTCCTAAAGTATTGGAGGAATAACTTTTTGCTAGGAAATTTTAACAATCTTTCAGATAATTTTTCAGGGGACTTGCAATGTGTTGGTTGGATGGTTAATGGGTTAATTATGTTGTAACATTATCTAGTTAACCCAGTTATAAGAGACAACTGTGATTTATAAAAGTATTTGATATCTTGATCAGTAATAATTCTTCAGAACTGTTTTAGTCATAATCAAAATGTGAAGCATGTGTACCCTTTAAATAATATCATTGGGCCCTCTTGAGACAATTTTAGACATCCATCTTACAAGTGGACAAAAAAAATTCTGTATATGAATTTTTTATCAATTATTGTGATCACATGATTTCCAGCAAAGGTTGGCAAAGTTTACTGTTCAACACTCTAAAAGAACACTTAGCTTTTACCAAAATCCATTTAAGATTTGTCAACCAGATGTATGCATCCCCTCCAGAATAAAATGAACATTTCTTAGAAAGTTCTTCCCAAAAATACCTCCATATTTCAGCTCCAGTGGTGCAGCCATCCAACAAGATATTTAATTACTCATTGAAAAAAAGTATTACATTGATGAAGAATCCATCAAGACCAAAGTCATCAGGAAATGTCATTAAAAACGTATTTATAACATATTTAAGGAAAGTAAAGTCTGATATTACTAGGACTGTTTGGATTCTTAGCTGGTACATGTTTTCTTTAATGTTGGTTATTTTCGCCCCCACAGGTACAAAACTGAGTGAGGTGTACGATACAGCTGTTAAAGTGGTAAAGGAAGAAAACTCAAGTCTACTTGAAAAGTTTACCAAGAGCTGTGGGTAAGTTGTCCCATATTGTTTATAAACTGTTTTTATCTGATTGGTTCAGTTAATGTTATTCAATGTAATTCCATGAACTGTAACAGTTGCTGCATCAGGACCTTGTGTAGTTTTAGTTCCTCATCTCACATATTAGATACATTTGACTTGGCACATATACTTTTGTATTACACCATAAATCCATCTCATATTGGTATTATTCAGTGCTTTCTTTCCTCATAGCCTTATCAGAACTTTGCAGGGGCTGTTAACTGTGTAAGGACTGGCCCTATAGACTGACAAGTGTTCCCCATATACTATTACTACAATGATATCAGCCTATAATTCAAATTGATCAGGTGATTGATGTTTTTTTTAGTAACAAGAAAATTTATAATTGTGATGTTATTTTTTTGCAGGTTTGTTATGGGGATTGAGTTTAGAGAAGGCTCGCTCGTTATATCTGGGAAAACTCATGTGCCAGCCAAAAAAGGTGTGCAGTTATCTTGGTTATCCTGCTCAGTTATGATATGAGTTCACCAGATGGTGTGTCACATAGAATGTTTAATACTGCTTCAGTGGTGTACAGCATATATATGATAACCCTGGTTATTGCTTGTGCATACTTTTAAATTCTCTCAAAATGACCAACTTAAACTGATCATTGAAAACAACCTGGGGGAATTAGTCGTTTGAAAAAATACAAAGTTTGTATTTTATGAAAGTTTAATCTTAAGTACTATATTTATTTGATGTTTATCCTTATACAAGCCCCAGAGCATATCCAACTTTTGCTGAGAGGATTTTGGTCTAATGGCCACCAAAAAAAATCAGCAGATGGATTCTCACCTTGAGACTCTCCTCCAAGGAGTACTCCCCTGCTGATTTCTGTGCTTTTATAAAAATAGTGCCTCGCAAAAATGTCACAACGTTATTAGGGCTCCTGTTTTGCTTCCCATGTCAGAATTAAGGGTATACTGCTTGTGCTGTTTTTCAGAAACATCTCTTTAAAGATCTGTGCCATTATGTACCTTGCTCCTTATTTTAGGAATGATCTTCAACGTAAACATGGGATTCTCAGGTCTGAATGACAAAGACAAAGGAAAGAAGAGTTATGCGTTGTTTATTGGAGACACAGCACTTGTTAATGATGTGAGTATATTTTGACAGCTTGTTGTAATGATGGTGTTAGTTTGAGGAACAGGAAGAAATTAGTAGGACTTCTAAATCAATCAGATCAGTTGTCCATCTTTCTGCCATTCCTTTAGTCCATTCTTGATATTATTGTTTCCATTGTCACTTGCAGTGAAACTATTTTATGGTACGTTCTGGAATACAATTCTATTAACCAGCATGCGCATGACACACCAGGCCAACATAACTTTTGGTATATCACTTAATACAACATGTTAGTGAATGACCAGAATACTCACAGGATAAGCAGGAGACAGTGATATGATTTGCTTAATTTATATTAGTATAAATTATTATATGTCATACCATTAATTCAATATTTTGTTGAATGCAAACTGTTAATTCATCATCATTTAAATTTTGTAGGGAGCTCCTGCAACTGTCCTGACCCCCCTGAAGAAAAAGGTTAAACACATTTCTATCTGGATCAAGGTAAGAATCCTCTCAAAGACTTATTGTATCTGAGTTATTTTAATCCTCAATATATTGTGGTTTTGTGGTTATGGGATTATCCTCTTTAACTAGAAATTTGATACTTGTACATTGATTCCTAGAATGTTCCAGAACTTTCAAATGCAGCTTTAAAAAGGAATACGCACCTGTATTTCTTTGTCTGCTCATGCAAATAGTCTAAAGACTGTGCCTTTCATTTTGACTTGTTTAAAGGATCTGAACATGTGAAGTAAAGTAACTTCTTTAAATGAATCAGCATTTGTCATAACATTTCCTAATAACTGTGGTCAAGAGATTAAAAGGTCTGACATTGTCTCTGTATATGCCATTATACAATTATTTAACAGTCTATGGGCACTGCCACATATTTCTGCTTGGCGGTTACTGGAAGCAGGGTCATTTTAGTTAATAATGCAATTGAAAGGTTCCATCACAAAAACAAAGGAAGAATTGTCACCGTTACTGTTCAAGCCCTAGATGTGACAGCATAACAGTTTATGTTTGCGAGGTGAAGGTCACAAAATGATCATGTGCTGCTTAGCCTTGCATTCCTGCCTGGAATTTTCCCTGTGTCATGTCTGTTCCTGTTTGAGGGGACAAACAAACAGACACAGGCAGTTTAAGTAGTTAATGCTATATAGTTATAAGGTTCAAGTCTGACAACTGCTGGCTTTGATGACTCTGGGAAAAAACCAGAATGACCCTGTGTAGAGTGCTTACCTCTGCCACCTCTAAACCCACCTACTTTATCTGGATCAGCGCCAAGAATTAATAACCTTTACCTCACCCTTGCTTAATTTCCACGGAAATCAGTTCAATAGTTTTTGCATAGTTTAGCTAAGACTTCAGTTGATCTGGATTAAAAATAACCTCTTTTGCATATGTAATTGATAGGGAGACTCATTTGAGACTTCTAAAAGAGTTGCATTAGCCTTAATCAGGGACTTACAGATGGGAACTTTCCAGAAAAATTAGTAAAATCTCAAGAGCTTTACAGGCACTGTCTTAACTACAGGTGTCCAGTGACCTCTGACCTATATGTAAATGTTGATGTTTCAGGATGAGGAGGAAGAGGAGGAGGAGGAGGAAGAAGAGAAGGAGGAGGAGCCAATGGAGCTGCTGGGGAGAGGACAGAGGAACGCAGTGTTAAACAGCAGGACCAGAGTAAGTATAATCATCATGAGCTGAGGCTCCCGTCTCATTCAAATGTTCCTCCAAACCTCCTGCCTGAAAAAACATAAAAAATGATGTGAACTTGTATGAAGTATTGTAGCATGTGTCTTATAGTGAACACTGTTATACAAGAGGGAAAAATTACCTTTTGAAGTTGAAATAAAATTCTTACAGCAAGAAAGGCTTTTAAAAATTATTTGAAATTATTGAATATAATTCAACATGGATCTAAGTCCTCAAAAACATAGAGAAAACAGTACTATTAGGTAGTTGGAAATTTCACAAAAATTCTTTGAAATGAGATTTTGAGCTAATGAATACATCTCTAAGACATTCATGAAGTGCTGATAGTAAAACCATTGCTGTCTACAGACAGAGATGTCTTCTGAGGACAAGAGAGCGTCACATCAAAAGGAACTGGCACAGAGAATGAACCAGGAAGCCAAGGAGAGACTGCGTGGTATGACCACGGGAGGAGAACAGAAAAAGTCAGTCATGGCCTCGTGTTAATACCATATTAAAATCTCACATATGGAAGGTTAAGGTACAAACATCAGTTATGGAAGATTGAAAACCTGTTAGTTTACTGTGTTCTTAAATATGGAAATAGAGATTCTTCTCAGCTGATATTGGGGACTTCCAGCTTTAGCAGTAGGTCTTTGTCCATTTGCTTTGTCCATGGCACCCAGCAAGAAGAGGTAGATGATGTCTTTAAAAAATGTTACTAACAGTTTGAAATTGTTGGTAAATTTTTAAAAAAATTGTTTCAAAAGATATCTTTACTCAGTTATGGCTGCATTGACTGGACATTTTCTGTGCTTATTGACCAAGGGAAGGTTAATTTGTATCATTAAACAGCTTGTATCTTTAATTCCTTTAATGTGACATAAATATGGGTATTTGTGAGACTGAAAAACAGCATGTTTGTTACAGTACTGGCCCTGTAATCATATGCTTTACATAGAACCAGAAATTTGAAACGTTGCATTCAATTCAGGTTCTCTCATTCATGTGTCAATGTTTGAACAAAATCAGTCCAAATAATGCTTAAAATGTTACTAACAGATATTACACTGTTATGTCTTACCATTTTCAGAAGTTCTCAAGTGATCTCTTACCATAATGTCACAAAATGTGCTAGCCAGCTGACCTATGAGTTTCTTTTTTACATTCCTTAAAAAATCCAAAGCAGCTCTAGTTGAAGTGGCTAAGCTTTAGCTCTTTAATTGTTACATATGGACACCAGTTTGACTCTATCTACTTGTAATATTAGTGACATATAGTAAACATTTTAAGCACAGACTGGGAGGTTACCTTATATCACTAGCTGACAAGTTTAATAAATGTCTATTCTGTTCAGTGGGAGTTGAGCACCAGTAATTAGAATTTTATTTTTTTTCCCCCACAGAATAAGAAAATCCAATGTGTCCTACAAATCACTCGGCCAAATGCCTAAGGAGCCTGAGGTCAAAGAACTGAAAATATATGTGGGTAAGTGTAGAGTGAGGATGTTGCTTGGTCCCCCTAATGTTGCTCCATGAATGCTCAAGTCACTCTCAATGCCATCAACATACCATGGTTGTGAGGATATTGACAAATAGGTCTGACCTTTCTTCTTGGGGGAATCCTGTCTCAATTTCGTTTTTAGTTCCTACCTATCTCTAGGGGTCATTTTGTACGACGAGGATATTTATTAATCTTTCACCATGTGAAATGTCAAAAGGTTATGGTCAGATGAACAACCATTGAAAGAAAAATGTATGCATCTTGTATGTTTTAGAACACTAAGCAGTGTCCAAGTAAAAGGTTCACATTTTGGAGTGCACTACAGGTCAGTTTTATATAAATGAATATTCATGCCTGTTTTTGCTCTAAATATTCACATATTTTGTCTTGCAGATCGGAAATATGAAAGTATTATCTTGCCAATATTTGGGGTGCCAACACCGTTCCATATTGCAACAATAAAGGTGAGAATAAATACATTGATGACATGTAAGTTATACGTTGTATTTGTAAGTAGAATGCTTGATAGAACACGTTTTGCTATGTGCTGTTTGTTTGAATATAGGTTAAGAGACGTTGGAAACTTTTGTTGCAAATTATGATCAGAGTATTATTTTATTAATGGAGATTACAGAGGTTTACTTGTTTCTCATACAGAATATCAGCCAGTCTATTGATGTTTACTTGTTTCTCATATAAAATATCAGCCAGTCTATTGATGTTTATTTATTTCTCATACAGAATATCAGCCAGTCTATTGATATTTACTTGTTTCTCATATAGAATATCAGCCAGTCTATTGAGGGAGACTACACCTATCTGCGTGTCAACTTTTTTCACCCTGGTGCAACTCTAGGAAGAAATGAAGGAGGTGTGTTTGCCAACCCAGAGGCAACATTTTTAAAAGAAATGTTAGTATACCTTTTCATCTATTATAACTGGTAATGGTCCATTTCATGAATATATTTGGGACTCTGCCATTTAAATCCCTTGATAACGGATCAAGATGCACATACAAGTTCATTTAGATTTGTTTGAATGTCTTCTAAAAAACAGCTCCTGTGGTCTAGGGGTAGATCACAAAGCCGGGTAGATACCAGGATTATCGTTTCCACCTTTTCACAAAGTCCGAAATAGGAAAGAAATTGAATTCTGCAGATGAATATATAGTATCTAGTTAAGGCAGCCTTGAAATTATAGACCTAAGCCGAAATGGTTTAAAAAAGGGTCTTGCATAAGTTCTTAGTATTAATATACTATTTCCACTACCTCAAAGTTCAGGCCATCAAACAGAACCAATCCCCCTTCTCCACCCCACCCTAAGGGTCATTAAGAATTCCCCCCCCCCCCCCCCCCCCCCCACCCTAGCGCCAAGGAATCTCCTGAACACAAATACTGTGCAAACTTTATCTTGTCAAAACTTGGCTTAGGGGAAAAGTGTTTCAGGATTATTGATTTTCAAAAATGTTCTCTCTGTGGGACTTGGTCATACCAATCTACCATACTGAACCTTCGAGGCTTTCTTCATCAAAACAAACAAATTTTGGCCGGTATAAACCCTATATGTTTTGTTACTATTAGCAGTGTATATTCATGACATTTTAGATCAAATCTGAAAATATGGTTTAAAAAAATTGTTTTGAATTGTTTTGCTTTTGATGGAGAGATGTGCTCTCTGAGTATTTAGTGCATAACTTGCAGAACATACACAAGCTTAGAACAATACACAATGCTCAAGATAGCTTTGTTTTATATTAACAGCACCTTTAGAAGTTCCAATGTGAAGGAACCAGGTGAGCTGTCTGCACCCTCCTCAAACTTGAACTTTGCTTACCGTATCATCAAAGAAGTTCAGAAGAAGTTCAAGACACGAGAGGCAGAGGAGAGAGAGAAAGAGGTACAACAGTAATTAAATAGTAATTTGACATGAAAAATTATTCTGAGATTTTCTAAAAAGGAGTAACACAAGCAAAGTTTGTTTTGTTTCAAGTTGAGCCATGTTTCAGTAATAGTGCAAATGTTAAGTGTCCTTATCAAAATGCTGTGTTGGTGTTCAGAAACATGCTACCTTTAGTAAATAGTCATAGCTGCTATTAATTTATAAGTATTAGTTCAAATAGAATTATAATTAAATTTAATATTTATTTACAAGTCTTTAAGTTTAATAACCCAAGAATAGTTTGTAAGCCTAAATTTTCACAAATAATGTGATATTGTTAATATTTATTTTGTATTTATATTCCAGGGTATAGTCAAGCAAGACACCCTGGTTGTCAACCCCAACAGAGGCAACCCAAAGCTTAAAGATCTCTACATCAGACCAAACATTGTCTCCAAGAGAATCTCTGGAATGTTAGAGGCCCATACGAATGGTAAGAAGTCTCTACACACCAGTTTTGAGGATCAGCCATTAGTGTAACACTGTCAGCAATCTGTACAATCAATTAAAACTTAGGCAGAGCGCTTGTCCTGGGATGAAATATAACATACTGACAGAGACAGGAAGAGAGGGAGACAAGTGAAAACAGTTATTTGATTGAGCAGTGTTCTGGGTTAGCAGAAACAACACTTATGTATTAATGCTGATATTGAAAAGTCATGGATGAACAGACAGACAGAAAACATATTTACATATTTCCTGGTTTTAGTTTAACTGTATGCTTTTAACAAGCATTGCTCAAATAATGTGGACTCCAGAATGACATGGCAGACCAAAGAACAAGCAGGCAGGAAAAGTTGACAACAACAGGGGAATTGGCAGACATACTGACAGACTGACCTATTGGCTCCTTTATTATAACATATCACCAACAACAAAAAAGAAACCACCAATCTCATGTGTTGTGCTGGATACAAAAGGAAGTTTGTTTATGTTGCTAAACTAAGGCATATTTTGGATGTTTTTGAAAGGCACAGGTAACCCTGGTAGCTGCTTGTGTTTACATATTGCCTTGAAATGTTACCTAATGTTGAGCCCCCTGACATCAGATGAGAATTATCAAGAAAACTAATGGTTGTTTAGTGTACTGTATTATACCATGAGAATTGTGTATTTACAGGGTTCCGTTTCACGTCAGTGCGAGGAGACAAAGTAGACATTCTTTACAACAACATCAAGCATGCTTTTTTCCAGCCGTGTGATGGAGAGATGATCATTCTGCTCCACTTCCATCTCAAGGTCAGTCTATTTACTCTTCAACTCAGCTGATTTCAAGGTCAGTCTATATTACTCTTCAACTTGGCTAACTTCAAGGTCAGTCTATATTACTCTTCAACTCATATGACTTCATGGTCAGTCCATATTACTCTTCAACTCGGCTGACTTCAAGGTCAGTCTATATTACTCTTCAACTGGGCTGACTTCAAGGTCAGTCTATATTACTCTTCAACACAGCTAACTTCAAGGTCAGTCTATATTACTCTTCAACTCAGCTCACTTTAAGGTCAGTCTATTTACTCTTCAACTCAGCTGACTTCAAGGTCAGTCTATATAACTCTTCAATTTGGCTCACTAAAATTAATTTTCAATATTTCTTGTGGGCTTGAAAGTTCTCTGCAATGATTGTACTAACTGCACTGAATGTTTTGATGAAATTTACAGTGGATATCTTACATCAAGTAACAGACAAGTAATGTAATTGAATGACTGTTTTAAAGTTTTGGGGATTTGGAAGTACAAACCATTATGTATTTAAGTAGGTAAATTTTTTCTCTTTTAATATTCAAGTAAAATGTTAATGGTTCTAATAAATTTCTAATTCATTATGCTTGTTTAATTTCTTTCCAGCATGCCATTATGTTTGGAAAGAAGAAACACAATGATGTACAGTTTTATACAGAAGTGGGAGAGATCACAACAGATTTAGGAAAACACCAGCACATGCATGACAGAGATGATCTTCGGGCTGAACAGGTATGGTGCAGTAATAGACTTTGTATTAACAAGTATGTACAGTATAAATAAATATGTATGATGCTGGGGCCTTCATGAAAAAGATGAACTTGAATATTTGATACAATCCCCTCTTACAGTGGAGTAATCAAAAATTTTACTGAAAGAGTGACAGAAAACAGATGGTTTCTCAGTCAGTTCTGACCCCAAGCATAAAGAATGTTTATTTTTATTTCAAGTAGAAAATTTTAGAATTTTTTTTATCTCCAGTGGCTAGGAGATTTCTTTCAAGAAAATAAATTTTTGTTATTTTTAGCTTTACCTTTTAAGCAATATCATTCTGTTGTCCCCTGATCATATAAAGCTTTGATAGAAAGTCTAAAAAGAGAGGTCTATGTATAATAAAATTGCTTACCTGCACTTATTCCTAATAAAAGGCCTGAGAAAAACACTTTATTTGCCAGAAATATACAGATATACAATAAATAATGAAAAACAAAATTTCATTTACATTTATATGAATTGTAATTTAAAATTCACTAGGATGTGAAAATACTTATTTAGTTTACAGACCAGGTGGGGTTTGTGATGTTTTTTGTTTGAATTAGAAAGATTGAATCTTCTTGTTTTGCAGGCTGAGAGGGAGTTGCGTCAGAAGTTGAAATCTGCATTCAAGAGTTTCTGTGAGAAGGTGGAGGTGATATCTAAACAGGAGGTGGAATTTGACACACCATTCCGGGAACTTGGTTTCCACGGGGCTCCATTCAGAAGCACAGTCCTCCTGCAGCCTACAAGTGGTGCTCTAGTCAACCTGACTGAATGGGTGGGTGTTACTTAATGATTCCAACCAGATAATGTTTATGGATCATACTGGTCTGCCTCAAAACCTTTGCTTTAGTTTTGTTTAGTCAATATGTATTCTTCCATGTTAGTCATGCAGTATGTTCGCAAATATAAGTTTTTTAGAAAGGAGAATTTATTTTTTATGATTTAAGCAGTTTTACGTAGAAGAAATATTTTATAACAAACAAACATTTGTCTTGCATTATGTATCAACCTACTATAATAAAGAATTTGGGCATGGACCAAAAAAAGTGTCATACCGCTCAACACTTTGTGGATGTGTGCCCCTCCTTTCCTATAGATCCTTACAGGGACACTGTCTTTTGTGTCACATCCCTGTGCCCTTGTTGAACCCTTACAGGATTATTTCCCCAGGTTCTTGCAACTGCTGGATGCTGTTGTTATGGGTACACACCCATACACACTGTTTTGGGTGTCACTGGTCACATTTCTAAATCCTGGGTTTACCATGGTATTTAATAACAAACATGTCTGAAATGCATATTTCATATAATCAATATGCAAGAAAAGACCATTTATATGCTTTTGCACCAGTGCTTTGATACAAATGAAGGAATGTTTGGTTGGACATACCATCCATGGACTACCAGCACTGGACCTTATTTTACACATACATCAACTTTTTGTAGTAGTAGATCCTTTATTTTGTGCACTTTTATTAAGTTTCTTGATTTAAGCCTGCAGAAGTGTAATGCAGCATCATCCTTGATCAGTCATCAGTGAATCTACTCATAGATTAAATAAGGAGTGAGCAATCCAAAATCAAAGCTTGGTGCAGGGCAAGCCCCAGAAGTTATTTGTGCTGGCCTGTTGTCCTGACTTTGGCTGGATAATGTACTTGGCACTCCTGCTAATGACACATCATTAAGCCCTGATTGCGCTGTTGGATAATTAAGAGACACATTCATGTGCAGTACAGTGTGTTTGAATACCCATACTGGTAGCTGGAGTGTGGCAATTGCATGACCGAGAAGGTACAAGGAACTTATATGTGCTCAGTTAAAATTGTCAGTATTATATCTAGCCAAAAATATTCTTTTCAAGGATGTGATAACTATGAATGAAGCTAGAATTTTATTGGCCTAATAAGAAATGGTGCTTTTAAACACAGGCCTCATAGTCATTGAGGGGTTGTGTCTATTGCTTCCCTTAATACCATACCCTACACATCATAATCCTAGTGTTATTGAAAATGTACCTTGGGTATTTAGCCAGATATAAATCAGATTGTCAAAATCAGTAGTTGATGATGGCAACAGACTATTTAGTTTCTGACACAATCACTACATGGTGGCACTACTACCCCTTAACCCCTAGTACCCTGGCGCCAGCTCCCAGTTTCACACTGAAGGAGAGATGTCACAAGTACCATTGGACCTGCCCTGCTCACTTTGTATAGCTCTATGACCTACTTTTTCATTTGGTGTCATTACTGCAGTTATGTAGACTGTAAGATGGAACTATCAAGTTTCTTTTTAAGCCAGTAGTAACATTTGTGAAACTTGAAAAATGAAAGATCTCTGTTGTGTTATTAATGCTATTGTACTTCCATATTTTGGCATATTAAAACATATTTACACCTCTCTTACAGCCACCATTTGTGGTGACCCTGGATGAACTGGAGTTGGTGCATTTTGAGCGTGTCGTGTTCCATCTGAAGAACTTTGACATTGTCTTTGTTTTCAAAGACTACTACAGGAAGACAGCCATGATCAACTCTGTGCCCATGAATGTGTTAGACCATGTCAAGGAGTGGCTCAAGTATGAACTGTTTCATGTCTCCCAGCATTGCATTATTCCACTGATTTTTCCAGTTCTGATATACACATTTATGTATATTTTAAACTTCATTTTCCGTATTACCATTTTGGCATTCAGAGTGACTGTCCCCACTCTGGTAATCTTTTATAACGTCTACAATCTCTTGCTGAATGCTTTACATTTTTGTAACTTTAGAACTTTGAAGCAATTCTTCATTACATTATATCTTTTGTATTAGTTATCATTTTGATAAATGATCCTTGGTATTTCTGCATACTTGTTAATCAGTAAATTTCTGTTTTGAATTCACTTTGGAACACAGACAGGTCATTGAATAGTAAGTTAAACAAAATGCAACCACTTTGTCAGCTGGTTTATTGATGGCCGTATGTTGTTTAGTTCCTGTGACATCCGATACTCTGAAGGAGTGCAGAGCTTGAACTGGACCAAGATCATGAAGACCATCACAGATGATCCAGAGGGATTCTTTGACAATGGAGGCTGGACTTTCTTGGATCCAGAGAGTGGGGTGAGTACATGGCAGGGAGAGGGTTTCGTGTTATCTGTATGCTACTAGAATAGTCCTGTCTGTTTGTCCCAGAAAACCAGCAGAAACGGGCCATGACATGATGACAAAGAGACAGTTTTGCTATCAGCTCCAGTCAGATGATTAGGATGAAGATTGAGATGATGAAGATGTTATCTTGTAATGATTAGGTTGAAGCTGGAGGTGATGATGTTGTTATCTTGTCATGATTAGGATGAAGATGCAGATGATGATGTTGTTATCTTGTCATGGTTAGGATGAAGATGCAGATGATGATGTTATCTTGTTATGATATGGATGAAGCTGGAGATGATGATGATGTTGATAACTTGTCATTGTTAGGATGAAGATGCAGATGATGATGTTATCTTGTCATGGTGAAGATGCAGATGATCATGTTATCTTGTCATGTTTAGGATGAAGCTGGAGATGATGGTGTAATCATGTCATGGTTAGGATGAAGATGCAGATGATGATGTTATCTTGTCATGGTTAGGATGAAGATGCAGATGATGGTGTAATCTTGTCATGGTTAGGATGAAGATGCAGATGATGATGTTATCTTGTCATGGTTAGGATGAAGATGCAGATGATGATGTTATCTTGTTATGTTTAGGATGAAGCTGGAGATGATGATGTTATCTTGTCATGTTTAGGATGAAGCTGGAGATGGTGTAATCTTGTCATGGTTAGGATGAAGATGCAGATGATGATGTTATCTTGTCATGGTTAGGATGAAGATGCAGATGATGATGTTATCTTGTCATAATTAGGATGAAAATGCAGATGATGTTATCTTGTCATGGTTAGGATGAAGATGCAGATGATGATGATGATGAGGAAGAAGATCAAGTGTACCAGCCCAGTGACCTGTCGAGTGGAGTGGAGGAAACCTCGGGCAGCGATGAGGAGTCTGAGAACTGGTCAGCAGAAGAAGATGAATCAGGTCTGATTACCTTGAGAATATTATTTGTGGCATATTATAAAGACTGAATATTATTGATATTAAATATTAAAGATATAAAATATATATTTTGTTCATCTATATTCAAAAGTTTGATGTGTGAAATTTCATCAATTTTAAGTAAGTCACTGCAGGACGAACATTGACAGCTTTGTTTACCCCTTGACCACCATAGGGCTGTTTCATTCACATATTAAATGCCATCAGCTAAGCCTATTATGAACGAGACTTAAGGTATCACCAGCAGACTGCAGATGTAACTATGAGTTAGTTGGGATGGTAATATGAGAGTTATTGATAAAATTTTGATTCTTTTATTACTAGAATGCCATTTAACATTATTGAAAAAAAAAACGTCTGACAGTAAACATACTGTGAACAACAATAGAAGGATTCTTGAAGTGTGTTTTGAGGAATCAAATTTTTTTACAGCTGCGCTTCGTTTGCCATGAAGTATCATGATAGGGCCATTCTTTCGATGCTTCTGTTCATTGTAGATTTAGTCTGATTAGGTAGATAAGTTCTTTCTTTTGTACAAATTTAAGATTATATTTATTATTAATATCATCTGCAGTTGTTTGGGCACTTGTGGTCAGAGCAAAGAATAATCATGTGTGTGTGTGGTATAGAGCCTTAAAAACTTGCTGTATCTGTGTTGATGATTGGATGTGATTGTTATATTCTCAGATTATGAAGATGAGCTGGGATCCAGTGAAGAATCTGGTAAAGACTGGGATGAGCTGGAAGAGGAGGCAAGGAAAGGTAAGTGTGGTGATGTCTTGTCTCAGTTCATCACAAGTTTAATCGTTATTGTTTTGCAGATTTAAAAGGTATATTTTTGTGGTAAAAATAAATAAACATTTGTATGCATGATGTGGTGTTATCTGACAAGATTGAGATTTATGATGATGCAATTGAGAATTATGAATCAGCTTTTATATTCAGATATATCTGTTAAATTGGAAATGTATAGAAATAAAAACTTAAATTAAAAAAAAATTGATGTGATAAAAAATGAGGATTTAATACAAACATTTGTTCATTATTTTCCTGCCTCAGCAGAATTTGAGTTCAGGCTTTGTTTGCCCTGTTTTATGTTGTTAATTAGTTATATTTCAACAGGATACATTTAATAAAAAAATACATATATATTTAATAATATATATTATACAAAAAAATAGATTCAATTGAACAAATATGTAAACTACTGAAATGCATATCAACAGTTAATCAAAAAGCCAACTAATGATCATGGTAAAAGTACAGATCATTTGTTCACAAACTGCTCACATGCTTCAGTTTCAATATTAGGAAACATGGTCAGGTCACAAAATATTATTTGCAACAAGTCCTTGCTTTGTATCTTTTACCGATATCTCAATGCAAACCAATCATATAAACCAACCATGGCCTTTATTACCTCTTCCTCTTACACTTTATCTCCATTTGATATTATTTTAGATTTTTACCTTCAAGGTCAATGTCAGCTGAGCACAGTGACCCATGGGTCCCTTGTTAATGATTTTGGAGACTTTGCAACATTCACTTATGAATTATTTTGGATGATAATGGTGTATAGAACTTGACCAGGTTAAGTTAATGTAAGATAATGTCAGTCTAATGACAGCCATGTATTAAGTCCATTATTCAACTGCTTGATCTTAATCAATTTCTTGATAGATTGTATGATAGATTTCTATCTATATATCTGAAGCAATGTTCTGAGTATCTGTTATCTTATGATTTTTCCTGTTAAAGCCTGATGTAGCTTGTTTACACCTGTAGCTTAATTGTTTGCAAAATTTGATACATATCAGTCACTGCCATTGCAGTGATTTTCCTGTTTTGTCTTGTCACTTATGTTGACCACAGGTTCCTGCTGTGCCTAATGACTCATTGGTCACTTTGTTAATCATGTCTTCTATGTTTCAGCTGACATGGAGGGTGATGACGATGTAGATGACAGACGCAGAGATAGACATAAATCAAAATCCTCATCAGCCAAGCGTCGCCATAGCAGCTCAAGTCGGCAAAAAAGCCCAAAGAAACGGAAAAAGTGAACACCTGATAACTGTAAAGAGGGACCAGTTTGTGAATAGCTCTGAGCAACAACCGGTGGGAAAAGGCTAGCATTTATGTCAAGACACATATACATAGTGGCTGAAGATGTTGTACAACTGTTATTTTTGTGGTACAGTGGTAGAAAAATGCACCAAGTGACATAGTTCTACTCTTGGAATTTGCTTAACATTGTGTTCTGGTGAAGCACTGTACATGTTGACTTAAACAGTATTTATGGATGTTCATATTAATTCAGTTAACCCTGGATATGCCCTAGTCTGCAGTATTGATGTTGGCTTTGTTTATGATGGGTAAGATGCCATGTAACAAGTGCTGACACCTGAGAGTAACTATAATTTTGTGCATCAGTGGTCAGATCATCTAACATGGTCGGCAGTGCATGTCTCAGATGTTAACCTAAAATATCTGAATAAAAGATTAAAAATATTGTCCATACTGAAAAAGTGTGGGAACACTTGAAGATTTGATTGGCCACAAAAAACATGATTTTTGTAAACTTTAAGACTATCCACTCGGTGATCAGATCTCTGCATTATAAGAGAGGTTTACAAAGTCCCTCTAGGGGCGCATACATGCAGATAAACCGACAATTTTTGTCTAAAAGTAAACTATTTTCTTTTTCAGTTTGTCCTGTAAAAATATTTTCAGTTTTTATTTTGCATTTTTCCAATTCGAAGGAGCAGACAGAATACAAATGAACATTGCCATTTATATCAGGATTTTAATGCTTGGAAACAAACTGCTACTTTTAATCAGACATTTCTAATAGTACATTTGGTATCTCAGCTCCTGGTCTAGTGTGAAATCTTGTACACATTGCTTATACATACTGTACAGGAGATTGGCCAATGATAATATGGATATCTGTATAAAGGGAAGTTCTTTAATGCTCTCACATTTTGATATTCATGATAAATGGATATATACTTATTTAAAATATATTCTACAGTTTAAATATTCACAGACCATGAAACATACCATTTATAATATGAGGAGAAATTCATGTTGTTTGGCATTTTCATACTTTATATGTTAACGATTTGGACAAGAGAACCTGCCATTTAAAGGAGGAAAACAGAATTCAAATCCAATAGAACATAATTGAAGTTTTTATTTGAATTCTTTACCATTGTTATATCCAGGAACCCAAAGATCCGGGGTTACTCTCGTTTTAGAAGATGTACCCCTTGCAGGTTGTACACTTGTCTGTTTCTACTTGTGAATTTGTCATGATGGTATCCAAAGAAATACCAAAAGAAATATCATTAAAAAATATGATTCATCATTTCCTGAAAAGATATTTTTTTTTTCAGATCATGCCCCTGTATGTATTTTTTTCACGCACCATGTAATCTTATATATTCCCAACATAAAGTTCTCATGAAAACAAATGTTTTCAGAATTGTTGTCTTTATTTGTTTTGAAGGTGTAAAGAAGGATCAAAGGACCCGACTTGTAATCTGATATTTATAGATACAGGATTTGAATGGGAATAATTCAGTCGCATATGATGCAATTTTGTAACTATGGAAATGCAGTAACTTGTTTCCTGATGGGTCTTGCACTTGAAAGCAACAGTCACTGTGAACACAGATGTGCTTTCATTGTATCCCCAGACAAAGTCGAGGGATACAATGTTTTCATACCGGTCCCACCGCCATCGCATATAAATCTTGTTGGCACAATAACTCGAAAAAATTTTCACGGATCTTTACCAAACTTGGTATATATATAGATATGGGTGAGAGGACGATGCCTATTTAAAATGAGGTCATGACCTTTACTAGGAGAGTGTCCATGACCTTGAATAGGTCCAAATTTTGGTAAAATCACACAAATTCAAAAATATCTCAAGAAATCTTGCATGGATTGATCCCAAAATCAAGCTGATCGAAGATCATGGATAGGGTTGTCATGTTTAAAATACTGGTGGCGTCACGTATTACTCTTTACTTGTTTTCATGCCTTTTAATACCCCCAAAATTGCCACTTGACAGTACTGTGACCATTACAAGTCAAAAACTAATGGACAGATTTTTTTTATATTATGCATATACATAGATATGGGTTATGGAATGATATTTATTTAAATTGGGGTCGTGACATTTCCTATGAGATTGGCCTTGACCTTGAATATTCCCATATTTGGTGAAATTCACACAAAATCTTTAATATCTCAGTAAGGGATTCATAGAATGATCCAAAAATCAAATTAACCAAAGATCTCTGATAGCTTTGTCTTTTGAAGAAGACAGGTTGCGACACTTTGTGTCGTTTTTTTTTTTGTTAAAATGATGTTAACACTAACTTTGTAAGAATTTGAGGTACAGTCACCAAACCCACATGTTTGATGCATCTTATCAATGGCTAGCTCAAGTTCGAACATGGATGACTTTGATGCATTTTTTCAAGGTCGCAGCAGCAATTATGCTAATACAGGTGGTGCCACCTTGTGTCGTTTTCTTGCTTTTGCACCTGTTAATACCCCACCATTGCCACTTGACAACACTGTTAGCATGAGTAATTGAAAACTAAAGGAAAAATTTCTTTCATATCATGCATATATATATTTAAGTTAAAAAAAATTTTTTTAAATTTTAATTAAAACATTTTTTTTTAAAATCTTGAATCTTTTTTCTCTTCTGCAGAACACAGGTGGCGCCACCTTATGTTGTTTTCTTGCTTTCGCACCTTTTAATACCCCACCATTGCCACTTCACAGCACTGTGAGCATGATAAGTTGAAAACTAATGGGACAGATTTCTTTCATATCATGTATATATATATGGGTTACAGAAGGAGATATTTTTCAATTTGGATCATGACCTCTCCTATGAGAGTGACCTTTACCTCAAATATGCCCATACTTAAAAGAAACCATGGTGGCTTGCCAAGTGTCAGTCTCTGCATCTGAATTCAAAATGGGATCCTATTCTTCGAGGCGAGGCGGGGGGGGGGGGGGGGGAGAGGTTAAGTGTCTGGGGATACTATGGCACCTGCGGTGCCAAGAAATATCTAGTTCTTTACTTGTTTTTGTGTCTTTTAATACCCCCAAAATTGCCACTTAACAGTACTGTGAGCATTATAAGTAAACTAATGGACAGATTTCTTTTATATTATGCATATACATAGATATGGGTTATGGGATGATGTTTATTTTAATTGGGGTCATAACCTTTCCTATGAAAGTGGCCTTGAGCTTTAATATTCCCATATTTGGTGAAATTCACACAAAATCTTTAATATCTCAGTAAGGGATACATGGAATCAACCAAAAATCAAATTGACATAAGATCTTTGATAGCATTGTTTTCTGCAGAAGACAGGTGGCACCACCTTATGTTGTTTTCTTGCTAAAATGATGTTTAAACGGAATAACTTTGTAAGAATTTGAGGTACAGTAACCAAACCCACAATTTTGATGCATCTTATCAATGTCTACGTCAAATTTGAAAAGAAACCAGAAAAAGGTTTTTGTTTTTGGTTACGCTCTCTACACAGCGCTTTAACCAAAGGCCAACTACCTATATTGTAAGCGCTGTTTGTTATGACCTTGTATCCTGCATCTCTACACCAGAGGGGAGCACTGTATTTTTGTCCAATAAGATGGACCCTGTGCTGAAGACTTGAATGGTTTACCAGCCAAGCAAGGAATACACTAAGCCAATGCTGTTCATTTCATTTTGAGTGACAGCTCATCACCCCTGCCACACGTTTGAACAGGCCACAGGCTCGGGGAGAGATGCCCCACACGTGGTTATTTGGGGGAGCCTAATGCCTGTCGAGCGTTTGTTGAATTGCGTTTGGTTGGCTGCTCGTCAGTCGTCACATCAGCATTTTTTTCAGCAGACAGTCCCATGTGCACCACCTGGTGTTTAAGTGCATCATAAATGGTCAAAGCAGGCAGCGGGAAAATCAGTAGCTTCTTTAGAAGCGCAAGATTTCCGCTGCCTCAGGAGCGTATGTTAATGGTCGGACAGATAGACACACAAGGGACAAAGAGAGATCGCTATAGCTCAGATGATTTTCAGTTAGCTAAGCTATAGAAAACATCAGAAGGGCCACTGAAACGCGACACCGATCAAACATTTGACAACATGCCCCAACATGTGGCAAGAATTCACGAGGTTATCCTCCATTAAACGTGTCATGACGATCATCCATAAAACCTTGTGATAAGAGGCTTACAAGTGTTACTATACGTCAATTGATAACTGATTCACACAGTACACTCTCAGCAGAGAGGGTTCTTTATGGAACCTCTTGGGGGTTCTCTGGCTTGTCCCAATAGCAGAAACCATACGGGCTCTTCTTTTAAAGAACCCTGTTCTGTGGTGTGTCTTTGTAAGTTATGAAGAAAACAACTACAATGTATATAAATGAATAAGATCTATTTCCTGGTTTACAATTTAAACTAAGCTGAATATAGTTAAGTTATATGCTTGAAATGAGCTCTTGCTTTCAAAATTATCAAGTTAAATTATCATAATATTTATCATGAGTAAATATATTTCCTGATTTTTGACAAAGTGCATTATGTTTGAGCCCATAATTCCAAAGATTTGGGCATTATTGGCCTAATTTGGGCGTATATACATAGGAAATATATTCAGGAATGGTTATATGAAATATGAATAGACACCAGTTGTTTTCACAGTGGGCAGTTATAAAGTGTAATAATGGGTTTTTACTAGAAAACGGGGAGGTTTCTCCTAAATTTCTCGAAGGAATGAAGTATGAATGACCCAGTTTCAGGTTTCACAGAACTTTGGGACATCTACCTTATAGTCGAATTTTGAATTTGTAGTCTTATGGTTTCAAAACATGCCCTGTTAACGGACGGCCGGACGGACCATAACTATAGCTCAGATAACTTTATTTTTCTATTGTATTAACAATATTTATTTTAAACACCAATTCTAGGTAAAATATAGTAGTATGTATCATTTGAAAAATGTACAAATAAAAGTTTAACAAGATTCAACTCCATGACACTTCATTAATGGAATAAAGTACATGTTGGCAAAGAAGTTCAAATAGAACCTGAACTCAAAACAATGTCACACACAAAATAAATGATCTGAAATGACTGGATCTGTATCTCTTGTTTCAGCAGGGTCCTTCCTCTTAAATTTGTCCTAAATTTACGAGTTCTTGTACATTTTGGAAATTGCAATTTAGAATGTGTCTAACTATTGAATCACAAATGCCATAGCAACTTCACAAGACATTGGTTATTGACAATAACTTCTCTAACGGAAATGGTTCAAACCAAGCTGACAGCAAGTGACAAATGAGGACAATTAAATTTTCATTTAACTTAATATTGTCTTCTCTCATTATTGTTTTTGTATCTTAGGGGGGGGGGGTAATAACATACTTGTGTCGAAGATATGTCATGAAGTAAAATTAAATTAAATAAAACTGCATGATTGGATATTAAACATACCTTCTACCCTAGCCTAACACAGTGACTTAAATTTCTTTTCCCAGCAAGACAGACCACAATTTTCAACACTTTGTGTAACATATGATAAAATGAACACTGTCAGCTTCAGCATCACATAAAGATCTTTATTTTTTGCACCTTTAATTGGATGATCAAATGGAAATAAAGTAAAATAAGAACAATATTAAATTACAATTTTATCATATCTTTCATAATTCTTTGACATACAACAAACAAGCACATTGTGTCACAGAGTCCTGTGAAAATCAATAAACAAGATTATATCAGATCACACCACATATTAAATATAATCCTGTGGTAAAGGAATCCACAGCTGGGGTGCAAGTTAGTGTAAGCAATGTATTATTACATGTCTGTCAGAATGTAGTATGTTACTGATTTGGTTTGGTAAATTGCAGGTAACAGAATACTGGTAAACCATATTTAACATTCACAATATATAAAGTAACTGTACCATTAAATGTCCCCTCACCTGTAGTGATTGTCATAGCACTATAAAGACATGAAGCTGCGACTATCACTATGCTTCCTTACCTGTGCCAGTGTATCTTTAAGCCTGAAGTAACTCTTCCCCCTACATCCTACATTCTGTAAACAAGCTCTTATGTAGTTACTTCTGAACAAAACTGCCTTTATCATCATCTGTGCCATCTTCTAGACTATATTCAGCTTCTGTACCTCATGCTTAACTTTGTTTCTGTATTATCTTGTATAATTAATGTACAAGCCATCTCCTGTGCAGAGTTCCTACGAGGGTTCTAACTTAATCTAAGCTTGTGATTCAACCAAATGTTTTACTTTCTTTCAACATCATGCACAATTCGTTGTTGTGCCAACTCATAAAGTATGTTTCTATGCAATTATGAAAACTTAAGTTTCCACATCGATTTCTCCACTAAATTTCTTAACCTATTCTGTAGCTTTTTTAAAGACAATCCTTCTGTTTTTCTGTATCACCCTCTAAACAGATCTCAGTTCCATCAGCTCCAGTTTTGTATTGACATTTGATTATTTTTCTCCTTGGTTCACCTTATTAATCTCTCATCTGTATACCCCTGAATTGCTTGTATTTATGGAGTTCAACCCTTTCCCATTTTTTTCCTTATCTATCCTTCAGTTAGTGTACTTCTGAACACAGGGTACAAAGGTTATACCATAAATCAAAATAAATGTGGAAAAACTCTTCTGATAAAAGTCTCAACTGTTATTTGTTGAAGGACAAAACTGGTACACTATAATTTAACAAAAATCTTCAGTGTTACGCTCTCACACACACTCTGACCCTGATCATATTTACATCTTGCAGAGAAGTGAAAATCTAAAACAACAGACAAACTATGATTCAAATACCAGAACTGATAAGAAGATAACATTTACACACACCCACCCACAACTTTTCACTGGGTCTTAACCTTTGGTGGTTTCAAGAACCCTATTCTCCTTAAATATCTGACAATAAGAGGAGTGGACGTCAGTGTGATCCCGATTCTGACTGGAGCAAACACTTTGTGTACTGCGTATGCCACCACAAATGTACTTGTCCCTGTAGCTAATTTGGACTCCAGGATGCTCTGTCCAACTCCCATTTTTGCCAGGATTGCCACCATGTCAATTCCGCTGAAAAAAAGAGAACAATCAATAGTCAGTCTAATGTTACACCACCTAAAACTGTTGTGTTTCATGTTAGTACCTAGTCATCTCCAAACCCCTCATCATAATATAATAATGACTTACTGCTTAATATTTGGTTCCTTTGGAGCAGGGGGCTTTGATATAACATCAGGTTCAATTTCCACAATTGTTTAGGGGCACAATGATTTTGGGGGCTGGACTTATAGTACGAGCCTATGAAGGGTTACAGGCTTGACTTTGGGAAAGATTAATCATTAACCAGCTTGACTTTGGGGAAAATATATAGGCCTTGGACTTGAGGTATGATGAGTTTTGGGCAGAACATTGGATATGAGGAGTTACTCAGTTTGGGTACTATGATGACTTATGGGCTGTTACCCAAAACAGTTATGGGTATGAATAAGGTAGGGTCAGGAATATGGCTACCTTATCTAAAGCCATGCATTATTTTTTGCTTGTACGTGAATAATTCAATGATTCTCAGGCTATGCAAATTTATCACATACAGCAGTATCTGTTGTAATGCATGTCACCACAGCAGAGAACTGGCGAAGCTTCCCAGAACATTCTAACGTGTATCACATGTTATGTCTGTCAGTCCAGCAGTCTTGCATCAGTATAAGGCAGGGTTTGCAGAATCTTCCCAGAGGGAAAGGAAGGGAAGAAATACTTTCTTACCGGGAGGGAAAAAATACTTTCTTACCAGGGAAGAAATACAGTGACAACATACATGTCATTTTTGTTTTTCAATAATATTTTTTCCTGTCATATCAGTACTAATCAGAGGGATTGCTTTCAAAACAATTATTATGTAAAGGGCATGCATAAAAACCCTCCCGGCATCTGAAAAACAAATCTGTGTCTGACTGTGGGGCTTGTCTTAAGAATAATTTGAATAATTAAGAATTCAACCTGAGCCCACACATTCTAAGGGTTTGTACAATCTGAACAGCCTTTAGTTGTGTAATATTATAAAGATCACACAACACAACTAGAGCATGTATGCAGGGTTGGCAAGTTTCTGCCATTGCCATTTCTGCCCGGCAACTGCCGTGTGGCAATAATACCTTTCTGCCCTGAAATACCTTGAAAACTGCGATAAAATGAATATATAATAGTTAACCAATTTAAATATGATACAGCAAATATAGCAGTAATATAACAGCAATGAAAATGGACAAGGTGTAAACTTGTAACAGAATATTATATATATATAATTACTGGAGTCCTGGTACTCCCTGAAGAAGACCTGAAAAAAACCTTAACTATAGGAAGGGGGGGGGGGGGGGGGGGGAGGTGGATTGACTGATCACTCAGTCAATAATTAATAAGCTAAACTTAAGCAAGGTTCCTGGGCTTGCCCAACCAATCCCATGAAATGCCATGCCTTAGGAAAGCCCTACAAGAGCTGGGCTCTGTTACATCATTTCAGGCACCAGTGACAAACAAATAATATGTAAACAAGTTAATGCATATCAGCAAACCTAAAGGGCTGTGATAATGACATTACCGGAACCTAGGAACCCATGTGCCACACATACATTAGGTCTCCTGCAAGTGAACCTATAGGACAGTAAAGGCTCTAGAGCTGTGACTGCAGAATCCCAGTTGATTGGAAATCATGCAGCACATACTCAGTAACACCTGATAATATCAAGTCAAGAACAGCCCTGTGACTAAACCACCTGAGTCGCAAAAGTTTATATTATAAATCTCTTAGTCATAAATTTGGGCAAACTTGGTTTTATGCAGAGTGCTGTTTTCAACTGGAAGTTAAAACAAGATTATAATCTGTTGCTTAATCCTCCCTTAGGAGTCTGAACAAAAGAGAGTGAAACAGACAGAGAGACAGAAAGACAGAGAACAAAAGTCCTGGTGATGCACTGCAGCACGGGGAATACTGCAGCCTCAGAGGGAATGTGTTTTATATACGGGATACCTGTGCAGTTAGGTTTCCAAAGCATACGCAAATAAAATAGATTTTTTTAGTTGTATTTCAATGTATAAATTTATGCAACTTTGCAAACTAGAAGAGAACCTGCACCAAGCTTATCTGTATTTGAAATTTTAATATGCAAGTGGTTAATTATAATATTATTTTCATAATTCCCTAAAAAAGATGTTTTAACTGATTTTTTACATTAGGCTCAGACCCTGTGGTAATTTGTAGTAGCATTAACTTTGTAAGAGGATTTCCATATGAAAATGAAATTACTTTAGTTTTTCATTAAATCTTCTTGGTAAGGCTTAAATATCAAAGGGATGATATTAGCAGGTAGGTGTTCAGTCAATACAGTAATAAGTACAATTTTGCAGTTAAACCAAGTCTGTTATACAATACAGTAACAAGTACAATTTTGCATGTAAACAAAGTCTGTTACACTCAAAAAGTAATATTATGTTGTAGGTGTAACATCTTGGAACATCTTTGGACAGCTAATACAACTGAACCTAGAATCAAACTTTTTCCATGAACACTAGCCGAGGTAAAATTGCAGTTTGCCAACTTGTCTACTGAAACAGCTAAAACGGAAAAACAAATGCCAACAGCCATTTTTGTCAAGACCATGACCCCCTTTTAATTTCTAAATTTTTCAGGGTAAGACACTTGTTTTTTTTCTTACCTGCCAAGTCAGGGAGCTAGTTGATAAAATTCATTTGCCCAAATGTGACTGTCACTGGTCCTGATTTTTTATACGAGTATTCATTCACTGACACTTGTTCAGTTCATAACTTGTTCCCTAACGTTTATAGTCCATTCAACAAAGGGTATTCATAGATATTCAGAGAGATTAATTCCAAGAGCTTTTATTGAAAGACTGCTCACCAGTGAATCTGATGTCTGGCAATAAATCATATATTATTATAGTCCATTTCAGCTAAGCTGGCTGATGTAAGTTTCCTACATGACAAAACAGCAGTCCTCTTGTGGGGGAACCTCCAGTCAATGGGATGGGGGACCATCTCATATCAGCCATATAGCAGATATATACCACAAACAGTTAAATGATTCAAACAGGTCAGCGAAGCAGCATTTGCACTGAATCAGTGTAATGATACCATAAAATAACACTGAGAGGCAACATGGCAGCACTCACCATAAGCTGCATTATCTACACGCCAATAATAGCCTGAATTTGATGCAAGGGGCCAGTAAATTAGTAAACAAGAAGATATTTCTTGGCACCGCAGGTGCCATAGTATCCCCACACAAACCCCCCCCCAAATTTAAGAATAGGCCCCCCCCCCCCATCTTCAGCAGCATATACTGACACTTAGCAAGCGACTATGGTTTCTTCCATCTATCAACTTGAGAAACAATATTTTTCACCAAATATGGGGGCCAATATGTTGAATCTCTCTTGAGAAAAGAGAATTTATTTTACAGAATCAGGAACGTAGGTGGTGCCACCTGTCTGGTTTTCAAGAAAATTTTCCAAGATGGATAGACATTCCAAATTAAAGACCAATACCTTGAACCACTCAAGAGATATGAGCAATTTTCCACAAAAAGAATATGTTCAGATGGACACTACGGCAAAACGATAGCAGATGGCTCCACCAGTCTTGAGTACAAGATGGAGGAGTCTGAGATCTATGGATATGCACAATTTCAAACCAATAGTGCAAATCACTCCTCAGAAAAGAGCATTAATCTATTTTATGGAAACTGGAAGGTAGGTGGCGCCACCTGTCTGGTTTACAAGAAAACTTTCCAAGATGGATGGACATGCCAAATTTCAGACCAATAACTTGAATAATCTGGAGATATGAGCAATTTGTGACAGCCAATGGTCATTGCTAATTACTCATCAAACAGCAATTAAAGTGTTCATAGGGACAATACTACTTTGTAGAGTCCACAAAATTATAGCTTGAAGATTTAATTTAACATGTTAATCATTTAAAAAGTGAAGGAAAAGTGACAGAATTGACCCCTTTTTTGTATGACTGTAAGTTGTACTCTTTTATAGCCCACTGAAACATGCCTCAACACTCATATATATCCACAAGAAAAGAGGAATGATGCAAATCAGCCATAAATTGCCACCCAGGGGCAGTGGATGGGCTGAGGGGGAGTAAGGGTTATATTCTTGCACAACCCAAAGGCCAACCTAGCTGAAACGGACTAGTATTAAATATGACAGACACATCACCGAATATGTTAGTAAAACTGTCAATTTATGATATGTGAAAAGAGTAAATTTTCATGTCAATGTAATCAACACTGGTCACATGCTTAAACAATTACTTTTAATGTCAATGACTGGTTGTACCTACTTGCCGTATCAGACAGGCCATACTAAGTGTTTTCACCTGCCTCCAGGGATCAGGTAAAAGTTAAAGTCGATCCCTGTTGGTTCTGTCCTATACCTGTGGCCCGTATTTTATTATGTATGTCTATGGGTATACAAAATTTTAGAACAAGTGCAGTGTGTAACCATCAATTTTAATCCCCCGCATCAAAAATTTTTATTTTGATTTTCAATAAAAACTTTCCAATTTTGAGCTGCAGCCGCTCCGACATTTCTTTCAAGAAGATAAAACCATACAATTTCCTTTGTTTTGTAGTGCTTTTACTTATTTAGCAAAATAAAACTGTTATTTTCATGCATTTCCCTTATCATTTGACATTTTTACCAAAACATGACAAAAAATTTAAAATAAAAAAAAGCCCGCCTGCATTGATTTCTGAAAAAAAAGTGCCTGAGAACCATAACTTTTTTTATTTTGGCCTAAGCTCAGCATTTTACGACAACTGACTGAATTTAGGTGGCTGAACCATCTATTTGACAATGCAGTTGATATCAGCATTTTAATTTAGATTAATTACTGACTTCAAGGGACAAAATCAGGGAAATATTATGTCTGTTCTTTCACACTATCAGTTAAGTTTTGCTTTATTCAAAAGTTTTCCAGCAAAACCATCCCAGCACACAGTCTCAGTATCTCGCATATGGCTGTTAACACCTTGTTATGGCTCTGCATGTTGGTTAATAGTCCACTTGTGTCGGTTTACCATGATAAGGCCACGTGACCAGAGGGCCGACTTACATTTTATGGGCAAAGTCAGTCAGGGCATCTCCTGAATGACACATCTTGTAGCATTGCGATTCACATGGCCCAAAGAGCTTTGTTTATGTTGACACCTATGATTGCGCCTGGCCAACTATTTTTAACACTTGTTTACAGGAGTATACAAATGTATGAAGCAATGTCTTGGCACGTACAGATTAATTTGAAAGGGAAGAAGCTATTTTTCATGTAAATTCAACATGCTATATAGGTGATTGGGCCCCTTCAAGAGATGTTTTCAAATCATGATTTTCATTCTGCATTTGTCTAGAGCTAGTTTCATCCCCAGAAAGTGCAATAGTAGGCTAAACTGCTCCAAGAGGGTTTGACCTTATGTCCATAAAATTATGCAGTAAGCATTAAGAGGGTCAATGTAACAGGATGATAATTAATACCAATTAAGGGTTAACTGTATTAAAATCTCAAGGGAACAAAAGCAACACTATTCTCTTCCAAGGTTTCCCTCCTCTGTCTGGCCAAAAAACCTTGTAGTGATTCAAATTTTAATACAGCTAATAAAAGAGCATTATAATCAATAATACAAGTACCCCCCCCCCCCCCCCCCCCCAAGCTGTTCACTTATCACCTGACACACCTTGCACTGGAACTATTGGTGGTACACAAGTCTCGCCACAAACACACATTCACCAAGACTTCTTACAACCCACCCACCGAACCGTCATCAGGGACACCTCCACCAATACTTACTACAACCCACCTATCAAACCCATATCACGGACACTTCAACAAGACTTACTTCAGCTCACCCACCAAACCCTTATCACGGACACTTCAACAATACTTACTTCAGCCCATCCACCAAACCCTTATCACGGACACTTCAACAATACTTACTTCAGCCCACCCACCAAACGTTTATCACGGACACTTCAACAAGACTTACTTCAGCCCACCCACCAAACCCTTATCACGGACACTTCAACAAGACTTACTTCAACCCACCCACCAAACCTTTATCACGGACACTTCAACAAGACTTACTTCAGCCCACCCACCAAACCCTTATCACGGACACTTCAACAAGACTTACTTCAGCCCACCCACCAAACCCTTATCACTGACACTTCAACAAGACTTACTTCAGCCCACCCACCAAACCCTTATCACGGACACTTCAACAAGACTTACTTCAGCCCATCCACCAAACCCTTATCACGGACACTTCAACAAGACTTACTTCAGCCCACCCACCAAACTTTTATCACAGAAACTTCAACAAGACTTACTTCAGCCCACCCACCAAACCCTTATCACGGACACTTCAACAAGACTTACTTCAGCCCACCCACCAAACCCTTATCACGGACACTTCAACAAGACTTACTTCAACCCACCCACCAAACCCTTATCACGGACACTTCAACAAGACTTACTTCAGCCCACCCACCAAACCCTTATCACGGACACTTCAACAAGACTTACTTCAGCCCACCCACCAAACCCTTATCACAGACACTTCAACAAGACTTACTTCAGCCCACCCACCAAACGTTTATCACGGACACTTCAACAAGACTTACTTCAGCCCACCCACCAAACCCTTATCACAGACACTTCAACAAGACTTACTTCAGCCCACCCACCAAACCCTTATCACGGACACTTCAACAAGACTTACTTCAACCCACCCACCAAACCAATATCATGGACACCTCCACCAAGACTTAACGACTTACTACAACCCACCTATCAAACCCATATTACGGACACCAAGACTTAATGACTTACTACTACCCACCCATCAAACCTTTATCATGCACAATTCTACCAATTATTTGCTACAGGGCACAGGCAGTACAGCCAACCCACCAAACCCTTTTCATGGACACCTCCACTAAGACTTACTGACTTACTACAGCCTACTCATTAAACCCTTATCATGGACACCTCCACCAACTGACTTACTACAACCCACCCATCAAACTCTTATCATACACACCTCCACACAGACTTACTACAGCTCACCTGCAAAACCCTAATCATGGACACCTCAACATATCTTACAACAGCCCACCCACCAAACCCTAATTATGGACAACTCCACCAAAACTCACCTAGACACAGCTAAATAGAAGCCGCCCAAAGACACAAGGGAGATGCACACATGAAACACAACCACCGTGGACCCATACTCTTTCACAGCCCTTTTCAATTTGTTCTTCTGAGAAAGCTGTTGTGGGTTATTCGGGTCTGGAGGACTAGAACCCAAATTACCACTGACCTCCGGATTGGATCCAGATCCTGCACTGGAAACAGATCCACTGCTGTACTGCAGGGCTACGTCGTGGATAAGCTGGTCTTGCTCCTGGAAGATCTGCTGCAGTGTTTTGTGACCAGACCGCAGGTTTCTCAGCTGATTTTCACAGTCACCAAGACCATAATTGACACAGTTTTGCAGCCACACTTTAAAATTAACACAGTCATTCCCTTGTACTCCTTGGGGGCATGGGTCAGACATAGAAGCCAGTGATTCCACTGATAACTGTGGTATTTCACCTTGCAGACCTTGCATTGCTGAGATGTCATGTGCTGGTACACCCGCCACATCCTGCACGCCTTCCATCACTGTATCTTTAGTCTGCTGCCTTTTGTGGTGTTCTGCAATTTCTCTGATTAAATCATCTTGTTCAGCAAAAACTTGGTAAAGTGTCTTGCGTCCACTTCTGATCCCCTCTAACTGGTGCTTGCAGTCTTCAAAGCCATACTTGCGACAATTCTCCAGCCAGACTCTAAAGTTAGAACAGTCATCCCCCTGGACCCCTTGTGGACATGGGATATCCGCAGTAAAGTCCATATTGGATGTTAAAGTGCTGTACTCACGGTTGTTAGTGTAAGTGCCCATCCACTTCCCAGACATATATTTATCTTGCAGTTTGACCCCACCCCCTGGCATATTTAAGTGGGTGGGGTTCCGACCCAGAGGTCTGAATGGTTCTGGTACATTACTCTGCATAACACTATACAGACTAACGTTGCTTTGACAATCATACTTGCCCAAATGCTCATCACTTGGTTTATGGTTGTCCTGATGCAGTTCACCAGCGCTGGTCGTTGTGGGTGTATTTTCTGTAACACCCGTTTTTATCTCCCCCTGGACTCCTTGTCGGACGCTGTCACGTTTTTCATTTTCGGACTGTGACCCGTACTCAATGGCTTGGGCTAAAATCTCACGAGCCCGCGAGGGAGAAAACTCGTGCTCCCGACCCTGGAAGCCCTGGACAGAAGCTGGAATAGCCATCAGATTGGCCGTTCTGTTCATATTTTGCCTGGCTTGAACGTGAAAATTGCTACTTCTTTGTTGTCCGTGGGACGGATGCGCGGTCGACGTACTCACGCCCCCGTCCTTCTTGCCAGCATTCTGATTACTGACGCTCCGGATGGTGGACAGCCTCAAAAGAGCCCCCTGAGAACGTAAGAACTGGTTACTACCTGTATATGCCATTTTAAATTCGAGCTGAATGTTCCATTCAGCTATTACAGCAGATATATCTTAGTATTCTATAGGTCAGCTTTGTCTCAGCTGTGTTATGGCCCCATGTGTGACTTTTCCAGCAGTTGCAAGTCATAAGCAACAATGGCCTTGACCTCAAATGGCTTTCAAAGTGAACCAATCGGCGATGAGGAAAACACGAGCCAGTGCTGCTGCACGTGCACATGTAAACAAAACCGCATGGAAAATGAATGATACCACGTGGTGATGTAAACAAAACTGTGTCACTTCTGAGGGGCCTCAGAACGTGGCCAGATTGTCCGTACAGCGAATTTAAAACACGCGTGTTTTAAAATTGCAGTCAGAAAACAGCATAATTATAATCCAATCTTGAATGAGATCAATTAATATGTACTTCTTGGAATGACCGGAGATTCAGGTCAACGCAGGTTCAACGGGCAAATGCAACTGAATACGGCGTCCTCGATCAACATCCGACATGAGGTCAATCGGTACATGACCTTGTACCGAGGCCTATATAATGACATGGATATGAACGTTTCTGATGCAACTTTATAAACACTGCTTTTGTAAACACTATACACGCTGACCGCTGGATAACCCTGACCGTGTTCAATCTGTCAATAAAGGCTTTATAGTACTGGTTCATGGTAAGTATTTCGGATACATTTATAAAGTTTTATAATATCCAGAAAATGACGAATCAAAATAAAAACTAAAAATAAATAAAATATCGAAAAATTATTTTTATATGTTATTATATATTACCCGGCATACCAAGCCAACGTGAGTATTCACCCACGTGTTCGATATGGATATTCTGTCCAGACATGTCAAAATCAACAATTCTCAATGTGTGTTGTTAGCTGAAGGACAAGGTCATCATATTGATGGGGGTTTGTTCTTCTTTGACCGTGGTATGCATGCAGTATGATAAGTTAAATATATAATTATAAAATGATTAATAAAGAATAAATGTGTCCTTATCCCCCCAAGGGATTTATTGGTACGACAAGGATTCATAATTGATTTATTAACTTCAGATTTTAAAATTTATCATGATTACATGATTGTATATATATATATATATATATATATATATATATATATATATATATATATATATATATATACCATTTATATAAAGGTTAGATTTCTGAACAACTGCTAGTTTGTTTCCATCTATCAATCTGACACATATACATACATACATACATATATATATATATATATATATATATATATATATATATTTATATTCAAACACAACAAGGGGTGAAAAGAGACTGTGATTTTTACCAATTTATTTTTCAAATATTATCAAATAAAAATAAAAGTCCGACTGTCTGTTAAATTTGTGTGCGTGCCTGTAATGCTGTGCCACGCAGATGTATACATTTGTTTTACAAAATTAATTTTGTCATACTTAATTATCGATATTCAGAATAAAAGTAGTGCTGGATCCAGGATTTATATTGAGGGGGAGGGGGCGCCTCCCCCCCTCCCCCCCCCCCCCCAGATCCATCGAGAAAATCACAGAGGGCCATTTTGGAACTATACTTTCTTAGCATGAAAGTATAAGAAATATTTCACTTTAAACAGTTATCATTTGAAAGCATGCTATATTTCTTGCACGCTGATTCTTTTCTCTTCAGTCTCCATGAATCTTCTGGATCATGTGGATGTCAGGGAGAACCATCCTTTTCAAACTCTTTTGCTCCTTATTGTAGTATCTGCTGCTACACCCCTAGCTGTGCATGTACATAAAGGTCCTGTCGATCTCATTTGAACCTTAGTTGACCTGAGATATATATTTTTTTAATTCTCGTATACTAATACTACTCTCGCACTCCCATCTGTTGACTGTAAGTGTTGCGGATATTTTCAACTCTATCATGACATTATGATATAATTTTTTATTACAAACGTTTAACGATCCTTCACTAGCATGAGCTGATGCTGTGTACACTCTGGGCACTGGCTGTTAATTAAATATTTTTTTTTTAATTTTCCACTGATTGTACAACTAGTTATTATAACTAATACGAGGCATTCTCCGTGGCTCGGATGTTGGCGCTCGGTAGTTGATAAGGGTGGAGGAAACCGGAAAACCCGGTGAAAAACCACCGAACTTGGCCGGGCAACTACAACCCACTCTCATAGCCACGCCAGGTATTGAACCCGGGTCGCCAGCGGAGAAGGCCGAACGTGTTACCACTCAGCTGTCCAGGTCCCTGTAACAGCATCTAACGACATGGTATATCGTTTTTTTCATTAAAAAAATTGATGGGAATAAATGATATTTGGGTAAAAGTGAATAGAATTGATTTGAAATGTTATAAAAAGGGACCAGAGGTTTGATTTATTGACATAAAAAAATAAATATTTCTGTCCCATAGTGACTAGACATAAAGAGTTGTTATTTGTAATATATAGCTAGGTATGTACATTTAGTAGCATGCAGGGGCATGGTTTTTCCATTTTGAACAGGTTTTGGTGTCAGGACCTATGTACAATGGTTAGGCGCAAAATAAATAAAAGAAAATTTTATTCTTGATATGTAATGAGCGATAAACTTGACTGATGTTAAAATAAAATCTATCACAAATACATGAAAAATCACCAATTACATGTTCTTATACACAACTTAACAGAACTTATAGTGTGATGAAAAAAGGCCCGAAAATTGCATGAGATTTCGTTCATGACTGCGTGAGTTATGTTGTTAACAAGCTCACACAAATACCAGGGGCGGATACAGGAATTTAGAATAGGGGGCTCACATTGTAAGGCCGCGTGGCTGGTATGCAAAGGCTGGCGAGCTGAGCCGATGCCCCCCCCCCCACCCAGGTGTAGATTTTTTTTAAAATTTAGGTTATAATCGTGCAATCTAGGGTAGCTTAAACGCGTATTTTTTGCTAATTAGATCGATAGGGGGGAGGGTACCCCCTGCGCCCCCCCCCCACCCCCACCCCCTTATTACAGACGAACGGGGATGTACGCATACCCTCCTAGCGGAGGCAGTAAGATGGGAAGGGACGATCGAGTCCATTAATATATTTATATGGTAACATCGAGAAAAGGTCGAGTCTCGTTTCTCTATATATTCCACCAGCCGATGTTATTGATGATTGTGAAGCTGCTATGCAAGTGAGCATAAATGCCTGAGTTAATTATGGCTGCTGTACCTTTAACCTACTGAATGGGAAAGCGAAATATACGAGGGGAATTTCCCGAGACAGCAATGAAAGCTGATAAAATGTATTCAAGTAGTTATTATCGAGGAACGTGTTAACTCGGTGCAGTAATCCCATCTTTGATAAAAAATTCTGAATTTTTAGTTCTGATTTTTTCTTTGACGATACAGGTGGCTGATATCACCGACGATCACTTTTCACTCTGCCTCCCTGATCTTTCGGACCCATTCGTTGTTGTAGAATTTATCAGCCCTTTCGGAACATACAACACAAGCAGCCATATTAAGGACTATAGGATTATTCGTCTTTCATTTGCTTGCCGTCCATGACCAGTACCCAGAAGAACGGCATTTGAATTGCTAACTGTTCGGTTACCCATTAATATATGGTATTGAATTTTAAGGTATTGAAATAAAACATCGTTAGATGATGTATCTTGTCCGTCCTAGTACTTAATGTCTCCAGCAGAAGTCACGACCGAATTGAGAAATTAAATACAAAAGAATAAAATAACAGAAAGCCAGACAAATATTGATGTATATAACTCAGCTCTAACCAGATTTTCTAGGACAGCTGTACAATCAAATATCAAGAAAAACATCATACCATTCAAAGTAACAGAGTAAATAAAAGAGAAAATAAATAGAAGGAAACTGAACGTTTTATTATTAATCTCAATCTCTGTAATCTCAATCCAATATTTATTCGGATTTGTCAAAATATCTGAAAACCACGGACTCAAACATTAATTTCGTTTGCGCCTAACAGGTGGCAGTACCCGTCAATCTCTCTCCGAAGAATCTGTCATCAGGGCGCCACCTCGGTAAAACCAACGAAACGCTTCTTCCCGCATTGCGGGTTTCATTTTGAAAACGAGCCATTAGCAAGGCGTCTATATCAGCTGCTTTAGTTAAGCTATTTAGGATCTTTGAATCTACCTTGCACAATAATATCGCTGACGCGACTTCTTGAATATAAACAGAAAACAAAGCATGTGCTTAAATTTGCTACCGTTTGAAAAAATTTAATTTTAAAAACATGTTAAAATATCATATGAAAATGAATGCCAAATTCGCAAATACTCCCTTTGTCTGTCTGAGATGAGCTGGATCTTCTCTCAGTTAATAACGGATGATAGCGCGAGTTCAATCATAAAGAAAAGTACATCAGTTTTCACATGATTAATACTTCATTAATAGACATTTTGGTTGATTTCTAATAAAGGGGATTTGCCAGTATTTCTATCTGGAAGGGACGATAAAGTGTTTCCTAGAAAGAGTTGTTGGCAAGGCGATGTGTCATTAGCAAATCGGAGTCCTTATTTAATAAACCTGTGCATGAGCTTGCACGGCGGCACGGTGTATCATAAACCTAATATATTCCGGCCCTGTGTTGGAGTACATGTCTAAGTTTTTGTTAATTAAGTACATATACATGTATATGTAGTATTACATACCTTAAATGATTCACTTCCTTCCGCAGACTGTATGAGACCCTAATGTAAATCAAAGTTATTAATCAGCTAATCTCACATACCACTTTCATAAGTAACTGTACAGTTGAAGCTGCCTGAAAGACCATCTTTCTAATAATACAATCTGTCTTATAAGGCCATCTGTCTAATTAGAGCACCTGTGGCGATTTTCATCCGCATACGCCCTTATACAGATACGCTTACGGACACAATTAGAAAACTTCTTGTTAAAAATCATACGAGCATATACGTAAATACGCGCACATGGGAACAGAGGGATGAGAAATAATTAAGAGCGGTTAAAATGGTTACTTAGTGCGGCACGGTGTAAATACATGGGTGATTCTAGGAAAAAGCGGCCCATTGTGGTCTATTATATTGGTACATAGATAACACATGCGTATATATCTTTTGCAGCTGATGTGCAAATGTTTTATTCACAATCATCTCAAAGTTATACATTCCTAAAAAAGGCACTTTTAAGCTGCCACTGCTGTTATTTAACGCTTTTTATCACTTAAAAATGGATGAAACGTCATTTCTATATGTCTTTTTACCAGAGTTATATGTCTTAATCAAATAATTAATGATTTATAATTTTCTTTTTTTTTAGGGAAGGCAAACGTATAATTATATGTGCTTATATGTTTAGTCATATTTCAACATGAAAACATGAGGGTCACTCAGACAAAAGTATTAGTATATTCCAATTAATTTTTGTCTATTCAAAACGCATCATTTATGTTACATTTAACGTTTCATGCCACAGAAAGAAAACTTAGTAAATTATCTGGATAAACACCTGGGCGGGGGGGTGGGGTGGGGGGGGGGGGGGCTCTCTAGGGTGCCCTAAGACATATCTTAGATCTCCGCGTCAGGTGGACGATGCGTCTTTCAGCATCGGGCGGAAGCGTTCATGTGAACAGGTGCGTAGGTTTTCTATGCCTCATTAATGTTACATTAATATCAGGAAAACTAAAAAGCTGAGTTGAAAAAAGTGTGCGGATTAAATAAAGTAGAAGTGTATTGTACAGAAGTGTAATTTACAGTATGAACGGCAATCATGGGATACCAAAAAGAAAATTAAGCGTTTACGGTTATTGTCACAAATCTATTGTAACAGATTTGACATTGTCATAACAGAAATGACAAAGTACACGGGTAAGGTTACTTATATTAGAAAATTTCATTTTTATTATAATTCTGTTTCTATTATTTTTTTATTAAGAGTACAACACAGTTATATTGAATGATTTCCTTATGCATTCTAGTGAAATATGGCGATTGCCAGGAAATATTCTAGTTTTTAAGAACGACAGGCTGCATATAGACAGAGGATGTATAACGGATGCAAACCCTGTCAGGAAACGCAAACACCAGAGGAAAATCCAGAAAAACAGAGTACAAATTAAAAAGATAATAAAGAATTAGGCAAAGTGCGCTTTGTAAAAAACATAAGTGTTACCTTGAAAAATAAAAAGAATGCCTCCAGAGTTCTCAGAATGATACTTTTTTTTGTCCATCGGCCTAACAAAAGGTGATCGCGACCTTATTTAGTGTTTTCGGAAAGATTTACCAGAACTCCCTGTGTTTTCTATGTCGAACTACTACTATTTGTGTCCATCTAAATAAACGGGTGCTAAATTCTCACAGAATATTGGTCACACTGACCTAATTTAGGGTTTCCAAGAACATTCTACAAGACCCTCCTTGAATGTAAATTATAAGTTTCTAGGTAAAGCTGCGACGAATTGTACACGTCTAATAAAATGCTATAATAATGCTCTTTCACATAGCTCACAGAATATAGTGACACTGACCTTATTTCAGCTGTCCAAGAAAGTTTTACAGGGGTCTCCCCGAATCTTAATCAAATAGAAGTTTTCATATCCAACTGTTGGTTAAAGTGACCTTATTTTGGAAATTATAACGACTTCCATATACAATAAGCAATACGTTTATTGAGATTTAGGCCTCGTCTGACTTTCTGGGTGCTCAAAGTTAGGGTTTTTAAAGCTTACAGAATATAAACCACCATGAGCTAATCTCAGTTGAAAGAAATTTGCCCAAGACCTCTTGAATTTTTAGTTAGAAGGTTCTAGGTCAAGCCGTTATGATTTGTGCCTACCTGACTTTCAAAGTACTAAAATGTTTTTGTATAAAGCTAAAAGAAAATATGTCACAGTGATTTAATTACAGGTTTCAAAGCAGACTTGCTTATGACGTCCCTTAATTTTACATTGATATTTAAGTCTGGATGCTCAAAATTATGTTTTGGCCAGTCACCATGACTCAGTTTCAGGTTTCCTAGGAGACTGCCCAAGACTTCCCGGGTGATCAATAAGAAAATTTCAGGGCTAATGGCTAAAGACAATAACTTGTCTGACTGTCTGGGTATTCAAATAATTGTTTTGTCCATAGCTTTTGTCCACAGAATATCGGTCAGTATAGCCTAATTTCAGGTTTTCAAGGGGATCTGCCGAGAACCTCCCTGGATTCAATGTTAGAAGATGTTAGAGCGAATGTCTGACTGTTCTAAATCATGCTTCTGACCAGAAGCAAAATATAGGTCACCATGAACTTATTTTAGATTTCAAAGGAGATTCCCTGGAACCTCTCTTGTCAGTTGTTGCTGCTTTAGGAGATTCTCTAACTAATGCATACAATTTGTGCCCATTAAATCATCTTTTTCTTGCATGTAGCTTGCAGATTATAGGTCACCGTAACCGAATTCAAGACTTCCAGTGAGTCTTGACCAGGATCTCCCTGTATATTCATTAAAAAATTCTAGAGCTAATAGATACAATTCCTGCCCTCTTTGACTGATCGGATGCTTAAATTCATGTTTTTGGCGCATAGCTCGCAGAATATGGGTCACAATGAGCTAGTTTCATGTTTCCAAAGAGATTTGTCTAGAACCTGCATGGATATTGTGTAAGAAGATTCTAGAGCTTATAACGGATACAAATTGTGCACTGCCTGGGTGCTCAAAATCATGCTTTTGGCGTGTAGCTCGCAGAATAAACGTCACCATGATCTAGTTTCAGGTTTCCTATGAGATTTGCCCAGAACCACCCTGAGTGTTGCAACAGAAGATTCTAGGCCTTGAGGATACAATTTGTGGCCATCTGACTTTCTGGGAGCTTAAATAATTATGTTTTCAGCCATTAGCTGCATAATAATAGGCCACCATGACCTAATTTTAGGTTTACCGGTATGAATTACTCAGAGTTATATCCAAAGTAGATTAAGCTCGTTTTCCCTGTAATGTTAGAATAAGAAATCTCATTTCTGTTACACTTGTCATTAATGTTACACTTAATCATTTGTGTTACGATTGCGTATTTCTTATAAAATCCATGCTTCCATTTGTGTGTTATCTTTCATATGTCGAATAAATCTTCATAATACTTCGCTTGATTCATTATCAAATGATGGGTCATATACATTCATTTGCTTTTACGTTATTGAAATTGTAAAACTATTCTTAGCGTCATACCTGTTACGTTTGCCTGTGAAAATAAACCCTGTACGGTAAGTGTGAAACTGATAATTATTATCTGAGTATGCGTTGTACCAGAGATATGTTTTATTTCAGATGCAAGTATTTATTCACTTACTGGGTAGATAAATTGCTTTGCTGAAACGATGTTGGATCTTGTAACAGAAATAATGTTTTCATCTACCCTCGATTAAATAAACGTCAGTTAAACTGTATTGTGTGAGTGAACTGCGCAACTTTTCATCTGTTTTTGGCGAAGAGACTTCCATATAACAAAACCAAACTGGTCTCGGACCAACGCTGCCCCTTCGAAAAAAAGTTTCAGTTGCCATATTGCTATGGGCCGCTTTTTCATAGAATCATCCATATGACGAAATGTGGCGCGAGCGAGATCTTTCTATTGTAAATGGGGCTAATTGACTAACCTGACCGATAAGAGTACCTGTGAATTAAGGCCACTCTGGCCATTCGTTTGGTGTTATTAAACAGGTTTCACTGTAGCTTTATAGACGAGTTTTCTTCTCTAGGACAGAGGACCATAACCCCAGAAGGCTGGCCTCCTTCAAATTTTCAGATCATTATGGGACATCATCTGTCAAATAATCTTTATCACGGCAACGAAAGCCACGAGACTAGACACAAAGCTCCGTAACGATCCATGATTCTTGTTAGAACCAACAAGAATCTTGTTTACCTTGGTGTGTGGTTAGTTTACAGTCATAAATGCGTTTGTAGTAGTCCAATTTTTGCTATTAATTATATCAGTCCAATGCTTTTGTTTATAGATATTAGCTATAGTCAGTCAACATGAGCTGTCTCAAAGCACAAATAATTTTTAATCTGAAACATAAAGACGCCTTTGACTTGCCGTTTTCTAAAGTTTCATTTATACAGGTTTCTTGACTCCCTTTGTCTGTCTGAGATGAGCTCGATCTCCTGTCTATGCAAAGCGGAACGGATGATGGTATGAATACCTATGATGTGCCTGCTCCTGGGTACGTCCCTGCAGCGTTTAGACCCAGAAACGCATACATTTGATTTTTACGGTCATCCATGTGTAAACTCTTTACACAGTATTCAATATACATTTATTTTTATTTCATTCCACTAATCCACTGTCTGAAAATGCCGCCTTTGCCGTATGCGGCAGGCAATTACCTTGGTACAGGGCGAAGAATGTTTCTACCAATGAGAGCTGAACATTCCGAGTGTTCGCCATATACTTATGAATTATCAACATTTGGTTGTTAATGACATAACTTCTTCAGGGTATATGATTGCTTCCTTTATTTACTTATTATTGATTAGATCACATCAATCTGTTGTTTAGATCGATTGATAAAAGTACTAGGTGGAACCGTTGGCCCATTTATTATCGAAAGTAAGGATTTATGTTCCGGCAAGATTTGCAAAGCGCACACATCTGCTATATGTGTAGTTCCACCGACTATGAATTTAAGCAAAGCGACTCTGGCAACCTTGTACAACAAATCAGCATTTGCAGACGGTGGGTAAGTGGAATCAGTCATAACAAATGTAAAGCGACCGCGGTGTCAGGATTGTATTCCACATGGTAACGTCACTTTCTGTAGAGGACGATGGATAGATCAAAAGAGTTGAAGAAGAGGTAGAAGGATTAAAGGGCATATAGCACCAGTTGAAGAGTAGAACGAGAGCAACATACATGTCGTTGATACCGTTGATACGATACATGGTTGTTGATACTTTATTACCTATATCTTTCAACTGCTATTATATTATATATTTGGTAAGTCAGTCTGTGCTTGTCTTACATGTGCCATGTATGCTTACTATCTCATTTGGTTATATCACAGTCCAAGTGTCTACTGGGCATCTGAATAGCTGATTATTGCCTCCGACAGGAAGGCATGGGTGTTCATCTCCGTTCTTGTGTGTGTGTGTGTTTGTTTGTTCACAAGATAAATCATGTTACCATGAACGCAATCTCATGAGATTTTTAAGAAATTTCTGGAATGGGCCACGTAAGAATCGATTGGAGTTTCGTCATAGAAAGATCCATCATATGATCTTGATTCAGGAAGGTTATCAAGGAATATTCAGAAATGTGAATTCATTGATGCACGAATGAAGCTGGAAATGTGGGCCGAATAAGTGAATGTATGGTCTACTTCAGACTGGGGTATACAGTGCGAATACTTCATGGGCAAGTTACTGTCATAAGCTCAACAATCAGGTCCGTATAATGAAAGAACAACTGTGCGTGCAGGCCTAGAGGGATCGGCGGGCCGCCGCATTGTCTACTGGAACGACCAACAGACGGCAGAGTTGCATCAGTCCATGAACTGCACGTTAACCCAAGTTGGCCATGCCGTGATACATAGACGGAACAAAGAGGAACATTTACTTGGATTCTTTTCTGAGTTTCTAATCATTAAAATCATTATCCCTCACATCAAGATCGCAAATAACTATAAAAAATAGTAAATTTACTCTGCAAAAAACAAAACAGACATTAAAATAAAGTCCAATATGGGGACCAAACCCTGCGCGAAAGATAGTGATATGGAATTTTAACTAACCCTGTGTTATTCCTGGAAACGTTTTAACTGGATATTTTGAAAAACGCCCTGGACATCGTGGTATTGCTGTACGGAGCCCGTAATTGACTGCCTGAAGCCTCGGTCAAAACCGGGATACGGTCGCCGTACGGCAAGTGTTTTGGGCTATACCGTGCGGTAGACGCACGGCAACCGTGCGTTTTTCAAAGGACGCAGGGGCTCCGCAACGACCGTAACTGACATTAGCGCAAGCGCTTAAGTTTATGCGGCGGCCGTGCGTCAGGCAGCCACCTACGGGCTCCGTACGGGCACCGTACAGTAGACGTATGGATGTCGTAGGATGACCGTGCGATTTTTAACGCCTACTCGGCTACCCGAGAGGCGTACGGCGTATCTACGGTGTGCGGTGGCCGCAGTGGGTTGTGACTGAGGCTTAAGTATTCCTGCGGTCCCCAAAACCGCACGGTACTCTACGTTTTGCGGTGACCACAGCGGGTTGTGACCGAGGCATGACGCATGGCCGCCGCATCATCTAAAGCCCGGGTCACAACCCACGTTGCGTGTTTTCAGTCCGTACGTTTATTCGGGAGGCCACGGCCGCCACGTTTTTTTGAAAACGTGGGGAGAGAGTGGCAGGAGTAGGGAGGGAGTGCGTCACCTCACGGTTGCGCAAGGTACGTGGCCCGTGAGCGTTTGCGTGCATCGGGCGATGTGCACGTGGTAAGTGAGTTGTACGTGCTAACAACGTGCTTGTAACATACGATCTCCGTCCAATTGCCACGTTGTCGTACGGAGGCAGTACTTACACGTGCTGCTCACGTACGGTGCCCTTACTCACTTGGATGTTGTAAGTGCGTGCAAGTGCGATGAACGTGAGTGTTTCCGCCCGATGTCGGGGGTGAATCCGCAGCCCGAACGCAGCGAAAGTTCCTCCTGCATTTAAAGTGCTACGGCGTGTCTGCGTGCTCCCAAATTCGTAATGAGGCGGTACTAACCACGTACGGATCCCCAAGTTTTGCCCCCGTTTTTGCAAGTAGAAAGCACGCACTTGCAAGTACGGCGGGTTGGGTCCACGGCTTTAAGCGCTTGCGCTAATGTCAGTAACACCCCCGTCACACGAGAAGGCGATCTCGCTGCGATCATCGAATTGGGACATCGCCGTAGAGCGTAGCCAGAGTGGCCTTAAGTTTTCATGAGCTTCGTAGGAGCGAGATAGTGTCGCCTTTGGTCGTCATGGTCACCATGAACGCCATGAGTGGCGACCAGTTTTGAACATGGACAAAATTTCCGCCGCGGGGTCGCCGTGGATTAAAAGCGCAGTCAGATCGGAATTCGAATGCCATCAGTGTCCCAGCAGCGCAGTACCAGCTTTTGACAGCGCAGGTCGATCGCCTGTAAACAAAGCGCCAGATCGGCCCTCTGACATTATGGCCAGATTACTGGCTTGGACATCTAACTCTGAGGATCGCATAATAAGGCCTCATGAGGATGCAAATATTTTCTTCATTTTTGACAACGCCTCATTGCTTACAAGTATCGTGATACTTCAAATAAACCCACTAGACCTTTTAATAAGTTTCTTATCCTTCAACGACAACTACCATGTGTATGAAATATTCCGTTATAACCCAATATATTCGTACATTGTTCTGCATGTATGGGAGATTTCTGCCTGCGGTCTGCCTGTTGATTGTATGCGGAGATACGGTTATAAATCGTTGCGTGGACTTGCAGGGCGGTTCCAAATTTGGCTTGTGTCACAACTCAGTAGGGGGTCCTAACTGAGTCGTGTTTGTCACGGCTACTGTAAACATGGTAGCTGTTATGTCTTTAGCCTTGTGATTAATGAAATAAAGCCATCCAATACCGACGTTCATACACCAGATTTATTTCAGCTGGCCCGGTCCACAAGTGCCCGGATCCCAGGGAGCATTCCTTCAATAAACTTCCAAGGGAGCATACCATGATATGCAAGAACATATGGTGCTATATATATATATATATCAGTCCATAATATTGTTATATGCAAGTCCATAACAGTAGCATCGGTCTTTCTTTTACGCTTCGATGCTCCAGCACACTTACCCCGCCGTTACCAAGACCTCGGTGACCCTAGTGAGCTCTTTACATGCTTGCACGGTGCTGCCGCTGCCCTTATGACGTCAGAGCAACGCTGTCTCTGCGCCTAGTTGGATTCGACGTGTGCTGGCGTCTGCGCTCTGACGAAGCTCGCGGCGCCAGCACACGTCAGCACAGCGTTGTGAGAGCGGCATTGCAGTCATACCTGGAGGGGTTTTTCGATGTTAAGGGCGACCAACGGCGATCTACTAGGTCGCCGTGGTCGCCGTAAGGTCTTCATCTAGTGTGATTGGGCCCTTACGGTCGTTGCGGAGTCCCTGTGGCCTTTGAAAAAGGCGTCTACCGCACGGAATAGCCCTAAACACTCGCCGTACGGCGACCGTATCCCGGTTGTGACCGAGGTTTTACGGACATCTTCAGGGAAACGGCACGTGGCGTGACGTCATTGTCGCCTGTAAAGTAACGGACCACGCTCGACAGATGGCCGTATGCTCAAATACAAGAAGTGCAAGTGGTAAAATGTGCCATAAAACACATAAAAAACTCATTCTGGGGTTATTTACGCTCGGATTTACACCAAAACTGAACTTAGTCAACACTTTCACTACACCAGCGTATATGATAAATTTTAATAACATCCGTTATACCGTCTCCACATATCGCCCGGTCATACTACATACACAAACACACACCCTCACACACACACACACACCCTCACGCACAGAATCAAGCTAAAACAATAACCCTCGCTTCGCTTGGGGTTAATAACTATCTGTCAGGGATGTAAATACAACTCTAGTCTCGTACATCTAAAGGTTAGAAGAACATGTAACTATATACTAGATGACTAGGATAGAAAGAAGTCAAATAACAAAACAACACAAAACTCTCGGATAATAATTCTCAGATGGATACATTAAGGAAAGATTTAACTTTAACAGTTAACAGTTTATCTCACGTAAACGCTTTAGAGGATATTGTAACACAGTAAAACATTAAGTTGTCAGCTTTGATTGATAAGTATGCACCAATTAGAAGTACAATTGTGGCCGAAAGACCAAAAGTACCTTGGTTTACAGACGACTTGAAGACAAAAAAGGGAATACAATGTATTATAAGTACGAATGGAGTTGACAGAAAACAAGACCAATGAAAACTTTATTACTGCAAATGCATAAAACGCGTAATATTTACCACTCTTGTGTTAGAAGAACAAGGACGGACTATTTGTCAGAAAAATTTTCTTAATTGTGGAGTCGACCAAGGAAAGGTTTATGGATTAATGAACTCAATGTTTGGAAAGGCTGTAAAATCACAGTATCCGATCCATGATTCACCGACAGATCTGATTGAATCTTTTGCAGACTTTTTAACGGAGAAAATATTAACAATTAGGTCCAAAATGGGTAATAAAGATTTTAATGAACAACAGTATAAACGGAATGCGCCCACGTGGTGTATATTTTCAAATGTTTCAGAAGAAGACATCGGGAAAACAATTATGAGCTCGAAAACCACAAGTTGTGATTTTGATCCTATTCCAACTTGGTAAATCAAGCAGAATGTTTATATACTTTGTCCCATTGTGACAAGAATTATAAATATTTCTTAATCTACCAGATCAGTTCCTATAGATTGGAAAAAAGCACCACTAAATGCTATTTTGGAAAAGACTGCATGGGCTAAAAATTGATTATAAAAACTTCAGACCTGTGAGTAATCTCCCTTACATATCCAAATTTTGTGAAAAGTAGCTGTTAACCAAATGGAGCGTCACTCAAGCCAGAATGACCTTTTACCACCAATGCAATCGGCATATCGTTCTTTCCATTCGACTGAAACATCTGGTAAAAATTTGTATCAGACTGCCTTATGAATATGGATAAACAGGAATTAACATTACTTGTAATGAACGACTTGAGTGCTGCATTTGTCACCGTGGACCATAATATTCTATTGAACAAGCTTAAGACCCGATTTGGAGTCGATGCTGATGGAACAATATTTCAGTGGTTCAGGTCGTATCTACATGGACGCCAGCAGGCTGTTTGCATAGAGGGCACTACTTCCATCATCAGGGATCTACCATTTGGGGTTCCACAGGGGTCATGTTATGGAACCTACCTCTTCCTGTGGTATGCAAGCTCTCTGTTATGTTACATCCTGAATGTAATGGATATGCAGATGATCATCTATATATTAATAGCGTAAGGCGGTTTTTGTAATTTTCCGTATCTCCTCTGATACCACCGTACGGATTGCCGTGATTTTCGACATACATATGCTCCGGGTGTGTCCGAAGAGATTCCACCCACTTTTATTTGCAATATTTGCGTATTACGTGCATAATTAATAATTTTAATATTTGATCCCCCGCGGGCGCCTCTTTTCTTTGTGTCTTCGGGCCCCGTAACACAATGGGCATAGAGTTTGTGTTGGCAGAACAGAGTTTTACTCCGGGGGCCATATCTGGGTTATTTGTACATTTCGCGGTCACCGGCCCGAAATAATCCACTTCTCAAAAGGATGAAAGAATTGTTTGGTAGGCCTTCCTGAAACCGGGTCTTGGCACGATGAGGGCTTATACCTGCGACACCCTCACATGACCTGATATGCTTGAATGCACATGTATCACGTCCAGGGCGTTTGACAAAAGAGCGAGCCACATGCGACTAAAATCGTGTCCCGCGGTCACACAAACCAGTGTTTATCGCATTTGGTTTGTCGCACCCGTCTTTCATGTGCGATCAAAGGACGGCAACCATGAGGCAAAACATGACACATACAAGCGTCAAACAGGTGACGATAAGTCGTTTTGTCCTTTCATATTAAGATTTATGCCTGTAAACCTAAATGATATTTCATTAAAGTATAACAAATAATTATGTTTTAATCAAAATAATTTGGGATAGGACCCCCCCCCCCCCCCGCCACACACACACACACAAACAATTGTCCTGGCGATCGTACTTAACGCTTTATTTTGCTTCCACTTTAAATGTCACTATTTATTGCATCAGATTCATTGTTGCAATTTTCAGTGATACATGGTAAGATGCATGTTTAGTGTTATAGACATGATGATGCTTCCCTATAGTTATTTCCCTTCAATGAACTTTAATACTCAGATTTTGGTAATGGAAGTGAGGGCTTCCCCGATTTTATGCACGTCATGAAATGGAATCCCCTGTGCGTTTAACGGATGCGTTCATCGCAAAAATCGAGCAGGACTCAAGTTCTGCGATAAACGCAGCTGATAATCGTTGCCGGAGGTATGTGTCATGTGTTATTGAAAATATAGTGTCAAAATGTTTACACGGATGCGATGATCGGATGCAAATAAACGTTGGAATGTGTCACCACCTTTTTATACGATGCGATTTCGTTGCAAGAAAAATCAGATGGCAACTTTAAATAGCGATGTTCAACATAATATATTTTCATATAAAAATGATTTTATTTATCATATCACCTTCTCTGAAAAAAAAAATCTCCAACCAATACCTTGGCTTCAATAAGATTTTTTTTTTGCATAACACCATACATGTGTCTATATATTAATTGCATAACGCGATTTGTGTGATTTTCCGTATCTCCTCTGATACCACCGTACATATTGCCGTGATTTTCGACATACATATGCTCTGGGTTTGTCCGAAGAAATTCCATCATTCGTACCGCAACGTATTCGTCCAAGTCATCCTGACTCAGACACAAGGTCAACTAAAAGACAGAACATTTACACCAAATGTCGTCTTTAAAGAGATCTTATGACGGTAACATTGTACAACCAAGACCTTCAACTATGAAAGACGGATTTTACATCAGAACTAACTGCTCGCCCCAAACCGTGCGTAGCACGGGTAATTGCTAGTTGTTTATATTTGTCCTTCACGCCACATAAGGAATACGCGGAACATCAGGCCATTATTGCTATGCACAGATGCCTTTCAGATATCAAGCAATGGATGTTTAAGTTTTAATTAAAGATGAATGACTCTTAAACAGAATTTATATATAATTGGCTCCAAGCAACAACTAAGCTCAGTCATATTTTTGTAGGTAATGAGACAATCAGATGTGCTGATGATGTGAAATGTCTTGGTGTAAGGCTTGATGCACAACTTAAGTTTGAAAAACATATTATGTCAAAGTGTGAAGTTGCTTCCCCCAGTTTACACTGTTTAGATCCATTCGAAAATTTCTGACGCGGGAGGCCTGTCAAATCCTAATCCATAGACTCGTGCACAGTCACTCAGATTACTGCAACTCATTTATGGAGCCTCTGCATACTTGCCCAATCGCTTCCAAATGATTCAGAACTGTTGTGCTAGATTGATTTTAATGTTGATAGTTCACCTTTAAAACCGCTGTTATTCAGTCTCCCTTGGCTACCTGTGATCTTCATGATAAAATTTAAAAATTTGTGTTACTTTATAGAACACTTAATAACATGGTATCATCCTGTATAATGGATATGCTTTGAGTCAGTCACAATACCTATTATATGTGAGATCTGGTGCTCCTGGCAGTTTTAACTGATTGCACCGAGAACTAGCAGGAAAACTTTCGGTGATCGAAGTTTCTATGCCTTCGCACCCAAACTCTGGAACCAACTTCCTATAAACGTTAGAATGCAGACTTCACTGACCTCCTTAAAAAAACCTTGAAGACTTTCTACATCCGTCAAGCATTTAGTGATGTAACAATTAAACGAGGAAAGGTTTACTAGTTAATCATTTTAAAGATCTTGCCTTTTGCTGTTTTAATATGTATTTGATGATTTACTTTATGTGCATATACATATGATTCCCATGTACATTTTAATGTGCAGCGTTTTAGAATAATTTTATATTACTGAAGACGCTTTATAAAACTAATAAATGTTAACGTAACTGTAATGAAATCGATAGGCCCATGTTTCTCCAATGTAAACGTGCTATTTAATAACAACCATAACACTTCAGTTTATCTCAATTGACTTGTGTAAGATCAGTTTTTGATGTTATAAGGCAGTCCCTGGTGTTATTTAGTTCTTTATATATATATAAGTCCCCACTTATACATTACATAAATAGATGCTCTGATTATGTAGTACAGTCTAATTACCTGGATATTTCATCAACTGTTACAAACACTTTTTACGGGCGTCACCGACTTCCAGGGACATTTATCTGTTCATCAGTCACAGGGTTGACGTGTAAATGGTGTTTTGTCATGTGAATACATCTGGACAACAAAGTACAGAGGGGTAAGTGGATTAACATATGGCGTACATGGAAAGAGAAAAAATCCCATTAGATATATACATTTTCAAAAATCAAATTTAAATTATGACTATTATTTATCTCAATATTCTGATTTCCCCTTCATTCGAATTGTCCACAGCGCATACCTGAAAGCTGCTTGTCAATATTTAGCGCATATTTTTTTAAATTAAACCTGAAAAAAATATATAAAGAAATACGAATTTAAAATATAAAATGATATAATTTCCAATCAGAAAATTTTCACTCCTCTACTTGCAAATGATTTGACAACATATTATCCGAATTTAGATGTCATCTGTATTTAGTCCGTCCCAGTACCCGTGTCCGCATGTTTTTCCGGGATAATTTTTCATACAAGTAAAGCAGTGTAAACCTTTCTTGTCCAAAGGTTGAAGGAGCTATTCCGCCGACTCCGTGCGTAAAAAGTAATGTCTCACCTTGCTTTGATTATGTATGAGACAAATAATCCAAAATAGGATAAAAAAAGGGTACAGCGTTTACGACTTACTCCTTGCCCGTGAACTGATAATGAACAAGCCATTAAAACTTATGACGCAAAGTAAATTATTTTTTTTATGATATATGACTGCCTAACACAAAATCGGCGGAATATCTGTATAACTGCTTAAGGCCAAAGAACATTTTAAAAGAATATTCTAAAAATAATTATCGCGATAAACCATGCGGACACGGGCACTGGGACGGACTAAATAGTTTACTGCAGTTTACACGTTTTTTCCCCACTATAGTTATGTTGGTCATTCTCAAAGAGGACAAATCAGCGTACTCTGTCCATTACTAAGAAATTGAAGTGCTTATTTAACGTTCATTATTTGTTTCGAGACCTATATAATTAAAGTATGCATTTCATATGAATGGAAGAAATGGTCCATATTGATGATGCCATATATATGTGAAAACGCGGGTTGTTCCGTAAGGATTAAACGTGATGGAAGTCAACTCTAACGATCTGCTGACAATACCTGTGACGTAACAGGTGAGTTTTTTTTCTGATTTATTATTAACTGACTACATTTGTAAATGTTCAGATTAATCCTGTACATGTCGCTCTGATTACTTGAATTTTTTGCAAGCTTGATGATATTTTATAAGATATTTTAGATGAACAGCGATTATGTCACGGTATTAGCCTAGTAATAAAAATGTGTAATAAGTCATAAAAATACTGTGCTTTCAGGTGCACCCCCAAACAGAACTTTATTTTAACTTTTCAACCAACCCTCACTTATTATAATGGGGGAACACTTCTTTTGCTTTACAGACGTGGTTGGTGGTTGACGAGATCAGTGAATATTCCAAGTTTCAGTAGTTTCGTGAGAACTGGAATTTTCAGTAATACTATAAATTTAACTCAATTAACTGGACTGTGTTTAAAATACAGGTCTTCAAAAAACTTGATGCATTACTTAGATGACCGTGATGCCTTACTGTAATCACCATTATGCCTTAATTTGATGACCAAAATGCTTTCTGTAATCACCTTAATACCGTATTGTGATTACTGTAATGACTTATGACCATTATTCCTTACTTAGGGCCATAAAGTCTAACTGTGATAACAATAAAGCCTTGCTGTGATCAATATAACGCCTTACTTTTAATATTGTATATTATGTTGTACAATATTGTTCATGGCACATTCCCGAAATGACCTGAACATTTCAGTTCATGATTGCGTGAGTTAAGTTGTGAAACACATGCCCACACATACACGGATAAACAAACCCACGAGGACCCAGCTTTAACACCGCACTTCCGAGGACCTTCAGTGAGGAAGAAGTGCCACTGATATGAAAAACAGTAAAAAAAGACGAATGTATTATCTCACACTTTTTTTTTATAAAAAAAAAGGTTGGTTAGACGTGAGAACGATGCGTTGACTTACCGCATAACCTGCGGGGACAACTTGCGAGGACGTTCAGTTTGTCATGTCTTCGTATCGTAGCGAGGACCTACTAATTAACATATCAAGCACACTTGGATAGCCAGTTTGAACATATTATCGAGGACATGACTAACACACAAACAGTTTTATAACCATCTTGCAAAACTTTCGAAAGGTGGCGCTGTCACAGAAAAAAAAAATCTCAAGCAAAACGTTCCTTACGAGGATTTGCAAGAAACTTCCCAGGCACCGTTTCCCAGCTTTTTTAATGCTTTAAAAGCTTTTTCGTTTGCGAGGACCCTTGTGCAGTCAATATCGTGTCCCCTTAAGTTCGGTTATACAAACACACCATCACACACACACTCACACAGACACACGGGGATGAACGTATAACCTCCTAACGGAAGCAACAATAAAGTTATGGTATATATTATGGTGTGTAATTGTAAGTTCCCAAGATGCATTACAAGAATTAATATCCCCGAAAGATCAGGAAGGAAGTGTGAAGACATCGCCGGTGATTTCAAACTATAAACCAAACCTTTACCTGTGATGCCGACCTGCCTTAAACAGATGACCATAGCGCCTTACCCTGTGACCGTCCTTAAATGTGGTGAGTTTACTTTAACGTATGCAGATTTTGGCCACAATGCCTTCATGTGATGACCAAAAAGACTTTCATCGGTTAGGTGGTGTTAGACTCAGCAATGGGAAGGACACACACCCAGGAACCGCAGGAGCGGTATACACCGAACCTGGTTGACGCCAGTATTACCGCGTGTAACTCTTTATCACGTAGTCCCAAACCAGAATGGGATTTTGTAGATGTACATAGCAGACATGGGGTAATCGTTATCAGTAATCGTAATCGATTACAAGCGATTTCATTTTTATAGTAATCGTAATCGTAATCAATTACATTTATTTTAAAAGGAAAGTAATCGTAATCGTTATCAGTTAGTCTCCAAATGTAATCGTAAACACTGATAAAAAAATCATTAAACATCATTAAGAGTGAAGTATGCAGCTGTTGTGACTCCTGACAGCCATCAAATCCTACTTAGGTAGTAGATGTATTTGATGGAGGCTAGGTGGATTGTTTGTGTAAGTATTTCGAGATAAAATAAGAGATGAATAAACAAAATCAGCATTTTAAATTTAATTTCCATCTATGTACAACATAGTACTTGGTTAAACAATCATGATAAAAATGGAGGCAGTTACCTGCACAAATTAATTATATAATAAAAAAAAACACCTGATTTGTCTGGAGTCTGATTGCAGATTAATCAACTGTCAAATAAGAATCAATGGTACCGGCATAAGTTGGATGACATTGCAAGTAACACTGATGATTTAGTGAGGCAAATCTTGACACAAGGAATTTAACAGTTTTTTAATGTAATCGAAATTATTTTATCAGTATAAGCTAGAGGCGGAGGTATTTGCTCACTGATTGCTGTTTAGCCTTAAAAGGTACACTACTCAAGTCACTGTCAAATTATAATTTTCTCTCTTTTTCTTTAAGGAGGTGAAATACAAAACGTACACATATGTACACACACTTGATATGCAGCACCAAAATACATGAGTCTTCTATTATGGTGCAGAAAAAAAACCTGTCGTCTCGGAATGTTTCGACGTCATAGCCCACTGTCGTTAAGTACTCCAAACAACATGCGAAATTTCCTTCAAAATAAAGACCTTTGTGAACATACATGTCTTTAATGTATACATGAAAAACTAAAGTGAAATAAATGCCATGGTTGGTTTGTAACTCATATCTGGAATGCAAGAAAATAGTCATTAAGTACAGCATAAAATGACGTATTTGACACGTTTTCTGAGTCTCTTGTCTGCATTTCATTTTTTCTGTTTGACGGGAAGAAATTAAATGTGGCGTTACAGGCAAACCTGACGTTAATATAGAGGTGAATCATGAACTGGTTGGCTTTGAGCTACATCTTTTTTTTTTGTTACTAATTTTGTGTTCTGTGAACTTATGTGCTGGCGCAGCGTCCACCGACCACCGTCCACTGTCAACCGTCTGATACAAAATATCTCACAGCCGCTGCAGTTATCATCATGAAGACTTTTTTCTATCATGTAATGAACTTACAAACATAAGATTTTGATTGGCCACCTATGTTGACCTACTTTCAGCGAGATGAAATGATAATTTCTTTTTTCCAATATAAGTCATAAAGTATTAACATTTTGGCTTTCATATCTTAGTCAACAGTTCCTTAGAGAAAGGGCAATAAAATGAGTATAAATTCGGTCAAATTATTTTCAAGATGGCGTCTTATCAGAGATTCAGATTTTGTCGATCGCAAAATTTGACAATTTGTTATGTTTGCATACAATATGTTATGTCTGTTACAAAATAGCTTATGAACTTCTGCAGCCATCAGCACCATATTTCACAATGATATGGATCATATGACTCCTATTTAAGTTTGACCTGCAGTGGCCCCACCTGTGTAGAACTTCTTTCTGCACGTCGTCTTTTCTGCTTTTTTCCAATATCTATCATAATGTAATAATATTTTGGCTTTAATATCAAAGTAAACAATCCCTAAAGAAAAGGGAATAACATGAGTATGAAATTAGTCAAATTATTTTCAAGACAGTTTCGTTACCAAAGTTTAGATTTTGTCGATTGCAACATTTGACATTTTGTTGTATAGGCAGGATGCATTTTTGTGCGTGTACTGGTTTTTTTTTTCTGTGTTGTGACTTCTGGTTGAGGAGTGTGGTATAGTTAACTGAGAACCGAAATTTTGACCATTATTCCAAGATTTAAACAATAAAAAGTATTCTTTTATTTTTTTTTATTTTTTTTTATTATTATTTTTTTTTATTTATTTATTTTTTTTTTATTTCATTTTTTTTTTTTTATTATTATAAACATAAGTTACATATAACACAGTACATTATATATCGTGACAGTGTAATGACAGTGACAATACATACATACATACGAATACAAATGACAAGGTACATTTCAAAAATAAAAATGTTCTTGTGATTTGAAATGTGGGGTAAATATTTTTTCTTTATACTGTGTTATTCGTTTCCTAAGTGTATGCTTTGAAAGTTTTCCACTTTTGAATATGTGTCACCATTTTACCTTTCGTCCTTGCAATATGTTCTTCAATTTTATAAATTTGTGTGACATACGTTTTATACACAGAGAATACTGGTAATTTCCCTTTACATTTACATGTATATATATAATGTTTTAGTAACAGTAATAGAGTATCCAGTAAGCTGTCGCCCGAGGTGTTGAGTATTAATATTGTTTCTGTTAATGTATTACTTAAGTTTAAAAGTTGTTCCAGGTCTTTTAACCAGCTCTTAAATGTTACTAATAGATTATGGGTTACCTCACAGTGATAAAATATATGTAAGTAAGTTTCTTTTTCCTTTTTACAAAAAGAACAAAGTTCACTTTGGCTTATTTTCAGTTTGTAAAGAAGTGGATTAAGTGGTAAAATCCTATGTAATAATTTAAATTGAAAGATTCTTAGTTTCTCTGAAATAGTAATCATGGCAATATTCTTGAATGCCTTAAAGATATTTTCTTCATTTTGTAAACTTAATTCACCAATCCATTTCTTTGTTTGCTTTTCTGGTTTCACGCAGATAGATTCAATTACATTTAAGTATACATACCGTGCCGTGTTTTTCTTATTTATTATTTTGTCCACTGTATATTCTTGTGCTTCTAGACTAGGGTTATTTTTTATCTCTTTTTTCCAACAGGTTGGAATTGCGTTCACTAAACCTGCATATTTTATAAAGTTTGTACTAACTTTGTATTTGTTAATGAATTCTTTATATGTCAAAAATGCTAGATAATTGCCCGATTTTTTTGTTATGTCATAAAGAGTGTTTATACCTGCAGTATGTAATTTCTTATAAAAAATTACTTTATCTTTAACCTTTATATGAGAGTTATACCATAATGTTTGTGACTGAATTTCGTCTGATTTAACTGACTTGTTAAAATTGTATTTGCACCAATGGTGAAGCACATCTTTCCAGAATGGATCACATGAGTCACTAAAGCTATGTATGTCATGTTCTTTCAAATTACATTTAAAAATAATTGAACCGAGGTTTTTAAATTGTACATTAATAATCTGTCTCCATCCATCTTCTAAAGGGCCACTGAGGAACCGTTTAACCCATGAAATTTTTAAAGATTGCATGGTAGATGGAAGATTAATCATATTAAGCCCTCCTTTATTTCTTGGTGCAATAATTGTAGATCTTTTAACTTTATCTGGCCGGTTGTTCCAGATAAATTTAAATATTAATTTTTCAATCTCTTTAATATAATTGATTGGAGGACTTGGTAGGACTAAGAATAAATAGGTTAATTGAGAGATTATAAGTGTTTTTACAATAGTTCTTCTACCTGAAAGAGACATCATTCTGTTACTCCAAGTATTAATTATAACTTTAATCTTACTGAGGATTTCTTTATAGTTGATCTCTATCATTTTTTTCCATTCTTGATGAATATAGATTCCTAAGATTATTACAGGATTGGTACACCAATTTAAACCTAGATTTTTTTATGGTATCTTGGTTTTGTGTATTAGCAGTTATTGGCATTGTTATTGTTTTTTCTATATTTACTTTGAGTCCCGATATTTGTTCAAAGTCAGAGAATACTTTTAAGGTTTCTTGTACTGACAGAGGCCCCCCTGTGAAGGTTAGAACTGTATCATCGGCATATTGAATGATTTTATGTTCCTTCTGATTTATTGTTACTCCTCTTATGTTACGGTTGTTCCTTATTTCCGTTGCTAATGTTTCTGCTGCCAAAATAAAGAGGTAAGGGGGCAACCCTGCCTTACACCTCTGGTAACTGGAAAGAATTCTGTTGCCCAGCCTCTGTTTAATACACAACTGTGAATGTTGTTGTACAATAAATTAATCCACTTCCTAAATTTAGTTCCAAAGTTGAGTATTTGAAGAGTGTTTTGAATATAAGGCCATTCTAATTGGTCAAAAGCTTTTTCAAAATCTACTGATAGTAAATAACCGCCTTTATTAATTTCTTTTAAATAAGAGATTATGCCTGTAATTTTATTAATATTTTCTCCAATATACCTATTTTTAATGAATCCAGTTTGATCGGAGTGTATTAAGGATGGTAAAACTAATTTAAGTTTGTTAGCTAATGTTTTTGCTACTATTTTATAGTCTGTATTAAGAAGAGACAGAGGGCGCCAGTTTTTCAAATAAAGTTGGTCTTTTCCTTTCTTAGGAATAAGGCATATAACTCCTTGACGCATAGTTATTGGAAGACAATCTGTTTCAAAGGAATAATTAATAGCATTTATAAGGTGTTCTTTTACATCCCCCCAGAATGTTTTGTAGAACTCGACTGGGAATCCATCGGGACCTGGCGATTTATTGAGAGACATTGAATCAATTGTAGATTTAAAATCTTCCTCTTTGAATTCTTCTTTACATAATTCCTTTTCATCTTCATTTAGAGTTTTAAGATATTCTGTGGAAAGAAAACTTCTATTTGAGCTATTGAGCTTTTCTCTAGCTGTATATAGTTTTAAAAAAAATCGTATTTCTTCTTTTAAAATATCTTTCTGTTCTGATATTAGTTCACCATGTTGATCTTTAAGTTTTAGTATAGATTTTTTATTGTAATTTCTTTTTTTCCAAATTGAGAAAGTATTTAGATGGTTTGTCTCCCTCTGAGTACCATCTGGTTCTACATCTCACTATTGCCCCTCTGGTTTTTTCTTCTATTAATTGTCTATGTTTGTTCACTGCTTCCTCCCAATTTTCTCGGTCTTTAGTATCACCTGTTGTATTGAATAAATTTTGTAAGTTGTGAATCATCTTTTCTAAATGTTTCATTTTTTGTAATTTTAATTTTTTTTGTATACTGCATAAGCTATAGTTTCGCCTCTTATTTGACATTTTAAGGTGTCCCACAGTAGTGTTGGATTTGTCTCTTTATTATTAAGAACTGTTGTTTTTATACATTCTTTAACTGTTGATATATAAGTATCATCATTTAACAGTGAGCAGTTTAGTTTCCAAAAGCCTGGTCCATGCTTATGTTCTGATTTTATAATATTTATAGTGATTAGTGAATGGTCACTTTTATATCCAGCTTCGATTCCAGACTGACTAATGCTGTTGATTAAGCTATCGTTAACAAGAAAATAATCTAATCTACAAAACACTGGATCAGGTCGGTATCTGTGCCATGTATATTCCAAACTATTAGGATGTTGAAGTCTCCAGATATCAGATAATTGTTCAAGTTCTATCCAATGATTTATAACTTGTCTGGATTTAGAATGGTTATTAGAATTTCCTCCTTTTTTATCTAATGCTGGATTTAATGTTAAATTGAAGTCTCCTCCTATTATTATGTTTCCTGTACCATGATGATTTACAATGTTAATTAAATCCTCAAAAAATTTAGGGTCATCTTTATTGGGTGCGTAAATGTTTATTAAGGTTAGGTCGTGTTCACCTATTGTTGTGTTAATAATCAAATATCGTCCAAGAATATCATTAATTACCTCTTTAACCTGAATGTCTGACCTGTTTTTAATTAGTGTACATACCCCCTTTGCTTGGTTGGTGCCGTGGCTAAAATATATATGGTTACCCCATTCTGTTTTCCATCTATTTTCACAATCTTTTGTGCTGTGAGTTTCTTGTAAAAATATGATAGAACTTTCTTTCCTATTCAACCAATGAAAAACTTCTCTTCTTTTTGGGTAACTTGCTAGACCTCTAGCATTAAGTGATATTATTTGACAAATATTGGTCATAAAAGATTATATTGATTAGTTTTTCTATACTGGGGGAATTGCCAGTATATATGAATACCCTTGCATTTGTTAATGTACCTAAAATATATACAACACATACAGTAAACATGTAAAAATACATAGAATACACTAAATAATATAAACAATGACATAAACATCAGAAAAATAAGCTTACCGGTTATGACAAGTTGTAAGTTCTGCTACAGATCTAACAGAAAGAGTACCTGTCTAGTGCTGAGTGTTGACTACTAATCAGTAGAGCTCTGTTCATTATCAGTGAAAACTTTATATTATATAGTGAAAGTGGACTGTTATTCATCTAGATAGCATCTTGAGAAGATTTTCCTCCCAAGGATGTCTAACACAATAGCACATGTGATATCACAAATAGTGTCTTCAACTTTAACCCAATCATTACACTAATGATGTATAGTTGACCAAATCTTATCTTTTGTATTACTACCCTTCAATAAGTTAATACTGACATTGTGACTGGTATCTCGTGATAATATAATTTGAATTAATGATGAAATTGGTTGTAATCAACATAGTAGTAATATTAGTTAAGCCTCATCTGACTAATAAAATTATGTTCATGATATTATAGGGTATATAAGTAATAGAGGTAAATACAAAATTTTCCCCAAACCATAATACATCCTTTCAACAAGGTCATCAAAGAGCATGAAATATCCATGTTTGACTGGTCTATTTTCCATTCCAGAAAGTGTTTAGGTCTGTATGTATTAAAATCTGTAAAAAGTTCTCATAGATATCAATACATTTACTACAGTCGATAGCATAGTTATGGTACAACTGAATCTGGAGGACCTGTTTTCCTTTTGGAGGCAGGTGTGCGTACTAATATATAGTTAGTATGAGTTGCTGAAAATATTCTATTTTTTTTAATGCATCAACGCCGTAGTAACAAAAATGACAATAGTAATAAACATTGTTGTGGATGATCAGACATATGTCAAAACTGTTATTACTCCTTTCCACACTAATACCTGTATTAAATACAGTAAAACAGACAATCTTATATGCATCTAAACATGACTGGACTATGCCTTCAGAATGCTTAGAGTGATGCTCAAGCAACTGTCATTTAACATTAAATTGATGATTGATAACAATTTACTTATAATAACTGAATGTTTAGAAGTGAAGAAAATAAATAAGATTTGGAATTATTAGCAGCAATGATCTATCCACTTTTGATAAGTATTTATTTATTAACATATTTTCATCCTAATCAAAACATTCTTTTGACAAGTACTTGTTACACACTAAATCTAAAGAGTGAAATCCACAGTGGCATGCATACATACTTTTAACAATACTTAGGAAGTAGAACCTATTAAAAAAAAAAAATAACAGGAGCATTAATAAAATTTCTTTTGCAAGTCCTACTTGTAGTGGTCAAGTTACAAGTCACCTGCAAGAAAGGAGCCTGGAAAGGGGACCTGTCAACTGTTTGGCATTTTCAAAAGCTTCAAAGATATAGCAGCCAAAACATTGATGGCTACACGTGCAGGAACACACCTGCTCTATTGTTCTAAAAGATAAAAGTGAGGTAGCCCATGTGTAGTAACAAAACTTGGGCTGCATTTCATAGTTCTTTACAAACTATATTAAAAAATATTACATAGTCACTTTTGGTGAAAGCAGAAAAGAAAATTAAAATTAATTTCAAAGAACATTTGGGTGCTTTTAAACACTTTTGGAGTAACTAGTATATTGGCTGTTACTTCTTGTATAATACAGTAATAGTTAGATCTTAAGTGTTGTCATGAATATCAATAATATCAGTAATGTAAAAGTCATGTGGCATGTTAACATGTAATAAATAGTAATAAAGTAAACATTTTAAGTTCAAAGAACACATCTTTGGAATGTTGACTGTACACAGCTTATGTAACAAACAACTGTCAGTCCTGGAGCATTGTCATGAATATCATTGATATCTGACATATAAATGGTATGTTAATAGTTAACATATGATGATGGATAGTACAAGATTAAAAATTGAATAATCGATAGACCTGGTGTATTGTCATGAATATCATTGATAATTGATATCTGTCATATAAATTTCACATTGAATGTTAACATTAGGTAGTAGATAAAAGTAGAATAAATTTAACGTCTAGGAACACACCTGTGGAGATGTAGACTGCTAATGGCTTATGTAGTAAAGCAGGGGTTAGTCCAGGTGAGTAGTTATGAATATCAGAAGTATCTGACATATAAATGATATACTAAATGTTAACATATAATAGTGAATGGTTGAAAACAAAAATTCAAGGAGCACACATTTGGAGATACTGATTGGTAACAGCTTTGTAATAAACAACTAGTATAGTTATATCTGGCATATAACTGGTATGTTGAATGTAAACATATGATGATGCCTAATACAAGATTTAAATTTAGACTAAAAAAGGAACCCACTCTGGGTGTTGTCGACTGCTAACAGCTAATATAACAAAACAACAGGTGGTCTTGGACCGAGAAGAGTTGTTGTGAATATCTGACATATGAATGGTATGTTGAATATTAACATAGGATTGTGAATAATGGAAGAAAATAAGTATTGATTAACTTCAAGGAACTTCAGGGAAGTTAGTAATTACCAGCTTATTTAATAAAACAATGGATAATCTGGTGTGTTGTCGTGAATTTCATTAATATTCTGACATACAAATGGCCTATTAAATATAAACATATGATAATGGCCAGCAGAAAAAAGGTAATTTATCTACAAAGAGTACAACTTTAGGGATGTTGACTAAAACAAGCAACGAGTAGTCTTGAACTTAGTGTTGTCAAGAATGCCAATAATATCTTACATATAACCGTGATGCTGGATGTTAACACAGGATTTAAAAACTTAGAGAATTAAACCGAAATTTGACCTCAAAAGGATATATTTTTGGTATTAACCAGTATGTTGGCTGGTAACCAAAGATTATGAAGAAAAAAAAAGCGAAGGGTAGTCATGGAGTGTTATCATGAATATCATTTATACGTGAAATATAATTGGTATATGGAATGTTAACATATGATAGTGTTAACACTGAAGTTGAACCAGAATTCTCAACTAGTGCATATAGCATATAACATGCGGTAACGGAGAACATTTTTTTTTTTATTAAACTACAACGTCATACGGAAATGAGCCTAGTAAATATTATGTTGCCTACTAGAGTTTACTAGAGTTGCCTACAATAAAAAGTATTCAGCAATGAGTTGAATTTTGATTTTCTAGGGCTAATTAGTAAAAATTTAAATGTATATTATATGATAAATTTTTTAAAATTGACGGAAAACTTAACAAAAAATGCTGTTCATTTTGGACTAGCTTCATTAATTCATGTCTGTTAATCATTGGTAAAGTCATGAGGGGCAATTTGGAAAATCATGGTGTGTCATGCGGAATAATTTATCCAAACGATCCTTTATCCAAACTTTTTACCTTAGTTTTTCGGATAAACGACGCTTTACGGTACCATAACTAACCATATATGAACAAAAATAAAAGAGACCAGGAGGATATTTTACAAGCTCTAAGTGCTAATCATTCTTTAAAGGTTCTGTTGACCTTCTTGGAGTTTATGATGGATGTGTCCTATTTGTCAACCATACAAATCTGAAACGCTTCAGTGATGACCCGGTTAATGCGCGGACTGCGCGGTCTGGCTAACACGGTATGAGACTAGCAAAAAATCACGATATATTTGTCTCGGAGCGGTAACTGGCAATAAAGGTGAGTAAAGAACACTCTTGTTTCTAAAACATCCCATCACAATTAAACCATATTATATCAATTAAACCAAACTTGCTGAGTGCTGGTTGTAAAGAGCAAAACCATGCTGTGGTTTCTCAGGTTTCGTGACATCATATATTAGCACCACATCATCGGTGTTTTATGATATTATGCAGATCATATTTACATTGTGAAATCACGGACGTCAATACATTGTTTTCATCTTACACCAAGATATGTTAAACTTCTCTTTTGTAAAACATGCTAGAGAAAAATTTAAAAAAAATCGGGTTTACAGGTTGTGTCTATTAGTAAATGACTGAAAAAAATCAAACATATGGTAACCATATTGTTAGTGCCTGCATATGCAAACCCCCTTTGCTCCACGCTGACTTCCGAAGAAGCGCGTGGCACTTCAGTATATACATCTGAAAAGCGGGCGTTGTATGAATATGTGGGGCGGCGCTAAAAGACCATGTACTATGTATAATAACCTTAAATTGTACCCCGTTATGTAATGACGAGTTTTTGCTGGATTGACCTCTCTTCATCCCATTTGGCAGGTTATCACATGTACACATATTGCTGTTCAAACTATTACGCATTTTCTGCTAAGGTATTAATATTATATAGTTTTACAGATTTAAATCTGCACCATATATATGCGCGTTATTCTTATAGGTGCACATTTTGATCTCTGATCTGTCATTATCGTACCATATATATATATATATATATATATATATATATATATATCATAGTGTTAGTATTATTTATTATTTCACAATCAAATAATAGTTATTTATATTCTGCTTATATAATATATATTATACTAATATATAGCAGTAAGTAATTGTTACATAACTTGTTATATCCTTAGAACATATTCTTTATTATATTAATATGTAAGGTTATAATCATCATTTAATTATTCTGGCAGAAATCTACTTATACGAGACACCATTTTGTTTATTTCGAGCTCTACCCAGGCAACACGTACAGATCAATTTTTCCATGTATATGTTATCAGTTATAAAGGGTAACGCATTTTGATAGTGTTCTTTTGATGTTTATTCATTACAGATTATGCCTCTCTGTAATTGACAGACAAACAGATATGATATATTAACCTTATTGTAGGCTGCCATCAGCATGGAGCGCCTTCGTCTGTCAGTCTGGCTCGCGCTGGTATTTCTTTTGTTTTCCTCTCTGGCCAACAGCCATCAGCATTCAGCCAAGTAAGAACATAAAACACATTTTCAGAATCACCTCACCCGTCAGAAAAAAAATGTATTTTCAACAATTCCAAGAGACATTTCAGTGTCTCCACTAGAACGTTTCTTATGAACATCTATATACAACTACAAATTGTCCTGTCTATTTGTTTGTCCAAGAAAATCCGCAGAAACAGGCCATGACAGTGGTCCAGTTTTGCTATCAGCGTAAATCAGATGCCCTTACTTACAGGTTGCACATCGATTTGGCCCTTACACTTGCACACACAGTTGAATTCCCGGCAGCATCACATCACAAGGCTCTGGGGAGTTCGTTACCTTACAGGTATTGGGGCACACTACGCAGATCTCTACCATTCCTCTGCAACGGGATCTAACGGATCCCCATTTTCTAGTAATTAAAAAAAAACTGACTTTCTGAGCCCAGCTATTAATCAAGGATATAAGCATAGTCTGAAAATGGGACATTACTGGGTGCATTGCAAGTTGTTCCAGTCCCTTAACTGAACTCTGAAGGGCCTCACAAACACTAGCCTGAGTCCCCGGCCCGTCACCGGGGGGGGGGGGGGGGGGGGGGGGGGGGGGGGGTCACGGGTTTAGAGGGTTGTGCGGCCAGCCAGCGTCCAGTTATGGTGTAATTTGTTGCAGAGATTCTTTTCTTTCTTGAGACTCTTGCTGACGGAAACAGCAGGTATCCTGCACATCCCACTTGAGGATTCGGGAAAACTGACAGGATAGAGCGTGTAGAGTTTGACGAGGAAACAAAGTCAACATTTACAGTATAACATTTCAGTCGATTATGTGTACGGTACTGATAGTTCACCGTTCTTGTGACATAACACGTACCTCTGCTAATTAGGTGTACAGGAGGGATTTCCTGCGCAGATCAATAGATGTAAGACTGGCAAGTCCAATTAACTTTGAGCCGGAGGTGTATACGGTTCGAATCTGGAAATGAAAATTAAAGGAGAAAAATATAGATACATCTGGGACGGGGCATGGTGAACTACAAGGGAGATTTATTGAAGAAAAAACGATGGCATGTCAGTGTGTATAAGTGCACCTGTATACATAAACAGTGAAACCTCGAATAAACCACCATCATCGGCACCGCGAAAACGTGGTCGTCGTCTAGGCGAGGTGTTATATCGGGACCCGTAAAAAGTGGTCGTTGATTCGAGGTGGTCGCTAAACCTATCGGTGGTCGCTAAGCCAGGTGTATACATATATATATATATATATATATATATATATAGAGAGAGAGAGAGAGAGAGAGAGAGAGAGAGAGAGAAAAGAGAGAGATCCCATGGCCTTGCATGAATACTCATAAACTAATTATTAAAAAAATATCTACCTCTGTTGCCTTTTTATTTGTTCTTTGTTCTTTCAGGGAACCCCTTATACTCATGCAGCGTTAAGGACACTGATGTAATTATAGTAATTTTTTAACATTCTAGGAAAATAAGTTCTTTCTGTATTATCCATTAAATCTGTTGAATATTACAAAACGATGAGACGCAATTAGTTTTTTATGACGTTCAAAATGAGTTTCTGAGTGTTTTGAAATTTATAGTTACTTTATCAATCAATAGCATTTTTGTTTCTATTCAGTAACTTTTCGTTATATGAATTCCTTTGTATGTCCGTTCATGAGTTGGAAGTTGTAAAAAGCTTACGTCAAGTTATTGATGGACAACGCTGTGAACAAATTTGTTTAATGGAAAGCTGCATGTGTGGCCTCAAGATACAATCTTTTTATTGAATATATAAAGAATGAATGTATCTTGAGGCAGTCCAACACATTAAACCTATGATGTAAACTCGAACCAGAACACCAAAAAACATCTCAAAACTAAAGATATCCATGGAGCCTAAGGAATTGCACGCTGCAGTGCGCTGTAAAATGGCCCATAAAAAGATGTAATTATAACTTCTAAACAGCTTCTAATTATGCAAAAAATTAAAGACCTGAGGGAACATGCCATTATCGTATTTTCTGATTTGTGACTTGTAATGTCTTAACAGTTGTGCACTAAGATGTTCCATTTTCAACTTGTCTTTTTAGTTTATGTCCTTATGTTAAAAACCATTATGTATCCATTATGTCAAAATGTGTTTAATGAGTTCGGGTGATTGAAAGTCTTGCGTTTGCTCCGTTGTGAAAAGGAAATAAAAATAATAAAATAGTGGAAACATCACTAGTGAGTGCAAAATAGTAAAGACATTTTAAAGTACTATTTACCATGTGTTCTGTAAAGCATATGATGAGTACCGTAATAAGAAACCGATAATTCTCCACACCACTCTGTAATTGTCCCGAAGACGTGACGTGTTCGCTGCTGACACTAAAACGATTTGCTGGCTGCAGTGTAATCTTGAATTAACATTCCTGTAACGTGCATGAATGAATGAGTTGAATAAGTATAACGTTAATGTTTGTTGACATTTGTATTCAGCTTTGTAAATGTATTTCCCAGTTTTGCAAGTGTGGGCGAGGTCGATCCAACATTTTAGAATAAGGCGCGTAGTGATGGCGTTTTAAATGAAGGCGTGTGCCCAATAGGGGCCGGCAGCCAGGTGAACGAACATATACCGTGTCAGTAATTTTTCGCGAGGATTTAAATTTCACGATATTCACAGTATCTTCGTGAATAAAAAGCCTCATCTACACACACGATCTGTCATTTCCATCACATCCTAGGTTATCAATGCCTGTAGCGTCAACAAAAATGGAAAGCATAATTATAGTTGATATCATAAATAATATAATATAGTTTGTGTTCTGTTAATACAAGTTTGTTATCATGGAAAATATTAGATCTTTTACATTATCTATCAATAATGAACAAGTGTTCCCCTCGTTTGATGTTCCTATTTTTCCTGGTCAAACTGTTAAGATTTGTCATCTACATATGGAATGATATAATAATGGTATATACTCTGTTCACGTTAGTACGTAGTAACATCGCGATAATGGAACCCTGGAGAATCAATACAAATTGAAACTCGCGAAAATTTAACTTGACAAATATGAAACCAATTACAGTATAATTGAAATGTGAAGTTATAGCTAGCGAAAATCATTCCTCATAATACAAATACTCGCAAACGACACGCCAAAAGAAGTTTAATATATTTCGGTCCGACAGGTCATTTTTCAGCGGTCAGAGAATGCGCTGTTGTTGAATGGACCCCTCAAAAGCGAGGCTGACTTGTATGCTTAGACTTGTTAAAGGAGATATGATGAATATGACCCAGGAGTGTGGTAAAGACTAAGTCTAGGGTGTTATTCCTGGAGCGACAATTACGCTCGGTGTTTATAGTGACAATTAAACCTTCATTCATTTCACGTGTTCACTTAATGCAGCATATTAAATCTCTTACCTGCAGTGTCTCTTTGTAATGTAAAAAGAAATGGTGTAAAAGCGTGTACTTCAGCGAAACTATTTACATGCACTGTTTCTCGTACACAAGTATACCGAGAGTTCCCGTGTACAGGGAACACCTTTCATGCGTATCTCCATGTCGTAGGATTTGTATTCGTGGTTCGGCTGTTCAGCTTACATGCACAATGCTCCATTTAGCGAACCTTCATTGCGCTTTTTTTTACCTGAGCATTGTATATTTATTTTATAGCATATCAAAGCGGCCGTTGTGGCTTTTATCAACTAAAATTCATTAAAAATTATACATGAATATAATATAAATACATTACCAGCAATGTGTATACGTATGTTTGTTATTTATTATTATTATATTATATTATATTTATTGTACGAGGGGCTGATGACGAGACTGAGCTCACCTTTCACTGTTTCTTTAAATTCGATAACTTAGTTCATAATGTGAATTGTAAATCAATCAAATAACTATTGAAAATCTTAGAACTCGATAAGTACTCCGATAGGCCTCATGCTAAATGTACAAAAGTACCGAATTTTGAAACTGATACATCTTAAGCCATATGCCTAACTATTCCTTGAAAGACATCTCCATAGCCTTCATCTAAACGTTTTGCGTATAAAGGATGCAAGGTATACACAGTTAACAGTGACCCATGTTGCAGTTTATTTTGTCAGAACATTCTCACTATAACACTAGCAAGCTTATCCAATTACTAATGAAAGAATAACATTATTTATAAAACTGTAGTAAAACGCAATATGGAAGTGGTGAAGAGGAAAGCGGCGAAGATGGAAGTGGCGAAGATGACCGTGACAAAGATGGAAGCGGCGACGGTGGAGACACAGTCAGGTGATATTGGTCTATAGCATATTTTAGAAAGCAAAAATCCATTTATAAAATGTTCTTTCAAGCACACGACGTATTTTGTGTATATCCATTTATTTTCTTCTCAGTTAATCCTTCGTTGTTTATGTTATAATTACACCTACTCACAGCTGTACGTGTAATGTGGAATCAAAGGGGTCCTACCTGGATCCTTTTCATCTTCCATGTCCGGAATGCGCATGCCCAGACGGAAGTATGCATTGCCGCAGACGTTGTGAAGGAATGTTGAAGACCGGGATAAACCTTGGCTTTGGAAACAAATGGTGTTGTCAAAATAACGGCACAGCCAGTCTAAAGGTACAAGCTCTAATCAATATAACTACAAACGAATCTAAACGACACATTTCATTGTAAATAATGACCATAAAAAGAGTTACAGCCGCCTATACCTCATAGATTCAATCATTGATTGGTTTGTTGTTTGTTTGATATCTTTATCAATTTACATATTAAGATAAGTTTTAATATTAATAATTATCAATATTTAAATAAATCAATATTTGTTTCTATCAGTTTGTGGGTTCAGTGGGCGAAGGGCAAAGACTCCTTTTAGTATTACTGATCACCATGCTATTTCCCACGAGTTAATGTTATAACATCTTTAGCTTGTTAACTATTGCGGATCCAACCTTCTCAAACAAAAGGTATTGACTGTATCTCGCAATATTTTTCAGGTGACGGCCCGCGCTATTGTCAAGTTAAAAACCTGTAACCACTGGCACTACCTCATCACGACGAATCTTACCTGTCCAGAGAATCTGTACTGCGAACCCATCACCGCTGGTGCCCGATCCCTCTCCACGTATACTAAAACTTTAACATTAACTGCTGTCCTCACGGTTATATCTTTTATCATGAGCAGTCATTAGCTATCATTATGTATTTTCATGACTTCATGTATTGTTTTATACATCTTTTCCCGGTTTAGTACACAGCACTTAAAACTCGTAAGAACCAAGGTTTGTTTGACATTCCGTCTACAGTTGGCGCCACTTTCCTAGTCAAAAGCATCTTGTCTCAAATCTACATTGGAACAATCAAAGCAATGGTTAGCTTTACTTTTCTCGTCAAAGGTCAAGGGTCATTAAGATTGGAAAGGATGGATTTGATGGGTTTGACTGAATTACGTGTTATCTGTGAAATTAACAATCACATTTAAAAAGTCATGCCGCCCTAAATTTGAAGAGTACAACAGTTTAAACACAGAGAACTTAGATATGGATTAGTATTTAAAGGCCTGGTATGTGTTCATTGTCTGGCTGATAAATAATGATGAGTAAGACCAGATGAAAAGTCAAAATAAGACTTCTAAGGGCGAAGTTTATCATCAGTTCCCATTATAAAGTGAATACGTAATTCGACTGAATTAAACGTTACTCATTTACTGAACTGTCCTGATTACGTCATTTAAGAAGACGATACGGGTTTATAAAAACATAACACCGGTCACTTGAAGTCGTTGCCAGCAATCACGAAGGGCTCTTATTTAGACCAAACCTTAAACTTTAGCGGCTACTTACCACTGAAATTATATTTTAATGAATAAACTTCATTTTCTACATCAAAATAATTTATTGATTTTGTTTGGTACATGCGTGTTATTGTGTTATGTTTGTAAAGATGAACATACCGGCTGAAAAGCCGAATTTCAAATAACGGTTGAAGAGAAAGGAAGAAAAGTGATTTGCTTTTACGCAGCTTCGCTGTACAACACATTATTCCAACCAGCTGTCTACGAGGCAGACAACGGACGTATTGTCGGACTCCCGATACAGTAAACATGGAGCCTCATGTTGGCTTATTAATTCCCTTTGGCGACGTGGCTGAAAAGTCCCATGATTACCTTTACAAATCTCACACCGCTTGAGGGACAATGTGATGTAGCGGCAGGTGCCCGTTTGATTTGGCTGTGAGGAATGGGAGTCAATCTGTTGCCTACAGGCAGTCACGCCATCTGGCGATATATATGGGGTATATACCACACCGGCCTGCATACCGAAAAGTCAGTAATATTTGGGCTAAAATACACAGCTGAGCGACACAAGAACGTGGTGAACTAGCGAAGATTAAGTATTGTTATAATTATAAGTTCAACGGAGACGGGTACCTCTGAAAGTAGGAAGCAACTAGGGCAGCTAATATGGTTTTAAACGGGTCGTTTTCTCCGTAAATTTGGTTTCTGGAATTTGTAGAAAAGCCATAAGCGCTTATTTTACAGAAGTAATCATTTCCTGTATGACACAAACAGCAAGTTAGCAGCTAGATTAAGCAGGGATTGGACAAAACAAATCTGAACATTGAAGCAGAGACGCTTGGTTGATTTTTGTCCATGACAGATGTTTTAACAAAGTTAGAATATTATGGTAACTATGGAAACATCGGATACTCTTGATGACGCCGCGTTAAGTTCATCACGAATATGACGCAAGGTTTTGCGGCCTTAAGACAAAGAGCAGTCAATTATATTTGGAAAGTAATTTAATCAAACTTGTTTTGGTTGAAGCTGCAGCATTCTGAGTAGGGTCTGAAGTGGAGGTACATGTGTGTGTGTGGGTGGGGGGGGGGGGGTAAGAGGGGTTTATAGTGCTTGTATGAAACCGTCTAATAGCTCGGTATACCCTTGATGGAAAACTCGTGTTTCCTTTCATAAAAAAACACTCTTCATTCTTTCTTACATGAGGGTGAAATGGAAAGGCTGATGGGATCAATGAAAAAAAGTGATACCTATGTTAATTTTGCATTCTTTGTGGAATGCTTCCAAAACCGTGTTGGCATTCGCTACTCGGCCCATTTTTCCAGGTTCGTGCATACGTGACAGTCTATTCCTTAGGTAGCGTTGCACTCCCGGAAGATATATATATATTTTTTAAAACAAACAGTTGACAATATATGATACTAGAAATTTGTATCCTAAGTAAAAGAATGCAGCCTCAGTCATGAATCTGCATTCATTTATTCGGCCCACGTTACGAGGTTTATTCGTGCATAAGTGAATTTACATTTTTTAATATTCCTTAATGACGTCGTTGTTCCTGAATCCGGATCATGTACCGGATCCTCAGGAAAATTAAAATGTGATTTTGAATCTCAGGAAAATGAGATTCCGTTCATGACTGCGTGAAATACGTTGTGAACACACATACACACATTTGAACGGGGATGAAGGCATACCCTCCTGGCGGAGGCAATATAAAATGGACGACTAGAGTCTGTGGGCGGACCACACGTGTCCTCTAAGGCACTTAAAATGCATAGTTTCGTTTTTTTTCGTGCTGTTTTCCATCGGGGCCTGGGGAAGTAATGGTTTTCAATATATAGTGGCCAGTTAAACGCTTAGAAAATTAAGGTACTCTCAATTGATATTTGTATTAGCTAAAATATAGTTACCCGTAATTACCTACGGGGCCTGCATGTGCAGGCTGAGCGCTTCCTTTTGGGAACAAAGAAATTGCTTAAACATAACGAAGCCTCGTTTCGCTTTTGTTTTAAATTACATCTATGTAGCTTTTCACAAAGGGGTGGGGGTCAACTGGGCCCGGGTTGACTATGGAATTTCCTAAGGCATAATTAGATAGGCCTACTTGAAAATACGGAATTTAATTTGTCTTTGTTATAACTGTTATAGATTTGCTCATGAGAGCAAAGATGGGGCTCAGGAGTTTCCAAAAGATACAAGAAAAGGCATCGACAAAAAGAGAAAATCTCATTTGTCTTAAATTGTATTAGTTATCTTATGTATAACAATGGGGCCCGGATGGGCAAGGAATTTCACATGACCCAATAAAATTCTTGAAAATGTGGAAACTCCGGATTGATTCGGCCGTTCTGATTTGGCCCGTAGTCTATTCTGTTGTTCTTTATCCCCCGCTTTAGCGCAGCGGGGATATATAGTGATTAGCTCCGTCCGTCTGTCGGGCCGTCCGTACGTCGGGCCATAAGTCCGTTCAAACAATTGTTATGCGATGTGATATCTCAAAACGTTTTACTCAGATCTACTTCTAATTGTAGTGGCAGGTGCATCTTATGGGTTTTCAGAGCTGATTAGGTTTTGGTCACACTTGAATGATTTTTGGATTTTTTAATGATTTTTATATACGAAATCTTAAAATTTCATATACGACACTATTTCTCAAAAAGTTTGACCTGGATCTACTTCTAAGTAGCAGGTGCATCTTATGGGTCTCAAGAGCTGATTAGGATTCTGTCACATCTCAATGACTTTTATACGCCCATCTATTAAGGTATACCCACCGTCCGTCCGTCCGTCAACTTTGGGTGCACATGATAACTTGCCGGGGCTTTGATGGATTTTTACAAAACTTACCATAACTACTCACCAATAGATTGTCTCGCCCGAGTTTATTATGGCAAAATCCACGCATATGTTATAAGGTCAGAGGTGACTAGGCTACTTTGTGGTGTCGCCGTGAAACCGTGAGGAATATGATGGATTTTGATAAGATGCTGTGTTGTTACATTAAGGCAATGATAGCATAGATCATCCAATTCGTTATTTCTCAAGAAAGTTTAATGCAAACCAGAAAAACTACTCCACTATTGAAAAAGAATGTTTGGCTTTGATTTTGGCATTGCAACATTCTGAAGTTAATGTTGCTTCATCAGTCAAGCCTATCACTGTCTTCAGTGATCACAATCCCCTCGCGTTCATAAACAAGTTGAAGTGTAAAAATCAAAGATTGTTGAGATGAAGTTTGTTCTTACAGGATTACAATCTTGAAATCAAACACATTAAAGGGATAGACAATGTACTTGCTGACTGCTTATCGAAATGTTTATGAAATGTGAAAACGAGATGTTTATGTAATGTTGAAAATAAGATGATTTTTGAGATGTTGTAAAAATTTAGTGATTGTGATCGCAAAAAGAAAGTTTTCCGAGAAAACTTTCTTTTTTTCTTTCAGGAGGGGGAGTGTTACAGATGCCTATATTTATTGTGAGCTGTTGACAAGTCTCTTTTGTTGAGCGCTAATGGGATTCTGATTCGTGTTTGGCTCAAGCCCTGGCGTTGCTATGCTACGGCGTTCCTTGTTCTGGCTGGCCGGGTGCGGCCCGCGTGTAAACATAGGGCCATGCTAGTCTGGGGCTTTCTCGCCCGGCCGAGCCGGAGCGGCTCACGTGTTAACCCTGGTATATAGAGACACAGCGATGTTGTTCTAGATGTTTCCTGTAAGGCGTGTGTACTGTGTATCATATTAGGTTCTTTTTGATTGTTCGTGAAAGGGAATTTTCTAGAGTTTTCGGATGAAAGGTTATTAATAGGGACTATGATTTAGAGCTGAGAGAGAGGTGAGAGAATATTCCAGCGGACACAGAAGCGTGTAAGTCAGTTTGTGGGACCTATTCCGATAAGTGCGGCAATTATAGATTTTCTTCTGTATTTGTGACGGATCTTATATAGTCTTAAGTTTGCTTTCGGGAATATGAAAGGAACTTCACTTTGGGATTACGGCGGGTTGATTTTGTGTGAATGAACTGGACTGTTATTCTCCGAGATGATTTGTATGAACTGTTCATCTGAATTATATGCTTTAACGGACTTGTCGATGTGACAGTGGTGGTATCCAGGTACTGTACACTTTATTTATATACTTGTATTGATTTGCTGTTATACTGTTGTTGTACTGTGTAATTGTATTGATTTAATGTATTGGGGTGTTAGGGTTGTTTTAAGAAAAAATCATAGTTATTTGTTAAAAAACCCTCTGAATTCTTTATTCATTCCCCTAGACATTTCACGCTGCCTAATGTAACAGAATCTGATTTATTTAAATCTCCATTACAAAATTTATGTTCGTCACGCATACGTGATCTGTTGATATTAGGTTCCGTAACAATATACATGAGAACATATATTATACACGGTCTCAAATGCATAAAAAGTGGAGCATTTCTGCATATGCATAAATTGTCTGTTACTCCTTCCACAGGCTACATTGCTTCGGCTTTCAATTGAATACATGTATGATTGAACCCAAGGATATAGCTGAAGGGGGCCCGGGAACCTTCTTGTACCGCCTCAGAATTTTTCCCTTAGAGGCCCTGCTTATCAGACAGATCACGGAGTTATTATTCTTTTGTTTCCTTGGTTGTGCCCTGAGATAACAGTAATTTTGTCCAGGGGTATCTGTATGGCATTCCGTGAGTGCATAACGTTACAGGGCCGGATTTTCCACTCGCCCAATATCGTGAAATCTCAGAAGCACGGTAAGATATAACAGCCATCAGTAATATCATTCTCTGAAACGTATTCAGAAAAGTTCTATTTTTAATATATTTTTGTTTAAAAAACATCCAGAAGTATCTGCAGGGAATTCCATGTACCGGCATATATTGAACCGTTATGTGTACGGTTGAACTACAAGTAGGTCTGCAAAAAGAAGGCAATAATATTAAATTCACTGACATATATACAAAAATTATTATATTATAAATATAATTATACCATATTTTTGTGTTTAAAACAGTAATAACAAAATTATTTTTTCCCGATATTTCATATCAGAGAATACATGCATATTAGTTGGTAGTGTGAATCACTCGATCAGGACTGGAGGAACATGCCGGTACCTTACTACCTGGTCAGATATAACTATATCTATTTTCTGCCAGCACAGTTAAAAACCTGGGTAATAACCCTTTTACTTAAGTTGTTTAAAGGGGCATAATCAGGAAAAATATTATCCCTATTCTTCCACACTATCAGTTCAGGTTTACTTTATACGAAAGTTTCCCAGCAAAACTCTACCAGCACATAGTCACAGTACCGCGCATACGGCTGTTTAACACCTGCGTGTTGGTAAACACAGTCTACGTGTGTCTGTTTACCACAACAAGGCCTCATGACCGGAGGTCCGATTGTGAGCCGCAACACGCGATGTTTCAGCAGGCGGGAACATTGATTACATTTTTTATCCGAGTCAGTCAGGGCATCGTCTGATTGACACGTGTTGTGGCCTGGGCGAAGCTCGCACTGTGTTAATGTTGACAAATGTGACCGCGCCCGGTCATCTCTTTTTTTAAACACACGTTTACAGGAGTAAGCAAACTGTTTCAGGACAATATTTTGTCAGATACACATGTATTTATAAGGGTTAAAGCTATTTTTCATGTTAATTGAATATACTTTATAGGTGACTGGGCCCCTTTAAAAATCGAATGTAAATAAACTTAGGGTTGAAAATATCATTTGGTGTTATTGGGCTGACAGGTTTTCAGTAGGTGCTTTCATTAACCATTGACTACAAGTGGTCAGCAAGTGCACACCTGGGAGGGCTTTGTTATGGTACCTGAAGGCTCTGTGTTATAACATGGTGGCCTGAATGTTCACGGCTAGCTTGGTCTAGTAATAATTTGCACATGATGTTGTTTATGGCTTCAAAAATTAATGTTGTAAAATACGCCAAAGGAGGAGTTTAAAAGGACCAGGTCTGTTCATTCCAGCTCCTCATCAGAGTCATCTGTTGTGTCAAAAAAGTCCAAACACTTGCCATCACTTAACCTAGATGATAGTGTAATAGAGGACAGTATGGGTACTCTGTCAGAGGAACATATATTAGAAATTTAAGAAGGTTTCAAAAAGGAAATCTTGACAGAGATGAGAAAAACCATTGTGACAGAAATAAAGGAAACTATTATGGAAAATTGTGTAAAGCCTCATGAAAATAAAACAAGTGGACTTGAGAATGTGATAGCCAGTTTAAGGGAGGCAAACATTGCACTGAAAAACGAATGTGAACAGGCAAAAAACATGCCAAGAGATGCATGAATTAATGCTGTGAACAATTAGAAATACTATAGAAGGTGTAATATAAGGAAACTGGGGGTCACTGATAAGGAATAACTGAGGATACAAGGAAAGTAGCCATTTCACTATTTCAAAACGAACTGAATGTAAAGGAAGAAGAAAGACCCATAGGGTTAGGACATGACGTCAAATTTATTTCTAGGGTTATAAAGCTTTCTGTAATGAAAGCAAAGAAGCATTTGAAAAATAGTGGAACAATCATAGTTGATGATATGTGTGCTGAAATGCTAAAAAATATTTAATAGAGAAAAAAAAAAAGATCAACGTGTCTCTGATGCATGGACATGGGACGGGAAGGTGTTTGTTAAGCCCCTGTCACACCTTGACGATTTAGTCCGCGTGTACCGACGAAACAAAATTTCTCTAAAACGCTGGCATACGTTGAAACATCGAGTATTTTTTTTTTTAATTTTGGGCGGATGCATATCGTATTCATAATGAGTTGGACGTATACATAACGTATCAGTTACTTGTATCGAATGTTCCATAAGTTATAGATAACGTATATCAACGAATGCTTAGCGTGTTACGGGCGTTCACATCTTATACTCCACGACAGTCTAACTTATGCAAAGCATGTTGTGGGCGTTCACAGCTTATGCTCAACGATAGTCTAACTTATGCAACGCGTGTTGCGGGCGTTCACAAATTGTGCTCCGCGATAGTCTAATTTATGCATATCGCACCACCAACATCTTGATCACCGCCTTGCCAAAGAAATCGAAAAATGCTGCAGAAAAGGCACCTGGCCGTGCCCGTGGACGCGGACGCACGGCGGATCCGTCATCACCTACACCCTCACGTTCACCCTCTGATGATGATGCAAGTTCCAATGCCTCTCACTCATCAGTGGCATCGGTAGCTTCGTCGGTGGCCTCCATCTCCTCTAAGCCAAACCTTGCCAAGAAGACACAGTTTTGTCTTGATGTTCAAGAGGAGAAGCCCATGTATGATTTCCTTCGAGAGAACTGGGACATCAAGAAAACTGAATATCGGAGGGTGGAAAAGACGGCAAGGCTCTGGGAGGATCAAGCAAATGCCATGAGGAAGACTGTCGAGCATCTTCAAGGGTGGTTCAAGTCGCTGCGGGACACCAACACTCGGCTCGACAAGAAGAAAAGTGGTGACGGCGCCACAGAACTAACAGAAAGAGAGCAGTGGGTGAAGGCAAACTTCGGCTTCCACGGGAATATGGTCCGCCATCGAGCTGAGCCCGTCAACAGTATAAATATAAACAGATAGAATTATTAATATTCATTTAAATTTATTTCATATATCATTAGATTTGCCTAGTATTTGCCTTGTATTTTACTCAACCATTGTCATAACTGCATTTGCAGGTAAAGGCATCCATTGCAGCACACAGCGGGGACCTCGAGGCTGCCTGTGCAGACATTATGGTTGATGACGACAGCACGCACTCCCCGTCCCCTCCTCATCCTCACCATATGCTACAGTCACTCCAGAAGAGGGTGCACGAGTCTGGGGAGCTCCTCAAAGGTCTCGCACAGCCTCAGCCCATCACAGCCACTGAAGCCTTCGCCAACTACGTGCATGACAGCCTGGTCAGCATGTCAAAGCACAAGTTCCGGAAGGCGAGGTCACGCATCAACACCGTCCTCAGTGCGCTGATGGACAAGGAGAGTGATGAGGAAGGACCTCCAAAAGTCCCTACCTTTCCTGTTTCTGCCTCCATGCGACCGAGTTCAGCACCAGCTACCTACACACCCTAGGCGTCAGAGCAGTTCCAGCCACCTCTCCACATGTGGAGACACAAGTCACCGTCTACATAAGTCTGGAGTACACAGACAGCTGACTTTGTAGACCAGAACACACAGCAGCCACTGCAGCCACAGTTCCAACAACAACTTCCTCAGTACCAGCGGATGATGCCTCCTCCTTAGTATGGAATCCAACCACTTCCTCTGATCACGCAGCAGCCAAGCTCCGCCTCTGTATCTGATGCTTTAGGTTCGGCTGGCCAGGTACTGAACCAGAGCCCAAGCCGCCATTGACACTAGCAGCCAGAGTTTGTGTATGATCTCTGGGCTATCAGGAATACTCAACGTGTCCAGTGGTCCTGTTGCTACAAGCAGCCCGGCCGGGGGACTGAAGACATCTCCACCACCAGAGAACTAGTTCCAGTGACAGTTGTGTTCTTCTCGTGAGTTTTGGCCATTTTTGGTGCCATTTTGTATGTGCATGTTTGACCATTATTGACACTAACCATTATTATTTTATGTTGAGCACAAAATAAAAGTTGAGTAAACTCTTGATTTGTTTATGTTATTTTAATGATTAAACCATAAGCAATAATAAACAATAATAAAAGACATACTGCATGACCCCTTTTACCCTTTGTATGTTGAAGAAAAGTAAGTAGGTAATATAAATCTTGTGTCAATCGTTATTAGCTTTTATCTAATAGGCGTGGACATTAACCTTGCTCGTAAGTGAAAGTTAAACTGTTAATTTCTATATACAAAAAAAAGTTATACTTTTTTTTAAAATTTTAAACGTAATATAAATATAGACAATTCCACGCAAAAATAGTCAACGGTTGACAAAAAATTGAGTTGGTCTTTTTCCTGAAATGCTTTCTTCTACTGATTTTATTTTTATTAAGTATTTCTGAAACAGGCTTTGGATTTCACTAAACATTTTTCTATGATTGGCATCGCAATTCTGAAATAATGCAACTAACAATAAATAACACAGTGTATTCATTCATAACATGAAAAAATAAAACCAGCATGAAAGTTAAAACACAAATAAGTTTTCAGGTCTACTATTAATAAATGCACTTCGTAACTGGTACCTATGTAGAAAATATGTAATATACAGGTTCAAATTACGTGTCCTCCCGTAATCGTCCTCATAAGTATGCATATTTGATTACAGATTTATCATTGTGAAACATGTTGGAATTTCTCCTATTAACACATTTTTAATGTTAAAAAGTGTTATCAATAAAAAAAACTTTTCCAGCAGCATTTGCTTGAACTTTGAAAATTGTGCCTGAATGTAATTTCGTTACCGCGAAATGGCCAATATACATCTTTATTTATACACTTTGAAAAAGGTATATTAATACTGTATATGTACAGTCAACAAAAACTTATTACAAATGAAAAAGAGTATTATAATTGATAAGTATTTCTCAATTGTACATATATTACGAAGTCTATATTACAAAATAGTCTCGAGAGGAATCTTATAGTCTCTGAGGTACTTTATTGCCTGAACAATGCTTAATCCAGTGCTTGAGGAGATACCTTTGTTTCTTTCCGTCTTTGGAGGCAGTGTTGGGGCCACTGGCTGTCTGTGTATCCTCCAAGTGACGTCCCTCTCGCCATGCTCCTGGAACAAAGTCGCGGTTTCTTATTCTCTGCCCGGTCAAGCTGTTGGTTTTGAAGTACTGGGTACCTAGAATTTGAATTTGTTTACTTATTTAGCTAGAATCATAGCATATTCTAAAACACTTTACAATAAGAGGTAATATAGTGTTACAAATAATTTTTTAGGTATAATCATATCATTTTTATAAACATAAGGGAAACGTTAATATGTATTGTAAATTGTATAAAGTATGCTACGTAAACATGAATTACCTGATCCTAATGAGGTTGTGCAGGATCAAGCATGCTTTGACAATAAGCTTGACAGTGGAGGGGTGATGCTGCATAGTACTTAGCAGAACCTGGAATCTATTAGCCAGGATGCCAAATGCATTTTTCAATTACCCTCCTTTTCTATTACCCTCCTTGCTCGGGATAGTCTGTAGTTGAAGATGCGTTCTTCAATCGTCAGACCCCGGAGGCTGTATGGCTTCATCATGGTTGGTAATAGGGCGAAGGCATCGTCACCGACGAAGAAGTAGGGGCAGTCCTGGTCGTCGTTGGGAAGAGGCTCAGGGTCAGGGAAACCTAGAGTACCGTCTTCAACGCATTCCTTCAGCTCACAATCATTGTATATCTGTGCATCTCATGCTGATCCAGTACCACCGACATCTGCCCAAATGAATTTATAATCAGCATCCACAAGTGCCATCAGAACAATGGAGTAGAATCCTTTGTAGTTGAAGTATTGGGACCCTCTTTTTGGAGAACAGCGGCAGGCCACGTGCTTCCCATCAAGTGCCCCACATGTATGAGGAAAGTTCCATCTTTGGTAAAACGTGTTAGCAATGGTCCACCAACCATCAGGAGTACTTGGACAAACCATTCCCGTATTCATCAATAATGGCTTGACAGACCTCTCTGACCACTAGAGACTGGGAGTTGTGAGGGACCCTCCATCCGAACTTCATTGAGGCATACTTGTTCCCAGAGGCAAGGTTACGCAGAGTCAGGGCCAGCTTCATGCTAGGCTCAAGCGGTACCTGTAGAAGGTGTACTTTTTGGTTATCCTTGGACCTACTCTGGCAAGCAGCTCGTCGAACATCGCTGGGGGCATACGCAGGAAGTTAATGAAGGATGCATGATCCTCGTTACGGAGTTCCACCATAAGCTGGTCATACATGCCAAACTGTCGACGCCTCCCGATCCATGGTCTCACCCAGTTCCGTCTCCTCCGTTTACATCTCCTTCTCCTGGCTCTATTGGCACGCAGCTGGTAGAGTGTCAAATCGATGAGGTCATGCTGATGTTGGAGGACAGCTAGTAGGTATTCTCGTCTCGTTGCCGGATCCTCCATCTCTCTGATGAGATGGATATCTGCTCACAAAGTTGTATTTAGGAGAACTGACGGGGGATTCTTCTGAATTACACCTTTATATACCAATTACGCTTAACTGCAAATACGGCTTTATACGTTAGCTGTACGTTAGAAACAAGTTCAGTAAGTTCCGTGGTCGTTGGGAAAACGCCAAACACGTCTACATACGCCAATATGCGTTAAAGATAAGTTACACATAGGTTCAAAGCACGTTACTCATAAGTTTTGAGTACGTTAGACATTATCTTCACGTATTTGGACTTATGAGTAACTTACCTGTGACGTTTGTGAACGATCGGATAACTTACTTACAGCTTATGGCCCACGTATGCGGGACGTATGAGCCATACGCTGGCATACGTCGAAATTTTGTGCATACACACAATTTTTGGACGACCTCGCCGTACTACGACGTATACCAGCGTGCTCCAGCGTATTTGCCATTTTTTTCTTACGTCGGCATACGCTGGCTAAATCGTCAAGGTGTGATAGGGGCTTAAGGAGAGGGGTGGTAAGTGTTTAGGGTCAAGTTTGGAGATCAACTGGATGTGGTAATGAAGTAAACTGAAAGGCTTTTGGAAATGTGTATTCTTCATACATGTAATGAGAATATATTAAAGTGACTTGAATACATCATACCTGTCTTTTTTGTATTGTTATAATTATTATAATCATTATTATTAATATTATTAGTATTGGGTATACTGATCAAAACTACCAGGTACCATAGTATATCTGATGTATATTTATGTCACCGTTTGATCGTGTCACCTGTTTGTGTCTTGTATGTGTTTTTGTGATACTTGCAATTATATGCAACAATGAAATGATAAAATACATAAATCTAAGTTACATGTTTACCAGTTTTGGAAGCATCACATTTTCTCTTTATATTTGGTCACGAATATATTACTGTAAGCTGAAATTAGATATTCACACATGTACTCAACTTTGTGTTTACAATTATTCATGAACTTAAGGATTTATAGAAATAGGTGCATGCATCATATTTTGTTCCTGTAATAAAAGAAGGTCCTACTTTAACAAATGAAATATCAATAATGAATTTTAAGATTCTGAGTAGTAATGCTAATGGGATAAGGAATCATATTTAAAGAAGGAAATTATTCAGTTGGTGTCACAAACAAGGATTGGATAAAGGTATATGTTTTATTCAGGAATCCCATTCTGATACAAAATGAAATTAAGCATGAAAACGCCAATGGAGGGTTCATAGTTTATTTTCCCCATGGTACCCATCAAGCCATGGGAGCATTAACTTTAATTAGGTCAAAACTAGAATTCAAAATTGTTGGTGAGTAAAGTGGATGATGCCGGAAGATTTGTTATGCTAAATGATACCACTTTTTGCTGATTAATGTTTATGGGCCTAACTGTGGGACTGGGCAATTATTATGTTACAAGAATATTTATAATATAACAAAATGGTTGTTTTCATCTACACAACGACGATTGGATTTCTTTTTAGTGTCATCGTATCTGCAACCATATATTTCACACTGTGATATTATACCCAGTGGTGGCTCAGATCATTCAGCTGTGCATCTCGCACTTAGGTCATTGAACACTTACAAACATGGGAAATTTAATTGTTCACCTTTAAAAGATATAAATTATATAAACAAGAGAAAGGAGTATGTTGTTACAACTAAACAGGAGTTAGATCACACAGAGCTAGATGCACGAGGTAAATGGGAGTATCTGAAATACAGCAATAGGAAGTTTACAATTAATTATTCTAAAGAAAAGAATAGAAGATTTAAAGATAAATACCTTTCATTAGAAAAGGAAGATAAAGAAATGGAAAATGCCATCAGTAGCAATCCAAGCCATGAAAAATTAGAAAAATATGAAAAAATCAAGAATGAATTAGAGAGATGCTACTAACTGGAGGATTTATAATAGGACCAAGAGCACAATGGCATGGACTAGGTGAAAGAAATAATAAATACTTTGTAAACTTGGAAAGGAGAAACAAAAATAAAACTTGTATTAGAACATTGCTTATCGATGGAAACGAGGTAACAATTGAGGAAAATACTATGAAAAAAATTTATAATTTCTTCTCCACAAGATATGAGAGACAAATAGATAACAGCTTTAATGATTGTGAACATTTTTTAGATATTTGCTCTAACTTACCACAGATGAAGCAGAGCTGTGTGAAGGTACGATTACTTTAACTGATGTACACAATACATTCAAATCTATGGCGAATCATAAGACAGGAAACGACGGGCTTTGCAAAGAATTTCATTTATGTTTCTTTAGTAAATGAGGAAGTTATTTGACTACATGTCTTAATGAATGATATAATTTTTGTGAACTGACTACAAGTAAAAAAAAGTCTGTCATTACTCTTCTTGAGATACCTGGAAAAGATGTTAGATTTATAAATTCATGAAGACCCATCAGTCTAATAAATGTTAACTGTAAAGTACTTAGTATAATACTTGTAGCACGTTGAAGTAAATTGTGAATAAACTGGTTTATTTGGACCAAAATGCATTTGTTCCAGGACGCTACATCGGGGACTCCGTACGCCTTATATCGGGTATAATTGAGCGTTGAAAAGTAGAAAACAATACTGGAATATTGTTTGGTGCTGACTTCACTGCAGCTTTTGATTCGGTAGCTCATGTGTTTATGTTATCGGCATTGAAAGGGTTTGGATTTGGACTAATGTTTATCAACTGGATAAAATTAATTCATACAGGTTCACCAAGTTTCAAGAGGTACTAATCAAGGTGATCCAATTGCACCATATTTTTTTCATTCTTGTGATAGAAATGTAAAATGTAAAAGACATTCATATGGGTAGCAATGAAGTAAAATTAACATTATTTGCTGACGATGTTACTTTTTTCCTGTTAAATGTGGAGTCATTCAAGCATCTGATATCAATAATTGCCATAGTTGCTAATTATACTTCATTAAAAGTGAATCACAGAAATCAGATGCGGATGAAATGGATGTAACACCGATCTAATTTAAATGGGTTAATTTAACAAAATCAGCTATTAAAATTCTTGGGATAAGGTACACATACAATAAGGAACATCGTTATAAATATAACTTTCAGACAATGGAGGAGAAACTTCAGTTACTGGTCAACATTTGATAAACTAGAAACCTTACAATATTTGGACGTACAGATATTGGTAGATCTCCAGCCTAACCAAAGACTTTGTACGTCAGTAATATGTGTACCCCGCCAAAAATATTCATTAACAATATAACATTACTCATGAAAGAGCTTCTATGGAAGGGTAAGCGACCTAAATTCAAATATGACACGGTCACTAGATCCTATAACAGGGGAGGTTTGTGCTTACCTGATGTTAGTACAAGTTTAAAAACTCAGTATATTATGTTGATAAAAAGGTTCTGACAGAGCATGGAAAACAATACCTCAGGAATATTTGAGATTAATTGGAGGTATAGATGCAGTTTCACAAAATTTTGATATAAAAAGAATTAATTCCATGTCAATTGTAGCCATTTTATAGGGAATGCCTCAAAGAATGGTCATATTTTGTTAAACAGTTCCCCGAATCAGCCCAGGATAATATTTTACAGCCTCTGTTGAATAATTGTTATTTGAATTACAATAAAAAGTCTTTTTTGTTAAGTATTTTTATAGTTTAAACATAAGAATGGAGAAAGACCTTTTAACGGATAATGGTAATGTGTGTACTAGGCACGAACTGAAGGTAAGGTAACCACCATTATCATTTAGTATGTATTTGTCATTGAGATCTGTTTTAGGTTCAGTACCTCAAGATTGGATTAGTTTGTGTATATCAGGAGAGCCTATAGAAATCACAGGGCAATGTATTGTTACAGATACTGTAATAATTGATTTGGCAGAGATAAAATATAAAAAGGTTTATGATTCGCTGATTAAAAAGAAGAGCTCTGAGTCAACAGCATTAAAGAAATGGGCTGAAAGAGGGGAAATTAGCAGTGAATAATTTACACAGTATTATTTTGCGGCCTATCAAATCTCACTTGATATGTACAGCAGGTAATTCCAATATAAGATTTTACATATAAGTATTTACCTGTCAAGGATTTGCTATACAAGTGGAATCTTTCTGACAGTCACATTGTCATATCACAGTGTTCATATTGTTTTCTGAAACAGTGATTCATTTGTCCTGTGAATGTTTTGTGCCCAAAAAGTATACTTTCGAAGTCAGACATGACTCAAAACAGCATTTAACAAAAACAGTTTATTTACCTTCTCTTAATATCATAACTTTTTGTTCGGGGTATTTAATGTTAAGGAAAACCTCTTGGTGAATCAGCTTATCACGACCTACAAAATGGTAATTTATTTTAATAGAACTGACCCTGACACTAATTTATATGCGTGTTTTACTAATAAATTGAAAGTGTTGCAAAATATTGAGTATGAAATAGCTCAGAACTAAGGTAAATTAAATGTCATGTGTTTCACTAATGTGATATAAAGATTACTTCTGCTAAATTCTCCAGGAACTCCCTCCCCCAAAATATCAACAAAAAAAGAAAAATTGTTCTATTCCAGAAATCACCCGAAAACTAAATTTTGGACAGAGACATGAGGCATATACAGGGTGTACCAATTTTTTCCGATAAACAACATAATTCCGACAGCTTCATTGCTTGGGAAATTTCGTAGATATAACGATTGTATAAAGAAACATTCTACCGTCAAATTATATGAAAGATACTTTGTATTAGTTGAAGCTCAGGCGACATCCTGAAACACGATGTTTATTCAGTGTTGTCAGTTGAGGGCAAAGTCTAGGGCATGTTAACAGACACATGCGTTATTTGAATACACGTGCATATATCGTTGAAATCTCTTGTACGCGAAACGTATAGCTGCCAATGTGAAAAAGATAGGCCTAGAAAATATATTCCATCAGTATTAAATTGTTGGTTACAGTACAGTAAATTGTCATGGAATAAGCAGGTCTGATGCAAATTGACAAATCTCCCAGATTAAAAGAAAGAAGGTTGATATATTTCGATGAAAGCATTTAGCAAAGAAACCACTTCAGCCTTGGTTCGTTGCAGTCTCTTTCAGCAAATTAACGCAATTTGTGATGTACAGATCTAGCTGAAAATTTGTAGAGGGGTAGAGTAAAACTGTATCCGTAATCCATCACATTTTTGAGGTAATCGGAATTACCATAATATATTTTTTCTTAAGTACCATAATCACAATTCCACAAAGGAATAATTATAAAGAGCTATTTCTTTGTCCCCGAGTAGAAGACGCCCATTCGTATTCAGTTGTTCGATGAACCCTTAGTTTCTGAACCATGACAATGTGTTACATGAAAGTGCACGTATGAACGAACTACTGATTAGTCGATTCCGGCGGGGGTTTCAAAGTCCCCAAAAGATCGAGGACCCTAAGAAGTGTGTGGTAACTATCCCCCCCTCCCCAGGGTTTCCTTTTGAAGAAAAAAAATTTTCATACAACCCATAAATCGGCCGAACTATAAAAAACCATGGTTATCCTGGAAAGATACTTCTGAATGTATAAAAACCAACATACCTGTAAACCTATAAAACGGTCATCGTGAAAAGGGTCCCAGCTCTTTGTGTCCACTCAACGGAAAAATGCTCGCTATTTAAAGATTCATGTGGACATGTTTCCCGCGCTTGATTTTAAAATTTTTACTTCCTTTTAATAGAGAAAAATTTCTTAACAGGCGATATAATGGAAATTGGGTTCAGTGGGGATTACAAAAAAACGTAAAAAGCGTGACATTTGTATAGAAGGTTAGGGTAAAGACATATCAGTAGTCCGTTTCATTTTGGAGGTAGTATAGAATCACCACGATATATATTTTCTTATAAACTATTATTTAAAAGGACGATTCATTTGTCACCGTGTGGAAGCCACCCATTCGTATTTAATTGTTCTGCCGCTCGCAAGGTGTACTCATGTTACTGAAGCATGACAATGTTCACACATGAAACGCATACACGTGAACACATAATATTAAAGGAGATTCTGGTAGAGGTCTGTACGCCATGACTACAGATTGTAGTTTGTTATCAATTTAAAGATGTACTCGTGATATTTTTTCATGTTTCACAATCCCTACAGGCAACAGATCTTAACAAATATATGTGACCCCCCCCCCTTTACCTCCCCCCCCCCCCTCTTTATAAAACACATGACGCGGCCGAACGTTTGAAACCGTTGTTATCATGGAAAGATATTTTTGAATGTATAAAAATCAACATACCTGTAACCCAGAAAAAAAATGGTAAAACGGTGGTCACATCACTGGACTCAGTGCCCAGTGTTGACGAAACTGAAAAGCCCTCGCATTGAAGGCGGAGTCATGTGGTCTTTAGGTTAAAAAAAAGTTTACTTCATTTTGACATTTCTTTAGAGACGTTACAATGGATTCGGGGGAACAATGGAGATTATAGTGGACCGCGTGACCGCGTATTGTACGGAAAGACCTTTTGGACAGGACCTGCGCTCTGGCCACGGTCTTAACAGGCCAGTGAAAATCCCCGAGGCGCCTCTTGAAAAAGCGTCATAGGCGTGGAGGACCTTGCAGCACAAAAAATAGGGGCACCTAATGGGGAAATATTAAAATTGTTAATTTGTCAGCTTAATAGGGCATAATCCCGCAAAATAAAGTGAACTTGTTCCAGAATAGCACACCAACGAAACGTCTGCCGAATATTGAGAGTCAAATCAGAAGGGAAGCATGTAAACCATGTTCTAGAAAAAACCAAACACCGTATTAATTATATAGAAGACAGATAGATTTGGTATTGTGCAGGGGCGTTTTCATAGGGGGGCGCAAGGGGGCGCCCCCCCCCTACCTTTAAGTCTGCAAGATGTATATGTTATGTAAATATAGATATATATATATGATATAATAATGTATATTTATTATCAGTTCTAAAGGTTCCTTTTTTGACCTTAAGAGAAACTATTTTTGTTATATTTAATGAAATTTTGTGAATAAAGAACTAAAGCTTAGCAAGATATTGTCTGTAATGTAGATGTAAAGAGTGTCAGACTTTGAAAATTTTTAAAATAAATCTAAACAGTAAAGGGATTACATACTTACACACTTCTCTCATGTTTTTTTCTATCTCTCTTTTCTAATTTGTTTGTGTGCAGAAGTGAAGTCTTCAAACCCTGTGATTGTTCTGTAACATGATGGTGGATGGCCAAAACTGTTAAACAATACACGCAAGCTATTTGTACTTTCACAAGATGCTTGCTATGCCTCATTTTTTAAAAAAAATAATTTACCCTTGAATACACCAAAAGACTATAGAAAAGCTTCCGGTTTCTTGATTCTGTGGTAATTAAAATCACCTCTAAATGCCCAGTTTCTGTCACTGGAGCTGGAAGGCCAAGCTTGAAGTTTGAAAGCTACATTTTCAATAAAAATATTTACCTGAAAACGGCATGAAAATAACAGTGGATGAGTATATTTCACTTCAATTAATTTAATTATCTCAGGTCAGACTATCTTTATAACGTTTTTATTCCAACTGGCTCTATTTCGAACTGAATTGCTGCAAAAATAATTTATCTACGAAGGACTTGTATTATGGAATTCATTATCAAAAGCTTCACATGAAAAACAGATGCAGTCACCTTTGACAGATATAGTGACATATAATAGTTAATCCTTTCAGTTCTTTTACATGTGTGCTGACCATCTTCCACTTACAAGTTACAATTACGTTACAACACTACACTTATTGATTCATGTATTTTTCTAGCTGTTGTTCAAATAATGCATTATATATAGATGAGGGCCCCACGGTTAACATAATTAACAACTTGAATTGGATACCTTACAGAATTACTTATAATAATCATAATTGTAATGCACGAACTAACAATATTTGATATGTTTAGTAGGAGACAATTTTACAGCCACGCAGTGTGTTCAAACAAGTTTAAATATGTTTGCTTCCTACTAAAAAGGCTTTGTGGAGCATCAATATAATCTGAAATATATATATATATATATATATATATATATATATATATATATATATATATATATATATATATATATATGACATGTCTAAAAGACGCAGAACATCCCCCTTCCCGACTTTAGGGCTGCGCCATTGTTGTTTGATAGTAAATCCTATGATATTATTTGTGATGAAAAAGTATCATTTATGTATGTTATGTTTGTTAACATGTCTGTTAAGTCTTGTTATTGTACTGTTTATCTTGTATAATGTTAATATGTATGTATTTGTATTTGTTTGTAATTGTATGAATAAATGAAAAATGAAAAAAATGGGATCATTCAATCAGAGTGAAATGATAAGGATTCTGTAACACCTCAATGACGGGACGTATTATGGTAGACCCACCGTCCGTCCGTTTGTCCGTCCATCAACTTTTACCGGGGCTCCGATGGATTTTCCCCAATTTCACTTTAACTTATATCCAACAGATTATCTCGCTAGAGTTCGATTATAGGCAACATTCAGGCATATTGAATAAGGTCAGGGGTCACAAAGCTCCTCTGTGGTTTCGTCCCGAAAACTTATGAAGAATATGAAGGATTTTGATAAAACTCATTGGAAATGTTAATCACTAAAATATCTCGCCTACGTTCGATTTCCAGCAATATCCATGCATATTAAATGAGGTCAGAGGTCACCCCGCTTTTGAGGCACCTTGGTAACTCACCAAAATTCCTATGGATTTTCATGAAACTCATTATACATATTAACCTATAGAGTTTCTCACCTGAATTACCTTCTCATCAAAATTCACGAATATTTAATGAGATCAGAGGTCACTAGATACACGACGAGCGTATCAGCACGATTGCGGTGCTTTTGTTATAGTTTGCAATGGTTTTGTGTGGCAAGACATTCCGTATTAAAAGGTTTCCATGACATAATTTAATTTATTTCCTGATTAACTCTTGAACATATTTAAAAAAGCTTCATGTTCACACTCACCATTTGTCGTGAAAAGTAAAAAATTCCATTTTTTCCTCCTCAATTTTAGGAAATCTTTATATTACATTTACATTATAAATAGAGCGATGATTTTGCTCTGTGAATCTCTGTGGTTTAATCTGGTCCTCTCTAAATTCGCCAATGAAGATTCCTTAATCTAACCTTAAACTGACAGTTATCTAAATATATTACTGTATATCCGATTTAACAGTCAAATCCCCAGTCTAAATTAACGGTTTCTAATCTAAGATTTAAGTCTTTATGAATACTGTTAAATGGATGTCCACAACAAATTAATCGAATTAGCAAGTCCGCGACGCTTTTCATTCTTAATTCTTTCCACACCAAGAGATAATTGATATATAATTTTAGGGTAGAATGAATATATGATTCATGACTAAAGAAGATTGTTGACCAGTCCATCAACTATATGATTGTACACCCTATTTCTGTTCATGATACAGTCACACGTATACGTGTTCCCAATGCTTTAACTTGTAATCGATATTTAATTTCCACCACTCATAGTCTAAGGGAATTCTCACGCACTTTGGTAAATTAAGCATCCAGTATGGTCTACAAATCAGTTTGTAGACACTGGCTAATCTTTAAAAGTGATATAGTGCCTCCACTTTTGCCTCCGAGTCCGCCATCCCCGTGCGCCTGTGTGTTTATGTGTCTGTTTGTTCACAACATAACTCACGCAATCCTGAACGGAGTCTCGTGAAATTTTCAGGGACTTTCGGGAATGAGATAAGAAAGAAGCGATTAGATTTTGGTGTTGATCCAGCACATGACTCGGATTCAGGAGTGTAATAAAGGAATTTTTCACAAAGATAAGTCTCTTGTACACGAATGAACGTGATTAAGGGGCGCATTAGTGAATGTCCACAAGGCTTGTATTTCTTGGAATGCAGCTTTCTAGTTTAATGCTGAGAATACAGTCTTAAGATGAAAACTGCAGTTAAAAAACAACAATAAAAACTACTGTCAAAGTCAGTCCCTTCAGTCATCCGTATGATATCGGAAGGCACAAATGTGTAGTTTTGCCGTCGCCGTATATAGAGATCATAATAAATGAAGCATTGTAATTCTACATAGGTTCAGGTAAATTTTACATTTCTAACCTGTCACAAAATTCTTTCACAACTAAATTTCCTGTTAATTCTGTCCTACCTTTTTTTCTACAAAGTTAATGCGGTATCTTATTAATAACGGACAGCTTGGCTTACCAAATTGCTCAGATATAATGAATTGGGATGCCAACTAGGTCTACATTAGCTAGTTTAAATTTGCATATGATTATTTGGATAACATTTGATCTAAAGATAACATATTTGTGTATAAAAGCTTATTTTCGAGTATAAGTCCCTGCCTGACCTTATTCAACATTGATCCATGTATAGATTCTCCAGTTGATTGATTGAATCCATTTTTTTCTATTTTACATCTGTTTTGTATTATATTATTTTTGTCTACACGAATGTGGTCATGTCGCCATGGTGATTGTTCTAGAAGATCAAAATCTATAGTGTTAGTGGGATCACTTTCATTGCTGTCGTAGGTTAGAAAGTTTGAACATTTGTAAACAAAACAAATGTAATTTTTACATTAGTCATATATTGTGGAATAGGCCACAACAGGAACACCGTCTCTCACAATACATTATTCTTTCGGTGCTTTTGTAAAGAGTATAAAATAGACTGCATTCCTAGTCCAGGAGTGCAACGGAAATAAATTCACTATTGCGCATATCAATCAATCACGCAAGACATACGATTAACAGCTGAACCAGTAGTTCCTCTCTGGTATGTCAAAGAGAACAACCTTGACTCTGTGATCACAACTAGCAAAATGACAAAACTCAGAGTGCTTATATGTTAAATAACGCTAAATCTATTTTCCCCATAACCTATTTTTTTAATCCAGAGGAGAAACAAGAATTTGTTTTTATCCTTAAAATCAATCTTTCTTTCTACTTCAAAGTTTTTCTAAGTGTCATGGTTCATGGACCACTTGTTGTTAAAATTTATTAACCCTATTATCTGTTACTCCAGGTTGTTATTTAAGAACGTGGTATTTAAAAAAACAAGTATTGAATCCATGGGTCTATACGTAATGACGAATAATTTATCTGTTATGATGCCTTCTTTGTGTTTTTACCTAAGCTTTGCTGGCAAACAAGTTCTGTCAACCAACTTAATAAAACATGCCTCTCTTCAACAATTAATCTTAAGTAAGTTGGAACATTATGCCAAAACCTGGGGCATTTACGCTAACTAAATCAAAATGATGAAAAACTAAATTAACCAAACATATGTATAGGCACATCTTCCGTCTATATATTTATAGGACACTGAGCTAACATTCCATGCATGCAACCGAGCGCTCACTTCCCCGTGGGAGAGGTCTCCTTTTGGTGTCTGCCTTCTGAAATGTTAAAGCTTTATTAATAAGCAGAGGGACACGAGAGCAGCTGGGAGCTATGTCTCCAACTAATAAGGTTACATTCTTGTTCAAGCCCCGAGCAGTTGGCCTTACAGAGTTAACAGATAGCTGCCTCATCCTTTAAGCTGGACACACGACCTCCATCTAAAAGTAATGACTAGCATGTGTCCATGAGCCCGAGGAAAGAAACATGGGAGTCAAGGGAAAAACGTTTCTGGAGGAGTCGCTAATGGTATAATATTAGGATTTCACTAGCGCATGCCAGAGGGGTCTACACTGAAGCTTTTAGGGTTCGATCCATAATTACAGAGAAGGAAAGACCCCATCATTTTTCAGTCTGTACAACAATAGCCAAACGGATATGTGACAGAAAGAATAATATGGTCCAGATTAGGAATTATTATACCCTTGGGGTGTTATGTTGCTTACAGGTTCCTGAGTCTGACTGCTAGGCTGACAGTTCTCGGTTTAATCTCCATCCGAGCTTCAAAATAAACTGCAGAAATCTTTCAACAGAACACCACAGATTTACCCAAATTACTTCATTACAGAGTGTGAAGGTTATATTATTCCCAGGTCCATGAATAGAAGAAATAGAATAGAAGCGGGGAAAACGTTTGACCTGTGTTTCATAGGTTATGTTTTCAATTCCTCATTGGGGCCCTATTTTTATTTTCAGTCGTTACAATGGTGTAAGGTTGGTGTTGTGACATAATTCCCTATCTAGTACAGTTGTATGACAAAAAACGTTCCTAATGGACTTGTCATTGTATTATTCGTGAAGTGGGTAGAACATCTGACTTGTGTGGCACAGGTTACGAGTTCCCCTATTTCTATTTTCACCTATTACAAAAACACTCGGGTACAAGAACAAGGATATTTCAAGGATCCTGATCAAATTTTGATATCTGGTACGTACGCGCAGGAAATATAAGTATCCAAGCCGAGAGAAAGTGTGTTAGGTCTACGTTTCACAAGCACGATATCCGCATCACAGATCAGGTCTACTCGCCAGAACAAAGGCATTGCTTTACAAATGATTTTAACAAAAACCTTCATATATCCCCGGGCCCCATAAAATTTAGCACAATCCGTGAATATCTTGTGGAAAAAAGTTACTAACCAACCAACGGAGGTATGATCATACAATTACGCTGAAACTCTACAGCAAGGGAATTTTCCGGCCCGACGTACCTCCCTTCTCCGTCTGAGCATCACGTTTGTTTGATAAAGATGACAGACCTGCTTTGTTCAGATCAAATTATTAAAATTTGGACGCAGATACTTTCACAGAGGTGTATCTTTAACTACTTCCAGCAAACCAAAGCAAGCAGCTTAACTGAACCTAGTCTTTAAGATAATACTTTTAATTATCACATTCAGAGCAAAATATTCAACGTACCTCCGCACACGTCTTCCCGTGGACCTCCGCCTGAAACCCCACAAAAACAAGTTGGCTTAATTGCAACTCTCGCTCTTATGTGGGGGAGTGGCCTGATCAACAAAATGTAAAATGCCATTCGCCATTTTCGCAAGCATCAAAAGAAGTATCAAAAGCCAAAGTAGAATGTAGTTTTTGCACAGAAAACGATGAGACTCGTCAGTACAGGAAGCTATTTTCTGTACCTAGGACTCGCTGAGATTAAAGATCTTTAGCTGTTCCATGTTTTGCTTGGTATAGTCTGTTACACCAAGGAGTGCCCATTGAAATTTGGCAATATTTATATGAAACTGAAAGATAAATTCCTAAAAGTAAGCTGCAAATAAGAAATTATATTTAGGCCTTATTTTCTACAATGAATCCAAAACCATACTTTGCTTACCGTTTTAGGAATACAAGAAATTCATTGATTGAGAAAACAGTCTATTTAGTACTACATCTCAACTCAACTGATGAAGGTCATGGTCACTGGTCACATGCACAAAGAATTACAAAAGGAGTTGCTGATTGGTTGATCAGTGTCATAAATATTCTAAAATAATGTAACTTTCAAAGTGAGGCTAGTAACCAATGGCAGACGCCATATCACTTATCTATAAGATCTCGAAGAACCAGAAGGTAGTAAAGTATAAATATTGTTTTTTTATCATATTAGGCCTTTTGTCCTTCTTACATTTCAGTGTCAAAATGTATGATTATATATAATTTTGATCGTATAACTGCCAAATTCCAATGGGCACAAACTGGTGGAACAGACTTTAGCATGAGGTTTCAGATATCTCTTTTAACGCGGATGACAGGTAATCAGACAATTACTTACAATTATCCGCCCCCTCGGCATTTACACTCAGACAATTAACATGTGGGAAATTCTCCCTGCACCAAAAACCGTAAGCAATTACCTGAACAGAAAACCCAAGGTTGAGGTTATTGTCAATATAGCTTGTCACAGTCTCCGTATATATATATCACATTAAATCTCACGTTTTACGTGAATAGATAATTAAAATTTAACCATCACCAATTAATCTTCGTTATTTAACTAAAATATGTTGAAAACGTTACATTGACTTTTAACATAATTTGACACCAATGCTTCTTGACCACCCATCCACAAAAGTTCAATGAAACTCGCAAAGAATGTTTCGAAATTTTGTCTTTTGCAAAACGGTTAAAGGCGTATAGGTATCTGTTGATTTGTCAAGCTCTATAACTGACTGATGATGAAAATTTAACGAATGGTCAAGCTATACCTTTTACGGAGGAGTGGGTGAGGGTTGTTCTAAGCATGCAACCCAGCCCAGCTACTCCGAAAAGGCATAGCTCCCGGAGAACAAGCAACGCCAATCACCAGCTGTCAGAACAAAATTAATTAACCCATGATTCACGCTTTGCTTGGTGAACTAGGTGTCGGAAATTTCCCTGTTACTTCCAACCGCCATTCCCTGGGCCCCAAAGCTGAGTGTCATTTTGGACGAGCCCCCATATGTTACGAGAACATTTTGCTTAGAGGAAATATTGGGCCGATCCCGGATTCAGACACATGTCTGTGGCGTACATGTCCGGCGTTCCAATGGTTTAGTTGTCACTAACGAGACAGTTGGGTCCGCTTTTATGTGCACCCCGTAACACACCCACTCTTAAAACGAGATAGATTAATTAACCCAAGAGTCACACTGGATGAACTGGATTGTGGTATTTACCCTATCACTTCAAACCAACATTCCGCGGGTCCCAAAGTTAGGCGTCATTTTGGACGAGCCCCCATTTTTTACGTACACATTTTTCTGGGGGGGGGGGGGGGGGGGGGGGTTATGCCGATTCCGGATCCTAACCCATCTAGGTCGCTCATAAGTCCGGCGTTTAACCGATTCACTTGAAAAGCAAGCTTCACTAGCGAGACAGTTGGGTCCGCTTTTACAAGCACCCGTAACAAACCGGATCAAGATTTGCGTTTTAATTTCACCGATTGTTGCTTATATTATAGTTGTTTTCGTTCATATATAACCCACCCGTCTATAAAATTCAACATAACACACGGCCGTTCATAAACCATGGCCACGTTCGGTGTCGGACGTAATAAGAGAGTCCGGCTTGGTATTATTCTGTCCCTAACACTAGATAGTATCAGGGGACTTTTTACAAGCAACCCTCACCCCTATATGACAACTGCCATTTCTTGTCTTTTTGCCTTTTAAAATTCATTAGATAAATATAAAAGAAAATTTAAATTATTACCCGTTACAAAAAAGTGTACCAAGAAATACTTTAGAATTGTCGCGAAAAGAAAAATAAATATTTATGAGTTTCTCCAGAATCTGATGTATTAATAAAAAGGGAACTATTTCTTCAGCAGAAAATAAAGTTTCTCATGCTGTTTACAAGAAATCATGGCCTGTCCAATAGAAACGTAACAAAATTGACTTCTGGGATTTTTTCTTCAATTGGGTTTTACTCGAAGTTTAAGCAAGTAGTAGCGACATGTGCTATAAACTTTTGATAGTGACCCCAATTCAGTCGCAAAATGAACACGAGCCCCCTTATAAAAAGAGGCGTCAATTGAAACCGATTTACAGCAAATAAAACCTGGCATTTTTAACAGTTTTCCTGCTCCTGAACTCAATTCTGTCATTAAAAAAACCTGATCAAAATGTAAGTAAAAGAGACGGCTTGTCCCAAAATATGTCACAAATTGTGGTCACCATTATATAGCATTACTTTGGTCTCGCATTTTCAACCGTTTTTTAGCATAGATTAAGACTTGCACGAATCCAAACAGAGCACCGTTTCACTGGAAATAACTGACTGTTGTTTTCTTTAGATAAAATGCGTATTTCTTTGCGGGACCACCCGCTCTCAGTCGACTGTGGTCCGCGTGACAGACTGCCCTAAAAACAGATAGACTTCAACGAAGGGATGCGTTTTTTCCTTCCATAGCGACTACAATTATGTATTGAAGTAATAATGAAATAAGGCATGCCAATTATAACTTGTAGAGAGGAACAAGAAAATATTATACAGATATAGTGTACGTAAAAACACAGGACAAGGATTCAAAGATGAAATAATCTATATTATTATATATGACGATGGTCCCGCAACTCCTCTGCAGTCAAGTCTCAGAAATGTCCATTTTGGTCTAGAATAGTCAGGAACGAAGCCAAGTGTGTCCTAAGGGAGTCGTTTATTTTCACATAAACCCTGAGGTGACCACGCCCAATTAAGTTAAACATTTACAACAAAAATATATAATACATAAATAAGAAGACCGTTTGTTCCTTTGTGAACTCAAATTATGCTACTTATTGGAGCACATCTGAGATAAATGGAATTTTTATACATAATAACTTTAAACTTGAAAATATTGAATTCACAAAAATAGTGATCACGGTCAGTAGTTTAAAAAAACATGGTATACAATGATCTTGAGAGCAAATCAACAAATTTATTTTGAATAACCCATGTGTGTATTCATAAACATTTAACAAATACATTTTGTTTTTACTTATGTGATGGCATTAGATGGATTTCTTATGCACATGCAGTATAAAAAAACCCTTAATATTTAAACAACTGTTATTCAGGTAAACACCAATATTCACCTGGGGCAGGGTGTTCAGTTTCCCCCTACCACCATTTTAGAAATCAGAAACAGAGACGGATAGATGTTGCCGGACTCAGTAATTTTGTCCTCCCTCTCTCTCTCTCTATCTCTCTCTCTCTCTGTTAAAATAACATCACGAAAATTACTTTTACCCAAATATATGAACAAGTAGAGAGTCTTTTGTTCTTCACGATTGAAAATCGACTAGAACCTGATCAGGACCACTAGTCACTGTAATATAATAATTTCAGCACAAACGTCTCTTTATTTGTTAGAAATTAGTCTAGAATGTACACGAGCGGTACTCAACATGCCGTCAGAGATACGTGCATAATATTAAACATAATATATGTTTATATTCTATTCTAATGCAAGTGTGTTGCTTGCTTCCAGTCAATCTTAAAGAATTTTTTCCTGTCAGTAAGAATATCGGTTTAACCAAAATTGCTTCTGTTCTGGAGGTCTAAGGTCCCGCACGTTCCATCGTATTTACCTTCACCTTACCTTCATATATATGTGTGTAATTCAGGGAAATAAGCTACCTGACCACTTACAAGGATGCCTTTGTGTGAATGTCAATGCATTTATGCGTTTGTCAGTGCGGTTTCAGGTGTTTAGCCTCTTCAAAACGGCACCCAGCACACCGAGATTACACCTCATGCCCCATCAGAAGATATAATTATAATTGCTGCTGCTCGCATACAGATGTAATTATCTAACACAACCATAAGAAAACACCAGTCGTGCATGCTGAATAACATTAACAGAAGACACGAGAATGGGGCATATATCACACTCTCGTACAGGATTTACAATTTGATCGATGGAAATTTAAAGTCTCTCTGGGAATATAACTATATAAACTGTCTAATGCCAAGAATCTACACATGGAAAGTGACCTGAGGTAATTAATATAAATTCGCACGGTAAGCTTCTGCATCAACTTGGCCGTTTCCGCACTAACCGCTACACAATCCAGCTACCCACTCCGAATTGCGCCCCGCACCCCACAAATTGACACTGTCATTCTTATTTCTTTGCCCTTTAAGACCTTATATTTCATTTCTGTAACAAAATTAGATATAGCCAGAATATGATCCAATGTGTCTTAATTTTGAAGCAATAATTTGAAGCAATATAATTTTGATAATTTATAAAAAACTTGATATATTTGTGCGTATTGTTAAAAAATGAGTTAAAGATAGGTACTCTCACCAAGAATTACCATGAATCCTATATCTACCACTATGTTTTATACTTTACTGGCGCCGACTATTATATATTAACAGTAAAATGGTAAATTGGTCTTATACCAAGAAAGTAAGCGTGAGAGGAATGAGGTTTAGACAAACATTTGAAACAGACCGTTTAAGCACAGTAACACGTGCGGGGATTAGTTTTATCAGTTCTGCAGCAATCAAATATTTTCAAAATCAAGTAACTTTCGCCAATTTAACGTCTTAGATGTTAGTAATAAAAGTCTCTATTTTTGACATCATGGAAGCCGTGCGTGTACATTTGTAGCGTGAAAAAGCATACCCTTTGTTTGCCGTAGATTTGTTAATATTCCAACGGGTAATGGTCAGGAATGAAGTCGATGCAAATCTTGGATGTGAGTAGAGAAGTCAAAGAATGACAAGGTCAAGTAAAATTAGCAGGTATATACAGACCAGTGCACTTATGGTCATCGCCATAGGACAAATTTCTTGTATCTGAGAGAGGACTTTTTAAAAGTGAAATTATTAAGTGGAATTATGTTACCTTCGAGGACGAAGTTTTGCCAACACAGCATGGTTTATAGACATCTATAGTACACCTTTTACACTGAGAGAACACAGAGATAATTATACTTCAAAGAATTAACAGACAGTGTGGAGTTGAAAAGTGAAGGATTTGTTGTGTCGATGTATTACGGTAAAACCAATGAACTGACTAGGGTGAACAGACATGCAGTAACTGTTGTTTACTGCCGTTGATCGAATTTTGTTTATACAAATATCGGATAGAGGCTAGAAAAACGGAAGTTGGCAGCTTTGAGAGAACCTTCTAAGAGGCCTGGTGTACCCAGTGATTACTATTGTCCGTTATCCATGGCCTCACCATATCCATTTTAACTAGATGTGTCGGAACGACACGAATGCCCCCGCCTGGGGCAAATTAGAAACATTTGTTAAATTTTGTAAATTTTTTTTAAGTTCAGCAGGTGTTGTATGGTCAAAAGGGCATAATGCAAACTCGATCTGTAACGGGTCATTATCAAGCAACACACCGAAAATCAGGCCAGTATTTGCAGGCATTTTTCATAAAAATTTCTGTCTTTCATGAAATTTTCTATGTTCAGGATCTGTCATATGGTCAAAAATAGGTTAACTGGGACGAAACGCGAATTCGATCTGTAAGTTCATTATGCGCCCACAGACCAAACATAAGGCCAGTATCTGTAAGCATTGCATTGCAAAACTAGAATATTAGCAAAAGCTGATAATCAGTTATAAATTTAAATTGGAGAGGTATGTACCATGTTTTATAACAATCCACCAAATGCTTCCTAAGAAATAAGCTCCTAAGTTTTTTTCTATACTAAGCTCTGTGACCTTGAAAAGTAGGTTAAGACCACCCATCTTTGAACTTGACCAAGATTTTGTAAATATGATGCAAAAGCACTGAAGTAATGAAGTTCCTGTATTGAATACCTTTGGAGATATCCTGCACAAAAGGCCAAAATTGAAAAATCTGATAAAATTTCATTAAAAAATCAGAAATTGCAGATGGCGCCACCAAAATTGTGCAACACGTACAGACCATCAGTCCCAATGATCATAGTAAGTTTTGTGAAAATCGACACAATGGTTCCTGAGATATAAGCTTCTGAGTGTTTTTCTATAATCAGCTCTAAAATGTAGAAAAATGGGGCAAGGTCACCCATCTTCAAACTTGACCGAGATTTTATCGATATACATCTTCAATGAAGAAATAAAATTTCAACGGTGAATCCTTTCAGAGATATGCCGCTCACAAGGTAAAAGTTAACAGACGCAGAACGGACGGACGGACACCGGACAGACAGATGGACAGACGGATAGACGGACAGCTTGGGTGACAACAATAGCCCATCAGCCTATGAGCTGAGGGCTAAAAACGGCTGTACATGTACATTTGTCATGAAAATTTATATTTTTCACGAAATTTTCTATGTTTAGGAGCCGTAAAACAATCAAAAGTAGGTCAACCGGGACGAAACGCGAACTCGATCTGTAACTGGTCATTATCTGCCCACACATAAAAAATCAGGGCGGCATCTGCAGGCATTGCGGAAAAAAAGTACGTACATATGCATTTGTTATGAAAATTTCTATTTTTCATGAAACTTTCTATGTTCAGGAGCAGTGAAATGGTCAAAATAGGTCAACTGGGACAAAACGTAAACTCGATCTGTAACTGGTCATTATCTGCCCACACACCAAAAATCAGGCCTATATCTGCAGGCATTGCGAAAATAAGTCTGTATATGTGTATTTGTTATGAAAATTTATATTTTTCGTGAAATTTTCTATGTTTAGGAGCCGTAAAACTGTCAAAAGTAGGTCAACTGGGACGAAACGCAAACTCGATCTGTAACTGGTCAATATCTGCCCACACACCAAAAATCAAGCCAATATCTGCAGGCATTGCAAAAAAAAGTCCGTACATGAGTATTTGTCATGAAAATTTGAATTTTACACGAAATTTTCTATGTTTAGGAGCCGTAAAACGGTCAAAAGTAGGGGAACTGGGACGAAACGCGAACTCGATCCGTAACTAGTCAATATCTGCATACACACAAAAAATCAGGCCAATATCTGCAGGCATTGCTAAAAAAAAGTCCGTACATGTGTATTTGTCATGAAAATTTCTATTTTTTATGAAATTTTCTAAGTTTAGGAGCCGTTAAACGGTCAAAAGTAGGTCAACCGGGACGAAACGCGAACTCCATCTGTAACTGGTCAATATCTGCATACACACCAAAAATCAGGCCAATATCTGCAGGCATTGCGAAAAAAAGTCCGTACATGTGTATTTGTCATGAAAATTTCTATTTTCATGAAATTTTCTAAGTTAAGGAGCCGTAAAACGGTCAAAAGAAGGTCAACCGGGACGAAACGCGAACTCCATCTGTAACTGGTCAATATCTGCATACACACCAAAAATCAGGCAAATATCTGCAGGCATTGCGAAAAGAAGTCCGTACATGTGTATTTGTCATGAAAATTTCCACTTTTCATGAAATTTTCTAAGTTAAGGAGCCGTAAAACGGTCAAAAGTAAGTCAACCGGGACAAAACGCGAACTCGATCTGTAACTGGTCATTATCTGCCCACACACCAAAAATCAGGCCAATATCTGCAGGCATTGCGAAAAGAAGTCCGTACATGTGTATTTGTCATGAAAATTTCAATTTTTCATGAAATTTTCTATGTTTAGGAGCCGTAAAACGGTCAAAATTAGGTCAACCGGGACGAAACGCGAACTCGATCTGTAACTGGTCATTATCTGCCCACACACCAAAAATCAGGCCAATATCTGCAGGCATTGCGAAAAAAAGTCCGTACAACTGTTTGATTTCGGAAGGACGGAAGGACGGAATGACGGACATGGGTAAAACTATATGCCCCTGCCACTTTGTGGCCGGGGCATAATAAAAGAAGTATGCACAATATGGCGGCAACCATAGAAAATTGTCCTTTTTTTTCTTTTTTTCCTCTCACATGGCTTTCAGTATCTCTGAGATTCTGTAAGAATAAAATGAAAATACCTTTCATTTTGAATACTACAGGAAATGTCGTAATAACAAATCAAACAGTGGAAAATACATCAAATTTCAAATTGCAATGTGAGAAGTGCTTATCCTTCATAATCTAACAGATTTGCTTCATTGAACGAATTGTTATTGTTGAGTTGGGAAATCTAAAGAGCAAACCTTGTCAGTATTCCTGTTTGAGGCGTCTAGGTGGGCACATGGTAATTCTGGACAGGGCATGCAGCGGCCATCGCACTAATAAAGCTAACGGTTTAAACTAACTTGTTAAACAGAAGTAAAGCGTGGAACTCTGTCTTCAGAAATGAGTACTCAATAAAAGTCTTAATTCCGAAAGAACGTGGAAGATGTCTACAGTGAATGTTTTCAACCTTCTATGTATCTGAAACACACAGAAACAAAGTCTTTGATTTATATTAGATTTATTTGATTATGGTCGTTAAGCCTGAGTTCTTGCCATCTGAATTTTAAACAGAATACCCTGTCGGACTTTGAAAAGAATCCAAATTACATTTGCCTCCTGATGAGACTTTGCGTAATTCACTAGTGGTTCAACCACATGTCATGTTGTTCTAACACAGAATGTCTGCATACAGGCAGTGATGTAGTCCAGGGTACTCGAGTCAATTTCCGAATACTTCAGGTTCGAGTCCAAGACAACTCTCTTCATGTTCGATTCATCTTTAACCCGAGTCCAATAAATATATCATTTATAAAAGAAATTTAATGGAAATGAGAGATTATCATAAGTATTTTTATGATAGTTTACACATTTGTTTACCTGAATATTAAATTACAATGCAGACTTAGAGCCTGGTATACAGTCTCGTTTTTAATATTCTGTTAATAATAATTTGCACATGCATATACATGTCTATAGACAGAGCTTTTCTTCTACTGAACTAGTGTTGGACTTGGACGATTTCTCGACACTTTATCGCCGAGTCGGAGTACAAGTCCGAGTCCAAGAGCCTCAAGTCCACTTCCGAGTTCCTGAACAACTGGACTCGAGTCCGGATGCGAGTCCTAGTCCGGACTTGAGCTCTCCATCACTGATTTCACACACGTCTCCTTGTTACATAGATGCAAGGGATTACCCAAACTCTCTTTTCTCTTTGTTACATAGATGCCTTGAATTACCCGAACAGTCTTTGGCCAAAGATAACCCCAGCTCCCTACACTGTTTAGCTTTTGACAGGCGCGACCCTAAAAGAAAGTCTGTCGCATGAACACCCTAGCATTCCTGCCTATTCGCGAAAAAATTGAATTGCCTTCTATAGACTGCCTTTTATTTTATTATAGAAAGCAACATATTCAATAAAGAAGATTTTATCAAGCCTTTATATTTTCTTACTCTTGTGAACGTGGCACATTAATCCATAAAGCAAAATTAGATATTATCTTTCAGGCAGATGGAGACACGTAAGAAAACTAGTCTGCTTGATCTAAGGCAGCGGCAACGTAAAAGCAAATATATCCTGTCAATGCTTATCATAGTAAATAATGGTAATATGCTGCTAGTCAAAAGAGGAGATCGTTATTTCGTTTGTCGTCAGTCCTCTTCAAAAAAGACGCTAAAATGTATTTTATGTACTTATATATCTGATCTGACAAAGTTCAAAGATGACAAAATTATTTATTCTGTCACAAATAGTCTTTAAAACTGTTAGAAGACATCATTTTGTCTATATATTTTTTATAGTTTATAATGTGTTCGTGATCATTTTGCTTATATTATTTTAACCGTTAATTGATTTTTCGTAATTTATTTTTATCACTTGTAACCTGTTTTTAGCTCAGCTGACTGAAAGTCATCTAAGCTAAAGCGATCACTCTTTGCCCGTCATCTGTCAATCCGTCCGTATGTCCGTCTGTCCGTCCGTCCCGCCGTCCATTGACAGGGCAAAAATCATAACCGCTGAGCCTAGAAACTTCTAACTGAAAATCCAAGAAGGTCCATAAAAATATCTTTGGAAACCTGAAATTAGGTCACTCTGACCTAAATCCTCCGACCTATGGGGCTCGAAAATACTCCCCAGAATAATAAAAAAATTGATACAAAAGCTCCAGTATCTGAATTAATAACGTATTGATTGCCATGATTTTTTCAATGCATACAGTATTGATCATGGAGTGTCTCATCATTTCTGGAAGACTGATGGCGCCACCTGTACTTTTCTTCTAATTTTTACCCTTTTTCTCTATCTATTTTTTAGACCTTAAATTGAAGCAGTACATCCGTCATCAGGGCACTACTTGTAAGTGTAAGACCTAAAAACATCAAACTGTACATCCAGGGAAGTCCTAGGCAAATCTATTTGGATACCTGGAATGAGGTCATGGAGACATATTTTTGTGAACTATGGGCCGAAAACTTGATTTTAAGCACCCAGAGAGTCAGACGGGGCACACATTGTATCAATTTGGCCTCGAATCTTCTAACATGATATTCAGGCAGGTATTCGGTAAATCTGCATGGAAACCTGAAGAAAGGTCATGGTGACCTATATTCTGTGAACTTTGGGCCTAAACATGATTTTTACCACCCTAAAATTCATATGGACACAAACTGTATCTGATAGCCCTAGAATGTTTCAATGTAATATACAGGGAAATCTTGGGTAATCTCCATGGAAACCTGAAATTAGGTCATGGCGACCTATATTTTGCATGACCGGCAAAAACATCTTTGGCAGTCTCCATGGAAACCTCAAATTAGGTCATGGTGACCTATATTACTTGCCAAAAACATTTTAGCACCCAGAAAGTCAGACAGGGTAGAAGGACCTAAAATATCCTATTTTTTATATTTTTTTGGTGCAGGTAACCGCCTCCATTTTAAATGCTAAAATTTGGCATTCAGATGATAAAATTCATTTTTGCGAATCCCTTCCTAATCAGCTGAGCGTCATGACCCATGGGTCACTTTTTTTAATATATGTTCCTTTGATATTTATTGAGATTTTAACAAGAGTCCTTATGTTTGTTATCATTTATGGTTCAAATGACAGAGAATTTATGTGAAGTCCTCACTGGTAGTGAAACCTTTTTAACAGTGATCGGTGAAACTTCCGTAGTAACGTTACTATTCTTTGAAACCTTTTGTTTTCTTCAAGCGGCCCACTTCATTTACTGAAACCCGCTATGTAAAGCAGGATGAAAGTTATTCGTCTGTTGACAGACCGGACGAGTCATATGTTAACACCTACCAGGATCCTCAGCTTCAACTGTGCCCTAGATTTTCTTTTACTAGCTGCAAAGATGCTTGTCTTTAGAGTAAACAGAGGTGTAAATTAGAAATGCCCAGAGACAGCCCTTCCCCCTTTGATCAACACAGCCGTATTTATTCACTACGGAACCTTTCGCACGAAATCTGGACTGGGCTGCTCACAGTGTGGGCAAAAATAGCTTTTTTTTGGGTAAAACGGTTCTAACAAGTTCATTTGCCCTTTACAAGACTGAATCTGCGACCTCTGAATGAAAGAATTTAACGAATTCATGAACTTTTTGTATCACAAGTAACATAATAATACCTTTTATAATTCCATCAGGCATTTGATAGGTTATTGGTCTCCTGTAGAACTTATGTAAATGAAGACCATATGTAGACGTAGTGTACAGTATGCAGAAAGATACAGCGAAAGGCTGTCGTAATAATTGCTACTTTAAAACTATCATATACTGCTTAATTATCATTGAAATCACTTGGTAAATGTCGTTGCTGTCTCACCTGTCATTTATTAGTTCCTAAATCATCCACCTGATGTATGTAACCCACAGACAGCAGAGAGCAGACAAGTCAACAAAAGTAACTCTAACAATTATTACAGCCAATACAACCTGAAATTTAACTTTTCTACAAAACTGCGTTGATATCCCTTTAAATCTATAATTCACAAAGCGTCATTGGTAAATCTTTAAATATTTTTATCGGGGAAAATAATCCGTTTAATTTCTCCAAAATGTTAAGATTATAAATGATCAAATAATTATGAAAGGTACAATGATATGGAAGAAACACCGAAATGAAATACTGGAGGACGGGAAACTATACCATTTAAGTAAAGACAGAGTTTCGGCTAGATAGCGATGAGTTTGGTATTTACTTGTGTAATAAGTAACTGGAACATGTTTTGTTTTCACTTTTTAAGTATATTGTAAGCCGTAGAATTGATAACCTGTCAACACAGAGACGTTTATATGATATATGGTACAAATTTGACTGTAAAATTGACGTCTTAGTGTCCTGCCATTGACGTACCATGAACATCTGGCAGATATAGATGACAACCTGACACATTTAGAAGAAGGACTGTTTCAGGGCGGGATTGTCACTTAACCATTGATCAAGCAGGCGTTTGTAATACACATCGGCTGCCACAGGCCCAACGTCTCGATAAAGCCAAAGGTTTCATCCCAAACCTTCAATCTTCCACATATAGCTCCATACCAATAGGGGAAGAACCTATCGATTTTGAGGTCACGGGGTCCAAATCACATGACCCACTCTTTTAAAAGCTTGTGGATGCATTTGAAGCCACAATTTTTCCAAACTCTCAATCTTTCAGTTTCACATACATATAATTACTCATTGAGGAAGAAACTTTTGATTTTTATGCCACGAGTTAAAAAAACACCATTGCATATCGAAAATGCACACGTCTCCAGCGTTGGTCTTGGGAGTATCTTGTTTATTTGCGAACATAGAAATTGTTAAAAAAAATCAACATATTTAAATGTTTATCATAGTGTACCCAAACGATTTTTTCTACAGATGGCACTCAAGCTTTATCTCCGACATTAAGAAAATGCAAAATGAACATTAAAGAATTGTTCCTATGGTCATATACCCAGCTTGGACCATCTATGACTGGACATTTTATTTAACAAGGCACTGTCCGATCAAATGGTTGGCCTACATTGCATGTTATAATAGTTTAAAGGTCGAGATGAGATAACTATTCTTAAAGTACTAGGGTACTTATACCATCGCAAACCTACCGAAATACCTTCTATTACAGATAAATTATAGGTCACCTATGGAAATTATACAGCGTCCAAATGGACTTTTATTGTTCAATCAACGTTAAATGGGTGGGGTCGATCTGCAAGTTTAATTAGTCCTGGTGTGACCAACTTTGATCAAGCACAGAGTATCGTCTCATTCGATTTGTAACGCTATATGGCTCTTTTACAATGTCTCCTTTGAGAGCGATCAACAGGTCGCCTTAAGGATTCGTGTGTACACGAAAGACGATCTTAAAACGTAACAGGATCCGGGAGAGAAGGAGAGTAAGGTGTGTCGTATACGCCGCAGCCAAATGAATTCATTTAAATGACTATTGACATGCCAGAGATGTTAAATATACACGGAGCATCAGGATTTCTCCCAAAAATATGATGGCATCTTCTGATTTTTTCATTCCAAATCTGTTTGCTTACTCATGTTAACGACTAGAATTAACCTTACACTGGGCGCGATCAGTGAATAACACATAACACATAGCGCGCTCCCAAACGGGTTCTCTTCTGTGTTTCTCCTTTATCTTTCATCTCCTTGTTTGGGAGTTGTCGAGTATGCGAGAGATGGGACCTCAGGTTACACCGTCTTGTTATGGCAGACAGACTCATGTGGGCTGTGTTTACTCACACACAGAACCTTAACAGTGTATTAACGGTTGAACTGGGGACAATAAGTCCGTTTGCTTTTTTTTTTGCTGGAAAACGTTTGATTTTAACAAAAATAAACTATAAGACTGAGATCATAAACTTTAATGTAAATGTTATATACCTGTAAAACAAGATATGTACCTCGAGCGTGTAATATGCTGATTAGAAAAAAGAGCGGACTCGTATTAATTATATTAATTAGCGCAAAAATTAAACAAAAAATTTAGTTTTTACTGAATATTTCCTAGTAGAATAATAACAATAAAAACATTGTAATCCTTTAAAAACCGCCACAAATTAAATTCAGTTTGAGGTCGATATAAACCTCAGCGTTTGTAGCGTTTTCGGCGATTCGCATAAAGGGATACTACAATTGAATCATTTTTAGTGAAATTGCAATTGAATAGAACTATTTATTACTGAATAAAGATGAAAGTGATACTGGCTTTGATCAATGCCAGAATTCTCTGCAAGTAACTTTGGACCTGCCAAACGTAGCTGTCACCAGTGTACCATGGGACCTCCGTTTTCTAAGTCTTTATACTCTTTTATTTTCGTTTCACGTAATATACTCTCTCGCCCCATCTAACGACCTTGCATGTCAAGACAAATAATGAGCTAGCTCTCATCTTATGCAGCAATTTGATTACCATTTTTAAATCAGTCTTGTCTAATATCTCAAATAAATGGCTGATCTGCTAATCAAGCGGGGAGTGCTACGGATACAGCCGCTTCCACACCAACCTTACTTCTTTTATTATGGATTTTTTCTAGAGTGTCGTCTTTCATCTTTTGAAGACATATCAAAAGAACCAAAGGTTTAGTCAAAGACTTCAATATCTCTCTCACTGTCTGTCTACCTGACTCTTTTTCCCTCCCCCCCCCCCCCTCTCTCTCTCTCTCTCTCTCGGTCTCTCTCTCTCTCTCTCTCTCTCTCTCTATATATATATATACATATATTGTTACAGGTGTCTGTTTATTGTGCGCAGGAGTGTTTCATGTGTCTGTTGACATTCTGTTCATGTAGCGCAGGCATAGTTCGTTGCTATGGGAACCTCGCTGGTTGGGCGCTGGCTGGCGTGTGGGGTCTGAAGCGTAGAGACACAGCATTCTTTTTGGTTCTAGATGTTTCGGGTGTGTTCATGTGCGTGTAAATTGTTCTTTGGAATTTTCTATTTCTAGAAATTTCGGGTGAGAAGCTATTAATAGGGGCTTTGCTTAGAGACGGCAGGAAGGAAAATACCAGCGAGCACTAAGAGTGTTACTTTCTCGTCAGGAACCTTTTCCGATAATTGCAGTGGTGTCAGGTATTCAACGGATTTTATACAGATTTAATACGGACTGTCTCCAGTTCGCCTTTGGGTTATTACTATTTACGTGGATTATTGATGTTAAAGGACTCTTTTTGAGCTGTGGCAGTGGTGGTTTCAAGAAATCGAAACCTAGGATCTGGACACTCTGGTACTGTATATTTTTATTGTTTCACTGTGTAATTGTATTGATTTAGTGTATTGTAATGTAAGGATTGTTCTAAGAATAAATTAAAATTATTTGTTAACAAAAAACCACTGACTTCTTTATTTATTCCCCAGTAGATGTACATGGAAGGGTTTAATTGCATGCAGTAGATATGCATGGATGGGTTTAATCGTATACATAAGATGTACATGGAAGGTTTTAATCGCATGCAGTAGACTAACATGTAAGTGTTTAATCGCCTACAGCAGATGCACATGTAAGTGTTTAATCGCATGCAGTAGAGGTACATGGAAGGGTTAAATTGCATACAGTTGATGTACATGAAAGTGTTTAATCGCACACAGTAAATGCACATTGAAGTGTTTCATCGCCTATATAGCAGATACACATTGAAGTGTTAAATCGCATACAGTAGGTGTGTATGGAAGTTTCAATCTCATGCACAAAAGAATGATAAATGTAGCGATCATCTACAAAGAGTACGGAGCTGACAAATGCTATGAAGAGTTACGCTTTTGTTGTAAACTAAAACTCTTTTCGTCCATTTCGTAAAATCTGAGCTTTCACCGAAAACCAACAAGAGTTCGCTGAAGATAAATTAGAGTTAACTCTGAAATACGCATAAACACATATATATATATATATATATATAAACACATATACTACATCATCTTACATAACAAACTAGAAATCTACATTCTAAGGAATGCAGGTCTCAGCAGTGTAGAGGGATCCCTATCGTAGGATGCTCCATTCGTGCATGAGTGACTTTACATTTTTTTAATAATGTTCCTTGATGGCATTCCTGAACCGGGATCATGGTTCCACAAAAAAAATCAAATTCTTTTTATCCCATTTCCAAAATGTTCTGAAAAAGTCATGAGATTCCATCCATGATTGCCTGAGTTATGTGAATAAACACACAAAACACAGACTTAAACCCAGATGAACGTATATCCTCCGGGCGGAGGCAATAAAATCCCATATAGAGCCGCTCTCATGAACGCTGAGAGTTTATAACAGAAGAAAAAATAATTTGAACAATAATATCCTTTCTATCAACAAATTCATAATTAATGGTAAGAACTTGGTGTATCAATTAACAATATATTAACGCATACGGAAATAAAACTAGGGAATGAGTATACATAGATCTAAGGGGTAATTATTAAATAAAGACTATGTATATTATTATATATAAGGGCACTTAAAAATAAACAATTATTATGTATATCATTATTAACACGAAATCTATTAAATGATCATCTCCTTGACTGAATTATTTACTCTGCTGAAGTTTATTTAAATAACTGGCAGCTTCCTTTTCAAATTCCTGTTCCTAGTCAGGGGTACTCTTATTAAATATAGAAGGTCATATATTAGACTCCCAGTTTATTCACGTTGTACAGATGAAGCGGGAATAAGGTTGAAACGGAATATGACATAATTTTTAAAAATTTTGCAGTTAGAGAATTTTTAGAGAATATATATATCTTGCTTTAATTTATATTCTGACATTTATGTCTGAACGTAACATAAATGGTTAATTTTATAAATGTGTATGCCCTATTATAACCTTTTGGTAATCAATAATAAATGTCCTCTTCAAATCAATTTCGTGGGTATATTTAATTTGCTTGCCAGTTAACCAGTTTCTGACATCATTAGAAAAAAAATTTATCTTTCTACCAGCGAATTTTATTTTCATTTTTCAAGTCCACAATGTCATGACCTAGGAAAACATTATAAATATAATATAGGAATGCCTGAGCCTCTTTACAGAAATCATAAAGTAAAATGACCCATTAATATTAACTTAAACTGTTAAAAATACACAAATAGACATGAGTGTGATACACAACCATTTCTCTCCATATTTCTATGTATCCCATATGTATCCCATATATATTGGTTTTGTTTTCGATTGAATGAATGATTTTTGTTAAATATGAGTGGTATATATAGCTTTAACGTTGTCACAAAAATCGTGCCGGGCATAAACACTAATACTCGTGAAGGTAAAACCCCCTCTCGGTTTCGTATGCTGCCCGCAGAAGCGTTCGACTACGAGAAACTAAAGGTTGCGCTCTTAAAACGTTTTCAAATGACTGAAAAATAATTGGTATAGAAAAAAAATTCCGAACATGTCCTCCAGAACGCAATGAAACACCCTCACAAATCACATCACGTCTTAGTGGTTATTTTTACCGATGGGTTGACCTTTCTCGTATCAAAAATTCATTTGAAGCATTAGTGGACTTACTTTTGCGCGAGCAGTTCTTGCAAATCTGTAGCAAAGATCTGATGGACGGTCACGGACTTAGAACATTCACTAATTTGGGCAAGCGTTACAGCGGTTTAAAGTCTCATACACTTAAAGACGGAAAACAACTCTTGAATGAATCTAACAAAAATTGAGTTAAACTAAAATCAATGTGAGAGGCCGTTGTTTCACTTGTAATGATCCATCCAATCTCGCAAAAGACTGTAAAGATAAAATAAAATCTGTATCGAAACCTGATAAAGTTAGTGACTTTGCAGTCGAAAACTTCTATAATAGGAGCCAGGACTCGAGCAAAGGGATGACTCTACGGTTCTCTCAGAATCTACCGCCACATATGACGCCTGGTTATTCCCAAGATGCTGATGATAAACAGGTCGGATGTTTCATTACTCAGTTGGAAGTTTGCTGTAAAATGGAGAAAGACTGTGTGCGTTTACAGTGCGGACATAAGGTTAGCCTCTTACATATGGCAATTCCTCGTACAAATTCCCAGGCTACGCCAACGTGCATCCCAATTTGTCAGGGTAGAGTTGGAAATCACACTAAGAGATTCGGGTTGTAGTAGTGCAGTCATTAGAAGTTGTATTGTGACCCAGGAACAATTCATAGGTAAAGAGCAAACGTGTGTGCTAATTGACGGGATATTTAGAACATTTTCAGTAGCTGTTGTGAATGTTGACACCCCGTATCTAACTGGTAGTTTACTAAGTACTGTGCATGAATAATCCCGTTAACGATCTGATAATAGGCAATGTCGCAGTGGCATGTGAACCTAGCGATCCAGATGAAAACTAGGCCAACCGAACAGATGGACAGGGGTCTGCATCAAGCCGTACTAGAGAGTCTGCTGACATCCCGTCAGTCTGAATCAAGCCGTACTAGAGAGTCTGCTGACATCCCGTCAGTCTGGATCAAGCCGTACTAGAGAGCCTGCTGACATCCCGTTGGTCTGCATCAAGCCGTACTAGAGAGTCTGCTGACATCCCGTCAGTCTGAATCAAGCCGTACTAGAGAGTCTGCTGACATCCCGTCAGTCTGGATCAAGCCGTACTAGAGAGCCTGCTGACATCCCGTTGGTCTAAATCAAGCCGTACTAGAGAGCCTGCTGACATCCCGTCAGTCTGAATCAAGCCGTACTAGAGAGCCTGCTGACATCCCGTCAGTCTGAATCAAGCCGTACTAGAGAGCCTGCTGACATCCCGTCAGTCTGGATCAAGACGTACTAGAGAGCCTGCTGACATCCCGTCAGTCTGGATCAAGCCGTACTAGAGAGCCTGCTGACATCCCGTCAGTCTGAATCAAACCGTACTAGAGAGTCTGCTGACATCCCGTCAGTCTGAATCAAGTCGTACTAGAGAGTCTGCTGACATCCCGTCAGTAGATATTAATGCAGCGGAGACAAGACTCATGAAGCAGAGGAGTAAAACCTCTACTTGTCCTCTGAGAGTTTCAAGCGGGGTAACAGGTATAGAGTCGGAGGAATTCACGAAATTACAGAAAAACGACAAAAACCTGTCACATTTGTGGGAGAAAGGTAAACAAATTCCACCAGTAGACAGTAAGTACCATCTTGTTATCAGAGATAACATGCTCATGCGTAAACTCACAAATACAAATAATAAACATTTAATGGAGCACTCGTTCCAACTACCTGTAGAAATGATATTGTGAAGATAGCCCATGTAAGTTTAATGGCAGGACATCAAGTAACTTCAATTGGTCAAATATGCATGAAAATGTGACTCATAATTGTAGATCATGTGAATTGTCAGCGCACTCTACAGAAAGGCAAAGTGACCAAAGTGCCACTCGGAGATATGCCAATGATGGACGTCCCGTTCAAACGTATTGCCTTAGATCTCGTGGGACCGAAAGGTCATCCATCTGATAAAGGAGACATCGCTATATCCTCACAGTGGTCGACTAGGCCACGAGATATCCAGAAGCAGTAGCCCTCAAGCACATCGACACTGAAACAGTCGCTGAAGAACTTTTGGGCTTCTAATCCAGAGTTGGTGTTCCGTCAGAGATACTGACAGATCAAGGTACACAATTCACATCCGACCTGATGAAAGAAGTAAATAGACCTTAATCAATAAAGCAAGTAACTAGTACCCCATACCATCCTATCGATTAGTCGAACGATTCAATGGGACACTTAAGCTGCTGCTAAATAGAATGTGCTAAGAGAAACCAAAGGACTGGGATAGATACTTGTGTCCTATCCTATTCTATTTTTTCATAGGGAGGCTCAGCAAGAGTCTCTCGGATCTAGTTCGTTTGGACTACTGTATGGCAGAATGGTAAGAGGCCTAATGACAATGCTGAGGGAATTAAGGACAAATTAGAATATTTCTCCGGAAGTAAAGAATGCTTATCAATACGTGCTTGATCTAAAAGATAATTTGGTTGAAACATACGATCTCACCCAGAAAATGCTTGCTGAATCAGCTGGTAGATACAAGAAATATAATGACCAAACAAAAAGGTCGCATAAAATAAAAGCAGGTGACCAAAGTGCTTATCCTTCGTCCCACTGATAACTACAAACTGCTCGTGCATTGGAATGGACCTTACAATGTGTTGGACTATGCAATCAGTGTAATGATCACATTGATGTAGATGGCAAGATAAAGTCTTACCACATAAATCTAATGAAGAGATATATCGAAAGATGAGATATGGATATGGTCATGGGAATATTTAGCCAAAGTAGTGATTACAATGAAGCTATAGATCTTGAGACCGCGAGAGTTTATGCAGGAGGATCCCTGCGAGGCAGCACATAAACTCACTGAAATGCCGAGTTCCGTACAGAAAGAGACAAAGGACCATGTAAATGTTAATCCTGATCTGTCAACAAGCCAGGTAGCTGATTTGTCTTCTTTGCTTGACAGGTTCCAAAATAGTTTTTCAGATGTCCAAAAGAGAACTACGTTTTTAGAATGCGATATAACACTCACAACAGAAGATCCGGTGACATCACGACCATATCAAGTTCCACATACGGTAAGAGAGACCACTAAGAAAGAGGTAACCAGTATGCTTAGCATGGGAATCATAGAACGTTCAAAATCAAAATACAGTAGCCCCGTGGTACTCGTATCTAAAAAAGGCCCAGAGTGCGTACATAGACTACCGGAAACTTTACAGAATAACTTTTTTTTTATTCAGAGCCAAATACTGAATAACTTTTCTCACGCTTGACAGAAAGTAGATTCTACAAAAGGATTCTGGAAAATCCCAATGGGACAAAATTCGAAAGAAAACACTCGTTACTCCCGACGGCCAATTTCAATTTACAGCTATGCCGTTCTGTCTCGTGAATTCCGGCCAAACATTCACACGCCTTGTTAGGAAACTGTTCCACGATATCCCTAACATCATGCATTATGCTGATGACATTCTTGTCCACGCGCAAACTTGGACTGAGGATATGTCCACACTTGATAGGATATTTCAAATCTTAGAGGACGCCAATCTCGTTATGTGACCAGCAAAATGTTTTCTTGGCTTCAAAAACATTGAGATTTTAGGCCATTATGTCGGCGGAGGCAATATTACGACAAACCCGCAACCCCTGAAAAAGGTTCAAGATTTCGAACAACCATCCACAAAGAAACAAGTTCGATCGTTTATCGGTCTTACTAGTTATAACCGTAAATTGGTTCCAAATTTCGGGGATATTGCTGTGCCACTCACTGACCTTACGCGGAAAGACAAACCTGTGAAAATCAGCTGGGGAGCTGAACAAGAGAAAGCTTATTACACTGAAAATGCTGTTACTCAATCTCCCGATTATGATATAGCCTGATGCTAACAATCAGTGTATAATGCTAACAGACGCATAAGGAAATAGGGTAAGGTGCGGTATGACCAAATGATGCATCCGGTTGCATTCGCATCGAAGAAACTCTCTGCACAACAAAGTAACTATTATACCATAGGGCGCGAATGTTTGAGTATTATATATGCAATGCAAAGTTTGAACCGTACATGTTTTTGAGCGAGTTCGTCCTTTAAATTGATCTTCAGCCTCTGGTATATTAATCAGTCCAAAACCATTAACAAGAGAATTATGAGGTGGGCAATGATCTTACAGGAATTCAGATTTAAGATTGAATCAATTGCTGGTAAAGCAATTGGACCCGACTTCTTAATTCGTATTCCTATCAAAGGTTTCGTAGAAGTGGTTTGGTGATTACAGAAAAAAAATTCCGTATAATATTGTTATATTTGGGTGAGTAGTGTCACAAAAAATCGTCCCGGGCATAAACACTAACACTCGTAAAGGTTAAAACCCCTCTTCGTTACTGTCAATTATTCATAAACACGATAATAACGGTCCGTATCACTTATTACAACTAATTATATCTACTTTTGTAACTGATGATTGAGCTCTGCGTACGGCAAAGGGGTCATGATGCATGACGACACCTGGACGCGCATCCATACAGGCCGCCTATAAAGGTCTTTCCCGCAAACAACACGTCCTATTCCGCCACAGCTTTCGTAGAAGGGAAGACTTCCTATGGGAAGTTTTCTCGTAACAGTTTTAATAGTTCTACTTTCTTGTATAGCAGTCACGAGACACGACAACCCCAGGAGATGGAAGTCCCAGGTCTACAAGACTTCATTTGATATTTTAGTTTTGTTACGGAACCTAATATCAACAAATCACGTATTTGTGATGAATATAAATTTTGTTAGGAGAAAAAAAATCAGATTCTGTAACACTAGGCAGCGTAAAATGTCTAGGGGAATGAATAAAGAAGTCAGTGGTGTTTTGTTGACAAATAACTATAATTTATTTTTCAAACAACCCTGACATTTCAATACACTAAATCAATACAATTACACAGTATAACAGCAGTATAACAGCAAATCAATACAATCACACAGTAAAATCAACTAAGTGCACAGTACCTGTATACCACCACTGTCACAGCGACAAGTCCATTAAAGCATATAATTAAGATGAACATTTCTCACATATCTTCTCAGAGAATAACAGTTCAATGTATTCACACAGTCATTCCGCCGTAATCAAAAGTGAAGTTTTTTTTATAATCCCAAAAGCAAACTGAAGACTATATAAGATCCATCACAAATTTAGAAGAAAATCTATAATTGCCGCACTTATCGGAATAGGTCCCACAAACTGACTTACACGCTTCTGTGTCCGCTGAAATATTCTCTCACCTCTCTCTCGGATCTAAAAAAACAGCCCCTATTTATAGCTTCTCATCTCAAGCTGAGAACTTTCCATTTCTCGAACAATCTAAAGAATTTAACACAATACACAGTAAACACGCGTTACAGGAAACATCTAGAAAAAGAACACTGTGTCTAAACATGTCAGGGTTCACACGTGAGCCGACCCGGCTCGGCTAGGCGAGAAAGCCCCAGACTAGCATGACAGCGAGAGTTCAACCAATACAGATTAAACTGAGAGTACAACAGCCGGCCAGGCGAGGCCGCTACAACACGAGTTACGCCCGTGTCACACAATAAAAAAGACATCTGTAACAGTTTATATAGTTATCTTCTATATTTCGTCCTGGATATTTAATCCTGGAAGCTTGTACATAAGAAGGTGGAATGCAATAGGTCCTGTTTCGGAACCACGTGCTGATGGTATACGTAAGCAAACGCACATTTACTTATTATTTCTTAGTTTTCCTTTTTTTGCGCACTAACGAATTTCCACTAATATTAATAATCTCAGTACTTCTGTAACTGCCGTTTGTACTGTAATTTCTCTATTTCTGTATTTATTAAAGTGCAGTCTGTTAAGTACAATAGTAAAAATTTCCGAAAAACTTCACAAGTATGACTACGAAAAGTCTTAAAGTTCTATCGGTAACATAAAGGTCTTAGTGTGGGCAACAAGGGTAAAAATATATTATTTTCATTTGGATTTGGGTATACATGGATATTTCAAGATGTAGGTAATATGAGACAAGAAAAGAATGGACAGCTAACATAGAAAATAATGGAAGATTGAAAACATATGCTATCTTTAAAAGCTTATTAAACACTGAACTATATTTATCAGCAGTTCCAAATAGAAGATATAGAATTAGTTTAGCAAGACTTAGAACATCATCACATAGCTTAGAAGTAGAAGTTGGTCCCAACAAGAAAATAGCCTGGGAAGAGAGATGTTGTAAATTTTGTCTTAAACATGGAGAATCATATATTGAAGACGAGTACCATTTTGTCATTAAATGTCCTTTATATATTTCATTAAGAGAAAAATATCTGTCTGAATTTAAAGATATGTCTTTCATGTCATTAATGTCCACTACAAATTATGACACAAATAATAAGCTTTCAGCATTTGTATATTTTCCATTTGTTAAAAGAGAGTCATTTCAAAATGATTCTTTGAACTAGTAAGTGAACAATTTTCCATGTATCATATTTTATGTTGTCATGAAATTTATTCTATGTAATTATTAATTATTTATTCTTATGCTTTATTATTGTTTTTCACGTGACCATGTATTATGTATTATGTATTTTGTATGTATATATGTTGGATATATGGGCCTGAGGCCTTCATTTCCAGAATAAGGATACTTATTTTTATTATTATATTATATAGGTCTTAGTGTCCTCGCGAATGGATTATGCCAATTCGCTTCTGTATGGCATCACCCATGCTCAGATTGGAAAGCTGCAGCGCCTTCGGAAATGTGCAGCTCGGCTTATCACACTCACCCAGCGGCGAGCTCACATCAGACCGGTACTTATGGAGCTACATTGGCTGCCGGTGGAGTACAGACCTTGTTTTAAAAGCAAAGCTTACCTACAAAGCTCTCCAGGGCTTAGCACCTTCATACCTCGCTGATATGATTAAGGTGTATCACCCGGTGCGTGCACTAAGGTCGCCCAATAAATCTCTCCTTGAGGTGCCGAGGGCCCGGACAGAGTACGGAAAGAGATCATTTACTCCTCTATCCTCTATCTTCCTCAACATATTTGTGAATTTGGCACTTTAATATGTCTAAGTAATTAAGTAATAATTATAATAGGTTGACCCCTATACGTTTTCGTCGGAATTGATACACTGTACTTTCTTCATTTTTGCTTAGCCATTTAACGTTCAATCAACGGCTACACATTGATGTCAGGCTCGCTTGGGATTCATAACGGCGCTCATAAGATGTCTGAGCTGAGAAAATAAAATATCCTCGTTCAAATTTCTTAAATTTTGTAATATTTATTAAAGGACTATTTGCACTTTCTATTAGTGTTTGTCGTCTATGGTCAAATGGAGAATTATGTATGATTGAAAGTTTGAAAAGTTAGAAAAAAATTCGATCACGAAATATTTCGATGACAAACATGAATTCCTGCAGCTGAGAAGGAGAAAGAATGCAAGAAGAACCAATGCTGAAATGGTTTATTTTAAGGATGCTTGAGAAACATTTCAATTCATGGATACCTTTGTGTCCTATTACAGCTACAGTTGGTTTATAAAAATACACTTTTGAAACCTGTACACACACGACTGCAATATACTTATTATTAGATCATACAATTGTATAATCCAGACTTCAGTGCCCGCGAAGAAAAATAGGTGAATAAATGAACCGATAATCCAAGGAGTCGGCGTCGACTTGACCGTGAGAAATGATGTATTTATGGATATTTCCTCCACTGTGTTAGGATCGGCCGATCAATAATATAGCTGCCTTGAAAATTTGTTCATTTGATTCATTTAGTTGTCTTAGAACACTGTACAATAATGAACATGTTAAAGGTAACGTTTTAATAAATAAAAAAAAACTGGGCCGATCAATATAACAGCTGCTTTGAGAATCTGTTATTTTTTATCCATCCTGTTGTCTAAGAACCCTGTACAAAAATGAACATATAAAAGGTGACGTTAAAAATAAATAAAAAAAAAAGAAATCTGCATTCTAAGAAATACAAGCCTCCGTCCAAAACCGTGTTTTCATTCACTTATTCGCCCCATTTTGCTAGGTTCATTCGTGCACAATTGACTGTACGTTTGTGAATATATTTCTTGTTGACTTTCCTGAGGGTTGATTATGTGCCGGTTCCATACCAAAATATAATCGACTCCTCATTGGCCCATTCCCCAACTGCTTGTAAATTTTTATCAGATTTTGTTCATGATTGCGTTAGTTCTATTGTTAACAAACACACAAACACAAACACGAAAGGGCTTGGGCAATTACGAATATTGCTCGTCCAGCCGCTTAGGGTGTACACGTGAGCAGAAAGTTTGGGCCCGTGTTGTCAGGGGCAGGTCTACAGAAGCTGACACCAGGCTTGCTGGTGAGAAGAGAATTATAAGATAATGGACATGAGGTGTACAAGGAGGCGTAGATGTACGGCAGTCATTATGTATGAATAAAAGCAAATAACAACGACGAGTACTTTTCTCTTGTAGAGAAAAAGATAACCGTGGAGTCGGGGGGGGGGGGGGGGGGCGTGTCTTACACCTAAGGTGTACAAGGAGGCCTAGGTGTACGGCAGTCATTATGTATGAATAAAAGCAAATAACAACGACGAGTACTTTTCTCTTGTAGAGAAAAAGATAACCGTTGAGTCGGGGGGGGGGGGGGGGGGGGGGGCGTGTCTTACACCTAAGGTGGACAAGGAGGCCTAGGTGTACGGCAGTCATTATGTATGAATAAAAGCAAATAACAACGACGAGTACTTTTCTCTTGAAGAGAAAAAGATAACCGTGGAGTCGGGGGGGGGGGGGGGCGTGTCTTACATCTAAGGTGTACAAGGAGGCCTAGGTGTACGGCAGTCATTATGTATGAATAAAAGCAAATAACAACGACGAGTACTTTTCTCTTGTAGAGAAAAAGATAACCGTGGAGTCGGGGGGGGGGGGGCGTGTCTTACACCTAAGGTGTACAAGGAGGCGTAGATGTACGGTAGTCATTATGTATGAATAAAAGCAAATAACAACGACGAGTACTTTTCTCTTGTAGAGAAAAAGATAACCGTGGAGTCGGGGGGGGGGGGGGGGGCGTGTCTTTCTTTTCCCCTTTCCATCTACTTCTTGGCACTGCGTGAGTGAGACCGATGAAACGTTCCATTATCCATGTATATAGTTAGTAAATCCCACTTTTCTCTCAACTTATCCTGACAGCATGGCCCGGTCTCAGCTATCAGGACAGAGTTAATATCCAGCAGTTATATCTGTATATCTGACCGCTTTGATGGAACTGTTAACGGCATGTCTTTGTGTTCAATATGTCAGGGAGATTTCGAAGTGGACTCAAATAAATCATTTGTTTAAGTTATTACAAGTGAAGAGTGATAAAACACTGGATGACTGGGGTCCTTGGCTGTTAAAAAGGCCACTAATCACACTAAACATAACATAAATACGTCTTCAAAAACCCTTATAATTATGTTTCAAAACAGTAGGAAACTGAAATCAAAATATTTTTAAAAATTAAATTTCTTTTGAAGTCTTGGTTTTCGTGTTTGTTTACTACGGGACTTATCAATATTTTTATATACATTCGGTATGAATATTGTATTATTTAATAATAAACTTTCGGTATATATTTAGAATCTTTGTAGACGCTAATTAGTTCCGCCAGACCTACTTCTATAGACGCCTCTTTCCCGGCGCTTAGATGAAAGGACCGGAAAAACATGGAATTGAGTTGATTGTGGAGGCTGTTATATTATCAACGTCACCTCAAAGTCAAAGATAAAAGTGGGGGGCCGACCCAAAAAAAATGTTTTTTTAGACGGAGTGGATTCAAAGATCCACGGCAGTCTCATGTTAAGGGCCAGTTTGCTCCTACAACCACAAAGACGATTCTACAAAATCTTCAGTAAAGCTTGAAACGGGAAATTGCTGTTAAAGTCTGCAGTACTGTTTAATATCTAGGTTTGCGACGGTGGTATTGAAACATTGTATAAAAAAATATCCGGGATCGGGAATTCTGCAACAAGTCGTTTTCAGGATGTCCCTTTTTAACAAGCTTCAACATTTCTTTTGTGTTTTTTTTAATTTTCTAGGTGACTTGAGGTTCTTTTCAGATACTTTGAAAACCCTTTTATTCAGGCCCCAATGGTATTTTTCTCAAAAAAGTTATATATTATACGCGTGTTCATGAAACCGGTCACTAATAGGTGGACCTAAAATGCCCATGACGTACTTACTGGTATCATGTATTTCAAAGTGCAGATGATGGTGTCTCTAGCGAATCATGTAATTACACTTTGATCCATATAATTATAGAACGGAGGACATAAAAGCTCCGCCCAAATGCCTCCCACATTCTATTGATCCGCGAGAAGAAGCTCTCTCTAAAGTTATACGCCCCATGCGGTATCTAGCATTTCAAACTGAAGCATATGAATAATTTAAATGCCATTTTTACCGGAAGTGACATTATATTTCACAAACACCTCCGCATGGAATTACTTTAAAGACGTGTAAGAAGAACATTTTAACTCTACTTTTTCATGTGAATCCACATTATTTATTTACAAACATAATGTGTGGCCCACTATGTAATAAATATTTATTACTGCGAGTGTAATTTTGAACACCGTTTTGTCATTATGTGAACCTGTCTCCATGGAAACGCAAAAATATAATGTTAAGAGGAAACAATTAAAGATAGGAATGATCTGACTTAAAGTCTGGGTATTGTTTATTAAGTTATAAATAGTTTAAATTGTTATAAAAAGTTATAAAGTTTACCTAGAGTACCTTCTAGAAACTAAGAACCACAGCGACCGGAATGGTTCAATGGCCTCTAATCTACAACAGCACAGGTTTATTTGGTTGGATCCACAGAGCAGACGACCCACCGAATCATTCTGGTCATTTTTTTTTTTACTTTTTTCATAGATCCCTTTTGAAAATTGTCTATGCTAGTTTTAACACGACTTTTTCACGGATCCTTTTTGACAGATATCGCGACGTCCCCACTTTAGACTAATCCGCCCAATCTGGTCGCGGTGTACCTCACCTTTGATATTTCATCAGTTATTCATGACTGTATTTGACAGATAATTAACATTCCGTCAATAGCTAGTCTTCGGGTCTCCAGGTTTCATCTTTTTTTCTGGGAAGATCAGTGCCCTTATACCGTATCTGATTTGAATCCAGCAGTCAGGGAGAACCTTACTTTATTATTAAATTAACCTTCCCGATCCGGAAAGCTAGTAGATGTGGTCGCTCAAAGCCCAGAGCTCAGACTGAGACATGTTCCCCTGAACCTAAAAGCGTAGATGACATATTGAATTTCCTTACATTAAGATCGGCTCGGCCTCACTAGCTGACAGCGGGCAAAATGCATGATGTCTATCTGTAAGACATAGAAGTGCTTAGCTTTCTGTGTTTCTTTGTTGCTTTAGTGCTTCCTCCTTTTTTTATAATCCTGAATCTGTGTTTGTGGGTCACATTTATTTTTAAAAGACAGTCGTCTGTTAGATATGTATGTGGGATTGAGTTTTGTAGTTCTTTTGCCAGGAACAGATGTGGTTACAAAGCCAATCAGCAAAAAATAAATGATTAGGACTTTCACGATATCGATATATCATTCAATGCTAGAGGAGAAGAAAGATTATCGACGACTCTGACACGAGTCAGTGTGTGGTAACTGATGAATCTGACAAAGAAAGATAGATAATCTATGGTCCTGACAATAAACGGTGTTAAAATTAAGTAAAATTATCATGTAATAGTATGCCCGCACGAGGTTTAATATCACTCTTGACCTATATCACACAGAACATATTACAGGACACATTTTGATATCGAGGTATCTCAGGGCAGCGGGAATGTTTGCGTCAGAAAGACAATGAAGCACTGACAGCACTGCAGCTTCGTTACTGCCGGATCCGGGTATTTACTTAAATTTCGCACACTTTGTTATAAAACCATTTCTTATCGATTACCCTTGATCAATAAGAAATAATTTCCAGTCTATAAATACCGGTAACCGATCGCCGACCCCGGGGCCCTTAAACGATATTCTCTTCCAGGCCCTATGAGGGGGTTGGGGTTGGAGTGGGTATCAGTACATCGAACTGGAGCCCGTAGGGTCCAAATGGGGCTCGGGCCGGAAAAGAATTTGCATTAGAACACAATTTTATTTTAATGTAGAATTTTCATATTTTGTTTTTATACAATTTTGTCAAAAGGGCCTGAGAGCTAGGGCCCGGAAAGCCCATGACTGTGTCCTGTAAGGCATCTGAAATTGCGAAATTTTCGGTTTTCTTTCTTACTTTTGTTTCATCGGAGAGGTAAAGGTGTTTCATATAGTGGCCAGCTGGACGCCTGGAAAATTAATTTAATCTCCTTATACATTTGTATTAACTAACATACAGTTTTTTTATTGGAAGTAAGCCGAAATAGTATGAGGGCCTGCTTTGGCCGGCTAGGTGCTGCCTTAAGGGAACAATAAATTGCATAAATTGTCACATTTGGTTTTTGTGTTAAATTACATAAATGTAGTTTTTCACCGGGGGAGGGGGGGGGGGCGCTGAATGAGGCCTAGGTCGAGTATATAGAGTTTCCTAAGGCACGATTGAAAATGCGATATTTTATTTGTCTTTGTTTAAACTTTATAGATTTAACCATGAGTGCTAGGAAGGGACCAAGGGCGCTCGGGCCTAGAAGTTTCCAAAGGTAAAAGAAAATGCAGGAAAACAAAACCAAAACTTTCATTTCCTTAAATTGTGTTAGTTATGGCTTTTGTATGGGTTTTAATCCGATGGCACTATGCATGGGGGCGGTCGGGTAAAGAATTTCACATAAACCAATAACATTCTTAAAACGGGGGAAATTCTAGAGTGTTTGTAAGGCTTTGATTATATCATACTGGCCAGGCAGATTTTTTTTTATTTATATTAAGTATGCGGTGCGACACATCCGTGCTAGAAATGAGCCTAATAAATTATATTCATTTGCAATTATCTTACAGGGCCTGGAAAGCCGTAGAAAACGTACCGGCCGTTCTGATTGGGGCCTGCAGTCTATTCCGTTGGTCTTTTGATATTTGATTATTTTTTTTTTCTTTCTTAAAGTAAATATTAATATAATATATAAACACTATAAAATATATATAATGTTAATATATTAATAACCTATATATTAATATTTATGTTACTTTATATAGTTAGAGAGTTGCTTTAATTGAGTTAAGAGAGTAACGTGTTTTTCAATAGAATTGTTAATGATACGTACTGAATATATATGATTCTTTGAAGATATGACTGAGATCCCTTTTACGTTTGTTTATACCAGCCGGATAATTCTTTAAAGGCAGACTCACTTTATTTGTTTAATAAACCCTGTAAACCTACGCATACTATGGCGTCGACTATGAACTTTTCATGAACGCATTTTTCTTATTTTTGATCATTATATGGATGCGTTTTTAGACCAAATAATCAATATAAAGCATATATATATATATTCTTGTTCTTTTTATTTTAAAACTTACCCCGCACGTAGTGGATGCCTTGGAAAGTAAACAAATAAGTTTATTGGTAGGTTTTATCGACAAAACCGTTACTGCTAAATGTATCAATCAGCAAACTGACACGCTCTGTTAAACTGTTGTGGTGTCCCCGTAAGTCTTAATCCTTGTAAGTTCAAATTAGTTTTGTCTTTTTTTTGTGAAAACTACGTATGTTGATAGTATAGATAGGATGAGGGTCTTATACTGTTTTGTGGGTAACCTCCTTTACCTTGTTTTTTTGCACTAATAACCAATCGCCTAAGAATATATTGCTTTCCCAAAAAACAACAGTTTCCTTCTTTCATCATCGAGATTGGGCTATAGTCAATAATTTATTAACCGAAAAGAAAATTGAAAAGATTAATGAAATGAATGCACAAGTAATTATTCACATATTCTCCTACAAATTCCAAGTACCTGCATATGACATAAATATCACAACGGTCTTCATTTCATTTACATACCGATAATATAAATATAATCAGACCGGGTCGAACATTTCCATTCTTGTTGAAACATTATATTAATGTATCATAAGTGTTATTTTATCAGATCATTTTGAACAAAATGGTAGAGTAATAATTGTAGAATAATTTTCAGGTGACAGCTCTGTACTCTGCTGTACTTGTTTGTTTGCGTGCATGCATCTTTTACCTTGTTTGCTTTGAGACCGAAGTGATGCTTGCTTAATTAGTTATGATTACTATTTCAATTGTTTTTATCGAACCATTAGGCCTTTCTGTCATGTGTTTTAAGGCTTCGTCTAGGCTCGTCGGCCTTACAAATTCTTCTCTTTGTATGCATTGGGATGATGGCGTCATGAAGTGATGGCGATTAAGTCATAATCATGAAATGCTCGTGATAAATTTTTAAACAACCACGCATCATATCAACCATATATATCGTCACCTGTTTTTAAAGGTAAAATTTGCACCTGGGTACGTCGTTTTCATGGAATATATGGATATCGAAGTGAAAATTACATTTCCCAGTTAAGGGTTGAATATTAAAAGAAACTGCTTCACTGCCGATTCTATCCCGATGATCTCTGGCGGGCTGATACAGACGCATGCTATGCCGTTACTGATTCGTTTTAAACGGCCGCGATACGGTATCTGGTTGATGTCATACATGTCCAGGTAATGAATAATGTTATTTATTCCATTGTCAACAAGTGACTAGTGATCATTTAACTTGAAAAAGTAGAATATATGTGTATAGTTATGTAATACACTTTTCATTCTCCAATAAAATCACGCCTCTCTAAACTCCGGAGTACCGGAATGAGTAAGCTGTTGCATTACAATACAGAAACCTGTCCAAACCTCCGAAAAGTATTGGCAATAAGGATAAGACTCAGAATATAGAAAATAAAACAAAAATCAGTCAACGATCGGAATCAGGATCTATCTTCACTTTATTTTACACCCCGTCGATTCATTCAACTAAACCGACTCCCAGTATTTTATACAATTCCAGGCAAGTTGCGTATAGCTGAGATTTCAGTAAATGTTAAAAGGTTGCGAGAATCGAGAATGAAGAGCATTCTTTCGACATCTCTTCCTCACGTTTGTTTTACAGGAGCAAGAATAACAAAAGCCTTCCCTGTCGGAGGCTTCTGTGTAGTGTCAATTTCACGTCATTATGGTGACAACAGGACATACTGCAGACAGGTATGCCGGTAACATGAAACGTGCCATGAGACAAATTTACATACAGAGGGATCGGTTCAACTCCCATGCTGACAAACGCTTGGCTTTTAATCCTCAGCTGATGTTAATCGTGAATAGTCTGCTTTGTCAAATACAACACTTAAGCAGATAGCAACCATGTCGCAGAAAATGTTATCTCCTCCTGTCCAGGGCTGATTCAAAGTCTTTGTCATTCAAGTATATTCCATTTTTAAGCCATGGCTTTCTTTGCCGGTATGTTTCTCATTAATTAGTTCACAAACCTGTCACACAACAAAAAAAGCTCGCATATTACAAATATTTCTTTTCCGGAACAATTCAGGTTGATGATAAACAGAACGGACGCAAAAACGATTTAACCGACCAGAGCTACGGAGCTTAACATGCAAATCCTGTCCGTATCATGGCTGATACCGATTTATAAACTTCGTAAATATACAATTACGCCGCGCCTAAAATGTAACGGTTAACCTAATAAGGCGCACCAGATTTTTCCATAACGAAAATCTTTGTTTGGTAATTGGCAGTTAAGGGACAGATGAAACATTCTTTATGTATTACGATTAGGTTTTAGGACCAAATTAATTGGTGTATTGATTGCGTAGCCCAGTCTCATGTAATTATTCAACCTCGCATAACTTACGTCAATTTATTTAAAGAATGGATTGTTCCCTCATAAATGATAAAGTCGCTCCCGTCAAAATTCTAGTACCCATCAGAATGTGCTTACTTTGCCCCAAGAAACCAGGGCAAGAGAACGCGTTTGGTTTTAGACATGTTAACAGACATATGGTAACATCACACAAACTTGCGCCTTAGAACGCTCAAATTCTGTTCGACCATTTAGTTTGTACACTTCTGTTTAAACTGTTTTTATCTCATAGAATCCGATCTAGTTGCGTTTTAAGTAAAACGGAAACATAGCGGCAAACTAAAATTGAAGAGATAGAAACAACTTTGAAATAAGTAAGCCCACCATGAAGCCGATACAGCTCAAAATATGGCGAATCTTATTTAAAATGTGTTCATATTTTGATGCTTAATGAAATCCGCACAAGTGACTATTTTCTAAAGAATCTAGAGTGCGCTTCATTTAAAGTTAAGAATTTTGATTTTCCATCAACAAAAAAAAACTACGACCTCTAGAACAATGTATTCCGGGAACAATCCAGTGTGAGCTGTAGAAAGTTAACGTGCAACAGACCTGCTGTTAACAAGAAATCATCACACATCTGGTACAAACTAGTTTCGTACAAGCACCATGATGCATGGACTAATTAGCACGCAAGATTTCAAGTAGTTGTGACAACCCGACTCAGTAGGCAATGATAACTGGGCTGGTGAGTCATGATACAAACAATATCGAGGAATGCATCGTAATGGTCTTCCATCAGGTTGCATTTATATTGTTGTAAACAGGGCATAATCTTAACATTCTGTTACGAATGATGCATTAATGCAAGAGAATACATGTTGACTCACAACCGAAACTGAAACCGCGTCTCTATTGTAACAAGTCATTTCATGTATCGCGTACAAGTTGGCTGCACCCAGTAACCCTTGCGAGCGATGCTTGTATTCAGGAGTTCAAAAATTCAACAAACATGCGAAGGGATTTACCAATATGCTGAGTAAGAACTGGACTTTTCCCGTTCATGTTTGGTGTTGTTAGAAAGGACACTAAAAATACAAACGATTCGTCTAATTTATGTCAATTTACGGTGTATCTGTAGGTCATGAGGCGTTGTCAGAAATGTTGAAAATGTTTCCATCTTCATGTGGCCTTCTAATGCAGTCCTCAGACCTGGATGTAAAAGCACTCTGGCAGGCCAGTAATCTGGTCGTCATATCAGAATGCGCTAGATTTCAAGGGGCCTCCAGTGAGACGTACCACTCGGACAAACATCCGGTGTCAGTTTTTGATTGAATGAAGAGTTAGAAAGTAAAGAGAAAGAAAACCCTTCACTTTATCCTTCACGCCAGGCTTTTCAAGTGATACAGCACCTAAGAAATAAATGTCTCTGACGGACCCGAGGGCACCCAGACAAAATAAATCCTGTTTGACAAGGTAAACATTCAAACAGCATAAATCGCTTTATATCACACTCTTGGGAACATATCTCGCAATCAGGATAGCTTACTGAAAGAGAAGCGTCAAAGCTTCCTTCCACCGGGATCGGAGAATATCTGCTCCTCGTCACTATGTGATATGGCGCAGCGTCAGATTCATACCTTAAATGAAAATCAATAATCCAAATCATCTACTCCACTGAGCTGAGACGCAAGTTCCTGAAGCAGTACGATTGAGATGTTGATGTTGTCAGATCCATGGAAAAGAGCCTGTCCTATAGCTGCGGGTTGGCGATAATAGAAGCATATATAATGGAACCACCGTTTTGCCACAATTGCTGATGAATACATGCTGTATGTCTGAGTATTACCTAATTTTTTTGTGAACACATGCATGTATATATATATATATATATATATATATATATATATATATATATTTATATATATTCATATATACATACATTACATATACATTATATGTGCAAATCAGACGATAGGAAAGTTTTTTTTTTCAAAATGGAATACCATGCAATACACAGCCCCAATGAAAATGCTTGCAATATGCACTCCTAACATGTAATACACAATCCGTATGAAATTCTATGTATTGCAAAGCCGTAACGATATCCCATGTAATACACTGCCCTAATTTACCACCTTGCAATACCCATAGAGTCCTATAATGAAATATGATGCATCAGAATGATGCGCTTCCGGTGATAAAATAAAACCCACATCTATAAAAAAAACTTTCAATACGATAAAACCAGTTTCTCGTTGGCGACATATTTATTTATGTTTTGAACACTGCCGGTGAGCCTTTTTACAATCGTCAGGGGCCATACGTAATCTACTTTTAAATCCCTAGTCTTTCATTGTTTTATGTATGTGACAATATAATTATAAAAATGAAACGTGTTGCCAATTATCACTCTAAAAGCTGGAGACACGTTTCGTGCATTAGTTTGAAACGCCTTTTCCTGCAAAACGGTACTGTTATTTGAAACATGTTTATTTTCACATGTTGCTTATTGAAACATGTTTTCCATCAAAACACCTCTGAACACTTTTAAATAATAATAAACCTGTTTCAACTTGAAACTTCTTTATATCTTGAAACGCCTTTTTGTTCCATTTTTTTAACACGTTTTCAATGGTAAAACATGTTTTTTAATCCTTTAAAATAGTGCATTGAAAAATCATGTACTTGTATTTGTACATAAAAATTCTAAAGTAGCCTACTTGTACTGAGGTAGAGATGCCTTGTACTTGACGGACGGACGACGGACGCAGGGTCATCGCTAGAGCTAAGTTGACATATACTTCGCTATAAGCAGCTGTAAAACAATGATATACATGTATTTGTTTCAAATATTTGCCTTGCATGTATTCGTCTTTTCATGCATTATCAGTCAATTCAATGGTTATGACTGAGTGATAATAGAGGTGTTTGGAGTGAACAGCGGTAATTAACCTTTCAGTCTGAATGCAGCTTGTTCCACTTTGAATATGCGTTGACCCCATGCAACGACTTCGTCCACTGACCATTCCTGGTCTGCAGATTGTGAGGCTGTCTGCAGAGAAACAACCTGGCACTGGTAAAGTGAGCTCTGCTGGCCTGCTGATTGTGAGGCTATCTGCACAGAAACAACCTGGCACTGGTAAAGTGAGCTCTGCTGGTCTGCTACTTGTGAGGCTATCTCCAGAGAAACAACGTGGCACTGGTAAAGTGAGCCCTGCTGGTCTGCAGATTGTGAGGCTGTCTGCAGAGAAAAAACCTGGCACTGGTAAAGTGAGCCCTGCTGGTCTGCTACCTGTGAAGCTATGCAGAGAAACAACCTGGCACTGGTAAAGTGAGCCCTGCTGGTCTGTTACTTGTGAGGCTATCTGCACAGAAACAACTTGGCACTGCTAAAGTGAGCCATGCTGGTCTGCTACCTGTGAAGCTATGCAGAGAAACAACCTGGCACTGGTAAAGTGTGCCCTGCTGGTCTGCTACCTGTGAAGCTATGCAGAGAAAAAACTTGGCACTGGTAAAGTGAGCTCTGCTGGTCTGATACTTGTGAGGTTATCTGCAGAGAAACAACGTGCCACTGGTAAAGTGAGCTCTGCTGGTCTGCTACTTGTGAGGTTATCTGCAGAGAAACAATCTGGCACTGGTAAAGTGAGCTCTGCTGGTCTGTTACTTATGAGGCTATCTGCACAGAAGCAACCTGGCATTGGTAAAGTGAGCTCGGCTGGCCTGCTGATTGTGAGGCTATTTGCAGAGAAACAACTTGGCACTGGTGAAGTAAGCTCTGCTGGTCTGTTACTTGTGAGGCTATCTGCAGAGAAACAACCAGGCACTGGTAAAGTGAGCCCTGCTGGTCTACTACTTGTGAGGCTATCTGCACAAAAACAACCTGGCACTGGTAAAGTAAGCTCTACTGCTCTGCTACCTGTGAGGCTATCTGCAGAGAAACAACCTGGCACTGGTAAAGTGAGCTTTGCTGGTCTGCTACTTGTGAGGCTATCTCCAGAGAAACAACGTGGCACTGGTAAAGTGAGCTCTGCTGGTCTGCTACTTGTGAGGCTATCTCCAGAGAAACAACGTGGCACTGGTAAAGTGAGCTCTGCTGGTCTGCTACTTGTGAGGCTATCTCCAGAGAAACAACGTGGCACTGGTAAAGTGAGCTCTGCTGGTCTGATGATTGTGAGGTTATCTGCAGAGAAACAACCTGGCACTGGTAAAGTGAGCCCTGCTGGTCTGTTACTTGTGAGGCTATCTGCACAGAAACAACCTGGCACTGGTAAAGTGAGCCCTGCTGGTCTGTTACTTGTGAGGCTATCTGCACAGAAGCAACCTGGCACTGGTAAAGTGAGCTCTGCTGGTCTGTTACTTGTGAGGCTATCTCCAGAGAAACAACTTGGCACTGGTAAAGTGAGCCCTGCTGGTCTGTTACTTGTGAGGCTATCTGCACAGAAGCAACCTGGCACTGGTAAAGTGAGCTCTGCTGGTCTGTTACTTGTGAGGCTATCTCCAGAGAAACAACGTGGCACTGGTAAAGTGAGCCCTGCTGGTCTGTTACTTGTGAGGCTATCTGCACAGAAGCAACCTGGCACTGGTAAAGTGAGCCCTGCTGGTCTGTTACTTGTGAGGCTATCTGCAGAGAAACAACCTGGTCATAACAACCAATCTACCTAGGAAAGCAGACTAGTTTAAACAACCTGGGTGCATTAGGTATTCAAATAATTGAAGCTGGTCGACTGTGACATATGTCGCAGGTATGATGCCCAAGACGTTAGGATAAACAGAGCCATGCAAAGGACCAAGGAGGGTTTGTCAGTCACTTGGTTATATAGATCCTTGCATTACCCTATCCACGAGAATTGCCATAATGATTATGCCATCATAAAAAATGGTAATTTGAAATAAACAGACCTTACATCGTGAGGTATTTAAAACATAACTTTGTATGTTTTGTGCAAATGTTCTATGGGATTTGGTTTGTGCGGATGCTACTATTTTTGTCTTGGCACGCCTTTGATTTTATCGTTAGATATGCGATATATTTAAGGATATTCAGGGTATTTTTATTACTTATTTATTAAATTTTGGCAGCAGTTCGAGGCTCCCTAAATTATGACACCCTGATTCAATATGATTTTATTTATCTAGACAGAAAGAAAGAACGACCGGAAGGAAGGAAGGACCGTGTTAATGAAGAGAGTGGAATATTTTTTTTATTTGACCTGTAAATAAAGTTCCGGCTATAAGATCATGTGAGCACATGATTAATTCAGCTGGGTTGGTTAGTCGTGGTACCATTAATAAAATGAAGGTACTCTCTCGGCAAAGCAATATCATTCATATTCAAGAAGCAACCACACTTTATGTAGAGGAGTACTTTAAATAAAGAAAGCGGCCGTCCATAAAAAAAATACATTATACAGACTTTGTCAAGTAAATATCCTTGTCCGGTCCAGGGAAGACATTGTACATGAGTATCACGGTCACCGCATAGTGGGCCGGGAGTAAGGTGGTACCCTTTGTTGCTTTCCTTCTAATGGCTAATTTAAATATGCCCTAGATATGATTCTGTCCTGTATCGTGAAACAAATTCTGGACACATGAATGAAAGGTACTGAACATTTTTTCACGTACTGTTTTGCAAACCAAGCATGAAAGTCATCAGTTGTGCCTTTAAAAATATCTCATAACAGCCTTTTTGTTACAAATCATGATGAGGAAAGATAACATCCCCTCAAAATCTCATAACAGACGCGAAATCATGCAGTTCTAAAGGAGGTATATTTATGCGTGTGTGCGTTTGTGTGCGGATAAGAGAAAGTTCTGCCCTCTTTAAAAACCTGTTTCTGTGTGTGTGTGTGTGTTTGTGTGTGTGTGAGAGAGAGAGAGAGAGAGAGAGAGAGAGAGAAAACGAATTTGAATTTGTGGTACTCATGAACTGGTGTAAACCACACAAGGACATGTGTTTGTATGTGTAGATGTGTGCGTGCGTGTGTGTGTTAGAGAAAGGATGTCTCATCTGGGCGACTAGTAAATATGCGTTTCCACCGGTCCTCGGGTGCATACATTCAATTCATGGTAAATTTGAACTCCCAGAGGAAACAAGGTCCAATAAAGCTGTCATATATTGTTGTTTGTGGCTCATTCATAAATAAATTTAACCGAGCTCTTGTGCTCTTGGTCGCGCAGTGATAAATGAGGCTCAATTGCTAGCCAATGGTTGCCTGTTTTCACCGGTGTATGGAGCGACAGTCTATATGAAAGTAATGGATAATACCGCCTCTAGGGAATGTGGGACGCCGGCGAAAAACAGAAGCAACAGAATAGAGTGCTTTCAACCCCTTCCATCTTTTTAGAGACTTTCAACAACTTCAGAGCAGAATTTACCCTGGCTTAAATGTGCTTTTCCGTAGCATGGCATGTATATCGTTTTACCACCGATGCAAAGCACGGATTTCATCTCACTGCAGGTGAATGTTTTCTTTATTATCTTAATTCGAGTCACAAGGTCTCATGAATATGCATGAGGATTTTATTTCAACACGTAGTTATAGAGGTGAATGTTTCGTCCAGATGTGGTTTGCTTTGTATATACCCATACTGGACTAATCAGCGCTGTTTTCGTTCATTTTGTGCATTCACCCCACGGTAAATGCATTGAAAAGGCATTTCGAATCAGGTAGAGTTAAATTAGTATAAAACTAAAGACACTCGTAATGTCAAGTTGCTCGTTTAAACATTAAGTGGGTTTGGTTTTGTCATCGAATTTGGCTCAAGTCCACAATCTAAGGCCCCTATCACACTGTACAAATCTTATTTATTACATCATTCTGCCTAAGTTTACTTACACACTGTGTCAAGCAAAATGATTGGGTTGTGTACCCTCTTTATTTCCGCACAGGAGAGAGAGGGAAAGACTGATAGACAGAGAGGACAGTCAAAGAATCAGAAAGAGAAAACGTTATTTGGGTATTAATTATGCAAACCTGAATTTTATTCGCAAAGGTCTTGAATGTTGTGATAATTATGTTTTAAAAGGAAAGAGATTCATGCAGCATGTTAGTTATGAAAATATAGGGGGACTGCTCCCTTCCAAATTAAACCTGCTTTAAGTAACATCTCTCGAACGATCTCGAACTTCAAGATTGTAACCGGGAGGCTTTCTTGCATTTTTGCAAATAAAAACATCAAAACTCATCCTAACAAGGACATAAATTCACCATAACCGTGAAAAAAGTTTTTTTTCTTATCAAATATGGTGGTCATTCAGACCAACCTTTGAGTGTGTCCAACATGATACGCATTACGCATTAAGTGTCGTGTTGAGAAGCACCTATACTGAGCTTCCCCGTACTTTTCTGTTATCTCGATTTAACGGGCAAAATGTCCTGGCGAAAGATACATACTGTGCCCCCATATATGTTTCATTCTGTTTGATTCCCAAAGATATGATATCCCGGAGACGTAAAGTTCGCTGGCGCTTACAAAATGCTATGAACTACAGTCTTTAAATCATCAGTAATACCTGTTTACACAAATATAGTCACATCTTATTTATACATAAATTACAGGTTTGAAACGGAAGCCAGGGGGTCTTCAAGGTTCAATTTCTGAAATTTATTACTTCACTTAGCTTCTATCGCTCAAATATACCTTGCTGTCGTGCTTCATATATATATATATATATATATATATACAGAAAAAAATGTTAAAGACGGTCAAGCGCACATCGACCTTATGCTCCCTATTATTATAGTTACAAGCATTTAAAGTGACGTGTTTCATTTTTTTCTGAGATGTCAAAGGAGACATACTTGTCACTAATACCTATTCTTCTTAACATCACAGTTCGCTCTTTTCATTCTGTTAATCTCGAAAAGTACAAGGGAAAACAATGGAAAATGGAACACTGAAATTCCTGGGTGTTCGCTCAGCTGATACCTTTGATTTGTTCCGTGAGACATACATTTGTTATCTGTTGGCCCCTCTGCATCCTCGCTGCTTCGATATATTGTCTGGTCTGGCACGGCCGGCGACAGGGTGGGCAGTTTTATGTGGCGTTTGAATTAACAAGTGCGGGATAAAGATTGGCGTATAAACAAGCCGACGGGAGATTGACGACCTTTACCATACCCGGGGCATGAAGAACAATTTCTGGAGGCATTCTTGGTCGATTATGGTTTGTCGAATTAATGAGTCGTGTCCCCTAATCGGACCTGGGAGCAGACCCAATATTAAGGGTCACATTTGCCTCACAAGCCAGACAATAGAGGCCGTCTTTTGTACTACAACCGCCTTCAACAGCGTCCCTCACCCGTTGTCTTATCAGAAAACTCCCAGTCAATAACATTATCTACCCATTTCCTTTTGGGAGCGGTGACTCTAAGGTATAATTGTCATACAGTAAATAAATAATATGCATGTCTGACACAGGTGCATCCAAATTTCCTGTCCACACACACACATGCACACGCGTGCTCTCTACATATACAAATCAATTTTAAAATAGATAGGACCTTTATTTTTCACGCAGACTGAACACAGCGAGATATGAAAAATATTTTCCGTCGTTATAATTTCCTGTTGAACTGTTGTTTGGAACATGTTCATCAATGTATTTAATTCAAAATTTAAAATATACCACATTCCCTGATTCCGTCATAAACAGTCACTACAAAAAAGTCAGTTTCTCAAACTGAAGGGTATGTAAATATGGAACAAATACACATCCTTTCATCTATACATTCACATATACATTCTTTGCATGAGAAAAGTATATAATTTGCTGTAATCTTCATGATTGGACATGATGTTTATGTATGGAGATATGGAAAAAAGAAAATTCTTTGCTTTTTTCACTTTATTTTAGTGAGGAAGTCCTAAAAACGTGCGCTTGTAAAAAAAATCAAGACGCCACCCGTTTCCTTCATAATTATGTTCTTCTTGAGACAATAATGTTCACATCAATTCGTTTTAAAGCTCAGTTTTTAATATTTCCCCTTCTTCCAGACACCAAACCTCTCTAATACTTAAATGATATGTAGACCAAATCAGCTGAATTTAAAGTTAAACCCAAGGGTCTGGCAGGAATCTATATCGTGCGTGGCCCGCGAGGAGGAAATCCTGCATGGTTTTGGCGGTTTGATTGCCCCGCATATAAAATAGTGCCGCATAAAACAGAATTTTCTATATTCTCAGTATCAATTCGTGTCCTTTTTGCCGGCTAAAATTATTTTATTACTGGATTTTGTTCAACCAAAACATATATATATATATATATATATATATATATATATATATATATATATATATATATATACTTGGGAAGTTGAAATAACGGCAGCGAAAGGATCGTTAAATCTGAAGCTACAGGGTTGGCCAGACGCCACGAAGGAGGCTTAATATCACCAGGACCAGCATAGGCGACAATAGCAAATACCGCAACCGTACTTTATTAAACCATTATCATTTATTGCTATTCTAAGGGAACGTAAAATGTAATTTTTTGTATGACATGGATAAGATTATATATACACATGATTGGACAAGGGAATTTCATGGATAAAAATAAACGAACTTACACCCTTTTTTAAAAGCATGGAATAATATATACAGATTCGACAAGGGAATCGTATATATTTACCGGGTAACAATATAAGAATTAATATGCTTTCTTTATCTCATCCCAAGTCGATGTATATGATGGCTGAGTCCACCTTGCAAATGTAAGTTAAATTAATTCCTGGTCCTTTAGAACGAAGTATTCATTCATTTTGTCCTGGGCCAATATTGTTCAGCTGTATGCAGGCTACAGGAAACCCAGGTCTTCACGCCATTCTTTTATACAAACCCTCCCCATTTGTCTAAAATGTTTATCCACAAATGAGCAAAATTAATAATAATGAAATTAATATTTAGCGAACGTGTTTAACTGTATAAAAAAGTCATACCAGTTAAACATTTTACACTATCCTTCTAGATACCCCTCCCCCTCTTCTGCAAATTAACTGTAATAAAAAATCAATTTATCCTCTAGATCCTATATTTCTTCCAATATTAATATTACCGAACGGGCTTCACCTAGTGTAAAACAGTGCAGGAGTAAGAATTCCAGGGAAATGAAATCTCTCACATATCTAACATTTTAGTTACAAGAAAGACAGATTTGATCCATAATATGTATGTAATTGCAAACTCAAATCGCATTATAGAACGCCTTACACGGCACAGTGCTACTGAGTAAATATCACCCAAAGTACCACTGCGTTTCGGAGCATTAAGAATGCAAAAAGGACAAGCGACTTGCGCAGGGAAAGCCTATAATTATAACTCTCGGGTTAGGTTTGGGTGTAATTGGTTAATGGTAGAAGCTTCAAACATTGAATATTTCATTTGTTTACGCAAAACAGATCTTTAAATAGAACACGTTGGGCGTAATTTCCTGTGCCGCAAAAATGTGGGAGCGTACCCTGATACATGAGGGTGATATAGGTTAGATAACATTAGGCCAATAACTAAAATTCTGACCTTGAAACTGGAAAATAAGCAATATTACAGAATCTGTCTATGAAAAGCCGGGTTCAAGGTTTGTTGTGAGACAATTTTTCCATAAAAAGTATACATATAAACATGTTTATTAAAGAAAAATTTTTTAACTAGATGTTTTCATTCTTAAACTCTAAAACACATTCTTGAAAAAGAGATAAGAGTTTAAATGATTTTAGTAAAAATGGAAGACTTAAGTATTACGTAGGAAGTGATTACCTCTCTTACAATTCGGGTATATTTTTATTTCACTGACAAGTTAAAATCTGATAAACTGCCGGTAATATATATAACAAGCCAAGATAAAAGAGTCAACACGATACATTTTGTTCAGTATTGTCAACGTCCTACCGTTTCATCCGCCCAGAAAGATTGGCCTCGCTTTCAGTTTCCAGCACTATGTTAATATTTACATAACAAGACGTGTCAGTCAAGACGTGACAAATACATGGCATCGTTAATTACTTAATATAATCATATTCCCTACTTTTCGGATCGAAGATCTCAGTAAAGCAAAAAGCCTTTACAGAATCCAGAAGTGTTTCTTTAGTTCGTTTAGTGTATATGTAATTTTTTTGTATTCATAATAACTGTGTATTTTTATTTACTGATTAAATGCTAAAAACTATAATACTTAAAAATATGATAAATACTTTTTCACTTGAATATATATTCGTAATCTTTATTGCAAAGATATATATATATATATATATATATATATATATATATATATATATATATATATATATATATATATATATATTACCCTTGGCTATCGGATAATTAGCACACGCAATAGTAGATAACCTAGGTCATCTTTGGGCTTTCTGTTTTCCAGATCCCAAGGCTTCACGCCTGTACTTTGTTGAGATTAAAAAAAAACAATATATGGGAAAAGGTGTGCAGAGCCTCAGAAACCGTTGTGTACACAGTGCCTAGGAAATTACGTTATACTGTTTCTTGTGTCTAACATATTACTGCACGGCCCCAAAACACGCAGTGCTGCCGAAGAAACTGAATCAGCCGGTACTGTCGTCTGTTGAAGCCACTTTCTGTTGAGAGATTCACCAGCAAGCCTAGATGGAGGAAATTAGGGACCTCTGGACAGACTGATTTAAGCAAATAACGACAGCCGCCATCACATGGGAATGGGTTCTAAATGGCTTCAAAAAGGACCCAGCACGAGGTCGTTGGTATTTATTTCTCTATACGGTTCCCCGGCCTCCTCCCTTAGCAGCCGTTTTCCATTTCCTTTAAAATACAGAAGTTGGATTGTTTTTTAAAGAAATGGACGGATTTCCCTATCAACTTTTTCAAATAACCCCGCACAAACAGTCATTTAGCAAGAATCAGCTTTGAGGTGTAATTTTAGAACAATTGTTTTAGGCATGATCTCACTTTTAGGTTATGCCAACGGAACTGGAACACTTGTACAAAACCAAAAGCTCCGTTACTGGCAAATCAAATGCTGGAATAAAGATATTTAATACATGTACACTGATTTACTAAAAACATGGTTTCTCGTAATACCTCGTAATTAAAATGTTTTTAGGTTGAAATGTCTATGGATAAAGAGTGAAGATAACTATACGTTAAAGAAGATATGTTTTAATAAAGCCTTCCGTTACAGGTTTTATATACGTCAGGTTAAGAATAATCCGAAAGTGATAACCTGTCGTTAAACCATTACAGCGAACATTTGATGTAGATATTTCACTAAAAGTCATGGCCTTTCTGTAAATAATTCCTGCGTTCTCTGATGTAGATATTTCACCATTTTGCCTTCTGAGTTTCTTGCGGGATTTAAACCGGAAACTTTTCGTTCAGAAACGCCCTAACTACTGGTCTACATCTTACTCCTTCAAAGATAGGGGTATTTGATATATTGTTACCCCAATCTTCTAAATAATTTATACGGATTTGGGTTTTTTCTAGACCACAGTTTATCTGCTTACGTTCTGATTTCACTCTCCAAATTCGGCATGCAGACGTATCGGTGGTGTGCTCTTCTAGGACAAGTTTGTTTTATTTTGCGGGATTATGCCTTATTAAGCTGAATAATTAATAATTTTAATATTTTCCTATGAGGTGCCCCCATTTCTGTTTTTCTGCAAGGTCCTCCACGACTGTGACGCTTTTTCAGGAGGCGGGGATTTTCACTGGCTTGTTAAGACCGTGGCCAACGCATGTCCTACCCAAAAGCCATTTCCGTGCAAAACGCGGTCACGCGGGTCCACTATAATCCTCATTGATCCCCCAAATCCATTGTAACGCCTCTAAAGGAATTTTCTCTCTCAAAAGGAAAGTAAAGGTTTTAATCCAAAGACCACACGAATCCGCTTTCAATGCGAGGGCTTTTCAGTTTGGTCAGCACTGGGCACTGAGTCCAGTGATGTGACCACCGTTTGACAAATTGTTTATGGGTTACAGGTATGTTGATTTTTATGCATTCAAACATATCTTTCCATGAAAACCATGGTTTCAAAAGTTCGGCCAGTTCTTGTGTTTTATTAAATTTTTTTTTTCAAAAAGAAGCCCCACAGCTTAATTTATTATTCGGGGGGGGGGGGGGTCACATATTTTTTTTTAGATCCGTTTTCTGTAGGGACGGTGAAACATGAACAAATATCACCAGTACATCTTTAAACTGATAACAAACTAGAATCTGTAGTCAGGGCGTACAGACCTCCACCAGAATCTCCTTTAATATCAGTCATGTGTTCACGTGTATGCGTTTCATGTGTGAACACTGTCATGCTTCAGTAACACGAGTTCACCTTGCGAGTGGCAGAACAAATAAATACGAATGGGTGGCTTCCACACGGTGACACTAGAATGGTCCTTTTTCATAACGGTTTATAAGAATATATATATTGTGGTGATTCTTATTACCTCCGAAATGAAATGGACTATTGATATGTCTTTACCCTTACCCTCTACAAATGTTCAGCAAAAACATTATCGGGGGGGGGGGGGGGGGATTGCACACACTTCTAAGGATCCTCAACCTCTTGGGGACTTTGAAACCCCCGCCAGATTCTACAAATCAGTCGTTCGTTCATACGTGCACGTTTTTGTAAAACATTGTCATGGTTCAGAAAAACGGGTTCACCAGGCGAGTGGCAGAACAACTACATACGAATGGGCGTCTTCTACTTGGGGACAAAGGAATAGCCCCCTATAATTATTCCTTTGTGGAATTGTGATTATGGCAGTTACGAAAAAAATATGTTATGGATATTCCGATGACCTCCAAAAATGTTATTGGTTACGGATGCAGTTTTCCTCTATCCCTCTACAAAATTTCAGCAAAATCTATACATTAGATCTTGCGTTAATTTGTTTAAAGACAATGCGACGAACCAAGGCTGAATTGGTTTCTTTGCTAAATGCTTTCATTGTAATATGTCGACCTGCTTTCTTTTTATCTGGGATAGTTGTCAATTTTGCATCAGACCTGGTTATTCCATGACAATTTACAGAACTTAAACCAAAAATTAAATACCGTTGAAATATATTTTTCTGGGCATATCTTTTTTACCTTGGCAGCTATACGTTTCGCGTACAAGAGACTTCACCGACATATGCATGCGTTTACAAATAACGCATACCTAACAGGCCTTAGGTATAAACATCGTGTTTCAGGATGTCGCCTGAGCCTCAACTGATACAAAGCATCTTTCATATAATTTCACGGTAGAATGCTTCTTTATGCAATCGTTATACCTACGATATTTCCCAAGCAATGAAGCTATCGGACCTATATTGTTTATCGGAAAAATTCTCATTTAAAAATTCCTACACCCTGTATATGCCTCACGTCTCTTTCCAAAATTTATTTTCTGTGTGATTTCTCGAAAAGAAATTTTTTTTCTTTCTATGATGATATTTTGGGAGTGGGTGTTCCTGGAGAATTCTAGCAGAAGTAATCTTTATATAATATAATTGAAACACATGATAAAAGTTCCTGCAAAATCTTTAGGATTAATATATGCGTCGTTTTTTCCTATCAGCTCATTACAAATATATGCATCAGAAAGAGCCTTGGATTTTCCACGGGTGCAGCTAGTTATTGCTTTGTTAATAAGAGGTTATCCTGTTCGTTACCAAATTGTACCTAGAAATGGCTTCACATCAAAGATGATTATGCCCGATCTGACACTTCACCAGACAGCAGTGTAAACATATAAAAAAGAACATTAACTTGATATTTATTTTCTATTTTTGAACACAACACATGAATCGCCACATTTATATAAATATAATGCAATTTTAGTTCATCTCTGGGATTGTAACATCACAAAGTACCTGCATCATATTGCTCACAAAAATTAATGAACAACCATTATCATCATTGTCGTTGTCTGGTAAAAAGAAACCTTTTTCACTGGTTATGACTCGTAACATTAGTCTTATAGTCGCCAAGGATATGCTTATTAAAAATACCAAAACATTCATTTAAAGAAATCACCAAACGATATTAAACTAAGGTATACAGTAAAGCGTATTCTATTTAAACAGCTGATATCATTCGGATAAACAATTTCTTTTTCAAATAAAACATAAAGCAGATAGATTGGTAATCTGAAAAAAGTGCGATAATCGCTGTTCAAATAAACGCCGCTTTACTGTCAATATGTAATTAGTTTAACATTGCTATACAGGTATTATCAAACACAAATACAAATTTACGAACGGATATATGTACACACATGCAGTTTCAGAAAGGACCTATTGCCCTTACACAGTGATTATATAGAAGCAATATCACTGTGCAAGGCGTATAGTAAGGACAAAAATACAGATTGAAGGCAAAAAAGGTTGTGATCTCGTGCAACGCGTTCATTAATTTTAACATTCCCCAGCATAAAAAATATATTGTGACTTTAATTTTCAGTGAAATTTACCGATTTTGAGATCCGCCCTCTCATTTGTTTTATCAAGTTGTCCTAGAGTCATACGAAATTTATTCAAAGTTTATAATAAAAAGGAAAAACAAATTAAACCTCCCGCAATAATTTAAGAAAAAAAGTGCCCGCGAACCCAACCTTGTTTTGCTTAATAGATCCTCCACTAATGTCTGATTGTGTATTGCCAGCTGGGTTTACACAGTACATGAACTGGAGTGTACATGTAGTGACGTGGAGGTGGCGGTCCCCGCTGTCAGTCTGGTGTCAGATGAAGTTTGTCGGGCGAGGAGTGATCGCCGGCGACACGGGCACGCCCTGGCACAGAAGTCATGGAGGGCCTTCCGGTACATCCGGTTTATCCCCATGTGTAGCGCAAAATTCATGGCAAAATTGGTAATTTGTAAAAAGTTCGCGATCTGACGAACAAGAAAATAAGTTTTCCCTTTTGAAGCGCTGTCCTGGATCTTTTCAAAAACTAATTCCAGAATCTCAGATGGCGTCATCAGCGCCAAAAATGCAATGATTATGGCGAGTAGGGTAGGTGTGATTTTGTTACTCAGTCGTTTTCTGTTGTTAGAGCCAGCCGCTGCAAGTTCCTCCCGGACTTTTTCCGAGCGCCGTAGTGCAACAATCAGGTAACCGTTACAAAACAACAGAATGATAAAAGGAATGAAATAACCGAGGATGATTCGCAGCCAGTCATGGATGTCGTTTATGTTGTCCCAGTAGGAACGTGCCGAGATGATGTAACAAGTGACCGTAGGCAGGACGAATGGCGTGGCCTCATAAAGCATCAGACTTGGGATATGAAACAACAAGGCTGTGACAAAAGACACTATGCTCGTTATGACGGCCCAGTTAGAACTCACGTGGAACAGAATACGTCTGCTCAACGGGTCACACACAGCCAGGCATCGACCAATAGCAAGCAGCACAGTCATCCACGTGCTCCAAAGTATAAACACACTCGTCACGCCGGCGCCAAATCTCTGGTAGTACAAAGGAAAACTAACACTGTCAAAGAGTATTTTTGATTCACGGATAAAAATCCGCGGTAAACTCACCAAACACATGAGGCTGTCTGATAAAGCAAGGAAAATAAAGCCTACGTACACACCTTTATCTCTAGCAAATCTCTGACGGACCACTCGCTTTACCATCAAGGCAAGATTAAGGCCATTTCCAAGCGTTCCAATGACGCACACAGCACCCGTCAAGATCCCTAGGTACACCATTGTGGTAGCCCGGTCACCACGCGGGTTTCTTTCACAGTTTGTCCAGTTGGGCAGGCTCATATTATGAAACATGTTTGAGTTAATGTCTACTGTTACAACAGAAGTTCAGAAAAGCTTTAGTGTTTACCAACCGATTTCTTGTTTTCTACTAGAATATTTTATGGTAAAAAAAAATGAAGACAGGAATAAGCCAGTCAGAATCGCTTCTTTGGTAATATCATTGAAAATACATCCATCGTTTCAGGCCAGTTGTTGGTAATTCCCGTCAAACTGTCGAAACGCGTTGATCATTTCTTTCTGAACTTCAATTGTGTTTTACGGTTTCCTCGACGTTGTGCTCTGTATATACGCCTCAAGCGTTTCAAAGAGTTTCTTCAAGACCTTTAAAGTCTTTTCATCTGAAGGATCTTTACATCTGCACGTAGAATCAGAGGTCTCTTCCCAAGAGACGTTGTATTTTCCAATGATCAGCAGGGCACCAGTGGGATCTGAAACAATAAACATACAATAAAAAGTATAACAATTATATACATACAGTGGGGTAACAAAGGATTGTAATATTGAGTGGGCTAGAGTGTATAATACGTGGTACTCTGAGCGCAGGGTGACCCTGAGAGACAGAATCCTCGGAGAACGGAGTACAGCAACATAGAAGGTAGGATCCAGAGAGGTGGAGTGTGACTATAATCATTAGCGACAGAACCTTGAAAGTATATCGCATTCCCGGAGAACAGTGGTAGAATCAGGAGCGTGGATCCCTCAATACTAACGTAACAGCCTCCTGTATAATAATAGGAGTATCAGTGGATCAGTGTAATCAAGAAGAACAGAATTAAAACCCGATGCTCCGAAGAAAAACCACCATAGCCTGGGGAATAATGCAGGATCATGCATCAATTTACTGATGATGAAGCATGATACTAAATGACGTCCTAAGGGTGGGGTGTGGTTACGTGAGAATTAGAGTCGATGCTTCGAAATTGTTGGGACAAACGAAGGAAGAGAACGATCATAGAGATTTGAATTGGGGAGTGATCCTAAGGAGAAGAGTAAGAACCCAAGGAAAGCAGTCCATCATAGGAAGCAGAGTAAGAGTCTCTGGGATGGAGACCGTTGCTAGGCTGCAGAGTAAGAAAATAAGGGATGGAGAGCGATACTAGGGAGCAGAGATTGAGCCTCAGAAATGGAGAAGTGTCCTAGGAACAGATATATAGAGCCTCAGAGATGTAGAGCGATCGATTGAGCAGAGATAAGGCCTCAGGGATGCAGAGCGAAACTAGGGGACAGAGATAGAGCCTCAGGGATGGAGAGCGATACTAGGGAGTAGAGATTGAACCTCGGAAATGGAGAAGTGTCCTAGGTACAGATATATAGAGCCTCAGAGATGCAGAGCGATCCTGGGCAGCAGAGTAATAGCCTCAGGGATAGAGAGTGATACTAGGGGGCAGAGACAGAGCCTCAGGGATGGAGAGCGATTCAAGGAGCTGAGTTGGAGCCTCAGGGATGGAGAACGATACTAGGGGGCAGAGACAGAGCCTCAGGGATGGAGAGCGATTCAAGGAGCTGAGTTGGAGCCTCAGGGATGGAGAACGATATTACGGAGCAGACTAGGGACCTCAATGATGGAGAGCGATCCAAGGAAGCAGAGTAGGGACATCAGGAAAGGAGAGCGAACTGAGGGAGCAGAGTGACAGCCTCAGAGATGCATAGCGTACCTGGGCAGCGGGATAAGAGCCTCAGGGATGGAGAGCAAAACTAGGGGGTAGAGGTAGAGCCTTAAGGATAAGATGGGCTACAGTAATAGTGTAAGAGTAATGGGATATTGGGCCACTTTTAAATAGATCTCATTGAAGCAGGATTGATTCTGAAGCGCATAAAGTTGACAACGACAAGAACAATATTACCACTATAGGCAAAGAGGTACAAGATAGTCTTATTACCAGAGCTGTTACTGAATGTTTATTTGCGAGGTGTTAGAACAAGGGTACAAATACCTTACCAGCAAAGAGAGGGATGATAGAAAGGCTGAACCAAGTGAAAGAACGGCCATGGAAAACAGTCAGAATTTAATATCGATGGGATTAGAACGTCAGCTTTTAATCGCAAAAATTTGTAAATTTTCAGATACAATTCATCAAACCCTGATCAGCTGTAACTTGAAATGACAGGAAATAGTTTTGGATTACGTTGTGGATTTATTCTAATTGGATTTCTCTTAGTTCCGGATTATACCACGTACCTGCATTAACCAAATTTACAGATGAGCAAGTTTGACAAACTCGAAAGTCGAAATGTCAAGCACTTGTTGCTGACCGTTTTCCCATTTGAGCCATTTTCCATAAGCTAATTATCATTCAGAAACATCAAATGACTCCTGTCTTATGCAAATGCCTGATATCGCTAATGCAGCTTATCGTATAGACGGAGGAGAAAAACGACTGGCTGGCGCAGCCGGAAGCATGTTTGTGCAGGCAAGCGTGATTCAGCCGGACACTCATTAGCAAGGACGAAACTGAGTCCCAACTTTGTTAGCTAATATACGCTATGCACTCTAAATAATTAATATATCTATTAATATTTAATATAAAATTTATTCATCGAATAAATATAATTTGTTACAAATGTTTGGTACCAGACTGTAGGACAGATTCAAGGAAATTAGCAAAATTTGACGTTTATCAATGACTGAAACACCCTGTGTACGTTCCCTTATGTCATCCTACAAGGCAATTGATTTAAGATCAAATTCTTATGCAAGCCGTGCCGAATACAGCAATTTCCGATGTCTTTTCATGTTTCTATAATATGTCTAAACACAGCATAATAAATATGATAAATAATAAGTATCAGGATGATCAGCAATTAAAAACACTATGTACAGTTACAACACTGCTGTGATGAATGAATGGGCTGGTCAGGCTGGACACTGGGGGCACTAGTTGTTTACTTGCAATTTTTCAAGCAGACAGTCATTTACTGCCTCCACACACGAGAGTATGGGTATTAGCGATATCCCGTATTGTGTTCAAAGCACATAAAGTATATTTCAATGGTCAGCAATACTTCAGGTCGGTGACCAGTGTTGATGACAGATTTTATGGATGGATTACTTTTGAAACCATCTGAGGTGTTTACGTAGAAAGAAAATGTTAACGGAATAAATGCCTAGTATCTTGTCTGGTGTATATTTTGTTTTACATTGTTTTAACAAAACATACTTCCTACGAAAATCGAGATATATGACTAAATGACTAAAACTGTACTTTGGCAAATTATATTTATGGCGTTATTATCACATCAGTGGGATAATTATGAATCAGGCGATTAAAATATTATTCATTATTTAGTATAATAGTGTTTCATTCGTTTATTATTAGAATAAACGAGCTATCGCTTAGGTGATTTCCTATCAAATAAATCCGCGATAAAACGCATAAAAATATCAATGAAATAAAAATGACACGAATACATCTCGATGTAAAAACATATTCCTATCATTTTATTGCTTAAACCGTATGGCTGTAGGCTTTGTTTTTTGTGTGTAATTGAACGTTAAGTTATTTATGTTAGAGCAATTGTATTGCGATCGAATGAAGGATTGAAGGTTTTTATTTTGAAACCCCTCTGATAAAAACACACACAGACACACACATACATACATATACATATATATGTGTAGAAATGATCAATGAAGATGCTGTCTTTCCTCCGCGGTCTCACAAGCTACATATTTAGTAACAGATCATGATAATAATAAGGTATGCGATGGATCTGCCGAGAAACTGGCAATCCTAAGCTCAAAACAGAACTTGCCGAATAAACGTTCCGAAAAAGACACCGCAGCAGTTGAATTCCAGTCATCTCATGAGCCGATGAGGCGAAACAAGTGGAAGTGACTCAGATCCATCACATACCTTAGTATATATATATATATATATATATATATATATATATATACTGAAGTATATAGTGCTGAACAGTTAGAAACTGAACATTTTCTTGTAAATTCTGTATATATATATATATATATATATATATATATATATATATATATATATATATATATCACCGAGGTAAATTACCTGTTACCTTGGATAACCATTAGGCCATTACCGCCGATTCTAAGATGTTCACTGATATTTGCGGTAACGGATACTAATGCATATGGTCTGTCCGGATACGGGCATTTTTAAAAGAGGTCCTACACAGGTTCATCTTGGGGACTGTGCCTAGTGCCAAAACAGTTGAACTTTTTAATTAGGCAAAGGTTTACTGCCCCTGTAGTTCTGATTAAACACATTGATACGTCGTCATTTTTATTCCACCTTGTCTGTAATAAGTTCTAAAGTTTAAAAAAGTTAAACAGTAATTTGGGTAATTGGGTAACAGTAGTTTGGGTAATTCCGAGGTATCTTTTTTGGTATTATTTTCCAGGTATTATTAGTCCATCGAAAACCACTAAAAGGCCGAGATAATAGGAAAAGCGGTAGAGTGATCTCAAACTTCATGACTTAAAATTTCCTGTACGAACATTTCGAAATATGATTGACCAGAAGCGGATCCGAGGGGTTGGTTTGGGGTGATGGAGGGAGATGGGGCAGGAGGTTTAGACCCCTACTTTTTTGAGTCGCCGCAACCATTTTTAAGGCTTTCAGACCATTTTGGGCGGAATGGACCCCGATCTTTTCAGGAACGGGTGATCCTAAATCCTGTATCAACCCCTGTTGCTTTACTTTAACAAAAATAACTCCTTTTCTTGGTGTGCCGCTTTCGAAAGACGTCTCTATAATGCAGGCAGACATTTATCTCTACAGACTGGTCATTGCTCACACGTGTTTCACGTGACATGTCAACATCGTGTATGGCATGCTGGGGGTGAATAGCGGAAACAAGTATAATCACGTTACTGCCGTCCATGAAATTGGATTATTGCCCTGTGTGGCTGGTGGACCCTTATGACGAGCGTTGAAGTCAAATCATCATTCTGTCACAGCATTGTTCTAGTTTAAACAATAAATAGAGCAGACGAAGGAATTTTAGAGGCTGTTTTCACTGGAGGATCAGTAGATATTATCTGTAAATAATATATAAATCCATAAAAGTTGTGAAATATTGAAAAATTCTAGAGACATGGGATTATCTAAATAAAATTCTGATAAAAATTCTGCCAAATTAGATATATTTAACCTAATTGGCGAGGAGTATGAATATCGTCCGTGCGATATCTCACTTTAGTATAATTACTGGTCATGTTAATTTTGTTGCATAAGATAAATTTAAATTATTATCATATATATATACCCTGAATCTTGGAAGCATATTCTATTTACTGGAATTCTATCTGTATGATTATGGCGTTGACTTAACCTGTTTCTGCTTGGTTTTAAAACTAACTACATTTACCGGTCTATTTATAATTTTCAATTCTTTCCTATTGTTGGTGGCTAGTTCCAAAGGAATGACATCCCATGGTACCCACATGCCAGTAATATAAACCGGCAATGAAAGATAAACATTGGTGGATGTCGCCAGGTACAGATTTCTTGCTTTACGAAGGGTCTTGCCCGTTGAGACCTTTAGGAATTCATCTGGATTTTGTTCATCCTTAAGTTTATTCTTGAAGGAAGGCGGGACCGTTGGTAAGGGACCTCCTGTACGGACCTTGTCTCCCGTATAAATTGCTGATCATGTAAAATTCTCTTTCAGCATATAACTTATTCTTCAGTAAATATGTTATTCTTTTGATTTGTTTATCGAATTCGTGCCTGTAAATAAAAAATAAGTTAGAAAGACTGTGATTGTATGGTATTGTGCGCTTTCTTAAGTCCCCCTTAGTGCAAAATATCAACAATGTACTGACCTTTCTGTAGAGTGTGCATAAACTCCCCCCGAGTTTGTGTTTTAATGAGTTTTGTGTTTTACCTAATGCATATCTGACGTCAGTAGCTGCCATCTTGATCTTGTCGTTATATACCGCCATGTGTAAAAGCCGTGTCAGAGGCTGTATGTGTCCAGTTATGTCATTTGGACTATAATAAAGTACATACACTTTCCAAAGCCAAATTTTTTAATACATTTATAGTCACAAGTGTCAGATTTGCATCTGATATTTAATGTGTGCCATTTGGTCTTACCACTTTTTTCAAGATAACCGAGCAACAGTCGAGAGATTGCAGAACTTCAAATTGCGTTTCCTTCCTGTTGTATATTTCAGGTTCACGGAATTGTCTGTATATGAAGCAGTTTTGCGAAATAAATAAAACACCGTGAAAATTAAATGAATGAAAATATTTTTTAACTAAGTCTAGAGCAATGGTTCTTTTTACTTAATCTAGCCTCCATTGTAATTTACTTCGAATCTTTGAATGTCCTCAAGTGAAGTCTGAAGAGTTGACCAAATGTTGAAATAGAAATAGGTACTGAACCCGACGGACGTCATTTGTGTCAGTTTACATCGATCTTCTTTCAAAGTATAGCCACTGGCGTTGACATCTGGTGGGGAATATAGCGAATGTACTTAATTTTTAAAATGAAAATGTATTAAACCAATAAATAAATTGGTACATGATTTGGATACAATTCCGAGATGTAAGATTGTAGGTGTTTTTAGTACTCCCCGTTTCCAATACAAAGTATTACTGGCTGGCTTAAGGTTGGTTTCGTTCCTTTAAGAAAAAGCAGACGATGTAGTGACCCATATGAAAGATAGAAGCATACAGGTTGATCCATGATATAAATATTCCGTGAACATGCCACAGTATATAGGGTAAGGAATTAAGTTGCTGATACAAGAGACCCAGAATAATCAATATTATAATATATTCAACAAAAGACAATTGAAAAGCACACGGGTACATGGCATTTCGTGAGGCTTTGGACTGTCTGTCCTGTTGCATTTATTCTGGTTGACTATTGTAAATAATAAATGCAAAATAGAAAAATGGGTATTGTTTAAGGTTTGTGATCATCTACGAATTGCCAGTTATCTTACAATCCAGTCTGCTTTTGGACTATTTGTCCAGACTGTCTTTTAATCTTACGCAATCCAACTGTTACGGCGGAATATTTTGTTACAAGTTCTTCAAGAAATTTTTATTTTCATTATGGAATTATTTATGATAATCGGTAGACGTATGTATGTTGTGTATATTGACATGAGACTACTAAGTATTGTAAGAATGCAGCACATAATGGGTAGGCGAGCTGTACAAATGTATAGAACAAGGAGTGCAGCAACAGTTAAAATTGTTCTGTAATAAAACTAAAGATAGTCTTTGGAAATAGAGCCGTCTATAAGGGATTAATAGAGACACTAGAACATGGATATAAAACAGAACCAAACAAAACTCACAGACAAATTATGTAAGGAATTGGAAACTGCAATGCAATGCACTATATAGTGTAAGGCAGCTAAACGAGTCTCCACCAAAGTCATCAAGCAGATCTAATTTCACAATGAAAATTACATCTATATCATAACTGACAGTAGCAATAAAACGTTGTACCCCCTAGAGGCAACGCCTCGGAGATCTCCGTTTTGGTCTTGAAGTGTCGGAAACATGTCAGTTGTGTTCTAAGAGGGTTATTTTCCATAAATCTTGAGATATTCACATTATTTCGCAAAGTGTCTGTCGAAACGCCATCTATGAAAACCGCGACAATGAATACGGCCAATGTCAACTCTGCCCAAGAAGAACCCATCCAGTACAAACATGGCCGAAGTCGCGCGGGCCCATACTTACGTAAGATCGGGTAATATAGTAAGTACGGTGTTATAACCAGAAGAAAGTCGCTCTAAACAGGGCGTTGTCATGGTCAGGGGTTCAACTGTGCATCGATCACTGACTTTCTACAAGACGAATGCACGGCTCTGTACTGTATTAGCCTCAGACTCATTACCGACGTAATTTATCACCCAACTTTGCTCAGGATGACATTAGTGTATTAGCTTTGGCTCATAAATTCCCCTAACATATTCAAGGGGCTTCCGTATCATTACAACTACTTATAAAAAGTCTATGGAGGTTATCCAGGGATGATCTGTCAATAGAGCGCCTTGCGTCGATACGTGGTCCGAATATCACGTAATGGAACTTTGATTTGTTGGATGCACAAAATGATTGGTGATCAGCAGATACATTTAATTCTTTGTCAGGATAAAAAACATAGATTTACTTCCTACTACTGATATGAATACCTGTATATATGACAAATGAATCTGCAAACTGTTCTGCAACATGTGCTTTTACACTATTTCAATATTGCTCGAGGGCTCAAAACGAGAAGTCTGAGAAGAATTATTGATATATAGATATATAATATTTACAGTTGGGAAATGGCCATGAGAAATATTGTTTGTTGTTTGTGCGATTGTCTATCTGGTATTCTCAATAAATTACTAAATGAAATTGCGTTGAGTGGAGGACAATGGGCTTATAAAAATGCTAACATTATTAGATGGATCGAATCAATATCATTGCGTATATTTATATCTTGATCCAGCCAAATTCACCTCTGTTTCTACTGTGCTCCCAAAAAATGGCACTGAAAGGCTTGGCTAATACAGGTGCAAACCTGACAAATCTTATTACGGCAGTTTTTTATATTCTAATACTTGACCCAAAATGCTGATGTCTAGGTCTAAGTGGGAGAAAAATGCTATATATTACAACTGTTTCAGTATAATATTCTATAGTCCATATCTGATTCAGTTTTAGATATTTTTCTCTGCTTATATTGTAATCTATAATTCATCTTTTGTATTTTTGTGTTTTTTTTTGTTTTGTTTTATAATTCATGTTTTTTCTTTGTATGATGCTTTATATTACCTCTTTCCTGAGGCTGAAGGCTCTTCTTTTCAACGTTCTAGATTTTATCGCAATCCTCCTGAATATTTAGGAGATGGAGAACGTGACGTGCATCTAAATCAAAACTTTTCCGGTCGATACTTAAAAGTTCAGTCCCTCAGAGGCTTAAACGGCACGGAATTACCTTGAATTATATACGATATCCAACTCATGTTATTAGTGTAACGTTCTCTTGTAATCGATTAATACGGGCTTTATATATATATATATATATATATATATATATATATATATATATATATATATATATATATATATATATATATATATATAAAACAAAAAAGACGTTGGTATATATTCACGTCGGAATTTGTCTTTTTTTTAATACGGATGCCATACATACGTTTACATTGCTTATTTCAGAGTGCTTAAAAGAGGTAACATGTCAACCAATCCTAAGACGAGAGTTCAGTTTCTCAAACAGTATGTAAAGACATATTTGAAGTTAAACGGATATTTGTTTTTACATATTCATAGGAAATAGGAAGACAAAACTGTTCCACCCATAAGTAGATCCTAAGACGAAATTTAAGTTTCTCAGACACTTTGTTAAGACATTTTCTATATTTGAATTAAACACTGATGTTTTCCCCATTAATATTCAGAAAGAAATAGGAAGACAAAATATTAAAAAAATAAATGAATAAATAAATACCATAAAATACTATAAATACCTTAGATAAAATACAATAGATACCATAAATAATGAACATAGCTCAGAGAAACACAAGTCAGAGTGTAAACTGTTTGAACACAATCTTAGTTCCTGTTGCTATATGTCATAAAATGCATCACTCAGGTGAATTTTAATTATCATTTCAATAAACACATTATTCCGTCTTTACGGTATATAAATGGTGTAATTTATACAATCTTTTTCTCGCATACTCCAATGGAATGTTTAATAAAGGATGAAATCCCGATTAAATGTAAATTGCACTGCTGCATGACTCGCTTTTTCCTGTCACTTATTTTCTCACAGAAAAACTGAAGAAAAATAAGAATGTCGCTCCGCCTTTTCCCAATTTCAATCTAACCTCCGCTTTTCATTCGTGTGACATAAACACGATTTCGTCCCAAAGAAGCGGTCACAAAGGTGACTAACTGGAATACAATTCTGTCTTTTCTCTTTAGCGCTTTATGACATATCCAATGGTTATATCACAAAATTAACCTAGTTTCTAATGTCGCTGCTGTAACCTGATTTGTGTAATATGCTTTACTGATATCCTTGGAATCAAAATGAAGGCAAAGGGAAGCATTAAGAGGCATTGCGTTTGCGCGATTCCTATGCGTTCCCTCCGATACCCGGGAAATTTCACCCATTTCCATGCATTGGCTGCCGGCTTTAGGATTAACGAGTCAACACAAAGCAGCAGTGGAGTTGATTTTCATGGCTGAGTGCGATGTTCTTATCTTACCCATGCAAACTTTTGCTGAACGCCTTGCACGTTACATTGAACTTTTTCCTCACAGCCCTGCCACTATGGATCAAAAGACTGCTACAAACAGAGAGGGTACAGGGAAGAATAAGTGACGTCCTTCAGGTAATTCGTCCCTGAAAGAATCACTGACATCCCTCTGGGACAGATTTATATACACTTTATTTATTTAAGATTGCAAACTTGATCAGAATACAACACCACCTGTTACCACCAAAGTGTTTTGCCTATGATATCAGTCTAAAATAAAAGGAGTGTAACTGTTACTGTGAACCCGAGGAGCAGACACATAATACGCGAGCATGAATGTTTAATGAACACCCAGAAAGAAGGGAAAGTTTATGTGGATCCCCTTGACTTTGCGTCTCCTTTTATCTATTTATCTTTTGTTTTTCTTTTTAAATTATACAGAAAATTATCAGTGCATAATATATTTCGTGATATATTACGAAAATGGCACGCAGAAACGGTAGATCAAATTACGTTGTGTATTATGTATGCGACACTAAGTGTCTGGGAAATAACACATGACTTGCATGATTATTTATTATTAATACATATGAAAATATTGTACTATAAGTAGGGTAACATCACCGGTTATGAAAACGACATATTAAACGTTTTGTTGTGTAAACTTGTGCCACATATTACGGTAATGCCATGTCAAAATATTGCTGTGTGAATAATCAAAATGTTAATAAAAATGGCACACGTTGTTTTACATTTGGCAAACATATTCTAGACAAATATACGAGGAAGCCTCATCGTAAATGTAGTTCATTATAAATGCAAGACATTTCGGACACGACATACCAGATGTTGATTCGGTGTAATTGGAATTGAATATACTGATGCAGGAATATAAAGAATTCAATAAATTACTTATGATTTTTAATTAAAAAAAAATATAAATTGAAAGCTTCAGAATTCTATTACTTATCCCAAATATATATATATATATATATATATATATATATATATATATATATATATATATATATATATATATATATATATATTGTTACGGGGTGACATAAAAGCGGACCGAACTGTCTCGCTAGTAAAGCTTGGTAGAGGTTGGTACGCCGGACTTGTGCGCCACCGACCTGGGTTCGACTCCCGGATCGGCCCAGGATTTTCCCCTCATTATTTGTTTTCGTAAAAATATATATATAAATGATTCGCGGGAAAGCAGTCTTTCCTCCGCGGTCACACAGCGCTCTTTGTTTTGCAACAGAACATGATATGCAAAGATATGTGATGAATATGTCGCCATGGCCCAAGGACACCCAACTTCAGTCATCTGATAAGCCGATGAGACAAACCGACGGTAGTGAGTCAGATTTTTCACTTATCTTAGCATATATATATATATATATATATATATATATATATATATATATATATATATAATATTCTAAGGTTTTGCTGGACAGCACGAAAGTGTCCTTGCTTAGAGATTTGACTGACCAATTTATGCACCATCTAGCTTGGTCGTATATTATTCATGCCATCGGCTAATTCAGAAACAATATAAACACTGATTACCTCAGATACAGAGACAACGCTGGATGAATCACGTGTGTTCCCCTCGGAGATTTCCCCAATCGGCCATGGAACTCAATCTGCGTAATTAGCTTTTCCCCCAGGTTATACCGCCGAAAAGTTGAAACCGAAATATATGTTCAAACGAAAGAAATTTAATTACATTGCATTGATTTCTAGATCTTTGAAGTATCCCCGTGTGACTATATTAAAACATCATCTGAGGTAACATCTGCATGAAGTATGAACCCACCTCGCTTACCCTGGACCCACCGAAGAAACACAAACACACAAGACCTGTGAGCAGTAATTCAACTATGGTTTACAATTTGTAACCCGTATAATGAATATTCGTTATTCTGTAAACACTTGATTAAGAACCAATCTTTAAAATAAATTTATTTCCTTTAATTTTAACTAGATGGCACTGGAATAGGCAGAAAGGTCGACTCAGTCCAAAAGTGTATCCTGACAGTTAATATCAGAGAACTTCCTGACCTCCCCAACTCTTTGCGTCTTACCGTTTGTTTTTTTTTAACCATTGACTCCACATGTAATTCTGGCAAATTCAGGCAACAGATATCAGACCTACGATCTCACTGTTGAAGGACGCACGGAGACCAGGCTGTCTTCCGGAGGCCCCTGGAGCATTCTAACTTCACATGGATCAGCGGAGATTGACATAGATGTCGCTGGGAATGATAGTGTTCTCTGTACGTATATGGACTTAAGAATCAGTATGATGCGTAATACAAAGTGGCGTCAATGGAACTTTGACACCTCAGCAGATAACCGTAGATTACCCCAGCAGAACATTTTAAAATCTTTTTCATGATGGTATCTATACAATTTCTTATTATCCCTCAAAACGTTTACGTTTATTAAATTATAAATTTTATTATTTTTTCCTTCTGGATTTCTCAAGCTAGGTCGACTCATTGTATATTTTATGTTTGTTTCGAAAAGTGTATGTCTCAATTTAGATATTATTAACAATATAATTGACATTTTGCGACTTCATATTTTCAAATATTGATTATAATTTGTATCATTCATTGTATTGTATTTTATCTTTTCCGAAACACATCAAGATGAATCTTAAATTGATCTCAGAGTACCGGGGGATGACCTCAAACGGCGGCATCTTGAGGACTATACTCCGGTGTAATACAGAGTTTTATATGCTTCGATCGTCAGTGAATCGTCTGATGAATGCCGTACCATGACCGGCATGACAAACTGACCATATCACCAGGTCCACTATAAACTTGTTACTGAATTGATTAACTGATGACATGTCCATGATTCATAAACAAAGTGATAGTGCCTCACCATTTGGTGATGGCCGCTAAACCTCAGGCAATATGAACCCTCTATTGTATATATAATAACAGACAAGACATCTAGAGTAAATCTGCAAAATTATATTACAAAATATTCACCAGCTGACAGTTTTTCAAAATGAACCGTATAAGGGAATACACAGGCGTGGATATAAAGCGCTGATATAGTAGTATTGTTGGTGCATCTTCTATGACCATCAAAAGCTTTTTTCTTGATAACAGGGTTCGTTAAAAATTGTAAGAAGTTTGTTGAGAGGTAGATTGATATACGGGTAATATTGCGGGAAAAGCCACAAAAGACTGTTAGGGTTAGCACTACACATGGGCGGGCTCATTTATATTTTTACTCAAATATTTTTTTCATGGATAGAAATGGTAGAAAACTAGATTCTTTTTTTTTCTTATGATTCCCAGTTTGCTTCATTGTGAGTCTGACGGCGGTGATAAGATTGGTGTTAGGGAGAGTTTCAGTCTCCGGTTTTTACGTCCTGTGTTAACAATGGGATTACATGGCGTTTCGCCACCGATTGATGTCGCCTTCACATCAGTGGATACGGCAGACTTCTCAGGCAACTGATTGTGAATGAGGGGAGCAAAAACCGGAGCTAATCAGGCCCGGAACAGTCGTTGAAATGTTTACGTTGTATGGAAACGGCCATGAAAATTGGATTGGGATTAGGCCTGAGTGAAGCTAGATACGTGCGGGGAAAGCTGCGACAAGTTTTGACAGGCATTAGTCACTATCAGACTTACAGGCCTTTATTTAACAGAGAGTTGGTGGACATCTATCTGACTCCAACTGCCAAGCTCTAAGAGGACGACTTTTACACTGCGCTGGTCGGGCTCAACTCTACCCTGGTTAACAGCAATTATTACCTCGTTTCTCATACGCCTGGCCGTCTTCAATTAACATAGGACGGAAGTGCACGGTTACAAAGAGGCAAATAGATATGTTGTTAAGTTTGTTGTGGCACGAGGTTGACTGAAAATCAGAAAAAAATGTAACTTTTTATGCATTACAAAAAGATTACTTTAAGCCGGCCTCGAATCTACTGATTCTTTTGCCGGCCGGAGTGAGGGTGATGTGAGGGTGTGCCGGCCGGTAGATGTAAGGGTGTGCCGGCCGCTAGATGTGAGGGTCTGCCGGCCGCTAGATGTGAGGGTCTGCCGGCCGCTAGATGTGAGGGTGTGTCGGCCGGTAGATGTGAGGGTGTGCCGGCCGGTAGATGTGAGGGTGTGCCGGTCGCTAGATGTGAGGGTGTGCCGGCCGGTAGATGTGAGGGTGTGCCGGCCGGTAGATGTAAGGGTGTGCCGGCCGCTAGATGTGAGGGTCTGCCGGCCGCTAGATGTGAGGGTCTGCCGGCCGCTAGATGTGAGGGTGTGTCGGCCGGTAGATGTGAGGGTGTGCCGGTCGCTAGATGTGAGGGTGTGCCGGCCGGTAGATGTGAGGGTGTGCCGGTCGCTAGATGTGAGAGTGTGCCGGTCGGTGATATGAGAATGTGCCTGTCGGATTTTTGTTTAAATCCGGCAGGAAAAATTGGCAGAGGTTACGACGGAATCGAATTTCAGCGATCATGACAACAATTGCATTCCAATGACGAACCAAAAGCGACCAAAATGGTCAGAAAAATCTGGTGGTGTGCATGCAAAATCGACAATTCTCCGGCCCTCGCCGGCCCGTGAGACTTGTAAATTTTTCCCGTCTGCTTTTAAGATTCGGAAGATGGGAGACCGGCTTAATAGCAAAAAGTAGTAGGATGAGCCGCGATGTAAGTAATAAATCACATAACAAAATTGAATCTGTGCTCCTTTTGGATCCTTTTCCAATAGGACCACTCCAGGAGATCCAATGGTATATCCCTTTTTATATACTTCTCTAAATGCGCCTATGTCATGGATATGAAATAATAAATCGCTATATGGAAGACAGTTCAATGGTAATTCCGCCGGATTTCCCTTCCTCGGCGGACAATAAAGCCTCCCACCACTCTGTCCCGACACGAGAGCCTCGTCCAAAAGCTCATTTTTCATGATTCTTATATTTCCATAGCCGCCCCGGCTCGTGTATGTTTAGATTTAATGTTTCTGAGAGAGAGAGAGAGAGAGAGAGAGAGAGAGAGGGAGGTAGATCTTTAGTTATAATCACATTATTGTTCCATATTTGGGATTAAGAGACGAGACCTGAAATATTAGTTTTCCGTCAGTTAAGCCATTATGGACAATAAATCATCTCATCTCGAGGCAGGCAAAACATGAAAAGGAGCGATCAGCTTGGTTGCCATTAGGGCAACTAGTTACTTACAGGAAGTAGATGCTCTCAATATGGCGTACGAAATGCAGCCTGCTTGTTGATAGCTGGTGTCACCACAGCGTTCCGGGTTGGGTTGCCTAGTGTCCAAATATGCTGTATACAAAAACGCTGTTCTACACTGAGTTAATGGAAATAAAAGGGTATGGAACTTAGACTTGTAGCCGATAATGAAATAAAAATCAAATGCCATAGGGTAATCTAAAGGTTTTAGATGAGACTGGTTAAAATAGATGTCCTCAACCTGGACAAAAATATTGTCTCCTTCATATGATCTTGGTACAAATTTTATAAGAACAAATTGTGCTTTCAGGATAACACCAACGACTAAAACCCCTTACAGCCCCAACCTGTTGATAATAGTTTTAAGTTTGAACAGTAGTTTGAAGTAATGTGCTAATATCTATTGTTATCCTGTTAAGTTGACAGGTCGTCCGCCCAGACTAATGTTTAAAGTTATCCTTTGTTTATGCCTGTCGAGGTGCAGTGGTGTACTTTAATATCATATTTCAGTGAGGTTTCGCCCAATAAATAATCTCATTTTGTGTGTCCCATTTTACAAGAAAAGGAGAGAAAAGGGACATTGAGTTAAGTCTGCAGCTCATTTTGTCCTACGATTGACCACATGAGAGAGAGAGAGAGAGAGAGAGAGAGAGAGAGAGAGAGAGAGAGAGAGAAGGACAGGAACAACAGTAAGAAGGAAGAGAGAAAAAAGAAAGAGGAAATGAGAAAGGGAGGAAATATAGTTCGTAAGCCAGTGATGTGAATATTGCGGGCCAATTTTAAAATCTTATTCATTACAGTTAACTCACAAAACTCAAGTGCCGAGAGAGAGAGAGAGAGAAAGAGAGAGAGAGAGAGAGAGAGAGAGAGAGAAAAGTGGCAGACTGACAGATAGAGATGCAATACTCTAGCACTTACGGCAGTCAGTAGCGTTTTAGATAACCCAATTTTAACTTAGTCAACCAGTCATGAGAAATGCTCACGTTCTGACGAAATGACGCAAAGATGCTTTTTCCCAATCCAGCAAATGGACGTCAATCGCATACTTAAGAACCCTAAAAACATTCGTTGAAACTAATCGGATGAGACCAACTACATTTATTAATTTGTGAAGAACTGACAACATAAATTTAGCATAATTTCTCATGACCCTTCACAAGGAACCCCATCTGATGTAATGCACTTGTTAATTAGCCAGAAAATGCAATTTGACAATTCACTTATTATCACTTTCCGTATTGTTTCCTGTCGGCTAATTGTGCACCAACCTTATTCGACTAAATATGAATTAAGTATACAAGATCTATATTATAACCATTCTATGTAAATTATACTTACATTAAAATAGTTGTTTCCTTGGAGAATTCCGTGCAATCCTGAAATGGCGCCTAAGATTTGCGTGCTTTCTGCTTTCTTGCATACATTCACACCTAGTCCTCTGATCAGTTCTGTCATACTGGTCAATAATCTATTGTGTCTGCTGTTTATATAAGCTGCCGGTACTGTTGGCTACAACAGTTCTCATCTGAAGCACACGATGGTTTATCTGGAGAATAAAGTAGTCATCTTTTTTTAAACACACAACATATTGTTCTGGTCGACATATCTCATGTTGCCGTCAGTAGAACCTAGGTCTATGTGCGGAATGAAGCTTCTCTTTCGAAACAAGTATTTTTGAAACCGACATGGATGTTTAAACTGAAGCACGCTGAATAGCCGGATACCCTGTAAATGCAAACATCTGTCTTGAAACCTGGCTTCCCTCTCCCCTGTTCCGCGGAGTATGCCGAGGTGCCCGTCCCAGCCAATCACTAACACGGATCTTCCCGCTCGAACCAATTAAAGCGCGGCATCGATTTGACCGTTTGGTGGCGATTCGCCCACATGTAATACTCGAGGATTTATAGTAAGGGTTAAGCGGATAACTGGTTTTGATATCCCGCTGTTCCACCTGTGTCTACTTTGCTCATCCACATGTACTCTGACAATCTTCACGTTAACGTTCCCCAGCCACCGGAGACGAGAACCACTTAATGTTAACTCGACGGCGAAGTCCTCCAGCGTGTTATCCAGGTCTTATCGCACCTGCTAACATGACGGTACTCTTCTAGTTTTGTCTATTTGCTGAGTCTTGACCATCCAGGAATACGTTAACTGAGAGTGATATAAAATCATAGATATCAGTTAGGTAATTTAATGAAACGTAGCCTTTAATAGTTGCACATTTATTCTTTAGTTAGACTTCTAATATTGTTTTCTTACGCCAGTCTGTTTAAAAGATGAAAAAAGTCACACAAGATCTTGTTTAAACTGTTTAAACCAGAAAACTGTTCATGATTTTTCATGGTAAACCAAATAAGCTCTGAGATGCCAGCTCACCTGTGGCTTGTGATGTCAGCCCACCTATGTCTTGTGATGCCAGCTCAGCTGTGTCTTGTGATGCCAGTTCACCTGTGTCTTGTGATGCTAGTTCAACTGTGTCTAGTGATGCCGGTTCACTTGTGTCTTGTGATGCCAGCTCACCTGTGTCTTGTGATGTCAGCTCACCTGTGTCTTGTGATGCCAGCTCATCTGTGTCCTGTGATGCCAGTTCACCTGTGTCTTGTGATGTCAGCTCACCTGTGTCTTGTGATGCCAGCTCACCTGTGTCTTGTGATGCCAGTTCACCTGTGTCTTGTGATGTCAGCTCACCTGTGTCTTGTGATGCCAGCTCACTAGTGTCTTGTGATGCCAGTTCACCTGTGTCTTGTGATGCCCGTTCACTTGTGCCTTGTGATGCCAGCTCACCTGTGTCCTGCGATGTCAACTCACCTGTGTCTTGTGATGCCAGCTCACCTGTGTCTTGTGATTCCAGTTCACCTGTTTCTTGTGATGCCGGGCCACCTGTGTCTTGCTATGCCAGCTCACCTGTGTCTTGTGATACCAGGTCACCTGTGTCTTGTGATGTCAGCTCAACTGTGTCTTGTGATGCCAGTTCACATGTGTTTTGTGATGCCAGTACACTTGTGTCTTGAGATGCCAGTTCACTTGTGTCTTGTGATGCCAGCTCACCAGTGTCTTGTGATGTCAGCTCACCTGTGTCTTGTGATGCCAGTTCACCTGTGTCTTGTGATGCCAGTTAACTTGTGTCTTGTGATGCCAGCTCACCTGTGTCTTGTGATTCCAGCTCACCTGTGTCTTGTGATGTCAGCTCCCCTGTGTCTTGTGATGCCAGTTCACCTTTGTCTTGTGATGCTGGTTCATTTGTGTCTTATGATGCCAGCTCACCTGTGTCTTGTGATTCCAGCTCACCTGTCTTGTGATGTCAACTCACCTGTGTCTTGTGATACCAGTTCACCTGTGTCTTGTGATGCCAGTTCACTTGTGTCTTGTGATGCAAGCTCACCTGTGTATTGTGATGTCAGCTCACCTGTGTCTTGTGATGCCAGTTCACATGTGTCTTGTGATGCCAGTTCACTTGTGTCTTGTGATGCCAGCTCACCTGTGTCTTGTGATGTCAGCTCACCTGTGTCTTGTGATGCCAGTTCACATGTGTTTTGTGATGCCAGTTCACTTGTGTCTTGTGGTGCCAGTTCACTTGTGTCTTGTGGTGCCAGCTTACCTGTGTCTTGTGATGCCAGCTCACCTGTGTCTTGTGGTGCCAGCTTACCTGTGTCTTGTGATGCCAGCTCACCTGTGTCTTGTGATGTCAGCTCACCTGCGTCTTGTGATGTCAGCTCACCTGTTTTGTGATGTCAGCTCACCTGTGTCTTGTGATGCCAGCTCTTCTGTGTCTTGTGATGCCTGTTCGGTTGTGTCTTGTGATGCCAGCTCACTTGTGTCTTGTGAAGCCAGCTCACCTGTGCCTTGTGATGCCAGCTCACCTGTGTCTTGTGATGCCAGCTCACCTGTGTCTTGTGATGCCAATTCACTAGCGTCTTTTGATGCAAGCTCACCTGTGTCTTGTGATGCAAGCTCACCTGTGTCTTGTGATGCCAGCTCACTTGTGTCTTGTGAAGCCACCTCACCTGTGTCTTGTGATGCTAGCTCACCTGTGTCTTGTGATGCCAGTTCACTAGCGTCTTTTGATGCAAGCTCACCTGTGTCTTGTGATGCAAGCTCACCTGTGTCTTGTGATGTCAGCTCACCTGTGTCTTGTGATGCCAGTTCGGTTGTGTCTTGTGGTGCCAGCTCAACTGTGTCTTGTGATGCCAGTTCACCTGTGTCTTGTAATGCCAGCTCAACTGTGTCTTGTGATGCCAGTTCACCAGTGTTGTGATGCCAGCTCACCTGTGTCTTGTGATGCCAGTTCACCTGTGTCTTTTGATGCCAGCTCACCTGTGTCTAGCTTCGACTGAAACAAATTTCTTATTAATTTCCGAACGCAGTACGTAATGATATTTGTACGAGTTGAATTTTTCACATAAGCATTTTTTCTTTCATGTCACTATATGGTTTCAATATGTAGTTAAGAGTTTTAATTCCACTGAAGGTCGAACACAGTCATCACGCCACGATTCAGTGACGAGGCGGATTAATCAATGTCCGCATGTGGTGACGGTGTTGATTTTAATGAGCTTTCCTCAAGAAATACCTATTCAAACGGTAATGGGTCTAGTTATATATATGGGTTTACAATTACCTTTTTTGTACTTTTAACGTTCTAGTTTAAAGATTATGTTACCTGAAGTGTCTGCAGCACGACCATCCATCACACGGAACCTATACATGAATGTCGCTTAATCCAGTATAGACATAATGACTGTGATCAGCTGGCATGCTTGGCAATTCGGAAATCGTTATCAGCTTAACATACCGCAGTTGTGATCTTGATCAAATCAGCCTGAATCGATGGTGTTAGCCAATTGAAATCGTGTTGCTCTTGAGGCTGTTGTGCCTGGTCTTATTGTGCCTTCATTGTTGGATGTTAGTGTATATTTAATTAACAGTCGCATTTGAAAGATGAAAATTTGATTTATAAGACGTCGGTCGGTTTAAAATTATTTATTCAGTTATGTTTATAGCAGCCTCATTTGTAAATCAGACTTATCTTTACAAGTCCGGTAGAAAAAAAGAAAGCTCGAATTAAAAATAATGAACACATGGTATTTATTTTAAAAATACAAAAAAGATAAAATCTAGAAATCTGCATTTTTAGGAATGCAAGCTTTCACCACGAAGAGGATCATTATTGTGGGATGCTCCCAAATCAATGTATGCATTCACTTATTCTGTACATATTCCCAGGTTCATTCGTGCTTAATTTATCATACTTGTAGATGACTTCCCTGAAGTCGGATTATGTACTAGATCAACTCAAAATTCTGATCTAATCTAATTCTTTGACCTATATCAAAAATGCCCTAAAAATTTCATAAGATTCTGTTCATGACTGCGTGAGTTATGTTGTGAACACCAGAAAAACACATACACAAGCGAACGGAGATGAACGCTTAGCCTCCTGGCCTAGGCAAAAGAAGAAAGAACAAAAGAATTGAATTTAAACAACAGACCTTTAAGGTGCTATCTTAAGAAACGGTAGCGGATGAAACGTAAAACGAAATCAAACGTCAGTGGTCTTCCGCCGCAAGCACGAACATTCAATCACTGGTCAAAATAAAAGAAAATTCCTATAGAACTTGTACTCCACTCTTATCACTATTCCTTCGTGCTGTGGAGTAAAGCGAAATTAATCCTTTTAGAACCATTGACGATCTTTAAAGACTAATCTGTCCTCAAGTCATACATTCAATACCTAGCAATCGATGGTGATTACGTCATGCCTTTCTATCCTAGACAACTCTTTTCAATGGTCATTTGATTTCTGCACTGCAGTTGCCATACGTCCTATATCGTTTCCAATAATTTCACGTAGAAGATCTGTGTATTGTGGTCACTGATTCAATGAACACACGGAGAGATAAAATAATATTTTAAGTTATAAAGGATATTTTTATCCTGCATGGTAGCCAGGTGTTGCCAGAAAGTACATAAACACAGTTAACGGTTGGTCTACGACAACCATTTGCTACGGGGACAATCTTATGAAAGAAATAGAAGTGTGTATCCCGGTGAATACATGCCTGCGCCTGCCTACCTGTGGCCTGTAAATGTAAGCTGGGCATTATTTTTTTATTAACTACACAGTCACGTTTACAACAAACATAAGCGTATGGTAATTAGAGGTTCGTTTAAAACTTAAGTAGATCCTAATCAATAAACAGCTGAACCAGCATATGAAAAACGCACACTAGTACGGTTTGTTGGATGAGATACGCAAAGGTGGGCCATTGTGATAACATTTTAGAGTCACCAGAGTATAATAAAATAGCGCCTGATGCATAAAGATGCAAATGAAAATGTGTTCATTAACTGTTAACTGCAAATGTAGAAATGGTGTTATACATTACCCAAAACAATAACGTATTTCAGCATGAAGGTTAAGCTAACATGTAGCGATGTAGGAAGAGCTGTGTTCTTCTATGTCAAGCATCACTAAGAACGGGCCTGGTTTAAGGTACAAAACGTTATTAATTGATAATTGACAGACTCTGTTTTTTTTCCTCACTGAACAAGCTACACTCATATCTCAACCCATGAATACAACTACGACAAACAGGTTCCTGTATTACCATGGGAAATGATTATTGATAAGTTATTATGCTGAACTCATAACGTAACCTGTTACCATTTTACTAAGAACAAATTGTTCAGTAAACACGTTTTTGTTGTGTCCGATGCACATGTTGCTTAAATCACTATTACGTTTCACCATATACCATTTATCTTTTAATAGGTCTAAAATTAGAAGTGATCGTTTTTTATGCATTGGGAACCCACATACAACGGCTTATAATATATGTATACACATAATTGAAACGGCTGAAAAATTAGCATTTCTTTAATTTTATCAAATCATCCCTTTCACAAACAATGCTAACTAGTTGACGACCTCGGAAATTAGGTCAAGGTCCAACAAAACATAAGGGGAAAACTTGTTTCTTGTATGACTTTACACTCGAGTCGTTCCAGATTTCTTTAGCTTTTGTTTTGATGGCAAGTGTTACGAGGTGTCTACACTAGGGCTGGCAAAGGGCAATGAATTGTTATTAGAGGGAAGAGAGTGTGGTATCGCATTGTGCATCCAACTCTATGTTTCAAATCCGCGACACCCACGCTGTTTATAACCGCTGCCACAAGCCGGCCGTCCATCTACCGATTTTTTTTTATTTTATACCGATTCTTTTTAACCGACTGGTTATATCTACAAGTCTCCCCGGCCGGTGAGTACCCGCACACTTACCGATATATCCTTTAGGTCAACAGATTTCTCCGGTCTTTTTTGGTCACTTCTATAATAACGTCTCCAGGATTATTATTGGGGTCAGAAATAATAAAAAAGAAGAAAAGGTAGGTTGTAAATCAGCCGATTTTCTTCGGTTCCGTCATTACATCTACCGAATTTTCCGGAAAATCTATTTTTATCCGGTGGGAAATGTTTGACATTGTCAAGAATTTTGCAGCCAATTTTTCCTGCCAGATTTAAAAAAAAATCCCGCGCACAGCATCCTCACATCTACCGCTCCTAATGATTTTTCATGCTGGCGAAAACTCGGCTGAAAATTCGGTAGATGGAAGGCCGGCTTAAAGGGTGTAATAATTTTCTACACAAAAGTCAGTATCTGAAAACATGCCATGGTTGAGATATAGCGTAAACAGGGGCACTAAAAAAAATTAGTAATCGAAGTTATTACTCTGGGAGGATCTAAGAAGGTCATCGGCTAAACATTTTGATCGAATATTGATATTGAAATAAACCAAACCCCCTGTTTAAGCCTCTTCTAACTACAAGGGACAGGCTTTAACATTAGATTAAAGCATTTCAGACTAAGGTATTATCAAAATTATTATCAATTCGGAATTAGATTATTATTATTATTATTGTTATTATTATAACAAGAAAACGCAGATCTGCATTTGTATTTAAAATAATATATCTCCGGTAGAAGAAATACCACCCTCGCAACTCAGATCTGCTTTTAAAAATAAAGGCAAACGTTTACAATGAACATGCGCAGAAGCCCAACGCCTAAAGTCTCAAAGGTTTACGTTCTTGCTAACCTTTTGTATCAAATCAGTAAATCTAAACCAACTGGAGTCTTCTCAATGGAGCCCAAATACAAGCATCAAAAGAAAAAAAAATGGAAAAGAAATAAAAAAAGATTATTAAGCGGCCTCTGTGCTAGGATGCAATTCCCACGCAATCCTTTTAGTGAAAAGACACGCTGTCAACTGGAATAACTGGCGGTAGGGTTTGTCCATCCCAGTGGAGCGTTCCATGCAACCAAATTCTACCACATGTTTCATACGCCTAAATCACTCTCATTATATAACCCAGGATGCCTATCCGCCTATTGAAGCACTTTAACCATTTCAGAATAGTACCTGAAAAGGACCTGTGAAAAATACCAAGGGACTCGCGACCTGTGCCTCAAACAAGCCCAGCCTAATGAGCAGATTCATTATTTATCGCGGAAAGCCAATCTATGAGGTATTGCTAATTAGGCCGGAGTAACGTCGGTGTAATGTGTGCCTTTGTACAACCATTGTACCAGTCTGTAACACACGGAATGTCCCAAGATGCTTTGCTCCGAATAAAATCTTCCAGGACAGGAAATAGAACGGACGGATTTAGCGCTAATGGATAAACGTTTTATAATAGGTCCTTTGAATCAGAGTCCATTTTCTTCTTTTAAAATGCCGTCTGGACCGATGTATCTCAGATCTGATTCTTAATGTTTCCATAGCAACGGTCGGTAATCATTTGTATGTATTTTTTTTCGTTTCCAGGAATGACAAGTAGACCTTAAAACGCAACATACAGGCTATGTGTTAAACACCATAACTTCAAATGTTTCCGTACTGATGTTCATTTCAAGCTTTTACCTTTCTGAATGTTTTATTTTGTTTTCGTGTTCAGGGAATCTTTAGTTTTAAGTGAACCAAAAGGAATAACAGGATTTTAGTTTGGTGATTTTCAAGCAGAAACTGAAACTTTTCTTAATCTTTGAACCATTTCTTGTCTTGTGGATCGCATTGATGATAAATGCAATAAAAATGAAAATAATAAAGAAAACTGTAAGTGCAGTGACCCTCTATGAAGACATACGGTGAATTTTTACGACATTGTGGCTGTTACCCGAAGCGGAATGTGCGTTAAATGGCAAAGTTAAATTACTTGGACTTGTGGGTCCCGGACATTAACCTACACTCGGACTCGAGGGTTAGGACTCGAGATGTTAGATGTTTTATGTCCAACATAAAAAAAAAATCTGTCACATACTAAATAGGAATTCCATTTAACATTCTACATATATGTGCGAATTACTAACAGAATATTACAAAAAAGACTATACATATACCAAGATTAAGCTCCGCATCATGGACCAAATGTAATTGAATATTCAAATTAAAACTTTGTGTAAGCTTATATAAGAAAACATTTAATAATCTCACATATTCATTTTCAATTTCTTGTTAATAGGAGCTTTGTATTGGACACAGAATCGGACTTTGACTCGGGTTTCGAATGACTCATGGAGACACGAAGAAGGTGGACATGACACGAACTTCGGGGACTCGGAATCGGGCTTGGACTCGGAGGGTGCAGACTCGATAACATCACTGCAAGGGACCTCATAAAATGTTGGCTGAACAGTCAATGAATTCTAAAAAAAACAATCCCAAATGCCAATGATTGTACCACCATAGGCAATTAATGGTTAAAATTAAGTGGCTATCCACAAACGGGGCGCATCACATGATCCCTCAAAACAGACTTTTTCCTGCCGGAAATTGCTCTCATTAATAATGCACATTGCGCCTCCAGCATTTTCGTTTCTTTATCGTCCTTATTTGTGATGATTCTTAACATGCAGTCACAGAGATCCACTACAAAAGAAAACGATGTCAGCTGAGTATAGACGCTCATTTTACGACAATCTGCGTCATATAAGACATTGTACAGCAAGTGATTTACAGGACCGTTGTTGATCAGGAAGCTAATGATACGATAAATTAATAAAGCACTGCGGATAGAAGCGACCATCAGAATAAAACCAGAGTGATCCCAGGTTTTCTTCTTGGTAATAATCGTGTATCGGCGTGAAACACCGGCTGGTATTGTAGGTAATTTTGGCCAAACGACAGCAATTAGACGATAATTAATATCGCGATAGTTTGAAATTAGGATATTACAGATCAGATAATGCCGGTAGCGCAACTTGTGCCCCTGGCGGTTAATAATAAAAGAAATACGATAACCCGAGTAGTCTAATTGCTTGAATTGTTGCTTCTATAAATTAGCCTATGGTGCAACGGTCATCCTATAATCTTTCCTATGATTTAGGTGTTACAATATATATATATATATATATATATATATATATATATATATATATATATATATATATATATATAACGCTGAAGAAAAACAACACTGTAAATGCACAACAGTCTGTTTAACGGGATGAAACCTGATCGTCAGGTGAATGTGGTTAGAACGAAGCTGACGGCGTGGTTTTTCTATCTATCTATCTATCTCTCTCTCTCTCTCTCTCTCTCTCTCTCTCTCCCTCTCTCTCACTCTCTCTCTCTCTCTCTCTATATATATATATATATACATCTATATATATATATATATATGCAATAAACCCTCGCCTAACGATCTCTTTTAAGCAACCACTCAAAATAAAATAAGGACCACACGGTTCTAATTATTTTTTGCTCTTTATACGAGACTCCACTCATATGACCACCTAAAATATTTATCGAGGTCCCTAAGGTGGAGGTTACATTGGTGAATTGTGAATTTAAAAAAGTCAGTCAGGGAAATGGTAAGTATGTATAGGTATATGTTATATATAAATGTTTCATGTTTAAAGTAATAAACACTTTAACTAAAAATTTAAAATTAAATTTAAAGCTGGCATGAGACTGCCGTGTAGTCTCTTTTCATTTTTCCGTATGGTAATTATTGTATCACGTGTCAGTGGTCAAAAGGCCAGCACAGATATATGCCCAACTGGTTATTCAGGGTGATAAAGCCACACAAAAAATACTTCAAAGATTTCCCGGTCCTGATATTAGGGATATTCTTTTTGTCTTTTATTCGAAGATTAGGACCAGGTGTCCGGTGAGTTGTGCTCTTGCCTCGTAACAGTCTCTCCAACAAGTAGTACACAGGAACTCTGATGCTGTGCTATATGTCTGGCTTTTGGCTTTCCTCTCGTGCCTATTGGTTTTTGGTTACTGAGCTAGGGTTTCTTGGAACTTGGTGAGACCTTTACGTACTGTTTGCCTCCAGGGTGTTCGTTCTGAGGCGGTGGCTTCAAAGTTGTTCAGTTCCATGCCCATGGCGTCTCTCTTGCAGACATCTTTGTAGCGGAGTTGGTTCTCTGTGGGGCGTGCTCCCTGTACCAGTTCACCGTAAACAGGGGCGGATCCAGGATTTAGAAAAAGGAGGGGTCCAACCCAGGAGGACAAATGAAAACCCTAAAAAAAGGTCCTCAGGTTTGAAAAAGATGGGGTCCAGGCGGCAAAATTTTGTCTGAAGCCCTTAAAAAACTTTTTTTTTCTGATGAAAAAGGGGGGAAGGGGGGTACGGACCCCCCCCCCCTGCCCCCTCTGGATCCGCTTCTGGTAAAGGAAGATTCTTGGGGATGTAACCTTCGTCCATTCTCACGACGTGTCTGAGCCATCGCATGCTTCTCAGGGGCGGATCTAGGATTTTGGCAAGGGAGGGGTTTATTGTTACACCAAGGGACTAATTATACCCTTTAAAAGGTCCACAAAACCTGACGGAGGGGTTTAGCCTAAAAAAACTGGGGAAAACACTGCAAAAAAAGGTAATTTTCTCTCGCGACTGGGGGGTTTAAACCCCCTAAACCCCCCCTCTGGATCCGCCACTGCATCTGTGTTTGAGTATGGCTAGCCATGCCTGGGCTTTAGTATTTGCGTTTACTAATAAATTGCTTAAAATAAAACGTGATTCCATGTACCGATCGACTTAACTTAGTGCCAGCTCTTTATCACTAAAGCCCTGTAAAGTCCTTATGGTGAATCCTTGATATTTGCATATTATGGCGTCACAAGGCTCTTTGAGGACCTCACGATTCACCCGCATTCAATTTGCATTTCAGTCCCGTCACGCCACATGTGAGTGGCATCGTTGCTATGAGAACGCCAACAGCGGTCCCACAGCTTGACCCGCTTGGTAACATTCGCACTGAATCATGTATTCAGGTAGTCCACACATTGATCTTCGTGTCCTATGATATATCTCGGCCGAACGAATATTACTGTCCATGGGCGAAATGTAAGTGCTTATTGTACACACTATCGCAACAATTTTGTACCGACAGGTCCAGTAAATTTCACTCTGCCGAGATGAGAAGAGCAGCTGGCGGCATTTGTGAGAACCCATGTATTAACTGTCAAATTGCAACTCGCGAATCGTGATCGTTTCAGTCTGCCGGTACATTTTGACCGCGCTGGTCGTGTGCACCTGAATATCTCGCGCTGATTGGCTGAGCCAGAGTTTGTTACGCCTACTGTCAAGAGTGGTGGTCCGATAAACATTAACACTGGGGCTGAGAGTTAAAATGTTTTAAGTCTTGCCGAACTCAACATAAGCGATGGCCTAAAATATTAAGACACTTTAAATGGGAATATTAGTAACCAATTTGGAAGCCCGTAATAGGCGATGACTGAATGAACCATGATGGTTTTGAAAAAGATTCTGGGAAAGACCACTGCTGACGTCACCGGAAAAGATCTTAGTTCAGCGAAGCGGTGATGTGTGGCGTTGACCGTCCGGGAACCGGCCAAGAATACCAGTCCATGAAATAAGAGGATCAGAGAGAGGAAAATTATAGTTATATGAGTTGCCTCAAGATGGCGGTACCGATACTAAGTGCGATACAACGCGGGAACGTTTGATTTCTCTGTCAGAAGCAACAATTAAGTCATAACTATTTCATGGATTGGGCCAGTCTAGAGTATGGCGTACAAGCTTGGGATTTCAGCTCTTATCATAACAGCAGTGTTTGGTACTTTATCTTGCCAGCTGATGACAAGGATGCGGCGGAGACAGTGCAATGTTGAAGGCATTCAGGTTGTGCTCCCGTCGTGCGCGTAGCGGATAGGCCTCAATGCCAACAAGTACGACTATAAAAAAAGGCATTCTGATTGGCTCGAGCAAGACAACAAGGCATTCTGATTGGCTGGAGCAAGACAACAAGAACTAGGACATAGACAGCGACGTACCGGTCAAATAATTCAAAAGTCAAATAAATCGTGTAGTCGATCCTGTAAAAAAATCTCAGTCCCGAAAGGATCGAATGCCCAATCTCAGAAAGTGCTTGCTTTAACTTCAAAAGTATAAGTATAAATTAGGTATAGGTATAAGTTGATGAAAAAATGTAGGTAACAAATTTTATGAATCCTGTGACGCCATCGGAACCCTGTGGCCGCCATTTCTATAAATAAAATACAGAAAATTCTTTAATAACCTAATAGTTTCCTGAAACTGAATGTTATTTTTTCAGATTATTATGGTTTTAAATGCATATAGACGGCTGTAACTGATCACGATATGTCTAAAGGTCAAGACCAAGGTCAAAAGTATTTACCTTACTTTATTGTAAAAAATATCATATCTCAGGAATCACACGGTCAAATAATTAGCTTTATTTTTCATATGACTTCAGAATATATTGATTCTCTGAAGGTCACAGAGGTAATCAAGGTCAACATTAAACTTTCTCTGTATTTCCAGAATAACATGTCGAAGGAGCGATAATAAGGAAACAAAATTTTACACTAAGATATTGTATATTCGCTTTCAACTGGACCTTGTGACATTGAATTGATGTTCGTGTTATATGTTACATATGGTTGATTCTCTCATATGAAGTAAAAACAGTTTTACTCAATACGTTTAGAACTAGTAAGTGTTAGTTAGAAAGATTAAAGGGGCCTAATCACCTATAAAACATGAAGAATTAACACGAAACATATCTTCTTCCCTTTAAAATAAATCTGTACCTGCCAAAAATTGCCTTGAAACCGTTTGCTTACTCCGTAAACGAATGTTAAAAACAATGAACCGGGCGCGATCGCAGTTGTAAACATAAACACAGTGCGTTGGGCCGTACGTATGCTGCACGGAGCCACAACACGTGCCAATCAGGAGATGCCCTGACTGATTTGGCTTAAAAGATGTGATACATGTTCCCGCTGGCTGAAACACCGCGTGTTGCTCCTTAATCGGACCTCCTGTCACGCGGCCTTGTTATGGTAAACAGACTGTGTTTACCAACACGCAGGGCTAAAACAAGGTATTATTAACTATTAAGCAGTCGTTTGCGAGGAAATGAGACAGTGTGGAGGAATGGTTTTACTGGGAAACTTTTGTATAAAGCAAAACTGAACTGATAGTGTAAAAGAACAGGAAAAATATTGCTCCTGATTATGTCCCTTTAAAAAAGCCTTGTTAATTCTGATATAGACAAAAATACATTATGACATAATAAACTATTCCAGCCGCCTTGAACATTTCGACAAAAGCTTTGGCTCCTGATGCTGTATAACAGAGATAGTGTCAGAAGCAACGTGGACCAAGCTTCTTTGAAATGGGAAACCATGGAAGATCTCTGGTGAAGCTTTTTATGGTAATATCGAAGGGCAGTGGCGTATCCAGGTTTTGAAGTGGGGATGCAGTTGCAAAGTGTGTAAGTTTGTTGGTGCGGGGGGAGGAGGGGAAGGGGGTGGGCTGGTCCTTTCCCTGTGCCTTTAAGATCCGTTGTCCCTAACAGATATATATCTATAACTATCATTCTATTTTGTTGATAATTATGTTTTTAAATTAAGGTAACGCTGTTGAATCGGTGAGTAATAAACAGAAGCTAGAGGCTGTAGACATTTCCATATTTTAGTCAAACCAATCAAAATGGTAACTCTAGTTGTCAGTGTTGTGTATTAATCATCTCGTGAGATAATAGGATTTATGATTAGAATTATAAATTGGAAAACCACAGACGAGTGTAGCATTGGCAAGCAGCATGGTTGACCACTTCGTAAAGCTAGATATGCCTGAGGCAACAAATAAGTTTGATCAAATTCATACTATGGTGAATACTGCTTTTGTAATTTTCTGAAAAATTACAACTACTTCAAATATTATTATTGCAAGGGGTTTGGCCAGTTAACCGACATTCACTTGTAAAATTTGTGGTTGTTGCTCTGCTTCAGGGTTTGGGAGAAGCATTTGGAAGGTTCAATTTAAGGAACATTTTCTCCCCCTCGATGTGAAATATATATATATATATATATATATATATATATATATACACATATAAACCGTACTGATACACAGTACTGACGGGTAACGTGAAATAAAAGACTTCCGCTTGAAAGTTTCCCCTGAGATATTATGGGAAGAATGTAAGCCATTCTTTAAGAAGGAAAGTACTCAGAGTTAAACAGGATAAAGAACTCCCCCCAGACACACACAAAATAACAAGATTATACACTAGATAAAACATTAATTATCCTTTGCAGATTAGTCCAGGAGATTCTTTTGAAAGGCGGGAGGGTCAGCTCCTATGCGCTTCTGGAGGGTACAGCGAAAGTAAGCCTCAAAATATGTAGTCGTCGATTAATGATCCAAGACATTTGTAATTATATGAAGTCAATCGTGTGATAAAGGCTTGAAATGTTTTCTCCTTTACCTGTGTAAATGATATGAACACCTCGTCAGCAGGGAACCTCTATTGTATCCTAAATTCAAGACGTTCATCCCTTGTTACCATTACGGATCATCTTCATACCCAAGTGGGTCAATATAGGGGGGGGGGAGACTATATTTATCCTCCACACCTTTTAGCAAAGGGGATGGTTTAATGTAATCACCCCATGCTTTTATGATAATATTATTTATATATTGGACAGGAAATATATTAATAATTGGAATTACAGACTTTTGGTTCATTTCTGAGTATTATGAAATATTATCAGGGATCGAAACACTGAAATTTTCACCTTTCCAATGGAACAGCATTTAAATAGGTTTGCCTTTCCGCAGAAAAAAAACTTTCCGCAAAAGGTGCATCCTACATTCATATCAAACTTTCAGTCACGGTTCCCTCAGTGTAAACCTGATTCTGCCATCTTGCATGTCATCCTACATGCACACTTGCGTCCAAAAGACTAAATATTTTCAAAAGTAATACTGTTGTATCAGAAACACGATTGTGCAGTGAAACAAAACAGGAAAATATAAGAGATGAGAACCTCAATGTCGGAGAATATAAGAAATCATAGACTATGTTTATAGAAAATATAGGGAGTCGGTGGAACACCACCTGTAAAATATTTAATTTTTGCGTGATACGTTATACGACATCTCAGCTATTAATGTGGAAAACGAAAAATGCCATTCCGTGCACATGTTTGCGTTGCACTGGCTGGGAGGCGTTATTTCGACCCCAGATAATATATATATATATATATATATATATATATATATATATATATACCTGGTGTATAATTAACATAAACTTGAAATAAAATATCTTATACTTATATGTATATTTGAAATATTGTCCTATCTTGAATATTCTTCCCCCTCCCCCTCCCTTTTCCCCCACCCCGACACCAAACCACCATCTCCCATTCACATGCGAGTCATCTCCCAACCCTTAGAGATAAATTAAGTTTCTGAACAACAAAATTTGTATAAGCTGTAGAACGATATAAGATCTACAGTCATGTAAAATTTCAGGCCTATACGTCAAATCAGTCCTGAGATATAAGCTTGATATCAGCAACGTAAATGGGAATGAAGGTAGCGCCATCCGCCACAAAATTGAGGAAGCTATCCAAGATGTATACGCATGCAAAATTTCAGGTGGATAAGTGCAACTACTGCAGAGAGTAGTAACCCAAGGCAGACAAATAGTTACACGCTTTACAAAAATGCGTGTGGCGACACCAGTTAATTATATTTTATACAGCTAGCCCAAAAGTTACACTAGTGCAAAATTTCAGTTTGATCGGTCAAACATGTCCGAAGATATAGAGTTTAATATGTGAAAACAGCCGCACAGATGGACGCAGAAGCGGATCCAGGGGGGGGGGGGGTCCAGGGGGTCCGGACCCCCCCCCCCCCCCCCTTTTTCACCCGAAGCAACCTTTTTAAAGGGGTTTTAGACGTAATTTTGGGGCCTGGACCCCCCCTTTTCCAGACGTGATGACCTTTTTTTTAGGATTTTCATTAGTCCTCCTGGGTTGGACCCCCCCCCTTTTCCTAAATCCTGGATCCGCCCCTGGGACGCACTGCTGAGAAGAAAGCTCAGAGGTCAACGCAAAATGGTAAGGCACCAGTTCACATGTGACCCAATAATAAAGTCTGTCCATAGAGAAATTTTCGTCAGTGAAAGGGCTGCGGTGAAAGCTGTAATTCATTGTACGAAGAGCAAGTTCTACATGGACATGATTTCCACAAGTTCTTCATCCAGGAAGCTGTTCTCTGTTACCAGTGAACTTTTGGGGAAGTCTCGAACGACACGTCTTCCAACTCATCTGCCTCGCTGTGACCTCCCAAACAGCTTTTGTGATTATTTCTCGGCGAAGATTGAACGCATTCGTCTTGAACTTGACTCTGCTGCATGTTCGCCCCCTAAATTTAATGTTTACGATGGCCCCTCATTGTCCTGTTTTGCCCCAGTAACTGATCAGGATATCATTAGCATCATAATGGCGTCGCCAACCAAAAGCTCTACACTCGACCCAATGCCCACGGCTCTTTTGAAGCAGTGCATTAATGATATTGTTCCACTGATTACTTCAATTGTTAACATGTCTCTCTCTACAGGTTCAGTTCCGTCTCAATTTAAACACGCTGTAGTGACTCCACTGTTGAAAAAGCAAGGGTTAGATCCGAATGATTTAAAAAATTATAGGCCAGTCTCTAACCTTCCATTTGTTTAAAAAATCCTTGAAAAGATTGTTCTAAAGCAGTTACAATGTCATCTTCATAACAATAATTTAATTGAAATCCATCAATCGGCTTACAGAAGGCATCACAGCACAGAGACCGCTGTGTTAAGTGTTTTGGATGGTCTTCTTACGGCGACAGACAAGAACCACGTTTCTCTGATAGCTTTGTTAGACCTAAGCGCGGCGTTTGACACGCTAGATCATTCAATATTGCTTAAAAGACTTCAACTGACATTTGGTATACATGACACAGTACTTTCATGGTTTTCCTCATATCTGAGACCGCTGCCAAGCTGTTATTGTTGACGGTAGATTGTCTGACCCATGCTCTATATTGTATGGTGTCCCCCAGGATTCCGTGTTGGGGCCTGTACTTTTCACTTTATATTCACAACCTTTGTCTGATATTATAACTGCTCATAATTGTGCTTTTCATAAGTATGCGGATGACACCGAGCTATCTTAAAGTAACGAACCGGACCAATTTAGTTCTGTACAGTTGAGTATACAGATTTGTATTGAAGATGTCCTCTCTTGGATGACCAGCAACAAACTTAAACTGAATACTGATAAGACCGAAGTTATGCCAGTTGGCTCTCACTCCTGTCTTCAGATGATTAACAACGCCCCCCTTAGCGTTTGTGGTAGTAATGTCACTTTCCAGACTTCTGTGAAATACCTCGGTGTGAAAATTGATCAACACTTTCCATGCATGATCATATTAATAGCGTGTGTCGTGCAGTTTTTCTCGAACTCCGACGTATTGCTTCCATCCGGCGTTTCCTAACCTCCAGCGTTTGTGCTAGGCTAGTCTGTGCAACTATTACATCACGCCTTGATTATTGTAATTCAATTTTGGTAGGTTTACCGTTAGAACAAATCTTCAAAATAATGCAGCCCGTGTTATTCTTAAAAAACGAAAAAGGGACCATGTAACGCCGTTACTTAAGGAACTCCACTGGCTGCCAGTTCAGCATCGGATACAATACAAACTCGCAGTCCTTGTTTATAGATATTTTGATGGATCACTGCCACCATATCTTCTCGTCAAAACTATGTATTTATCGGCCGGTGCGCACCCTACGCTCTTCTAACGAAAGTCTTCTAATATTGCCTAAGTGCCGTACGAAAGTCGGTGAACGTTCTTTCAGTTATATTGCCCCTAAGATCTGGAATTCCCTTCCAGCTGAACTTAGAAAATCCCCCACTATCAATACTTTTAAGACAAATCTTAAAACATACCTATTTCTGCAGGCATTTTGTAATTAGCAACATTTACCATACATGTAATCTCGGGTGTGTGTGGGTGACTATAGGTGTGTGTGTGTGTGTGTGTGTGAGTGTGCTTATATATTTATATATTGTGTAACTGATGTGTAAAAATGCAAGCGCTGTGAGCCTGATCTTGGAGTTCAGCGCTATATAAGTACTATTCATTATTATTATTATTAAGTTTCTGAAAAATCGGTCCAGTGATCTAAGAGGAGTTCTGCGGAAATGAACGCGGCGGCGGAACCCAGACGAAATATTCTGTTTTTGCAGTTCTTAATGTAATATGTAAGAATATGTGATTCTGGCCGTAAAAGAATGTTTGATACTGTCGAACTTGACCTTGGTCTTCACGTTTACCTTTAGATATTGACGATACAATTTAAACAGGCTTATTTGAAAAATATTATATAACTGCGCAGTGCCCGAGATATCTAGCTTCATGCTATACAAGGTTGGTAAATATTTTTGACCTTGAACTTAATTACCCTCAGGTGACTTTCAGGCAACTAATGATCAGTTGCAATTGAATAAAACATTTAACCTAATAATTCTTTCATATCATTCAGTTAGATGCGATAGTTACAGAGTTTTCTCTCTATGCAGAGATGGCAATGGGAGCGATCTTGGATTTCTAAGGGTCAGGGGGTTCATAAAATTTGTTACCTGTTTTTCATACCTTTAATACAAATAAAGAAAAAGCAAGCACAAACTTATATATTCCAAAGGAATGTGATATTGATACCTTGGCAACTTCATAAAATCCGCCATGCTAAATGTTTGCTTTGAGTGATGGCAGCCATATTGGATTTTTGGTGTTAGGAGGGTCCAAAACATTGTTACCTAACGTTTTTCATTAATTCGTGTCCTATTTAAAATCCTATTTTAATCAGTCATTTTACAATTTGTTGATCGAATTCCTATGAAAATTCTCCCCGTTCACACTATAAGGCAGAGATACAGCCCGGAAAGCTGCCATTTTTATTTTTCTCCAAACATAATAATGACTTAGACGCTGCATAATTGATTTAATGAGTTAATTTAGTTTTAGGAGTTAATTGAGATTTACGCACTTTATGATATCAAGGGTCAGATCAATTGATAGGGATGAAGTAGGCAGTAATAAAGGTTTTGTGGACAGCATTATTGGGGGGCTGTAACACGTCATGTGCTCAAGGCGCACGATAAATTGTCATTTTGATGTAAAAACGGTATAACTAGATTGGTAGAATAAGTTAACATGGGTTTGTTGTTGATATTTAAACTGTTGTCAATTTTACGGCTTCGGTTTTGTTGCCTGCCGGATCAATTGGCATAATCAGAAAGCCGGTGGTGTAACACAATGTGACATCATCATAGAATCTGCGTGTATAACATCAATTTAGTTAAATATAAATACAATCACTACTTTATAAACAAAACTTTATAACGATGAAAGCATGCCCTTCAATCTCATAGACATAATACCTTTCTTATAATGAATATGAATAAACGGGTTTATTATTATTATTATTGTTATTATTATTATCACATTTTCAATGGCACAAATGCTTGATTTCTTAAGTCAAGGTTCGTTATATATGTTGTGCATTTTTTACGTCTGTATTATAGTTGAGCTTTACTGTATCCCAAGGAATAATATACAACAAATGTAGCATTCCTTAAACACTTTTTACTTACTTTACTAAAGACACCCTGGCCCATCAGATTAACCGTATCGATCTTAATATTACCTTAAACGCTTCTCAATATAGGCAATATAATCATTAAACATCGGCCATACTCCTAAACCTTACAAAACATGTCATTTGACCATTGTAATATAATTAAAGAAACACTTTTCATCTTAAATAGCTGTCTTACTTAATGACGGATCCAGACATTTTAAACGTTGTGTCCAAAACTTGGTAATGTCCGACATGAGATGGAACATATAGATCAGGGAAGGATGAGAGGCCCTGCAGGTTTTATTTTAATGATAGGATCATCAGGAACAAATCTAGGGCACTTTGAGCTTGCACATTTTCAATAATACAGCATTTGTAAATCGTAAAATCGAAAAGTGGTTCAGGGTGTAAATGTTTTCACAAATCTAAGTCGAATATTACGAAGTAATTTTACTTTGTTTATAACTGGCCGACTAAATTACCGTGCGCACATAGAGGTATTCCCCTCTGCCTTGCTGTACATGTCTAATATTTAAAGGGTCATATTTAGAAGCAATGTTATGCCTATTCTTCCACACTATCATTTCAGTTTTGCTTTATACAAATGTTATGTTAAAAGACTGCGTGTGAGTAAAAACGGTCCACATGTGTCTGTTAACCATAACAAGGCTGTGTGACCGGAAGTCCGATTTTCGCGCATGCGCGATAAATTATAACAAGGAGAAGTCCAAACATGATCTGATGTACGTTCACGGTTGTAAAACATCAGTTGTAAGCCTGAAAAGAAAACGAAAAACACAGGCTGCGTTCGCGCTGAGTTAATGGGGCCACCTTTTTAACACTCGTGTACAGGAGAACGCCAACGGTTTCAGTACGCTATTTGGGCAGATAAAAAAATTTCAAAGAGAAGATGCTATTTTTTTTTTGTTATCTCATGTTTTGTAGGTCTCTTTAAGTTTTGCTCGCCCGCAGAAAAGGGGGTCCGATCCCTCTTGACCCTCAAACTCATTTTGAACCACTTCCATTTCCAGATCAATATGTATAAGCCCATGGGCCGACAATCGAACTTCGATGGAACATAAAAGTCAGATTCAAAGGCAATAAATATTTCCCCCTCTTTACCTGCGAGAGCTTATTCATTGTTATACTCCATCAAGAAACCTTAAGTCAGCAGCTTTAAACCTACTAATCGTGCCTTTTAGCAAATCGTCCTGTGTACATAAATCGGACATTCAGTGTTGTAGGCCCAAAACTGTGGATACGCAGGTACTCTAAGAGAAGCTGCAAGTCTCTCAGAATTTAAAAGTAAACTAAATATATATTTATTCATGGAAATTTTGTTATGCCTAGTCATTTTTATGCAATGTTTTATATATTGATTGTAAAATGTTTGGACATTTTAGTTTATTAATAGGTAATTGAAATATTGATTTTAGATGTCTCATTTAACCTGTAACCTTCTGAATGTAATATATCAGCCAATTATTCTAGTTATGTAACAGCGTTTTAGAGAATATATCATCATGGATTTTAAGCGTTACAAATAAATTATTATTATTATTATTGGCTACTTAACATATTTAGGCTTTAGGCTCACCTATATCACATAGCACACATTTGAAGCATGAAAATACTGGCTATAAATCAAGGCTGGAAAAAAACTACCGAACGATTCCATTTTTATGACTTTTGTTATGTCACATGCAGAATTCATGTCTTACCACCACATTGCCTTAGACAGCATAGATTTCCATATTTTAGTTTTACTGTTCCTCTTCGTTTTTGTTAGCCGCCAGCTGACGGAAAAATTTCAAACTCACTTCATATAATTTCAAGATATAATTACGTAGTAAAATGTTTGTTCAGTATAAATAACCGGCGTTTCAGTTACGGAGAAACACGATACATTATTACAAAGCTAAAGTTCTAACCAAGGCGGATAATGCCAACGGTTTTGTTTACGACCATAAACAGTAAAATGACGAAGTAATGGTTTTTGTACCACACTAAAAATTACTAGATGAGATAATAGATGTTTAAAAATATCCGCGTCTGATGGTATGACTCCTTATTTTTCTGTTTTATTAATCTCGCTACGAGCGTCATCATATATAATTTATTTTGCCTGCAGTCCATACTTAATACAGCGTCTTAATTCCCTGTGTGAGGATATAATCTGTTACTGCGCGCGGCGCTAATGAGCCACGTGTTGGCCCACACTCTGTTATTAAAACCAGTAATCAGTGTGGAAGTCCTATTATTTGAGCTGGTCTTCCTAAGGGACAGTTTTTTATTAACACATTATAAGCAAACATATATATATATATATATATATATATATATATATATATATATATATACAGAGAAAAGTATAGAATATACAGTTGAACCTCTCCAAGTGGGGACTTCCCACTTTACCTCTATAAAGTGGTAGTTTTGCCCAGTACCCAGGATGCTTACTTTACAGAGGTTTCACAAAAGCAGACAAGCAGAGATTAGTGAAAAGAACGCAAAGAAAATGCAATTTTATGATTGTGCAGCATGTTGGACGCACTGAGGGCTTATAAATATTTCAGTATTAACCGGTATACAGTCTACTTAATGAGACAGAAATATGATGCTGGCATTTTTTGGACATACGACACGGCGACAGCTTACCAGTATTTGCGCGGGAAATCCATCATTACAAAATTCCGTTCTTCTGTCTCTTGATTTTTTTTTTTTGGCAGACGACAGCACTGAGGGGTGACGTGTACTAAAAATCAGGTGACCTGGATTTGGGCAGGGAAAATAATTCAGTACACATCATACATCAGCAGATTCAAACGATGACCTTGTTGGCTGGTCTGCTTTTCCTACATGGATAAAAGCATTATGGGAACGTTCTTGGCCTTTGTGGTAGGTTTCGGAGATTTCCCCGGAGTATGCGTGGTAATTAGCTGTATGTATAGCCTAAGACAGTTCCACGAAAGATGGGTTCATTTTCAGATTAGGATTGATAAGTGCATGTTTCTACTATGTGCCTTTCTGAATTGACCTCCAACAGAATACCAGAATGACCAGTATGGCGTCAAACGTAGCAATAAAGTACTTCCTTTTTTACCACCAAAAAATGATCTTACCACTGAAGCGTCTAAAAAGTTATTCTTATTTTATGATAATATTTATGGAGACTTGCAACCATGTATGTCAAGTAAACTTCCAGCGATATTTTAGACCTAAATACATACTCCGTAGGCACTGAAATTAGATTGAAATTATAAGAAGTGGCAAGCTACATGATGTTTTAACATATAGAAATATTTACATAATATCAAATATTGAATATAGCTGCTAAAACGTCCGCGCTTAGTATTTTAGTGTATGCTATATACATAAAGACACATGTACCACTGATTTACGAGCAAATCTTCCGCTTCTTAAATAAAACCTGTCAGTGTGTTCATTGCTGCAATGTTGGTTGCTTTTTACACAGAAAATAAACAAGAAGCGCTTATGTAATCAATCTCCTAAGTTCTCTCGTTAATGCGCTTGTCAGGTCGACCTATGGTTTTAATTCACGTTTTAAATGATTGTCCCGCCGGGTCGAGTTGTCAGGTGTTCACTTAACAGAATGCTGCCTTAGTGAGGGACCTTTAAAGTAATAATCATAACTAATACAAAATGACATTTCTCTCCATAACGAGAGAAACAACGATATCTGAAATGAACAAATGATGTTATGATTAATTATTAACTTGTTATTGTTACAAGTTATGGTGTCCCCCCCCCTAAACAATGACATAATGACTTTAAATGAATGTCAAGGCTGAAATTGTTTATTGGTTACAGTTTTTGTTACTTAAATATGTGGCCACGGGTAAGGAAACGTACGCGGAAACGCACAAGTGAACACAGAACCTTGCTTGCTGACGGACATTTTTCCCACAGATTACATTAGCTCGGTTTTTCCTGAATGTTCAGAAGCTGTAATCTGGATGTGCTGAGTGCCATTTTGAAGAGGTGAAAATCCTTAAAACGCGCTGAAAAAAACTTTATAATGGACACACAATAAAAAAGTATCCGCGTCCGGATCCGCATACGTATCCGCATCGGCACCTTGTCCATACAAGTGGTAGGCAGCTTTAGTAGTTTATTGATACAGTATCTCCTGTCTTTTAATTCCGGTTTCGTCAACTTTAAATATCCTAGGAAACTTCCATTTTTTAATTGTAAATGTTAAATGCATCAACAGGAGCTGAAACTTTCTTAGGCGAAATTAAAAATACCCTGCATTTGAAATTCCACCATGATTTAGCAGTGATGGTCACACAGGTGCATCTGCTGCTTACAATTCTACCCTTGTTCGACTTCTGCGTTTAATTCCACCATTACTGAGATTTGTTAAAACAAAGCTTAACGTCTCCTTTACTAATGCAAAAGATCCCTGGCGGATTTAAATTGGCGGAGATGATGATGAGTTTTTCATACGGATTAATTACCATGATCTGTTTATTATCGCTCAGCCTCCCCGCCAATGTCTTAAGTTTTACAGTTATATTACAGAGAAAAATATCAAAAGGCTCGGGTTGTATGTTTTATAGCGCACCAACAAAACACGGAGAACCAATTTAAATAGCCACATGATCATTGTTGTTAATTTTCAAAGTGGCAGGTGATCGGCCATAAAATCATTTTTCGTTTTATTAAGTAGTGCCAACCGGTTTGTGCGGTAATGTGCAGGATACATTAGCTTCACGAATGTGGAAAAGTTAACCATGTTGAGCCTGCAAAGAGACATAATTATACTCAAATACATGAACAAGTAAATGCATATAGCCAAAGTACGGATCTAAAATGACAGTATACGTGATTTAAACAAAGAATAGCCTGACTGCTAACATGACAATATACTGGCTTACATACAACAAGTAAAATTATATTAATAAAAATTTATGAGCATAGTAAAATATAGTTCATTTCATTTATAGCATTATGTAACTGGCGTCTTCTAATCAAGAAAGAAGAAAAATCTGAAATCACTTTTATAATAACAATATGGATATAATACTGGTGAGTCCTTAATTCGCTCTGCCAACATTATTCCGAAAAATCCATCAAAATCTAGAAATCTGCATCCCAATGGATACATGCATCCGCTATAAAGGTAGGGCCCAAACGTTTGATGCTCACCTCAGTACTAAGAGTAACCACCAAGTCTGACTTTAAAAATATAGATATATCTAAGAGTACAATTATATTCACCACCCAATGTATGCACTCTGTATGATCTGTGTCTATTAATGAGAGAAAACCCCTCAGTAACTCAAGAATCTCATTTTTAAAGACAAAATTCTGTAATGATAAGCTAATTGCATAAATTCCTTGATGTTTTAATGTCACCCCATCCTTGAAACTGAAAATAAAACTGCATTTTCCGGAAATTAGGATCGTATCGTGGTCAAATACCACATATCTCTGTATATGGGAAGGCGACGAAAGAGTCGTTTGTTAATGGTGCAAGACGTTTTTTCACTGCAGGCGGCTAAACTAAGAGCACACTTTTCCAAAACGCTCTGCGGACACACGGGACACCGTGACTCCAAGGTGCTGGGCGCTCGACCGTGACGTTGACAGGTGGCTATATGCCACTCTGCTCAGCGCATTAGCTGGACCTTGTCTGCATTCTCTTACATTTTGCCTGTTTCGGAGGTTCATTCGTGCATTAGTGACCGTACATTTGTGAATATTTTTAATTAAGCTCCAGAATCCGGAGAAGTTGCTGGATGCACACCAAAATCTAATCGATTCTTCTAGGCCCATTGTCGAAAGGACTTGAAACTTCATGAGATTTCGTTTGTTATTGCGCGAGTTGTGTTGTGAACAAACACGCACAAACACACATAAACACAAACACGAACGGGAATGAACGCATACCCTCCCGGCGGAGGCAACCATGTTTGTTCTACAACTTAATTTTCCAACCGAAGATAGGGGCATCACTGGAAAGCTGCAGATAATTCAAAATACTGCTGCTAGGATTGTTACGAGAAAACAAACATGACCATATTTCACCAGTTTTACATTGTCTTCACTGGTTCCCTATAGCACAAAGGATAAAATTTTAAATTTTGTTGTTCACCTTAAAGAGCCACCATAACCAAAGCCAAATCTATCTTAAAGAACAGAGCCATCCATAGAAACCAACAAGAACCTTACGGTCAGCTGACACCCACATGTTTGCACGTCCAAGAACATATAGGACCGCGTGTGGTGACAGAGCATTCGATGCAGCTGGACCTTCTTTATGGAATGCTCTTCCTCTGGACATCAGATCTAGTCAAACGGTGCAAATTTTCAAATCAAAACTAAAGACATATTTATTCAGAGAAGCTTTCAGAGGGATTAAGGACTAATTAAATGATACTTTGGAAGACGTATAAAGAGATGAACTGCTGCAAAATGTTGCCACGTTTGCATAATTGTTTTAAATCATAAAAAAGATGTTGAAAATATCCGGATGCAGATATATTAGAAAGCAGAACATACTTGAAAAAAAGTTTTTGGTTGACGTATAATGAGATTAGACAGAGAGAATTATTTATTTATGTTTTCACTGGCTGTCCTTTTCTTGATAACTTAGAGTTCATTTTATTGACACCGCGATAACATTATTGGGGTAAGTTTGTTTTTAATTGATTACTTTGAGATAATATCTTTTTCTTATGCTATTTCGTTAGATACTAAGGTTGGTTACAAGGGAAAATGGGTATTTCGCTTATCGTCCCGTTTTGGGTAATTATTATTGGTAAAATATCGTATTCAAGAACAGGATCAGGACAAGCGGGATATTTAATTATTAAAATGTGTCCCCTGATAACGATATCTAACAAGAAGAAGGACAGAAAAAGGCCCATCGCCACAGCTTAGCATATTAAAATCAGCTAAGCTGTTAGTGCGTCTTTGATACAAGTTTATAAACACTATGCCTGTTTAATGAATCGTTGTATTGATTTCTGTCAGAGCCATAAATAATTGTCGATATATAGATGAATCGCGAATCCCTTTTAAATTTGTATGGTTGGTTTGTGGCCAAACTGGTCACGCACATCCCATTAATTTTTGCTTACTTTCGCTTGGGGCATTGATTAAGTTGCTGGCCTAATTGACTGTTAAATTAACTTTTAAATGTTATCGACTTGTTTTGCGAAAACCATCATAGCTAATTTATGTCTCTTCATTAAGCAGAAAGTATGCCTCTTAAAATATTCATCGTACGACCCAAATTGATTTCAATCATTTGTCACGCGGGTTGGTCTGTCTGACAGAGGTCGTTCAATCACCAAGTTTCATTCTCTCCGATTGGACATATGGATTTTCTCAAGTTTGGTTAAATATAAGCTACTTATTATTAAAATTTGAGCTTGGGTGTTATATCGTGATCCCTAAAATAAATACAATTTTTGTGCTCATGTTGTTTTTGCAAACTTAAGAGAAACTGATAATTGTTCGCGCGAAATTTAAATGTAAGCGAAATTTAAATGTACGCGAAATATAAATGTACGCGAAATTTAAATGCTAAACGGAACATTTCAATGCTGTTTCTCTTTATTACAACAGGAGATATTCTTTTTTTCTCGATCGACAGATGTATAGTATCGCCGTTAATCCGCATTCGTGTGTGTGTGTGTGTTTTCATGTTCATAACATAACACACACAATCTTTAACTAAATCCCATGAAATTCGCAGGGTATTTCGGGACCGGGTCAATAAGAATTGATTTGATATTGGTGTGGATCGTGCACATAATCCGGATTCAGGAAAGTCATAGAGAATATTTGCACATGAACAACCACCTGAGCACGAATGATCTTGTGAATATAGACCGAATAAGTAAATGCAAACACGGTTTTGGAACCATCCTACAATAGAACCCCCTCCCCCACATGGCGGGGCCTTTCATTCCTAAGAATACAGGTTTCTAGATTTATATTTTAATAATTTTCAATTAGTTACTTCTGGAAATAGACAATCCTTGACAATATATTTCTCTGTCTGGGTGATTTGTGAAACTGTATGCAAATCTCATTATTGCGTCCGCTAGGAGGGTATGTGTTCATTCCCGTTCATGTGTGTGTGTGTTAAGTGTGTGTGAGTCCAAAGCATAACTCACGCAATCTTGAACGGAATCCCAGGAAATTTTTAGGTCTTAGGTTTTTAGGCCAATGAAGAATCGATTAGATTTTGCAGTTGGTCCGGCTAATGATCTAGACCCAGAAATGATTTCCAGGAATATTTACAAATGTGAAATCCTTATGCACGATCCAGCCTCTTGTGCCACGCAGGTCACCTGCCCGCCTGTTCAAATCACGGTCGAGCGACCAGTAGAGTGAGTGTGCCCAGTGGTTATTTGGAATACTGCTGGTATACGCCGGCAATTTTACAATATGAAATTCTGCAACGGATTTCAGTTTTCGCAGAGCAATTTTGAAACGTGTGCTCACTTATTGAGGTGACGGCCGTCTGCAGACCACAATAGGGACCCCACAGTGCGGAGTCTTACTTTTCTTGGAAAGCAAATTTCTAGTTTTCTATTTTGCACTATCATTCGGCCATATAAAACATACCCACGTCACAATAAGCACGAACAAAATGTGATGAGACATTATTATCTGTCAGCTGATAAAAACCGTGTACGTGATATGCCTGACACAGAATAGGAACATTAGTGAAAGGTAAAAACATTAAGGGCATTTCTCTGTCCAAATGTAAGATCTCTTTCCCTGGCACCATCGTAGTCCGGATACAAATATATATGGTACTGTCATTTTTTTAGTTCTTGGATGTCAGATATCATTCAGATTTCTTCTAACTTCCATGCACCACACGTGTTATTTCAGCTACTTCTGTCTCCACTCTGTAGAACAAATCTGAGACATGACCAGCATGGGTTCTCTGCCAAATGGTTGCACATGAAGTACAAGCGTCCATTGGCATCAATATAGGGAGGGGGGTTTATATACCCCCTACATTTTAGCAAGGGGGTGATCTATGTAATCATCCCCCCCCCCCCCCCGAAATTCAGAGAATAATATTTATATATTGGAAAGGAAATATATCATAATTAGAATTATGAATTTTAGTTCAATTTCTGAGTTCAATATGAAATATATTATATCTAAACCTGATTTAGAATTAATATATACAGGAAACTGAGAACCTAATTTTCTAAAACCTTATATTTTCTAAGCCTTTTAAGTTATACATCTCGGACGACACAATGGAAAGTTCTCATTATGCTTAGGCGTTACCAGTCAGTGGCGTATCCCGGGGGGGGGGGCAAAAAAAAAAAGAAAAACGAAAGCGTGTGTCTACGTTTGATATATACCCAAAATGGATGCAGACATTTACATCTAATTCTCTACCATGACTTGCGCTGTTCTCAATGGATATTCATTATCGATCAAAAATGTGCTCACAAACTGTGAACAAATATAAATGAAACTAAGCAAGACGTACAGGAAAGAGATCAAATTTCCCCTAAGCTATTTAGCTGCATTAATATAGGAACTGCTCACATTAAAGAATAATTCAAGCTACTGGTTAGTCATAATAAACACAAGTGAGTAAAATCAACTTGAAATTCAGCACAGTAATTCGAGTAAAACATCGATTATAACCGGGTGTTGGATTGCCTTAAATTAATATTTACATGTTTCAGTGTTGTTTATTAGTTTTTAATGTTTACTTTTGTTTGTCTTTATTTATAAATGGGTAAGCCGTTTATAAATAATAAAAGAAATGTTGTTATAGGTGCTCTTTTATTTATTGTGTGACACGGGCGTAACTCGTGTTGTGATACCCTCGCCGGGCCGTTTGTTACATTCGCATTTTAATCCGTACTGGTTGAACTCTCGTTGTCATGCTAGCCTTGGGCTTTCTCGTCTGGTCGTGAGTCACGTGTGGACCCTGGTATGTAGAGACACACACAGCGATGTTCTTCTAGATGATTCCTGTAACGCGTGTTTATTGTGTTGTGTAAGATCCTTAAGACTGTTCGAGAAGTGGAAACTTCTCGGCTTAGGGTGTGAAGGTATATAAAGGGCTGTGTTTTAGAGCCGAGGGAGAGCAGCAGGGAAGATTTCCAGCGGACGCAGAAGCGTGTGTGTCAGTTTCTGGGACCTTATCCAACGAGTGCGCCAATTATAGATTTTCTTCAGACTTTCTCCTGGATTTTGTGCATTTGGACTTCAGTTTTATTTCTGTATTGTTACAAGAGCTTTACACTGGACTGTCATTCTCCTAGAGTATACATTTAAAGAACTTATCGTTGTGACGGTGGTGGTATCCAGGTACTGTGCACTTTGTGTATTTTACTGTGTGATTGTATTGATTTGTTGTTATACCGCTGTTTTACTGAATAATTGTATTGATTTAGTATATTGTAATGTTAGGGTTGTTTTAAGAATAAATTATGGTTATTTGTTAACAAAAAACCACTGACTTCTTTATTCAGTCCCCTAGACATTTCACGCTGCCTAGTGTTACAGAATCTGATTTTTTATCTCCATTACAAAATTTGATGTTCATCACGCATACGTGATCTGTTTATATTAGCTTCCGTAACAATGTTTATAGTTGGGCCCTTGCATGTGTTCATTCCTAATTTTTACTTCTGCATGATACCAATACAAATATAACTGAAAGGGCGTATAGGCTAGGGGCTGGGGTAATACGGGGTATCGCTAATACCGATAATCTATGTGTGGAGGCAGTGAATGACTGCCTGCTTGAATAACTGCTGGCAAACAACTAGTGCCCCAGCCTGGCCGGACCATTCATTCAACACAGCAATGTGGGCACTGGACATTTTTTTAAGACAGGGTTTTTTAATTGCAGATCATCCTGATACTTAATATTTATCATATTTATTTTGCTGTGTTTAAACATATTACAGAAATTGCTTCGGCAAAAATTTTAATTTGATCTTGAATCAACGGACTTGTAGGATGATATAAGGGAAACGTACACAGGGTCTTACGGTCATTGATAAACGTCAACTTTTGCAAGTTTCCTTGACTTTGTCGTATATTCTGGTACCAAACAAAAATAACCTCGTATTTATTTAAGGAACTGTTAAATACATTAGAGCCCATAGCGTTTATAAGCTGACAAAGTGGGAATTGTCAGTTTCATCCGTGCTAATAAGACCAAAATAACATTTGAAATAATGCGGATGTGTCACATCAATCTTATTATGCGAGGTATATATATGTATATATATATATATATATATATATATATATATATAATGTATCAGATACAGGCACGTGTCGATCCGATATAATTGATAATTCGTAATATACGTCAGTGATACGCTGTACATATAAGCCATATGCCTGTGAGTTCGTACATGTAGTTCCGACAGAGAGAGAGAGAGAAAGAGAGAGAGAGAGAGAGAGAGAGAGAGAGAGAGAGAGAGAGAGAGAGAGAGAGAGAGATGGGACAGGCACCTGCAGAGACAGGAGGCTCAGTTAGAGAATGTGTGACCAAGACATGTAGATTTATGTACGTAACCACGCGGGACCAATAGAAGGCCGGCGACAAGTTCATGGAGGTGCCATCAGTTTAGAGCACATGGTTTTAGCAGACCGATCAGAAAGATAAACAAACTTATGTGTAAAATTGTTGCATCTAGGGAAATCTGCGGCTAGACCAGCAGGTCCCAATAGCGATCATACGACAATTTGTTTTCTGACTTGTATGCTGACAATTAGACTCGGTGCGAATCTGGAACAAGGCTGCGAGGAGTGTTTCTCTTACGACGAATATACAACAAGTTCATTTGCCAGGAGTTTATAATTATACACCTGTCTGACCCTTTAGTACATATGCACTATAATTTTCAGGTTTATATGTGTCGCCTTTACCTAACTAAAGGACAACCAATCCTGTGATGTGGCATATGTAGTCGTTTGACGTTACTGAACGTATTCCCAGCGCGCTCTGCTACTTTTAATGTATCATAAGAGGTGTGAGTAACATTCAGAAGACGCCAATATATCTGTCTGACTCTTGAATTTATCTGCGTTATACTGCCTCACTATTATCTGGGACATCTTAAATGACCTTTTTGTACGATTTCATAATCCTTTTAAAACCTGTTATCATGAATCAAATTACAGTTTGTTTATATGTAAGCTCTGTAAAGTCATCTACACGTTTAATCATAAGAGGAACACGTGCTTTCTACAGACCTATTATTTCTCCTGTCTCCTTACTGGTAGGTTTTTCTATGCAGTCTGCACAAACCATCTTTATTGACATAGCAATCTAACTGTCGGCCAGGGGCGTCAATATAGGGGGGATGGGGTATATATCCCCCCACACTTTTTTGCAAAGGGGAGATGGTCAATGTTATCATCCCCCCTACTTTTCAGACAATTATATATAAATATATATATATTGTAAATGAAATATAGATTTGAATATAATATAGACAGGCTCCATTTATGAGTTAACTGTGAAATATTATATTGAAATATATTTGAAATGTGGCATACAGGCGCCAAAAAGTACATATATATATATATATATAGTATATATGTATATGTATGTGTGTAGGTGTGTCGGCGAGTCATCCCCCCCCCCCCCCGCCTTGGAAGAAAAATTGACGCCACTGCTGTTGCTGTCGGCGGATGTAGACCGATTGATTATCGATATCACTGACATTTATTGATATCATTATATAGATATTGTGGCAATTTTAACCAATATATGTGTTTTATATATGTTACCTTTTAAACCGTAGGTATTGCACCGTTACCATTTAAGTAGAAAAGCTTGTTCTATTTAGTTCTTATGAACGGATTTATAAATAATCATGGTATGATAAGCCTATATAGTCCCATGCCAGTAGCAGTTATATATCTCTGCCAGAGGATAAATATAATGAGACAGGTCACTGGGGATCCCATGAAATTAAATCACAACATTATCCACATGTTGCCTACGTATAAACAGAAACTAAAACAATGTAAACCGGTGAGGAAAACCGTGAAAGTGTTGGCTCAGGATACTTGTGGTGAGATGCAGTATTGTATGGAAACATTAATTGGGAAGTGCTGTTTGACTCATGCCTAGATGATAATCTAGATGTAATCACAGTTACATAAATTTTTGTGCGGACACATATTTAAAAAAATCAGTTACATGTTAACCAACAGTATAAGCCATGGGTTACTAAAGAGCTTGAGGAGTTACTAAACATGAAAAAGAAATCCTTATTTGGCAAAGATGATTCTCAGTTGAAGGATATTAAGAGAGAGATTAGGAAATGTATTGATAGGTGTAAACAAAACTATAAGCGTCAAGTAGAGACCCTTTTTTCAGAGTGATTATACAAAATCAGCATGGAAAGGTTTAGAAAACCCTGACTGGCTGTGTTAAGCAACCATTTCACCCGAACCAGAGAGCCTGGAAGAATACTGAAATTAACTGAACGAGTTTTATGGGCGATTTGACAAAAACATATTTTCAGACGTGTGCACAACTTTTTTAAACGAACTTGTTTCGGAACAGGATACATGTATATGCAAATCAACGAACAAGATACCTAAAGTATGTAGTCAGAAAAAGAGACTCCCAGTTTACTCGATTATACCAGATTTTACTATACACAGGGTATGTATGTACCGACCATTTGGAAAACCTTCAAATTATTCCACTTGCTAATAAAACAACCCCAAAGTATATAATGATTATAGACAAGCGGCACTAACTGCTATCGTTATAAAATGTGTCGAGAAATTAATAAGAACAGAATTATGTAGACAGATAAAGCAGCACCATGATCCTCTATAGTTTGTTTATATTGGAGTGTCGAAGATCCGACAATTCTCATAACTCATGATATTCTGAAATTTCTTGATGTACCCACCAGAAAGGGAAATTGCATGTTTGCAAAGATCTTATTTATAGACTTATCAAGTGCTTTCAATACCATACAAACACATGTGCTTCTAGAGAAGCTAATGAATATGAATGTCAATCAATTCATTATACGCTTGATACATAGTTTTTAGCTCAGCTGTCTGACCTTTAGCGATCATTCTTTGTCCGTCGTCCGTCCGGCCGTTAACAAGGCACTAATCGTAACTGCTGGACCTAGAAACTTTTGACTGAACTCCAATGAAGATTCATAAAAGATTGGAAACTTGAAATTAAGACACTGTTAATCATATCCTCTGAGCTATGGGGCTCGTATGAGTACCCCCCCCCCCCCCCGAATAATTAAAAAAAATTTGATACAAAAGCTCCAGTATCTGAATAGCTAATGCATTGATCGCCATGACTGTTTGCATGCATATTGATCATGGAGTGTTTCATTAGTTCTCGCAGACTGGTGGCACCATCCAATTTTTTTCGACTTTTTACGCATTTTTGGTCTTTTTTTGAGATGTTCAAATGAAACGGTTGTCTGTTAACAGGGTATAAATCGTAACAGTTGGACCTTGAATCCTCTAACATAACATCCAGGGAGGTCTATAAAAAATCTCCTTGGGAACCTGAAATTAGGTCTCTGTTTCTCATATATCATAAATACCCCCAAGATTAAAAAAAAGTGATACTAAAGATCCAGTATCTTAATAACTTATGCGTTGTCCGCCATGATTCTTCCCATGTATATATATTGATCATAGAGTGATTCATTAGTTTCGGCCGACTGGTTGCACCACCTGTATTTGTTCTATTTTTTTCATATTTTATCTATTTTTGAGACCTTAAAATGCAGTGGTCTGGCTGTAAAAAGGGCACAAACTGTAACCATTAAACCTAAAAATTTCTAACTTTATATCCAGGGAGGTCTTACGCAAATCTTCCCGGAAACCTGAAATTAGGTCATGGTGACCTTTATTTTACGAATGAGGGGAGAAAGCATGATTTTTAAGCATTCAGTGAGTCAAATTGGGCACACATTGTATCCATTAGGCCCAGAATCCTCACACATGACTTTCAGGAGATCCATAAAAAATCTACTTGGAAACCTGAAATTATGTCCCTGTGACCTATTTTTTGCAAGCTGTGTGAAAGAACATGATTTTAACACTCTATTTATCAGATTGACAAAAATGGTTGCGGCTGGATGTAGAATAAGGTCACTGTAACCTATATCTAATGGCGAATTGCATGATTTTGAGTACTCTTGGACTTAATTTATCCATTGTTTGAGGCTCTTTGAATTCAGCTGAGCGTCATGGTCCTGCGCCATTTGTTTAACAAAGAGGAGCCAGTTTGTCATGTTAAACAAGAGAAATTCATACTAACACAGGAGCTCTCTTCAGGGATGTGTTCTATCACCCATTTGATTCACGTTGTATACTAGTGATTGCAGGGCCATTTCTGACTGTTGTAAACTGTACAAGTACGCAGATAACACTGCATTGGTTGGTCCTTGTAATCAAAATCAGATGTGGATTAAAGGCTTGAGGTACAAAGGTTTGTGACGTGGTGCAATAGTAATTTCTTGGAACTTAATGTAAATAAAACGAAGGAAATGATCGTAGATTACAGGATAGAAAATGAAAACCACGAACCTCTAATAATAAATGGTCAGATGTAGAAACAGTGAGAGAATTTAAATATCTGGGTACTATAATTAATGACAAAATCACCTTCGAAACCCAAGATCTGCGGGACTTAGCTGGTTTGTGTTGGACTGGTGTTTCAAGTGCGAGTTGACAAGGGCCGAGTTAACTGGCGTAGCGTGTGATGGCGCTGCGATAGCTCCTAAGAGAAAAAGAAAGTCACGTGTTTGGCCACAAAGGAGCTGCGGGACAATGTGTAATCAACGTCGGTTATAAGAAACATAATACCGTGATCTTTTGTCTTTTGTCGAAACGTGCCGATTCTATGTCATGATTGTCGTGAAGGCCCGCAGCAAGAAAACTTTAAACAAAAGCCAAAAACGTGGATCATGTTTATAATTTATTATATGTAATTCATGGACAACATTGAAATAAACACTAAAAAATCTATAAAAGTATTGAGATGCAATTTTAAACCAGTCGAGGAGTCTGTTGGTTTTATCGTCATTCTTATAATAATAATAATAATAATAATAATAATAATAATTATTATTATTATTATTATTATTATTATTATTATTTATTATTATTATTATAATCACTATTATTATTATTATTATTATTATTATCATTATTATTATAAAATAATAATAATAATAATATTATTACTATAACCAATTCTACTACTACTATTAAAAATAATCGTTGGCATCATCATCATTATCACCATCATCTCCATTTGCTTATCCTTTAAGTTGTCTTTTCATTTTCAATGAAAAAGGTGTCAGACTTTAAGTTGCAGTTTACATGATTTATCCTAATCACTACACGGTGAGATGAAAGGGTTTTCCATAAGGGTGTTCCTTAACACCTCAAGTTTCCAGTTGAATAAACCTTACAGCTGACGTGCAAAGGGTTTTAAGCCATAACTTCGTGCGTTAAACCTGTTTTATTTTGACAAATACCCATATATTTTCTCTAAATGTCACGAGAGGGCAATAACGCCCCCTGCACGTGCGGATTTTTTCGGATATATCCCTGTGTCACAGGCTTTATTATCACGTGATTTTTTTGTGCACGCCCATCGAACCTAATACCATGTGCTTTTGAAGCCAGCTACATTGACAGTGGATGAAGAAAGATTCTCCGTCTCAGAATAGATACTACTAGCGTAAATTCAGGCAGTTTATTATATTTCAGTTCTCTGAATGTTAATACCATGTTTACCATGTTAACAACACAATGTGGTAGTGCAATATGAGAATCGTGCGACAGATGCAAGATGGGATGGGTCTGTAGGAACCTTAGAGGCGACGTTCTATTTTGAAAGCGGCATCCTTCTTAAGCGAATTTTAACCAAATTTAACAGAGAGTTTACCAAATTAGACTTGACAGAATGTGAACAATTATTATTGTAAGTAAAAATGTGTAGAATGTATTGCGAGTTGAAAATCCAGGAATGTTGTAAGTAGGAACCTTGGAAGACGCAGCCCATTTTATTGTGGCTTAAGACTTAATTACAGGCTGAAAACAAACACCGTATTGGCGATTTTCAGCAGAAGATATTTATTTTTTCTGAAATGATTCTGAAGTTTTTAACATGTCATAAAGGTGAACAAAAGGTTTTTGGTGAATTAAAAAGGTTTCTAAAAGGTTCACCACATCCAACATTGTGTTGCTAAATCTAGTCTATCACAACAGCAAACATGTTGTTTAACATGAAATTCAGAGAACTGAAAAAAAACTGCCTGCACCAATGCTAGTAATATAAGTTTTATTCCCTTAAATAGGTTTCTAAAATTATTCCAAAAGGGTTTTAAGATCCCATAAAGGGGGTAAAAGGTTTTTTTATAAATTAAAAAGGATTCTTAAAGATTTTTAATAATACTATAAGGGTTTCTAGAGGGTTTATCAAAACTTGTAAAAGGAGTTTTTGGGAAAAAACCGTAAAAAGGTTTTATAGATTAAGGCTTTTAAAGGAAAACCCTGAAGGGGTTTTAAAGGGTTTTGCTTTTTAGACACGCTGTAAACCCTCTTCAACCACTTTTAAAACCCCTAAGTTTTAAAAGTATAGCTTTAAACACCGAACGTCGAAAATATTCAGTTTTAATAGGGATAGATGATACACTTTATTTATACACTAGATTTAAATGCATGATATTTGTTAATAAGTGTTTAAGATGTTAATAGGGATTTCTGCCATAATATGCGTGAATTAGCGAGTAAGGGGATACCGCATAACATGTAAGTGACTGTACTTCTGTGCATATTCGTTTATGTCGTGCCTGAATCTATAACCCGGATCAACACCAAATACGCACAAACAGGTTGGTGGAATGGAAAGACGCCAAGGATAATGACCGAACCCCAAGCTTTTGACATATATTTTATCGAGGGGATGAGACTAATTTCATATTTTCAACACGCCAATTATTTAATGTCGATTTGTGTATACGACGAATTATGATAATAAATGTAAACAAAGCGATATGTCAAAACGGCATTTGTCGAAGATTAAGGACTGCGCTTATACTTACGAAAAAAAAATGACTAATCATTATCGCCTTAAGTGTTTCTGGACTCTGGAAAAGGACTGAGTGAGCGCAGTACACTAAGGAGGTCCGGCGAAAACCCTTAACATTCATTGGCCAAGCACAGGTCTTAATTGTTTATATATAAAACAATACGGGAAAGCAAGTTTACTGGAACTCTATACCTTGAGTGCCCAAAGTACGAGTAGTGTGTTGGCACTAATGGGGATTGAATATTACCCTGGTAAAACATTGTATATAAAAAATATAAAAAAATAAATAACCCAATAAATATTTGAAGCAACTATACCCTCAAGTGTCAGGAAACATACTAAGCCATAGCTGTGTACTTAAAAGGGGGATCGCTTCTCGTTTTCATGTGATTACCGCACGAATTAAGCCGTATAAGTTATTTCTGTCCACAGTCCCTCTACAGTTTATACCACCAATCAATAAGTTCTGAGAAAAAAACATTAGTTGAACAAACTTCCATGCCTGAGTTACATTCTAATGACAGACACGTGAATGGAGACATGTTTACAGGGCAAAATACATTCTTGATAACTTTCCCAGAAATAATAACTTAATTATATCATACAAAATTACAACCACTTCCGTGTTCAGTGAACGGCCTCCTATATTGGGCATGGATACTGAAAGGTTTGGACTATAAGAATGGTTCACTGGTTTGCCTGAAGTGACAGATTAATTGGGGACATGGAAGGTGATATTGTCTGGAATCAGGCCGGCCACAGACTTAATGGGGACGAGGGTGTCAAAGCCCATCTAGAAAGAGGCTCAGATACTGTGTGATAAGCACGTTCAGTTCCCCCGAGAAGAAATATTAACAATCCAGTCTATATCGAAGGGTATTCAAGCACACTCAAAGAAAAAAATGTAGAAACCTAACAGGCTTTTTTTTCATGAGAACTCTCTTTCTAAGGCCCAAGAAGCTTCTTAATAGATAGGTACCGTATTAAATGTTTTCATCTCGGAGACAGTGTTTTGACAACAATGGCATTTTAAAATAGATAGGTGAAGTCAACTAATTGGACCCTTCTACAAGAGTTCTCAACTCCATCTGTTTGTCTCAGTTATGCTAATGCTGGGTTGTATGGGAATGTGAAGGTATTAACACTGACTGCTTTCATAAATATACTAATGCCATACATTTATTCCATATGTGCACCTGTCTGGTATATCTTTCATTTAAATGGAAATGACGAAACTGACCACATTACCAACGCAAACAATTTCTACATGAAATACTCGCCAATCTAGCTATCTATTTAATCTGATCTCATCTAATCTTGTCCTTACTTCTCTTATCTGTCTAGTCTTGTTTTGTTTGCCTTACAATATCCTAATATCTTGTATGCCTATAACTATATTTATAACTTTATATCTATAAGCGATCGAAGTATAAAACCTTAGATGTCAGTAGTGAAAAAGTAAATCGAGAAAAAGCAAACCAAGGAACTGTTCCACTTGATATCCAAAGGCATGACCTGAGGGGTCCAGTGTAGCAGTAGCCCGAACATTTAGACTCCATTCAGGAATGGAGTCCGAACACCTGTTGGTGAGAGTCCCCCCCCCCCCTTATTTGAACACAACCCAAAAAGGAATAACATGCAAATTAACAGGGGATCAATGCAAATCACCTAAAATCACCCAAATAAGGTGGTTCCCTCATAAATCACCCATTGAAGGACTTTCCTTAGCCTTCCCAGCATGCCTTGCCAGGCCAATATTTTCATACATACTGAACAATTTAGTTACAATTTATATTTCAAATGATTCTCCACAATTGTATTATGCGTAAAATGTAGGGGTTTTTGCATGTCCTCTCACTGAAAGCCGATCAATATGGTCTGGACCACTTTGGTCAGGTCTGACCAAGTTTTAGAGGGTACAATCCCCACCTTACAAGCTGTAACGCAAACATGAAAGAACAAATAGAAACGTTTGCGTTACAGGCCTGTAGCTAGTGTAGCAGTAGACGAGGATAAGTTCCACTGACGGACCTCCTTTGAAAAAAGGAAGTGGCACGTACAGTAATATTTGTTCTAAAAATAAAAACCTTTCCTTCAGAAAACAATGATGCCCTCTATGCAATGTATGCTCCTCAGTCAGCGTTTATACACAGCAGTCAGCCAAGATCTTTTTTGTTTTTAGCATTGCTTTCTATAACAATACTTTATTTCTGGAGAGAGATATGGCCGCTCTTGTACTTAAAGGTAACCCCTACCCCTTAATTTTAAATAACGGGATACGAGCATTTTAGTAGAGTTGCCAGTAAGGGATACCTTTGAATGGTCTATATTATAATTTTTTTATGAATTTGTGATAGTAGGAGTCTACTGATATTTTTAAGTAGGGTTGTGGTCACGACGATTTTGGTCAACTTTTGTAATATGCAAATTAGGGCCGCCATTGACGATAATTCTATTTTCTTCGATATCTCAAGAAGTAACCATGATAATTGGTCGAATATTATGTCTAGACCCAGGTTTTCATGGTCAAAGATTCAAATAAAATCATAATAGTAACGTTTAACTTCATATTTTTAATATTAATATGCAAATAAGGACCGCCATTGAGGATATCTGAAGAACTAACCATGTTAATTGGTCGAATATTGTGTCTAGACCTAGGTTTTCATGGCAAAAGATACAAATGAAACCATATTAACAATGGTCAAGTCCATATTTTAAATTTTAATATGTAAATTAGAGCCGCCATTGATGAAAAGTCTACCTTCCTCAATATCTGAAAAACTAACCATGATAATTGGTCGAACTTTGTGTCTAATCTAGGATTTAATGGTCAAAGAATCAAATGAAACCATGTGAAATCTTTGTTAACTGAAATAAGTTGTTTAAAAAAATTTGACGCAATACTTTATTTCTGTAGAGAGAAATTACCGCTTTTGTGTTTGAAGGTCATCCCTAACCCTGAGTGGTTAATCTGAGTGGTTTATCTTGGTATACGAGGATTAACGTCTTTACCTTTGAAGAAACGATGGCAAAATGCGATCCAATCATTGTGATTACACATTTTGATGTCCATGCACACTCTAACTACTATAGTTTATCCGTTAATTTATAAAGTATTTAAAAGTATTTATAAAAGTATTTAAGTATAGGTTATTCTTTTTAGAATAATTAAGTAGAAAATACCAGAGCATGTACGTGCACCTGTCTGTTTTAGGTGTACATGCAGAAGCCAGAATTAACACATTAACTGCCCTCTATGGCCGACATATAATTAGATAGTGTACCTGGTCTTATCAAAGTATTTTTTTCAGCGGAACTTTTCAGCAGAAGTATTAATTGCCTCTTCAAAAATTTGATATAAAATCTATATGTACATAACTGTTTTAATGATATATACTTAATTTAAATCCTAAGCGTAGAGTATCTCCTGTTATATATGCCATATATATTGTTGGTGGAAGAATTTAAAATTTACAGCGACTGTATCATTTTAACAAAAACGTAAGGTTCATACATTGTATCTGCAAAAATATCTATTTAGTTTTCCCTGAAAGACTATTCTTGAGCAAAGCATGGTTGAATAGATTCCAGTGTACTGCTGACTGATCTGATAATTGTTTCTGAACCATGCAACTATCATTATTTATCATGATAATAACTGGTCCCTGTGGGATTGTGTTTTTTTTATAAACTAATGTCACCCAAAACAGTAGCAAAATGGTAAAATATACTAACATCCTAATAATCTAAAAAATCTAATATCTTGACTTACTCTCCATATAACATATATATTGGCCAAGTTAAGTAGATAATCTATAAATTGGTATTTTGTGTTCAGTGCTGCCACTCTCGATTTTATGGAAAATTTATAAAATCTTACAAAAAAGTATAAAATTGTCGGGAATAAGTACATTCTTAGCCAAATAGTGCAATTTATATATACAAAAAACTTAACATCAAGTTTTGTTCCGATGATCTTTAACAATCTTTGAAGATGAAAACCTATGTTTTAATTGCATGTAATGCCATCAAAATTTGCATAATAAATTTTAGTTAACCCACTGGTTTCATTTGAATCTTTGACCATTAAAACCTAAGTTTAGACACAATGTTCGACCAATTACAATGGTAAGCTTTTCAGATATTGAGGAAGGTTGACTTTTCATCAATGGCGGCATTAATTTACATATTAAAAATGTAAAATATGAACTTAACCGTTGTTAATATGGTTTCATTTGTATCTTTGACAATGAAAACCTCGTTCTAGACACAATATTCCCACAATTATCATGGTTAGTTCTTGAGATATCGAAGAAAATAGAATTATCGTCAATGGCGGCCCTAATTTGCGTATTACAATTTAAAATATAAAGTAAAACGTTATTATTAGTGTTTTATTTGAATCTTTGACCATGAAAACCTAGGTCTAGACACAATATTCACACAATTATCATGGTTACTTCTTCAGACATGGAAGAAAATAGAATTATCGACAATGGCGGCCTTCATTTGCATATTACGAAAGTTGCCCAAAGTCGTCGTGAGCAAAACCCAACTCAAAAGTATCAGTGGATCCCTACAATCAAAAATTCATAAAAAAAATTTATAATATAGACCATTCAAAGGTACCCCTTACTGGCAACTTGACTAAAATGCTTGTATAACATGATTAACCACCAAGGGGTAGGGGTAACCTTTAAGAACAAAAGCGGCCATTACTCTCTTCAGAAATACAGTATTTTGTCAAAATTTGTTTTAAAACACAGCCAAGAAATTATAAAATGTATCTCAGCGTAACATACACCAATATGTTGAAGGATGTAAGGGATGAAAGAGATGTCTGTGAAGTGACCCTATAAATACGGTATTTTTATCAAGAAAAAATCATCTAAAATCACATTTTTTACCTAAATATATATTTAATTTGACGCTTTTTAGTATCCTACGTTATCAATCAAAAAGTTTTGCTTACTTGAATACAGTGGTTGGAACCAGTGTTAATAAAATTACGGTTTGTACTGTAATTTATGTAAAATTTAATATTTTCAAAAAATCACGACTTCAGGTAGAAGGAAAACATAAAATTTTCTTATATCCCATCTGTTGATTTTGGTAGACTTTTAGTATGTCAAACTACATACCTTACGAAAATGCACTGTGCAAACAGAAATTTTGTTGCATTTTTTTTTTTTTTTTTTACCTTTGGTCTTTATTCTGGCTATAACTCCTAGCCTAATAGTACTATTCCTATCCCATAAGATTATGTAAAAAAAATCTCCCGCAAGATTAGTTCTTATATGGCATTTTTCCTTACTGCCTTACGGGTGTTAAGTCGGCCAGTATTTGGATGACACCATAGGTGGAGATGATGAAGTAAGCCATAACCTTGTGATCATACAGGTTTTGCTTGCCCATTAGAGCAGACAGATTAGGCGAATTACTGGAAAAAGGACTTTGAATCAAGGAGTATGGCTTCCTTCCTGGGTCCAGTTGCCACAGTCTTTGCTAGGTCCCGGGTAAGTGCCAGGTCGGAGGAGTCATCGGTGCGTTGTTCTATTTAAGTCTTGAGAACTGATAATCGAAAGGTAAGATTCATATACTGGATTTATATATAATCATGCTCCTCACACAGCGGTTATACACTGCAGTCCTCCCCGAGTGCGCAAAGAGCAAGGAATTGTAACCAGACCACTGATGTTGTTTGATTATACCGGAACACAAGCTCTCATTGGTCTGGTTCTTTGCCCCATGCCAGAACCAACCCCCTCCCCCATTCCCTCCCCGTGAATGGTGGTTTTGATAGTATACTGATGTGAGCTTTTCTGTATAAATGAGCATTTTCTCCGTTAGGAGTTTATACGCCAGAGTAAGCCAACAAAATGTTTCCTTATTGGGCCTATTATCGCCCATTCCGCCTCATTCTGGTATTATCTAGGTCACCCTTCCGGTCCCAAGATCCACTTTTTCTTCGGAGCACGGGAGGGAGAGCTGTTAACAGAAAAGCTCACATCTGTTTACTAAAAGAAAAACACAATTCACGGGGAGGGAATGGGGGTTTAAATACGTAAACCTTAATGTGAGCATTTTCTGTATTACTGAGTGAATTCGAAATCAGCAAAAGGTCATGAAGCTCAGAACGTCGTCCGGCGGATGTCAGAGCGAGGAGTAAAAAACCATTTTGCGCGACAGATGTAGGAGATGAGCCGAGCGAAGAGACTCAAAAGGTGGTAAAACTACATCGAGACGCTAAGAAGGGGAATTAAAGCGAGGACGAGAAGACTTCAGAAATCTGGCACGAGTTGACGATTTAAGAATGCGAACGTGACCAAAACGGGGACGTAAAACGGACGTAAAACGGATAACAACGCAGCACGATAACCTCATAGACATGTGTATGTCAATTGTGCGCCACGAAGTAAAAAAGACAAAGACATCTAAGATTTCCGGGACTGTCGGGGTGAACAGAAATACTCGGCGGACGATTGAGGGCCGTCGGGGACGGAAAAACGAACAGATCGAATTACAGAGACCCGAGGGAATGTAACACCGCCCTGTGTAGACGCCGGGAACATGACATGCGCGGAGAGCCGCCCGCAGCGGAATACATAGTTCAAACAATATGTCTCCCGAAGTAGTGAGGGAGACCGGGTACTGCTCTGTATTTTGAGATATGTCACCACCGTAGTGACGTCCGACAATATGACGGTCGAAGAAGCGCATGTATATTGAGCGAATGTCCGACGGATTGCCCGGAGTTCCAGCACAGTGATGGGAAGGAGACGCTCGGAGGGGGACCAGAGGCCGAAATCCGGAGATCGGTCATGTGAGCTCCCCACCCGAGTAGAGAAGCGTCCGTGAATATGGAGCATTCGATCTCGCGGAAGAAGGGATTCCTTGAATAAGGAACGGAATAACCATCCATGGACGGAGCAAGTACCAGGCGAGACGAAGCGGGAGCAACGTGGGACGATTGGACCCCACGTTGAAAGGGTTTGATCCAAAAAGAGCGATGAACAGGACGGAAATAGAGGCGGCTCAGCGGAATAAACGGGGCCAACTAGTTGAGTGAAGGCAGCCGCACGAGAGTCGACGTGGTGGATTGCCGGAAACTTACGAATCCGAGAACGGATAAGAGCCCAAATTCGCGAGGAAGGGATGCGATCCCTGTCACGACAAAGAAGACCACGCCAAGAACTGAATAGACTCGGTGGGCGGAAGTGGAGGTTTTCATATTGACGAGAAACACCCAGGTTCCGTAGTAATGAAAGAAACCATGATTTTAGTAGTTGAGAGCGATTTGTCTGAGAGTATCGGAGAGTGGGAGTGACCATGTGGTCATGGTTATCAACCACCGGGTCACATACAATCCGAACGGTAGGGCGCGGAACTGATATACGGGAGACCCATAAGTAAACCGAAGATACGGTTGTGACGACGGAAGAATTTGAACGTCCAATTCATCGGGCGAACGGGACGAAGTGAAAGGCGCCATGGGCCCGAAAAGAACAGGGAGGCGGGCGCCGACCGAAACAATAGATTTCCGGGAAAAATCACTTCTAAAGGATAGCACCCGAACGAAGACCCACTGCCGGACAGGAAGGACACAGCCGTTGTCAGAGCTGGCACCGTATCTGGAGAATATTATCCCGTTTCAGACTACACGATTCCTCTAATTTTACATCCTGCCTTCAACCAAGCCCGGGGACTACTGCAGAGGCCGGGACTGGGTCAGTTGTGAGTAAAACACGGCCTTCCCTTTAAGCCTGCAGAGCGAGCACCTTGAAATCTAGCACCCAGGCGTAGATTCGAACTCACGATCTCCCGGCTTTGAGACCAATGCTCTATCACAGAGCCACAGAAGCCGGAGGCGAGGAAGTGACTGCCTAGCAGGGGCAGAACCATATCCAATAGGACGGACCGAGGTACTAGACGAAGGTTGAGATGAGCGCAATCGGGTTTCCCGATCAGCGCGGTCTAGGGCGCGATCGAACGAGTTGCGTAGTTGCCCTCCAAACAGGAGGAAACCCGGAAAGGTTGTATGTAATCCCGACAGGTCGGAAGTAAGCAGTCCTGAAGATGCGTAATAGCGCAAACAGCCTGCACGTCGAATAAGAAATAAAAACAAGTCTCTAAAATACGACAGAGAATGTGTTGGAGTTCGGCGCCATCATGTGCGGAAGACTCTCAATATCTGTGATAGTGACAGGTTCCTGAGTAAATGATAAGAGGCACGTGACGGCGTAGAGCATAACGTATGCCTGCCGCCTGATTGCCCAGCCCTTCAAGATCAGTCAGCGGATGGACGGTGACATGTGCTGTAGCCGAGTAGAGACTTACCTGCACAAAAGGTTGAGTAAGGCCGGACTCGATCCTCATAGCAGTAGATGGAACAGCTGCCAGGTTTGTAGATGGAAGTACAGCGCACGGTTACAATCGGGTGTCCCCAGAGACCAAGGTGGAGAGGATCCAGGAAGAACCGTAGCAACTGTAGAGGTCGAGATATTCCCGTGAACTGTAGCATGATGTTCTTCAGGAGATGGGCTGCTCCGGTTATTCCATGCAAGCCGGTTGTGCGGATGCAAGAAACTGGAGCGTGACGGGATTCAATAGAACCCCGTATCCGTGCAGGCAGCAGGCTGAGTCTGGAGACGTCTACACGGCGGGCCGTCCGAACAGGACACCCAAAAAGAACGAGCTTCCTTGTCTAGCAGCAAGTACTTCCGAAAGCGACAGGCCGGGCGCCGGTGTGATCCACCAACCAATGGTCAAAGACCAGGCTGGGGTCACATCATGAAAAAATACCGTAACACAGGAGCAGGCTGCTGGTCAGGAACAGACGTAGACACCGCGCCTACCGGAACGGCATAAGACGGCGAGAAAAGTAGTGAAACCGGAACGCACCGGCGAGACCTAGAACCATAATGACCAGTAGACAGAACCGGAGACGCCAACGACGCTGAAAATGAAAAGGGAGCGGGCTTCGACACTGGAACAGCAACTGACAGGAACAGCCTGAAAGAAAAACCGGCGGGGAGCCGGCGGACCCGGGAGAACCGGGCGCAGTCATACACGGCAGAGGACGCAGTGAAGACAGGACCAGCGGCTCCTGGGAATCTTCTTGAATCTGGCACGATCAGCAGACGAAACTTGAGGCTGACAAGGCGTCGTTACTGAAAAAGAAGTGTGTGTCGACACGGAAACAGCACAGGCCGGAACATCCTCAGACCCGTATCAAATTGAAGTAATATGAACGGACGTAGACAGAACGTCTAAGTCCGTCCGTAAATAGTAACATAAAGATCCAGTATAAGGCTGTAGACTTGCAAGGACGACCGGAGTCACCCGAAGTCAAGCGGGGTTGAGTTAGTGCTAATAGTACTTAAAGAGTAGACACGTGAAAGTACCACATGGCACGGGAGTTGTTTACATGGTTAAAACAAGACGGATTAACTGAAGGTTTCCGCAAACCACAGAGTCGCGATGATCAGAGGACGCCCCCCCCCCCCCCCAGATTCACCCGAGAATGAACAGGAGACATGGGATAAATGTCCGAATAGTTACAAGAGTGGGGCAGTGTTTGAAACAAGCCCACATGTCAATGGAGTACGCTTGACAAAAATAACAGGGGTTCCACGGACCGTGACAAGTATCAGCACGGAGCGACAGCCAGAATAAGTGGGATGAGAAACCAAATGGTATCATAGACTCACAGACTGAACAAAACAGGGGACGTAGGGAAATATAAAGAATACTTACAGTTTTGTTGGCAAACTAAAAAGTACGAACAACAAACGGACGACGTTAACTCGCCAGAGGCGGGTTCAGATTTCCATCATGGCTGACGCCAGAAGAAAAAGTGAATCTTAGGGCCGGAAGGGTGACCTAGATAATACCAGGATAAGACGAAATGGGCGATAAAAGGCCCAATAAGGGAAAGTTTGTTGCCTTACTCTGGCGTAAACTCCTAACGGAGAAAATTCGCATTAATACAGATAACGCTCACATTAAGATTCACGTAATAAAACGGGTGTTGAGAGAGAGAGAGAGAGAGAGAGAGAGCCAGACAAGTGCTACTGGTTGTTAAAAACAGAAGAATAAATATCTATAGATTGGTAACAATCACTTAGCATGATGTTATACACAGGAAAGATGTATTGGTTTTCCTTCAACGGGAAGGAAGGCTGAATCTTCATCAGGAACAAGACGGGTTACCTGGAAGCGTTAAATCAGGAACATTAGGGTTAATTTAATGCCTCTTCATCAGGTCAAGGTAGGTTTTTTAATGTTTGTCTTTTGCCTCTACATTGAGAACAGGAAGATTGTCTTGTGGCTTTACATCAGGGACAGGACTGTGCGCCTTGTCTTGTGCCTCTTCATTAGAAACAGGAAGATTGTCTTGTGCCTCTACTTTAAGAACAGGAAGATAAGATTGTCTCGTGCCTTTTCACCAGGAACAGTGAGATTGTCTTGTTTCTCTACATCAGGAACAGTAAGATTGTCTTGGGACAGGAAGATTGTCTTGTCCCTTTTCATTAGGAAAAGGAAGATTGTCTTGTGCCTCTACATATAGAACAGGGAGATTGTCTTGTGCCTATACATCAGAAACAGGTATTTTGTCTTTTGCCTCTCCGAACAGAAACAAGAAGTCTTGTGTCTCTTCCATAACGAACATATATAAAGGTCCTTGCCTCTTCAAAAGAGCTTTGATCAAATTCCTTATTATACTAATAACGTTGTTGACGATTTGGAACTACGCCTTAATTTTGTTACGGATGAAACCCATTCTGAAAAAAACACAACCCCTAAAATTGTACTTCTAAAAGAACCTCTAAAACCTTTCTCCCTTTACCGTCATTATGCGATGAAAGCCCAAATCATGAAAGATTCCAATTTAAGCCGCTACATGAACAACCAATTTTGGCAAAGAAAAATGAATCAAATATGGAGAAAAGGACAGTTGCATAAAAATAATATCATCTATATATTAATAGCGTAAGGCGATTTTTGTGATTTTCCGTATCTCCGCTGATATCGCCGTACGGATTGCCGTGATTTTCGACATACATATGCTCTGGGTTTGTCCGAAGTATTCCACCCCCTTTTATTTGCAATATTTGCGTATTACCTGCATAATTAATAATTTTAATATTTGCTTCCCCGCGGGCGCCTCTTTTCTTTGTGTCTTCGGGCCTGGTAACACAATGGCCACAGAGTGTTTGATGGTGGGACAGAGTTTTTCTCCGGGGGCCCTATCTGGGCTTTTCTTAAATTTGCGGTGACCGGCCTGAAATAATCCCCATTGGTGATCCCTTCTCAAAAGGCGACCTCCGCGCAGCGAAAAGGTCTATTGTGCACAAGGAGATCTCGCGTGAGGAAAATGCTCAAAAGGGGGATCTTTCAAAGAATGAAAATTTTCCGAGCGGTATTGAAAGCAGGGTAGTGTGTAAAACCCGAACCCCACGGTCCCCGGACCCCATAAATCTATTTCCTCATTTTCCATTATTTTTACCGATAAAAACACCACTATTGTTGATGTAAGGACAGAGCAAAGTCCCTACATGTTGCACATTTGTAAATGACCGATTCACTGAAAGATTTATAATTACAAAAATATTTCGATGAAGACGGACCTCATTTACTTGAATTTGCCGACTGTTCAATTTTGACGGACCCCAGTAACCACCGCTCAAATTTTTATTTATGACTAAAAGAGGAGAAAAAAAGCACTCATGTCACACACTAAATATAATATTTGTTATTTTAAATGAAAATATAATAGTGCGGACACAGTGGGGGAGATTTAATTTGATGTGCACCAACAGTTGAGCGGACCTGAGACTGATATATCAGAACACTTCCACATAACAACAGGTTTCGTGCTCCGTTCATAACAACCATGCAATTTTAAAGTTGGCAATAATATAAATACCGAAAGGAATTGTTGATTACTTGCATTTCAAGCAACTACAGGTTCCAAAATAATGATTTTTAAATGTTTTAAATTATAATACTTTTTAAAACGCTACGCAAATGAAATAAATATAAAATTATGAATAAAAACTGAGACAAATGTAAAAATACAGATACAAACACAATAATAAATCACAAATGTGTCATGGCTAAACGTGATGTCAAATACATGTATGTACTAAAGAAATGGTAAAACAACGAGAAAACGGGGTCCGTGTAATCCGTGATGTCCGTGCCCCAGGGTCCGTAAGTGTTTCTTTTTTTTATCAAATTTTGTTGCAAAAAAGACTATTTTTTTATGTTTTAACCAAAAATAAAATAAAATATGTCTTTAGATACGATTATGCTAAAATATCTGGACAAATTACCATGAGAGTTTAAGAATTACAAATTTTTCTTGGGTTCCGGTATCCGGAGTGGGATCCGGGTTTAACACACTGCCTGAACGCAGTGACTGCCTCACTGCAAAACATTAGCTCAGCTTTCAAACAGAAAGTGCGTGATATTTAAAAATATATACAGCCATTAAATGTACCACATAATATAATGCTACCACGAACTTTTGCGCAGCGGGATTGCCCAACTATGTGAGTGCTCAGTTTTTGTGCGTTATGCCATAATCGAGATCACGTCTCAGCGCTCTACTGTACTACCATGCAAGATAACAGGTTCCTTTACTGGCGGATTCACGGGCGCAGAGGGCAACTTTAAATGGCGATGTTCAGCATAATATATATTTTCATATAAATATGATTTTATTTAACATATCAAATTCTTCGAAAATTCTCCGGCCATCCTCTCGGCTTCAATTAGAGTTTTATGCATAACACCATGCATATAATGGATCTATATATTAATAGCGTAACGCGATTTGTGTGAATTTACATGTCTCCTCTGACACTACGGTTTGCCGTGATTTTTGACATACATATGCTCCGGGTTTGTCCGAAGACATTCCACCATTCGGACAAGAACGTATTCGTCCAGGTCATTCAGACTCCGACACAAGGTTAACTCAGAGACAGAACACTTATACCAAATGTCGGATTCAAAGAGACAGTAACATTGTACACCCAAGACATGAAACTATGACAGACTTTTTGACATCAGAACTGAATGCTCGCCCAAAACCGTGCGTAGCACGGGTAATTGCTAGTAATATTAATTATAGTAAAAAAATTAAAAGAGACTCCAGCTTGAGGGTTTAAATATGCATCGTATTATTTATGGTATGAGATTAATTTCTAGTTCTCATTTTTCTACACTTAAATTAAGAATTTGTCTTTGATTACAGATAAATAAACGTATAACTTATCATTTTCCCACAAATAATACAACTTAGAATATATAATCTTTCATCGAATATTCCTTGAAGCAACTTAAATGACGTGAATTTGATCAAAACATCTATGTCTGTTTTATTTTACTTTCTATTTTTTGGCTTAGCGTTATAAATATTAATTTCTTCTGTATACATTTAAATGATAGTGTATCAAGATTTGTCATCTGTACCTTCAAATCTCAAATTTGGATCTTGCATTTCTTATTCCTCCCCAGTTTTACCTAGATCTTACTATAATTATGAACTACTTTACTGCTGCACAGTCTTAGTGTGAGAATCCCAATAATAATAGCCCTTTACTGCTTTCAAAGACAAAACACCAAAAATTTAAGGTTACAAAATTGTCAGAAAAATAGTTAAGGAGACTACGAAACAATAAAACTAAATAGAAATAAGTACCCAGTAAAAAAAAGACACATTTTACAACTGTTTTAAGACACAGTATATGAATAATGTAACTGGGCGTCATAGAGAGTAGTCTCTGTGGTACTATCAGGCAAACCCGCAACCGGAGTGATAAGTATTAAAACTGGCTGCGTGAGACAATTTATTACATAATTTCTAAAAGGGTCAGTAGGGCTGCCTCAGGATTAACCGAGAGAGAACGGTTCTAAAAAGCTTTACCACTAGAAGTGAGAATAAGTAAAAAATGTACCTCCATGTCAATAAACTAGGGGTTTAAGAGGATAGATGGACTCAAAGAAATAAAGAGACAATAATCTGGCTATGGGCAAGGTCATAACTTTAAGAAAATTACGGTGGGTCTAAAGTTAGTGCAACAGCATCTTTTTTCCTTTGTCGCTGTAGCATCTGTTCCAGGACAATTTTTTTTTCCTGTGTCTAGAAATGCGATGTGTACGCTATTCAGTTCATTTTTTTTTGTCACCACGTCTAGCAATTATTTATTTCCTGCGACACTCAACTTTACGGTTAGAAATTTATGTCCCGTATTAATGCATAATATTGTATTTCATATTTTATATTTGGGATATTTGCAGTCTAGGTTGTATAAGATATGAAAAAGCAGAGTGAGTGGACAAGGGTAAAGAGGCTCAATTTATAGTTCAATAAAGTTTTAACTTTTCATGAACAATATTTCTTTTATTTACTTTTTACATTATATATTTTTTTGTCTAGTTTCTTCCTTTCAGTATTCTTCTGTATTTTATATAGCCATGGGTATAATATGACCACTTAATAGAAATATGGGATTTACTGTGACCATGCACGACCTTTTATAAAGATTGTATATTCTAAAAAAAACTCATGAAATTATTCCTTCCAAACCAACAATCATGAAGCATACATTCAATTATCCACGAAATAGCCATAAAAATGAGTTTATTTGGAGAAAGAAGGACAAAAACTAACCCACATCTTTGGGCCACATATGACAAGATTAAAGGTATAGTGTTCTTCGGCCTGATTGTTTTATTTTGATCTAGGTGTGGAGTTAAATTAGCAGATATTTATGTACATGAAGTAGAAGTTAGGCCCCCCCAAAAAAAAGATATGGTTCCCAAGCACCGCGCGCATCAATTTTAACCCCCGCATCAATTTTTTTTTATTTTAATTTTTAATAGAAACGTATAGATTTTTAAGGTACAGCCGCTGGGACATTTCTTTAAAAACATAAAATAATACAATTTTAATAAAATTACCTTTGTTTTGTAATGCTTTTACATGTTTAGCAAAAAAAAATATGTTTTATCATGCTTGCCCTGATATTATGATATTTGGGTCGAAAATACAAAAAAAAGGAATATAAAAATTGCCAGCCCGCATTTATTTCTGTTAAAAAGAGTCTGAGAACCATTCCTGATTTTTGTTTTGCCTTCTTAGTCACGCTTTTAGTTTGGGCGGCACTTCTATTCTAGAAATAAAAAAAAATCAGAGAACTTTCAATCCTACGGGTCATAAAATCCTCACGGAGCGGATATACACTGCAGGAACGACTGCTGTTGGTTTTTGGAACGACTGAAGTATATAACCGCTGTGTGAGGAGTGTCTGGGGTCACTGGAAGAAGTTTATCACAAATACATGACAAAGTCACAAGTAACTGAAACGAACTTCACCAAAATGTTTGCAGGGAAAAGAGGTGAATCACAGTCCAGTGACCAAGGGGGAACTCACAATTCCAGTACCTGGACCTGCTGGGGCTCTCTTGATAAAAGAATGTTTAGAAAGGTTATAACTGCGACAGAGAAAATGGTCAAGCAAATGGTCGAGTGTCAAATTGAGGTAAAAGTGGTGTCTGGTGATATTATAAACTATCGACGCAATATTATTTAATTGAAAGGACTCTGTGAGGTTTGAAGGGTAACAAAACCATTAGAAACCTAGGATAAGGTTCAGAAACCTTTCTTTCATAGGTGCATGAATGATTGCGGTCTTGCTACAGGACAAGTCTTACAGAGAGGCGAAGAACATTCTTAAAGGGATATTGCTCCATGCTTAAAGTTTTTATGTATCACGTTTATTGTGTATCATTATTAACAATTCATATACAAATACAGGCAAATTAATGTCTAGTATTACACAATTTCAGTTTTAATAATATGTTTTAACTACTGAGTTCACGTTCCTAATATTGTCTGTATGTACAATTTGGAGGAGTAAAAAAGCCTGGTATCCTGAAATCAACTGAAACATGAATTATAAAACAGTGTATACAGGGAGCCATCAAATATTAAGAAAGGAACCGATGGGCGAGGAATCTGAAAGACAATCGTCATCCCGTGTGGCCAGAGTTGATCTTTAACCTATACCGCCAGGGGCAGGAGTATTGAAACAACAGTACCTTAAGGGAGCCGTCTGACGGCGCGAAAAAAGTCGACTTCTTGTGAAGTCCGGTGGAGTGCCGCCTGAGTATGGGTTATTTAGGGAGAGACGGTTACTCAGACACGGCACCAAAAGGCTCGATTTTGGTTCTTGGGGATTTTTTTTGGTTTAAATCGAAGCCCCGACAAAATAACTCAAAATAGTTCTAATAGATATCACAAAATAGAGCAGACCTGAGCCACAGTCAAAGTTATATTCATGCACGGATCATTTCCAGAATGTCACCTTTTACTGATATTAAGATGCATGTTTTCTTCTCATTGTAATCGATTCATGACCTTTTAGATATCTTCTGCAGATTCATACGGACAGACGTACAACTAAATACATTTAATATTCTGTGTACATATAAATATGTAGAAGTGACTGAGCACCTGAAAGCTTGTGGAAAGAACAATATCAGATGCATTTAGTATCAAAATAGGTATTAGACCTCTATTAAATAACTAGCACAGCGAATTAAAACTTACAATGTGAATGTATATGATTGCGCTGACTTATTTGAAGAGCCTGAAAAAACGATGACGTCCAGGAAGTGACTATTCAAATGATATAGATTAACGTGTGGTCGTATGAGTAAAATCATTGTGACGGCATCTCTGTGTGTCATAAATGGGTCTAGATGTCCAGGTTGGGTCGACAATGAAATGCCACAAGAAGAAAAATCTATTCTGTCAATTCGATTTTAAAATCATCAACTGGGATTAATAGTAGGGAGAGAATGGCTTTGATCAGAACCACGCTTTTGTGTTTATCATCGCGCAAAAACAGGTGAAGGGAGTTTCAAAAGCTGGCTGCCTGCACCAAGATTAACCCGGTGGCCCCTGCCTGAATCCCACTGGACCATCTGAACGAGGAGTCATTAATCAGGGATGATCATGAAAGGATAAAAGGGAGGTAGGAAGGAGTCAGCGAGAATAAAGATCATGGGTCCACAAAAATACAGTATTAATTATTTCTTCTACATATAATCACTATACACACATCTTGAAAATCCTATGGAAAATGTCATCATTAAACCTGGTGCGTTTTATTCAAGAAATCATTAGAAAGCGCTGACGAAAACATACATTTCTATAGGACATTCCAGACTATACATAACGGATAGCTTGCGACGTGATAATTATGTTACTGAAAATATATCTTTCCTTTATGTATAGCTGATGTAAAATCTTACAATGCAAAGTGAAAGGGACATGATCAGGCGCAATATTATGCCTTTTCTTCCACACTATCAGTTCAGTTTTGGGTTATACAAAAGTTTTCCAGCAAACTATACCAGCACACAGTCTTAGTACCTCGCATACGCCTGTTTAACACCTTGTTATGGCTCTGTGGTTTGGTAAACATAAACCACGTGTGTATGTTTATCATAACGGAGGTCAAATGGTTCAGCTAGCGGGAACATGTATTACATTTTTGGCCAAGTCAGTCAGGGCATCTCCTGGTTGACACGTGTTTTGGGTCAGCGATGCACACGGTGCTATGTGCTGTGTTTATGTTGACACCTGTGATCGCGCTCGGTCAACTTTTTTTAACACTTGTTTACAGGAGTAAGCAAACGGTTTCAAGGGAATATTTTGGCAGTTTTTTTTAATTAAACATGCTTTTTAGGTGATTCGGTCCCTTAATTAAAGCAGGGATATTGTGAATACGGATAAAATAATACATTTTCCATTCCTTTAATTTTCATTTTGTTATAAGAAGATCTCAGTAGTGTTCAGAATTTGGCCGCTTTGGCAGTTGAATATTTTGTCCTTTGACTATCTTGTCTCTAAAATTTGTGTTATCTTGTGTGGGCGAAGAATACTGTCAGCATGACGTTCGGATGAAGTCGGGAACACTGAAGTATTTAATTTGTTTCAAACACTGAAATATCTAATTTGTTTCAAGTTTGTCAATTAATCATTTCTTAAGCCGGACAATGAACCAATTCTTCTTAGTATGACGCTTCACCAAATTTAATTTATACTTACTCAAAAGCAGGACTAAAGGACGAGACGGGCTGTTATAATGTCGTCCCTAAAGTAATTTTGTTCTCCTGTTGTGCTGCCATTTAATGGCCACAGCCTGCTTTTCTTTTTTAATATGTTTAAATATGGTTATATACACAGACTGAACTGTCTCGCTAGCGAAGCTTGCTATTCTAGCGAATCGGTAGGAACGCCGGACATGTGCGCCAAAGACATGGGTTCGCTCCGGGATGTTTTTCCCCTTTACAAAATGTTATATATAATAATTATATAATTAAATATAATTTAATTATATAAATATATATATATATATATATATATATATATATATATTGATGTCACTTTTATCCAGTTGGATGATGATACGTTAGTGCATCAATAATGTTCACAGTTTAGATATATATATATATATATATATATATATATATATATATATATATATATATATATATATATATATATGATGTAAGATCAAAAGAACTGAAGATCGAATATGTTTCTGAGACACTGAGCCACGACAACTGTCACTGAGCAGTCTGTCCTTAAGATGGAGTAGAAGGTGATCAATTTTCTTGTTCTTGTTCTCCTTCCCGTGATAAATAAACATGAAAAGTGTTTTTGTATTGATAAATAACTCAGTCAATTCCGTGTGCCATCTGCCGTCGTAACCTAATCATCACCAAACCTAGCGACAGTTCCTCTTGTAGGGGCACGACCCCACTCTAGACCATTACCAACCAATGACAGGGACTATTTGGTTATAATAGGCCGGACGTTTTTACTTCGATGATCTAAGACTTATTTCAGCTCTTTATTAGACCCTTGTTAGTCCTGAATATTTTTCATACTGCTGAGTAATAAGCCTAAAGCCTCAAATCCGGGGCACTTTTTATAACATGGCTATATTTCTGCGAATTTGATTGGCGTTCAAAGTGCTTGGGTCACGTATAAGTACACAAATAGAATATTTTTTTGGTATAACCACAAGGAGCATCCGTTCGGGGACTTAATGTTCCATTGAAAATACCATGTTTTAATGAACCCTTTCCTCAAAGAGTTTCGTTTTTTTATATTTATGTTTGAATTTTTCTTTTTAGTCCGTGTATATGAAAAACAAACTTAACAGCATGGAAGCAATGCTTAGAGGACAAGATTGTATACAAAGGCGAGACATTAACAACGGTAGCGATTACAGGTGGAGATTGATTATATTTGGCCCTTCTATGGAAAAAAGTTATTATTGGCCGCCATATATGTAATGCGGGCTTTCATTATACACAGTGTGGCCACCCTTTTTTATTCTGTTAAAATCAAACATGTGTTACAAGATACCTTAGAAGATAACAAAAAAGTTGGTTTCGTTTAGTCTATGGGGTACAAAGGGCCTCTAATTACCGACTACTGTTTCGAGTTTTATACTGGTTATATTTATCCAAAGAAAGGAAGTTTCTTGGTCACATTGACAAAGGTCAATCTTCAGCGGCATATATTTACACTTGGCAAGCGACTATAGTATCTTCCATCATCAACTTGAGAAACAATTTTTTTTTACACCAAATATGGAAGCCAGTATGTTGAATCTCTCTTGAGAAAAAGAGCATTAATTTATTTTACGGAAACAGGAAGATAGGTGGCGTCATCTATCTAGTGTACGAGAAATTTTCCAAGATGGATAGACAATTTAAGACCAATACCTTTAACCACTCCAGAGATATGATCAATTTTCACCGAAAGCACATGTACAGTTGGACGCCACGCCAAACGATTGCAGATGGTGCCACCAGTCTTGAGTATGAGTAGAATGGGTTTCATTGATAGTGTTATAATATGTGTGTCATGGGCATTAGGAAATTTGATAGGAATGAAAAAATAGTCATACAACAACATAATGTAACTTCAGATTGATAACACTCTATTGATGTCTGAGTTAAACTCCTCGCAATGTTGAACCCCAGGGGTAGGACGTAGCTTAATTGTTAAGGCGTTGGACTTCAGAGCTGAAGGTCTCCGGTACGAACCCCGCCGGTGCCTCGATGGCATTATGGTAAATCTCGTTCTATAACCTCTGAGATTCGCTCTGTCTTAACGACAGGTTAAGACTCTTGATATATTCCTCATCCCGTGCATATAAAACATGAAATCCAGAAGGCTTGACAAAAATAACATTTCATTCTTATCACAAAGATACCTACATCCTCATTCAAAAGACAATGCCAAAAAACAGGCCATGGATCAATCCTTATGTAAAAAAAGTCTAAAGCCTATGTCAAGGAATCAAGTCCAAAAGTGTCTTCTTCCGAGTAACCACATGTACATGGTCATGGAGACAAAAAAAAGGTTGATTAAATTGCGTTAATGTAAATAATTTCTTAAGGTAATCCCGATGTGACCTCGATGAGATTATTCAAGGCACTGCGTTAAATTCACGAGAGGAAATTGGCTCAAAATGCTCGGGAAAACGTTAACATAAAAGCTTTCCTGATAAAGGATCTCATGTAAAATAGACTTACTGTGTCTTATTTAAGTCACTTTATATAGTCTCCGTCTCTTTTCACAACTAATGCGATCTGTCCTTGGAGATTTTTCAGTAAGAGTTACGTAAATTAAGCAAATATGTTACATTATCTGTCGGCAGTTTTGTTCATAAGTGGCAGTCGTTCTCAATTACTTAAATTTCACATATTACACTTTGCAGATTCAGACGCAAAACGACCTGGCCATTCAAATCAAACACGTTGCAAAACGTATGGCTCAGAAGTTATTCTGATGGAAGTGACGGATTTCATCGAATCTTCTTCGAGCATATTATTTATCAAAGGTTTAGCTTGCGGAAATTGCCTCCTGAAAATTGTTTATATTAAATAATGTGTCAGGAGCTAAACGAACAATGACAGCATTAATCCCATTAGCAGATACCTGTTTAAAACCTGTGCTATTCAAAAATTAACTCACGGCGGATACAGATGTTTTACTCTGCTGAAGCCTCACTGTTGATAACTTAATAAATATGCCTACACCTGGGAGTGGTTTTGCCAAGCACTTTAATTATATAGTGATGTTGAATATTTCCCGGTGTAACGGAGCATCGTTTATGCTACAACTAAATCAAAAACGTTGCTTAATAGATCTGTTAAAAGATCGTCATTTAGCAATTTATCATTTGCTTGATTTACAAATCAAGCTGAGCCTGGCGGCCACATGTGAATATGTCGATCGGTGTAATCAATGTTAAAGTTTCGTTATGTGGTCTTTGCAAACTGCAACTCTGGAATATGATATCAGTTGAAGTATCTTGCACAAAGACTCGGGGTAATAATAGATATATTTTAAAGTCAGTAAGTCATCAAACATTCACAGGAAGTTTTATACTGAAAGGTTTATGGAATTTTGCGTCAAATGAAGGGGATGAACGGTCATGCGTCCTTATATTATGCAAAATCAAACTAGCAAAGTAGGATAAGTTTAAAAAATGGAAAGTCTTTCAAACCATATCCAGAATTTAAAAAAGAAATGGTATGAGACCCGAGACAGTGTTCTCATCTTTGGCCGGCACCATTCCACAATAATGTTCTGTTTTATTCCAGGGTCATTTTTAATCTCAAGTTTGTGACTAATCAGCGAAATCTGGACGCTGGAGCCTTCCTCTGGTAACAGAAAACCCGACAATGGAATGGAGGAAATCTGTGCAGATATGTACCGGAAGCATAAAACGATCCATAAACCGTCAGTTACAATCAGATCATGAATATCTCAGAATAAATGTAAAGTTTAAAGTTAAGGAACGCGATGCAGTTTGATTTATATACAGTCCCGGGGCTATTGCGGATTGATTTAGATACGTATGACCCGTAGAATAAAGTTACAGGTACCAGCAAGATAGCAAAATCTATTTTAAAAGCTTGGCTGCCCAAGGATTTTTCCCAAGATGCCACATTCTGATTGGAAGAAAGCACTAACGGTGAAAGGGTAGGTACAAGGGACAAGTCATTGCGCAGTGTATCTAGGACAGGCCTGTGCCAGGGACCCATTTGTAAATTTTGTTTTATCGCCTTAAGTAGACTCATTTGACAAGAATGTTTTCAAGCAAGCTTGTGATTAATATGATGTCTCTATTCGGGCCCTCGTTCATACAGGACTGCATTATTAACGGTCATTTTTCCGGCACCAAGTCAATTCATCAAAGTTTTTTTTTATACAGCAAGTAGACTAGCATTTGTTGTATAGAGGCAAAATTCGTGATGTGTAGTTTTAGGAATATTACTTTGAGACCTGATGCTCACAAACGTTTATGTAAATCCTTAACATCATATTATTTCCCAGGGAAGATCATTACAATTGCAAGACTATTTTGGCCCGTAAAGAAAGGATCTAGCAAAGTAAACCTTGGTCCATCCTAAAGCTGCAAGCATAAATAGAACTAAAGTATCGCAGGAAATTTGTTTTTAATTATCAGGTTGAACCCAGTGTTGGATCTCTCGGTTATTTGTACAAAATATATGATTTTTAATCACGTTTTCGATGTTAAAGAAAAAATGCTATTTACTCTGAGATTCAAAGTATCGCAGACTTTAGCTTCCCAGATGAGCCTTGAAGAACCTTTCGTCCAAGAACCTTTCCGCTCATTAATCAACGGGATGGGATGTCCAGCACAATTTAAAAACAATTTATTTATAAAAGTAGATTAGAGCTGCCGTAAACTGTCTGGTAGCCATGTGAGGACGTCTAGCCAGAAATGTAATTAGCTGTCTGCTGAGGAGAAATAGATCACGGTATCTTCAAAATCACATGGCCTGGTCAACTGACGAATTAAAATTATATGGCCGAACAATAGGCGTGACGTGCACCTTACATTTTATCTCTTTGGTCTGTTTTCACTCTAATGCAGTCTTTAGAACATGAAATTCACTATATTATATTTAATTATAAAATTAATTATAAGTATATGATATAATTGGCAACCCTGATCGGACTGTGTACTCCGTCCCTCTTGCACAACTGGGAGTATTGTCCTCTCTGAAAAAGAAACAAAGCCATCTCTGTCCAATATAATTGTCAGCTGAGACGTGAATTCACCAATACTCCATCCGCAGCTATATGCCTTCATTTAAAAGTCGGTATTATTTACTCGTTAAGGTATCAGAGAGATGAGATGATTTACGGAGATTTTGCTGGCAGGCATCTCGTGCAGAGCATCTGTAAGATTCCCGACTAGACCACCCCACTCTCCATCGAATATGTTATTAATCATGTCAACGTGTACAACATCTACTCCAAGGACAGCGTGCCCTCGACAAGCTGTACAAATGTGTTCTTCTTTTTCAAAAGTCATTTAGAACAATATCAACAATGTAATTATTACTTCAAACTTTTGATCTTGCGCCGCTTCACTAAACATAAACCGCTCATACCCCGCTAAGAGCCGCTAATACACACAGATTATACCAAAACGACTTTATGTTGTCACTTAAAAAAGGCAAATTTTTCGGTTGGATAAGTAACTAATATTGGTGCAGACCACTGATGGCATTATTTTGTACTTTCGATGGATACTGATGTTTTATGATGCAGATATTTTCAGAAGGTGATCAGGCGGATGACTGTGTATTCTTACTGTTGTCTGTCGAATATTGGTGTGTTTCTGTTGAAGTTTCTCTTATACTTCTTCCTCTTTTCTGGTTGATATCATTTTATGATTCTATGTTTTGACGGGGGTGGGGTGGGGGCTGGGGGTGGCGGTTGACTCTGAACATTTCATGAGGCACATAGGCCCACAGTATAACTATCCAGATATTTAAGTTTTATTTGAATAATTCTGTATAAAAATTAGGCTAAGCTGAGCGTTTCAATGTTTTAGCCAGTATGTGTACACGTGCACACCAGTCACACATCACGTGACGCTATTAGCCGTCTACGACGCTTGAAATGTGACGTCATAAACCAAATGAAACTGTGCGGCCCCCTTGGAAACTATACAGCCTTGCGGTAACTGTTTATCTTATACATAATGCTGGACAGCAGCATTATAATGATCAAGAAGTATATCAAGATACATTTAATTTATTGTTTTCCGAGCAATGGTATTATTTTTGCATATTTCTGTCTCTGTTTCTCTCTCTCTCTTTCTCTCTCTCATCTTCTCTCTCTCTATCTCTCTCTTTCTCTCTCTCTCTCTCTCTCTCTCTCTCTCGCTCTCTCTCTCTCTCTCTCTCTCTCTCTCTCTCTCTCTCTCTCTCTCTCTCTCTCTCTCTCTCAACTCCGTCACTAGCTTATAAATAGTGATTAAAACTTTCGAAGAATTTTCAGCTATTAAGTCAGAAAGACTTTTTATTGTTGCTGTAATAATCTGGCTGTTTGTATTATACTCTTTATTTCATTTGATTATATATGAAAATTGGTATTGATGGATGAAATATGTTTTGCAAATGTAATATTATATATAAACCTCAATTTTTATCTATATAAACAGAAAACAGAGTGCATTCCATGACATGTTATCCATGACTATTAGTTTGTATGATAATGGTATATGATTAAATATGAGAGTTAAGTACTGTAACCCTCCCAATGTTCTGACTTAAACATTAATGTGAATTAGTTTGTAATTCTTATATATGTCTATGAAGTACAATAAATGACCAAGAACTGGACAGAAAAAAAAACTGGAAAAAAACATGTAACATCGCTGAACAGGTGTCTTCATCAGATAAGCCAGTACCGCAAGTCTAATATTTCCACAATGCCAATTAATGTGGTAGTTTACCTTGTTTCATAATCTTAAATTATTAACATGCCTATTTATTGCATTTGCTGCTATTACTTACATTCAACATTAAATGCTCACTATGTACAAAATTACCTTTCATTTGTTACAATATTTTTATTCATTTGCTTATTGATGTTAAGTTATATATGTACATTACTCTTCTCACATCACATTTGGGTGTCAGGGTATTTTTTTTTTCATATTGCATAAGCAATTTAAGAAATTTACTGGTTATAATTGTTACTACTTCTATTCATAATGTATTTCATTAAACGCATCGATAAAAAAAAAACATTTTTTTAAATAGATATGAGTCCGACTATAAAATATTGAATTTCGATGATGTACAGCCTGAGGTTAAGCCAGAACGTCTGGCCAATGCATATGAATCGAGAAGCAGGGTTACGTGAGAGCGTGACGGAGGACCCGTGGAATAGCGTATAAAACCCTTGATAGTCGCTCTAAATAATGCAACATCTCACCTTGTATGAAATTTAAATGAAATCGAGCCAGGAATAAAACATTGACAGGATCAGGATGAAAATCTTCCAAACTGTCGTCAACCGAAAGCCCTGAATTTTACACCGGAATACTGGAACAATTATTTAACACATCTAGTCGTGGAGCACAACTGATTTAATGGGTGACTTCCCGCATTTTCTCATTTATTTTATAACCTTAGGAATAAGTGTCGTGAGGGAAATATTGGCCACTCAAATTTGCTTTTGTTAGGGATATAAAATCCATTTTGCATATTTTTATGTGTAAATTATATTGTGGTGTGCTTGTTTGGCGCTGAAAATGTCAGCTGTATTGGTCTTGCGAAAAGTGAATTGTTATACTAGATTGCTCATTACCAAACCTGCAGACATAGGAGTCAGGGAAATTGGAAGACATCGAAGTGTTTCTGTAAGATAAGAAATCTTATCTTTCCAACCTGTGTGACATCTATTGTTTATTTCCATTGGCTAAGCAGATGAGTTTGACCCTGTATATTCACCGTTAGTCAAGGAAAGATAGATTGATATTCTTGCTTTTTTTAATTTTCCAAATATGGCCGCTGGTCGCGAGAAGTGGATTGTTGTGGCAGCAAGCCACATTCTTTGAATACTGTCACTAGAAACCGATGTTGGTTGGGAAACATATCCCGCTCAAACAACATTCAGCGTGACGCAGACCACAGTCAAGACCTCTTTGTTCAATTATATAGACCCGCTAGTTTGTCAAGTTCAAAAATGATTACATTGGCTTTGAAGAGAAGGTCAGGTCAGGGGCTTCAATTTGTCAGAGACCTCGAGTTGTCCTTGTACGGAAAGAAAGGGATCTACAATTGATACCAGCAGAGCGTCAATGCTGTTTGTGAGTGCGCCCTGTCTGTAACAGTTCCTCAGTGATTTATTTACAACAGTGATTTACACCCGCGGCCTTAAAATCAGCCAGCAGGGCCCTCCCTTTCTCCATGATACCCTTGAATCTGCCACCAAAATGCGTGGGATCTCCCTATACCACATAAGCTACTTTGCAGTTATATGCATATTGTAGAGGTGACACAAACAAGCATAATTTAGAAATAAAGATATGAATGGTACACTAACGTAACAGACGTATGTGTGTGTGTGTTTGAGAGAGAGAGGGGGGGGGGGGATGCATCGAGTTTCTATCGACTGTATCAAATATGACAAATGTGATTAAAGGGGCCCAATTACCTATAAAGCATTAATTTGTGAATTAATACGAATAATAGCTTTTTTTCCCTTTAAAATACATTGTTAAACATAAGTACTGGATATTAAAGTTAAAGAGTTATTATCAGAATGTTTTAATTTTCCAAGAAAGAAAATGGCCAACTAAAGATTATGTAGGAAGAAAGGTGGTGTTAAAGTCAAATGTATGATTAACGTACCTATTGTGGCCCATCATTTGTTCCAACAATTAGGTGTCTGAAAACAACATGAAGACCAACATGATCCTGGTAATTCTCCTCCATTGATTTTATTTACAAGAACTTTCACATGAGAGCCCGGTCAGGGCAAGGCGGAATAAAGCGATAATAGGGGAACTTTGTAAAAACAACAGACAGGCAAATTCTAAGGACATAAAATAAAACGTTTATACAGGGGGAAGAAACAGAAAAAAATCCGGAGTGGGCTAGAAAAATAAATGCTTAAACTTGTTTGTTTCTGTGGATGTGTACGTTTGTCAACGTCCTTCGCCAGTGATATCGTGCGTAGCTCGGATTAACTTTCTTTCCGTCATATATGACAACCGGCAGATGTTTCAGTACACACCGCAAGTTCTCTCCGAAAGAGTGAAGGCACTTAAAGTCTTGGTAAAAGGCCTTGTGCAGAAACTGTTGGGGATACGCTTAGAACAAAATACTTATTAAACTGGCATCGTTTCATGTAGCAAAATAAATTTGACGCGATTACCAGAGTGAATAGAGGAAAAATTATTCACGACAGATGATTTACGAAATTTTCCTGCTTATTTTAAGCGGCTATCCGCGGATTCTCCGACTTTTAGACAGATAGTGTAGGGGCATATGTAGCACATTCGGCCTGAGTAATTTTTGTTTGTAAAAATGAGACACCCCATGCATTTTTGTTCTTCACCTTTCTATGAAGCCTTAAAAACATGGTGCCAATTTTTTTATTCAGTTTTGACATGTCTTTCAGCTTGTATTAAAATAGTATTTAAAATGTTAAATTAATAAACTTTGACCGAAACATAAACAAAGTAAGCTGGGACAAGAGAATAGGAAAGGTTCTTTTTGGAATGTATTTTCATACTAAACACACAAACTTAGTTCTCTGACTAGTTTCGGATCGTCTAAAATTAAATTTTGGTTATATTAAATGTACCTATTCACATACCAAGTATATTTGATAAACACATATAGTGTTAAATGCTTAATACACATAGCTTGTTTTTTTTCTCCTTAAAATATTATGGTATCTGCTAATATTTCATTGTAAACCATTTGAGTACTCCTGTACACAAATGATGTTAGGTTTGCGAGATGAGTGGTACAAATGTAAACATAGCGCGCATGGCACCTGGCGGCCAAACCGCGCTACTTTACAAATCAAGATTTTCTCAAGCATCCCAATAGTTTATCTTTTTTTTTATCTTCCATATCATTTCTCCTTGTTTTGGAGTTGTGCACGCGCAAGAACAGACGACCTCTAGTTATGGTCTTTTTATGGTACACAGACACACGTGGACTGTGTTTACTCAAACACAGAACCATAACAATGAATGAAACAGGTAAATTGGAAATTGTAAGTCCGTGTACAGGGATGGTTTTGCCAAACTAATGAACAAATGGCATGAGATAATTTACATACTGTTGCAAATGTTTATGTACCTTGACAGTTTTTTTTCTTCAGGGGATAAGTGTTAATTTTTTTCTAAAAGCAATGGTAATCTCTAGTCATTTCAGCTATCCCATAAGGTAGCTCCCACCCATGTAGTTTCTTAGACACTTAATTTTCCTTTACATTGAGGTAAAAATGAATGACAGACACACACACATATGTGTGTGTGTGAAGAGAGAGAGTAAGAGTGACGCCTTTCAGATAACAAGTGCTCAATTTTATGACATCAGAGCTATATAATCAATCATGCAGACAGTGTTGAGTGCAGCACGTTGCACGAAACTACGCAGTAGTAAAAATGTCTGACAAAATTTGATCTATTTGTATAATTACACACACACATATATACATATATGTATATATATATATATATATAGAGAGAGAGAGAGAGAGATAGAGAGAGAGAGAGAGAGAGAGAGAGAGAGGGTGAGAAGGAGAGAGACAGAAAGAAAGAGAGATGTGATGCATTCATACACAATTGTATTTTCTTGCAAAAAATTTAAATAAAATATTGTTTTACAAGACAGGTTTTAATATTTAATTTTATTATTTGCCAAATGAAAGTACAAATATTGATTTAATTATTTCTATTTTTTAACAATTTATTATTAAGGTGAGATCATTAAGCAGTAAGTTGGACCAGCAGTAAGAAACACGAACTAAGCTCAGATTCTATAGACTTGGTTCCTTGAAAATTACTTGAACATGTGCCGTTTCAGAAAAGTTCAAGGGAATTTGTATGTGCTGTTAAAACAACCTTAATGTTGACTTCCTCTATACCGGTCCCCATATTATAACCCAAACAATTTTGTTATCGTTTTTATGGCCTTAATTAAAATTACAATAACCAAAAAGAAATGCAAAAACCTTTAATTACATTCAAGGCATTTGAGTATTGTATAAGGCACGTGTCATTTTGTTAGCTTGTGCAATAAATCAAAATTGTTCTTGGTCACGATTTAAGAAAAAACGAGCATTAGTTAAGCAGGTATAAAATGCTTAAGTTTTTGTCTGGAGTTATTTGGTATAAAATGATAAAAAAGCATGGGCTCCAATCAAAGATGTACATTCTACTGTTGCATCCGACATATACCCTGCATTTAATGACATAACCAGTCAGATTTTATAAAATATAAGAATAGACTTTCCTTTATTCTTTATTTCATAATTCGCATTTTATATAGATAGTACAAGCTGGATGCTACTCATTGTCTACAGATTACTATTTTCATAAAAAAAATGAATGTTGTACCAGTGATCTTGCTCCGACGGATGGAACAGCCTATGTAGCCACTGTGCCATCACAAGTCATTTAAGGATAATGAAAAAGCGACAAGAAACTAACAATAACCAGCATTTAACTTTACCATTGTTATATTTAAACTTTACCATTGGTTTTACCATAGTTTCTGTTAAGATTTGTCCGTTTTTGTTATTGTACTGGTATAAACTGAATGCCTCGGTTTCATATTCCCATAAATGTATAAAAGAAATTGGCCTACCAAACAAATTAGATTAAAAAATAGACCATCGGGGGGGGGGGGGAATAGAGATGGGATAGAAGAAAAACTGTAAACACGTTCGACTTATGATGACACTTTTTTTTGTTATGATTTGATATTTACTTAAAGTTTGTTTCCTTCAACAGGACTTTTCTAAAATTCTAAATTTTTAAGGTCCCTTTGTTTTGTTTTTCACAACACTCTCCTTAAAGAATTCTGCAACAAAACATGCATTTCATTCAATGTTGATTATCTGTCCTTTACATGTCTCATTCTACTGTAAATGTCTGTAAATAAATGTCTGTAAATAACTGATGAAAATAGCTACTCCACAGAAGGTATAATTGCTCCCAAATGCTATTGTCCGAACTTAGCTGAGGTTATATGAACAATGTTATTATTATTATCATCATTATTATTATTATTATTTTGCTTCTTAATATGTACTCCATTTCACTGTGAATGGTGGACTAGGTAGAATTTCCTAAAACTTTGGGTTGGGTAAGTGAGGATCTGGCACTAAATCCAGTCAAAGTTGTCCTTTTTCTGTTGTTTATTCTTCACAAAATATGTAAAAAATTTAGTCATACGCCTTAAAATTTTACAAATTACTTTTGGATTATGACCAAAACATAAAAATACTCCCTAGAATTCCTTAGGAACCTTTAAATATACTTTGGATGAACTAACCGTAAGAGACGGGTTTCTATACCTTCACTATCAGTGAGCGGATAGTGATGTTGGTGATGTAATAATCAAACAATAGGATGACGCAATAACAAAATCATATCAAATGGAAGAATAACAGGGCCATTTTCATATGTTATGTATAAATGAAGCAAATATTTAGTCACTGGTTAAAACCAAGGAAAGAGGAGCCATACTGTATACGATACAGGTTGCCTGAAATCAGCAAGTGGTCCGCAACATGTACATTGCACAAACTACCCAAGGATACCTTGTTTCTCTATATGATTTTTTTAATGAATTCATCAATGAAATTTTGTAGAACAATATACTGGTGGACAAACAACAGCTGATTACTTTTCATGATTAGTCTGATGGATCTTGATGCGGATCCATGTGTTGGCGGAGGTTTGCGCTCTACGGGTGCTCTCTAATATTGTAATAAACGTCTTTACGCAGTATTTGAGTGTCTAGTCTAAGTTATTGTGATGTAATATATCTTACTTACCATTTTGAGGTGTTTTGTTGCTAAATATCTCTCTGTATGAAAAATATCTATATAATGGTCCTCAATTTTTGCTCTAAAATCAAATTTGACTTGAAAAAAATGACAAAACCACTATAGAAAAATTGGCACCATATTTTTTGTAAAGTTTAAAGGTCTAAGGATCACAAAAATGTAGGGTGTCCACTTTTTACAGGGAAAAATTACTCGGTGACATATGCCCCCACACTAGGACCGGTTACACTGGATCTTTCTGCATGTGCACTGTGACCTTTACTTTGCAATTAGCCAATCACAGAGGGGTTTCCGGGTATTCCCCATTTCATCACGCATGAATTATGATAATATCAGGTGTTCACACTTAGTGCACCCATTCGGTTTCGGAATATGTTAGCTTTAACTTTGCGTTGTTCTATGTGTTATAACTATTTTTTAATGATTATTGTGGTTCTCGATTGATTCATATTTGTAAGCATACTAATGAGGTACAAATTTAATGCAGTTTGGGGTAATAAATACTGTCTTTAAGATCTTTTGTGCTGGTCGGTGGGTTGCAAATGTAAGCTTTGTGCCGGCCGGCAGAAGCCCGTACCGGCTACCCCCGACCGGCGCTAACTGGCGTTGCCATAACCCTGTATATATGCATATATATATATATATATAAATATATATATATATATATATATATATATATATATATATGTTTTAAATCCTGAAGAGTCTTATTTTCTTATGGATATTTAGACGTTATTTCAGATACCACTTAATAAAAAGGAAAATTCCGAAATCTGTGCTGCGGATCGACAGCTGATCTAACTCTCCCGTCTAGAGTGACCTTGCTCTTACATTTGCTGTGTCCTGTTCGGAAGAAACAAACTAGGTCTATCAGCTTAACTCGGCTGACTCTGCCTGCTAGTAAAATTATCTGTATCTTCTGTGTCATCGCTACATGCTATATCTGCGTTCAGGTTAAGAATTAAAGTCTCTACACAATGACTAAATAGCCAATTGCTGCATATCTTATCTGTACAAAAATCTGTACATAAATATATCTCCGTTACCATAATAATTACTGATATACAAGAAAATATTTATAAAATAATCGCTCCGTCAACTGGAGGAATTGTTCCCTAAATAATGGCAGTGATATTTCTTTAGACGACGGGTTAAACGCTTATAACACAACAGACATTTTCGATGTGGAAACTGTTCATAGATTACTTGATTTCCACATCCTTATTCTTCTTTACTTTTAGGTGAAAATTAAGTACATTCATAATTAGCAGAGCAGTGATTGACAAAACTTTTCTCAAACGTTGACCATTATTCCCGACTGCTTGTTTTCACCTTAACTTCAATTTAAATTAAAGCTAACCTTAATTGGTGGACTGAACAACAGTTTAATTTTCGATGGAAACAATTATTTTCAGAATGCCAACGTAATGTCGGAGACTGATTCCAAGAAAAAGGACAATAAAGGCTTGCTGAGATCCTCATCCCGCCGTGTATCTTACATGTTATTATTTGAACACATCGCCCCGGAAGGCTCCACAGAGACGAAACCAGGATTTGTATTACGCAAAGCCACAACATGGCGGTTGAACTTGATGCCCTGGTTACAAAGAGAATAAAAATGCAAAGTAAAACGACGGTAATGATTTGGGTTAGAAAAATAAATGGTGCCAAAGTGGCTGACAGCCATCATGAAATTGTCGCATGAAGCCATCATCAAACAACTAACCAAATTAATTCCAGCGGTTGCTCGCTCTCACACACCGCTTGGTGACATTTTACAGTGACATCCCTCATCATTATAAACGTGTGAGGTTTAAAACCCATTCACAACCACAATAACCTAATAAGAATATTGCATGTAATCTTGATCCCCCATTACATGCAAGATTTATTGTTGCATAGGCTGGGTACACACAGATAACACATAATCTAGTCACAGAAGTTTAATCACCATCCTTAAAGTTGATATCCTTCAACTGAAGTAATCTGATAACTGCAGTACAGGCCAAAGTACACCCAGAGACCGATTTCTTGGTGCCGGAGTAACACAAACATGACGCATGAAAGCTGATATATGGCGCTGCAATAACGCACTTTGCTATGAAATGTCAGTTCTCAGGATATATGTGAAGATATGGAGAAATTATCCCCTTAAGACACACTTAGCATCGGTCCCGACAGTAAGAGGTTGAACATTGGCATTTCTGAGGCGTGACCACGGATAATTCCTTGGTACCACCGTCAGCTTAATATAGATTATGACTTTAAGATTACTGTGGTCACAATTCTGCCTATTCCACATTTCTTTATCAGTATAATTGTTCCTAAATTGTTATTATTATTATCATTATTATTATTAATATGATTATCATGATTATTATCATCATTATTATTTACCATATTATTGTTGTCATAATTTCTGTCACAGAGCCAGCATGTGCATTTTTAAAAGCTCTAACAATTTGCATGAGCAGTCCATATACAGATGAATCGAGCAGTTATGTTCGGCTAATCTGCTTCGGTCTCAGTTTGTTTACTAGTACAATAAATATGTTTAACACTCACAATGTTCATTACATTCGTGGTTATTCATATTTCATTGCATTGATCATAAAGGCTTTACTTAAGAAGTAGACCAGCCCGATCGAACAGGATAAAACCTGCAAACAGCCTGCAGAGTGGTTTATGACGCATCCAGCTTTAAAAAAAATGAAACACTTTGGTATTCATGGAATTTATATAACAGCAGGCGGGAAATAAAATACGGCTATTGGGGCAGACAGGATAACCCATCCCGCGGGCTCCCCTCTCTTGGTGTAATATACTTTAAATAAATCTTGACTTTGTGGTATGTAGATACCATCTCCTCCAATCGACAATTTGCGTGTTTACACTGCTCTATACCTTACCCTCAAAGGATCACCCGTAAGGCTGTGAAATTCTTGTAAAAAGCATTCCTTTATGTATCTAACTGTGCTTTTTATTCATTTATTATTTTATTTTCCATCATGCAAGACGTTATGATCTGAATGGACAGTTACAGGTCATCGACGTCTTCAGGTAATTTAAACGAAACTCTGAGTGTTATATCTTTTCTGTTTGTTAGGCTCTCTTTTCCTTTGTCTGTACGTTTCCATCTGTACAAGGGTAATGGTTATTGTAAAACGTGATTTTTGATGCATATCATTCATATTCAAAGCATCTTAACTGACTATATATATATATATATATATATATGTATATATATATATATATATAAAGGATATATATATATATATATATATATATATATATATATATCAAGGTTTTCACAAGTTGGCACATCTATGTATATTTCCTCTTTGATTAGTTATGGATTGAAATAGGACTGTATTTATCAGTTTTCTCTGTTGTTTCACTCGGTTAAAACATTGTTTCTGGTAGAAAGAAAGGAGGTACTCATTTTGCCCTTGATATGAAATCAAGTTAATTTCCTTCTATATTTTTAGTCCACGGGGCCGGCCAGCCATCACACTAACACAACAAAATTCTATAGATTAAATCAAGGTGTTCGCTGATGAGCCAGTTGATTGGGTCAAGTGAACAGCACGGGCGCGCAAATGAATAGCGGCCCTGATCTAAATCCACGTACAGGTGCAAGGATTCTGTATGTTTTCTGTTACCTGACAAGCCGACCTCTACTGAGTTTATTCTCAATTACAAATTTTAGCAGACAAGTTTCCAAAGAGCTATCCGACGATCTCAGCAAGACACGTTTAATTTTTCATGTTTATTTGAGACATCTGATTTACTCAGTTATTTCAGAGATTAACCTTCAAGCACCCTGGTGAAGAAATACGGTAACTGCTAGTTTTTCCTTCTTATCTCTTTCTTTTCAATTTCTGTTTCTGACTTGTTATCAGGACGTCACATACTAAACGGTTAGACATATAAGTCACGGTGGTTAAGGTACATGACTATTAATCAAGGTGATTCATGACTAATAATAAATGAAGTACATGACTCTTAATCAATGTTGAACAAGACTTATAATAAATTTGGTACAAGACTAATAATAAATGTGGTACATGACTATTAATCAATGTCGTATACGGCTAAAGTGGACCAAGGCTACACAGCCGTATTTCGTGCAATGTCGAGTTTTTATGTACAAATACAACACACAATCCAAACGGTGACAAGTGCGATACATGGCATATATAATACTATAAAACTGAAAACATGAATTGATTATATGTATCACAATACAGGGAAATTTTATTCGTTGTTCTGCGTTCTTCAGACAGACAAACACAGTTTGTCATTTGTAATTGAGTTATAATCTCATTTTCAAATGAAAGGAGTAGAAATCTTTTGTTTTTAGTTTGATAACTCCATTCCTAGCACTTTTATGGAATGATAGTCGACTTCCAAAGACCAGGATGTTGTCTGTTCCTTAAAGTGGAATCGTCTGACAAAGACCGTCAATCAGGTTCCGGTTCCGGTGGCGACAGAGCAGATCCGGTTGATTCATCTGTATCCGAGAATCAGTGCGGAGCTGTATTCTTGGAAGAACACTTGAAAATAACAATGAATGACATTGTGTAATGAGAGAAATAGACATTTCCGTCTGCTAAATAAATGAATTACCTTCACTCCCTTGATCAGTATTCATCGGAATACATAAACATCAATATCAAAATACTAAAAAGAACCTGATTTGCGGACGCCAACGTACATGTATCAAAGGTACTGGTTTAAAACTTAACATGAAACAATGCCAAGTTGAAGACATGTAACATATTCATATAGATTGTTTTTCATGCTGAGTCGCACGTCTGTGTACAGACTTACGGCTTACCATTCACTCGTATCTTCTCATTCTCAGTTCGGCAGTTCTACAGTTAATAAGGTGGTCCTGCAACTAATTAATTTAATTTAAATATATTTATTTTAACAGGATTACATCGTAGCCATTATGGCTAATGAAACATGTTCTCCTGTCTGCAAAAAAAAAATGCTTTTAAATACATATATTATAATAAATACAAAACATATACGATACCCAATAATCAAAACAATAATCAGAGTGGAACAAGCATTTTCAAAAACAAACTGGTCATTCACATAATACAGAAAGTATCAGTTATAAATGCAATATGTTTCACAAAACACACACACTGAAGACAAAAGGAGGGAAATATAAACAATTGGTAGTAAATAGTTTTTGATTTTTTGATTGATCACTAAGCATTTCGTCTATATCTCTTCATGTTCAGTATATACTTCTGGATTAATGTTGATACTTTATCTCTAATTGCATTAGTTCGGAAATTTTCACCATACAATAATGCGTTTAATAACAGTTTTCGTTCAGTTTTTTTCTAGGTCCATGGTTATATAAAAAGTCAGCCTGTTAATTTTCTTTGGATAGTGTCTTTTTAATTCCGTTATATAAGCTTGATCTGCAATCATTATACGTAATGTAATCTATAGCATGTAGTGTTCTACGGTTTTTATCTGTCATTAAAAGAACTAGATCTCTTTTTCGCTGTTATATGACTAACACCCAACCTGACTGAATCATGGGAAAAGGCAAAAAAAGGAGATAACTGGATAAAACAGTGCTTTATGAAGCATGAAAAAAGCAGCATAGAATTGTTTAATAAAATATCATAGAACGGCTACATTAGGTACTTGGGGGGGAAACCTGTAATTTGTAAATTAAGCAGTTAATGTGGTGTCAAAACGCTTTAAATTTCACAGAATGTCTTTCTTGGAGGTTTTATTTTCCACACTTCACAGAAAAAAACAGAACTGTAATTCTTAGTCAGTAGTTAGACGTGTCACTTAAGGCTATAAACAAACAGCTAACCAAATCAGGATGTGCGTGTTCTCGCTCTCACAGGCCCCATGCCGATCGAGCCCCATCCTCACCAAGGCTTTATGCCTGTTATCAAATAATAAAAATATCTCAGCGGAGTCATTTGTACCACTTTAACTCGGCGTCCATCTTGTTTATGTCTCTCGCCTCGTTGATATAAAACAGAGTTAGGACCTCTTACTCAATTGTAAGGGGGTGTACCGTTGAGGCCTTACAGCAAAGTCTTAGGATTCTAGTATTAATAACTTATCGTCATTCTGAAAGGAATATAAAACTTATTTATCCTGTAACCACGCGAACTATAACACGGTAAACAGCAGCGAGAAAATACAAATATCGTAGACTAACATTAATGTTCGGAACATATAGCTGGATTTAGGTCACCAACAAATATCTCTCAAGCAACATATGTGAACATTAAGAAGCTTAACAGCTTCTGCCAATGTTAAATTAAACTTGATAGCTACACATCGGGGCTGAGGCTGAGAACTGACCAGTTGGCCCCAGCCTCATACTCTTACTTCATTTGCTAGCCAGGTCAGATTAAACGCCATACATTTTACACTTAATTTGACCCTGTCCCGACAACCAATTTTAACGGAGGTTATGTTTTTTCCAACGTCCGTCTGTCTTGTTTTTGTTTAACCGAACGGGGGTTATATTTTGTCCCACTTCATTATTTTTTCATGTTTATGTATCTTTGTTTAGTTATGTATCTGTTATAAATGTATCAATATATATATATATATATATATATATATATATATATATATATATATATATATTTATATATATATATATATATGGATGGATGGAATAATGTCCAATAGATCTAGATGTGACAGACTGACAGGTTCAGTGAGAAGCCCATCAGAAGCTGGTTGTCATGTGGATGCACGGTCTTGTCTTGTCAATATGCCGCTATAGTCATTGGCGCTGACACCTTCTTGTCTGATTTGATGCTATTCGCCTGTGACATCAAGCTAGCAATAATTACAAATCTTTTTACATTCATTCATCTCAGTGATATTGTCCAGTCCAGACTATCCGAAACTTGTGGTTCGAGTCCAAGTCCACCATCTTCGAGTCCGAGTAATTTTGAACTCGAGTCTGAGTCCAAGTCCAATACCAATATTTTTATTAAAAGAAATTAAAAAAGGATATTTGAGATAATCATTCAAATTTTATTTTAGTTTACAAGTGCCCTTTAATTGAATGTTTAATTGCGTGAACACCCTACTGCAGAGCTAAAACTTGGTATGTATAGTCTTCTTTTAGGAATATTCTGTAATTAGTTCATACATGTACACAGTCTTAATATAGCGTTAGTGACAGAGATTACGTTTCTATTTGACTCGAGATGGAGTCCGAGTACAAGTCCGAGTCCTGGACTCAGGAATAGGCGATAAGGCATGTCCTCCGGTACACATATGTTTGTGTACGTGTACGTGTTCATGTATACACATGTATGTATGTTTGAATTTCTGTCTGTCTTTCTGTATGTATGTATTTTTGTAAGATAATGGAATGACACCATGTCTTCAACTTTTATTGGACGTTGTATTTTACCAACATTTATACGGGGCATTTGATCGGTTAGATTTCTCTCGTGTCCGAAACTTAATTATAATTATATCATAAAAATATATAACATATATCATTATTAAACTTAATTATATCATTTATCATTTTATTATTATATAAACTCAATTATTTTTCAAATGCTGTCCCCTGTCATATGTTTTGGCAAGTTGTTACCGCATTAAAGTAAAACGACTTGCATTATGTCTGTCTTACTATTTTACTACTTTGTGTAGAAGATATCTAAAACGTTAGTGACGGAAATCATTAATATGTTGTCAAATGAGAATTCTGAGGTAGAAAAGAGTTTATAAGTTCTGTTGGTGATACTATACTTAGTTAATGGGGATAAAGGATTAATATTCATGTATACTAGACACACTCAATACCTCACGCTATTAAAAAAAGTGATTCGGTGTTCAAATACATCAAATAATCGGAATGATTGTATAGGTGGTGAATATGTGACCGTGTAAGCTGGAACAGGTCAAATCGAAGCTGAATATGACATACAAAATATATACAATATTGTATTTTTTTAAAAAAAATTTACACATTACCATGTGTGGTAATGACTTTTGTCCTGAATTTTCGGTTGAAGCCAAGGTAAATTAAAATGATACTTTAAAACTAGACGACCATAGGTCGAACGCTTGCCGGAAATTGGAAGTGAAACACAGACGGACAAACAGAACATATTGTCGGTTTTCTATTAATGGAATGACTCTCAGGGACATTGCTGAGAATATGTGGCCCGTTGAATGACATATGAAACAAAAGAACAGGCAAGCAGACAAAGCTGACAACAAAAGACGAACAGACAGACATAGTGACTTAGTGAGACAAGATTGACACCAGATGACATAACCTAGTGACTGAGAAGATTCAAAGGAAGAAAATGATTTATGTAATTTAGATTTATAGTTTTGGAGGTCTGGCGAATTAATGATAAACTTGGGAGGCTCGACTGTAGCGCCCTCTAGCAGACATATTCCCAAGACGACAAATGCGTTTCGTATTATTAGTGTATGACATGAGATGTCCCAGTTTCAAAAGGATTCCTTCAAAGCTGTGGCCTGTAGAATGCTATATGTAAGGCGTAAGAACCAGCAAGCAGGCGACTTTGAGGATAACGGACAAACAGATGGACACACTGACAAAGTGACAGAAGATTGAAACCAGATGCCTTAACCAGGTTATGGAGAAGACTCAAAGGAAGAAAATAAGCTATAGTTTATGTAACTGAGGCTTTGGGTGTAGAGATATGGCCAATACAATGGTATGTGTGTGAGGGTCGTGTGCAGCGCCCACTAGTGGCCATATCCGGAAAATGAAAAATTTATTTCTAGATATTAGTGTAAGACATAAGATGTAATAGTTTCAAAAGGATTCCGTCAAAGCTGTGGCCTATAGAATGCTATATGTGAGACGCAAGAGCCAACAAGCAGGCGAATTTGAGGACAACTGACAAACAGACGAAAACACTGACAAAGTGACTCAAGATTGAGTCAAGATGACTACTCCAGGTTATGGAGAAGACTCAAAGGAAGAAAAAAGCTACAGTTTATGTAACTGAGGTTTATAGTTTTTGAGATATTGCCAAAGCATGATATGTTGGGAGAGGTTCGAGTTCAGCGCCCCCTAGCAGCCATATCCGGAAAATGAAAAATTGGTTTCGAGATATTAGTGTAAGACTTAAGATGTAATAGTTTCAAAAGGATTCCGTCAAAACTGTGGCCTGTAGAATGCTATATGTGAGACGCAAGAGCAAGCAGACGAATTTGAGGACAACTGACAAACAGACAGACACACTGACAAAGTGTCACAAAATTGTGACCAGATGACTACACTAGGTTATGGAGAAGACTCAGAGGAAGAAAATAAGCTATAGTTTATGTAATTGAGGCTTATAATTTTGGAGATATGGCCAAAATATGATATGTTCGGGAGGTTCGCATCCAGCGCCCCCTAGCGGCCCTATTCAAAAAATGAAAAAACGATTTCGAGATACTAGTGTAGGACTTATAATATGTCAGTTTCAAAAAGATTCCTGCAATAATGTGGCCTTTGGCGCAAGATGAATGAAATCTCGAAATATCTCTATTCACGAGATATTTTACGAGATACTGCAAGACTTGTAATAAAATCTTGTAGTACTAGTTGAATGCTACCTGATGCAAAAAACTAGATCACTCTAGCTTTAAAACTGACAAAGCTAGAAAAATAAGACCCCTTATTTTCGAATATCATGACTTTTCCCCTAAAATGTGTAACCATGGTTACGGCAAATTTGAGTCAGCTACACACCAGATGACAGGCCTTGGAATGACGATTAAAATAAGCTATTGTTGAAGTAGATACGACTAAAAGTCACAAAGATATGAAGAAAAAAACGTTTTGAGAACTTTTGACGACCTTGACCTTGCCTTTGACCTATTTTAACCAAAAACAATAGGGCACCTAGAAATTATGTTTTTGATCATCCCTGTAAGTTTCAAGGTGATTGTGGCAAAATTGTGGCCAGGAGAGTGCAGACAAACAAACAGACAGACAAACAGACAGACTAGACGACCAGAGGTCGAACACTTGCCGGAAATGCCCGGTAATAAGACAGCGAAACAGACAGACAGTTACTAGGCAGTCAGACAGGGAACGTATAACACTGTCTATAGTTTTGGAGATATGGCACAATGATGATTGCTGCAGCGCCATCTGGCGGCTATTTCTAAAAGGGCAAAAAATGTTTCGAGACATTTTATTTTTTTATTATATATATTTGATGTATAATTAAAATTTAACCCCCGCAGAATACGACAGAGTCCCCACGAGGTTAAAGGCATTAAATCTAGTTCCGGAAATGGCCGGAAATAAGACAGCAAAACAGACGGACAGTTACTAGTCAGGCAGACAGGGAACGTTTGGATTTGATCAAATGTACAACCGCTATCATGGTTAAAATGGAAGTACATTTTTATGTGATTTCGCTGATTTTCAATAGCCACAAATGAGTAGACAGACAGACGGAAAATAACTCCATGTGTAGGCAATGTACTCCTGTCATGGAGAATGGAAAGCATGAATAAAATAAGCGTCAGTCAATTAGAATAAATCTTCATATTTTGAATTTCAGGAAAAAGAATTTAATTGTAACCTATATTAGGCCCCCATGGTAACGGAAGAATATGACAGAGTCTTCACGAGGATAAACCCATTAAATCTAGTTTCAGATGCTGCAATCAATGTTGTGACACTATCTCTAGTTTTATAGATATGGCAAAAAAATGATTGCTGCAGTGCCATCTGGCGGCTATTATTAAAAGGACAAAAAGTAAGTTTCGAGATATTTTATTTTTTTATAATAAATATTTGATGTATAATTAAATTTAAACTTCTGCTGAATATGACAATGTCCCCACGAGGAAAACGCATTAAATCTAGGTTCAGAAGCTGCAATCAATGTTGTGACACCGTCTATAGTTTTGGAGATATGGCACAATAATGATTACTGCAGCGCCATCTGAAAGGAAAAAAAAATAGTTTCGAGATATTTTATTTTTAATTATATATATTTTATGTATAATTAAACTTTAACCCCCGCGGAATACGACAGTCCCCACGAGGTTAAACGCTTTAAATCTAGTTTCAGAAGCTGCAATCAATGTTGTGACACTGTCTATAGTTTTGGAGATATGGCACAATAATGATTGCTGCAGCGCCATCTGATAGGAAAAAAAATAGTTTCGCGATATTTTAATTTTTATTATATATATTTTATGTATAATTAAAATTTAACCCCCACAGAATACGACAGAGTCCCAACGAGGTTAAACGCATTAAATATAGTTTCAGAAGCTGCAATCAATGTTGTGACACTGTCTATAGTTTTGGAGATATGGCACAATAATGATTGCTGCAGCGCCATCTGGGGGCTATTTTCTAAAAGGAAAAAAATAAAATTCCAGATATTTTATTTTAATATATATATTTGATGTATAAATAAAATTTTACTCCTGCCCCCAACTGCTTAACCAGGAATCAGCCCATATTTTGACACCCCCAACTACAAAATCGGGGATCCGTCCCTGGTTTCAAAGATTTGCCAGTGGTTCCTGGCAACACAAGTGGCCGCACAAGGGGACACAATAAAAATCACAGGTGTGTTCCCTCCACATTTAGCGGCTTTTGTCCTCTATTCAATGCTGCTTTGTGAGATTCATGGACGACCGCGCACGCCAACATGCAACTGTAATAGCCTTGCCGGCACTTACCGGTCAACCCTGAAGCCACTTGTGCTCACGGCAATTGGATGTATTTTCATCATTTGATGAAAAACGAGGCAAGATTTGACGAGAATTGCAATAAAATCACATCATGTGAATGAGAGTGTCAGACGCTGTCAAATGCTAAAAACTATATGTTTGTAGGGTATAAAATGACAGCATAATAGGCATTTGTTTAAATGGTCCACTGTTCTCGTTTGACGACAAATGGTGCGAGATATAACGACATATTCATTTATATCACTTAACACTAATCAAATGATTGTTGAACAGTAGAAAAATAAAATCTCTAGCATAAAATTGAAAGAGATAAAGACATTTGTTGAATATTTTGTTCAAAATATCGAATATTCTCGTTTGGCGGTAGATGATGCGAGATTTGGCGAGATTTGCAGTTTTATCATGTTAAGCTTCCGAAAGGCTACCAGAGGCTGAAACCGTATACTCTTTAACCTAAAACGTGATCGAGTTATCAGCATTTCTGCGAAATCTCGTAATTTCTCGTTTGACGGAAAAACAGATCGAGATTCTACGAGACTTCCAATTGACTGGATTGGAGCCAAAGGAATGCTACCTCATGCAGAAAACTAGACCCTTGAAGTATAAATATCAACAGAGATAGAAGCAAAAAACTAATTATTTTCAGATAATCAAGTTTTACCCCAAAATTTGGTTACCATGGTAACGGCAGCACAAAGCTACATGTACCCAGGAATAAGCCAATGATCCTAGTCTTAGATGCGACAAAAGAAATTGTTATATGCTTAATATTTTTTAAGATGTTGTGCAAAAATGATAAGTTGTAGTGTTACCAGTACCACGCCCCCTGGTGGCTTTTTTAAAAAAATGAAAAAACAATTTCGAGATATTTATAAATAACACAAAATACATTAATTTCAAAGCCATTGTTAATAAAATGCAACCTGCAGGTCATATTTAATGAAATCTCGAAAACTCTCGTTTGACGAGAAATAGTGCGAGGTTTTGCGGGATTAACAATTCTATCATAAACAGCTCATGAAATACTACCTGATGCAGAAAACTAGAACTCTCTAGCTTTAAAAATGAAAAATTTAGAAAGAAAATATCGAATTCTATCATTTCTTCCCAAAAATACGTTACTATGGTAACGAATGATCAGAGATATTTGCTAGCATGTGGAAAGGTAACATGATGAGGAATAAAATGAGCTAAAGATTAAGCCGCTACGATTATTTTTTACAAAGATATGAAGGAAAATCCGTTTTAAGGTTTTTCAGGGACCCTGACCTTGACCTTGAACCGTTCAAGGCCAAAAACAATAGGCACCCAGGGTTTTCGATTTTACACTTTTTCTATAAGTTTCAGGGCGATTGCTTCAGAATTGTGGCCTGTAGAGCACCGACAAACAAACAGACAGACAGACAAACAAACAAACTAGACGACCATAGGTCGGGACTTGCCGGAAGTAGAAAATAGAAAGTCAAACTAACAGACAACAAACAGCAGAAAGGCAAAAAAACATTTGGAACAGGTCAAATGACCAACCCCTATTGTTTGGAAAACATAAGCACATCTTTATGTGGTTTTACTGAATTTCAAAAGTCGCAGAGGAGTAGACAGACAAACAGACAGACAGACAGAAAAAAAACTTCAGGTGAAGGTCGTGTACTCATGCCATACAAAACTGAAAGCATGAATAAAATAAGCCACAGTCTATTCGAATAATTCTTCATACTTTGAATTTCATGAATTGTAACCTACATAAGGTCACCATGGTAAGGGAAGAATATGAAAGAATAACCAAGAGGATAAACGCATTAAATCTAGTTTCAGATGCTACAATCAAAGTTGTGACACAGTTTATAGTTTTGGAGATATGGTACAATAATGATTACTGCAGCGCCATCTGGTGGTTATTTTCCAAAATGATGAAAGTAAGCTTCGCGAAATGTTATAAGTATGTTATTATTATTATTATTATTATTATTATTTTTATATGATGTATAATTTATATTTAACCCCTACCCCAAATTGCAAACCGGATATCCGTCCCTGATTTGACACACCCAACTGCAAATCGGGGATCCGTCCCTGATATTATAGTTGTGATTGTGCTTACCAGCAACACTATCTCTGCATTCAGTAACATTCCGGGGAGCCTCTCTCTTTGTTTTTTTTTTTAAGGGATTATCCTTTACAACAGGTCATTAAGCTCTCAATGAAGTGAAATCCTCAAAGTGCGGCCATACAAAGCATGAAAAGAGGCCACCACCAAAAGCACAGGTGGGATCAATCCGAATTGTGTCTTTTCATGGACCATCGCACATCCATAGAACAAAGCTCCAACTGTCAAATGTAATGCCCCTGCCGACATTTACTATCACATACTGCCATCGCTTATGGTCATGGCAATTGGATGTAATTTTTTTATTTGAAGAAAAACGATGCAAGATTTGAAGAAACTTACAATATAATCATATAATGTGACCGAGAATGTTAGACGCTATCAAATGCTGAAAACTATAAGTCTTCCACATGAAAATAACACAATTATAGGCGTTACTTTGGATGGTCCCATGTTCTCGTTTGACAAGAAATGGTGCGAGATATGACGAGATATTCACTTTTGTCACTTAAAACTAGTCAAATGATTCTTGAACAATAGAAAAATAAAATATCTAGCATGAAAATGACCGAGATAAAGACATTTGTTTGAAATCTAAAATATTCTCGTTTGGCGGGAGATGATACGAGATGTGGCGAGATTTGCAGTGTAATCATGTCCAGCTTCTGAAATGCTACCAAATGCTGAAAACTACTCCATTTTAGCATGAACCGTGATCAAGCTATAAGCATTTCTGTGAAATCTCGTAATTTCTCGTTTGGCTATAAACCGAGCGAGATTTGACGAGACTTGCAATTAAATGGCTTAGAACCAAGAGAAAGCAGCCTTATGCAAAAAACTAGACCCTTAAAACATAAATATTAACCGAGATAGAAGCCAAAAACTACATATTTTCAGATCGTCAAGTTTAACCCAAAAATTTGGTAACCATGGCAACGGCCGCACAAGGCTATATGTCGGATGGAATAAGGCATTGATCCTAGTTTTAGATGCGACAAAAAAAATTGTTATTTGCTTAATAATTTTTAAGATATTGCGGAAAAATGATAAGTTGTAGTGTTTCCAGTACCACGCCCCCTGGTGGCTATTTTCGAAAAATGAAAAAACAAGTTCGAGATAATACAGAACAACAGAAAATTTGTCACTTTCAGAACCTCAGCTGTAAAACTGCGACCTCTAAATCGTATTTAATGAAATCTCGAAAAGTCTCATTTGACGACAAATGGCACGAGATTTTGCGAGACTTGCATTAATTTAGCACAGAGCGTATAAAATGCTACACAATGCAAAAAACTAGAGCTCTCTAACTTAAAAAATGAGAAATTTGGAGGGAAATTTTTGAATTTTCTGATTTTCCCCCAAAAATACGTTACCATGGTAACCATTGACCGGACATATTTGCTAACACATGGAAAGCTAACATGATGAGGAATAAAATGAGCTACAGATTTAGCAGCTACGATTATTATTGACGAAGATATGAATAAAAATCTGTTTTAAGGGTTTTTGGTAACCCTGACCTTGACCTTTGAACGGTCATGGCCAAAAACAATAGGCTCCGAGAAGAACCGATTTTACACTTAATGTAAAAGTTTCAGAGCGATTGCTTTAAAATTGTGGCCTGTAGCGCGCAGACATACAGACAGACAGACAGACAAACAAACAAACAAACTAGACGACCTGAGGTCGAACGCTTGCCGGAAGTGACCGGAAATAAGACAGCGAAATAGATGGACAGTTACTAGGCAGACAGACAGGGAACATTTGGATCTGATCAAATGAAAAACCTCTATCATTGGGGAAACAGATGCACATATGAATAAGGTCTTGCTGATTTTCAAAAGTCAAAGAGAAGTAGACAGACGGACAGACAGATAGAGACATTAATAGTGTTATTATTAGTAGCCATCCTATACAGGACAATCCATTTTTGGACAGAAATAAAAATAATGGAAGTCCAACTGAATCCTTGGCAGTTCTTCTAATCTTGAGTGCTGGAAATAAGAAAAAGCGATGAAAATGAAACTTGAAGAGTTGAACGTCCAGAATGCCGAAATGCAAGCGAAGCCGCGTTCTTGTGAGACAGAGACCCGACCTCTGGGTCTGGGAGACTTGACCTTTCATTCCTGGACAAGCTAGGTGCCTATCTAGACCATCCTTTAAGGTCTCGGCTTAAATTAGGGCTGTCCATGAAGAAAAAAGGTAGCCGGTCAGCCTGCGTCCGGGAATTATAAAATTCCAAGAAGTCCTGCCCATCACGGATTAACTGTAATGTCCCCTTCGTGTAAGTTATCTGTAATGTTAAATTTAATATATGTTAAAAATCGGAATCTTTGGTTAAAAAAGGAAAGCAGGGATTTTTAAGGATTCTGAAGTGGTAAGTAACCCGATAAAAAATTGTGAGGCCCTAGTTCCGTGGTGGGTTAGGACTTCATATATAAAAACTATTTACTGGCATCCGAAAGGGGTGCTGTCAAATTTTTTTGCGCCTGCCGCACGTTTGTGAATAAAAACGGTACACTTGACAGGGGCGCGATGGAAATTTAAGAGGAAAGGTGGTAATCCCAAGCCGTAGTTGAGTTGTTTTGACCCCAGACTTTGCAGTCCTAGCTGAAATAGGCATGGGACGGGCTCTTTTTTAAACCCGGAACGCCAGAAGCGGCTGGAGATTGAATGAAGGATTGGGCCATTTTTTATCCGAAAAACCTGGGAATTGGCAATTTAAAAAAATGACAGGGACCTTCTTAGCCCGTTCCAGCTCAGGGAACGGTCATTAGAATATTGTCGGGAATCCTTATTATCCTACCTGTGGGCTGGGACGGTCCAGAAAACCGCACTTACACGGGTATCCATAAAATTGTATGTCACTTTTTGTCATTAATAAATACATATATATCTATAACGCGGGCAGCTGGAGAATTCATCATGATGATATCATTAAATGTGAGCAAAGGTACAATTTATGTTTTGTACCATATTTCCTTAAGAACCTGTAAATTTGATATCCTGCATGGTTTTGTTACGGTTTGCACAGTAAACTGTTGAAACAACATATAGTGTTTAGCGTTTTCGTCTTATGTAAGATCGGTAGTCAATGTTAGCTGGTGATCCAGATTGGTGTTAGTGGCAGTCCCACATTGTTTGCGCTGGTTATTATTTCGGTAATTTAACAGTGAATAAATGTCTTAAGAGTTATATAGTGTTAGATTTTAAATGATTTTAACGTGTAATTAAAAGTATCATTGAATATAAAAGCTCTCCGGAAAATCTCCGTGAATTCTCCGGGAATTCCCCGCGTTTACGTATATACGCATTATCAGCCGTATGAAAGTTTTGTCCGCTTTCATGATGTTTGGCGAGCCCCGGACACAAATTTCAGACGAGATGGACTAGACCCCGCCCCGGTAGGATAGTTTGGACTCTGAAGAAACGAACCCTCGCAGGAAATGCGGTGGGACGGGCTTTTTCTTATTCGATGAACGCTCGAACAGGGTGGTGAATGGTTGAAAAAATAGGGTCATTTTCACTGTCATCTTGAATACCAGAATAAATATTTTTTTTAAAATTCACAGAGACTTGCTCATCCATTAACAGCAGAAAAAAATATTCATTCAAATGTTGTTTGGTGTCCATTGTACCCTCGCCCACCTTCGGGATCCAAAGAGAAGCCTGGATTTTACTGACAAAACACAACCACCCCCCCCCCCCAAAAAAAACAAAACTTTTATTCATTTTATTTTCATTTTTTATTGCTGGATGTAGTTGAATATCATGGTTTATTTATAAAAAAATAAGATGCAATTCATTGGATGAAAAGAGATTTTATTAAATATATTGATACATGTTTATAACAGTTTGATATTTGATTTTTTTTTTAATTTATAGACAGACAATTTGTTACCTCAAATCTGTACTCATGGTCCAACATGCATGTTTTTGGTGTCCTCAGGGCCATTTTAGGGTGTATATCCATGATAACAAGATAATATTACCTTGTTCCCACCAGCAAACATTTCAAGCCCCCAGAAAGCTGATTTCAGCTGAGGACAGTAATATGGCTTATTATACACAGGCAAATAGTGTTTTGGACCACCTCATCTCCACCAGACTCATCACACACACCTGGTTTGGCTATCATTGCAATCCATTTACACCCACTGGCTGGAATCTCAAAGCATTTGGTTCAAATCCCTCAGAAAAAAAATTAGGGCCAGTTTGAATTTCCAAATCTGTACACAGTGGACATAGTGATATACAGGGAAAATCCATTTTTTACCTCAAATCTGTAATGATGGTCCCACAAACATGGTTTAGGTGTCATTAGGCACAATTCAGGGTGTATATACAGGGAAACAAGATAATATTACCCTGCAGACACAAACAAAAATTTCAAGCCCCCAGAAACCTGATTTCAGGCCAGTTTATGCTTATACACAGTCAAATAGGTTTTGGCCCCCTTCATCTCCACCAGACTCTTCACACACACCTGGTTTGGGTTTCATTGTAATCCATCACACCCACTGGCTGGCATCTCCAAGCATATAGCTCAACTTCTTCAGAAAAAAATATAGACCACTTTAAAGTTTTTCAAATCTGGTCATAGTGGTTTATGCAGAAATCAATTGTTCTGATCTCAAATCTGAAATAGTGGTCATAGAACATTGGTTGGTTCTTGTATGATTTTATTCAATTTACAATCAATATGCAGGAAAACATGGCATTTTATTTTACTTCAATACACCAACAATAAACAATCTAAGGACAAGTGAACAGGCTACCATACATATCTCAGGTAAAGGAAAACAGCAAATGTTGTTTACATTGAGGACACATGGCAACCAGGTGGTTGGCGCTGGTCTGTGAAGCTTACGAAGCAACAATCAAAGGAAGACGATAACAGCACAATAGAAGTCTTCTTCATGGGCCATCGCACACCCATAGAACATGGCTCCAACTGTCAAGTGTAATGCCCCTGCCGACATTTACTATCACATACTGCCGCCACTTATGGTCACGGCAATAGCATGTACTTGTTTATTTGAAGAAAAAACGATCCCAGATTTGACGAAACTTACAATATAATCGAGATGTGACCGAGAGTGTTAGACGCTATCGAATGCTGAAAACCAAAGGTCTTCAGCATTTAAATAACAGAATTATATGCGTATCTTTGAATGGTCCCATGTTCTCGTTTGACAAGAAATGGTGCGAGATATGACGAGATATTCAATTTTGTCACTTCAAACTAGTCAAGTGAATCTTGAACAAAAGAAAAATAAAATCTCTGGCATTAAAATGACAGAGATATACACATTTGTTCGAATTCTCGAATATTCTCGTTTGGCGGGAGATGATACGAGATGTGGCGAGATGTAAGTTATTATCATGTTAAGCTTCCAAAATGCAACAAAATGCTGAAAACTGCTCCTCTTTAGCCGAAAAGGTGACCGAGTTATAAGCATTTCTGTGAAATCTCGTAATTTCTCGTTTGACGGTATACCGAGCGAAATTTGACGAGACTTGCAATTGAATGACTTAGAACCAAGGGGAAGCAGCCTTATGCAAAAAACTAGACCCTTGAAACATAAATATTAACCGAGATAGAAGCCAAAAACTGCATATTTTCAGATCGTCAAGTTTAACCCACAAATTTGGTAACCATGGTAACGGCAGCACAAAGCTACATGTGCGGAGGAATAAGCCAATGTTCCTAGTTTCAGATACAACGATAAAAATTGTGCCATGTTTAAAATTATTTTAGATATTGCAGAAAAATGATATGTTACAGTGTTTCAGGTACCACGCCCCCTGGTGGCTATTTCCAAAAAATGAAAAACCCATTTCGAAATATTTATAAATAACACAAAATATATCAATTTCAAAGCCATTGTTAAAAAAATGCAACCTGTAGGTCATATTTAATGAAATCTCGAAGACTCTCGTTTGACGAGAAACGGTGCGAGATTTTGCAAGATTATTGATTGGATCACCGAGAACTTACCAAGGGCTACAAGATGCAAAAAAATTGACCTCTCCAGCATAAAAACTGACAGAGTTAGAAGCTGAAAACTGCATATTTTCAAAATTCAAAAGTTTTACCCCAAAAATAGAGAAATCTGGCAATAGCGCACTTTGGCACCTATGCGCAAAAATAGGCCCATGGACCCCAGTTGAAGGTGCTGTGATGGAAATGGCCCAATGTTTAATAGTTCTGGAGGTATAGCACCAAAACAAATTTTCATGTTTTTTCATCTGCAACGCCCCCTGGCGGCCATTTCAAAAATCTGAAAAAACAATTTCGAGATATTCTTGTGTTACATAAAATATCTCAGAATCAGTACGATTGCTGCAAATTTGAAAAATATCACGAAATTCCATGATTTCTCCCCAAAATTGCGTAACCAGGGTAACAGCAAATTTAAGTAAGCTACATGTCAAAAGAAAGGCCAGGTGATGACGAAAAAAATGAGCTATTGCAGAAGTGGATAAGCCTATTTATGGCGAAGTTATAGTGCAAAAACCGTTAACCATACCTGTCGTGACCTTGACCTTGACCTTTGACCTATTTTAACCAAAAACAATAGGGCACCTAGAAATTATGTTTTTCATCATCCCTGTAAGTTTCAAGGTGATTGTGGCAAAATTGTGGCCAGGAGAGTGCAGACAAACAAACAAACTAGACGACCATAGGTCGAACGCTTGCCGGAAATCGGAAGTGAAACACAGACGGACAGACAGAACATATTGTCGGTTTTCTATTAATGGAATGACTCTCAGGGACATTGCTGAGAATATGTGGCCCGTAGAATGACATATAAGACAAAAGAACAGGCAAGCAGACAAAGCTGACAACAAAAGACGAACAGACAGACATACTGACTTTGTGAGACAAGATTGACACCAGATGACATAACCTGGTGATTGAGAAGATTGAAAGGAAGAAAATGAGTTATAATTTATATAATTTAGATTTATAATTTTGGAGGTATGGCGAATTAATGATATACTAGGGAGGCTCGACTGTACCGCCCTCTAGCAGACATATTCCGAAGACGACAAATGCGTTTCGTATTATTAGTGTATACCATGAGATGTCCCAGTTTCAAAAGGATTCCGTCAAAGCTGTGGCCTGTAGAATGCTATATGTAAGGCGTAAGAACCAGCAAGCAGGCGACTTTGAGGATAACGGACAAACAGATGGACACACTGACAAAGTGACAGAAGATTGAAACCAGATGCCTTAATCAGGTTATGGAGAAGACTCAAAGGAAGAAAATAAGCCAAAGTTTATGTAACTGAGGCTTTGGGTGTAGAGATATGGCCAATACAATGGTATGTGTGTGAGGGTCGTGTGCAGCGCCCACTAGTGGCCATATCCGGAAAATGAAAAATTATTTCTAGATATTAGTGTAAGACATAAGATGTAATAGTTTCAAAAGGATTCCGTCAAAACTGTGGCCTAAAGAATGCTATATGTGAGACGCAAGAGCCAACAAGCAGGCGTATTTGTGGACAACTGACAAACAGACGAAAACACTGACAAAGTGACTCAAAATTGAGTCTAGATGACTACTCCAGGTTATGGAGAAGACTCAAAGGAAGAAAAAAGCTACAGTTTATGTAACTGAGGTTTATAGTTTTGGAGATATTGCCAAAGCATGATATGTTGGGAGAGGTTAGAGTTCAGCGCCCCCTAGCGGCCATATCCGGAAAATGAAAAATTTATTTCGAGATATTAGTGTAAGACTTAAGATGTAATAGTTTCAAAAGGATTCTTTCAAAACTGTGCCCTTTAGAATGCTATATGTGAGACGCAAGAGCAAGCAGGCGAATTTGAGGACAACTGACAAACAGACAGACACACTGACAAAGTGTCACAAAATTGTGACCAGATGACTACACTAGGTTATGGAGAAAACTCAGAGAAAGAAAATAAGCTATAGTTTATGTAATTGAGGCTTATAATTTTGGAGATATGGCCAAAATATGATATGTTCGGGAGGTTCGCATCCAGCGCCCCCTAGCGGCCCTATTAAAAAAATGGAAAAAACGATTTCGAGATACTAGTGGAGGACTTATAATATGTCAGTTTCAGAAAGATTCCTGCATTAATGTGGCCTTTGGCGCAAGATGAATGAAATCTCGAAATATCTCTATTCACGAGATATTTTACGAGATACTGAATTACTTGTTAGAAAATCTTGTAGTACTAGTTGAATGCTACCTGATGCAAAAAACTAGATCACACTAGCTTTAAAACTGACAAAGTTAGAAAAATAAGACCCCTTATATTCGAATATCATGACTATTCCCCCAAAATTTGTAACCATGGTTACGGCAAATTTGAGTCTGCTACACACCAGATGACAGGGCTTGGAATGACGATTAAAATGAGCTATTGTTGAAGTAGATACGACTAATAGTCACAAAGATATGAAGAAAAAACCGTTTTGAGAATTTTTGACGACCTTGACCTTGACCTTTGACCTATTTTAACCAAAAACAATAGGGCACCTAGAAATTTAATTCTCCATCATCTCTGAAAGTTTTAAGGTGATTGTGGCAAAATTGTGGCCAGGAGAGTGCAGACAAACAAACAGACAGACAGACAAACAGACATACGCAACTGAGCAATATGCTTGCCGAAATCTTTGATTCCGGCAAGCAACAAACAGACAAACAGACATACGCAACTGAGTAATATGCTTGCCGAAATCTTTGATTCCGGCAAGCAACAAACATACGGAACTGACCAACATACTTGCCGAAATCTTTGATTCCGGCAAGTAACAAACATACGGAACTGACCAACATACTTGCGAAAATCGAAGATTTCCGGCAAGTAACAAACAGACATACGCAACTGACCAACATGCTTGCCGAAATCTTTGATTCCGGCAAGCAAAAAACATATTTAAAAACAAATGCCACTTAGTGATTAAAGAGGTGCTCCATTTGATTTAACAATACACACGAAGGACTAACACTTCCGCGCACAGCAGCACCGTGTGGTCCTTAACGAGCTATTCTTACATTTCTCTTTAACAATACTAGCCCTGATGAGCAATGTACTAGGTCCCCACAATATATATATATATATATATATATATATATATATATATATATATATATATATATATATATAATGAGACACGCCTGTTGATTAATATGTTGTATTATATTTAGGACAGAGCTATTAATTTGGCCCATTTTCAAACGTTTCTGCCTAACGCTAAATTATACAAGAAGAAACACGCTTACGAAATGGTGTACTTTGACTCTCATCGAACTGATTTCCAGGTTAAGACCGGTTTTGTGACGACTAATTTAACCAAAGGAAACCAGTTTCATTTGTAATAAATGAAGGTACAAAAAGGCACGGTCAGTTTGGCATTTCCTTAAAAGACTCGTTTTCCGTGAACCCATCAGCACGTAGCACTCTGTCTGAGGGGGTAATATTTGATTTAAACCTGAAAAGCTAAAGGTGGGCGAATTTTACCGGTACACTGTTCTATAGATGTTCGTCTGGGTTTACTGTTATATGTTTATCGGTCGTTGGCCTGTTCTGCATGATTCTGTCTGAAAGATAAGATAGCAGTGACTAACGATGATTGGACGATCAAATAATGATTTAAGGAAATAGAAAATTGACGACGATTGTGGTGGGGTATCGCAATATCCAATAATACCAAAAACACCTTAAACAGTGATGTAGAGTCATATCAGTACATATCAAAGGGATTATTTGTACAACCTTTATTAAATAAAGGATGCAAACAAGCCATCTGGGTGTCTGAGAAACCAATTGGCGTGTGACTGCCAGGCTCACTGGGGAACTCTTAGTTGCGCAATAAAGATGATCTCGAGTTCACACAGTCCAAAGGGTGGAATGTTGTTTGAACAGTCTTTAGTTGAGCATTAACGGTCATCTAGACTACAGTATACACACAATTTGGATGGGTATGTTTTTACGGTAGGGCTAGCCTTAAGCTGAGTAATTATAAATTAAACAGATTAAATTGGTTGGGTTAAGAAGACACATGTATACACTGTTGAGAATGTATTGAATGTTGCGCAGATTGCTTATATAGTTGTGCAGTAATGAGCAGATCTAACCTGCATATATAAAACACTGTGGTCTTCCCAAATGTCACTTCTTGAAATGTCAGCACTTCATTTTTCAAAAATCTCTTTTACACAAAATTACTTGATTCCAAATTTAATTGGTTGGGTTAAGGCATAAATTAAAAATCTACCAACTTAATTATTATTTTTGTTTTTAAAGATAAAACATTATTATCATAGACTACATGCTGTTTAACCTTCTTTTGGACAAAGATTATTTGTTATATAATTAAGCATTCTGGGCATATGGAAGTTCATTCAGTTATGTCTAAGGCTGTGATCAGTTTGGTTAATTAATTACTGGTACTAACTGGTTAATTAATAATTATACAAATGTGTATTTATCATCTATATCTAGAAATGTTATGAAGGTAGCTCCAGACATTATGGGAAACAACTGTTTATCGCCCTGTTACTGGTAGACCATATCTAGTAGACAGAACCAAAATCAGTGAGTCGAGATTTTGGGACACAACCACTTAATGTGCCCAAAATGTGCAGTAAGCATTTGGGATCTCATGTTTAGACATGAGCTCAAAACACTGAAGACAGTGATCTGTCTCAGCCTTAATGAGTGAGGCATAATGTCAGTGTTACTGTTTTCAAATTGTCAGTCAATTTATTTAATTTATCAAATTCTATAAAATTTCAGTCTCAATTTTTAAATAACAAATAACAATGTGCCAATAATGAATAATTGTAATACACTATTCAGTGATTCCCTCTTTAATAAAACTGTGTGGAAAATGTCAAATGTTTCTTTCCTAACTTCATTTTCTCCCCAGAAACTTCCCTAACTTCCCGGAAATTTCCCTAACTTCCCTACGAAGGGAAGAAATACCTATCTTCCCAGAAGAATGCCAATCCTGTATAAAACAATGGAAACTAGTAAAATTCAAATAAAAATAACCTTATACATTAACCATTTGCTCATGAAGATTTGTTTTACGTTTGGTTCATAAATAAAAAGTGAATAACACTTTAAAAAAAGTAGTACAGATGATACGACTTTGTCAATTCACTTATCACCCTGTAACCGGCATGCTGAGTGCAAATTCTGATTTTATTATAGTCTTTTTGGCGTTCTTAATAGAACGGCGGGATTGTATGTGTCACTGAAGTAATGTACCAATTAACTCATCCACGCGAACGAGCTAGCCCTTTCAAGACGGATATACGCCGTGCTCGAATTCTTTTCTAAACTCATTGTTCTTAATCTTTATGTCATCTGGTTAAGGATAAACAAATGACGATGGAACGTCTTTAAAATGTTGAATTATGGACGGATTGATCCAAACCTAGTGACATCTAGAAGTCTGCATTACCGGTCTCAGCGACAAATCCTTGAAGCAGATCTTTAGAAATCTTGTGTCCCTTGAAACACACAAGTTCACAATAAATAAAATTATACCCATTTCGCTTTCCGTTCCTGGGTTATAAATTGCCTTAATATAATTGTTCAAATGCTTGAGGGCATATGTGTCTTTCTTTTTTTACTGTGACTGCAGGTTATATAATATAATAAAGAGACCATTCATCCAGCATAGGTTTTATCAAACCAGTCTACAAACACGCTTTGGGGTATTGATAAACTGCCCAATATTCTGTCCAAATACTATGTCTAGACACGTTCATTTATCTAAAAACAAAGTTGATTTGTTTACTCGTGACGTGGCTGCAGGCAAGGTCTTCACCGAAACATTCCCTCACAAAAGTCGTTTAATATAGGCGAACAGATGGTGACCTGGAAATTGCTGTTTCCTTCTTAACCCTTGTATTTGTATTGACTAAGCTTCAGTGAGTTATTGAATGACCATCCTTCATCATTAACCAAACACTGTACACTAATGTACAGGCTACATTCTCATTAATGTACAAGCTACACTCACACAGAAGGTTATCCTCCGCAGAAAAATGGTTCCACTAGGATATAATTGACATAGAAACTAGAACCTGTTTTTCATCAGAAATACAAGAAGAAGAAAAACACCTGTTTCAAAGATATTTATATTTTCAGAACTCATGAAAATGCACCTCAACCAGTATATTTATTTAAAAAAAAAATGAAGTGATCTTGACAGAAATAACCTTATATTTTAAATTCATTTGTAACGAAAAAATCATGGGCTAACTTGGCCAAACTAATGTATAAACACGAATCTAGGAATAATACATAGATTGAATTGCCGAACGAACTCTTTTTTGGATATACTACATAGGCCCATTAAGGCAGTAACATTAAACCCGTGGCCGTACAGCAAATAATGTACAGAGGCCTCTTATAAACGCATCAAAAGTAATGAATCTTTTGATAAATGATACACTTTCAGTAATGCTCGTTTTCATTGAACAGATGATAAGATAACCAGCTTTCCTTCATCATAATCAAGTGCAATTTAATTTGGACCTCAAGGTCTCCATACCCAGTACCTCGGGTGCATTGTTCCGGCACTGCCCGACTCATTTTTGGAACATCCTTGGACCGAAGGTCTTTCAGGTGTATTAAAAACACTCCAAAACACTACGTGATCCGAAGTACAGCAAGCCGTCTTATAAGCATGGCCGTAATATTCTGTGCCAATTTAAAATGAACATGAGAAAATATTGAAATCGCACTTTAACGACGGACAGAAAAAAAATATTTCATCAAGTTGTCAAAAACACAATAGTGTAATAAATATGTTCACCATCATCTGTAATGCCTGATGCGTCTGTGATATATGTAGGAAGTACATCGCAAAAAAAATTAGGGATATTATATATAAATGTATCTAACCAGCCCCTGGCGTGCAACCAAATTAAACAAATTGTGTGAATTACCGCTCATATGATTTATGATTCAAACACTAAATTTATTTGAAGTTGCAATCTCTCATTCTTGTGTATTAAAACAATGATCCCCCAATGTTGATGCCCGCAGTGAAGGTCTGGTCAGGTTTTGATTGGCTGTGAGGTCACGATCTAGGTTGACAGTAATTAAAGCTATTACCCTTCACGGGGCTTTTGTAAATGTAATTGGCAGGCTTATTTAGATCATGTGACCTTTCGTTAAATCAAAGGTACACGAGGGACAAACGTAAGCTCGAGTCACCAGAAAATTGAAATTGTTAGCAAGCAGTCGAAAAATCCAGATTTGATGCGAATGATCACGTGTCACTACAAAGGTTTGACACTTTAAAGTTCCGCCCACAATTAATTGAGTCAGAGCCCTCTAATGTACAGAGAGCTAAGTTTTATCAAGTCTACATCAAACAGTCGCCGTATCAGTTACATCTATTTATCCTAAAAACACCTGCTACAGAACGATGTTTAACTGTTGACTGAACTTGTTACAACTGACAATGATGATTCCCCTAGCCCATCGCTTGCTTATCACCAAAATGAAACATCATTCGCCAACACTGACTCGGAGCGTCCCAGCTGTTCTTTCTGAATCTCCTAAACCTCATAAATCAAACCCACTGTCACCGCCACTGACGAGGAATGCTAATTAATGAATGGGGTGGGTACCTTAAGGAAAATAAAACAGACGTGGGAGACGAACTTGGCGCCCTACAGCTCACTCGCGGCGAGTTCCAACCAAAAGTTACAAAATTGATGACAGAAAAGATTTCACATTACCTTTTTCTATATTAAACGTTCTTTGAGAAAGGGTTTACGACACGCGACTTTTGCAGCACGTTTTCCTTTATTTTTCTATGAATCCTATATGTAACTGGATCAAAACTGATCACCATAACGTGGTTTTGCATCATTTCTTCCTATATGAAATATGTTTTCGTAACGCGACATTTGTCACACCCATTCATTTGTTTTCTCCATACCCAGTACCTCGAAGATCTTTCAGGTGTATTAAAAACACTCCAAAACGTTTTCTTTTATTTTTATATGAATCCTATATGTAACTGGATCCAAACTGATCACCATAACGTGTTTTTGCATCATTTCTTCCTATATGAAATATGTTTTCGTAACGCGACATTTTTCACACCCATTCATTTGTTTTGCTACAAATCTAACACTTGTAATATAGTAATCGTGAACGAGTCAGACCAAGGTGAATTCTTTCAATTGTAAAACGCAATAAACTTAGCAGAGCCTACACTTACCAATTTGAAATGTTATCATGAATTTCAGGATATACGTATAGATATAAAAACTGTGTTTTTATTTTAATCCAACAAAAATCAAACAAACGTTATATAAAAATTGGGAAGACAGTCAATGTATTCCGAACGTTTGTGGAAATTATTTATTTCAAAGGTGAACTTAAGGATAAAAGTGAAAGACATTACAACCCGTTCTCTCGTCTCATCTGGCTTTTCGTTCATGTAGCTTTTCTCCGCTTCTTGACGGACATTATCCCAGTCAGTTATACCAGGTGCTAACACATTTGTCTTATTAACCTTAGCATGGATATAGGGTTAACAACCTACAAGTCAAACCCAATAATCAACACATCCCTAAAAAACTACGTAAAATGTGCAACATGGTAGTTTTGTTATACCACAGTCACTTGAATCCTTATTTCAAGGAATTGGAAAGAAAGCGATAGAGCATTGGACAAATGCGTGTTTTGAGCACCTCGGTCTATAGACTCATATAGTGCACAGTGTCGTCCATGTCTCGATAAAATACCACATAAAAATAATTCAAGCGATACCATATTCTATAGATTGTATGAACACTGATGTTTATAAAATTACTATTTCCTACAAGCAAGGGTCCATACATATACCCTGTCACTACTGCTATATAACCACACATAGACCGGCCTGCCAAAGGCATGGTTTATAACATACGAAGTCAAATATCCCAATCTAGCAGGTGTAAGGATAAAAAAGTAGGAACTTAAACCCGCGAGTCACTCGTGGAGCATAACAAACAACCTCGTTTCCTCCTTATAGACACCAATCATGGCATATTCTACCTCAGATCGTGAAGATCCGGTCTGTCACACTGCATCAGTTCACATAGAGATCATGTGACCTTGCCTCGCAGTCAAACTTGCATGTTCGGAATAAAATTTATTTTATTTTTCCCTGGCTTTGACGAGCCCAGTTCGCTTTCTCTGCCTGCAGTGCCTGGGCAGTTCTCATTCGATTTCGATGGATTAATATGCGAATGTAAACAGAATGTAATGATGGCTTAAACGTTAAAAGTACTGTAATAGGAGGTCGGTTGATGATACGGGACAGTCTCCAAGGCTTCCCTTCATTCACTATGTACGATATACGATCAATGTAGGAAATCTACTTTAAAATCTACTTTAGAATCTACTTTTTTTCATTAAAAAAGAACATGAACTAAGAAACCTTGTCAAACTTTTTATTGAACGAAATCATTCGTTCCGAAGCGCTATAGCAGTGCGAATTATATGAGAACAGTCACTATTTACGGATCAAATGAAAATTAATAAAAACCAAAGGAAGACTTGTAACATGTTTTCAATGTAAAATAAACTGAGAAAAATGAATAATTAAGAAACGTTGTTGAAAGTTGTTGTTGTTTTTCTGGGTTTTTTTATTGTTTCGACTAAATTAGCACAACTGGTCCTGTTATCGTCCTCGCCCTCGATTATTTAGACTTCAGTGGCAAACTGAAAAAAAAACAGAAATGAATAGCTTTATTTTATGGCGCGAAACCGGGGTATTGCTGGCGCTTCTGTAATCACTGCTCCTCTTTATTCCTGTAAATGAAAACACCTACAAAAAGCCCTGGTAAAACGTCACACCTAACCCACCAAATATACAAATCACATAAACGTCAGGTAAATGTTAACATACTACCACAAAAGCTCACACGAACTGATAGTAATGGTGATTACCTAAGCAGGAACTTTGGTCATATGTGAAGTCACTCATGTAGGCTTTGGATTTGTTGGGAATAGAATAAGATTTTTCTTTTCTTTTTTCTTTCTTTATTTTTTTTTATTCAGACAAGTTGTGATAATTTAAAAATGATGACGTGTTGTTACCTGTTAGTGGTCTGGTTTATAATAAAAGCTAACTTCATTAAGACCAACGCGGACTTTTTTATATATATTTCTTATCAATTCTTTTGTGGATGTTTAAATTTGGTATAAATACTGCTGTTTGAAGTCAACATTGACCATGTAAGTGAGTTTTAACAAGTCAGGGTTTAACAAGTGATCAAACTGTTTTTATTGTTACATTAACAAATTATAAAACTATAGTTGTTATATAAATAACATTATAAAAAGATTAAACCATGGTTATAATGTTACATACGAATATTTATTTTCATAACAGAATTTAGTATATAGTTCAATTTAATTTGGTAGGGAATTTGCAAAAGTGGGAGATGCAACCCAGAAAGTATCATTTCTGTACGGTGGCAATGATGCAAAAGAAAGTTTGAAGAAATCGAATATGATTTGTATCCAAATTCAAAACTAAACAAAATTGTATCATAAAATTTTACTTTACCAAAATGGCATTTTTCTTTTAAAATTGTCCAACAACCATGATGTTTTATTGATAGCCTCCTCTGGCACTTTTACAATAAGGGTAACCAGTAAAACATACCTTATTTAAGCAAAAATTGAAAACAAATGGGAAAAACAATGCCAAATGTAGCAATAGGAAAATTTAAAAGAAAAAGGTCACGGGAGCCACCCAAACTACCTGCTCGATGACGCCGACAATAAAACTAAACTGTCAGAAACGTTAGGAGAGAGGTCACGCGAGGAAGGATGGTAACTTAAAATAAATATCGATTTCTTGGCTATATATCACACTAGTTTTAGATTTATCATCAGCGGGACTTAACCTGTTTTGTGAAAAAGCTACATGTTTATATTTTGTCCCGGCAGACCACGCTAAACTGGTACTAGGACCAGACAGACCGTATTCCATGCTGTTCATTAAATACTTTGTTTTAATAGTTATTTATGATTTATGTGTTGTTATATACAGATGTAGTGTACATGATGTACCCACGGTAACTAAGACGAGTTTATATAGGTAATTCAAATAGCCAGTTGCTTATCGAATAAGTGTGCACGAGAATAGATTACTGTGATATGAAGCAATAAATATAACAGTGCATCCTCGGTAGTATATTTTGGAATTGGAATTTTAGATCGAAAATTGTTATCAATCCTTTAAATTGATAATTTTTACATTTTAGGGGGTTAATGTCATCATTCACATCGGAATCATCAAACATTTACGTCACTGTAAATGTTAGAATCTGATAATCCTCTACTGAAGCTTGCGGCACCATTGAAGACAGCAAATATAATACCTTACTCTGCTCATTTGAGAGCACTGTTGCTATGAATGACAGAAAAATGCGTAAGGTGATAAGTCCATTTGGAAATATTCTGCGCGATGTCAAATTCAGTAGTCGATTACAAATTGCTTCGGTAACAAGTTAATGGGACATATGCTTTTTCAGAAGAATTAATAGAATACCCGACGGGTGTCCCCCTCAAAAACCTAGGCCTTTGCAAGCTAAAGTCCCACTTCCATGCACCTCACCCCCTGTTACGGGTTCGACTGTACTTACGGTTAAGTATAATCAAAATTACCAAGACTCTCAACAGTAAAATGAAAACTGACATTTTTGTTTGACATCATAGCCACGTTTTATAATCAGTTGAGCAGTATTTTAGCTGCAGCGGTAGATAATTTAGCTACATATTTAGGCTATTTTGTTATCAGCGATAGCTACCCCGAGGTAACGTCGCCTTTCATTCTTCCTATCTCAGTTCTATCTTTGATGTTGTAGTAAAAACCTAGATAGATCTAAATACGAACCCATTTCTCTACATCACATTCTGTAAACACGGATTCGGTCGATTAGGATAGTAAAATGCACCAATAACTGTTGGGAATGAGCCAAATGTATTAGGTCACTTTGGTTACGTGAGACCTTTATTCTTTCATGGAAGCTTATCTTGAAGACTATAACCGTAACATATTTAGAATTTTGTCCGTGATCAGGGTGGTCGTTTAATTGATAGAATAAAGCTAGTTCCTTTTACCGAAAGTTAGCTGCTGGAACGTGATTTAACTATTCAGTCCTGGAAACCACCCAACAGTTTTCCTGACTGGTAATAAATGTATCAAGGGCAAGCGAAGACATGTGTAACCCTTTTCGCGTATACTATGAAATGTCCAGATGATCTAATGCCCCGAACATATTGAATTTAAGAAAATACGTACTTTGCCTTGTACCTAATGAAAATTTCTGAAAAAAATATCACAAAACAGATCAATAATGCATCTTAACCTAATAAAAAGACAAAATCCATAAGATGGACCTGCCTTGTTAATTGGAAGTAGATGTTAGTGACCCTTTTTGAAATATTGCATCGCACATGAAATAGTTAATTTAGAATTTAAAAAAAAATCATTAAAAAACCAATATGAACAATGTGTAAACAAGACTTATTCAGGTCAGGAGATCCATAGGATACACCTGCCATCTTAATTCGGAGTGGCAATGAACAACCATTTGTAATATTGCATTATGCTTAAATGTTAAATTTGAGATCTCGAACTTTTAAACAGATTTTTAAACATTAAAGTGTGACCAAAACCAAATCGGATCCGGGGATAAGATACGCCTGCCTTCTTTATTAGAAGTTGATATGAGTTGCGGTTTTTTATATATCGCTACGCAAATTAAATGTTTAAGATTTTAAAGTTCGTGAAAATCTAAAATTAATCCATATGTGACAAGACTTATCATGTCGGATGACTAGCCGTGACAACCCGACTCAGTAGGCAAAGATAACTAGCCTGGTAAGCCTACTTGAGTCATGATACAAGCAGTATCGGGGAATGCATCGGAGTGGTCTTTCATCATGTTGTATTCATACTGTTGTAAACAGCCCATTATCTTAACATTAAGCTACGAATGATGCATTTATGCAAGAGAATACATGTGAACTCACAACCGCAACTGAAACCCCGTCTCTATGGTAATGAGTCACTTCCTGTATGTTGGCTGCACCCAGCAACCCGTGCGAGCCATGCTTGTATTCATGCGGTCAGAAATTCAACAAACATGCAGAGGGATTTACAAATGTGCTGAGTTAGAACTGAAATTTTCTCGTTCATGTTTGTTGTTGCTAGAAAGTACACTAAAAGTGCAAACGATCAGTCTGGTTTATGTCAATTGACAGTGTATCTGTAGGCCATGAGGCGTTGTCAGAAATTATTTGCATCCTCATTCTCAGACCTAGATGTAAAGGCACTCTGGCAGGTCAGAAATCTGGTCTTGATGTCAGAGGACCGATATGGCGCTAGTCGGGAGACCCATATTTTACACTTGCTGTATGTATTAGAAGTAAATGAGTAAATGAGATATGAGTAACGTTTTTGAAATATCACGTCGTATAGGAATCGTTTACGGACAGAAAGACAGACAGAAGTAACAACCATATCCTCGTTCCGATAAGGCGGGCAATGAAAGTTACGAGGCGAAGAAAAAATGTAACTATCGTTATAAACCTGCTCCAGCACGACATCAATATTATTAAATGGTATTATTTTCCACTGCCTTTATCCATGCTCATGGGCTCCTTACGTTTGTTAGCACAAACTTACATATAACCTAAATAATATGAAACTCAAACTATAATAATTATTTTGAAACTTGACCTAGGTCCAACTTAAATTGGCAACGTTCAACACGGCAACCAATTTACAGTCTTTACTGTAAACAGGAAATGCGGTCGCAATTCGCAATCAGAGTTAAAATTTCAACAATGTTTTACATTCATTGCGTAGATGAAATAGAGAAATTGGTTTTGTTTCTCCTGGTAGTTTAATAAATATTTTTGCTCCCAATATGTCACATGACATCCGGTTGCTTTAATCCGGCCATGTTAATAGATAACAAAAGACCTACTTTTTCTAATCAATTCTTAGTTGATTACAGCGAAGAATGATGGTCTCGGGTTATATCGTAGCAGAAATGGCTCAATCTGGCAAGGTCGTTCCTCAGCAAAGAACAAGAAAACAGAAACCCCGTAAGGCAGATTCAATATATTGTGACCCGGAAAATGGCAAAGTGAACATTGAAACTTACAGGATTCTAAAAGTTCGTGAAACAAATAACCAAATAGTCACTTTTGTCAGTTAACAGAGGTTGTTCTCGAAGACCGCAACAGAGTCTGATCAGGAGCGATTTCTTTAAATTGGATGGCTACCAAAAGCTGCTTGGAAGAGCATGTCAAATCGATCACACGTCCGCTGATTAGGAATAAATTATAGGTCTACATCTTTGCCTTACTGTCCGCATTTAAATTAACGTTCTAATTAACATCACTTTTAAATGCGTTGGATGACAATAAATAAGAAATTTTCAAGTCATAAATAGGTAGTTTGGTGCTCGTAAACTTGGATGATATCCTTTAAACAAACACCGCCACACCAGCGGGACCGTGATAAATTTAACACACACTTTCTCGGGTGTTTTTACAGCTCCCCTCACTCAATTATCCTTTGTTTATGGGCTCTTCAAGTTCTTCAGATGCTCGCTTTAGATGATGTACGCCATAAGTCAGCGTGTCCTTCACAAATTTACGTTGTCTTTGAATACCTCTGATTTTTGCTTCGTGGATTGATGAGGTTTTCCAGCAAGAAATATACTCCTTAAAAACCAGTTTCTCATCATATCAGCGTTTTGCGACTCTGTTAAAACCGCTGGTTGCACAGGAGGATCTGTGCCGGCATGGAGTGTGTTAGGGTAAAAAAAATACTTGAATATACAGACTATAATTTATATGTTATCACCTTAAAAAAATCTTAACATCTTTAACCAGTGGAATTTACTATTTCTTGCGCTGAATGACCTGTCGTACAAGATGGTTTAAATCACCTCTAGAAAACATCGAGCGTCGCAAACTGAGCCGTGCAGAGTATCTCGCACTAGTTATCAAATTATAAGTAAATGTATAATTCATGTAAAATAATGGAGTTTAATAAGCTGCATATGGGCTCTGCACCCTGACAAATTGCTAATCTCCTACAGTCGAATCTCTCATAGGCGGCTCTATAAAGTGGGCTCTTTTGGCAGTCCCATTTATTTCTGCTCTTTATGTGGGCTAATGTGAGCACCTTTATATTCTGTAAAATGGGCACTTTTCTCCGGCTTATTTTGGCACCACCGATTTTCCCATTAGAAGTAATTTCCTATTTATACCATCGTAGCCTTTTTCGTGTATGTTTAATAAGGAACAATAGGGATATCTTCTTAATTAAATACTTATTATAATAACTATAGGTAATAAAAATCAAACAAAAGAACAAAGGTCAGAGGTAGATCACTGATTGCATAATCATGATTTTAGGCTTCTCAAGGCCAGGATTGTGATGCATATATATATATTTTTCTTGTACCCAGAGTCGCATTTATTGAAATATTAGATTTTGCAGATTAATTTCCATCACACCAGCCCCATTATAGGTACTAAAGTAAGCAAACATAATGGTTTTATGACATAAGATACTAAAAAGTGTCATATTCAATGCATTTTCGATAAAAATATGATTTGAGGTGATCTTTTCTTCATACAAAATAGCGCATTTATGGTGTTTTTCAGAGAATTCCCTTTGTCGAGCACCTTTGTCTTTTGTTATACTGCGATACATTCTCTAATTGCTTAGCTTGTTTTAAAACAAATTTGACGAAGTAGTATATTATAAGATATATGTGACCGCTTTTGTACTTGAACGTTACCTGTATCCCCCATGGTTAATCGTGGTAAACGACATTAAGGTCTTCAACGATGAAGAAGCGATGGCAAACATGCGGAACAATTCTTGTGATGCCACATTTGATGTCCACGCCCACTCTAACTAACTTACTGTAGAGTTGGTCATTTATGTTAACCGGAGATTGTTTGTTATATATTTCATATAAGTGGGCTCCACTTTTTGCGTTTATGATTGATGAGTTCTCAGTTCACCAACACAATCGGATGATTTAAATCGTCTTAATAAAATAAGATTTCCTAGCCTGCCAGTTAACAAATCTTAGAACGGATTTCAAAATATCCATTTAACTACATTAATTTTATTTACATTGTCATGTTACTCATAATACAGTTTTTCCTCCCGACATAGCACCCTAGTTATAACAGCAGTATATTTCTAGTACGTGCTTTACCCGGCGGAATGTTCTAATAATAATACATTTTCTTTTCAATGCAACCATTTGTGTTATCCCCATACAAAATAAATTCGCCTTTTATAATTAAGCTGAAAGAACAAATGAATCAACTCATTCTATAATAATCTAGAAAAATTGCTAGTTTAAAAATAAAAGTTTCCTTTCTCTCATAATCATTAAAAATCCTAAATTAACATGATAATAGAATGGATTTAGAAATCATCTTTTTTGGACTATAGAGAGAATATTTTCAAAATTTTTGGGTATATTATTATCTATATTTTCTTTTAAGTCAGTCTTCTATTTGTTGATTTTTCTATTTTCTGCATTATTGATATTTTCTGCATATTTGGTATTTTCAACTACAAATATTCATCTAATAAGTTCATCACTTTAAATCACGAAATCAATTTGCACTTTATTTTTTACAATTTAGAAAAAGGCATGACCCCATCTGTTTATAAATAGCACATCCCTTCCCTTTTTTTTTAGCTCAGCTGACTGCAAGTCATCTGAGCTATAGCAATCACCCTTTGTCCTTCTTCCGTCCGGCCGCGTGACGCGTTAAGGACCGAAAACATGACTTTGAGCACCCAGACAGTCAGACGGGGCAAAAATTGTATCCATTAGGCTTAGAATATTCTTACGTAGCATTCAGGGAGGTCCTGGGCATATGTCATAGGAAACATGAAATTAGGTCGCTGTGACATATATTCTGCGAGCTATAGGAAAAATCCTCATTTGAGAACCCAGACAGATAGACTGGGTACAAAATTTATCCATTATCCTTGAAATCTTCTAACGAATCGCCCAGGGAATTCCTGGACATAGCTCCTCGGAAACCTGAAATTAGGTCATGGCGACCTATATTCTGTAAGCTACTGGCCAACAACATGAATTTAAACACCCAGACAGTCACAATGGGCACAAAACTGATGGTCCTAAAACCCTTTGTTGTAAAATCCCGGAAGGTCCTTGACAAGTCTCTTTTGAGACTTATGAATTTAGTTGATTGTCACATATATTCAAATTGCCATAGAAAAACACGACTTTAGTACTGTGAAAGTTAGATGGGCAAAAATGATAACGGTTGGAACCAGAACCTTCTACGTTACATTCAAGGAGGTCCGGGGATAATCTTCAACACCTTGGATTCGCTCATGATGTTTTATATTCTCTGAACTACGATTGGAAACCTAATTATGATCACCCATAAAATCAGTTTGGCCCAAGTCTTAACTGTTGGAGTCAGAAGCATCTTACTTAATGAAAATGAAATTCATTGTAATGTCTTCTCGGACAACCAAAATAAGGTCGATGTTACCTATATTCACAATTTTTTTTAGTTCGATATGGAATGGCCCTGGAAGGGCCCAGTAAAATCTTCATGGAAACCCTAAATAATATAATAATAATAATAATATATTTAATTTATATAGCGCTAATTCAACAAAATAGTTATCAAAAGCGCTTTACAAGACACAAAGCATAGTTTTACTAAAACATAAAATGTAGATTTCTACTAAAGCAAAGATTCCTAAAAGAAAACCCTAATTTCTATGAACTACCAAAAGCTAATATAAAAAGGTAAGTTTTAAGATTTCTTTTAAAAGAAGCTAAAGATGGTGAAGCTCTGATTGAGTGCGGAAGTTCATTCCACAACCTTGGTGCAACAGCTGAGAAAGCTCTCGAACGACACATCTCACTTCGTGCTTTAGGGATCAATAAAAGCCCTTGGTCAGTGGCCTAAGCTGCCTGACTGGAACATAAAAAGTTGAGAGATTCCTAATGTAAATAGGCGATTGACCATTTATGGCTTTGTATACTAATAATAAAATTTTAAAATCAATGTGCTGTCGCACCGGGAGCCAATGGAGTTCTTCAAGTATTGGTGTAATGTGGTCGCGCTTCTTGGCACCAGTTACAAGCCTAGCAGCTGCATTCTGCACTCTCTGTAGCCGGTTCAGTAACTTGCTAGGAAGACCACATAGCAAAAGGTTGGAAGAGTCAATCCTTGAACTGATGAACGCATGAATTAATGTTATTAGTGAATCTTGAGTTAGGAAACCCTTTATCCTAGCTCTATTATGCAGGTGGTAAAAAGCCAAACAACAAATATTATTTACATGCTTGTCAAGGCAAAGCCCTTGGTCAAACACTACCCCCAGGTTTCTAGCACTGTCTGTTGGCACAACTACAGAGTCAAATATGTTAAGAGTTTTCAACTGAATTTTTACCTCTGCTGGTTTGTACCGATAATCAGAACCTCAGTTTTATCAGCATTGAGTTTAAGTAGATTCTGACACAAAAACCTATGCCATGCAAGCATGTTTCAATGGTAGAAATAGGAACCTTTGATTCTGGTTTAAATTATACATAAATTTGACTGTCATCAGCATAAAAATGATAATCCATTCCATGCTGTCGTACTAATTCACCAAGTGGTAATGTGTAAATTGTAAAAAACAGAGGCCCCAGCACAGAACTTTGTGGAACACCGTAGGTAATCTCAGTTGGAGAAGACTTATGACCTACAACACTAATACACTGACTTCGACTGCACAGGTATGACCTGATCCATTGCAAGGCATCTCCAAATATTCCAAGCCTGGTGGACAACCGTTGTAACAGGAGCTGATGATCTACTACATCAAAGGCAGCAGATAAATCCAATAGTATGAGAATGGATATTTGTTGAGAGATCATTATATACTTTGAGCAGGCATGTTTCACTGCTATGAAAAGGTCTATATGCAGACTGTTGGTCTTCATACAAATGGTTTTCCTTCATATATGAAGTGATACGAGTGGCAACGATCTTTTCTAACACTTTAGTAAGGAACGAAAGGTTAGATATTGGCCGATAGTGCTTTAAAACGTGTGCATCAAGACTGCTTTTCTTCAATATAGGGGTTACAATAGCCGATTTCAAATGCAGGAACTTCACAATTGTAAAAAGACATATGACACAATTGACAGAAAATTGGAATAAAAACATCCGCACATTGCTTAACAAGCCAGGTTGGAAAAGGGTCTAGTTCACAATGCTTAGCTGGTGAGCGCTGTAAGATTTGAGAGATCTCCTCTTCAGATGGGGGTATGAAAGTATATAATGTGAAATCCGCAGTAGTGGCTTTACACGTTTCTACAGGGAAAGCACAGTTCTGTTCTAGCAACTTATTGCGAATTGAAGCAACTTTATTTGTAAAGAAATGGCTAAAAGCTTCGGCTGTCACTGAGGAACTTGACTTCTCTGATTGTGAACGTTTGCCAAGAAGATTATTCACTATTGAAAAAAGAGCCTTTGAGTCATCGCAACATTCTGCTACCTTTCATGTATAAAATGAGCGTTTGGCCGTTAGAATTTGCTGATTAACCTCTTGTCTGTGTTTAATATACATTTCATGTTGAACTGTTAATTTGGATCCTCTCCACTGTCTCTCTAATTTGCGCAACTTACATTTAGCAATCTTTTCCAAACCCTTTGTTTCACATATTTTATATCTATCAGAAATATCCCTGGACAGAGCTTCAAGCTCAATTGATTTCAGCTTCCGAAATTACACAGTTTTGCTTTGAACGCAATAAGGTCATCGTGACCTATATTATATGACTATTGTACCAGTAACAGTATTTAGCACTATTTGTTATTATATGAACACAAATCATAGGATTTGGACTAGAAACTTAGCATCTACGGAGCACCTGGTAAAATCATTTTGGATACCTTGAATAAGGTCACTATATCCTATTTTCTAAGGCCTATGGACATAAAGTACTGGAAGTCAATTTTTATGTTTTTTCACAGATCATGACTTTAATAATAGATGTCTTGAATCGCTGAGCTATCGCAAGGACGTCTCCCCCTAACGACCTTGAAAATTAGGTCTAGGTTTAAAGTAAATCTGTCATCTGTGTCTATTATTCTCACTCATTATTTTTGCAAAATGTATTGGAGATCCAGCCATGAGCGGAAGAAAAAAAAAGAAATAAAACAAAAGGCATCAACCCCTAGAGTTGGGTATGGGAGGCTTATTCATATCAATTCAGCATAAGAAAAGGGAGCTTTATATTTTAGTTGACACTTCTATAAGTATTCCTTAACGTTTGACAGTTTTTTTTCTCAAAATTTCCCACCTGCACAAAGTAACGCTGTTGAAAATATATGGAAAAGAAAGTTTGGTGGTGTCATCTTTTTTGACAATTCGCCATATTTTTCTTAATTTATTTGTTCCAGCGTCAGGGACAAAAGGTGCCACAAAGGGACAATAAAAACTCCTGCTGAAAAGTTCCGCTAAAAAAAAAATGCCAAAATACCAGGAACACTATCTTAATATACATCGGCTAAAAAGCTTCTGGCTTCTGCATGAACATCCAAAACAGACAGGTTCACGTAGACGTCATTGTATTATCTACTTAATTAATTTAAAAGGGCACTGTCCTTATAAATTAATGGATAAACTAAAGTCGTTAGAGTAGGCATGGACATCAAAATGTGTAATCACCAGAAGGATTGTTTCGCATGTTTGCTATCGTTTCTTCATCGATAAAGACGTTGATGCTCATTTACCATGAATGACCACTTGGGGGTAGGAGTTACTCTAAATTACAAAAGCGGTCATACCTGTCTACAGAAATATAATATTTCGTCAAATTTGTTTTAAAACACAGCTAAGATATTATAGATTATATCTCAGTATAACACACAATAAAATGTGCATGGACGAAGGGATGAGGGAGAGGTGTGCGAAGTGACACTAATAACGCAATAATCTCTGAAGAAAAACTCACCTAAATCGTATTTTTATCCAAAATACATTTAATTTTATTATTTTTAGTACCTAATGTCATCGAACCCTTAGTTTTGCTTACTTAACTATTGTGGTTGGAACTGGTCAAACTGAAATTAGGATTTGTAATAACACTCATTTCAAAATCTAATACTTTTTTCAAATTGTGACTCATGGTATAAGAAAACGTAAAATATTCATATTTCCCATCAGTTGATTTTGGTAAAATTCTTGTATGTTAAACTACATACCTTACAAAAATGCATTGTGCAAACGGTAATTCTGTTGCAATTGTATTGACCTTTTTCATTAATTCTACTGGCCTACTGTTGAAAGTAGGTGGCAACGCTGACTGTGGCGGCCATTGTACCTCAATACTGTGGGCAACTATAAAATGGATAGTTTGTCCCAGGCCCAAGGGTGCCCACATGATAGAGATTCGACTGCACATACTAAACAGTACACATATTTACTTTCTCACTGGAAGACTCTTAATCTTTTTCCTGACCTGAACTTTATATACATCTTTCATTATTACATCTCTTGTCACGGTTTATTATGTAGAAATGAGTCTAGGCATGAGAATAAGGCCTTAAACCGTTCCACTTCGCCTCTCTCTCACCCTCCTTAGCATAAACCCCTTAGTCTGGATAGTCTATAGGTAAGAACCGATTCCATAGGCCTCTTATATAAATACGATGGCTCGTTAGGAGGCATCAAGGGTGTCCTCAAATATCCTCTTCTCGACTCAGGCTGGCTTGAGCGATGTTAAAGTCCGCTATTCGGTTGCCTTATCTGTAGAATTGATGTGATTTATGGTTTACTTTGTGTACATATAAATGAACTCTGGTCAAATGCTCCTAATAGAGGTTATCATAATGCCTCTGTGACGAATGCATGACCTTATTTATTTACAAGCTGTTAGTTAACACGGCACATGCGTCCATGGTGACAAACAGGAAAACAATGTAACTGAAGGTGGTTGGTTGCATATATGCGGGAGTTGAAAGTCACTAGCTTCAAAACGCCATTTACAAAACTCTGGTTCGGCTGCCTTGCCACCAGATGTTGTTGTTGTGTCCCCCCCCCCCCCAACCTGTTATAAAAATGTCGCTTTATATAAAACTAACAGCACAGTGGAGTCAGTGTTTTCTAGCCCAACTTTCTGAAAGGCTCAAGGTTCTTAGTCAATTGACATCAGATATCGAAATAGGCCGCTTAAAGCACCCATCCGATTTTACCTTATTTCTTTATGTATATGGGACGGTGTTAGAGAACCGTTTATTTAAGGTGGGCAGGAGACGGTAGAACTAGATGTTTTTATCACGCCATATATGAAAATTCTATGTCATTTCATCGCCAATGTTAAAGAAAATAACTTAAAAGGTTATGTGATCGGATTAACGTAGATGCTGATGGCTCATCAGACGGATGCATCAGAACCCGTTAGTCGCTAGGAATGTGTCAGTGCTTCCAATCTCGTATTATCAAATACAAGAAATGGACTTCATGATTTCGAACGTGTGCGTATTTGTGTACGTGTGGGTTTTGGCTGTTCTTTCTCTCGCGTCAAAGCTATTTAGTATTACAACATTAACTAAGGTTGGTGGTCCTAATCAAAGTGGATCCGCTGTTTGTAGCCATTCCTGAAGTTGACGAGGACACGCCTATGTGCCATATTGTTGCCAGAGCTCTGATCTTTCTCATATTTTATTAACGATCTATCAATCACAGCGACTGACAATCACCGCATCATTTGTTTCATACTTGCGGGCAAACAAATAAAAATACACCAGATCTTGAGAGGTTATGTCAACAACGTGTAGCTGCGATTATAATTTCGGGTTCTGACATTGATCGAAGTTCTTGCAATTATAATAAAATTTCTTCGCCAGACATAAAACCACAACGCCGCTTGATATAAACACTACATGTGAACCCTTTGTGTCACGATATTAAAGGCACAGCTGAACTGCACCACGTTATTATAAAAGGATTCATATAAACCTGCTCTCTAGGACAGTGGCTGTTACAATGCAGAGATGTAGCTTCGGGTTGGTCCTCAGAAGTAAACTTCTTTATAGGCTACATATGGTAACTTCTGAGTAATATCAATATTTAATCCATATATACGATGAACTATATTATTATTAAATTATATATATATATATATATATATATATATATATATATATATATATATATATATATATAGTTCTTTTTCCACTCAAACCATGTTTTCGCTGTATCGGAGGACGGGAGCAGATTTGTGGAATCTACATGATCAATTTTTGTAACGCTACTCCTAAGACTTACTACTATATAAAGGGTATATATAACCTGTGGTATACACATACGAGAAGACATTGCAACAACTTTAGATGCACAAATAAATTTAAAAGAAAAATGGTTGAAAAACAATTTGAACAAGAATAACCGATCCAAAATGCAAAAGCTGTAATCAAACGTTACAAAAGCTGTAATCAAACGTTACAGAACTGCATGCAGTACTTGAAAAAGATGGTTGCAGCCAGACATGTCTGCCTCAGCTACTTTCCCCAACCAAACCCGTTACTGTCAAGTTCTGAAGTAGAAGATACAAACCGTCTGGTGATGCGCAGGCGGGGTATGATCGCTGTATGAGCCAAATACTTTGTAAAATGCTCCTTTTATTGAGATTTTTTATTAGTTTAGGAATTACCGGTTATAGTTCTTTACATATTCAGTGGCCGCATTTTTCATTTCGTTTCGTTAATTTACAAGGCTTTAGTAACAGGCAAAACCGTTTAACCAAAATTTTCCCAATTCTCACTATGACCACTTTCAAACTTTTACAAAAAAAATCCAACTCGAAAGGTCAAGTTTATACATTCTATATTTAAATACGCAGGTATATAATGTCAAAGCATACGAAATAAAAGATACACATTGTCAAAGCATTATAAACACAATAAGAAATGCCCCTTCACGGGCGGTATAAACATGTTCTGCAGCGGTTTTCCAATAATACTTTCAACATATAAACATTTAATGCTGTCCAAATAAGCATACTGGACATGTTGATACACAGTCCACACATTCAGCCAGTGAAAATGCTGCAGATAATGCATATACTGTACAAAACAATTTCGTAGCAGTCACTGTGGCTATTACACTGAAACACGGATATATTGATATGAAGACCTTAATAAAAGTTTTCCTTGTACAAGAATGACACAAAAATACCAATATCTGGATCTTAATATTGGATAGAAATCGTAAATTGTATGTAATACTGCAATATTAATCTAATTAATACTTCATTATGAGAAAAAAAACTATCAAATACTGCAGAACCAACCAAGCCTTTGCCACACTGGTCGTATTTAATACTGCAATTGTAAAAAATAGCTGAATTGTAGTATTATTCATGTATTGTATCAACCTTATTTTAGATGGATAAAATAACCATTCCAATTAATGCTGCATACAAAGACCATTGTCATAAACGCTGCAAATAATAATTATCTTCAAATAATATAAGTAGTTCATGTAAATATACAATATAGACTTATCAAATACTGATACATATGCTTAAAATGTATAACGTGAAAGGTTGTATACATGACATAATTCACTTGGAGCAATCACTTTCTATCACAGACACAAAAAACATATCACATTTCACTCAAATGCAGGATAAAATATCATCTTTTAGAAAATCTGATCTGTTTGTCCTGTCCTTGAATTCCATTTTCCATGTTAAAACTTCACTCTCCACCAGGGGTCTCTCCTGTGCAATCCTTAAGCATTATTCAAGTAATGGTGTAAAAGTCTGGCAGACTGAACAAACTTAATTAAACTTCAAAATTACTGTCCTAAATATCTGAATAGTGCATCATCCAGTTGCCTTTTGGTATAATTACTGAGAACTACATCACTGTAAACAAAATCAAGGCCAGCAACAAAATCAGCATGTTTTTCTGCCATGTTTCAACTCAGATTTGATAATCAGGGCCGTGACCCACGAAAACAATACTGTCTGGTGACTTTAAAAAGAGGAGTCAAAAGGCATTTGGTGAAGACTGTGTAAGCCAAATATATTATAGTGCCATGAGGTGATGTGGTATGAATATTCATCAGTAACTACCTAATGCCCACATTAATATTCATATTCTCTAATACAATGTGTTCACTTCCAAGCACTGCTTGAGATGAGGTCAGCCTGTGCAGAAACAGGAAATATCATGAGGGAAAATACTTATATGTTCTTAACCATCTTTTCTTTGAATAAAAGCTGAAATAAACAATGAAATTTGACATAAACAACAGTCTCTGAACAGACACAGGTGCAGAGCAGAAGCATTTCATTTTCCTCTTACGTAAACATATGAAAATTCTTTTTTATATATAATTTTCTTAATTTAATCTTTTAACAGATGTATAAAATTTATGTTAATAGACTGCTCAACTTAATCTGTGTAATCATTTTGATAGATATATATCTAACATAAATGTTTTTACCTTAATGCACTTGAAAAAAATTAAAAACAGGTCTGTACAAAGCTAAAAGAATGGATTACTTCTTGATATTAAAACATTTTTATTATATCAATTTGAATATGGAATTATTTCTACCTGAAGAAGATGATATCTTTAACTCTCTAACCTGACAAGCTGCTAAAAATATAATTGAGAAGATGGAGTTTGAATGATAAACATTTCATGCTCGTAAGCCTGGGAACCCAGTGGGGGCAGGGTTACCCTGGTGCATCCTGAGGGGTGGTGCTCCGTAGGGGTAGGGTCGTGGTAGTGAGAATGTTTGTTCTGAACTGTACTCCTGGTGCCCCTTATAGCCACGGTCAGTCCAGTAGTCGCGCCCTCGTGGGAGAGCGTATGATGGGTGACCTGTGTACATGGATGGCACAATACCAGACTTAGCCGTCACTGGTATCGCAATCTTCCCTCTGCCCTGTAAACAACAGTCCAGTAATTAGGACTTCATAATTAAACATCTCACAGTCATAATACCAGTCCAGGTCATGCATGTTTATTGAATTAACAGCAAAGGAAGAGCAACGTCCTCACTATGACAGTTTCATAAACTCATAATTTTAGAGTAATTACAATCATTACTATGATACTTTATTGTGATGTAATAATGTATGACTACAATTATATTTAAACTGATTATGAGTTTTCAGGTTTAATCAATGTTAAATGATCACAGCAGTAAGTTTAACAAGCATTTTCTCTTAATTTAAGGAGAAAAAATTAATATGATACATAAATGTAAAAATGATGAGCCACATTAGTTGCTAAGTCATATATTTTTTTTAAAATTCAGCAGCAAATTCAACAAGACGATCCTCTCCTTAAGCTAGAAAGAGCTGGAAGATCGGGGAAAACTAAACAATAAATGTAGAAGTGTATAAGTAATGTGTGACATTATAAGCAATATGTGATGATATGAATGACCATGCAATACTTATTTCCACTTTGGCCCCAAGCTCCCAAAAGTAGTGTTGCTTGAAATAATTTCAAATGGCCTTAGCATTTAAAATTTATTTATCAAATTGGATCAATGTTTATTTTTGTGACTTTGTTAAGTATATTATTGTCTTCAGTTAAATTTGGTTATTATATCCACAAGAATTTTGTCTAGTTTTATACATACAGCTTATGTTTTGTCCTACTTGTAAACAGAAGTTACTTTTGTACAAAAAATGATGATAATACCTGCTGCAGCCATCTATATTCTCTGCTCTTTTATCACTATCTGAGTGCCTCAATTTAAACCTAGTGTTTCCCTGTCAGATCAGTCATAGACCATGTCTTGAGTGGTACTGTAAGACTGTAAGTATGTGCTCTGCAGACTGTGATATAGTGATTTAAATTGCTAAATTTACTTTATTAAGGCAGATCTGATGAAGTTCTTTTATGCAAATTTTTCTGGTTATTTTTTATTTCTTCTCTTATTTGAACTGTATGAAAGCAATGGACCCAAACATATAGTGGATGTTCAGTTGTAACTTGCATAGGTGTGTTGATATTTTTCCTTTTCAGGACACCATTATGATATAAACTGTCAAACATTTTTATGATTTAAAATAAACTTTGAATATAATGCGAAACATGCAACAAGGTTAACATGCAATATGTAGAACAATTAAAAATAACACACTAAATAATGAAGCATGATAGTGAAAGGTAGGCAATCACTTTTGCCTTGCAGAGGTGAACTCCAAACGTAACTTTTTTTTATAAATAACTGAAAAAGTGTGGTAGTGGTATTAAATGAGTTAATAAAAGAGTCATGTGCTTAACTCATACGTATATAATGTAAATGCACACTGTCAATACCTACCATGGAAAATAGCACTGAGAAAACTATGAAGAAACGAGGCATACACAAACTTTAGAATCAGTCTCTTGTAAGCCTGAGGAAACATCCTTTAGACACTACACTATTTAAATTTACCACTTTTGTTTTTAGCTGGTCTTTGTGAATTTTGATCTTTAACATGTTCACTGACCAGGAAGCCAGATTGATAAACTAGTAGTATTCATATTTAAACAATAAATTTAATGATGAAGGAAAACATGACAAAGTTAATCACAATCAGTTACTGACAAAGTATTCATATTTAGAAATATATGTAAAACTGTATGTCCTAAAGAAAAATGATGGAACAGAAATATAATGAGAAAGCAATATTTATGTATTAATCTATGTGATCAGCTATACCATGTGATTTATTTGGTCACATGATTCATTATGTCATGCGACTTACAGGAAGCAGCCTGGACTGGTGATCCACAGATCCATAGAGGTGTGGCAACAAGGGACGACTCTGTGTGTACAGACCTCCCAGGGCGGCGTAACCCTGGTGACCACCAGCAGGAATAGCATCTACCACATCAGATCGTACCTGCAATGAACCAGCATACCCTGTAAGACCATGTGTTCAATACTGATTGTAGCATTGATTGAATGTAACTTAAGTAAAACCACATGAATTAACACTGAACAGAGCTTAATTAATGTTTTAATAAGATTATACTGTACAGTCGGTACAAACCCCATTTTTATGGACCATATATACAAATGTATGGTCTTTTGCAAGCGCCCTTACAAGAATTACCTAAGTAACAGTTACAGGAGTTATATTGTTAAATATATTAATTAGCATGTCAAGTTCTACTCTGGATAAAGGCAGCTTATCTAGCTACATCAATGAGAATAATCTTGTGTTTATTCATAAAGACCAATTTTCTTTACTTTCATATTATATATATTTTCCCTGAATTGCCAGAAGCATGGAAATAATAATGATAACTGAAGATGAAAATAAGTACCTTTTCATATCATGAATTGTTTGGTAAGATTTGGTCAGTAAATTAAATTAAACAAATGTTAATTAAGCCAAAAAGCAGTAATATTTCACATGAAATCTAATTTAATTCTGTCAAAATAGTCAGATATTGATTGATCATTGCCACTTAATTAGAAAGGATGTAATCTATATTAATGAATAATATCAACAGCAATCGGCAAGCCCATGCCAATTACCTTGATTAGAAGAAATGCTGAATAATACGAACAAAGATAAAAGTGTTCACAGTCACCAACAGTGTTGATTAAGCATACAGATTGTCTACCTGCCAATATATTATGTTCAGTTTGTTAATTAAGCTTTTATACTCCACTGTGAAATGGCACTGTTCAATTAATATACAGTTGGCATAAAACCTTCTTCAATAAAGAAGGTACTGACAGCATGTGAATTCATCAGATAAAGTTGTGAAGAAGCTTGGGAAGGAATAATGATGCATGGTGTATCCTATGTGTGACATACAGAGTTATACAGAATATTTTAATCATAAAACTAAGCTTTACAGGTGTAGTGTGATATAATCTGTATGTGTTACAAACATCACTTCAAACTTCAATCTAGATGATCTGAAGTCATGGAAAGTTGAAACTACAGCCTTGATATTTAATTTAGCTGAGCCTTAAATATGTCAGAAAACCACACATTTGCTAAGACTTAATTATTACATTAATACATACCTCATTAAATATACATGAATTGCTTAGAATGTTAATAAGGTGAAAAACTGTATTGGTTAAAATACTCATCATGCATTATATGAAAATCAATCCAATTTATGGTAAGTCAGGGTGGTGCAACAAAGTGTGGTGACTTCTGACCTCATTAAGTATGCATGGATTTTGCTGGAAATAGAATTCAGGTGAGATATGATATTATTTAATATTTATATTGAGGTTTATCAAAATTAATTAAATTCCTTGTATGTTATTGCGGCAACACCACAAAGAAGCCTAGTGACCTCTGACCTCATTAGATATGCATGAATTTGCTGGATTGTAAATCAGGTGAAAAACTGAATTGGATAAAATACTCATCATGAATTATTTGAAAATCAATCAGATTTTTGGTAAGTCACCACAATGCATCCAAAGTCTTGTGAACTCTGACCTCATTAAATATGGATTGATTTTGCTGGAAATCAAACTTAGGTGAGATATTTTATTAATTAACATTTCTGTTGAATTTTATCAAAATCCATCATATTCCTCTTAGGTACTGTGACAAAACCACAAAGTAGCCTTGTGACCTCTGACATACCTTATTAAATATACATGGATTTTGCCTATAATCAGCTCAGGTGAGATAATCTATTGGTAAGTAGTTATTGTGAGTTTTGAGAAAATCCATTAAAGGCCCAGTAAAATATCGCTTTGACACTAAAAGTAAACAGACAGAAGGACAGAGGGACAGGCGGAAGGGCAGACTGTGGGTATACCATAAAATGTCCTGTCATAGACGGGTGTATAAAAACAATGTAATTGTAACACTGGCATTTATGTGGCAGCACTGGCTACCAAAATTTGTCCTGGTGAGCATCAGTTTCAAATTTCAAAACCTACACCTTTAGCCAGTGCCCCAACCCTCACTACTGAACAGACCTAGGGATAATGCTGGAATAAACTGGAAATGAACTGAAGTAAAAAAAAAAGTATTAATTTGAACTGAAATGGTAAAAATAATAATTAAATGAAATTGTGATTGAATTGCAAATTAAAGTTTTAGACTCAGATGAACTGAGCTGAATTCATGAACAAATTAATTTTCCACTTCTAAATATTTTTGCAGTGTCACCGATTAAATTTGCTCTATTCTTAGGGGTAACTTTACAGATCAGTCCTAATGTCCAGATGTCTAATTACTGTAGTAAGGAGCATGATGTTCAGCTCAAATGCTGCTTAGTGGCAAAAATATTAACTTTTTTTTGTTACTGATTTTTATTTCATATGTCCGTGTCTTGACTAGATCTTCAACACAGCTTATTTGTCTTTTGGTCAGAGTAATTCTCAGATGAACGGTTTGCACCTTTATTTATTTCTGACCTTGACCTAATTTCCATCATTGTACACACTGTACTCTATTTTTTAAGGGGCAGACTTCCAGTAAAGTTAACATCTAGTTGTAAATTGAATAAATATAATTTGAACTGAATGGAAATTTATATTTTTCCAAGGACACCTCTCTGAATTTGAGGTGAAGTTTGATCACATTTCTTGAATCTAAATTGACCCCAGATCTGCTTGAATTATAGCAGAGAAAAAATTCAAAACAAAGATGATGTTTACCGTATGAAGTGTGCTCATGGCTCTGTATTTGTCGTTCTCAAATGGGAAGGTGCTCAGGATGTTTTCCTTACCATGTCTGGTCTGACAGTCACTCAGTACACTGTAATGAACAGCTCAGAATATATCAAAACATCGACCACATCTATATACAAACATATATGTATATATATATATGTATATATATATGTATAAAACACAATATTGCCCCCGCAAGGAGGTTATGCGTGCATCTCCATTAATGTGTATGTTTGTGTGTGTTTGTGTGTGTTTGTTCAATAAATTAACTCATGCATTCATAAATGGAATCTCATGAAATTTTCAGGGCATTTCACCAAAGGCCAATGAGGAATCAATTAGATTTTGGTGTGGATCCAGCACATGATCTGATATCAAGGAATATTCACAAATGTAAAATCTCTTACACATGAAGGAACCTTGGAATATGGACACAATAAGTGAATGCAAACAGTTTAGGTTGAATCTCACAAAAGGGTGCCCCCACTTGGTTGGGCTTGCATTCCTTAGAATGCAGATTTCTAATTAATTATTATTGTACTGTTTTCAATTAAAATAATAACTGACCCCTTGACACATTCCAGTGCTGCATTTCGATCATTATGAATTGAGAATGCTCCCAGGACATCTCTGGCTTCACTGCACGACATGCGACACATACGCTGAAATAAAAAAAGTCTGATGTCATAGGTAACAAGAACACAATCACTCTAGTAGTCACATGAGGGAGGTGACATGTGCTCTGAATAACTGGTTTGACTAATTTTTCCAGAAATGCTTGGTAACGTCATGTGACAATCATAGGGCAAACGTCATGTGACAATCATAGGGCAAAAAAAGGTCAAGTTCTCAGGCACTTTTTACAGAAATCTGTGCTTGCTGGCGATGTTTAACCTTTTTTTTGGATGTTTCGATAAAAATGTCATATGATCAGAGAAAAGCATGATAATAACAGAATTTTTTTTTGCTAAACAGGTCAAAGCACTGCATAACAGAGGAAATCTTATCATAATTGAATTATTTTATCTTCTTAAAAGAAATGTCCGAGCTGCTGGAACTCTAAATTGGGGAGTTTCTATTGAAAATTAAAAATTTTTGATGCAGGGGGTTATATAAAAAATTGACGCTGGTGGTGCCCGAGAACCCCGAGAACCCTACCTTTTGTTTTTTCTGGCCTTGTGGTATAGTTTTTTTACCATTTCAGCTGGGTACTTTATGGTCACACAGTACCTCACAATGTTAAAAAATGTACATTTTTTTCTCAAATGCCAAAATCATACAAATATGTACTCAAAGGTTTTTTTCTTATAAAAATACATTTAGTATTTCCAAAGTTTCTGTGGCACACTCTGTCAACACAGGTACATGTACAAAATTTTATGAGAATCTGTACTACAAGTGCCAAGAAAACATGCTAACTCATATGAAACAGCTGTCAGAATTGCACAGTGCTATGGCAATTACAGAAGAGAAAAATGGTAGACTGACGTACCGGTTCCAGCATTCTCATGGCCCGTACTTTGTCCGAGGGGATCTTTAACGAGTAGAGCAATCTGGCTGTCTAAAATAACAAACACAAAAATACATGCAAATACACCAAAAATACATATTTACTGACATGTTTCAGGTCGGATATTAAATGTTTTTAAGATATCAACAGAATGTGGTTAACAATTTTGTTGTTCATTCCATCTAAAGCTGGCTTGTTCAAGAACAGGAATACATACGTATATATATATATTAGTGGTAGGAATTGATTGTGAAAGAAATTAAATGATTAAAAAAAACAACAATTGATGATCAATTATTAACTGACTATTTTATGTACCATCTATACACCATTAATTATGCTATCTGGAATTAAAACTAAATTATTGACCAAGTTAATTCAGTATAACTTGTACATCATACTAATTCGTTGCTCAAGATTATGATTTTTATGCTGTTCACTGTTTTGTGCCCTGTCTTTTTTATATCTGCCAGAATTAGAAAATTTTATCAGGATTCAGTATATGACCACTTTGGATATGCATACATAATCGATTTTGATCATTTTATGATTATGCAACCAGCACATACTGAATTCATACTAAATTAATAATACAGATTATATATAAATTTGTGTTAGGAATCATTTGTAAAATCATATTAGATGATTGAAAGATAAACAAGAGCACCACAAAGTGTGGTGACCTCTGCCTCAATAAATTTGCATGGAATTTCCTGGAAAGAGAACTTAGTCGAGATATTATATTGATAAATATTTCTCTTGAGTTTTATCAAAATCCATTATATTCCTTGTACAATATCATGGCACCACCACGAATTGGCCTGTAAAAGTAGCCTGGTGACCTCTGACCTCATTAAATTTGTGAAATCTTGCTGAGAATTTAACTGAGGTGAAAAAAATATGTATAATGAATTTCTTGAAAATCCATAGGATTTTTGGTCAGTCACCACAGTGCCTCTAAAGTGGGGTGACCTCTGACCTCATTAAATATGTGTGGATTTTGCTTGAAATCAGACTTGGGCCAGATATTTCATTGATTAACATTTCTGTTGTTTTTTATCAAAATCCATCATAATTCTTGTAAGTTATTGCACAGACACCACAAAGTAGCCTAGTAACCTCTGACTGTATTTAATATGCCTGGATTTTGCCCATAACAGTATTCGGGTAAGATAACCTATAGGAAAGTAGTTATTGTCAGTTTCGTGAAAATCCATTAAAGCCCTAGTAAGTTATCAAGGCAACACTAAAAGTTAAGGTAATGGCTGGGTTGTTGACATTTATTGGATGCACAATGTTAAGTTTTAATGCTTTCTGCTGTTTTATGCCATGTCTCCTGATATCTCTGATAGAATAATCTTATAATTCCATACAATAATATGACTTCTTTGGATGTACATATTTAAATGTTTGTGGTTGATTATGCAAAAATTTGTTTAATCAATTAGAAAAGAAAAACAACCAGCGATACAATTGATTATTTAGCACACTACAAATATTTTAATATATATAATTCATTAATGTAAAAAAAATTGTACCTGGTTTCCATTGAAGTATCCACGAGACCTTGACAGAATATTTAACTTTTTCTCACTTGATCCTGTCTCCTGAAACAGTAATTATATTTCTCTTTATAATTCTAGTATGTTCTGACCACAGTTATCAGCTATTTGCTCATACAACTAAACATTATACATTCTCCAAAGTTTACATACCAGTACATGCATTATTTCTCTACTGTTGAAAATATATGAACACCTTATAAGTTCAATTTGATTTAATGTTTCTGTATTCTAAACTTGTAATTTTAAAATCAATTAAGACAGACAACAAAGTCCAATTTGTCAAATAACTTTCATGTTTATTCAGCTCACACAACCAGATCATAAGGGCTGATTCAAATTATCAGGATAAAAACTATTGTTCATATATTGCTATTTTTAATTGTACTTTTTAGCCATTGTAACATGTTTTTTGATATTATTAGCAGGACCATAAGCTGATTAGACATTGAGCTCACATTCTTTGCATACACTGCACATGTAATGAAAATATAACCAAGTATGTGACAATAAAATTGTATTATTTACATGGGCATGATGGAATATCTAGATTAATATCAATAATTTAAAGATAAATAGGGGTTCTACTGACCCAGTTTTTTCATTTTGTCTGTCTTAGCATTTATAATATACATTTTTGCAACACAATGAAAAATAATAACACCATACTGGCATGATTATAAATCACACCAATAAAGACTAGGTATCTAATGCCAAAGTTAAATTTCAGTACAAATATGACACAAGACAGTGTTTACCTTACAAGTTTCATGGTATATCGATCCATATATTACCAAATTTAAAACTCAATAAAATCATGATGCCTCTGTCTTTGATGATACACGAGGTGTTCTATAGTCACTCCATAATTCCTTTATATATATATATATATATTTAATACAAAAAAAATGTATTATTGTATACATATATATTATCAATTACACATTTGTCATGTGGAGAGACAGATTACTGTGTTATAATGTATTAATGTGATAACATGTCCGTCAACCAACGGTTCATTCACCTAGGTTTAATTATGAAATCCTGTCCGTGTCAATAACCTGCTGATAAAACCGAATATGTGACTTTTGATTTTGCCAGTCATGGCCCTACTACCCCTAGGCTAAGTTTTCCCACACTCCTTAGCAACCTAGTACTGTCAGTGGCTCATGGAACGAAAAGTTTCAACTTGCCTGATGTATCGTGCTGAGCAGCTGCTCAAATTTCATATCGTCCATCGCTAACTTGGCCATTTCGGGTGTCGCGTGTTGTCTTTGGTTCTACTTTTAGTTTTGTGAAAATTCTGATCGGTTGCAAGTAACCTTCAGCGTGCCTGGCAACACCTCACCTCTGACCCGGAAGTAAACGTGCACGGGGCCCCTGCTAAAACACCGTAATATTCGGCCCGATTAACAGTCATTTCAAACTCTGCTAATAGATGGCAGCAGCTAGCAGCGGATGGGTAGGGCGCAACTGAAAACTTCACCACCGGTAAAACAGGTATTCTTTGTACATGACCGTTACATGTAAACAGATCTGTGTTAGATTTACAGGAACGTGAAGAATAATTACCTATTCCCTTATAACAATTAATAGCTTGCCCTGCCAATGGCTGGACATGGTTTATAATATTCTTGGAAATACAATGAGTGAGGCGACTTATCGTGGTGTCATACGAAGCTGAGCTCACAATGAGTTCATATGTAAAGGTATTTTAAATTAATGATAGCTGCTGCACGGCTGTTCACTCGGACCGGAGGCGAGCAGGTACTTGTAGCACTAAATGATTGATTGATAATTTGATATCATATTATAGGTAATTGTGTATTTTAAAGGTTTTAAAAGGGCTTATTTTATTATGTTTAATGCATTCTTTAAAAAAATGTTTTTCTATAATAAGGAGAAATGTATACTCTTATAATAATAAGGGTTATAGCGTTTGATAACCAAACAATTTGATATGTAATAACTACATATGCTCAAATGTACATGGTACAATGCATCTCTTTTTGGCGACGTCATCCATAATTTTATGGCGAGTTAAAATCTGAGCCGATATATTCAACTTGGGAGACACATTGACTCTCAAACAACACCACCTTTTATTATCTTGATTATAATTTGCGTTAAAGATTGTTAAATAGGCCATTGAAATAAGCCCTCTAAAATACTCATTAACCATATTATGGATTTTCTAATCGTTACACTTCATTGTATATCTTAAATGTTGAGTATCCAACCATTTTATGTAGCTTCAACCATATATATATATATATATATATATATATATATATATATATATATATGTGTGTGTGTGTGTGTGTGTGTGTGTGTGTGTATTTACTATGTGCACATATTAAAATCTTATTCGTACAGTTACGCAACCACATCATTGACAAAAATTGCCCGTGGCGCAAGTACCGACGCTTTACGTGGGAGTCCTCCCCTAAAGCAGCGGAACAAGGCTCCGGCTGTACAGGCAAGAGACAAAAAAATTACTTCAGTGAAAAAACAAAAAGTGGACGCTGTTAACCATTTTTACCAATAAACGATCTGACCACCAATGTAACATTATGATTGACGATGATGGAATTTCACATCAAGTGGTCAATATTATGAATATGTTTTATGTTGACATTGCTGCATACATCGGAGCTGGTAAATTGGCGCCTTTATCATTGGCCACCACACCTAGGGACTTTGTTGACACTGTTATCAATTTCCATGCAAAACATCCCAGTGTTATCAAAATTAATAAATAATTGCTTAAATGTATTTTTTTTTATTCTCACGTGTTTTCTATGGACACTATTTTCAAAGCTTTAAATGCTTAAAAAATGAAGAAGGGTACCAGCCATGATGGGTTTTCAGCTGAATTGCTGAGAATCGTTTCTTCTGTTGTTCATAGACCATTTATGTCCTGATTTAATACATGTGTTGACAACTCTACCTTTCTAAGTCAATGTGTAAGTCAAGCTTACCAAAATTTAGAAAAACTTCAAAGGAAAAATTACAGATCAATCAGTGTTTTAGACATTATAGGTGTAAGAAAAGATCATAAATACTCAGCTTGGTGGTTTCCTCATTTTGTATGTCTGCTTTTAGACATATCTCTAGTTGTCAATCGAAGTGCTTTTTTAGATCCGGTAGAGCAATGGCAATTAGGCTTGGATAATAATAAGGTAACTGGTGTGGTCCTAATGGACCTCACCAAAGCATATGATTGCATTCCGCCCTTTTTGCACTTATGTAAGCTCCATGTCTGTGGTATGCACGTCTAAAACTCTTAGCTCGTTCTTTGAGTGATAGGAAGCAGTGGTTCAGAGTAGTCTAAGTGAGTGAGTTAACTTCACAAGCCCGGGTGCCCACAGGGCTCAGTCTAAGGGATATCACCCTTTAATCTAAACATAATTTTTGTATTAATAACTGAAGGGTCGAAGTTGTTAAATACTTAGATGGTAACATCATTTCATTCAATGGTGACTTAGACTATCATCCTTAAATTTAAATAATTTTTTTGTTGTAATAACTGAAGAGTCGAAGTTGTTAAATACTTAGATGGTAACATCATTTCATTCAATGGTGACTCTACAAAAGATGTAAAATTCATTGATGTAATTTTATTGAGAGAACCAGCGAATACTATCAGTTGGATTGAAGATAATTTAAGCAAATCCTTATAAATTTCAAATACTTTTTTGACACATTCAGCAATCTTGAGATAATATTAGTGTTGAAGTCCACGGTACATTAAAATCTGTGCATAACCGGGTGTTAAGCTTTAAGCGGTAAATATTGACGCTAATTTAAATTATTGGTATTATGTTCAACAAATATTGAGAAAAACTGGAGCACAGTTAAACGCACTTTATGGACTAAAGACCACTTCCACGCTAAAATACATTACAGTAATCAGTGATTTTAACAAATTTGTTTAACAACTTTTTAAGGCGACGTGCTTTAACACTTTGTTAGAAATAATCTAAGAAAGGCAAAAAAAGGTATGGTTCTCAGGCACTTTTTTTAGAAATTAGTCTGGTGGACGTTTTTGTATTACCTTTTTTGTATGTATCGATAAAAATGTCACATGATCAGGGAAAAGAAAGATAATTTCAGAATAATTTTTCTATATTTTAAACACATAACCTCACTACATAATGTAGGAAATCTTAAAAATTATACTCCTAAAAGATGAAAATAAAAATAAAATGTTTGATTCGGGGGGGGGGGGGGGTAAATTGACGCGGGCGGTGCCTAAGACTTACAATGTGCCTTACGAGTATTGACAGCTACTTAGTATAGTGTTTCTGATCAAGGTTATGATTTGCTTTATGATGTACTCATTACGTTTGTGATAAACCATGGTCACTAGTCACTAGGCCATAAAAGTTAATAATTTAACACCCCTTATCATTTAAAACAACAAAAAAGGAAAATAATTAAGATATTAGGGTTTAATTTGAGTTTAATCAAGTAAAGTTCAATGTTTTTGGGGACTTGGACTTGGACTCTTGGGTCCTGGACTCGGGTTGTACTCGGACTTAGAGGGAAGGACTCTGAAAAAAAAATATCTGACCGAGTCAATCTCGAGTCCAATTGAAAAACATATCATATGATATAAAATGGTCGCCAAGTGTGCCACGCGAGACAACCAAGATCTGAAATTTTGAAGTTTTAAGTTGACATCTGGGTTGTACACGATTAGAAGCAGGGAACATAGTAAATCAGGGATGCCTAAAGGAAACTGGATGACAGGAAATATAGATTTTTCGTTTTGAGAATGTTTATGCAATATGAAATGTGAAGACAAATGGGGCCTGAATCCTGGGAAAAATAAGTACGAATAGTTCAAGGTCAGTCAAGTGGGGAGAAACAGGGGCCAGCGTAGTGTGAATACAAGCCATTAATGGCATAAGGCCACAAAAGACCTTTGTTTTATCCAACAATGGCAGGAACGTTGGCTGAGGAGATCAGGAGGTCTCTCGACTCAGTTTATTCAAGCGAACCCACAGTAGCCGGTGAACTTGCAACGCCAAGTTTGCTGAGTGACTTTGTGTCCAGTGATACTTCAAAACCAGAGGCAAAACGGTGCAGGCAAGAAAAACCCCGAACTCTGACATTGCAAGTCCGACGGCAACAGGTATGCCCACACTCAAAATACAGCTGGCTTATGCGTTACAGACTGTTCTATCTTCTCCGTCAGTTATTGAGGTGTTTATTGAAGCTCTGATGCCGGTTATTAACAAAAAACTTGAAGAAGTCATTCCAAGAAAAGTCATGGGCATTCAGGATACATTGTCACAAACCCTGAATGACATTAATACAAAGCTCCAATTAAAGGAAAATGAACTGACTAAAAGACAAGCAGAAATTAATGAACTAGAGAAAAAAAAACTGGATGCCTTGGAACAATATGGGGAACCTCCGTGTATGTGGTTTAGCTAAAGGACCAGAAGAAGTTGATGTTAAGGTCATTCTAGACTTTATCCATGAAAAGCTGGATCTGAGAGACATTAATATCGGTGATACCCAGCGCTGCCACAGGGTAGGTGCTCCCACGGGAAGAGGTTCACGACCTATCTTAATCAAAATGGCCAGTTACAGGTCAAGAGCGGCCATCTACATTGCTAAGAAAAAGCTGAAAGGTTCAAGAATCTTTATAACTGAAGACCTGACAGACAGGAGGGCGAAGCTCGCCTATCCAAGACTACTGGACGTACGATGGACGGGTACGGGTAAGAACCAGGGACAATCAGACCAGAGAAATTTGTTGTGAAAATGACCTGCAAAATCTGTAAAGTTATTATGAAGTCTGTAAACACATGACACTTGTAACTAATTGAATGCTCAGAAATTAAGACAATGTAGAGGCTAAAGGTATAGACGAAACTACTGCCATTATGAAGAGGTAAAAATATAATGCTGTAAAAAGATGTGTAAGTCATCACAATTAAATGTTTTGTAAACAAATATTAAAAAAGAAACAATTTGAGTATTGCACTTTCTATGACTAGTAGACACTACAATGCAAAATGAATGTGTATACTGTATAGTGTTTACATATAATACGCTATTAGGTTGATATGAATGAAAAATCATGAAATATGAGGAGGTAAATGGTAACGTGGTAAGGCATTTTTGTAAAGGTTAAATCAACTGCATTGAATACTGGAATGAAAATAAAATGACTAAAATGAAACATGAGTACGCTGTAAATTACATAATGATGTAGTCGTGATCTGTCCTGTAGATGTGTAAAAAATACTAAAATGCAGTAAAATTAGTGGACAAATATAAATGCAATGAGTAAACTGTAAATTGTACACTAGATATGATGCATGACAGGGGTGTATAGGTTTCAAATGTATACATAGTGCCTCATTAGAGAGGAATAGTAAAAATGTAAAGTATAACAGATGATAAGGCGCTGAAATGCATGCATATTCCTAATCTGTACAGAGCAGTATTAATGCTGTAAAGGTGATGAATGTAAACATGAATAGTAAACGAAGTGACAATGGAAATGATACTGAGGGGCAAATACACGTGCATGTTGTCACTTTAAAGCATTGAGTACATTATCCATTGTTCATGTAAATGTGAGAAGTCTTGCACCTAAAATTGATTCAGTATTAGTGGAGTTGAGAAAATATGATATAATTGCTCTGACAGAAACCTGGTTAAGCAGTAAAACTGTAAGCGAACAAATATTGTTTGATGGCTTTCATGAACCTCTTATCAGTGGGGAGTTGCAGTATATGCTGCTTCTAAGATACCAATTATACGCAGAAGGGATCTTGAGGTGACAGATGTTGAGAGCATATGGGTAGAGATTAAATGTTCTCCGCATATATTACTAGGGGTCTTTTATCGACCGCCAAATGCGCGTGTGGATTATTGGTCAAGACTAAAAACATCGCTGGAACTCGCTAAAGGAATAAAAAATGGACGAATTTTTATTGAGGGAGACTTTAAAGTTGATATTTCAGGCTCTGGAAACGGAAATGTCCTTAGACATATTTTCTCAGCATATAATTTTGAAAATTTGATAAATGAGCCTACGACTATAACAGAAAATAGTTCAACATGTATTGATCTAATAGCTACAACCTCTCTTTACCTCGTTCAAGAGGCAGGAGTGTGTGCACCTTTCTGCAGTGACCACAATCCTGTGTGGGTCAAATTGAAGTCAGAACAATTAAACAAAGATCAAGCGTTTGTAAGGAAAATTTACAACTATGACAGGGCAGATACAGTAGGTTTAAGACAAGACCTGACCAATCTAATAGTAGACGAAACAGTCGAACTGAACTGCGCAGTAAACAAATGGACCAATGGCTTCCTCAATGCAATAAGTAAGAATATTCCATGTAAGGATGTTACTATTCGACCATCGGATAAACCATGGTTCACCTGTGACTTAAGATGTCACATTAGGAAACGTAACCGATATCATGCCAGAGCGAAACGGACAAATAGCGCGGAACACTGGGCACTATTCAGACGGATTCAAAACGCCGTTATTGATCAAATAAGGAAAGCTAAGAGTGATTACTATAGAAAGCTAGATACTAAAATAAACTCTCCGGGTTTAATGTCTCCAACATTGTGGTGGAAAATAATTGAGTAATTTAAAACAAGTAGCTTCTGGCAATACTATTTCAACCATTATTGTTGGGGCTAATGTTGTTGATGACGACCGCGAAAAAGCTGAACAATTTAACACCTATTTCTTTGAAAAAGCTTCACTTGAAACAAATAATGTGACATAGTCCATTCAAATAAACACGGTGGGTGAGGTTCTGGAAGATATTGTAATACTGGAACAGGACGTATTGGATACTTTAATTACTCTCAATGTTAATAAGGCTTGTGGTCCAGACGGAATCACTCAACGTATGTTAAAACTCTGTGCAAATTCTATAACCAAGAGCTTAACCATAATATTCAACTGGTCGCTCCAAAGCATGAGCTTTCCCGAAGTATGGAAACATGCAAATGTTATACCGATATAGAAGAAGGGGAGTAAGCAAAAAAGTGGTGACTATCGACCGGTCTCGCTGCTAAATTGCTTGAGCAAAGTGTTTGAAAAATGTGTGTTCAAATATGTATTTAATTATATGCGTAAAAATCAGAGGTTTACCTCTCTTCAAGCAGCTTTTATGCCAGATAATTCATGCACTTACCAACTCCGTGAAATGTATGATATAATTTCCAAGGCCATTGATATGGGAAAGGAAACACTCTGTTTCTTTGGATGCCTCAAACGCATTTGACAGGGTATGGCACAAAGGTCTACTATACAAATTAAATAACATGGGTGTTAAAGGTGCATTACTCAACTGGTTTTCTGATTACTTGTCAAACCGTAAACAACGAGTGGTAATAAATGGAAAATCTTCATCGTTCTTGTCTGTAGCGGCGGGAGTGCCACAGGGATCGTTACTAGGGCCCTTGCTTTTTCTAGTATATATAAATGACTTGGTTAATTGTGTAAACACAAATATAAGATTGTTTGCTGATGATGTGTGACTATTTGTAGTGAGAAGCGACTTAAACTGTATATCCGTAAATCTAAATAATGATTTAAATCCTATTGAAAGATGAGCTGTAGAATGGCAAGTCAAATTTAATCAAGATAAAACAGAGAGTATGATATTTAGTAGGAGAAATGTAACGGCTCCACCTCTTGCTATGTTTGGTCAACCACTGTAGTCAGTTGGCCAACACAAACACTTGGAGGTGATACTTAAGGAATGTGGTCACTGGATTTACGTCTGTGACAAAGCCTGTAAGAGAACTGACGCATTAAGATCGCTCATGTATAGGTTAAGCAAGAAAGCTTTAGAAACATTGTATATGTCATTCATAAGACCAGTTGTAGAGTATGCCTGTGAGCTTTGGGATGGGTGCAGTGAGGCCCAGGCATGTCAAATAGAAGAAATCCAGCTAAATGCTGCCACAAGAGGGACCAGCCGTGAATTAATCTATAGAGAAACAGGGTGGCAAACATTATCTGAGAGGCGTAAGATCCGACAGTTGATACTCTTTTTTTTTAAATGATAAATGGACTAGCACCAAAATACATGTGTGACTTCATTCCAGATGAAGTTGGTAGCACTGGTTATAATTTGCGAAACAGAAATAATCTGAGACCTCCAGCAGTTCGTACAACTCAGAGACAAAATTCCTTCTTATTATCTACAATGTCACTGTGGAATTCTTAAAATGAACAAACAAGAAACAGTCCCACAGTCCTCAGTTTTAAGAAAAAGTTAGAATCGAATATACAGAGGCCATCATTATATTTCAGACATTCTGAGGGTAGCAGGCCAGCTCAGATCTACCACACTAGGATGAGGCTAGGTTTGTAGCTCGCTGAATACGCCTCTGTTCAAAAACCACTGTATTGAAAATCCTTTATGTCCACGCGGCAATGGCATCGAGACACCCGAGCATTTCTTTTTGATGTGTAGTCTTTATAACCAGGAAAGATTTGACCTTTTCAGAAAAATTAGTCCGGAACTAAGAATTATAGACATTTTATTATATGGAAGCGCGAATACCTATCCTATGAGAATAACTCTGACCTATTTATGCATGTCCAAGAGTTTATAAAATCAACAAATCGATTCTGAACTGTTTAAGGACACCCAGATGGCTCGATAGGCGCTAAAATACAAAACACAAAATATGTATATGTATGTACTTTTAAATATTACTATCAACTCACATCCATATTGTATTCTGTTGGATTCTGTTTTATACGATATTACTGTTGTACATATGCACAGGTGTAATTTGCATGTATTATATATTTTTCTATTCTTGTCTCATTATATCTTGTGAATTGATCATTGTATGTGAGGAGAAGAATTAATATAGGCCCTGCCCCGTTTTCTTATCCTCTTGCTATTTTGCAATAAATATTGTTTAAACCAACTAATAAAGATAAGCTCTCACACGTCCCGATGACAGCAACATAGCAAGTGATATTTAATGAAGAACGCGGTTCAATGCAGGGTAGAACTGGTTTATTTTTTTCCACCTGACATCTGTATATATAAATATATAATATACATGTACAAATATGACATCACAGGCTTCTATGTGCATCAGCTCTAAAGGCACAGGCAACAAATATAATTGACAAAAGTACTGATGTAAGCATTTACTGTGGATACCTTTTAAATATGTATACATGATGCACAATGCATTATATGTTATATGACAAATGACTTTTGGCGAAAACAACCTAAAAACAGCAAACTTAACAGATTTTTTTCTATATCAGCATTGATGTATTTAAAATCAAACAACATATTTCACCAAATCCGATCGACTATAAAATTTGGCATGAATCAACTTTACTTATATATTGTTATTTATTGGGATGTCATTGGCTGTTGTCGGCTCCATGGACTTTTCTGGGCCACCAATTAAAGGTTTGCGACTTCTTAAAAACGGTTCTAGAAATAAACATTTACATATTTATGCGAATATATAACCATACATAGACCGTAATCTTGTTATATGTAATAAAATATATCTAACCTGTTTCAGGGGGTCAGGGGGTCAGGGGGTTTGTTCCCGTCACGTTTGAGGGGTGAGGAACAAAAGCTTAGTTCAAAACACTTTATTCAGGGGAAACGCATAATATTAACTTAACGTTTACTATATAATTCTGTTATCAAGTTGATTGTTTCTTCAACTTTGTCTAATTAATCTTTCAATTATGCTTTTCATATTGAGAAAAAGTTAGATATGTCTTGTTTTTCATTCCTTATTGAATCGTCATAACTGTTACCTATAGTATGTGGGTAAATGTTCGAATCAAATGTAAAATATACGAATAATGTTGAATACTGAGCAGAAGATACCTTGTTATAACCAAAACTTAAATTCCCGAATATGTGCTGGGAGTGAAGGACATTACGATATTCTGGGAGGGAGCTTAAGTAGGGCTTTTTCCGGAGGAGGGGGGGGGGGGGGGGGCTTCTTTGGAATGTTCCCTTATATCTTCTCAGCAAAGATGGCCGGTGTATTCTAAGAGTCAATGCTACCTCTGTGACTTAATACTTGCCTCATATGGCATCTCTTGACATGACACAAGTAATATAATTGCAGATAGTCATTGTGAATGATGAAGTACATCCTGTTAAGAATAACAAGTGCATGTACACGCATTTATTTCACAGACAGCTTGTTGATAAACTGAAGGAAAATAAATGTTACACAGGTGTTATCAGATGATACATGCGTGTTTACCACTATATGCATGTGTATTAAGCATCTTTTCCCAAAATAACCGAATATTTTCAAAGATCAATTTTGGATCTAATTCTTCATTTAGCAAATACATGTGTGCAGCAGGTATTATTACTGTGCGACTGTTTAATTTTATGGTATCCATGAATCTGATATCTTCTTATGATTCCTTAACAATAATGTAAAAAAAAAAAAACATGGTTGGTTTTGAAAATATAGGTGTTTGGTTGAGGTTATATGGAGCCTTCACTGAGGCTGTTTGGCAAAGGGATTTTGAGTGTATACACCTAAAATACCCTCTGGGATATTCAGTAACGATACCGTACGTTTATTTGTTATGTACATTTAACACCGGACTGACGACACCTCTGTTTATACCACCATTTTGATACCACTCGAGCTTTTAAATATCGGCGACATTAATATCTAGGACGATCGCAAGTTTTGAATTTTGTGAAACCGAATGAAATCGTCTCGATTGGGTTCAGTATATAACGTATGACTTCTGCCAGCTATGGCTGAATTATACAATTGTCAAACAAAAATGATTCAAATCCGATCTAAAAGAAAAGGTTTTTTTTATGTGTCAACAAAACGTTTCATCTTTGCTTTCCTCATCATCTGAGAGTGACGTAACAGCGCCCGGAGGGACTTTTTTTATAGTCCCGACAGACGACCCCGACGACGGGCGGCTTTTGGCGCGGTGAACCATTACATCAGCCAGCTCCGTGTTGGCCTGGTCAAGCTCATCCTCGACAGATGGCGCCACGCCGACCTTATTCACTCGGATTCTACTTTTGGGCCTGCCGGATGACGGACGACTGATCGTCGGTGATTGGAGGATTTCTGCCACGTCATCTTCTTGATCTGTTTCAGAAAGATTTCGCTTCCGTATAAAAATTGGTGTTTTTTGTTTTCTGACCGGAGAATCCAATATAGATGCTACAACACTGCTGTCACACGAAGACATGGCCTGTTCCTGCGGTTCCTCCGTCTGCGGTTGCAGCGTTTCTGGTTGCGGTTGTATTGTTTCTATCTGGGGTTGTGTGTCTGTAAAAAACGCAGAAAACTGGGACCATAACATACAGCAGAATCCATAAAACTCGACTAAATACAGTGGCCTTTTGAATCCTTTAACGGTTGTGAAAAGTCCGCGAATTGTCTCTTAATCTGTTAAGATACCTATATCTCAATCAGCATTTCAAAATATAACAGTATCTTTATTAAATAACAAAATAGAATGTACACAAGGTAGTGGTAGTAGAAAAATACAGCTTTATCTTGTATTACGTTAAATATAAATGAATTATATAATTATGTGTGTGGAAATTCGTGGTTGCATGCATACAAGGGGAACTGTAAGAAACTCATGGCATATCTTGCCGTCGATTATCTGTCTGCGAGACAATGAAGGGCTAAATAGTAGCTGTAAAAATCTTGATGCCAATGGACATCTATTGAGTTCCGTAAAACTAGAAAACGGTGCCCAGAAAATCAATTTATATAAAGCAAAGTTAAATAAATCATCTCGAATTCTGACCTTTTTCTGTGGCGACTGGGTTCTCATGAGCGACGACAGGTGTCTCTGTCTTTTCAATAACCAAAATTTCATCAGAGGACTGAGAGAGGCAGTCATCCTGTAAATAAAAAAAATCTTTAATGGGATGCATGCAATGAAGGTAATATACTAGAAGAGATGCAACAAACGCAAGAAAAGGCGAGGTTACCTTCCACGAAAGCTTCCTATCCTATATATTTTAAGTTTCGAGAAACCTGGAGTCAAAACTTTAATACCATTTTTTTCTCCAATTAAATTTATATACGCCTTTGATCTCATGCAAATAAAGCAGAATAAGATCTGTGCATAAACACGTGTGTTTGTTGTTTAAAAAAATGAATTAATATAAGTTTTATAAGGCTTTATTAGGATTTTATATTTTACTTGAAAACATCTAAATCCCAAAACGATTCAATAAAGCAAACCTGTATTTCCCCATGACTGGATCCCTGCTTAATCTTGTTCCTCATGTACTCGTTGACATCAGACTCGGGCGCCACAATCTAAAAACGAAACATGTCGTGAAGGTGCTACAAAATTTATGCAGTAATATGCTTGATCTTTCAATGAAGTCTTATATCACTGTCCGTGTCAAGCCACTTTGGCTATTTTAAGTTCCGTGTCTATACTTATTTACATTATTTTTTTATTAACTGAGTATTAATATTAATACTAATTTGTCATTTTGTTTATTATTATAATTTAACATAATCCGTAAGCTGTCAGGACCCGGAAGGTAATGGACCTTAATAAGTTGATTGTGCCGATATACTTAATCCTGAAGTCACATACACATTCCTATAACTGAAAATAACATAATTTGTATCATTAGGGCCAGAGGCCTATATTCAATGATGTACAGAAATAAAGCAGCTCGTTTCTCGGGGGCTCTCTAGTATAGCACCACACATAATGTCGTATATACATGTACTTGTGCTTTGATGGATAACATTACTTCTATATATTCTTACAGTGTTATTTAACTTAGCCTACCTGGACCACTGTCTTGAGTAGTTTGGGCGTCCCATGCCGGCTCTGGATGATTTCTTCAGCTTCCATTTTCTTGCTCTGCTTCTCGTGTTTTGCGTTTTGTTTTAGTAGTTTTCTGAAGCATGGAGGAAAGATAATAACCAAACAATTAGAACACATAATTGATTTTCATATTTCTTCGCCACAACAGGTTCAGCTGTATTTCCTGTAGACGGATATAGTTGTACTGTAGATCTGGCAGGTCTTCAAGTTCCACAAAAAGGTGGTAGAGTGACGTCATTTTACCCTGAATCGCTGAGTTCACGCAGACCCTATGCGTGAAAATCACCTCTGTAGCGATTTTTACGCATACACGCACATACTCTTATACGCTGACGGATACAATGGAACACTTCAACTACAAAATCATATGAACCATTTTTTACGCATATCTGCATATTCGCTATATACGCGCACACGGAAACACAGCTTTATATATGAAATATCACTGATCGCGGTTGTCAAGTGTTACAGGTGCTCTTTTTATTGTGTGACACGGGCGTAGCTCGTGTTGTGGTTGCGCTCTCGGTTTAATCCGTACTGGTTGAACTCTCGTTGTCATGCTAGCTTGGGGCTTTCTCGCCTGGCCGAGCCAAGTCGGGCTCACGTGTGGACCCTGGTATGTAGAGACACAGCGATGTTTTTCTGGATGATTCCTGTAACGCGTGTTTACTGTGAATTATGTTAGATCCTTCGACTGTTCGAGAAGTGGGAAATTCTCGGCTTGGGGCGAGAGGTTAAAAATAGGGGGATGTGTTTTAGAGCCGAGAGAGAGGTGAGAGAATGTACCAGCGGACACAGACGTGTGGGACCTATCCGATTATCCAGTAATTTCAGGGATTCTACTATTACTAACTCTATACAATTTAATGCTGCCTGCCTTAAGTTTACTTTCTGGATTGTTACAAGAGCTTTACATTGGACTGTTATTCTCCGAGAGGATTGTGAGGACTTTTCATCTGGCATATACGTTTAAAAGACTTATCGTTGTGACAGTGGTGGTATCCAGGTACTGTGCACTTTGTTTATTTTACTGTGTGATTGTATTGATTTGTTGTTATACTGTGTAATTGTATTGATTTGGTGTATTGTAGTGTTGGGGTTGTTTTGGGAATAATTTATAGTTATTTGTTGACAGAAAACCACTGACTTTTTTGTTCATTCCCCTAGGCTGACTTCTTTGTTTATTCCCCTAGGCATATCACGCTGCCTGGTGTTACAGAATTTGATTTTTTTATATCTCCTTGATAAAATTTATGTAGATCACACATACGTGATCTGTTGATATTAGGTTTCGTAACAAAAGCGATTCACAAAGCAGAAATTCCTAACACGGGTGCCAAAGAATGCTCCCGTTACCATAAATGTTTACAGATTATTCCACGAGGGGGCACTCCCTGTTCAGTCTTCAACCAGAACACATACTGAACAACATACATACATATACATACATGCATACATATTGTTCGGAACCTAATATAAAAGATCACGTATGCGTGATGAACACAAATTCTGTAATGGAGATAAAAAAATCAGATCCTGCAACACTAGGCAACGTGAAATGCCTAGGAGAATGAATAGAGAAGTCAGCGGTTTTTTGTTAACAAATAACTATTATTTATTCTTAAAACAACCCTAACAATACAATACACTAAATCAATACAATTATACAGTAAAACAGCGGTATAGCAACAAGTCAATCACATAGAAAAATAATGTGCACAGTACCTGTATACCAACACCATCACAACGATACGTCATTTAAATGTAAACTCTCGGAGAATGACAGTCCAGTGTAAAGCTCTTACAACAATTCAGAAAGTAAACTGAAGTCTAAATGCATAAAATCCAGGAGAAGTCTTAGAACATCTATTATTGCCGCATTCGTCGGATAAGGTCCTATAATCTGACACACGCTTCTGCGTCCGCTGGAATCTTCTCTGCTGTCTCTTCCTGGTTCTAAATAACAGCCCCTTTATATACCTTCACACCCCAAGCCGAGAATTTTCCACTTCTCGAACAGTCTCTAAGGACCCTACTCAACAGTAAACACGCGTTTCAGGAATTCTCTAGAAAACATCGCCGTGCCTCTACACACCATTGTGTACACGTGATCTCGCCCCAAGCCAGCACGACAACAAGAGTTCAACCAGCACGGATTAAACACAGAATGTAATACGCGGCCAGAAACGAGTGCCACAACAGGAGTTACGCCCGTGTCACATAATAAAAAGAGCACCTGTAACAATATATATATGATATTTGAATAATGAATAAGTCTTCAGTATATATGACGTCATCTGTCACAGTGTCACACTTGGTTGCTTGACATTGGTTGCCGTTTTCTCCAACCAGTGTTTTACGCAGTTTAACCAGCGCATGTCATTAAGGGACCACTGAACGGGTACTTACTTGGCTCGCTTCTTCAGCAGTGCCTGAGCGTCCGGGTAATCTGTCATGGCCTCCTCAAAGTCCATTTTTGATAGAATGAAGATCTGAGTGTAACCTTTTGACCTCACGTCGGCAGTTCTCCTGTTGCCGCCCACCAGGGCAAGCAAACTAAAACAGATAAAAATGACCAATGTTGTCTGCATGCAACACTGAAGTATTTGAAAATAAAACAAAGCAATATATAGATAATCCTTCCTGTGCATATTTCTCAGCTGAGGTCATTTCTTTATATGCAGCGATAAAATTAATATATTTACTTTAAATGCATGACGGTGGTCTTTTTCTGACCGTTATTTTCCGAAATAGTAGACTTACGGTAGACTGAGAGCTGACTGGTGTACTTAAGACCATAAAGTCAGCCATCCCAAGAGCTACACTGCAACGGCAGGCTTTACTTCAACACATACATGCGGTAATATTAATATTCCACAGAAAACAGAAAACTAATGAACACGTGCTAGAACCTCATTAATTATACCTAATGGCTGTACTCGTTAATTTGGAGTAACATGATAGCTATACGTAACTTGATAAGCGATGTCAAAAATCCAGTATTGCTTTTTTAAACTTTCAATTCGCAGAGCTAAGAAACTACTCCAATTGTATACACGCCATGTGCACCCCATGTATATGTCATTTTGCTAAGATGATGAGTCCTATAGAAGTGACTGTGCAGATATAATTTTGATTATCAAAATATATTTTAAAAAAAACCAGCTTTTGAGTTTCTTAATTGTGATTCTTGTATGCAGGTATGAATGTAGACAAAGAACAGTGTGGTATTAATCTGCTGTAATTGAAAGAGTTGCGCAGTGGAGCACCGCGGTGCATGTGTGGCACCTCCTCTATATTAAAACAACAAGAGTATGTTACAAACTGCAAGTATACTAATGTTTAAACCAAGAAGATATGTTTCAGTGTAAATATAGTGGATACGTTTTCAGCGTATGCTTGAACACATGATGGCGCCTCTCATGACTTGGGAAAGCTTTAAAGACGTGTATCATTAAAATACGACGACAGATGTACATTAATTACCTGATCTCCCCAAACACGCTGCCCTGGTGAAGTGTAGCAAATACCAGACTGTTGTTTGGTCCTCCCACGACCTCCACCTGGCCCATCATGACGATGTACATCTCTGTACCAACCTCCCCCTGTAATTGTAATAAATTGTTACTCTATGCACAAAATAATTCATATTTACTCCTAAATACAGGCTGGAGAATATAGGCCATCCGGTCTGAATCTGATTCCATATAATTACAAAAACCAAGAACTAATTACATTTATATGTTTTTCAATTTATATTTGAATATTATATTTTGTTCGAAGGGAGTATTTAAGTCTGTTCCTCCAGGAGGTGCCCATTGAAATTTGGCGATTATATTCTTGAACTTAAATATTTTCGACACTGGAGCTGATGAGGGAGAAAAGGCCTAATATGAGATGTATTAAAGTATATAACTAAAACCAACATATATATTTTCACAGCTGATAGGTGCCTTTCAGTGGCCTTAAAATTATAAACAGATGGACTCTAAATGCAGATATCGGAGCAGGATTTAAACACATAAAATGTGAGTGCAGCGATGTATTTTTTACGACTTACCTTTCTACAGATATAATCTCCTGGTAAATAAAGACAAGGTTTGAGCTTCAGTACCAAGTCGTATAACAAGTTTTTATCACAATCCTGCAAAATAGTAATATTTGTAACATGCTGACTTGCATCAAGTGTCAAAGAAATGTAATACGTGTATAACCTGTTTACCTTTAAAAGAACAGTTTGTTTTTATACCTAATTTTCAGTTGTATACACAAGATTGACAGCACGTGGAAAACGGGCGAAACTATGCATACATTTTAGTACAGAAAAGTTTTATATGGTATAACTGATCTTTACTGCTAGATGGTAACTTATGCATCAGACTTTCGATTTATCCATGAATGACACATTAAAAAATACACATATACACGTATAACTAATTTTAATGCAGGTTTTTTAGCTCTCTGTATTTTTTAAGGAATATCATACAAAACAAAAATACCGAACGAAGCATTCGTCGCGATTTGGTGAGGAATAACAACTTCCTTAAGCACCACCCAGTCTATTACAAGCTTCATGGTATATAAACTTACCGCAAACAGCCGAACTTTAGACAGAGTCTGAAAATGAACATTGATCGCTAGATCTGCTTTCATCTTCTTCGGCAGAGACTCGAGCAAAGAGTTCTCATCTGAAATGGAAAAGTCAATAAATTTCCATACTGAGAGGGACAACCAGTGCCAAGCGTAGTTTCATCATTCAGTACGCCTCCTCTTTATTGTTTTATCTCATTTTAATAGCTTATTTTGGCTGAATATTAAAGTTTCCCAGGAAAGTTGTTGGGCTTATTATCTAAAATTCACCTGTTTTATACGTTGTTATGGTTTTTTGCAAGTGTGATAATAGCCAAACAAGGAGAGAAAAGAAGAAACACAGAAGAAACATTGATTGTGAGCTTGTATAATCTTGGCGGGACAGGGCGGCTACCAGCTGGCCATGTTCATGTTTTGCGCCACTGATCGCGCTCGAAGCAAGATATTTGTCTATCTCTGTAATCAGTAAGCAAACGGTTAAGAACGAAATATGGACAGAAACCAATAAGTAATTATTGTTAAGTATTCCCGCGTTAAACTTATCACGAGTTGAGAATAAAAAAAAATTCGATGTGTATTTTTAGCACGAGATATAAAGCAGCAACCGTAGAAAAGACTACCAGTTAAAACAGTCTTTATCTTTCCCTGGAACTATATCACGCCATCTGCTGTCTTCCATGCACCTGTCGGGTGCCAAAGTGTGTCAATTTCATGTAGATTTCTGTTTCAATTGCCAGTATATAGAAACTATGTTAAGAATAAAATTTCTTTGCGTACAGTCTCCGGCTTTCAGTTACTGTGCATGGACGAGTTTCTCTGTATTATATTTATATATCATAAAATTATTTACATCAATGATAGAATAATTGCAATGAAGAGTAATGATTGCTGAGTGTTTTGGTGACGTCACAATGACTGACTGAACTCAAAATATACCTACACCTGGATACTTGACGGTATTTTCTCCATAAAAAAGGTGAATAATATACATTTTAGACATAGCTATGCAAATGTAGGAGTCTGCATATTAATATGCTTTGAATTCTTAGTCACACTTATTCTTTATAAAATATTCTTGAAGAATTGTTGTGAAGTTTAGAGATATAAAAGGACATGTAAAAACAGTGGTGCACTCACGGATTATATGTTGAGATGCGTCAATGTAGAGGACTCATGGAGGCAGAGAACATTTTATAGTATGAGGGAAACTTGAAAATCTGTCGAGACGGGTGGGTTGGCATGACAGTGAATTTTTCCAGTGAAGTTATCATTTACCTGTCAGACTTGTTAAAATTAATCATTCGTGCCAGAACCGTGCCTAAATTTACAAACATAACTGCTGTATGTTATACATGATGCAACACGACCAAATTTGGCGTTATCAAGATAGACTTGTCAGACGGTCTCAAGTACATGCCCCTACGAAATCAATATTTCTATTTGTATGTTATCAGTATATGCATGGTATCTATTAAATTATACAGCAGGCCTCCCTATATAAAATATTCTTGATATTAAGTGTATAATTTTTTTATAATATTGTCTGTAAATTAACAAGACTATTGCTGACCACACATACATAGGCTTCACATAAGTTAATCGCTATATATGTTTTGTTCTGAACAATATCAGAGGGTTTTCAATTAGCAGCTTTCTAATACTTTATTTTTCCTTATCTGTTATGCCCTATTTTAGTGCTATGCACTATCAGTAAAATTAGTGGGTCCATTATGGATATAAAATGATAGGCACATAAAACAGATTAAATCCTAAGTTTCTACAAAGGTTTCATCAAATACTCCATTTAATTTTATAATCTGGAAACAAGTAAAGCTGGCATCCATCATAACAAACAGTTCTATAGGGATAACAGGGGCGGACCGGGGCGTAAAAATAACGTGAAAATCGAAGTGAAAGTTGCCCGTAACAGTTACTTTGAAAAATGAAACTTCGCACATACATTTCACAATTTAAATTTACTAGAATTACACAAGATGACTTTTTCTCTTTTTAAAACAGTTATGAGTATAAATGAAATTTTTATTACACAAGGTCTTTCTCTTCTGGTAGAATACTTTGTATGAGCGAAATTCATAAAAAAAAATTAGATGCTAACTCAAGAACCGATTTTTCATGATAAGTACATTGTGATAAAGCATGGTACCATTACAAAATTAGTTTTAAGTACATTCACATGTTCTCTTATGTAATACAGAAATTAAAACGGGAATATAACCTTTTTAATCTAGTTGCAAAATGTGTATGCATAATAGACTATACACCCATTTCACCGAGGCCAGTATCATATACCAAATATACCAAACACTCTCTAACAAGTGACCCATGGGTCATGACGCTCAGCTGACTGGGAAGAGATTCACAAAAGGAAATTTTATCATCAGAATGGTAGATACCCATTCAACTGAAGCATCAAACAGATTAACCAACAGGCCAAGATTTATTCTGTATTTATATATCTGAAAAATAGAGAAAAAATGTGTAAACTTTAAAAACTAGAATATGGGTAGCCGACAAGTGACTACGTGTATCTGCCAAAATCAGAGTGAAGTGAGGCATGGATTGAGTGGCAAGGGGAAACAGAGTTAGGTATGTTGCATATTAGCATGGATGTCTGCAGCCTAAATGTGTATGTAGGTTGTGCAACCAACCACAAATCCAGAAAGCTGTCCAAGTTGTATACATATGCAAAATTTTAGGCAGAAAAGTCAAACCACTACATGGATATGAGTGATTTTAGCCCACGGCAGACAAACAGACAGACGCTGTGCAAAAATGGTTGCAGTTTTGTGTATGATAAAGACCTATGTGAGATCTAAACACAAGCACAATTTTGGCCCAATCGGTCAAATGGTTCCTGAGATATTAGCTTGGATGTGTGCAGCGTTAACTAGAATGTAGGTGGCGCCACCTGTCATAAAATCAAGAAAGCTATCCAGGATGTATAAACCTGCAAAATTTTAGGCAGATATGTCAAACCACTGCCGAGATATGAGTGACATTATTGCACGGCAGCTAAACAGACAGACGCTGTGCAAAAATGGTTGCAGGTGGCGCCACCAGTTAAGCGTATGATAAAGAGCTATGTTAAATCTATATACATGCAAAATTTTGGCCCGATCGGTCAAACGGTTCCCGAGATATGAGCTTGGATGTCATCAGCGTGAACGTGAATGTAGGTGGTGCCACCTGTCATAAAATCAAGAAAGCTATCCAGGATGTATAAAACTGCAAAATTTTAGGCAGATATGTCAAACCACTGCCGAGATTTGAGTGACATTATTGCACGGCAGACACACAGACAGACGCTGTGCAAAAATGGTTGCAGGTGGCGCCACCATTTTTTGTGTATGTTATAGAGCTATCCAAGGGCTACATTAGTATAAATTTTATTTCCTGATCAGTCAAACGGTTCCCGAGATATGAGCTTGGAAAGCTGATAAAATCAAGTCTCAGAGGAGCTCTCTGAAACGAACGCGGCAACGGCGCAGGAACCCGGTCAAAAACATAGTATCCACAAAACTTCGTTTTGGCGGGTACAAAAGTACAGGTGGCTCCACCAGTCTGCAGAAACTAAAAAAAACACTTACAAACATCAATATCCATGCAAAGAATCATGGTGATCTCCCCATTAGTTGTTCAGATACTTCAGCTTTTGTATCAAATTGTCCATTATTCTGAGGGATACTTCGGAGTCCTATAGCTTGAAGGATATGGGTAACAGAGACCTAATTTTAAGTTTCCACAGGCATTTTTCATGGGCCTTCTTGCATGACAAGAATGAAGATTCTAGGTCCAGTTGTTACGATTTGTACCTTGTTGACAGATAACCACATCTTTAAAGGTATCAAAAAAAGAGAAAAAAAATCGTAAAAATTTGAAAAAAAATAGAGGTGGCGCACCCAGTCTGCAGAAACTGATGGAACAGGTCATGATCAATATGTATGCCGAAAATCATGACCATCAGTGTTGTAGTTATTGAGATACTGCAGTTTTTGTATCAAATTTTCCATTATTCTGGGGGGTAATTTGGAGCCATACAGCTTAAAGAATATGGGTAACAGAGACCTAATTTCAGGTTTCCATGGAGACTTTTCATGGGTCTCCCTGTGTGTCAAGAATGAAGATTCTAGGTCCAGTTTTAATGATTTGTGCCCTGTTAACAGATGTTCATAACTTTAAAGGTCTCAAAAATAGAGAAAAAAATCGTTAAAAAAACCCGAACAAATACAGGTGGTGCCACCAGTCTGCAGAAACTGATGAAACACTCCATGATCAATATCCATGAAAACAATTATGGTGATCTCTGCATTAGTTGTTCAGATACTTCAGCTTTTGTATCAAATTTTCCATTATTCTGAGCTGTACTTTGGAGTGCCATAGCTCAAAGGATATGGGTAACAGAGACCTAATTTCAGGTGTCCAATTAGACTTATCATGGGTCTCCCTGTGTGTCAACAATGAAGGTTCTAGGTCCAGTCCTTACGATTTGTACCCTGTTGACAGATAACTACATCCTGAAAGGTCTCGAAAATAGAGAAAAAAAAAATTGTGAAATTTTGAAAAAATACAGGTGGCACCACCAGTCTGCAGGTACTGATGAAACACCTCTTGATCAATATGTATGCCAAAAATCATGACCATCAGTGTTGTAGTTATTGAGATGTTGCAGTTTGTTTTTATCAAATTTTCCATTATTCTGGGGGGTTATTGGGAGCCCCCCATAGCTCAAAGGATATGGGTAACAGAGACCTTATTTCAGGTTTCCATGCAGACTTTTTATGGACCTCTCAGTGTGTCAAGAATGAAGATTCTAGGTCCAGTCTTTATGATTTGTGCCCTGTTAACAGCTGTTCACATTTTTAAATTCGTAAAAAATCGAAAAATTCAGGTGGCATCACCAGTCTGCAGGAAGTGATGGAACATCTCATGATCAATACGTATGCCAAAAATCATGACCATCAGTCAAGTAGTTAATGAGATATTGAAGTTTTTGTATGAAATTTTTGACTTTTCTGGGGGGTACTTTGGGGCCCCATAGCTCGAAGGATATGGGTAACAGAGATCTAATTTATGGTTTCCACGGAGACTTTTAATAGGTTTCTCAGTGTGTCGAGAAAGAAGATTCTAGGTCCAGCGGTTACGATTTGTGCCACATTAACAGATGTCAGCATCTTAAAACGTCTCAAAAATAGAGGAAAAAATTGTAAAAAAATCGAAAAATACAGGTGGCGCCACCAGTCTGCAGGAACTTATGGAACATCTCATGATCAATATGTATGCCAAAAATCATGACCATCAGTGTTGTAGTTATTGAGATATTGAAGTTTTTGTATGAAATTTACTATTCTGGGGGTACTTTGGGGCCCCATAGCTCGAAGGATATGGGAAACAGAGACCTAATTTCTGGTTTCCAAGGAGATTTTTCATGGACCTCTCAGTGTATCAAGAATTAAGATTCTAGGTCTAGGCTTTACGATTTGTGCCTTGTTAACAGATGTTCACATTTTTAAAGGTCTCAAAAATAGAGAAAAAAATTTGTAAAAAATCGAAAAATACAGGTGGCGCCACCAGTCTGCAAGAAGTGATGGAACATCTCATGATCAATACGTATGCCAAAAATCATGACCATCAGTCAAGTAGTTAATGAGATATTGAAGTTTTTGTATGAAATTTTTGACTTTTCTGGGGGGTACTTTGGGGCCCCATAGCTCAAAGGATATGGGTAACAGAGACCTAATTTCTGGTTTCCAAGGAGATTTTTCATGGACCTCTCAGAATCCCAAGTTACAAGGTTCTAGGTTCAGCGGTTACGATTTGTGCCTGGTTAACGGACGGACAGACCGACAGACGGACAGACGGACGACGGACAAAGAGTGATCGCTATAGCTCAGATGACTTTCAGTCAGCTGAGCTAAAAACCAGCAAACCCTGCTCTATCACCAAAGGACAAAAATATGTTGATTTTACTAGACTAAGATGCGTCTCTGTTTGTGTTATAAACAGGGATTTTTTTCAATCACAGGCCCTGACAGAGATTCGTGTATCACGCGGAGAGCAGAGCGACCTGATTGCAGCCTCGCACTTGTGAGATCGCAGCATGGTCAACGTGTGGTTCCTACCTGACACGAGGGCTCTATGCGCGGTCACTCAAAGAGCAATCATATTGATAGACTGACATCCGCATCCAATGAAACATTGAGGTATTCTAGGATGGGTCACTCTGAGAAAAAAGAGAATATATAACCAACGAGGTTATTAATGGTTATACTATCGGTCATACTGGAACTTCCCGGTGTCTCTTAAGTCAGTCCGCCCCTGAAGAGTGAACATGACAACCCTGAAACCGTGTAAAGTGGATGGTCTTGCTATACCCACTGACAGTGACAACCCTGAAACCGTGTAAAGTGGATGGTCTTGCTGTACTCACTTACAGTGACAACCCTGAAACCGTGTAAAGTGGATGGTCTTGCTGTACTCACTGACAGTGACAAACCTGAAACCGTGTAAAGTGGATGGTCTTGCTATACCCACTGACAGTGACAACCCTGATACCGTGTAAAGTGGATGGTCTTGCTATACCCACTGACAGTGACAACCCTGAAACTGTGTAAAGTGGAAGGTCTTGCTGTACTCACTGACAGTGACAACCCTGAAACCGTGTAAAGTGGATGGTCTTGCTGTACTCACTGACAGTGACAAACCTGAAACCGTGTAAAGTGGATGGTCTTGCTATACCCACTGACAGTGACAACCCTTAAACCGTGTAAAGTGGATGGTCTTGCTTTACTCACTGACAGTGACAAACCTGAAACCGTGTAAAGTGGATGGTCTTGCTGTACTCACTGACAATGACAACCCTGAAACCATGTAAAGTGGATGGTCTTGCTGTACTCACTGACAGTGACAAACCTGAAACCGTGTAAAGTGGATGGTCTTGCTATACCCACTGACAGTGACAACCCTGAAACCGTGTAAAGTGGATGGTCTTGCTTTACTCACTGACAGTGACAAACCTGAAACCATGTTAAGTGGATGGTCTTGCTATACTCAATGACAGTGACAACCCTGATACCGTGTAAAGTGGATGGTCTTGCTGTACTCACTGACAGTGACAACCCTGATACCGTGTAAAGTGGATGGTCTTGCTATACTCACTGACAGTGACAACCCTGATACCGTGTAAAGTGGATGGTCTTGCTGTACTGACTGACAGTGACAACCCTGAAACCTTGTAAAGTGGATGGTCTTGCTGTACTGACTGACAGTGACAACCCTGAAACCGTGTAAAGTGGATGGTCTTGCTGTACTGACTGACAGTGACAACCCTGAAACCGTGTTAAGTGGATGGTCTTGCTATACTCACTGACAGTGACAACCCTGAAACCGTGTAAAGTGGATGGTCTTGCTGTACTCACTGACAGTGACAACCCTGAAACCGTGTAAAGTGGATGGTCTTGCTGTACTCACTGACAGTGACAACCCTGATACCGTGTTAAGTGGATGGTCTTGCTGTACTCACTGACAGTGACAACCCTGAAACCGTGTAAAGTGGATGGTCTTGCTGTACTCACTGACAGTGACAACCCTGATACCGTGTAAAGTGGATGGTCTTGCTGTACTCACTGACAGTGACAACCCTGAAACTGTGTTAAGTGGATGGTCTTGCTGTACTCACTGACAGTGACAACCCTGAAACCATGTTAAGTGGATGGTCTTGCTGTACTCACTGACAGTGACAACCCTGAAACCGTGTTTTAAATGGATGGTCTTGCTATACTCACTGACAGTGACAACCCTGAAACTGTGTAAAGTGGATGGTCTTGCTGTACTCACTGACAGTGACAACCCTGAAACCGTGTAAAGTGGATGGTCTTGCTATACCCACTGACAGTGACAAACCTGAAACCGTGTAAAGTGGATGGTCTTGCTATACTCACTGACAGTGACAAACCTGATACCGTGTAAAGTGGATGGTCTTGCTATACCCACTGACAGTGACAACCCTTAAACCGTGTAAAGTGGATGGTCTTGCTTTACTCACTGACAGTGACAAACCTGAAACCGTGTAAAGTGGATGGTCTTGCTGTACTCACTGACAGTGACAACCCTGAAACCATGTAAAGTGGATGGTCTTGCTGTACTCACTGACAGTGACAAACCTGAAACCGTGTAAAGTGGATGGTCTTGCTGTACTCACTGACAGTGACAACCCTGAAACCGTGTAAAGCGGATGGTCTTGCTGTACTCACTGACAGTGACAAACCTGAAACCGTGTAAAGTGGATGGTCTTGCTATACCCACTGACAGTGACAACCCTGAAACCGTGTAGAGTGGATGGTCTTGCTGTACTCACTGACAGTGTCAAACCTGAAACCGTGTAAAGTTGATGGTCTTGCTGTACTCACTGACAGTGACAAACCTGAAACCGTGTAAAGTGGATGGTCTTGCTATACCCACTGACAGTGACAACCCTGAAACCGTGTAAAGTGGATGGTCTTGCTTTACTCACTGACAGTGACAAACCTGAAACCATGTAAAGTGGATGGTCTTGCTATACTCAATGACAGTGACAACCCTGATACCGTGTAAAGTGGATGGTCTTGCTGTACTCACTGACAGTGACAACCCTGATACCATGTAAAGTGGATGGTCTTGCTATACTCACTGACAGTGACAACCCTGATACCGTGTAAAGTGGATGGTCTTGCTGTACTGACTGACAGTGACAACCCTGAAACCGTGTAAAGTGGATGGTCTTGCTATACCCACTGACAGTGACAACCCTGATACCGTGTAAAGTGGATGGTCTTGCTATACCCACTGACAGTGACAACCCTGAAACTGTGTAAAGTGGAAGGTCTTGCTGTACTCACTGACAGTGACAACCCTGATACCGTGTAAAGTGGATGGTCTTGCTATACCCACTGACAGTGACAACCCTGAAACTGTGTAAAGTGGAAGGTCTTGCTGTACTCACTGACAGTGACAACCCTGAAACCGTGTAAAGTGGATGGTCTTGCTGTACTCACTGACAGTGACAAACCTGAAACCGTGTAAAGTGGATGGTCTTGCTATACCCACTGACAGTGACAACCCTTAAACCGTGTAAAGTGGATGGTCTTGCTTTACTCACTGACAGTGACAAACCTGAAACCGTGTAAAGTGGATGGTCTTGCTGTACTCACTGACAGTGACAACCCTGAAACCATGTAAAGTGGATGGTCTTGCTGTACTCACTGACAGTGACAAACCTGAAACCGTGTAAAGTGGATGGTCTTGCTATACCCACTGACAGTGACAACCCTGAAACCGTGTAAAGTGGATGGTCTTGCTTTACTCACTGACAGTGACAAACCTGAAACCATGTTAAGTGGATGGTCTTGCTATACTCAATGACAGTGACAACCCTGATACCGTGTAAAGTGGATGGTCTTGCTGTACTCACTGACAGTGACAACCCTGATACCGTGTAAAGTGGATGGTCTTGCTATACTCACTGACAGTGACAACCCTGATACCGTGTAAAGTGGATGGTCTTGCTGTACTGACTGACAGTGACAACCCTGAAACCTTGTAAAGTGGATGGTCTTGCTGTACTGACTGACAGTGACAACCCTGAAACCGTGTAAAGTGGATGGTCTTGCTGTACTGACTGACAGTGACAACCCTGAAACCGTGTTAAGTGGATGGTCTTGCTATACTCACTGACAGTGACAACCCTGAAACCGTGTAAAGTGGATGGTCTTGCTGTACTCACTGACAGTGACAACCCTGAAACCGTGTAAAGTGGATGGTCTTGCTGTACTCACTGACAGTGACAACCCTGATACCGTGTTAAGTGGATGGTCTTGCTGTACTCACTGACAGTGACAACCCTGAAACCGTGTAAAGTGGATGGTCTTGCTGTACTCACTGACAGTGACAACCCTGATACCGTGTAAAGTGGATGGTCTTGCTGTACTCACTGACAGTGACAACCCTGAAACTGTGTTAAGTGGATGGTCTTGCTGTACTCACTGACAGTGACAACCCTGAAACCATGTTAAGTGGATGGTCTTGCTGTACTCACTGACAGTGACAACCCTGAAACCGTGTTTTAAATGGATGGTCTTGCTATACTCACTGACAGTGACAACCCTGAAACTGTGTAAAGTGGATGGTCTTGCTGTACTCACTGACAGTGACAACCCTGAAACCGTGTAAAGTGGATGGTCTTGCTATACCCACTGACAGTGACAAACCTGAAACCGTGTAAAGTGGATGGTCTTGCTATACTCACTGACAGTGACAAACCTGATACCGTGTAAAGTGGATGGTCTTGCTATACCCACTGACAGTGACAACCCTTAAACCGTGTAAAGTGGATGGTCTTGCTTTACTCACTGACAGTGACAAACCTGAAACCGTGTAAAGTGGATGGTCTTGCTGTACTCACTGACAGTGACAACCCTGAAACCATGTAAAGTGGATGGTCTTGCTGTACTCACTGACAGTGACAAACCTGAAACCGTGTAAAGTGGATGGTCTTGCTGTACTCACTGACAGTGACAACCCTGAAACCGTGTAAAGCGGATGGTCTTGCTGTACTCACTGACAGTGACAAACCTGAAACCGTGTAAAGTGGATGGTCTTGCTATACCCACTGACAGTGACAACCCTGAAACCGTGTAGAGTGGATGGTCTTGCTGTACTCACTGACAGTGTCAAACCTGAAACCGTGTAAAGTTGATGGTCTTGCTGTACTCACTGACAGTGACAAACCTGAAACCGTGTAAAGTGGATGGTCTTGCTATACCCACTGACAGTGACAACCCTGAAACCGTGTAAAGTGGATGGTCTTGCTTTACTCACTGACAGTGACAAACCTGAAACCATGTAAAGTGGATGGTCTTGCTATACTCAATGACAGTGACAACCCTGATACCGTGTAAAGTGGATGGTCTTGCTGTACTCACTGACAGTGACAACCCTGATACCATGTAAAGTGGATGGTCTTGCTATACTCACTGACAGTGACAACCCTGATACCGTGTAAAGTGGATGGTCTTGCTGTACTGACTGACAGTGACAACCCTGAAACCGTGTAAAGTGGATGGTCTTGCTGTACTGACTGACAGTGACAACCCTGAAACCGTGTAAAGTGGATGGTCTTGCTGTACTGACTGACAGTGACAACCCTGAAACCGTGTAAAGTGGATGGTCTTGCTGTACTGACTGACAGTGACAACCCTGAAACCGTGTTAAGTGGATGGTCTTGCTGTACTCACTGACAGTGACAACCCTGAAACCGTGTAAAGTGGATGGTTTTGCTGTACTCACTGACAGTGACAACCCTGATACCGTGTTAAGTGGATGGTCTTGCTGTACTCACTGACAGTGACAACCCTGAACCCGTGTAAAGTGGATGGTCTTGCTGTACTCACTGACAGTGACAACCCTGATACCGTGTAAAGTGGATGGTCTTGCTGTACTCACTGACAGTGACAACCCTGAAACCGTGTTAAGTGGATGGTCTTGTTGTACTCACTGACAGTGACAACCTTGAAACCGTGTTAAGTGGATGGTCTTGCTGTACTCACTGACAGTGACAACCCTGAAACCGTGTTTTAAATGGATGGTCTTGCTGTACTCACTGACAGTGACAACCCTGAAACTGTGTAAAGTGGATGGTCTTGCTGTACTCACTGACAGTGACAACCCTGAAACCGTGTAAAGTGGATGGTCTTGCTATACCCACTGACAGTGACAAACCTGAAACCGTGTAAAGTGGATGGTCTTGCTATACTCACTGACAGTGACAAACCTGAAACCTTGTAAAGTGGATGGTCTTGCTATACTCACTGACAGTGACAACCCTGATACCGTGTAAAGTGGATGGTCTTGCTGTACTCACTGACAGTGACAAACCTGAAACCGTGTAAAGTGGATGGTCTTGCTGTACTCACTGACAGTGACAACCCTGAAACCGTGTTAAGTGGATGGTCTTGCTGTACTCACTGACAGTGACAACCCTGAAACCGTGTAAAGTGGATGGTTTTGCTGTACTCACTGACAGTGACAACCCTGATACCGTGTTAAGTGGATGGTCTTGCTGTACTCACTGACAGTGACAACCCTGAACCCGTGTAAAGTGGATGGTCTTGCTGTACTCACTGACAGTGACAACCCTGATACCGTGTAAAGTGGATGGTCTTGCTGTACTCACTGACAGTGACAACCCTGAAACCGTGTTAAGTGGATGGTCTTGTTGTACTCACTGACAGTGACAACCTTGAAACCGTGTTAAGTGGATGGTCTTGCTGTACTCACTGACAGTGACAACCCTGAAACCGTGTTTTAAATGGATGGTCTTGCTGTACTCACTGACAGTGACAACCCTGAAACTGTGTAAAGTGGATGGTCTTGCTGTACTCACTGACAGTGACAACCCTGAAACCGTGTAAAGTGGATGGTCTTGCTATACCCACTGACAGTGACAAACCTGAAACCGTGTAAAGTGGATGGTCTTGCTATACTCACTGACAGTGACAAACCTGAAACCTTGTAAAGTGGATGGTCTTGCTATACTCACTGACAGTGACAACCCTGATACCGTGTAAAGTGGATGGTCTTGCTGTACTCACTGACAGTGACAACCCTGATACCGTGTAAAGTGGATGGTCTTGCTGTACTCACTGACAGTGACAACCCTGATACCGTGTAAAGTGGATGGTCTTGCTATACTCACTGACAGTGACAACCCTGATACCGTGTAAAGTGGATGGTCTTGCTATACTCACTTAACGTTTTCTGGTGCTCCCAGTTATAATTGAACCACATGCGGACCCTGCTTTGAAGGTCGGCCGGCAGATTTAGAGACTGCATATAGTGGAGCGTCTGGTCCATGGTTTTACGGTAGTGAGTCTTGGCGACACTGGCAGATGTTATTATGTCTCGGATCTGTGAGTAAATAAATGTAGTCTTAAAGCATCCCTGCAGCGAATAAAACATGTTAATAGTAAACGTTTGTAACATCATTAGTCACTATAGAGGAATTTTATTTCAGGAGGTCGTACGTGAACACTAAGGTTCACTGTAGACTTAGCTGTAGCACATGTAATGCTAACAAATACTAAATATATCAGTTATGTTGAATATATTTTGAACAAGTTTCTACAACCTACATATGATGTCATGTATCACATTTAAGCAGGGGTATAAAAACAGATAATACAAGAGCACCGCAAAGAGTGCATATTAGGCCCGTCTTTTTGCTTTTGACCTCTGACCTCATTAAATATGCGTGAAGTTTGCAGATAATTTAATACAACGTAGAAACTCTACTGTTGATATAAGTTTCATGAAAATCCGTAAGATTTTTGGCAAGTTGTCATGAGATAATAAAGTATCGTGACCTCTGACTTCATTAAAAGTGCATATATTTTACTGGGAATCGAAATCAGGCGAGATATTATATTGGTTAATATTTCTGTTGAGTTTCATGAAAACCCATCATATTCCTGGTAAGTTATCGCAGCGACACGCCGACACCACAAAGTAACTTGGTGACCCGTTAATCTCATTAAATATGCGTGGATTTTGCCTATAATCGAACTCGGGCGAGGTAATCTATTGATAAGAAGTTGTGGTTAGTTTCGTGAAAATCAATCAAATTGCTCGTAATTTATCGCGCCGACATTAAACGTTTACGGTCTGACAACGGACAGACGACCCGACGGACGGACCGTGGGTATGCCATGATACGTCCAATCAAAGTCGGGCATATGAAAAAAAAAGACAGAGCAGAAAACACCCTTGTTACCAAATTGTGAATACGATTTTCCTGAAGTGCCTAGTAATGGACTTTTAATATTATGTGAGTTTACCGGGCGTCTGCCCTGGCCAACAGTAAAAGAAACTCAGAGACTCAGCTGGGTTTGAAATAAAATCAATTTGAAAAACACAACCACAATATGAAGCATCCTGATTGCGTTGGAGCCTTAAACACCTGACATTAATATACACAGATGGCAAAGAGCCGGTAGTATTTCAGATATACACATAAAGTTAATTCTTTCACCAAATATTCTTAACCTTTAAATGAGTGTATTTGAGTGTGCAGTTCAACATATATGTGTGTCTGTGTGAGTTAATTAATCATCTTTAGAAAAAAACACAACTTTGTAAAAAATATAATGATATGGTTTTTCAATTAATGAATGGCAACAGAGGGTCTAATCCACGATCATTGTAGTTGATAAAGTGAATAACGTAGGGCGTTTCTGTATCAAATGATTCCGGCTTTGTTAGTATATCACCTTGTGAATGTAAGCCTCCTACCTGACCAATAAGAAGGGCGAACACAAAGACCCCGGACAGCCAGTATGCCGTCATGAAGATGTACTCGTCACGGTTGGTTGGACGGGGGTTGTTACCAATTGAGGTGGCGGTCTTTGTCGCAAGGTACATACACCGAATATACCTGAATTTTAAAAACCATTCAAATCTATATAATCGCTGACTTTCCTTTTACTTTCAAAAAATGTCATATTGAGTCCATTCAAATTGAATTGTAGTGAGAATGAAATGTTCAATATTTACCAATGATGATAGTAATAGTGTGCATTATATACAATTCCATAATTGTTTAAAAACTGGAAACGTAATATGATCTTGAATGGATAGGACACAAATGTCTGAGATCAATCGTGATACAGAACGATATCATTGTATTCTGTTTTATTGTTTAAATATAGGCTCGATAAATGTGCGTAAAATATTGTACATGGCAGAGTCACATTGTTACACACTTACGCGTTTCCACTGCCGTCATACACCCAGTCGTTCTTCTTTAGTCCTTCGAGGGCAGACATCGCAAAATACCCACATGATTCAATATGGATCAGAAACAACATGTACGTCATAGTCCGCACGATTCTAAAAAATAAAAATGACCAACTATGTAATATATCAAAACAAAGGCCAAAGGATTCGATGTAGAACACTAATAACATATATACGTGGAGCATGATGGTGTAATGTTCCCGTCAGAATCGGAAGATCGTCTTCCGCACTAAGACTCCTGGTCATAGTCTTTATCACAAAGTACGTCTCCTCAACTCCGGAGTGAATGGGTACTGGTCATGGGCGTGGAAATTCCCATCAACAGCTGACATAACAAAAATTTAAGAAACGTCAATATGAGTTTACCAAAAATTGGAACAAAATAGATGGTACCACCAGCATCGTATATGAACATAACAGTCACATAATCAAGATTACAGTGCTGTGTTAACTTGTGCAAGATAAGGAATAACAATTAAATCCGTGTTTTTTGCCGTCTAACGCAAAGAAATTTCCAATTTAGGTTGTATTGATTTGGTATGCTCACTATTAATTATGTCTATTTTATTAAAAGTGAAAAAGTGATCACTACATAACAGGATTGAGTCCGGATATTAGGTCTTTCGTTAATTTGTAATTAGTAGAATTTTTTACTGGCACAATAAACATGATAAGAAAATCATTAATATCATCATAAATGTCAGAGGTGATACACGCTCAAAACCAGCACATGCACGCTACTTAAACCGTTGAAAGAATTCGTGACAATGTGTACATGATGAATGAATTAAAAACAATTAAAGAAAAGGAGAAATTCACTGGAATAAAACGAATTCTGCAATAAATATAATAAATAAATATATGTTTATATTATAACAAATCTAAAATAATGGATACTTTTGCGTGGATAAATATTCAACAAAGGACATTTTATTTTCATTGTTGAACTTTAAGGGGGAAAACGGTCTCAATGAGATTAAAATAACTTGTTAGTGAGCTTTTTGAATGATGAATTTACACGACACCAGAAAAACATGGTGGTCACATGCACGAGCTGAATATGAAACAAGGTAGGAGGTCGCCTCACGTTTCCGTGAAAATGGATCGCCATTAAACACATGATGATGTACCAATCGATGTAATATTCTGTTAATAATTACCTCATTCTAATGAAATTGCGCAAGTGCTGCTTTTGTCCAATTCTAATAACTCAGAAATTTGTTTTACAGACTGATGACTGTTTTATCGCAATCTAGAAAAAAAACATGAATAGCGATAAAGAATGTCTCAGGATCGGTTGTTTTACCTTATCAATGGCCTAAAACCGAAGAAGCGGCCTGTCGCTGTGGCGGATGCAAACAAACGAACAGCGGCAGCAGCTGAGCGCACATAAATTGATCCATGACTTCATTACCATATGTTTAAATGTTTTCCCTCGACATAGCAACAATCAGTGACCGGTGTCTGATTCGGCAGAGAATATCCCCTATTCGACCAAGTCTCATTCCTTTGTCATTGTTGCCTAGGAACATATTGTATTGCTGAATGTATGCTAGTGAACAGACTAGACATCCTTTCATCCTGCAATTTATCTTTTCTGCCCGGCGTTATACCCGACCCACAGAGACTGACATAGCCTTTGGACTGTTGTCTTTACAAGGCACCTTTTAACACCGACCTTCATGTACAAGTGGTTGTTGAAGAGGAATACATTTAGATGGTTTTCGATAAGTAGTCCAAATACAATATCTTCAGCTTTTACTGCTCATTTATTTTCCTTGACGTAGAGGTGTTGACTGTTAAAAAACATTTGATACGTACGATGCATGTATTGTTTTCTCTGAATTGCTCCAGCTTTTGATATATTAATGTTCACTCCCCCGTAAGACTCCTGTGTCCTTGTAGTCTTGGAGATCCTGCATGTGTAATCGAAAATTACATAGTATGACGTATTTTTGAATGACCGTGTAACAAATATAAGCCCGGCAGTGATTCTCGAAACATAAAAAACACCACTTCCGTCAGATTTATTTCACTTCAAAATATCCGCTTTGTTTCTTTTGAATCTTGTGCTTGTAATTTTGAAACGCACTTCTGTCGGTTAATTTGACATTATCTTTGTTCATCTTGATTTATTTTGTTAAAATATATCTAACTTATTATATAATTAATTTTTTTATATATGCTCATGTCCTGTCACCGAAGTGTACTGGTAATTTCCCTTTATTTATTTGCAGTTTAATTTTATTTGCTTGTTTCTTATATTCATGTACCGCCAAGGAGTATCCTTCATGTCCTACTCACAACCAAACCCCGCTCTTACATATATTTAATAATAGTAACAATATCTAGAGATATAACAAGGGTCCATGGGTCCCAACACTCAGCTGAATTTGTCTAAAATGATATGTTTTCGAGCTTTTTCCAAATGTGGGTCCTGTGATCAAGTTTGAAGCCAATCTTTCTACCCAAACTAGAGTTATCATCAACAAACTAATTTGTGAATGGATGGGCCCTGTGACCTTGACCTTTGAGCTTATGAACCAAAAATTAAACAGAATCTGCCCCTATAGGCAGAGGGTCACATGTGGAAGATATAATGCTTGGCTTAAAATGCATCCGCAATCATTTTCCAGAAATAGGTCCTGTGACCTTGACCTCTGATTTCATGACCCCAAAATCAATCGAGTTGTTACTTAAGTGGTGGGCCATATTTAAGTCAAGTTAGTAAGCAATATTTCAGTCCAACTTGTAGCAACATCTTGAAACAGTTATGGGGAAAGTCACTCCTGTGACCTTGACCTTTGACCTTGGGGCCCTAAAATCCCTAAATTCCTTCCACAATTGACATTTAAGCACTATCTGGAAGATGGAAAGTTTGGGATGAAAAGTTTGGCTAAAAATGCATCCAAGTGATTTTCCATGGGTCCGGGCTGTACTATTAACGGAATAATAAAGGGTTTTAATACCTTCGCTTTAAATGTGTGTTAAGGGGTGAACCCACCAAGGCCGACACGCATCTCGACACAGCGCGACGCAGTCCGACACAGAAATCAGGCGACACACACCGACACTTGGTTGTGTCGGTTTGCGTCGCTTAGCGTGTCGTGAAGTGTGTCGTGCAGCCAAAATAACAAACCAATTGACCGACACACCCGCGACACACATCGGGGTTCATGACGTGGAGATTATCGCGTGTTGGCCGAAAGTTGACCTTTTTAGATTATCTGTTGCAAGTGTTTAGCAATAAAGCTATAGCCACGATATCTTTTATATTTTGAATTTTAAGACTTAAACAAGACAAATGCCTCCGATGACAATGGGGCGCGTTTGAGCGATACTCACATAAGCCCTGTTTTTCAGGAAATATGAGGGGGGGCAATCCACCGAGTTCGGGCAAAAGCCCCGTTCATGATAATGAGGACAGTATAGCCACCAGCCAGAATATAAAAACTTTCTCAATAACATTTTCCAAGACATAATACGGTATGTATAATTTGAGAATAAAACTTATTTTTGCTTAGTTTTCATTATTTGGTTGAACATTCACGATATCATTAATTTCTTGTTATGAGATGCGCAATTGAAAGAAAATTTAAATAAATATTAAGAAACAAGAAACTGAAAATATGATCTCGAAATCGTTAAGTACAAAAGTACGCGTTTTATTCCCCTAAAAACAGAAGGGGACACATGAAACTTTGTCCCCGTTTTACTTTGTCCATTTTCCTAAAAAAGGGAGGGGAACATGCTGCCCCCCCCCCCCCCCCCCCAAACCACAAGGCCCATGATTACTGGTGTTCCTGACGTCGATGACATTGATACATTATATTAAATGTTGCTACCATTCAATTGAATATTTATTTATTTTTTAATTTTGTGATGATAGTAGAGCATGTATATGGGTTTATAATTTCACCATTTTACCTTTACTTTTTGAATACATCACATGTAACAACATATGGACAGTACAAATAATGAACATGTAAAACAATATATACACATACTAATACACTGCACAAAAACAGATACAATGACAATGCACAGAGATAAATTCAGTATGGCGATACTTATACAGTTCAGAGACAGTTTTATGTATAGGATTGATTATGGCCTATGATAGTTTTACCTGGTAATTTTAGCTTATATTCTTCAGGGAGTATAAATCAAATATTGACACTATAATGACAAATGCATACTTAAGTACACAGAAAAAAAAATCAAAAGTCTTTGCATATTCAGCAACAACGATATCTGTATCTAGAAACACAAAACTTATATTTTAACTATGGATATATCTCAATGTCAAATTGTATAAACAATAATATTTTTAAGACACAAGTGAGCTCCACTTCTTATAGTGTACAGATAAAGTTCCATTTCAGTGGGCAATGTTTCTTTCAATGGCGTATATCTGTTCCATATATAGTGTATAACTGATAAAGTTTGGCATGATATTTTTGCATTTACATACATATATATATCTTTTAGCTAGTAATATAAGTATATCTAACAGAGAATTATTTGTATTGTTGAAGATAATAGTTGTTTTGCTAAAGCAGTTTTCTGTAAGAAGTATCTTTTGGCTAATCAGCCAGTTTTTCATTTGAGTAAAAATGTTTTGTGTTTCGTTACAGCTATAAAATAGATGCATAATAGTTTCTTTCTCTTTTTTACAAAGTGAACAAAGTTGACTGGTTGCTTTCCCTATAGTAAATAACAGAGGGTTTAGAGCTATGGTTCTATGAATTAGTTTAAACTTAAATATTCTTAATATTTCTGATATTGTTATGCTTTTTATATTGTTAAAGGCTTCATTATATCAGGTCTTTGCAATCGCATTGCATGTCTCTATTCCATTTATCAATTACTTTGGAGGGTTCTGTGCAGACGTTCATTATTAAATCTTTGTAAACTTTTTGTGAGATTTTCTTAGTATTCATTATAATTTCTATATTCGGTTTACATGGATTGTTAATGTGTATATCACTATCTGAGCATGCTTTTATTATTTTTTCCAACATGCTGGAATAGCATCAATTAAACTCATATACTGCATTTGCCCTATTTTTAATTTATATCTACTAATGAGTTCTGCATGTAATAGAAAAGTATATTGTTTTTTATTTTTTAGGATATCATTTATTTTTGTGACACCTGCATTGTACATTTCTTTGATATATACAGTTTTATGATCTACTTTGATGTGGGAGTTATAAAATAATTCCTGATTAAGGATTTCCTCTTGAGAGTACACATTTTTAAAGTTATATTTACAACATGCATCAAAAACTTTTCTCCAGAATGGGGTATATAAATGATCATTAAGATTTTTTATGTCAGATGACCTAAGATTACATTTAAATATATAAGAACCCATTCCTTTAAACTGTATATCAACTATCTGTCTCCAGCCTCGGTCTAAGGGGCCAGATAAATAAACGCTTCACCCAAGCAATTTTTAATGCATCATTTTTGGAATTTAAATGTATCATGTCTAGTCCCCCTTTTTCAATAGGTGCTATGAGTGTGGTTCGTTTAATCTTATCTTGTTTGTCCCATATGAATTTCCAAAGTAAAGATTCAATATCTTTTACATAAGTTGGGGATGGATTGGGTAATACCTGTAGTGCATATATCAGTTGTGATAATACATGTGCTTTTATAATATTTATTTTTCCTGAAAGCGACATACCTCTATTTGACCATATATTTATAATTGTTTTTATTTTACTCAGTATTTCTTTATAGTTGATATCTTTCATCTTTCTCCAGTCTGGATAAATAGATATACCCAATATTTTTACTGGTTCAGAGCTCCATTTTAAACTTAGTCTTTCTATGTTTTCTTTTCCATTGGCAAAAGGTGTCATAGGAATAACTACAGTTTTTTCTACATTAACTTTTAATCCCGATATTTTTTTTAAATTCGTCAAAAGTTCCTAGAAGTTCTTTAAAAGATTTAGTGCCTCCAGTAAGGGTAACGGCTGTGTCATCTGCATACTGAATTAATTTATGTTCAGTACCTCCTATATTTACACCTTTAATTTTAGGTTTATTCCTTATTTTAACAGCTAGTATTTCTGAAGCGAGTATAAACAGATATGGTGACAATGGACAGCCTTGCCTAACACCTCGATTTATAGAAAAGTATGAATTAGCCCATCCCCTATTTATAACACAGCTGTTAATACCTGAGTAAAGTATGTGAATCCATTTTCTAAAATTTGGTCCAAAATTTAACATTTTTAGAGTATTCTGAATATGAGTCCATTCTAAAAAATCAAAAGCTTTTTCAAAATCTATTGATACCAGGTAACTTTATACTTTATGTTTATATGAATATGCAAATATATCTGTAATTTTTATAATATTTTCTCCAATATACCTATTTTCCATGAAACCAGTCTGATCAGAATGAATAATAGAGTCTAGGGTTGTCTTATGTCTATTAGCTAAAGTTTTAGCAATTATTTTATAGTCCGTGTTTAAAAGAGAGAGAGGACGCCAGTTCTTCAAATGAAGAGAATATTTTCCTTTTTTGGGAATGAGACAGATAATACCTTGTCGCATTGAAAGTGGTAAAATATTATTGGAAAATGAATATTTCAGTGAATTAATAAAATAATCTTTAATATCATCCCAAAATTTCTGATAAAATTCAGCTGGAAATCCATCAGGCCCTGGTGTCTTATTTGTTTTAAGAAATTTAACAGTTTTATATAGCTCAGATGGAGAAAAATCTGCTTCACAATTTTGTGCGTCTTACTCTCTAAGTGTATTTAACTCCTCTTTTGTAATAAACTGGTTTGTGTAATCATCTCTAAGTTCATTAGATGTATACAAATTCTTATTAAATGTTAATTGTTCTTGCAAAATTTGTTCTGTGTCAGTAATCATTTTTCCATTTTTGTCTTTTAATTTCAGGATTGTTTTTGTTCATAGTTTCTTTTTTCCAAATTTGAAAAAAATACTTAGTAGGTTTATCTCCTTCTGAAAACCATCTGGATCTGCATCTGATTACTGCTCCTTTTGTCTCATTTTCAATTAAAAGTTTATGATTGTTCACAGCAATCTCCCATTTACATTTATCTTCAAAGTTCTTAGTTTTATCATATTGACACTGGGCCTTATACATTTCTCTCTCTAATGTTATTAGTTTATTAGTGTACCTTCTCTTTTTGTTTCGTTGAGAATGCTATGCTTTCACCTCCAATTTGGCACTTGATTGTGTCCCATAAAAGTGAGGGATTAACTTCTTTATTGTCTTTTACAGTGTTTCTTATACATTCTTTAATCTGCTTAATATATGTTTCATCTTCAAGTAATGAACAATTAAATTTCCAATATCCCGGACCTCTTGGATGTTCCTAAACATTAAACTCATTAAAATAAGTGCATGATCTGTTTTATATCCAGTTTCTATCTAGTAGTGACTGTGTACCTGCAAAGACTATCACTGATAAGAAAGTAGTCAAGACGGCAAAATATAGGTTGGGGGTTGTATCTATGCCATGTGTACTTCAGGGTTCCTGGGTGTTGTGCCCTCCAAACATCTGTCAACTGTGACAGTTCCATCCAATGTAAAATAATTTGTCTAGATTTTTCCTGAGTGTATTTATTACCACCTTCTTTGTCCATTTCAGGGTTTAAAGTCACATTGAAATCACCAACAATTATTAATTTATCTACATGTAGATCTTTTAATATAGATATAAGATTTAAAAAAAAGTCTGGTTCATCCTTATTTGGAGCATATACATTTACTAGATTAATGTTATGAATTCCTGCTATAATATTGAGAATAAGAAATCTACCACATTTATCTCGCTGTATATCTTTAACATGGATTCCTGCTTTATTTTTAATAAGTATACTAACTCCCTTTGCTTGATTAGTTCCATGACAAAAAAATATTTGGTTCCCCCACTATGATCTCCCTCTCATTTCATTTTCTGTACTACTATGCGTTTCTTGGAGGAGATGATATCAAATTGTTTCCTATTCAACCAATAGAATATTTCTCTTCTTTTTCCATGACAACCCATACCTCTTACATTCATTGAAGCTATATTACATATGTCAGTCACAATTAATTGTAATTATCTTTAGTTTGTTACTCCCTGCATCTAATAAGATATTGATTTTCATACTTTTTATCTTATACATGGCACATATGGCATGAAATACATACATAAATATACTGGTTGTCTATTCTGAAGGTTTAAATACATATTTCAATTGATATAGAAACATACATAGAAAATACATGGAAACAAGAAATAGATTAGACTTCCTAGTCCTGACAAGCAGTAGGTTCTGCTATTATGGGATATAGCAGAAAGAGTGCCTGTCTGTTGGTATGTTATAAATGAGTTATGTCACAGTCATAAGCTGTGTTACATAAATTCATGGCTCTGTTAAATAACTTTAAAAATATTCCACTTATATTAAAAAAATGTGCATATCAAAGAACAACAGGGTGGAGAGTGAATTATCATATCTTAAATATATATCTTAAGATGATTAAGCCAGTGTAATCTGACAATAATATAAAAATACATCCCCACTAATATATGTTTCAATCTGAATTTTACAGTATTAGGCAAAACTTAAAAGTACATAGTGTTCAACTTACATAGTTGCTGGTTGATGGACCCACATTTGTGTCGAAAAAGCAAGAACTTACAGTATCAACGAATTACACAGTATAGACGGTACCAATGATAATATGATGACTGCGGACAGGACCTATCTGGGCAGCGGAGCGAAGCAGATGTATGTCTTTACAGATTATGTCAGTGTGCCATTGCTCTTATTCTCAGGAAAAATATGTAAATAGGTAATGCTGTTATATCGTAATACAAGAGTGCTGCTGGCATAGATATAGTTTTTTTCTAATACAAGGGCACAGAAGCACAAATAGTCCACTGCCCCATGCATAACTCAAATGTGTAATATTTTCTGTGACATGCTTTGCCTTGAAATTGTCTTAAATAGGATAATTCATAATCCAACAGTGTCTTGTCTAATGAATGTAACTAAACAAGAAGAGTAGACATTCAAAATATTATAATTGTTCAAACAAATTTTTTATACATAAAAGGGAATTTAAGGATCAGTACATGTGTTTGCAATTCTTATCTATCGACATGTTATACAGAGTGAAACTGTAATACAGTAACAGTTAGTTTTAGGTGATGTTAGCAGCCCATACTTATGGACTTAAAAAATCATACATTGATGATTGGTTTTGGTAATCGGGACCTATTGTCATTCGAAATTGTCAGTGGCACCACCTGTCTTACATATGCAATAGAATATGCATGATCTATGACTGAGCAAAGCTTCAGACTATTAGCTTACACCGTTTCCAAGATATGTGCAATATTTACATAAAATAAATATGCAAATGCCCATGACTCAAAAACAAATATAGATGGCGCCTCTAGAGTTAAGTGTATGATGAAGTTATTTAAGAGCTTTGCATAAATAAAATATAAAAAAAACATCTCTGCTGAATGACTCCTGAAATATGAGTGGGTTTTTTTTGTATCAGCCAAGCAATTATGATTGGTGCTTCCTATCTAATATATGTGATAAATCTATTTTTGATCTATGGCTGTGCATGAATTCAAGATAATAGATTACACCATTTCTCAAAAATGTCTGCAATTTACCTTAAATAAATGTGTGTAGATAGCCATAACAGAGGATCAAATATAGATAGTGTCACTAGGGTTCAATGAATGATAAAGTTGTCCAAGAGCTTTCCCTAGAAACAAAGATGGTACAAGTCTGTAGATTCGCTCCTGAGATATGGGCGACTATATCATCATGGGCAAATTGGACCTATTCTAAGTCAAAGTCGCTCTCATAGTAAAGATAATCATCCTATTTAAAACACCTTCATTCTCTAGCCTGAATCTATGGCTGCACAATTTGAAAAGGATCAGTTAAACTCTTCTCAAGTTATCTTGCTTAAGAAAATTTTTCTGCTGCGTGTCGGTTTGTGCCGTGAAAAGTGCGTCGCACGTCCAGTTCCACTGCACGATCCGTGTCGAGTTGTGTCGAGATGAAACCGACGCAACCCGACACGCGTTTTCATCGCACGATAAATCGAACATGTTCGATCGTGTCGTAAGGCCCGCGATGCAAAGCCGACACGCTTCTTGTGTCGTGTGCTTCTCCACAATGTGTCGTGTGAGCTGGTCCATTGCCACGACACAGGCGGACGTCGCGACACACTGCACGTCATCTGTGTCGTAAAGCGTGTCGAGAGACGTGTCGGGACGCGTGTCGGCTTTGGTGGGTTCACCCCTTTAGATTTTACTTATCCAGTTTCCCCTTTAGTAAAACAATTAAATCTTTGTTTTGTTCATTTGATTGTTTAATCTTCAGAATTTAAAAATATCATGCCCTAGCTGGCTGTGATCACCCGGATTAGGATATTTGATACACAGATTACGTTTTGCTACTCTTTTGTCTTGAGTTACTTTTCTAAGGAATTTTACTTTTACTTTATAACTCATTCTTCATGGAAACCAACGTTTCGATATCAGAAATAATACAAGCAAATAATCCATTATTAATATTTAAATACTTTCGTTCCTATGAATAAAATGAATCCTGTTTCGCTAGTGGGCAATTATATCTTATACTTAAAAAATGCACAGAAGTATATTGTATCACAGGCCATTTCTGTCTTAATAACATATATTTAATATACACCAAGTTGTACTCTATACACACTATACACGTTTTTTTAATGTGATTAAGAAAAAATCCATTTTCTTATTTGCTTTTCGAAAAAAAAATGTTTCTTACTTAAGCTTTGTTTTTTTTCGGGTACTGGAAATGTGCGAGCGATTTTATAAAAAGGCCTACTCCTAATCTGATATTTGGAATTTGCTAACATACAATTATAATTCCAAGTAAACTTCATTTTTTGAAGGAATCGAGACAAGAGCATCAAATTTCAACATTCCATCAGCGCCCACTAAAAATATGACAAACATCGGAGCAGCGATACGGTAGACTTTTCTATAGTGTGCACCTATTTACTTTTATAATTGATGAACCTTACAAAGTCAGCGATCACGCCCTTTATACTGCTTGTCTTGAATTCCTATCAAAATGGCACACACTATAATGGAGAACAGACAAGACTGTGAGTTATTGACAGCGGTATCTCATGTCGACGAAGCTCTGCAAGTAAATACCCACGTTTGGATTTCTTATGTTGGCAGGTGCGATTGGAGTGTTAACCTAATGGACTAACATAACTGAAATAGACTTCTACAGAGGATTTTTTTACTTAATCTTCATGTTATGGACGTTTCTACGTCAGGTTTACCAGTACAAGATTGATTCATATGGAGTGATACTAAATACAACTTATTTGTAATTTTAATATACTTATTTTCATAATGTAAAGCAATGTGTGTATATAATGTTGTTTGATTGGTTATATACAGTAACATTTGTCTTTTTCATAATGTAAAGCATTGCATGTGTATAATATTGTCTGATTGGTTATAAAACAGGTTGTGAGTCAACAGGAGTTATAGGCCATGGGCTACCAGGGCCTACCGTGCAGCTCCACCACTACTCAACAAAATTGATATTTTTGGAAAGCTTAGGATGCCCACATATAAATTTAAATGGTAACAGTGAAAATATTGGGACTCAATAGCAATTACCAGCATGTTTATTGCGTACCGAATAAAATCATTTTTCTCGGCACGTATCACATAAAACACAATTATCATTCAGTAAATCATATGGTTTTTGGAGGATATGAACTTATTATACACCAAATGAAAGCTTATTAAATCAGAAATCAGTGTAAGTTCACTTTAAACATGTACGTGTGATATATGTAGTGTTGTTTTAACATAAATATATCCCTTGAGGAAGAAAATGTTAATATTTGGTTTTCTGTTTTCTATTTTGTTACAGTTAAAGAACCCAACATGTAACATGTTTATACATACCAACAAAAAGAGCAAAATCTCTTTCAGCTGATATCAGTATTGTCTCTATGTATCAAATATTTCTAAAGCTGTTAAAGTTTGAAGAATACATACCATTGACCAATATTAGTGGGCCAGCCAAAGTTGATTTTGTCACTTTTAACTGCATTGCTTGTTAATAGCAGGCATCCATGCTAGATCGATCAGCCATGAAGTGAAGAAAGAACGTGTGTGTGGATGCCAACTGGAATTTTGAATTTCAAGGTCATTTTCAAAGTCAAACTAAAAAATGGGCCAGCCAAGGTTGATTTTTCATTTTTGAAGACATTGCTTGTTAATTATCAGGCATCCATGCCAGATCAACCAACAAATAGTGACGGAAAACGTTTAGGTGGATGGCATCCTACATTTTAATCTTTAAGGTCATTTTAAGGTCATTTACAAGGTCAAACCGAAGAAAATTGCACCTAAACGGGTGAAGTGATTCTCCATAAAAAAACAAGGTATATTCGGTAACCTTAAGCTTTAGGGATATTGTACCCAAGCCACGTTATAATAATGATCCTAATTATTAACACTGAAAAGTAAGAAAAATACAACGTAAAAGTGTGTTTTTTGTTTAGACAGTAACGTTTTTACTACTCTGAATCAAGAAATATGGCAGCGGTGTAAAGTGTTCCTCAAAGTGTCTTTAACACACTTTAAATTATAACAGAATAAACATGGCCATATTTTGTTATATGCAGGATAAAGGATCCATGAATACCGAATATTTGCTTATAATAATTTTGTTTTCGGAGAGAGTTGTGGGTATCAGAACTGGGGCGGATCCAGGATTTAGGAAAAGGAGGGGTCCAAGTCAGGAGAACTAACGGTAGAACCTAAAAAAAGTACCAAAGTCGTGAAAGGGGAGTCCAGGCCCCAATAATTGATCTGAACCCCTTAAAAAAGGTTGCGGCAGCTGAACGTTTGGCGGGGGGAGGGGGGTTCCGAACCCCCTGGACCCCTAGCTCCTCTGGATCCACTTCTGCAGAAGAACCTGGATGGAAGTTCCAAATTTTAAGTTAAATCGGATACTGAAGCATTCAGAATGGTTCGAAAAATAGCTGTCACTATAACGGAATAGACGATTTCTATCATTATATATAAGTCATACAATATAAATGATTTATTGGACCAATATGTTTTAGCTCAAATAGGATCATTCTGTGGCATTTATCGTCAACACAAGCTCTACAGACACCCACACGAATATTGTAACTGGTCCATGGATCAGTTTCCACTTATAATTTTTCAGGATTCACTACACTGTCACTGGACGCCAGAATAATTTGAGAAATAATAATTGCTCTGTTAAATCCAAGATGGGAGCTAATATACCCATTATATTTGGTAAAAGCAGACTCTTTAATTAACTTTTGATGGACACCTGTACACGGTTTAAATAGATGCTCTTTTAAGGTACAGTGTTAATTTTCCTATTATTTTTTTTGCTGAAAGGTGTTTAAATAACTATAGGTATAGAGGATCTATTATCCGTGGGTGATTATCAGAAACCACTACTGTTGTTTATTTTGGTAACTTGTCTTTATTTTCTTAATATCCAAATGTATTAAAGGCACTTGGGGTACGTTAAAAGGTAGACCGATATATGTAATGTGGGGTTCAGGGGACCGCCTAACATCCCTGTTTAATATGTATTGTACATTTATTTACTTATATAATCTTTTTTAAGGAATTTGTGATAGAGGACACCACCTCCATTTTCGTAATGCAAATTTTGTTTCCTTACCCATGCATATCATTAGCAGGCATCTTGGAACGTGTGCCAGTCAAATCCGCACATGGTTTGCTCTAGCCATGACAACATGACACTCAGGCCTTCTGAAATAAACTGATAGGGCCTGGAGTCATGATGGCAGTCACAACAGAACGCCCATTCTAAGGGTCGGATCAAAATATTTCATGTCTGGTATTATTTGGCATCACAGGCTTATATAGTCGTATTATATGTGCTTAATATCGAAGAAAAAATGTTGTTACACAAAAATAATTACATTTATTACCTTCTTTCATCACTGTGGCACCGATTCACGTGAAGCGGTACTTCGCATTCAAAAGTGAAGGTGTCATGGCGCGGTCGTATATGTAAAGTTGGAAGTCGGAAGCCGGACGCCGGAAACCAAGGAATCGTTTTATAAATAATGCAGTTTAAAGCATATACAAAATGCTAACGCTTCAATACCGTTTTGTTTTTTTCCCCGATAGAATAAGATCTTTATTATCATTCTGTGAAGAATAATAGTTATCCATTCTTCAATCTGAACGTTATGGACGATTTTGTGCTCGGAAGCAATCTCGGAAGTCAGTCAGAAGTGCTGGGATGTTATCCAATGTGTATAACTCGGAAGTCACAGAGACGCACTGGTTAACTTGTGGTCAGTTAAGAGCCACAGCCCAATGCAGTTTCATTATAATTATAGTTGCATGCATATATTAAAATTGCTTATGCATGATTCTGCTTTAAATGCGTGAATAACACAAAACATGATACATAATCGGAAAAAGTTCTTAATTTTTTTATTTGTAAATTTAATATATATATATATATATATATATATATATATATATATATATATATGAATATATATATATATAAACATATATGTGATGGTATTTTCACGTAATATATTTCACCCTATCTAGAGCTATGTTTTGTGAAAATTATTTATATTAACATGGGGATGGTATGGGAAGGGGTAAATTTTTAAAATATGCAATGTAAAGAGGATATATTGAGGCACCTTAAACGAAAGATTATGAAGATTTTCTGTTCCACAACTATACTCCTACATGTATTGGAACAATGTATTCAAACTTCAGGTTGTTGGGCTTTAATATTTATATTTCTATAACATAACGGTATAAATTGGAAAGTCCAAATATTCAAAAGTTCGTAACATGTTAATGTCAATGATGAAATGCGCGTCTATACATTTATAACTTGCAAAATGTCACTACTAGTATTTAAATGTAGTAATCGTTGTAAAATAATTGATATGTTAAAGTCTTATGACAATCTTTGCATTTCACCGAATTTTGTGATCTGAGAGCGCACATGCAGACTCGGACAGCACAGTGCGCGAGTCTGAGTATCAGCCGAGGAGCCGTGAGATTTTTCACGGTCGATCCCACCCCGAGCTGAGCTCTGTGGGGAGACCGTGTATGACTCACACGGTACTGCGATGGGGGGGGGGGGGGGATGGGGATTCCTCGGTGTTATGCTTGCGCCCTCTATGGATGCACCACTGAATAATAAATATGGTATAATAAACCCTAATACGGCATTAAAAATATAGTTATAAATTACCATGTCATTCAATAAAAACAGTAATATATTTTCCATACGTTGAACAAATATGAAAATTCAATATATCCCAGTAGGTCATCGCTGGAAAAAACATACATGTATCAAATACAAAACGAAATGTCCTTCAATATGTTAGAGTTCTACGATATTTAAAAAAAAGGTAAAATATATCTTAGAAAAGGGATACAACAGTCCAGGTAATATATAACATACTAATACATGTGTGATTATAAAATCTTATCGATTTGTATATTTAAGCAAATCATTTTTTTTTAAACTAAAATCAATTCTTTTTCAAGTTTTAACTCTTTCTTTCAAACTTTTTCAATCTTGATATTTATATATTAAAATTCACTCCTGATGTTTCAACATCACATTTCAACTTCAAATAAATGGATATTTAATAATATTTTAAAGTATATTTGCAACTGATTTCACTCTCATACGTTATAATATGTGCATGATAAGGGCATGTAAACAGAATGTGCTCCCTTCAACTTCGGATTACTGTATACGATTACAAGGATCTCGATAAGAAATTACAATTTTGAATGTAAAATCTTTAATAAATAACCATATAGAATCTTTATCGACACGTAAGACATCTGGGGCTTCAAGTAAAAGTCTGTCTAGAGGTGACCTGGTGTCTTAAAGATGCTACGGGATATAGGCATTTTTACTGAACCTGTTGCTCATCTTTATGATTCATTCCTTTAAATTCCACATAAAAATGATGACACCATGCAATAATGGAACCAAACCGGATTGATGAATCAAGTTAGATATTTACCGCTAAGATAAATATTTCAATTACAAATATTAATTATTCCCATTCTACTTTTGCTGTATAGTAATTTTTTATCTTTATATAAAAATATATGCATCTGAATATTCGGTGTATACTCACTATTTTTATTTGATTCTTATATTTTTATGCTCAGAAACAAAATTAACCGGACTATAATCGGAATTCTCGATACAGAAGTACCGTGCGCTTTCGGACCCCCTTCTCTCCGGACTTAATAGTTGCTGGTATCAGGTTCTATAAATAAACATAATTTTTTATATCTATAACATTTGCTCTGTAACAATTTATTTTTAAACATTTAATGAACTTTTTTTGGCTATGCAAAATGTTTTGTTTGATGTTTTATTGATTTTTTAGTTGACGTATTTTACAAATATATATATATATAAAGTATATAAATGTTTGTGTCCTGTGGTTTTGCAAATTTTCAGAACATTAATTTGATGAATATTGTGCCTAACTGCATAAAAAATATCGATTATATATTGAATCGTTCTGCAAAAACAGAAACTATTGTTTTTTATATGATTGTAAAATGTTACAATCGGGATCATATCTATTTACACATGCATTGTGTATTTTTTTCTGTCAAGGTTTTGTTAATGTTTGTGGTTATTTTTAATTTTGCAGGATACGTCTGATGAAATCAGTAGCAAACAAATTTTTGTAAAGCATCATGTATATTATGCTATTTTGGCAAAATTTCAAAACATGAATTGAAACAGGTTCCATTTACAGCAGGTACATATATAGGGGAAAATATCACATTGCAATGTGATTAATATGTATATATATATATATATATATATATATATATATATATATATATACATAAATATATATATATAAATGTGTGCAACCTGACCATGAAATGTAAAATATAATTTGGCATAAAAAGTATTACATAATAGATAAGAGTTTAAGAGATTCATAATCATGATTAAATTGTTTGGTCAATGGAAGAGGAAAAGGTTTTTCAATTGATACATGATAAATAAAATATTTTGTTCGAAACACCCTTGTTAAAACATTTACTGGACGTTTTGTGGTTCTGTCAAATTATCTGTTTAAGTCTCTATGATATTATCAGGGTAATTTTTAAAATATTATCAAATTTTTATTTTTTTTTCATGTTTCCACAAACAAAAAATATGGTAATAGCGAAAATATTGATGAGTAATTATATAATCTTGTTTTACAAAATGAAATAAAATATCAATATAATATATTATAAAAACAGCATAATTAATGTTACAAAACAGAGTTTATGATAAATATGTGTTATTTAAGAAACTGAAAATGCTTGACACGTTTGCTGACGACATGATGACCAGTGCATTAGCTATTACTGGCTAGTTTTACACATGTTATTTGGACCATAACCGGGCATTACCGAGCAAGAAATAGTCTATAACTTCAGATGGATAACTTTGATTTTTTACATAATGATAGAAAATACCTTATTCTATCAATAAAAATAAAATGGTACTTTCTATTGATGTAGTATCATTTTAATTATGCTTCGAACATTGCTTTAATTAAAAAAATCCTTGCTTCCGACTTCGGACTTCCGAGTTTTACACACAGCCGTTTGGAAATCCCCTACCGGAAGTTATGATTCTCCCGCTGACAGACGTGGAGACGAGTTTTTCGAGTAAAACCAGCCTCGGTATTAAAAACTGCTGCACGAATACACGTAAGTAAACCGTGGATGTAATAATTATTATTTTCCCCAACATAATAACGTTACTTTTTGTCTTAACTCAGGAAAATGGCAGTTCGAGAAGTAGATGAAAATGAAAAAGTAGTGTCAGAAATGGCGTGCACATCTGCACATACTAGAATTGATGCGAACCCAATAGCTTGTACTGTCACCCCATCGTCTCCAGTTCATCTAAAATCGACGTTTGGGGTGACAAGCTGTCGCTAGGTTTGCTCAAGATGTATTGTTAAATAAAGTGAAGTGATTTTTACCAGATTTGACGCTTGATGTCAGTGTGTGTTGGCCTTTATAATCATTCTTATGAAACTGTATGTATTAAAAATTACATACTCTGTCAGAATCATCTACTACTGTTAAATGAGCTGTACTTGTAGAATTGATAAGCTGATCCATAATAATTTCCGAAATTTCTAATGGATAGCTTTAATGTAATTAAGCATTTCGACAACCAACACATTGCAATCAAAGTTTTGGTCAATGTGTAAAATTACTTGGGGTATCTTTCGATAATGACTTCAATTGAGATACACACAGCGCAAATGTGTCCAAAGCAAGTACACAGTTGAATGCGCTTCAGCTTATTAGTATTTAATCCGTTGGACCAGGATATTCGTGATCGTATCTACAGAGCCTTTATCTCCTGTATTACGCTTTTACGAGTGCCCTTTATTTTATATAGCACTTTTGTGGCATTGAAAACTTAGAGATGAGTCCAAGTAGCTTTCTCAATGCAATTTTCAAGGTCAAACGAAAAAAAATAGGAATGGTAACAAAACATTTATTTTGTTGAACTTCAAAGTAGAAAACCACATATAAAATTGTCCTTTAAAACCTCACAGAATTCATTACGGTGTACATCAAAGTTACACATCCCAGATGAAAGCTACACAATACTGTGTACAAAAGGTCACACATTTAGCTGAAAAAAAGTTACATTTCTTGGTTGCAGAAAAAAATACTTAAACATAATGTAGGAGGCAGAATGTATATACCGTATATGACTATAAACAACCTCTGTTTGTAACTAATTAAAACATCAATATTGCTTTCAAATGGATTTTATTGTTTAAAGCAACTGATAGGTCTTAGCTTTTCATGTAACTGATTATAATGTACTTTACCTGGCCTATGTGTCATTATATTTCAACATATAAACTAGAATACGGGTAGTCGACAATATATATATATATATATCTTATATAATAATTTATATTTTTTATCAGTTCTTAAGGTTCCTATTGACCTAAAGAGAAACTAGTTTAGTTTTGTTGTATTTGTTGAAATTTTGTGAAGAAAGAATAAAAGCTTAGCAAGATATTGTTCGTAATGTAAATGTAAAGAGTTTCAGACTTTAAAAATTTCTAAAATAAATCTAAACAGTAGAGGGATTATATACTTACACATTTCTCTCATTTTTTTACCATCTCTCTTTTCTATTTTGTTTGTGTGCAGAAGTGAAGTCTCCCAACCCCCATTTGATTGTTCTGTTACATGATCGCGGATGACCAAAAAATGTTAAACAATCCATGCAAGCTATTTGTACTTTCACTAGACGCTTGCTATGCCTCATTTTTTAAATTTACCCTGGAATACACCAAAAGACTATATGAAAGCTTCCGGTTTCTTGATTCTGGGGTAATTAAAATCACCTCTAAATGCCCAGCTACTGTCTCTGGAGCTAGATGGCCAGGATTTATGTCAGAAAGCTGCATTTTGAAAAATAATATAAACCTGAAAATGGTATGCAAATAACAGTCAATGAGTATTTTTTCACTTCTAATATTTCTTTTGTTTATGTACTTTAATTACCTCAGGTCAGACTATCTTTATTTCTTTTTAACTCCAACTGGCTATATAGTTCGAACTTAATTTCTGCAAAAATAATTTATCTACGAAAACCTATATTATGGAATTCATTATCAGAAGCTCTACATGAAAAATAGATGTAGTATTCTTTGACAGATGCAGTGGCATATAATAGTTAATCCATTTCAGTTTTTCACATCATCTTCTACTTAAAAGTTACAAATAAGTTACACCACTACACTTATTGATGCATCTATTTTTCGGTTGTTCAAATAATGCATTATATATATATATATATATATATATATATATATATATATATATATATATATATGAGTGTCCTACGGTTTACATAATAAACAACTTGAACTAGATACCTTAAGAAATTACATATAATAATCATAATAATTATGCACTTTATTTTCAAATCCTGGATACGCCACTGGTTAATGTGTCAAAACAGACACACAGATGGACGCAGAGCGCAGAAGAGAGGTCAGAGGTCAAAACAAAATCGGGGCGCAGCAGACCCAAAAATAATCCCGGGTTTCGTAAAATTCCGCCAAGCGGTTTCAGAGAAGTTCTCCGGACACCTACGCGGCGGCGGAGGCGGTGGGCTGTAAACATAGTATCCGCAAAACTCTGTTTTGGGGGATACAATTATCGAAAAAAAACTTTCATCTGACAGGGCCTTTTGCCCTAGCCAAAAACTTATTCAACAGGTATTTGAACAGCTAAAGAGAAGAATTAAAGAATTAAAATGACATAAAATAATAGACTTTTAAAAACATTTATGTCCGAGTTAAGAATCTGTACAGCACCTCTAGATCTGTCATGAAAGCTATAAATAAGAGCACCAAGGTTTGTATCTCAGGATTTTAACAGCATATGTGAGGATTATCTAACTCAAATAAACACAAAACCAACACAACACAAAAACCCAAAAAACAGACCTACAATTTTGCCATCACTGTTGGTTGACTGGCATTGATGCCTGATAATTAACAAGCAATGACTCCAAAAGTGAAAGAACAACCTTGACAGGCCCATATTTCAGTTTGACCTTGAAAATGACCTTGAAATTCAAAATTTTAGTTGGCATCCACACACACGTTTTTTTTCACTTCATGGCTGATTGATCTAGCATGGATGCCTGCTATTAACAAGCTATGCCGTTAAAAGTGACAGAATCAACTTTGGCTAGCCCACTAATATTGGTCAATGGTATGTATTCTTCAAACTTTAATATTTTTAGAAATATTGGATATATAGAGACAATACTGATATCAGCTGATATCAGATCTTTTTGTTGGTATGTATCTTATATGTTGGGTTCTTTAACTGTAACAAAATAGAAAGCAGAAAACCAAATATTACATATCATTAACATTTTCTTCCTCAAGGGATATATATGAGTTATGTGAAAACAACACTACATATATCACACGTACATGTTTAAAATGAACTTACAATAATTTCTGATTTATAAGCTTTCATTTTGTATATAATAAGTACAAATCCTCCGAAAACTATATGATTTACTGAATGATAAATGCCACTGTGCTTCATGTGATTTTACGAGCCGAGAAAAAATGATTTTATACGGTACGCAATAAACATGCTGGTAATTTCTATTGAGTCCCAATATTTTCATTGTTACCATTCGAATTCTTTATGTTGGCTTCCTAAGTTCACTAAAAATACCAATTTTGTTGAGTTTTGGTCTGGGTGCACGGTGGACCGGTCCCTGGTAGCCAATGGCCTATTATGACTTCAGTAATTCAAATATATTGTAATTCGTAGGGATTTATTTCCACCAAGTTTGACAAGATAATCGCAAAATATGAACAGGTGAAACTTTTTAATGGACTGAATCTCCGTAATTTACTGCAATTTTACAAAAAGCTCTCAATGAAACAAGCCATCATGATTGGTGATGTAGAACTTAATAATGAAAGTGACAGGCTTCATGCAGAATTGAATGAAATAGTGTAATAATAAACCCCAGTGTTTTTATCCACTTCTTTTCTGTACAATCAATTTCAGAACCAGGTTCTGCAGCAGGATTTCATCTTTTCCCGTATTAAAATATACTTTGTCATCATATGTTCAACAGTACATGAAATGGAATCATTGCAGGAATTGTTGTTTTTCATTAACTTTATAGGACAAATAGCCTCGATAACACGCTCGCCTACGGTAATTATTTACAATGTGCTGGTGCCTATAGAAGAATAATCATGCACTGTTGCAGACTTTAAAGAGGATTTATTACCTTACAATGTGAGCAGAGCTTGATGCCTGGTCGATCCGGTCATAAAACTCCCAGAACGTCTGGATCTGTACAAAGATAACTTCAGTAAGTAATCATTTTTAGTTTTTGCCAATTACATAAGTGACCCAGGGGTCATGACGCTCAGCTGATTTCTGACACTGAGAAGTTCTATCAACTTAGACTGCTGTCATTTTAGTATTGATGCAATGAATGTGATACTTGTGAAAAATCTATGAATGGACATCCTTCAAATTTTCCATTTTGAGAGCAAAAGCCTTCTTTTCCAACCAAGAACGCTAATATAAGTCTGATTTTCTATGAGCTAAAACACACAAAAATGCGCATTATTAAAAAAAAAATGCATGGAAAATGTAGATTTCACCACCAGTTATGCACAGGTGAAAGAGCTATCTATGATCGCCAAGCTTATCAAATTTCAAAACGTACAAGGTAACCATTACTGAGATATCTCATTTAAAGTATGCATTTTGCAAAGTGTCCACAGCAGCTGAAAGGAAAATGATCACCAGATTTTCTTCAAATTTCCATGGTGATACAGACATGTGTAAATGATGCACATTCGTAAAATTGTGCATTAAATGTAAAGAATTTATTTGCCGGGCTACAATTGTGACATCTCAATCCATATTTCTAAGTTTGAAAAATTATATTAAAATGCGCAAACACAAAGAAAATGTAGATGGCACCACCAGCTGGAAACAGCTGGAAATGTTAACATTTTGCAATTGTGTCTGCAACAGCTCTGAAGAACTGGCTGGGCCGATTTTCCTTATTTTTTGCTTGGTATCAATGCTATATGTGCAGTTGATAACCCAATGTTTATTTTTTTGGGGTGAAAATTTCAGAAAGATCTATACAATCATTACAATACGGTATTTTATGTAAAGTATGAATTTAATACATCAACAGCTGGAAATGTTAACATTTTGCAATTTTGTCTGCAACAGCTCTGAAGAACTGGCTGGGCCGATTTTCCTTATTTTTTGCTTGGTAACAATGTTATATGTGCAGTTGATACACCCAATGTTTATTTTTTGGGGTGAAAATTTTTTTTCAAACGCAGAACACTAACACAAGTCTGATTTCTAAGTGCTGAAAACTCACAAAAACCTGCGTAACTTTCAAAATATAATTCACATTGACCTAGTTGTTTTGTAATGGAGGAGATTGACAAAGAACCTACTCGGATTTTAAGTAAAAATTTTCTACATCAAACGGTTACGATTTGTGCCTTGTGAATGGATTGACGACGGGCAAAGGGTGATCACTATAGCTCAGATGACCTATGGTCAGCTGAGCTAACAACCGACATAAAAAAAACTAACATCTACTGATAGACGCTTCACTCTTTGCTGCTCTTTATTCCAGCGTGAATATATTAAAGGGCTTGAACTATTTTTACTACTATTAATGAGTGTTATGCAGAATTTCGATTGCCTCCTTAGTGATCTAGTTGCTATAAAGCTTATAATCTTCATCTGTATATTGACACAGGTTTGGATGGATAATATAGGGTTTTTTTTCTAATGGAGGCTCAACTGTTATTTCACACATTTAATACATATTAAACATTATGTGAACAACTGAAAGATCAGTAAAGAACAGTGATGTTCAAGACTAAATATGTAGAGAATAATGACATGTTGTATAATATGAGAGCAGTGTAACAGTTTCAGTTATTATTTATATTATTTACTGGCTTGTTCATTTTATTTAATTACATACTCTAATCACATATTTAAAAAATAAATATCACATATTTGAGATAAGTGCTATTTACAAGTCAAAATGCCTTTATTTTCTCACTTGTTACTTCTATATTTTTTTCTGCCAGCTCGAGTCGATGCAAGAGTTTTTTGGATACTGCTTTAACAATTTAAGATCGGATTTCTGATTGATATTTATATTATTATTGTAATTCTCTTATTTTTGGGGGAGGAAAACGTATCTCCAGTTGCATTTTAGCTGAACAGACGATTTTGTAAGAAACATCAAGAGTCGTGATTCAACCCAGTTTATTGTGGAAAGGTTACGTAATTTTTTTTGTCCTTCAAAAACTTCATAATTATCTTATTATAGTGTGTTCAACAGTGGGGTGCCTAATGAAATCTATTATCTTTTCTTAAACTTACAGATCAGATCCAGAAAGAAAGTCGCAGTGGAGGAATGAGGCATAAGCCTAATTAACTAGAATAATCCAAAAACCATACCTTGTAAAATATTTAAGTAATTCATTAAAATATTATCAATATATGAGAAATATAAATTTTTCTCAACCAAACTGATAAGGACCAAACAATTGCATTTAAAAGCTGCTGAACTGTTGTTGAGTGTCATAAATATTCTAAAAAATGTAACTGTCAAGTGAGGCTGCTAACCTATGACAGAGGCCATTTAACTCGAAGAAAAAATGCAGAGAAAAATCAGAAGTTGCAAAATATAAATGTTTGGTTTTGTTTTGTAGTTTAACACCTCATGTTAGACCTTTGCTCCTTTTATAAGCTTCTGTGTAAAATTGTATGATAATATTTAAATTTAAGGGAATAATCGGCAAAATCCAATAGCCCCCACTTGTAGAACAGACTATAACCTCATAGTGTGTGTGCGCCTGTGTGTGTTAAGAGTTCTTACTTTTAGAAGTCGAGGCAGCCTCACAAGGGTATTAAATTTAACGGCAGGAATAAAATACAGCAGATCAAACGGGATGAGAGCGGCCATGTCCAGCTACAAAATAAAATAAGTACAAGTATGATTTATGTTATCACAATATGGTAGAGGAGATTTTCGGCAATCAACTTATGTTGACGTCATCACTTGCCAGAAACGGCGTTTTAAGTTCCTACAAATTGACATACTAAACCATTCTCTATCCTTTTAGGTTTAATGTTATAGCCGTTTAAAAAGCCGTTTATATTTAATTCTGCTTGGCCTCTAAATATACATTAGTGACCATGGAAACTGGCTCCGAAAATACACTTTCGGCCAGAATACAGGTTTAGTAGTATCCCATTTCATAATACTACAAAGATACGCTTTCAGCTAAAGCGGTCGCTTCCGGTCGCAACTTGGTTGTAACGAGAAGGTTGAATAAGCGAATTTAATACCTTTCATGTCTGTCATTCAAACTTCCCTATAGTGCTAATGAAATATATATATATATATATATATATATATATATATATATATATATATAATAGATATACATTATTTTAGAGAAAGAGAGAAGTCCAATCAGCACTGAGGCAATGAATTGAAGTATATACTAGAGATCCCCGACAGATGTCAGTAGGGGGTACACAATTCAGACGCGGGACATCAACAGAATTTGAGAAAACACCCGACTAATCACTAACTTCTAATCGTTATACAGTCGGAAATAGATCCTTGCAATCACAATAACCAGCAACACTTGCCAACTTAATGTGCTGCATTTAGTCTTTAGTTACCTTATCTGCATCCGTGATGTCTTCCTTTAATATATCAATATCAATGGATTAATTTAACAAATGTCGGTCCCTTGGGTGGGCTAAACGGCTTTGAGAGGTCTGGTACTCTGTACATGTCTTCTCGTTAAGCCCATTTTGGGTCGCGGCGCAGAAAGTGGGCTCTTGTGTTGAAGCTAAATCTTCACAACAAAGATAAATTCTGAAGAGTGCATTGAAGCAGGGGATAATCGTTTTCTGTATCTATGGGTAACAGAAAATACTGAACAATCGGTGTGTGAGAGGGAAATAAACATATGATAAGAACTGTTCTAATTAAACCTGTGTTTAAGTTGAACCATAGCTACTCTACATTTTATGATATCCCATAAGAAATTATCTCTTTCGTCTTTAATCTGGAAACCACCACTTTAATCTTAGCCGTTTGTTTACTGTCCACTTGGTAGAATTTTCTTCGTTCATCTCTTCCGGCAAAAAAAAAGGGAATAATAAGCTTCATTTCTTCTGTTTGTTAAGCTCTCCAGCTAAATCATTTCAGTGTAATCGTCAACAAGTTACTTCTGAGTCATAATTTGTAAGCTGGTCTCACTTTCGGTGCTTAAAAAAACCTGTTTTAGCATAAGGGTATACCTAAACATATTACCACATAAGAGTATACCTATACATATTTCCACATAAGCGTATACCTAAACATATTACCACATAAGGGTACACCTAAACATATTACCACATAAGGGTACACCTAAACATATTACCACATAAGGGTAGGCCTACACCTAAACATATTACCACATAAGCGTATACCTAAACATATATAACCACATAAGCGTATACCTAAACATATTACCACATAAGGGTACACCTAAACATATTACCACATAAGGGTACACCTAAACATATTACCACATAAGGGTATACCTAAACAAATTACCACGTAAGGGTATACCTAAATATAATACCACATAAGGGTGTACCTAAACATATTACCACATAAGGGTATACCAAGCCATATTACCACATAGGGTATACCTAAACATATTACCACATAAGGGTATACCTAAACATATTTGCCTAGAACGACATACTTAACGGAAAAGAAAAATGCAGTTTACTATATGCAAGGGTCATCAAAGGCATATGAAAGGGTTTTTCTTTGCAACAGCGCTGGAATGTAAAGTGCAATGGAATGTTGCTTTTTTACACCTTTCATTATTATTATACATGCTGAATTTTTTATATTTCACTCTTTTAACTGTACAATGATAAACTTTCATAAAAATGTGTTCTCTACATGAATGGGCAACAAGTCTTACAAAATTACAGTTTCTTCCAACGAATATGATAGGTTGCAATAATTTTATGTTTATTTCGTAATCCTGCCAGCATATCTGGAATTTTTAACATGATATTATAGAATTGAATGAAATATTATTTCTAAATCTTAACATAGCGTATTTATAATGTTTGAAAATTAAGATAAATATAATACTATGCGAAGCCAATTGCCAAAGAAAATACAAAAATAAATTTACCTTGAAGTTTACCTTCTGCATATAATGTTTTTTTGTCTCCCTTGGGTCTTCCTGGGAACAGAATATTTAATGTATATATTATCATATACTATAGGTTAATGACGCTGTACTGGTATAAATGTCACATCATGATTTATCATGCATCAACATTAGAATCGCAACACAATTGAAAGAGCAAAACTTTAAAGCACCAATGTATCATAAATTCACATAAATAGACCTAAATTTCTCACGCCAAATTCAGACTAAGCTTGTTCCATTAAGTAAAAAAAATTCAAATTAAGAGCAACATTCTTACCTCCCATAATCCATTGCGCACAAACTTCACTCTTGTTTTTATCAAAACTATGTCAAGAAGATACAGTAGATCAGAGAAATAATCAAATATCCACCAATAATAGCGGTTGTTATCATTTTCAACTCCTTCTTTATATCTGACGGGGTTAACTTCCTGACAAACCACTTCTGGTGTTATGTTGCCAAGGGCTTGGGTGGTAACCGGCTCGGTTGTCGTGGGGGCAACAGTGGATGTCGTAATGTTCGTCTGATTTAACGATGACGTCGTTGTTGTGGTCATTGGTGACGTCGTTCCTTGGTTTAAAGTAGTAGTTAAATTATTCACAATAGTAGATTGAGCTGTGGTAGTCACTATAGTGCAGACATTATAGGCGTATTCAGGGTGTTGATAGTAAGGAGCTTTAGTGAAAGCAGCGCGGAGTGGGATGGCTGCCGCGTTATACATAAACGCCATGGTAACGAGGAACAACCAGAACTGATACAGGCGGCCTGTAACAAAAAAAATTACATATGCTTTTTTTATAATATATATATCATCTTTTTTATATTTTTTAATGCCTTAAGAAAATATAAGAACAATATGAAGAACATGTTAGATAAAATATCCGGGAGTCTGTCGTTTGTGTCTGAACTGGAAAAAAGGGCTGAGGCTTTTTAAACGTTCGTATGTCATTCCTTTTGCGACATTCATTAATTCTTTCGTTATTTTTCTAAAGATAACCAAAAATGTCCAAATAAACAATTGTGTATGTATTTACACCTCGACCAGGTGATCAAAACTATACGGTTTCACTGGCAGATGACTAGCCGCCGACGGCGACGCAACAGGTTTCAGGTTTTTGTTGCGTCGCCGGCCCACCAAAGGGCTAACTGGGGTTATAGCACGATACGATCTGTTACTCTTAGAAAGGAAATCGATTAAAAATATTTCCTATGGTTTTAACAAACCAAAGTTCACATAATGTTGTATGTCGAAAGGACTGTACTAAAAAAATAACCATTCTGGAAAGCATGAAGCACCTGTAACATCAACAACTGATATTATTTGTCCAGAGAGAATTGACGCATTAACAGCGGAGGTATGCCGGTAGATATCTTGCATTTGGTGGCAGTCCTGTATAAGGCTTTAGGCCTGTGAACTATAATGTTCATATTTTAACTTCCTTGGTGCAAAATAGGGCTGAGAACAGAACAGTAATGTTTTCTAGTGGTCAAATATACAATACACATAGATGTACTGAACATTAATCAATGGGTATATGTTAAATCTCACAGCTGTGTATGGAGTGTTATAATCACAGAAAAAAAAAGCATTTTAGGAGTGCATTCTTATCGGCTAGCAGATGACATACATTTTCATACCAATAAAGGTGCGTTCCACCAGTTCTCATTTCCTGTATAGTGAGATTTTAGAACACCTGTGTGGGACTGTAACATTAACTTTAATGATGATTAAATTTCACAATACCTTGCGGATCGAGAGTAGAGAAACACCGGCTCGGGCGAAGGAATGATGGGAGCTTCACGCGACAGCATCCCAACCGGAAATCACGTTCGTCCTTGACCTCGTGCACGCTGCTTGCACGCGACGACATTGGAATGAACGAATTGAGCCTTCTGCCTCGTTGTTCCCTTTGCTCTTCGATGGCGGAAACCGCCGATATGGCTGAAACATAAGATTTCTATAAAACACTGTCATCAGAGTATTACTAAACTAAACAAAAGACTTTATCATGGTTGATAAGTAACTTACGGCAATCAATGTGAGAATTCCTACATAATAGATTCTTACATGATTAAATGATGACCGGATCGCACAAAGTATCAAATATCCAGACCATAACGTTTTAAATATTTAACTTCCCACGCTTTATACATTTATCAAAATATCACGACCACAACATTGTACGTATTGCAAATATGTTTACTGAACTCCTGCATACATGAGAACCACCGTGTTGGACACTTTCTGAAAATATGGGAACAACAGCGTTATACACCTTTCAATCCTTGCATCATAATATTCCTGAGAACATCCATAGAGTTAAGCTTCCTGAAAATGTGACCACTTAAATATAACGCATCATTGACATACAAAGCGCACCTATAATTTTAAGTTCCATGCTTCAGATAATATCAACAGAGCGTCAAATTTAAGTCAAGTCAGTCTTCGACAATGATACATTCCTTGTACACGGAACAAAGCGCCGCGTGTCTTCACCAGCTCCCTAAACATAACCAAACAAGGAAGAGTTTCAATCGACAACACTGTCTCAAAAATCGTACAGGCAGGAGAAAAGAAAAACATATTGCGCCCTTGCTGCGTGACAATTATCTACCTGGGAAGTAAGTCTTGCTGGAGAAGCGGGACATTTTCTTCATGCGCTCCTGACTGGCTCTCCAATGACCGACAATCAGCTTTAATTTGTTGTATCGATTAACCGACCATGCCATCCCGGGGTTCAGGCGCGGTATTGAATAGCAAACAGATAAGGCTTAACTCGCTGTGGACTGCCTCGTTTTGGTTTCCATCCCACACGCCTAAAATTTACTGGCACAACTGTTTGAGAGGAATCCTTGAGAGGCCATTTGTATGATTTAATAAGTTAACCATATATTCCTCATGTTCACTTGTAAGTCAGTAGTTATTTTATAATTACATGACAAATACTCTCAATAGTTGTAATACCCTTCCTAACTCCCTGGATTTACTCCTCAAGCAAGCCAGAGTCTGGCTGTCAGTCAAGCGTATTACCAGTTGAAGATGTTTGTCCATGAATATTTGAGTAACACGTGGATTACCGAAGATAAACAGGTGTTATTTGTAGTCGAGCATGTGGCCTGATTCAGACAATCTCGAAGTAGGTGTTCATCGTGAATATGAATTAAAACTTTTTTAATAGAGATACAATTTTGGCTTTTGCTGGCCAATGTTCCAAACGTTGTTTGATTTAGTAAAAATAAGTATGATATCTTTGTTGTATAAATAGATACGTTTGATGAGGATTAAAGCTAGTACATGTATAGTCAATCTTTTCTATAGGCGTTTCAATCCAGAGAGGGTTGCATGAGGCATTCCTCAACAGATTGATATATATATAATGATTACATTTCCTTGGACCTAGCCATACAGTTCAATACACTGGATATCTGAAAGTATTGGGAAACGATATTATACATGCAATGACTGCTACATATTATTAATTGTAACATTAAATTTATTCCCTGTAACGAAGAAAGCTGTATCTTACATGCTGGAATTAATATTATGTTTTTACTAACCCGTAGTTCTGGTTAGACTGAAAAATAGTATTAATAAAATAAAGAAATATATAAATTTGTGTGTGTGCATTAAGTGTCTGTGTCACGTCTTTCTGTGTCGGGACATTCTATTAAAACAGTGGTTGGTTAGTTTTATCATTGAAGTGTTCAAAGAGTGTCATATAATATACCAACATTCATATTCTGTCTGAGGCTACAGTCTCCATACAAAGTTAGGTTTTATATATATATATATATATATATATATATATATATATATATATTGTTATGAGGTGCACATGAAGGCGGATATGTGCGCAACCGACATGGGTTCGAATCCGGGATCGGAAAATTTGTATCTGTAACAAATGGGGGCTCGTCCGGGACAACGCCAAACTTTGGGGCCCGGAGAAAGGTGGTTTGAATTAATTGAGTAATTACCCCCTCCTTGTTCACAAAAAGTGTGAATCCTGAGATAATTAATCTTGTTATGATAACAGAACGCTCTTAATAGGGTGTGTGTTATATAAGTATATATGTTATATGTGTATATATTAAGTATATATATATATATATATATATATATATATATATATATATATATATACTATACAGTTTGGACAAATGAGGGTCGGCTTAAATTTTGAGCACGTGGATGTTATTCAACATAATACAGGGAAAGTCAGTTCAATAAAAAATAGGTTCACACATAAAAAACATGTTTACATTTATCTTGATACATATTGTTACGGAACCTAATATCAACATGTCACGTATGCGTGATGAACATAATTTTTTCACGGAGAAAAAAAATCAGATTCTGTAACACTAGGCAGAGTGAAATGTCTAGGGGAATGAATAAAGAAGTCAGTGGTTTTTTGTTAACAAATAACTATAATTTATTCCCAAAACAACCCTAACATTACAATACACCGAATCAATACAATTACACAGTATAACAGCAGTATATCAATACAATCACCCAGTAAAATAAACAAAGTGCACAGTACCTGGATACCACCACTGTCACAGCGACAAGTCCATTAAACCATATAATTCAGATGAACAGTCCAAAGTAACTATAAAATCATTCCGCCGTAATCCAAAGTGAAGTTCTTGTTATAATCCCGAAAGCAAACTGAAGACTATATAAGATCCATCACAAATAAAGAAGAAAATCTATAATTGCCGCACTTATCGGAATCGGTCCCACAAACTGACTTACACGCTTCTGTGTCCGCTGGAATATTCTCTCACCTCTCTCCCGGCTTTAAAACACAGCCTCTTTATATAACTTTTCACTTCAAGCCGAGAAATTTACATTTCTCGAACAATCTAACATAATAAACACGCTCAAAGAACATACTTGAACAAAGAACGCTGTGTATCTACACGCCAGGGTTCAACCGTGAGCCGGCCCGGCCAAGCGATAAAGCCCCAGTCTAGCATGACAAAGTGAGTTCAACCAGTACGGATGAAACTGGGAGTGCAACACGCGGCCAGGCGAGGCCGCTACAACACGAGTTACGCCCGTGTCACACAATAAAAAAAAAACATCTTTAACTATAGGGAGCAGCTGTCTTTGAGACACATTTGTATCAGGTTGTCGATATGGAAAATGACAATTCTTCATAACAGTCCAGTCTCCATTTTAAAGGGTAAAGCAAAACGCTTCTCGTTCAAGAAATGGAAAATTGATCCTGAACGGAAAAACCTATGTGAATGTATAGCGCAGGTTTCATGTAATTAATCAGCCAGAGGGCAACATCTGAATCAGAATGGGCTGGCGTGGTCTGCAGCAAGACATGTTTTATAATGGGTTTCTGTGCTCGAGAATCGTGTGCTATGGTTCCAAAAAAAAAAAACCGGCCTAGAAGTTTAATTTGCCATGATTTTATTTTCATTTTTTTTTTTTTTACTTTTTGAGCCTAAAACCTGGTGCATATTACACCAGAAAATAGTGGGTTTTTTTTTTTTACTAATATTAGATTTTTATCCTGTCGGCGATACAGGATATGCGCCTAACCATTTTTTGCCAAGTCAACGAATTTTCGATAAATCGTAGATAAAATCGGCGTCGGTACTGTACTACAGTATAAACACAACACGGGAAAGACATCTGTCGGATATATATCGTCAAAATTGTTGGCCCGCATTCGGTCATCCCGCAAAATTGGTAGACCCGACGATTACGAAGAGAAGAAAAAACAAAAATCGTGGTAATCTGCGCGAAACGTCAGGCCAATATGACAACTTCCTACCGGCCGCCGCTATGTCCCGATTTGTATGTTCCAATGCCAATAAAGCATCGCAAGGCTGGACTGATTTTTTTTGTTTGCGGGGATTAAGTAGCTCAGGGACGAGAGAAACTCAATAAATCGATTCCAAACGTCGACATGAACTTTCGAAATATGTATTCAGACATGTTGGCTGTGTATAATTTTTTCATTTGAGTAAGGCTGGATCATGAACCATTGAGGGTGGATGGTTAAATTAATCAGGAAATTAACTTGGTATTCTAATGAACAAAATTTAAAAATATAGTATTTACCATTTTCACAATGTTAAAATATAGAAATTTTCTCTATAAAGTATGCATCACTTTACTTTTACAAAATGTGGATCTGCTGTGGGGTAGACTAACGGTTAAGAACCGTGATGGATGTGAAACGTGAGGATGTTTTGTGCTCTACAGCCCGATGGTTAAAATAATTTTAGATATATATTGTTAAGCATTCATGACAGCCAAGAGTACTCACCTGTTCGGTGTGACCGTAAATGTAACATCAAGGCGTGTCAGCGCCTCAGCACAGTATATATATAAACCTGGAACACGACGGATGCCTATATCACGTCATGTACTCTACTGTTCCAATCCCCTGTTCCCCCTTCTCAGAGCATTAGCCAGTGAAGAATCGATTAGATTTTGATGTGGATCCAACACATGATCCAGATCAAGGAGCGTCATCAAGGACAGTTCACAAATGTAAAGTCACCGATGCACGAATGAACCTCGAATATGTTGAATGGCGGGGACTTGCATTCGTTAAAATGAATATTTCTAGTTATTAAGTTTTTGTTCGAACAGGCAATAAAAAAAGACACTTTTTTCGTGCACAGAAGAAAATCATAAACCTAACTTAATGAAAACCGGGGTGTGATACCTTATAGGGGTTCTTTGTAGGACGCTAAAATGTGAAAAAAAGAAGGAAAAAAGAAAGAAAGTAAATTCTTCTATTGAATTGACAAATAATAACATAGGGCTAGTATAACTTCAATATTTCTTGAACAATATTAACTGATTTAATATGCTACAGCTGGATGCCTTAAAAAGGTGTTATTCATCATGCTATTAATTAAGAATGAAAATAAATAAATAAGTAAATAAATTGACTATATTCTGTAAATGAATAGGGGAAACTTCCTGATAAAATATGGTTTACTTGACTTCTTTTCATCCCAGGTGGGACGTCACGTGACTGGTTAAATGATAAACTAATCATATAACAGACTGACTGCACTTTTGCAATGAAGGTAATGAAAAAATAGGATTAAACTATTATAATCAGTTCTATTGGCAGTATAGTGCCTTGTTAATCAAAAAGGAAAATATCATATATGGGAAAGCCAAGATTAATACTGACATAAAATAACATTACTTGACCTTTGGTCAGGGATATTCGAGTCAGCCACAAGCAAAATGACTCGGCGTCCACTCTGGTGTTTGTGTCAGCTTCATCGGTTTAAGGAATTGTGGTCACAATATATGCATTGTATGTCGAAATTAACATATTCTTGATTTGTCGCTTGGGCGTTTCCTTAAAATTTCCTCAGTTTTCAGGTATTTTATTTACTGTTGTTTACATAATAAAGGGCCTTAAATATTTATAAGGGACGTCGTAAAATCACACAGGGTAAACGTCATTCAGCCTGATTGGTTAAGCACTTGTAAGAATAAAAAAAATGGATTAATCTGGCAGGTGATAATGTTTCACTTAAACGGGCATTGTTTGTGCTTATTATATTTCTTTACGCCTTATGAATGTCAGCAGACAGAGAAAACAATACAGCTACAGAATTTACATGTGCTCATCGTTACTTTCTGGTGGAAATGAAGAATTCGTCAACAGCAGTATTCATCTCCACGCAGTGTTAGAGTTCAGACTTTGAGCAGGGACGCCGGGTGAGTTTTGACCTGGGGGTATGTAGAGGATACACGGTATTAAGAGTCCGCGAAGATGGGTAGTGCATGTTATACCTTAGAATGCTCTCAGAAAACTTCCAGGTCATATGAGCTATGTCCATACGTCATGCACAGTGTCACTCGTACTTGTTTATGTCAATTCTCATCCCGAGGATTGAATGAGCCACGCCAAGGGCTACAGGACTAATTAAATACTGGCTCCATTGAGTTCTAATTTACTATTTCACGAGTATCGAATAAGGTTAGGTCCAAGTAAGGCCTATCTTTTTTTATTGCTAGGACACAGTGAGATAAATATTAATGATAAAGAAATAAGTTAACAGTTTTCTTCAATCTCTTATTCATTTATGAGGTATCTAATTCCATCAAATTAACTGTTACATTCCAACATTGGTATTAACATCCATGGTCACTTCTATTAGCGTTGTATAGGTGTTGTGCCGATCATATATATGTAATTAACTACAGCAGCTAATAAAATGACAAATCATCACCTCCTCCATGAAGAAGGAGAGAGCTAGGAAGGTTATAGAAGGTATCTAAAAGTCTAATTGGCTGTTTGGGGTGATACCAGATATGCCAAAGAATTGGACTCCCACGTGTACGACTCTGCTGGTTAAGACTGTGGACGTCAATACCTGCGCCTCACAATGTACCGTGGCCTCTACACACACAGATCGTGTAGGTATAAATGTAGTGAAGGGGTAAAGTATAGTCCGTTCAAGTACGTTGGATAAGATTTGATTCAAGGCAAATTACATGGGTGTCTTTCTGGTTGAAAAATAAAAATTAAATTTTTTTATTGAATAAAAATAAAAATTTTTACGTTTTATGACAGATAGATACATCATAAAGAAAAAATAAACCAGAAATTGTCATGATGTTTGATATTAATAAAAAAAAAATGACTAACTGTTACTGGTTGCTAAAGATAGCAAACCTTTTATTTTTTATTTTAAAATGTTACAAAATTATGTGACAACTAGTGAAAGACCACTGTACCAGGTTTAAAACAATGTATACTCTATAGGGTCTAATATGAATATAAACCATTTTTTTTACAATACCGATAGCTAAAAGCATAATATGTTATGTCAAATCAGGTCCAATGCACTCAAAATTAGATGTACAAAAGTCAATACATTCCGTGGATCACTGGTTATTAGCTGTCATAGAGTCATTAATTTCCTTTGACACGTCAGGTATTTCATGGCGATGTCGGTTGTGAGTTATTTTACAATACACGCACAGCTGCAGACCTATGTGAACCGGGGAGAAGGTCTGCAGAATGGTTGATATAAAGACAGCTGACAGACAATAAATTACAACAGACCTTATATCGTGCAATTCCATACAATTTTCTTATATTCCCTACGATATCGTATATATGTTTATGTAGTACCAGTGGTACGAGTCGAGGGGTAAAACGCTCCGCTCTCTCCGCTGGCGACACGGGTTTGATCCATGGCGTAGCTTTGAGAGTGGGTTGTAGTTACCTTCCAAGGCCGGTGGTTTTCTCCGGGTTCTCCGGTTTCCTCCACCTCTACAGACTACCGAACGCCACAATCTGAGCTATAGAGAGTGCCGCGATTAGTTATAATACCTATATGTACAATCCATGTAAAATAAATAAGTTTATGTATCAAATATTTTGTCTGATAGGCTTAAAAGTAACAATAGTATATGAATAGGCCAATTTATATGAAATATTCACAATGCAGACCCATTTTAATATATAAAGTAAAACCTTTATTTAGCTTTCCAGTCAAAGACTCATCGGTTTAAAACATTCACTGGGGAATCGTGTTGCGTGGGGTTGTCGGATGCCATAAATTCCAGAAATTATGTAAGTTGTCGCAACAAATCGCTGCATATCGAACTGTATAAACTCGTAAACAAATAGCACCGTCCGAGGCCTTGTCCCGTCACACGGCCGATATAGCTCTTTAAAGAATCTATATATTTAATAAGTGTAATATATCAAAATAATCAACCACCACGTGATTTAATCGGTTGATATATTACATCACTGACTGAGGTCAATATCATAAGAGAGTTCATTTTTATTATAATAATTACTGTAAAAACGGTTCAAGTATTATGAGCGTACTTTAAATATTTAAGTAAACAAATAATCGATACAAATGGTATTGAATATGCTACACATATATTTTTTTATCTTAAAAAAGAACAAAGATATAACATTAAGTCACGGATATATGTACCATTATAGTATTATCCAGGCAATGCCGAAAGAGCTACTTACAATTAATTATACTCCTGCATGAACCACTGCACAACCTTGGATAACTAACCTGCCAGCAACTCATGTATTTATGCAAACAGTTTCAGTATTATACCGATATGAATCACGCTGCCTTGTCAAGAGATTAATACACTACCGAGAGCGCGCCTTGAAAATTCTAGGGCACCAAGGCAATATCCTGTGAATAAAGAGTTGGAACTTAAAGTCATGTAAACAATCATTCACAAACGAACCTATTTTTCTTATTTGGATTTGGAAATGATAAACGTTTTAAAGAGTTTCTAACAATTAACGTTTCGTGAGGTTTTTTTTTATTCATTAGTCGACGTTTCTTGACTTGGATGATTTACTCCGTGACATGCTGTGATAACGATTTACGGGTCGCCTTAATTCGCCATTTTCTAGATTTTCTCTCATTAGTTGAAACAGATGTTCGTCAGACGATGAATATAAAACCATTGAAAAGAGGTCTTCCTGAAAAGATAACCCATATACTTTTCGAAGAAGCGGTTTACCCCTCCCCCCCCCCCCCGTTTAGGGCTCTGTTCGGAAAATTTTAACAATCCGACCTACAGATGTAACCAGTTTTAGACCTATTCTGGTATCATTACATTTTTATGCATGCAAGGATTGAGTTATGAAAGTAAAACAAAGCTGAACGTAAAATAATAATCCTTCATATAAACGAAATAACAACATATTTATATATGCTTGTGAAAAAAGAACTACTGTTTTTGCTGAGCCGAAAAATATTTCTTTGGAAATTTTATCGTGGTTCTCTTAAATTATTGTCTTTAGAATTAAAACGTCGTCTTTTTATTTAATATCCACTCATATAAAGTGTTCATAATTGTTTGCCAACGGCGTTGTCGATAAAACCGCCTGGTTCCTTTGAAGAACACTTTACGCAAGGCAGTGTTAACCTCTTTGTCCATTTACAATCAATAAAACATCAAAGAATATTATCATCAGTTTAACCCATATATTGTGTGGTAAGCACGTCAGACACGGGCATGTTATTGTCTGAGGCTATAGTTATATACGTAGACAGGTAAACTTGATCCCCGCAGAATTATTGCGTCTTTCATAAGGCGCCAGGCTAGACATGATCCTGTTTCGTTACTAAATACATCAGCGCGAATCGTTATCGTTCAAAACTTCTTTGTGTTCTTTTGCTTTGAATCCTATTAACCTATCTTTAAGCTCTATCGTCAGTGTTATTGTATAACACCGGAAAATAAATTACGACCTTAATGATTCCCTTTGAATATAATTGCGGGGGCTAACTAGAATAAAATAAGTTTATTCCTTAAATATAACATTATAATTATTCATACAATACAATTTTTATGGCGAGAGACGGAGGACAAGGAGAGAACTCCTCTCACAGTCAATCTTGGAATTGAACCAAGGCCATCAGATGGAGAGTATTCAGGTCCCTATGTGTTATATATTTAGGCTGTAAATCTTTCATTAATATAATATATAAACCATTATTTACTATAAAATAAAATATCACTTATAATAGTTCAATAAACTGCGAACTTCAGACCAAACTTTACAAAATAAATAGCACGCTGGGTGAAACAAACGATCCTGTCGCAAAGCGACTCGCAGGCATCCCGATATCAACTGGTTGAAACGTGAATTACTGAAATAACCCCCTCTCCCAGGTAAAGAAATGAGTGACCCATAAGGTAGAAAAGGCACACAAATAATCAAGATAAGTGGAGGTAAAAAACTTAGTATAGTTTATTTTAAAAAGGGGAGATCTGCTGTTGCCCTTAAAAATTCGAAACACAAGATTCACCTATCAATATAATTTGAACGTCCTTCCCGTCAGGAAATCAGGTGCCGTGTGACCCTTTTGCCTTATATTTCATTTCCTTTTTTATCAATCCAAATGAACCCAAAAGTCACTTAAAATCAATATAAGAACCCATTAAGGAATTCTATAGGAGAAGTCTTATTTTGCCAAAGTGTACTCCGCGAATATTTATCTAAAACACAAACCAGGCCTTTATTTGGTCATGAATTCAAGTGCGGTTGTGTTAGGAGAGTCCTACTAGACACCTCAAACGAAACATGAATTGTCTCCAAGTAATATGGGACACTTAATTCGATTTAGGAGGGAAAAAGGGGAATAAAAAATATAAATTCAAAATGCGACTTATCTTCCATCAGCTTTGGTCGGCTGTTGTTGACAGACACCATGGGCATTGTCTTGCTCTTATTAACGAAATGTAAGGGCGCCATTTTACCTCTGTTAACAGCACCTGCGGATCCTGTATGTGTAACATAGATATGCGCACATGTTTGTGAGTGAAACACGACTGCGGACTTCCATTTAAACATGCAAAACGCAGGTGTGGGGGCACCCTGAAAAATCTCACGGCTGTGTGGCTGAGATTCGAACTCACGGCTTCCTGGCTATTGGTCCTATGCTCTACCCTTTGACCACAGAAACAGGTAACGGGGGGGGGGATCTATGTGTATGTAAACGAGTTGTGAGAGGTAAGATGTAGCAAGACCATATATGACACTTGAATGTGTATGTCAGTTTATACGGTGCGACTTTTTCTCGCGACTGTCACAGTTTTCATGCAACTTTGGCAGGGCAGCAAACAGGAATGTGAGAAAAAGTCAAGTGCTAATTTGAGGTGACAGCCCTGCTAAAGTGTACCTTGGCAAAAAACACATTGTCTATGGAAGACCTAAGAAGGCATCATTCATTTATGTTTCTTAGCTTAGCTGCTAGATAAAAAATAAATATGAATTAAAGACTGTGTAATCAATTGGATAAATTCTTTTATAACTAACCGATGCAGAACTTGTATTGGATGAATCACCTTAAGTGTACTACCTACAGCAAGAAAAAAAATTAGTTGGACTAATGAAATTTAGAATGAAATTTAAGTTTCTGAAAATATAATTTTAAATCAGATGAGAATTTTTATCTCTTTATCAGAAGATCTGCAAATCTGACCAGTGGGCATTAGAATTTTGTCATCAAAGATGGAAATCTTGATATCAGCCAGTAAAATAGAAAACTTGCACTACCTAAAGTGAATAGTTATAACTTGTTTGTATTATTTTATTCAGCAGATATACGCATGGCAATACTTAAAATGATACATTTATTCTGCAAGAGTACCTATTTAAAGATAACGTATAATGCATGCAGAAATAAAAAATAATTCAATGTTGACCATAAGCTGAAAAAGTTAATAACGTTATGATCATGGGTTTATAATTAACAGGTAAAAACGAATCATCTTGTACCATTTTATTAAATATTGAACATAGATGCATCTGTTACTCAGCTTCCAGGTGGACTGTCAAAACTACTACTTTTATAATTATAATGTAAAGTAATCCTCAATAGAATCCAGCTCAAAATATATGTTAAAAGTATATACTTTTAACAACATATAACTCGTTTTAAAAGGTAGGTTGAAACCGGATATATGTCCATGATAACACCAAAAAATATACCGGTAAAAGTATTCTTGAACGACATTTTAAGTTTACCATGAAAGGGATTAAAAGTACGATACTTAAACACACATACACATAAATGATGTACATACAGGTCTGGACTGCACACAGCTATATGAGTGATGAAGTCTCATGCCACACAAAATCAAAGCGTGTAAACTGCTCGTCGTAAGCGACACAAAATCGCTTTCGATAATTGCATGCTACAGTCGCAAGTAAAAACCGAACCAAGTCAACTGGAGGAGGACTTTGCATTCAGATGTGCTTTGGGATCAGAAGCCACTGAAGTTAAAGTGATCAGTGGATGGACTGGTGTTATCGGAGACCTGGTGTGGTGGTGAGGTGTGCTGCATTGTTTAGGACTACATCAAGTGGACGTATATATATACATGGTGGGGTGCGATATGGCAGGCCAAGTATAATTACAGAATTACAGAAGTCTAGTCGCGAAGTGATAAGGGCTTGGACGTGGATTCTGATGGTATTGACTAGAGGTATCGAGGAATTATCCTAGTATTATGAATGTTAAAGCCGGAGACTCTGACACAAGCGCTCGTGTGATGCCTGTTTATTCAGTTAATGTAAAAATTCAAATGAAGATTTGTAGAGGAAAGAGAGATGCGAATATATCAGCATCATTGATCACTTTTATCCGCTTTCTCCTCTTATTCGACACAATAACTAGGCCGATACCCAACTCAACCTAGAAGTCAGAAGTCGGGTTTGATTTAACTCCTTACCCAGCTAGGACGCGGCCTTGGTGCATCCGGCCAGACCATTAATTCAGCCGAGGAGCTCCGGGTAGATTCGATTCACCGACCCGCTGATTAATGGTGAGATCCTAATTCAGTGGCGTAGTGAAGTGAGAATTATACATGACATGACTGTCGAGGTCTGACTACGAAGACCTCTGTAATGACTGGATGCAGCTTCAACTGTGTTTACTTAACACATGGCACGATTTCTACATTCACGTACTACAATATACACACGCCCACAGACTAACGGGGAAAACTTCATTTTAAAGTCCGACTTTGCGCGGGACCCTTGCGGCCTCCCTTATATGCTTTTATCAAATTTCTAATAAAATTGAATTATCTCCCTCTTAATACAACACCTTACAAGATTTTATTTGAGAACTGGTCTTGTTGTCATGATCGTTATGAAAGCACGAGATAATTGGCAAAAAATACCGATAATTAAACTAATTCTCCAGGACAATCAACACCCAACACAGAACAGTTTCATTTTCTATTTTCCGTTAATAAAGGGGGAAACTCGACAGATAATTAGTTGATCAAACTAATTACGCCGTCAATATTACACGTGGACTTTCTTAGCTTTTTAGTGAGCATGTCAGAGGAATTGGCGCGATATGAGAATCGTGATGAATTTATTAAATGAACAAACATAATACACATTAAATTGATCACCCATTGAAAAGCAAATCATTCTTGCATTTTTTAATCTAATTTTTAATTTATTTAATGCATGAAAACTCTTATCCTAAATCTTGTCCCCATATATGACAGCACCTTCGGTATAATTATTACATTGTAAACCTTTTCAACCACGAGACAAGCCACTGAGACAATGAGAAAGTCAGCTGAATGTAACGAAGAGACTATCTTTAAGGTTGGAGATGAATGCTCCTAAGCTTTATTTCTATCTGTATGTATTCTATACTAGGCCTGTATCAATATACCCATATATCGAGACATATCGATACACCACGTCGATACGGTTACTGATATGCTACGCATATCGTACCGTGGTATCGAAGAATCACAGTGACTGCTTATAAATATAAATTCAACCCTGACTTAAACTTTAATGTATACTATTTATATATAGTATAAAGCTATTTTATATTTCTAATGTTCGCCTTTAAGACGTTAATCAGATCACGTATTGTCGTGTGATCGACTGGGTGAGGAATGTATACATGTACACTTGTCGATGCTTCCAACACAAGCCGATGCGTATGAGCGATGATTTTCGAATATATTACCATCGGTCCTCGTTTTTGTTGAAACATATGTTCATATTACATATAGCTATCATTCAAATATGCATTGCATATTTTATCAATCAAGTTGTGATCTTAGTAGGACATGCATTTCACTTTATAATCCATTATTGTACCAGTAATAAGTTCACCAATTTCCCGAGGTCCATATTCACCTGAATATTTGGAACTGCATGTATGGCAATAGGTGAAACTAGTGTTCAAAACCTTTGGGGGAAAATCGAATACTATATTACGAGGGGAAATGTGATTAAAGGATTCACATTTCAAGAAGCACACGAAAAAAAGTATATTTACATGGCATAAAATATAATCTGTATATACTAAGTATCTGCCCCATAAAATGCTAACACAATGGGAAAGGGGTCGGAGTGCTGGGGGGGGGGGGGGGGGGGGCAAGGACAGCAAACAAGAGCGAGATTTTAGTACCCAACAGTCAGCTCAGTATATGAAATTAAGGAAAAAAGGAATCGTTTATAAAACGATTGATTTGAGTGCCTGCCAACCCTAAAGCGAACACTGCAGCCAATACTGAGCTCGGAGGATGTTACGCCACCAACATGCGGCCCGTTCAGCAAGTGAGCAGAAAATAAGGAACTGTCATCACGTATACAGTAAACTGTATACAGTAAACTGTATACATGTAATATATATATGTGTGTGTGTGTGTGTGTGTGTTTAAAAAAATATTCACAGAGCTTTTAATAAGAAAATAATACACAAAGAAAAACAAAGCGTATCGGCAATACGCTTTAAGTGTGTCGCGACATCGCTTTACGAGTATCGCTATACAATAGGCTAACCGATAACCAGCCCTAGTTATTCTATACCCAATATCGTCTAAACAGAGAACTCCCAAAAACAGAACTCAAAAAAACACAGACTTGTTTATATATGTGTATCGTGTTTCATAGAGTTCAGTCAGCCGTTCATCAGATATCTTACGATTACCCATACAAACATACAAAACCAGATTTGAGTGAAATAATACCTCCTGTAAATGTTATTCCCACAGAACACTGGGATTAAACTCATTTATATGCTATATATGTATAAACTGATATTAACAAGGCTGTCAAAATATACTGTATGAAAAAGAATAAAATACGTATTTATTCTGTAACTCAAATAATTATTGTATCCGCCAGAGTTTTGCGGATACTATGTTTTCAGCCCACCGCCGCCGCCGCCGCCGCCGCCGCCGCTTAGGTGTCCGGAGAACACCTCCGTAACCGCTGGGCGGAATTTGACAAAACCCGGGATTATGTTTGGGTCACATGTGAACTGCTGCGCCCCGATTTTGTTTTGACCTCTGACCTTTCCTCTGCGCTCTGCGTCAATCTGTGCGTCTGTATTGACACAATAACCCACATATCTCGGGAACCGTTTGACCGATCAGGAAAAAAAAATGCACAAATGTAGCCCTTGGATAGCTTTATAACATACATAAAAATGGTGGCGCCACCTGCAACCATTTTTGCACAGCGTCCATCTGTTTGTCTGCCGTGGGAAAAAAATCACTCTTATCTCGGCAGTGGTTTGACTTATCTGCCTAAAATTTTTTTATGTTTAGACATCTTGGATAGCCTTCTTGATTTTATGACAGGTGGCGCCACCTACATTCACATTTACGCTGCAGACATCCAAGCTTATATCTCGGGAACCGTTTGACCGATTGCGCCAAAAGTTTGCATGTGTATAGATCTCACATAGCTCTTTATTATAGGCAAAACTGGTGGCGCCACCTGCAACCATTTTTGCACAGTGTCCGTCTGTTTGTCTGTCGTGGGATAAAATCACTCATATCTCGGCAGTTGTTTGACTTTTTTTGCATATGTATACAACTTTGACAGTTTTCTGGATTTTATGGTAGGTGGCGCAACCTACATACACATTTCGGCTGCAAACCTCCATGCTAATATGTAACACACCTCACTCTATTTCCCCTTCCCGTCCCACTCTGATTTCGGCGGATACACGTAGTCGCTTGTCGACTACCAGTATTCCAGTTTTTTATTGCAATTTATTTTCTGTGATAAGCGAATGAGTTAAGCCAAAAGCTCTTCCTAAGCGGCTATACATAATGGATAGAAACATATGCTTACAGCGGTATATAAGTGTTAAGTATTTCTAAAGTGACGTTCCTTCTGATTAAAATTTACGTGAAAGCACACTTGATGTAAGATAAACGTATCCGAGTAGTCTTCTTGATCTGTAATTGCCTGCCAAGTGTCGGCGTATGAGCGGTCCGACTGAGACTAGCAGATATCTATATCTATATATGTGTGGGTATATATATATATATATATATATATATATATATATATATATATATATATATATATATATACACACACACACACACACATTGGGAGAGACGCCTACCTGATCTTGCATCTGAATTGTCACTAGAGGGCGTTGGTGGTTGTACCGTCTTCTCTCGAAAAAACTCCGTGCGGCTGCTGAAGCGACGCACAAGATCCCGGATGCGCTCACTCATGCGACTACTCAGTCCCGATATCGTCTTTCTGAAATAAGCATGAAGTGCTAAAGGTGTGTTATTTTAATCACATTGTCAAATGTCACATTGAAAATGTCAATTTGATATATATCAAATAAATATATATATTATCTTATTGTTTATGTGTGGGTGTGTTTATATATGTACATATATACAGTATGATAATATATATTTTACTGAAAGGGTTTGGTGGCCGTTCCAGGGTTTGGTTGCGATCGGCAACGAAGAATCATTTAATCCAACCACCCATAGCCATAACGACGCACATGAAAAGTCAGGATACGACGAAAAAATTAGCATTTTCTATCTATCATTTCTTAATCGCGGCAATTTTAAGACAGTATTTGACACTTTTCTCTGCTCCAATGTCGTTCAACCTTTACCATGTACGAGATTCAGAAGACTTTGAAACTAGGTTTATATAAAATCTTCTCAACTGGCATTCCCGGCACACTTGTTTGAGGGGCCAAGGTGATGCCCCCCCCCCTTCAAAAGTCCTCAATCCGACCCCTGATCACATGACAGCTATGGCAATAATAGACATACAATTATATGAAATTTCTACCCTACTCATGAGAGAGCTATAAACAAGATAAGAGCTCCTTAAATTATACGTATTTTCCTAAAAATATAACTCAATAAACCGTGCCTAAATGTTACACTGGAAATACACGCTTTCTTAACTAAATATAGTTTTATCGAATCTATTCTCATAAACAGACCTCGTGGTTTCTTGGTATTTCTGCAGAACTGCAAAACATTTTACAAAATTAACAAAGAAATCTGCACATGGTGTAATCGGGTTATGATGCATAATGGAGACTAATTTTATTTTGGCAATATATTTCTTTGGCTATTTGTTGACGGCCGTCATCTAGAGCTATACTTTATCAGCGCTGCAGCAGGGCTAATGTTTCAAACACGCGTAATAAACATCATGGAATTAAACTAAATTTTGCTTCGAATCTTCAACCCCCTTCATGCAAGTTTCCTTATAACATACTGAATACTGTGAAGGGGATATTTCTGTGTGACCAGAGACCTGAGTGTGTTGCTGTAATATGTCTCCATCTTCTCCTTGAGGTAAAGTGGTGGCTAAAGGAGTCAACAATGGGTTTATAGTGTTACAGGTGCCCCTTTTTATTGTGTGCAGCGGTCTTACAGATGATTGTTTTATTGTGCACCATGTGTTGTTGGCATTTTGTTTGTGTGCCACGCGTAGCTCGTGTTGTGGCGGCCTCGCCTGGCCGGCTGTTGCAGGCTCGGTTTAATCCGCATTGGATGAACCCTAGATACACGGCGTTCCCGTTCTAGTATCTTCTTTGAACGTGTGTACTGTGTAAGATTCTTTAGAATGTTCGAGAAGTGGAGAATTCTTGGCTTGGGGCGAGAGGTTATAAATGGGGGGCTGTGTATTAGAGCCGAGAGAGAGGTGAGAGAGTATTCCAGCGGACACAGACGTGTGTATGTCAGTTTGTGGGACCTATCCGATTATCCTGTAATTTCAGGGATTCTACTATTACTAACTCTATATAATTTAATGCTGCCTGCCTCAAGTTAACTTTCTGGATTGTTACAAGAGCTTTATATTGGACTGTTATTCTCCGAGAGAATCTGTGTGAACTTTTCATCTGGCTTATACATTTTAAATGACTTTTCGCTGTGACAGTGGTATCCAGGTACTGTGCACTTTGTTTATTCTACTGTGCGATTGTATTCATTTGTTGTTATACTGCTGTTATACTGTGTAATTGTATTGATTTAGTGTATTGTAATGTTAGGTTTGTTTTAAGAATAAATTATAGTTATTTGTTAACAAAAAACCACTGACTTTCTTTATTCATTCCCCTTGACATTTCACGCTGCCTAGTGTTTCAGAATCTGATTTTTTTTATCTCCTTGACAAACTTTATGTTCATTACGCATACGTGATCTGTTGATATTAGGTTCCGTAACAATAGGCATGAATTTTAAAATGAATTCTATATTCCGTTTAACTTTCACATAAAATATAAAACAAACAACAACATGAGAAACTATATGCAGATATTTCTATGCACACATTCTATCTACTTTTGAATATCAACATAAAAAAAGTTTTCCTTTATTAAACATGACAATAAGAAATACACAAATATCAATCACAGGAAGGGAACATCTCTGTAATTTATTACCTATGTCATTTAAAATGCGTTTTACCAATTCCCACAGTTCAGGGTACATAACCTTCAAATGCATACATATTTTGCTTATATTTATAGAAATCCGATATTATTAAAAAATAGAAAAAAAACGTAATTCCGTGCTAATGCACGCTTGGGCTTTATAACCACGATTAACTACGATCTGATACAGAGTAAATACGTAATTCGAGGGCTTGGAAAATACCATTTATTTTTCCTTGTAATGTCTGCAGGGTCCATGTGGATGAACATCATAATACATATGACAGGCGAGGGGAGCAGCCCGGTCATTACTACTTTGTACTTCGGAGGGGAAGGTCCTCGCTTGATATTCCATGCAAACGGCTAAACGGAGGTTATGAACTTCGGATTATTCAAAACCTCATATGTATAAAATCTTAAGTTCATTAGGCTTACACTGTATATTTTTATTTATTTATTTATTTTATTTCAAAGATGTTTTATCAGGGTGGCCTATTCAACACAATATGCTGTTTTCAATAGGGTCCTGGGTCCAGTGAACATTTCAATTGTATACACATAATGGCAAATTTACTACACTCATCCTATATGGACCCGACTCGACAAACTCGCCATAAGGTAGTGGGAACGCCATGTCCCTCAGCACTGCATAGAAGTGAGAGAGCAGCTACCCGAACAGGTAAGTCTGTCGAGCGGATCTTCGTTAGGGATGACTGAGCGAGCACGTTGAATATGGAACACATATTGAATTCAATGTCAAATGCTGAACATATAGTATGACGATAAATACATATCATCAATAGAAAGTACCACATGCAGGCCTTACGTGGATTTATCCATGATTTAAAGATATGTCAGTTACAACATCATGTCCCCCTTTTTTCACAATATTCTGACATACATTATTATGATATCATATATATGTTAAGTTACTGATTGATATTCATTAACGTTTCTGTTTACTCAAACCAGAGTAATTAATGATATTTTAAACCAGCTAATTTGCACGTAAAGCAGAACACAACAGGTACTGTATAAATAAAGTTAGCAGACATAGTTCAGGATTTTATTTTTTCTTCATTTTCTCTGTTTACTGCTGTTATAAAGCAGGCAAATATTGGGTATGTAACTTTCTATATATAAATTCAAGGCGGCCACACATCTTGATCAGGGGGAATAATACCTTAGCATACTAAATGCTTAGCTTGAAATCTTCTGTTTAAAAGTATACCTGACAGTGGCGGATCTCTTATTTTATTGGGTTTTTTTCCCAGTTATTCGTAATTAATTTTCATTTTTAGATTATTATTTTATTCACAATTATTACATTCTAATCCATAAGGTGAGGATATTCATGAACAACCCTGAAATAAAGAAAGCATCCAAATGTTTCTATACCGAGGGAGGAAGTCCTTCTATTATTACACTCTGCCGCGTCAGAACACCGATATATATATGTGTGTGTGTGTGTGTGTGTGTGTGTGTGTGTGTGTGTGTGTACAATAGGTACCTGAATCCGGTAACCCATGCTTAATCCATCTAATTTAAACGAACTAAAATCGCACATGATCATTTCAGTTTGTACCTGAGGTATGAGCCGGGTGGTAAGCTGAACTCACTAAATTGTACTGTAGTACATTATGATATCAAGCTATCAATACACATAGTATAATATTATTGATGCTCCCCTGCTCGGTAGAGCACTTTCTCTGTGATGTTTTGAACATTAATATATTATATTGATTACACACACACACACACACACACACACATACATGTATATATATATATATAATGAATGTTCAGTATATTAAACTTCATCCGTTCATAAACGCTCCCCTATGGTAGAGTACTTATATCACCTGGATGTATTGAATTCATGTTACTTTGACAATGCAAATTATATGTATATATATATTTGGTTTATATAATATTGCATATATATATTGCTTAATACCCATCATTCGCTAACCCAGTATATAAGTGCCCCCCGTTCTCGAATTTCTGGATCCACCACTGCCTGAAATATGTATGATGCTCTTACAAAACGGATTCGTTTGTTTTAGCAATATTGAATCATTAATGGAACATCTTGAAAAGAGGCACTTGATTTAATTTCATTGATGCTGCAAAAACAAACTCTCGTTCCATGCTGGACATTTATGATAATTAATCTTGGAAGGTCAAACCACAATATTTCGCCATAAACGCCGGGCCTAATTTACCGAGGTGTTACGGTTTATATAATACAAAATACCATTAGAATTTAGTTTGTGCACGTCACGAACTCATTTTCTACGTGATGAAATTCTGGCAGTTTCCATTTGTTGAGTCCAAACATTTTTCAAGAAAAGAAGTTGTGACTAGAGTTAACACTGATTTTTTTTTTTTTTTGCTGTAAAGGGTACGACGCAGAGAGCAGTCATCCCACCCTACCAAGCTTGATAATGTCCGTGATAAAAGGTGAAATATAAATAAATAAAATCGGTCGACATAAAGGACAATGAATTAATTTATAAAAAAAAATTGGAATAACTAGAAGATCCTTGAAAACGGTCAAGAATTCACAAACATGACCTCGACGCAGGAAATAAATAATAACCAGTTGCTATTTACTTGCCGGCAAAGGCAAACAAAATGAAGACTATACTGAAAAGTAAACATTATTCTATCTTTGAAATAAACACGTTTACAGGTCCAGTGCTAGCGGCATGAAAGTCTGAAAAAAAAACATACACTCCGCTTTAAATGAATCAACACTTACTGAACGCCCGCAGCAGTCGGGAACAATATTGACCAGATATTGGGTGTGTGTTACGACTGCTGCGAGGTTTAGAACAGGAGACGGCGAAGTACCTTTCATGAATAGCACTGTAAATTGCTATCTGTCAACCTGTCATGGCAATTTAAGCTGTGCGGACAGCCCCATTATGTATCATAAAGTCTTGTGGACATGTCGATTGTCTTTAAATGCGTTAACTGTTTTAATTTTGTTATTTTTTTTCCACTATATCTTTCTGTCTTTAAAATATGTCTTATATGCGACTGTACATCTCTTGGCATGATGCTATTGAAATCTTTATATCAAACTGCAATGTACTATTATACAGCAACTCGGCAGATCAAGGATGGATAAAAGGAATTTGAAAATGGGGAGACTAAGAATTAAGGTTACAGAAAAAAAACTTCAGAAGGGCTTCTGGTCCGGAAGGGGATCCAACCCAGAAACATTAATTTGAAACCCTAAAATAAGATGTAGCAGCTCAAAAGACCTCCTGGGTCTGACCACCCGCCCCCTGGGCTCCGCCACTGCTGTAAATGTGTCTGACCTTATATTGTAAATACTGTATGGGAACACAGAAGATAAACCCGAGTGGACAGCTACTAGAATGACAATGTAAATGCATGGCAAAAAGTAAAATTCAGATACAGAGAAGTCACCTGAAATAAACTGTAGAAACTCTTGTATTTGCAACACTTTCATCCGATCAGGAACAGACTTGTGTCAGGTAAATACGGACGCAAGTGAACAATGAGAATATGTAATGGGAGACTATAGGATCTCCTCCCTGACAAGGTCATGGTTATACTTTATTGTTTATCACCAAGTCCCTCGAGGTTCTCATTTGACACGGTGTTTTGCCAACCGGGTGTTAATCAGTCGCTCAGGGCATTATTATTTTCAATAAGACGTGTCTGATTAAAAGCTTCACGCAGTAAAGTTTATGCCCAATGCAAGTTGACAAGTTATCACGGCTGGTAGGCTGAGATTTTCTTTGTTTTAGCAAAATTCCATGATACGATATGCAGATCTGCAGATAAGCTTACACGTGAACCTTGAGAAACACCAGTGTAAATGAAGGGTAAGTCCACACGAAACTAGGACCAGCAACAATCATCCTGGTCTGCGAAGGAAAAGATCTACGGATGATCCTTACGATTATATCACCCAGTAGATGTAATTACCCACATCATTAAGATCATGGAAAACGTGACCGCCAACAATTATTTTCATATATTTGTGAAAACAAATCTTTGTTTGGTGGAATCCCTAATCTCACCAGGAGTTTAAGGCAGTTTTATATCCATACAAGGTTTGGGTATAACAATGAATTATTGATCCTTAATTTTATGAAGAAATTAAAAGAAAATTTTGCGCTAATTCAGATTTTCCATTCAATTTCAATTGAAATACATGTATAATTAAAATATTGCAATAAGTATAAGCAATGTTTGCTTCTTAAGTATAAATCTTTTAAACATTATCATTACTTATAATTCCAGTCTGACATATAATTTTGCATCTCCAAAACTGTATAAATTCTAGAAGCTTTGATATTATTTATAAAATATCAAACTTTATCAACGGTGAGATTCACACCGGAGTGTGTGCTGGCCCTTTCCTTTATTCAGGGCGAGTGTTTTTATAATGTTCGATGTGTCTGCTCATCTTTTGCACTAGCTGGTAATCTGGACACGGACGATAATGCCGAGGATAACGTTCACAGTAACGGCACAGTAATTGATCCCGGATGATTATAAAAGTTAGATTTAATATATATATATATATATATATATATATATATATATATATATATAAAACAAGTATAATAAGATTGATTCATATAATGGCTTGTTTCAAATGGGAAAAAAATAAGCTCTTTAATAAGGAAAATTAAGAATAATAGTATTACATGAATGATATGACACCAATTGATAATCAAAGAATGAAGCAAAGCTCTCATGCACACAATATTTCAATGTTTTGATTAAATTTCTATTTTTTGGTATTTTATTTTTATATTTAAAATGGGGAATAATCACACAGATAGTAAAAAATGCAGAATCACTCAAAATGAATAACATCTTTGAAAAATACTGAATACGGAAGAGGATAAATGATCTGCAATTTATGCTAACTGTAAAATATTATTTATTTTATTGTTAATAAATGTTTATATTGTGCAAAATCCAGAATAAACTCCGCGCTAAAGCCCTTTGTCATACAAAGTACAAAAATTACGGTAAAATGTGCAATATCATGGGAGATTAAACCTGATCAAAATGGTCATGTAAGAGTTTTAAAGGACTGATTTAAAAAGGTACGTTTTTAAAAGTAACTTAAGAATCGGCATGTTTCTGAATTCAGGGAATCTATTCCGTAAAGAGCCAGAGAGACTATACTAAAACATTTCACCCAAAATGTGACAGTCCTGGCCTGTCGGTATTCCGTACAACGCAAGTGACTTCGATGGAATTTATTCAACAAAATGATTACGTAAATATGATGGGGTTAGACCATTCAAAACTTCGTACAATACTTCGAAAAATCTTAAATCAATTAACATTCCACCGGTAGCCAGTGCAGTTGTTTCAATATTGTGGAATATGGGCAGACTTCGACGTTCGTCTTATAATCCTGTCGGCAGTATTTTGAATACGTTGCAATCGATATATAAGGGTACCCAGTTCCCAAAGTGGTTCCTGGGCAGTCGTGGGTGGAGACATCATCGCCACCTAAGTTGAGGTAAATATTGTTTACTTCTTCTGTTTAAAATAGTGGAGATTAGTAATTTTTTTATTTTTGAGTCGAGTTTATTTTGGTTGAACAATTTTTTTTAATGAGATTCAGTTTCTTATTGCATTTCACAAAGCTTTAAGAAAGGAAGGACTATGCTTACATTTGTTATGAATGAAGAAGATAATTCTAGCATAAAATTTAAATCAAGGGTATCCATATATTATAATAAAACAAGGATTTCTAAAATGGCAGCTTATCATAGTTACTTGACTGAAGTTCTCAGGACGGTAATGTTTAAATGTGCGCGGTCGAGTCAGTTGTGAAACATCCGTAATCCACAGTTTTAATTAAAATTTTAATTTACTAACATGATCTGAGGTAACGGGACATGGCCATGTGACCAGCGCCCTCCTTACCTTGTGATCATCATGTTGCAGCTTTATGTACCGCCGGAGCTCCATCCCGTTATGAGCGGCATTCGAAAGGAACGTGACAAACACAATATATCGCTTGTTGGTGGGTTCCAATGGCCGGCACGGTCGTTTTTAATGGAACATTCACTGTGAGAAGCACCAGAAAGATGTCAACTCCAGTATTACAGCTATGAATCTTTGAATATCGTAGCAGCTTTGCAGCTGCTTGGGAATGTAACAGTTTATGCACACCTTTAAGGCGAGAACCCTTTTTGGTTTTGACTATGTCACTCGTATACAATCCTCTTTTATGTGGTAATTACTCATTTAACGAGGTGAGTGCCAGTGCATGTGCAGTTCAGCTGTTTGACGGACAATTGGTTACTGTATGAACACCGTGGTGTAATATCCCGTCAGTCCGCGGGCAATAATCCAGTCTTCATGAACCTCTGACGTGCGAGAGACAGTCCATGTTTATATGACGTTTATAGATACACTCCTCAGGCGAAACGAGGTACAAGTGAAATAGAAGACAGTATCTGTACCCCGGCTTGTAGTACAAACCCGTCAGAGCGACTCGATGAGACTAAGCACCACACTCACTACCCGTGAAAGACACTCCAGTCAGTGTCAGTCACTCCCACAGTGTACATCCAGAATTTACCGTGGTAATGTATGGATCTATTTGGATTTCTTCATCCCAATCACAGTTTATAATGTTTTTGAGCAGCAGTTTCCTCAGCAGTCCAGCCAGCCTCCAGGCGTCCCGGTCGATGCCCAGACTGTTGTATGAGCTGCCTGGAGATGGTGGTACGGGATGGAATCACAAAACCTGTGGCGCCTCCAACAAACGCTAGCACCCGTCACACAGCACGCCTATCATATATCGTTGAGAAAGGGATAGGCCGTAACCCCGAATTCTTTAATATAACATCACTCGGCTGTGATCCGATGCTACAGCTGCTAAGTGTTCCAGGCTACGAATGGAGTGTTAGTTTTGTCGACTTTTACCGGTTGCGGGGGTTAAAAAGAATCGATGACGACTGGCCAGCTGACTTGGCTGCCTGTTAACCCAACTAGACATCTTGTCTCTCCAAGGAATCTCATGCCTGGTTTCAGGCAGAAAAAAATGGCCAACCCGGCTCAATGTCAAATTTGATTTTATCATGATGCCACCCCCTGCTACCCACACTTGTATCAGTCTCAATTAGCAGGGGATAGTAAGGTTGTCTTCCAGATTAATGTCATAGTGGTCAAGATTTAGCTATATTAAAAAGAAAAAGGTCAATGCTTTAGGGCGTCATCATGTCCTTGGGAGAGACGCCAACCTATAAATGTCCTATAAAGATTGTCAGCCAGCCCAAAACAGTAGTCTCTCTAGCACAGTGTGGTGTAGGATAAGCCCGACTTGTTCTGTACGTGCCCCCGTGCGAACTTCATGGAAGGTATGTACGTGTATCTCCAGAATAAGGTCCGCACTCTGGATATGATATAAACCTAATCAAGAATTCCTATCACTTTGCATTTATCCAGCATGCATATCCAGAATTTATAGGTTTCCAATATATTCAGTTAGGAAGAACGTATCCAGCGAAGTTTATGCCAACCTTTTTCCCGAGCCAAAGCGTTTTTGTCGACTCCTATCAATGTCCTCTATCGAGCCTTTATGCAGAGGTGTTCTATATGATTTCTAAAATATAAAACTGTAGAGCTGACTGCGCAGAACTCCCGCTCTGCTTTTATAAACATAATCGATGTTTAGTACGGTCACGTGGTAGAGTATGTGGCCGTAAATCCGCGAATCTGCTCCTATTTTTGAATGAAATGGCAGGGAAAATATTGTCATATTCCTTAATGCCTCTCTCTCCCTCTCTCTCTCTCTCTCTCTCTCTCTCTCTCTCTCTCTCTCTCTCTCTCTCTCAATGTAGCTGACTCAGTGTGCTATATTAGTATTCAATATAACAAATTAACATTCTACGGCTGTTCAGAATAAAATATCAGCGCGTTAATTGAGACACATTATCTTAAATTACCATGAATTACCGTAAATTACCGTGAATAACACCGTGCGAGGTGATTATCTGAGATACGTACGCCATCCGTGTCTTTCACAGGCTAAAACCATGATCATCTGAATGCCCAAGGAATATTAAATAATGGGGCTTTAAGAGAGGATAGCTCGTCATTTTAACTCGATGACAATCCAAGAAGAAAAAAAAATAGACTTGTGCATAACATTGTACTATCCTTAAAAGAAACGTCAGGTCTATAACCTAAGCGGGCCAATAACATAGTGTTACATACTTTTATATGTTTCCATCAACTAAGTTTTTAACTGTTTATGGGTTAAATAAATAAACATTCAACAACTGCGAATTTCATTGTGAATCTTCCTTGAAATTATCCTTATTCGAACATATATTATCGATTTATACCGTTGTGTGCATGCTTTCATAAATCATTTCTGATGTCAATCTAATTTACTTTACTAAATGATATAACAGGGGGATATGTTTATATACATAATATGGCACACGTGATTCTGATATAAAAAAAACAAACACAAAGACCGGAAGGAAATACGGACAGTAACCCCATAGATACAATAAGGTAATAAGCAAATAGCTTATGCTAAAATATGAGATCGAATAATCATAAATATAAACCAGTTATGTTATATAAAAAACATACAATAAAATATTTCTATTTTTCTGGTTTCCTATATTTACAGCAAAAAGAACCACCGGAGGACAGATTTTCATGTGACACATATTACCGTATACTGTGGTTGGCGTCATATTCGCGAGGTAAACATTTCGGGATTTAATCTTTTTCAAGTGTTTCGCGAGGGTCCAATTTTCGCGATATCACAATAAGAAAGACCTATAGATGAAAAGAGTATAACAGTTATTATTTAAGTGAACTATTTATAACAATCATGATGTGCACAAAATCTTACAAAAATTTTGTTCACTCAACTCGAAAGATATATAACATTTAAAATATCTTTGAACACACTCGATTTTTTAATTCATAATGTCACCTTTTAACTTTGCCTTCGCTGATGGGACCTCTGTTTCATGAAGGTTTGATTTTCGCGATAAATACCCTTTCGCTAATATCGCGAATATGAAACCCTCGCGAACAAAAAGGCAACATAAAATTTTAATGCTGAGCCCCTCCCACGCTTGCCGCTGGAGACGTACTCGTTGTTATAAAGGAACTGTTGTTCCCCTGTGGGAGATCTGACTCGAATGCCGGCTCCAGCCATCTGTCAAGCGGCGTCAAACCGCCTCACGTCACATTTAACTCCATATTACCTGCCCTTTTAAGAATACCGTAAATTTTGGAGGAGTCTTAACCTGCAGAAAATGAGGTGATTATCACGTTAGCACAGCATTAACACTGCTGATTATAATGACTGAAGTTGTTGCTTCTCAAGTCCAGCAGACGCAGCTCTTGCCTGGGCGGTCAATCTGAAGACTACACACCACACAGACGCTGTTACATGGTGAAATAGGGAATATTGAACGGAAACGCGATAGTGTCGTATTGATTGCAGACATGGCCTCAACAACACGGTATCAGCTGTATCATTTATGCTTTGCATTAGTTTTTGGATTACAAGATTGATATAGAAACATTTGCATTTCCTCTTTTATATGAATCCATGACGTAATCAAATATTTCCAGAACTCTCGGTGGTCATGAACGATGATCCGGGGGGTACTGGGGAGATTACTCGCCGTAGACACTGGAGTGAATGGGCCATAGCAGAGACATTCAAAAGTAAAAGTGAACACATCATTCGAGACTTCAGTCACACAAAAAAAGTTCTTATTTGCTTTATATTACTGTTATGAGCTATCATAAGGTTTAATATTCGTACTGGCCGTGCTCTGAATAATGAACCGTGAACAAATCAGTATCTTAATCCCAGAAAGGCCTACCTGCGTCTGTGCTTATACCGTGGGGCCACTTGGAAAATACCCTGCCTGCCGATGAAGCGATCTATCCCCACGTTCATTCTCTTTTCATCACCTTTATCATAACCGGCAAAACTCTGCATGTATATTTCTTTCTTGATATTTCATCTCATAAAATATATTGCATCTTGTCAAGAAGTGTGACAAAAAGTTAATTCTCGGAAAAAGCACCAGAGATGTATACTGGCGGTTAATATCTCTGTTAAAATACTAAAAGTTCCGAGATAGAGGAACTGTCAGTTTATTCGTCCTTAGGCATCCATGAAACGTACGTCCTATCAACGTGAGGTGAACCATGACCACTGGTCGCATGTTTCTTGACCACGAGTGTCTGCAAAAGCATCTGGTGCTTTGTTATATTGAGGTGCATGATGGGGCTGACAAGGTACGGTGCATATACTTCCAAAGAGCCTATCCATAGGTGGAGACATTTGTTTTTCCCGTTATTATTCTTATTATTCTGCCCCTTTATCGTCCGATTTCATTGATTCTTGCCCAAGATGTACATTACTGTGGGCCAATTATTTTGACACAGTTTCAGTGAACTTGACCTTTTTTCAGAGTCACAGGGCTCAAAAAGTTTGATTTTCCAAAATTTTACAATGTTGAATTACTCCTAATATACGAGATACAGAAATATTGCTAAAAGTGGGTTTATAATATCAGCATTCTAACATTCCTATGGTATATTTTCTTTAGAAATCACTCATGCAGAAAGATATGAGAAGGGGTGACTCAGCACTTTTCAGTTTGCTCACGTAAGCTATAACTGTAACAAACACTTACGATGTAGGAGTGTAGTGGCAAATTTTGTGACGATATCGTTAATAGTTTTTTAATAAATTGCAAAATATGAAAATGTGACAGCTCATCTGTGAAACTGAAGAAAGAACGACCAAATTTCATTTCTGTTCTACAGTACTATAGTACCTCTCAAACTGATAGAGATATGTAAAAGGTCTTATCAGTTGGAATACCTAACAGTGGAGAATTGGGGTGTGGGTCTGGGGTTGGGGGATAGATAAAGATCCGTGCTTGTCGTATGACAGTTACAAGAAGTTTAGTTCAGTTCGGCATTACTGTCTACATGCTAAGGATTGACGTACACAGACGCTAATAATGATACGTAATTATTAAGTCTTTCGGATTTCAGATTTACCATGCACGTAGCTGGAAATTTTAAGAACTCATAATTTGAATATATGTGATTAAGTCTGAAGTTCAAGGTGTCACCATACTTTCCATATCTGTGATGATATCCAAGCAGAACCCTCGTAGAAGTCCAAGGCGCCACTTATCTCTCTTAATGTACAAACCATTGCCTGATATTTTATGAATATTTCTGAACATATTTTCCAGCGACATCGGTGTAGCATCTAGCACAGCCTTTTACGATATATTTTTTTTTAAATTATCCTTCCTATGAGCTTCCTTTGAGTTTCCTGTTCCAATTCAGCAGCACTCTATTTCTTTTCATTTCTGCGCACAGAAACTTTCTCTGTACATTTTCCTCCTAGGTTTTTGTCGGTATTTACAACACATGAATGCTTCAGCGAGTTGAAACCCGATAAAGTAGTTGATGATTACGTTTCTTTTCGATTTACAAGGATTCTAAATGGCCATCTCTTATAGTACGAAGACGAGCACTGAACGGGACACACGTTAATTCGGTGTCATACGCATAGCACCTTACTCGAGTTACAAAAGGTGTCAACTATACAATTGTTCAGGTTGAATACTATTCCTCCATCATGTTTCCATGGCAACAAAATTACCTTGGATTGCTCAGGAAATTAATTAAATTAATACAGTTATCATAGTTGATAGATGTCAGGATTACGATGGAAAGACTCTGTTCTTCAGGATGTCAGATTGGTAGCGACTATTCTTCCTTGCTACTGATACAGACATTAACCCTGATGACTAGGTGGACACTGGTGACACTCGGGGTTATCTGATTTTAGCAAATCATATTCTTTAAGTGTGACGCAACACACAAATCAATTCGATGATGTATATCCTAGAGACTTCCACCATCAAAAATTACATTAGCCTATTCGCCTGTGATATTTCACAATAGGACTTCTCTGCTTGTAAAATTGCAGAATATGAACGAGTATAAAATTTAATAGAAAATCATCCACGTGAAAGTAGTCTTTCTTTTTTAGATTAATACCACCACTCGATTAATTTAAATAAGGGATCGCACCATTTCCCACTTCCTTCTTGAAACATGACCGGAGTTATATTTACATTTTTTTAAAATGAAATCTCAGATTATCAATCGAAACTGTATCAATACCATATATAGATAATGTTGTTTCTTTATTCTTTATGGGGGAAAAATCACCCTTTCACAGGATTTGCTCACCTAAAATATGTGCACGCATTTATATGCCATAACAAAATTTATCTGCCTCAACAACTATCGTTTAACTTTATTTTATGTGGATTATTCAGATAGTTATTATAACTAATCAAGGCACTCTTCATGGCTCAGATGATGACGTAATAAAGTTACCCCCCCCCCCCCAAAGGAATTACAAAAACACGAGATAAGACATTTTTTGAACAGATAATCCCCAGTCCCCCGAGATACACCCTTGGGGAAAAAATAAAAACTAATTTCCTCTCACGTGGCAAACTGAGTCTGAAGAGTCAATGACAATTTGAACTCACTCAGAATTCTGGCTGTCCTGTGAGTCGATGGAACTTCTCCTGGCCAGCCTGTTGAGTTCGCTCCACATTGACAGGTTACTCCGTCCTCCCGGAGACAGGGGCGTCAGGGCTGAGCTCCGGTGGTCGATGGCCAGTGTGTGCATCTGGGTGTTTCCCCGCAAATCAGCCGACGGTGCGCCATTTGCAATTTTCGTTGCCGCTGTTGGTGAAAAGTCATTAAATTTTAGGATGAGGAAAATGTGATTTTAAATGATGAACGAGAGAGTATAATATAAATACTGGGATGTGTTGTGCTGCTGACATAATGAAACATGCAATAAAGGTTAAAAAATAAACAATGACAAAAATCGTCATAATTAGGACACCGCATCAAAAAGGACCGTTAAAATCAGTGAAAAATATGAATAAGAAAACACACGAAATATTCTGAATATCAAGGGATGCGTATATTTTTGCAGGGAATCATTACATGACTAGAACTGGCGTCGGAGCCTACAAGGATACCTCAACCAAGATCCTGATAAATCTTTTCTTCTACAGAGTGTCAAGGTTCATTAAAACGATTCACAAGTGAGCCCCATTACCATCAAAAAGATCTCGGTCATCTGTCGGAAAAACATTGCCCTACCTCCCAATGGCATAAAATAATTTGAAATAAAAACATACTGTGTTATTATAATGGAATGTTTGGAACATCACCGTGTAGACGCCTGTCAACAAAGCGCTAACCCCGTGTTGCGGTATTTCAGGTGTCAGGTTCTCCGCCTGAGGGATAATGTTCCGGATGTGTGTTTGAAATATCTCATTCCAAGTTGGCAAAATTTTAAGGAGAAGAAGGGGTGGGGGATGAGGGAATAAAGATTGAAAATTGCACGGAATAAATAATACCAAGTGTTAAAATTACTAATGTATGGTCTCTCAGAAAAGAATATAGTGAACTGTTATGATGTGTTAAATATACAGAATTTAAGAAGTGTGTTCAGAAGAAATAAACATCATGATATAAATGCATTATAGGAAGAAAGTTTTAAAGTAAGAATTCAAAACCTGCCTGGGATGGGCTAAAAATTTGTACAGCATATTCATATAAAATCAAAAGACTTTCCTGAGGATTATGCACAGAAACATGTGCAAAACATAATTTTTTTAAAAGATTTTTTTAAAGATTTAGAAAGGTAGAGAATGCAGGTGTGTTATCTTAATTTTTACAGAAATTAACACATCGGACAATCTTGTCATTCAACACAAGGATTTGAGACGGATATTAAACAAATAAGTTCAAAGAAAGCTTGTGGACTAGTTGGTCTATCAGATGTTAAGCAAGCAAGTTCAAGGAGAGCTTGTGGACCAGATAGTCTATCGGCGAGACGCTTTATACTTGGAAGTGTTTTCATTTCTATATTCCAAAGTATATTGTTATGTTGAACTTGAAAAAAATTGTAAGTTTTTCCATTTCTATATTCCCAATTATTGTTATGTGGAATTTGAAAAACCTAGAAGTTTTTCCATTTTTTTCCCCAACTACTGTAATGTGGAACATGAAATACTTGGAAGTTTTTCCATTTCTACATTCCCAATTATTGTTATGTGGAACTTGAAAAACCTAGAAGTGTTGCCTTTTCTATATACCCAAATATTGTTATGTGGAACTTTAAAAAACTAAAAAGTTTTTTCACTTCTGTACAAAAGGACCTTTATAAGTGGTAAATTGGTATAACTTCCTCTACTGTAAAGATACTTTAACTTGTTTTATAATGAAATGCTTGTCGATGGTCATACTTGAAAGAGTGTTACTAGTTGTATCAAGTACAAAGGTCAAAGGTCTCGGCCATCGGTCGGAAAAATGAAAACCCATTGATCATTTTATATAACATTGTTAATTGAAATTTTTCTATACGATCCTGCAAGGTCTCCCAGCCAAGTTCATTAAAAATTTCCCGATTACTGCTCTTTTAAGTGCGCCGGTGACAACTCAGGCTGCATATAACTGGATCTTTTCTAATTTATTTGCGTCTGCCTGTGTTATATTAATCCACATGATACTCCCATATTCCAATATAGGCAATACAAATGATTTATACATTATTTCTAATGTTTGCCTGTCAAATAGGTACTTAAATTTGTTCAAGACGTCAATTCTCTTCTATGCTTTCTTACATACTTCTGAAATGTGATCAGACCATTATAAATCGTCCCGAAAGTTTATACTCAAGTACTTGTGTTTATTTGTAAAAGGCAGCTTTAAAACAAGCGAAGGACAAAACTGGATTTAAATGGTCACGTTAATGCAAAATATACATAGCTTTAGATTTTGCTGGATTAAACATCACCAGCCACTGATCTGCCCACGCTTTATCGAAGATAATTCATTGTTTTAAACTAAAATAAGAATTACACAAGTTGACAAAGAGTGTTGTATCGTCTGCGAAAAGTCTTATATTACATGACACCATATCAACTATGTCGGAATGTATATAAAAAAATAACAAAGATCCCAAGACTGATCCCTGGGGTACTCCCGCTTTTATGTTACCCCAGTCAGAACAACCGCCTCGGATAACGACTCCTTGTTGCCTATTATATAGGTAATCTTTAAACCATAAAAAAATTGTGCCATCTATACCAATCCGCATTAACTTGTACAAAAGTTCTTTATGCCATACTCTTTCAAAAGCTTTGGATATGTCACAAAACACAACATTGACGTCCATCCTTTTATCTATGGCCTCACAGAACAGATGATAAATTTCTACCAACTGAAACTTCTACACTGTGGGATCTCCTGGTATAAATCCACATTGTAATTTTGTAATCTTTTTATGTTCACGAAGAAAATTAAACATATACTTAAATATTGCTTTCTCGGCAATTTCGGAGACACAACTTAGAACAGAGATAGGTCGATAATTAACAACAAGTTGAGAATTATCCTTTTTATATATGGGAGTTACGTGGGCCTTTTTCCATCCATCCAGTACCCGGCAGAGTACCAGACACAGAGGTGCAGCTAAAACATCAGCGGTTTCCTAGAGTAAGCGTGGAATTATGTTATCAGGACCTGCAGCTTTACTTACATCAAGAGATTTAAATATATCAAATACATCCGTTTGTTTAACAATAATACGGGTAAGTTTGACTCCATTGTCGTTTGTGTTAATCTCAGGTAGGTAACTATGTAAATCATCGATTCGAAAGTTTGAAAGGTTACAATCGTTGAACAAATGTGCCTTAACTTTCTCGTTATAAACTAAGATCCCATTACTTATTATATGTAAATCAGGTGTCTGAGGTTTGAAATTAGTAAGACGTTTCACAATTTTCCACCAATATTTTGGCGAACAGTCGTTTTTTTATCTTAAGATCATTGATCAAATTAAAATTAACTTCTTCTTTGGTTTTCCGACAAGCTATTATATACCTATTCCTTGTTGATCTAAAATTCTTCCATGCTAAATCAGTATTACGCTTTTTGGCTATATAATGACACCGGTCCTTGCAACTTGCTTGTATACTAAGGTTTTTCTCCTGTACGAACGGTAATTTTCTTGTTTAGTATCCAAATTCTAGCTAAGTTTAGCAGAGTAGAGGACACACAATGATACATTATATTAATGTCGCTAGTACCAAAATAATGATGCCAATCTGTCTCAGCAAGAGTATTCCTTAAACTGTTGAAGTCACCTTTATTTTAAAGCCATAAGTTACGAGTAAATGTGAAGTTATGGGACACAGGCTTTCGAAGCACAGCACATACTGTGGGGTGATCGTTTTTAGATAGAGGTAGTAAAATATATACTTTGTAAAAAAGAGGGGGAGCATTTGTGAGAATTTAATCTAGAACTGTCCTAGAATTTTGGGTAATCCTGGTTGGCTCTTTAACTATTGGTGTGGGCTGGACTTCGTCGAAGAGGGCCTTCAATTTGTTACCGTGGAAAGAAGAAAAATCAGCATTAAGAGCACCACGTATAATTAGAGTATCCGGACCCGACGCCTTTGCTTCGGAAATGACGTTACTCAAATCTTCCTAAAATGAGGCTAGCGTACTAGGTGGGCGATAAATTACACCAATTAAGTATATTTTATTTGCGAGGCCCACTTCAGCCCACAACATTTCCAGATCTGGATTCTCAAGGTCACCTCGTCTCTGGATCGAAAGGTGAGATGCGCTGCTTATAGTGCAACTCCACCTCCGATAACAGTTTGCCGATCACGCCTAAAAATGGGATGGTAGCCGGGTAATTTCAAATAATCTGCCTCGTATCCAGGCCTTATATGTCTGACAAAGCATTATTATGGCATAGATATAAGCAAGTGTTATTGATAAATCAACCATTTTGTCTTCAGATTGGCTTCTTATGTTAACTAAACTTAGTGACACCTGATCTTTAACCTGTGGTCCCGGCTTTGGTTGCACATCTCCACATAAATTTACGAGTATAGAAGTAATCATTAGTTCGACACAATACGTACAACTATAACAAACCGACATTAGAATGTCATCTAAGTATGTTCACATTTAGCGGATCAGAGCATTTTCTTCTTAGTGTTGGCAGCCTAACAAAAAAACGAAAAGTATAGTGCAAAAATATACAAAACAATAAAAATAAAGACATGAAGCTAGTAATTAACAGATAGATTATACTGGACTGTCCGTAAAATAGGGAATTGTAAAAGTGTATAAATTGGAACGACAACGAATAAGGGCGATATTTTGGGCTACACTCACAGTACATTAAGACAGCTTCATACTATTGGTGATTAGGAAAATACAGTTCAGACATTAGTAAGTAATCAAATTAATAACAGGAATTGTATGTACGGGAACACAAATAGGAGGTTGTGTCTGTACGTATAATAATTATCAATAAGAACTGGTGCAGTCATTCAACAGTGAAACTAGAACATTGGTAAGAGAACTTTGAATCAGTAATTTATAAATCATTGAATTGTTATGTGTGATTTTGATTGAGTTTTCCCGAAAGGCATTTCACGAAATGGCTGATTACACAGTTTGCTTGAAATACCATATATACCATGTACAAGTGACAGACCGCTGCTTCAGATCGTGTGGCTCATCATGTGAACAATTTTAAACATCTTACAAAAATGCTGCAGTTATGGTTCTTATTGACTTTAATTGGTGTTGCACAGATACCACTTTCCGAGGTTAGTTTGTAAGGTTTTTAACAAGAGCAAATAAAATATTGGAACTGAATTATTGTTATTTCAGAAATTCATGCAGAGCCTTTAATTATCTAAAACGTGGATGTTCAAACCAACGCTTAGTGTAAATGGCCCTAGTTTATAAATAGATGATAAAAAGCGGGAAAAATATAAGAAAAATGCAAGAACGTTATAACACAAGGCTGCTTTACATGAGAGGACTAGACTGTATTTAGATAACATGTCCGTGCAATAGCTCTCAGGTGTCGTTACCAGATATTGCGAATTTTGTGAATTTTTTATTAAGTGGAACTTGAAAAATCCGGAATTTTATCCATTTCTATATTCCCATATATTGTTATATGCTTTAAACAATTGGAAGTTTTTCCTTTCTGTATTTCCAAATATTGTTATGTGGAACTTAAAAAACCTGGAAGATTGTCCACTTCTATACAAAAGGACCTTTGTAGAGGGTAAATTGGTATGATTACCTCTACTATAACGATTCAAATCAGTTACTTTAACTTATGTTATGATGTAAAGCTGGTGTTAAATTATCTCAAATGCTGCATTTCAGAAACTTTTGATCCTTTTCAGTTCGCCTATCGTAGTAACCGCTCAACAGATGACGCTGTATCATTCACAACCTTCCGTATTTTAAAACATCACGACTTACCAGAATTTACCTATGTAAGGGTTTTATTCATCGATTTCAGCTCAGCCTTTAACACTCTCCTTCCCCATAAATTAATCGGAAAACCATCTGAACTGGGTCTTAATATTAATATGTGTAACTGAATCTTACACTTTTTAACAAATCGGCCTCAAGTGGTTAAGATCGGTAATATTATTTCCGAAGAATTGGTCTTAAACACTAGAGCACCCCAAAGTTGTGTGCTTTCACCGATATTGTACTCTCTGTTCACCTATGACTGTGTCTCTACTTCTGATGATTGCCTCATTGTAAAATTTGCAGATGACACAAGAGTTTCTGGGCTCATCCGAGGAAATAACGAAAGTGTTTACCACAATGAAATTAAAACTTTAGCTTCGTGGTGCTCTGAATTTAATCTGGAGTTAAATGTAAAGAAAACCAAGGAGATGATAATTGATTTTAGACGGAAGAAAACTGAAATATTACCCTAAGTGATTGACGGCTCCGAGGTTGAAATTGTTGACTGTTTTAAAATTTTAGGAATTTTTATTTCTTCTGATTTGAAGTGGGCCGAAAATGTTAATTACTGCGTAAAGAAGTTTATTCTTAAGGAACCTAAAAGATTTCGGGCTCAGTCAACCGATTCTATTAAAGTTTTATCGGGCGGTAATTCAGGGAGTCCTGGTGTTGCCAGCCACTGTATGGAGAGGCAGTATCACTGTCGAGGAAAGGAACCGTCTTTCGAGGGTAGTTAGAACAGCTAAGAGGATCATTGGGGCTCCTTTACCAAATGTTGACTCCATATTTCAAACACGATTGTTGAAGAAAGTAAACGACATTATAGAAGACTATAGTCATCCGGCGCACTATTTCTTTGAAAATATTAAATCGGAGGTTCACTATAGGTCGCTATCAGGCAATTCCAAAAGAACTCAAACTAGCACATACGCGTTAGCCGTTCGGGCATTAAATATATCACTTCTAGTCAAACATTCTTATTCATAGGTCTTTTTTTTCTATACACAATTTTATATTATTATTTCTTGTTTAATGTGTTTGTTTAAGCAAGCCAGTCAAGCCAAATACTATTGTGTGTGATGATTTTATTACATATATATAGCAATAAACTATATCTTATCTTATCTTGGAGGAGGTCATACTTGAAAGACTTACTTGTCAATATTATTGTCAGTTATGGACAATTTCCCGTTTTCTTTCAGACAGAGTTATTTAAGATGCCCTTATTACTGTCATAAATGATGTGCATAGACATCTTGATAAACAATACACATGTGAAAGCTTTTATTATTAACTAAATCAGCAATTAATAAAATTGTGCTCATGATTCTGGTTTAAAGTGTTTTTTTAGGGGGGGGGGAAGGAAACAGACTCTGAATAAATGAAGTCCATCCTGGCGTCCTGATTATAAACATTTGGTGTACGTTATCATAAACGTCGTCCGCAATATATACAAATGGTGGTTATATACATAGCACATATACAACTGTAAAAATTATAATTTAAGCAGACTAATTTTGCTAGGTTTGATTTAAAATTGTGATAAAACATGTTATGAACAATAGATTCCTAATTTAGCTGATCGGTGTGATACCATAACTTGATAGTAGATGCTGGCAAAACAAAGGAGATGGTATTTAATTATCAGAAGAGAAAGCATACTGTGTTATCAATATATGTCAATGGAACCAAGGTTGGAATTGATAATTAATGCAAGTATCTGGGTAGAATCATATGGTTTAAAATAGATTTAATGCAACTGCTCTGAGAGAAAAAGAGTATAATTTCGAAAAAAAATTGGGATAGTTTAATGGTAAACATCTCATTCTGAAGTTGTTCTGTAATTTATGGATTTTGTATCATATGTACTAAGCCTACATATGTGTTTAATATCCTTCAATCAGTAGTGTCCAGTGCAGTTATCTTTATAAACTATGAACCAGGCAGGTGACTTCACACACCCAAATGTTTAAAAGTGTACTAAGTTTTCCCCGGCAAAAGAATGGACTGAATATGTACGTATTCACTCCGTGAAGCATGACGTCATGCTGTATCACCTATTATGGGGTATAGCTCATAACTTTTTTCGGGTTTAGAATATCTGTCTGTTGGTTCATGCATATCGAACACCTTACACAACAGTTCCGTTTGTAAAAAGCCGTGTTGGGTGGCATATACCTCTTTCCCGGTTCCCTAGGAAACCAGAATAATATAATAGTTAACAAACTATAAGGAGCTGCATACACGCAAATATGCAACATGAAACGACGAACTGTTGTTGAATCAGGAGTGCTGCCATCTAGACGCTGATTTGGTTACCAATACAAGTCCATACAAGCCAATGGTCATGACCGTATGCAGATCGCTGGCGTTCAAACTGCTACCAACCTTTTCGTAAAACTGACTGCGTGACATTCAAACAAATGAAGAAATAAAAAGAAATATGCGATATGTCAGTATCATAGTCATATATGTTCTTAACCTATTTTGCAGTCTGAATATCTTCAACTGTATTTTTTAACCGTATTTTGCACTAGCCGTGACAACCCGACTCAGTAGGCAATCGGATAATTGGGCTGGTAAGCCTACCCGAGTCGTGATACTAGTAATATGGAGGAATGTATCGCAGTGGTCTTGCATCTGGTTGCATTCATATTGTGGTAAACGGCCCATATTCTCAAAATTATGCTTAGAATAGTGAATAAACACAATAGTATATATGTGAGCTCGCAACCCAAACTGAAACACCGCCTCCATGGACACGGGTCATTTCCTGTGTCGCCGGCAAGTTGCCTGCGTCCTGTAACCCGTGCGAGCCATGCTTGTGTTCATGTGGTCATAAATTCAACAAACATGCCGAGGGGTTTACCAATGAGCTGGGTTAAACAGGAACTTTTCTCGTTCATATTTGGTATTATTAGAAAGTACACAAAACATGCTAACGGATGGTCTGGTTTATGTTGATTGACAGTGTACCTGTAGCCCATGAAGCGTTGTCAGAAATGACGAAAATATTTGCATCCTCATATTAGCGATCCTCAGACGTACATGTCATGACACTCTGGCGCCAGTAATCTGGTCGTTATGCCAGTGGGTCAATATGACGCTAATTTTGCACTCTGAATAATTTCAAAGACTGCTGCTGCAAAAAGTAATACACTGTTACCATTAACTCGAGGAGTTCAGTTAGTACCGTGAGCTGAATGTTGCCAGAAGATGTTGATGAATTAAGTCTGATTTAGTTCGTTATGAAATTAGCCATCAGGTGGCAGCAGCCGCAAATAAAATGCAAGTTTTTGTCCTGGATTCCTGGTGTCCAGATGCTTAGTTCAGATCCGTTTTTGTGGCATTTTTAGCTTTCACCGTTTTTCGAGGCACATGAAAATGCGAACGGTATGTCAAATATTTATACAAATTTTCTACTTAAATATGTTTTCGAATTTTTTTAAAATAAAATTGTAAGAAAAGTCTAAAAAAGACAAAGTTGATGATTATTATAGTATATAGTGGTTTCAAGGGGAAACAACTGTTAATAATTTTAAGATAACATTTTCGCATTATCATTATAATAATCAATACGATTTCAGACAAATCTATCGTGTAGCCTGTACAGTAATGACGGCATTCATGTTGATTTCAAACATGGCTATGGTGTTCTAAGGCAGATATACTCCTGTGAGCCAACCAGTACTGGAACCAAATTGTTAGCCTACGGATACAGATATAAATTTTATAAAATGTCAAACCCATATATTGGATGTGGAGTGAACACATACAAGACTATTCTATCTCCCGACCCACAAGCTAAGAGCATGCGTAACCGCAATTTTTTTATTGACATACCACAATGCTAACATACCACAATGCTATAAATAATGTTACGAGTGGAAAAGTGATTTTAAGACCAAAGTGTCAACGTGATCCAGTCCCGTATTTCCGGTTCCAGTCTTCCCGAGTTTGATAGTGCTTCAAGATCTAGTTCAGAGACCAGAATTTGTGTAGAGTGAAACGTGCTCGGCTGGACTTGTACGTTGTGTTTTGCCACAGGATAAACTTTTCTTTCTGGGGATTATATTTATTATAAACACTGGAATAACAAAGAGGTAAAACCATTTATAAACAGAGAAAGAACAATGTAGTGGTATTAAAATTCCAATATCACTTTGCTAGGATATGTTACCCAAACCCACACTGCGCAAACTTACACTCACAAGAGTATAGGACTCTGCTGTTTAGGGTTTGTGGGCGTCACAATGTGACCCACAATGCAGCGCGGCTTCTACCTACACCAGGGGCGTTTGTAAAAGTGTAGTGAAGAGGATAATGTAGTCTGATAATATGTTGGATTAGAACTGTTTCAAGACAAGTTACATAATCATGGGTGTTGTGGTGGTAAGGACTACTCGGAATAAATAATATTTAATATTTTGTAAGCATACGCATGTGAAATATAAAAAGATGTCTCCTTGAAATGTCACCAATTTTGATTTTGAAGATTGGGAGTTGAGACAAGTAGCTCCGGCCGTTCAAAGGGCCTACCTAGAAAAGGTTCGTTTCGAGTAAGAGGTTGCAACAACCCCTAAACTTACTTCTTCACGGGTTTGGAATAAAAAGCTCTCTCATTCTACGTATGTGGTCTTTATTATAAAATTGATTATTACGAAGTTAATAAAAATAAATGTAAAAATCATTTAGCTCACCGCCGTTTTCTTGCTTCACCTCTTTCTCAGCAACAACTGTCTTCTGCTCTTCCGGTGTAGTCTGCGTAGAACATGGCGTAGGTAGCGCCACATTCACCAGCTCCGCAGCTGGCCCGGAGGCCCGGAAACCGAAGTCTACATTCTCAAACGTAAATATAGGGTTGTCAATGCCGCCGTCCGAGTCGGTGTCCTTGTCGTCCCCAAGGGAACCCGAAGACGACCGAGCCTGCGAAACATGGATGAGTGGCGCCTCCTGCCGGCTACTTGATGCTGACATCCTGTATGTGGCGAAACAAAGAATAAGTGCAATCAATTTTAGGCAGAGAGGTTGGTAGGTTACGGTTTAATAGGTAAGCTTACATAGGCAGGTAATGGGATTCGTCTCTGTGCGTTTTACCAAGGCGTAGGCACAAATCTTAAACTTTTGACCGAGAAAGTTTTAAATTGGTTTGAAATTAGGTATTGGGACCTTTATTCTGTAAAGTACCTGGGAAAAACAATCGTGAATTATCTCTTATTTGTCCATTTTGAATTAACCGTGACCTCGATTAATTTGCAAAGCATGTTAAAGCGAGTTAAATCGAAAACGACAGTAATGTCATGATATTAACGGGGCAGTCATATATTTGCCACTATACATGAAAATGCATATAAAATACTACAGTCAAACACAACAAATATTTGTTTACAAAAAATAAAGTATGACCAACATATGGAAATGTCACTAACACTTGGGGAAAATCCACTGTTAGTATCTGAAGTTCCAACTTCACAGTTCAGGCTCATATATAATAGTGTCACATCTCGTGTTCGTCTGTGCCTATGGGTTACATGACTATAGTTATCAGACGTTTATTGTTGTATATAGCGCCGTCTGGTATACATACCATTTACTATTTATATCTGTGCTCTATTTAAGACATTTCTGTCGCTTCTGTCGTATTTCAATAGCCTTGTTTTACCCTGGGCACTATCAAGATTATATTTAAATGAGCAGGGCGCTTGTATTCATTGGCCGAAATGGGCTCTTGCAGAAGTCCCGAATTCCTCAGGAGGCCGGACTTGTCCCAAATAATAATAATAATTTAAAGATGAAATCATACAAAATAGTAAACAATTAATAAGATGGGGAAAAAACGAACAAAAAAAAAAAACCAAGGTAAAAACATCAATGATTTATTGAAATGGACAAGATCATAGCATGATTTTTTTTTATTATTGAATCATTAACCTCAATTTTACATTAGTGTTCTTCAACAAATATAACCTCTAAGATAAGTGTCTTGAGAATAGGTTTTGTGCACGTTTCCCTGTCTAATAGAGAGCTGAGTTTTTTTTATATAAACACACACATTTGTTATTATAGTATATTTAACTGAACATCGATAACTCTTGTCGTCAACGTTTTATTAATTACACATAATTATTCATGTTGACGGTTGGAATTCGTGGATGACGGTCTATCCAGAGAAATTTGTTCTATGGATGGGTTCCACAACCCAGTGAACGAGAGACTTAAGCCGGCCATACATGAGGCGACATGTCGCGCGACGTTTTCATGAGTTGCGCGACATGTCGTAGAAGAAGGAACATGTTTCTTTTTCCTGCGACTTGTCGCGCGACATCAGGCCAAGTGTTGGGAAAAGCCAACAAATAACAGTTATATATATAACGATTGATCATGTTATCCATTGATAATGTGACCGTCCATGGTTTCACTGTGTCTGATTAGGGTGCTATATATATATATATATATATATATATATATATATATATATATATATATAGATATATGTTTGCGCGGTCAACAGAAAACTCAGAAGAAATTGTGTAGCTATCCCTGAATACCTATGCCTATTTTTCTTATATATCTATATTAATAAAGAGAAACAAGACGAAATATGTCCTAGGCAGAATACATTTTTCGTAACTCGCACTTATATTGATAAATTGTGTTATTTCGTTGAAACCAGGAAGTTATGTTCGGTGCATGTAGTTTTTATCATAGTTTTGCAGGACATGTTGCAGAACATGTCGCTGTGTGTATGGACTGTTCTTGTTGTGTAACATGTCGCAGAACATTCGTGTTCTGCGACATGTCGCGCGACATGTCGCCTCGTGTATGGTCGGCTTTATTCCAAAAATGAAGCTCTTTTTTTTTGGGGGGGGGGGTTGTCTACTCAAGTATAGTTTTGAGGTCAAGTATACCCCGAGTTTTACTAAAGTGATGCTTTTACTACGCATTTTAGTTCAAATTTTAAAGTATATTGATGCTATACACTTTCCAGGTTAATTATATAAGTAATGTACTACATGTAAATTGAGCCTTTTGATTCAAACTTAACACAGGAATATTCTCTATCACGGCCTCCATAATTCTGTAAAATGAAATCAGAGCGCGTGATCATAATAGAAATCTGAAATGAGTTTCTTCCGGCCTGGGATATTTACAGGAATATATATGTGTGGAAGGTAAACACCAAAATTTGTTACGCTGTCGTTAAAATTGTACAAAATGCACGAGGAAACCAGAACTGGCTATCCAACATGTGTTGTTTTAGCTGCATGTATAAAAGAAACAAACATCCAGACAATAATAAACAGACAGAATAGGAATTTAAAAACGTGTTCTACCCTTGGGTGCATGTCCATTGACATTTAGCCACAACTCTCATGGTCTGCCAAGCTCACTTTGATTGTTATTTTTTAAGAACATTAGTCAACCCATCAATAAGTTCCTTGTGCATGTAACATGGCCACCCATGTACGGGACCGAGATGCTCTGAGAAAGTGACGGCTTTCACAAATGCTGAGAGTACTGAATTTTCATTGCCAAATAGTTTGTAAGATGCGGGTTTGGTTTCATATTAACTGATAAGGCCCATGTCTCTTTTCTTCATTGCAGCTTACCCTTTGGAATTGATATGCCAGTATATAAAAACATAAATAACAATAATTATATTGTCCCTTCATAAATCAGACTTTAGTTGCTACAACAGATAGACAAACATGACATTCAACACGAGGGAGATACAGGCTGACTACTTTACCACAGGGCTGTCTGGCATTGTGGTTTGATATAACACACTGGTTTTATGGACGTCTGTCCGGGTCATTGTTAATATAAACAAATTTTACCACTGAAACTCACAAGGATAACTAACATATTATATTTCATTATATAATTTATTTTGGCTCACTTTTGGCCGGGAGGATGATCAATTTAATTAACACCTGCCTTATATTCTGGGAACTTGATAAACACTGGAACAAAATCATTACAGCCGTGGGTTCAATTTTTTTTTTTTTTTGGCATTCTGGGTAAGATCGTTTTATTTTGATAAAGATAGTTATATACTGATAAAGATAGTAATATACACTAATAAAGATAGTTATATTCTGATAAAGATAGTTATACACTGATACAGATAGTTATATACTGATACAGATAGTTATATACTGATAAAGATAGTAATATACACTAATAAAGATAGTTATATTCTGATAAAGATAGTTATATACTGATAAAGAAAGTTATATACTGATACAGATAGTTATATACTGATAAAGATAGTAATATACACTAATAAAGATAGTTATATTCTGATAAAGATAGTTATACACTGATACAGATAGTTACATACTGATTAAGATAGTTATATACTGATTAAAATAGTAATATACATGTACTAATATAGATAGTTATATACTGATAAAGATAGTTATATACTGATAAAGATCGCTATATACTGAAAAAGATGGTTAAATTCTGATAAATATAGTTGTATACTGATACAGACAGTTATTTACTGATAAATATATTTGTATGCTGATTCATCATTCAACACCCTGTTACATAAGGCTGCAGTACATTAAGTTTGTTATAACAAACCAGACTGTGAATAACACAGGGACATTCATGCTATACTCGTGTGGACGTGATAATCAGTCATATGTGCGAGTACAGTAACTGGCCCTAATGATCTAACAATTAGGAACACATAAGGTATGACATTCTTTCATAAAACTTTGATCCTTTTATATTCACTTTGTTTAATTTTTTTTCTTCGCCCTCGAATATATTTGTTGAAACTTCATCAAGAGCGTCATTAACACAGTTAAAAATTAGAATGTTTAATTTCTAACAAGGCTGACATGTCTCCTATAATCAGTCTAATATGAAATAAAAATAAGTATTGCTATGGACAACATGTAGAGCTAATTAAGTCAGACTTAAAACGAAAAGCTGTGAATTATAGCTTTTTATTATACATATTCCGTTTCAGGTATGTGACATATTTTTCATATATTGCGGTCACCCCCAACCCGCAATATAAATCGACTTCATTGACTGATCGATCAAGGCCTGGCCCAGGAAGAAGATTTTGTGTAAGTGCAGCCTTTTTATATGAACCGATGGGTGAATAGAGATTCATAGATAAACCAACGAATAAGAATGTGATTGGATGTGAGATGACCAGCTAGCTATGGTCAGTTACCGAGTGGTCGATGGATTAATCATCATTAGTTTCCAATCTTTCTATGTCTACTTGTCATTCTGGGTTATGGGTCTTTTACATTTTCCCAACCCTTTAGCAAGGGGGGCGGTCAAAGATGGTCAACCCCCCCCCCCCCCCCGATATTCTGATAATAATATTCATATATTGGGAATTAAGTAGTACAACATATATACAGGCGACATGAGAGGCCATATGTGTAGAGTGAGATGAGACTTCAGAGCACACGTTAGAGTTCTATAGGGAGCCCCATGTGCAGTCAGACCTTGTATTGAAAACACCCACAGTGACGTGCTATCTATTTAATTTTGTATTTCTTCGTGACTTAGTATCTGTTTTATTTGTGTTTCTTCAATCCATTCTAGGATTATTCGTCGACAAATATTGTGGATAAAGAACTGTGATGGAATTTGAAAAGATCCTGAAAAGCTGAAAGGTATATGTATATTACAAAATGTATTTAAATCTGACCAAATGCAGGTATCTCACAGGCCGGACTCAGAGGTGGTCAGTGCCAAATGTATTATGCTTACATACATATATTTATATGTGTGTGTGTGTATATATATCCTGTGTTAAAACTCACCTTCAGATACACACAAGCACACATTCTAATACAGAACTCGTTTTAAACAGTAAATTTACTCAGTTCATTGCAATTTGTTTCCATTTCTGTATATTTTTAAAATCTCCTATCGCAGATCATGGCCTTGGGCAAAAACTGAGGTTTTATGCAGCATGCTGTCTGATTGAATAAGGTATTGCCAGTTGGATTTTATTACATGCCTGGCAGGCAGAGGACATCGAAGTAGATACCATCGTCACGTCGTGAATGACAAACACTATCCAGTTTAAGGACATATTCGTGATAGCACATGTTAAAATGAAATACAGTAATTTTATTATAGTAATACAAAACTAACCTTCAATGTCATGTGTCAGCAAACCGCGCCCTGACGTGATACAGTATAGCACACCTGTTTATAAACCATACAGGGACACTTGCTTTGTCATGAGACTCAAGAATCGATCGTCTACCTGCCGCAAACGGCCCAATAATACTCCTCCCTTTGGCCGCATACTTTGTCTAGCTTCAGATGAACTCATTGCTATGGTAACCCAGCCTCTGCCGAGGATCAATGTTGGGCAAAGACAGGCTTAGGGGCCATTCACTGCAGTTCGTTTTGTTGACACTCGTTAAAATGATATGAACCTGAGCTGCGCTCTGCCGCGCTACATGAAAGGTCTGATGCCGCTTCCTGGGCGCTTTTTACGTCGGAGCAATATCTGATGGCTACTGAAACAACACGGTGTCGTTCTGTCATTAATATTAACACCGGTCTACTGAAACCATACAGTGTTGTTCTGTCATCAATATTAACACTGGTCAGCAACCTTACTGCCTGTCATCTGTCCTGTCACTACTGTGACGCTTTTTCTTATCAACACCGACGTTACTTTCTTAACCTTTTCCATAAATAAACCGACACACCGACGAAGAATAGAGTAATTAACCTTTATACAAACGCACACAAACAAACACACATAGGTATAGATATAGGTATAATTATGTAAATGATATAGGAATATATATATATATATATATTATCTTTGATATAATTATATATACATATATAAATATAGTATGTATCTGGTATAGGTATGTATATGTATATATAATTTTCTCGCTGGTGCAAGACAGCTATGATGAATGCATGGCATGAGGACGATGCCGTGTTTACGTGTCGTCAAGGATCTCATGTCTGCCTAATGGTTAATTCATCGTAGATTATCCAGACTGGACTGTCCCGTCTGATTATCGATATCTATGCCACACAACATCCTCGAACCGTCAGTTAATAACTAACCAGGGCGAGAATCCATAATGGTCCCGCTAACCAAAAAGAACGGAAGTATTTACTTTCAGCTCTAAAATGTTTCGACGAGTGTTGGTTTTGACTAGCCATGACAACATGACACTAAGGCCTTCTAAAATAACTAATAGGGGCCTGTGAGTCATGATGAAAGTCATAACAGAACACCCATTCTAAGAGTAAGATGTGTTTGCTGTGTGGTAGTAATTGACACCAGAGCCTTATATGGCCGTGTTATATTTCCTAAATAATTAAGTAATGATTTTGTTACACAACAATAATTACATTAGCTTCCTCCTTTCTTCTTTATGACACATATTCACACAAAGCTGTCACGCCCTCATGATTGATGCAGAGACAAACTTTCCGTGTAAAACCAGTTCTGTTATTAATAACTGCTACATGAATATATGTTAGTCAACCGTTAATGTAATATTATTTTCCTCAACAGAATAACATCACTGTATGTCTTACTTCGGAAAAATGACAGTTCAACAACCAGATGTAAATGAAAAAGCAATGTTGGAAAAGGCGTGCATATCTGCATGTATACTAGATTTGGTGCGAACCCAATAGCTTGTACTACCACCCTAACGCCTTTAGTTAATCAAAATTTGACGTTTGGGTGGCTGGCTGCCGCTAGATTTTGACACGATAATCCAGAATTACTCCCCAATACTACCAAAGAGACTTAAGCATACCCTTTTCCTGAGACTTTGTTCTTAAATATTTGTCTAAGTTTATCCTGTTTTCTGTCAAACATTCATTTCTATGTGCTTTTCTTTGTTTTTTTTTATATTTCAGCTGGGAAATACTTCATTTCAGCCAGGGTCGTCAAGATAGGGGGGGGGGGGGGGGGGATGGGGGTTTATATCCCCCTCCCCATTTTTGGCAAGGGGGGATGGTGAATGTAATGATTCTCCTTGCTATTCAGAGAATGATATTTATATATTGGAATTGGAACATATAAATAATTAAAATTGAAGACTTAGGTTCTATTAATGAGTTTACTATGAAATAATATACATTCGTATATATCTGCGTAAGAATTAACCTATACAGGAAACATAATACTTTATTTTGTGAAACATTAACTACCTAATTTAGTATCATACAGACGAAATATATATATTTATATATCGTACATATACATGTGTGTCTGCGAGTCCCCCATCCTTGCAGATAATCAAATCAGCTACTCATTTCAGCGCTCACGTTTGTAGAATTTAGAAAATGGGATATTTCCCTGTGAGATCTATACGTCACGTGACAATCTATTTTCGAATTGTCTTAGTCCGTCCTAGTATCAGTGTCATTACAAAAGAAATTGTTTGAATTGTATGTTTGGCCAATCAGATGAGACCCGATGCTGCAAATAACATGCTCTATGATTGGCTGAAATGGTCACATTAATTTATATTAAATATAAATACTATTGGCAAAATCTTTTTAGGGGTGGAAGAGGCCATTGTGTATGGGCTAGACCAGAAACTGATTCCATAAATATTTGTGGTTTTCTTGACTGCGTGTAAACAATGCCCGAAACACGACACACAACTGATGGGACAAGGAATCTACATTATTATCGGGACGTGTTGCCAACAAAAAGAATCCATCCAAGCGAGGAATTAACGGAGCTAATGTTGTTACATTTCATTTTGAGTGACAGTTCACTGCCCCGGAAACCGGTTGAAAAGGCCAAAGGCTCAGACAGAATGGCCTGTCACGTGGTTGGCACAGGTCCTTGTGGACACAAGATGCCCGGCCGGTGAGTTGTCACTCAAACGAATTGAACAACATTGGCTCCGTGCACACCACGCTGAACTGGTATCTGTTTTGCCGGCAACGGATACATGGCTTCGCTCCTGGTGTAATAATCGATGGATGTCTCGAGAACGCAGAGGGAGCAAAATTCGACCTATTATTTACTTAGAGTAACCATAAAACTGTCATCAAGCGGCGCATGAAACGCAGTTAGGGGCGGAGCCTTGTTGCCTGTCGAGTGTTAGTAAACTGGCATTTAGTTGGCTGCTAGTCTCATCACACGCACGATGTTTTTCAGCAGACAACGACCTGCCACCTGGTGTCTATGTCTATCATAACCGGTCATACCAGGCAGCAGTTAAATCAGTAGCTTCTTTAGAAGCGCAAGATTTCCGCTGCCTCGGGAACGTTAATCTCGTTGTCTCCCTTTTGTAACCAGATAGCCCGTATCATAACATTTTCAGATATAGTGGGGGCCAAACATGCAACAATAACTATTTTCAATTCATATTGAGGCAAAAGTTTACTTTCTGGTATCAAATCAAAGCTTAGGTTCTCATTGAAAAATTTAGTCCGACTGGACAACGTTCAGTCCATTAGGGGGCGCTTTGGGTCTTGATGAACTTTAACCCTCTCTGATGACTAAAATTAAATGACTGAACTGTTCAAATCATACGAATTTATGGCCCAGTTTGATTTTATTTGATCTTACTTGCTTTCGTATATACAATGGTCAGTCCATGGCCGCTAGGTGGCGCTGGTGCTTTAAGCAGAGTAGAAACATGAGAATTGAAGGGCCTAATCGGGTGGACAAACATCAAACCTTGTATGTAATATAGCTAAAAGTTCCTAATTAATCAAATATCTATTATCCACCTTTAAGTCCAACATTGTGGCCATTTGTTCAAGTTGTTTACATGATCAATTATCAATTTTATTATTTTAAATTATCTGTCTAAATATTGAGAGAAATATTTATTATTATAACGATAATGATGTTAACCCAATTCGTGATACATGTTTTCAAGTATTAGATTTTTAAACATATCTATGTACCCTTGTTTTGGAAATAACTAAAATAAGTCCATATAAACAAAGTAATTTTAATAGGTTTCAAGGAAGTTAACATTTCCGTTTAATTGACCATATTTGAAAATACACGGTGTTAAGTTCTTTCAATGAAAGAGCTGCAATCGGAAATTTAGACATATTTTATGTCGACAGAGGGTAGCGTTTATAATAAAAGCATATATCATTAAATGAGATTAATATGATTGCATGTAAATATGTAAATGTCTGGATGACTTATAGGGAAGTCATTTGATACTGATTACTTGTTCTGTGTTAATGTCAAACATTAAAACATTTATTAAACTGTTGTTATGGGTTTACAGTCATATTCATTCAGCGTAACTTGTACAGATAAAATAAATGTAAATACGACTGCAGCTCTTTACGTGAGCGCAAATGACACTTATTTTTTCATACTGAAGGATTAAATCAAAAGTTGTAGCCATATTGCAATTCAGTAAAGATCAAATAGTGATACAACATATTATGCATTAGTTTGATGGTATTCTTAATAGGCCACCTTTTGAGAAGAAATGACTTTACCTAACTTAATTTCAAAGTCGCTCCATTTACCTTTTAAAGTGGTTATAATTTTTTATATATTTTTGAAACAAAAATTGACTTTCAGGTTCAAATTAGTTGGAAGTGTCGGGTGCACTTGTACCGTTTTCCGTCGGCAGCAGTTGCTAGGAATTTGTCTCCCTGTTCGATCAGAAGTTAAGATGTTTTCTGTGCAGTGGTCATGGAGTGATTGTAAAAAGGCAGACAAAGTGAAAATTGATAATATGGGAAATACAGTACTGTATGGTTGGATAAGAATAAAAGTAAGTATGCCAAACATGGATTTATTGTCCCCATATTCTACACATTTATGTACTTTGAGATGTTTAAATCGACCATGAAAACTCCAAATCAGTATATTTAAAGTTCGGGAGTAATGCGCTATCTTAGCAATCGTACTTTTACTATACAATTGATAATATGGTAAAGGCGGTACTGAACGGCTCGATACGATTAAAGATAAGTACTTCTGGAATAAGTTAGATTGTTCCGATGTTGTGGCCTCTGGCACAGTTAATGATGCTGGAAACGACAAGGGAAACCCCGAGTCATTATATATATATATATATATATATATATATATATATATACTGCTCTGGAGATTATGTGCCATCTTAACTTTTAACAGAGTTTTAATATAGATTTGATCATCAGAGAAACACAGGTCACAACAGTATGATAACAATAAAGAAAATTATGCCAAATATAGGTTGATTCTCCCTATGTTCTAGCCAAATGTGCATTTTGGGATGCAAAGCACGAAAAGAAAAACCTGAGTCAATATGTTTATAGTACCGGAGATATGTGCTATCTTAGCAGAAAGACGGAAGTGAACGGTTGGATATGTTTTCTAAAATCTAAACAGCTCTGTATGTGCACATAACTGGTCTATATTAGTCGAAACATAAAGCATAAGTCCCACCACGCCTTCCTGTAGTTGTTGACCTTTCTTTAGGATATACGTCCCTGGGTGTAACTGTAAACGTGACATGTGATGAAAAAAATATATTTACATGTACTGGATTAAACCTTCTTCACATCCATATAAAATACTTACAAAATAAACTAAAAAAAAAAAAAGAAATTTCTACCTTCCCCAGCTCGTTCTACCCTTCTTGCGATCCTTTTACTCCTGCAAGCCCTTTCTTGCAATAATTCCAACTCTTCAAGATAGATTTAACGATATAACCCCCTCACCCAGTCCGCTCTAACATGAGTATCTACCTCTCTCAACTGACTCTTACGATTCTTTCACCACGCCAAGACCGCTATTGCAACAGTTCAACCACGCCAAGAACGCTCTTACGACAGTTCAATCTCGCCAAGAATGCTCCTGCGACAGTTCCACCACTCCAAGATCGCTCCTGAGACAGTTCCACCACGCCAAGGACGCTCTTGCGACAGTACCACCACGCCAAGATTACTCCTGTGACAGTTCCACCTAGCCAATACCGACCTTGCGACAGTTCCATCACGCCAAGAACACTCTTGCGACAGTTCCACCACGCCAAGAATGCTCCTGCGATATTTCCACCACGCCAAGATTGCTCCTGTGACAGTTTTCCCTGGCCAATACCGACCTTGCGATAGTTCCACCACGCCAAGAGAGCTTTTGTGATAGTTCTACCTCGCCAGACCGCTCTTGCGACAGATCCACCACGCCAAGATCGCTTTTTCGACAGTTCCACCACGCCAAGACCGCTCTTGCGACAGTTCCAACACGCCAAGAACGCTCTTGCGATAGTTCTACCTCGCCAGACCGCTCTTGCGACAGTTCTACCTCGCCAGACCGCTCTTGCGACAGTTCCACCACGCCAAGACCGCCCTTGCGACAGTTCTACCTCGCCAGACCGATCTTGCGACACTTCAACCACACAAAGAACGCTCTTGCGATAGTTCTACCTCCACTGACCGCTCTTGCGACAGTTCCACAACGCCAAGTTCGCTCTTGCGATAGCTCTACCTTGCCATGCAAGACGGCCCTTGCGATATTTTCATTTCTTCAACCCAGCTTGCGACAGTTATACCTCTCCCAGCCTGCTCTAGTGATAGTTCTGCGTCTACAAACTGACGCCAAAGATATATGTATATTATATTAATATGTATTCTAAAATAAATGGACAGTATTAGGCATTGGAATGACCACGTGTGATACATATACAAACGTTCCTCGTTCTATGAAATACTTGTCAAGTACAATTTCTCAAGAGAAACTTGTCGAAAGCCCCGGCGATAGTCTGGGCATAGCAACAGGTATATATGGAGTATATATGGATATGTTTATTCGTCTAAATTTTTTTGGGTAAAATTGTCTACTATATATATATATATATATATATATATATATATATATATATATATATATATATATCCTAGAAATTAAAGGCATGCTTACAGTAGTTATAATCCAGTTTTCTATACAACTACCACGAAGGTAGTACCATGTATAATTTTTAATGTTCAGTTCTTGTCGTGACATCATGCATGGCCACGCCCATCCCGTTTTTCCGTTGTACTTGGTCCGATGTCCGCGTGCCTCACCTGATCGTAAAGTCTATCCATTCCAACGAACAACTGGTAATTACGACTATTCCAGAAACACCAGAAATAATGTATGACACCACTGGATCAGCCATGGTGCTATCAAGTCAGGTTATACCTCCAAGGGTCATCCAAGCCTTTGGTTATAATTGCTACTCTGTTAGCGGTACCTACAAAGACTGCGACCCTAAACAGCCGTGGTGCCCAGTCATACACAGTATGATCACGTCACGCTAGACGACCGACCGTAATAGGCCCTCACTGAGCTACCGTGTCAGAAGTAATGGCCAAGCTTTAACACAACGGACAAACTGTACTGAGGTAAGTTCGTATTACCAGTACACTGTCTTATGAAACTTGTATCATATATATACTAAACATTTATGTTTTAATGCATGTTCATACTGGTAACTCTTTAACGTGGGTGGGCATGGATGTAAGTTCAAAGGAAACTACGCTCATGATTTTAATGTCTTGCTTATTTACTTTTTGGTGTCTTAGTAATCTAGAAAAGGCTGGAATAAGAAGGAAAGATTGATAAATAATATCCCATTACAACAAATTATAAAAAAAAATATTTCTTTAGATGTGATTTTTGCTAATGCATTTAACTGGCATGATTAGATTATGATGTTATTTAACAAAAAAACTATTTTGGATTGGAACTTTTATGTAAGCTTAAAGCCCGTAAAATGTTACCCATTAATTGCATGGTATCATTGTATAATAGTTTCATATATCCATACCTTACCTATTGTAATGATATTTTCTGATCTGCTGTAACATGATCTTGATAAGTTAATAAAACTTCAATAAAGAGCCGTAAGAATACTAGTAATCTCCTCAGCACATTATATATAGAGCACAATTTTATATTATTTCAGTCGTTGAATATTCTAGAGTTACCAAAGATTTATGTTAATTGTGTGTCCCTTTTTATGTATCAGTTAAACAAGTCTCCTACCATCTCTAATAAATGATTTATTTACAGTAAAAACTAATGTTTATAATACCAGACTTTGTAAAAAAATATACCTACCAGTCAGCAAAGGTGCAACAATTTATAGATCTTCATGTATCCGTTTTAAAAGTCTTAAATGGAACACTTATAGATCAGTATTTGACAATAGCGCTTCCATCTCAGTTTTCAAATTTTTAAACAGAATTTAATGTCTAAAAATAATATCTAGTAACTCTTTATTCATGCATATTTTTTTGTTTACTGTACAATATTTCGTGTGTGTTATGAAATTATATGCAATATAAATAATGATAGGGCCTATGCTCCTTTAAAGTCGAGCACCCTTTGATCAATGGCATAAAATGGATATTTGTTTGTAACTTATTAGAACGATTTGGACTAGGTTTGTATTTGTATTATGTCTTGGTCAAAGAATTGTAGATTCAACCTTATTATTATTGCACAAATTATATATTCTAAACAGCAGACTACATGGACCAGTATATCTCCAGATTTTGTTGGGGTTTTTTATTTGAATTCCTTAATTTCACTTTTTCCCAAGGGTTTTCTTCTTCAGTTTCCCTTTATATGTTTGAGATATTATAGACGTTGTTGTTAATCCATCATTGGCCGTTTTCATTTTCGTTAGCGCTCCCTGTGTTCTACAGACTGGACTATCTTATTCTCTCATCATGATCCGTGTGAGGAGTACGTTACTTGTCCTCGTCATGCTGGGTCCAGTGACGGGTAAGTTGTCTAACATCGTATAATTCACGCCGTCACTTCAAATATGACAATTTTATTTCCCTGCTGTCTTTTTATGATGGTGAAGAAAGTATCTAATTGTATTTAGTAGGCATATTTCATTTATTCGTGAATTTTTAATATTTCTTGTGATCTGGTCTGAAAATGGTGTAGTTATGAGTAATAAAAAATCCGACATATGAAATTTAAGATCATGCGATTGATAAGAGAAGCGTGTGTAAAAGTTATTTATTTTTATAACAGACATCTTTAGAAGTAGAAATATTAGTAGCAGCAGTAGTAATGTAAAAGCGCTGTTATCTAACAGAGGAAACAGGCTAACGCGGTATCTCAATAGTGCATCCTCACTTTGGATTATTAAGTAATTCAACACACAAACACACAATTATATAATATTATTATTATTAATCATTTATTTTTTTTATATATAAAGATGTATTCTTATCTCTCTGTTTACCGAGTGTATATTTTTGTATACTATGTCAACTAGCCGCTTTGACTGCTGGAGGGTCCGGAATGTGTGATCATATTTTCCACTGTGAGACGTGCGACACGGGCCCTGATCTACAGTGTGTCACGTGCTCCCCGCACTGGGTGCAGCAGGCTAACTCCTCAGTCTGTCTCCGTAAGACTTCTATAATCGGCAACACTTATAAAAATAAATTCATTATAACTACGATAACCAACTCTAAGAAAAGGATACGAAGTAAGTTTTGTTGATTTATTTATTATTTTTACTTTTTTATTATTATTTTTATTTTATTTTAATGGGGATAGAGTAAACCCTCAAAACTCACAACGCCAGGTATATCTGTAAATGTAAACTTCTTTAACCTTTTGAGTTAATGAATAATATGCTGCTTACGATCCATATTATTTTCTCTTGGTACCATATGAAATCTGTTCCTTTAAAATACATATTTTGTGGTCAGATTTTAACCTGCGTATATTTAAAGCTTTATAATACATTATCTGTAATTATGTGAAACAACAAGGAATGACAAGTAGGTCCAATGCATCCTGTCACCGTGATTCCAGAAGCCCACACTTGAAAATGAAATCCTGATTAAATTAACCGAATGCGTCTTGTATCCGATTGTCCCTGCAAAAGGTTTTTTAATTTTTTAGAAGAAATATTGCTAAAAGCATTTCTAGGATACCTTGTTATGATTATTACTAGTTGTATACTAAATTTCGACATGTGACTTGTAAAATCCGGATTTTAGTGTGTACACGAAATGGCAGCAAACATTAACGTTTCTGAGAAATCGGATGAAATAAACCTGTCATGATTTGATAAGTACACAGTGGATAGCTTTCAGGCGACAATCTATCTGCCGAGAGAGTTTGGTGGCAAGAGGACGTTTATCGGCAAAGTTTAGAGCGGAATAACGCTTATTTACCACGCCAAATCCTTAAAAAATTATAAGCCTCTTATTATTATTAATTTTATTATTATTATTTGTATAATTATTACGTTGTGTGGGTTTTTTTCTAGACAAAGGTTTACCTGCTTCCGTTCAAATGTGGTCTTCGAAATTCGGCACATGTACCGGCGGTGCGCTCTTCTAGGACAAGTTCGTTTTATTTTGCGGGATTATGCCCTATTTAACTGCATAATTAATAATTTCTATATTCCCTAAAAAGATGGCGCTATTTCCTTTGTGCTATAAGGTCCTCCACGCCTGTCACTTTTTTCAGGAGGCGCCCCGGGGATTTTCCTGCATTTCGATCTCATTGGTCACAGAGAGAATTGTGCAATTCGCCGCACAGGTCCCCTCTAATCCCCATTGATCCCAATACTTCCCTCAACAGAAAGTGAAGCTTTTAACTCAAAACAAAGACCACATGAGTCCGCTTTTAATGCGAGGACTTTTCAGCTGGGGTTAACATTACGACCAGTTACACGACCACCCTATTCATGGGTATACAGGTATATTGTTTTACATTCATTAATATGTTTCCACTGTAACCATGATTTCAATAGTTCATCCAATGTATGGGTCTATTGAAAACAGTTTCTCAAAGTCTTACAACTTAAAGACCGTTCGGGGTCGGAATGGATGCATGTATATTTTTTAGGATCCCCACTCTCCAGGAACTTTGAAACATGAAAATATATTACCAGTACAACTTTAAACTAATAGGGATCCTATTCAAATATAGATTCTACAGTTGGAGCCTAAAAACCTCCACCAGAATGTGTTCAAGTGTACAATTTTCATGTATTAACACTGTCACGCTTTAGTGACCCGCTTTCACCTGGGGAATGACAGAACAAGTACATACGAATGGGCGGCTTCTACTTGGGTAACACAGGAATTCTTCTTTTGTCATAACGGTGTAAAGGAAAAATAGTATATTATGTTGATTCTGATGACCTCCAAATTTTAATGTATTTTTCATACAGTTCATAACGCTAACCCTCAGCAAGATTTCTGAAAAAAAATCCGGATATAACTTTTGGCCGTAATTTTACTCAAGACAAAGCAACGAACCAAGGCTGAAGTTTTTCTTTGCCAAAAACTTGCATCGAAAGAGGTAAACCTACCGTTTATCTCGGACCATCATCAGTGTCCGCTTAAAAATATGTGACATTCAGTCCCTACCAGCTCATTACAAAACTATTTACCATATAGAACCTTGGATTTTCCACGGGTGCATCTAGTTATTATTATTATTGATTCTGTTATTTCTGTATTTTTTATTCCAACTTAACATCGGATTGTAAACAACCTGTATCTAAAGCAAATAAACTGATACTGCGATGTACAATACTTTGCAGCATGCCCTGCGAACTGTGATACCTGTGAAGAAGAGCCCCCTGGCGAGACAAGATGCAACAACTGTCTCCGGGGCTTCCACATGGATGCTTCAAACTCTTGCTTGAGTAACATTTTCTATTTTTACTTTAGAACAGTTTCTCATGTCCAATTTTTTTATTAGATATTGATTTCTTGGTAAATATAAAAACAAAGTATTTGTTTTCTCATAATTTATAAATTATGGACATTTTCTTTTTCGCCTCTTTTCTCTTCCTTTGGCGCACGAGACTGTATTGTGCAGTTTCCAGTTCCCTTAACTGTGTTTGTTCTTGGAGAATGGCCCGGTCCCTGTGTTTAATGTTAGTAAAAGTGTCCTGGTCACGTGGCTGTGTTTGTACTTGCAGAATGTCCCGGTCACTGTGATTCATGTGAGCCTACACCTCATGGAGTACAGTGTACAAGTTGTGTAGCTGGTTACAGGATCTTATCTGACACCTCCTGCAAAAGTACGTGCCGAGTCTTTAAACAATCTGATTGTATAAAATATAGTGCCCCATACAACATTCTGTTGGGGGTGAGGCATTGCTCAACGTTCATTCCGTTTGTCTATTCGCACTTCAAGGATTCTTTAAAATAGCAAAAACTATATAAAATGTGTTATTCCTCAGGTGTCATAACGAGTGCGAAGATAATAAGACAACAAATAAATGCACAATTATTTCAGAGTGTTGCTCATCCTGTTCATAGATTGTATAAATTTTATCAGGAAAAAAGGCACTTAATTCTCCTAGAAATAGAACTATAAAATATTTGGACGAAAAGTAACGAACTGTATATGAAAGTTTCATAATTACAACATTAATTTTAATTTATATATATATATATTTATACAATATGAACATGTACTCAATAAATATGCATATGTATGTATGTTGTATTTGATGTAAGTCATATTTGTTCAAATCTGTATTAGCATATACAGTGGGGTATACATCTTTCCAGAATGCCCAATAAACTGCGTGGACTGTCGGGACGCGGCATTTTGCTGGCGCTGTGAGGACCGGTTTTACTTGGATGACGCAGGCAAATGTCAAGGTCCGATATAAATATGTTATATTTCTATAAAGGACCCAAATATCGTCCTTCTTTGTACTTCATAAGTGAATTTTGAGATCCCTAGCTGTTGTTATAATTTATGCCCTTACGAGTCTCTATCAACCAGTTTCTTGGTTCCTTTATTCATTAATCTTTTATAGCAACTGGAAATAGGAAAAACTGGATGGAACACGGCATTAATGCATTTAAACTGTAATGCTGTAAAGACATACAAAGAGATTAGATAAATGAAGCACACCAAAAATCCTCACATCCTTGTATCACGTCTGTTCACAAAATATACACGAGGTTACATCATTGGTTATATCATTCCTGCCTCATCTTCACAAAGTCCTTGTATCACGTCTGTTTACAAAATATACACGAGGTCACTCATTGGTTATATCATTCCTGCCTCATTTTCACAAAATCTAAAGGTTGCAAAGATGTTTTCATTGGCACAAATTTACTTCATTCAAATTCTTTAACATAACTGTTTCATTCTTTTGTTCCTGTTGAATGCAGCGTAATAGTTGTATTGTTATAAGCATGCGGGACTTGTCTGTTTCAGCTTGTCTCGGAAGTCCACACTGTCTCCGTTGTTCTAATGCGTCACGCTGTGACCTCTGTGACAACCGGAAGTGGGATGGCGTTACATGTGTCGGTACGGCCTTCATGAGGGAATGTCTGAAAGCCACAACGTAGTTCTGTTAATCTTTCTTATTTAGTATTTGTTAAAGGCGAGGCGTTAAAAACTTAAACACTAAATTAGCCCTTTGTATACACCCCTAAAAGACCTGTCATATTACATGGGGGTATTCCAGTTATAAACAGGAAAAGGAAGGTCTCAAGAGGGCTAACTTACATCACGCAAATTACATACACAAACCACAAGCTCGTATATGTTAACCAAATTAACCTGTATAAAAAAATGTTTTCAAGTACAAAGCTCCATATGATAAGGCACGCTAGTGCTAATTCAAAAAGCTATGAAATAAAATGGATAAAAATAGTAGGCCCCTACGTACAGTTTAAAAATGATTCCCGTAACAAAAACTAATGACAACAATTCCTAATCCACAATGAGTCTGGAAGTGTGGGTTCTGCATGTTTATATCTTTAATAACGTCTTTATGTGTCCAAGGAACATTAACACCGTTCGATCAGTTTTGTTTTAGACCATAGACACTGATTTAATTTTTATTTCAGACTGTTCAGAACACTGTGAGACGTGTGACACTGAGAGGGGCTGCACAAAGTGCAGTGATGGTTATTATCTCAGCAAGGACGGACAGCAGTGTCTGTGTAAGACAATATAAGAGAATACTTAGAATCAGTAATTTAGACTGTCAGATTTAATAATAAGTCTGGTAAAATGATCATATCTGAACAACAACTGTGAGAAACATGTAATAATGTCTTATACGCAGCATATATCTTTTCAATCCAAGATGGGAGTTTTATCACTTATTCCAGCAACTTCAAAATGTGCTTTGCTTCTCATAAAAACGTGTATCTTTCCGATGCTTTCCTCTCCAGCGTGTATGCAATGCGCTGGTACCTGCACGGACGGGATAGGTTGCGCCCTCTGTGAAAGAGACCATATGTTGTTAAACGACGGCAGGTGCGCAGGTGAGTTCAGAAGGGCCAGTTTTATATAAAAAAAACGCAGAGAAAGTATGTAATAACAGGGTCTGGAAAACAAACCCATTTCAACAAAAATGGGCTTATGAGGCAATTTCACTCGCTGGGAGAATGAGTGATTCGGTTTATGAGTATGTGGACAATGTCTTTCTGAAGGTTCAAGATCTTCAGAGGTGCAGACCCAGAGTTAGGCACAACAGCTACAAAGAAGTGCAATAACATATATTCTTTGGTTACCAAAAGGGCAACCCATTCTAAAACATATTTACGCTTTTATCCAAATCAATCATAAGATGTATAGGTAAGGGAAAGATAACAGTCATGCGAAAAAAAATATAGATTACGTTCAATGATGGGAGAAACATAAACATGTGCACGTTTTAGTTAGATAGATTTAACCTTGATTTATAAAAAAGGCAGCCCTTCTGCCAAAAAGTTAGAGCATGAAAGTACAGCATCCTGCCCTAACAGTTAGGACAGGAAATTACAAAATCCATCCATAACGTACTTACAACCCTAACAATGTCCTTTCCTACCCTAACACATGCCAACCCTACCCATCATTGCGACATGAAGGTACCCATTCCTACCCTAACACACTGCCAACCCTACCCATTGTTAGGGCGTAAAGGTACCCCTTCTACCCTTACATACCAGTGGCGGATCCAGGGGGGGGGGGGGAGGGGTCAAGGGGGTCCTGACCATCACCCCCCCCCCCCTTGGAGCCGAAACAACCTTTTATTAGGGTTTCAAATAAATTTTTGCGACCCTGACCCCCTCCATCCAAGAAGACTTTCTTTTAGTTTTTCTTTAAACCTTACTGGGCGTGACCCTCCCCTTTCCAAAATTCTTGATCCGCCCCTGCATACCGCCACCCTACTCATTGTTAGGGTATAAAGGTAACCCTTCCTACCCTCACATACTGCCACCCTACCCATAAAGGTACTCATCCCTACCCTTATTCACTTCCAACCCTACCAATGCCCCTTCCAGTCTGTAAAGGTTCACTTTTGTAAATAATGTGTTCCAAATGTATTTTACATTTTCAATCCTACCAGTATTTGTAAAATGGCAATGTGGCAAGTTCCTATTGTTTGGTTTGTGTCCATAACTAAGTTTTTTTGCTGCAGACTTCAGTTAATGGAACATTAAGGTTGGCTGATGTATTTTTCTAATCTTATAACTAAAGCTAGATAAATTGAGCACTCTGTAATACAGTTTCATAAGTTTATCTTTACAAACAGTCACGGAGTTAATTTTTTCCTGTAACGCCCAATTTTATTTTTAAAGTTAGCCATTCTGCATATATGTAATAACCCACGATGAAAATAGGGTTGTGAAAATCGAGTTCTTTTGTCTAAAACAATTGAATAAATAGCTATAAGCCTAAGTTTCGCTAATTCTTTGATCAGTCGGATTAATTATTCCACTGTACATTTTTTTAATCATAAATGCTATTGCAAGTAATCCTCATTTTGACCTTCTGCTTCTGTGCTGTCTTTATATTAATATTGATTGGATTATGGTCTATTTTAAGAATACAACAAATTCGTTCAAAAGTGTCCTCGTATCGGGCCAAACCAACACATATTATAAACATTCATGGAACCATATTGGCATCTCACAGTTGACACTGTTATGCAATGTGAAACCTTCTACAGAGTAAAAGTTGCATTTATTTCATCCTGATTTATATTGAAATGTTTGCCAGACATCAAAATGCTTGACTTTAAATCTTTTAAGTTTGGACATTTTGTTTACAGATATTTTTGTAGCATCTCTATGTGATGAATACTACATTATCAAGCTTCTTCATCACAATGTGTCAAGCCAAAACAATGCAACAGCGTAATTGATAGTGTTATTTCCATTTTAATAGAGGTTTCTGAATTTGTACATGCAACAGTAAAGACATGGAAATCTGACTTCATTCCCAAACAGGGTAAGGCAGTTAAGACAGGAATTAAGATATGCCTTCGTGCCCTATCATTAAAATCTTGAAAAATGAAGCACTCCATTTAATAATTAACAATTCTCACCCAAGTAGATCTGAAGAGTAATTTATAGGTTTGAATCAGTAATCATTCCACACAGCCGTGTTTTAATGTAATCACGGATTAATTAATTTGCTTTTGAACAGGATGCCCGGAGGTAAACAGTCAGACATGTGGGATGTGCAGCCGTGCCGGCAGAGGGCAGTACTGGTGGCAAATGACGTGTAATGGTAAGATGAGCTTGTCAGCTGATATCGCACACATGCGGCCACACACGCATGCAGAATAATTATCAATGCAGATTTAACTATTTGACCTCTTTGGTCAAACGTAAAACGCATCTGTGTGTTTTTCTTAAATTTGTATACATTGATAATCGAATTCTCATTTGTATAAGACGGATTTTAATACTGAAGAACATATTTTTTATGCTAAACTCAAATTTCGCGAATTGGCAAGGTCCGACCTTTCGCGAGCATGTAATTGTCGCGAATTGCTAGTGGTTACATTTTTCACACCAAAAAACAAATAAACTAGACGACCATAGGTCGAAGCGCTTGCCGAAAATTGAAATATAACAGACAGACAGAGAGACAGGAAGACAGGGGTACATGTGAAAACAGTCATTTTTATGAGGAATGTTTTGGGAAAGCAGAAACACTGACACGTTTATGTACTTTTGCTAATACTGAAAAGTCGTGGACGAACGGACAGACAGACAGAACATATTTCCTAAATTTTATTTTAAATGTATGCCTTTTACAAACATTGTTAAAACAATGTGGACTCAAGAATGACTTATGTCGCACCAAGGAACAAGCAGGCAGCAAAAGTTGACAACCACAGACGATCAGACAGACATACTGACAGACTGACACAACATTTTTTAAATATTTTTTTTTATGAGTTAACCACCTCCATTTTTTTTTAAACTAAACTATATATATGCACATCTGCAGAATTCCTTTCCGGTTTCGGACTTCGTGACAGGGCAGTATTCACACTTCCTCTCAGTTTATATCCTGGCTGTCAACCAGGCCCGGTGACTACTGCACCTGCGGGCCCTTGGTGCGTAATCGTCCTAATTGCTGAGTCATACCACCAAGGAACCCCCAAAAGGCGCACTCATTTGTGAGTGAAACATGGCCGTTGGACACGGCCTTCCCATTTAGCCTGCAGAGCGCTCACCCTGGGTGCATGGGGGTCGACCGTGAAAAATCTCACCGCCTCGGCTGAAATTAGAATTCACGATCTCCCGGCTATGAGTCCTGTGCTCAACCCCTAGCCACAGAAGCCGATGACTTACTGGATGACAGGTGACCAAACCGCAAAATGGGGAATGCATAGACGCATTAAATGAGCAATAGTTTGTGTAGATAGGAAAATATTTGACGAAGTAATGAGCAAAATAATATTTTTGGAATTTTCGGTTACCTTGACCTTCGACCTATCTCAATTAACACAAAAAGTATATAGCAGTTTTGTTTGTCTATCAACTGTAAAATTTTTCAAAGCGATTGCTTGAGAATTGTGGTCTGTAGAGCAAAAAAATGAAACCTTATAATATCTCCTTTTACGAGAAACGGTGCGAGATTTCGCGAGATTTGGTATTCGAGTTAAACTGATCCAATGCTGCCTGAAGCAAAAAAAAAATAGATCTCTCTAGCTTTAACAGTGACAAAGTTAGAAAATTAAGACCCCATATTTTAGAATATCATGAATTTTCCCCAATAAAATGCGTTACCATGGTAACAGTAGATTGATGCAGCTACACATCAGAAAAAAAGAAGGAAGGCCCTGGAATGGCGAATAAAATAAGTAACAGTTCATGCGGCTACGATTAGTGTTGAAGAAGATATGAAGAAAATTTGTGGTTTTTAATGACCTTGACATTTGATCTATTTACTCTAAAAGACATCAGACTTCTAGGACTTTAGGGTTTTCTATCACAGTATAACATTCAGAGGGATTGCTAAAGAAAGTCTGGCCTGTCGAATGCCATATGGCAGACGAAAAAACAAGCAGGGAGACAAATTTGAAAGTGACAAATAGACGGACATATTGACACAATGACACATATCGCAGATGACAATTGACTAGACCATCTCATGGAGAAAGCATAGAGGAACAGGATGAGCTATAATTTATGTATATAGGCTTTTGACGAAGTAAAGACGAAAATAAAATATCCACGTTTCGATGACCTTGACCGTTGATTTATATTGACCAGAAACAATAGTCTTCCAGGATTTTTGATTATCAATCAACTATGTAAGTTTCAGATCGATTGTGGCCAGTAGAGTGCGGAAAAACACAGACATCCACAAACAGACATACGCAACTGCCAACATGCTTGCAGAAATCTTCGATGGAACATATACGTTAAAAAAAACCAAGCCTGGTTATGGATGACTGCCCTGATCATTTATGTATTTAATTGTGCTTACACAATCAGGCAGGCTGTGTGTGGGGTATCCCCGTATAATTAGTGTTCTAACAATGCCCTCGCAATGCCCCGTTTTTTACGACAATAAAAATATATTCCAAGGCGTGTCTTTCACTGATTTAATAGATACATAGAATTAATTTAAAAAGGTCTAGATAAATTAAACCTCATATTCTTGCACTGGACATGCATGTATGGCATATAGTTTTTGCGAGCATTAACAGGGGCGGATCCAGGATTTAGGAAAGGGGGGTCCAACCCAGGAGGACTAATGAAAACCGTGAAAAAAGTCCCCGGTTCAGAAAAGGGGGGGGGGTCAAGGCCGCAAAAAATTTGTCTGAAACCCTTAAAAAAGGTTGCTTCAGAGGGAAAAAAAGGGGGGCACCCCCCCCCCCCCAACTGGATCCGCTTCTGATTTAGTTTTTGCGAATTTAACTCGCAAGGTAAACTAGTGAAATTTGCTAAAATTACATGCTCGAGAAAATTTCCGGTTCTACAGTATTCAAGATATTCAAGATGTCAAGATATAAACTTCATGTTTTGAGGCAAAGCATACACATCCGCTATACTGTCCACCAAAATCTTGAAAATCTTAAAAAAAAAAACATCACAAATTCACATTGAAGGCACTGTACTCTCAGTAAACAAATAATGTATGAAATTGTTTCTGATATATAATACTGAGAAATAACCCATGAAACGGTTTCCTTTCATTATTTCATCACCAGAATGTCCTGAAAATTGTGTACACTGCGTTGAACCCGACAGCTGCCTGGACTGCGGCCCTAACAAGGGATGGTACAGCGGCGCCTGTAGAGGTAGGGGATATTTATTTTCTTTCTCTTGATCTCTGTAGAGGTAGGGGCATTCATTGTTTACTTTCTCTTGTTCTCTGTAGAGGTAGGGGCATTCATTGTTTACTTTCTCTTGTTCTCTGTAGAGGTAGGGGCATTCATTGTTTACTTTCTCTTGTTCTCTGTAGAGGTAGGGGCATTCATTGTTTTCTTTCTCTTGTTCTCTGTAGAGGTAGGGGCATTCATTGTTAACTTTCTCTTGTTCTCTGTAGAGGTAGGGGGTATTTAATCTCTACTTTCTCTTGTTCTCTGTAGAGGTAGGGGGTATTTAATCTCTACTTTCTTTTGTTCTCTGTAGAGGTAGGGGCATTCATTGTTTACTTTCTCTTGTTCTCTGTAGAGGTAGGGGGTATTTAATCTATACTTTCTCTTGTTCTCTGTAGAGGTAGGGGGTATTTAATCTCTACTTTCTCTTGTTCTCTGTAGAGGTAGGGGCATTCATTGTTTACTTTCTCTTGTTCTCTGTAGAGGTAGGGGGTATTTAATCTATACTTTCTCTTGTTCTCTGTAGAGGTAGGGGGTATTTAATCTCTACTTTCTCTTGTTCTCTGTAGAGGTAGGGGGTATTTAATCTCTACTTTCTCTTGTTCTCTGTAGAGGTAGGGGCATTCATTGTTTACTTTCTCTTGTTCTCTGTAGAGGTAGGGGCATTCATTGTTTTCTTTCTCTTGTTCTCTGTATAGGTAGGGGCATTCATTGTTTACTTTCTCTTGTTCTCTGTAGAGGTAGGGGGTATTTAATCTCTACTTTCTCTTGTTCTCTGTAGAGGTAGGGGGTATTTAATCTCTACTTTCTCTTGTTCTCTGTAGAGGTAGGGGCATTCATTGTTTACTTTCTCTTGTTCTCTGTAGAGGTAGGGGCATTCATTGTTTACTTTCTCTTGTTCTCTGTAGAGGTAGGGGGTATTTAATCTCTACTTTCTCTTGTTCTCTGTAGAGGTAGGGGGTATTTATTTTCTTTCTCTTTATCCCTGTAGCGGCAGGGGGTATTTATAATATACTTTATTTTTATCCCTGTTGAGGTAGGAGGTATTTATTGTTTACTTTTTTTGATCTCTGTAGATGGTGGGTTGTTAGGCGGCTACATGTGAATTTGGACAAATCGTGAAAATAATCCTAAGACGTCAAATGAGTCAAATATGTAATTTTTAATTATAAAAATAATGTTTAAAAAAATTAAACCGTGAAAGGGCATGTTCAAACCGTTAAAAAAAATGTGAAAAAATACTCTCGATTACAGGAGTAAGCAAACGGTTTTAAGGCAATATTATGACAGGAACATATTAATTTTAAAGGGAAGGGGCTATTTTTAGTGTTAATTCAACATGGTTTATAGGTGATTCGGCCCTTTAATGTTTACAAGTTCAGTTTCTGGTTTCTGGTTTCTGGTTTACTGGTTTCCTGGGGGTTTTTCACTCCTCCGAACCACTGGTATCACTTATAATTGGTAAATCGACTGATATACCACGCTCATTTGGTTTTGGTCTAGGTGTCCCCGCAGCAGTCTTGGGCACAGACTTCTCACTGACAATAGTACTCGAGATAACAATAATATCAGTAGGAGCACTTTTATCACAAGGCCCCGGATCGCCATCTAACACAACACTCTATGGATTTTCACATTCAGTATAAGGCACTAAATTTCTGATCTGATCTGATCTTGATGATGTCGCCGTATTAATCCATGGCCAACATCCACTTTGTAGCTTACTGGTCCAGTTTGCTTCAGTCACCACTGTAGATTTCCATTTGTCACAATTTCGATATTCACGCACTAACAAAGATATTCCAATATCAAAATCGCGCACTTTACTTCCTCCCCTGCCAATAATCATGTCCGCCTGTTTGTAAGCAAATGTGTTGCGCACACTTGGTTCAAGCAGATCCAGCCGAGTGCGTAACCGGTTCCCTCTCAAGAGAACTGCTGGAGCGATCCCTGTGATCGAGTGTGGAGCATTACATTATGTCAGCAGGTAAGACTATAACTTCTTTTGCAGAGTACCAGAGTCACGATTGGAAGCACGAAGCGATTACTTAAACGACTGGACGTTCAGCCAGTCCATTTGTAAAAGGTTCGTATGGAGAGCTTGTGAAGTGTTTTACTCCATTTTTTTCTTAAGGAAATCCTTGAAAACAGTTGAGGTGAACTGGGTCCCATTGTCTCAGATTAACTGTCCAGGAAGACCATGGGAAGCAAACAGTGAACTCAGCGTAGTGATGGTTACATCAGCAGATGTCGATCTCGCAATCATAATTTCAAGCAATTTACTGTATGCGTCGACAACAACCAGAAATATGTCTCATGAAAGGTTCCGCGTAATCCAAATGTATTCGTCTACATGGAAATTCTGGAAATTCCATCTGTGCAAAACAACCGGCAAAGGCGCGTTCTGCACTGTTGGCATCCTTGGCACTGCTTTACCATTGCTGTGATTTCCTTATCCAGATTGGCCACCAAAGCTCCTTGCTTGCGTCTCATCTTTACTATACCCACATGACCAAGATGTAGTTGTGTGAGCACTTGAGAGCTCAGTTTGGGGGAAACGATGGTACGTAATCCGCAAAGCAATATTCCTTGGTCAATGGTAATTAAACTTTGAATTGAAAATGGCTTTTTATCTGGGCCATTCCTTGCCAGCCATACTCAGGGTAAGACTGTCTCTCCCGGATTCAGTTTGTAACATATTAATCGTCACGGGAGAAGCATCCATTTCGACCATGTGGAATGTACTAGATACTGATTTTTAGGCTTGTTTGCACTTTTGCACGGCAATCTCGATAAAGTGTCTTCAGTGCATTATTCCTTTTTTTTTGCGATACTGAATGGTATAATCGAAGGCAGATAGTGCGATTGCCCAGCGCTGCATACTTGCAGCGGCCAACGATGGAGTATTTGCAGTTGGGTTGAACAATGCTGTTAAATGTTTATGGTCAGTCTCTAATACAAATTTTCTGACATGCAGATGCTTATTACACTTGTTTTACACCATAAACCAGAGCCTGGACCACGGGATTAATTTGTGTATATTTCTTTTCAGTCGAAATTAACGAATGAGACGCGAATGCCACAGGTTGCTCATTTCCGCCGGGGAACACATGATATAACTTCACCTATTGGCGCATGTGTTACTATCTAGCATTATTGGTTTCTGTGGGTCGTAGTGAGTCAGTACACGGTTTGACACCACGGGTTGCTTAGCTTTCTGGAAAAGCTGACTCGCACTCACTGGTCAAGTTGTATTTAGCATTCTTGGCTCGCAGGCGATTCAATGTTGCAAAAAAACGGTACTCAACTTAATCAAAAACGTTCCATAAAAGTTAAAGAACCCGAAGATACTCTGCAGCTGTGCGCTATCTTTTTGTGCTGGGCTTCCAGAATTGCCTTGACCTTATCTTCTGAGGTTTGTAAGCCAATGGCATCGATATGATGTCCCAAATATGAGACTTCAGGCTAAAACCATTCACATTTACTTTGTTATACTTTCAACCCATATTCCTTGAGCCTTGTGAGCAAGCGGTCAAGGTTATTCGAATGTTCCTCATCTATGGCTTCTGTTATCAGTATATCGTCAAAGTATACGTGTACTCAAGACAGACGCTGTGGCACTTGGTCGATGGCAGGATAACAGAGCAGGTAACCTTGGCTGGTACATATCGTGAGATATTTCTAAGAATCCTCATTTACATCCATCTGCAAGTATGCTCGACCCAAGTCAAATTTTGAGGAGCTTTGTCCACCATCCAGGGAAGCGGAAGCAAAAATATCCTCAATTTTCGGGAGTGGGTAACGATCTTCTTTAGGCATGGGTTTTATGTGTTGAAGTCACCGCAAATTCTTAAAGTTCCATCGCCCTATTTTACGGGGACTATTGGCGTCACCTAATCAGAATGTTTAACACGACTGAGTATACTTTCTGCCTCCATTCTAGTTGGCGTATCTTTGGACTAGGTCAGTAAGGTTCAGGACGCGAACAAAAGAACTTTGGTTGTGCCGCAGTGTCAATGTGGAGCTTTGCTGTGATGCCTTTACGGTGCCCTAATCCTTCTTCAAACACAGTCTTGCTCTTCTTCAAAGGACATCAATTCTCATTTGAACTGAGTTTGAATTCCTACAGTTCACATAATTCATCTTATGCCAGTCTAAATCTGAAGGTTCACGATAGTCCCACTCGTTTACATGACAAGTTTTCTGGCCTCTTTGGTGCCGTTTATTCCTACAGGTCCACTCTGTCCTTTATTGGAACAAAAATGACAAGTTTCTTCTCTATATGGGCAAGAACGTGGGTTATGTTGGCTCAGACAGCGATAACACGAATCACCCTGCTACGTCTGTAATGGCTTAGGAGGCTTATACCTGTTAGCTTATACCTCTGATGCTTGACTACGTACACTTAACATGCATGCTACATCGGCTTTGGGCTTCTCTGACGAACTGTAGTGACCACGTGACCGTGGTTTCGATTTCCTGGCACTAACCGCATGGACAGTGTGAAGTATTAGAGCCAGAAAATGCTGTATTTGCAGCCGTTGCAGATTCTCGTGATGTTGCCAGTTCAAAGGCCTTCTTCAGAGTAAGTTTTGGTTCTGACAACAAACGTTTCCATATAACCTAAGAGCTAATCCAACAAACTATCCCGTCTCTGAGCAGGTCATCTAACGTGTACTGAAAGTCACAAGTACTTGCTAGCTATTTCAACACTTCCAGGTATTGAGCCACTGATTCTCCGTGATCCCCGCTTTGGTCCTTCCTGTTGTAATTAAAGCGTGCAGCTGTTATCAGAGGTTTTGGACACGTGGCTGTATTTATTTTCCCTATATAACATCTATAATTCGCCTGAGGTTTGGGCTTCTTTTAAATATTTTTCAAATAAATTCTGATATTAAACTTTTTTTTACCTGAGAATTTGTTTCTTCAGTCAAACTAGACCAAGAAAAAGGGGGCTTGTGTATCTCATTTTTTAACCATCCTGGCCCGAATGCAGTGAAGACCAAAATACCCCACCAAGCAGTCCCAAACAAGCATTTGGACAACACCTCTTTGATTGGCCATAGATATTTTAAAAATTGACCAATACTGTCAATGTTATTGGAAATTATGCTTAACATACTTAAAAATCAAACAATGGGGTGTTTTTGATGCCCACCACATGATGGCTAGAGCCAACTAGAGAAAGCCAGACCATTCACTACTCTCCTTCAGGTTCAGGGCTTGGTGACCCCAGGTCATTTAAACAAATAGGACCACGTAACCTTTTGGAGCGCCAAGGTGTCCACCAATACGGAACATGTTTAAGTGTACAGTTTGTCCTGGGCTGTGCACGATTTGAGAAGTCTTTGGCCCCTTAAGCCGGCGGCTCACTTACCGATTTTATCGGCCGATTCATAGGATCGGCCGACTATGTACGGACGGGGGTACATTGTCGTGTAGTGTGACACCCCAAGCGACGCGATTTTGTCGGCGTCGGCGTGAAAAATCGCCGTCGCCAAGAGTCTGGCACTGTTAAAGAAAATCGGCCGATTTTGTCGGGCGATTACCGAAACCGTGTAGTGAGCCGATGTTTGCGACAAAGTCGGCCGATTTTGTTTATTTTTGTGTGTCAGAGTTCACGTTCTGTACGTTGTCAATATTAGTCATCATAAGTATATATTGTATAATGACATATTTCTGTATTTTTAAAGAAATAAAGACAGATTTTGGTAAAGATTCAAATTTCATGTATTCCTATAAGACGACCTGCAATTTATGAATCATTATAAAGGAGTATCCATTCATATAATTACAATGTGCGAACATTTCTCTTAACATTAGACTGAACAAACAAGGTATTTGTTTGCAAACGCCTATTTATTGCTGGGTTGCTTAGCAATCCTTCCCATTGTGTGACGAGCTACTCTGAACAATTAACTCAAGCTGATGCAAGAGTTTCCTGGGAAAAAATAACACAATTCAATATTTACGTCTCAGGGATGGCAATAATCAACTGTATATCTGCTTGTAATCTCTAACCAACATTATAAATTTCTTTCCTTAATATAGTTTTTTTGTCCTATCACAGTTTTTTGTCCTATCACAGGTTCTCCTTAAAGTAAGCAAAAACAAAGGTGCCAGAGAAGAAAGTGTATAAATAATATAATAAGCCAAAAGTAAGAGGAAATGAGAGAAGATATGAATGAATATTCGAAAACTTTTGAGTGATACAACTTCCGGTCCAGTGCACGCAGCATACCAATCCTGATGTTTACAGGTAACCCAATAGGCAAAAGCGTGAACGGATCTCTGGTACACTTAATCTTTTTCACGGAGTAGGCGGCATTGGTGGCGATGCTGTACTTTAATACGTTTTAATATATTTTATCTGACAGATGACAGAGAGTCGCCAGATATATAACTGATCATCACTTGCTACGGGAATTAATAATATAGAATAAAACCTAATCACGCAACATATCTGCTGCTGTTGGCGTTTGTTGTGTGTAGCAGTCAAATGAAAAAGGATGATAAAGTGTTTCAGGTTTATACAGGACAAGAAAACATATCACTTCTTTGAATTTCTAGAAACAGGAAATCCTAGAAATCACACAAACATGCAAGTAGAATGTCATTTTCTAAATTAGAGTTCGTGTCTGGTGAAATAGCCCTTCTGAATGTAGTATCATGATGGTGGATGTTCGGTTTTACCAAATCCTGCAGATCAGCTGCAGATTCGTTTAAAGGGTTTAAGACCAATCCTTTCGGACATTATCCGGACCTGGGGACCTTTTTTAAGGTTTTGTTATTAGTGCTCCTAGGTTGGATTCCTCTTTTCTTAAATCCTGGACCCGCCCCTAAGATATGCGGAGAAAACCATTAAATTGATGAAAGACGGTTCAACCCTCCTGTCTCAGTTCGCATACAAGTGTATTATTTACATGCCACTAGTTCATCTCTTCTTTCAAGCCAAGGTTTAACCGAGAGGTCACTCTTCCGCCACAGTATATTTTTCTTTGGACAAACCACAAAGCGAACAAATATTTCCTTTTAGTTTTTCTCATAGAAAGCTCTGTATCAGATCGTTATAATGAGACAGACTCCTTCGCCGAAAATCGAGAGGTGGGAACAAGTGCGTCGGTAAATGTGACATCGAAAATCGGCCAACTAAACCAAGCCGATTTTCAGCCGATTTTGAGAAAATCTGCCCAAAAATCGCCCGACAATGTCGCTTGATAAAATCGGGTAGTGAGCACCCGGCTTTATAATGTTAGTAATAGATGGAGTCCTGTTTATTAGCGTCGACGTTGTTAGCGACAAAGAACTGTTCTAGGCTTCTAGCCGTTCCACATACGTCGGCGAGTCTTCAAAAGCTTCGTCAAACGGCTGAATACTTCCTCTAGTCGCCATTCTCAAAGCCTCTCGTTTAAATCACTGATAATGGATTGTTTTCTATAACATTTTTATTCCAACATCAATAAAGTTTCACAATGACAATCAGAACGGCAATGACTTGATCTTTTTCTGACGTGTATATGCACAGCTTACTGCGACAGCAACAGCGTGAGGAAAATAGAAACTCGGATTAAGGAAAACACAAAATCGGGTTACGAGTACGGAACCAAGACAACAACTATCTTGTTAAATTATCAAATAAAATACATGACATCTCCTCCCTTCTAAAACAATGAAACGTTTAGAGTTCAGCTATTCACACATTCAAGATAAAACACTATTGAACACGTTTTGGCTTGCACTCGTCCTGCTCTTTTTCTCATTCATTTTTTTCTTCTTCTACTTACTCGACTGTCTGTTTATTCTTATCGATATTTATACCTCTACCTGTTCTTCTCTTTCTATTTTTCCTTTTTCGGCTCGTTTATTCATATGTTTTTAAACTCGTATCATTCCTATTGATTCAGACATTTAAAAGGCCCAATATTTAAGGTTATAGATAGACCGAGTTCGATCTCGATGTTTGACTCATCAGTTGATAGCTGTCTGGTGGTGTTTAGTGGTTTCTGTGGTGGCTGATGATACCGTGCTTTGTTGCCATGCTCGCTTCATCTGACTTATTATATGGAAGTTTTAATGGTTGTCCTAATGGGCATCTTTTATAACTTTTAAACATATGTGCTGGCTTACCAGGAATCATTGTAGTAGCAACTAAAATTTCAATATGTTCGATATTAATTATGCAATAATTTCTGAAGGTCTATTTTATATTTATTACCTTGTACACAGTGAACCTGTCGAATTCAGTAATTCCATTAATTCGCAAGAAATGAAAAGGGTACTTTTGCATTGTATTGATACGCATAAGTCCAAGTCTGTTAATATCTTTGTTGATATGAACCCTCAAGATTAAGTGCCAAAATCCAGTAAACGTTAAGGGATTTGCAAGTTATTGTGATTTTAAATTTATTACTTATATATATTTATGTATATATATATATATAAGAAAATTAATAAAAAAAATATTCTTTATGGATCATTTTGCTATAAACAGCACACTAGCCGTGGATATATATATATATATATATATATATATATATATATTTATATATATATATATATATGTATCCGTTTATATGACGAGTTATATTCATTGTTTCTATTTATAATTTACAAGCTGATAAACCCGATAACTTTAGCTTTTTATCGGGGTTGTGGGATGTATTAGACCTAAATGAGATGATGAATATTGGCTATTTTTTTTTCTAAAAGTTGAAGTAGAATTTCAGAGGAACATTGTCTCATTAAGTTATGTACACATATTTTTACATTTTTTTGTGGCGCTGTCCTCGTTGCAATAAATTCATACATCGGTACGTTTAACTAGAAGACCAGGACAATGATGATGTTTACATTTGTGAACCTTAACAGAACAAAGGGTTTGGGATTCAGATTTTCGAAGATCACTTACAGGTAACATATATTATATATGATTGACATATAAAGGATAGAATGGTGTAAGGAAAGTATGAAAGATTGATTGAATGCATGTTTTAAAGCAAGGGACCTGTTCCTACAGAAAGAAACAGGAATATGCATACGGTGCAGAAGCGGATCTCATGGAGGCTGCAAGGGGTCCGGAGCGCCATCCCCCCCCCCCCCCTTTCAGCCAACACAACCTCTCTAAACGTGTTTCAGGCCGATTTTGCGGTCTAGGCCTCCCTTTCCCCGACTCTGTGACTTTTTTAAGGTTTTGTCATTAGTCCTCCTAGGTTGGACCCCTCATTTTCCATTAAATTTGGATCCACCCCTGAGAAGACCTACCCTTTCTTCTGACAGTGGGCATTGAAATAACACTTCAATTGACATCTATTTTCAGTTAGAAAGAGATTGAAAATTCTCAATTATGTGTTTTATAGGGACTAAATGATATATTTGTAATGGGAAACCACTCAAAGTAAGGATATATAGTTCAACTGATGAAATCTTGATGGAAGGCCTGCGTCGTGGAACCCTGTTACTCCCTGATTATCGTCCGGGCAATGTCCTTATTGACATTGTGTCACATTCTTCTCACAGACTGTAAGTCTATGAATGTCAAGGATAAACCTCCAGCCCACATTCATTCACACCCCACGCTTTTATGTCCTTATTGACATTGTGTCACATTCTCAACGACTCTCCGAAATTGAGCTATTTCGCCTGAGAAGTTTAAAGTACAAAAATTGAGTAAATGGAGCAAATATCCATATATATAAATATGCATCGGAAACATCCATGCCAAATATAACCAACAGAAGGTATTTGTCAGTGAATCATAATTCATATATTTAAAAAAAAACCTGTAGATCTATATTGCGGTGTATTGTCTGTTACGCAGTAGGCCTATTGTAAATATAAACAGAAACTTATTCAGCTGCTTCATTGAATGGTTTACGCGATACAAATGATTCCAAAACTGTTGAAGATGTAAATGCAAGGTGCATGATAGTGCAACGTCACATGTCATGGTCATTTAAACATTGTTCAAAAGGATAACCTGGTGCTTACATAAGAAATGAGTGTCAAGGCATTGAGAGTCACAAGTTTTTCACGTTTACCGACCATGAAAGTGGGACGGTCACTGGGTCAAAATGCTGACAGCAGGGGTCATTCATATGCACAATAGAATTTAACCCTACGTTGTGTCACACGCCTTGTTGTGAATAACCAGATCAAGCGACGACGCAGGCATTCAGTCTTAACGGAGGCATTTCAGCTGTTTTCGGTGGAAACCTCCGCGCAATTTAAAAACAACGCAAAAACACCAAAAATGATATGTACACTGACTAAAAGTACCTATTCGAATATCGGCGAAGTCACTGCGGCAACAATAACCTTTAAAATGAGGTAATGCAGTGTCATTGGCAACACGGTTTCAGAGATCATTGGGGGCAAAAGTGGACAAACTTCTTTTATTAAGCATAAGGATTATCTATAAGATAAGCTCTACAGAGATGATTCCGCGGAATTATTTTACAGAGTGCAAGGATATACCGGTCTGGCGCCATGAGAGCCACAATGCGTGTAAGAAGTGTGGTAACTACATCAACGACGCAGGTTCATGTCGCAGTAAGTCACAAAACTACGTTACTCCATATTTTAGTGGAGCTTAATACTCATGCAGAGAACAACGCCATTTACGGTATTTTTAAATGGTTTGTTAATTTAGGTTGTTGGAGTTTTAAAGCGATCTGAACTTGTCTTTAAATGAAAAAGTGGTCTCTTACTTCACTGTACATTATAGTGAAGGGTACGGGAAAACTCTTGTAATGTATATACTGTGCAACCAAGTTCGCTCTGTCCTGCCCCAGTGAATCAGTCATTATTAAGGCTTATATCTCCACTTATCCAATGAAAGCAAATCGTAGTAAAGACGAGTAATCACATAATTATATAAATTATAGTAAAATGTTAAGAAGGGAAAATAAGAAAACTTAATATTACTACTTGTAATGATCATATATGCATGAATCATGAAGATCCCTGCAAAAATAAATATAATTTGGCAATATAATACATTTAAGAACAGAATGGTAAATTTTAGTTTATTTGAAATTTATTGATTACTAACCCCATTTATTTCGAATATTCATATTGAATTTCTGGCATTTTCACCAACTTAGGAGACCAATGCATGTGAATCATATCAAGATATAACCTGACTTTCTTGATTCAGCGTGTTCTGACGAGGAACGGGCCACTGTACCTCTTGCCTGTACCACCTGCTCTCCCAGCATTTGGTACGAGAACGCGTGTCACGGTAGGTTATCTTCTGAAATTTCACAATAATAAATTTAACAGCATTTTGTCTCTGTCTGTTACACATGGGCCAGAGTTATGGTTAATTGTATCCGCCAAAATTTTGCACATACTATGTTTTCAGCCGAGTTCCGCCGCCGCGTTCGTTTCTCCTCGGAGACCCCTCTTCCTGAAACCCGGCAAAATTATCGGGTCACATGTGAACTGGTGCCTAGCAAATATTGATGGCGCTTCCTGCAATCCTTTATGTTGATGATAGCCCATATCTCAGGAGTGGTTCTATATACTGGGCTGAATTAAATAGTGAATGTCGACAGATCTCGGATACCTCCGTCTCGCATTGTAGAATGGTAGCGCCACCTGCAATCGTTTTTGCGTTGAGTCCATCCGTGCGTTTATTTAAGTCTGATAAAGCCAAGATAAGAAACAAAAGTAGCTTAAGCTGAATAAAAACTTAATATGATACTTAAGGTTAGGTTTGTATCTACATTTGTTATCATTAATTGTTTCATCAGTACGACGATACAGCAGGCAAGGCGTATCGGTAGCTCTATCGACGAGGCGTATCGATATATCGGTATATTGATACAGCCCTTCCCTGTACACTTCACTACATGGTGATGCCACGATGAAACCATTTCTTTTTTGCCTTCGTCCATCCGTGCATCTGGAGATACTTTGACATCTCTGGTGCCACACATTTGGAGGACTGTCATGTCAGGATGGATTCCATACCTCACTTTATCCATGCCTTTTTGAATCGGCGTACACATGTAGTCACTTGTTGACTGCCCATATTCTAGTTTTGTAGTATCATTGTCAGTAAGACTTAATTATCTAAGCTTTTTATGTAATGGCAGATCTCCAGGAGAGTAGTTTTGTCTGGCTGGCGTATTTTACACGGATGACCTTCCCTGTTTTCAGGATTTACATGTTGGGATGATCACCTGACAGAAGCAGAGTGTGACATATGCAGTGTGGTTGGATACGGGGTTTACTGGGTGCCGTCTGCCGAGGTCAACCAGAGTCGGTGTGTCGGTGAGTTGACGTATATATTTACGCAAGTCAGATTGCTGAAAGCAATCTTAAACATCTGGATATATGATGCCGTTCAAGCTTTAATTATATGTTTACAATTTAAGATATTTTTCAACATACCCTGTTAGATGATTTAAAAATGCCCAACAGCATTTCCCTGTGGAATTTAAATCTCTAATTTGGTGGTATGAACTGGTATGAATGACTGTAAGAATTACTCTGTGGCCGGGAGTTCAGCCGAGGAGCAGTGAGATTTATCCTGGTGGGCCTCCTTCCAGGTGAACGCTCCACAGGCTTTATATAATTAGAAGGTTACTCCCCACAGCCGTGCATCGAATGCGTCTTTAGGGATTCCTCGGTGCTATGATCAATTAATGAAAATTATTACACACCCAGGACCCACAGCTGTGGTAGACACCGGGCCTGGAAGACATTATGAAGCAAAATAACATGATATATGAAGCGAGTGCTGTCACGAAGTCTCAACCCAAAATGGAACCCTGTAGATATACATATGTTTATTAAGAATCAGATAAGGAGTTTAAATACAGAGGCGGTTATCTCCACCCAAAAAAAATCTTAAAAGAAAACTACCATGGAATTGAAATGAAAATTGTCCCCTTATATTGGCAATTAATCGAATTTTGTCAGGTTGAATTCTTAATAAACAGAGCATATATAGTAACTAATTATTGTTCAACGATTATTTTCTCAGATAATAATAAAGACGCTTTAAATTTTATCCTTAAACCTAGTTTCAACAGTTTTAGTTTCCTGTGAAAGGGCATAGCAATCTCAAAAAACAGGTCATTATTACATACAGGTACAATACATGCATGTATTATTATTACGACCAATATCTCATATATTCTTGCAGCGGTGGACTGTAACAACGTGACCACAGAACAGGCTTGTAACTCATGTGCAGGGAAGTACTGGGATGGGACACTTTGTATTGGTGAGTTCTTCATTATCAAAAAAATATTAAAAGACATTAGTTTTACCTAAATATAAAGACACAAAGAAGAAACAACACAAAAAGGCGCATAAACATGATAGGGACAAAGAAAGAAGCCATTTTCCGTAGCCATATTCCTGCCTGCGGCCAGGCAATTGTGTGAACCTACCGCCCGTACACGTATCATTTGTCGCATAACTCCCCCTCTTGTGACTTGAGATTTGAGAATACCTATACTACTTCTGTGTATGCCGAAATATTTTCTGTCAGATTTTGATGGGTGTCATGTAAAATACCATAGTGTAAGGAAAGCATCTCAGATATCATTTACCAGTGTCAGGTGGCCAGCGTTCTCATTGTTTGTGTCAGGGCAAATAAATATTCATGTATTTACTGACATCCAGGGGATTCTGAACTTTGATAGGTTAAATTATGTCTTGGACTGTGTAATAATGTAAAGTAATGTGGGTAAATATTCGAAAATCCGTTGTTTTAACAGAAATTATCAAAAATTCACTTGATGTGGAATAGTGTAATGCCGTAAATTGTTTAAATGTGACAGAAAATGGGTTTGAAATACTTTGTGTCTGGCCGAGAAGAGATTTCCCCAGCTCTGAGTCGTGGATATGGACACTAACTAATAACAATTTATTCGACATAAAAATCAACACTTTGGTCTGGTTGCTGTTACGCCGTCGAATGGGTGTTTGGTTTTCTCTGAAAACAACGAGAGTAACATTTTAAGCAGAAAGACAGAAAGACACAAATAATAGTGGCCGATGTTCTAAACACGCCGAATTTATACTTTCTTTACCTTTCAGACATGTCACAAGAGGACACCTGTTCGCTTCCTGCGTCTGATATCCGGTCCACGGTGGCTTGTCGTCGATGCCCAAACAAGTTCTGGTTAAATGGAGTGTGCTCAGGTGAGACGTGGCTGTGTTCATTCATGTTTCTGGGAGAAACAGAGAAACGATTTTAAAGGGTCCCATTCCTTTCTCTGATGTTTATTTAATATGGATGTTCTGTTGAATCTTTTATAAAAAATATAGCAATAAAGCTCCGACTACAACCTGCACAGATTGTCCATTTTGTATATATATATATATATATATATATATATATATATATATATATATATATATATATATATGCCATCGTGATGTTAACATGTATGTGGTAGGCGCTAGATTGGCGGCCGATCATTATCCGAACACACTTGCATATGATAAAATAGACGTGGTGTTGCTTCACATGATATCACCAACATGTGAACTTTCAATGTGGGAATGACCACCTCCATAAAATAGACGTGGTGTTGCTTCACATGATATCACCAACGACATGTGACCTTTCAATGTGGGAATGACCACCTCCGGCCCATTTTTTTTATAATTTGTCAAAACTCATGTCTGCCAAGTTTACAAAGCCTGCAGATAAACAAGCTTAGATGCTCGTCACAATGCGGGCTTGGGAACATTATGGTATCAGATAAAACCTGCAGTTATTCATACGTACCAAAAGTAACCCATTAATTCGACAAATGCCACAAATGTTGAATAACTGGTTTTCAAGCGACATAGGGGTATCCAGTAACTACCAGCGACTCTGTCAATGCTGATGTTGCTACTAATAAATGTCTTTATGATACCAGGGACTGCTACTCACGACAATTGCTTAATTTTCACTGTATTTTCAATCTGTTCAGCTAAGATTATTGATGATGTTTCTTTTGAGAATAAATTCATACCAGCCTGTGCCACTGTTTTGCGTCTCCTCATGATAATTTTTAAATAGTTGTAGTATAGTAGTAGTAGTAATAGTAATAGTGCTAGAAGTAGTAGCAGTAGTATCCTTATTGGTATTGTTATTATTTGATAATTAATTGATATTTATTAATAATCATTGATATTAATTTATTACTTAATTAATGCGTATATTCTTATATCAGTTTTCTTGTGGTCACAATTTTCACCAAGACGGTGCATCAGTTCTCCTATTAATCGCCGTATACCTATCTATAGAGGCCGCCTGTGAGCAGCCTGGGAGCCCTGAGGAGTGTGACGCGTGTGACGGACGACACTGGGATGGTAACGACTGTATATGTGAGTCACGCACACAAACACACACGCTAACACAAACCAATATATCTTTTGAATTTGGCGTTGGCATCTTTCTCACTTCACACTGCGATCAATCACCCTGTCTCTAATTGTCAGATGCATCGCGGGAATATTTTGGCTTCATGTTAGTCAAGTGTATTTAATCGGCTTTTATATTAACCGTCTTTATTCATTTAATTAAATAGGACCAAGAAAGAAAATTAAAAACCATTAGCTGGATAGCATGAGAAATGAAATATAATAACAAGCAGACCGCGGGGAAATCACATGATCTCCAGAAAGGCCTTTATGTCTCCAAGACATGAGGACAAGCAAACATTCTCTTGTCTCTACATACGCTACATTTTATTAAAGCCGGGTACAAATAAAGTCTTAGTTTACAGGAAAATAAAACGACAACTTGGTATGTAATTTTGTCCTAAATTTTCACCTGTGTTATAGTGAAGTACCACCAAAATTTCACCCCTGTCATATTTGTTTAAGGTGTCTAGGTTGATGGAGTATCACATGCTGATATCTAATAATTCAGGTCTGTTTCATTCAGTTTTGACATCCGTTTCAGTTCTTGACGACGTTGACTGTCACCATATTGATAAGCTGCTGACTAAGAGCGTGTGCGAGGCTGGTTGCCTTAAGAAGCACGGCTACCCGAGAATCTGGACTGACAACGCACAGTGTGTAGGTACGTAAATACAAAACCATATGCAAGTCGGGGCAGCAGGGGAAGTCAGTGTCCCCTCCGTATATCCCCGCCGGATATATAATATAAATATATTTTAACAAGAAAATCTACAATCTTAACATTTACAGTTTATATTATAATATAAGAATATTGAATTTACATGTATGTTCATGTCTTCAAATCTATACTTAATCAAAAGTAAATCCAGTGGCACATGAAGCACTTCGGATGTTTTCAAAAATTTCATGATTTCTAGTTTTCCAAATTTTTTTATGAGTGCATTTTTAGATTTTCCCTACATTACGGATGGGTTCCTTTACTCTATGCTCCTCAATGCGAGTCTTTCATTTATATTATTCTCTAGGTTGAATCATCAAGTGTCATTTTATCCAATGCTTAATAATTAATTGCATTTAATTATAGGATATCTGTCTGTTAATATTATTGTGTTTCATACGTGAACAGGGTCACATGCATCTTCCCCACCAGCATATCACCAGATTTATGGATGTTTTGCCAGTTTCAAGCTCCGCAGCCTTAAGCTATAAAAGTGCCGTCCCGCAAACGTTCTTCTGCCTATATGGTTGCTTGTTGTTAAGACATGCTATCTTAGAAATACACTGCGACCGTCGCACCACAAAATACGACAGTCAAACTATTCCATCTAAAGAAACCAGGAGCTCTGTTAGATCACACTCCTTGATATTTAGAAATTGAACGGGAGGACCATACGCCCGGGGGTTTAAATGGATGTCATATTGATGCAGTACGGAAACGGCCATGGGTGAACTATAACGGAAAAGACTGGACATTGAAATGGCCTGTTTACAATAAACCACGACCTTCTGACGGTGGATGGAGGATGAACATTACACATTCTTCTTGAAAAGCGAGAGCAGGGAGCATGGTTTTCGCTTAACGGTCAAAACTGGCACCTCGCAAAGGCAGAACCATTAGTTTGAGGCTCTTAACCCACCCCACCCTTCTCCACTACCTCTGGATTAGCTATCCTTATTTGTCTCTTTTCAAATCCTCAGATATAGAGAAAAATTATGTGACGACCTGAACAGAGCCATGTCCCCGGGACCTAGCTTCGCTTAAGGCAAGTGTGCCAGCATGCCTTGGACCCTCCGGGAGTATGAATGAAAACGGGATTAAAGAGAACTGGAGGTGTGTACCCACCAGCTTTGCAAGCTCTCCATCAATGATGCTTTCTTCCACACCAAAATACTATAAATATAAATGGAGGGACTTTTGGTCAGGAGGTTAGCACCAACTGGACCTCATTTTACCCAGATGCAACTACCTGCATCAAAATCACACTTACATACTCTCGTGTATTTCCTCTACTGCATATTCTCTGGTCTCCTGCAAGGTTTAACTTCAGCCACAGAAGCTTCACCACTCCAAGCAGAAAACCACGTATCACTGTCATATACTTAACCTTCCCGGATAAGGAGGATGCCTTCCTCAAAAACCTTGAGCAGTCGCTTCTCTGAACAAAGAGTTTTACAGAAATCCCGACTGGTTTTAGGCAATCTATGTCAGAAGCCAGAAGTGACAATGTAGAATTAAAAAGCAATTTTATTTTATATATATCATTAAAAAAGCTTTTGAGTCGTGGACAAATTGTGGGGAATGCTTTTAGCGGGATAAGATTGCACCTGGAGCCTTTGATGCCAGCTGTGGGAAACTGTAAATTGTAAAGTCGCTTGTCATACATGATAGAGCCTTGAAATATGGAAACTGTCATAAACAGGAAAGAGGAAGGTACATTTCAAAGATTACAGTTCGATAATTTGAAAGCCGATAGTCTGCACTTGCATACGTTCCACGAACCCCGGATACAGGAGGACTGATTCTTACGTATGACTGATTTGGTATCAATTCTGTAGGGTGATAGTGTAGTGGAGAACAAAGGGTTACACCGAGCAGTGACAGTCAAAGCGCATTCAGGTTGCCCATCGTGGAAGTCATTTTGAGGAAGAGACGGACATCAGTGCGTGTCGCTGTATTGTGCTTGAAATCCGGCGTCAGCGAATGTTTAACTAGAAGATAGACATATTGAAGGGAGACTTGCTGATGTGATGCTACATTTAAACTAGAAGATAGACAAATCGAAGGTGGAATTGCTGATGTGATGCTACATTTAAATGAACCTGTGTAAACAATGATCCCTACAGATACGTGGCAGAGTTTAACACAACACGTGATAACAGTCATGTGTTTGGGCACACCAGGTCACAGTTAGCGGACGAACATAGCTGAGTTAACGTCAGCATCGACACGGTCCAGTGAGCCATAATGAACATTGTGTGTTTGCCCGGGCGAAAACAGGGCGATCGAAATTATTTGGATTTACGTGTTGACTAGAACGACATTTCAGCATTTGGACTAAGTTCGGGAACTGCCAGGATATCTAATGTAGACATTTACGTTCAAAGATAATTTAGTGGGATTCACTATGAATTCAGTCTTTATACACGGACATACTTTGCTGTGGAAGACTGCACGATTGACCTTATTGAACCGGTTCCTTTTTTATATTCATATTATTAATGTGTAAATCCCAAGTACACTTCCGAACTTATAATATTAATACGAACATTGATTTGTCATGGAGCAGGGTTGAGCAACCAGATATAAGGAAAAGCACAGCCAGAGAAATCTCAGATTTCGTCGCTTTTCCAGGAATAAAGCTGAGGTAACAGTGCGCCAATGTGTAAATCCCTGTGCTCCTCAGATAATGGCAACATTTGCGCAATGCACAAATAAAAAACATAGGTAACAGGGCCCTCAGTAAAGAAGACATTTAAATACTCGCCGACTCAAACTCTAAAGATGGGCGGAGGACAACTACGGACTCTATTCCACTCAAACACAAGCCAGATAAGCAGCACTTGATGCAATAGAAAGTTTTTCTATTTTGACAGAGCTAAATAATGCCCTACTGAGGTAAACGACTACATGGCAAACGACTAAATCCTGGCAACGATAGCATCAAAATCCGGCCTGATCATCCATGGGAGGGGACTGCTCCTACTTAAGCTCTACAAACTTTTTGAGCTCATGAATCAGATATATTAAAACGATTGCCTTATACATAACCAAGGTGACGGCATCGACTGTAATAACTACCATTGTACCAGTCCTAAGCATTGTTGAAAGGATCTTTGTTGTAGCTGCCATGGTCACACTTCAGACCTTCGCCTAACGTCTGCGTCCTGATCCGCACTGTGGCTTCTGTGCTGGGCACTATACTCTTTGGATGAATTACACAATCTTTCTTCTCCGCCAGCTCCAAGAGAAAAACAGGAAGCCAAGAAACCCCTTGTGTATGGCCTTTGCCGATCTCACCAAGACTTTCGATTGGTTCAGCAGGAAAAACCCGTTTCAACTTCTAGAACTTTGTATCAGTCTACAAAGGCTGTGTCCTCATCACACCTTTATACAGTTGCGAATCAGGGTCTAGTGAACGTACTATTTCATTAACGCTGGCTCGGACAATCTGAAAGGATTCCTTGGCAGCTTCTCTGTGGTGGACTTGCTTATGGAACTCCGTCCTCAGGCCGTCTGACGTTCCGCTATACGGATGTCTCCATACGCGACCTAAAATTAAATTGTGTGGGCGTGGACACATGGAAAAGCTTAGCCTTCAGGCAAATTACTCGGTGTGGGCCTCAGTTCGCAAAGGAACGAAACAAAAATAATAAAATTTTGCTTAAGGATCATGACCCCCACTCTATTTGTTTGCGGTAGCGCGACTGTCCACACGACGGAAACTCATTAGTCACCAGAGGAAATACAAGAAGTAACTCGTTCCTGCAGACGCTTACCATTGTCTTTCGAATCAGAAAACAAAGCAGGTCTCCTGATGATCACTTTGATTTATTCCTAAGCGCTTCTTCCCTGCCACAACCGATTTTAAGATGATTATATTATATTCTAGATGTCAGCTATCCTTTTATGTTTTTCATATCCAGAGACCAAATACACCAAGTAGCAGAGCATGAATATACATATTTCAATATTAAATAGTACGATAATGTTATCTGATTCTTGGGTTTCAACTAAAAGATGTCAATTAGAACTTCATTAAAATCAGAAGTAAGCAGAGAGACGCAACACATTTCCTGTACTTTAAAATATAACATTCCAGTATACCGTGTCGTGGCATTTCAGCGTTACGGCTTGACCCTCTCCGTTTAAGTACTGATTATTTATTGTTCACACAGCCTGTCCTGACCGGTGTGAAGCCTGTGACGTCGTCAACCCTATCTACGGACCACCGAGAGTATACTGTACTCGATGTGAACACGGATATGTCACCATGGAGGGCGACTGTCAAGGTGTGACATTGCCATTTTAAGACATCTCTGTCACTGTCGGTTAATATAAAAAAATTGTTTTAAATGCACATTTTATTTAACTAAAACGTACACACAGTCTCTCGACCAGATCTATAGATTTATGCTTTGTTCAGATAAAAGGTATGGCTTACATTGTATTGTATTATACTTAATTCTCTTACCAAATTCATGCGAGGTATACTTTTTTTTCATTTCTAGCTAATTTATTTATTCACATTTCGCTGTTGCATATAGAGGCAAACAGAATATGAATGATTCATATACAGGCATTATTAGTTAATATTGTATAATATTTAAAATTCCTACATATATTGTGCAACATTCATTTGTTCTGTAGATAAAGAACAAAAATGATCTTTTTCATTTCTTAGCTTGTTTGTCGGTTCCCATGGACTCCGAGGATAAGTGTAATCAATGCAAGAAAGCCTGGCATAACGGAAACTGTGAAGGTGACGTCACATACACATCCACAGAATATATAAGATTATGGTATATCGTGATTATAGGGATGAAACCGCGGTTTTTTTTTTTTAAATCACCAAATACCAGATGAATACGAGTGTTAATGATTACTCCCCCCCCCCCCCCAAAAAAAAAATAAATAAATAACTCAAATCATCCGGTTGAATTTCACGATTTTCCTGGAATTATACAAAAATGATACTGACATCGTTGTTCAAGGAATGAAATACTGCCTTTTTAAAATTTTGATTCAAGATATGAGTTTGAAGCCTGAAGGAGGGAGATTTTAAAGGCTTACGGAGAGAGATATCCTTTTAGTGTGAAAAATTTATATAATTACTGTTATTTTAAATATTAAACGTTGCATTCTATAAATCAGAAATAAGGCTTTAAATTGTACATTGAACATGAATATATTTTGGCAATCGAGGTGTGATTTCAAAACCGAGTCTCGGGAGGTCTTACTGTGTCCAGTCCCCAGGAATTTATAAACAAATTAATACAAATTTGTTGTTTTAATTTGATTTCATACATTTCCACTGACTTCGGTACATCTGAACTGGTCGCCTATGTTGCTACCACTAAGCAAAATATCCAAGTCAGATGTCTTATTTGTATTTGTTTTACCCAGAATGCCCTGGTAACTGCCTTGAGTGTCATAACGGCGGCGTAAATGGATGCGACAAATGCCCACCAGAAACCATATTTGATCACGTGTCCCGAACCTGCACCAGTAAGTTATGACAAACGCACAAAACTGACAAAGACAAAAAGGAGATACAAAGTGTCTATCAAATTACATTTAAAATCAACTTGTCTGAAATACTCTTAGGATTTATTGTCTTGCTTTATTAAACAAGTAACTTCCAGTGATAACAATAAATTGTGAATGGTACTAAGTCCAATAGGCCTTCTTTTACTTTAATCCAATATCTTCTAGACAACTTTCGTTCATTTTTGCATTATCAATAGTTAAAAACAATATCCTGTCACTTTTAGGTTTAACTTCAATTCTTATTTATCTCAGTTTATATCATAATGTCTTCAGATTGAACACAGGACTGGACTGAGCCATTTTGAGGCTGGGAAGCTTCCCGTTCGGCTGATTAGATGGCAAAAACCATATTTTGATGCCTGTTGGCTGGGGGTATAACAAAATAGAAATGCCGTTGGTCCGATGGTATTAACAAAACATATATGCCAGGGGACCGTTGGTTTTAACTTTAGAATCCTTAGACATATATTTCAAGAATTTTAGTTTACCATCCCAGACCTTCACGCCTTACAATTTCATACAACATTGTTAAGGTGTTTGTACCTATATTCATATGAAATATTGACTTTACTACTCCCCAGTTTGTTCGTTAAAGAACGAGACTGACTGTAGCAACTGTACCGGGAGGTATTTCTCAAACGATATCTGTAATGGTAAGTTCTCACAAAAATTTTTGATAACATATTTTAGTAAATAAATTGAAATCAAAGTATAATCTTTATATTTTTATCTAAAAAAATATCTGTCAAAATCTGCATATAAAAATCCGATAACGCTATAAAATAAACGGCATTTAGCATGCCATCATATATTATCTTGCTCTTAAGGGTTAAATCTTAAACATAATAAGACTAAAAAAAACTTGCAATGACTTTTTTTACTAGCCTGCACGTGTTTTCAATAAGAGCCGTAGGTAACACGTCACCCCTGCTGACTGGACAATTGACTGTTTCCCTTTTGATTTACAGCTTGTCCGCCTGGTTGTAGAGAGTGTTCTCATAACACAAACCTGGGTGTCGTGTGCACATCGTGTATACCTGGATATTTTCTGCAAGACAACCAGTGTCAGGGTAAGGCATGGTTCGTTAAGATGAATCATTGTTAACTTCCGAACCTGGACATGGACGTGTCGATGATGAATGTGTCTCATGCTTCGTTTGTATATTACATGGTCACAGAGCCTTTGTGATATAGTTGTATGTGCTTTACCTTTGATTTAATATTACGTGTATCCTCTGACATGGAGAATATCCTTGTAGACTATTGACTAGTTATTCATTTAAATGATCAGTTGAATAAGTGGCTAGTTACCTGCACGATTATCTGTTATTATTGTTTTCATCGTGTTGTAATTGCTTGAACGTTTATTAAAGTTTGCTTGTCCTAATTAACTATGCGTCATGAGTTTCGATTTTTTATTTTAAATGAAAAATAGTCCTACAGGTCAAACAATGCACCTCCAAAAATTCTGCTGAAGAAAAACAAAACTTTCGGGCAATATATATATATATATATATATATATATATATATATATATATATATATATATAAACATATAACTATATATATATTAGACCTGCAACAGGTCGAGGAATAATTTTTTCTCATTTTTTTATTATGTTTATAAATCTTCACTGATCATTTGGCTCCTTCTGTGGGGTGCAAATAGTTTACTTTTTTCTCCAGGGAGCCCCACTATCACTTAGGGGTAGGGACTACATGAGAATCCTCATTAAATCCTATACTAGTAATTGAGCACACAGATGCCACCTGTAGTGATAATTGTAAATTACTTGAACTGGCCATGGCAGCAATAGGGTGGCCGGACACAGGGTGAACAGTGTAACAGTATAGGGGCTGCTTTTCCTTGGTGTATATTTATGTAAAATAAAAATCTAACAAAATTATAGGGACCAACGCAGGTCTAATATATATATATATATATATATATATATATATATATATATATATATGCAATTTCAGTTTAAACTAGTGTTTCGTTATTGAATAGTTCATTATTATTATTATTATGATTATTATTATTATTATTAACATTATTATTGCAGTTTGTCCCCTGACCAGTGTTTCCGTACTGAATCAGGAAGCCATGTGTTTAACCTGCGGACCTACCAGCTCTCAGGGAGTATACTTTCATGACGGCTCCTGCAGGGGTTCGTTAAATCTCATAATCGTGCCAGGAAATTACACTTACACTATGTAGTATCACATTCGGTTCTGTGTACCGTGGTAGTCTTAAATTTAAGTAATAAATATGTCTTAGCTGTACTGCGAACATATGCCCCTTAAAAACTTTTTGAGGACTTGTAAAATCATGTAAAAAGAGTATAATTTAATGTATGTTTGCAGAGTGTCTGAAGCACTGCAAAAGATGTACAGATGGACAGAGCTGTGAGGAGTGCTCAGGACCGCGATATCTTTCAAGATCGCCAGCGATATCTTGTGAAGGTAAGTACTCTCAGCTGACACAAACCAGGCGGAACGAAACAAAATAAACCTAAAACACACTTCACACTCCATTTTTTGTAAAATGTCATACCTAATGGTTATGGTCTCCGCCGGGAGGGTATGCGTTCATCCACGTCCGTATGTTTGTGTGTTTGTGTTTGTGCTATTATTCGCAACATAACCCACGCAATCATGAACAAAATCTCATTAAAATTTCAGGGCATTTCCGGATCAGGTCAATGTAGAATCTTAAAGATTATGGTGTGTGGATCCGTGACCCGGATTCAGGAACACCATCAAGGAATTCAATCAAATTTACTGTCTTTTGTGCACGAATACATTTGTGAATATGGGCCGAATCAGTGAAAGGCGGAGGCTTGCATTCATTAGAAAGCATATTTTTATTTTAAGCTGAAATTTTATGAATATACAGTCTCGTGACAATAGTATTTTTATTAATCAAAATTGTTTATTTGAATAATTACTGCTTCATATAAAAACTATATATTTATAATTTAACCACGTATATTGAATTACTTACTTTACTAGCATACTGCACAATTATGAGAGTCATATAGCAGTCGATCGTCATATACATGCCTGTTTCAAGATGGAAATTCTTAAAAAGAAATAAATCCAATGACATATTTATTCAGTAGCTATATCAATCTAAACATAAGAAATGTCGATAATGTACAGTAACAGAAGCCTTTGTTTCAGTATTCTGTTATATATTGTAATTACAAATCAAATGTTTGCAATCACCGAGCGATCACTGGAACCCCCTCGCCCCCTCCCGCAGCTGCGCGATAATGGGGAATATCCTAGGCCAAGGTCAAACACAGTTAGAAGGTCACTTATGCCCAAATATCAGTTTTGGAACATCAGACATATTTAAAATCTACCACAAACACAGACAGAACAAAGAAGAAAAAGAAAACAAAATTGAATACAATGGTTGTGCATAATGGGGGACCCAAGAAAGTCTACCCACAAAACATTTTGACCCAAATACTGGTATAGAAATAAACTCATAAACCCCTATAATCCCCTCCTCCCTGAATGAGTCGCCTGGTTTTTACTTGGATGATGAGATGTATTTGTAGACTGTTCACCCGGCTGCCTGTCCTGTAACAGCTGGACCGACTGTTCCTCATGTGAGAGCTTCAAATACTGGGATGTACAGCTGATTCAGTGTGTCGGTACGTGATCTGTTACTCTTCTCAATCTGAACAGGTTCAACAAATTATAATGCACCGTTATAGGAACTGTTTCGTGTTCTGATATAGTTTATCGCCGCAGGTCCGCCAGTTTCATTGAACAGGAAGTCTTTCAAGTGTTTTCAATAAAGATGGTTTAACGACTGTAACATATTTCTGGCTCGTGACATGTGATCTTTTCTCTTCTAGTGTTATATTAAACAATACCCTGCCGTAATATCTTCAGGATAAGCATTATTTTGCAGATTGTGACAGCAAGTGCCAGGTTTGTGAGACATCAGGAGGTTGCAAACAATGTTACAGCGGATATTACGTATATAAAGCCAGGTGCGCAGGTACGATGAAATTGATATGGGATATGTGGCTAACAAGTAGTAATAAATGCAGATTTGCGGCAAAAGCTCAATATATAAGGCCTTATTCTCATGAGATTACGGGGAAGGAGTGCGATTGGCCATCATATTTCAATACATGATCAGTGGCATAGTGCTTAACAATAAACCGCGAGCTCAGATCACTCCATCATACTCACGGGCCTATATATTGTGCTACCGATTAATATATATTCAAACTGAATACACTTTCTTTGTTCGGCCTGTGCTTCTTTTGGTCAGGAACATTTATTTTACACTGATTTACATATATCAAACATACAGACCATGTTCCATTAATATGATTTTATCAATGCCTCTGATAATGGTTCTTTCTAGCATGCATTACCGGATGTGAGGAGTGCGCAGACTCGCACAGCTGTGCTGTGTGCGCGCACGGATACTGCTTAGATGTCAACACCAGGACTTGTATAAGTAAGTTAAAAATCTCACACATTAGAAGAGTTCATTCATATTAAAAGTGACTTATACTGATATCTGATGTTAATTAACTGAAAATAATCCCTGGCACCTTTTTGTTTTTAAAACACGCCAGAATAAAGCCAGTGTATATAACAAAATAATACAAATACATTCAAATTGGACACCTGGCGGCAAGTCGGGCGGAAAAAGGTTTTGCAAAGGACGTACAAAGCAACCAACATCCTCAGGTTACATGGTTTTCTGTTCGTCAACATTGATGCACGATCCATGTCCACTAATAACTTGTAGATAAACATCATACATCCCTGATAGAGGGATTATGGAAAATTCCGTTACAGGAATTAATTGTGTAATTCATTAATATGTACGCAGAATAAGCCAGAAATCACATAAATTCTATAGAAAATGCAGGTGAAGATCTGGCTCAAAGCTAAGTGAAATGCATCATGATACGGAAGTCGAATATATTAAAATAAACACTATACAGTTAATCCACGCGAGAACGCTTGTACCCAGTGTCAATTTGTTTTGTCTAACAGAATAAACCTCCTTGAGTCTCTTAAACTTTTTGCGAAAAGTTCTCCAAGAAGGTATGAATTATTGTTAACAATGTTTATCATGTAATCAGAAACTGACGGACAGGAATGTAAAACATGTTCCGTTGAGAACGGTCACGTGACATGTCACACCTGTACGTCTGGATTCTCACTGGAGGTCTGTGAAGGTAAGCTTTTAATGTACTTATAAATATGAAGTCAAAATATAATTTGGTACATTTATTTGTAAATAAACGACCTTTTTAGAAATGAACTGCTGTGTTGATTTTTTTCCCTTCAAACTGCACTCCTTGTACATCCGTAGATATTGGTTGAAAGTTATTTTTTTTTTCTCTTTCTTCTTATTCTTCTTCTTATTATTATTATTATTATTATTTTATTGTTAGCCTGTGAAGATGCACACTGCATATCTTGTCCGAGCTGGAAGTCAAAGTGTCGGGCTTGTCAGTCTGGGTATTACTATTCAAACGGCACGTGTAAAGGTACGTCCTGAACCCGTCCCCATAACTCTTCACACTACACTATACAAGTATCCCTCTACAAGATACTCCCTGATACGTTAAATTGTTTGTTCAACATCTGTCAGATTATGAATCACTGGAGATAACCCTTACTCTACAAAAAAACACTGTGTGTTGCTACGTTACATGTTAAAGTATTTACACTTATCGCATTTCCAACGATTTACACTCTTATATTTTGAAAAATAAAATGCTCCTTCTGGTTTCATTAAAACGTGGCACTGATTTAACTATGAGGAAGATTTTTCTAATTTACAATGACTGATATTGTAAATTTACATATAACACGCCTTGAAGAATTACCCATAAAATTATTAACTTATAAATATTTACAGAGTAGTATGAATATCATTTATCATGTGTTTTGCGTGCGTAATCATAAAATTATTTTTGATTAATTCAAGGTACATTTATCTGAAACACTTAGACAGATACATGCGAGAGTTACCGTGGCTATGCCGACTACACGGTTTTTGCGCCATATATAATCTGATGGTTATGTTACTATTTTTCACTGATGTTTGTACCTTTTGTTGTATACATTCAGAGTATAATTTTACTGTGCATTTTTGTTATGTATTCTTTAAACGGTCATGTATCTTTGTACTTTACTGTATACAGTTCTTTATCTTTTTTTGTATACATTTGCTGGATACCTTTCTGTATGCTTTATAATGCTGCTGTATAACTCTGTTATATACATGTAAACTGGACATGTATTATCTAGTTTGTCCTGGCGGGGAGAGATGCTTGGAATGCAACAGCGCTACCTGGTGTTTCCAATGTCGAAAGGGCACTTACTATGATCCCGTGGAGAACGCTTGCCACGGTAAGTGTGAGCTTCCATTCAGATTGTAGGTTTATACTGCACTGAGAAGTGTGGATCTACATCTGTTGACGAGAAATTCTAAACATCGTTAATTTCTAATTAAAAGAATGATGTATATATGTAACTTAAAGTAAACACATAATATATTGACATAGTTCAGTAAACGATTGTATTATTAGCGTTATCGCGTGTATATCAGCGAAACCAATATTATAATTGTACAGGATGTTAATTAGATTGATTGTAATCTTGCTTTGCCTTGAATATGCATGAACCTCTTTATTTATACATATATACCAAGTGTGGAATATAGTTACCTAAAATTACTGATATATTATACATATTATATATAACCCTGACTCAAGGTGCTTACACATCTGCAGACCAGTATTTACTTATCGCAATTCCATACGGCCACGAAAGTGCAATGAACGATCTTGTTCATCATCAAAATCGAAAAAGAAATATGTACAGTTATTTTGAAATAGCATCTGGTCACGCAGTTTAAAATCGAGTGGCTTCTTTGCAGTCTGCGGTGATGGGTGTACTGAGTGTGTTTCCTCGACAACCTGTGAGAAATGTGCGGCAACCAACATGTTCTGGGACACCAATACCTACACGTGCTCGTGTAAGCGTTTAATCAGCTCACGGCTGTCAATCAAATTGAAAAAAAACTAGTTAAACTGTCATTATCAATTTGCAACATGGCTAGAAATTGGCTAACTTTTCAACCAAACAGTGGGATCCGACAATTAAACAAGTGTTAATGTAGATTGTGAACAAATTTATGAATTACACGGCTGTGTATACACATTTGCTAGTATGTAATGTCTATATTGGATCGGGTGACGCTGGGCAGCAAATAAAACATATTCCCGCGAAAATGCGATCTGGATTTCAGATCCTGTACTAGTATATCGACCAGCGCGCTAACCATAAAAAATAAATTCCAACTCTAATCTTGAGCCCTGCACAATACATGCATAATAATAAAAGGACTTTTCCTTGAAATTCATTCTTATTATAGTACTCGTTATTTTTGTTTGAGGTTGTCTGTTGTAACTTACCCACGATATGCAGCCTGTTATGTAAGTATAACTTGTACACGTGTAATGGTGTGTATGTTTGTATTTTATTCCAGTCTGTATCCAGGGATGTGTTTCATGCAGGAGTAGTGAAACATGCGTGGTTTGTTCCGCTGGATACAGCCTAAACGAAATGTCCACGTGTACAGGCAAGTCCTTATGATGTTCAGAACCGACAAACTTACAGACAAATGTTGCCATCATAAGTGATTAGTTTATCTCTACTTTTTTACTTTTTTTCTTTGGATATAATTGAACGTATGAAATAAAGTGAAAACCCCTCAATTGTGTGACAGTTATTTGGGATATATGGTTCCCCATGGTGTCCCATGTGCTGAGGATTTTTTTTAAAAATAATGCTTTAGAAAGTGAATGTTGACGATTAGTTTGGTTCGAAGTGAATGCGTGTATTGCCTGTGATTATTCAGTTTAATTCACAGCATGCCCGGAGCGTTGTATAGACTGTTCCTCTGACGGGAAGACGTGCCTAGAGTGTACCCAAGGCAGTTACCTGCATCCCGTCAATGGCTCTTATGTTTGTGACGGTAAGATGATTTATTCTTCCCTTTTTCCAAAGGTGATATTTTTATACCCCCTCAAATATCTTTATCTATATGGCAGGATAGTGAATTTGTCTAGGTTTGTCTTGATTATTACCACTAATGGAGTGTGTTTTACGAATCGAAGTTTTGTTTAGCTGTAACCATAATAAATGAACACAAGATCCCTCTGTATAACCATTGGTCCTCTTACGACTGCAGATATATTGTCTCTTATGCATGTCCATCATCAGTGTATAAACATGGGGACTTGGGAATATTGGCATTTCAACGTTGTAAATGTATACCTTTTGTGTTTTGGAAAGTCTGATAATTTATTCTTGATATATCTCATACATTTTTAATACATCGTGACTGGAAATGAGGCAGTGATGAACAATGAATGTCATCTGTTAAAAGGTTGAATTGTTAAAGTTTCAAAGTTCAATGTATCATGTCATTAATTCAAATGAACTGAGGAGGTGCACACTTTGCTCCTGCGTGTTCCGCAGCTTGTGACCCACTGTGTAAGAGATGTCAGTACACCAGAGGGGACCCGACGTGTTCAGCATGCTATGACGGGTACTACCTTCATACTCAGACGAGCGAATGCAAAGGTAAGGTTGTCATAGAAACTTTTTGAACCCTTTAATGCCAAAATTTATTTATTTCTTTATGTCATAATGTTCTTTAAGTAAATATATAATGGACTAATTCGTCCATTCTTTGTGTCCCAAAATTAAAACTTAAAAAAAAAATAGAAGTATTTATCAGTGTATCAAAAGGTGGGACCAAAACTTCCAAACAAAGTCCCCCAGATAGTGTCTTCTCACGGTATGGATAAGTTGGAATTTGTAAAAGCAAACTGTAAAACTATTCACCTGAAATTTCAGTAGTAAATAACGCGAAAATAATGCAATATACCATGTTAAAAATATTCCATATATATATAATAATGCAATATACCATGTTAAAAATATTCCATATATATATAATAATGCAATATACCATGTTAAAAATATTCCATATATATATAATAATGCAATATACCATGATAAAAATATTCCATATATATATATAATAATGCAATATACCATGTTAAAAATATTCCATATATATATATATATATAATAATGCAATATACCATGTTAAAAATATTCCATATATATTTAATAATGCAATATACCATGTTAAAAATATTCCATATATATATAATAATGCAATATACCATGTTAAAAATATTCCATATATATATAATAATGCAATATATCATGTTAAAAATATTCCATATATATATAATAATAATGCAATATACCATGTTAAAAATATTCCATATATATATAATAATGCAATATACCATGTTAAAAATATTCCATATACATATATATATATATATATATATATATATATATATATATATATATATATATTGTAAAGACGCGTGTACAATATCCAGCCGTTCTGCTGATTGTTACGAAAGTGACCTTATTTCAGTCTATTTCAGGTTCAATGTCTGATATAGAATTATAATTAAACAATTCACATAATAAATGAGATCAATTATATTCCAAATAGTAAGCTTAATTATGAAAATAAAGAAAATTGATAAAGTTATGTAGTTCGGATAGCGGACCTTTATCAGAGAACAGGTACTCGTGGCCCCTAAATACATCCCAATAACCGGCCTTATTGCTTATTTCGAAGCCAAGACCTTACAGACTTGATCTGATGGGTACATAGTTATTTTGATCTACCATTATGTTTGAACCAAAACAACAAACAGGTTTATGGCACTACTCCACGCTTAGGAGACGGCCGGGGCGGGGGACTTAGTCCCCTCCAACCGAGCCAGTCTGAGGAGCGAAATAACAGATCTAACTAACTAAGGTTTCATAGTTAATCATTCTACGCTGATGAAGTCACCTGTTTGTCTGCTCTAAGCCCATTTTTTTCAGAACTGCCAAAGACACATTGATAAAAGGCCTATATATTTCAATAATTCCAGACACACCTATAACAGCTTTTTTCAGCAAAGGCTGTACTGATTTGCACTATATTTTGGACATGCATAAATCTGGCTAAAATCAGGTCATTTGTATTTTTGTTATTCTATAATTTTAATATAGGAAAACATAAATTTGTTTGCAATTATGCTAACGTTTTAAAGATATTCTATGATATTTCATATATTTCAATCTTGCTAGGATATTCATTGGACGCTGAGTCTGTAAACACATTTTGTTTAAATGAATTAGAAAGCCATTAAATGATGAAAACTTAAAAGTGAACCATAACCAGGTAACTTTAATATATATGGTGTGAAATCTTAATTTTAAAAGTAAACACAGACATAAACAAATGTCATTATAGTTGTATTATAAGTGGTTTAGAGAGATGCCCGGAGATCATCTGTATCTTCATCAGATAAGGTTCGAACATAATTATACATGTATATATTATTACATAATAAAATATCCTGAGATAATCTAGAGATCTAATCAAGGGATCTTGTCCATCTTCAGCTCATAGCAGCAATTACACTACTTTTAGACTGTGGCATCCTACATGTCATTATTGTAGTGATGGTATTCATCATACCCAATAATATCTCAGTTATCATGCAACGTTTGAGGATAGTCAGTTCAGATATATCCCTGTCAACATTTCAACTGTCATGGCCACACATGTGAAATCTCAACACAAAAGTCATAACCGCCATCTCAAAATTGCAAACTTTTTAAAAGTTACAAGATATTTATGCTTTATAGCATTTATATCAAATTTGCAATTTGTTCTATTAAATATACCCTATAAAAATTCTCTTCAGGTTTTGCAGCTAAAATGAATTATTAAATTTCAAGTTCTTCTTGTACGAAATAAAACAATTCTTACGTTTATAATATCGCCCTTCCCGTCGCCGCAACCTTTCGAAGAGTTCAGGCCAATATTCGCGGCCTGCCCCCCCCCCTCCCGGACCTGGAGACCCTTTTTTAGTTTTTATCATTAGTCATCCTAGCTTGGACCCCTCCTTTTTTTCTAAATCCAGAATCCGCCCCTGAGGTGAACCTTAACAATATACACGTCCTTTTGCCGCGGTATCACTGTTCAATTTTTTACATTATTCCGTTTGTTTCAGCCTGTCATGATCTTGTTCCGTTTTGTGCCCTCTGCTCACCGTCAGGTTGTATACGGTGTCAAGATGGCTATCAACTGGGAGATGCCAGTCAGAAATGTCTGGGTATGTAAAATACGTGCTAGTTTTGACAGGTGTAAAGTGGTTCCTACTCCCTAAACACACTAGCAATTAAGTCCTATATAATTCGCCGCCACTCCAAAAGCTTCTGGAACCAATAAGTGGTAAACGTACTTGATAATTTCATGAAAATACATCGTATGATGAAAATTTGTAATGGTAGTGACCGTATGGTCAATTCACGCGGTTGACGAGAGGTAAGAGTTTATACTGTGATATTGAATAAAACAGAATCGCCATTGTGTTTTGGGTTTTCGTTTACTCTGTAATTTTACACCAACTCTTAACACTTTAAGCACAACTTTATTACAAACTGAATTAATAAATACCATTTGATAGTTTAAAGGCAAAGCCAAAATGACATGAAGCGATGTCCTAGAAGCGATCTTTTAGGTCAAAAGCGATATCAAGGTCACCCAATCTCCATTATATTTTGTCTGGAAAAATAAATTCTTTTTAAAATTAAGTAATCTTACGTAGGGTTTTGTGTTTTGGTTGGTTAATGCAGATTGTGAGTGACACTATGTATATTTGTATTAAAAAGTATATAATAATTAACATGCTCTGAATACCAGGATTATTCCATTTCTCACTATTTCTCACTGATTTTATAGCGGAAAGCACTCCGGGATGTAGTGATTACGTCAGTCCTCCGGCGTTCTGTAAAACCTGCAAGACTGGATATTTACCAATAAATGATGGTAAAACGTGTACAGGTTAGTGTCCTCACTGATCACATTTCTCCTTCATCGGATGCGAGCTATGTGATTATCGTTAATCAAGAACTGTCAACTTTTGAACTATTGACTTTTAAGGCCAGAGGTCTGTTAAAATTGGTTTTTGTTTTAACTTTAATTTTCCGTTACAGCTGCCTGTTACAATTGCGTTGGTCCCGAGGAAAACTGCACTAGTCCTGTTGATATAGTAGCATGCCCTGGCCTTGGACAGAATGCTTTCTGCTGGGTGGGTATAACTCTGAGGCAGGTGTAGGTACAGGTAAATAATTGGTGCGTCATCAGCCACTCATATTATGCAGATATACTTTTCACTGCATGTATTTCTCTTTTTATCCGTCAATCAAAAATGTCCATGGGTGTTACAAACTTGATTTGCAATACATTGGCAACTTTTGTAAGTTATATTTTGTGAATGCACTGTGACACCCTAAATATCGGCAGAGATCAGTGCATGGCCATTTGTTTTACCGTAGACTGATGAGAGCATGTGTGGTGAGTAGGTATCTATTATGTGTGCCACCTTCCATGAAGAGTCAACTTGACAAGTTTTCTGTTTTTCCATCCTCACAAACAGTCGTAGTATCTTGGCAAACAAGTCTTGACAAATTAAATTATTCCTGAGAAACTTGCAATTAGACATTAAAAATTGAACCGGGAGTTGGCGGACACTTGGCTTAAAGCTCCTCTAGAGTTCACGAGTTGAAATTACAAGAATTTCTGTAGGCCTGAGACCAGGACTGAATGCCTTCTCAGATCATATATGACAACAGATTGTTTTTTTTTATACAGAGAGGGTACAGGAGGGACATATCACAAGGTACAACTACGCACACCCTGGCCTGTCACGACTCGGCCTTCATGAGCTGTGGCAGAAGTGAACAGTCCGTGTTCTGCTTCAATAACCAGCAAGCTGATGTAAGCATTGATACACTTACACAACAGTTTCAAAACTAATCACCTCTGTAATACCTGGGTGTGATTTGCGATCCTGTTGTATTTTACTTCCATCACAAAATGTATTAAAGTTTACGTTGTTACTTTCGAAACTTTGATAAATCGAATGTTTCACATACACACATACTGTCAGTATTTTTACATTATTAAAATATTCTGGAAACTTAAACATTCCGTTTTGTCCCATTATTCTATGACTTTAGAAAAGTAGTGAAAAGGCTTGTACTTTTCTTTTTCAGAATTGTCTGCAGTGCTGCACAACACCACTCTGCAATGACCGGCCAATTGTGACGAGATCTGGGGCTGATGGCGTTATATTGACAATGAACATGCTTATCTTACCCGTAATGAACATATTCAGTCTATAAACTGGAAAATTTAACCACCTGTGGAGTGTAGTATACTTTTGAGTGGTAAACAGAGTGCGATGAATTAGGTCACCACTATACAACAGACAAGTAGTAACACTTGTCTACACTAGAACACTTGGTATTTTTAAATTATTATATTATGGCCGGCCCTTTTCGCGCCCGCCAGTCATTTGATATCAGACGGTCCTGTATTAAAACAACGGGACTCAGCGTAACTTGACTTTGCCTTAGTTTAAATCTTTACATATGTTTGTAATATTCATTATATACCGGTTCGCAACTGTTCCAAGGGCGATCCGTAGAGCTTAGTTATAAGAAACATTGAATGAAGATAATTTCTTGAATTTTATGATGGATTTACATAATCTTCGTCGTGGTAAATTAACTACGTACCTGTACAAATGAAATAGTTAAACTAAAAGCTCCAATCCGCTGGAGACTTGTTTTGAATGTTTTCAGCATTTTAGGTAAAGTTCGATCTAATCATCGAGATTTTTCTTGCGATAAGCGATGAATTGCCTTAAATGATTCATTGATCAGAAATTAACAAATTTATTTTGATGAGCATAATAATGAACATGGTGTTACAACAATTTAACAAGATATTGCACATCGCTGACTTGAAAAAGTCTTTTTTGTATGAAAAAAAATGGAAAAGAATCATATGTTTGTAGAGTAACATATAATGAAATGAAGAAAAAATTATGGATATAGTACAGATTACATAAGGATGATGAAACCTATGAAGCTGAATTTTATTTTCTAAATACAAATAGTTTATTATGTATAAACTTGAAATAGAAAATGAATATTAATATGTCTGATGATATATAAATAAAGTCAGTTCTTATTTTACGCCTATCCTTCAATAGATAAATGTTTCGGTCTTTTTTTAAGAAAGTGTCATGGAGTTTTACTTTGAACATAAGACGATCAAAATGCGTCCGTCTATCCTGTAGGCCTACTTTTCAATGCATTTTTTATGAAACAATCAATATTGATAAACCATAACGAAAGTAAAAATATCAGTTCATGTTTGATTGCTCTCTCTGTATACTTTAATTTAGTTTCTACTGTACATGTCGATATTATATAATTCCTACGTTATTTGAATTTTCTTTATTAGTTTTGTATGGAATCATCTCGTTCATTCTAGATAGATTTCATTATTTTCATCACAATCGCTTAAATGAAATATTAATGTATGTATTACCACAACAAACATTTTGCGTGGGTACCACTTTTTAATGGTGCACTGTGTACGCTTTTCGTCACATCCTAATGACGTCCCGATTTTCTCGAAACGACGCAAGGGCGACAGACCACTCTTGCTGGACGGAAAATCAGACATTTTTCCCTTATGGCATACTGTAATTTCTCGAACAAAACCATTAGAATCTAAACGTTATTGGTGCCACTTGGAATCAACTGAATCAAAGTTCGCGAAACACCGATAATGGGTGAAAACAGGAAAGGAGAAACCTTGTTATGTGTTCAAAACTGGAACGTAGCCCGGATCCTCGGGCGTGTAATTCTCCAAACTTGCACCATGGCAAATTGGTTTAGGGTAATATACGGATATACATGTATTCTCGAATTAAAATGCGTGCACTGGTCCCGTCAAGCCGCGAGACCTGAATGCGGCATTGTAGTAGTGATATATCCACAAATTATATCGGAAGAAATGTGACAAAGAAATCGCCGTTACTTAGTAAAACCCCGTTAGGATGATAGTCTTTGGGGCCACCATGACTGAAAAAGAATATGTCAAAGAAAAATCGACAAAGACCTACAGAAAAAAACGGTAGGTCATTGCTGATACTCATTACTTATAGGGAAGGCAAAGTGAATAAGACAGATCTTCTTTTGTATTCTTTATTCAACTATGCAGAAATTTGACATAGTTCTATTAATAAAACTGTACACAAATATATCATTCCCTAGAATGAAAACAACTAGGAAAAATGATTTCCACGTTCTGAGATCATTTTATCACAGATACATATTTTATGGCGTAATATTATATCATTTATCACATGTATATACACATGTATATAAGGCGTATGAAGTAAGAAACGATTGAAAGGAATGCATTTGGCACGCTGCACGGCATGACTTAAGTTGTCATTATTTCCAACAATGAGATCATGTTCATATAGAAATTCATAATAATAATCCGCCCTTTTGACAACCGAAAGACCTGGAGGTATTCTAGCTGCGCCAGTTATACAATGACCTAAGAAATGGTCGATAGCTTCAATTCAATCATTCAACCGTGACAATCTCGTTAACACACTGATTATTCTTCAGTTATTTATATTCTATTTAAAGTAAGTTGTCACATTACTTATTCCTATATGGATCCTTGCCCTTTAAGCATTTTTTTTCCACTGAATGTAGTGTTTGGCACTGGATTTCTCGTATGCGAGAATTCGTATATAAAAACGGCTTGCTTTGTTTTCCAATAATAATATGTTCACCATTCACTTGTTTTGTACAATAATCATCATTGCCTGCGTGCACCAACGAGTGGTACTGTCCGTAAAGGAATCCCCTTTTTCGACACCTTTATGTATTGTGACACACTGCCTAATCTCGCTCCCATCACATCTTTTACAATTTTTAAACCGTCATCCTGCTGGTAATTTTCCTCTTTGACCTAATAACATGATCATGCGGTTTGTCCTTTCTCTTAATTTAACTAAATTTTCATACTGTTCACATGCTACACGCCACTTGTGTTCCTTTTTTATTAAAAATGATTATGAATGATTATCAATGTGATAGGGACAAGATGAATTAATGAGCTTATCACAGGCTACAGAGAATAAATGTTAAAATAAAAATTATCATTTTATCACAAGATACTCCTTATCACTTGCCTTTATTATCAGAACTGTTATATCAACATAATTATCAATTAAGTGATATTTTCTTCAGTAGCTCATAAATAAAATGTATGTAGGTTCCTTTAACAGCTAACCTCTTACCCATTTCAATGAAACCTCAAATGTCATTAACATGTCTACCAAAAAAAACTATTTTCCTTAACTTTAGCAGACATTTAAAACCATCATAATTTTCATTATCAACTATCTCTCCATCTCCAAATATTTCAAACTACCTTCACTCACAATAAAGATGTTTCAGCTTTCATTTGACACTCCTATTAAGTATACAGAATCCTTTGACCCAAAGCAATGTGTATGATTCAAGGGTGTGTGAATATCCAATTGTAACTTAAAAACTTCATATAAAATATTCAGTAAGGCAATTAATATTGCAACTGCATAACACACTATAATACACTTGTGCATGACAGTATTGTGTCGAGTAATTTGGCCTCATTTATTTTGTTTATGATAATATAGTACCATTTGAGAAATGTACAACTAATACTGAAAATGTATACATTGGTTGAAACATTATGTTGTTATATTAAAATATTATACAGATTAAACATAATACATTTGTATTCTCAATTAAAACAAATGTATTAAAACAAAGCCTTGTATTTGTGTATCCTGGTGCACAATCTGGAGATGTCAGACCTGTGGGAACTCAAGCCTCCTGATCTCACACAATGGCAATCTCCAACCCAGGTGCTGTGATCTTTGATGTGGACCAACATTTGCTTGTCCAGGTTTGTGAACTTATTAGATCTTTCCAATAATTACCCAATGGATGAAATGTTAACATGTCCCATGTGTTGTTTTTGTCATAACATGTAAATATCCTTTGTTTTTATTCAGTCAAGCTGGAACTTGTAAATGTAATACTCAAAATACACATGACACATAAATGAAAATGAGTTCATGTGCACCTAAACCATGCTACCGGTAGTAAAGCTGCATGTCCAGATTTGGGTGCACACTCCCATAATGTAATACTGAAGAAGAAATTAAATCCTTTTATTTTGAAGACAATGTGAAATTTCATGATTAATTCCACTGAGCTGTTCTTTGTGGTGTATGTTCCTGTATCCAATCTTTCCTCAATCTCTGTTCTTGGTTCCTGCTCTTGACCTGTGCTCTTTACCTTCACTAAGAGAACTCTGGCCCTTTAGAGTGGGTAGCCTGAGATCTGAGTAATGCCTCTCTGACGGCTTTTCTGGCCACCTCGATCTCCTCCACCATGACAGGCCTGGACAGCATCATGCTGTGTACTTTTAAGAAAAAGGGGATGTAGCTCAGGTACTCAAGAAATTCAATAGAACCTGTGAAAGAAAGCAATGTCTATATTCAATAAAACAGCTATGTGATGCAAGAGAAGTTACTGAGTCAGTGAGTGAAAGTTTTTTTATTCCATTGATAATTCAATGACAGTAGGTGAACACTGGCCATAAAGTACCTCTGGACAATAAATTTTGAAAATGAACTTTGGTTATTCTGCAGCAGAAAGTAAAAAAAAAAATATGTTCATCTAATCTTACCATGAACTGTGGGAATTATGATTTCAAATCATAACCACCCTAATATGAATGACATAATCATTTTTGGCTCAACATTCAGCCTTATTTTCTTTATTTAGAGGATATACCAAACACTGACTTTAGAGACTGTTAAACTGACCGTTTCCATTTCTGTCTACAACTTTATGGATACATGCGGCCATCTCAATGTCCAGCCCCGTCTCCGGACCCAAGGCCGTCGTCAGCAGGAGGAGCAGCTCACCGACTGTGATCCGACCCTTCTTCTGTTCATCTGCATAGTCAAACATTTCCTGAAATATAAAATTTATTAGTGTTTAATTGTGCGCAGCCTGTAGGAGGCACTATCTACTGTTTTGGGGTAAAGATAAACAATAAAAGAATAAATTATCATTACAAAGTCATATGGTATCAAGGTTTTCAACCACATGACATGAACAGTTGGAAAATCATAATATGCAAATGAGACATCACAGCAGATCAGATTTCATTTTTATACCTTTAAGGTTTTTGCAGGGTTTTAAATCAGGGATCTTTCAGACCCAATGTCATGGCAGGTTTTAATCACAGGGCTTGTCCTACCCCTCATACCCAAGGCATAAAGAGCATTTCATCAGATGTGATAGACTGACAAGCAACAACATTATGTGTTTTTCAAAATGCCTTGGAGCAAGATGCTGAATTCCACTGGGCAAGAATTATGTAACATCTCCAGTGACTGATCACAAAAAAGGGTAACATTTGCTCTTTAATTGGCCCGGCATGTTGTGCAGTAGGTTTCTGTTATTTCAAGTCACCCTGTGCATGACTTGCTTCAATATAAACTGTAATTTGTAGAAATGTGCAAGTTTTGAGTGCTATTTTCTTAATGCTGTGTTCAAGTATAAATGTACATGTGCACTGTGTTTGAATTCATAAATAAGATTCAGCGAGACATTAAGACATCATACAGAGATTTAAACAGACGCTGAGTTAGGTAATACTTACTTTATATATGGTGACATAGTATGCTAATTTGGCTAAGTTTAACTCCAGAGGGCTTTCCACAGACCTGGTTCTGCAAAATGAAAGTATATTGAATTAAAAAGGATGAAAACATGGTCACTCCTTATTTAATTATAACTGTATCACAAAAGACAGGGATCAGAACCACAAGTTATACAATATCTACCAATATCAAAGATCAAAATAGAAATGTTTAAACAAATTAAGTTGCAGAGCTAATAAATGCTATACTTGACAGTCTCAAAATAATTCTTTTTCTTGCATGGAAATGTGAAAAGAATTTTATGAAGTTATGAAGCTAACAGAGATCGTCATGCATAGCAAATTTCAAGTCAATCCATGTTGCAAAATCAGATCTTTTGAATTGATTTTTAGTTAAGATAGACAACTGCTACTAAAATATAACAACTTTTACTGAATTTTCAGACATCTGGTTGGGCTAATTTTGTTCAAATATGACTGGGGTACATGTAATGATCAGGCACAATCTGACTTAAAAGTGTTCTATATCTTTATCTGACAGGTGCTTTCATCAGGACCTGTTTGGATGTAAAGTTAAAAATTTCTACTTCTGACATTTACAATTTGTGTCAAATTGAGAGACAGGTGACTGTGCTAAAGGAGTGTTAAGTAATAGTACAGTTTGTAATGTATTCCAGCTGGATTTTCATGCCATAATTGATTTCATTGGCTAACTTTATCAATTTTTTTCTTCAGCCGCCTTTTTGAATTTCAAAATGGCCAGCATTTTTCTTATGTTTCGCCTTTATCTGGACTTCTGAGCACTGTAGCATAAAATAAATGGTAAAATATATAAATACCAGGGATTCCATTAAAACCACTGCCACACTCTTTGCCATATACAGTAAAACCTCATTGTGTCGAAGGGACTGGTGAATTTACTTCGACACAACAGGAGTTCAAGACAACCGCTATTCATTATATTCCTTAATTATTATCGATAAATACTGCACATGTTGGCCTATATTATATAGTTCTAACAAATGTTTGCGGGAAAGAAAAACATAAATGTTATATTATATTTATTTAATAATACATGTGATAAAAAGCACATAGGTACCACCAAAAATAGGATTAAGTAAATAAAAAAGTGAAGCAGTAAAGCAGTATAACGTACTTCTGGTAAATAACAGTCAGTCTGCAAGGTGTCATCTTCCTCCCTATATATGGAGTCCTGTATGTTTATCCTAGACACATCGAAGGTAAAGATTTCACTATGTTTTGGTTTATCATTTGCTTCTCATTTCGAATTAATGTCGGCGAGAGAAGAAAGGGGTGATTATGAGTGACTAATTGGCCAAACAAGTAAACAACAGACCAGTTGTGAAAACCATCGCGCCTGATGGGTAAGATCCTTGTCGGTATTAATTTTATAACTAGTCATCACAGCCGTCGGTATGATTGATGTGCCATGTACAACTGTTATCTAAACATTAGCGCAGGGTGACCTCGAGCAGAGAAACAAAGCCATCGCGCTTGATGAGTATGAGCCTTGCCGGTAAAAATTACGTATATAACCGGTCATTTCGGCCCAATCATGATTGACGGCTGTGAAGAACTGTTATCCAAACATTCAAGCAACATTACTTCGAGATAAGCTTTAGAAAAACTATCTGGGGACCAACAAAACACTTCGACACATCAAGTTTTTAGACACATCCGAGTTCGACACAAGAGGAGTTGAATTGGTAAGGTTTTAACTGTGTTTTGCAGGGACCCCACATTCGACTTTGACACATGCGGGAATTCGACTATACCGAGTTCGACACAACGAGGTTTCACTGTATGTGGACTTATGAGTACTGAAGTGTACTATATAAATGGTAGCAACACCCATGTTTGCGATACCAGGTATTCCATTAAATCCATTTAATGGAATCCCTGGTATTTCAAACATGGCTAATGCTACCATTTGTATTCTTCTACAGTGCTCAGAAGTCCAGATATAGAGCAAAGTATAAGAAGAACTGCAGTTATGCTGAAATTCATTGTTTAATCCAATTTGAAGCAAGTATTGCAATGGCTGAAAAAATGGCACCTGATATTTTTGGAATCAGCACCCCTAAAAATTTAGCCAATAAAATCCATTTTGACATGACAATCCAGCTGGATCAAAATATCTGACATAGCATTTGATACTATAATGCTGGTCACCCTCTTTAACTCAATAAAACACAAAATATAATAATGCAGAGCTAAAAACAATCGGACATGTAGGCCCAGTATTAGAGATTGTATTGAATAAAACCAAAGCTAACATGAACACATCTTAACTGACAAAATAAGAAAGCTGTAAAAGAGCTGTAATTACATATGTAATAATTATTCTGGGCGTAGTGAACATATTTTTTCCAATGCCATCTAACACATTTCTTAAGTACCTTTAAATACCATTTTAACAGAATAAAGAAATCTACATCAGTTTAATTGAGACTTACAGTTTTCCTGTTAGTTTGTCATTAAGGGCTGCTACAGTTATAAACTCCTCCTCACTCACAGAGCCGGTTCTATTTAGATCAAAAACCTGATAAAAAGAACCATGATTTGTGATTAAAACATGTCACAAAAGCTGAATATACAAACCATGAACTTAGAAGATGTTATCATTTTAACCAAGGTGATTAAATAATTATTGAATCTCCTTGATTCAACTATTACTAGTAAGGGGTTGATGTACATGAATCATTGTGTCACGCTCCACTATAAGAATTAGTTATGCTAGAGGATCAAATCCGATTACTGTCTGTCAACATTGTGATCTAGTTTCATAAAAATGTTCACAAAATCTAAATAAACAGATCAGAAGACAAATGAAAGTCTTATACTGGTCTTACAGAAAACTTTATCTAGCAGGTATATTACTGCTTCTCATTTCTTGTTTTTGTTACTTTCTTAAAAATAATATACAAAATATATATTTTGGCAAGCAAAAAGCAACACAATATAATGGTATATTTTTTTGTGATGCCAGGGTTAATCCTCTGACAAAAAGTTTTGACACATCCAAGGTTTAACACAGCAGAATTTACATGTGAACAAGCAAAATGAATTAAAAAAATCCACTGTTTATGACTAAACAAGGGTATATTACTGGGTCATGACTGACATAACGTTTATTGTATATCATTATCAATGTAAAAAGGATTTTTTTAAAAATTGCCTTCTACAGAATACATACCCTCATGAAATACTGCAGATCTTGAGGGCTGGCATCTTTAAACATTTGAAGGTGAAGGTCATCCAATGTTACATGACCTTGACCCTTGTAGTCAAGTTCCTTGAACTTTTTGCTGAATATTTCTCTCTGTGTAGGTTGAACAAAGGAGTAAACATCAAGCTGAAATGATTAAACGGGGATGATAAATGGGGGAAAGTTAATTGCTGGTATAAGAATAATTTCCTTCTGAACATATTTATTACTGCAAGCATCAGTAAAATATTAGATAGATTACAAAGAAAATTTAGATGAAAAAAGGAAACGAGAAAAGTGTGTCAATCTCTTCTTCAAAATATTCTCAATTTTCACTTGAGGTTATTCTGGATAAAAAACTTTAAAATTATCTACCAGTAGGTGAAACTGATTGTTACTCTAGAGAAGATGTTAGAATTATAAACATTTTACATTAAATGAAAAAAAAAACTAGATGTTTTCTTCAAACTAATTCACTATAAAAAAACATTTTATAGTTATGTTTATTACGTACATCATATATTACATGTTATTATGCTAGATATAAAAATGTTCATAATGATGACAACTGATGTATTATGGAAGAAGAATATCTGAGCATGATTTAATATCATCATACGCGCAAGGTCAAATAGGTGACATGATTTAACTATATTTCATTTATTAACAATAATTTGACAAATCATATTATGATTAGTTTCCAAGATAGCTGATTAGAAATTCATGCAACCATCCAGCAGTGGTCAATCCTATCTACTGTGAGAACATTGTTTTCATGCTGAAAACCTGAATTAAAAACAATGAAAAGTAACAGAGTATACTTCCTGCATCACATTTGTTATATAACTGGTTAACATTACACACAGGTGCATATCATGCGGGGAACTACATCCATGGATCTATAATGATATACTATTACTAAACCTTGCTATATCTGGTCGATTCATTTTGATAGTTTGGAAGAGTCTGAATAGTGATTTGGGGGGATATGTAGCTGGCAAATGGACAGCAAATATTGCAATATATCACTCAGTAGAGCTCATACACCTCGGCTCCAAACATTCATGCATATGTTAGAGAAAATAAATATAAATGACACCAAACAGGTTCCAGTATGACATTTGAACTCAAAGGCACTGCCAACTGAGTGTATGTTCTACTGGACCAAACATCCTAAAAATCTGAAACTGTGTCTTGTTGGACATCAAAATATGATGATATGTTATCACAGCCCATCACCACAAGTTTTTTTGACCAAATGACCAAATGGGTGGAGTTGAAACACAGATATATGGGAGCACAAAGACACAAGACATATGCATGCATTTTGGTTATAAATACAAACTTTCCTGTACCATTAGTGAAGAATTTCCTGGTCCTTTAATGGTGATCTGTAATATAAATCAGTAAATGTCAACTGTACACTCATTAGGACAAACAGCTACAACCTGTCTTACACAAAATACACAGACTTGCTAATTGATTGGCAGACTAAGATAAGAAAATGAGTATATAATTACCAGAAACAACCAAGCCTTATTCTTCTCTTAGATTTCTGTCTACCAATATGTGATATACAGGCTTTTGATGCTGAACAGACTCTGTTTCCATAATTGAAAACTATTAATTGTTGACTGCTATAATGTTGAACATAAACGTTTCTTATTCTATTGATTAGTAGCTCCGTTAATGCCAAGCTGGATGTTACAAGACAAAAAGAATAAAGCACAAGTTGCATTATCACACACACTTAGAGCCAAAGTATAAAGCACAAAGCACTAAAATAACACATGTATGTAAACCACCAGCAGTTGTACCTGTATGTCATCCGGAATATCAGGGTTAAGTTGAGCCGCTTCCTGAAGTAAGGTTCGTTCAATATCCTCATTGGCTAATACTTCTTCCAATGTCATACCTGTTTAAATCAAATATAAAATATATTTGTAAATGGTCCTCTTGTAACTAAATGACATATACACAAGACTTCTCAAGTTTGGTTTTAAAAACATGAGAAATTTACTTATGACAAAGAGGCATTACTTTATCAATACTTAAATAAAATGGTGTCATGACTTATATTTCTCAATTAGTTAATGACTTAAAATGGAAAATTTATTGAAATTTCACAAGTGTTATTAATGAAAGTGACAAATGAAAAAATTACTTTTAAACTTTGTAGGCTGACAGGTTTATATGTCTGACGGCAGCACACTATTTCAATTTTATATTCTTATGCAAAATACATAACTGCTGAGCTGAACAGTCACATGACTATTATACTCTGTCTCAGAATTTGAAGTAATCTCAAAATTAATATCAGTGGAGCTACATGTCTCATACCATAAATGGAGCTATCCAAGATCATTATGTAAAACAGATTTCAAGGTAATCCATACATTAACAATTGTATATCTGGGACTTTTGTACTCATAACAGATAAACTGAAGTGACATTCACAAATATAAGTGGCATTTTTTTCTAGATTTCTTGGCCCAATTTTGTTGAAACATTGCAGAGTTACAGAATTTATGTCTGACTGAAGCACCTAATCAAAAGAATATTGCCTGATCTGGGGTTTACCAGGGAGAATTCACCTGGACCTGTCTCATTTCAAATGGTTACCATTTGTGTTTTGTTAACAGGTGGCTGGTTGAAAAGAAGGCAAAAAGAAGACATATTGCTGAGGCTTTGCATGATTGAAAGTCAGCTAAGCAAAAAAAAAATCACTTTTTCTGTAAAGTACTATTATGTCTAGTACTGACAAACACCTTGGTGTTTAAACCTTCAACGCCATGAGGCTTTACATGAGGTTACTGGATATCATGATTTGGGTGGTCATAATTACAGAGTTAGCAAACACTTCTATTACAATTAGGACCATTTTCGGTCGTATATATTTTAACGCGCCTTTACTTTCCTCTATTTATTATGTATTATACAAATAAAAGTTATCTGATAATAGGCAGTTATTTTTTATAAAGTCTTCTTCAAACTCCCGTGCAGCTGCTTGTCCCTTTTTGTCCCGCCGATACGCCGCCTGGTGGGTTAACTTGAAACAGCTGGTAGTTACACGAGTTGCCGTTTATGTCAAGTTATCGTACCTATATGCGAAGTAGTGATCATTTTGTGAAGTGATTGAGCTCAGTTTGATTAATCATTTGCGGACTCCGTATTATTGAGACGGTTGGAAGCCCGTTTGTAGGAAATACTGTTAAGCTAACAAAACAAGCTTATAAACGATTAAATTATCCCTCAATTTATATGACTGCTCGAGTGTCAGAGCGGCTCTGCGTCTCTACGGAAGGTTATCAAACCGCATGCCTCTAAAATCTCGACCACCGCAAATTCTACAGGAAGATAATTTCCAAATATCCTCCATTATCTCGACCTCTGAGAAAATTAATTATTTTTAAGTGGTCGCCAAATTAGAATTAATACGGTACTTGGGTATACAAGTTTATAAGTGGGTTTAACCATATCTAAATAAAATAATTTGATTGAGACTGCCACCTGGCTGGATTCTTTGTATTTATCAGAACAACAAAGAGACGTTGTGAGCTCATCACCTTGAAGTAAATGCAGTCTTCATATATGGAGAAAAAAGAAACTTATACATCCAATGTAGGAAACACAAAAAAAACATAAATTTAACTTTAACAGAAGACTAGCAGAAAGAAAGGAAGGGGTTAATAGTTAGTAAACACCACAAACAATACAGTAAGTACCATTGGAAAGATCTGGCTCAGATTCTACTTTATCTTCTTCATGACCTTCACCATGACCTTCATGTTCTGCATGAACTTGACTTTGACCTTGAGCTTGACCTTCACCATGACTTTTCTTTCCTTTCTTTGATTTGGCGGCAACAAATGCTCGTGCAGTTGCCATGCAGCCACTGATGTTCAATGAGCCAGTCAGAGTGTCTGGTTGTTCTGGTATATGAACAGGTTTCTTTGCTTTAACTGTGGCTTTTTTCACACCCTTTCTAGCCCGCTCTATTCTCTGTTTGATGTGATGCTCCTCTCTCCCGAAGCTTGCCTCAAGGGGACTACAACAGAAATGTTACATTTGTTCTACAAAACTTACATTGCTCTTCACTTTTTATGTATACCTGATGCATAGTATGAATTGACTCTAAACATTTCAGGACCTTAAGGTTTCTAAAACCCAAGATTATATTCCATACTGAAATGAGGATTAATAATAATAATAACAGTAATTTATTTTATACATTATTGCTATTATTAATCCACATTTCAGTATGGCATATAATCTTTGGATTCTTATTACCATATGATCTATAAATCTATAAGTTTGATAATATCTATTTAGTATTCGGTGGGGTAATTGTCTTGATTTGTGCTTCACAGTCTCTCATTTTATCATATTCCAAATCAAATACAACACCTTTATACATCCATATAAATCTGTCAATCATAAATGTTAAGGCTCAGCTCCCTGAACACAATATGACGTACAGAAACCCTGTACCTTCCATAGTAAAAGTATGAATGGCATAAGGAAGTCATATTAAAGTTAACATTGATTATTTCCTTCTATTTCTGACATCAGACATTATAAATATCCACTATTTTACTGACTCAGAGAATACAAACTGGTACATAATAAATGCATGTTCTTAAACATGTATATGCCTGCAAAAGAATGAGCAGATCTTTTTTATATTTACTCTTCTCGCCAATATTTTCGTTCAGCTGTATCCAATACAAAGCGCCCTCTAGGTAAGGTCAGCTGAGGTCCTCTGTCAGGTGCCTTCTTTGTCTTGCTTTCTCTTAAGAGGTCTTCCCTGCTTGAATCTGTTGCCACAGGAACAACAGTTGCCAAGGCAGTTTCCTCAGTACAATCAGCTGCTGAAGAAACAAGTTCCTTTTGTGTCTTATCTGCACAGGTGCTGTCTTTGGCGAATCGTTCATCTGTAGCAGAGGTAGTTTTAGCAGAAGCATTAACATTACTGGCATTAGAGTCAGCTGGTGTCCCGCCACTGATCTCACCATCACATTTTTTGTCAGCAGAACCTTCATCAGGATTGTCTACAGCACACACATCAGAATTTCCATTGTCATTAACACTGTCATCTACATAAACAGCTCCCTGTGACACTACTTGGGCATCTGCAGTGGTCTCTTCATTCATCCGTTCATCTTCCCCTTCCTCCTCCTCCTCTGCCTCAGCAACATCTGTTTCCAGGCTGGCCCAGGCATGCTTTGCTAAAACCCTCCTTTGCCACTTGTTTCCTCCAGCTTTTGGATCACCACTAGACAGCTGTTCAAGTGAAGTCTCTTTGCCTTTTTCCTGATCAAAAGCAACAAACTCTTTTGCAGCATCCAAAACCAAGGGGTCTGTTAATTTAAATGATTCTATGCTTGTATTTCTATGTAGCCAGTGGTCAGTGTGGACTGTATTGTGGTTATTATTATTATGATTATAATTTCCTTCTTTTTCATTTGCAACTACAGTTTCATTATAAGTGTCTTCATTATTTTTGCTTTCAGCTGGCTCAACAGTGTCATTACCAGAATCTTCATTACCCTGGCCTTGTGGAGCTTCAGCAGTGTTCTGTAATGTTTCAGTTTGTTGGGAATTCAGATTTAGTAATTCTGCCGAGTCATTCTGCTGAGGTATTTTTGCTGCAGATCTGTGTGTGTGTTCACTATCTCCCCGGTCACCATCACCTTCACATGATGCGTTACCTGTGGCTTGAGTAGCCATGTCTGCTTGGTCTTCTGTATCGTGCTGTGTGGTGACTGGGGCATCCTGTGCCTCAATAATTCCATTTGCTTCATCTGAGATTTCTTTTGCCTTCAAACCTAGATTACTATGGTCCGTGTTTGATTTATGCTCATTATGACTTGACTGGTCAGCTGCAGGTTCCTGGCTCGGGCCTTCATGAGTATTCTTGTTACTGCTGTAAGTGTCAGCATTTTCACTGGGGGTTTCATCTGCTGTCTCCTGGTTGCTGTCAGCGGCTGGTTCTTGAGATGGATTGTCCATTTTATCAGTTTCCTGCTGATGAGGTGATAATGTTGGATTTTCAGTACTTGCGTTAGGAACTGCGGACACATCCCCATGTGATGTATCTTCCTTGTCTGGCGTTGGTGGTTTCTCTGTACAACTGTCTGTGACCTACCATTCAAAATCATTTTAAGAAATCAAATATTAGTTCATTCACTGATGACAAATATCTCAATACATGGTAATAAATACATGGTAATAAAAATATATTAAACTTTTAGCTACCCTGCCTAAAAGAAGAGGATTGATTTCTTTCATGTATAATTCTTGTTCTATGGAGAAGCAGAGGTGGCCAGAAAGCCTTTACCTTAATTATATCAGAGTACAAGGACACCTCTCCTAACCGGCACCTCCCCTTTACAAGAATTTAAGTGGTCCCAAACAAAGTGGAGTTAGCAAACACAGGTATCTCTTTATTATAGGCAAATAATAAGGCTCCACCAGTGTCAGTAATTTGGCAAGTTCAACTGTAAATAGTGATGATCCATGACCTGTATTTGTGAAGACAGATCATGATAGTCAGATTATCTTTAGTAATTTTTCAGTTCAATCATTATGAGATACAATTTAGGCATCATTTCTTTTATCTAAATCACCACCCCCATGTCCAGTTCTTTAATATGCCCAGAAACAGCAATGCTGCTTAAACATACATGTCTTACAGGTTGTAGCTGTTCTTGGTCCATGCTGTCAGCAGCATGGTCAGCACCCGACTGTGCTGTGGGGGCTGTATTCATATGGTTCATCAGTGATGTCTCATCCACAGAATCAATGCTCCTGGCTGTATGAGGTCTGGCAGAGTCTGCTGGGGACAGTATAAACAGACAGTAAGAGAACCTCATGTAACATACAACCAAACTAGCTTTAGCACTTCAGGAATGTGGGGGTACATGTCTATGTAACATACAACCAAACTAGCTTTAGCACTTCAGGAATGTGGGGGTACATGTTTATGTCACATACAACCAAAGTAGCTTTACCACATCAGGAATGTGGGAGTACAAGTCTATGTCACATACAAATAAACCAGCTCTAGCACTTCAGGAATGTGGGGGAACATGTCTATGTAACATACAACCAAACTAGCTCTAGCACTTCAGGAATGTGGGGGTACATGTCTATGTAACATACAACCAAACTAGCTCTAGCACTTCAGGAATGTGGGGGTTCATGTCTGTGCAACATACAACCAAACTAGCTTTAGCTCTTCAGGAATGTGTAGGTACATGTCTATGTAACATACAACCAAACCAGCTCTAGCACTTCAGGAATTTGGGGGTTCATGTCTATGTAACATACAACCAAACTAGCTATAGCACATCAGGAATGTGGGGGGTACATGTCTATGTAACATACAACCAATCTAGCTCTAGCACTTCAGGAATGTGGGGATACATGTTTATGTCACATACAACCAAACTAGCTCTAGCACTTCAGGAATGTGGGGGTACATGTCTATGTAACATACAACCAAACCAGCTTTCACACTTCAGGAATGTGGGGGTACATGTTTATGTCACATACAACCAAACCAGCTTTAGCACATCAGGAATGTGTGGGTACATGTCTATGTAACATACAACCAAACCAGCTTAAGCACATCAGGAATGTGTTGGTACATGTCTATGTAACATACAACCAAACTAGTTTAGCACATCAGGAATGTTGGGGTACATGTCTATGTAACATACAACCAAACTAGCTTTCACACTTCAGGAATGTGGGGGTACATGTTTATGTCACATACAACCAAAGTAGCTTTACCACATCAGGAATGTGGGGGTACATGTCTATGTAACATAAAACCTAACCAGCTTTAGCACTTCAGGAATGTGGGGGTACATGTCTATGTAACATACAACCATACCAGCTGTATCTCTTCAGGAATGTGGGGGTACATGTCTATGTAACATACAACCAAACTAGCTTTAGCACTTCAGGAATGTGGGGGTACATGTCTATGTAACATACAACCAAACCAACTTTAGCACTTCAGGAATGTGGGGGTACATGTTTATGTAAAATACAACCAAACCAGCTTTAGCACATCAGGAATGTGGGGGTACATGTCTATGTAACATAAAACCTAACCAGCTTTAGCACTTCAGGAATGTGTGGGTACACGTCTATGTAACATACAACCAAACTAGCTTTAGCACATCAGGAATGTGGGGGTACATGTCCATGTAACATAAAACCTAACCAGCTTTAGCACTTCAGGAATGTGTGGGTACATGTCTATGTAACATACAACCAAACCAGCTTTAGCACTTCAGGAATGTGGGGGTACATGTTTATGTCACATACAACCAAACTAGCTTATGCACTTCAGGAATGTGGGGGTACATGTCTATGTAACATACAACCAAACTAGCTTTAGCACTTCAGGAATGTGGGGGTACATGTCTATGTAACATACAACCAAACCAGCTTTAGCACTTCAGGAATGTGGGGGTACATGTTTATGTAAAATACAAATAAACCAGCTTTACCACTTAAGGAATGTGGGGGTACATGTCTATGTAACATAAAACCTAACCAGCTTTAGCACTTCAGGAATGTGTGGGTACATGTCTATGTAACATACAACCAAACTAGCTTTAGCACATCAGGAATGTGGGGGTACATGTCCATGTAACATAAAACCTAACCAGCTTTAGCACTTCAGGAATGTGTGGGTACATGTCTATGTAACATACAACCAAACCAGCTTAAGCACTTCAGGAATGTGGGGATACATGTTTATGTCACATACAACCAAACTAGCTTATGCACTTCAGGAATGTGGGGGTACAAGTCTATGTCACATACAAATAAACCAGCTTTAACACTTCAGGAATGTGGGGGTACATGTCTATGTAACATACAACCAAACTAGCTTTAGCACATCAGGAATGTGGGGGTACATGTCCATGTAACAAAAAACCTAACCAGCTTTAGCACTTCAGGAATGTGTGGGTACATGTCTATGTAACATACAACCAAACCAGCTTTAGCACTTCAGGAATGTGGGGATACATGTTTATGTCACATACAACCAAACTAGCTTTAGCACTTCAGGAATGTGTGGGTACAAGTCTATGTCACATACAAATAAACCAGCTTTAGCACTTCAGGAATGTGTGGGTACATGTCTATGTAACATACAACCAAACTAGCTTTAGCACATCAGGAATGTGGGGGTACAAGTCTATGTCACATACAAATAAACCAGCTTTAGCACTTCAGGAATGTGTGGGTACATGTCTATGTAACATAGAACCAAACTAGCTTATGCACTTCAGGAATGTGGGGGTACAAGCCTATGTCACATACAAATAAACCAGCTTTAACACTTCAGGAATGTGGGGGTACATGTCTATGTAACATACAACCAAACTAGCTTTAGCACATCAGGAATGTGGGGGTACATGTCCATGTAACATAAAACCTAACCAGCTTTAGCACTTCAGGAATGTGTGGGTACATGTCTATGTAACATACAACCAAACCAGCTTTAGCACTTCAGGAATGTGGGGATACATGTTTATGTCACATACAACCAAACTAGCTTTAGGGGAGGGTATAATTCGCTAATCAGCGCGCTGATCAGCGGTCTGCAGTATAAAACGCTGATCAGCGCGCTGATCAGCCACCTTTAAATGACAGCATTGATTTGAGGCAAATTATCTCTCATACACCAACCTCCGCCTATTTTGTGATTAAATATGTATTAAAAGACACCTTTCCTATCAGTATTACGTATTTACAAACATATGCATAAATTTTAATTGTGTTCATAATTATACATGAAACGCAAGTTACCAGCAGGTGACTATTTCGCTGATCAGTGGAGCTGATTAGGAACCTTTTAATCCAAGCATTTATTTTAGACGAATTAGCCCCCATATAACAACCTCCATCTATTATGTGATTAAATATGATTTAAAGATATATATTCTATAAGTATTTCATATTAACAAACAACGAAAACACTTTTAATTTGTTACTTATTATGCATGAAACCTTTCTACCACCTATTTCGCTGATCAGCAAACTGCGCAATGCAATCGCTTGACGAGCTCATCGGCAATGACTTACGTATTTCATGACTATGATACCAGCAGGTGACTATTTCGCTGATCAGTGGAGCTGATTAGGAACCTTTCAATCCAAGCATTTATTTTAGACAAATTAGCCCCATATAACAACCTCCGACTATTATGTGATTAAATATGATTTAAAGATATATATTCTATAAGTATTTCATATTAACAAACAACGAAAACACTTTTAATTTGTTACTTATTATGCATGAAACCTTTCTACCACCTATTTCGTTGATCAGCAAACTGCGCAATGCAATCGCTTGACGAGCTCATTGGCAATGACTTACGTATTTCATGACTATGATACCAGCAGGTGACTATTTCGCTGATCAGTGGAGCTGATTAGGAACCTTTCAATCCAAGCATTTATTTTAGACAAATTAGCCCCATATAACAACCTCCGACTATTATGTGATTAAATGTGATTTAAAGATACATATTCTATAAGTATTTAATATTTACAAACATAAGAAAACAGTTTAATGTGTTACTAATTATGCATGAAACCTTTCTACCACCTACGATTTCGCTGATCAGCAAACTGCGCAATCGCTCATCGGCAATGACTTACGTACTTCTTGACAAAGATACCTGTCACGTGTGATTCTCTATAATAATAATACTGAAGGCCCTCAGTTGTTTTACCTATATCCTGTGAAACCGAGTGATTGCCAATACATCGCCCATACCAGGCTACTTCATACAACTTTAAAATATCAGTGCCCCACCGACCACTCGGAGATATTAGCTAACAGTTGGGGGCGCTGCAGTAATTTGTTGTTAGGTGTTCACCGGCCAGGTGGATAAATAGCTGAGATACGCACTTAGTATGAATTATGTATATAAAATTTGAATTTATCAAAAATTAAGAATGTTAAATGAATATAGCCATAATAAAAGACTGATTATCCTCTTATTTTTATTAAGAACTAACTGTAAGTACGTGTAGCCTAGGGATTCTTTCATTCTTCATGTATAATATAATCGTTCCTTAAAAACTTTCACAAGGTTCTTTACATCCCTCCTATATTTCCCTTTTTTTGTGGGTCGTCAGAATTTTTTTCAACACCATTATATAGATGATTTGATCGATTTTAACACGATATTGATAGATTACTCCTGTTTTAATCCCACCTATATATATATATATATATATATATATATATATATATACACATATATATATATATATATATGTTGAAGTAATGTCAGAGAATAACTCCACAAAAACATCATTATCGGTATTTATTTTTTTTTAATTTTACAACAGGACATTTCCACAATTGTGTAAAAATGTCCGCATATCTATTGCTTTAACATCGTTACTTATCTATTTTTTAAAATGATTGGGATATAGTAATGCTTTTCATAGTTTTGGAACTATCAACATACACTACCAACATAAATATACTGAGCTCTAGAAAGGTTGAAGGAGTAATTACACTTAATTACAACACTATAATAAATCATCACCTTTTTTTTTTTTTTTTTCTTTTAACAGTAGTGAATGTCGATGAACGGTGTTAAAAAAACAATAAGGTAACAGGATAGATGTAATATCTAAATTCTGCAATGGCATTGTTATCCAGAACTTCATCGTTTTTATAGGGATCAATGTGTTAGGTATTATAAAATATTAAACATTTTAAATATTTATTATAAAAGAAGTCTAAATGCTTTAAGTAATAATTTTTGCCAATGATTTCATTTATTTAAATTCAACACAGTTCTCCTTCTTCAGCACCGTTATATGTTGAAATAGGCATAATTTCAAGAAATAAATAAAATGACTTAGAAATATATTAGAAAATGATTTTATCGCCAACATTTTTATTGACCGAGGAAGATTGCTATAAATTTCCCTTCTATTTATTGGATTATACCCTCTGTGGGTTGCAGTAGAAAGACCCTTCTATTAAATTGTAAATCCTTTACGGTTTCTTTAGGAAAACGGCTGAAAATGCCTTCTTCTAAATAGTTAATGATTCCCCTCTCACTTTTGTCTGATCAAAATACACTTTGTCTCACAAGTTCCTATATAGACCCAGTTTTAAATCAATTAAAAAAATCAACAATATTAGTGATTGAAAAAAAATCCACAGTCCACAATATTTTGCTGTTGGTTCATTAGTGGCATTTTCACATAAATATATGTGCAATATATTGTAAATTAATTAAAATTTTTAAATTCATTCAAATTAGTTTTCATCTCAGCTATATTTCTATCACCTGGACGGTGAAAATCTACCAACAAATTACTGCAGCGCCCCCTACTGTCAGCTAATATCTCCTGTGAGGAACGGATTTTTGTAAATTGTATGTGGTACGATGTTTTGACAGTCATTCGGTTTTCACAGGAAATAAGTAAATAAAACAACTGAGAGGTTTCTATGTTGCCATTATAAAGAATCACAGATGACAGGTATCATAGTCATGAAATACGTAAGTCATTGCCGATGAGCTCGTCAAGCGATTGCATTGCGCAGTTTGCTGATCAGCGAAATAGGTGGTAGAAAGGTTTCATGCATAATAAGTAACAAATTAAAAGTGTTTTTGTTGTTTGTTAATATGAAATACTTATAGAATATATATCTTTAAATCATATTTAATCACATAATAGTCGGAGGTTGTTATATGGGGGCTAATTCGTCTAAAATAAATGCTTGGATTGAAAGGTTCCTAATCAGCTCCACTGATCAGCGAAATAGTCACCTGCTGGTAACTTGCGTTTCATGTATAATTATGAACACAATTAAAATTTATGCATATGTTTGTAAATACGTAATACTGATAGGAAAGGTGTCTTTTAATCATATTTAATCACAAAATAGGCGGAGGTTGGTGTATGAGAGATAATTTGCCTCAAATCAATGCTGTCATTGAAAGGTGGCTGATCAGCGCGCTGATCAGCGTTTTATACTGCAGACCGCTGATCAGCGCGCTGATCAGCGAATTATACCCTCCCGAGCTTTAGCACTTCAGGAATGTGTGGGTACAAGTCTATGTCACATACAAATAAACCAGCTTTAGCACTTCAGGAATGTGTGGGTACATGTCTATGTAACATACAACCAAACTAGCTTTAGCACATCAGGAATGTGGGGGTACAAGTCTATGTCACATACAAATAAACCAGCTTTAGCACTTCAGGAATGTGTGGGTACATGTCTATGTAACATACAACCAAACTAGCTTTAGCACATCAGGAATGTGGGGGTACAAGTCTATGTCACATACAAATAAACCAGCTTTAACACTTCAGGAATGTGGGGATACATGTTTATGTCACATACAACCAAACTAGCTTTAGCACATCAGGAATGTGGGGGTACATGTCTATGTCACATACAAATAAACCAGCTTTAGCACTTCAGGAATGTGTGGGTACATGTCTATGTAACATACAACCAAACTAGCTTTAGCACTTCAGGAATGTGGGGGTACATGTCTATGTACCATACAACCAAACTAACTCTAGCACTTCAGGAATGTGGGGGTTCATGTCTATGCAACATACAACCAAACCTGCTTTAGCACATCAGGAATGTGGGGGTTCATGTCTATGTAACATACAACTAAACTAGCTCTAGCACTTCAGGAATGTGGAGGTACCTGTCTATGCAACATACAACCAAACTAGCTCTAGCACTTCAGGAATGTGTGGGTACATGTCTATGTAACATACAACCAAACCAGCTTTAGCACTTCAGGAATGTGGGGATACATGTTTATGTCACATACAACCAAACCAGCTTATGCACTTCAGGAATGTGGGGGTACAAGTCTATGTCACATACAAATAAACCAGCTTTAACACTTCAGAAATGTGGGGGTACATGTCTATGTAACATACAACCAAACTAGCTTTAGCACTTCAGGAATGTGGGGGTACATGTCTATGTAACATACAACCAAACTAGCTCTAGCACTTCAGGAATGTGGGGGTACATGTCTATGTAACATACAACAAAACTAGCTCTAGCACTTCAGGAATGTGAGGGAACATGTCTATGTAACATACAACCATACCAGCTGTATCTCTTCAGGAATGTGGGGGGACATGTCTATGTAACATAAAACCTAACCAGCTTTAGCACGTCAGGAATGAGTGGATACATGTCTATGTAACATACAACCAAACCAGCTGTATCTCTTCAGGAATGTGAGGGTACATGTCTATGTAACATACAATCAAACCAGCTTTAGTACATCAGGAATGTGGGGGTACATGTCTATGTAACATACAACCAAACCAGCTTTAGCACATCAGGAATGTGGGGGTACATGTCCATGTAACATACAACCAAACTAACTCTAGCACTTCAGGAATGTGGGGTACATGTCTCTGATTCTTGAAATTCTTACAATGATTGGTTCAAAGAGTCCAACTGTATGGCAGTAGATCTTGCAACTAGGTAACAGGTAACATGGCCAAATAGAATAGCGGCCCATTTTTGGTGATCAGTTACTCTGTCTAACAGGTGAATCTGTAAAGTTTGTTTAAATGGCTTGATCATTATGTATGCACAAGTTTCATCAGCAGCCATGAATTTGCAGTTGTAGGCAGACTGATAATACTAGGTCTGTTACCTGCAGCCTGAGGCTTGGTGTTGTCCTCTTCTGCTGTGGGATGCTCATCCTGGGCCTCCTCCTGCTTCACGCTCCCTTCTGGATGTGCACTAGATGCTGCTCCACCAGTTACTGCATTTGACATACTGCAACTTGGAGGAGGTTGTCGAGGAAACTACAATCAGAACATTTCCACAGGTCATGGATTTTTTCTGTACTGAAATCTGATTTTCTGTCCTAAGCAGGAACTAACTAACTTACTTAAACATGTATTAAAAAAAATTTTTACTACAGGCATGTATTTTAGTCAAAACTTAATGCCTGAGCAAAATATATTTATTCTAATACTTATATGAGAACTTCAACACAGAGTAATAAAAGAGCCATGTACATACATACATCATGCAGATGGAAATGTTCAGGCCGTTTCCACATATTGAATGCACTGATCAAATATGAATTTATAAAGCCTAAAGATGTTATTCCTCCTACCACACTGGAATGAATTTACCAGTAATCAATTAAACAGATTTACTTATGAGAAATTTTTCAACAGGCAAGAAATCAGGTGTCTAGTGTGTTCTGGTTTTGTGTTTGTAGTGAATATGTATTTGAAGTGATAAACAAATGTCTCACCTCCTTGTCAGACACAGCATCTGGACCAGTGGTTAGGAAAGGCTGACTCCTTGATGCACTGATGGAGGACCAGACACAGATGGTGAGAGAGAGAGAAAGATAGAGGAAAAGAAAAAGAGAGAAGAGATCCCAGAGAAACAGACCACAATGTTGAGGTAAGTGAATACAGTCAGGAGAGGTATGGTGAGACAGAACAGAAATGAACAACAATAAATATCTTATCAACTGTCAACAACAATAACAGACATTAACTATAGGACAACAACTATAATACTGTTAAGTACTAAAGGGGTTTACATGGGTTAACTGTTTAGATTAGAAACACTGGAATGATTAATACGTTATCACAATAGATCAACCTCGATTAGATAATAAGTAAAATAAGCATCAATAATCTCATTTGAAGTATTTCATAAAAGCAAAGGAAAAAATGAACACTGAAGGCTGTTCAATTAACCCATATATACCCCTTTGTAAAATGTACTTTAATGAGCAAATACAATAAAATAAAAACACAACATATACATGTAACTTTATTACCTAATAAAATACAGTTATATTTTCACTCTGTAAACATTCAAGGTATTACCATTGAGCACTGAGTTATCTATGACAAACATCTGTGTGGCAGGAAAATTCTACAGAATAGTAAAAGTGTCAATAAATTTATCTTACTTATAGTGTTGCTGCTGAAGTTTTAGGCAACATAGAGCTTTTTTTTTTACAATTACATTGAAACTTTCAGGGTTTGATTTGTTCCATACCTTAAATAGAAGTAACCAAGAAATTACGAGTGTTATTTAGACATAGCCTTTGTGTCCTGTTAAGATTTTCTATATTACATTACACATCTCTGATTTTTCATAACATAGGTAACTTTTGTATTAGACATTGTGATTTTCATGTCAAACCAATGATGGTCAGTTTGCATAACCTGACTAATTCTTATAAGTCAATAGTTGGATGATACTGAAATATCTGAATTGATCGGAAGTATCATCAAATGACATATACTAGAGTAATGGTTCTTATGTCAGATACATGTGTAGCTTATGGTATGAATAAGTTTGCCTTGCCATGGTCTTTTTGTGCAAGCTTTTATAATTGTTATGGCTTCTGACCACAGTAAACTTACTATGTATAAACAAAGCATTACTCTGCTTTTATTTATCACAAACAATCGAAATTAAATAAACTTATTAAAGTTCTATGATATCATTACACTTCTTGGCTTAACTGACAGGAAATGTTTAATAAAGGAACAGCTGAATGTCCTTAAGTAAATATTGGAAAAGCATTTTAATTTTTTGGAAAATCTTATCTTTAACATTGTAATAAATGTGACAAGGGTTTCAGACCTGATGGTCCTGTTTTTTTTCTTTCTTTCTTTAAAACAGTTGGCAAAAAGTTCATAGGTAAACTATGAAATATTATGTATTATGTTTCAGGCTAAAATTTGACATGGGTTTTTCATAAATATGACAAGTGTTGTGTTAAACTTTGACAAGTGTTTTGACTTCTGTAATTTTGGTCAGATGTTCTCCAGTACACATAACACATAAAAAAGAAAGGGTTAAATACTTAATTATCAACATAATGCTGATTATTTATATATTATAATATATTTTATATATTGCATATATTATTACATTGTGTTAAAAAATAGTTTGTTCAAAATTACCATAATGATTTCAGTCAATTTTCTCTGCCACCAGATGCATACCAACCAGTAACATACACAATATACATTAAAAAACTTCACACCCAAACCTAATTCCTTAAATTTAGGAGAACTTTACACCACGAATAGGTACAAGAAGAGCTACACAGTTATACAAAAGAAGGAATGATGTGCTTTCTCTGATATCTGAAATATATATATATAAACATAGAGAGACACTACTTTTAATGATCTTATTATATAGCAATCTGCTCCTTTAATTAAACATTTGTCACTGAAAAAAAAAAATGAAAAATACTAAAAGATATATCAAAACAAATGTTTAAAAATATGGACATTTGCATTTACAAAATTAGTAACCATCTGACTGATACTGATAATATCACTCTTTTTATATATTATTTACCAGCAGTTGTCATTATACATGCACAAGGTCCACAATTATTATTTTTGTACAACTGGATCTGCTTTCAAGAGATATGAAGAACATGCAAGCAAGCTTGTGCAGCAAGGACAGCATAGCGACTGGTGATTATGAATACAGTTGTCAGTTTACATTGTCAACAGCTACCACTACCATCATCATTAGTTACTGTTAGTGTGTATATCCGTGGTAATTACTGGTGATTATAAGAGCTTCTAGGCCAGTATGTACAGTGGCATATATACTTATATTACTGTGCATCTAGAAAGGATGAATTTATAGTAGTTTTAGTTATAACAAGGTTATCATTTGTGCAGATATAAACTTGAGATTATGTGTAATTCCAGATGCAATGTTGCTAAAAGATATCATGGTTTTAATATGTGGTCTGATATATAATGGTTTATATCACAATTAATGATAAGGACATGAATATTTCCTGTTTAAGAGTATTCTAGGAATGTCCAGGGGTGAGAGAACTATGGATGTGAGTTTGGTACTGTGCAAGAAAGGTATATCCTTCCCTTTGAGGTCAGACATTTATTTGTATCAATGAAATTTTTATTATTGCGGTGCTGCCACTCTGGATTTAATTAATAAAGGGTATATAAAACCTAATGGAAAATGTATCCAAATCATCATCTCCGTGTGGACAAAGTATAAATTAATACGAATACCTGAAACGTGTAATTGAATGATATTTCATGTGATGTCAGTAAACAGACATCAGGTATTATATCTACAGTGATAAAAGGAGTTACAGCTCACAGGTCCTCTGTTTCACATATTTCAGTCATTAGTCACAAACTCGGGACAGACAGGGGAAGATAAAATACATGAGTTGTGTTAATACAATGACAGAGCATACTTCTTTTTCACACAAACTCCTGAATTTTCTATGTAAAGAGTCTGGAATCAGTATCTGACTTTGGATAAAAAACAGATGTAAAACATTGTTTCAATTGAAGAAAATAAGAAAAGTTAAAAGAGTTGTCTTTTTTTCTTGGAGAAATTCAAAGATATTTTTCTCAAAAGTATCCAATGGCAGCACTGCATTATAACATTAACAAACTGTGTTAACTATTACTGGACAAGCAGGAACAGCAGAAAAACTACATCATCTAACACTTAAAAATCCTGAACTAAAAAAAACAAGGCAATATCATGGTTACATATACAGCTAATCATAAACATCCTTTTCTTAGTGCGAATAGTATTTCTATGTGTAAATGTACGTGACTGGTTAGCCATGATTGTTTGAGAGTAGTAGTGCCAAGGGATTAAATTGTGCAGGATCACTATGGTGTATTTGTTAATACATTTTATATTGGTATAAAAACATATATAAAGTTAAATGTAACAGTGATACAAGATTGTGCATGCACTATAAGACTGACCTGCAGTCATAGTGATTGATAATTCAGGGGGTAAATATTTATTAATATTACTAAACAAATAAAAATAATTGAAAAAGTAAAATCCTAATAACAGTCTTATAAACAAAGACAACATGTAACTTAAATATCACATGTATATTTATGAACAATACAAGACCTGCGTTACTTGTAACCACAATGTACTTTCTATAAGCAGATTCCACCATCTGCTGACACAACTTAAACACCTATACCCTTTGCTCATCACATATATTTAAAACAAAACAAAATATAGCATATAAATAACAACAACACCATCGGCCCAAAGCATGATAGTTATGACCAACCATTCAGCAGTAGATGTTACTGCACATGGCACTTCAAAATCATGGTCATAATGATAGAAATACCTCAAATACTTCTCACTGACATCTAATGTTCACATGTTATAACATTTTATTAATTAGATAATTTTATTAACATCAAGATGTTACATGTGTCTGTTTCTGACAGTATAAATCTTACTGAAGCAATTTACTTGTGTTGTTTATTCATTAGGATTGCAAAGACAATGTAAATTGGAGTACTAACTTCTCTGGGAGATTATTTATTTATTTAACTGACATCAGATGGCACTGGTGAGCAATTGAGGTATTCCATAAACCTTTGTTCACCTGTTTTTTTGTTTTTTTGGGGGTTTTTTTGCAAACTTTTGTCAAAAAGACTTTATTTTTATAATTTAATAGAAAACTACATATGGGGGTGACAAAGAATTTAAAATTTTTTTATTCAATCCCAAGTTTACATTTTTCTGCTTATTTTTCTACTCTCCCAATGATTTGATTGATCAAATGTGTCCCTACTATATTGTTTACTATTTTTTTTTCAGGTAGTTTTGTTTGAAACTTTCAGTGAATTGACATTACCCAACCAGCAGCTGTCAAATGTGGTTCTTTTTGCATGTGACCAATCACTTTCATAACAAAGTTTGAAATTTGTGAAGCAAAGCCTTTTCCTAAGATTTTTAATTTATTATTTCCTAAATACAGTGCAAGGTTTGTATTTTGTTTTCCTGTTGTGCTTAAGGTTCATGTCTCAGGTTTCCCTTGCATCATGCTTTTACAAAGATCTTTTTGGTTGAACAAATATCACTCCCCCCCCCCCACACACACACACACACAAAAATAAATTAAAAAAATTTAAAATAACAGGTGGACAGGAGGTTGTGTAATCGGGTATAACTACCAGCACATTCAACTTTACAGTGTAATGTTGTATGAATAAGCTGACAGTCAAATATACCACTTTGGAAAAAAATAATTTTAAGTAGATTGCTGCCGTTCAGATACTGATATGATTATGTGCACATGTGCAGACTGATGATGGCTGTTGTCAACTTGGTGTCAGCTGTTGTCAACTTGGTGTCGGCTGTTGTCAACTTTGTTCCGGCATATTAAGCATCTGTGCCACCTGGTGTCATCTCCTTGCCAGCTGATGTCAACCCTGTACCAGCTGGTATTTGCTCTGTGCAAGTAGGTGTCAACTTGTCACCATCAGGTGTCAACTTGGTGCCAGCCGGCATCAGCTTGGAACCTTGCACGAAAGTTTTCTGATGTTTCTCCTCCCCATGCTTACAAGCACAGTCGACTGGGCTTGTCCAGCCTCCAAACCGAGGGGACACCAAGGACCCGTCTAGGAATCGGTTGTGAAAAGCACTTCCTTGATTGACATGTTCCTGTACCTCAGCCTGGATGTCAGCCTTATCACCAGAGGGCATGTAAGTTCTTGTATGCTGAGGTCTGGAAGCAGCACCGCATGGCTGTAGCTCTACAGTAAACACTGAAACTGCTGGAGCATTTACTACAGCACTCTGAAGCACTTCACTGTGATCAGTCCCTGTGACTGCTACTTTTGAACTGGGTACATCAAGTCTTTTGGCAGCAGTATTGTCTGTGGTATGCTGATTGCAAGTACACTTGCCAAAAATGACATCATGATCAGCTAGCCACCTCACACCATCACTGTACAGGCCCGGAGGATTGAATTTGCTGTGCAAAATGATAGGGAAGGAAAGCATGCAGTCTACACTGAAGCATCATACCAAAAAATAAGTAAAACATAAATCACATGAAGCCAGTGCAAGCACAGTTGACATGCAGTAAAAAGGCCAAAGGTCACAGGAAGCACATGCTATACATACAGGTTAAAATGTGTTGTTATGCAGGAGAAAAAGTGTGCTGCTGAATCTATTACTGACTGTGCTGTCTTCATAAGGAATATTTATCTATCAATCATTTGTCAGAAGATTACTGGTGCAGGAGTGTTTGTCCAGTAAAACAATTCTCTTGAGAGAAAAAAAAAATAAAACAAATTTTGGAAATTGAATTAATATATATTTGGTACTTCCAGCCATATTAATGATCTTTTTATTCTCATTTATCTCATCATTTCAAGTTTTGTTTACATCTAAATAAGGTGACATCAGAAATGTTAAAGTCCATTCATAAAGCTATACAACTCATACTTCGACTGTGTTTCAATTTTCTTAGGAAATGTCTTAAAGAATTTTTGGTAACTGCTGACCATCAATCAAACAATAAGGTACCTTAAGAATGCCACTTCATTCCATTATTTCTGAGACAAATCCTGATAAGATAAAACTGCCTTTGAATCTTTTCTTAAATTCATTTATGAAAATCAGGTGACGTGCAAGAAAATATGTGTACAAAAATATGAATTAACACTTTAGATTTGAAATACATTTATCTGATATTCATGTTGGTTTAATTGTGATTTTATGTTGATCTATCACAGTAGCCATTTTATCATACATATTTCACAGGTAGATGTTAAGTGGTAACAACACCAACCAGGCGAGTCTCTGTGCAACAACACCTTTGACATAGTCAAGCCACGCAAGTGAACTAAAAAAGCAATACACATTACCACATTAGGTCAGACTTTCAAGTTAGACCAAAAGTGTTGTATGGTAATTAAAAAGTAACCAACACGTTAAAACATTCAGCACATCCTGCAATACTTTAGATAAAAGTGGTAAAATTTCACAAATGCCGACATTTTTTATGGTATACAGAACAGATGGAGCTAAAAATTGTTCCGTTAGCATTTTAAAAAGTTATCAAAGATAAACATGGATAGCAAATTTTAATAAATCCAAAACAAACAAGATTTATTGAGAATTCAGATCTTATTAGATTTTTGTTAAACCATTTAAACATTTAATGAAACTGGTCCTAGATGGTTCAAATTTTAGATTAACAGAGTTTTAATTACACAGATATAAATTTCAGGTTCTACTTTTTCAGAAAGGGCCAGGTGTTTTTTTCGTTCAATTGCCCCCCCCCCCCCCCCCCGGCAAGTGCCACTTTCCTGCTAATGTTTATCCCTGTTTATATGATAGAGAGAAACAAAGACATTTATATAATCTGTTAAACATGTTAATTTCCCTAAAGAAATGTTATCCAGGATAAACATAATCTTGCAAACTTGATAGGGAAGAATTATGGGGAAAAAAATTATGAGGGATTAGGTTATATGGTAATTACACATAGTACTACTGTTAATGTAATCTGAGGCCCATTTGAACATGTGAAAGCTGTGCACTGAGGTTGTAATAACTGGTTGACAATGTTAGACATTGATGTTAAACTGTTATCTGCCCAGCAAAGACCATAACAAGTGGTCTTAATGGTGAGATGGTTGTAGTATTGAGGTGGCAGCAGGCAGAGAGTTTCATCTCTTCAGGAAAGTATATATACTCAAATTATACAGTACTTACAATCCTAGGTAGGAGTAATACGTACTATGCTGGAAGTTGGCAGGCAGTGGGGAGAAGTTTGGTTTATATGGTGTATATGGGGGGGGGGGGAGGGGGAATAAATGAGTATTAAATAAAATATCTGCTCCTGGTGAGCTCCCCAACAAACTTAAGAAGTCCAAACCCCATGCTGATTGTAAGAACAGAATAGATTAAGATGTAGCCATACCACTGCTCAATATATATTTTTCTGTACTGTCTATATATGACTGGGTAACAGATCTAATTAGGGCTGCATATAACTAAGCAGCAACAAGAATGGTGCATGCATTTTTTAGCATACATGTGTTAAAGCAACCTGAAACCCAAGCCACTTTTACTCTTAGAAATATTTGATAATTATTTAACAATATGTGTTCACATTAACCTCCTCATTAAGTCATGATGGTTTCAGATTTCTCTGACCATTTAACTCTTCTAAGCAAAGTAAACAAGCACTGGTCTGTAACATCTGGAACAGTCCAGCACTGGCTGGTAGGGCTGGAACAATTACTGGGCACTGCTACCCCCTCAACCCAACCTCCCCCCACCCCCACCCCCCAAAAAAATTAAGAAAAGAAGCCACATGACTGATGACTGAACAAAAATCCAAAACTATTACAGACATCGAAGAACACATACTGGACAGGTATCACAACAATTTACAAAGAAAAAGCCATGTAAAAATATGAAATATTTAAAAGTCACAGAGGCTGCTTCTTGACAACCTGAAGAGCAGACTGTATCAAATTAGTTAGAATAGAATTATGACATGTATTATCTAATATTGATCAGAATTTAAGTATTTTAACTGTTGTAGAGGATGAAAAAAAAGTTATGACTACATTTTTATGTGGGTCAGTTAAAATGTCAGTGGCTAAGTCAAATTTGAATTCTCTTTTTTTGTTTGAAAAAGATAAAATTTAACAAATGTTTTGGTATTTGTTGTTACAATGAACTTTAGTTACATAAAAACATTTATTGAAAAAAGTGTTGAAATGCTGTTCAGTTTTGTTGAATAAATGTTGTTTTGACTTATTAGTGTTTTTATGTCTGAGATATATTTAAATTCAACAAAAAAAAAACTGTACACAGCACATTTGAATTTATTATTCTGTTAACAGAACTATGAAAAAGATACTTCCTCCCTAACTTAGATGTTAATCATATGTAAGGATATATTACACCTATACTCTGTGTATATATCACATCTATACAATTCTGTGTATTGGGTGGAACTTAGAACTGCATTTTTCTTCCAAAGTATGAATCTCTTTAATATTCATATTATTTCATATTTAGTGCATTTATAAGCCTTGAGTTATCTCACTATGTTTAGTGTCAGTACCATCAGGATGTGGAAAACAAGACAATAGCATTCTAGTTGCATATTAGTACTGTTAGGTGAAGTACACTGCAACAAACTGCTTGCATATTTCCCCTGGTCATAATGGATTCAATCCTTAAAACAATTCATCAAAATATGTACAGGCTCAATAATATAACATAATAAAGCATTGGCCTTAGAGTCTTGTCAAAAGCATTCACTGTTTCAGCTGATAGTAAGCATCTGGAGTGGTTGTGTAATTATCATGAAAATATCATGTAAGTACAGATGAGAAATGCAACTATCAATACTGAAGCTGACTCACTATTAAAGTGAGCACAGGATGACCATGAGGCAGGAGATCTCTACATGATAACTGATGTGTTTTTGTCATTGTTATGCAAGTTTCATGTGGCTAAATTATGCTAGAAGTCATATTTTGATCAATCATATGCCAGTAAACAGAAACCTTTGAAACTATAAGAAAACTTCATTCTCTAGTTTGGCATCTGTAGTATGACCAAAAACCGTCAGCATATATTTCAATGAATAAATAAATGACACCACTTCCCTAAGTGACCATTTAAAAAGATTTGAGTTACTTCATGTTTCCCCTACGAATTTGCTTCCTGCAACATTGATGATTGGTCAGTTGACTCAAGCTAGCAATCTAATTGGTCCAACCAGCTGAACTATCAGTTTGCCTGATGCCTAGAGCTGCTAGATAATTGGGCAGTTTACCTTGTATAATGTACGTATTGTACAAAATATACACAGTAACACCAGATGGCCTATCAAGGCCTGACACAATGAAGGCTTTAATGGTGTGAAGCTGGTTTAAATCTTTAAATGAGGCATTTCAAGAATTTATTAAAAATCAGATCACCATTAACAGACATAGCATCTAGCATCACACACACCAAGAATACTACTGTTACTTTGTAATTCTATTCAATGCCAGTCCTACCTGAAGCCTCGGCCATACTGCTTGGCATCGCAACGAGCTTTGGCCAGTTGTTTGAGCTGTTCCAGTTCCTCCTCATCCACATGAAAACGGTTCTTCAAATGGACTGGTGCCCCGCTCATATAATACATTCTGTCAACTCGATGAGGGCGAACCTGAAACAAAATATTTTGACATAATTAAATTTAATATGATATGATATCCACTCATGTTTGTTTTAAAGTGCAGAATCTATACAACTGATTACCATGTGCATAATGGTACAGGCCATTATGTTTGCAGAATATGAACCGATAACTATTGCAAGCCTCAATAAGACCCTAATTTGTTTATTATACCAAATTTTCTTTTTACTGAACAAACTCTATACAGTTGCAATAAAATTAATGTCCCCAGTGCACAGGTGCACCGACTCATTTAATTCAACAGTGCATCAAAGTTATGCCACTGTTGAGATGCCTACATGCTGAAGGTTGTGATCATTTCAGTCAGCTGGTACATGAATAACAGTTTGACTGCGTTCGTCGCATGTGGACCTGAATATCTGACGCTGTTTGGCTGAGCTGGAGACACATTTTAAAACCGGCCTGCCGCGATAAGTAATGGTCTGATTAATGGTCTGATAAATGGTGACACAATGACTCACTGAGGCTGAGGGTTATATATAGTGTTAAAAATCTTGCCGTACTCAAACAGCCAAGGACCTGAACATATTAAGACATATAAAATGGGAATAGATATAAAGCAAGCTGGAAGCCCACAATAGGCGGTTACTGAATTAACCATGCTGGTTTTGAAAAAATAGATTCTGGGACAGACCACTATAATAACTCCTTAGGTCACTGGGAGGGACCTTAGTTCAGTGAGGCGGTGATGTGGGGCGCTGACTGTCCGGAACGGCCCAAGTTTACCAGTAGATGAAATAAGAGGGTCAGAGAGTAGTAATTAGTTATGTAAGCTGCCGCTTGGTAGCAGTACCGTCATTAAGTGCGACACAGTGAGAGCCGTTTAATATCTCTGTCATAGCCATTTCATTGTCTGGGCCGGTCTAAGTCAGCTGAGCTAAGTATTTATCATATGGAACTGTGGATATGGATCAGGTGAATTATTAATTACCAGTTAGATACAGGTAATGTCAAACTTCATTTTACAGAAATACAATAGGAAACATTATTAAATTTCTCATTGGTATTCATCTTTAGTGCTAATAAAAAAACAAGAGTAAATTACCTCTGAGACTTTTTTAAACAATCGACATCTTGCCCGATCCTTTTGTTCCATCTCAAACCTTATGACCTGTTTGTTGTTTTTCCATGGGCCACGTCCTTCCTTCTTTTGTAAAACTGCATCCACCAGTGGGGACCCAGTCTGTACACACATAGAACATGTAAAAGCCAATTAAGACCAGACAACAATGTAATTTTTTATTATTCCAGGCCATAACAGATATATCTGATTTTTAGAGAATTAATATCTTAATGTAACTGAAGGAAATGGTTTTTGAAACAACAATTTTACATTTTAATCTACTTAAAAGTCCTAGTGCACCAGCATGCTGTGGAGCTACCAGTTGCTTAGTGTATACACACTACTTATTTTAGTACCAGTAATAAGTTCTTCTCTTTCATAGTCACATGGATATTATTCAACTAAAAAAATTTGTAGGGTGCATGATCTTTCTTGAGATAAGAGGCAAACTAAAACTATATATTACTAAATGTTCTTGGGAGTTTTACATATATTTGGTTTTGCCTGCCTTCATTCTTGTTGATTGGTCCTGTTAAATGTGCCTCCACATGAAAGGTCCTTCTTCAGGGAATTTCACCTGGTTTAAAATCTTATTTTACATGAAGGTCAATGCTGTTTCTAGCATTATAGCTATATGCCTTGCAATGTTAATCCGCACAATTAAAATGTTAATCCGCACAATTAAACTGAGGAGAGGAACAAGGTTACTTAAAGTTGAAATCTGACTAACAGATGATGCAGCTGCTGACACTGTCAGTCCTCTTCTGGGTCTGGCACTACCACCCATCCGAGGTAAATGGGAATAAATCTGGCTAGAGCTGAAATTATAGCAAGAAATCATGCATCAAAATGAAATATAAATCAATATATTTATATACAATGGAAACCTCATGGTTACAGTGTGACAAGCAATATAAAAGGTAAGTGAATCTAAAAGGAAAATGACAAAGAAAATAAATAAAGGGAGGCATGACAGCTAGAGAAAATGCAAGAACGGTTGCCCTGGAAATGATTCATGATCAGGATGGGAAGGATTTCAGTGAAACTGACCTAACCGCCACAGCTCTTATGCTCCGCCACTTTGACCTAATTATGCTAATGAGCTCCAACACAAAAAGCTTTCCATGTCTACTGCTGCCAGAGCTGTTTATAAGACAACTGTGACATTTAAAAGATGTCACAAAGGTCAGTCACATATTATGTCACACTGACTGACGTCATCAGCTGGAACTGCTATATCTCTGCATGGTCTCTGATTAATTTATCGAAATCATTGTGAACTCTTTTGCCATATTCTGGATTATTTGCTTCATATGAATACAGTACAAGGTAAGACTTTATTCACTTGGCAGTCGGTGGATTAGTTCCTGCATCCTTTGGCATAAAACTTTTAATGCCGGTTCTTTTGTTTAATATAATATCCCCAAAAGGCAAACGGAAATAGGTACTTATACAAACTACATGTGTTCTGTGTTGGAGGGTTGTCCAAATTATGCAAATTTTGCGCTTGCCAGATGATTGCCTGTTTACATTGCCAATGGTAACTTGATCCGTTGCTCACAACTGCTGTGCTAATGATTAATCATTGAATAAAAATGCAATTATGGTCATATATGTCATGGTTAGGTCAAATGATCAAGAACTTCTGGAGATATGGTGAGGAATAAAACACAGAAATACTGCAAAAGAGTGGTGAGTTTGTCTGAATTCAGATTTGGCTCAAAATTTATTCAATCTGCTCTGAAATTTAATCATTTTGTCAAAAAATAACATTACAATTGGCTGTAAAGTTCTGGAAATTTTTTGAGAATTAACAAACAGAAAGACAGCCAAAAGGGTCAATTTGGCTTGATCTGTATCCAGACCTACCATAAAACTAAAAGTAAAATGATCTTCACAAAAATTTTGACTTGACCAATCGTATCTTGTTAAATGAATCATCCTCCCACAAACTTTTAATTGATATAATATGTGGCCATACAAAAAGACAAAGAAATAAACTTAAAGAGTAACAGGGATGAAAACATAACCTTTAAAAAGAAGTGGGTGAATGTTAAAGTCCCTTAGATACATGCACAGTTTAGATCAAGGCAAGAAAAACACAACAGAGATAAAAGTACATGTTACAACAGAAAAGTTAACACAATGATCAAACAAATCATATGAAATTTTATCCAGTCAATATTTTATCCAATTTTAAGAGCACCAGCAAGACCAGATGTAAATCTTTAATTGATACACAAGTGCTCCATTGTTTGACCACAATTTTTGCTCAAAATTCACTTTTGTCCATGAGCTAATCATATGGTACAATTACACAGCATGGTGCATGGCACCTTCAGTTAAACACTATTAATAATAATACTTCAATACGATGGCTGCCTGTACTTGTGGAAACTATATCACAGTAAAATATGGCAGGGACACTGGTGGTCTCTAAGCAAGCAAGTATACTGCCAAAGGTATTCCAATTAACTGCTTGGCTAGAGTCAAGTGTACAAACACATGTCCAGCTGGGAGGGCTCACTCTGTTATTTGTATGTAGCACATTAATACAGGACTGTCAGTGGGAGACTACCATGTGTGTGGTGAATCACAGTGAAATGTACAGAATTCATGCTGAATCAAATACCCAGGGCTCCCTGTAAACAGTCGTCAGACAGGTGCCACTCAGGCTTACATGGGGTTGTAGAGCTTCTGAAAATATCACCTCTTGTGGCGTGGAAGAGGCCAGTGAAATTTAATAGACAAATATTAAAAACCATTACTTAAAGCTATCAATTGTTACATATTTAATAGTTGTAATAATATTACAATGTTTTGATAAGACTGAGCACTGTATCTAAAACTGTATAGAAATGGCCTCAACTTGAACCTTATTTAATACTAGGTAAAACCTATATGGTGACTATAAAGCTAAGGTAAACAAATTAGAATGCAAAAATATGAAAAACAGCCTACCAGTAGCTCTTAAAAATATGGACTAGCTCTCTGACAGGAAGGGAGATCAAACACAAGGTATATCAATATTTCCTTTATTTTAATTCTATATCTGTCTATATCTGCATACAATAATTCAACAATATGCATACATGTACTAGACTTTTGTACACTAGTAGTACATACAATCATCTATCTTCAACAGTAGTAATATAGTAACAACCAGCACAGGGAATTCTAAAAGGGCTGCCCCACGATGAATACACCAATAGCCCACCCAAACTGCTGGGTGACATTCATCAACCAAGATAGCAGGCTGTGTTAGTAATTTTCCATTAATCTTGATAAAGCCATATAAGAACATTTCTGAGGGCGTCCCACCTGTGTTGCCAAGTTACCTCAGCAGTGATCCTGACAGGAACACAATATGACAGGCCCCCAATGCTGGTTCATGACCCGACTCAGCAGAGAGCTGGGCCACTTACAGTAGACCTTTCTAAACATGAACACATAGTAAACACACAATATAATGATATGTATTTAAAAGATAAAATAGCCATACTGAAGTGTCACACAAAACAATTTGTGTCCCTAAACAAACAGAGGTGGCTAAGGATATTACATGTTAAACTGCACAGTCCTAACTTACACAGGTATGAAAAAATTATGTCATATTAATTTCATCTTTAGATGAAATAATATTTAACTGTCGAGTCAGTTCAGAGTATAAATATCCTTCATGGTCATCACAGTTCACAATTCAAGAGCTCTCTGGGTCTGTTGCTATAGCTATAGTTTTTGGCTCACGTCTGGGAGCTCTAATGCCATTGCTACAATTGTGTTATTATAATGGTCATCATAATGACTTGTGTATATGCCTCTTTGAAACTAAAGTCACTTAAAGGGGCCCAATCACCTATAAAGCATGTTGAGTTAACACCGAAAATAGCTTCTTCCCTTTAAAATAAATCTGTACCTGCCAAAATATTGCCTTGAAATGGTTTGCTTACTCCTGTAAACAAGTGTTAAAAACAGTGGACCAGGTGCGATCGCAGGTGTCAACATAAACACAGTGCATGGGGTCATGTGTGTTGAAGAGTTAGGCCGACTTTTATACAGGCCGACTTTTAGGCAAGTTATTTACTCTATGCTCCCTGACCTATATCTTGACCTAGATCTTGGTGGCAATAAAGCATTGTGTAACCGGCTGTCTTGTTCCGTGTTTCATGCATCATAACATGGTGTCAGAAGTTAATTGGCAAGCAACTTAAGCAGCAGTAGTCTAACAGAGACAATTAACCACACGGTCCAGTGCACGCCCGCTGACTACGGCTAGTGGTTGTCACGCAAAGCTCAAGGATTACTATAAAGTAGTCGGACACGTGAGTCTGAATCATGGCGAACTCGCTGATCCCCCCACCTGTGAAAATGGATATGTCTGGTGACAAGGTTGCTAACTGGCAGTACTTCAAGGCAAGTTGGGACAATTATTTAGTAGCAACAGAACTTAATAAGAAGGAGCAATCAGTACAGATCGCTACCTTTTTGTCAGTAATGGGCAAAGACTGTTATAATGTGTATGAAAACATGCCATTAACACAAGCTCAGAGAAAGTCACTAACTGCCATTATTGACGGCCTCACTAAGTACTTTGAACCCCAACGTAATGTTGTGTATGAATGTTTTGTGTTCAATTTGTCAAAACAAGAGAGCAAGGAAACAGTTGACTGTTATTTAAACAAACTGCGTAAACTGGCTGCAATGTGCAACTTTGGAGAACTCCATGACGACATGATACGTGATCGGCTGGTAATTGGCATCTACAGCAACCAGACAAGGTCTCGGTTACTTCGCGAAACTGATCTAACGCTCTAAAAAACTCTGGATATATGCAGAAGCAGTGAGCAAGCTTCCATACATATGCAGCAGATGGAAGCAGCGGAAGCTGGTTCAGAAACAGCACATTACGTACAAAAAAAGAAAACTGGTAGTGGTAAGCCACATAAGCATAAGCCCAGTAAAACAGTGCGTAACTGCAAGTATTGCGGCAACTCAGACCACGAAAGAGGGAAATGCCCTGCCTATGGCAACGTATGCAAAAAGTGTAAAAAACGTAATCACTTCCCACGAGTGTGCAGATCAAGTGGCAACAGCAGCCAACGAAACAGGCCACACAGTGTACATCAGGTCCAGGAAGAAGTGAATATAGTGATTATGAAAGTGATGAAAGCATCTATCTAGTTGAATCCAAGAAACAAGGGACCTATGGGTCACGGCGCTCAGCTGTTATATATGATTAAAAAATATGATTTAGGAATGAGGCATATGCTGGTTTGGTGTGGTAATAAATATAAGCTTTATTATGAGTTGTTGGTGTTTAGCTTATGTATGATTATGATATTATCTTTGGAGACAGGGAAGAGGATTGATTTCATTTATTTTATTAACAAATGGAGTACTATTGTCACACAGATTTTGACTTGGCCATATAACTTATAAGCAGAACATATGATATAAGAGTTTAACTATTTATTAAAAAAAAATTACAAATATTGTCCGAAATATAATTTTTATTAATAATAATAAGAGAATCTTATGATTTTTTAAAATGAAATATAACTGAAATGATTATTAAAATAATATTAAAGAATATATTCATGAATGCATTCATGAATACATTTTGAAAGTATTTGCACTGGTATTCATATACTTTCATTTTTACCTGAATTCCAATTCTTTATGCAAGACATTTTATAATGGAGTACATATTCATATTCGTATTTAAATACAATTGCAAAGTTTTCCCACCATTACTGGTATTTATTCAGTTTTCACCAAACAATTATGTTGAGAATCCAGAATATACAAAATTCACACATTTAAATTATGATCAAAAGTACCTGGTTTTAATGGCTTTTATTTATATTAAAAAAAAAAAATGTAATATATTCATTTTGGACTAATTTCACATCAATGTACACACTAGACACAGTAGGAATCTAGATTAATAATATCAACTGCATCTTTGTCTATCATTAATTTCCTTCATATGATCCCTAATGATTAGTAATGAATAATATGATTTACTTTTTTATCATTAAAATTGAACTGAAAAATACCATAGGTGACTGCATGGTGTTATTTGGAGTACGTGACATTCTATCCATTGATACAAGATTCTTTATCATCAGTAACTGCAAGTTGATTTCCTGTTATTATAAACTAACAAATTCTTTTTTATTTTTCTTTAATTTGTTATTAAAAAACAATAAAAATTTATTAATTTATTGTTAATTGTTATGTTGTTGGTTAAAACTACTAGATGAGTTGGGTTGGACACCTGGATCAACTGTGGCGGTCATAAGCTGCCTACCTGCAACAGTGTATGGCTCGCCTCAAGCATGCATAATTTGCTGAAAGTTCAACAAGGTCAACATACAGGTCACTCAAGAGGGGCTGGAGAGAGTTAAGGTCTGACATGGTCTCATAAAAACATTAATAAAAGCTACAATTTTTGGCCAATTTCTTTCAGCTTTCTAAACTAAAAAGCTGAAATCCTTGTTTGCATGATATGAAAATTATATCAACCGTGCTCACAGGAAACAAATGTGCCATGGTCAAAGTTGGGCAAAATTTAAGGTACTAATTTTATATTTATACTAATAACATATAAAATTTGAAAAATTCAGGACTAATTTGGGGTATTCAATTGAATCTTGATTAAATAATGTTACATCCCTGGCAAAAAAACTCTTGCTTCAGCAATCCCCTTGTTAAGGGAGTAAATATATTTCTTGATTTTTTACATAGTGCATTATGTTTGGGCCCATAACTTAAAACAATTACACAATACTGACATCATTTCTGGCATATGCATAGAGAATGTATAGAAAAATATGTATATTATATATGATTAAAGTCACATCAGTGGTTTTGATATTAGGCAGTCTTGAAGTGTAACAATGGGTTTTTAATGGAAAAATGAAGTTTTTCATTAATATCTCGAAGGTATTAAGTCCTAGTGACCAAATTCTTGGCATGGTAGGGAATTTTGGAGACATCTAATTGTATGCCAAATTTTAGGAACTGAGAGCTGAAGCTGGGGAGCTGGGCTCTTGCAAACTGCATAACACTAGCTTGATGTAAACAATTTGTTACATGGTGCTTGAAAACTTGAATAAAATCTACAGTTTTTGATCAACTGGTTTCAAATTTTTGGTGTTAACAGACAAAATGCTAACAAAAACATGCTGCGAAAATTAAATCCACAGTACTTACAGTAAAAAAACGTGCCATGGTCAAAGTTGGGCAAAATTTAAGGTACCAATTTTTTATTTTTGTTAATATTTTAAAAAATTTAAAAGATTTTGATCTAATTTTGGGTATACAATTTAATTTTGATAAATTAAAGTTATATTACTGGAAAAAAAGTCCATAGCTTTAACAAGTTTTGTGTTAAGTGATCAAATATCTTTCCTGATTTTTTACAAAATGCATTATGTTTGGGCCCATAACTTTTTTAAATTATATAATACAGACATAATTTTTGGCATGTACATAGGAACTATATAGAAGAATATTTATGGTAAATATGAGGGAAAACAGATGAGTGGTTTTGATATTAGACAGTCCTGAAGTGTGAAAATAGGTTTTTAATAAAAAATTGAGGTTTTTCCTTAATTTCTCAAAGGAACGAAGTCGCAAAGACCCAGTTTTCGGCTTGGTAGGAGATCTTGGGGACATCTAACATTATGCTGAATTTTGGATTCCTAGGTCTTACGGTTTCAAAACGTGCCACATCTACGGACGGACGGACGGACAGACGGACGGACGACGGACAATGGACCACGACTATAGCTCAGATGACTTATAGTCAGCTGAGCTAAAAACATAGTACATGGCAGAACTATCAGTGCAAACACCAACAGGTGACAAAACTGAAACACTTCACTTTCAACTTGACTTGGGAGCTACATGCAGCACCATGACACTGGGAGATTATAAGAAACTCACTGATCTACCCCCGAAACCTTCAGCAACCAAGTTAAAGCTATATGATGGATCCACCATTCTGCCAATTGGAATGATCACACTGAAATGTAGCTTTAAAGATATCTCAAAGAAAATACATTTTGAGATATTAGAGCAGGCTCAAGCCTCACTGCTCTCAGGCAGAGCAGCAGAAGCTCTAGGTTTAATGCAGTTTGCTGATGAGTGCCTGGTACATTCAATCTCAGATACTCAGACTGCAGGACTAACCAAGGCCAAAATCTTGAATGACTATAAAGATGTGTTTACAGGTTTAGGTAAGTTGCCTGGACTTTACCATATCGAGTGAGACAATACTATGATTCCAGTCCAGAACACAAGTCGGAGTGTCCTGATCCCTGTAAGTAGTCGTCTCACGGCAAAACTTGATAGCATGCAGGCTAATGGCATTATCGCATCAGTCACAGAACCCTCCAAATGGATTAGTAACATGGTGTCAGAAGTGGGTTGTCAACATGGTTGTGATACAGAAGCCAAACAAGATTCGGATTTGCCTTGATCCACACAACCTAAACAAAGCAATCAAACGCAATCACTATCCAATCCCCACAGTGGAAGAAAATGCTCCAAGGCTGAAAAACACCAAAATATTCTCTGTGGTGGACGCAAAAGATGGATTTCTGCAAGTCCTTCTCGACGAACCCTCGAGTTACCTCACCACTTTCTGGACGCCTTATGGAAGGTATCGATGGTTACAGATGCCGTTCAGAATATCGTCGGCACCGGAGGAGTTCCAGCGCCGGCTCAACGAAAACCTAGAAGGTCTTGAGAATATAGCAGTCATCGCCGATGACATTTTGGTCTACAGTACTGGAGAGACAGAAGCTGAGGCTGAAGCTTCTCATGATCAAGCATTCTATGCTCTGCTCAATAGATGCAAACAAAGAAAGTCGAAACTCAATGCTACCAAGCTCAGGTACAAACAGCAGAGTGTCACGTATATGGGTCATGTCTTCAGTGCCAAAGGACTATCCCCAGACCCAGAGAAGGTTAAGGCAATAGTTGACATGCCGCGTCCAACTGATGTTCAAGGCGTACAGCGCCTTCTAGGCATGGCGACCTATCTCTCCAAGTTCCTCACAGACTTGAGCACAGCAGGAGAACCTCTGCGGCGACTGTGTGACAAAGACGCTTTCTTTCAATGGCTACCACATCATGAAGCAGCATTTAACAAGATCAAAGAACTTGTAGTGAACCACACAGTTCTTCGGTATTATGATGTCAACAAGGAAGTCACCATCGAGTCAGATAGTTCAGAGGTCGGTTTGGGTGCAGTGCTAACTCAGAATGGATACCCAGTGGCATTAGCATCACGAGCACTTACTCCCACTGAAAGAAACTACGCACGATTCGAGAAAGAGTGCTTGGCAATAGTATTCGCCACTCAGTGATTTGAACAGTACCTAGTCGGGCGTGACAAGATCCGTGTACGCACAGATCATAAACCTCTCACAAACATTTTCGGCAAACCCATTCTAGTTAGCCCGAAACGCCTTCAACGAATGCAGCTTCGACTACAAAAGTACCCACTACAAGTAGAGTACCAGCCAGGCCCGGAAATGTATGTGAGTGATACCCTGTCACGTGCAGCATTACCGACAACTCAAGTGACTGAGCAAACTCCTGATTACTTAGTCTACTCTTTGCAACAGGAGCATAATCTCAAAACAGAGCTTGAGAATATTGAACCAACTCTCTTCGTGTCGGATCCCAGACTTGAGAAAATCAAGAAAGCGACGGCACTAGATCAGACATTGCAGACATTGATGGAAGTCATCCGCACTGGCTGGCCCTTGGATAAAGGACAGGTACCATTGTGTATCCGAGAGTATTGGTCGTACAGAGACCAACTGGTGACCCAAGATGGAATAGTCTTCCGTGGAACGCGTGTTATAATACCAACTATTATGCGTCGTGAAATGAGAAAGCGCGCACATGCATCTCATATGGGAATCCAATACACAACCAATACCGCTAGAGACATAATGTACTGGCCTCGTATGCACAACGAACTCGTTGAAGAGGTGCAGAGTTGTGAAATATGCCAAGAGAATCAGCCAGCACAAGTGAAGGAACCACTCATGACACATCCCTTGCCAAAGGCACCATGGTAAGTAGTAGCCAGTGACTGCTTTCAAGTCAATAGTGAACATTATTGTGTGATAGTAGACCTTTATTCGGACTACATTGAGATGAGCTTCCTTAAAGATGAAACATCAAAGACACTCATCGAAATCATGAAGCAGACATTTGCTACTCATGGTATACCACAGACTCTGCTAACCGACAACAGGCCAAACTATTCGTCACAGGAATTCTCAGAGTTCACACGTAAATGGGACTTCGAACACCTTACATCAAGTCCATACCATAGTAGATCAAATGGTAAAGCAGAATCTGCAGTTAAGATTGCTAAAGGTCTAGTGAAAAAGGCAGGAAAAGACAACGGTGACGAACACAAAGCACTGCTGGAATGGAGAAACACCCCTACACCAGGAATGACCAGCTCTCCAGCACAGCGTCTGATGTCAAGACGTACTCGTTCCTTCCTACCATGCAAAGACATTTTATACCACCCTAAAGTAGTGGAGGATGTGCCGGATAATCAAGTACGCAAGAGGCAAAAGGCGAAACAGTGGCATGACCACTCCGTGAAACCACTGCCACAACTGATCGTTGGACAGCGAGTACGTGCTAAGATAAAACCACAGGTTGGAAACTCTCCGTGGGTTTCAGGTATAATACACTCACAAGTCGCGCCAAGAAGTTACATGGTGAAAATTGGAGATAAGCAATACAGACGAAACCGGATCCATCTGAGAGATACGCGTAAAACCACGCAAACTCCATCATCATCCGCAGATGTGATCGAACCAGATTGTGTTCCATCTAGTCAGCCCAGTGCATCCGAAGCAACAGCCGAGAATGTTGCTCCTCCAGCATCACCGAAGGCAACTGCCCAGTCTAGTCAGCACAAAGATAAAGATCTTATAACAACACCGAAGACCCGTACGGCTGTGACCCGATATGGTCGTGTCTCTAAACCTCCAGCAAAGTATGAAGCTGGTAACTTCTCCCCTCATGATTTAGATTATAAAACAAAAGCCGGTGTGCAGGTAAAGACTCTGTTCTGAATGTAAGTACTGTGTTAGTATTATCTTTGATGTTAACAAGATTTTAAGTAAGCGAACATCTCAAGAACTGAATACGCTTGGACTAATTGCTATACACTGCTCTCATAGAGCAGCATACTGAAAGAGGAAGATGTTGTGGAGTTAGGCCGACTTTTATACAGGCCGACTTTTAGGCAAGTTATTTACTCTATGCTCCCTGACCTATATCTTGACCTAGATCTTGGCGGCAATAAAGCATTGTGTAACCGGCTGTCTTGTTCCGTGTTTCATGCATCATAACAATGTGCAGTGCGGATCTGGAACACATGTCAATCAGGAGATGCCATGACTGTCGTGGCAAAAAAAAAATATTACATGCTCCTGCTGCCTTACACACTGGGTTATACCCCTCTTAATTAGACCTACAGTTACGTGGCCTTGTTATGGACAGACATATGTTTACTGTGTTTACCAACAAGCAGGGTTATAACAAGGTGTTAAAAAGCTGCACGCAGTGAAATGAGTCTGTGGGCTGTGATGGTTCTGCTGGGAAACTTTTGTATAAAGCAAAACTGAACTGAAATGTGAAAGAATTGGCATGATTATGTCCCTTTAACTGCATATTGAACTAAAATATGGTTGATCAGTGAACTTAACTGATCACCAATATTCTTAAAGTGAAAGACTGACTTACAGCCTCATCTTAACAAAAAATGTGACCCAAGCTGCAGGTGAAACCTGTGATGAACACTGCCTTGCAGGGCAGACTCAGGCCATACTCAGTCATTCATGAATCCTATGCAAATTGCTGGAATTCCCCACCATGTGATTGATTTGACCAATGACCATCCACATCAATCAATCTGGGTGTTTGAGCAACATAAGAAAAATTTCAGCAGGGAAAATGAAGTTTTGCTTCAACTTTAACAATGATTTGCGTTGGGAAGTGGATGGTTGCAGGGTTTTTAATAATTAACCGCAAGATTTTTAATGATTACCTGAATTATGCAGAAAACTGTGTGGAAAAGTGTGGTACAGGAGTTACTCGTGAAAATAATTGTTGTGACTGACCCTGCGATGTTATGACTTGGCCGATCGGAAGCTGCTGAGTGCCTTCGACTGTTTCCTTAAGACCATTGACATTGCCACCTGCACTTTAGAGCTAATGCAACCCCAATCCAGCCTATATGTTAATACCGTAACATCGAATCTAGGTCCAAAATATTGCCATCAGCACAGGAATCATATATAATTATAAAGTTAAGAACAGTCTCCAAGACTTGTTGCCTGAATGGCAAAGTTAACTGCGAACAAATCAGTAAATATTCGGTGACTACTATATATATATAGGTTTTCCCCTAAAACCGTAGCTCTATTTAGGGGTGCAGATTATCTATAGGGAAAGACGGTAAAGTTCTGCTGAAATCTGTGCACTCAATGTCTGCCTGGCTGTTAAACTAGATAGCCTTTAAAGTTAGCTCACTTGATGTAAATTTCATCAACTTAACAAGTTAATTGATGAGGCTGACTGGAAACTTAGGAAAAGTCACATCATCCAAGTACATTATTTTGTTGCAGTCATTACATAATCTGACTTGAAAATCCATCATAATGATATTGACTCTTGTTACACATAAATACACTCTCACTGAAACAGAGAGAGAGAAAGAGAGAGATGTTATTATTCCTTCTGTAGCATGTTAATATTCTTGACACCACTGCATATGAGTATAAGTGAGTTACTGAAGTGTAGTTTTCAAAATGAAAGCATCTGTATCATATTCTCTGTAGAACACATATCAAAATAACATTACCGTACGTCTTTTCATTCTGGTCATCATACATTATGAAGTCACTTAGTAGTAAAGCTAGAAGAATAAAGTCCAGTAACAGCACCACCGGGACCAGGACTCTCACACTATGAGTACTAGTACAGTAGTTATGTTATAAAACTACATACTAATGGATCTGTTTACTGTCCTGCCAAAGCATATTACCAACCTACTAGTGGTGCCAATTCACTGTATATAAAATGCCAAAAGCCTTCACTTTAGGTCCTAGAGAAAGTGACCAGAGGGTTAGTGTGTCTATATGTATATCACATGCTACAGAAATGACTACACAGAAAAGTACCTCATATCGAGTGAACTGACTTTTCTGTGTATTCATGTTCAATCTCTATACAATGAACCAGCATGTCTATTGATGCATCTCTCAATAGAAACACATGTTTACTAGTTCAACATAAGGAACACAATGAATTTACTTGGTGGGTTAGAATGTTTCAGTAATGTTAACAACAAACTACCTTAATCATATAGACTTTCCAATGAAGGGCAGTTACAACAGCATACCTTTATAATACAATGTTCCGATAAACCTTAGTAGGGTTATACCTCCTGTTACACAGCAAATGGTATAAATCATACAGTGTTTATCAATAGATATAATACTAAAACAAAAAGTCTTTGACCTCATTTGTACATTCCATGTGTCCAAAACTATCTGCTATTTCATACATTAATTTTCCATAAATTTCTGTAGAGTTATGGAAATTAAAGTTTCCACTCATGGTAAGATATATTTTATAATGAACTCTCCTTTTTCAAACACTCAGTGAATATCGACCAGTGCACCAAACAGCTAGAATACAGGCTGTCAACAAGGGACTGTGCATCCGCCTTATCACAGAGGCATGAGTAAAGTAAGGCATTGAATGATCCTGACATATAACATGTGGCATCAGTGATACAAATTAAACTTCTCATACATGTGCAACTGTCACCAAAACAGATCTACAGATGGATACACACCATGTAAAATTTCAGGCAAAGACACCAATCCACTACTGAGACAAAGTGCATCAATGTATACCTTAAGGTGGCACCACCTGTCTAGTCTACAGTAAAGTGATCCAAGACAGATAAACATGCAAATTTTCAGGCTGATACATCCATCCACTCCTGAGATATGAGTGATTTTTACCCAAAGCAAAGGGACTGATAGACACTTAGCAAAAACAATTGCAGATGGCGCCACAAGTCTTGAATACAAGATGGAGGTATCTAAGATCTATGAACATGAACAATTTCAGGCCAATACAGCAAACATCTCTGAGGAAAGGGCATCAATGTATTCTATGAAAACGGGAAGGTAGGTGGTGCCACCTGTCTTTAGAACAAGATGATGTATCCAAGATCAATGGACATGCACAATTTCAGCTCAAAACCACAAACCAATCCTGAGGAAAGGTCATCAATGTATACAATGAAAATGGGAAGGTAGGTGGTGCCACCTGTCTGGTCTACAATATAACTCTCCAAGATGGATGGACATGCCAAATTTCAGACCAGTACATTGAACCACTCCTGAGATAGGAGCATTTAACACCAAAAGCAAATGTACAGATGGAAGCCACTCAAAAGCCACTGCAGATGGTGTAACTAGTCTTGAGTATGAGATGGAGGTATCCAAGATCTATTGACATTTTCAAGTTTCAGCCCAAAACATTGAACCACTTCTGAGATATAGGCCGTTATCACAGAGACACCCAGATTCATACTGCACAAAAAGGACTGCAGGTAGCACTACTTGTCTTTGCTAGGCACAACTACATGATTGAGCAAATAAATATGCCAGGTTTCGCAAAGATCAGTCCAAGGGTCTCAGAGGAGTCCCCAGAAACAAACACCGCCACCGCAGCAGAGGTGGAACCCCATAAAAAAGTCTGCATAACTTTGTTTTGGTGGATACAATTATTTCAGTATATTACCATCCATGATACATATATAAATTAACTAAAATGATAGAGGAACCTCTCCTTCCACTAAAGGTTCAGGCAAGTGTCTCAGTAAGCCGCACCATCGAAGTCTGAGTGCAAGTCCGATTCCAGGGCCATCAAGTCAAAGTCTGAGTTAAAGTCCCTAAAAAATTGGACTTGAGTTCAACATCACTGCTGGAGGAATCACTGTCATAAATTGTTCTCAGTCTTTTACATTACATTGCACTTGTTACAGTTTGTATTTTACAGCAGTTTGGTCCTACCTTGCTGAGGTCAGATGTCTTGGATCTGTATCATAGCTTGGACTCCTTTGTATCTGAAAAGATAACAGAACTGACCTTTATTAAAGTTGTCTTAACAGATAAGAATAGATACATTAAAATATCATCAAAAAGACTGTAGGTTTCTTAATGAATCAAAGTCAAGGCACCTAACACTATCTGTGCATGACATATAAAACAAGAGCACTGCAAGTGTGCATAATATACCCATTGCATTTCTTTGACCTTTGAACTCATTAAATATGCACAGATTTTGTAGTAAATGCGACTTGAGTTACTTTGATACTGTATTAGTTAAAGATCCATGCTGAATTTCATTGAAACCCATCAAATTTCTATATATCATAGGAATACCACAAAGAAGTCAGGAGATCTCTGACATAATTGCATATACATGAATACTGTCTAAAACTGAAATCAAGTGAGAAACTTTATTGGTAAATATCTGTGTGTTTCATCCATCAAATTCCTAGTAAGTCATCTCAGCGAAACCAAGGTCTGGTCACCTCTGACTTCATTAAATATGTGTGGATTTTGCAGAGCATCAAATTCAGAGAAAATATACAATTTTTCTTTTTTTATCATTTATAGTGCATTTCATTAAAATCTATCATATTCTTTGTAGATGATCTTCTGACAACACAAAAAAAAGCCTGGTGACCTCTGCATGGATTTTGCCAAGAATTAAACTTAGGTATAATTCTATTGGTAAATATTTATGGCTAGTTTCATGAAAATCCATCAAATCCATAGAGAGTCAAGATAGCTACTCAAAAGGTTAATGGACAGACAAAAATTGCCTATACCATAATATGACTCATCTTACACAGGCATATTATAAAGAGGTAGTGAAATGAATGAAGACTTTATAGATTTACCCCTTTGTTTTAATAATTATCAACTTTGTGAACATGTGAGTCAATAAATAATACAACATCACCTTCATGACTTTATTCTTCTGAAAAGTCTGGATATATAAAGTAAAGTTTATATTCAGCACAGACTGATTTTACTAAAGAAAATTTCAGCTCTATAAATAACTTTATCCTCATGTATCACATTTATGACTGAGACATTTTGAAGTGTTCAAATTGATTTTTTTTTACACTTTGAATGGTGACATATATTGGTGTGTATGAGACAAGTTTTTTCTATATTTCTGTTTCAACACATACTAGCTGTATGCTTGGCTTATCTCTAACAGTGGTACAAAATTTACCAACATATTTAAAGAAAAAATGTGGTTTGTAGCGCCATCATTTTGAGCAACAGACTCATTTTTTTCATCATGAGGCTTACAAAATATCAGTCACTCCGAGTTCTGAAGGTTATTTCACCAGGACCTGTCTGGATTTCCAGTTACAACTTCTACATCTCAAGTGTACAATTTTAAGACTGCTAACAGTAGTTGGAGGGACAGACAAAAGGGATAAAAAATTGACAAAGACTGAAACTGTGAAAGGCAGTCGAGCTAAAAATGATATTGTCATTTGTGACCAAGCTTTGGGTAAGAAGTGCCAGTATGTCATCAGTATATAGGCAACAGAGAAGTAACCTTCAGTTAATGCAGTTAGAGCTGGGTGAATACGTTATTTTTACAAACTTAGGCTGTACAAGAAAATTAGCATGGAACAGTGTAGGCAACTTCTGTATAATATGACACTAAACCTGAGGGATATAACTAGGTTCATAAATTTAGAAAGTGGAAATCAATAGTTATATATCAGGTCTTAAAACTGTTTCAATGAGTCAGTAAGTTGACTAATAATAATAAGAATTTAATTCACACCAAGCACATTTATCTGCAAAGTGTCAAATTATTTTTGTACAGGCATTCTGTCCATGCCACATCTGTACCTGCAACCATATTATGAATCAAGGATCTTTCCCCTCGCTCTTGGCTAATAATTACATTACGCATATATCTTTAAATGTCTCTGGTGATTTGAAAGATATGCTATCAAGCATTAGAACCTCTGATATATATCTACCCAATTAATTCATCAGCCAAACAAAACAAACACTGAGAAATTTGCTGCTGAATATTAAAGAATAACAATTATATATGATAGAGGAATTTCGATTATTTCACTCCATATATCATTAAATAATACAAAAATAATTACTTCCTTTATCCTAACACTGTATTTATGATATAACGCAAGTTACAATGTGAACAAGGAACAAGTCCATTAAGATACTATTAACAGTATGGGTCACAAGTGTGTTAAGTGGATTCCTCTTTACAAGTACCAGTAAATAAAGATTACCTATCCAGAAGCTGGCAGCTGAATGATCAAGAGACCTATTTATAGATATTATGACTAGTAAGCCGCCATTTTATAACCTGATCACTAATTATCTCTATTCTGTACCATGTAACAACCACTCCACCATTTTTTTTTTGTAAATTGTGTGCAGTTAGTCTGAAATTATATATGTATATATATTGGAGCTGCAGGCAAGGGGGAGGTTTCTTTTGTGAACACTGGGTGATTGTTGATCTCTAGTTACTGTAGATTCAGAAATATTTGTTGGGATTTTATTTTCGTGGTTTTCGTGGATCAAGATAATCCACGAATTCATGATTCCAACGATCAAAAAATCACACGGTCTGAGGATATATGGTATCTTAAAGGCAGCTGGTGGTCGACTTTATAATTGTTATCGCTGGCTGAATTTTCAATAAATATAACAAAATTGTTCATTACTATTTTATGATTGTTTTTTATACATTTATTAAATGCACTGAATTGCTTTTCGTAAATTACTATAAAAAATAAGGGATTAATAAATATTCTTTTGTCAATAAAATTATTTCCCCTAATTCGTTGATAATATCGTACAAACACGGCCCCCTGATATCTTTACATTAAAACAATATTAAAGAATAATTTAAACTGAAAACGTATCCCCACATATCCTCTTATCAACATATCGGGTGAAAAATTCAAGAACAATACCACATTTCTGTCGCGCAAAGCGGTAGTTCTGACACGCCAGGAACGGTACACTAGTTCCAATGTTCGTAACCACAGCTACCGAGGCACGGCTTTTTCGGAACCGGCCTTTTCAACCTTCTTTCAATACAGATTAAACGAGATTTAGCTACCTATTGGCCTAAAAGACAAGGGCCGTGTAAACTCATTTGCATTACCGCGATAAGCGGGGACACGAAAGAGAATTTATTCCGAATATTGCGACAACAGCTGCATGCATAACAATGAGCCATTAATAATACATGCAGGCGGTACTTCTTCCGAATATTGCCGATAGTTGTACATATATGTTAGCATAAGTAGGCCTAAGCGCCACAGAATACTATTACGCAAATTAATTCTTTATTATCTCCAAATATAGCTGACATGATGAATGACGGACGAACCGTGTCTCGTCTCACCGCCCCGTCAGGGATTTACAGGCGCCACATGTGACTACCGCCAAGATTAAAAAAAAATTAAAAACTTTCATGTGGACGGTCCCGTTTCAATTTTCCTCCGGTCAAGTGATGGTTTACGTTTCTGTGAACGTCGTGTGACCGGGTGTTACAACTAACAGCCGATGTATCGCCCGGCACGTGTCGGTCACGGCTGATTAATTCTTTGTTAGGCTCCGGTCGGGCGAAGCATGTTTGTTCAACACTGACTCGATTGACCCCGCTACAGGCGCACCGTGTGATAAGCATCAAAGCCGAACCACCTGTGAACATCGGGCTCGCCTTCCTTGCGCACATGGAGGTATTAATAAACATAATTTTCTAAAATTTTCTCTGTCTTTCCACGAATTCAAATACCCCACGATATGCGTTTTGTACAAAAACCACGAAATTTTAAGCCCACGATATTATCTGAATCTACAGTATTTTTCTTTGCTGGTTTTAGCAATGGAAAGGGCAAATTGCAACATATTACCTGAAGCTAAGCTAAAGAAGGGGAAGATGACATCTGAGCTGTACTGTTGAGCCGGTAAAAGATCATATAAACAAAAGGTCAACAAACTGTGCAGAAAATTACAACAATGTTGTCACATGTTGACCACACTCTATGGCTGTGATGGCGGCATTCAGTAGTCTGTTGGGGTGGATGAAACCCATGTGACCCAGAGAAAACCACCAATCTTGGATGGGCCACTACAACGGTGAACCCACTCTCATAGCCATGATGGGAATCAAATTTCAAACCTGGGACAATAGTGGAGAGAGCCAAGTGTTTATCACTTGATTGTCCAAGCCCAGACCGTTTAGTGTAACATTAGGTTGAGGCTTTTTTTAAGTAGTTTCTTTAAGAAAATGCTGATCAACAGGTTACAGATTTGGAGGACTACATAATTAAGTCTGCTGTATCAGTGCTTCTTTTTAGCTAAGTTCAAAACAATGAATTATACAAGGGAACTTACCGGTACAACAATGTCATGGATGTACTGTGTTGGCTGCTGGTAGCCAGAGTACTTTTGCGGTGAAGATTTAATTCTTGTTGGCAGACCTGTTCCAGCTGAACCTGTGGCAGACGGGCTTCTCTCTAACAAAGCTGCTGACTTTAATCTAACACCAATCCTGCTGGCATGATTAATATGTTCCACTCTTGGTGCAAGTATCTTCTTGTATAACAGGTCTGCGCTGGTACTGTCTGCAAAGGAAAGACATGATTGAAGCATCATGGCCTTTAATACTGATTTAGAATCTTTATATTACAATCTTTTCATATATGTCATCTAAATTGGTTGTCTTGAGTGACTGTAATATAAGGAGAGACTACTAACCACTGACTTTTTACAAGCTCAAACTGTCAAGTAAGTAAAAAGAGATAAAGACAAAATTATAGTCAAAACCCATACCTGTAGACCTGAAAATTTATGTTCATAAACTGTATCGAACTGGATTCACAAATCTGTATGATTGTACATGTGATTGTCAGCATCTTTCTTTTATTTTAACCAGGTTTTATACTATTACAAGTGGCCCATGGGCCATGACGCTCAGCTGAATTCACGGAATGTTGAACAATGAGCAAAATGACTGCCAGAGTGCAAACAAATCATGAAATTTGTGAAAAGTCCTTAGAAATGGGTTTCAGTGGGCTTTTGGACAGATGACAAATTCATTTGAAGGTCTCATAAAAAATGCGTAAAAATTTGAAAAAAATACAGGAACTGATGAAACACTCCATGATCAATATATGTCCAAAGAATCATGGCTATCAAGGCATTAGTTATTCAGATACTGGAGCTTTTGTTTGTATCAAATTTTTAATTATTCTTGGGGGTATTTATGAGCCCTATAGCTCGGAGAATATGGGTAACAGAAACCTAATTTCAGGTTTCCAAGGAGATTTTTCATTAGTCTCCCTGGATGTCAAGTAAGAAGATTCTAGGTACAGCAGTTACAGTTTGTGGCATGTTAACAGATGACCACTTCATTTGAAGGTCTCATAAATAGAGAAAAAATGCCTAAAAAATTGAAAAAAATATAGGGGGCACCACCAGTTTGCAGGAACTGATTGAACACTCCATGATCAATATGCCTGCAAAGAATCTTGGAGATCAATGCATTGGTTATTCAGATACTGGAGTTTTGTATCAAATTTTTAATTATTCTGAGGGGTACTTACTACGAAGGATATGGGTAACAGAGACCTAATTTCATGTTTTCACAGAGACTTTTCATGAACCTGCCTTGATGTCAAGTTAGAAGAATCTAGGTCCAGTGGTTAAGATTTGTGCCCTGTTAACAGATGACAGCTTCTTTGAAGGTCTCAAAAATAAAGAAAAAATTTCGTAAAAATTGAAAAAAATACAGATGGCGCCACCAGTTTGCAGGAACTGATGGAACATCCAATGATCAATATTCATGCAAAGAATTATGGTGATCAATGCAGTAGTTATTCAGAGACTTGAGCTTTTGTATCAAATTTTGCATTATTCTGGGGGGTACTTCGGAGCCCCATAGCTCCAAGGATATGGGTAACAGAGACCTAATTTCAGGTTTTCAAGGAGATTTTTCATGGACCTCCCTGGATATTAAGGTTGAAGATTCCAGGTCCAGTGGTTACGATTTGTGCCCTGTTAACAGATGACAGTTTCATTGAGGTCTGAAAAAAAGAGAAAAAAATTTGTAAAAATTAGAAAAAAACGGGTGGCACCAACAGTCTGCAGGAAATGATTGAACATCTCATGATCAATATTCATGCAAAGAATCATGGTGATCAATGCAGTGGTTATTCAGATACTTGAGCTTTTGTATCAAATTTTGCATTATTCTGGGGGGTACTTCGGAGCCCCATAGCTCCAAGGATATGGGTAACAGAGACCTAATTTCAGGTTTTCATGGAGATTTTTCATGGACCTCCCTGGATATTTAGTTAGAAGATTCCAGGTCCAGTGGTTAGGATTTGTGCCCTGTTAACAGATTATAGTTTCACTGAGGTTTGAAAAAAAAAAGAGAAAAAAATTTGCAAAAATTTGAAAAAATACAGGTGGCGCCACCAGTCTGCAGGAAGTGATGGAACATCCCATGATCAATATTCATGCAGAGAATCTTGGTGATCAATGCAGTGGTTATCCAGATACTTGAGCTTTTGTTTCAAATTTTGCATTTTCTGGGGGATACTTCAGAGCCCCATAGCTCTTAGGTTTTGGGTAACAGAGACCTAATTTTCAGTTTCAAAGAAGACTTTTCATTGGCCTCTCTGCATGTCAAGAAAGTAGATTCTAAGTCCAGCCGTTATGATTTGTGCCCTGTTATCAGATGACCGCATCTTTTAAGGTATCAAAAATAGAGAAAGAAAATTGTAAAATACAGAAAAAATACAGGTAGCGCCACCAGTCTGCAGAAACCGATGAAACACTCCATGATCAATATCGATGCAAAGAATCATGGTGATCAATGCATTAGTTGTTCAAATATTTGAGTTTTTGTATCAAATTTTCATTATTCTGGGGGGTACTTCAGAGCCCCATAGCTTGAAGAATCTGGGTAACAGAGACCTAATGCCAGGTTTCCAAGGAGACTTTTCATGGGCCTCCCCGCATGTCAAGATAGAAGATTCTAGATCCAGTTGTTACAATTTGTGCCCTGTTAACAGATGACTGCATCTTTTAAGGTCTCAAAAATAGAGATAAAAATCGTTAAAAATTGAAAAAAACAGGTGGCGCCACCAGTCTGCAAAAACTGATGAAACATCTCATGATTAATATGTATGCCAAAAATCATGACCATCAGTGATGTAGTTAATGAGATATTGAAGTTTTTGTATGAAATTTTTGACTATTCTGGGGGGGGGGGTACTATTAGGCCCCATAGCTTGAAGGATATGGGTAACAGAGACCTAATTTCTGGTTTCCATGAACACTTTTTATAGGTCTCTCAGAATATCAAGAATGAAGATTCTAGGTCCAGTCTTTACGATTTGTGCTCTGTTAACAGATGTCCACATTTTTAAAGGTCTCAAAAATAGAGAATAAAATTCGTAAAAAATCGAAAAATACAGGTGGCGCCACCAGTCTGCAGGAACTGATGGAACATCTCATGATCAATATGTATGCCAAAAATCATGACCATCAGTGATGTAGTTAATGAGATATTGAAGTTTTTGTATGAAATTTTTCACTATTCTGGGGGGTACTTTGGGGCCCCATAGCTAGAAGGATATGGGTAACAGAGACCTAATTCCAGGTCCAGCGGTTACAATTTGTGCCCTGTTAACGGACGGCGGGACGGACGGACAACGGACAAAGAGTGATCGCTATAGCTCAGATGACTAACAGTCAGCTGAGCTAATAAAACCAGATATCAGTTGTAAAGGTTAGAACTCCATCCAGACTGCAGAATAATTTTCAGAATGTGTTCAAAATCATGTTATATCTTGATCAATGCCCATCTTATAAACAATAATAATATAGCGAGGAATCAGAATTATAAATGAGATTTATGTTTAGATTTCCTGTATATCTGTGGGCACTTCTCCATATAATTAAAAATACAGCATGCTCTGCAGGGTTGAGGCCAGGTACTTGTACCTGTACTTATACAATTCAGAGTACCTGTACCTGTACCTTGCTGTCATGAGTAGGAAGTACCTTGTACCTGTAACCTGTACCTGGTATAAGGTACTCAGGTACATCTGTGATACTGGAAATGGACACCAGGTTTGGTGTTAAAACTTGATGTGACAGTTTATTTCATCATTTATTTATCCAGTTTAGTGGAGAAATCATGATTACATAGGTACCCTGCCTGGGCCAAAGTAACCCCATTTTATGGTAAGCTATCAATGACAACAAACTTCCGAGGATCATTTCAAGGGGTTTACAGGAGACTAGAGCTCCAACCTCTGGGCTGGCCATGTCAAAGGTTGCTGATGGGGCCTAATACTGGGTGATCAATTAGACACGTTACAAAATATATTCATATTCATATAAAAGTATAAACACCATGTAGGAAGAAAACTTGTAAACCTTCATCACTAAAGACGCCTGAGCATTGAGCAATGTGTAATTGATCACCTAACCCTTAACTTATGCCAACCTTTAGCAGACATGGGGTAATAGTAAGAAGTAATAGTAATAGTAATAGACTATTACAGCTTTTTCCATGTAATAGTAATAGTAATAGTAATAGACTCAAAAATTTGAGCTGTAATAGTAATAGTAATAGAAGGCAAAGTAATAGAGTAATACATATTACTTTCTATTACTTCCTGTGAGCCCCTTGATCATTAAGCATATCAGCAAATAATGCTGAACAGACTCAGTTCTTTTCCAGTAACTGCCCAGGATGTGCCTATTGTTGAGGCAAGCATGGGCCAGCTGCCACATTGCTGGTGACTACTGGTGCTAATTCCATAAGAGTACTGGACAGAGTAGGTCACAGCCCAATAAGTTACATGGCACAATCTGACCTTTGATTAGTAAACCATGGATAAACAGAGGCATGTTTGATGTTAAGAGACAGATAAATATAGTGTTTTATTATTGTGACATGTACATCTTATCTCACATAAAATGTACCTATATTTGTTTTCACAAGCTAGTTTGCATTTTAATCATACAAACTGCAATAACACACATTCAAGAAAAATATAATATGGAACCAGATACAGTGCAGACCCAAAATGTTCATAAGCTTATGGTGTTTTCACTACCTATATAATGTACTGAAGCCTGCAATGCTATAAACTCAGACCAGAACTACAATCACTCGGATAAAGTCATACTGCAGGCACATGTATTATCTAGTTAATTTATATACATATTCTTTTAAAACTATTCTTTCAATACTTGTCTGTTATTTCATAGAACCAATTTTGCAGACCTTCATTCAGTATCTAAAATTATGTTAATTTATATTTAAAAAATTAAATGAACCATTTTTTCATGATATTAATTTATTTGATTATATAATATGAGAATATAAGTAACTGTTCATATTTTATTATTTAAAATCTGAAATTTTGATATAAAATAATTAGTTCCTGTTATGTACAAAATTTAAAGTACAAGATTGTTTAATACTAAATTTATTGTGAAAGTGATTTAAAAATATTTCATTTGTTTTGTAAAATTGATATAAGTTTAAATCACTCTCCATATTCCTAAATTATCCTATGCTTGTTTTGCTGCAATGAAGAAGGGCATGCCTGAAGAATAAAAGCCATGCTTGCTTCCATTATTGTAAAGTTTACCACCTCTCTGTTCACTCTCAAGATGTATTATGTGATGGCATTAAACATGGCATCACATCCAAATGAACATATATACTTGTGAAGATGGGGTACTTTTGTCAGTTTGGTTCTGTCCAGAATCTTGACGTTAACAGTATTTTTATTGGATATATTTATAAGGATTTGGAAACAGGACACAGCCCTACATAAATTCCTCTCCTGATACATACATAAAGGACTGAATTGTCAGCTTTGATACTAAATAATAATATGCAATTATCATGAATAATTCCTCTGAATTTTCCTGTTACACTGAAAATCTTTATTTATTGACTATGAGAACGAAGATTAAATCTAAACGGAAGTATGTACTATAAAATAAATTTATGTGAAATATATATGAAAATAATATAAAATGTACAAGTATGCATATAATTATAAATCAATATTTTACATATGCAAAGGCCTTTACAATGAGTTGCTTTAAATTACATGTATTTAAGAGTTCATACAATTATCTTATAATTTCGATTTGAAACACCCCAATAACGATCATTTAGGTTTCAAAATATTAAAAAAATAAACCAGAAATAAAGAAGCTGAAATAATTAAGATCTCCAGCATTATTAGGCTTCTTGTAAATGACAAACACAGTATAAGAAAATTGTGTAGGTAACTGGATGATATAGTTGCTTTTAATATTATTTAAACATGTGATTGTAGTGCTAGTTTATAGCACTCATGCTGTCGCAAGGTCTAGAATCCTACCATCAGTTTAAGTACATGAAATAGTAATACCATCAGTTTAAGTACATGTAATAGTAATAATAATAGTAATAGATACCCCAGTAATAGTAATAGTAATAGTAATAGAAGATAAAATGTGGTAATAGTAATAGTAATAGTAATATCAGATATTGAAAGTAATAGTAATAGTAATTGAACAGCTGTAATAGACCCCATGTCTGACCGTTAGTATGTACTTGCATTGTGTAGACTGAGGTTACTAACAGTTATTGTATTTATTTTAGGAAAGTAAGATTTATACATTCTAGTAACCCACTGTTTATTGTGGGAAATATTGATGAAGAGCACACAAGTGTCCAGTGTGTTCATGAGACCTCTCTAAATATATCTGCTGCGTAATATATCTGCTGCTGTTTCTAATAAAACTGTCTGTGCATTCATAATTGAAGCCGATGTTGTTCCTGCGACTTACTGCCAAGCTACTGGTCTTATCACTCAGGTAAAATCTGGTAAAAGTGCAGAATAGGTGATCTGCCACAAAATGGTTTTACTCCTTCCTTAAGGTTTCCTTTGCTGTTTTCTTATGTTATGTTAATTTGGTAAATGTTCATTTAAGAGGGTTTTATTTTCAGAAGCCCATTTTACAATTTTTAATGTGCACAATTTATTAACAAAGGTAACGTTCTGTAATACACAGGTGATGTATACATTCAGAAAAATAAAGGTTATATAATTAAAGGTGTCATTGTTTGAGAGTTGTTATGTCTCATAAGTTGAATTTATTGATTCAAATTTAATCTTGCCCTATAATATTCATGACATTGATGACATGGCTAAGAAAACATTGTATTGTTCAATATCTATTGAATTTGGGCATTTATGGTCCTATAAGGTTAATATCAAACTTAACATTTGCATATATATTATCATTATATTGCTGTACCAATATTTTAGTAATTTTTACACCACTGACATCTGATAATATCACTGGTGATCTGAATTTTTGTTACATTACACAGGATGTCTTGAATTTCTTACAATTATACTGACACTGGTATGGCTCCATATGTTCAAGTTAAGTTGTAATATAAAATTTTCATATATTTATATAACATATATTATCTTCAACAATATAATTCTCACCATTACATAAGTGCATGCATTCTTGTGTTCAAGGCAAAGTGTACAGGGGGACATCAAGAATGTCATGAATAATGTTATGATGAACAATAAAAATTTGTGCATATTTCTTCAAATAACACAGACAGCTGTTTCAGTGTTTTACACATAAATAATTGCCATAAACATTCATTTTGATTCATATAATTAATATAATTAAAATTTTGATTCTTATATTTTATAAAATTATAAGAAGTTCTATACATCTGTTTATTATGGAATGAAAAAATGTGGAAATAATGTGCTAAAGATGGTAAAATAAGCCATTAAAAAATCTAAAATGCACATTAACTGTTAATTTAATTGAATTTGTGGCATTTTTAATTATTTATAATAATAATAATACTATTTTCGCTGAATAATAGAATCATCAAGTAGATCAAAAATAGTAAAATAATAAGAACAGAGCATCAATGGGTATTTCTACAAAAAATGTCGCATTTCATGTCCCGAAACTATATTTGTTACTGAGAAATTAGCAAATGCAAAAAATGACATGAATAACCATTCAGATTGTTGCTAAAGATATAACCATTATTATGAGATAAAAATAATTTAAATCGGGGCAGAAATACATACAGAAAAAAAGCTGCAAATGTTATAATACCCTTACATTTCTGGTGTCCCTTTCTCTCGGATCTAAAATTCAAAACAACGTTTTTCTGTAACCACTGTTCCATTTATATAGATTTTGTTTTCCACGTTGTCACAGCGGTGCAAGTTTATTAAGATGATAATTTTGCTTGATTTTTCCTGACCGTTTTGTTTTTAATACAAAAATTATGATATAAAAAGTATGTCTCCCAAAATATACTCAAAATATACGTTACCTGACCTTTTGACCTTGCAGCGCGTGAACAGAAACCACTTTGCTGATGCAAAGAGCAGCGTTTATTAGAGTTCCAGAAATTTTGTACACATAATCCACAATTAAATTTAGTAACTGTCATATCAGTGTTCTCTGTTAATCATTAAAGGGTTAAAAAATTCACTATGTTTATTTGGACTCGACACTGTTACACCTGGGAAATATTATCCGTCACATATAACACTTCGAAAATGGCTTCCTCTTGTTGTTCATGTAGTGATAACTCGTGCTGCCCTCATAGGGACGGTATGGAAGTAATTTTTGTCCTGCATTTGACGTATAGATAAAAAATCTCAGCACCGTTACCACTCGAAACTGTTACCTGCATGAAAAATAACGGTGTCGAGAGCAAGGTAACGGTGTCGAGAACTTGGTATTAAATCCAAATTATTGAAATAGAATTTGAAACATATTTTGGGCTAAATATTTCAAACATTTGCGTTTCTTCTATTCAAACAGGCATTTGCTTGTTTTAATACATAATACTGGTATTCAAGTAGTCACTACGGTTATTTTTACTTCAGAAGCTCGACTCTGTTACCTACAGACCATGGAGCTGCCGCCGAATTGAGCCAGCCGCCGCCGTTTATTTTAAAAGCAAGCCGCCGCCGATAGTTTCCATGAGCCGCCGAATTGCGCCAGCCGCCGATTATTAAACACCGGCTCAGCCGCCGGTGAAATATTGATAAGCTGAAGAAAAAAGCTTGTCAGCTAGTAAATAGCTACTACAGTATTATGTTAACACGAACTCGTCTTAAGCAGATATCACTGAGCTGCATGGCTTCGCAATGGAAATGCATGATTAATTTTATGGAAGTTGTAAGTCATTATGTGAGACAGTTTACAAGGTTCCCGCAAGGCTCTTTTTTCAGACCGGATAACTGGCATATTCCCCGTTTGATCAAGGGCGTTTCTCTAATCCTGGTTGCTCAAAATAAAGAGAAATAATGCAGGAATCCAGATAATTCCCAAGTTTATTCCGTCAGATACTGATGCTTGAACATTTAAAGTAAAGAGGTCGATGTGCAGTATTTAAAAAAATATTTTATACTGCTCGGTTAAAATTTAGGATTAAATGAACGAAAACCATAGGGAAAAGCTGTTATATGTATGGAAAAAATATGCATGCATTTTTGTTATCATTGTTTCCAGCCAATATAAGACCGTGTACGTATAACCATGAAACGATGTCGGCAGCCAGCGACCGCTCATAACTACCTAATATTATAATCATGCTACAAATGTCATTTGCGTAAACACATATGGATAAATGTCATAAAATTCTTGAGAAGAAACTAAACTTTTAAGCGAGTCTGATTGGTTAGCAATTTGAATTTAAAACGCGAGACCAAATCAGTGTCAAACAGCTGCAGACACCGGATGCTTAAACTACTGACAAACATAATGCTGCATGAACATTTTAAGGGTCACAGATAAGAGGTCACGGGGATGATTGAGGCTGACACCTGCGAAAATGCAAGACAAAATTCATATTTCAATTAAGACACGTGACAAATTACGTACAGGATTGCGACTTGGAAAGTTCAGCGCAGGAAAAAAACATGTTGATCATAGGCTAGGCCAAAAGGAATTAGAGATTTTGTGGTTGTGGCAGTGAGTTGGTCTGTTCACATTACGTCAAGAAGAATTCACAATATGTTATAAGTAATCAAATTTTCATAATTATTATAAAAACTCTTGGGCTGGAGTTCGATTTTGTAGGATTATGTCATCTCTCTCCCTCCTCAAATTACAGATTATTACCAATGTTTTTATTAATTTAGACACACTCGCTGGTGAAGCATGACTTTCTGTACACTAAATATATATATATATATATATATATATATATATATATATATATATATATATATATATATATATATTATTGACAAAATTTCCTGCCCTTTCACAAAACCTCATGTGATACAGTTAAAAAAAGGAGCACGCAGTATGTCAAGCTTTGACACTTTAAGTTTGGCACACGAAAAACGAATATCCGGTTGAAATGTCATGCAAGTGAGCGCACGAAAACAGTTTCTTTGAGGATGCAAACAATGATATCTATATATCTCAATAGCTGAATTTAAGCCTTCGATTTTTCAAGATGATTTTAGCAATGTAACGTTATATCAGTTGAGATCAAATAATGCATGTGTAGCCAACGTCTGTCAAAAGAAATGAGGAAAATCATAACAAATTTCATCTGATCAAATAAGCGCTCGGCATCACCAAAACACGCTATGTTGTCAGATCTGAAAACAAAGTGGGGGAAACCCCATCCTTCACATAACCACTCACTGTCCTTGTACAAACCCGGCGTGATATTGAATAAAATTAATTTATCCAAAGGGTAATTACCTTGTCAAACTATTCTTTAAGTTTGTTTCATATTCTTGTACATATAAATATAATTGCATTAGATTGAGAGAACATTTTGTCCATTAGATATTTGCTTTATCTTAACGGCTCAGCCGGCTAGCCAGCCACAACACTGTCCACTCAGCCATCATCATTGTTCTTAGACCTGAGCCCACTCAGCCGGCTAGCCAGCCATGTTTTCTTCCAGCCAGCCGATTTACAGGTCAACGGCTGGCTCCCAGGTCTGGTTACCTATGCCCAACACTGTTATCTACGCTCAACACCGTTACCTAGATGATTTAAAACCATGTTTAAATTTTTTTTTTCTGTACATTAAAAAAAATTAACAAGGTTTTTTCGACTCAAATTCTGAAGGTACATGTACCAAAGTACTTTGTCCGGTAAATCCCTGCAAATGCACCCCTCTGGAAGCAAAAATAGGAATAGAGACAATTTTTGTTTTCAAAAGTTAATTAAAAAGAAGAAAATATGTTCTTTTTTACACACTTTTTTTTTGTTAAATTCATAACTGAAATTTAAGTTTTGATTTTATCAAAGGCTTTTAATTTTGATTTTATCGAAAATCACAAAAAATCTATAGTCCGTTTCATCCCCTCATGTCCACCTGTTTTATGCTATGAAAATTTTTGTTTGTCACATTTCAAGGAAAACAATTATAGTGTAGAGGAGAGGATTACAGAACCTAATTTTCAACTAGGTAACTAAATTCCTACCTTATTCCTTTTTTGAGTAACAGAATTTTCTGAAAATATGAGAAATCAGTCTACATTTTACAACATATCAGACCCACTTATGGCGGTCAAGGTCATTGGTCACATGCAAAAACAGCCTCAACTGACAGCTGCTGATTGGATGATCTCATGTAAACACTCTAAAAAATATAACCAGCTAAAACAAAGATGGCTACTTATGGAGGGACACACAAAATCTGCCAGATCATGATAAAGAGACTAAAATGTTGTGAAACATGAACACGGGATTTATTGTAAAATTCTTAACTGCCATATTAGGTTGTCACTTCCATATGTTGTTTACTTGGAAAATATTGAAAAATATAAACTTTTGAGTAAGTCATCTACAAAAAACAGGTGGACAGCAGGTGGTGAAATGGACTATAGTCAAAACAATTTCTGAAATGTGCAAGTGAGATTTTACTGCGTGTCACGGTGTCAAGAAAAAGGTTCATATTTTCCCCTTACCTGGACTATTTATAAAAAAAGGAAACTGAAAAGTGTACTACTTGCATTATTTAACAATTCTAACGCTATTTTTCTACAAATTAAGTTTTGTTATATCAAAATCAAAATTTAAAAAAAAATCACCAAGAAAACCCTTGATATGCGACGTTTTCTGTAGAAATACCCCAATGGGCCCAAGGGAATCCAATCTTAGGCATGTTAGCTTATACTGCACTTTTCTGAGTTTCATGTCATTGTAAGATTCAATTTCGACCTCCCACCCCCAAGCACTCCAGTAGTAATCACGTGTACAGTCGATAGATCTGTCTTCTGTAAAGACTCCCACGAACCAGTTGTTCAAATCGAATGGACGTGGACTGGACAGGCTTCGATCAAATATACACAACAACAAACCTTGAAGCTGGCTGGTCATGACATTCTGACTGTGGTCCATGGTTGCTGTGTGTGTTTGACGATCAGAACACGGCATTACTCTCACATTCACTGTCTGACATCGCGTAGCTCGGTATCATTGGCGTCACACCACAAACACAAACATTCACAACTCCCATCAGTCAGCCATTTTGACGCCAACTTGGTTGTCATGACGTCATACCTGCTAGTCCTTGAAGCGAGGCTAATTTGGGAACTCCATTCAACCCTCTTCTCAAATGAATGTCGCTCCCGGATACTAGATGTCGCTAAAGTTAGATACTGTGGTTGCCTTTTTTTTCGCGAGGGTTTTAATTTCGCGATATTCGCGAATAGAAAAAAATCGCAAAAATGAAGCCCTCAGGAATAATTGGCCAATTGAATGTGTCCTTCATAATAGTGTAGCCAATACTTGTATGGGAATAGGCCAGAACAGTAAGAAATTTTATAACAAGTTACATCCATGCAGGTATAGGGAAAACGTTACCTTAAATTTGAACTTAACTATACCTGTGCTGTGTCTACGGGCCCATCGTTATATGAGAAGAATATCACGAACTCATGACTTATTTTCATTTTATAATACACACAGGTATGGATTTATCAAAGATTTGATATAGGTTCTGGTGAGATCGCGAACATGAAACCCGCGCGAAACATTTAAAATGGAGAAATCGCGAAATTTCTGCCTCGCGAATATGAAGCCAACCACAGTAGTTTGTTACATGATGCGAAAGGAACTTGACAAGCAGAAAATGGATACTATCATAGGAATTAAATAACAGGAGATTAATCTGGCAAATGCATGTACAAAAAAAAATCATTAAAATTTTTATTAAAAATTAATATATGTTCTCTCACTTCCTGTACATACTTAATTTGATAGGCCTACTTTACCTCTACAAGTATAGACCTAGCATTACAGACCCAAACAGTATTATTCAAAGACCAGGATATTTCCCCGTGCATAAAAAGTCAAGTTTTCTGTCTATTATAGGCTCTATATGGTAGTTTTGTTGGTTTGTGCTTTTTCCACAGTCATTCATGCATTTGTAAATAAAATTCAGTATTCTATAGTATATACGAGATGTATGCATATATAAAAATAAGGGTTATATATTGAGTAAATATTAATGTATTGTGTAAATCAGAGTTTGTGCTAATATATATTGTCCTGAAGTCACTAGTGAAGTACACATCGACAGAAAAAATGACCCCTAAAACAAAATTTGAGGTACGACTATCTCCTATTTTCTTTCGCCTTGGTATCTCAAAATCTAATTTGAAATTAAAATATTTAAATAAGAGTTTATGTTTGTCAAAAGACTGGCATTTCTAGCTCAGTATTTCAAATTTTTATTTTAAAAAATTTGTTTATATTTGGTTGAAACCTCCTAGGACCTGGCAAACTGTTTCTATATATTTACCGGGCAATGAGTATCCCGCGGGACTGGGACAGAATATGTTTACATTTGTTTCTACTTACCATCCCTTTTACATTTGAAATAAATGTAAAAAAAAAATTGAATATTTGAAATCTAAATATTTGAATGAAATAAAATGTTGTGTGCACAATGTTTTAATAGATTTTGTTAAAAGCATGAGTAGAACACAGGGTCTGGATGGCTGTAAACTTGATTTGACTGGAGAGGCAGTCATTGTTATTTGGAAATCGGGACTTTGGCTGATATGATTGGGGTCTGGTCAAAGAATCAAAAGACCCTTATAAAAGAAAAAAAAAAACAATTAACTTCTCTAATGGTAAAATTTCTGTTATCAGTTTGGTTTTGTTCTTCTTGTTAGTGTCATATTGGATGAGAAAGACGCAGATGAAGAATCCTGTAACATTTCCAATTTAATGACAATTTCACTAAGAGAGAATGCCTCTTTTTAAGTCTGGAAAGCATATTTTTTGGTAGAAACCCTTGTATGTCTTTTACAGTTGGAAACAATGGGAAAGAACTACACTAAATTGCATCACATATGCATAACATATCGATCAGTGCTGAGAAATATTTTCAATTAATTTTCAATAAAAAAGGATAAAACAATGAAAATTTGACCTCTTGGTTATACATGACAGATGACAGTGGTTTATTTAGTTTCTTAATACATTTGTAATTCTTTTATATTTCTTATTCTTTTGTTTGCCGAACAAAAACTATTTATTATCCCCTTTTTAACGTAAAGCAATAAAAATCGATCATCTTGTGTATCTGCATGGTCAGGATGTCTGAGAACTGGTGACCATAAAACTGTGAGACAATCAGTGAAGCCATCGCTTAGGAGTTTATCTCCTGTATACACTTCTTCAAACGAATTACTAAATTTTGAAAACTTGAGTGAAATTCTGAATGATCGTTTGATTCTTATATTTGCATGTGGCTCGTGACTCAACTGATTGTTTCCTTCCAAAGTATGGAAGTATATGGCCAATAAGATTGGTAAAGAAATCCCTCTATCGGCACTTTCAAATGGCCGAAAGGAGATTAAATAAGGACAAGGAATTCCGAATCAAAGTCATCGGAGCTAAAAGAAATAAAACCAGGTTATTTGAAAGAATTGTTCATTTGTTGCCTTTCAGTTAATTTATCTTTTTTTATCGTATTTATGATTTTACCTGAGATGCTTCTGGGAACAGATGACAGTTTGTTACTGTAATTAATAAAAGAGAGAACAGTTGTATAACATGAATTCATGGTATTATGTGATTTAGTTATCCTCCTTTCCAATTATAGTCTAAACCTTTCATCTTGTATAAAAAGCGATTTTAATACCAACTGTCCAGTCTGTAAGTGTCTAACTCTGTAGTGAGTGGCACTTATGTACCCAACTGTAAATAAAGGTCAGTTAACAGGTCACCTGGTTATAATAGCTTAAGTCTTTTACACAATTTACTATAAAATCAAGAGAACGTATGATCATTTAAAATTAAGAGTTAATGACTAAAGCTTAATGTAAAGATAAACTTTGGCAGCTTTTTTTCGCACAAAGCCTATGGCCTGAAATTTGTCAAAAATCTGGTTCTATGTTCTTAATGCTTGCCTACATTTTTATTTGTAAATTTGAAATTTGAGATTTTAAATTTAATAAACTAAGTCTAACGGAAGTAAAACATACAAATAGGATTTTTTTTTTCAATGGAATATTCACACTAAAGTATTACTGCCTGTCGGACACTATATGCAAACTTGGACAGTCGAGGGATAAAACGCTCGGCTCTTTCCGCTGGCGACCCGGGTTCGATCCCCGGTGTGACCATGAGAGTGGGTTGTAGACGCCCGTCCAAGGCTGGTGATTTTCTCTGGGTTTTCCGGTTTCCTCCACCCCTACAGACTACCAAACGTCATCATCTGAGCCATCTGAGAGTGCCTTAATTAGTTAAATAATAACTATTTTTACAATCCATGTAAAATAAATAAGTTTATATTAAACACAATATGCTAACGTAAACATTTAATATAAACATATTTTATAACGTTTCAAGAACAATTTGAAGATTAAAATGGTGGAACGTTTTAACTTTAGACAGACATTTAACTAGAATTTAATTGGTAAGGGGTTTAAAAAACTGAAACCAGAAAGATAAGTTACATAAATATATTTTTTTTTAATAAATCAAAATGCCCTTGCTGTCCCACAGGCTTTAATAAAGACGTGTACATCCAACGTGCATATTTTCAGTTCATACGCAATCTGTTTTAAGTTATAGATCCGAAATGTTATGATGCCATTTCATTGGTTTCTGTCCATCAAATTTTATGTTAATTTTTGTAATATAATTTTTGCAATATGACAGTAATATGAAAAGTTTTGCTATGCTGCCGCCTTAAAACATGAAGACTAATTTTGCCTGTTTATACCCAAAGCAACATTATATGCCTTTTTGTATTCATATTTATGTTAATGTTTATATTCATTTTAAAATTTATATTAAAAGTAAAAATTTACATTTGTAAGTCGAATTAAAGAAAACACAAACAAATTGCCCCTAGCCGTTCATATGGAATATATACATCAAAGTTTTACTTGGCTGCGAATGATGATGTTTATACCCTTATAATAACAAATAATCATTTATTTAATTAATTAAAATAGCTTAAAATTGTGAACTCTAAGACTGAAATGAGTTGGATGAAAAATATGACATTTTTATTGCATTTGGTTCATCAAATTGATGATTAGGACTAATCTTACTTCTTTATATCCCAAATAACAGTAGGTTTTTTAAATTATATGCCTTTTTATATTTTAAACGTTTTATTTTAAAATTTGAGGTTAAAACTTTGAAATAGAGTTTCGTATTTAATTTAAATGGATTCAGCACATTAAAATTAGGCACAATGAAGGCTCTCATTGCATTTAACACTTTATATTTTCCACATATCATTTTCAAAGTGCGAGTCCTGAACAATTATCCCATTATATTTTTTTTATATTTGTACTGAGGTAAGTTTAATAAATTGCCGATTTTAGTTTCCAGGGGGGTAATGTTTTGAAATATCATCTCTATGAATTACTTTAAGAAAAATAGCATCAAACATTAAAAATGACGGGGTGTAGCAAACTTGAAATTTAGGGCCTTTATGGAAGTTGGCTCCAGAACTAGTAATTCCTGTATTGCTTTAGAGGTGTAAGAATGGAGTCCATCAAATTATAAGGTAGCATTAAAAACGTGCACTTGAAAAGTTCCTGCACACATAAAACTACAAAATGTTATAAATACAGGATAAATATGCATGCATGTGGTTTGCAACAAATTTTAAAAAAGTCCATTCAGGCCAGAGCAAACCAATCCCTATATAAAAGATAACGGTTGTGTTATATTTCGAAAACTGAAGTGTCTTAAGTTGTTCCTGGGCTTAAACAGCAGGAAAATGTGGGATTAGATCTTCAGAAAGAAGTAACGTATCCTGCATTTGGATATTTAAAAATTCCAACTCATGTTGGTATTTAATATGTTTAAAGAGTTTTCAAAAGATCTAAGAGCTGTTTTGATGGTTCACAATTTATAAAAGGCTATCCTAACTACACCAGGTAGTGGTTCCATTCAGACTAATAACCATTTGGATAATTTCTTCTGAATACCCTTTTAAACGTACTCTCTGCCTCATCGTGACTGCATATTTTGCACGTTATCTATATGTATGAAATGTGCTTCGTAGAGTTCCTTTTTGTGGTTATTTATTTTCATTAAGATGGTAGGCTATATATATATGGTTTTTTTCATTATTGTTTGGATGTTGCACCATATTTTAACATTCGTATTGATCTCTAGTTAAAGATGCATACGTTATCCGCAGTGACGAAGGTATTGTTACGTTACCCTTTATATTGGTTGGAAACATTTACTTTGACAACTCAATGTATTTAAATTAGCTATATGACAGCATTTTGTATTCCGTATCATTTCTATAGAAATATTACGATAATACTGAATGCAGTGTTTTATATATATAAATATATATATATATATATATATATATTTATATATATATAGTTACTTTTATTATCATCACGTGATCTTCAATCAGTATATCTGAATGGATTAAAGCATGTTAAATGCATGTTCTTTCAATATATCGTACTAGGCTACTGAACAAACTTTATGGACATAGAATACCAGATCGGAGCTAGATTGGTTTAACTCTTGTCTAAGAAATCGGACACAGGCTACTAAATATAACGAAACAATTTCCTATACTCTTCGCAGTCCCTCAAGGTTCTGTCCTCGGACTATATATATGTATACTTGTAGCCCTTTAGCTCCTGACCACAAGAAGTTTTCCGCTGACATCCTTATAGGGTATACCTTAGAAAATATGCTTCTTTATATCTCGACCAATTTACGTCCAAACTAAAAAAAATAACATCTTTTCGCTGAGCAGCTGTAAACCATCTAAATAACCTATTACTTATATACTTGTCCTCTCTGAGAACAAATTCCGACAACATCTGACAACATTTCCGACCTGGATGTTGTTCGAAATTATATCTTATATACACAGATCAGTTGAAAGGATTTTTTTTCAGATTTCCGTTTTCTTGCACTTGCAAGATGGAGAAAATGTACCAGAGATGCTTGACAAGGACACAGAAGCGCACACTCGATAATAGGGCATACGGTCTATATTTAAAGCAGTTACCACACTATATATACACTTTTGTGTCTGCATGGTGACGGTTCACACGTGACCATAGATGTTTCTCCAACAGCACTTTTATAACTGACCAAAACGTTGCCATATCCTTTGGAAATGGGGAAGTGCAACCGGGTTCACACGGTCTTTCAATGATTTCCACTTGTCTACAGCCACAATAAAAAAAAACCGTTGTTATATCACCGATATCACAGATGTGTATTGCAATGCAATGCAAGCCGTGAGGTTTGCGAAGCTTTGTCACATGACAGGCGAGCCGTTAAGGCGAGCCTGCCATGATTGACACGAGCCAAGCAAATCTCATGGCTTGCTTTACATTTCATTGGGCTATAACTGATTTGTCCCACATGCCCCGCCTCCTTGGTCGAAGGTCACGCTTTTTTTTTGGCTACCTACCAATTCTTTGCCATATTTGGAAAGTCACCATGCAACTACACTTGTATAGTCACTTTTCATGACCCTTTGATGCAAGCAGATTTGAACGTCGAGTTAGAACAAAGGAAAATACGCTGCGTATGGGACAATATATAGTTGTCCTACTGTTCTATCATTCTTCTAGAGGGACTAAAGAAAGTGTTAGTATGCCCTCGGGAGGTTACCATGCACCACCCCTTTTTGTGTCTTTCACTTTCTAGCATGCACGACTGGGTCCTGATTTATTCTGAATGTTCGCCAAGCAATACGCAGACCCCGCAAGATTGGTATTAAGAAAAAGATAGGAAAGGTTTAGGAAAACGGCATCACTTGCTTCTGTAATTCAAGGAAATATTCGGTGATGCTGTAGATGCTAGGAGAAAACCAAGATATTTTCAAGAATTTTGAACAGAAAAAAATTCAGTTCTCAAAAGCAATCTCGCACCAGACTTCGCCACCATTAAGACTGATGGAGAACCATGAAACAATATATAAGTCAGTGCAGCATTCTTGTAGCCAATGAGATTATGTATACAATTCCCTTTTAAAGCATGCCTGTCAAGGAATTGTCTTTTCGGCAAAATCTTGTAGCTTTTCTTACAATTTATTGATAAATTAACAACGTATGAAAATAACAACAGTTGCTAGGTTGTAACATGGGCAGAGTGAGTGAACGACCAATCAAAGGCCTGCAGTTTATGCCTTTGCGGTAACCATGATTTAATAAACTTTTCATTTATTTTTAAGTGTTTTTTTATCTTCGAATTTTAAAAGAGAGTGAGATTCTTCAAAACTGATAGCTCTCTAATTAGCACATGAAGGCCAGTGACTGATCATAATCCTCGTCTAAATTATGGTTTGGATTAATTGAAACTAAGGTGCAGTATTGAGTGTCTTCAGTTTTAGTTATCAGTTAATTTGAATATCATAAGATGGCATCTATACTTATTAATTAGCCAAAATTTGATGCTAGCAATCATCCTTTAAAATCACTTTGAAAAGGTTATTTATTAATATCATTTATATTTGAGTAAATAATGTCATTCAAAGATAATTTTGGACCAAGATCAGAACAGATCAGAGATATTGCTTTACACCTGTTATTCCAATGCTCAATATGGTCAAAGCGAGTCAACGAATGTTTATCGGAACAAGTGCCTGATGTTCAATTATTTAATATTTTGAACAAGCAAATTAAGGCAGTCATTGCGGTGAAACCTTTTTTCCCCACAATATATCTTTAACAACTGATGCAAGGTCAAATATTTAACTAAAGCCAGGGTTTTTTCTCAGTTTATAGACCACTGTTAGAACCAAGCATGCCTGCATTGATCGAGTGCCAATGTGGGTGGTGAACACTTTCTTAAACTTAATATTCATAGGGATATAACGTAGAATCAACGTATAATGCATTAATCATTGGTAGCTATATTTCATGAACGGCAACAGATACTTCCCTTGGCGGTTCTGTTAAACAGAAAATATATCCGACCAATTACCCTATTCGATCTTTGCGTTACTGGTTCATAAAAATATAACTGTACTAATGGTAACAACATTTATTACAGGTGTCTCTTTTGTTGTGTGCTGTTGACATTCTGTTTCGTGTTAGGCTCAAGCCCTGGGCGCCAATCGCTATGGCGTGTATAGAGACACAGCGCTCGGTTTAATCCGTACTGGGTGAGCCCTGGCGAATAAAGACACAGCGCTCATGCTAATCTGGAATTTTCTGGGCTGATCGCGCTCTATGAGCGCGTGTCTTGGATTGTTCTTTGGGCGCGTGTGTATTATGTATTGTTGTGTTCTTTGGATTGTTCGTGAAATAGAAGTTTCTAGGCTTTGGGGTGAGAAGCTATAAGTTACGGGCTGTGTTTAGAGCGGAGAGGAGAGAGAAAAATTCCAGCGGACACGGAAGAGTGTGAGTCAGTTTTGGACCTATCCGATAATTGCAGTAGTGTCAGGGATTCTACGAACTCTATGCAGATTTAGTGGGACTGTCTCCAGTTTGCCTTCGGGATTATAACAAGAGCTTAACTTTGGACTATTTGAACTGTTTACGTGGATTATTAGTTTTAAGGGATTTGTTGAGCTGTGACAGTGGTGGTATCCAGAAAAGCCTAGGATCCGGACACTAGTACTGTACACTTTATTTATTATACTATGTAATTGTATTGATTTAGTGTACTGAAATGTTAGGATTGTTTTAAGAATAAGTTATAATTATTTGTTAACAAAAAACACTGACTTCTTTATTCATTCCCCTAGACATTTCACGCTGCTTAGTGTTACAGAACCTGATTTTTTTTTATCTCTATATATAACAAAATTTATGCTCGTCAGGACTACGTGATCTGTTGTTATTAGGTACCCCCCCCCCCCCCCGGCACCGCCTCTGAACATTATATTGGTATATGTAAATCATCATAGACAGTTTGAACAAATAAACATTAACAAGTCTTAGTCTGCAACAGGGGTGTAGCCTGGATTAAGGGAGGTGAGAGGGCCACCATCAGTGGCGGATCAAGAAATTCGAAAACCGAGAACCGGAGGGGGTGGGGGGAGAGGCGCTAATATGCATGTATGGGTAATATGAAAACGATTATATATGCAAGTATATATATATATAAATATATATATGTATATTATATGTGAGATTATTCACGGTCGACCCCAACCAGGGCCCGGTGCTCGATCGATCTGCTGTTTTTCTGCAGCTGTTCATAAATATCCTTATACTCAACTTTTAATTTGAAAGTAATTGAAACTGCAGATAACTTAAATAAAGTCTAATTGCTTATAAATAATAAGAAATATGAAAAACGAAAATTAATCACGAAAATCGGAAATTAGATAAAATGTGAGATTTTGCAGCTCAACGGAGGGCCGTGCGCCGAAGGCGCCCCCTCTGGATCCGCCTCTGATTGCATATATCCGCCACTGATTTAATGCATATATATATATATATATATATATATATATATATAAATATATATATATATATATATATATATATATATATATACAATTGTTCTTTCTAGGCTGCTGGCAATGCACTGAAGGCAAAGTGCTCTATGGTATAACCAGAGCGTATCAATATATATCATGTGTAAGGAATCAAACGATTGTGAGCATCGTGTTTACTAATCAGTTTCGTACCGTTGTCCTGATTAGGGACGAAACTGATTAGTAAACACGATGCTCACAATCGTTTGATTCCTTACACATGATATATATATATATATATATATATATATATATATATATATATATATATATATATATATATATATATATGTATATATACATTTGTATTAGATTAAGTGAAATTCCGAAAGGACGGCGACCTGGACGGGGGGGGGGGGGGGGCATGACTGTCATGCCCCCCCCCCCCCCCTTCCCTTGGCTACGCCCCTAGCTGTGTAGTATAAATTATTTTTTCAGTATAAAATGAATAAAATTATTGGTTTTGTTCAAAATTAAATATATACAGTAGTAATTACAGTAGTGTAAAAAATGACAACAAAGATATGGATATTTCTCTGTTAATAAATTAAATAAAACAGTAGTTATTATTTTAAGAGAATCATTTTGTAAATATCAATCACTTTAAATCACATGTCTCCGGTAATATTAAAAATAAGGGGATTTCTTATGTTCACAGTTGTTTGTACTTGCTTGAATGAATATAGGTATATCTCTTCAATATGTGTAAAAACAAATTTTCGTCACACTTTGCCGATATACAAATTTTAAGTGTGCACGGTCGCAAACATTTTCTAGGGTGTAAACATTGGTAACAATTTGCATGTGCATGTGGACGCCTGCGTGCATACGTTTTAGTAGCAGGCTCTAATACCAGTGAATGCGGCAGGTGTTTCCCTTTGGGTGCTGTATGGTATAACTTCCGTTATGGTGAATCATGCGCATGCGGTGTTGAGTGAAAGCGATTTTAGGAAAACAAACTCAGTACCTGTCTGGTTGTGAGTCAACAACGTAAGCTGTCATACTGTCAAACCTCCGTATTTAAATCCAGCACTTTCTTCTCCAGGTGTCAACATGAGTTTGTTATCCAGAATGTTTGGTGGGGGTAAAAAGGGTGAGAAAGCACCCTCGCCCCAGGAGGCGATCCAGAGTCTCAGAAATACGGAGGAGATGTTACAGAAGAAGTCGGACTTCCTTGAAAAGAAGATAGAACAAGAGATAGCGGTAGCCAGAAAAAATGGAACGAAAAATAAGAGAAGTATGTCAAAACATGAGCGATATACTGCCGAACAGTGATATACCTGTAATCCGACTACATGTAAACCAGGATAATTGGGTGTGTCCTAAATTAGGTGCAGAAATTCGAAATCGAATATTTACCTTTTCTAAAGTTAAGGATTTCCCCATGACATGAATTTTGTGTTCAATTATAAAAAAGGTGTGACATATGAAGTAATGAAAAATAAAGGTTTCCGACTATCGGAGCCACAGATGACATGTTAAAGAAAGTGGGGCAGCAAGGAGTACTTATTATGTCGGAATAGGGACATATAGGCCGCTGTTGATATCGGCTGCTGGCTTGAAACTGACCATGTCCACTGCCAGCACCCAGAGGCAGATAATTTCAGCCGCCAGCTCAAATGAGCCACAGACCGGTACTGACGCTGCCTGGTCAACCATATCGGCTGCAGTGTTAACCAAAGAGTACCATTTCAGCTTCAGGACCCCTCATTACTAAGTGCAGTAGTTTACTGTTTAAATCTTTCTCTATATTTTACAGAGGGAAATGCACTGATTGTTTTTTAAATGCATACAGTTTCTTTTAGTTTTAAATGAAATACAGTGGTGTTTATTCAGATGCTGTGATGATTTTTACGGCAGCAGATCACATCAACATACCTGATTTGGTACGAGTCTAGAATTTAGGCTGCTGTTCTGGACATGTTGAGACACATCAGATACATGTGAAACATTGTAATAATAAATCCAACTTAGTCCTTTGTTCGTTAAAGGTATCCTATATCCTCCCAATGTACCTTTAACCTTGTAATAATGTAAAATTTATCCTTTCTTCATGTGATACAACATGCTCATACCGTCATGATTCCTCCCTGCTTTTTACACCACTTGGCTTATGTGCACATGATTATGTGCTCCCATGATTTTATTTCATTATGATTTTAATTTGTCAAAAGAGCGTTGTGTATAGCCCATTTTTAGCTCAGCTGACTGTAAGTCATCTGAGCTATAGTCGTGGTCCTTTGTCCGTCGTCCGTCCGTCCGTTAACAGGGCATGTTTTAAAACCGTTGGACCTACGAATCCAAAATTCTGCATACCATTAGATGTCCCCAAAATCTCCTACCATACCGAAAATTGGGTTATAAGAACTTTGTTCCTTCGAGATATTAAGGAAAAACCTCCGTTTTCCATAAAAAAGCAATTATTACACTTCAAGTCTGCCTAATATCAAAACCACTGATCTGTTTTTGATCATATTTAGTATTCATATTCTTCCATACATTTTCTGTGCACATACCAAAAATTAGGTCAGTATTGGGTATTATTTTGAAATTATAGGCCCAAATATAATGCAATTGTTTAAAAATCAGGAAATATATTTGCTCACTTAACATGAGAATTGCTGAAGCTGAAGACTTTTTTTCAGGAATATAACTTTATTTAATCAAGATTCAACTGTTTGCCCAAAATTAGATCTGAATTTTGCAAATTTTTCAAGTTACTAGCATAAATAAAAAATCAATACCTTAAATTTTGTCCAATTTTGGCAGTGGCACGTTTTTTCCCTGTAAGCACTGATGATTTAATTTTCACAGCATATATACATAAGGATTTAATCTTTTAAAATCTGAAATTTCAAAGAAATATTTTGAAAAGAGTAGCTTTTATTCAAGTTTTCATAAACCATGTCAAGTGTTGTTTACATCTGGCCCACCTAGTAGTACAGCCTTCACTTGCATTATGTAACCCACCCCAGGCAGCATGCCTTGACCCAGCTTGGCCACTACTAGCAGGCTTCTCCTCTGCCCTGCACTCAACCCCCCCCCCCCCCCCCCCCCCCAGCTGGTGCATAAACTAGATGAATGTTATAACTTTCTGTGTTTTATTTTATTCTTGGACATGCTACATTTTAGATTTTGTATTGTACCACCAGGGTTACAATGATTAAAGTGCACATTTAATTGTGTCCACAAAGTGATGTATTGCTATGAAAGTGTGGATGTTCATCAGATAAGTAATGCTTTACTTCAGAAGAGTAAAACTTCACCAGGTTTAAAATTGACTATTAATTCCAGTTATTAATTATAGTTGAGATTGTAATTAGCATAATGATGTTTGTCCCTCATTCAACCAACAGTGTGTATACTTTATTTGAAAAGATGTTTTTATTTTATCAAATTTACTGAATTTTTCATTTTATTTCGGTGAATAAAATTAAGCATGTCCTGAAAACTCCAATGTGCAAAACTTTTTAAAAGGGATTCAAGGAATAATTTTGTAGATGCCATTTTGTGGCATTATTTTCTTTTACATTCAGTTTAAACATTTGATTTAAAAATAATAAAATATATGTGTATGCATAATATGACCCAATGTGAGCTACAATCTGGATATGTAATGATTGCAACTTAGAATTATAATATTTTAACTTATATTTTCACTTTTATATTACAAATTTATAACACTTGTAAATAAAAAAAATGAATCAGATAAAAAAAACTATTATTGAAAAAAGTGGATATGCTTAAAAAAATAGGCTTCTATATTAACTTAAATGCATTATTCCCTTGAAAGTGAAATGACGGTTTTAGTCCATTCTGTCCACTTGCCTGTCTATCTGTAAATTTTTCATATGCATCACAGTATCTCAAAACTTTTACTGTTTTTTTTCATGACAGTCTTGTCAGAGTATTAGTTTGCAGTCATATATTGAGAACTTTACTATAACCAAGTAGGAGGGCCCTTTCCTCTTAGCTTCTCATATGCTTATATAAATATAAAACATTACAATAAAATATTTTTCATATTTTGCATTTGCTAAAATTTCAAACTTTTGTCATGACCCATGGGTCCTTTGTTTATATTCTGGATTCTCAACATCATTGTTTGGCTAAAACTGAATAAATACCAGACATGGTGCAAATACTTTGCAAATGTATATGAATATGAATATGAATATGTACTCCATTATAAAATTTCTTGCATAAGAATGGGAATTCAGGTAAAAATGAAAGTATTTGAATACCAGTGCAAATACTTTCAAAATGTATTCATGAATGCATATATTCTATAATATTATTTTAATAATTATTTCAGTTATGTTTTATTTCAAAAATCATATGATTCTCTTATTATTTTTAATAAAAATTATATTGGCACAATATTTGTTATTAAATTTTAATAAATAGTTAAACTCTTTTATTATATGTGGTGCTTATAAGTTATATGGCCAAGTCAAAATCTGTGTGACAATAGCACTCCATTTGTTAATAAAATAAATGAAATCAATCCTCTTCCCTGTCTCCAAAGATACTATCAAAATCATACATAAGCTAAACACCAACAACTCATAATAAAGCTTATATTTATTACCACACAAAACCAGCATATGCCTCTTTCCCAAATCAAATTTTTTATCATATATAACAACTGAGCGCCGTGACCCATGGGTCCCTTGTTTCTGTTTGAGGGAGTTTGCCAGTTTTTGTGAGGTAGGGTTATAAATATATATGTGTCAGTTATAAGCATGGTAGTAAAATGCAACACAAGTTTCTGTTGGGGGAAAAAATAGTCTTTTATAGGAATGGCAGGAACAATATTATAATACTAGCAGCACTAAAAATTCCAAGTTTGATGAAAGTTTTTTTTTAAATTATAATGAAAGGTCCCCCTCAATTCTTTTAAATGCAGATGGAGGCAAAGGGAGCCAAAAAATACTCCATTCTACAGGCTTTTATTAGTGATAATGGGCACCAAGACTGAAATAGTGCTCTTCATTTCATATGGTTGGCCAGACAGGGTCAGTGCCAGTTTGTGGCTCACTTGAGCTTGTGGCTGAAATTGCCTGCCACTGGGCACTGGCGGCTGGCATAGTAGGTTTGAGGCCGACTTGAGCAAAGTTTTAATATTATGTGAAACAAATTGTTGTTGGAAATTTGCTTCTATTGTTCATTTACAGTGATAATAAGCAAATTCAACGTCATTTGAAAACCTGCTTTATTATTAACAAATGAATAACAATCCCATCAATATGTGAAATGTAATTTATTTTATTTACCATGATTTAGGCTTTAAAAAAAGGTCTTTGTTTCCGATTACACGCCAGAGAAAAATAGGGTAGGTAGGTCGGGAATTTTTTTTTTTTTTAATTTTTTTTTATTCAGTTTATGCGACATATTTTCAGAATAAAATGGTAAATAGAATTATGTTAATGCATATCTGTGCCGATCCGTGTACAGTATGATCAAATATTGACCCATTAGAACCATTTTCTCTTTGAGAAATAGGTGTTTGTTCAATATCTTATAAGAAGTGAAGCGAAGTAACTTTCAAGGAATGATCAGCTGGTCGCTGACAAATAATTAAAGTTGGCGATCAGACAGGTTTACCTTCTTAGGCTAACATGAGCGGCCGGCCATTCATTCGCCCTCAGAAATTGCGAAATGACACTGTTGAACCATGATGTAGTACGCACGCATTAAGTTGGGGGAAAATAAAGTGATCATAACATCGGTATACTTGTTTAAAATCAGAAATGTACATCGCCAATTTGCGGGTGTCAAATTGGACATCGCAGTTATGAATATGCTCTTATCATTTACCGCCGTTATATAAAAAAAATATCGCCAAAAATGAATGATCACCACGTGTGACCGCCAAATTTGCGTTTAACTTTTCGTGACATGACCGGCCAACGTTCATTAAATCTTTTGTTTTTACTCCTGCCAGCGCCCGAGCGCAGTTTCAGGTGATCATTGACAGAACAAATACGGGTACATATGTACCCGAATAGGTAACCACAGTAACATGCAGTGACGAAACGTCATGTCATTGGTTCATTTCAACTCATTTGCATAGCTGAAGACGGCACTGAATTCCGAATATTGCCGACTAGCGACCGTGCATACAAGCGGGCCATTAAAGAGGGCTTACGGAAGATGCAAATTTTCGGAGCTTAGGGCAAATTTGAACGATCTCGAATCAGTTCTCAGGCGGGTCACGGCTATCAGACCACAGGGGCTTGAATCGCTATTTGTGTTGATATTGGCTTAAATAGTGTTCAATTTACCTTAACAACAATCCCCTACTGTTTAATGAGCTGTAAACCATGTTATATTGTTTGCCGGTACTTGTTTATATAATAGATACACAAGGCCGGCATCCAAGTCTGCGGACAAGTCTGTATCCATTAAGCGACAAACAGACAGATTAATCCTAGATTACTATTTCCATCATTATCAACCAATCAGGTGTTGAGTTCCAGGGGGGAATCCTTACTGCTGACCAAGATACATGGGGATTTCCTTGTTTGGGGTAACAGCTGCTTAATGGATGCAGACTAGTTACAAATAAGAGCTCATAACAAGTGGTACACTGTGTGTATTGGAATTGTTGATGCTTTTATAGAAAGAAGAACTGGCCATTTAACGACTAAGTTTCTTCCCTCAAAAATCTTTGAAATATTTGGGAATTTCAATTGATTTCTTGTGTTATCGGCTACCCGTCCGCAGACTTGGATGCCGGCCTTGTGTATTTGTTAAATAAACAAGTACCGGCAAGCGATATATCATGGTTTAAAGTTCATTAAACGGCAGGGGATTGCTGTTAAGCTAAATTGAACACTATTCAAGCCAATATCAACACAAATAGCGATTCAAGCGCCTGTGATCAGACATTTGCGGGGGAGGCCACGTTCATAGCTTGAAAGAAGCTGCTTATTTCTCCAGTGGAACACTTTTGATATTTATCTGCTTCCTATAAATTTAAAAAAAAGTTGTTGCGCAGAACTACGTTCTAAGCTGACGAACCTGCTTATGAATATGACCTTCCACACGCCGTTTTCACGGGTATATTTGAACTGTCAGTGACGATTTCAGGACATCGTAGTTTGTATCTGTATGACAGATTAAAGTTGTCGACATTAAGTTGTACTTCACCTAAAAATTCCACATGCAAACCTCGACTTTTACTGGTTTTGCAATCAGAATCCAATTAAAAATTTTAGGGTCGCACAGTAAATCAAGGGTCGGTCGGGTAACCGGAAACAAAGACCTTTTTTTTTACGCCTTACCAAAATGAAATGTAAATTGGTGACAAAACTAACTTTGGTGACCAACTGATTGATATTCTTACTTATGCAAAACATGACTAACTTACATGACTGCAGCCACATGTTTTGCCTTATCAGCCCCACACCCAAGTTCTAATGGGAGAGATCAGGGAGCATGTGAAGGATAAATGTGACATTTAAGTTTTTAATGTCATTTTATAGATAATTTGCATATAGTAATCACATGCGACATAATAAATAAGTAAACAACTTACTAGGGACCAATTGGTCATAAGTCTCCAATACAATCATCTGATAGGCAAAATAGTAGCATATGAAATCATTCCATGTTATATACTTGACAGTGTATTGTGGAAATGGTATTAGATCTTTTAATGTCATATTTTTTTTTCTGTTAGTGGCTCTGATGGCTCTGAAGAGAAAGAAGAGATACGAGAAACAGTTACAGCAGATTGATGGAACACTGTCAACAATTGAATACCAAAGGGAAGCCCTGGAGAATGCCAGCACCAACACAGAGGTCCTCAGGGTCATGGGCGATGCAGCTAAAGCCCTCAAAACTGCTCATAAAAATATGTAGGTTTATGCTCGGCATCAATATATATCAGATTTATGAAAATCTGTAAGTAGGGCAAATATGACAGCTGAAAATTGTTAAAAATCACTTGAACATTATTTTAATCCCAAGAGTAATATTCTTAAGGTGGCAGAGTCCAGCAGTGCTATGTAAATGATGCCAGTGACATGTTTACAATGAATATTGATGTAAAATAAAATTATGTATCGATCTAAATGCACCAGGAATAAGTTAATATTTTGTTTTGCCTATAAACCAGAATAGTAGTTTGCCAAAATAATCCTATCATCCGGCTACAGCTAGAAGAGATTTAGATCCAGAAACGAATGAAAACTCATCTGAAGTCCTAATAACAGGCTACAACTAAGGAATGTGTGTCAGCAAGTATATTTGTATAAATAGAATTACTTAAATCCTGCAGGCTTAACAAATCATATTATACTTATTATTTGATAATATTCATCCTTCTGTAGTAGAATTTCCCAGTCTTAGGCCTAGTGCTGGACCAGTATCATTAAAAGTGTCGTTGATTTTCACAGGGATGTTGATGATGTCCACAACTTGATGGATGATGTTGCTGAACAGCAGGAGATTGCCAATGAAATATCTGATGCTATATCAAATCCAGTAGGCTTCCAGCAAGATGTTGATGAGGTAAGTGTCATATTCACTTCACAGGTGTTATATATAAGATAAACATATATTTACTTCAACTAGTTTATTTTTTTGTTAGAAATAAAAACATTTCTGATGAGATGGAACTTGTAATTGTGAATCTGTATCTGCTGAAACGATCCATGTTTTATATGTGCATTTTCAGGAAGAAAAATTAGCTGCTTCTTTTACATATTTGTCGACTGGTAGCCCTGTTATACACCCCTTATACAACCCTTGTATAAAGTTGTTGACACTCTGTGTCTCTGTGTACCTTGATGTTCCCTCTGTTGTATCCTTTATAATTTGAGGTCTACACAATTAGCAATGTAAATAGAAAATTGAACTAGAATACGGGTAGTCGACAAGCGACTACTTGTATCCGCCTAAATCAGAGTGGAACGGGTGAAGTGTTGCATATCAGCATGGATGTCTGCAGCCAAATTGTGTATGTAGCTTGCGCTACCTACCAAAAAATCCAGAAAGCCGTCCAAGTTGTATACATATGCAAAATTTAAGGCAGATAAGTCAAACCACTATATTGTATATGAGTGATTTTTGCCCTTGGCAGACAAACAGATGGACGCTGTGCAAAAAAGGGTTGCAGGTGGCGCCACCAGTTAAGCGTATGATAAAGAGCTTTGTGAGAACTATACACATGCAAAATTTTGGCCCAATTGGTCAAACAGTTCCCTAGATATGAGCTTGGATGTCTGCAGCGTAAACTTGATTGTAGGTGGCGCCACCTGTCATAAAATCAGAAAAGCTATCCAGGATGTATAAGCATGCAGAATTTCAGGTGAATTAGTCAAACCACTGCAGAGATATGAGTGATTTTAACCCAAGGCAGACGAACAGCTGGACACTGTGCAAACATGGTTGCAGGTGGCGCCACCATTTTTTGTGTATGTTATAAAGCTCTCCAAGGGCTACATTTGTGCAAAAAAATTTTCCTGATCAATCAAACGGTTCCTGAGATATGAGCTTGGATGTCTGCAGCGTAAACATGAATGTAGGTGGCGCCACCTGTCATAAAATCAGAAAAGCTATCCAGGATGTATACGCATGCCAAATTTCAGGTGAATTAGTCAAGTCACTGCAGAGATATGAGTGATTTTAACCCAAGGCAGACAAACAGATGGACACTGTACAAACATGGTTGCAGGTAGCGGCACCATTTTTGGTGTATGTTATAAAGCTCTCCAAGGGCTACATTTGTGCAAAAGAATTTTCCTGATCGGTCAAACGGTTCCCGAGATATGAGCTTGGATGTCTGCAGCGTAAACGTGAATGTAGGTGGCGCCACCTGTCATAAAATCAGATAAGCTATCCAGGATGTATACGCATGCCAAATTTCAGGTGAATTAGTCAAGTCACTGCAGAGATATGAGTGATTTTAACCCAAGGCAGACGAACAGATGGACACTGTGCAAACATGGTTGCAGGTGGCGCCACCATTTTTGGTGTATGTTATAAAGCTCTCCAAGGGCTACATTTGTGCAAAAGAATTTTCCTGATCGGTCAAACGGTTCCCGAGATATGAGCTTGGATGTCTGCAGCGTCAACGTGAATGTAGGTGGCGCCACCTGTCATAAAATCAGAAAAGCTATCCAGGATGTTTGCGCATGCCGAATTTCAGGTGAATTAGTCAAGTCACTGCAGAGATATGAGTGATTTTAACCCAAGGCAGACGAACAGATGGACACTGTGCAAACATGGTTGCAGGTGGCGCCACCATTTTTGGTGTATGTTATAAAGCTCTCCGAGGGCTACATTTGTGCAAAAAAATTTTCCTGATCGGTCAAACGGTTCCCGAGATATGTGGGTTTATGTGTGGAAACAGACGCACAAACGGACGCAGAGCGCAGAGGAAAGGTCAGAGGTCAAAACAAAATCGGGGCGCAGCAGTTCACATGTGACCCGAACATAATCCCGGGTTTCGGAAAATTCCGCCCAGCGGTTACGGAGGAGTTCTCCGGACACCTACGCGGCGGCGGCGGCGGCGGCGGCGGCGGCGGCGGCGGCGACCAGCTGAAAACATAGTATCCGCAAAACTCTGTTTTGGCGGATACAATAATTACACATAATTTACAAATCTCAGCAATCAGTTAGAAATTCTTTTTGGTTATAAATTTGTGATGGGGGCAGGAGGGGGACTCTATACTAATTTAGGAAGCCTGTCATCAGTGGGGAAGCCCTTTGTCTCTTGTCTATGATCACTGTTGATTCATTTAAGGTCTGTTTTATATGCATTTTTAGCTCAGCTGACTATAAGTCATCTGAGCTTCAGTCATGGTCCTTTGGCCATCATCTGGCAAGCCATCCATTCGTTAACAGGAAACGTTTTAAAACTGTTTGACCTACAAATCTAATATTTTGCATACAGTAAGATGTCCCTAATTTTGCCTACCATACTAAAAACTGGTTCACTAGGTCTTCGTTCCTTTGAGATATTAAGGAAAAATTTCAGTTTTCTATTTAAAACCAATTGTTACACTTCAAGACTGCCTAATATCAAAACCACTGATCTGACTTTGAACATATTAAATGTACATATTCCTCAGTACATTTGCTATGTACATGCCTGAAATTAGGCCAGTATTGTATAATTATTTGTTATAAGTTATGGGCCTGAACATAATGCACTTTGTAAAAATTCAGCTAATGTATTAACTCACTTAACATGAGAATTGCTGAAGCAAGTTTCAAGCACCATGTCTAGTATTGTTTACATCAGGCCAGCCAAGAACAGTGGAGTGGTATGTAGCTAGCCCTCAACTCTTTTTGTAATTACTTCACTCCTTGCCAGCTAGCTCTCTCTAGGTGAGCTTGGTCAAGCTGTCTGCAGTAACTACCACAGAGACCCTCTCTCTCTCTTTCCCCCCCCCCCCCCCCTCCCTCCACCCAATTCTGTTGACAGACCTGTACAATAAACAAGATGAATCTTATAATTGCACATTTTTTCAGCAACCAGCAGTAACCTTAGGGACTCCTCCACCACCCACCCCTTTAATACACAGGACTAATAAATAAGATGAATATTGTTAAATTCATTTTTTTGGTAAAACTTGAATAATTTTATTTTTAACAAAATAATTTCAGGATTTGAATCCTGATATTCAAAAGTGATGAAATATTAGGATTTAATGTAAGAGCTCATTTACATGTTTTAAGATTTAATAAGATATAAATACTTTGTAGCATTTAATTCATATTTCTTAAAGTTGGCTGGGCCTTGATATGAATAACACTGTTATTGTGGGATATATTTTTAGCTCATATGGCCATAACTATTGAAAACTTAATTACATTCACACATTTTGTATACCCCAGTCTCATGACATGAGTATTATGGTATACCCAATGTCTGTCCATTAACTTTTAGTGTTTACTTGTAACCTACCAGGCCTTTGATGAATTTTCGCAAAACCTACCATTAGTATTTACCAACAGATTATCTCGCCCAAGTTAGATTATGGGCAACGTCCATGCATATTTAATAAGGTCATGGGTCTCTAAGCTACTTTTGTGGTGTCACTGCATTAACATAAGAAGGTTTTTGATAAAACTCATCAGAAATGTTTATCAATAAAATATCTCGCCTAAGTTCGAACTCCAGCAAAATCCATACATATTTAATGAGGTCACCGCACTTTGGAGGTACCTCGGTGACTTACAAAAATCCTATGAATTTAAATGAAACCAATTTACCAATAGGTTATCACCAGAATTACATTCTCATCAGAATTCATGCATATTTAATCAGGTCAGAGCTGGCCTGATGAAAGACGGGCGTATAAAGCACATTTGCAGTGCTCTTGTAGTTTATGAAATGTATCCTTTCATATAACACTTAGGTCCATTTTTAGCTCAGCTGACTATAAGTCATCAGAGCTATAGTCGTGGTCCATTGTCCGTCCGTCCGTCCTGATGTCCGTCCATAAGACTGGCACATTTCAACACCATTGGATCTACGAATCTGAAATTTGGCATACAGTTAGATGTCCCAAAAATCTCCTACCATGCCGAAAATTGCGTTAATAGGACTTCGTTCCTTCGAGATATTAAGGAAAAACATCAATTTTTATTAGAAATCTATTTTCACACTTCAGGACTGCCTAATATATAAATCACTCATCTGGTTTTCTTCATATTTACCATAAATATTCCTCTATATAGTTCCGATGTACAAGCCAGAAATTAAGTCAGTATTATTTAATTTAAAAAAGTTATGGGCCAAAACATAATGGACTTTGTAAAAAAATCAGGAAAGATATTAGGTCACTTAAGACCAAAATGTTAAAGGTATGGACTTCAGTAATACAACTTTAATAAATCACAATTAAATTGTATTCCAAAAATATGATCAAAATCTGTTAAATTTTTTTAAAATATTGGCAAAAATATAAAATCAGTACCTTAAATTTGGCCTAACTTTGTCCATGGCACGTTTTTTTTCTGTAAGAACTGTGTATTTAATTTTCACAGCATGTATACATAAGGATTTAATCTGTTAAAATCTGAAATTTAAAAATAAAAGCTGCAAAATTTGGCTCGTTATTGATTTTTTGTGGAGGCTCTTGTTGTATTCTCTTACATTGTCAAGTAGTCCACTTTGGTCACTGTAGGTCATTCAGTGCAACTCTCTATGCTCTCACTCTCTATGCTCCTGGGGCTGTTATGTAATCCCATCACTCAGGCAAGCCCTCTATCTTGTTGAGCTTGATCAGGCTGTCTGCAGTTAATACCATAAGGAGCCTTTTTCTCTCTCTCTCTCCCCCCCTTCTGTTGACAGACCTGTACTTTAAAGAAGGAATTTTTTTTCAGCAATGAGCAGTAACAACAGAGACCCCTTTCCCCACCCATCCCTTCAATACACAGGACTAATAAACAAGACAAATCTTACAATTTTAATGTTTAATGAATTTTTTTTGGTTGAGACTTGGACAATTTTGATTTTTTTAAAGAAAAAGATGTTCAGGAATTTGATCCTCAAATTCAAATGTTATAAAATATTAGGATCTAATGTAAGTGCTAACTGAAAAGATTTAAAGAAGATATAAATACTTTGTAGCATTTCATTCATATCTCTTAAAGTTTGCCGGATCTTGGTTGGAATAACACTGTTAAACTGAACATCAGGAATATTGGTCAATCTTTGTGGGATTAATTTTTAACTCATATGGCCATATATTTGACTTTTGAAAACTCAATTACCTTCACACGTTATTTGTTTATGAAATGTAACTTTTATATAACACTTACTGTATGCCCATTTTTAGCTCAGCTGACTATGAGTCATCTGAGCTATAGTCGTGGTCCATTGTCCGTCGTCTGTCCGGATGTCCATCTGTAAGACTGGCACATTTCGACACCATTGGATCACGAATCTGAAATTCGCCATACAGTTAGATGTACCCAAAATCTCCTACCATGCCGAAAATTGGGTCAATAGGACTTTGTTCCTTCGAGATATTAAGGAAAAACCACAATTTTTTATTAGAAATCTATTTTCACACTTCAGGACTGTCTAATATCAAAACCACTAATCTGGTTTTCTTCATATTTACCATAAATATTCCTCTGTATAGTTCCTATGTACATGCCAGAAATTAAGTCAGTATTATTTAATTTAAAAAAGTTATGGGCCCAAACATAATGGACTTTGTAAAAAAATCAGGAAAGATATTTGGTCACTTAAGACCAAAAGTGTTAAAGGTAGGGACTTTTTTTCAGTAATACAACTTTAATTGATCAAAATGTAATTGTATACCAAAAATTAGACCAAAATCTGGTAAATTTTTTTAAATATTTGCAAAAATATAAAATTGGTACCTTAAATTTTGCCCAAGTTTGACCATGGCACATTTTTTTCCTGTAAGTACTGTGGATTTAATTTTCACAGCATGTTTTTGTTAGCATTTTGTCTGTTAACACCAAAAATTTGAAACCAGTTGTTCAAAAACTGTAGATTTTATTTTTTTTTTAAGCACCATGTCACATCAAATTTACATCAAGCTAGTGTTATGCAGTTTGCTAGAGCTCAGCTCCCCAGCTTCAGCTCTAAGTTCCTTAAATTTAGCATATAGTTAGATGTCTCCAAAATCCCCTACCATGCCAAGAATTTGATCACTAGGACTTAATTCCTTCGAAATATTAATGAAATAAGTGAATAATTAATAAAAACCCATTGTGACACTGTAAGACTGCCTAATATCAAAACCACTGATCTGACTTTGATCATATATAATATACATATTTTTCTATACATTGGCTATGCACATGCCAGAAATGATGTCAGTATTGCGTAATTGTTTTAAGTTATGGGCCCAAACATAATGCACTTTTAAAAAAATCAAGAAATATATTTACTCCCTTAACAAGAGGATTGGTGAAGCTAGAGATTTTTTGTCAGGGATGAAACATTATTTAATCAAGATTCAATTGAATACCAAACATTATTTCTGAATTTTTCAAATTTTATAAGTTATTAGTATAAATATAAAATTAATACCTTAAATTTTGCCCAACTTTGACCATGGCAAGTTTGTTTCCTGAAAGCACTGTTGATATAATAAGCTCAGCTGACTATAAGTCATCTGAGCTATAGTCATGGTCCATTGTTCGTCGTCCGTCCGTCTGTCTGTCGTGCCGTCCGTCCGTCCGTCCGTCTGAATGTCCGTCCGTAAGACTGGCACGTTTCGACACTGTTGGACCTACGAATCTGAATTTCGGCATACAGTTAGATGTCCCTATAATCTCCTACCATGCCGAAAATTGGGTCAATAGGACTTCGTTCCTTTGAGATATTAAGGAAAAACCTCAATTTTTTATTAGAAATCTATTTTCACACTTCAGGACTGCCTAATATCAAAACCACTCATCCGGTTTTCTTCATATTTACCATAAATATTCCTCTATATAGTTCCTATGTACATGCCAGATATTAAGTCAGTATTATATAATTTAAAAAAGTTATGGGCCCAAACATAATGGACTTTGTAAAAAAATCAGGAAGATATTTGGTCACTTAAGACCAAAAGTGTTAAAGGTAGGGACTTTTATCCAGTAATACAACTTTAATTAATCAAAATTTAATTGCATACCAAAAATTAGATCAAAATTTGTTACATTTTTTTAAATATTGGCAAAAATATAAAATTGGTACCTTAAATTTTGCCCAACTTTGGCCATGGCACGTTTTTTTCCTGTAAGTACTGTGGATTTAATTTTCACACCATGTATACATAAGGATTTAATCTGTTAAAATCTGAAATTTGAAAATAAAAGCTGCAAAATTAGGCTAGTTATTGAATTTTTTTTGGAGGCTCTTGTTGTATTCCCTTACATTGTCAAGCAGTCCACATTGATGACTGTAGGTCATTCAGTGCACATCTCTATGCTCCCCAGGCTGTTGACATTATTTTAGTTGTCCCCAAAATCTCCTACCATACCGAAAATTTGGTCATTAGGACTTTGTTCCTTCGAGATATTAAGGAAAAAAAACTCCGTTTTCCATAAAAAAAAGCCATTGTTACACTTCAAGGCTGCCTAATATCAAAACCACTGATCTGTTTTTGATCCTATTTAGTATTCACATTCTTTTATACATTTTCTATTAACATACCAAAAATTAGGTCAGTATTGGGTATTATTTTGAAGTTATGGGCCAAAACATAATGCAATTTTTAAAAAAATCAGGAAATATATTTACTCACCTTACATGAGAATTGCTGAACCTAGAGACTTTTTTTCAGGAATATAACTTTATTTAATCAAGATCCAATTGTTTACCCAAAATTAGATCTGAATTTTGCAAATTTTTCAAGTTATTAGCATAAATAAAAAATCAATACCTTAAATTTTGTCCAACTTTGGCACTGTTGATTTAATTTTCCCAGCATATATGCATAAGGATTTAATCTTTTAAAGTCTGAACTTTCAAAAGAAATTGATATGATTGAATAGCATTTATATTTTTTTTTCATACACCATGTCAAGTGTTGTTTACATCTAGCCCACCTAGTAGTACAGCCTTCACTTGCATTATGTAACCCACCCCAGGCAGCTTACCTTGGCCCAGCTTGGCCACTACTAGCAGGCTTCCCCTCTGCCCTGCACTCATCCCCCCTCCAGCTGGTGCATAAACTAGATGAATGTTATTATTTTATTTTATTCTTGGACAGGCTACATTTTAGATTTTGTATTGAACCACCAGGGTTACAATGATTAAAGTGTACATTTAATTGTGTCCACAAAGTGGTGTATTGCTGTGAAAGTGTGGATGTTCATGAGATAAGTAATTCCTTACTTCAGAAGAGTAAAAACTTCACCAGGTGTGAAATTGACTATTAATTCCAGTAATTAATTAAAACTGGGATAGTAATTAGCACAATGATATTGTTTGTCCCTCATTCAACCAACAGTGTGTATACTTTATTTGAAAAGATGTTTTATTTTATCAAATTTACTTTTATTTTATTTTGGTGAATAAAATTAAGCATGTCCTGTAAACTCCAATGTGGAGAATATTCTTGTAGATGCCATGTTGTGGCATTATTTTCTTTTAAAATTAGTTTAAACATTTATGATTTAAAAATAATAAAATATATGTGTATGCATAATATGACCCAATGTTTTTTACTCTGTATATATAATGATTGCAACTTTTGCAACAATTCTAATATTTTAACTTATATTATCAGGTTTTTAATTAAAAATTTATAAACCAGTAAATAATAAAAAGATTCAGATAAAAACTTCTTAAAGGAAAAAGTGGATCTGCTTAAAAAAATAGGATTATATATAAACTTTAATGCATTATTCTCTTGAAAGTGAAATAAAGGTATTAGTCCATTCTGTCCACTTGCCTGTCCATCTGTAAATTTTCGTGTGCAACACAGTATCTCAAAACTTTTACTGTTTTTCTTCATGACAGTCTTGTCAGAGTATTAGTTTGCAATCATATATTTAGAACTTTACTATAACCAAGTAGGAGGGCCCCTTTCCTCTTAGCTTTTCATATTCTTATATAAATGAAAAACATTACAATAGAATATTTCTACATCCACCTTCGTGCTGCCCTCACTTATCCCTTCTCCGAACCCCATTCCAAAGTCAGCCTCAGTAAGCAAGAACAAGACGAATCAGATGTATTCATACTTTAATATTTTGTATAACTATTCGTCCATAGGTACCTATGTACATGCCAGAATTATGTCAATATTGTCTAATATGTAGACATAGTGGGCATCACAATAATGTACCTTGTCAAGACTAAAGAGATATTGTGTCATACAGTCACATATTCATAAATCACTTCATCAGCATAGTTAATCATAACATCATATCTGTCAAATTGAATGCTTGCAGACTACCATACACTTTAGATCCTTCAACAAATAACCTTATCATCATTCTACTACTGCTTATTACTGCTGTCATTGCATTCATATTTGCTCAAATATATCACAATTTTCAACCCCTCCTAAATAAATAAAAAATTAACCACTTTATTTGACTCTATTAATCCATCAGTCAGGTAATTTCATTTATCATTTACTCACATATTACATAACATTCCTTTATAATAGCCCAACATGTATATGATATTCATAAGCTTTATCGACTCGATATAGTATCACAGTGGAGAAACATTTATAGTCCAATCACGATCAGCTGAGCGCCGTGACCCATGGGTCCCTTGTTTTCATATCATGCACACAAGGATTTCATCTTTGTAGTTTAGAAAGCTGAAAGAAATTGGCGTAGTATTGTAGCTTTTATTAATGTTTTTATGAGACCATGTCAGACCCAGGCTTAATCCAGCCCCTCTTCAGTCACCTGTATGTTGACCTTGTTGACCTTTCATCAGATTATGCATGCTTGAGCGAAGCATACACTGGGGCAGCCAGGCAGCTAATGCCCAGCAACAGTTGATCCAGGTGTCCAACCCAACTCATCTAGTAGTTGTTTTAAAAAACAACATAAAAATAAACAATAAATTAATAATTTTGTATTGTTTTTTTGTAACAAATTAAAGAAAAATTAATAGGAGGGAATTTGTTAGTTGATGAGTAACAGAAAATTAACTTGCAGTTACTGATGATGTAAGAATCTTTTATTGATGGATAGAATGTCAATGTCAATGTTATTCCAAATAACACCATGCAGTCACCTATGGTATTTTCAGTGAAATTTTAATGATAAAAAAAATAAATCATATTATTCATTACTAATCATTAGGGATCATATGAAGGAATTAATGATAGACAAAGATGCAGTTGATAATATTAATCTAGATTCCTACTGTGTCTAGTGTGTAGATTGATGTGAAAGTAGTCCAAAGTGAATATATTACATTTATTGTTTTAATATAAATAAAAGCCATAAAACCAGGTACTTATGATCATTATTTAAATTTGTGAATTTTGTATATTCTGGATTCTCAACATCTTTGTTTGGCTAAAACTGAATAAATACTAGACATAGTGCGAATGCTTTGCAAATGTATTTGAATAGGAATATGAATATGTACTGCATTAAAATATTTTATTGCATAAGAATGGGAATTCAGGTAAAAATGAAAGTATTTGAATACCAGTGCAGATATTTTCAAAATGTATTCATGAATGCATTCATGAATATATTCTATAATATTATTTCAATAATCATTTCACATATATTTTATTTTTAAAAATCATATGATTTTCTTATCATTTTTTTAAAATAAAAATTATATTGGCACAATATTTGTTATTAAATTTTAATAAATAGTTAAACTCTTTTATTATATGTGCTGCTTATAAGTTATATGGCCAAGTCAAAATCTGTGTGACAATAGCACTCCATTTGTTAATAAAAAATGAAATCAATCCTCTTCCCTGTGTCCAAAGATACTATCAAAATCATACATAAGCTAAACACCAACGACTCATTATAAAGCTTATATTTATTACCACACAAAACAAGCATGTGCCTCTTTCCCAAATCATATTTTTTTATCATATATAACAGCTGAGCGCCGTGACCCATGGGTCCCTTGTTTCCCCTGGGTGCATCATTAAATGGTTTAAGGCCACAGGTTTCATTTATTACACAGGGCATATGCTTTAGCTTATGCTCATTATTCTATAATTTAAAGAGTTTCATTTTAGCAGGGCCATTTTCTCTTAGCTTTTCAAATGCTAATATACATGAAAACCCAAAGAAATAAATATATTTTTCAGTTGCGAATATTTTTTTCCAAAATTCAACTGAGGGATATGACCCATTGGTCCCTTGTTTTCGTATTGCATCATTAAATGGTTTCAGGCAATAGGTTTAATTTATTACACAGTTCAGATGTGATTGATACCTTATTGGCTTGTTTTAAATTGCTGTTTAAATTTTGTTTATGCTCTTTTGAATTTTTTAAAGCATTTTATTTCAGTTAATGAATTAATGTTTATTATTATACTCAGGCTCATGTCCATTATTCTGTAATTTACAGGGTTTAATTTTAGCATGGCATTTTCCTTTTAGCTTATCAAATGTTAATATATATGAAAAACCAAAAGAAATAAGTATATTTTGCCTTTACTAACACTTTCCAAAATTCAGCTGAGCAAGGTTACCCATGGGTCTCTTTTTTTAGATTTATTAAGTAAATAAATACTCTTAATATATACTCATAAATTATACTAAAACTGAATGATGCCTGTTTCCTTAAGGATGAACTTATGGCTGAGCTGGAAGAGTTGGAGCAGGAGGAGCTTGATGAGAAGTTATTGCAGGTTGGACCTAGCCCTGCACAGAATCTACCTAGTGTGCCCACAGCAGATCCTTCTTCAGGTAAGTACCACCAGGGGGAGCCATGTGTAGCTGTAGGTTTACCCCTTAGGTGTACTTGTATTGCACATAAATTATCAAATTTATAATGTCCTTATCACAAAATGTTCAATGTCATGAACAGTTAGGACCCAAATTTACAACAAACAAGCTGATGTTTGTGTTCTTTACTGGCCTATAAAATACCTGGTATTATTCATTATATAAACCTTTGATTTAAAGGTAACATAAAAGATGTCATTCGTTATATTTATAGTCAGCCCTTCAACTTTTAACACTAGAAGCATGGATAATGTATGTTTTATTTTCTGATTAATTCCCTTTCAGGAATATTGTAAATTTGAGACCCTCGTGAACATAAAGGCAAACACACTTCAGTATCTAAGTTGTTTGAGTTTGCTTTCAACACAAACTTAAATCAAATGTTTTATATTTGCAGTTAAAGTTCCTTCTAAACCTGAAGATGATGATATGAAGGAACTTGAAGCCTGGGCGTCATAAAACTTTATTCATTAACCAGGAATGGTATCGTTACAAACCAGTGTTGTTTACTCATCCATGTACAATACTAAATATCATACCATATGTTATGGTGGCCGTATATTTTGTACCATCTGCTGAATGAATAACACTCACACATTATATTAGCATCCAGGGGTGGGTGTGGACTGTTTTGCTTACATGATTGTTTATGCAAACTGTATTTAGATACCTGAAATACATTGACTCTTTGTTCACAAATTGTATTGCTTATATTATACATAGAGATAAAATAGAGGAGAGAGACCTCTATCAGTGCCCCTGTGGATGGGAGCTACACAACTGTTTGTTACTAGATTCAGGTATTCCATGAAGACTGCAGTTGCTTCAGTGTTTAACAGTAAACAGATATAACATTTGGGTTCCCACTTTTGTTGTTGCTTTTGAAATACATTAAGAGTCTGACCCTAGTCTTTAATGGAAATAGATGTTTCTAGATCCTCTTGTCTTCTGAATCTCTTGAACTGATGTACAGAGTTTGATGAGCATGTGTCAAATATTGAAGATTGGATAAGGTAAAAAGTGAATTATATTTTCCAACTTGTATAACACAAAAAGCATTAACTCCTAATTCTGTGATGATTTATGGGGGTGATATAAATTGATTTATCATATCTTTGAAAACAGACACTAAACACTATATATACTATTTAAGGCATGTAACAGTCTTTGTACATATCTGCAGATGGAAGGGTATTCCACCCATAAATGTTGGTATGGTTTTGATTTTGATAGATGGGTTTTTCAGTTTGGTCAATTAGTGAGGAAAATTCTGTGGCTAAAATGCTCAACATCTGACAGTGTCATACTGGTCATGTTCATTTCTCATACTGTGTACAGTAATCCCTGGTTTTAAGAAATTCATACCTGTAGCGGAGCATAGTGTTACATTTAATTTTAGCCCTGTCTGTGTTCCTCTGCATATTAATGATAACCTTACAAGAATGCCTTGCTAATGTGATGTAGCGGCCCAAGGGCTGGTGTATATGTATCTGTATATATATATCTGTAAATCTTTAATTTTGTGCCTAAGGGTACTAAAGAATAACAAAAAGAAGTTTTAACACACTAAAGCAATGACTTAGATGGGTTGGACCTGCTAGTTATTTGTAACAAACATGTTTTACGAACATGTAACTTAAGACTGATGCAGTACAGTGTAAACTTCAGCTATATCAACACAAGATATACTGTATATATGTGTGCTTATTATTTTCTTCAATTCAAAATGGAGTCACTGTCTTTTGTTTCTAAGTAAACCCCTTTATACCATGTACAGAGTTTTCTTTTTTAAAAAAAAAAAGATTTGAATTTATACAACATTATGCAGTTTTGAAAGAATTATCTAAATTATAAGACTACATATAATAGATTCAAACTTGCTTTCTCCAGTAAAAATGTCATTATTATATGTTGATTAATAGCAAATGAATTAATAAAATGTTTAAAATCCTTATACAGTGTTTTGTGTGGAAATAAGGACTTGTGATAAAGCTGCCAATAAGATGCATTTCAGCTGAAATAATTGCATACAAGCTTATGATGTATTCCAATATTTATACCGGTATTATGGTTAAGGCATGGTTGTGCTGCCGCCCCCGCCGCTGCAGAGATTTCGTTTGGGCAGGATAACTTACAGATCTTTACCAAACTTGAAATGTGCATAGATATGGGTTAGAGTATGAAACCTATTTAAAATGGGGTCATGACCTTCACTAGGAGAGTGACCTTGACCTTGAATAGGTCCATTTTGGGGGAAAATCACACAAATTCTTTAATATCACAAGAAATCTTGCATAGATTGATCCAAAAATCAACTTGACCGAAGATCTTGGATAGTGTTGTCATGTACATGAAACTAGTGGCGCCACCTGTTATCCGTTTCTTGTTTTCCTGCCGTTTAATACCCCTTCATTGCCACTTAACAATACTGTGAGCATTATAAGTCAAAATCTAATGACAGATTTCTTTCATACTATGCATATACATAGACATTGTTTGTGGGATCGTTTTTAGCTCAGCTGACTATAAGTCATCTGAGCTATAGTCGTGGTCCATTGTCCGTCGTCCGTCCGTCCGTCCGTCCGTCCGTCCGTAGATGTGGCACGTTTTGAAACCGTAAGACCTAGGAATCCAAAATTCAGCATAATGTTAGATGTCCCCAAGATCTCCTACCAAGCCGAAAACTGGGTCTTTGCGACTTCCTTCCTTTGAGAAATTAAGGAAAAACCTCAATTTTTTATTAAAAACCTATTTTCACACTTCAGGACTGCCTAATATCAAAACCACTCATCTGTTTTCCCTCATATTTACCATAAATATTCTTCTATATAGTTCCTTTGTACATGCCAGAAATTATGTCTGTATTATATAATTTAAAAAAGTTATGGGCCCAAACATAATGCATTTTGTAAAAAATCAGGAAAGATATTTGATCACTTAACACAAAACTTGTTAAAGCTATGGACTTTTTTTCCAGTAATATAACTTTAATTTATCAAAATTAAATTGTATACCCAAAATTAGATCAAAATCTTTTAAATTTTTTAAAATATTAACAAAAATAAAAAATTAGTACCTTAAATTTTGCCCAATTTTGACCATGGCACGTTTTTTTACTGTAAGTACTGTGGATTTAATTTTCTCAGCATGTTTTTGTTAGCATTTTGTCTGTTAACACCAAAAATTTGAAACTAGTTGATCAAAAACTGTAGATTTTATTCAAGTTTTCAAACACCATGTAACAAATTGTTTACATCAAGCTACTGTTATGCCGTTTGCAAGAGCTCAGCTCCCCAGCTTCAGCTCTCATTTCCAAAATTTTGGCATACAATTAGATGTCTCCAAAATTCCCTACCATGCCAAGAATTTGGTCACTAGGACTTAATACCTTCGAGATATTAATGAAAAACTTCATTTTTCCATTAAAAACCCATTGTTACACTTCAAGACTGCCTAATATCAAAACCACTGATGTGACTTTAATCATATATAATATACATATTTTTCTATACATTCTCTATGCATATGCCAGAAATGATGTCAGTATTGCATAATTGTTTTAAGTTATGGGCCCAAACATAATGCACTATGTAAAAAATCTCGAAATATATATACTCCCTTAACAAGGGGATTGCTGAAGCTAGAGTTTTTTTGCCAGGGATGTAACATTATTTAATCAAGATTCAATTGAATACCCCAAATAAGTCCTGAATTTTTCAAATTTTATATGTTATTAGTATAAATATAAAATTAGTACCTTAAATTTTGCCCAACTTTGACCATGGCACATTTGTTTCCTGTGAGCACGGTTGATATAATTTTCATATCATGCACACAAGGATTTCAGCTTTTTAGTTTAGAAAGCTGAAATAAATTGGCCAAAAATTGTAGCTTTTATTAATGTTTTTATAAGACCATGTCAGACCTTAACTCTCTCCAGCCCCTCTTGAGTGACCTGTATGTTGACCTTGTTGAACTTTCAGCAAATTATGCATGCTTGAGGCGAGCCATACACTGTTGCAGGTAGGCAGCTTATGGCCAGCCACAGTTGATCCAGGTGTCCAACCCAACTCATCTAGTAGTTTTAACCAACAACATAACAATTAACAATAAATTAATAAATTTTTATTGTTTTTTAATAACAAATTAAAGAAAAATAAAAAAGAATTTGTTAGTTTATAATAACAGGAAATCAACTTGCAGTTACTGATGATAAAAGAATCTTGTATCGATGGATAGAATGTCACGTACTCCAAATAACACCATGCAGTCACCTTTGGTATTTTTCAGTTCAATTTTAATGATAAAAAAGTAAATCATATTATTCATTACTAATCATTAGGGATCATATGAAGGAAATTAATGATAGACAAAGATGCAGTTGATATTATTAATCTAGATTCCTACTGTGTCTAGTGTGCACATTGATGTGAAATTAGTCCAAAATGAATATATTACATTTTTTTTTTTTTAATATAAATAAAAGCCATAAAACGAGGTACTTTTGATCATAATTTAAATGTGTGAATTTTGTATATTCTGGATTCTCAACATAATTGTTTGGTGAAAACTGAATAAATGCCAGTAATGGTGGGAAAACTTTGCAATTGTATTTAAATACGAATATGAATATGTACTCCATTATAAAATGTCTTGCATAAAGAATTGGAATTCAGGTAAAAATGAAAGTATATGAATACCAGTGCAAATACTTTCAAAATGTATTCATGAATGCATTCATGAATATATTCTTTAATATTATTTTAATAATCATTTCAGTTATATTTCATTTTAAAAAATCATAAGATTCTCTTATTATTTTTAATAAAAATTATATTTGGGACAATATTTGTAATTTTTTTAAATAAATAGTTAAACTCTTATATCATATGTTCTGCTTATAAGTTATATGGCCAAGTCAAAATCTGTGTGACAATAGTACTCCATTTGTTAATAAAATAAATGAAATCAATCCTCTTCCCTGTCTCCAAAGATAATATCATAATCATACATAAGCTAAACACCAACAACTCATAATTAAGCTTATATTTATTACCACACCAAACCAGCATATGCCTCATTCCTAAATCATATTTTTTAATCATATATAACAGCTGAGCGCCGTGACCCATAGGTCCCTTGTTCTAAATTATGGTCATGACCTTTCCTATGAGAGTGGCCTTGACCTTGAATATTGCCATATATGATGAAAATCAAACAAAATCATTAATATCTCAATAAGGGATGCATGGATTGGTCCAAAAATCAAATTGACTGAAGATCTTGGATAGCTTTGTTGTTTAGGGAGGATAGGTGGCGCCACCTTTCTTTCTTTCTCTTGTTTTAATGCCTTTTAATACCCTGTTATTGCCACATGACAGTACTGTGAGCATTAAAAGTCTAAAACTTATGGATAGATTGGGCTGAAATTGTGCATGCACATTGAGCTTGGATACCTCCATCTTGTATTCAAGACTGGTGGTGCCATCTCCAATCGTTTGCCATGGCGTCCATCTGTACATGTGCTTTGGATGAAAATTGCTGGTAACTCCGGAGTGGTTTAAGGTATTCGTCTGAAATTTGACATGTTCATCCATCTGGGAAAGTTTTCTTGTAAACCAGACAGGTGACGCCACCTACCTTCCATTTTATGTAGAATAAATTAATGCTCTTTTCTAGGGAGTGATTTGCCCTATTGGTCTGAAAATGTGCCTATCCACAGATCTTGCACTCCTCCATCTATTACCCAAGACTGGTGGTGCCATCTGCAATCATCTTGCCATGGCGTCCATCTTTACATGTGCTTTTGGTGAAAATTGCTTATAACTCCGGAGTGGTTTAAGGTATTCGTCTGAAATTTGGCATGTCCATTATCGTTGAAAATTTTCTCATAGACAAGACAGGTGAGTCTTCTTCCCTTTTTAGCTCAGCTGACTATAAGTCATCTGAGCTATAGTTTTGGTCCATTGTCCGTCCGTCTGTCTGTAGATGTGGCACGTTTTGAAACCATAAGACCTAGGGATCCAAAATTTGGCATAATGCTAGATGTCCCCAAGATCTCTTACCAAGCCGAAAACTGGGTCTTTGCGACTTCGTTCCTTTGAGAAATTAAGGAAAACCTCAATTTTTTATTAAAAACCTTTTTCACACAATTCAGGACTGCCTAATATCAAAACCACTCATCTGTTTTTCCTCATATTTACCATAAATATTCCTCTATATAGTTCCTATGTACATGCCAGAAATTAGGTCTGTATTATATAATTGAAAAAATTTATTGGTCCAAATATAATGCATTTTGTAAAAAATCAGGAAAGATATTTGATCACTTAACACAAAACATGTTAAAGCTAAGGATTTTTAGCTCAGCTGACTGAAAGTCATCTGAGCTATAGCGATCAGTCTTTGTCCGTCGTCCGTCTGTCCGTCTGTCCGTCTGTCTGTCTGTCCGTCTGTCCGTCCGTTAACCAGGCACAAATCGTAACCGCTGGACCTAGAACCTTGTAACTTGGGATTCTGAGAGGTCCATAAAAAATCTCCTTGGAAACCAGAAATTAGGTCTCTGTTACCCATATCCTTTGAGCTATGTGGCCCCAAAGTACCCCCCAGAAAAGTCAAAAATTTCATACAAAAACTTCAATATCTCATTAACTACTTGAATGATGGTTATGATTTTTGGCATACATATTGATCATGAGATGTTACATCACTTCCTGCAGACTGGTGGTGCCACCTGTATTTTTCGATTTTTTACGAATTTTTTTCTCTATTTTTGAGACCTTTAAAAATGTGAACATCTGTTAACAAGGCACAAATCATAAAGACTGGACTTAGAATCTTAATTCTTGACACACTGAGAGGTCCATGAAAAATCTCCTTGGAAACCAGAAATTAGGTCTCTGTTACCCATATCCTTTGAGCTATGGGGCCCCAAAGTACCCCCCAGAATAGTAAAAAATTTCATACAAAAACTTCAATATCTCAATAACTACATCACTGATGGTCTTCATTTTTGGCATACATATTGATCATGAGATGTTCGATCAGTTCCTGCAGACTGGTGGCGCCACCTGTACTGTTTGATTTTTTACGATTTTTTCCTCTATTTTTGAGACCTTTGAGGATGCTGTCATCTGTTTGTGTGGCACAAATCGTAACGACTGGACCTAGAATCTTCATTTTCGACACACTGAGAGACCTATGAAAAGTCTCCATGGAAACCAGAAATTAGGTCTCTGTTACCCATATCCTTCGAGCTATGGGGCCCAAAATTACCCCCCAGAATAGTCAAAAATTTCATACAAAAACTTCAATATCTCATAAACTACATCACTGATGGTCATGATTTTCGACATACATATTGATCATGAGATGTTTCATCAGTTTGTGCAGACTGGTGGCGCCACCTGTATTTTTCAATGTTCACAAATTGTTTTCTCCATTTTTGAGACCTTTAAGGATGTAGTTATCTGTCAACAGGGTACAAATCGTAACGACTGGACCTAGAATCTTCGTTCTTGACACCCAGGGAGACCCATGATAAGTCTCCATGGAAACCTGAAATTTGGTCTCTGTTACCCATATCCTTTGAGCTATGGCACTCCAAAGTACAGCTCAGAATAATGGAAAATTTGATACAAAAGCTAAAGTATCTGAACAACTAATGCAGAGATAACCATAATTGTTTGCATGGATATTGATCATGGAGTGTTTCATAAGTTTCTGCAGACTGGTGGCACCACCTGTATTTGTTCGTTTTTTTTTACGAAATTTTTCTGTATTTTTGAGACCTTTAAAGATATGAACATCTGTTAACAGGGCACAAATCATAAAAACTGGACCAAGAATCTTCATTCTTGACACACAGGGAGACCCATGAAAAGTCTCCATGGAAACTTAAAATTAGGTCTCTGTTACCCATATTCTTTAAGCTGTATGGGTCCAAAATACCCCCCCCCCCCCAGAATTATGGAAAATTTGATACAAAAACTGCAGTATTTCAATAACTACAACACTGATGGTCATGATTTTCGGCATACATATTGATCATGAGCTGTTCCATCAGTTTCTGCAGACTGGGTGTGCCACCTCTATTTTTTTTTCAAATTTTTACGAATTTTTTTTTTTTTGAGACCTTTAAAGATGTGGTTATCTGTCAACAGGGTACAAATCGCAACAACTGGACCTAGAATCTTCATTCTTGTCATGCAAGGAGGCCCATGAAAGGTGCCGGTGGAAACTTGAAATTAGGTCTCTGTTACCCATATCCTTCAAGCTATAGGACTCTGAAGTATCCCTCAGAATAATGGACAATTTGATACAAAAACTGAAGTATCTGAACAACTAATGCAGAGATCACCATGATTTTTTGCATGGATATTGACCATTAAGTGTTTTTATTAGTTTCTGCAGACAGGTGGAGCCACCTGTATTTTTGTATCCGCCAAAACAAAGTTTTGCGGATACTATGTTTTTGACAGAGTTCCTCCGCCGCGGCGGCGTTCGTTTCCAGAGAGCTCCTCCGAGACTAATGGACCGATTTTTCCTAAACTTACACCTATTATCTGGTCACATGTGAACTGGTGCCTAACCAATTTGCATTGACCTCTGACCTTTTCTCTCTATCCGGTGTCCATTTGTGGGTCTGTTTCCACTCATAAACCCTCATATCTCGGGAACCGTTTGACCGATCAGGAAATAAAATTGATACAAATGTTGCCCTTGGATTGCTTATAACATACACAAAAAATGGTGGCGCCACCTGTAGCCATGTTTGCACAGTGTCCATCTGTTCATCTGCCTTGGGTTAAAATCACATATCTCTGCAGTGAATTGACTAATTCACCTGAAATTCGTCATGTGTATACATCCAGGATAGCTTTCTTGATTTTATGACAGGTGGCGCCACCTACGTTCACGTTCACGCTGATGACATCCAAGCTTATATCTCGGGAACCGTTTGACCGATCAGGAAATTAAATTTATACAAATGTAGCCCTTTGATAGCTCTGTAACATACACAAAAAATGGTGGCGCCACCTGTAACAATGTTTGCACAGGGTCTGTCTGTTAGTCTGCCGTGGCCTAAAATCACTCATTTCTCTGTAGTGGTTCGACATAACTGCCTAAAATTTTGCAGGTTTATACATCATGGACAGCTTTCTTGATTTTATGACAGGTGGCGCCACCTACATTCTAGTTAACGCTGGACACATCCAAGCTCATATCTCAGGAACCATTTGACCGATTGGGCCAAAATTGTGCATGTGTTTAGATCTCACATAGGTCTTTATCATACACAAAACTGGAGGGGTTACCTGCAAAGATTTTTGCACAGTGTTTGTCTGTTTGTCTGCCATGGGCAAAAATTGCTCATATACATGTAGTGGTTTGACTTTTCTGCCTAAAATTTTGCAGGTGTATACAACTTGGACAGCTTTCTGGATTTGTGGTAGGTGGCACAACCTACATACACATTTAGGCTGCAGACATCCATGCTAATATGCAACATACCTCACTCTATTTCCCCTTGCCACTCAATCCATGCCTCACTATCCGATTTTGGCAGATACATGTAGTCACTTGTCGGTTACCTGTATTCTAGTTTTAAAAGTTTACACATTTTTCTCTATTTTTGAGATATATAAATACAGACTAAATCTTGGCCTGTTGGTTAATCTGTTTGATGCTTCAGTTGAATGGGTATATACTACCATTCTGATGATAAAATTTCCTTTTGTGAATCTTTTCCCAGTCAGCTGAGCGTCATGACCCATGGGTCACTTGTTTTTTCAGTAATATAACTTTAATCAATCAAAATTAAATTGTTTACCCAAAATTAGATCAAAACCTTTTAAATTTTTTAAAATATTAGCAAAAATATAAACTTGGTACCTTAAATTTTCCCAAGTTTGACCATGGCACGGTTTTTTAGCTCAGCTGACTTTCAGTCATGCTGAGCTATAGCGATCACTCTTTGTCCGTCGTCCGTCTGTCTGTCCGTCTGTCCGTCCGTCGTGCCGTCCTTCTCTCCGTCTGTCCGTTAACCTGGCACAAATCGTAACCGCTGGACTTAGAATCTTGTAACTTTACATTCTGAGAGGTCAATGAAAAATCTCCTTGGAAACCAGAAATTAGGTCTTTGTTACCCATATCCTTCGAGCTATGGGGCCCCAAAGTACCCCCCAGAAAAGTCAAAAATTTCATACAAAAACTTCAATATCTCATTAACTACTTGACTAATGGTCATGATTTTTGGCATACATATTGATCATGAGATGTTCCATCAGTTCCTGAGGACTGGTGGCGCCACCTGTATTTTTCGATTTTTTACGAATTTTTTTTCTCTATTTTTGATACCTTTAAAAATGTGAACATCTGTTAACAAGGCACAAATCGTAACCACTGGACCTAGAATCTTCATTCTCGACACACTGAGAGACCTATGGAAAGTCTCCATGGAAACCAGAAATTAGGTCTCTGTTACCCATATTCTTTGAGCTATGGGGCCCCAAAGTACCCCCCAGAAAAGTAAAAAATTTCATACAAAAACTTCAATATCTCATTAACTCCTTGACTGATGGTCTTGATTTGTGGCATAACTATTGATCATGAGATGTGTCATCACTTCCTGCAGACTGGTGGCGCCACCTGTATCCTTGGATTTTTTATGAATTTTTTTCTCTATTCTTGAGACCTTTAAGGATGCTGTCATCTGTTAGCGTGGCACAAATCGTAACGACTGCACCTAGAATCTTCATTCTTGACACACTGAGAGACCTATGAAAAGTCTCCATGGAAACCATAAATTAGGTCTCTGTTACCCATATCCATCATGATATGGGGCCCATAAGTACCCCCCAGAGTAGTCAAAAATTTCATACAAAAACTTCAATATCTCAATAACTACATCACTGATGGTCATAATTTTTGGGATACATATTGATCAAGAGGTGTTTCATCAGTTCTTGCAGACTGGTGGCACAACCTGTATTTGTTCGTTTTTTTTTTTACGATTTTTTCCTCTATTTTTGAGACCTTTAAGGATGCTGTCATCTGTTAGCGTGGCACAAATCGTAACGACTGGACCTAGAATCTTCATTCTCGATACACTGAGAGACCTATGAAAAGTGTCCATGGAAACCAGAAAATTAGGTCTCTGTTACACATATCCTTTGAGATATGGGGCCCCAAAGTACCCCCCAGAGTAGTCAAAAATTTCATACAAAATCTTCAATATCTCAATAACTACAACACTGATGGTCATGATTTTAGGCATACATATTGATCATGAGCTGTTCCATCACTTTCTGCAGACTGGGTGCGCCACCTCTATTTTTTTCAAATTTTTACGAATTTTTTTTCTCTTTTTTTGAGACCTTTAAAGATGTGGTTATCTGTCAACAGGGTACAAATTGCAACAACTGGACCTAGAAACTTCATTCTTGTCATGCAAGGAGGCCCATGAAGAGTGCCTGTGGAAACTTGAAATTAGGTCTCTGTTACCCATATACTTCAAGCTATAGGACTCTGAAGTATCCCTCAGAATAATGGACAATTTGATACAAAATCTGAAGTATCTGAACAACTAATGCGGAGATCACCATGATTCTTTGCATGGATATTGACCATTAAGTGTTTTTATTAGTTTCTGCAGACTGGTGGAGCCACCTGTTTTTTTGTATCCTCCAAAACAATGTTTTGCAGATACTATGTTTTTGACCGGGTTCCTCCGCCGCCGCCACGTTTGTTTCCAGAGAGCTCCTCTGAGAAAAATGGACCAATTTTTCCGAAACTTACACCAATTATCTAGTCACATGTGAACTAGTGCCTAACCAATTTGTGTTGATCTCTGACCTTTCCCCTCTATCCAGCGACCATTTGTGCATCTGTTTCCACACATAAACCCTCATATCTCCGGAACCGATTGATGAATCAGGAAATAAAATTTATACAAATGTAGTCCTTGGATTGCTTTATAACATACACAAAAATGGTGGCGCCACCTGTAACCATGTTTGCACAGTGTCCATCTGTTCATCTGCCTTGGGTTAAAATCACTTATATCTCTGCAGTGAATTGACTAATTCACCTGAAATTCGGCATGCATATACATCCAGGATAGCTTTCTTGATTTTATGACAGATGGCACCACCTACATTCACGTTCAAGCTGATCACATCCAAGCTCATATCTCAGGAACCGTTTGACCGATTGGGCCAAAATTTTGCATGTGTATAGATATCACATAGCTCTTTATCATACGCAAAACTGGTGGCGCCACCTGCAACCATTTTTGCACAGCGTCTGTCTGTTTTCTGCCGTGGGATAATGTCACTCATATCTCGGCAGTGGTTTGACATATCTGCCTAAAATGTAGTGGTTTGACTTTTTTGCCTAAAATTTTGCATATGTATACAACTTGGACATCTTTCTGGATTTGTGGTAGGTGGCACAACCTACATACACATTTAGGCTGCAGACATCCATGCTAATATACAACATACCTCACTCTATTTCCCCTTGCCACTCAATCCATGCCTCACTTCAACCGTTCCACTCTGATTTTGGCGGATACACGTGGTCACTTGTCGGCTACCCATATTCTAGTTTTTAAAGTTTACACATTTTTTCTCTATTTTTGAGATATATAAATAAAGACTAAATCTTGGTCTGTTGGTTAATCTGTTTGATGCTTCAGTTGAATGGGTATATACTACCATTCTGATGATAAAATTTCCTTTAGCGAATCTATTCCCTGTCAGCTGAGCGACATGACCCATGGGTCACTTGTTCCTGTAACTGCTGTGGAATTAATTTTCACAGCAAATTTTTGTTAGCATTTCATCTGTTAACACAAAAAATTTGAAACCAGTTGATCAAAACTAGATTTTATTCAAGTTTTCAAGCACCATGTCACATATTGTTTACATCAAGCTAGTGTTGTGCAGTTTGCTAGAGCTAAGCTCCCCAGCTTCAGCTCTCAGTTCTTAAAATTTGGCATACAGTTAGATGTCTCCAAAATCCCTTCCCATGCCAAGAATTTGGTCACTAGAACCTAATTCCTTCGAGATATTGATGAAAATCTTCATTTTTAGCTCAGCTGACTATAAGTCATCTGAGCTATAGTCATGGTCCATTGTCAGTCCTCCGTCCGTCCGTCCGTAGATGTGGCACGTTTTGAAACCTATATAGTTCCTATGTACATGCCGGAAATTAAGTCTGTTAAGTATAAATTCTTTAAGTTATGGGCCCAAACATAATGGACTTTGTAAAAAATCAGGAAAAATATTTACTCACTTAACATGAAAAATTTTGAAACTAGAGTCTATTTTCCCAAGTTTATAACTATGTTTAATTAAGATTCAATTGTATACCCAAAATTAGATCTGAATTTTGTAATTTTTAAGTTATTAGCATAAAAATAAAATCAGTACCTTAAATTTTGCCCAACTTTGACCATGGCACGTTTTATTCCTCTAAGTACCATTGATTTAATTTTCACAGCATGTAAACATAAATATTTAATTTGTTTAAATCTGAAATTTGAAAATAAAAGCTTGAAAATTAAGCTAGTTATTGATTTTTTTCTTTAGGCTCCATTGTAGTCATTTGCTTTGATTACAGATTACAGATGCAGGGTCTTACTCCAGGTCACTGGAAGTCAGCTATGCCAGGGTTTCTGATTTGTTACAGTCACTGGGGGAGATCCCCTGCTGTGACAGGTGTACAGTTATCCTCATATCACCACCCCAATTACCCCCCCCCCCCCCCGCCCCCACAAACCCGACCCACCAAGTGTTATGCAGTAATTGTTTTCACTGTATCTCCTTAATTGTAATGCTGTTTCCACTCTATTGCAAAAACTTTCTTGAAAAAGTAATTCAAGGTGTAATCCAGAAGATGCAATGTTGTGTAATTTTTAAAGAAATCAATTTTCTTTTAAATTATTTTAACAAATATAATTGAACACATCAGTATGCTTAAATTATTATAAAATATGAAGCACATTATGGATAAATAAAGACACAATTAAAAATTGTGAAATCTAAATCAAATATTATTTTTAGATATTTATTGTGTTGCAGATTTAAAAGATATATTTTTGTGGTAAAAAATAAATAAACATTTGTATGCATGATGTGGTGTTATCTAACAAGATTGAGATTTATGATGATGCAATTGAGAATTATGAATCAACTTTTATATTCAGATATATATGTTATATTGGAAATTATAGAAATATAAATTTAAAAAATTGATAAAAAAAGGAGGATTTAATACAAACATTTGTTCAATATTTTCCTGCCTAAGCAGAATTTGAGATCAGGCTTTGTTTGCCCTTTTTTATGTTGCTAATTAATTATATTTCAACTGTATACAATTCATTAAAAAAAAATACATATATATTTAATAATATATATTATTAAAAAAAAATAGATTCAATTGAACAAATATGTAAATTACTGAAATGTCAACATTTTATCAGGAAGCCAACTAATGATCATGGTAATAGTACAGATCATTTGTTCACGAACTGCTCATATGCTTTATTTCAACATTAGGAAACACATGGTCAGGTCACAAAATATTATTTGCAACAATTTCTTGCTCATCAATACAAACCAATCATATAAACCAACCATGGCCTTTATTACACCTTCCTCTTACACTTTATCTCCATTTGATATTATTTAAGATTTTTACCTTCAGGGTCAACGTGCTGAGCTGAGCACAGTGACCCATGGGTCCCTTGTTATTCTAGGCTATGCTACATTTTAGATTTTGTATTGTACCACCAGGGTTACAATGATTAAAGTGCACAAATAATTGTGTCCACAAAGTGGTTTATTGCTATATGAAAGTGTGGATGTTCATCAGATAAGTAATTCTTTTTACCTCAGAAGAGTAAAACTTCACCAGGTGTGAAATTGACTATTAGTTCCAGTAAAAAATTATAGCTGAGATAGTAATTAGCACAATGATGTTTCTTTTTCCCTCATTCAACTAACAGTGTGTATACTTTATTTGAAAAGATGGTTTTTTTGTTCAAATTTTCTGAATCTTTTATTTTGATGAATAAAATAAGGCATGTACTGAAAACTCCAATGTACAAAACTTTTTAATAGTGATTAAAGGAATGATCTTGAAGGTGCCATGTTGTGGCATTATTTTCTTTTAAATTCAGTTTAAACATTTGTGATGTAAAAATAATAAAATATATGTGTATGCATAATATAACCCGATATGAGCAACTGATTGCAACTTAGAATTCTGATATTTTAACTTATTTTTTCAGTTTTTTTATTACAAATTTTTATAAAACTTGTAAATAAAAAAAATGAATCTGATAAAAACTATTAATGGAAAAGGCTGATATGCTAAAAAATAGGCTTAAATATAAACTTAAATGCATTATTCCCTTGAAAGTGAAATAAAGGTATTAGTCCATTCTGTCCACTTGCCTGTCCATATGTAAATTTTTCATATGCATCACAGTATTTCAAAACTTTTACTGTTTTTCTTCATGACAGTCTTGTCAGAGTATTAGTTTTGCAATCATATATTATGAACTTTACTATAACCAAGTAGGAGGGCCCCTTTCCTCTTAGCTTCTCATATGCTTGTATATATGAAAAACATTACAACAGAATATTTTGCCTTTGCAAAAGTTTCAAACTTCAGCTGAGCGCCATGACCCATGGGTCCCTTGTTCCATTAAAAACCCATTGTTACACTTCAAGACTGCCTGATATCAAAACTACTGATCTGATTTGATCATATATGATATACATATTTCTCTCTACATTCAATATGCCCATGCCAGAAATGATGTCAGTAATGCCTAATTGTTTAAAGTTATGGGCCCAAACATAATGCACTTTGTAAAAAATCAAGAAATATATTTACTCCCTTTGACCATGGCACATTTGTTTCCTGTGAGCACTATTGATATAATATTCATATCATGCACACATAAGGATTTTAGCTTTTTAGTTAAGAAAGCTGAAAGAAATTGGGGAAAAGTTGCAGCTTTTATTGATGTTTTTATGAGACCATGTCAGAACCAGGCTCTTCCCAGCCCCTCTTCAGTCACATGTATGTTGACCTTTCAGCAAATTATGCACGCTTGAGGCGAGGCATACACTGGGGCAGCCAGGCAGCTTATGGCCAGCCACAGTTGATCCATGTGTCCAACCCAAATCATCTAGTAGTTGTTTTGAACAACAACATAGCCATTAACAATAAATTAATAAATTTTTATTGGTTTTTAATAACAAATTAAAGAAAAATTAATAGAAAAGGAATTTGTTAGTTGATGGGTAACAGGAAATTAACTTGCAGTTACTGATGATGTAAGAACCTTGCATGGATGGATAGAATGTCACATATTCCAAATAACACCATGCAGTCGCCTATGGTATTTTTCAGTTAAAAAAATAAATCATATTATTCATTACTAATCATTAGGGATCATATGAAGGATAGCTTTCTTGATTTTATGACAGGTGGCGCCACCTACATTCACGTTTAAGCTGCAGACATCCAAGCTCATATCTCGGGAACCGTTTGACCAGTTGGGCCAAAATGTTGCATGTGTATAGATCTCCCTTAGCTCTTCATTATACGCAAAACTGGTGGTGCCCCACTTGCAACTTTTTTTGCACAGCGTCCATCTGTTCATCTGCCTTGGGGTAAAATCACTCATATCTCGGCAGTGGTTTGACTTATCCACCTGATGTTTTGCAGGTTTATACATCCTTGACAGCTTTCATGATTTTATGACAGGTGGCACCACCTACATTCAAATTTACGCTGCAGACATCCAAGCTCATATCTCAGGAACCATTTGACCGATTGGGCAAAAATTTTGCATGTTTATAGATCTCACATAGCTCTTTATCATACTCAAAAGCGGTGTCACCACTTGCACACATTTTTGCACAGCACCGTCTGTTTGTTTCCCATGGAATAAAATCACTCATATCTCGGCAGTGGTTTGACATATCTGCCTTAAATTTTGCAGGTTTATACATCTTGGATAGTTTTCTGGATTCTGTGGCAGGTGGCGCCACCTAAATTTATGTATACGCTGCCGACATTCAAGCTCATATCTCAGGAATCATTGGACTGATTTGGCAAAAATTTTCTATGTTCATAGATCTCACATAGCTCTTGATCATATGCAAAACTGGTGGTGCTACCTGCCACCATTTTTGCACAGCGTCTGTCTGTTCATCTGCCTTGGGATAAAAACACTCATATCTCAGCTGGGTTTGACTTATCCACCTGAAATTTTTCAGGTTTATACATCCTTGACAGCTTTCATGATTTTATGACAGGTGGCGCCACCTACATTTATGTATATGCAGCAGACATTCAGGCTTATATCTCAGGACTGGTTTGACATATCCCCCTGAAATTTTGCATGTATATAGACCTCACATAGCTCTTAATCATACACAAAATTGGTGGTGCTACCTGCTTGTTTAGTGTTTAGTACTTGCATTGTTCATATACATGTTACACATGTTCTTGAAAAGTAATGGCCCAGCATTGAAGCATTATACCTGGTGTAATCTCGTTGCACAGGTTCGCATTAGGCCTGTAGGCCTTGTTAATAAAATAAATGAAATCAATCCTCTTCCCTGTCTCCAAAGATACTATCAAAATCATACATAAGCTAAACACCAACTACTCACAATACAGCTTATATTTATTACCACACAAAACCAGCATGTACCTCATTTCCAAATCATATTTTTTTATCATAAATAACAGCTGAGCGCTGTGACCCATGGGTCCCTTGTTTGTAGAATAAATAAATGCCCTTTTCTCAGGAGCGATATGGTCTTTTGGCCTGAAATTTTGCATATCCATAGATCTTGGACTCCTCCATCTTGTACGCAAGACTAGTGGCGCCATCTGTAATCGTTTTGCCATGGTGTCCATCTGTGCATGTGCTTTCTGTGAAAATTGCTCATATCCCCAGAGTGGTTCAAGGTATTAGCCTTAAATCTGGTATGTATATTTATAGTGGAAATGTTTTCTTGTAGACAAGATAGGTGGCGCCACCTACCTTCCCTTTTTTTGTAGAATAAATAAATGCTTTTTTCTTAGGAGTGGTGTTCTATATTGGTCTGAAACTGTGCATTAACCATAGATCTTGGCCTCCTCAATCTTGTATGCAAGACTGGTGGCGCCATCTGCTATTTTTTTTGTGTGGTGTCCATCTGTACATTTGTTTAGATGAAAATTGCTCATATCTGAAGACTCCTTCAATGTGTTGGTCTCCAATTTGGCATGTACATCCATCTTGGAGAGTTTTCTCGTCAACCAGACAGGTGGCGCCACCTACCTTCAGATTTTTTAGTATTAATTTATCCCCTTTTCTCTGTATTGGCCCTCATATTTGGTGAAAAATATTGTTTCTCGAGTTGATAGATCTTCCATAGTCGCTTGCCAAGTGTCAGTATATGCTGCTGAAGACGGGGGGGGGGGGGGGACTATTCATAAAGGGGGGGGGTAATTGTCTGGCGATACTATGGCACCTGCCGTGCCAATAAATATCTAATTAAATGTTTCTTTTATGTTTGCAGCTGTTGAAGTTGTAATTTCAAATTTTGGGTTTTTAAAAAATGTGCACTTATTCTGAGCAGTCAAAACCAGGTTATACTTTTGCATTTATCCATGGAATCTTAATATTTCCCACCTCCAATCATTTCTGTTAAAAGATTCCATCACATGTGAAGAGAGCATTCAATTTAATTTTCTGGGTGCCAGGCAGAGTTTATATTTCAATTGATTTTCCTGCTTGGCTAACAGTATCTGAACTAATATGACAATATATTGTCTGGCTAGTTGTATGTAAATATGGCACAAATCAAACCAAAAGAGCTGCACAATTGAAATTTTGCTGATGGGTTTCAGCAAAAGCTCATACCATACCTGAAAATACATGTTGATCACTATAACCTCATTATCCAATTTGCAAGAGGGGCCTACCGGTAGTAACCATTCGCAGATCCATCAATCAGTCACTTCTTAATTCAACTAGAATACGAGAAGTTGACAAGCGACTACGTGTATCCACCAAAATCAAGAATGGGACAGGTGAAGTGAAGCATGGATTGAGTGGCAAGGGGAAACAGAGCGAGGTGTGTTGCATATTAGCATGGATGTCTGCAGCAGAAATGTGCATATAAGTGGCGCCACCTTCCACAAAATCCAGAAAGCTATCCAAGTTGTATACAAATGTAAAATTTTAGGCAGATGAGTCAAACCACTGCTTGTATAAGAGTGATTTTATCCCACAGCAAACATGTGGCGCCACCAATTTTGTGTATGATAAAGAGCTATGCAAGATCTATACGCATGCAAAATTTCAGGGGGATACGTCAAACCAGTCCTTAGATATTAGCATGGATGTCTGCAGCCTGAACGTGAATGTAGGTGGTGCCACCTGTCATAAAATCAAGAAAGCTATCCAGAATGTATACACATGCAAAGTTTTAGGTGGATAAGTCCAACTACTGCAAAGATATGAGTGATGTTATCCATAGGCGGATGAACAGATGGATGCTGTGCAAAAATGGTTGCAGGTGGCACCACCATTTTTTGTGTATGTTATAAAGCTATCCAAGTGCTACATTTGTGCAAAATATTTAGCTTTGGTCAAACAAGTCAGAAGATATGTGGGTTAATGTGTCAAAACAGATGTACTGATGGACGCACTGGAGAGAGAAAAAGTCAGAGGTCAACGCGAAATATTTTGGCACCAGTTCACTGTGACCCGATAATGGTGTAAAGTTTGGAAAAAATCTGTCCAGTGGTCTCAGAGTTCTATTCCGGAAAGGAACACTGCGGCGGCGGAACCCAGTCATAAACATTGTATCCGCAAAACTTTGTTTTGGCAGATACAGTTATTCCATGGCTTTTGAACTGATTTTTGTGCAATACTATTTGAACAAAACCCTTCCCATCTTTCAAATATAGCTCACTGTCCAAAAGAGGAAGAACCCTGTTGTTTTTTTATGCCACAAGGTCACAAGACCAACTTCTTTGAAAAGCTTGTTTGCATTTAAAATTTACATCCCAAACCTTCCCCTTCTTTCATATATTAATCACCTATGGAGAGAGGAAGATCCCTATTGATTTTGACTAAACTGTCTAGCCTTACTGTCAGTACATCCAGTCTAAAGATGCCCTTATAGCAAGGGGATGCTCTGATTACTGTACCCAAGTTTCTTCATGCAACTGATCAGTAACCCTTTAAACTTGCTGCCTAAAATCAAAATATTTTAAGACGCTATGTGGTCAGCTGAGACTTGAGACGGAACAATATCCCCATGTATTACAGATTTTAATGCCATTTGTGATAGTTCTTCCACTTATTTTTTGGCTCAGCTGATTGCAAGTCAACTGAGGTATAGAAATGGCTCTTTGTCCAGCTAATTCCTCCCATGTCTCTAGATCATGCAGTATGTGGGCGGATCCAAGGCCTGTTTTGCAGGCATCCTAGAACTGAAGATTCGGGCAGCCTGATGCCAAATTACGGTTAACAATAGAGCAGGGTCCTTTGGAATACGACCTCTCTCCATCCGTTTTACACGACCATTTAACGGTGAAATGGTGAAGTGGTTGTTGAATAAGATTGGCAGAGGACGTCTGTATTGTTTTCCAATTTGATGACCAATATTCATGTTTCCAATTTGATGACCAATATTCTGTGGAGACATCTTATATGGAAAACGCTAAGCCTAGTCTCTTGGGCTTTGTATTTAGCGCATATTTTGCTACCACAGAAAAGGATGTTGAGAACACCAGCTTTGTATAACCCATCTGTGTGCTCTGTATCAGGTTCCTTTATTCCCAGACAGGTTTAGCCAGTATTACATAACGGTGGATGTTTTCCCCTATTCGTGCCTTGATTTCTGTGCCCCAGGACACATTGTTAGATGTGCGATAACCCATGCACTTGAATGAATCAACCCGAGCTAAAGAGTTGTTGAGCTGAGCCATGACCTTCGTCTTCTTGATACTGACTGTCAAGTATTTCCTTCAGTAGGATACAGGCGGTCTTTGACCTAACTAATAGTCTGGCCAAATTACAGCATTCCCCATCATGCCACTTTTGAATATTGACACCAACTGCTGAAGACTGGAGGGAGGGCATAGAAGTTGATCCTGAACAAGCCCAGAGCGAGGACACAACCCCGTAAAGGGTCTTTCAAAGTTCATAATGATTGTAATGGTAATGATTGTATTTTATTTGTCTATCATTGTCATAATTTGTTAGGAAGATCGTGACTGTGACCTTGAAAAATGTGTCAAGGTTATTCATATTCAAACTTGACCTAGCTCTTCATGAGAAACATAAATGTTGAGTATAATGACTGTGCCCAAATTCTGTTCAAGTTATCGAGCTAACATCCTTTTAGCAAAATCATCCCTGTGACCCTGAAAAATTAATCAAGATCATCCATATTCATACACATCCTATCAAAAAATGCACCAATGGTGAATATGTTGACTGAGCCTCAAAAGTCCTTTCATGTGATGTGCCAACACCAGACTGCGTAATCACTGTAATCACCCCCCCCCCCCCCCACTTTTCAGGGAATAATATTATAATATTGCAAATGAAATATATTAATAAATTGAATTAAAGACTGGATACATTTACTAAAAAAGTTATATCTAAACCTTGCTTAGAATTCACAACATAACTTAATAATAACTAGATGTGGTCGGACATTGGTCTTCAGAGGGCCCCGCATTTCTGCTAGTGCTGGACTAGTTTACATATGGGTGAAAAATTAAGTTTAGAATATCACAAACAGAAACAGGTTTTTATCAATGTGCATGAGGGAAAAAATTTTAATGGATCAAATGATATTAAAGAAGATATGTCTGAAATAATGTGTGTAATGGAAAATCACCGAATGTAGTCTGTTAGCCATATTTGGTTTTGATCAAGTCTGTAATTCAATAGGTCTGGAGCCCTCATAGGCACCAATAATCTCTGTAAATTTGGGAAAGCTGCAGTATGTTGTTGTTGATTGATCGCGCGCGAAAGGAAATCAGCGATCGGGCTGTGGCGGCTATATTGGAATTCCGACAGGTCTGTAATTCAATAAGCATTTACAGGTACCAACTATCCCTGTGAATTTGGGAGAGCTGCAGTATGTTGTTGTTGAAAATAAGCGATCAGGCTGTGGCAGCCATATTGGAATTCTGCCAAGTCTGTATTTCGATAGGTCTGGAGCATTCATAGGTACCAATTATCCCTGCGAATTTGGGAAAGCTGCATTATGTTGTTGTTGAGTTATCGCGCGCGAAAGAAAGTGTCACTGACGGAAGGACGGATGGACGGAAGGCCGAACTGACACGGTGATCACTATAGGGCACCGCTTGTCAAGCGGGGCTAAAATGAATTATATATATATATATATATTTATTTATATATATGTGAAGATGAATATATCAATCAGAGACACTAAAAAAGGTATATATATATATATATATATATATATATATATATATATATATATATATATATATATATATATATATATATATATATATATATATATATATATATATAATCTGGCCCACTTTGTCATATCGGTAAATAATAATAATAATATATAGTATTTATATAGCGCCAAAATTCTCCGATGGTTGGACTCACCGCGCAATTCACATACACACACATACTCACATACAATTTCATGGAAATCTAGTCCCTGTGCCTGATCCAGAAAAAAAATGGATATTAATTACCAAAAGCTTGACGAAAGAGATACGTTTTTAAATAAGTTTTAAATGATACAAGAGTTGGAGATTTTTTAAGTGTAATGGAAAGTGAATTTCAATTTTGGGGCTATGATACGGAAGGAACGTTGACCGATTTTCATATAACACTTTGGTACTTTAAGAAGATTTCCGCCAGCCGAGCGCAGCGTACGCAAAGGCCGATAGGTAATTATTTTTCAGTCAAATATGATGGAAGTGAGTCATCAAAACGGGGGTAAACAAAAAAAGCAATTTTGTATTGTTAATAGAAAATCCCGTTTATTGTCACATAAATCTGAAATCAAAAACCAATAGCCTGTAATTGGTCAGGCGTACCAAACGATCGCATCTCCCACCTATGTGCGGCCTGCAAGTGCAGTGATGCATGCGGGTCACTCCCAGTCACTTAGCTAATTAACGTCTTACGACACCTCGGTATCACCATATCATACACCTCAGTGACGTTTCGCCGAGATATGAAGCAAGAGCTCTCAACGTTGCTTACGACTGGAAATCCCCTTTAAGTGTCCACGAAGAGCTGTAGGTTTTGTGAGCACTGTAGGAGATACCGGTCCAAGACCACTATCGCGGCGAAATTTCAGGAAGTTGACAATTGCATGACGATGTCCGCTCCCAGGACAGTCCTATCATAAAGACGAAGTTTGAGTCATTAATAAGATTTTAAGAAAATAAGGCGCAATAGTCGGGGAAAGAATTATTTAGTATAATAGTATGCCTATGCATAACGTTATAACTGTGCCGCATATTTCCAGACATTTGACCTCATGACCCAGACTCTACGTCTCTTTCTGTTTGCAAGTCGGATTTTACGTCAGATATTGCTGCATGCGGCACACAACTAACAGGAAATAAATTATCACGTGCGCATAAACGAAATATGATATGCCGTTGTGCAATAAAATTATTGTATCCGCCAAAACAAAGTTTTGCGGATACTATGTTTTTGACCGGGTTCCGCCGCCGCCGCCGCGGCGTTCGTTTCCGGAGAACTCCTCTGAGACTACTGGACAGATTTTTCCGAAACTTACACAAATTTTCGGGTCACATGTGAACTGGTGCCTAACCAAGTGACCTTGACCTCTGACCTTTCGTCTCTGCCCAGCGTCCGTTTGTGCGTCTGTTTCCACACATAAACCCATATATCTCGGGAACCGTTTGACCGATCCGGAAATTTTTTTTACACAAATATAGCCCTGGGATAGCTTTATAACATACACAACAAAAGGTGGCGCCACCTGCAACCATGTTTGCACAGTGTCCATTTGTTAATCTGCCTGGGGTTTAAATCACTCATATCTCTGCAGTGGTTTGACTAATTCACTTAAAATTCGGCATGCATATACATCCTAAATAGCTTTCTCGATTTTATGACAGGTTGCGCCACCTACATTCACGTTAATGCTCCACACATAAACCCATATATCTCGGGAACCGTTTGACCGATCCAGAATTTTTTTTTACACAAATGTAGCCCTGGGATAGCTTTATAACATACACAACAAAAGGTGGCGCCACCTGCAACCATGTTTGCACAGTGTCCATTTGTTAATCTGCCTGGGGTTAAAATCACTCATATCTATGCAGTGGTTTGACCAAATTACCTGAAATTCAGCATGCCTATACATCCCGCATAGCTTTCTTGATTTTATGACAGGTGGCGCCACCTACATTCACATTCACGCTGTAGACATCCATGCTTATATCTCTGGACTCATTCAACCAATCAGGAAAATTTTTTTACACAAATGTAGCCCTTGGATAGCTTTATAACATGAACAAAAATGGTGGCGCCACCTGCAGCCAGTTTTGCACAGCGTCCAGCTGTTTGTCTGCTGTGGGATAAAATCACTCATACACTGCAGTGGTTTGACTTTTCCACATGACATTTTGCATGTGTATAATATCTTGGATAGTTTCTTGTTCAAATAACAGGTGGCGCCACTTACAATCATGTGTATGTGGCAGAGATCCATTCTAATATTTAACACATGTAACTCTTTATCCCCTTGCCACTCAATCCATGCCTCACTTCACCCGTCCTTCTCTGATTTTGGCGGATACACGTAGTTGCTTGTCGACTACCCGTATTCTAGTTTATAAACGTTTCTGTTTCCTTTTTATTGACGATTTATTTAATATCATTTGAGACATAACTCTTCTTCTATGACTCAAAAGGACATCGATGTTGAAGCCCGTATGATGTCACATCCCGGTTATTATCATGATTTATGCATGCACCACCGACATGACAATAAGCGGGCTTGACTGTATGTGTGTGTGTATATATGTATACAAAGTCATCCCCCCACCATGGTTGAAAATTGACGCCACTGCACTGACAGCACGTTAAGCAATGGCAGGGGACAAAAAGGAAGAGTTTGCAATCTAGAGGGGCACACATCCTGTAGATCTGAAGCAGACTGTGATGGAAGGTCTATTGTAGAAGGCATAATATGATCCAGCAGTCACGATGTGTCAGATCTCTTGGTGATGCGACATTCATACTGTGAAAGCAGACATGCTATGAGCGGTCTGAAAAACCCTGGTGAACTTTGTCAGCTGGAACTCAGTGTGGTGATGTTCTGTCAGATGTTCAAGAAAGATAAACTCAGTAGTCTACACAAAACATGGTCTATATGGCTGAATGGACAATATACAACTCAACTATCTTATTTTAATATTTATTTACATTTGTAAACAATCTTGGTCCAATTCACAGGTAAAGAATATGGCTGAAAAAAAGTTTACATCATAATTAACATGCATACAATCATAAGAAGTAAATGTAAAAATTTCCTAAGTCTTAATTTCAATTCCATTTGTTAATATTGTGTAGGTAATCAACAGAACCAAATTTATTGCTGTGTTTATATTACTGCACATGCTGTATTTAATATTGTATATCAAACTGGTATATAATAATACAAGTAACAAATCACAAGGAATAAACAATTCATATTAAAATCCAATCTTTTACTTAGAAAAGCCATGACCTGTGTGAATGCCAGCTCAGCCTTTTCTGTGACTATGAAAATTATACAGTAACACACAACTAAAGGCAGGAAATGGTATAAATGATATGCTCTAGTTTCTCCAGATATACAAACCTTATCACATAAGCCATAACCAGGAAACAGAACATTTCTGCAATAATTCATTAATTTCAGTGCACCAGCTTATTTACTGAACATTGGTTTGCATGTTAACCTAGCGATGCATTTTTCCCTGAGAAAACAGACAGGGAAAAAGGATATAGATTAAAGGGCACCAGTTTTTTTCTGCATATGCTCTAAAAAAACCATTCCAACCTCTGATGGTAAAAGAAACACCCATGCATGATTTGAGTCCTATTTTCAGCTTTTAAAAGGTTATACCTGAGAGGTCCTACCTGATGCGGGCATTAATGAACACATGCACATAAAATACTGAAACAATAACATCTTTCAACTACCACTTCTCATAACGTACTTCATTTCACACACACTTGACATTCACCCATAATGCATACAAACTGCTAATGATATCAACATTAGCCACCATTATAGGCTTAAAACCATTCTTTTCTTTCCCATCCTTGCACAATGTAGACTTATATACATAGTACATAAACTCTTTCATCCTTGCCAGGTGCGGACATGTATCACAACAGATTTACACTAATCATCTACTGGTTTCAAGAATTTTTTCTTCTTTTTCTTTTTGACTTCCGGTGTACTGGAATCTTTCTCTGTATCTCCATCTGTTTTATTTAAAGATGACCGATCTCTTTTCTTAGCAAATTTATTTGATATTGTTCCAACCAGTGCATTGTATCTGCAAAAAGAAATATGTGTTAAATATATTTTGAAAGGAAAATCCTCATTTACATCTCACCAAATGCCCTAGATAAAATAGCATTCTAGCCATCACCCTAGAAGACACTCAGAGACCATATACCCTAACCAATACATGGATCATCATCCATATCCAACACCAAAAATATAACTTTTAAAAGTTCTTGATTAACTGAATTTTTTCTGGAAGGGTGGCTGATAGACAACTGAAGAAGTGATTACATTTTTTTATATTAGGCGCTTAAAAAACAGAAAATGAGAGAATTTTGTTGGTTCTTTGTCTTAACTGCCCTAAAATTACTGTTGTTCTTTTGCCTATGGTCCACACTTTCACAAACTTTTATTGAAATTCACAAAAAAATATTTGGAGATTATAAGTAGGAAAACAAGAAAAAGGCAAACAGCAGTGATCCCATGTCCTCTGCCAACTTAGTTGGTAGAGCAACTCAGCTCATTTTGAATCAGAAATCTTACATTTCTTTTACAATAAATACAAAGTGATACAAACTGTGTGGAAGTTGAATGCAAATAACTTGTTAGAGTCAAAACAAATTCAAATCCATGAAGTTGATTCACCAAGTCTGGGTCCCATATTAACATTCCTTCTGCTCTATCACTTCATAGCTACAGTATCTTTGCTCACCTTTCTGCCATTTCATCATCAGATACGCTGATTTCTTTCTCCTTTTTGGCACTTGTTTCTAATTGTTTTTCTGAGTTCTTCTCTTTCATAAGTTTCTGAATTAAAAAAATTGCATACTTGAAAGTTGATGACACTTGTGTGCATCCAATGTAAATCAATTGCTTATTGTTTTCTACAACCAAAATATTATACATAAGTCAGATTACAGTCTGTAACATGGTGTAACATGTAACTGATTAAGGAGCAGTGTGGCTCTAGTGTAACATGTAACTGATTAAGGAGCAGTGTGGCTCTGGTGTAACATGTAACTGAGTGAGAGGTGGTGTGGCTCTTGTGTAACATGTAACTAATTGAGGTGCAGTGGCTCTGGTATAACATATAACTGATTGAGGAGCAGTGTGGCTCTGGTATAACATGTAACTGACTGAGGAGCAGTGTGGCTCTGGTGTAACATGTAACTGACTGAGGAGCAGTGTGGCTCTGGTGTAACATGTTACTGACTGAGGAGCAGTGTGGCTCTGGTGTAACATTTTACTGACTGAGGAGCAGTGTGGCTCTGGTGTAACATGTTACTGACTGAGGAGCAGTGTGGCTCAGGTGTAACTTGTAACTGATTGAGGTGCAGTGTGGCTCTGGTGTAACATGTAACTGATTGAGGTGCAGTGTCGCTCTAGTGTAACATGTAACTGATTGAGGAGTATTGTTGACCTGGTTAATATGAAAGACTTAGGAGGAGTGCTATGTAAAACATTATTGATTCACCCCTTATAATTAAGCAGTCTATGCAAGCTGACAAATTCATGTTGGACATGGCAATAATTTCCAGTCTGCTGCAGGCAAAACAATACAAACCTCTATTTCTGGATTGAATCCTCCAAATGACATTCTCTGATAACATAAATCCTCAATTGCTGCCAGGCTCTCTTCAAACAGGTATCTACTCCTAGAAACAAAATGACTGGACATAACCAGATGATCTAAAACAGGTATCTACTCCTAGAAACAAAATGACTGGACATAACCAGATGATCTAAAACAGGTATCTACTCCTAGAAACAAAATGACTGGACATAACCAGATGATCTAAAACAGGTATCTACTCCTAGAAACAAAATGACTGGACATAACCAGATGATCTAAAACAGGTATCTACTCCTAGAAACAAAATGACTGGACATAACCAGATGATCTAAAACAGGTATCTACTCCTAGAAACAAAATGACTGGACATAACCAGATGATCTAAAACAGGTATCTACTCTTAGAAACAAAATGACTGGACATAACCAGATGATCTAAAACAGGTAGCTACTCCTAGAAACAAAATGACTGGACATAACCAGATGATCTAAAACAGGTATCTACTCCTAGAAACAAAATGACTGGACATAACCAGATGATCTAAAACAGGTATCTACTCATAGAAACAAAATGACTGGACATAACCAGATGATCAAAAACAGGTATCTACTCCTAGAAACAAAATGACCGGAAATAACCAGATGATCTCAAACAGGTATCTACTCCTAGAAACAAAATGACTGGACATAACCAGATGATCAAAAACAGGTATCTACTCCTAGAAACAAAATGACTGGACATAACCAGATGATCTCAAACAGGTATCTACTCCTAGAAACAAAAATGACTGGACATAACCAGATGATCTCAAACAGGTATCTACTCCTGGAAACAAAATGATCGGAAATAACCAGATGATCTCAAACAGGTATCTACTCATAGAAACAAAATGACTGGACATAACCAGATGATCAAAAACAGGTATCTCCTCTTAGAAACAAAATGACCGGAAATAACCAGATGATCTCAAACAGGTATCTACTCCTAGAAACAAAATGACTGGACATAACCAGATGATCAAAAACAGGTATCTACTCCTAGAAACAAAATGACTGGACATAACCAGATGATCTCAAACAGGTATCTACTCCTAGAAACAAAAATGACTGGACATAACCAGATGATCTAAAACAGGTATCTACTCCTAGAAACAAAATGACCGGAAATAACAAGATGATCTCAAACAGGTATCTACACATAGAAACAAAATGACTGGACATAACCAGAAGATCTAAAACAGGTATCTCCTCTTAGAAACAAAATGACTGGACATAACCAGAAGATCTAAAACAGGTATCTCCTCTTAGAAACAAAATGACTGGACATAACCAGATGATCTCAAACAGGTATCTACTCCTAGAAACAAAATGACGGGAATTAACCAGATGATCTCAAACAGGTATCTACTCCTAGAAACAAAAATGACTGGACATAACCAGATGATCTAAAACAGGTATCTACTCCTAGAAACAAAATGACTGGACTTAACCAGATGATCTAAAACAGGTATCTACTCCTAGAAAAAAATGACTGGACATAATCAGAAGATCTCACACAGGTATCTACTCCTAGAAACAAAATGACTGGACATAATCAGATCTTTGAAATATCAGTTTCTCTCAGAAGAAGACAGAAGTAAGAAATTAAAATTCATAGAAACAAGAAATATATAAAAATAATGAAAGCATCAACAAAGATCACTGTGAGATGTAAACCAAATATATTTGGGAGTACTGGGACCAACTACAAGGACTTATAATGTACAGTTTCTTTGACTGAACTACCATATTGTAATAATACAAGTTGAAAGAATATTTTATCCAGTTTTTGAATTATATGTTACATGTTGAGATATTGCTGATTGCTGATAAATGACTATGGTCATACTTTCTTTTGAAATATTTACACATTAGATTTTATTTATGTTAAGACTTACTTTTTTCCCTTCAGTTCAGGGATATCCAAAACCCAATGTTCATCATCTATTTGCTGTTTTCTCTCACCCTCATTCAGTTCCTTTTCATGACGAAGAGCTGTCTTCTTCATGAACTGTGAAAAGAATTGATGAAAGTAGTATAATGAAAAATACATGGCCATGCATGGAATAAACAGGTAAAAAGCATGCATGTTTAAAAAACAGTCAGTAAACTAATTTTCATACATGCTATGGCCAAAGTTTTAAATGTTAAGCCATACATAAGATAAATTTTTTAAAGGTGGGAAGGAGAAATCAAGAATTTGTGGTTGATGAAAAAAGTGCCATTACACAGTGAAATTTACACCTACAGTATCAGGGTCTCTAATTTTATTTTAATATTAGACAAGTACCTTATAAAATATTTCATGTTAAATGAGTAAATAATTTTCCTGATTTTTTACAAAGTCCATTATGTTTGGGCCTGCATGCATGGCCTGCATGCATGAACGTGAATGAAGCTGGCGTAACCTGTCATAAAATCAAGAAAGCTATCCAGGATGTATAGGCAAATTACAGGTAATTTTGTCAAACCACTGCAGAGATATGAGTGATTTTAACCCAAGGCAGACAAACAGATGGACACTGTGCAAAAATGGCTGCAGGTGGCGCCACCATTTCTGTGTATGTTATAAAGCTATCCAAGGGCTACATTTGTGTAAAATTTATTTTCCTGATTGGTCGAACGGTTCCCGAGATATGAGCTTGGATGTCTGCAGCATGAACATGAATGTAGGTGGCGCCACCTGTCATAAAATCAAGAAAGCTATCTAGGCATGCCGAATTTCAGGTGAATTAGTCAAACCACTGCAGAGATATGAGTGATTTTAACCCAAGGCAGACAAACAGATGGACACTGTGCAAAAATGGCTGCAGGTGGCGCCACCATTTTTTGTGTATGTTATAAAGCTATGCAAGGGCTACATTCGTACAAAATTTTTTACCTGATCGGTCAAATGGTTCCTGAGTTATGTGGGTTTATGTGTGGAAACAGATGCACAAACGGACGCTGGGCAGAGAGGAAAGGTCAGAGGTCAAGGCCATTTGGTTAGGCAGCAGTTCACATGTGACCCGATAATTAGTGTATGTTTCGGAAAAATCTGTCCAGTTGTCTCAGGGGAGTTCTCCGGAAACGAAGGCGGCGGTGGCGGCGGCGGAACTCAGTAAAAAACATAGTATCCGCAAAACTTTGTTTTGGCGGATAAAATTATACTTAACGGACTTAATTTGTTGCATGTATATAGGAAACATGTAGGAGATTACTGCTGGTAGATACTAAGAAAATCAGATACGTGGTTTTGATTTTAGCCATTCCTGAAGAGTGATTATGTGTTTTTTTATGAAATTTGAGGTTTTTCCTAAATATCTCAAAGGAACAAGGTCATATTGACCCAATTTTCAGTATGGGATGAGATTTTGGGATCATCTAACGGTATGCTGAATTTTGGATTCGTAGGTTTAACGGTTTCAAAACGTGCCAGTCTAACGGACGGACAGATGGACGACGACGGACAATGGACCACAACTATAGCTCAGATGACTTATAGTCAGCTAAGCTAAACCTCTATAAGTATGCACTGCTTAAAATTTTTGTTTATTATTTCTTTTTATGGGTGTTTGTAATAACATCTACTATTAAAACATGTTTTAACTTTCTCTAAGTATGATTGTAGGATTATTTTGACTTTTAAAAAATGGATGTTTCTGTCAAATGTTGACCTAAAACAGTCTCCAAAATATGCAAATAATTTTTTAAATAAATTTTACACCACTAAGCATATTTATATATTATGATATATTTTGGTAAAATCCAAATAACAAACATCAGTTAGAGTATGAGAATATCAATTAAATAGTAGACTTATGACACATTCAAGCCCTGTCAGGCTTGGGTGGGGCCCTGCTGAGCCAAGCTTTGGCAGCAGGCACTGATCCAGGATTTTTTTTCATTTTTGCAGGGGAAGGGGGGGGGGGGTCAACAATAGTGTAGATTGGGTGATTATTCCGAGCAATTTTTACCTGTCATGGTTTAAAACTGGTCTAATAAAATATTTGTGGTTGAGTGGGGGGGGGGGGGGTTGGGGGGTTCTTTTTAATGGCCAAAATTAAATAGCCTTAAGGGGCGTTTCCATGTATGCATATAGGTTAATATGCATGAAAAAATGGCACATATGATTTTTGTAAATGGGGCGTTTCCATATGTCCATCAGGGTATGTACATATATGGGTGAAAATGGCCACAGGAGCTATTTTCACGCATAGGGTCTGCGTGAAATCTGGGATTCAGGGTAAAATGACATCACTTCACCATCTTTTTTGTGGAAGGCCCTGCTCAATCCACTGTATAAATATATTAGTCTGCAATATATTAGTATATACCCATACACACACACATGGAAACACCTATTTTCCATGCACAGTATACGCGCATTCATGCTTGCATGGAAACATATACCTTTATCCAATGTCATGATAGGTCGATGGAGCCAAAACAATGCGGGAACCTATATGATTTATGTATTTATATATTCGGCTAGCTATTATACTTTTACTTAAGTATTAATATTACACTTATTATAATAATAGTACAGACTACAGTACAGACTACAGACTACAGTACAGACTACAGACTACAGTACAGACTACAGACTACAGTACAGACTACAGACTACAGTACACACACTGAGACAGTAGAGTGAGTACACAGTTACCTTCATCTGAAGTACTCCTTTTGATAGTGATTTTGCCATTTTTCTTGATACAGCAGACTTTTCCTAATACTTTTATACGTATAATATCGAGAATTCAAATGACAAACAGGTCTGCCTCGTCTGATTTGAAGCTACAGAGCACTGGTACTCGTGAGAGCCCTAAGCTTAAGCAGACCTGTCAAACTCGTGGCAAAACATGCCTCAGGTTCCTTTTATCGCCCAATGGGGTGGAGCGGGGGGGGGGGGGGGGGGGGGAGGCTAAAATGCGTGTACGCATGCCTGCAAGTACGGATGCACCTAGGATTTTTGCATTTGACTTAGGCCATAATTTGATGAGCGCTGGTGTCGGTTTATTTACAAACCTGTACCGGAGGACGTTGCACAAGTCGGGTTTCGTATTTAAAATTTCACATTTTCAAAGGTGCCATAGGCTTTTAGTTCTAAAAGAGGCAAATTAATGGTGATGTTTCCTATTTTATGTTTCTTGTTATACAAACAATTTTAAATTTTTGTTCAGTAAGATTTATAAAAATTCACAAATATGTGTGTGAATTGACTCTTCAAATACTAAGTCGGCTTCTGCATGAGTTTATTCTTTAAAAACGGGTGCATGTTTTTAGAAACTCACAGTGAAACTAACTGTTAGAAAATGCTACATTAAATTGTCAAAATGACAATATTTTTTGTCGTTCATTTAACTTGACATATCTTTCAATAATGAGGATATTTTTAAACAGTTTATCTGAATACTTTTATTATTCAATCAGGTGTAATTCAAAAGAGTTATGACGTAAACAATATAATTTATAACCCCTCGAAGTAAATGATTTTAACTTAACAAATTTCACAAAAAAATGTAACTGATAAAATGACAAAACCTCTGATATATATATTTTTGTATGGAAGATATAGAAAATTTACATGAGAACCCCTTAAAATTACAAGGCTGATCTTAAACTGATTTTTCTTGGAAATTCTTGTTTGGCATTACTAAAAAAATTGCGAAAAAGTATAAACCTTAATTCAATTCTGAATTAAACTTAGGTTGTTTTAAATATCGTTAGACTTTGAGAATAATGCCATTCATGCATGCACTTTTAATTTTAATTTCTTTTTTACTCTCACAGTAAGAGAAAAACATAAACCTTCTACACGACACCGTACGTATCTCAGTAAAAATTTAAGAAATTATTTTCACCTTTGTATTCGAAATAAAATCAAAACGATTGTGTGGAAATTCAAAAAGAAATGTAAAAATATATATATATACCTACATTTGCTTCTTTTTAGTTTTGATTTTAAAAATAAATATTACCTTTATTCTTTTTTTTTTTTTTTTTTTTTTTTGCTACAGGGGTGGGGGGGGCATGCATTAGCAAGATTTTACCTCTCAAAGCACTTTGGTACATGTAACTTCAGAATTAATTTAAAATACCTGATTTTGGATGTTGGGGGGGGGGGTACACAAAATGTATAAATATTTTAATTCATGGTAACGGTGCTGAATATATAAGCAACGGTAGTGTGCTTTTAAATCAAATAAAAAATAATTATCCGGACTCAAGCTATAAAATTATGTTTCTCTGCTTTTTATACCGGGTATTTTAAATATAGAATTAATTAATAAAGATAACCTTTCTGAATAAAGGAAACACAAATATTTAGAATAATTAGTCAAAAAAGGGTTTTAAAAAAAGACAGTTCAAGACCAATGACCTGCATATCCGAGGCGAGGATACAAATGATTTACGTGACAAAAGTCGATCCAGTTGTAATAAGCCCAAGGTTCTCTTGGTCACACTTAATACACAGCCTTGACGATCATAGTATAATTACGGTTGTTTATTGGACCAGGATACATTCAAATTAATAATCATAATTACATTGACCATCACCCCTTGCCAAAAATGGGGGGGGGATATATACCCCTCATCCCCCTATACTGACGCTCCTGCATGTATGCAACACATGGGAATGAATTAAATGAGATTGACAGTAAACTAAATCGTATTGTATATATATGTCATGTATGTGTGCAAGGATGTCTAAACATGATCATTTCTCAGTATTATGTACCCCCTGCATGTAAAACTGGTATTTTTATTTTTAGCTGAAATTGACCGATTTCGAACTCCAGCTGTTCGGACATTATTATAAAAGGAAACAAAAATGATAAAATTTCGATCAAATTTCGTTTTGTTATCATTTTCTTTTACTTGTTTAGCAAAATGATTATAACCAGTGTTGTACCCAGGTCTTATGAAAATTTTAATTATCATAAATTTATAATGTAAAAGGTTAAACAAGTATTCGCCCTCCAGGATGACTCATGAAAAAAATGATGTTAAGATAAAAACTATAAAGCGAATCAAGTTAGTAAATTAAATTTTAACATTCTCTAATGATCAGCGCATATTTGAAAACTGGCCAAATTTGCTAGTTACAAAAGTATACGCTGATTAACACAAGTGAGTATAGAACATGCAGTCGTTAAGAATAAATAGAAAACGAAACAAGGTGTGATTGGATAGCTATTGATATAGTTATATAGTTACATGAAGGGGCTTATATCAGCACTAATGGGCACGGAGCATCGAGCATCAACTTCCATGCATGTGTAAGTGCATGTGTGGGATGTGTGTAGACGAGGGATGATAAATATCATAATCTGATTATATGTATATAAGGATTTATTTCAAATGCAAATGTCGCATTTATATTCGCATGTATTTAATAACAGCTACCTGTAACTTAAAAAATCAGTAAAGCAAAGTAAGGAATAAGATAACTTTCATAACCGTGATATAATTATATGTGATATTAATAAATTTTGTTTATTTTCTTCATATAGACCTCATATGTGTTTATAATATACTATTATAATATAAACGGTTCGGTTAATTTTCAGTTTTAGATAATATTTAAATAGTCAAAATGTCTAGAATATTTCCAATTCGTCCCGTAAAACAAGTCGATATAAATATGTTCATATGCAGGATCTGTTAGCAGTGTGCAAAATTATGACGCATATCATAATTTTGTTTATTTAATGTGTTGTTGTTTGTTTCTTTAACATTGGGTTGCTTCCTTATTAATCTAATCCATATCAGGTATATTCGGGAACATGGTACGTCTACTTTCAGATTTATTCTTTTCTTAATTTACCGTGACAACATACAGTACAATGCCCATTAACAATACTTGTAAGTGTTGGTCACCGCAATCCTGTATAAATTCTTATGAAGAGCTGGTCAGCAAAATAATTAATATATTTTTTTTTTATTTATCAAAACTTGTATTCTTGACAATATTTCTATTCACTAATCCGTGCTAATCAGCGTATTTTGGTATCTAGGTCTATATGTTAATAGCCTTTATTGGTGTCAGTATTCATATTACCGCTGAACATTAGATAATGTTAAAACATTCATTTTTTTTTATAAATATTTATAAACGTGTATTTTTTAAAACTTTTTCTTAACACCTACACCAAAAATATTCTCTAGTTCTCATGGGTGCTGATAACCGCATGCATTCTGATGTAACAATGCAGTTAGTATTCATATATGTATGATGCTGATCAGCGCGCTGATCAGCGAAATAGTCTCCACTGCTCTGATCAGCGCGCTGATCAGCCAAATAGTCCTCGTCCGAAAAGCTTCTAGGCTCCAAGCAGTGTCAGTGACGCTTTCATATACTTTTACCAAGAAAGAAAACATGGTATGAATTCCTTGAGGAAAAAAGGATATGATAGTCAGTGCGACATAGAATTAATAAATTGATGTTGCTAATCGAGTATATATTGAATTGGTACAGGACAAATTTACGAATTCGTAGTTCCTTTCTTGGAGAACATTGGGTTCACGGTTCACGGAGTTACTTTGGGGAAGCCCCTCACTTCGGCCCGCGGAACTTCCACCGGCAAGCCATGCGACCGCGACGGTCAGTCAGTTTTACTTCAGGTAAGCAAGTAATATGTTGTCTAGTTACATGGTTACAGCTGTTTTAACGATTCAATTACGTGAACATATCACGATTTTACAAAGTAATGTATTGTCAACCTCGGACATCGCGTCGTTCTTGCTCATGTTATGTGAACGCAGTGCCAGTGATGCATGAGCCTGATGAGGAGCTGATGACGCGGGTTATGGTCACTGTTTCAGCCTCGGATACATTCGTGTCAAGGACATAATGATTAAAAATTGAAACAACAAGTTTTTAATCATGATAATGAGTAATATATACAGAGCGAAAGGCCTCTCACTATATCCAGCGGACCAAGTGTAAACAAACTTACAAAGCACTCGTCACTCTGTGTAATTGCAGGGGCAGATCCAGGAATTCGGAAAGGGAGGGTCCAACCCAGGAAGATCTAAAGAAAACTTAAAACAAGGTCCTCCAGCCCAGGAAAGAGGGGGTCCAGGTCACAAAAATTGGATTTGAAACCTTAAAAAAAGTTTGTCACAGTGCCTTATCCCCTGGACCCCCCCCCCCCCCCCCACCTTCTAGATCCGCCCCTGAATTGATTGCCTATTTGGATGAGCATAACAGTACCTCTATCACTGGTTATTCACACAATTGTTTCAGCCTGCTTTGGGGTGCATATATTGCATTTCCAGCTGGATGGGCCAATAGGCCAGCGGTCAGCAGTGATGATGTAATACATGAACATGCTGGCTTTGTCCAGGTTACCAGTAGCTACAGGCCTGCAATGCAAACAATACTTATTTAATTGTTTTGTCTCGTTTGTGTTACAGCTTATAAGGGGGATGTTTACCCTCTAAAGCTCAGCCAGATCTGACCAGGTGGTTCAGACCTGTCACCATGATATTTGGTGATCAGCATTAGGACAAGCATCAACCCCTACATTTACTCATACCGTAAAGTCTCGTTTAAAAGCCAGAAGATTTATTCCTGAATATTTATGTAAAAAAATCCATTACGGCTTTTACACGGGCCTTAAAAAATGACAACAATTTACCAAGGACAACCAAACGACCTATCTGATCAGTCCTGTGGAATGCGAAAATTTCGTTCTTGTGTCAACAGCTGATTCCTACAGCGTGTATATACAGTTCTGGCAATAAAAATTATTGTATAAAATTCTACTGTTTTTGTTTCTCAATAAATATATTAATATTTAAATGCAGTGTTACAACAGAAATTACCAGCAAAGCTGAGACTGACCACAAGGGATTTTAAGGACGCCCTCCATATTCCTAGGTGTATTTGACCGACCAGTGCTCATAGAATTGAACATGCATTTCACTGAGCGGCTCTGCAAACCTAGCACACATGATACCCCCGTATAAACACAAATCACTCTGCCAAAAAAAGGTCATGTTCTGTGCAGAACAATATTGTCATGACCAAATTTGGAAGTTCCTTCTTAAAAATTACTCCAATTCCTAGTGAATGACTGTGGCCCTAGCTAAAACCAGGGTTGGCACAATCTTCCCGGAGGGAAGGGAAGGGAAGGGAAGAAATACTTTCTTCCCGGAAGGGAAGAAATACTTTCTTCCCACCATTTCTTCCCAGGGAAGAAATAGATTTACAACATACCTGTCATTCACGTTGTTCAAGTGACATTTTGGCATATCATATTTGTGCAAATCAGAGAGACAACTTTTGTTATATAAAAAGCTTGCAAACAGACCCTTAGTAGGTGATTGTTATGTGAATTGAGTGATGGGGCTGGATGGTATAGTCTTTAGCCGAGTTGTTGTTGCTGGTGCTGAAGGCTTGGCTTCTGCTGAGTGATTAAGAAGAGTACATACACTGCAGGGATGGAGTTTGGCTTGTAGAGTTGAGCTGGTGTTTGGCTGAATAATTAGGATGAACTCAACATGAGTACATACCCTGCAGGGGTGGAGTTTGGCTTGGACAGTTGAGCTGAGTAATTAGGATGAACTCAACATCAACTCACACTCCAGTGGACTTGAGCTGGTGTTTGGGTGAATAATTAGGATGAACTCAACATGAGTACATACCCTGCAGGGGTGGAGTTTGGCTTGGACAGTTGAGCTGAGTAATTAGGATGAACTCAACATCAACTCACACTCCAGTGGTGCCTGCACTGTGGGGTTGGTTTTCCAGCTGAGTAATTAAGATGAGCTCAAGCTGAGTTCATTTTGAGTAACTGCTCACTAATGAGTAGATTACTTAGTTACTGGTCTAGAGGAGGGCTGATATAACCTGACCATATAAAACATTGACTTAACTGATCTGCCTCAGTCTGGATGAGTGAGATAAAGTGTCAGTGTCACTGTTCTCAGTTTGTCAGTTTGATGATTTTATAATGTACAAGGGTGGCAGGAATAGGAAGCCAGTATGGGCTCACTACACAGAAGTCCAGACAGATGGAAAAATGATGGTTGAATGCAACTACTGCAAAAGTAAACAGCTGCCTAAAGCATGCAGAATGGAGAATCACTATTAGAAGTGTACCAGCAAGCCAAGTGTTACAGCACCTGTTGGAAATAAGCGCCCACTGATTTCCGAAGATGTCTGCGAACAACCACCTGCCAAGAAGATATCACAAGGCGGCCTTGATGCTCATGTGTTGCGCACATCAGAGAGTTCAAAGAACAAGATTGACCAGAACCTAGCCAGATTTTTCTTCGCCTGTAATGTTCCCTTCTCAGTTGTGGAACATCCATCCTTCCTGGCATTGTTAGAGACTCTACGACCAGGGTATGCACCGCCAACCAGGAAGACACTGGCAGGAAAACTTCTGGATCAAGTCTGCACGGAACTGGAGAACGAAATGAAGAAGGACCTGCAGGACCAGGTGGTTACCCTCGTGGAAGATGGATGGTCCAATATACATAATGACCCTGTGGTTGCAACATGCTTACAGACAGACTCTAAAACCTACTTTCTGGATGGTATTGAAACTGGTGATCTTCCAAAAACTGCTGAAAACTGTAAGAACTTATGTCAACAGAGCATAAAGAATGCTGAACAGCGCTTTGGTTGTGTTGTTAAAAATATAGTTACAGACAACGCAAAGAACATGGAGAGGATGAGGGATGCCCTTCAAAAAGACGATCCAGAATTGAATGTCTACGGTTGCTCAGCTCACTGGTTGAACTTACTTGGTGCTGATTTGACTCCTACTGCTGTCATCAAACACATTGTAGAGATAAACAAGTACTACTGTAATCATCATCGTCCATCAGCCTGGTTGAAGGAGCACACAGGTAGTGTTAGACCTCAGCTTCCTGGTGACACCCGCTGGAAAAGTCAGCTTCACACAGTGGACACCTACCTGACCAACCGAGCATTCATGGTACTTATCACCCAGGACCACGAATGTGACATTGATCGAAGCATTATTACCAAGGTCAATGATCACAATCTCTTCTGTCAAGCCAGGGATCTACGAGATCAGCTCAAGCCTATCGCTAATGCTCTTGACATCTGCCAACGTGACAACACTGGTCTTGCCCAAGCGTGTGAGGTTTGGCTGGACCTACTGAATCATCCAGAACTCCAGGGCCACAGGGCTGCTGTCTCCAAGAGATTCAACCAAGCAGTCCAGCCATGTCTACTGGCAGCTCACCTACTACATCCAACATACCAAGGTCAGCGACTCACTACTGGACAGCAGCAGCAAGTTATGGACTGGTTGGCAAAGCGTAACCCAGAGTACATCGCAGCTGCAATCAGCTTTCAGACGAAGTCCCCACCATATCCAGCATTCTACTTCTCTGCCACATCACTGCCTGCCATAACTTGGTGGAGGGGAATCAAGAAAGCCAGCCCTACTCTACCTGCAGGATTTGCCGAGTTAGCAGTGAATCTCCACACAGCATGTGCATCCTCTGCATCCATTGAACGCGTGTTCTCAACCATGGGTATGGTCCAGTCAAAACTTCGAAACAGACTTGGTGTGGAGCGTACAAATAAGCTTGTGTTTGCATACAGGATGCTGCGTGGAAGCCATGTTTTGGACTATTGAATTCAGTGTTCTGTATAAAATATTAGTCTAGATTGAGTGTTTATATATGAATAACAATGTGTACATATTGAACAACAGATACATTATTCTGTGGCTCTGTTATATCTGCATGTTTAGCTATGTTATATATTATTAATAAAGGTTTGTGGGAACATGTGGACAAAAGTCATTAGTTTCTTCCCTAACTTCCTTTTCTTCCCAGAAACTTCCTTTTCTTCCCAGAAACTTCCTTTTCTTCCCTGGGAAGGGAAGAAATACCTTTCTTCCCGGAAGTTTGCCAACCCTGGCTAAAACAAATCTGAGTTCAATGTGACATCCATATCGCAGTGTTATTGGACAAAAGGACACAACGCCTGCATGAATTAGTACTCCACAGATTGTGGCTTATAGGTTTAACACATGAAAACTTTCATAAAAAAGACAGGACGTGAGTTTTCAAGTGACAAGAATACAGTTTGATCAAAGAACAACAGATGTTTGTCCATTTGTTGCCCAAGCATCCATGCCTCTCCTTGCAGTTTGCTATGAATACTTAAGCCGCATGCATTTAGTTCACTTGTAATGGTTCACCAGTATGTCCGTCTGTTGAGAAAAGGCAGACCAGAGTTAATTAAAACTTGAATAAAACAACAGTCAGCAACAGTAATGCTTTATTAGCACATAAATAGTCATGTTTTAATAATATCAAACATGAACAATCAATGTACGTTCAAAATGGATGAGCAATGATGGAAATTGTCATGGAAACCTGACGTTGAATCAATGTGACTTGTCCTTCAGTTTTGGTTGAGACTATGACGGAAAGTATGAGAATCCCATGGATCTTCTATTATTGCCCTCCTGCCGATTCTGAGTGTCAGATGATCTTCATTTCTGCAATATTATTTTATTAAATCTTATGTATTTTTTTTCCTTTTTTACCTGCAAAGATATGATAATGTTAAAGTTAATTTTTCCATTCTTGTGCCTCCACAAACGATCATGTCATCTTCTATGAGCTTGGACTTCCTCACGATCCTTAGGGCCCAAAAAATTGTCCCTGCTCTTCCACCTCTAAACTCCGGACCAGCTTATAAGTCCAGCTTGTACATGAGATTTTATGGTAATACAGTAGGGCCAGAAATGATAACACAATGTTCAGTATGTTTGAAAATATTGGCACTTACGATCAAGAAAACCTGACAATTGTTACCTCTAACGGCTCTTGTTTACAACCTGGCTAGGCATGGTTGGAAGGCTTAGGAAGGTCTATTCTTGGGCAACGTCATGGGGATCTGTGAGGGAACCATCGTCTTTTGAGGATTATAAGGTCAACTGCATAGATCCTCCTTTTAATATACATGAAATTCCTGTTTGGGGTTGTGTCAGATGGGAGTAATAATTCCCCCCCAAAGTCGTTTGGACTCCATTCCTGAATGGTTGATGAATATTCAGTGCTAGGTCACAATTTATCATCCTTTCAGTCATACAGCGTTCTAAAAAGATTAACTTAATGCTATATTACTGAGGGAACACCATGTTTCTTTTCGACCCACACAATTTCAACTGCCTGCCCAGCCACCCCACTGGTTACGCCACAGCCTGAGATGGCCAATGGACCACCATGACAACGTAAATTTGACATCCATATGTCATAAAGATTTTTTATTATCTAAAAATAATGAATTTTCAGTTGTTCTATGTTTGTAAGGATTACCAGTAAACACGTTTTAAATGTTTCAGTCCATTAAACAGTTTTGAATTAAAAAACTGGGCTATTTTTTTCTAGGTTTTAATTTTTTATTTATTATTAATCAACTATAAAATAAGACATATATATATATATATATATATATATATATATGTTTATTTATAGGCGCAATGGCCTCCTATGCACAAATCACACTTGTAAAGGCTAGAATCATACACACAAATAGCCAGATTCCTTGGGAACGGCTGGATTGCTTGTTATTAAATTTGGTGTATTTATGGCTATTGATGAACTTAAGCTAATATGCATGAATGATGATACCACCTACATTATCTTAATTAGTTACCTGTGCAAGGACATATTGTCAACATGTCAGTTGGCTGAGCATCATGACCCCTGGGTCACTTGTTTTACTCAAATTTTTTACACAAATTGTTGCCACCAAGATTTTGGACTTGTTTGAAAATTTATGAACTTAACCTTAGTTTTTAAGATGATATCTCATCTGCAGAAGCAGAGGAATTTATTTTTGTTAACATAGGAAAATTACTTGAGAATCCCTGTAGAATTTTAGGAAAATATGATATGTTTGGATGGTTCATATTATGATAAATGGCCTGTTTAAAATCTGAACTTGGTATATATGAACAATTTTTCCTACTTTTACAACATATATTCCATAATTCATGTATTTATGCAGGTTAAGAGTTTATAAGTAAATTAAGGCTAATGCAGTTATAATGAGAATATGCAAGTTAAAATATTAAATCTGACTTCATTGTGTGAATGAAAATGCCATTCTATCCGTTCCAGAGACATCTTAATACCACACCAGAACTGCTGTTAAGTATTCAACCAGAACTTCTACATGCATGAAATTCCTGAGGATCAGCATGTGCACCCCCACTTCTGTCCAGATTACTGTATGCTTATTAAATGTAAAAGTGTAGTTTCAAACAGTAACTTTTAAATCAACATATATTTTGAATTTTGTAGGTCTCAATTTTGTTTGATTATATTGAGGAAGAAAATGGACAAGCACTCGAAGGGACCCATCAACTTGGCCATTCTAAAGGTATGTTTATATGTTGTGGGGTTATAGATTATCTATGTAGGTGTTGAAAGGATTGCTCTACTTAGACTAACCAGGAAGATGTTCTGTACCCTTAGTAGCCATGAAGGCATGCTGTACTCTTGGTAACCAGGAAGGCGTGGTGTACTCTGAGTAACCAGGAAGGTGTGCTGTACTCTGAGTAACCAAGAACTATGCTGTACTCTGAGTAACCAGGAAGGTGTGGTGTACTCTGAGTAACCAAAAACTATGCTGTACTCTGTGTAACCAAGAAGGTGTGCTGGATTCTAAGTCACCAGGAAGGTGTGGTTTATACTGAGTAACCAGAAAGGTGTGCTGTACTCTTGAGTAACCAGGAAGTTGTGCTGCACTCTGAGGAACCAGATAGGTGTGCTGTACTCTGAGCAACCAGATAGGTGTGCTGTACTCTTGAGTAACCAGGAAGGTGTGGTGTACTCTGAGTAACTAGGAAGGTTTGCTGAACTCTTGAGTAACCAGATAGGTGTGGTGTATTCTGAGTAACCAGATAGGTGTGCTGTACTCTGAGTAACCAGATAGGTGTGCTGTACTCTGAGTAACCAGGAAGGTGTGGTGTACTCTGAGTAACCAGATAGGTGTGCTGTACTCTGAGTAACCAGGAAGGTGTGGTGTACTCTGAGTAACCAGATAGGTGTGCTGTATTCTAAGTAACCTGGAAGGTGTGCTGTACTCTGAGTAACCAAGAACTATGCTGTACTCTGAGTAACCAGGAAGGTGTGGTGTACTTTGAGTAACCAAGAACTATGCTGTACTCTGTGTAACCAAGAAGGTGTGCTCGATTCTAAGTCACCAGGAAGTTGTGGTTTACACTGAGTAACCAGAAAGGTGTGCTGTACTCTGAGTAACCAGGAAGGTGTGGTATACTCTGAGTAACTAGGAAGGTTTGCTGAACTCTTGAGTAACCAGATAGATGTGGTGTACTCTGAGTAACCAGATAGGTGTGCTGTACTCTGAGTAACCAGGAAGGTGTGGTGTACTCTTGAGGAACCAGGAAAGTGTGATGTATTCTAAGTAACCTGGAAGGTGTGCTGTACTCTGAGTAACCAGATAGGTGTGCTTTACTCTGAGTAACCAGGAAGGTGTGATGTACTCTTTAGGAACCAGGAAGGTGTGCTGTACTCTGAGCAACCAAATAGGTTTGCTGTACTCTGAGTAACCAGGAAGGTGTGGTGTACTCTGAGTAACTCGGAAGGTTTGCTGAACTCTTGAGTAACCAGATAGGTGTGGTGTACTCTGAGTAACCAGATAGGTGTGCTGTACTCTGAGTAACCAGGAAGGTGTGGTGTACTCTGAGTAACCAGATAGGTGTGCTGTACTCTGAGTAACCAGGAAGGTTTGGTGTACTCTTGAGGAACCAGGAAAGTGTGATGTATTCTGAGTAACCAGGAGGTTTGATCAGCCATAGAGCTGGTATGACCTATGATGTACTGTGTTTGGCTTCAAATTCCTGAGATAAAATATTTGCAGTTTTTCACTTCCTCAGTGTTTTGCAAGGATTAATTTTAGCAATGTACTATACATTGAAATTGTGCATGTCCATAGATCTTGGATATTTCCATATCATACTCATTCTTTTGGTGAAAATCACTTGTATCTCACGACTGGCTCAATGTACTTGTCTGAAATTTGGCATGTCCAACCATCTTGGAGAGTTTTTCTCCTGGACCAGACAGGTGGCACCACCTACCTTCCCTTTTTCATATAATACATTGATTCCATTTTCTCTTGAATGGTTAGCTGTATTGGCTTGAAATTAAGCATGTTCCTAGATCTTGGATACCTCCATCTTGTACTCAAAACTGGTGGCGTCATCTGCAATCATTTTCAAGTGGTGTCAATCCCTGGGTTTCCTTTGGGTGAAAATTGTTCATATCTCAAGAATGGATTAATGTATCAGCCTGAAATTCTGCATGTTTATCTGTCTTGGATAGCTTTCTTGAAGATCAGACAGGTGGCACCACCTGCCATTCCTTTTTATAGAATACATTGATGCACATTTTCTCAGTTGTGGAATGGTTTCTCGGCCTGAAAGTTTGCATGTTCATCCGTCATAGGTAGATTTCACATTCACCAGACTATTGGCACCACCTGCAATCAAGTATTTGTAGAATACATTAATGCATTTATCTCAGGACAGATTTAATAAATCAGCCTGAAATTTCACATGTCCACAGATTTTGGATACGCCTGGTGCTACCACCTTCTTTACATAGGGTAGATCCATCATAGACCAAACAGGTGGTCCCACCTACCTTTACTGGTTCTATCAGATGCTGCAGTTCCTTGGCAGCAATTTTTTGTCTTTCATGAGACTTCATCCTGTTGTCATCCATAAAATGTGTAAATTCCATTTCAGAGTGGCTGTTGGCAAAAATATCAGCGAGGGCCACCATTTTCATGCGAATCAAGCAGCTAACCTGACAGCCTCATTCAAAAAACTTATGCAAACAAGTAGTAATTACCTACAATTTTGTAGCCAATCAAATCTAGCCTCTGTTGGTCCAAAAGGTCACCAATCAGGAATCCCTTATTTCATTGGGTAACATCAACAGGTTGTCAAGGAAACACCCATGCAAAATGCCAGATAAGGTTTGCAGACTGATCTGCGAGTAGGGCTGTGCAGGTCCATAGTGTCAAGCCGATAGATCAGCGCTGTAGGGCCCAGAGGGTTAAATAACTTGAGATGAAAATCAACTCCTTTTCTGTTATCATGAATTGACAGCTTTACTCAGATTACTGCATAAGTGATATTGTTTCTGTAACATTTAATATTAATATGATTTATTGCCTGAGTTCACAGTCACTGGAAAGAGATTTCAATACAGTCTCTGAGAATAAGTCTCTCTAAACATCTATCAACACCCCCTGGTTTAATGGACTTTAAACTTTAGGGAAGGAGTAACAAACTGAGCAAGTGTTTATGAATTAATACTCAAATAAAAAAAAAATTGGCCAGGTGACAGACACACCTGGACAGGTGAATTATATCAAATTGGCAGGTGACAAAAAAGTCAGTTTCTAACTCTGCTAATGGAGCTGTAGACATTGGGGATCGCCAGGCTAATGCAGACCTCTAACTTGTAGAATTGTCACTGCAATAAACTGAAATGTATTTTGGTTCTACAGTTATATCTTTTGTAATCATGTTTTATTACAGGCTGAAGATGCAGGGTCTTTCTGGGCAAAAGAGCTGCCAAGTGAATACATGACTAAAGAGGCCCTTGCTTATATAGAGCTGGCCGAAGAAATGAACAACTACTACAACAACACTGAAACCTTCAGTCAGCCAGTCACACCGACACATGGCAAGGTATCATATTTCATCTTATTATTCGACCATTAATAAAAATAAATAAAATTTTACAGAGGTTGAATAAATGGAAGATATTTAGAAATTATCACCCTGCAAATCACGTCATGGTGGTATAAATAAAACAGCTTCGAATTAGGGGTTCGTCAGCTGTCACCTCAGTTTATGGTCAGGTCTCACTGGTGGTCCAATAGAGCTATATCTTTATGTGCACTATTTAAAACTGTCATGTGACAATAAAATAGGTAACAAAATAAAAGTTAGCAACTATATAATCACCATGGAGGGAAATGGGTTGTTTGTAAATATAAACTGCATTTAGAGTAAACCCGTCATATATCAAACATCCTGGTTATATCTGACACTTGCCTAAAATTCCTCAGGAATCAATCATTTTTGGCAATTCAGACTGACAGCATGCAAGAAATTAAAGTTTATTATTTGTTGTTTGTTTATAACTTCCTTTTAATACAGACAAAATTAAATAATAGGTAATTGTTTTGCGGATACTATGTTTTCAGTCGGACGCCGTCGCCGCATAGGTTTCCCGAGAACTCCTCTGAAACCACTGGGCAGAATATTTTAAAATTCAGGATTATGATTGGGTCACATGTGAACTGCTGTGCCTTCATTTTTTGTTGACCTCTGACCTTTCCTTTCTGCCCTGCATCCATTTGTGCGTCTGTTTCCATACATAAACCCACATATCTCGGGAACTGTTTGACCGATCAGGCAAAAAAATTTTTGCACAAATGTAGCCCTTGGATAACTTTATTACATACACTAATAATGGTGGCACCACCTGCAACCATTTTTGCACAGTGTCAGTCTGTTCATCTGCCTTGGGATAAAATGACTCATATCTCTGCATTGGTTGGACTTATCCACCTGAAATTTTGCATGTGTATTATAACATCCTGGATAGCTTTCTTGATTTTATGACAGGTGGCACCACCTACATTCATGTTCAGGCTGTAGACATACAGGCTTATATCTCAACACTTGTTTGACATTTCCTTTTGAAATTTTGCATGTGTATAGATCTCACATAGCTCTTTATCATATGCAAAACTGGTGGTGCCACCTGCAACCATTTTTGCACAGGGTCCATCTGTTTGTCTGCCGTTGGATAAAATCACTCATATCTGGATTTTGTGGCAGTTGGGGCCACCTACAGTTATGTTCATGCTGCAGACATCCAGGCTTGTATCTCAGGACTGGTTTCCTGTATCCTCCTGAAAATTTGCATTTGTATAGATCTAACATAGCAAGACTTGTTTGACATATCCTTTTGAAATGTTGCTTGTGTATAGATCTCACATAGCTCTTTATCATACGCAAAACTGGTGGAGCCACCTGCAACAATTTTTGCACGGTTTCCGTCTGTTTGTCTGCCGTTGGATAAAATCACTCTTATCTCGGCAGTGGTTTGACTTATCTGCCTAACATTTTGCTGGTTTATAAATCTTGGATAGCTTTCTTGATTTTATGGCAGGTGGCGCCACCTACATTTATGTTTATGCTGCAGACATCCATGTTAATATCTAAGGACTGGTTTAATTTGTCTTCCTGATATTTTGCTTATGTTTAGATCTCACATAGCTCTTTATCATACACAAAACTTGTGGCGCAACATGCAACCATTTTTGCACAGGGTCCATCTGTTTGTTTGCTGTTGGTTTGTTGTGGCAGTGATTTGACTTAACCACCTGAAATTTTGCATGTGTACACATCTTGGATAGTTTCTCTTTCAAATAACAAGTGGCGCCACCTACAGTCATGTTAACATGGCAGACATCCATGCTGATAAGTAACACATCGCACTCTATTTCCTCTTGCCACTCAATCCATGCCTCACTTCACCAGTCCTACTATGATTTCGGCGGATACACATAGTCGCTTGTTGACTACCTATATTCTAGTTTATATAATGAAATGGCCACTTGTGTACCAAAAGTCCACTTGAACCAACATCGTTTGGTGTCATGACAGATCTGGTTCAAAACGGCTGAGGTTGCAGGACATTCAGGTAATTTGAACAAAATCACTGAGAATTTTAAAAATTGGACTATCTAGATATAATAACTGAATAAAAATCATTAGTCTAAGTAAATATAATACCAGTAAATTTAATGGTGTGTATTTTTATGCCCCCGCCACAAAGTGGCCGGGGCATATAGTTTTACCCATGTCCGTCATTCCGTCTTTCCGTCCTTCCGAAATAAAACAGTTGTACAGACTTTTTTCACAATGCCTGCGGATATTGGCCTGATTTTTAGTGTGTGGGCAGATAATGACCAGTTACAGATCGAGTTCCCGTTTCGTCCAGGTTGACCTAATTTTGACCGTTTTACGGCTCCTTAACTTAGAACATTTCATGGAAAATATAAGTTTTCATGACAAATACACATGTACTGAATTTTTATTGCAATACCTACAGATATTGGCCTGATTTTTCGTGTGTGGGCAGATAATGACCAGTTACAGATCAAGTTCGCGTTTCGTCCCAGTTGACCTACTTTTGACGGTTTTACGGCTCCTTAACTTAAAAAATTTCATGAAAAATATAAATTTTCATGACAAATACACATGTACAGAATTTTTTTCGCAATGCCTGCAGATATTGGCCTGATTTTTGGTGTGTGAGCAGATAATGACCACTTACAGATTGAGTTCGCGTTTCGTCCCAGTTGACCTACTTTTAACCATTTTACAGCTCCTAAACTTAGAAAATTTCATGAAAAATATAAATTTTCATGACAAATACTCATGTACGGACTTTTTTTCGCAATGCCTGCAGATATTGGCCTGATTTTTGGTGTGTGGGCAGATAATAACCAGTTACAGATCGATTTTGCGTTTCGTCCCAGTTGACCTACTTTGGACTGTTTTAGGGCTCCTGAACATAGAAAATTGCATGAAAATATAAATTTTCATGACAAATACACATGTACTGACTTTTTTTCTCAATGCCTGCGGATACGGGCTTGATTTTTGGCCTGTAGGCAGATAATGACCAGTTACAGATCAAGTTCTTGTTTTGTCTCAGTTGACCTACTTTTGACCATTTGACTGCTCCAGAACATAGAAAATTTCATGAAAAATAGAAATTTTCATAACAAATGCATATGTACCAACTTTTTTCCCTCAATGCCTGCAGATACCACCCTGATTTTTTATGTGTGGGCAGATAATGACAGTTACAGATCGAGTTCGCGTTTCATCCCGGTTTACCTACTTTTCATTGTCTTACGGCTCCAAAACATAGAAAATTTCATGAAAGACAGAAATTTTTATGGAAAATGCAAATGTATGGACTTTTTTTCACAGTGCCTGCAGATACTGGCCTGATTTTTGGTGTGTTGCTTGATAATGACCCATAACAGATGGAGTTTGCATTTTGCCCTTGTTGACCTACTTTTGACCATATGACACCTCCTGAACTTTAAAATTTTTTCAAAATTTAACAAATGTTTCTAATTTGCCCCAGGCGGGGGCATTCGTGTCATTCCGACACATCTAGTTCTTTTTAACTGAACAATCAATAAAGCGTTCATAATCCCCTATTCAATCCTTTCAGAAATACCATGCATGTGCCGCGCCTGATATATTATACATACTTTTTCAAAGGTTCCTCTCAATTAATATTAATTTAATCACTACTGGTTGTTGTTTAAGTCCATTCACAGCCTGCTTTGCATGGGCCCTGTGAGTTTGTTTTCACCAGCCAGTTATTTACACTCTAAATGGCAATGGGGCCCTCCAAGAGATCTGACTAACGTAAATACAACATAATTTAATCAATTGACATGATTACCTTCATTCATTTATCAACTTCTATTGAGCAATTTTAGAGAAATTCAGTCAGTGTTGGGTGTATTTATGGCAACAAGGTGAGGAGTCCGAGCTGACCGTCGTAACCTGTTTCAAACTTTGTTGAAGTGATCACTTTTTGCAGATTGTAAAAATAAAACAAAGCAAATCACATTTTAATAATATAGAAAACACTTTTAGATTTACCTTGATGAATGAAACAAACACTTGGGTGGTTTGTTATGTATATCCCTTTATGGTATTCATCAGATACTTCCCACGCTGGATATGGCTGATCTTTCTTTCATCATCATGTCTGTCAGTTTGGACATGGATTCAATTAGTTGTAAAACTTTTCAAGCATTCGTAAATAAGAAGAAATTTAGAAATTATTAAAATGAAATTTTTTTTTTGAAATTTTTTTTGAGGTCAGATAATTAGAGGGATCAAATAATTAGATGAAATACGGTAAGCACCACATGAACAACTACTACAACAATACTGAAACCTTCAGGTCAACCTGTCACACCTTAACATTACAAGGTAAGCACCAAATGAACAACTACTACAACAATAAGGAAACGTACAGTCAACCTGTCACACCTAAATAAAAAGGTAAGCACCAAATGAACAACTACTACAACAATACTGAAACCTTCAGGTCAACCTGTCACATCTAAACACAGGAAGGTAAGCACCACATGAACATCAACTACCACAATGCTAAAACCTTCAGTCCACCTCCCACACCAAAACATGGCAATGTTAACACCACATCAACAGTTAGAGAACAACTTCACAATACATACATATCTCAGTGTCTCGTTTATCATTTGTAATAAGAAAATTTTAGATCATTGGTATCAGGAGCTATTTGCTTTTATTGCAATCTGCTTTTATGGGAAGTTACAGTTAAATGCTAGATGTAAAAAGAGAGATTAATACCTCTTTTCATCACAGAGTTTTTACCTCTGTCCTGTGTGTTTTGTTTTAGGTATTCATTGGACGAAACCCAAATGACAAAAGGTGGTATCGGGCTAAGGTTGAAAATATCTTGATGACCTCTCATGGCACTGTTGCAGTGTAAGTAGCCTCATTTTTGTCACAATATCCTACATCTAATGTTTGTCTATAAACACTTTTGCAGTGTAAGTAGCCTCATTTTTTTCACAGTATCCTACATCTAATGTTTGTCTATAAACACTTTTGCAGTGTAAGTAGCCTCAGTGTTTCACAGTATCCTACATCTAATGCTTGTCTATAAACACTTTTGCAGTGTAAGTAGCCTCATTTTTTTCACAGTATCCTACATCTAATGTTTGTCTATAAACACTTTTGCAGTGTAAGTAGCCTCATTGTTTCACAGTATCCTACATCTAATGTTTGTCTATAAACACTTTTGCAGTGTAAGTAGCCTCAGTGTTACACAGTATCCTACATCTAATGTTTGTCTATAAACACTTTTGCAGTGTAAGTAGCCTCATTGTTTCACAGTATCCTACATCTAATGTTTGTCTATAAACACTTTTGCAGTGTAAGTAGCCTCATTTTTTTCACAGTATCCTACATCTAATGTTTGTCTATAAACACTTTTGCAGTGTAAGTAGCCTCATTGTTTCACAGTATCCTACATCTAATGTTTGTCTATAAACACTTTTGCAGTGTAAGTAGCCTCAGTGTTTCACAGTATCCTACATCTAATGTTTGTCTATAAACACTTTTGCAGTGTAATTAGCCTCAGTGTTTCACAGTATCCTACATCTAATGTTTGTCTATAAACACTTTTGCAGTGTAAGTAGCCTCATTTTTTCACAGTATCCTACATCTACTGTTTGTCTATAAACACTTTTTCAGTGTAGGTAGCCTCATTTTTTTCACAGTATCCTACATCTACTGTTTGTCTGTAAACACTTTTGCAGTTTTAAGTAGCCTCAGTGTTTCACAGTACCCTACATCTACTGTTAATCTATAAACACTGTTGCAGTTTTAAGTAGCCTCAATGTTTCACAGTATCCTACATCTACTGTTAATCTATAAACACTGTTGCAGTGTATGTAGCCTTAGTTGGTCACAGTATCCTACATCTACTGTTTGTCTATAAACACTTTTGCAGTTTATGTAGCCTCATTTTTTTCACAGTATCCTACATCTACTGTTTGTCTATAAACACTGTTGCAGTTTTAAGTAGCCTCAGTGTTTCACAGTATCCTACATCTACTGTTAATCTATAAACACTGTTGCAGTGTATGTAGCCTTAGTTGGTCACAGTATCCTACATCTACTGTTTGTCTATAAACACTTTTGCAGTTTAAGTAGCCTCATTTTTTTCACAGTATCCTACATCTACTGTTTGTCTATAAACACTGTTGCAGTTTTAAGTAGCCTCAATGTTTCACAGTATCCTACATCTACTGTTAATCTATAAACACTGTTGCAGTGTATGTAGCCTTAGCTGGTCACAGTATCCTACATCTACTGTTTGTCTATAAACACTTTTGCAGTTTAAGTAGCCTCATTTTTTATGCCCCCGCCACAAAGTGGCCGGGGCATATAGTTTTACCCATGTCCGTCATTCCGTCATTCCGAAATCAAACAGTTGTACGGACTTTTTTTCGCAATGCCTGCAGATATTGGCCTAATTTTTGGTGTGTGGGCAGATATAGACCAGTTACAGATCGAGTTCGCGTTTCGTCCCGGTTGACATACTTTTGACAGTTTTACGGCTCCTAAACTTAGAAAATTTCATGAAAAATAGAAATATTCATGACAGATACACATGTACGGACTTTTTTTCGCAATGCCTGCAGATATTGGCCTGATTTTTGGTGTGTGAGCAGATGTAGACCAGTTACAGATCAAGTTCGCGTTTCGTCCTGGTTGACCTACTTTTGACCGTTTTACGGCTCCTGAGCATAGAAAATTTCATGAAAAGTATGAAATTTCATGACAAATACACATGTACGGACTTTTTTTCGCAGTGCCTGCAGATATTGGCCTGATTTTTGGTGTGTGGACAGATATAGACCAGTTACAGATCAAGTTTGCGTTTCATCCCGGTTGACCTACTTTTGACTGTTTACCGCTCCTAAACTTAGAAAATTTAATGAAAAATAGAAATATTCATGACAGATACACATGTACGGACTTTTTTTCGCAATGCCTGCAGATATTGGCCTGATTTTTGGTGTGTGCGCAAATATAGACCAGTTACAGATCAAATTCGCGTATCGTCCTGGTTGACATACTTTTGACCGTTGTACAAACATAGAAAATTTCATGAAAAATAGAAATATTCATGAAAGATACACATGTACAGACTTTTTTTCGCAATGCCTGCAGATATTGGCCTGATTTTTGGTGTGTGGGCAGATATAGACCTGTTACAGATGGAGTTCGCGTTTCGTCCTGGTTGACCTACTTTTGACCGTTTTACGGCTCCTGAACATAGAAAATTTCATGAAAAATATGAAATATCATGACAAATACACATGTACGGACTTTTTTTTGCAATGCCTGCAGATATTGGCCTGATTTTTGGTGTGTGGCAAGATATTGACCAGTTACAGATTGAGTTCGCATTTCGTCCTGGTTGACCTACTTTTGACTGTTTTACGGCTCCTGAACATAGAAAATTTCATGTAAAACATAAATTTTCATGACAAATACACTTGTACAGACTTTTCTTCACAATACCTGTAGATATTGGCCTGATTTTTGGTGTGTGGGCAGAAAATAGCCAGTTACAGATCAAGTTCACGTTTTGTCCCAGTTGACCTATTTTTGACTGTTTGACGGTTCTCTAACAAAGAAAATTTCATAAAAAGATGCATATGTATGGACTTTTTTTCACAGTGCCTGCAGATACGGGCCTGATTTTTGGTGTGTAGGCAGATAATGACCAGTTACAGATCAAGTTCTTGTTTTCTCTCAGTTGACCTACTTTTGACCATTTGACTGCTCCTGAACATAGAAAGTTTCATGAAAAATATAAATTTTCATAACAAATGCATATGTTCTTACTTTTTTTCCTCAATGCCTGCAGATACCACCCTGATTTTTTATGTGTGGGCAGATAATGACAGTTACAGATCGAGTTTGCGTTTCATCCCGGTTGACCTACTTTTGATTGTTTTACGGCTCCTAAACATAGAAAATTTCATGAAAGACAGAAATTTTTATGGAAAATGCACATGTATGGACTTTTTTTCACAATGCCTGCATATACTGGCATGATTTTTGGTGTATTGCTTGATAATGACCCGTTACAGATCGAGTTTGCATTTTGCCCTTGTTGACCTACTTTTGACCATACGACACCTCCTGAACTTAAAAAAATTTTCAAAATTTTACAAATGTTTCTAATTTGCCCAAGGCGGGGGCATTCGTGTCGTTCCGACACATCTAGTTTCACAGTATCCTACATCTACTGTTTGTCTTTAAACACTGTTGCAGTTTTAAGTAGCCTCAGTGTTTCACAGTATCCTACATCTACTGTTAATCTATAAACACTGTTGCAGTGTATGTAGCCTTAGTTGGTCACAGTATCCTACATCTACTGTTTGTCTATAAACACTTTTGCAGTTTAAGTAGCCTAATTTTTTTTCACAGTATCCTTCATCTACTGTTTGTATTTAAACACTGTTGCAGTTTTAAGTAGCCTCAGTGTTTCACAGTATCATACATCTACTGTTAATCTATAAACACTTTAGCAGTTTTATTACGTAAACATAATTGTGAGCTGTTTCTGTATTAATGAGAATTTTCTCTGTTAAAGTTTATATGCCAGAGTAAGCCAACCGAAAATTTTCCCTTATTGGGCCTATTATCGCCCATCCCGCCTTGTTCCCGTGTATCTATGTCACACTTCCGCTACCTGTAATCTCATTTTCTTCTGGCGTTCCCCATGATGGACGTGTGATCCTGCACTGCGAGATTCGTCCACTGTTGGGTTTGTACGTGTTGAGTTTGCCAACTGAATGTAAGTTGTCAGCTTCTTTTCCCTTGCCCGCCATGGAGAACCCCATTTACTTTGTCTCTTGTGGTTCTGTAATCCCGGTTTGGGACTCCCACCCCACTTGTTTTTGTTGCCGCACCATCAAGGACTCCTGCCGTGGTCCGGCTGATCCTTGTTTTCATTGCCAGACGTGGACCACTGACAAGTGGCCTTGTTCCAGGATTGGGCTCATTCCCCGGTAATTGGGGGTTCCCCCTCCAATATTCCCTTGTCTGGCCCCGTGGTTGTCTCCGGGGGGATGGGGGGGGAGCCTACCCTGGGTGACCGCAACATGGCCACTCGACGATTCGTCTAGACCCGAATCAGTCCGCCCGGCACCCTCGCCGGCGCCCCGGTACTTTCTCCCCGACCGTTCTCGTCGCCCCCGGCTCCTCGCCGGATTCCTTCATTATTCCCGAGGCCGGCTGGAGCCGTCCCGCTGGATCGCCCGGACCTTCCTGATGTGCAGGTAAGTGCGTCAGTCCCTCCTGCCTCCGTTCGGGGCAGCCGACCTCGCCTGCGGTTACTCCGTCTGCCGCCATTCCGACCCGGCCGGCCGGCTCTTTATTTCAGTTACCATCTGCTGTGCTGCCTGCGGCTCCGGTTCCTGTGCCTTCCAGGATGGTTCCTGCTGCTGCCCGTTCCCCGGCTTCCTGTTTCCAGCCTCGGGTCGTTCCGGCTCAGCGGGTCTCTCTGGATCCCCCTTCACGGGGTTCTCCAGGGTCCCCGACTTCTCAGTCAGCCGATCCCGCCCTGGCACAAGACCAGTGGTCGGAGATCGCGTTGGGTGTCACGCTAGATTTTGCCTCCGGCACGGCGTCGCTCCCGCGAGCTTTTGCTCTCAAGCTCCGCCGGCAAATTTGTTCATTTCTCACGCGGCGCCGTGTCGACTCGCGCACAGCGGCTTCTCTCCACGGTGCTCTCACCTGGGCTGCGTCCTTTATCCCGTTCGGCCGACTGTACCTCAGTCCGATTCAGTCTATCCTGCGCCGTCACGGCCTTCTCCGTTTCACCTCGGTTCATCCTACGATCCTCCAGTTTCGGTTCACCTGGCGGTCCCTTCGTCCCTGGATGGACCTTTCATTTCTCCTGCGCGGCGTTCCTTTTTCCATGGATGTCGATTGCACCATCTATACCGATGCGTCACTTCTCGGTTGGGGGGCCAATCTTGCCGATCTTCGCGCTTCGGGGATATGGTCCCCGTGGGACCGTCTGCTCCATATCAATATCCTCGAACTGCGTGCAGTCCGTCGTGCGATCTCCCACTGGTCTCCCCGCTTGATCGGCCGTCACATTCTCGTCCGGACCGACAATACCACGGTGTGGCATATATCAACAGGCAGGGCGGTACTCGGTCTCCCTCTCTCATGCAGGAGACTTACCTTTTGTTTGATCTCTGCATCTCTCTCCGGGCATCGGTTCGTGCATCCCAACTTCCGGGCGTGTCGAACATCCTCGCAGCCGCCCTTTCCCGTCATCCGGCGTCTCCTCCTTCCCCGCCGCTCCTTCCGCTCCCGGTTGTTCGGAGTGTTTTCGCTCGCCTGGGGCGGCCGGAATTTGATCTGTTCGATTTTCCGTCCTCCCCCGTTCTCGTGCCTACCGAGACGCGTCTACGTCACCCTCGCGACCGTCTCCCCGACACGCCGCCGTCCGGGTGGTCTCACCAGTATCTCTTTGTGTTTCCGGCGCCTCATCTCATCCGCCGTGTCCTTATCCGCTTGTCACGCGCGGACCAGACTACCCTTCTTCTCATACTCCCGTTTCATCCTGCGGCTCCCTGGTTTCCTCTGTGGCGCTCACTTCTCTCTCGCCCCCCGCTACCACTTGGCATCGCGCTCCTGTCGTTCCCTCGAGCGCGTCGCCCATTTCGGTCGTGCCCTCTATGCGCATGCCTGCTCTCCTCGGACACCTCAAGGATCAGGGCATTTCAAGTCCGGCTGCTCTCCTTGCCTCAGCTCCCCGTCGCCGTTCTTCGGACCGCATCTATGACTCCCGGTGGCGTCTCTTCACGAGTGGACGTCTTCCAGGGGAATCTCCCCTTTAGATCCGTCACTTGCAGCAGTTTTGGATTTTTTTCGTGTTCTTACTGCAGGATAAACATTTATCCTATCCCTCTCTGCGTGGCTATCGTGCCGCCCTGCTGTCTGTGCTACGTCCGCTGGGTCACGATCGTGTCCTTCATCATCCGTTGGTGTCGGATTTTCTCAAGGGGGTTCATGCCCATGCGTCTCGTCCTTGGTATGTTGCGCCTTCCTGGCGCCTGGACGTCGTCTTACGTCACCTCCGGGAACCCCCTTATGAGCCGTTGCGTTCGGCCCATCTTCTCCATTTATCTATGAAAACGGTTTTCCTCCTTGCTCTTGCCTCGACCGGTTGCCGTTCTGAGCTTCATGCCCTTGTGGCTGATTCGAAATTCACGCAAATTGCGGCCGACGGTTCGTCGGCCACCCTCCATTTTCCTCCGGATTTTTATAGAAAGAACCAAAATTTCGATGATCCTCCGTATGCTTGGCATGTTCCAGCCCTCCCTAACGGTCAGTACCGTTATGGGGCTACCCATTGCCCGGTTCGTGCGTTACGTTATAAGCTACTCAATCTTTACGGGGGGGGGGGGGGGGCGCAAGAAGTTGTTTATTTCTACAAAAGTCACAACTTCCAATAAGGAGATTAGCCCTATCACCATTAGTGCGTGGCTCAAAGCTACTATCGTCGCCGCATATGAATCAGCTTCTCAATCCACCTTAGAACAACTTCACATCAAGGCTCATGACATTCGTGCTCTTTCGACTTCCCTGGGCCATTTCTCCGGGATCTCACCCAATCAATTGGTCAAGAAGGGTTACTGGAAATCCCCATCTACATTCACACGCTTTTATCTAAAGGATGTTCAGCTCCAGGCTTCGGGTCTTTACTCCCTGGGCCCTGTGATCGCGTCGGGTGAGGTCCTACTATTTCCAGGCCATCTTCTTCCTCTCCGTCTGTTCCACCGCCGATGTCGTCTGCTGCGCCATCCCAGCACTGGGATTCTCCTCGTTCCAGCGTTACAGGTAGGTGCTCCCTCCCCAAGGCTTGTCTGTTCTTTTCTCATAAATACAGAAACAGCTCACAATTATGTTTACGTAATAAAACCCCCCCATTCCCTCCCTGTGAATGGTGGTTTTGTTAGTAAACTGTTGTGAGCTTTTCTGTATTACAAACATCGCTCCCTCCCAGTCCTCTTCCTTACGCCATGGAAAATGTGATTACAGGTAGCGGAAGTGTGACCTAGATACACAGGAACGAGGCGGGATGGGCGATAATAGGCCCAACAAGGGAAAATTTTCGGTTGGCTTACTCTGGCGTATAAACTTTAACAGAGAAAATTCTCATTAATACAGAAAAGCTCACAACAGTTTACTAACAAAACCACCATTCACAGGGAGGGAATGGGGGGGTTTAAGTAGCCTCATTTTTTTCACAGTATCCTACATCTACTGTTTGTCTATAAACACTGTTGCAGTTTTAAGTAGCCTCAGTGTTTCACAGTATCCTACATCTACTGTTTGTCTATAAACACTGTTGCAGTTTTAAGTAGCCTCAGTGTTTCACAGTATCTTACATCTATTGTTAATCTATAAACACTTTTGCAGTGTAAGTAGCCTCAGTGTTTCACAGTATCCTACATCTAATGTTTGTCTATAAACACTTTTGCAGTGAAAGTAGCCTCATTTTATTCACAGTATCCTACATCTTATGTTTGTCTTTAAACACTTTTGCAGTGTAAGTAGCCTCATTTTTTTCACAGTATCCTACATCTAATTTTTGTCTATAAACACTTTTGCAGTGTAAGTAACCTCTTTTTTTCACAGTATCCTACATCTAATGTTTGTCTTTAAACACTGTTGCAGTTTAAGTAGCCCCAGTGTTTCACAGTATCCTACATCTACTGTTTGTCTTTAAACACAGTTGCAGTTTTAAGTAGCCTCAGTGTTTCACAGTATCCTACATCTATTGTTGGATAGCCTTTGTTGGTCACAGTATCCTACATCTACTGTTTGTCTATAAACACTGTTGCAGTTTAAGTAGCCTCAGTGTTTCACAGTATCCTACATCTACTGTTTGTTTTTAAACACTGTTGCAGTTTTAAGTAGCCTCAGTGTTTCACAGTATCCTACATCTACTGTTTGTCTATAAACACTGTTGCAGTTTAAGTAGCCTCAGTGTTTCACAGTATCCTACATCTACTGTTTGTTTTTAAACACTGTTGCAGTTTAAGTAGCCTCAGTGTTTCACAGTATCCAACATCTACTGTTTGTCTTTAAACACTGTTGCAGTTTAAGTAGCCTCAGTGTTTCACAGTATCCAACATCTACTGTTTGTCTTTAAACACTGTTGCAGTTTTAAGTAGCCTCATTTTTTTCACACTTTTGCAGTTTAAGTAGCCTCATTTTTTTCACAGTATCCTACATCTACTGTTTGTCTTTAAACACTGTTGCAGTTTTAAGTAGCCTCAGTGTTTCACAGTATCCTACATCTACTGTTTGTCTTTAAACACTGTTGCAGTTTTAAGTAGCCTCAGTGTTTCACAGTATCCTACATCTACTGTTTGTCTTTAAATACTGTTGCAGTTTTAAGTAGCCTCAGTGTTTCACAGTATCCTACATCTACTGTTTGTCTTTAAACACTGTTGCAGTTTAAGTAGCCTCAGTGTTTCACAGTATCCTATATCTACTGTTTGTCTGTAAACACTGTTGCAGTTTTAAGTAGCCTCAGTGTTTCACAGTATCCTACATCTATTGTTAATCTATAAACACTGTTGCAGTGTATGTAGCCTTTGTTGGTCACAGTATCCTACATCTTCTGTTTGTATATAAACACTTTTGCAGTTTAAGTAGCCTCATTTTTTTCACAGTATCCTACATCTACTGTTTGTCTTTAAACACTGTTGCAGTTTTAAGTAGCCTCAGTGTTTCACAGTATCCTACATCTACTGTTTGTCTATAAACACTGTTGCAGTTTTAAGTAGCCTCAGTGTTTCACAGTATCCTACATCTACTGTTAATCAATAAACACTGTTGCAGTGTATGTAGCCTTAGTTGGTCACAGTATCCTACGTCTACTGTTTGTCTATAAACACTTTTGCAGTTTAAGTAGCCTCATTTTTTTCACAGTATCCTACATCTACTGTTTGTCTATAAACACTGTTACAGTTTTAAGTAGCCTCAATGTTTCACAGTATCCTACATCTACTGTTAATCTATAAACACTGTTGCAGTGTATGTAGCCTTAGTTGGTCACAGTATCCTACATCTACTGTTTGTCTATAAACACTTTAGCAGTTTAAGTAGCCTCATTTTTTTCACAGTATCCTACATCTACTGTTTGTCTTTAAACACTGTTGCAGTTTTAAGTAGCCTCAGTTTTTCACAGTATCCTACATCTACTGTTAATCTATAAACACAGTTGCAGTGTATGTAGCCTTAGTTGGTCACAGTATCCTACATCTACTATTCGTCTATAAACACTTTTGCAGTTTAAGTAGCCTCATTTTTTTCACAGTATCCTACATCTACTGTTTGTCTTTAAACACTGTTGCAGTTTTAAGTAGCCTTAGTGTTTCACAGTATCCTACATCTACTGTTAATCTAGAAACACTGTTGCAGTGTATGTAGCCTTAGTTGGTCACAGTATCCTACATCTACTGTTAATCTATAAACACTGTTGCAGTGTATGTAGCCTTAGTTGGTCACAGTATCCTACATCTACTGTTTGTCTTTAAACACTGTTGCAGTTTTAAGTAGCCTCAGTGTTTCACAGTATCCTACATCTACTGTTTGTCTTTAAACACTGTTGCAGTTTTAAGTAGCCTCAGTGTTTCACAGTATCCTACATCTACTGTTTGTCTTTAAATACTGTTGCAGTTTTAAGTAGCCTCAGTGTTTCACAGTATCCTACATCTACTGTTTGTCTTTAAACACTGTTGCAGTTTAAGTAGCCTCAGTGTTTCACAGTATCCTATATCTACTGTTTGTCTGTAAACACTGTTGCAGTTTTAAGTAGCCTCAGTGTTTCACAGTATCCTACATCTATTGTTAATCTATAAACACTGTTGCAGTGTATGTAGCCTTTGTTGGTCACAGTATCCTACATCTACTGTTTGTCTATAAACACTTTTGCAGTTTAAGTAGCCTCATTTTTTTCACAGTATCCTACATCTACTGTTTGTCTTTAAACACTGTTGCAGTTTTAAGTAGCCTCAGTGTTTCACAGTATCCTACATCTACTGTTTGTCTATAAACACTGTTGCAGTTTTAAGTAGCCTCAATGTTTCACAGTATCCTACATCTACTGTTAATCTATAAACACTGTTGCAGTGTATGTAGCCTTAGTTGGTCACAGTATCCTGCATCTACTGTTTGTCTATAAACACTTTTGCAGTTTAAGTAGCCTCATTTTTTTCACAGTATCCTACATCTACTGTTTGTCTATAAACACTGTTGCAGTTTATAGTAGCCTCAGTGTTTCACAGTATCCTACATCTACTGTTAATCTATAAACACAGTTGCAGTGTATGTAGCCTTAGTTGGTCACAGTATCCTACATCTACTATTTGTCTATAAACACTTTTGCAGTTTAAGTAGCCTCATTTTTTTCACAGTATCCTACATCTACTGTTTGTCTTTAAACACTGTTGCAGTTTTAAGTAGCCTTAGTGTTTCACAGTATTCTACATCTACTGTTAATCTATAAACACTGTTGCAGTGTATGTAGCCTTAGTTGGTCACAGTATCCTACATCTACTGTTTGTCTATAAACACTTTTGCAGTTTAAGTAGCCTCATTTTTTTCACAGTATCCTACATTTACTGTTTGTCTTTAAACACTGTTTCAGTTTTAAGTAGCCTCAGTGTTTCACAGTATCCTACATCTACTGTTAATCTATAAACACTGTTGAAGTGTATGTAGCCTTTGTTGGTCACAGTATCCTACATCTACTGTTTGTCTATAAACACTTTAGCAGTTTAAGTAGCCTCATTTTTTTCACAGTATCCTACATCTACTGTTTGTCTTTAAACACTGTTGCAGTTTTAAGTAGCCTCAGTGTTTCACAGTATCCTACATCTACTGTTAATCTATAAACACTGTTGCAGTGTATGTAGCCTTAGTTGGTCACAGTATCCTACATCTACTGTTTGTCTATAAACACTTTAGCAGTTTAAGTAGCCTCATTTTTTTCACAGTATCCTACATCTACTGTTTGTCTATAAACACTGTTGCAGTTTTAAGTAGCCTCAGTGTTTCACAGTATCTTACATCTATTTTTAATCTATAAATGCTGTTGCAGTGTATGTAGCCTTAGTTGGTCACAGTATCCTACATCTACTGTTAATTTATAAACACTGTTGCAGTGTTGGTAGCCTCATTTTTTTCACAGTATCCTACATCTACTGTTTGTATATGAACACTGTTGCAGTTTTAAGTAGCCTCAGTGTTTCACAGTATCCTACATCTACTGATAATCTATAAACACTGTTGCAGTGTATGTAGCCTCAGCTGGTCTCAGTATCCTACATCTACTGTTTGTCTATAAAAACTTTTTCACTAGCTTCAGTGTTTCACAGTATCCTACATCTGCTGTTTGTCTATAAATACTGTTGCAGTGTTAGTAACCTCAGTTTTAACTCCGCTGACTGTCTGTTTACAAGGCACAAATTTTAACCACCGTGCCTAGAACTTGACATCCAGGGAGGTCCATGAAAAATCTCCTTGGAAACCTGAAATTAGGTCTCTGTTACGCATATCCTCTGAGCTATGAGCTCAGAAGTACTCCCAGAATAATTAAAATATGATACAAAAGCTCCAGTATTTGAACAACTTATGCATTGATTACCATGACTCTTTGCATGCATATTGATCATGGAGTGTTTCATTAGTTCCTGCAGACTGGTGGTGCCACCTGTACTTTTTTTTTAAATTTACAGATTTTTTTTTTCATTATTTTTGAGACCTTCAAAAATGTGTTCGTTTCTTAACAGGGATCTAATCATAACCCTAAAGCCTAGAATCATGAACCAAGTTCTCCAAGTTTTGCGGGGTGTTTTAGCACCCTAGAAATAATGTAAAATGCACACAAATTGCCAGATTCCTCAGAACACATCTAGATGGATTTTCATCAAATTCAGTATGCTTATTGGTCTTTATTGAACCAAAGCTACTGGGCCTGAATGATGACCCACCTGCATTAGTTTAATTTTAAAAAAATTTTATCTGTAATTTTTAGAACACTTGGTTTGTTGACCAGGCACAAATCATACCCTTAAAGGCTAGAATCATGAACTTCTGCATCGTGAGAATTCCTCAAAAGTTCTCAGAAACCTGAAATTAGGTGTTTGTGACCTATATTCTCTGAGTTATGTGGCCTGTTTGAGTACCCCAGAAATATTGTAACAAGTATATACAAATTACCATTTTTTTTTCAGGAAAGGCTGGATGGCTTGTTATTAATTTGGTCTGCCTATGGGTCTTAATAAACTTAAGCTAATATGCATGAATGATGATGCCACCAACATTCTCTTGATTAGTTGCCTATGCAAGGACATATTGTCAGCATCTCAGCTGGCTGAGCGTTGTGACCCATGGGTCACTTGTGTTTACTTGCCTTAGTTTTTCACAGTATCCTAGATCTACTGTTTGTCTATAGACACTGTTGCAGTGTAAGTAGCCTCAATTTTTCTCAATTCTTCTTTTTTCCTTTGTGGCTTATATCTTATAACTTCTGTGAAGATATATAAAATGAAAATGGTTGCAACTAAATGTAAATAAATTTTTTAAACAGGAATGAAATATTTTAACATTCCACTGGAGATTGGGGCTTTCGAAATGAGCTAACATAACAAAAACAAATTAACTTTGGAATACAGTTAGATTTAGAGCATTTCTGTGACCGTCCATACCATCAGTGCAAAATGGTGATGTATTATAATATTATGATTCCTACCAGGGGAAGAAAAGAAGTAAGTTGATATGAGGATATATATTACAAGGATGAGATGGTTTCTCCGTTCTACTTACTCCGTTCTACTTAAGACATATGGAACAGATAATAATTGCTTCTTGAAAAAATGGTTCATAAAGGAAAAAACATAATCCTTAATTCACAAACCTTTCGGTAAACCATTGTTGATGATACAAGTAGACATGACTGACCTCAGTATCCTCCTTAGGGATATGCTTGAGCTCTCTTTAATGGTCCAGTGCTTTTACAGTTTACATCAATTTTCACAGAATATTCTGAATACCAAAAATAACAGTGGTTCTTTCAATTTGATTATCAATTCTGACCTTTCGATTTGATTCTTTACTCAGTTAATGCAAACAAATATTTCATCAGAGAGGAATATCTTATAAAAATTCATCTTTATGGTGCTAAAGAAAATATTATATTACACCAATTTAGTTATATAGAACAAATAATACTAAAACCTTAATGCATTACCTCGTAAAATCCAGTATAGAAAATAGAGTGGCTTTCTCTATTATATGTTGGTCAGGGGTGTGAGATATAATGTTTTACCTTCGGTTATTTGTTATTTGAGAGATTTTTTGTAAGGTCCATATGATACAGTTACCTCTTTGAGTGTCCATCATGCTGAAGTCTCTGTTTGTGTTAGCATTAATTTCTTCTGTTCATAGAAATGCCTACTCTTCTGTCACAGGGTTTGCATGTATTTCAGTTGACTCTATTGTATCATTTCAGTTGTTTCCTGGTTGACTTGGCTGACACTGTTAACATCCCATCACACTGGTACAGTATCTCAATTTATATGTGATATCAGGAAAATATTAATGATTTTCTGTCAAAAAGAAGCAGTCTATGATACTCTGAATAACATAATTGATGTAGTGTGGTTTTATATAATTATTTTCCCAAAATGCAGCATGATCAAGGATTAGGTTGATTTTTAAAATATGCATTTTCATAACGTTTCTTTGTCAATTTCGGAGTTTTATGTAATTTCTTGTCAGTACACTATTGTGAACTGTAAAATCCTGGGGTTTTACATCAATGTAATGATAGTTTTTTCCTTTAAATACAAATTGTTTATTTCTTCAAGTTTAATTATTGATCCACCAAATGAATTCATCTGTTCTGTTGAACAAATAAGTGCTATTGTTAAAGGCATGGTGAAGATGTAATGGTAAAGTGTCTTTTCTTTATAATAATTGTAAATGTTACATTCATATACTTTTTTGCAAGGGAATCTTTGTTAAAAATTTGATGAAAGTTCCATGCAGATAAAAAACAGTTTCTGTTTTAAAGCTCTTGTTCCATGTATCATATATCCCAACAGATAAGCATAAAAATATGACAAACTTACTATGATCCATACCACAAGCCATGAATAAATTTTTCAGTTATATAGTCTGGGTTACATCAATATTTTGTCATGAAGAAACTCAAACTAGTTGTGAAGTTGTAAGCTCAGATGTTACCATTTTATATGAATTATATACATTATAATTTTAAAGAAATGTTTGGATAAAAAACCTATGTCTCTTTCGTAGTGGAAGGATTTGATCATTTACCTCCATTTTTTTGCATGGACAGGATCCGTGAAGCCCTGGAGGTGTTTTTGAAGCTGCCATGGCAAGCTAAACGCTACATTCTCTACGGTGTGCAGCCTATCACCTTGGTTACCTCATATCTTGACATGACAACTGTAAATGTGTAAGTTCCCGGGGTTACATAATATATGACAAAATAGATTACACAGATATATAATATATTTCAGTGTATGTCAGTAATTTATGTAGAGTGCATGTATTACATACAATGTATGCACAAATTGAAAGAACATGCATCATTTACACATGGTTGTCTATCACCATGGAAAATTTGAAGAAAATCAATTCCATAAATTCTTCACAGCTGCCACAGACACTGTTGTAAAAATATATTAAGATCTAAGTTGATTGAATTTCTCAGTGTCAGAGGACAGCAGGGCATCATGACCCCTGGGTCACATGTTACTTGGGCTTGGGGCTGTATTCCTGTTCATGTTTAAATCCTTGTAACTGGTGCGTCTCCAGTTGTCAAATTATCTGTGATTGTGATCTGTGACATTAAGTTTGTCAGGGCCAGTATAATTAAATTTTATTTAAATCTAAATCAAATTAATAAAATTCATTTTCTGCCGGCTCTGAAGAACGTAATCTGTAGAGATCTGTTTTGAATTAAAGACCAGAGAGTAAGAAATGAAACTAAATATATTGTTAGATTAACAGTAATTATTATTTTTCTTTTAAGTGTCATGATATAAGCCATAGGAAAATATAGGATATCAACATTCATATGTGTTTAAAAAGATAACAAACACAAATGAAATTATTTTAATCATTTTAATTGAAAATATAATTGACAGACCAAGCACCACCTGGGATACTTCAGCAAATGAATTTGTCATGAAGCTTGTGAAAGGTAAGCCACATCTTATTGTGTACCATATATTGAAACTGAATGTACAGTACAATGTTTAGTGTGATAATTGTATTGATAAACCATGAAGTATGATTGTCTTTAATCAGGAATTTAAAGTTTCAAGGATTGTTTTCCTGCCTGATAATAAAAACAGGACTCACTCCAGTATCTGCACCATTTGACAGAGGAACAGTTATGAATGTGAAGCACTGTCACAGATATGAATGAATAGATCATATAATGTAATAATTATTTAATAGCATTATATATATTATCCTTGATTGTAATCTGTAATTGAAAGAATGTCAGGGCTAGTATGATTTAAGATGATTTAAATCTGAAAAAAATATTAAATTTCATTTTTACCAGCACTAAAGAATGTCATATATAGAGGTCTTCTTTAAAAAAATGAATTCTGTTGTTTTGTAAATTAAAGGCATTTCCTTTTATTTCTTAAGGAAGAAAAATAAATGGCCTCATTGGAGAGTTTGCCAGCTACATGTATTTGTGTTCTTAAATCCAAAGGCTTTATCACAAAATACAGTGTCTTTTCATATGGTGATCTTTCATTTATCTAGATAAACAAAAGACCTTATTAAATACAGGGGGCAAGTAGAGCAAAAGACATATGTATATTTGTTTTCTTTAACAGAGAGCACATGTTTCACGGCTGAGTTGTTCGGGGAGGATGAGAATAAAAACCTGCAGATCAGGCTGTACCTGAGGTTACCATCAGGAAATGTGTGTCTGAATGACAGACTGGTAGAAGATGAGTACGCCGTCAGCACTGTTCAAACCAAACGCAGGCAGAAAGGTCAGTTTAACTTTGTATGAATATTTCTTAGCCATTAAGTATAAAACACATTCCACTTTCAACATAGTGCTTTATTTTTTTTCCTATATTGAACAATATAAATCATGAAAACCCCCAAAATGTACTTTATTCATGCAAATTTCAAAATGAAATAATCATAATATTTAAATGAACACCCATATTAAAAATACTGGTATGGGTTCTTTAATTAATAATGCCTTGTAATTATTAAATAAGCCTAGAGGTCTTATATGCTGGATCATATTAATACACACCTTAAGAAAATTCTGAGACCATAAAATTAAGTCCTTTATCAATGAAATCAGTTTTGTTTTTAAAATTAGGCTTGCATTTCCTCCTTATTTTGTCCACATATTTTCATTTTTGTGGTAAAAGTAGATTGCATGAATATAGCTGTTGGCAAATTGCATGATATTAGAATCGTTTAGGGATTTGTTTATTTTGAGTTTGTAACAGGCATTAAAGTAGCTTATGTACATGTTTTGTGCATACCATTTGAAGTAAAAGTGTGTTCATCCTGTATGCCCAATAATATATCTGTGTTCCTGCTAAGGTCTTGTGAGAGTCAGTCCAGCAGTCTCATAAAAACTGTCATGGGCATATTTGTTAAATCTCAATATAATATAAATTGCAAAATGTTAAAAAATACAGGAGATTTATTTATGATAGCAGGCATGTCAAATTTGTAAATAGTTCTGTATTTTAAATTAATATATACCTGAAGTTACTTTATTCTTCAGGTGAGCTTTGGGTCCTTTGGTCCTTGTCACTATAATAAGTATGATATCTCTTTTAAAGACATATCAAGAATGGTTTTTATCAGATAATGCTCTTGACTGGAGCCCACACTAATTAAAGATCTTATCATTCCATAGCTGGGTTGGCAATAGGTTTTTATAACACAACTCACCTAAAATGTAGCTCACTCTTGGGATTCAACTACACATCTTACTAGGGCAGTACATTACTATACAAACACAGGCTGCATGAGGAAGTATCAGCAGCTTGCTTGGTCAGATTATTAAGGGCTCATACTGTACCAAGCTTCATAGCCTTACAATGAATTTGTGCAAGTGGAACCATACAAATATGGTAAAAATACTAAATTTTAATAATGTGGGAATGCAAACCCAGCACTGAAGATAGTGTTAAGAGTTGGTGGCTTGGAATGTTTATTAAACCTTTGATATTCCTGAGAATATCCATGAACAACCATGCCACATATTCTACTTTGATTAACTTACACCTTTCAGGGAAATGGCACATACACGTGTTGTGACATCATTATCCTTGTGACATCACAACTCTCACTTAAAGGTGGCTATAATGTCACAAGCTATGTACCTGTGCTATAAAAACCCATAAAACACTCATTCCAGGGTTATTTACTCATGAATTTACACCAAAATTGAACTTCTGGGACATTTCAAATTTCAATAACATCCATGATACCTTTCTCCACATATCTTGTGGACACACACACACACACACACACACAGAATCAAGTGAAAACAATAACCCTCATCTCATGCAAGGTTAATTAATGAAAATTCAACCTTGCTAGTATAAAGTGAACCACAGTTTCTGTATAAAAATATGATAAACTACATATAATGGTGTATTGTAGGAGTCCCTCCAGTGACAAGGGTCCAGCTGCCTCTCCTATCTCAGGAAGAAGAAGGCTCCTCTGAAGTTGAGACCAGCGATGCTGAATTACGAGACAATTACAAGAAGTACCTGTCTGTGTTTGACAAGGACAAGGGACAGACTCCTGCACAAAGTGAAAGTGATACTGATGAAAGTAGCCTGATACAGGATAGCCTGCGAGGTGGACCTTCAGCCAGTCACAGCAGAGATTATTTTGGGGCAGGTGATGAAATAGTTCGTCAGATCCAGTCAAGGCTGTTTGCTGTGCCTGATAGTGATGATTACTTAAGTAGTGATTCAGTCACTTCAAGTCTGCCAGAAAGCAAACCAATCCCAACTGCAAGTCCTCCAAGAGCTGAAAACACAACCCATTCCAGTCAACCAGCAGCTGTAAATACAACGAACCCTTGCCCACCAAGAGGTGAAAATACAACCCATTCTAGTCTGTCAAGAGGGGATACTGAAACTTTACCCAGTCCACCACAACCACTAGGGCGGGGTATAGCAAAATTACAGCAGCTGATTGTAAATCCTGGTAAAAACAGGTCACATGATGAGAAAATGGCATCCCCTGTTGAGGGTCAGTTTAGTGATTCAGCAGACAGTAAGCCATCACGGTCTGGTCCAGTCAGCACACTTGAACTTCTGAGGGGATTGATGAGCGAAAGTGATGCTACATCAGATGAAAATTCTGTGAAACTTTATAAGGGGAAGGAGCAACCTTTGTCAAAGGATGTTGAAACTAAAAATGGATCTGTTGCTTCAGCTCAAACCTCGAGAGCAATCAGAGGCACAGGACGGAAGAGTCGGATTGACACGTTACGAAAAGCAGTGGAGGAGATGGAGAGTCTGGAGGATGGAGATGAATCCCTGAGCGCTGCATCCGACTTGTCTCAGCAGCCAGGGTTACCCAGTGCTGTAGATCCATTACTGTTAAGTGCAGGCCCTACCCGAGCAAGGCTGCCAGCGGTGGCATTTGCTGGTTCCAAGAAACCTCCTGCTGTAACAGCAAAGACTGGGTTACCTGGTGCTGTGGATGCTGGACTGGGTAAAGGTGATGGTGCAGAGATTGGTGTAGCTGTGTCACCAGGGCTAAGGCAGTTGTCATCAGGAGGTGGGTCTGGAGAAGCTTCTGGTCAGCTCAGCTCCAGTGAAAGTTCTGAATCCTTCATCAGTTACCGGGGAACAGGTCAGCTTCAAAGAGGCAGTGACAGTCTGGGAGCACTCAACATTAGCCGAGATAAGTACCAGCGACGAAATGTGACATTCAGTGATAGTGAAGATACCCTTGGCCCAAGGTGAGTCATGGCCCAGGTTGACAGTATTATTACTTTTTCAGATGTAAACAGCATATTTATAAGTTATTATCACCACATATGTTATATTAGTTGAAAAATACTTCTTTTCTTCTGTTTTTTATGTGGACAGAAATGTGTTTTTCATAATATAATAAAATTGCTCTTACTATACAATCCCATTCTGTTATACCTTCCTTACAATGTTATGTGCAGTGTCAAATTATGTTATATTATGTTACATTATATTAAACTGTTATTTCATTATATTTTGTTATGTTCCATTCACATCTAAATCATAAATGTTACAAATATATCAATAATATTACCAATCTTAATGTATGTTTATAGATCAGGCAATGAGAGCTTCGGACCACCAAAGTCAATTTTGAAAAAGTCCTCATCAGAAAGAGTGCCTGATACTTGCCTGGATGACAGCTTGTTGATGAACAGCAAACAAGGAATGTTGCCAGGTCGGCACTCACTGGACAGTTACAGACCAGCAGAGAGCAACAGAGGGATACAACCAGAAGCCAGAGGTCGACAGCAAAGACACCAGGCAGAAGCTCGCAAACCTGCCAGAATGAGTGATCCCGGGAGGTGAGATAATCTGTACTTATGCAGAAGGTAAGGTACTTTTGAAAAGGTCAGGTACATGTACAGGACTTTTGAAGAGTACCTAGGTACAGGGCCAAGTTGTACTGCAGAAAGTACCTTGGTATAGTTGCAGGTAAATTAAGATAAGTTTAAGACACTTGAACTAATAACAGTTGCATAATTTCTCTACCTATATGCAAGTGAACACATCACCAGGCATGGACACTTTAGCTTAAGGTACAGGTACTTCTTTTCATGATGTTCAGACACAAGTTCAGGTCTTCTGGAATGGGTAACCAGGTACAGGTACAAGTACCCGTGCCCAACCGTTGGTAGTGCATTTTATCTTCAGCTGATCATTTCTCCTTTCAGCTTGTTTCGGGCCAAAACTGGACTGACTGAAGATAAAGAACTTGAGGAAAAAGATGAACGGAAAGTACTGGACAAAAGGAGATTATCAGGAAAAAAGTAAGTAAATAGTTCATCATGAGACATTAATGTCATTGTCTAGTGACAAGTACTTGTAAAACTGTCCTGTTAAAATAATATGCTTCTACCATCTCACTAGCAAAATAACAAAGCATTTGATATTATTACATCTCTTAGTCTAAATGTGCCTGGACAGTCCAGTAGTAACAAGCTGGGCTCCCTTTGCTGGTGACCCACATTTTATTCCTTGCCTGGCCATAAGAGTTGGTTATAGTGGTCTGTCCAAGGCCACTGATTTGTCTTTGGTCATTTTGTTTCCTCCACCTTAAAAGACTATCAAAAAACCATAAAGTGCCATAAAATGTGCCTTGCATTTGTTATTATAACTTTCTGTACAGTCCATATAAAATTAGGGGATTTTTAAATTTTAAACTAACATTCTATTAGACATAAGTCATGAAGTTGGCCTAAATACCAAAGTTACTGTAATTTCTTGCTTATATGTTGAGAAATTTGTTCCCACCAGGAAAGGGAAGGGGGCCAAATTTTGCCCAGACTTCGTCAAATTGTCCAACCTGAATGTCCAACTGACCTAGCTATGACTTGGATGATCACCTCAAGTTTTTTCAAAGTTTATGCATCTAAAGCTGTCCCTTTATTTTGGTAATGCAGTATATTAAAAGTTAGCAAGCACCCCTGTGCCTAGTTATAATAAGCTTCAATCACAGGTGATTTAGACAACCAGCAGGCATTTAAATAGTTGCACTAGAGTGATATTAATTTGCTTTAACTTTTTATTATATTCAAAGTTATTTAACTTAATATAATTTTTAGTTCAGCTAACTGAAAGTCATCTGAACTAAAGTGAACATTCCTTGTCTGTCAAAAACAAATTGTAACCATTTGACCTGGTATCTCCATAAAAATCTCCCTCGACACCTGAAATTAGGTCACTGCGACCTATATTCTCTGAGTTAAGGGGCCTGTTTGTGCACCTCAGAATTATTGTATCCGCCAAAACAGTTTTATATATATATATATATATATATATATATATATATTAATTATGATACTGTTGCTTTTTCTGAAATCAATTTGTATTTAAACTGCTTATTTTATTTGATTGTTAAATTATTTATTTAGTTTATAAATCATGTTCGTACTAAGTTGGCATTCATTGTAGTCTTGCACTATAGGCAGCCAATTCTTAAAAACTTATAATATTTTCGATTACAGATTACTAAGGGAACTGAACCAACAGTCCAGTAGGACAACTTTCACCAGGAGCTCATTTGGTGAACAGGTTAGTATATTTGCTCAGCTGACTTTTTCTGGGGTCTGTTACTTTATTAATTTGGGTTTATTTCCTTGAGATAAATTAAAATGAGTATCATAGTCAACACAGTGGATAAGCTGACCAGTTACCCAATCACAGAGTGTGTTACAAGTATTGAACATACTATGGGTAAAAGCTTCCCAGTTAGCCAATCACAAAGCATGTTACATGATATATGTCTTTATGAAAAGTTGAGGGAAACATGACCAGTATTCTACAAGCTACAGGCTGAAAACTCAACTTTAAGCACTTTCCATTTTACCCAAAAATTAAATAATGTCTCCCATTTATATCTAACTCCCTTTTAAAGTTTTCTTTATGTTAAGGGTTACTGAATATATTCTGCAATATCCCTGTTGACACTCATACTTAAGCTGGTGGGTGAATTAAATGGTAGTAATATTGTATATTCTTTATTTAAAATTCAGTTTCTGTTTTGCATGTATTTAGAATATAAAAGGGATTCTTGCTTAGGTTTAGGGATATTAGGGCATCATCTATGCCATACTTACCCAGTTAAACATATATGGCAGTGGACAATTCGTGCCTGTTGGGCCTAGTTGCAGCTGCTTTGTTATAAAAATCAAATACCTTATTGTTTTACCTTCATGTCATTAGGATACATCTTTGATATATGGTTTTTAGGATGAGGATCCATTACAACATGGAGTGTACATCGCAAATGGCATTCGATTCCGACCTGTCACTTCTCTGAACGAAGCACGCTTCAGTGAATTCTTGAAACAGGTAATGGCAGAGACTGACCATAGATGGCCATGATCACTGAGAATCTGATATATATCTTGAATCGCTGATTTGTAATCTTTACATGAACAAGCTGATAAGTTAAATATGATTTTCTGTTGTGTGTTTTGCTTTAAATGTAGTGAGCACACTTGATAAAGTGAGAGCATGAACTTTGTGTATTCTTCTAGAAGTAAATGGTTTGTTGCATCTGTATGTTTTATAAGAGGCTCTCTCTCATCAGTGTCTATTTTTCATTATCTATAGCTGGTTTTCTGTCTTTATTTTTGAACAATTCTAAATTATGACTTTTGTAAGAAAAAGATATGTTGCTGTATTAATTGTTGTACAAATTGGTGCTGAATTTTCAGACGCTTCAGTGTATAAAGGCTATTTGCTATCCAGCTGGACCTGTATCTGTGTATATTTTTACAGAGACTTATATCTATTGGATTCCCACAGTCAAGCATGTTACTCATTCAAGCATATTGCTGGCCACAAATTCTGCAAGGGAGTCATGTTATTGGAATTGCCAACAGGTCTGGGAAGACACATGCTTATCTCCCTCCTCTACTCACGGAGCTGCAGTACACTACAAACTACGATGGACTGCCTCCAGGGGGCTCAGTAAGTAAATGGACAGTAATCATATTATCTCTAAAACATTGATTTTGAGTCAAGAATTATCTCCACACTAAAAAGAAAATAATCAGTAATTGCTCTTTCAAGATAAAGCTTGCAGAAAATCCAAACTAAACAAACTGCTTGTTGACTCGGGGTTTCTGCTCAGATTCTGGATAAGAATTGTATGAATTGCTTGTGCAGGATTGTCTTTGATGGCAAAACAAAGTCAGGAAGGCCAGGCAAGGAATGAGTTTGGTTAAAATGCTGCTCCAATATTTACATTTTAAAGTGCAGAACCATATTTCAGATGGGAGCACCTCAAAATTTCATGGATATTATGTTTTCAGCTGGGTTCTGCTACTCCCATTTTAAGATAACTGTTCCAGTACTGCTGAATGGAATTTTTCAGAACTTTTACTTTCATAATAAGGTCATATGAGACCTGGTACCTGGCAGATTTGTTATAACCTCAGACCTTTCTTTCATGGCATCCATTGGTGCATCTGTTTTGAGTGAAAATCACATGTCTCCGGAGTGATTCCTGAGAAATTTTGCATGTCAAAAGATCTTGCTGTTTATGCAGGCAGAACTGATACAGCTGTGAAACAATCTCTAGCATTGTCACAGCTTATACATGAAATGAACTATATTTGATCAATGAGATCATTGAACAGAAATCAGCCTAAAACTAAAACAGCCTGTGTAACTTTCCCATGAATCATGATATGTGACTCAATATGCCAATTCACGATCTTGAAATTTCAAATGAAGACCGTGTCAGATGCAGCAGTTTGTCATTGCCTTTTTACATTCCAGATTTACATTTAACAGATTTTTTGCTATGCTGACTGTAAGTCTTCTGAGCTATACACACAAGAGTAGCACTTATCTATGCACATATCTCAGGAGTGGTTTGATGCAATGGCCTCAAATGTTCCATGTCCATGGATCTTTCTTTGCATTTTCATACACAAGAATGTTGCTGCCATCTAAAAATTGTTTTTTGTGGCACATCATCCATCCATGCATATATTTTCAGTGAAAATTATGTGCACACATCTCATTCTAACTCATCAGGATTACCAGTATCCACTGAATATGACATGTGGCACCAGCTATATGGCATGTCAGTAGACAGGGTTCACAAGACCAGATCTATTTAATTGAAATGTGGTATCACCAAAGTCAAGTGATACCTTTGCCAAGAGTTTTGATGGCTCTCACATCAGGAGACATTTTATGCCTCACTGAATCCACACCCTTAGATTTAGTGGATGCATGTATTTGCTTGATGACTGCCCATATTCATGTTTCTTGATAAGTTAAGGTATTGAAAGTTTTGATTCTTATCCGTTGTCCGTTTGATGGCTGGGATGTGGTATTCCTTATAAGTTCTATTGGATAATTGTATCAGTCTCAGTACAATGGTAACCAGAGTCCTACAGGTAGTGAATGCTGTTTTATCATACTGTATCTTATTTTTATTTTACTCAGCTCCTATCATAAAGTTTGTATTTTGTAGTTTTGTTGATCTCAATACAATGGCTACCAAAGTCCTGCAGGTAGTGAATGCTATTTTATCAAATATTTTATTTAATTTTACTCAGTTCATGAAGATGCTATAAAATTTGGACATATTAGAATGGTCTCATTCAGTGAATACATGAGCATTGTGAGCAGACTTTGTGCTGTTTGCTGTTTGCTGTAGCCCATAGCAGTGATTCTGTGTGCGACCTGGCAGAAGGCAAGTCATGTATATGACTGCTGCATAGAACTGGTCTCCAGCTGCACAAACAACATTAGAACCAAGGTGGTCTTTGGTGGTGGAGGAGAAAATACCTATGAGGTAAGAATCTCATCAAATAGTGAAATGAATTATCCTGACCTGTCAGCTACAAAACATAATTTTTATCCTCGCCTGTTATGTGGATATGATTCAAGTTAAAGTTACCTTTGATAGATAGTGATACAGTACCATTTGATTCAAATTATTTCCGGATAGACCATGGTAATGTAAGGTAAAGAACTGCAGGTGTTCTATACTGGCTGTTCTAGTTTAACCAGGTTAATACATTCTTACAATCTGCATGTGTTGTGTTTTACTGTATTATTATCTAGGGCGAAGATGTGCTGACTGGTGTACATATCTGTGAAACAGGACTAAACACATTATTGATGGATTCAAAGAATTCTGTAGAGAGAAAGGATTCAAGAAATGGAGGATCTGGTTAAATATGGATATGACCCAGATACTCTGCACTTGTCATCTCTGTGGATGACTTCTCTCAGTTTCTTTTTGTCACTTCATAAAGGTTCCTTCCAGGGTGCATACAGTTCCCAGAATCCCCTAAAAGTGTTTAAATTTTAAATGACAATTCCAAAGGGTTGAAAGTCCTTGAAAATGTAAATTTTTCCTTTGTAGTCCTTGAAAAGTCCTTGAATCTTGTAGCAGAGTGACCTCCTTTATGTTCAGTTCCTACCATAAACATATAAGGCCTCTGAATTGTGAGGGGCCTTTGAGTTGATTCAGTTATTGGATCCTTTGCATTCAATTTCATTCCTAATTCAAATATTATTGTAGTCGTAAATTTCAGACTTTCTTTTAAATAACGACAATCTTTTCACCTCAGTGGACATAAGTTAATTTTAGCAAGTAAAGGAACATGTAGCTTGTCATCTGTTTAATGCTGCCAATGCATATACACAATAAATAGTCTCGACATCACAGCATGCTCACTCAAAGTTTACACCCTGATTGGCCAGTGGCCACATTCTGAGGGGAACTCCAATATAAACAGTAGTGATAGAAGTGCATAACTGCCATTATGCAGTCAGATCAATGGTGATTTTAAAAAAAAAATGCCTGTCTGCACAAGTAAAAATTTCTTTACTAGTTGGCCAATCAGAAGACCCCTTTCACATCTGTGTAGGCACATTACCATGGCAACACAGTGGTGAGAGTGACTGAAAAGGCCAGCACCAGTGACTGGTTTTGGATAAAATAGCACATGCAGGGGAACCAGTCGTGATCCAAATATAAATAAAAAAATACCCTGGGGAAACTGAAGAACTACTAAAACAATAGCCTAACAGAATCTTTTGGTAGGTTTCTTATATTGCACTGTTACCAGGTCCGCGACATTTGTTGAGGGATAGGTATCTTTCAGTATTTGGACAGGAGGTAAACAGAGATCACCCAGCACAGTCAGTTTATACATATAATAAGGGCTTAAATGTTCACCTGTGCCAAAGCTAGATGTCCTCCATACAGAGCTCTTCAAATATGTACAGCAGATCCTCAGATTCCCTTTCTGCATAAAAATGTTTATAGATACAGATTTGAGTACAGAGCATCCCCTTGCTGCAGTAACCATTTAAGTTTTAATTTGCATAGTTCCACAAATGTATCCTTAAAGCCAGTGTTACATTTATGCATTCAGATGAATGTTTAAAAAGGGCTTTGCCATCCACGAAACTATATTTTGATTTGAATTCAGGTTAAGCTGATCAACGGTTGTGAGATCCTGGTTGCCACGGCACCATGTCTGGTACGAATGTTAGCGAAGCAATGTACCAGTCTGAAACGACTCTGTCACCTGGTGAGATACGTTTACACTACAGAATTGTTACGACTGTCACTCTTTAAATAATTTCATTTTTCAAGAGAAACTTCTTTCAGATATGTACTTTTGATTTGCTTGTTACTTATCAAGAGCTTTTTTATCATCACCAGTGACTCTAAAACCACTAAAAAATCTCATTCTCGTGGAATAAACAGGTTTGTTCCTAACCAATTGATATTGGAATAACATTACTTATCCTTTACACATGTAGTCTTTTAAAAGTGGAAGCACAAAATGACCTACCAGTAAGTAAAAACTGCAAATATGCAGACTTTGTCTCCTTAATAAAGTGATGTTAATGACAATGTGGATGACTGAATGTGAGATACGTTACCAGTCACCATTTATTGATAAATGTACAGCAATATTTAAGGAACAGGACTTGTTATCTTTCAGATTGTTGATGATGCACACACTTTGACTGAGAAGCACACGGAACATGTAAGTATTATAATAATGTAAATCTTTTTTGTATTTGTTCTTTAAACTACTTCTAGAAGTCAATAATATTGATGCAAATCAATCTGCAGCTGATTAATCTGCCCTGTCCAGTGGCTGAATGCTCACTGCATCTGTATTGGCTTCGAGGGAATGGGTATGAATCTGACAGTAGCTGGATTCTTGATTTTTTTCACTTGTAATCCGTGTAGAGATAGTTCATGTATTTGAAGATTGCTGAATAAATATGCTGCATTGGATCATACATATGAGATAATAACATTAACATCTATTTCAATAACAGCTCACAAAGATTAAAGAAAATCCCCAAACAGGACCTGAAATATGTTCTAAACAGCAGTAACAGATTTTCAGTAACTGTTGCAAGGATTTTAAAAGAATATGCTATTTCATTTTTGATATTTCTTTATCCTTTGAATGAGATTGGTGACACTACTTGGTCATGTGAGGAAGTAAGCTTATGTCAAATTGAGGGCTACAATAGTCTTCTTTGCAAAACTACGATGTCAAATTCTTAAAAACATTGCACAAATATGATTCTTGGGTGGCTTAATTAGTAAAATCGGTCTGTGCTCCATGTATCATGTTAATTACTTTTTTCCCCCTCATGTCTAAAGATTTCAGTCATATTAGGTCAAAGTGACAGGTAATGATCATAAGCTGAGCACCATAACCCATGGGTCACTTATTTTTCTTGTCAGTTGAAGACAATCATGGAAGTATATATGAATATTTTAAAAGAAGATAAAAACAGAATGTGTCCGAGCCAGATCGTGATGATGTCATCAGAGTGGACTCCAGGGATGGAATCCTTTCAGCAGGCATATATGCATGAGCCTGTCGTCATAGTGACCACTATGTTAGAAGCTGCTGTGTACTCCAAGGTCAAGCAGGTCAGAAGAAGTTCTTATGGTTTCACTTGTTAAAAGTTGGATCACTTATTTATTTTGTTCTTTCCAAAGAGAGACTTTTGGTTTTTCTGTTCTCTATAACAGCTGCTTCTGTAATAATGAACAAAGCAAAAGGTATCAAGTATAAACCAGAAATGGGCAACCTTATCCATATGCTGTTTCCACTTGATTGTTTGCTTATGGTTGCTTTCTTTGTGGAAATTTCCCTTAAACAGTCATCAGCGCAGAAATATGAAAAAGCACGAATATTTTGTTTCAATAAATGCTTTGAACCCTATTTTATTGCATAGGAGCAACTTAAGTGGCTTACTGCATATTGCAAAGATGTCATCAAGTGATTGTCATGTGTTAGAATGTGAATAACGTTTGGAAACAGAAACTGGCAATACATATGTTTATACATATTTTGAATTTATATGCAGAATATTTACAGAAACATGCATGTAAAATGGATTTTATTTGCAGAGAATTTATCAGAAACGTGCATGTGTGTTACTGAATGAACATATAATACAATCATTTATTTTATATGCAGAATGTTCATATGTGTGAGGATGAACAGCGAGTCAGAGTCCTGAATGAACTGGTTGACAGCTCCCTGTCCAATAAGAAGGTGGTCATCTTCACAATGGATTCAAAAGAGGCGTCCAATATTGTAAAGGTATGTAGTGGTATTATTATGTCTCCCCTCCTGTAAAGGAGACATATAGTGTTTGGTCTGTTGCAGTCTGTATTATTTCTTGTGAATGCCATAACTTTTGAACCAGTTCATTTTTTTAAAGAAAATTTTCATTTTAATTGTTTCTTTCAAAATCTCAAACCAGTGACCTTGACCTTCATCTTCAATGTCAGATAAGCTGAAATAAAAAAAATTGAGTGAACCCCATATTTTTAAATCTATTGCTTATTTTTTACTCAAATCTAATACACAAATGGTTTCACACAAGTTCTCAAATGATTGACCTGGTGACCTTGACCTGGCTCCTCAGGGTCAGATCAGCCAAACTATAGGGCATTGTTTCTAGGATTGTTTCTAGGATTTCTTGTGAATATGATAACTTTTAAACACAGCATATTCTTTCCTAAAATTTGATACACAAATTTCAACCAAGTTCTTGAACAAGTTAAAAACTGGTGACTTTGACCTTAATCTTCAATTTCAATTAATCCAAAATTTAAAAAAATTGCAACCCAATAACCCCTGAAATACTGCACATTTTCCTGTCAGAATTGGGAATTGTTTGAGCCAAGACCTGAAAAAAGAAAACTGGAGACCTTGAACTTCTAACTCTAATCTGTAGAAACTTAGGATTTTTGTAAACCCCATAACTTTGGAAGTTTTGCAGATTTTTTTCTACCTGTTTAGTGTTTTCAATTTAGCTTTGCATCAGTGGAGATAGGCTTGTTTTAATGGGTATAACCAAGGTCTGGGCATTCAACTGCATTTAGGTGCAAAAAAGGTCTAGTAGGTCTTTGTGGTATTATTGTTTGGTGTCTTCAGGTAATATTATTATTGCTTTTAAATAATTACTTTGTTTGCTTCATTTGATGAATTCTAGAATCCTGTATAACAAAGCTTGCTGGTAGTTCTTATTGTCAGCCTTTGAATGCCAGGAGATATCTCATAAGGTTTCCTTAGCCCTGGAAAGCTTAGATAAAATGGGTATTTAGACCATAGTCTGGAACAAAGGGAATGTCTGATCTTAAATATGAAACAAAAATTTTCATGTATAAAATGACTTAACATACATAATTTACACACACACAAATAAACAATAATAAAAATAATGCATGTTTATAATATAATAATAATAATTTTTTTCATGCTGCAGATCCTGGAGTCACAGAGTATGTATTCCTTACTGGCCCACAGTCTTTTAGACGCAAGTCAGATGGACAGAGTCAGGAGAGACTGGAACTTACCCAAAGATTCCAAGCTGCCTCGCATCTTAGGTAAGAACATACACCTTATGTTTGAAGCACCATACACACAAGCTTCAGTCAACTCTGAATTCTGGGTTCAAAGTACCATATGGTCAAGCAGCATTTTAGACAGGAACATAGTGCCGTACAGTCAGGCTCGTCATAGGTTGGAACATAAACCTTTGATTTCAAGTAGCATATATACAAGCTTCAGATATATCGTTTCACAATCTTCACTGAAGTTCTGGAAAAAGTTAAGACTTTGAAATAAGTGGACTTGTTCTTCAGCTCAGTTGACTTTAATGTGTTGTCCAGTGAGGATCTGCTTTGCTCTATGTCTTTGACCTAGTTACTTAAGGTTACACTCCAAACACGCTGACTATACACTGCAGTCATCCCAGATCTCCTTGCCTTTGACCGCTGCTTTGTGAAGCAAGATCTCCGGGTCCCACCCAGTGTTGTAGTCGAGTCACCAACCTCCGAGGCCAAGGCCGAGTCCGAGTCACCACCATCCGAGGCCAAGGCCGAGGCCGAGTCACAACCAGCCAAGGCCGAGTCCGAGTCACCAATGTTCGAGGCCAAGGCCGAGGCCGAGTCACCGCAATCTACCAGTTAAACTGCCTATATTTAAGAAGGCAAATATTTCCTTCATAAAAGTACCATATGTATGCCTTTATAGCGTATATATGCCTATATAGCGTATATATGCCTATATATATTCATCTGGACCATTCTGAGAAATGCTGCACATATTTTCAGGCCTATCCTTCCTGCCAGCTATGTATTTTGCCCCGACGATAGTTTTCAAAAGGTTAAAAATTGCCTTAATTCATATTTTGGGCCACAATGGTCTGTATATATGCTTTTTTTTAGTGATGGTCTTATAAGTTGCTTTGTTACCCGGATACATAAGTTACAAAGTATACAAAACTGTACAAAGTTATGCTGATAAAACGCAGTTTGACCCAGAAGGGTAGTATCGGATGTCCGCAGTTTCCAAAGGATACTCCGTGCCTTGCACATATGCTCCAAAGGCAGCGTTAATGCTGTGCTCATGCATTCACTCTGCTCACACGCGTAACACAACCCAGTACAAGTTTCCTTTCCACACAATATTTGCGCCGGCTAACAGGAAAATCATGGGGAATGGTCACAAGTAAGTGACATGTCTAGGGAATTCCCGCTTGGAAAAGATCCCGCTTCAAAGATCACACATGCACAAATAATATTTTTTTCATGATTAATAACAGTTAATAATGAAAGAACTTCGAGGAGATATTTAACAATTGCAAATGTTCATGATAAAGGTTTGTTTGGGTGAACAATAAGTGCGTCCCAAATGCTTCCGATAGTGCCGCTACTTTTTTTTTGCTAATTGGACAAAGGCCACTGTATATATTGAGGGGCATTTCTGGGCAAAAACAGATAAAAGTCTAGAAAATATACAGGCCAGTCAGCCCTGTGTAACATTGTTTTCACAGGTCGGCCAGAAAAATTACAGGCCCGCTTATTTTTGTGTCAAAATTTGTTAAAAATGAAAAAAAATGTTAAAAGATTAAATATAATTAACTGCATATGTACTCTTTGTATAACGTTCACTGCCATGATGGTATTTATTTTTTATTTGGTTTTTATTTAAAAACATGAACACCACACACGTGCATAATGCCCCCGTTTTCTGTATTGTAACCTCATTTAATATGGGTGAATTTTGCTGAGAATTAAATTCAGGTGAGAAACTGTATAGATTAATATTTGTACTGACCATGTCACTCATCAGTAATATATTTACGTCACCATGGTGCCACCAAAGTCTGGACACCCACTGACCTCACTGAATATGGATGGATTTTGTTGGAAATTAATAGGTGAGATATAATATTGATTGATATTTCTGTTGAGTTTTATCAAAATCGATTGCATTCCATGCACGCAAGTTATCGCAGCGACACCACAAAGCAGCCTATTGACCTCTGACCTAATAAATATGCGTGGATTTTGCCCATAATGGAACTCGGGCGAGATAATAGTACTCTCACTGACATTTAGACTAATTTCTCAATCTATTTTCCCAGTCTGTTGTCAGTTTCTTTATTTTGGAAAATCCTCTTTACTAGTCAGCTGGGAAAAATACTTGTGAAATAACGTACCATTATATATACTAGAAAAAAAATCAACGACAGGCACAGCGCTGCCTAGTGTTAAATATATTTTATTTTGCTTTAATTAATGTCTGAGCAAATAATGTTGCTCTGTATCCTGTCAACGTCCCCACATGAAACACCGTACGGCTGGGAATTATCATTTTTAGCTCAGCTGACTATAAGTCATCTGAGCTATAGTCGTGGTCCATTGTCCGTTGTCCGTCCGTCTGTCCGTCCGTCCGTCCGTAGATGTGGCACGTTTTGAAACCGTAAGACCTAGGAATCCAAAATTGGGCATAATGTTAGATGTCCCCAAGATCTCCTACCAAGCTGAAAACTGGGTCTTTGCAACTTCGTTCCTTTGAGAAATTAAGGAAAAACCTCAATTTTTTTATTAAAAACCTATTTTCACACTTCAGGACTGCCTTATATCAAAACCACTCATCTGTTTTTCCTCATATTTACCATAAATATTCCTCTATATAGTTCCTATGTACATGCCAGAAATTATGTCTTTATTATTTAATTTAAAAAAGTTATGGGCCCAAACATAATGCATTTTGTAAAAAATCAGGAAAGATATTTGATCACTTAACACAAAAAATGTTAAAGCTATCGACCTTTTTTCCAGTAATATAACTTTAATTAATCAAAATTAAATTGTATACCCAAAATTAGATGAAAGTCTTTTAAATTTTCTAAAATATTAATAAAAATAAAAAATTGGTACCTTAAATTTTGCCCAACTTTGACCATGGCACGTTTTTTTCCTGTAAGTACTGTGGATTTAATTTTCACAGCATGTTTTTGTTAGCATTTCAACTGCCAAAAATTTGAAACCAGTTGATCAAAAACTGTAGATTTTAATAAGTTTTCAAGCACCATGTAACATATTGTTTACATCAAGCTAGTGTTTGCAAGAGCTCAGCTCCCCAGCTTCAGCTCTTAGTTCCTTAAATTCGGCATACAGTTAGATGTCTCAAAAATCCCCTACCATGCCAAGAATTTGGTCACTAGGACTTAATACCTTCGAGATATTAATGAAAAACTTCATTTATCCATTAAAAACCCATTGTTACACTTCAAGACTGCCTAATATCAAAACCACTGATCTGACTTTAATCATAAATAATATACATATTTTTCATTCTCTATGCACATGCCAGAATGATGTCAGTATTGCGTAATTGTTTTAAGTTATGGGCCCAAACATAATGCACTTTGTAAAAAATCAAGAAATATATTTACTCCCTTAACAAGGGCATTGCTGAAGCTAGAGATTTTTTTGTCAGGGATGTAACATTATTTAATCAAGATTCAATTGAATACCCAAAATTAGTTCTGAATTTTTCAAATTTTATAAGTTATTAGTATAAATATAAAATTAGTACCTTAAATTTTGCCCAACTGTGACCATGGCACGTTTGTGTCCTGTGAGCACTGTTGATATAATTTTCATATCATGCACACATTAGGATTTCAGCTTTTTAGTTTAGAAAGCTGAAAGAAATTGGCCAAAAATTGTAGCTTTTATTAATGTTTTTTATGAGACCCTGTCAGACTTTGGCTCTCTCCAGCCCCTCTTGAGTCACCTGTATGATGACCTTGTTGACCTTTCATCAAATTATGCACGCTTGAGGCGAGGCATACAGGAATCCAGGCAGCTTATGGCCAGCCACAGTTGATCCAGGTGTCCAACCCAACTCATCTAGTAGTTTTAACCAACAACATAACAATAAACAATAAATTAATAAATTTTTATTGGTTTTTAATAACAAATTAAAGAAAAATAGAAAAGGAATTTGTTAGTTTATAATAACAGGAAATTAACTTGCAGTTACTGATGATATAAGAATCTTGTATCGATGGGTAGAATGTCACAATATTCCAAATAACACCATGCAGTCACCTATGGCATTTTACAGTTCAATTTTAATGATAAAGAAGTAAATCATATTATTCATTACTAATCATTAGGGATCATATGAAGGAAATTAATGATAGACAAAGATGCAGTTGATAATATTAATCTAGATTCCTACTGTGTCTAGTGTGTACATTGATGTGAAATTAGTCCAAAATGAATTTTTTACAGTTATTTTTTAATATAAATAAAAGCCATAAAACCAGGTACTTATGATCATTATTTAAATGTGTGAATTTTGTATATTCTGGATTCTCAACATCATTGGTTGGTGAAACTGAATAAATACCAGACATGGTGCGAATACTTTGTAATTGTATTTAAATACGAATATGATTATGTACTCCATTATAAAATTACTTTCATAAAGAATAGGAATTCAGGTAAAAATGAAAGTATATGAATACTCGTGCAAATACTTTGAAAATGTATTCATGAATGCATTCATGAATATATTCTTTAATATTATTTTAATAATCATATCAGTTATATTTCATTTAAAAAAATCATATGATTCTCTTATTATTTTTTATAAAAATTATATTTGGGACAATATTTGTAATTTTTTTTAATAAATAGTTAAACTCTTATATTATATGTTCTGCTTATAAGTTATATGGCCAAGTCAAAATCTGTGTGACAATAGTACTCCATTTGTTAATAAAATAAATGAAATCAATCCTCTTCCCTGTCTCCAAAGGTACTATCAAAATCATACATAAGCTAAACAACAACAACTCATAATACAGCTTATATTTATTACCACACAAAACCAGCATGTGCCTCATTTCTAAATAATATTTTTTTATCATATATAACAGCTGAGCGTCGTGACCCATAGGTCCCTTGTTTTAAATTTAAATAAAACAAGGTTCAAGGTTTATTTTAAACCTTATTAATCAAATGAAATAAATTTACGTAAACATGGGCAGTTTAAACGAAACACTACAAAAAGAATTTGGTATATGCGGTTGCTTAATCTGATCAGTTATGGATGTAAGGGACGATTCGTCAGAAACCGTCTGCTGCCAAAACCCTGTTATGATCGTTACAGAACCGGAGAAATTGCACAATTCTAGCGATAACAAACATCGGATTTGTGGAGATTGTGCACCAGTCATCGTCAGTTGCAAGTTCCAGTATATAGCCCTGCGTCATTTGCTTAATATACTCACGGTGCAGCCGGGATCTTAGCTGGAAAAACAGACACTAAAAAAAAAACTGAAGTCGAAGCGATGTCAGTGAACATTTTCCCGCCAAAATTGTCATGAAGTCACATGGGCAAATTTTACTACGAACCTCTTATTGGCTCTCTATCTATGCATGTCATCTCTCAGCCAATCACAAGAACGTATGCGTGCACTGACTAGGCACGGATGCATGCAAATCAGCTGCATGTCAGTCAACATATCACATGGTTTAAATGCCAACATGGCCGGTTGACAGTATGAATGTCGACAGAACTCATTTAATGCAACAATGATGAACTTGCGCTTTAATTGTAATCCAAGGAGAACGATTTCTTATTGCTCTATGTCTCTTTTTACGCGATTCCACTATTTTATAACGTTTGCGCATGTTAATAAGTCAATTCATGGATCTTTTCACTCATGCAAGTATTGAAACTTTAGGAGCAGTTTACTGGTAGTTTATTCCCCGCACACCGGTGTACGAGAGTGTACCGATCGTTCCTCGTATGTAGGCACAATCAGACTTATTTTAAAGGCTCAAATTAAATGATCGGCTACATCTGGTAATACCGTTCATCATGGATATTAAGAATATCTACATGGAGACTGAGGGAGATTAAAAATAGAGGGGCTATTAGTCTAGCACCTGAAGGCAGATTTTTACGGGCCAAACAAGCTTGCACCTTCACATTTCACGGAAGTGAGCCAAAAAATACAGGTGATTGGCCCGCGGGCCCCCTAAATTCTGTTAACAAATGCAAGCTGAGTATATATTCAAAGAAGGTCAAACGTGCGCGGCCTCGAGCCGGCCTCGAGGCCAAGACCGGCCTCGAGACCTCCAACACTGGTCCCACCACCAGGGTTAGCTCAGAGCAGAGAATTGTAATCAGACCAATGAGAGCGTGGTATTGCATTGTGCATCCAGCTCCAAATTTTAAACATGCCATACTGGCTGTCCTTTGACTGAGTAAACCCAAACACCTACTCTTTTTGGTCTGATTCTTGGCCCTGTGCCAGAACTGGTTAAATCAGAACAATCAGGCCACAATGGTCCTGGTGAAGTACATATAGTAACCATGGTCGGAGGTCTGCAGCCTTGACATTTAGGTGTCTCATGAGCCTTTGATCCAGTCAGAGCTGAGGCATTTCATCTGAACCTCTCTGTACATATTCAGTGTGCACCTAAGAGGTGATGTATCTAATCTCTTTATTTTCAGTGTATGGACTGATGAGGTGTTTCATCTGATTTGTGTTTTCAGTGTGCACTGATGAGGTGTTTAAAGAGCTTCTGATTCAGGATGCTGAGGTTATCATCCATTTTGACATCCCCCGCAGTGAGAAGGGTAAAGTAACATTTGGACCTCGTATGTCAGCTATGGCCAAGAACTTTGATGCCAACTTGTGTACAGTTAAACAGGTAAAGTGTTAAAATTACAAATTACAAGGTTACAGACAGTAGTCTTAATAAGATACAGCAGCAATAAAGAACAATGTGTTTAATGGTGCCAGAGCAGAAGAGTTTGCTCACAGTAAGTCTCAAAGCCTCCAGCTACCTGTAACACTATAGTAATACAAATGAAATCTAAGTAAGTAAAAGTATCAAACTGTACATCAGAAAGAAAATGTTCAAATGAAGGGGAAGTTCATGTTCATGCCACTTTGTGTTGGTCAGCTTAATATGACATAATCTGGACATTGAATACTAAGTTGCCAAAATTATTACAGTGTAACCTCTCTCATTTGCCAACCTTGGGACTGGAAGATTTTTTGGCGGTAAGCGAGGGTGGCGGTTGATCGAGGGGTCCAAGTGAGATGTGCAGGATAGCTAAAATCGGACCATGCATTTCTTAGGCTCTTCTTTAACTAGTCATATTAAAAAAAAATATTTTATACATTTATATAACTTTATTCAATACAAATACAAATAATTACACAAAATTACAATGTGTACAATTTATTTACAAAGATATACATGTATAATATATCCAGTCAAAATATAAAACTCCTGGTGCCGTATCACTTTCATCCAAGTGTGCCCTAAAAAATTCCATAATGGAGCATTGTTTGCCAGCTTGTGACTGAAAAGCTGTTATTCTTTGGTCCATTTTGTAAAATGCGTCAATATTGGACTGTTCACTTTGGTTGAAGCTCTCGATATATCATCAGACAGTCTTCATGGCTTGACAGACTTTGGCGGATTTATGTGGAAGTTGGGAACTATTTTTCTCAGGTCCAGAGGTCAGACGGGCTGTATCATCATAGTCCTGTCACTGTTCCCATGATACCTTGATCGCTCAAAAGTTGTGCTGTTCCTATATTCTGATCGGCATTGACGTATTCCTGATGAATTGCGTGCTCTGTCAATCCCGAGGCAATTCATCACAAGTTGTAGAAGAGGAAGGACACTGTTTGCTTCTGGACCGCCATGCCAATCTGTTTCATTTGGCTGGTCATCCCTGGGTATAAATCCTGTGTGTCTATGACAATTGCCGATGGTGGCGCTGCTGACAGAATCCTAGGCACACTTCGTCCAGCGAACTGCATCACTAAGGACAATCCTCCTAGGTTCACTATTGTCTGTACACTATATGTATAGCTGCTTGACCTCGTACCCCTGTTTATTGCTTCAAACTACTCCTCTGTCTGCCTCATTAAATGACACTTATCCAAACAACTCTAGGTGTGAAATCAACCCCGGTCACTCAGCTGATGCGAGCTGTCCCCAAACAACTCAAGGGTGTAAAGTCATTCATTAATCAATGGCACCGGTACTTGATCCATAAGCAGTGAGGTGTGACATTTATAAACACAGACCCTGCCAGGTCAGCTGAGCCCAAGCGATAACACCCCTGCTTGTCGAAATATTTCCGACTTGTCTTAAGCTGGAATGAGGAAGTTGGTGTATGATCAAGGGAATGTGGTACATTTGGGTAAAAAGCACCTGGCAGATCGTGGATAGCGAGGCTGGCAAATGAATGAGGTAAATAAGTAGTAAGGAAATCGGGACCTTGTCATTTGTTGGCGATAGGCGAGGTCAGCGGATAAACAAGGGGCAAATAAAAGAGGTTTGACTGTAATTTCATTAATACCATCTTTATTTTGTAATGTCTTCAAAAGTTTCCTTGAAAAATGTTTAATTGTAAATGTTCAAGGTTAATTTTAACTTTTCATGGTTTGTTTAACTGAATATGATTTGCAGTTTTCCTTGTTAGAATATTTGAGTGTGACTGACACCTGTCTGTTTTTATCTCTAAACAGTCTAGATATCACGTATTGAATATGCATTGTAGACCAGGTATAGTTTTCTTTAAAAAAATTCATAAAGGATAAAACTGATACATTAGTGGCTCAACAGATGCAGTTCTTTGATATATATTGGTTAAGGGGATGTGACACAGATTACTGCCTTTCCATGAGTCAGCTGTAACTAGGTACCAGTATCCGCAAACACTGAGGTCATCACTTTGTGGTTCTAGATGTGTATCTTTCTGCTCCTGACCATTACAAGCATGCTAGGCCTTCCAGTCTGATCTACATCCTGGCTTTTCAGTTACTATAGCTAATACAAGTCATGCATAGGTCACTGCTTTAAAGTTTATGAAATTAATTTCATTGTAAAATTATACATCAAAGACCAAATTGATTGATATTTACTGCTTTGTCTTTCCTCAATTAATCTGCAAAGCTTGCTGTGATCCCCAAAGAATGCTTTCTGTTATGTGGAAAGTTTGGCAGTGGTGGACCTCAAGATTTTCCATATCAGATCTCAACATAGTTGTAACATAATTCTTATGAAAAAAAAATTATATTTGATTAAAGATTAATAGATTAAAAAATAATTTGATGTAATGAATAATTTGATGTTAATGGATAGATCATTCACATGACAGAGCAGCTTAGGTCAAAGGTGAATCTTACTGAATCTGAATGTGGACCCTTCTCTAAATCAGCTTTTTTTTCACTTATCTGTGAAGCTCTGGGAGTCCCCTGAACCAAGGAGTATATATCATTCTTTGGGGTTGACCTTAATACTTTGTTCAGTGACCAGTATGTTTGTTTGATACTTTGTTCAGTGACCAGTATGTTTGTTTGATACTTTGTTCAGTGACCAGTATGTTTGTTTGATACTTTGTTCAGTGACCAGTATGTTTGTTTGATACTTTGTTCAGTGACCAGTATGTTTGTTTGATACTTTGTTCAGTGACCAGTATGTTTGTTTGATACTTTGTTCAGTGACCAGTATGTTTGTTTGATACTTTGTTCAGTGACCAGTATGTTTGTTTGACACACAGACTGACCATGTACTGTGCCAGTCACACCTGATTTTCATCAGACGGGAGTTTGGACTAGCCCCTGACCTGGTACAGTATCTGAGACGTGTTGGTCTGCCCGTGGACAGAAAGCTTCAGAAGTTGGCAGATGGCGTCAGGGAAGGAAAAGAAGAGAAGAACCAAGGACCACTGTGTCACAGCTTCAAGGCATTCGGAAAATGCTGGTGAGAGAATATATATATATATGGAGATGTTGAACTAGAGGAAAGGAAGGTCTGTGGGGATGGGCCTTTATGTCACATGTTTGGTAGGCAGGGCAAAGGGATGATTATTGTATCAACTAAATAAAAAGCAGCCTAAAAAAATGAAAGGTCTCTCTCAAATTTTGTATAAACATGGATAGGAGTTAATGGATAAAGCTGAAAAAATGGGGTCATGACCTTTATAATGAGATTGACCTCAAGGATAATTTTACAAGCTGAAAAATTTTCTGTAATGCATTTTATTCAAAAAATGAAAAACAATGTCAATACAAAGTGTTGTTTGGTTATTGTTCTTCTTAACTATGGTTAGAAAAATACTTTTAGTCCAAGTGTTTTCAATAAAAATGTTTCTAAAACTAAATATTTTAAAATTTTAAATCTATTATTTCTCAGAAAGTAAATGTGATGTATGCTTCAAATTTTGAATTTCAAAACTGTCACAGGAAATATTTATTAAGTTTATGGTTTTAAATTATAGACTAAAATGTAATATATGAATATATAAATGAGTCATTTTTAGCTCACTCTTTGTCTGTTGTCCGTCTGTTGGACCTCTGTCTGCCTGTCTGGCTGTTAAAAGAGCCCAAATTGTAACTGCTGGACCTAGAAACTTCTAACTGAATACCGATGGAGTTCCATTAGAAACCTGAAATTGGTCACTGTGACCTATATCCTCGGAACTTGGGGCTCGATAGTATCCCCCAAAATAATTAAAAATTTGATACAAAAGCTCCAGTATCTGAATAAATAATGCATTGATTGCCATGATTCATTCCATGCATATTGATCATCGAGTGTTTTATCATTTCCTGGAGACTGGCGGCACCCCCTGTATATTTTCTAATTTTTAGGCCTTTCTATACACCCGTCAATTGACGGGAGTATTATGTTATACCCACTGTCTGTCCTTTAACTTTTAGTGTCGCTGGGATAACTTACTGGGGCTTTGATGGATTTTCACGAAACTTACCATAATTACTTACCAACAGATCATCTCGCCGAGTTCAATTATGGGCAACATCTACGCATATTAGATAAGGTCACTGGTCACTAGGCTACTTTATGGTGTCGCTGGATAACTTATTAAGAATATGAAAGATTTTGATAAAACTCATCAGAAATGTTTCAATAAAATATCTCGCCTAAGTTCAATTACCAGCAAAATCCACACATATTTATGAGGTCAGAGGTCACCGCACTTGGAGGCACCTTGGTGACTTACCAAAAATCCCATGGATTTTCATGAAACTCATTTTACATTTTTAGCTCAGCTGACTATTAGTCATCTGAGCTATAGTCGTGGTCCTTTGTCTGACGTCCGTCCGGACGTTAACAGGGCACGTTTTAAAGTCGTTGGACCTACAAATCAAAAATTCTGCATACCATTAGCTGTCCCCAAAATCTCCTACCATACCAAAAATTGGGTCATTAGGACTTCATTCCTTTGAGATATTAAGGAAAAACCTCCATTTTCCATAAAAAAGCCATTGTTACACTTCAAGACTGCCTAATATCAAAACCATTGATCTGTTTTTGATCATATTTAGTATTCATATTCTTCCATACATTTTCTATGCACATACCAAAATTTAGGTCAGTATTGGTTATTATTTTGAAGTAATGGGCCCAAATATAATGCAATTTTTTTAAAAATCAGGAAATATATTTGCTCACATAACATGAGAATTGCTGAAGCTGGAGACTTTTTTCAGGAATATAACTTTATTACAATTGTTTACCCAAAATTAGATCTGAATTTTGCAATTTTTTTAAGTTATTAGCATAAATAAAAAATCAATACCTTAAATTTTGTCCAACTTTGGCAATGGCACATTTTTTCCTGTAAGCACTGTTGATTTAATTTTCACAGCATATATATATAAGGATTTAATCTTTTAAAATCTTAAATTTCAAAGTAATTGATTGAAAAGAGTAGATTTTATTCAAGTTTTCATACACCATGTCAAGTGTTGTTTACATCTAGCCCACCTAGTAGTACAGCCTTCACTTGCATTATGTAACCCACCCCAGGAAGCTTGCCTTGGCTCAGCTTGGCCACTACTAGCAGGCTTCCCCTCTGCCCTGCACCCCCCCCCCCCCCCCGATGGTGCATCAACTAGATGAATGTTATAATTTTCTGTATTTTATTTTATTCTTGGCTGTGCTACATTTTAGATTTTGTATTGTACCACCAGGGTTACAATGATTAAAGTGCACATTTAATTGTGTCCACAAAGTGGTGTATTGCTATGAAAGTGTGGATGTTCATCAGATAAGTAATGCTTTACTTCAGAAGAGTAAAACTTCTCCAGGTATGAAATTGACTATTAATTCCAGTAATAAATTATAGCTGAGATTGTAATTAGCATAATGATATTGTTTGTCCCTCATTCAACCAACAATGGGTATACTTTATTTGAAAAGATGTTTTTATTTTATCAAATTTTCTGAATCTTTTATTTTATTTCGGTGAATAAAATTAAGCATGTACTGAAAACTCCAATGTGCAAAACTTTTTCATAGGGATTCAAGGAATAATCTTGTAGAAGCCATGTTGTGGCATTATTTTCTTTTAAATTCAGTTTAAACATTTGATTTAAAAATAATAAAATATATGTGTATGCATAATATGACCAAATATGAGCTACACTCTGGATATATAATAATTTTAACTTAGAATTCTAATATTTTAACATATATTTTCAGTTTTTTATTACAAATTTATAAAACTTGTAAATAAAAAAAATGAATCAGATAAAAACTATTAATGGAAAAAGTGGATATGCTAAAAAACAGGCTTATATATAAACTTAAATGCATTATTCCCTTGAAAGTGAAATACAGCTTTTGGTCCATTCTGTCCACTTGCCTGTCCATCTGTAAATTTTTCATATGCATCACAGTATCTCAAAACTTTACTGTTTTTCTTCATGACAGTCTTGTCAGAGTATTAGGTTGCAATCATATATTTAGAACTTTACTATAACCAAGTAGAAGGACCCCTTTCCTCTTAGCTTCTCATATGCTCATATTTGAATACGAATATGAATATATACTCCATTATAAAATTTCTTGCATAAGAATGGGAATTCAGGTAAAAATGAAAGTATTTGAATACCAGTGCAAATACTTTCAAAATGTATTCATGAATGCATTCATGAATATATTCTATAATATTATTTTAATAATCATTTCAGGTTTATTTTATTTTAAAAAATCATATGATTCTCTTATTATTTTTAATAAAAATTATATTTGGCACAATATTTGTTATTATATTTTAATAAATAGTTTAACTCTTTATCTTATATTTGCTGCTTATCAGTTATATGGCCAAATCAAAATCTGTATGACAATAGCACTCCATTTGTTAATAAAATAAATGCATTCAATCTCTTCCCGGTCTCCAAAGAAACTATCAAAATCACACATAAGCTAAACACCAACAACTCATAATACAGCTTATATTTATTACCACACAAAACCAGCATGTGCCTCATTTCAAAATCATATTTTTTTATCATATATATCAGCTGAGTGCCGTGACCCATGGGTCCCTTGTTATTAATAGAGTTTTTCTCCTGAATTACCTTCTCATCAAAATTCAGGCATATTTTATGAGGTCAGAGGTCAAAGGATACATGTCAATGGGTGTATTATGCATGTTTGCGGTGCTCTAGTTTTATCCATTTTTGAAACCTTCAGATGAAGCAGTCCATAAGTTAACAGATACCAAATCGCAACTGTTTTTTTTTATAAACATTTATTTTACATGGATTGTAGAAATAGTTATTATAACTAATCGTGGCACTCTCCATGGCTCCGGTGATGGCGTTCGGTTTCTGTTCTAAGACCTAGAAACTTCTCACTGTACATCCTGGGAGGTCCTTGGCAAATCTCCTTTACAACCTGAAATTAGGTCTTGGTGACCTATATTTTGCATATTACGGGCCAAAAACATGATTTTGAGTACCCAGTGAGTCAGACGGGCACAAATTGTATCAACTAGCCCTAGAATCTTCTAACGTAACATCCAGGGATGTCTTGGGTAAATCTCCTATAACACAGGAAATTAGTTCATGGTGACCTGTTTTTTGGAAACTGTGGGCTTAAATATGATTTTAAGCACTTGGAGTGAGACAGAGCACAAACTTTATCCACTAGCCCTAGAATTTTCTAAAGTGACATCCAAGGAAACCTGAAATTAGGTCATGGTGGCCTATATTCTGCAAGATATGTAAAAGAACATGATTTTAGCATCCCACAGGACAGATTTGCTTGATTGGTTACAGTTGGACCTAGAAACTTCTAATTTGATTAAGATACAGTGAGGTTCCTATAAAAAATTTTGGAAATCAGAAATAATGTCACCGTGACCTATATTCTGCAGGCTATGTGAAAGAGGATGATTTTAGCTCTCTATGAGTCAGATGGGCACAAATTGTAGCAGTTGGAATAAGAAACATATAACTTAGTATCTAGGGAGAACCTGGTAAAATCGTCTTGGAAAGCCTTAATAAGGTCACTGTAACCTATTTTTGAGGACTATTGGCAAAATGCATGATTTGAACACTCTTTGAGTCATTTCACCCATTGTTCAAGGTTTCCTTGAATTCAGTATTCAAAATTAAATATAAAACAGTGTAAATACAGTGAAACCCTGGGCTGCAACACCCATCTGGGGCAGACACCCTGTGTAATGGACAGTCTTTGGGACGACCAAACGCTTTTCAGGAAAACGACAGGAAAACTGCCCAACAGTTATAATGACCCCTGCTAACAGATGCACAGATGACCAGTGTCAAGAAAAATACGTTGTAAATGCAAACATGTTCTGCTTCCATTATGCTTTGCAACACTCAAAACTGTTTTCATTATTTAGACAGGCAGCTATGACAATGAAACAGATGACATTTTCTCTTTATTTACCCTGAATATTATAATCTTGGATTTTCATGCTTTAGTTATCTTTATCAATCATAGAATAGCATTGAAAGTCACAGTATTTCAGGAGTTTCCATTATGCCAAGCTTTTATTGAAGTGTAATTAGCATCCATATTTTGGGGGACATTATTCTCTCTTAGGCCTGGGAGCATGTATCTGTGTTGCTAGGTGATACACACAGGAACAGTTACAGGTCATCACCTTACGCCGGGACGGGGTGTCTGGTTGGGCTTAAGATCAAAGGCTACAAAGACTTTCATTTATGCACCTTTTTGGTGACTCCATCAAAGAGTCAAAGCTCAGAAGGATGAACTCATCATTTCTTTGTAGTTTTGGACGTGTCAGTCCCGTCTAATAAAGTTTTTACACTATGGATGATGACGTGACCCTTGACCCTTAAGGAAGAATCACCGATACAACAGCTTATGCCTCATTGAAACGAGTCACATGGACCAATGACAAGGGGCGTAGAATATAACAAATCTATTCTTCTTTATTAACTTTATGATCACAAAAGTTATTTGGAATATTGATGGACATATGATAAATGCATCCATACAAATCAGGGCGGATCTGCGAGTAAATCCTGTCTGGTTCAATCTAAGAAAATTTAATGCATTCTCCAACACATAATAATATTAACATTTATTAACATTAATTAATAATAATTTATCTTATAGCATCATAAATAAAAAAAGATAATAAAAGTTCACAATAAATTTGTGAAATATGGATGTAAAGAACCAATCAATATAGGGAAAAAAAAGAAGTTTTTCACGGATACTTTTGCTATGCACATGGATCCCAGGCATGACTGCCTGTTTTGACCCCCTCTGGGGTGGTCACCCCGCTATAACGGACAAATCATCTGGTCCCATGACTGTCCGCTATAGAGATGCTTCACAGTATTTGTATGATGAGGTATTAGGATATAATGTACTAGCATTTTACTGATGACTAACACATCAGAATAATCTCTCAGATACAGTGTATATATAAACTCATTATCCAGATTCAAACCTTATATGAAATGCTGATGATTTACACATCTAGGTGTCATATTATACAGTACTTTAGAATAAGTATATTATTTGTTATTATTGGTGAGTTTATAAAAAAAGGTAAAATACATAAAATGGGTACTTTATTTATGGATTTTAACATTAACAAGTTCAAATATCCATGCTGTGTATGTTTAAATACAAACCAGGATCCCCAGAAAATGTAAGATGAGACACAGGATCATGAAGGAGCTGGACCAGGGTGAACCAGAACCAGGTCACATCAGACTCCCTCGCAGTGGAGAAGTCAAGGTGAGTGTAATCTTACTGACATTCCACTATTTACATGATGTGATTGAGGGGCCTGTTCTGTCTTGATGTTGTATTCTACAGTAGAACATTGTTTTTCCAAACATCATTTAAAAAAAAAATTTGGAAATTCTAAATAAGTTCCACATGTTGGAGTTCCTGACCTTCCCAGGAATATCCCAGTGCTAATGATGACCCCACAGTCCCTGACCAGTGGCCTGCCATCAATCAGCAGTGCCTGACCAGTGGCCTGCCATCAATCAGCAGTGCCTGACCAGGGGCCTGCCATCAATCAGCAGTGCCTATCTTGGAGGGTGGCCAAAGCGTCCCTCCTAGATAAGGTTGCTCAGACCATGCAGGCTACCCAGCCCTCCAGTCCACGTCTACAGTCCAGTTTGCAGCCGCTTCGGTCCTCACTGGATTAGCTGCCAACTTCTTCCTCCCTGTCTTAGTGTCCTAAGCAGTCCTTTCGGGGTAAATCCTTCTGTCAGGGACGCCCCCACAAGGTGACTATCCTTCCAGTTGGCTCCCATCTGAGCCATTTTCCTGCCTGGGATTGCATCACTTTGCATCATTTGATTTGTCTCACTATTCGTTTCAGTTTCAGAATTACATTTTCTGCAGGTCCGCCACTCACATTAATTCCTTTTGTTACACCAGAGCCAACCAACCCTCACAAACTGGCAGTCCTCAAGTTGGAAATTCAACATATGTTGGACAAAGCAACTATGATTGGCTATCCGCGTTGTTTCCTCGAATACACTTTTTTTTACTCCCATCTGTTTCTAGTGCCAAAACCCTATGGCAGCCTATTATGGATCTCAAGTTGCTCAATGCCTTTATCAATCCTCCGATGTTCCTCATGTACAATATTCAGTTTGTTATTTGTACGGTTTGGCAGATGGATTGGGCCTTCAAAATAGACCTTCAGGATGCTTTCTATCATGTCTCAATCCATCCATCATCACAACCTTGTCTCTGGTTTGCTTATCGGGAGACTGGGTATATCAGGGATAAATATAGCTCCATGGATATTTACAATGCTCGTCCGTGCCGCCACAGCCTTTCTCTGTACTGGCGTCTCAATCTTGCCATACCTCAATGACTGACTCTTCCACACTCCTGACCACGATCAACTTCTGTTGCACCAATCTCAGATTCTTTTGTTGCTTATGGTCCTCGGGTTTCATTGTCAAGGGAAAGAAATCTCAACTCTCTCCCACCCAACTGATTTAATTTCTGGGCATGATGTTGAAATTTCTGTATAAAAAAAAAATACAGAAAACACATTTGTAGTTTACGTAATAAAACCCCCAAAATCCTCCCTGTGATTTGTTGTTTTTTTAGTTAACTAATATTAGCTTTTCTGTAATACAAACACTTGCCCTTCCTGTCGCTCCTTGGTCTCAGATGAAATATATAATAATGAGACCGGAAGTATGATGGAGATGGCATGAAAGTGAGGCGGAAGTGGGTGATAATAGGTCCATTAAGGTGAAATTTTCGTTGGTATGATCAGACGAATGAACTCCTGATGCAGAAAATTCTCATTAATACAGAAAAGCTCACATAAGTCTACTTACTAAACCACAAATCAGGGGGTGGTGGATTTTGAGGAGCAGACATGTATTGTTTGTTGCACCATGTGGCTCTGCTTTGACATTCTGTGAAGCTTTTATTTGTTGTAAAGCTACCAAACTAAACCATGCTACATGTACCTTGACCTTTTAGAACAAGGTCTAAACATGAAATTATCAAGTATTTTTATGTATGAATACAGTGCAGAATTGTAAGATGCAAATGCAGTATAATTTTTACTAAACAATATAAAAATACAACTTCTCTTCATAACATTGATCATATGTGTGCATTTTCAAAATCACACAAAATTGTGATTTAAATCTAGTCCACTCGCTGTCAAAAGGTTTTTCAGTTAACATTGAAACTAGTGATACTTGAGTTATTTGCTGGAAGATCATAAATGAAAGCATTGTATTAAATTAAACAAAGAGATATGGACAAAAACCAAAATGTGTACATCTGAGTCATAGCAAAGTTGATTACATTGTGATATCTGTGAATAATTTCAGGTTATTGTGACATATATTCGAGATGCCAGCTGTTACTTTGTCAGACTGAAAGAGCATATTTCCACTGATGGGATTACAACCTCTTTCAAAACGCAATATCAACATGTCTTCCTTGAACTTGCCATGTGGTATGCTTCACCAGCTAACCGTGTGCAGTGTGGTGAGATTTTTTTTCTTTCTTTTTAATGCATTTATGACATAGTTTATAAGCTTTTCTGAAAATTCACTTACTTACATATTTTACAAAACAAAATCTTTACTGTCATAGATGTAAATGTAACTTGTAGATTTTGGCCTTTGATTTTTGCTTTTGTGATCTTGAGAAATCTTTAGGCTTAGCTGTGTTAAAGACAACTTGACAATGAAATTCTGACACTGAAAGTCAACTGAGGTATAGGTATGGTGCTTTGTCTGTTGTCTGGCTGGCTGTCTGGCTGTAAGTTAGCAGGGCACAAATCATAACCACTGACCATAGATTCTTCTAAGTTAACATCCATTGAGGTCAATAAAAAATCTACTTGGAAACCTGATATTAGGGCACTGCAACCTATAACCCTTGAGCTATGAGGCTCATTAGTACCCCCACATTAATTAAAAATTTGATACAAACCCTCTTGCATCTTGATAATTAATGCATGGATTGTCATGAATCTTGCCTTGAATATTGACCATGACTAGTTTTGTCAGATCCCGAAGACTGGTTGCACCACCTTTTATTTTTTTAGGGAACCTGTGAGCTTATGCGATGGTGTGGCGTCATCCGTCATCTGTACGTTAACCCATACTATCTCGAAAAATGGCAGGAGCTAGCATCACCAAATTCATACCAAAATTATGCTTCTAAAAAACTCAATCAGATTTAGCTTATTTTTTGGCTAACTGCATTTTCTTAGATTTTATAGGGAAAAAGCTAAAAAACCTTTAACAATCTTCTTCTCTGAAACTGTTTAGCCAAATTGTCCAATATTTCACAGAAATGATTCCTGGAACAATCTCTCTCAATTTTATTAAAGTTTGGTGATTTTTGGCTGAGTTACAGGAAGTTGAACTTAGTCATCTGTCCAATAAAGCATACTCAAATTACAATCTCAGAAACGACTGGAGCTATCATCACCAAATTTCATACAAATGTTGGTCACATGAGTCATATTTGAAATTAAGGTATTGGTGGCACCACCTGCATCAACCTTTTATGTACAGTGGTTATCAGTCATCAGTACATTAATCCATAATTTCTCAGGAACAGCAGGAGCTGGCATCCCCAAATTTTATGCAAAAATCTGACACATATCAAATGTTGTGGGATTGAGTGGTTTGTTGCGCCACCTGCATTAACTTACATTTTATGGGGGAAAAGCGAAAACACCTTTGAAAATCTTTTCCTCTGAAATCATTCAGCCAAATGGTTCAATATTTCACAAAAATGATCCCATAGACCAACTTTCTCAAGTTAGTTTAAATGGTTTTGGTGTGATGAATTTTTGCTGAGATACAGGAATTTGAAATTAGTCATTTGGCAAGTAAGCATACTAACATAACAACCTCAGAAACAATAGGAGCTAGGATCACTAGATTTTTGTGGAAATGTTGGTCAAGTGACTAATAGTTGAAATTGCAGTTTTTGTTGCACTACCTACATCGACTTGTTTTTACAGTCAGAAACCTTGTAATTTTAGCCATTTCAGCTTAAAAATGTTTTATGATGAAACTGTCTAGCTGAATGGTTCAATTTTTCAAAAGAATATTCTAGGATAGGGTTTCTTTAATTGTACAAGAAAATGTTGGGTTCATTGATTTTTGGTAGAGTCATAGAATCATAAGTTGGTCTTGAGGCCATTAGTAAGTCTATTTCAATTTGAGGGATGCAATGGTCTCCTTCTGTGAAACTGTTCATTCAAGTTTACTTAAAGGATTTTTAGCACAATTATAAAACCTTTAAAAATGGGAGGATTGCATCTTTTATTATTCTAAACATTTTTATAAAAAAAATCTTATGAATGCATAAGCTTAAAAAAAAAACATTTTAGCCAAGTCTTTCAGTATGTGAAAACAGATTTACCAACAGGCTAAGATTGTGTCTGTATCTATAGATAGCTTTGCAGACTGCCAACTGTTCCAGATTCGGCAACAGGTCAAGAGTTTACTCAGTCTAGCCAGGTGCAGGTCAAGAGTTCACTCAAGGCAGTAGCGTGAGCCAGAAATTTGTCACAGTTCACTCGGGGCAACTGCCTTTCTCACCTAAGCCTGGTCAGCCCAGTGGATCAAGGGAAGTTTGAGGTATTGGCCTGGCCTTATATTTTGACCTGTCTCTGTGTCTTTGATGGCTTTCTCATTCACAAGACAGGTGTCGCCACCTACAATGACTTTTTGCACAGTGTAAGTGCCTGCTTATTTCTACAGAGGAATTTGATGTATCAGCCTGAAATTGGGCATATTTATACATATTCGATAGCTTTGTCTTATACAAGACTGGTGGCACCACCTTCAATAATTTTTGCACGGTGTATGTCCCTGCTTATTTTTTCAGGAGGAGTTTGACATATCAGTCTGAAATTGGGCATATGTATATATCTCTGTTAGTTTAGTTTTTTTAAGACTGGTGGTGCAAGGTACAATTATATTTGTGTTGTGTGCCAGAACTTCAGCAGTGATGTTTCTGTATTGCTTCTTGTTCAAAATGTTTAGTACTTGCATTGTTTATATACATGTTTCACATGTACTTGAAAAGTAATGGTCCAGCATTGATGCATTATACCTTGTGTATATCCCATTGCATAGGTTTGCATTAGGCCTGTAGGCCCTGTTTCAGAAATCAGTGCAGGTCGATTTTTTTTAACCTTTTTTATGTTTCAATAAAAATGTCATATGATCAGGGAAAAGCATGATAATAACAGAATGTTTTTGCTAAATAGGTAAAAGCACTACATAACATAGGAAATCTAATCAAAATTGTATTATTTTTTCTTTTTGAAAGGTGAAAATCAATATAAAAATGTTTGTCCATGCTCCTTTGAAGGATTTCTCGTACACAAGTTTGGTGTCACCACGGACATTGATTTTTGCACACAGAGTATGTATCTGCTTATTTCTCAGGAGGGATTTGATATATCAGTCAGAGTCTGTTTGGTATATTTAATTTAAAGTAGCATACCAAGAGTTTCAGTGCATATGATTTCACTTTATTTTAACAGAGATGGTTGAACTTGGAGGCATGTATGCGTTTGAGGACATTGATCAGATATTTCACCGTGTCCGTATAGTGGCACTGCCTGATGTCCTGAAAAGGCGGGATAAAATAGAGGTAGGACTCTCTGTTCTGCTGACTTTCACTTATTATACATGAATAATATTTAAATATAAAACTAGTTTTCTTCACTATTATATTTCTGATCTTAGAACTTGCTTTCAGATTTAATCCTTTGCTACAGGAGCATTTAGTTCCTTTACCAAAGTAAGTTTTAGCTATGGTACTCCTAGTCTTTACAGTAGTACATCAGTTGCTTATCAGCTCCATCTGCTGTTCATTTGTTGAAACACTATTTCAGCTCATAAAACATTCAGCTGTTTATCCATGTGCATTTATATGTGTGAAAAATATAGCTGTGTTTCCATATGTGTGTATATGAGAGTATTTGTGAACTGGCAGATGTATATATTTGCAGTGGATCTAGCATGTCATCATCTAAAATACTGTTTTTACCCCAAATCAGTGAGTTCACACAGACCCTATGCATAAAAATTGCTCATGTTGCATGTTTTCCGCATATATGCCCATACACATATATGCTGATGAGCACATGGAAACACCACAATTACAAAATCATATGAGAGATTTTCATGCATATACACTTGTAAACACACACCTTAAAACACAGCTTAATACTTATTGATGAATTACCTGCCTCAGAAAGCTGCATGATTCCAGCACCACTGTAAAAGAAAAATAAAAGTTTAAAGAAAAGATTAGGATCATTTTCCTAGCTTTGACATTGCAACAAATGTAAAGAATCATGTTTTCAAGGTAATCAATCTTGTGTATTTGTATATAGTATCATGCCAAATGTATACAGGAGCCCATTAAGCAAAACTGAGTCCTACCAGAACTGTTGTAGGTAAAATCATTGTCATCATAGATTTGCATGTGCAGATCTGTTTTGTGTCCACATAGGTACGAATGGTTGATCAAGGAGGTAACAGAGAGGTGGACCCCACCAAACTCTATGAACTGCCGGATAAGTTTAAAGAAATTCCTATCCAGGTAAGATCCTTAGTTAAAATTGGAAAAGAATTGCACTTTTGTCAAGAAATCTTTTGTGTTATCTTCATTCTTTTACTTATTACAACAGTGAATCGAAAATCTTGCAGACACATGCTGGCAAATGAATATTTTTACTTTAAAATATTCTGTGTTCTTAATAGAGTGACTGATTTGAAATATAATGAAGGTTTATCTTCAGTATGACAATTAAAATAGAGTTATGATGGTTTCTTCACAATGACCATTTTAAGATATAATTAGCTTGGATTTTGTGACAGTGGATTGATTTATAAGAACCATGGTTTGATCAGTTTATTAAACATTAAGAGTCTTAAATTCTTTTTATAAATCTTCATATTTAAGATAAATACCTTTTTGCTATTTAGATTGTTTACTTTTCATGAGCTTTCAAGAACCAAAATACAGCATGATATCCCTGCCTGTGATGTCACTTGTTGTTGATGTATTTGGTGACACTAATACATGTATTGTTTGTCACCAGGCTGTTGAGGTGTTCCTGTGTCGCCTCAAACCTGTGGACGAGGACCCAGTATGGACGGATCAGGTCTGCCAGTCTACATAAACTCCTCAACATTATCTGTTTATTAGTACTTAGCGTTAAGAGGGTTTCCTTATATCAGTATATTGAGACATTGATTGATAAAGAGATCTGGGACAATAATTAATGGCTCTGACAAGAATCAACTATTATCATCAAATATTACAAACATGTTGATAATATCATTAAAATGCAGAACTGTCTGTGGACTAAAATAGTATTTTCCACTTTACCCCAGATAAGTAGATAAGTAAAACATGTTGGCTTGCAAATTATGGTGTAATATTACCCAGAGCAAGGGGAATTGAATGAAAAAGAATTTAGTCAATTTTATTTCAAGATGGCATCTTCTGATTTTGGTCATTGCAAAAGTATCATGATTTCATGCGTGTGAAAAGTGTGCACACATAATTTGTCTGCGGTTGAATGGCTTCAGTGGTTGAATGGCTCCAGCTGTCAGTACCAAAGATAACAGGCACTTCGATAAATGTCAATGACCGGTTTGCAAAAAAAGCACCATCTTTTTTTACCTACTCTCAGCAAGCCAAGAATACTTTTTACCTACATGAAAATTATTTTCGGAGGAAACATTAAGCAGGACAACTAAAAAAAATAATGTTTTGGAATTTTAGTATATCTACAAATTTGCCCACACCATAAGGAGGGAGGACCACTTAAGTGGTATGTTTTATCTATTTTTACATTTTATACCTCAGGGCGGTGTGTAATACATATTGTTACATTTTATACCTCAGGGTGGTGCGTGTTGTATACTGTTACATTTTATACTTCAGGCGGGCTGCAAAGTGCACAACATGGTTGTACGTAAAGAGCTCTTTGGCCGAATCGTCTTGAGGTAAGATTTAATGTATTTATATACCTATATAACTTGATTGCTTTACCATTGGATAACACTGCATATAAAAGTCCAGTTATCCTGAGACTGATGACAAGTAAACTGCAGACCACTACTGTATGTTCTCCATGTGGAAAACTGTCAGAAGAAAGAAAGTGATTTCATTACTGGTACTTTTGGTTAAATATATCTCTCTGAGACCTTAACTATCACTTGTATTTGTAATCTGATGGGGAAGGAGCCTGTGCCATTTTTAAATGGATGTTGCCAAGACTAGGAGAAAAAAGACTGGGGGTTTATAGTTTCAGACACAAGTAGCCTTACAAATACACTCTGAGCACAGTGCGTGATCTCCAGGTGACCTTCCACTCACATGCTGTGAGAAATAGGTTTCTTCAGGTGAAGATGCAAGATGCCAAGCCCAGTCAGTTTTTCCTGGAAAAGCTAAAATCTGATTGGCTAAGCTTGTAAACAAAGATGCAAAAATGTTAAACGAAATTTGATTAACTCAGCATGCAAACATATATGGCTGCATCCACTACAAACTCATTCAGCACTGCAAGAGAGGAAATATGCAAACAGTTGGGGATAACTTGCCTCAAGCAAATTAGTATAGAGACTGTCTTGAACAGTGACATCAGGCGGGGGACATTTTAGATCAGTTCCACAGATCAACTTTTCCCTTGTTATTTCTTATAGTTCCAAAATACTCCAGTAGATGTCAGCTTCACTGTTAAGTTTCATAGGGGAAAAATGCATCTGGATGGACCCCTGCAAATAGGTTTCTTCTATAAAACATTTTAAGAAATTCCCAATGTTGATATTTTTAGATGCCTTGCTTACAGACAGGTTTGTATTCATAACCCCCCCCCCCCCACACACACACACACACACACACACTCCAAGTTAGTAGATTGAAGTAATCAGAATCTGAAGTTCTCACTCATCAAGTGTAATGACCAGAAGTCTTAACCTTGATTCAGCTCTTCACTCATTGCTTTATCTAGGCACATAGCTAATGGCTTTGTCAAACCTATTAAGATTTTTAGTTTCTCATTTATATTTTTATCAGGTTTTATTTTCCACTAATATTGTTTTAGGTCTTGCAAGATTAAATTTCTGTCTTTAAGTGTGGGTAACACCTTGTCTTACAGGTTTAATTTCTTACCTTTCAGTTTAGGTAACACCTTGTGGTTAGATCCACTAGTTTTACGTAACAGGACTGGGGGCAAGGAGTACACAATCCAGGACACAGCACTAAGGCCAGAGCTGGTCAGATGTGGACTGGCTCATGAAAATCCAAAGGTAGGATACAGTCACCTCTGGTGAGAAGTTACATGACTGCCTTGTGTTTTCAGCAAAATTTAAGTATTTCTTGGAGTACATGTACTGATTTAACATGACTATTAATTGAAACCAGTGTTTCCTTTTGGTCAGGCCAGATAAAGTTATGTGAAAATTATGTACCTGGGGTTTCAGTGTGTAAAGATTGTGTTAATATTATCCTTGTAAATGATAGCTTTTAGAAAATGGCTGCTTGGCCATGAGTGCAGTCTCTTTTTAAATTTCAGAATGTAATAGAAATAAAGCTAATGCAGCTGCTTTGAGTAAAAAGTTTATTTCCTGATTTAGTGCATTATTATTTATTCATTTTGTAATTTAAATGCTTTAAAACAAGACTAGCTTGATAATTTGTGATTTTGTTCCTTAATCTGTTATATCAGCATGTCAGGTGGTTATATGGGGCTTGCGCAGATGACGTTGAAATCCCTGACTCGACAGTGTCAGCTGCTCCTGTTCGGCCATTCAGGTAGGTGTACCTGCCCATCACTTACTCTGGCATTAATTTACTGTCACTTTCACAGATCTCTACTGAGAAAAAGCTCAAAAGATTATTGCTGGAAATTTTAAATGCTTCAGACAACCTGGCATATTAAATATAAGATATATTGTATTTTGACATAAACCTTTTGAAACACCCTGCTGTTTAACACTTTTTTCAGGAACAGGAGCTCCATGTATGCCGCAAAAAAAATTTGTCTTAGCTTAGAATGTCAGAAAAATGCCTTGTTCAAGAAAACTTTTCAGAGGGCTATTTTCTGTTAACTACTCCAGGAAATTACCCATAATCATTAACATGTTGAGGCTAAACTTTAGAAAAATTGTATTTTATAAAGTAAAACTTTTATATATTGAGATTTTTTAAATCATTTCCATGAAAAAGAGTTGACAATATTTGCAAACCCTTCACAAAGCATGTGACTGAGACTTGAGTTTTACTGAAAATAAGTTTACTGATTCAGTTTATGATCTCTCATGTGAAGATCAAGAGAGTATACAGAAGGCTTCTTTCTGAACAAACAGGTTAATCTTTCTATGATATCCTTTTGTAAAATTTGCTGAAAGTCATGAACACAGCACATTCTCTCTCATAGTTTCTGTATCTTGCTCATGTGTTCCAGTCCAGTTGGTCTTTACATTTATTTGTTTTACAGTTTAAAGGGATGTCCTGTATTGAAGGATGGGGCCTGTTTCCCTCCAGACCAGAGTCATGTATCGGTCCATGTGTCTGCTGTTGACACACCTGACTGTATCTATGTACAGCTACTATTGGCCACTGACATGTGAGTACGCCACTCTTCTTTCTGTAGCTTAGGAGGAAATCACTGAAGATCACACTTTTAAACTGAACGAGACAGAGCCGTAACTATTTGTTATTAGTTATTAGCATGGTAATTCCTGGGAATTATAGATTGTTTCCCTGCCATCTGTGTTGGAAGCTGATATATTCATGCACTTTGAAAAAATTATAACATGTCCCATGATTTATCAGTGTAGATTTAGGCATTTAGATATTACAATATATTTTGAAAGAGACTGAAGACTTAGGTATGTAGATAATACTGTACATTCAATCTATGCCTGTTTGTCTGTGTACCTGTGTCTGTCTTTTTTTTTTGCCTTTTTTCTTTACCTTTTTGTCTTCCTGTGTGCCTGTGTCTGTCTCTTTCTTTGTCTGTTTGTCTTCCTGTCTGCCTGTGTGTCTGTCTTTCTCCTTGCCTGTCTGCAAAGAAGCTAGCATCACTAAATTTTATGCAAAAATCAGTCATCTAAAAAACTCTTGTCAGATTGAGCCTATTTTTGGGCTATCTGCATTGGCTTAGATTTTACAGGAGAAAACCTAGAAAACCTTTGAAAATCTTCTTCTCCGAAATCATTTTTGCCAAATTGTTCAATATTTCACAGAAATTATCCCAGAGACGAGCTCCCTAAAGTTTGTTTAATTGGTTCAGGTTCAATGAATTTTGGCCGAGTTCCAGGAATTTAATCTTAGTCATTTGGCCAAGTAAGCATACAAACTTAACAGTCTCAGATATGGCAGGAGCAAGCATCACCAAGTTTTATGCAAATGTTGGTCACATGAATCAGTTTGATGTTTTTGATGTGGTGCCACCTGAATAGACCTGTTTTTTATAGGCAGGGAACTCATTAATTTAAGCCTCTTTCAGCTTCTACATTAAAAAGGTTTATGATGAAACTGTCCAGCTGAATCGTTTAATTTTTCACAAGAATTATCCTAGTGTAGGTTTCTCTAAGTTGTATGACTATAAGAATAAAAGGGTCCATAGACTATTGGTAGAGTCATAGACAGCTGAAGTTGGTCTTGTGCCCAAGTAAGCCTTTATGAAACAGAGGGCTGCAATTGTCTTCTTGTGCAAAATTGTTATTTCAATTTCTGTAACATTGCACAAAATGTTTCTAAGGTGGCCTCTGTTCAAGTTTATTTAAATGATTTTTGGCTAAATTATTGGACCTTGAATGATGAGAGGACTGTGAGAGACTTTAGTAAACAAAGCTAGAAGGTTTATTGTATTAAGAGATTGAGCTCTTTGGGAATATAAGCAGAGCTGTACAGGCAACAATATTAATTTGTTTAATATCCAGCTTATGTTTAAGATATATCCATGAATAAAATATATATGTATTCTGATTTTTCTTTCAATATGTCTCTGTTATTATTCTAAACATTTTGATAAAAGAAATCTTACATGTCAGCTTGAAAAAAATCATTGTAACTTAAAGTTTTTCAGTATGTATAAACAGATTTGTCAACATGCCAAGATTTTCTACTTTTTCTAGATTTGGCAACAGGCCAAGTTTCAGTCTGTATCTATCTATAGCTTTGGCAGACTGCCAACTGTCTCAGATTTTGTCAACAGGTCAAGAGTTCACTTAGTGCAGTAGCTGCACCTGGCACTATAGTTTCAGTTCACTTGGGGGCCACTGCCTTCCTCAGTTGAGCTTGGTCATCCAAGTGCACCTTACGTTTGATGTATCAGCCTGAAACTTTTGCAGGTCCATGCATTTTTTATGACTTCCTTGTACACAATACTGGTGTCGCCACCTACAGTGATTTTCCCACCGTGTATACTGTGGCTCATTTCACAGGAGTGATTTGCTATATCAGCCTGATATTGCGCATATCTATATGTCTCGGATAGCTTCATGGTATATTAGACTGGTGGCACCACCTACAATATTTTTTGCACAGTATGTCCTGCTTATTTTACAGGAGGGATATGATATATCAGCCTGAAATTGTGTATATCTATACATCCCAGATAGCTTGGTCTACACAAGACTGGTGGGGCCACCTACAATAATTTTTGGAAAGTCTGTGTCCGTGCTTATTTCTCAGGAGGGATTTGATATATCAGCCTGAAATTGTACATGTCCATTCATCTTGGCTAGTTTTGTTGTATACAAGACTTGTGGTGCCACCTACATTTGTTTTTGGTTTCAAGCATCTGTGCACATAGCACAAGAGTAGTTTGAAGTATCTGCCTGAAATTTTGCATGTCCATACCTCTTTAATGGCTATCTCACACACAAGTATAGTGGCACAACCTGCAATCATTTTTGTGTGTCCATCCATGCCAGTATTTCAAGAGTAACATTTAAGTAATTGGTGCATGTACTCAGGTTCAAAATATATAGTATTTGCCTTGTACATGTACATTTCGCATGTATTTAAAAAGATATCAAGTATTTTTTTAAATAATGGTCAAACATGTTATCATAGAAGCATTATTCCTGAAGTATATCCCATTGCACAGGATTGCATTAGGCCTGCAGGCCTTGTCTTTCCATGTCTAAATCTCTGACTTTGATGGTCGCTGATTTATGTGCCGGGTCATGGAGGCTTGTTTAGGTGTACATTTTATCACTTGACAGGCTAGAGACCCTGATGGTGGACATTGACATGCACATCAGACATCGGATACACAGGGATGAGGATGAGGAGCCTGAAGATCTCACTTTAGATACAGGAACACTGGTGCTGGCACAGTTCCCACTCGATCAGAAGTAAGTGTAAGACAGCAAAGACATAGTGTCTTAGGGCCCTTTACCATGCAAGCACCTTGATTCAAACAAGGTAAACATAGTCATATTTGTTTAAGACATATGAGAAAGCAAGTAAATTTTAAAGGTTAGCATAATCCTTTTGAAAATAAAAACATAATAGCAAAGAGCAGGCTGTGAAGTTGTTTTCTCACCTTTAAGATATTAGGTATATAGTGATCTTCTTTTGGGCATTATAATCCATACACTCCCGTAGCAGTATGCTCAATCCATTCCTACTTATCAATTTCATTCAGCCACTGCTTGTATGGAGAACTTTGGCTGTAGAATGCCATCAGGCTAGCAATGTATTATTGGCACCTTGCCAAGCATTCAAGCCAGGAATGTACTGCTCTCATTAGTCAAAACCAACGGCCTAAGAATCTTTTCCCTGTGCCTGGTTGTAATCTTTGTAATACTCTCCCCTCCCCCCCCCCCCCCAAAGCAGAATTTGAATGAAATGAAGCAGTGTGAATGAAATGAAATCTCTGCATAAGGAGTGTTACTGGTCCATATGTGACTTGGCGTTCATGATCTTTCTTGTTTTACATCAAACTGACTGAGCACCATGACACAGGTGTCACTTGCTGTTAGGTGGGTAGAGTTGTTACTTATATTTTATACTGTGGTTGAGCACTGGGCATTCAGATGCAATAATTGTTTCCCTCGTACAGGTGGTACAGAGGCCAGGTACTGTCAGTGAATGCTGATGGCAGCTGTGAGGTGTTCTTTGTGGACTATGGGGACACTGAGCGTGTGGATGTACGCAGCATTCATCCCATGCCTGTACAGTTCTTTGAACTCCCATTTCAAGCAATTAAGTGCAAATTGGCAAATGTGGAGCCAGCAGGTAAGTGATGTATAGAAGGCGTAGTTGATTAATAGAATAACAAGTTGTCAGGACACCTCATATATTTTATAATTAGCAGTGGCACTAAATCCTTGACACAAAATTCCTCTGTGGCCACGCCTTGGAAATGCCTGTTTTTGGTCTTGATAGTGTCAGAAGTGCTGCCAGATGTGTTCTAAAGGGTATTTTCTATATTTCTCATGAAACCTGAGGACTCTGATATTATTTAGGAAATTTTCCGAAAGGTCTGTTGCAGCACCATTTATCAGAAACTATGCCAGTTTATCTAGCAGATGAACTAGGCTCATGGAAAACCTTTCCCAGATGAACCCGGCTGAAGTTTCAGGGACCTGTCCCAAGTTCCCAACATAAGAACGGGTAATTTTTAACGGCGCATGGTACTAAGGAGTTCATATAAATGGAGATACAACTCTGGGTCTGTCTGTGTCAAATGTTGCTGATGGGGGTCATAAAACTTGCTGGACAAAGGCACACATAGATGCCACTGATAAGCCAGATTTCATTTGTCCTGATGAGCTTAAGTGGACTGCATCAGTAACATCCATCAACCACGCTCTATCAAAGGCCGTGCCCGGTCTGTGCCTACGCCATGGTACAATTAGTGCGCAGTAGGGTTATTTGGCTTGATGCATCTTAACTGTAATTAGGAATGGCTGGAATGGCTGAGTTGAATCTTCATTTATATAACACCTGGATGGAACCAGTGTGTGTGTATGGTATATCAGTATACATGGACTGATAGAACATGTGTTACACTGTGTGACATTATTTTTGCTGTGTTTTATCATTGAAATCTAATTATCTTGTGACCTTGTAGGTGACAGCTGGTCCCCAGAGTCAGGAGATAAGCTGTGGGAGCTTACACAGGGTGCTGATGGCTTCAGACGGTTCCTCATGGCTCAGGTAAGATGCTACATGTAATACTCATCACCTCACTTTAATCATCTCACAGCTCGTTCACTCAGTTCATTAATATGATATTAAAATATTGTGGCTGATCTAACTGGAAGAGTAAATACCACCACCGTCATTGAATCAGACACCTCCCAAACTTAATTAAAACATATTTAAGACCAATCTCTCATAATAGTATCAATGAAATCTGCCAGATACCAGCACAAGTTCAAACTAATATACAGATCTGATATAAAGATTTGCAAAGATCTGAATCAACACAAATTGCTTGAGAACTCTTTGAGAAATGACAAACCAACTGGTTTTATAGAGCATTATTTTTACAGGAATTTTCCTCTTAAGGTCAGGCTCTAAAGCTAACTTGGTCCACGAGTCTCACCCTGGAGTAATCTTTCTCAGGTATGACCCCTTATGAATATTGATATAAACTTTTGAGTTTGATATTAATTTTAGGTGATGTGTAAAGAAGCTTCTGAGGACCGAGCGTCACCTCAGTATACCATCAGACTGTACAACACCTCACACAAGTTTGACATAGATATATCACATGAACTGGTGGCAGCTGGTCACGCCCAACCTACAGAGGACTATGTACAGGTCAGTATACCATCAGACTGTCGACACCTCACACAAGTTTGACATAGATATATCACATGAACTGGTGGCAGCTGGTCATGCCCGACCTACAGAGGACTATGTACAGGTCAGTATACCATCAGACTGTATGACACTTCACACAAGTTTGATTTAGATATATCACATGAACTGGTGGCAGCTGGTCATGCTCGACCTACAGAGGACTATGTACAGGTCAGTATACCATCAGACTGTATGACACTTCACACAAGTTTGATTTAGATATATCACATGAACTGGTGGCAGCTGGTCATGCCCGACCTACAGAGGACTATGTACAGGTCAGTATACCATCAGACTGTATGACACCTCACACAAGTTTGACATAGATATATCACATGAACTGGTGGCAGCTGGTCATGCTCAACCTACAGAGGACTATGTACAGGTCAGTATACCATCAGACTGTACGACACCTCACACAAGTTTGATTTAGATATATCACATGAACTTGTGGCAGCTGGTCATGCCCGACCTACAGAGGACTATGTACAGGTCAGTATACCATCAGACTGTACGACACCTCACACAAGTTTGACATAGATATATCACATGAACTGGTGGCAGCTGGTCATGCCCGACCTACAAAGGACTATGTACAGGTCAGTATACCATCAGACTGTATGACACTTCACACAAGTTTGATTTAGATATATCACATGAACTGGTGGCAGCTGGTCATGCCCGACCTACAGAGGACTATGTACAGGTCAGTATACCATCAGACTGTATGACACTTCACACAAGTTTGATTTAGATATATCACATGAACTGGTGGCAGCTGGTCACGCCCAACCTACAGAGGACTATGTACAGGTCAGTATACCATCAGACTGTACGACACCTCACACAAGTTTGACATAGATATATCACATGAACTGGTGGCAGCTGATCATGCCCGACCTACAAAGGACTATGTACAGGTCAGTATACCATCAGACTGTATGACACTTCACACAAGTTTGATTTAGATATATCACATGAACTGGTGGCAGCTGGTCATGCCCGACCTACAGAGGACTATGTACAGGTCAGTGTACCATCAGACTGTACGACACCTCACACAAGTTTGACATAGATATATCACATGAACTGGTGGCAGCTGGTCATGCCCGACCTACAGAGGACTATGTACAGGTCAGTATACCATCAGACTGTCGACACCTCACACAAATTGGCATAGATATATCAAATGATCTGGTGGCAGCTGGTCATGCCCGACCTACAGAGGACTATGTACAGGTCAGTATACCCACAGACTGTACAACACCTCACACAAGTTTGACATAGATAAATCACATGAACTGGTGGCAGCTGGTCATGCTCGACCTACAGAGGACTATGTACAGGTCAGTATACCATCAGACTGTATGACACTTCACACAAGTTTGACATAGATATATCACATGAACTGGTGGCAGCTGGTCATGCCCGACCTACAGAGGACTATGTACAGGTCAGTGTACCATCAGACTGTATGACACCTCACACAAGTTTGACATAGATATATCACATGAACTGGTGGCAGCTGGTCATGCTCGACCTACAGAGGACTATGTACAGGTCAGTATACCATCAGACTGTACGACACTTCACACAAGTTTGACATAGATATATCACATGAACTGGTGGCAGCTGGTCACGCCCAACCTACAGAGGACTATGTACAGGTCAGTATACTATCAGACTGTATGACACCTCACACAAGTTTGACATAGATATATCACATGAACTGGTGGCAGCTGGTCATGCTCGACCTACAGAGGACTATGTACAGGTCAGTGTACCATCAGACTGTATGACACTTCACACAAGTTTGACATAGATATATCACATGAACTGGTGGCAGCTGGTCATGCTCGACCTACAAAGGACTATGTACAGGTCAGTATACCATCAGACTGTATGACACCTCACACAAGTTTGACATAGATATATCACATGATCTGGTGGCAGCTGGTCATGCCGGACCTACAGAGGACTATGTACAGGTCAGTATACCATCAGACTGTATGACACCTCACACAAGTTTGACATAGATATATCACATGAACTGGTGGCAGCTGGTCATGCCCGACCTACAGAGGACTATGTACAGGTCAGTATACTATCAGACTGTATGACACCTCACACAAGTTTGACATAGATATATCACATGAACTGGTGGCAGCTGGTCATGCTCGACCTACAGAGGACTATGTACAGGTCAGTATACCATCAGACTGTACGACACCTCACACAAGTTTGACATAGATATATCACATGAACTGGTGGCAGCTGGTCATGCTCGACCTACAGAGGACTATATACAGGTCATTATACCATCAGACTGTACGACACCTCACACAAGTTTGACATAGATATATCACATGAACTGGTGGCAGCTGGTCATGCTCAACCTACAGAGGACTATGTACAGGTCAGTATACCATCAGACTGTACGACACTTCACACAAGTTTGACATAGATATATCACATGAACTGGTGGCAGCTGGTCATGCCCAACCTACAAAGGACTATGTACAGGTCAGTATACCATCAGACTGTATGACACTTCACACAAGTTTGATTTAGATATATCACATGAACTGGTGGCAGCTGGTCATGCTCGACCTACAGAGGACTATGTACAGGTCAGTATACCATCAGACTGTACGACACCTCACACAAGTTTGACATAGATATATCACATGAACTGGTGGCAGCTGGTCATGCTCAACCTACAGAGGACTATGTACAGGTCAGTATACCATCAGACTGTACGACACTTCACACAAGTTTGACATAGATATATCACATGAACTGGTGGCAGCTGGTCATGCCCGACCTACAAAGGACTATGTACAGGTCAGTATACCATCAGACTGTACGACACCTCACACAAGTATACCATCAGACTGTACGACACCTCACACAAGTTTGACATAGATATATCACATGAACTGGTGGCAGCTGGTCATGCTCGACCTACAGAGGACTATGTACAGGTCAGTATACCATCAGACTGTACGACACCTCACACAAGTTTGACATAGATATATCACATGAACTGGTGGCAGCTGGTCATGCTCGACCTACAGAGGACTATGTACAGGTCAGTGTACCATCAGACTGTATGACACCTCACACAAGTTTGACATAGATATATCACATGAACTGGTGGCAGCTGGTCATGCCCGACCTACAGAGGACTATGTACAGGTCAGTATACCATCAGACTGTACGACGCCTCACACAAGTTTGACATAGATATATCACATGAACTGGTGGCAGCTGGTCACGCCCAACCTACAGAGGACTATGTACAGGTCAGTATACCATCAGACTGTACGACGCCTCACACAAGTTTGACATAGATATATCACATGAACTTGTGGCAGCTGGTCATGCCCGACCTACAAAGGACTATGTACAGGTCAGTCTACCATCAGACTGTATGACACTTCACACAAGTTTGATTTAGATATATCACATGAACTGGTGGCAGCTGGTCATGCCCGACCTACAGAGGACTATGTACAGGTCAGTATACCATCAGACTGTACGACGCCTCGCACAAGTTTGACATAGATATATCACATGAACTGGTGGCAGCTGGTCATGCCCAACCGCAAAGGACTATGTACAGGTCAGTTTACCATCAGACTGTTTGACACTTCACACAAGTTAGATATAGATATATCACATGAACTGGTGGCAGCTGGTCATGCTCGACCTACAGAGGACTATGTACAGGTCAGTATACCATCAGACTGTATGACACTTCACACAAGTTTGACATAGATATATCACATGAACTGGTGGCAGCTGGTCATGCTCGACCTACAGAGGACTATGTACAGGTCAGTATACCATCAGACTGTACGACACCTCACACAAGTTTGACATAGATATATCACATGAACTGGTGGCAGCTGGTCATGCTCAACCTACAGAGGACTATGTACAGGTCAGTATACCATCAGACTGTACGACACCTCACACAAGTTTGACATAGATATATCACATGAACTGGTGGCAGCTGGTCATGCTCGACCTACAAAGGACTATGTACAGGTCAGTATACCATCAGACTGTATGACACTTCACACAAGTTTGATTTAGATATATCACATGAACTGGTGGCAGCTGGTCACGCCTGACCTACAGAGGACTATGTACAGGTCAGTATACCATCAGACTGTATGACACTTCACACAAGTTTTACATAGATATATCACATGAACAGGTGGCGGCTGGTCACGCCCAACCTACAGAGGACTTTGTCGGGTCACTATACTATCAGACTGTATGACACTTCACACAAGTTTGACATAGATATATCACATGAACTGATGGCAGCTGGTCACGCCCGACCTACAGAGGACTATATACAGGTCAGTGTACCATCAGACTGTATGACACTTCACACAAGTTTGACATAGATATATCAAATGAACTGGTGGCAGATGGTCATGCCTGACCTACAGAGGACTATGTACAGGTCAGTATACCATCAGACTGTATGACACTTCACACAAGTTTGACATAGATATATCACATTAACTGGTTTCAGCTGGTCATGCCTGACCTATTAATGGACTTTGTACTGGTCAGTATTAACCAAGGCACGTTTTTACTGTAAGTACTGTTGATTTAATTTTTACAGCATGTACATGTGAGTATTTTATCTTTCCAAATCTGAAATTTGAAAGGGTAAATGCTAAAAAATTAGGCTAGGTATTAAATTCTTTCTATGAAGCTTTTTTGTACTCACATGCATGGTTACGCTGCAGGCAGCCCACTTCTGGTCACTGGAAGTCTGCTATGCCAGGTACCTGATTTGTAATTGGTCACAGGGGGAGATCATCTGCTGTTAAAGGCATACAGTTATTCTCATAACAGCCCCCCCCCCATCTACTAAGTTTTATGCAGTAATTGTTTTTGTTTGAACTGTATTTCCTCAATTGTAATGCTGTTTCTGCTCCAATATACAAAACCTTTATTAAGTAGTAATTCGAGGAGTAATCCAGAAGATGCCATGTTGTGGTAATGTAACAATTTTAGCTCGGCCGACTGTGAGTCATCTGTGCTATAGCCATCACCCTTTGTCCAGAATCTATCTGGTTGTCCAGCCATCCGGCCATTAACATGGCACAATTCATAACCGTAAGACCTAGAAACTTCTAACTGAACATCCAGGGAGGTCCTAGGCAAAACTCGTTGGAAACCTGAAATTAGGTCATGGTGACCTATATTTTGTGACCTACGGACCAAAAACATGATTTTGAGCTTCCAGTCAGTCAGACGGGGCACAAATTGTATCTTTTAGGCCTAGAATCCCCTAACAAGACATTTAAAGAGGTCCTCGGCAAATGTCCTTGGAAATCTGAAATTAGGTCACTGTGACCTATATTCTGTGACCTACAGGGAAAAGATGTCATATGAACACCCTGAATGTCATATGGGCACAAATTGTATCTGTTGGGCCTAGAATCTTCTCACACAATATCCTGGGAGTTTCTAGGCAAATGTCTTTGGAAACCAGAAATTATGTCATCGTTCACAGGCTATGAGCCAAAAAAAAAGTATGAATTAGAGCATTCAGACAGACAAGGTACAAATTGTATCTATTTTCCTTTGTACCTTGTATTGAAAAGTCTATGGAGGTCTTTGGCAAGTCTTCTACGAATCTTGAAATTAGGTAACTTAATTCTTATAAAACATGTCAAATACATTCAGATAGGGCATAAATTGTATCATTAAGCCCTAAAATCTTCCAACACAACATCCAGGGAGATCTTGGCAAATCCCACTGGAAACCTGCATGTGACAGGCCAAAACATGATCTGAGTACCTTTAACGTCAGATGGGTACAAGTTGTATGCACTAGGCCTAGGTCCTGGGCAAATCTCCTTTGAAATTTAAATGTAGGTCATGGTGACCTATATTCTGCAAGCTACTGGCCAGAAGCATTATTTTGAGCAGTCAGACAGGGCAAAAATTGTATCCATTAGCCCTAGACTCTTTTAACATGACATTCAGGGAAGTCCTTGGCAATTCTCCTTGTAAACCTGAAATTCAGTCATGGTGACCTATATTTTGTGAGCTATGGACCAGAAACATGATTTTGAGCACCCAGACAGACATGGTACAAATTGTATCCATTTTCTTTAGAACCCTTTATTGTGAAATCCAGGGGGGTCCTGGGTAGGTCTCCTATGAATCCTAAAATTTTAATTTCTGTCCACTTATTGACATAGTTACATTAGCCCTAGGCTATTCACATACAGACAATATATATCATTAATAAAGGAAATGAGCACCCAGTCAAATTTAGCTGAGCATCATGGCCCATGGGCCACTTGTTAAAGAAATCAATTTTCTTTTAAATAATTTAACAAATTAAAATATAATTAAACCCATCAGTATGCATACATTAAACCTGCATCCCATATGACAGGACATCAGAGCTAAGGATCATTAATATTAATGAGTTTGTTTCTGCTTCAGAATCTCATACCAGTAGATATGGAGGCAGTTTGCAGGGGAGCACAGGAATATGTACAGATACCAAGTTTATGTGCCACTCTAGTCAGAAGTACAGTGAGTACATTAAATAGACTTATGTAGATGCCCTGGTATTCAGAAATACATTTAGTACTATATCAACCAGTGCCAGGATATTTCTGTTAAAAGTAAAAAGAAATGGAATGCACTACTTTTGGTATGATAAAGCGACAGTGTTAAAGATGTTAGTCACTCTGTTGCCACCATTTTCAGATTTCCATTAAAAAATAAAATATGCAGACCTGTTTGTTGGGCCAGTTGAAAGTATGTTCAGTACAAAATGTTTGCAATGCCAGTTCCAGATGCTTTCATATGAAAAGCTGTCCTATTGCTGTAGTAATACAAAAGTAGTCTTACAATTACAGTGTGAAAAAAGACCATTTGTTTCTCTGGTTTAGAGTCTTGTGTTCTACAGAATCTCAGAAATGTGTCTACTAACCTAAGAATACAATGTCTTTAAATTTAGAGCTGCCCTCATCAGAAATCGATGAAATAAAATAGAAAACATCAGAACATGTGTGGAGTCATTGTTTGGTTATGTATCTTCCAGCTTAAATGTGAACACTGTGATCCTTAATTAATTTCTGTCAGTGTTTGTACCAGTAATTCCGTGGTTAAACTCTTGCTTTGACTGCTGGCATATTTTGTTGTTTAATTTGTTTGAACAGGATCCTGAGGAGCAGCAGACATTGGCTGAGAGTATCCAGAACATCATCGCAAAGCATGCTGGGTAAGTGTGGTCATAAAATATAATGCATCTCAAACTACACATTGTCAAAAGATTAAAACTAAAATTTTAAACGTTTTTCATGGTGAATAAAATTTCAGTGTCATTTGGCTGTGATATAACTTTGAATTAGGCTTTATCCCTTTTGATCCATATGTCTGTCAAATATTCCATAGTATCCTGGAATTTGTGGTAAAATATGAGTCATCTGTATCCACCATATGATCAAAGATGGTGGCGGTAGTGACTGATTTGTGGTGCTGTTTAGTTTCAGAGATGCAATAAGGGATGTTGGTGGGGTTCAGGCCGTCTGTCAGGCTGTTAAACTGACCTCCTCCGTCAATGTCCTAGAGGCTCTGGCTTATTGTATCATCTATTTAACCCTCAACAATTCAAGGTAAGTGTTGTTTTATTAGTGATTAGCCTTAAGACATGTAATTTATTTTAAAAAATTGATTAAATATACTAAGCTTGTGAATAAATAAATGATTAACAAATATTACCTAGAAGAAAAAATAATAAAAAGACAACACTGTAGCTGATTTTCCAATCACAAAGTGTAAGAATTAGATGAGAGGCTGTGTGAAATAGGAGAAGTTCTACATTTTAGAATGTTAACATTGAATGGTATTACACTTTTATTTTATTTTTATTTTATTTGCATCTTATTTCTGCAGGAACTCTGACATGGTGTGCAATGAGGGAGCAATACAAGCTCTTGTTGGAAGACTGTACATGGTAACCACTTGATTTTCTGTTTTAGGATTCTCATGGCTCATTCTTTCCTTAACAAATCTTTCAAATTTAGATAGACACCTTTATAAACTAGTCAGTGCAAATTAGTCAATGCAAATGTAAAATGTGGGCTTATCATTAAACTCTGTGGAAGTTCAGGATTTCACAAGTAAAGTAAAGACCTGGGATTTCTCTATAGCTATCTGCAAACAATATGGTGTTGAATCTGCACTTGTTGACCTAAATGTGGCAGTGCCTCTGTGTATGGAGAAGAGGTGTTAGACCTTTCAGATAAATGAGAATGTTTTAGTTGTCTGATATCACTGCATCAGGTTTGGGTCAAATACATGGTTGTGTAATTGGTACTTGTACTCAGGTTCAAAATTTGTAGTACTTGCTATGTACATGTACTTGTCACACAAGTTCACACAATGATCTTTTTCTTACTGTGCTCTTATCAGTATAAATATTAGTCTCTGCCTTTGTATTCCATGTATCATTTCTTCAGGCAAGAATTTCAGTTCTTAACATCACCAAAACTGTGCCTTGGTTAAGAGAATGTGCACCAGATGGTGCTGAAGGGGCAGTTTTGGATAATCTTAAATATATAATTGCAATATAATTGCCAACTCTGTTGGTAGTTCATTATAGAAATGTTGGTATGCCTGTTGATCCTTGGTTTTATCCTATAGTTTACTGTCATTATTCCTAATTTAAGCACCCTTGTATTATTACCATACTTGTAGCACACTGTCACAGCCAAAGGCTCGAGGAAGGTAAAATTATAATTTGTGATACTACAAACTTCATGTTCAAGTTCAGTTTAACTAAAAATAAGCTCCACCTTTTGTAGCCATCAGCCTATATAGGCTGGTTGGCTATTGTCATCACCCATGCTGTCCATCCGTCGGCATCTACTAGGTGTCTAGGCATTAATTTAGATTTACATTGAGAGCAGGATATCTCAAAAAGACTTTAACAAAGCAGCTTCATTTGTTCAGGGCAGATGTATACCAACAAAATCTTTTCTAGTTCAAACATGGGTGACCTTGACATATTTTTCAAGGTCACAGATCTATTTATAGAAAAAACTTGTCTGCTTTTTTCTCTGGAACCACTTGATGGATTGTTATGAAATATGGTGGGGGTTATTGATGATCTGTAACTGCTCTAGCAGTCTGTTTGCGCCATCCACAGTATCTTCATTTTTACAAGTGTTTATCGTTTACATGGTCATTTTTGCATGAGAACCTTAAAAAGAAACATAGTTGCTTCACTTCATCAGGACAGATTTATACTAAAAAAATCCAGTTCAAAATCCAGTTTGAAAATGAGTGACCTTGACATACAATTCAAGGTCATAGTGTATCTAGATTTCCATGATATATACTACTTTTACCACAAAGCAAGTGACCTTCATTTGAAGAACTAATAGATCATTTAGCTCCATTTCACATTTTGCCCTCTGTTCTATCTAAGACTAACTTGTTACTTGTGTAATCTGTACAGATATACATCAATGTGAGTACAGATGTTACTGTTACCACCAATCATTTTTTTAGGCTGAGGGCTCTTGTCAGCTACTGCTGATACTGTGGTTGTCTTCTTATTTGCGGTGGTTTCAAATTCGCAATATTCGCGGTCGCTCCCTGACCGCGAAAATGAAAGTTTTGAATGCACATATACCAGACCATAATCATTAATTTCAAAGCTGCCGATAGTTTGCGACAGTTGATATTTATCTTCAGCTACGTAGTGATTGTCCATCGAGCCTGGTGCATATACGATAAATGATTCAGGGAGAATGCTGGGCCCATTTTAAATAATATCGGTTGGCTTTGATGCAAAAAACCGGGACCCTTTGCAGGTGCGTGCTAACTCCGGCGGACGCGCCCGGCAGTTATTCCTTTCCCCCGGCACATGACTGGAAAGTGTCAATGCCCGCTGGGCAGTAATATTTAAAAATTACATGTATGTGTGCCAAGTTAGATGACATCCAGTGCCGCTTAAAAATGAATATTGAGTAGAAGGTACTCTTTCACATTGTGCCGTATTTAGTCATGTTAATGAATAAATTTGCCACTAAAGTAGTGAACATAGCTGCTAGGGTTGCGCCACCCTGTAACTGTATAAAAGACTGTGAAATCATGACGCCCCAAACGATGTATGATTGGCTAGTGATGACGTGAGTTTTGAATATATTTGAAAGGTTGCAGTTCATTTTGGGGCCAAAGTGCCTTAAAACAGTGGAATATTATGTTTTGCTTCAGATTTTAACTGTGAGAAACTGAATACGGTTCCTTCTTCCACCTATATGGAAGTAATTAGCAACATATATAAACGGCATTCAAATTATTCTGGGCACATCCATGCCTTTGATCCTGAAACAAGGGGGCTACCTATAGGCGTCCCTTGTTGGTTGAGCAGGTGATTACGACTCGACTTTTAATTAACAGGAGTAAGATACCCTTATCAAGACAGTTTTCCTAAACAAACTTAATATACCGTTTTGTAGTTACAGGTTGGTTTCTCGACACACTGTAATAACATTTGAGTTGTTTTTAATGAGCCTCGGCCCTGAACTAATTACAGCCAGCGGGGTCAATGCTTCCCGCAGGCGTCGGCTCAGCCGTCTGTGAATGTTCGAACATGCGATATCCGGACAGAGAAATAGGAGACCTAGATAATAGTGAAATCACCGGTAAATGAAACTATTTTTGATAATGAAATATACTACTAGACCAATGATAGAGCGCGAAAAAGGAACCCCGTGAAACTTTTAAAAATATAAAAACCACGAAAATTCAGCCCCGCCAATATAAAGGCAACCACAGTATTCTGGTTAGATTAAGTTACTTTTCTTGTTAGAATGACAAAAAACATTTTTCTTTACTCTGATAAGAAATCAGAGCATGTTTTCATACTGCAATTGCTTAAAAGCTTCCTTTATCTGTTCAATTTTTATTTAAAAAAAAACAAAACTTGATAGCATAAATCCTATAATTCATTTGTTGTTTTCACTTGTTTACCATGACATACCGTTACTTGATATATATACAATAGATCACTGAAACAGGTTTTGACCATAAACATATCCCCATTATTTATATACATTAATGCATGATTCATGTGAAAATGCCAGTGTTGACCTTTGCATTATTATACCCTTACATACTTAGGATCATGCTGTCATCAGGTAATATTTTATACTGTGGAGACATAATCTTACTCAATTCATTCATATTGCAAAATTTGTTAATTGTATTTTTTTACTTAATTGCATTATATATTGAGGAACAGATTTACTGTTTGTGAGCTACTTTGTGACATGTTTGACTTACTTTTATTGACAGAGTGAAGATGAGAAACTGCAGGAATATCTAGTGTATACAATACAGAAGCTGACAACAAACCCAAGGTATTTATGCTATACAGACAATACACCACAAAACACAGCACCGAGCATAAGAAATAACTTAGTATTCAGACAGACAGCATTAAATACACCACAAAACACAGCAGCAGGCATTTTAATATAACTTAGTATTCAGACAGACAGCATTAAATACACCACAAAACACAGCAGCAGACATTATAACATAACTTAGTATTCAGACAGACAGCATTAAATACACCACAAAACACAGCAGCAGACATTATAACATAACTTAGTATTCAGACAGACAGCATTAAATACACCACAAAACACTGCAGTGGGCATTTTAATATAACTTAGTATTCAGACAGACAGCATTAAATACACCACAAAACACTGCAGTGGGCATTATAACATAACTTAGTATTCAAACAGACAGCATTAAATACATCACAAAACACAGCAGTGGGCATCAGACATAAATTAGCTTTAATTGTATCGCCAGACATAGTCTGGAGATACTATGGTTTAGGCACAGTCGCGCCGCCGCAGCCGCCGCCACCGCAGAGATTTCTTTTGGACACAATAACTCAAAAAATATTTCACGGATCTTTACCAAACTTGGTATATGTATAGATATGGGTGAGAGGACAACGCCTATTTAAAATGAGGTCATGACCTCAACTAGGAGAGTGACCTTGACCTTGAATAGGTTCAGTTTTGGGGAAAATCACACAAATTCTTAAATATCTCAAGAAAACTTGCATGGATTGATCCCAAAATCAAGTTGATCGAAGATCATGGATAGGGTTGTCATGTTCCAGAAACTGGGGGCGCCACCTATTATTCTTTACTTGTTTTCATGCCGTTTAATATCCCCAAAATTGCTACTTGACAGTACTGTGAGCATTATAAGTCAAAAACTAATGGACAGATTTCTTTCATATTATGCATATACATAGACATGGATTATGGGATGATGTATATATAAATTGGGGTCATGACCTTTCCTATTAGAGTGGCCTTGACCTTGAATATTGCCATATATGGTGAAAATTACACAAAATCATTAATATCTCAATAAGGGATGCATGCATTGGTCCAAAAATCAACATGTTCGAAGATCTTGGAAAGTTTTGTCATGTACCGGAAACAGGTGGCGCCACCTGTTATTCTTTTACTTGTTTTGTGCCGTTTAATACCCCATCATTGCCATTTATCAGTACTGTGAGCATTATAAGTCAAAAACTAATGGACAAATTTCTTTCATATTATGCATATACATGGATATGGGTTATAGGATAATGTTTATTTGAATAGGGGTCATGACCTTTCCAGTGAGTAGCCTTGACCTTGAATATTGCCATATATGGTGAAAATCACACAAAATCATTAATTTCTCAATAAGGGATGCATGCATTGGTCCAAAAATCAACTTGACCAAAGATCTTGGATAGTAATGTCATGTACCAGAAACAGGTGGCGCCACCTGTTATTCTTTTACTTGTTTTCGTGCCGTTTAATACCCCATCATTGCCACTTAACAGTACATTTATAACCTGTGAGCATTATAAGTCAAAAACTAATGGACAGATTTCTTTCATATTATGCATATACATAGACATGGGTTATGGGATGATGTATATATAAATTGGGGTCATGACCTTTCCTATTAGAGTGGCCTTGACCTTGAAAAATTGCCATATATGGTGAAAATTACACAAAATCATTAATATCTCAATAAGGGATGCATGCATTGGTCCAAAAATCAACATGTTCGAAGATCTTGGAAAGTATTGTCATGTTCCGGAAACAGGTGGCGCCACCTGTTATTCTTTTACTTGTTTTGTGCCGTTTAATACCCCATCATTGCCACTTAACAGTATTGTGAGCATTATAAGTCAAAAACTAATGGACAGATTTCTTGCATATACATAGACATGGGTTAGGGGATGATGTATATTGAAATTTGGATCATGACCTTTTCTATGAGAATGACCTTTTCTATTAGTGTGGTCTGATATTAATTGTTGCTGAAGATGGGGGGCCTATTCTTAAAGGGGGGGGGGATTAATTGTCTGGGAATACTATGGCACCTGCGGTGCCAAGAAATATCTAGTTAATAGGTAACATAAATTATGATTTGGTATAATTTTGGTCCTTGACATTTCACTTTGACACTTATAAGGCCTGATGGATTACTATATAGGTTATAGATACAGTTGGCAGTGGATAAATTGATTTGTCTGATAAAATGTTTCAGAGTCTGTGATAATCTGTATCATGTGGATGCAATAAAAACACTCCTCAAGGTCATGGCAGAGACCAAGGTCACAGAGGTACTTGTACAATTACATTTATTGTTCAAGTATATAAAACGGAGTAAGCTGTATTAAATATTTAATGATAAATTTAAGACTTTGCTCTAAATGTATCTATAGAGAATACTCTTAAAAAAGGTTTAATTCATCATAACTATAACATGATAAATTTCTTTGATATGAAAAACCATTGGGTTTGTTTCAGGTATATAAGATACTGTTTTGCAATATTTGTCAGTATCATTTCATCTAATCAAGTGACTGGCTGTTTGACGCATGACCTGTTGTATCACATGGACAGCTCTTATGATAAAGGAGCTAGGTTGTTTTCATGACTGCATTGCAGAACAATATTTACTGTAAAAATCTCAAAAGAATATGCGTATTATATTAAGATAAAGTCATTAACAAATTTACAAAATTACTTCATGAAACAAGATACTTCTTCCTATTGACTTTCCTGATGGTTATATTTGACCTTACTGTTACTTAATAATGTACTGTTAACAGATTCAACAAACCTGTGCCCAGGTCCTGCAGACTCTGTTCAAGGACCATCGTAGGTAAGAACAGTTTTAACACTATGAGTTAACATTTTAAAAATATCAAGATAAAACTACCATTACTTCATTGAAACTCTAATATATTTTGTATGATTAATTGCTTATCAAGTAAAAAGTAAATTGAGCTAAAGTGTGCATTCACTTTTCATAAGCTTTCAAGCTAATGATAAAACTGTATACTACCATTGGCAGTTTGGCACACAGTTGGTTATGAGAAAGTTATCTTGTCATTCCAGGAAATATGTCACTGTGACTCTGTTTTTTTTTTTTAATATGAACAGATATCAAATTTTATTATTAAAACTTGAATGAAGGAATGAGTCCATCTACTTTGGTATGTGTTCATAATGATGATGAAATCACCATGGAAACCTATAGTTATTATAGATCTGAGTTTGACGCCTTTTGTAAAGCCAGCAGAAAAGACAAAGCTAAATGGTATTCAAGATCTATGCACCTCTGGCTGTTAATTCATATCTTCAAACAAGGTATTAGGTCAGTGTTACACTATAACACATGCATATCCTGGATACACCTGGTGTACAAGAAATATAAGAGACCTAGTCACATGATATAATGAACACAGTTGTAATTTATGAAATTTGTTAACATTGTAATATTCTCCAGTATACCCTGTTGGTGTTAGGCATCCATGTCACCAGTTGTGCATAGCAGCTGAGCAACATGACCTATGGGTCATTTGTTTAAGTACATATCCAAAGAATAGGTTCTGCTTTTGGATTACCTGAAAGTGGAAAGTAAAAGCAATGTCTGTGGGAACTGTAATGTTGTGTGTTACAGCTGTGAAGAGGTAGTGAAGACAGACTGTCTGTCTCTAATGCATGACCTGTTAAAGAGTGACGATACAACTCAACAGCTCCAGCTTCTGTGCCTGCAGCTCCTGCTGCAGCTGAGTTTATTACCTAGGTGAGACTGTTTTCTTCCAACTTTACAGCTGAAAATTAAATTATTTGAAAAGACTTCAAATATTAAGTTGTGAAAATTAGATACCACATTAGCAAGAAATGATCTTCAGACAGTGAACTTTAGCTTAGCTAACCATAAGTCATCCGAGCTAAAGTTTTCACTTTTTGTCCCCCATCCAGCCATTTTTAAAATTTGACCTAACAAGTTCTATAGTGTTAGAGGTAAATACACTTGTTTACCAAAAATTCAGTCACTGTAACCTGAGTTCTACAAGATTTGCATATTTTTTGGTGTTTTTTAGCACCTAGAAAATCAGACTTGAATCAGTGTTCTGGCCTGCAAAACAAATTTTTGTATTCAACCCAAATCTGCACATATAACTCTGTTACCATGTAAAACATGAAGAATATCAGCCCAGCCAGGGCCAGAACTGTTCTAGACACAATTGCAACATTTTCAGTTTTTTTATTTGATTTGTGAAATTCCTACTTTAGATAAGATATCTCAGCAATGATTGCATGGATCATTCTGAAATTTGGTATTGATGGTGCAACCTGTATTTTCTTTATATTTGTGCATTTTAATTTTTAATAGAATTTTTTTAATCTTGTAAATCAGGGTTGACATGTTTCAATACAAACCCAGCAAACTTATTCTATACATTGTATGTACAAATCAAAAGATAATTCATCATTTACACTGATGTATCTATCACCATGAAAAATTTGAAATAAATCCATTTGATAAATTCTTCACAACTGCCACAGGCACAAGCAAAATTACTAAATTTACGGCAATCTAAGTTGATGGAATATCTCAGATAGAATATCTCACTGTCAGAGATCAGCTGAGTGTCATGACCCTTGGTCACTTGTTTTTTGGTAACATGGTATGGCATTTTTTTTTTCAATTCTGAGTGAATGTAACCACAATATCATGAAACATCGTTTTTATATCTTGTTGAATGCGCATATAAAAATATTTCCTTGTTTAACATATGAGCTTATTTTGCAGTCTACATGAACGGTTCCAGCGCAACTTTTTGCTCAAGCTTCTGTGCCAAAAACTTGTGTCCTACAAAGAAAAGGTAAAATTCTTATAAGTATGTTTCGTTTCCTTAAATTATAGGTATAGATACATTGATAATCCATCATTTTTAGCTCGGCTGACTGTAAGTCAATTGAAATGTAGTGAAAGCTCTTTGTCCATTGTCTGGTCGTTTAGATGTCCATTAACAGGGCACAAATAAAAACCATTAAAGTTTTAGACCTGAAACTGGGCAAACTGTCAGTTGGTCGCAAAAACATTACCCTACCTGGTCAGTGTTACCTCATTCTTTGAGAGATTAAGCAAGCCTCTGTTTTCTATGGAAGACATACTTAACACTTTGGATGGCCTGATATCAAAATCACAGATGTTATAACTTTAATAGTTATTATAAAGGCTCTTCAGTATGTTTTCTGTGTACATATGGGGAATAAGGTAAATTTATAGGAGTTACAGACTGGGACATAATGTACTTGGTTATAAAGCAGGAAGGAAATTTACTCAATGTATGAACTGTTGATGCTAGATTATTTCCCTCTGAAAGTACTTGTATTTAATTTACATTTGAGTGTATACCAGAAATTAGATCAGGATTGGGTCAAATTTTTAAATTTTTTTAGCCTAAATGTAAAAATCACAACTTTAAAATTTCCCTTTTTTTTTACCATGGTACATTTTTGCTGTTGGTATTGAGAAGTATTTGTATAATATTCCTTGTAATTGTATTGATCAGAAAACAGGGCACTGCCCAATATTAGTTCTACCCTCTGATGATACAGTCAAGATATTCAACAAAATTTCCTTAAATTCTTTTAACTAATGTTCAGTATTTGATTGAATCTTTTCCAGGAGCTTCACCTGTGTGTCAGAATCCTCATCAACCTCTTACAGACAGAAGATAACAAAGTCTTCATCCCAAAGAACACACCAAAAGAACTAGAAGAGTAAGTCTTAATGTCTGCATTCATCTGTAAGTGTAGATATGTAAGTAATGTACCTTCAGCAAAATATTCATTGTTTTTTCTCAGGTATAAATCTGAATAATCAGTGTTGACAGATTAGCTGTTACTGCACTTACTGTTTGTATAAAAGGTGAACAATTTTATCCCAAAATTATTAGGCCAAGTACGGGCTCTGTCTAATACAAGAGAGCACATTTTTCAGTAACTTGAGGGCCACCAGGAATGATTTACAGAAACAAGCATCACTATGTGGGTTGAACCATCAGTTGTGAATATCAGTGATTATGTCCATACTCTGGTAACATACACTCAATAAAGAACAATACAGTGCTTTGTATTTGTTTGAATTCATTGTTGTAAAATCAGATTTAGATATAGATTTTGTTACATAATTTATAACAAAGGGTTTCCCCTTGCTGTATCAACAAATGGATCAGAATGGAGTTGATGTATCACAGACGTACTAACAGTCACCTGCAAGCATAGATGGCCAAGTGCACATGAACTTCAGTATCATATGTTCTTGTCTGCTTGACAACGGAATGTCTTCCAGTGTTGTTATTAATTTCCATCTGATTCCTCATTTTCCTTCTTCTGTGGTTCTCAGCACCCAATCTGTGACTAACAGAAAGCGAAAGCCCGACATGGCACAACTATTTTTCATTCTGGATGCAATGTAGAGCCATTCAGTTGGTCCACTCTCACATTATACTGCACATCTGTAGTTTCCATACATTGCTTTTATCATAATTACCAGCTTGTGTGGAAAATCATAGCTTTTAACAATATCCCAAAGGGGTTCTCTGTGCACCCTGTTGAATGTTTTCTCAAAGATAACAAAGCTTAGGTGCATCCAGGCTGCAGTTCCATTCTTCTACTTGTCCAATGATATTTCTTACACAAATATGGGTTCTGTGGTTCTGCTTCGCCCTCTTTATCCTGCTTGTTCTTTCCTCAGCTTCTCTTCACTACCGTCCTCAGCTCTTTGATGATGATGCATCCTAGGATTTTCCCTACCTCTGTTTAGGTATGTCCACATCTGGTGAAATAACCTTTCTTTAGTAATTCCTCTATTGGACTGCTTCTCAAGCCTAGTGATTGGTACCTTCTCTTCGTCCCTACACATCCTGAATGATTCATGTAGTACAGTGCTGGCTTCTGTGGCTCAGGGATAGAGGAAAGGACTGGAAACTGGGAGGTCGTGAGTTAAAATCTCAGCCAAGGAGCGCTCAGATTTTTCATGGATGGCCCCAACTCAGGGTGAGAGCTCTGCAGGTTACTGGGAAGGCTGTTCCCCACAGCCGTTTGTCACTCACGAACAAGTGCATCTTTGGGAGGTTCCTTGGTGATATTCCCCAGCAATGGGGATGATTACACATTCTTCATTCTCTTCCTCATCTGCCTTGTTTGCTGGGGCATATTCTTGTATAACTGTTGTTTTAGGATACTTGGAGTTGATACAGTTGGAGTGCTCTTTAAATAGCACATTAATTACTACTTGACAGGTTAATTAGTGGTGAGAACATGAGCACACAACTGAAAACCAAATGTGAGACATTACATAGTCTGATGGTGAAGGACCCAATCATCAAACCTCCAGTTACAGTCAAGAGTCCAGCCAGGGCCCATCAGCCCTCTGTTGCTGATAGACTGTTTGGTAAAAAGTAAGTTTTTTTATTGAAGGCAAGTGTACATGAATTTCTAATATGTGATTTTTATCTTAAAGTAGTCTAAAGATTTATAAAAAATGTTTTATTTTTACTTTAGTGTGCAATAAGCAGCTGAGGTTCCTGTCTTAAAGACCATAACATTATTCAGAAAATCTCCACACTTTTAATGTTATTAGTGTTTGTGTGTTTTTAGTGATATTAATGTTTGTGTGTCTTTTTTTTGTTTTATAATAATAATAATTTATTCTATAAAGTGTAAAATCCATGATGATACATGCTCTAAAACGCTATTACTTAACTAGAATACAATCATCAATCATTAAACATACTATTGTAAGAATATGAAATTAAAGTCCAATTGACTAAAATATTAATTTCAGAAGCTTACAGTATTGAATAAGATATATAAAAGTCAATAGTTCAATTATCTGTTAAAACTTCCATAATTCCACTAAAATGTTCAAACATTTCACTATCAATAGTATAAAATATCGTACAAAATGGCTAGGCATAAAAATATTCCATGAACAAATATGTTTTTAATTTACTTTTAAATTCTGAGAGACTGGGCTTCTCTTAGAGTATCTGGTAGGTCATTCCACAGTTTCGGGCCAACAACACTGAATGCCCGATTTTGTACACAGGAAGATTTGGTAAAAGGCACACCCAGTAAGTTTTTTGCTGCTGACCGAAGGCTTCTTAATGCAGTAGAACTGTGAATAAGCTCTTGCAGGTAAAGAGGAGCTAAATTATTTATTGCCTTATACATAAGAATTAATACAGTGAAAACTGGTCTAACGGACACCTCACTTAGACGGACAACTGGCTATAACGGACAATATAGTGAAGTCCCTTCAAAATTCGCTATATGTTATGTATAAGCGGAACCTCTATAAGGCGGACAGCTCACTACTGTGGACAACGGACAGCGGATTTCAACTCAAACTAACATTCTAAGAGTAAATGAACCTGACAAATACGGACACGATACGCCATCTCCGGCCGACACTGATCACTCGCCCCGGACAACATCAAAGGGTCCCGTTACTGTTGTTCCCGGGACTTGAACACAAAGGATTTAGCAATCCCCAGTTGTTATCTTAATGCGTGTAGGTGTTTATGTCACGGTGTGATGTGCTCATAGGATAAACACTGCACGGATGAAGCGGTAAACTTCCTGTCACTTTTTTCACGGTAGATCATTCACACCTTGCGAAGCTGCATATTATTCGCTTGACCACGGGGTCATTAATTATTAAACGGCTGCCGATTACTCATGCGTCCCTGATTTCACCATGCAATATCTAACTGTAAACTAGCCACTTTGTTGTAGCAGGCTGTTTGATATGAATTAATTAGTTTTGCTCAATATATCTCAAACTGATCTGCTTAGTGTCAACCATGTGCTCGCTCCGTATTTAAGCGTATCGTGGCGCCGTGCACAAGCTCCTCGGTGTTCATTTAATCTCGGGTGCCATCAACATTAAAGCAATGCAAACCAAACAACCATCATCAAAAAAAGTTTATTTAAGGCTAAAGCTACATTCACCTTTAAAAAACAAATGTTCCGAGGTTCGAAGCCATTACAATCTTAGCATTATCAACGTCGTCCTTATCTTTGAGATTATCGCCTTTTGGCAGCTGAACAGAATAGTTTAGACAATGCCGCCAGGTGGCACCACCCGTACTTCAGTCGGGAGCTTACGCTAATTGAAAAAGTCGAGCTTATTGGACTAAGTGAATCTGCGAAAATGAGTGTACGCGCACTTGCAGAAGAATTTATGAACGTTGTTTTTACGGATGATTTCATAGACCTTTCTCCTCATAATGTTTACTACTTGAGACAAGAAAAAATAATCACAGTTTGTATATGACTGTTGAATGCATGATGTGTGCATGAATATGTTGTACTTGTACATGAAACCTGATATAATACAATAAACACATTCTTGCAGCTGTTCGTTGTCTTTATTTATAATCCCTCAGTTATCAACCAAGGCCAACCTGACTATTAAGGACACCTCACTATTAAGGACAAAATGATGGAGTCCCTTGACTGTCCGCTTTAGACAGGTTTCACTGTATTTTTAATATATAATATTTTAAAATATTTTTAATATTTTCTCTTAACAAATGTTTATGTGCAATTAATATGGCTTCTGTTTTTTCATCATTCATTTTCAATTGATGCTGGCTCATCCACTTTTGTACAGTTGAAACACTCAATTCCATCTGGTGAATGGTACTGACAAGTTTACTAGATTTGAATGCTACATATAACTGTGTATCATCTGCATAAAAATGATAGTTGATGGAATTTTGACAAAGAAGGAAACCAAAGGATGATGTATATATTGTATATAAAATGAAGTGTATGCTTCACTTTATCATGTTTTTAGATGACTTCACTTCTGAGGATATTATCTTCTTGAAGCAGGAATGACTTTCAAGAAATTAATTGTAAAATATTCATAGTTGGGGAGCCGGCTCATATCTTATGTTTTTTCCTCTATAATCACATATATAATTATCTTTCACTGCCAAAAAGTACTGCAATAATATTTGTCACAAGTTAATGGCTGCGCCTTATCACAGCCACCTTAATGGTTGATCAAAGAGGACCACAAAGCTCTTTATCATACGCAAAACTGGTGCGCCACCTGCAGCCATTTTTGCACAGCTCCTGTCTGTTTGTCTGCCATGGGATAAAATCACTCATATCTCGGCAGTGGTTTGACATATCTGGCTAAAATTTTGCAGGTTTATACATCCCCGACAGCTCTCTTGATTTTATGACAGGTGGCGCCACCTGCATTCTAGTTTATGCGGCAGACATCCAAGCTCATATCTTGGGAACCGTTTGACCGATTGGGCCAAAGTTTTGCATGTGTATAGTTCTCACATAGCTCTTTATCATACGCAAAACTGGTGGCGTCACCTGCAACCATTTTTGCTCAGCGTCCATCTGTTTGTCTGCCACTGGCTAAAATCACTCATATACATGCAGTGTTTTGACTTATCTGCCTTAAATTTTGCATATGTATACAACTTGGACTGTTTTCTGGATTTTGTGGTAGGGGGGGCAACCTACATACACAATTTGGCTGCAGACATCCATGCTAATATGCAACACTTCACTCTATTTCCCCTTGCCACTTAATCCATGCCTCACTTCACCCGTTCCACTCTGATTTAGGCGGATACACGTAGTCGCTTGTCGACTACCAGTATTCTAGTTGTTCTACAGTAATCGCTTGTATTACAGCTACCATTAGTATTTCTACTCATCACATATTGTTCAATCCTTATTGGTCCAATTAACAACCTGGTTAATCCTTAACGTGCTCATACCTTACATCGAGATTTGAGCTGTCAGTAAAATGTATTTATAAAACTGGCACAGGGACAAATCCCACACATTTTCTTTGAAGAATTAACATCCACTGATATTCTGTACACAGCGCTTTCAACACTGCAAGTTCCACATGCACATATTCTGCCATGTATTATGTTCAATATGTATTCAGTAAGTTGTTTTCGTTTTGCCTCTAATGTAATTATCTGTTAGTAGTCAGGCATTATGTATGTGTACATGTATATTTATTTTTGTCATGAATAATTTAAAACAACTTTGCTTTTTTCAACTATACACCACAAACATTCATAATAAGGGTCCTCTGCAAAGTAAAACATTTTGTTATTATACACATTAAAGATATACAATTGACACACTGATTCTCATTTAACATCGGCGTGTTATATGCAAGCCCAATAATTCGACCAAGGTAAGAATTTCACAAATACGACCACCCCCAAATTACAACCACTTTGCTAATTCCCCAGGGTGGTCATAGTTGTGGGGTTCTCCTGTATGATGCTACCTTTCCTTGGCAAAAAGAATTATATCAAGAATATGAACAATATCAATTACTATTTGCTGAAATATTTTGCCTGAGGCATCAAGGAACATCAATCCAGAACAAAGCAGATTACTTGGCCTTTGTTTGGGAATATAAAAGTCTTTGACTATCATTACTGTGATTTGGATGTTTGGTTGTACCTCTGCTACACATGGGTACATGTGAGCTTTTCTGTGGATCACCATGATTATGTTCTGTATATTGTGTACATCTTGCTGCAGACCTGATACTGATGTGAAGGAAGAAAAAGTCAAGCCTCCTAAGGAAAAGATCAAGTGTATGCAGCTGTTCAAGGACATGCCTGCCCTAGAAAAAGAAATCCAGTGAGTATCAGATAGGCTTTTTTTATTCAAAGGTGGCATATGTACAAAAACAACAGATCTAGTATTCAGTGAGATTGCTCCCTTGATAATTAACGTGCTGTTTATTAATGAAAAGATTAACTGATGAAATAATATCTTTGTAATTATCTGAGAAAAAGTAGTAAGAAAACAAATATGATCTTATGTATTTTCTTTATTAAACAGAAAGGTGACACCAAATGTACTGTGGGCTCAGAATGTGTGGAAGCTTCGACTGAGTGTTAACATCACTGGGGTCACTCAGGATCCTTCACAGGTCGTTCAGATTGCCAGAGATGCCCTGAGCTTCAGGTGAGAGCAGTCAAATACTAGAAATCTGCATTCTGATGAATGCAAGCCTCAGCCATTTACTTATTATGGCCATATTCCCAGGTTCATTCATGCATAATTGACTTTGCATTTGTAAATATTCCTTGATAATTTTCCTGGAGCCAGATCATGAACTTGAAATACTGTAAAGTTCTCATATGAATATGCATTTTATATATGAGTAATTTTATCAACAAATTGGTGAATTTGCCAATCACGTATTGCTAGTCACATCTTCATTTGTGTAGGCACATCAGCATAAGTCTGTTATACTCTTGGGGCTACATTCACTACTTTCAGTAGCAAATTTAATAAAATATCATTACTTAATAAGGCACATTGGGAATGAATACCTCCTATTAAATATACATTTTAAGCCCCACTGGATGTCTTTCAGCTTGGCACACATACACTTTAGAAATATCAGATAGGGGTCACGATTAGTAATACAGGTAAAACACCACAAGATATACCTTCATGCAAGATATTTTTTCATGGCTAAAAAATAATTTCCATTTGGGCATTGACTCTTTCCAGTCATGTGCCGGCAACGGGCACATCGCTAGACATTGTATCATTTATCATTGTGCTGAATGATTTGTAAAACGAATACAGCATTATGAGTATTTGTTTGTTGTACATGAATACATGTTAATCTAAGATTTTGGACAATTTTTATTGTAAAGGTAGCAGTTGGTGACAGTTTTGAGCTTAATTTTGGTGCCTTTTCTGTTACGGACTTTAGCAGAAGTAATATGTGTGCACCAGTGAGTAAACATTCTGGGCAAAGACAGGGTGTGTATTCTAATGAGGCAGGGTATTCTGTACTTCTGTTAATATGCTTCATTTACACCATTATCTTTGTCATCATGCAAAGGATCAACAACATCTGCCAAAATCTTCATCAGAAATGTCCCTAACAGTTTGGAAATTTCAAAATGGTTTGTCCATTTTCAGAAAATTTCATAAAAACAACTCTTAAGATCTCAGTTAATGGAAGAATTGCAGTCAAATTTGCTTTGCTTGTTGATCTTGGAAACCTTTTATGATTATAGGAGGCTAATGATGTGCAACTGTATGTTTTGAATTGGATCATAAAATTCACATTGTCTATATATGTAGCCTTTTCTTTTAAGGTCTATAATAAACAAACACCCAAATTGGAAACCTATCCATCATTGCAAACTTGGCTTTGTGAACAATCTGTAAAGTTTATGGTTTGACAGTAGGTTTATATAATCATTACCCATAGCTATTTCTCCTCCCCCTTGCCCTTCCAATCCAGTGTCTGACAACTGTGTGCTTGGCTGTCAAAATGTATTCAAATGTAACTTATTAAGATGTAACACCAGTTGTTGAGTGTCATGACCCATTGGTCACTTGCTTGTATATCTTGGAGGTACACGTTTTCATCTGTGTTTTATATTAGAGAAAATCCAGTTTCTGACATATTTGTTTCATAATGAAACTGATCAACTCAAGTGCTTTTGTAGAGCGACTGTAGATTACAAAGAATACACATTCCAACTACAACTGTATGAACTTGTGGATCCTGAGAAAAGTTGTGTTGAAGTTCGAGCAAATGAAGTTTTAGTAGCCCTGCAGAAGGAGGAGCGAAGTAGATGGCCACGGCTTGTCAAACAGAAGGTCAAGGTCAGTGTCCACTGCAAGGTCCTTTATTAAGATTAGTAGATCATTGTCAGTAATGTGGAGCGTGGTGGCGTAATGGATAGGGCGCTGGACTTGTGACCGCAGGGTCTTGGGTTCGCGTCCCGTTCTGACCGCCGTCTACGCTAAGACTCTTAGGCAAAGTCTTTACCACAAGGGTGCGCTCTCTCGACCCAGGAGTGAATGGGTACTGGTCATGGGAGTTGGCAAATGTAGAACGAATAACCCTCTTGCGCCTGATATGGCAGCTCGGGTTGTATGCTCCCAAGGGAGCCGAGAAAAGCTACAAGAATGAACAGGCCCCGAAAGACCAGGAAGGCAAAGTCGGATGAGACTGACATCGTCGGTGATATCAGACTATTAAAAAAAAAAAAATAAAAAAAAATGTTATGATTCCAGAGTTCAAAGAGAAATCTCTAAAGAAGCATCAAGATACAGTTTAACAGTTGGTTGTATTTCCCGTTAGTAATTTCTAGTTTTACAGTTGGTTGTATTTCCAGTCAGTAGTTTCTACAGTTTCTACACAAACCTGATTTTGAACTCCCAGTTTTTAGTAAAAATTCATACAATAAAGCCAGTTTCTCAGTTAATGATACATGGATTGTTTTGATGATTGGTAGATTTATCAGTCACACAAGACAGCTGTCTTATTCCCTTTGCCCATCCTTTCCAGTATCTAATAACCGGGCTTCTGTGGTTACAAAGTAGCCTTCTCACTCATTGGCCAAACTACACTGCTGATTGTCCTGAGCCAGTGGTCATTTGTTTTCTTTTTATCTTTTGTTGTGAATATACTGCTAAATGACACATGTCATAGAACATGTATATATACAAGATCTATATCATGTGATCTTGAGTGTGCCAGTAATGACATGATGATCATATAAATAGTTTGAGTGTGCAAATAATCACATGGTGATAACATAACTTGTATGAGTGTGCCAGTTATCACATGATGATCATATAACTTGTTTGAGTGTGCCAGTAATCACTATAATGTCTGCTTTCAGCCACACTTCGTGCAGGTAGACTGTGAAAACTACATTGACTCATCATCAGATGACTCGGATTATGAGAATGAAGAGGTCTCACCGTTCGTTTTGAAGAAAAGTAAGCTACATATATATCATCATATAATTGTCCAATGTGTTTCATACTTGTTGGTTTATTTACAAGCTGAAATGTTTAGAACTTCTTGTATAACCTTAATGAAACATTTAACAGTTTGGCTGGCCAGAATGTGATTAATGTGAATCTAAATTAGTTCACCATCGTGTTTTAGTGATGCCATAAAATTTTGAACTAGAATAAAACCTCTTATAGCCAAGGTTTACACCCATGTTTTGTTATAGTACTTTTGCCTTTTATTATAATTACATTGTTTGGTCACAATCTTGTTTCTTTTCAAACATAAAAGAAATTATTTTAAAACAATATTTATTAAGATATCTTAATGAAAGGGATTTATACAACCCAGGTAGCAAGCCCTGTTCATGTGTGCAGGGTGGTTACATCACTTTTGATACTGATTTTCATATATGTATGACAATAATTTTGATCTTTTCCAGGGAAGAATATCCTTCGTTACACTCCATTTACAGTTTCCAAGGAACCTTCTCTGGTGAAAGATGGGGGCCCTGATTTAGATGGAAGTTCATCATCATCAGATGAAAACCCTGAGGGAGAAACATGGGACAGCGAATATTTTAATTTATAATGTCCTTCCACTAATCACATATATATTCATCTTCTAAGGCAGGTTAGACTTATGTTAAAAGTTAACTAGTTTCACAAAGGTGGTGCAGCATTAAGTAACTAACAACAACATCATCATAAGTGGAGCCACAGTGTTTTGAGCATTTTTAATTGGCTGACAAAGCCTGTGTGGTAATGGTTAATCATTAATCATACATAAGGCTATACAGGAACAATGAACAGACAACCTGATGCTCAAGTGAAGTTGATGACATTAAATAACAGTTTTCTTATTTAACATTTAGGATAATTGTTAAGAAATCTTATCGGTTGATAAACAATAACTCACTTAAATAAAAAAAAATAATTTGATTTTTATATTATCCAGTTTTTGGTTTATTGAAGCTTATTCACAACCAGTCAAGTTTACTGAATTACAGCTTGGCTGCTTGCGTTCCATCATATTTATTCAACACTTGTTTATGAATGATACCTGTGTAATACCCTTTTCACACACCATATGGTTTTAAACTATACTGGACAATGTAGATGAATAAAATTCTGTTTCGAAGATTTCATTCTTTCACACAGGCTTCAAGCACCTATGTACATGTAAAGGTAAAAAAATGTAGTAACTTGCTGACCTAAGCATTCTTGTTTGGAATTTTACCCTGTTCTTGCTTAAATATTAGGTTTAAATTGGATCAGATGCATTATGTTTAAGGGAATATTTTAATTCACAATGGAAACAGTTTCAAACCACCCCCTGAGAAAGAATCAGGAAACACTTTTGCTTGCTGTGTGAATGCTCAAATTGTACCTAAAATGGTTTGAAACATTTTTCATTGGCTGTTTGAGGAGGGTAAATGTTACACTGCAACCTGTACCTCCCAATGGTCCAGCTGCATAGTGATTGGTCATTCTGGCAGAGTGTGATTCAGTTTAATCATGAGATATGACTTATTAAATGATACAGTGAGGAGATACTTAATACAATTGTTAAAGTAGTCTCTCTCTCTTCATTCCCGAGGGGAACACAAAGCTATAGTGAAGACTTTTACTTCTACTATTCTAGCATCAGTGTAAACTGAAAATAGTATTGTGATAGGATGATGCATATTCTTTTACTTTATAATATAGTTAAAGGTGATTGGTGTATTAGGCTTTAATACACTTTCATGACTATTTCTAAGTGCTGAAAGTGAACCAAAATGAGCAAAGTCTCATGAATACATAAAAAAAAAATTAACCTCAGTGCATTCTTTAATTTCTCTGGCTCTTCATCAAATGATCAGTATGTCTACAGAATGTCATGATTATAGCTGCAGCAGTTTTTAGCTCAGCTGACTGAAAGTCATCTGAGCTATAGCGATCACTCTTTGTCCGTTGTCCGTCTGTCCGTCTGTCCGTCCGTTAACCAGGCACAAATTGTAACCACTGGACCTAGAACCTTGTAACTTGGGATTCTGAGAGGTCCATAAAAAATCTCCTTGGAAACCAGAAATTAGGTCTCTGTTACCCATATCCTTCGAGCTATGTGGCCCCAAAGTACCCCCCAGAAAAGTCAAAAATTTCATACAAAAACTTCAATATCTCATTAACTACTTGACTGATGGTCATGATTTTTGGCATACATATTGATCATGAGATGTTACATCACTTCATGCAGACTGGTGGCGCCACCTGTATTTTTTGATTTTACGAATTTTTTTCTCTATTTTTGAGACCTTTAAAAATGTGAACATCTGTTAACAAGGCACAAATCATAAAGACTGGACTTAGAATCTTAATTCTTGACACACTGAGTGGTCCATGAAAAATCTCCTTGGAAACCAGAAATTAGGTCTCTGTTACCCATATCCTTCGAGCTATGGGGCCCCAAAGTACCCCCCAGAATAGTAAAAAATTTCATACAAAAACTTCAATATTTCAATAACTACATCACTGATGGTCTTCATTTTTGGCATACATATTGATCATGAGATGTTTGATCAGTTCCTGCAGACTGGTGGCGCCACCTGTACTGTTTGATTTTATACGATTTTTTCCTCTATTTTTGAGACCTTTGAGGATGCTGTCATCTGTTAGCGTGGCACAAATCGTCACGACTGGACCTAGAATCTTCATTTTCGACACACTGAGAGACCTATGAAAAGTCTCCATGGAAACCAGAAATTAGGTCTCTGTTACCCATATCCTTCGAGCTATGGGGCCCAAAATTACCCCCTAGAATAGTCAAAAATTTCATACAAAAACTTCAATATCTCATTAACTACATCACTGATGGTCATGATTTTCAACATACATATTGATCATGAGATGTTTCATCAGTTTGCGCCACCTGTATTTTTCAATGTTCACGAATTGTTTTCTCCATTTTTGAGACCTTTAAAGATGTAGTTATCTGTCAACAGGGTACAAATCGTAACGACTGGACCTAGAATCTTCGTTCTTGACACACAGGGAGACCCATGATAAGTCTCCATGGAAACCTGAAATTTGGTCTCTGTTACCCATATCCTTTGTGCTATGGCACTCCAAAGTACAGCTCAGAATAATGGAAAATTTGATACAAAAGCTAAAGTATCTGAACAACTAATGCAGAGATAACCATAATTGTTTGCATGGATATTGATCATGGAGTGTTTCATAAGTCTCTGCAGACTGGTGGCACCACCTGTATTTGTTCAGTTTTTTTTACGAAATTTTTCTGTATTTTTGAGACCTTTAAAGATATGAACATCTGTTAACAGGGCACAAATCATAAAAACTGGACCAAGAATCTTCATTCTTGACACACAGGGAGACCCATGAAAACTTGAAATAAGGTCTCTGTTACCCATATTCTTTAAGCTGTATGGGTCCAAAATACCCCCCCCCCCCCCAGAATAATGGAAAATTTGATACAAAAACTGCAGTATTTCAATAACTACAACACTGATGGTCATGATTTTCGGCATACATATTGATCATGAGCTGTTCCATCAGTTTCTGCAGACTGGGTGTGCCACCTCTATTTTTTTTCAAATTTTTACGAATTTTTTTCTTTTTTTTGAGACCTTTAAAGATGTGGTTATCTGTCAACAGGGTACAAATCGCAACAACTGGACCTAGAATCTTCATTCTTGTCATGCAAGGAGGCCCATGAAAGGTGCCTGTGGAAACTTGAAATTAGGTCTCTGTTACCCATATCCTTCAAGCTATAGGACTCCGAAGTATCCCTCAGAATAATGGACAATTTGATACAAAAACTGAAGTATCTGAACAACTAATGCAGAGATCACCATGATTTTTTGCATGGATATTGACCATTAAGTGTTTTGCGGATACTATGTTTTTTACCGGGTTCCTCCACCGCGGTGGCGTTCGTTTCCAGAGAGCTCCTCGAAGACTAATGGACCGATTTTTCCCAAACTTACACCTATTATCGGGTCACATGTGAACTGGTGCCTAACCAATTTGCGTTGACCTCTGACCTTTCCTCTCTATCCAGTGTCCATTTGTGGGTCTGTTTCCACTCATAAACCCTCATATCTCGGGAACCGTTTGACTGATCAGGAAATAAAATTGATACAAATGTAGCCCTTGGATTGCTTTATAACATACACAAAAAATGGTGGCACCACCTGTAACCATGTTTGCACAGTGTCCATCTGTTCATCTGCCTTGGGTTAAAATCACTCATATCTCTGCAGTGAATTGACTAATTCACCTGAAATTCGTCATGCGTATACATCCAGGATAGCTTTCTTGATTTTATGACAGGTGGCGCCACATACGTTCACGTTCACGCTGATGACATCCAAGCTTATATCTTGGGAACCGTTTGACCGATCAGGAAATAAAATTTATACAAATGTAGCCCTTTGATAGCTCTGTAACATACACAAAAAATGGTGGCGCCACCTGTAACAATGTTTGCACAGCGTCTGTCTGTTAGTCTGCCGTGGCCTAAAATCACTCATTTCTCTGTAGTGGTTCGACACAACTGCCTAAAATTTTGCAGGTTTATACATCGTGGACAGCTTTCTTGATTTTATGACAGGTGGCGCCACCTACATTCTAGTTAACGCTGCACACATCCAAGCTCATATCTCAGGAACCATTTGACCGATTGGGCCAAAATTGTGCATGTGTTTAGATCTCACATAGGTCTTTATCATACACAAAACTGGAAGGGTTACCTGCAAAGATTTTTGCACAGTGTTTGTCTGTTTGTCTGCCATGGGCAAAAATCGCTAATATACATGTAGTGGTTTGACTTTTCTGCCTAAAATTTTGCAGGTGTATACAACTTGGACAGCTTTCTGGATTTGTGGTAGGTGGCACAACCTACATACACATTTAGGCTGCAGACATCCATGCTAATATGCAACATACCTCACTCTATTTCCCCTTGCCACTCAATCCATGCCTCACTATCCGATTTTGGCAGATACATGTAGTCACTTGTCGGTTACCCGTATTCTAGTTTTAAAAGTTTACACATTTTTCTCTATTTTTGAGATATATAAATACAGACTAAATCTTGGCCTGTTGGTTAATCTGTTTGATGCTTCAGTTGAATGGGTATATACTACCATTCTAATGATAAAATTTCCTTTTGCCAATCTCTTCCCAGTCAGCTGAGCGTCATGACCCATGGGTCACTTGTTGAGATATATAGTAATAGAATGTGGATGGCAGATGCTGGCTCATCTTGTAAGTTCACAGGTTGCTTTTTCCACCACATGTGGCCTTATGGAAAATGTGCACTGGTGAACATTGGGGCACCTCGGGCCCTTTTTTCATTTGTTAACAAGGTGAAGTGTAATTAATTTCATACTGTTTAGTCCTTATTATTTTCATTTGTGTACATCAGGGTTTTCTTAAATCTGATATTATGATTATGCAGAGAAGTTTTTAAAAATGGCATAAAAATTGGCCATAAAATTATTTTTGAATATTTAAGTCAATTGCTACCAGGGGGCACTTATCACCTGGGGTCTCCATTACATTCCTGACATATTTCTTTTAAACAGGTAATGTCCCCTAGGTATTAATCAGGGGCAGGTCCACGATTTTGGAAAAGGGGGGGGAGGGGTCTAAAATAGGAGGACTAATGAAATAGGTCCCCAGGTCCTGAAAGGGGGGGGGGGGGGGGAGGTCCAGGCTGCAAAAATTGGTCTGAAAACCTTAAAAAGGGTTAAAAAAGTTAAAAAAGAGTGTGAGGTCAAGACCCCCCCTTGACCCCCCTCCCCTTCCCCTGGATCCGCTTCTGTTAACTTTTATTATTATGCCCATGCAATTATTTCAAAGTTAAATATATGTTATAAAATAAACCATATTTAGAAAATGAACCCAATTTATACCAAGAACTATCATGGACACAATCCAGTTGTAACCTTTTTTAGCTCAGCTGACTTTCAGTCATGCTGAGCTATAGCGATCACTCTTGGTCCGTCGTCCGTCTGTCCATCTGTCTGTCTGTTCGTCTGTCCGTTAACCTGGCACAAATCGTAACCGCTGGACTTAAAATCTTGTTACTTGACATTCTGAGAGGTCGATGAAAAATCTCCTTGGAAACCAGAAATACCCATATCCTTCGAGCTATTGGGCCCAAAAGTACCCCCCAGTATAGTAAAAAATTTCATACAAAAACTTCAATATCTCATTAACTGCATCACTGATGGTCATGATTTTGGCATACATATTGATCATGAGATGTTCCATCAGTTCCTGCAGACTGGTGGCGCCACCTGTATTTTTCGATTTATTACGTATTTTTTTCTCTATTTTCGAGACCTTTAAAAATGTGAACATCTGTTAACAGGGCACAGATCGTAAAGACGGGACCTAGAATCTTCATTCTTGACACAGTGAGAGACCTATGAAAAGTCTCCATGGAAACCAGAAATTAGGTCTCCGTTACCCAAATCCTTTGAGCTATGGGGCCCCAAAGTACCCCCCAGAATTTTCAAATATTTCATAAAAAAACTTCAAAATCTCATTAACTGCATCACTGATGGTCATGATTTTTGGCATACATATTGATCATGAGATGTTTCATCAGTTTCTGCAGACTGGTGGCGCCACCTGTATTTTTTTTATATTTTACGAATTGTTTTCTCTATTTTTAGACCTTTAAAAATGTGAACATCTGTTAACAGGGCACAAATCGTAAAGACTGGACCTAGAATCTTCATTCTTGACATACAGGGAGACCCATGAAAAGTCTCCATGGAAACCTGAAATTAGGTCTCTGTTACCCATATCCTTTGAGCTGTGGGGCTCCCAATTACCCCCCAGAATAATGGAAAAGTTGATAAAAAAAAACTGCAACATCTCAATAACTGCAACACTGATGGTCATGATTTTTGGCATACATATTGATCAAGAAGTGTTCCATCAGTTCCTGCAGACTGGTGGCACCACCTGTATTTTTTCAAATTTTTACAATTTTTTTTCTCTATTTATGAGACCTTTAAGGATGTAGTTATCTGTCAACAGGGTACAAATTGTAACGACTGGACCTAGAATCTTCATTCTTGACACACAGGGAGATCCATGAAAAGTCTCCATGGAAACCTGAAATTAGGTCTCTGTTACCCATATCCTTTGAGCTGTGGGGCTCCCAATTACCCCCCAGAATAATGGAAAAGTTGATAAAAAAAACTGCAAAATCTCAATAACTGCAACACTGATGGTCATGATTTTTGGCATACATATTGATCAAGAAGTGTTCCATCAGTTCCTGCAGACTGGTGGCACCACCTGTATTTTTTCAAATGTTTACAATTTTTTTTCTCTATTTATGAGATCTTTAAGGATGTAGTTATCTGTCAACAGGGTACAAATTGTAACGACTGGACCTAGAATCTTCATTCTTGACACACAGGGAGATCCATGAAAAGTCTCCATGGAAACCTGAAATTAGGTCTCTGTTACCCATATCCTTTGAGCAATGGCACTCCAAAGTACAGCTCGGAATAATGGAAAAGTTGATACAAAAGCTGAAGTATCTGAACAACTAATGCAGAGATCACCATAATTGTTTGCATGGATATTGATCATGGACTGTTCCATCAGTTTCTGCAGACTGATGGCACCACGTATATTTGTTCGTTTTTTTTTTTACGAATTTTTTTCTCTACTTTTGTGACCTTTAAAGATATGAACATCTGTTAACAGGGCACAAATTGTATAGACTGGACCTAGAATCTTCATTCTTGACACACAGGGAGACCCATGAAAAGTCTCCATGAAAAACTGAAATTAGGTCTTTGTTACCCATATCCTTTAAGCTGTATGGCTCCAAAATACCCATAAGAATAATGAAAAATTTGATACAAAAACTGCAGTATCTCAGTAACTACAACACTGATGGTCATGATTTTTGGCATACATATTGATCATGAGGTGTTCCATCAGTTTCTGCAGACTGGGTGCGCCACCTCTATTTATTCAAATTTTTACGAATATTTTCTCTATTTTTGAGACCTTTAAAGATGTGGTTATCTGTTAACAGGGTACAAATCATAACAACTGGACCTAGAATCTTCATTCTTGTCATGCAAGAGATCACCATGATTCTTTGCATGCATATTGACCATTAAGTCTTTTTATTAGTTTCTGCAGACTGGTGGAGCCACTTGTATTTTTCACGCATTTTTTCTCTATTTTTGAGATATATAAATACAGACACAATCTTGGCCTGTTGGTTAATCTGTTTGATGCTTCAGTTGAATGGGTATATACTACCATTCAGATGATAAAATTTCCTTTTGCAAATCTCTTCTCAGTCAGCTGAGCGTCATGACCCATGGGTCACTTGTTATTTTCCTCCACCTCTATACACTGCCAAAAGCCAATACCTGAGCAATGGAGAGTTCCTAGTATTAGTTATTATAACTATTTATACAATCCATGTAAAACAAATAAAGTTTAAAGTTTAACTCTTTTTATAGATATTTTGTACTTAAGAGAGGTAAGGCTCGTAAGGGACATTTGGTGAAAGTGTTTAAAACAGGGATCTTTATAGATTAAGATAAGGGATTTCCAAGTGGAATAATTTGTGAAATTTTCTTTACTGAAGTGATGTCATGTTCATTTATAAATGAGCACCAGTTAGTTTTACAAAGAACTCTGTAGCATAACTTTCTTTTGTTTGGATAATTTAGATATAGTCAGATGACCCATTTGACATTATTTATTTACCTTGTGTAAGATTTTTATAAATTCCTGGTTTGGTTTTGTTCAATGCATAATCTGGAATATGCAGGTTGATGTGTTCTTTCTCTGAGCAGACTTCACTAATTTTTCAGAATTTTTTATCATATCAGAATTCCTTCCATTATCAAACACAAATTAGAATGAAGGTCTTTAGTAATGGATTTATGAAAATTTTCACAGTTCAGATAGTGCAAGAAGGGGCATTGATGCTCAGCTCAGTTTGTTCTAGCTGCTTCACTGGCATTCCAACATATATCACAATAATGCAAATATTTGAAAGGTACTTTAAACTCAGATACATCGCAAGTATGCACTATGAGGGTTACACATTTTGATGTTTCTGTCTGGGTGGTGAACTAAGTGCAACTTATTTTTAACTGTTCATGTATTTACAGATGATTTGTGCATGAATATCATGGTTTTTTGTGCCTTCTGTTTGTATTAATTGGGTCAAAGTGAGCTCATGTTTTATTAGCTCAGCTGACTGTAAGTCATCTGAGCTATAGTGATCACTCTTTGTCTGTCGTCCGTCTGTCTTTCAACCAGGCACAAATCGTAAACCGCTGAACCTAGAATCTTGTTACTTGACACTCTGGGAGTTCCATGAAAAATCTCCTTGGAAACGAGAAATTAGGTCTCTGTTACCCATATCTTTCGAGCCATTGGGCCCCAAAGTACCCCCCAGAATTGTCAAAAATTTCATACAAAAAGTTCAATATCTCATTAACCACAACACTTATCGTCATGATTTTTGGCACACATATTGATCATGAGGTGTTCCATCAGTTTCTGCAGACTGGGTGCGCCACCTCTATTTTTTTCAGATTTTTAAAATTTTTTCCCCTATTTTTGAGAACTTTAAAGATGAGGTTATCTGTCAACAGGGTACAAATCTTAACAACTGGACCTAGAATCTTCATTCTTGACACATAGGGAGACCCATGAAAAGTCTCCATGGAAACCGAATATTAGGTCTCTGTTACCCATATCCTTTGAGCTTTGGGGCTCCAAAGTACCCCTCAGCATAATGTAAAAGTTGATACCAAAGCTGAAGTATCTGAACAACTAATGCAGTGATCACCATGATTGTTTGCATGGATATTGATTATGGAGTGTTTCATCAGTTTTTGCAGACTGGTGGCGCCACCTGTATATGTTCGGGGTTTTTTCACGCATTTTCTATTTTTGAAATCTTTAAAGATGAAGTCATCTGTTAACAGGGCACAAATCGTAACCACTGGACCTAGAATCTTTGTTCTTGACATGCAGGGAGGCCCATGAAAAATCTGAATTCTGAAATTAGGTCTCTGTTACCCATATCCTTTGAGCTATGGGGCTCCAAAGTACCCTCTAGAATAATGGAAAATTTGATACAAAAGCTCAAGTATCTGAATAACTAACGCATTGATCACCATGATTCTTTGCATGGATATTGATCATTGGATGTTTGATCAGTTTCTGCAGACTAGTGGCGTCATCTGTATTTTTTTCTATTTTTGTACAATTTTTTTTCTCTATTTTGACAATTTTAAGGATGCTTCTGTTAACAGGGCACAAATGGTAACAACTGGACCTAGAATCTTCTTTCTTGACACACAGGGACGCCCTTGAAACATCTCCATGGAAACCTGAAATTAGGTCTCTGTTACTCATATCCTTTGGCCATGGGGCTCTGAAGTACCCCCAAAAATAATTGAAAATTTGATACATAAAGCTCAAGTATCTGAATAACTAATGCATTAATCAACATGATTCTTTGCATGGATATTGATCATATAGTGTTTCATCAGTTTCTGCAGACTCAGGTGGAGCCACCTGTATTTTTTCGAAAGGTTATGCATTTTTTTCTCTGTTTTGAGACCTTAAAATATGCAGTCATCTGTTAACTAGGCACAAATCGTAATTATTACACTTAGAATCTTCTCTCTTGACATACAGGTAGGCCCATGAAAAGTCTCCTTGGAAACCTGAAATTAGGTCTCTGTTACCCATATTGTCCAAACTATTGGACTTATAATTAACCCCCCCCCCAAATAATTTGTCATTCAGATCATAAATTTTTTTTTCTGAATATCTTCCTATAGTCAGCTGAGTGTCATGACCCATGGGTCACTTGTTATACTCTGTTCTAATACCTGTCTGCCTATTTTTTTGTGATGTATCTTTCAAATATATTTTGTTTGCCACTTCAAATAAGCTATTTTTCAAAGGAGGTATTGTGGCAGTTTATGATGATTGAAACAAGCATAAAAATAAATATATTTACTTTGCAATACCAGGAGGGTGACCTGTCTAGAAAGAGCTGCATGAATTCAAGTGGCAATGTCTGTTTATTCATGTAATGTTGGATGTAACTATACCAGTGTGACATCATCACTACAAATTGTCAAATGTATGTAGTTTAAGATTGTCAGCTTAGGTCGTCACTGACCGTACATCTCTTTAGTCATATTTCTTTCTGAATTTTATGGAATCCATACATGGGAAAGTATTATTTTTCTGTTAGTTAATCGCAGCATTGTCTGACATACTGCTGAGGTGAATAAAAGATAGTGTTAAAGCATTGTATTAAAATCATCAAAAAAAAAAACAGATGGGGAAGTTGGAATAGAGTATAGTCTTACCTAGACCTGTTTGAATTTCAAATAAGTAAGATCTAGCTCTTTTGACAGACAGGTGGGCAATGACTGCTATAGCTCAGCATGACTGAATACCCACAGAACCTACTTCTGTAGCTCAGCATGACTGAATACCCACAGAACCTACTTCTGTAGCTCAGCATGACTGAATACCCACAGAACCTACTTCTGTAGCTCAGCATGACTGAATACCCACAGAACCTACTTCTGTAGCTCAGCATGACTGAATACCCACAGAACCTACTTCTGTAGCTCAGCATGACTGAATACCCACAGAACCTACTTCTGTAGCTCAGCATGACTGAATACCCACAGAACCTACTTCTGTAGCTCAGCATGACTGTAAAGTCAACTTTAATCATTCTGTTTCTGACGAATGTGGTCACTGGGGCCTGATTAATGGTAAGATGCAGGCTAAATTAGCAAGTTAAATACAGTTATTCCTGAAACACTGCTAAATTCACCCTGAGACAGTCAGAGACTGCTAACTCTCATCCTGCTGCTGCCATCTGGGGAGTGAGAGTGAATCAATTCAATATTTTTTTTTAACTTAGAAATCCAAAATCTGTCTTCCAGATCTGAATGGTCTTTTAGGAACAGAAGCAGTTGGTTTTTTTGTGGCCTGGATCCTTCCTCGTCTCAACCTGGGGACCTTTTTTAGGTGTTGTCATTAATCCTCCTGGGTTTGACGCCTCCTTTTCCTAAATCTGGATCCACGCCTGAGAAACACCAATATATTGAAGAGACCTACCTTGTTAAAAAACACTATATTTCAAGGTAAAGGTTCATAAAGATGTAAATCCATACATATCTGATTGAAATACCTTCACTTAGCATTATCAACAAATAAACCATTTTGGCTGTGAATCAGATCAGATCTTTCATCTATATCCCCATTTATTGCAGTACCCTTCTTTGTTTAAGTCTTTTGTTAAGTGAAATCAGAGAGGCTCATTGTATTTGAGCAGACCAAGCAGATTTTTGTTATAGGCATTCTTCATTATTTCATATGCAATTTTCATTTACTGGGGTATTATCACTGAATATATAAATATTAATAAATTTTATTTTAAGCTCTCTGATATGCAAATAGATCAACCACATTGCCTCAAATTTAATTACCATGAGGCCACACCATTAGTTTCTTTAATTAAGTGCATTCGTTTAAAAAGGAGAGTTTGTGGTTTCATTGTTTTCAACATTAGTTTCTTTAATTAAGTGCATTCGTTTAAAAAGGAGAGTTTGTGGTTTCATTGTTTTCCAGAAGCCTTCCATCAGGTTAGCTTTATTTAATATGCTCCAGAAGTAGTCTGGACTTCTTGTATTTGATGCTTTTTGTTGAAAATAAAAACATGGAGTATATTTTGTAACCAACAGAATTCATTTGTCATTGCCAGATTTTGATTTTACAAAAAATGTGTTCTAAATGATTAAATTATCTATATTTTATTTTCATTGTGTCTTTTCTCTGTTACCATGGTTTTCTGTTAAATATCTAGCTATAAATGATTGCCTCTGTTATTGAGGGATAAATATTTTTTCAGGGTATATGTGTTGGCCTTGTAATTATATTGTATGGAGTTATAAACCAGATTTTCATTAAATGTAACGCGTAAATCAAAATCTAAAAGCAGATTTTAATTCAATAATCCGTGCACATAATACTGATCTTTGTTGACTGTAGTGTGTGCTCACTCCAACAGCAGCTAAAGATATACTCCCATCAGAGGCAGGTTTAGGATACTTTGGTTAATTTTCTTCAACATATATAATGATACCAAGGGAAGGTACATCCTTGTTCATTTATTGACCCAGTTCCCGCAAGGGGGCGACATTGATTTGGGCTTTTCTGTCAATCCCTCTGTCTTTCTGTCTATTCTGTCAGGTTGGTTTCCATGTGATAACTTTCCTAAATATTATCAGATTTCATTCAAATTCAGGTCAGTGATTGCTCTCTTGCATACCTTGGTTAGGATTGGTTTTGGAATATCTATCTGAAAAATTATTCTCTCCAGCTCAAAACAAAATTATCAAATTTTGATCCAATTTCTCTGTGTTTTAGTTTTTATGTTCAACTGCAGATGTCAAGGCTGTCAAGGATGTATAAACATGCAAAATATCAGGTGGATATGTCAAACCACTGCGGAGATATGTGTGTTTTTTTATCCCAAGGCAGATGAACAGATGGACGCTGTGAAAGAATGGTTGCAGGTGGCGCCACCATTTTTAGTGTATGTTATAAAGCTTTCCAAGGGCATTTGTGCAGAATCTTTAGCTTTATTGGTCAAACGGTTCCCGAAATATGTAGGTTAATGTGTGGAAACAGACGTACAAATAGACGCTGGGCAAAGAGTAAAGGTCAGAGGTCAACCAAAAATCTTCCAAAACTATTTGTAGAGCTGACATCTTGGCTAATGGCCAACATTATCTGCCAATGGTAAACCAAGTGCTGCCATCTGTACACAAAAGTGGTCCCCACTTGAAATAACTTGGAAATTTATTTTCCCCAATACAAAATGCTTTTCAGCTGACTTTTTATAAAAAAGCAATCAGGAATATATGTAAAATTATTACTGATGCATACTGAATGCAAAATTAAAATACAGATATATCTTATTGATGGCAAATTCTTGAATTAAGTTGAGTAGGGATACCAATAATTTATAATCCACATACAGTTGTCTTTATATAGCCACAGAGAGCTATATATCCATGATTGTAACATTGTCTGGTATGATGAATAACTTAAATCATAAATCTACATTTTTTTAAAAGCTTTTAAAAAACTTTCTTGTCAATATTAACCAAAGATAACCTGAAATCTAAATGTCTAGTGGCATGATGTAATAGATGCTGATAAACTGGTGCCAGGCTAGATGTAACAGCATCATACAGCTAACATATATGGTAAAATGACTCAATTCAATCTCCAAAAATCATTCATGTGGAACCATTAATGACAATTATTATAAGAATTATTGTAGGGATTATTCTTGTAAAATATTTAACAAACTGGCTTCATTGGCATCAGTCGAAAAACGTTTCACAGGTTTATAACTCATAGGAAGATACAGCAAACTAGCTAAGTTCAGCTTCCTGTAACTCAGCCAAAAAGCACTGAACCAAAACCATTTGAACAAACTTGAATTATCAACATCTAAGGATAATTAATGTGGGAGATTTAAGAATTTGGCCCAGTGGTTTTTGAGAAGAAGATCTTTGTAGCCACTGAGCTAAAATGGGCTGTTATGGCATATAACTAAATTCAGCTTCCCATAACTTAGCCAAAAGTCATTGAAAAGAGACCATTTGAACAAACTTCAGAAAGCACTACCCTAGGATCATTTCTGTGCGATATTAAACATTTTGGCCATATAGTTTCAGAGAAGAAGTTTTTTGTAGCCCTCAGTGTGATACAGGCACTGATGACCCCGGACAAAAAAGGCCGATGCAGGTGGCGCCACCAATACCTCAATTTCAGATATGACCTATGTGACCAACATTGGCATAAATTTTGGTGATGATAGCTCCAGCCATTTCTGAGATTTAAATTTTAATATGCTTTTTTGCACAGTTAACAAAGTTCAACCTCCTGTAACTCGGCCAAAAATCTCCAAACTAGAACCATTCGAACAAACTTGAGAAAGATTGGTCCAGGGATCATTCCTGTAATTGGACAATTTGGCTGGACAATTGCGGAGAATGAGTTTTTAAGTTTTTTTAGCTTTTTCCCTATAAAATCTAAGAAAATTCAGTAAGAAAAAAAATAAACAAAATCCGATATAGTTTTTTGGATGACTGATTATTTGCAAAAATTTGGTGATGCTAGCTCCTGCCGTTTTTGAGATAGCTATGGTTAACGTACAGACAACGCACGACGGACCACGCCACACCATTGCATAAGCTCACAGGTTCGCTAAAAAATGCTTGGTTCTGACTTGCAGTTCTCCATGTCTGATTTTATTTATTAAATTGCAATTGCAAGCCGTTTTTCTTGGTCGAACTGCTTGAACTCTGAGTGCTTACGCTTTGTCGGCTGTCGGTCGATCTGATCTTATCACCGCTCAGAGTGATTCTGCTCTTTCTTCTTTTTCACACTCACGGTGAACTGGAAGACCTTCCTTGCGCGTTCTCTTCAAGGATATGGCCTCTTCGTAACCGATTTGTTATTTCCACTGAACGATGTTTCTATTACGTAATCCGAACATGATATGATCAAGGTAGAGTGGAGGGCCATACTTAAATTGATATGATATGACAAAGCTGTGAAACCAATGTCCCTTTGAAGCGGAATCGCCACATTCTGGCAGTGACTGACTTTGTTGTTTGAGCAAAACATAACTTAGATTAACATAAGTAGAGAATTCATACCTATTTTTGTGGTTATTTAAAAATTAATATGCCCAATCGCGAAAATGGAACCCTGTGAAACTATGAAAAATTGCTTGAGCGTGAAAATTGAGCCCTGTTAATATAAAGCCAACCACAGTATTAATTCCACGACTTTGCTTGTAACAAATTAGTTTAAATGACTTAATGTGTACCATAGCCACTCAATCACAATCACACAGAAAAATCCAACTAAAATTTATAAAATAAAGTACTTTATTGGAAATATATACATACTTTCCCAATAAACAATATTCATTATCCTGTCTTGTCTGAAAAACTATTAAAAGTTACATTCCAGCTGGATCACAAATATACCAGGATAAATTTTGAAAGGGATGATACCAATAAAATAAATATTACTGGTCCGAGGTAAAAGTCTGCCATATGTTAAGCCACCATTCTGTTTCAGCTATATAACAAAATGTCAAATTGGCTTACCATGTAGAATTGTACAAATTTAACAACTTTTTTAGCAAGTTCGACCTGCATAAAAGTTCACACATTTGATCTTACATGTACTTTATCTTGTTTATTTAACATGGTTACATGATATAAACAAGGCCTACAGGCCTAATGCGAACCTGTGCATTGGGAAATACACCAGGTATAATGCTTCAATGCTGGACCATTACTTTTCATGTATATGAACAATGCAAGTACTAACTATTTTGAATATGAAACAATTACACAAAGATCACTGCTGAAATTCTGGCATGGGTGCACACAACACAAAAATGATTGTAGCTGGCACCACCAGTCTTGTATACAACAAAGCTATCGGAGATATATACATATGCCCAATTTCAGACTGATATATCAAACCCCTCCTGAGAAAACGCAGGGACACAAACTGTGCAAAAGTCATTGTAGGTGGCTACACCTGTCTTGTGAGCGAGAAAGCCATCAAAGACACATAGAAAGGTCATTATATTAGGCCAATACATCAAACTTACCTTGAGTCTGATGCATGGGGCTGACCAGGCTTAGGTGAGAAAGGCAGTTGCCCCGAGTGAACTGTGACAAATTGCTTGCTCAGGCTACTGCACTGAGTGAACTCATGACCTGCACCTGGCTAGACTGAGTAAACTTTTGACCTGTACCTGGCTGCACTGATTGAACTCTTGACCTGTTGCATAATCTGACACAGTTGGCAGTCTGCCAAAGCTATAAATAGATCCAGGCTGAACTTTGGTGCCAAATCTGATGCAGTGGGCAGTCTACCACTGCTATAAATAGAATGCAGCTACTGCACAGAGTGAACTCCTGACCTGTACCTGGCTGCACTGAGTGAACTCTTGACCTGTTGCCTAATCTGAAATAGTAGCCACACTATTGCAAGAGCTCTCAGATTGGCTCCACATGCAGCCCTGAGGGGCAAGAAACACGAGGTGATCACATGATACTCATGAGTTGATCACATGCTACCTATGAGGTTATCACATGGTGCCCATGAGGTGTTCACATGTCACCCATGAGGTGATCACATGCCTTGTGCTTGGCTGCACTGATTGAACTCTTGACCTATATCTGGCTGCACTGAATGAACTCTTGATCTTTTGCCAAATCTGAAACAGTTGGCAGTTTCTCAACCTATTTAAAATTACAGACACAATCTTGGCCTGTTGGTAAATCTGTTAACACATACTGAAAGACTTTGGCTAAAATACTTTTTAATCTTTTATATCATACTTGAACCTTTCGAACAAACTTGTAAGATATGATATAAAAGATTATTTCTGTGAATTACTGAACAATTTGGCTTGACCATTTCTTCAGAGAAGATTTTTATAGGTTTTTAAATTTTTTCTCATTAAAATCTAAGAAAATGCAAAGTTTTTCAGATGGCTAATTTTTTACATTACATTTCATGATGCTAGCTCCAGTCATTTTCGAATAGTATGGGTTAACTTACAGAAGATGGACTATGGACGCCGCCACAACATCAAATTAGCTCACAGGCTCACTAAAAATTACTAAAGATGCATATTGAATGCAAAATTATAATACAGATACATCTCACTGATGGCAAAATCTTGAATTAAGTTAGTATGGATACCAATTATTTATAATCTATGTATAGCCGTCTTTATATACCCACAGAGAGCTGTATACCTGTGATTGTTAACATTGCCTGGTATGAAGTATATCTAAAATCATAAATCTACATTTTTTTAAAAGCTTTTAAAAAACATTCTTGTCAATATTAACCGTAGATAACCTGAAATCTGAAGGTCTAGAGGCATGATGTAAGGGATGCTGATAAACTGGTGCTAGGTTAGATGAATCTGCTTTACACAGCTACCATATATGGTAAAATGACTTAATTCAATCTTTATAATTCAGCCATAATTCATTCTTTGGAACCATAAAAGATAATCATTATAAGAATTATTCAGGGGACTATTCTTGTAAAATATTAAACAAATTGGCCTCAGTGGTGTCAGTCTAAAAATGTTTTGCAGGTTTATAACTCATATGGGAAAATACAGCAAAATGGCTAAGTTAAGCTACCCATAACTCAGCCAAAAATCACTGAACCAAAACCATTTGAACAAACTTGAATTATCAACATCTAAGGATAATTAATGTGTGAGATTTAAGACTTTGGCCCAGTGGTTTTTGAGAAGAAGATTTTTGTTGCCACTTAGCTAAAATGGGCTGTTATGGTATATGACTAAATTCAGCTTCCCATAACTTAGCCAAACGTCACTGAACTGAGACCATTTGAACAAACTTCAGAAAGCACTACCCTAGGATCATTTCTGTGCGATATTAAACAATTCGCCCATATCGTTTCAGAGTAGAAGTTATTTGTAGCTGTCAGTATGATACGGGCACTGATGACCCCTGTACAAAAAAGGCCGATGCAGGTGGCGCCACCAATACCTCAATTTCAGATATGACTCATGTGACCAACATTGGCATAAAATTTGGTGATGATAGCTCCAGCCGTTTCTAAGTTTGTAATTTTAGTATGCCTTTTTGGACAGATGACTAAGTTCAACTAGCTGTAACTCAGCCAAAAATCACCGAACTTAAATCATTTGAACAAACTTGAGAGAGATTGTTGTAGGGATCATTTTTGTGAAATACTGGACAATTTGGCTGAACAGTTTCGGAGAAGAAGATTTTTAAAGCTTTTTTAGCTTTTTCCCTATAAAATCTAAGAAAATGCAGTTAGCCAAAAATAAGCAAAGTTTTTCAGATGACTAATTTTATGCATAAAATTTTGTGATGCTAACTCTTGCCGTTTTCAAGTTAGTATGGGTTAAAGTACAGACGCCGGACGACGCCACACCATCGCATAAGCTCACAGGTTCGCTAAAAATCTAGAGAGCTTGTGGCATGAAACATGATCTTCATGAATCATCTGTTAATGCATTAATCACATAACAATCGAAAGATGCTTCAACTGATGAAAAATGTAATAGTGTGCTCCATCACATCCAACTGAAAAGCCCTTTCACATGGCTTTCTTACTGATGAATAAATATTAACAGCTCTGTCATGCTCCAGTAAAACTAAATAACCAGCCTATCTTTCTTCCTTTTCTTCCCAGCAGATCACCACAAGATGTCATGAACCAAAGTCTCCCAATAGAAATCAGTTGATGACAATGGGGTACAATAAAAGAATTTGGTATTTAGGAGTAAATCGTACACGTGTTAATGGACCAGGTCTTGCTGTAGCTGGCCCAGGGCTTGATTCAGCTGTTTCACACGATCTTCCATCGATCTCTTGTTGGCCTGAGTTTCTTGTAGCAGCAGCCTCATCTCCTCTTCCACCTCGGCAACCTGCACCAAACCACATCATTTGAACCAGGTGGCAAAATACCACAAGGTGGCATTCAAATATTCTTAGACCAACATAAGCATATAGCATGGTGGTGCCATCTATGGGAAGGAAAGGAAATTAAGTGGAAATGAATGTGAAAGAAGAACAAAATTGGTTATAAATATTCAATCATTAAATAAATTAAATGTAGGAATGATATTTAATCATTTAACATAAATCAAGACTAGGACTATTATCACTATACATTTTAGAATTAAGTGTAGAAAGGATTACATTTATATTTAAGTACAGGGATATATTCAAAATTAAAAAAGAAGGACTATACTTAGACTCTGTCCCTGGGGATAGTTTTTTCTCTTGTTTCAACTCTGCAGGATATCTAAAATTTAATAAAATCATTTTTGTGACTAACAAACAACCAGACATACTTGCCATGAGGTCTACTTACTTTTCTCATGGCAGCGTCAATCTCCGCCTGCTTCTCATGAGCGACTTTCCTCAGCTCCACCTGGCTGTTGGTTTCTTTAGCTTCCAGCTGTTTGCGGAAGGAATCATCCATCAAACGTAACTTCTCTACTGCCAAGCTGAAACGTTGACAAAGGACTTCCATCATTAAACCACAAGAATGAAGCCGCGGTTGTAAAATTGGAAAAATTTCAATTTAGATATCCCTTTCTATGAACATGACAGTGTTTTAAGTGTTGCGATACCAACACTTAAAAGAAGCCAGTCATCATTTTCTAATTTACCTTGCTGACATGCCTTCTTTAACTCATATAGATGATATATTTTTATCATGTCAGGCAGTGTCTCACTGTGAGTGTGTGTTCATATTTTTTCAGTGCCCTCATTTCCACTAGTGAAAAAAAGTCACAGAAATGAAGTCGCGACTTTGGGTAGGAAATGAAGTCGCAGGGAAAAAAGTCACTAGAATCCCACTGGTGACCGGAAAAAATATCACAGGAAATAAAGTCACAATCTGGGCAGAGCAAATATACAATTAAGCACATTAAATTGAAAATAACCCTTAAATTAGATCTTCATTCATAAGCAGCCCTTTTTTTAAGAGTAATTTATTAAGTTTTGAAAATTTAAACAAGGTCACTGCAACACAAATTTAATTACTAAAGGACTGACTTCTGTCTTCTACTGGACTTGCAACAGACATGTATACTGAAGATTTGTAAACTTAGGTCAAACGAGAATAATAAGAGACATCTTCAGTGATTGTATAATTACAGCCTTTGTAAGTTTAATGGAACTATTACCCCAGGCGGAGGATATACAAGAATTTACAGTCTACAGTACTGTGTTAAATATGGATTACTCTCAAGCATAAATTATGAATTTCAAATAAAAAGGACTTGCTATAAAGAAAGTGAATTTGCCTAAACTGTAAAGTTAAAGCTTCAATACTTATATTGCATTAAAATGTTAAACGTGATGATGTGAGAATTTCAGGTATTTTTTTTAAATCAAATTTGTGTCTGTTTCCCTAATACAAATTGTGAATGTCACTTTCTGTAGAATCCCTCCACTGACCTTGCTGCGTGTATGGCTTTGTCTCGCTCCTCTGTCAGCTGTTTCTCCTTGCCTTCCCATGTTCCCTTCATGGACATGACTTGTTTCTCAAGAGTGCCAATCAACCCTGTTTTCTCCTTCCATTTGTTGTTCAATATTCTTTTATAAAGGAAACAAATTAACATGAATGCAGATTTCAACTCATATGCTGCTTCAAAAGAAATATTTTAATTATTCACGTAAACGTCAGCATTGTTCAGTTGTATTATTGAAGCCTTGTTCACAAAGTTTCAGTTCTTTAATTAATTACATAAATATTAATAACTGGGTTTTTTTTGCATTAAGACCTTTTTTTCAATTTCAGTGTGATCATGTAAGTCATCTTACCCCTGTGCTTTCTTTGACTCCTTTAACTCCTCTTCCAAATCAAGGATCTGCTGTTTCAGTTCTTCTTTTCTTTCTGATGCTCTGTCCAGTTTTTCCTGGAACATGAAAAACAATAAATCATATGATAAAGAATAAATTGGAGGGAAGCCCAAATATTATAATGATTATCAGAGGAAATAGAAGGACATGTTGAAATACCTTTTCCCATTTCAAATCTGGTAAAACATCTATTTGATGAGCATGGGGGAAGGGTAGAAAGGTTTACATTACATGGTCCAAATGAAACCTGTGCAGATTCAGATCACTTCTATCTGTAAGCAGAAGATACATTTTCCAACTATATTCTTGTAAATTGATATAGTTTCTACCAGTATCACTAGATATCAATCTAGCTTACCTGAAGGTCCTGGTTCACAGCACTCTCTGTTGATAACTGTTGTTCTAACTCCCCTTGTATACGCAGCGTCTCATCCCTAGATCGCTTCAACTCTTCTTCCCTTTCTATCAAGCCCTGTGCCAAATATTCAAACAATTATCCAACAACTCTCACCATCATAATGACCAATTTATAATATAAACTAAGTTGAGACTTTCTTCTAGTTTTGCGACACAGGAATAACATTGTAACACATCCTACAGCCATAGAACCAGTTAAGTTTGAGATAACCAGTCAAGCTCTTCTACAAGCAATCCACTGATTGGTGTGGAAAATTAATGACAAATACTTTTATTTTTCTGTATCCTTTTATCATATGGCAAAATCAGATGTGTTAATGCTGTCTTTATAACTGTCTCAATATTTCAAATTTCAAAGAGCCTCCCATGAGTGTGTTGCACTCGCGACATGAATATAACCTTATTTTCTGCATTCACAACACATGAAAGGTCCATGTGGACATCATATCTACCTGTCCAAATGGTGCAAAAGTTGTAAAGTAATTTTAAAAATGGTGAAATAGCCATTCAAAACAGTGTAGTTCATGGTAAATGCCGATAATCCTGTCATACACCAAGTTTCATTTTTAGCATACAAGTTAAAAAGTCACAGCAAATATGTCAGATACATGATTTTCTAGCGGAGTAAAATAGAATAAGACACCTTTGATAGGTATGTTTTATTCTCACCACAAGTCGAGAATGATCTTTCAAAACTCCTATGATTTGTTATCACTGGTTAGCAGAAAGTACAATTTTTAGCTCAGCTGACTATAAGTCATCTGAGCTATAGTCATGGTCCATTGTCCGTCGTCCGTCCGGATGTCCGTCCGTAAGACTGGCACTTTTCGACACCATTGGACCTACGAATCTGAAATTCAGCATACAGTTAGATGTCCCCAAAATCTCCTACCATGCCGAAAATTTGGTCAATAAGACTTCATTCCTTTGAAATATTAAGGAAAAACCTCAATTTTTTATTAGAAATCTATTTTCACACTTCAGGACTGCCTAATATCATAACCAGTCATCTGGTTTTCTTCATATTTACCATAAATATTCTTCTATATAGTTCCTATGTACATGCCAGAAATTAAGTCTGTATTATTTGATTTTAAAAAGTTATAGGCCCAAACATAATGAACTTTGTAAAAACTAGATGTGTCGGAACGACACGAATGCCCCCGCCTTGGGCAAATTAGAAACATTGTAAAATTTGGAAAATTTTTTAAGTTCAGGAGGTGTCGTATGGTCAAAAGTAGGTCAACAAGGGCAAAATGCAAACTCGATCTGTAACGGGTCATTATCAAGCAACACACCAAAAATCATGCCAGTATATGCAGGCATTGTGAAAAAAAGTCCATAAATGTGCATTTTCCATAAAAATTTCTGTCTTTCATGAAATTTTCTAAGTTTAGGAGCCGTAAAACAATCAAAAGTAGGTCAACCGGGATGAAACGCAAACTCGATCTGTAACTGTCATTATCTGCCCACACAAAAAAAATCAGGGTGGTATCTGCAGGCATAGAGGAAAAAAAGTCAGTACATATGCATTATGAAAATTTATAATTTTCATGAAACTTTCTATGTTCAGGAGCAGTCAAATGGTCAAAAGTAGGTCAACTGAGACAAAACAAGAACTCGATGTGTAACTGGTCATTATCTGCCTACACACCAAAAATCAGGCCTGTACCTGCAGGCACTGCGAAAAAAAGTCCATACATGTGCACCTTTTTATGAAATTTTCTATGTTAGAGCACCGTCAAACGGTCAAAAATAGGTCAACTGGGACAAAACGTGAACTTGATCTGTAACTGGTCATTATCTGCCCACACACCAAAAATCAGGCCAATATCTGCAGGTATTGTGAAGAAAAGTCTGTACAAGTGTATTTGTCATGAAAATATATATTTTACATGAAATTTTCTATGTTCAGGAGCTGTAAAACAGTCAAAAGTAGGTCAACCTGGCAGAAATGCGAGCTCCATCTGTAACTGGTCAATATCTGCCGACACACCAAAAATCAGGCCAATATCTGCAGGCATTGCGAAAAAAAGTCCGTACATGAGTATTTGTCATGAAATTTCATATTTTTCATGAAATTTTCTATGTTCAGGAGCCGTAAAACAGTCAAAAGTTGGTCAACCGGGACGAAACGTGAACTTGATCTGTAACTGGTCTATATCTGCCCACACACCAAAAATTAGGCCAATATCTGCAGGCATTGCGAAAAAAAGTCTGTACATGTGTATCTGTCATGAATATTTATAATTTTCATGAAAATTTCTAAGTTTAGGAGCCGTAAAACGGTCAAAAGTAGGTCAACCGGGACGAAACGCAAACTTGATCTGTAACTGGTTATTATCTGCCCACACACCAAAAATTAGGCCAATATCTGCAGGCATTGCGTGAAAAAAGTCCGTACATGTGTATTTGTCATGAAATTTCATATTTTTCATGAAATTTTCCATGTTCAGGAGCCGTAAAACGGTCAAAAGTAGGTCAACCAGGACGAAACGCGAACTCGATCTGTAACTGGTCTATATCTGCTCACACACCAAAAATCAGGCCAATATCTGCAGGCATTGCGAAAAAAAGTCCGTACATGTGTATCTGTCATGAATATTTCTATTTTTCATGAAATTTTCCAAGTTTAGGAGCCGTAAAACAGTCAAAAGTAGGTCAACCGGGACGAAACGCGAACTTGATCTGTAACTGGTCTATATCTGCCCACACACCAAAAATCAGGCCAATATCTGCAGGCATTTCGAAAAAAAGTCCGTACAACTGTTTGATTTCGGAATGACGGAAGAATGGAAGGACGGACATGGGTAAAACTATATGCCCCGGCCACTTTGTGGCGGGGGCATAAAAATCAGGAAAGATATTTGGTCACTTAAGACCAAAAGTGTGAAAGGTAGGGACTTTTTCTCAGTAATACAACTTTAATTTATCAAAATTTAATTGTATACCAAAAATTAGATCAAAATCTGTTAAACTTTTTTAAATATTGGCAAAAATATAAAATTGGTACCTTAAATTTTGCCCAAGTTTGACCATGGCACGTTTTTTTCCTGTAACTGCTGTGGATTTAATTTTCAAAGCATGTTTTTATTTCCATTTCAACTGTTAACACCAAAAATTTGAAACCAGTTGATCAAAAACTGTAGATTTGATTCAAGTTTTCAAGCACCATGTCACATATTGTTTACATCAAGCTAGTGTTATGCAGTCAGCTAGAGCTCAGCTCCCCAGCTTCAGCTCTAAGTTCCTTAAATTTGGCATACAGTTAGATGTCTCCAAAACCCCCTACCATGCCAAGAATTTGGTCACAAGGACTTAATTCCTTCGAGATATTAATGAAAAACTGCATTTTTCCATTAAAAACCCATTGTTACACTTTAAGACTGCCTAATATCAAAACCACTGATCTGACTTTGATCATATATAATATACATATTTTTCTATACATTTGCTATGCACATGCCAGAAATGATGTCAGTATTGCCTAATTGTTTTAAGTTATGGGCCCAAACATAATGCACTTTTTTTAAAATCAAGAAATGTATTTACTCCCTTAACTAGAGGATTGCTGAAGCTAGAGATTTTTTGTCAGGGATGTAACATTATTTAATCAAGATTCAATTGAATACCCAAAATTAGTTCTGAATTTTTCAAATTTTGTAAGTTATTAGTATAAATATAATATTAGTACCTTAAATTTTGCCCAATTTTGACCATGACACGTTTGTTTCCTGAGAGCACTGTTGATATAATTTTCATATCATGTACACATAATGATTTCATCTTTGTAGTTTAGAAAGTTAAAAGAAATTGGCAAAATATTGTAGCTTTTATTAATGTTTAAATGAGACTCTGTCAGACCCAGGCTAGCTAGCCCCTCTTCAGTCACCTGTATGTTGACCTTGTTGACCTTTCATCAAATTATGCATGCTTGAGGCGAGACATACACTGGGGTGGCAAGGCAGCTAATGCCCAGCCACAGTTGATCAAGGTGTCCAACCCAACTCATCTAATAGTTGTTTTGAAAAACAACATAACAGTAAACAATAAATTAATAAATTTATATTGGTTTTTAATAACAAATTAAAGAAAAATTGATAGAAAGGAATTTGTTAGTTGATGAGTAACAGAAAATTAACTTGCAGTTACTGATGATGTAAGAATCTTGTATGGATGGATAGAATGTTAATGTCAGTGTTATTCCAAATAACACCAAGCAGTCACCTATGGTATTTTTTAGTTCAATTTTAATGATAAAAAAATAAATCATATTATTCATTACTAATCATTAGGGATCATATGATGGAAATACATGATAGACAAAGATGCAGTTGATAATATTAATCTAGATTCCTACTGTGTCTAGTGTGTAGATTGATGTGAAAGTAGTCAAAGGGGATATATTACATTTATTTTTTTTTTAATATAGATAAAAGCCATAAAACCAGGTACTTATGATCATTATTTAAATTTGTGAATTTTGTATATTCTGGATTCTCAACATCATTGTTTGGCTAAAACTGAATAAATACTAGACATGGTGCGAATACTTTGCAAATGTATTTGAATATGAATATGAATATGTACTGCATTAAAAAATTTTATTGCATAAGAATGGGAATTCAGGTAAAAATGAAAGTATTTGAATACTAGTGCAGATACTTTCAAAATATATTCATGAATGCATTCATGAATATATTATATAATATTATTTTAATAATCATTTCCATTATATTTTATTTTAAAAAATCATATGATTTTCTTATAATATTTTTAATAAAAATAATATTGGCACAATATTTGTTATAAAATTTTAATAAATAGTTAAACTCTTTTATTATATGTGCTGCTTATAAGTTATATGGCCAAGTCAAAATCTGTGTGACAATAACACTCCATTTGTTAATAAAATAAATGAAATCAATCCTCTTCCTTGTCTCCAAAGATACTATCAAAATCATACATAAGCCAAGCACCAACAACTCATGATAAAGCTTATATTTATTACCAGACAAAACCAGCATGTGCCTTATTCCCAAATTATAATTTTTTTTATCATATATAACAGCTGAGCGCCGTGACCCATGGGTCCCTTGTTATAACACTTCACCAGGGATTCAAACCCTTAGTCTGGTGGACAATGCTGAGTTTTCTAACCCTGCTGAAGCAAGCATGTGCTTCGATTAAACCAAACAGCTAAATGAGATATGAGCAAAGCTTGTTTCCATAACATGGAAACATTTAAACTGGCTCGGATTCTATCAAATATCAAAGAAACGTAGCATGGTGGCACCATATTTAGGGCACTGGACTTGTTACCACAAGGGTTTGCATTCCGTTCTAACCGCCTGCTGTGCTATGACTCCTAGCCAAAGTCTTTAACACAAGGGTGCACTCTTTGGGGCCAGGGGTGAATGGGTACTGGTCACCTGTGGCAGGCAAATGTAGAACAAATAATCTACTAGTAGTTGTATACTCCCCAGGGGCTGAGAAAAGCTACAATAATAAACAGGCCCCAAGACCAGGAAGGCAAAGTGTAAAGTCAGAGGAGTCTGGCATTGGCATTGATTTCACACGAAAACCTTTACCTTTAAATCTGTTCTGCTCACAGACAAACAAACAGATGAAAACATAACCTCCTTAGCAAAGACAAAAAAGGACACAAAAAATAAGAAGGATGTAAAGTAACTGGGCTGATATCTTCAGCTCAAGAGCAGACAGGAATATCTCTTTCTGAACTGTAAATTTCCCATGATACACAACTGTTACAACAGTTGTAACATAATTTTGTCTTATGACAACATTGATTAGTTTATGAGCTTAAGATACTGCCCTCTTTGACATTAATTATTATTACTTTTTAGACTCGAGTTATTTTATGTTGAATTTTGTCCTAACAATTTAAAAGTGTAAAATATAAGATTTTAAAACATTTGTAGAAATCAATTAGAAAGTGAATTATGGGGATTCAATCAAGAAATAAACTGAATCACTACACTTATGGTGATTTTTACTCCCATTTATCACGACCAGTATAATCCAGGTCTTCCAAGGATAGGAACAAATCACAATAAAATAGATGGTATATTACCAATGGTGGAAGAAGTGGTCCTGCTGCCATCACAACCTAAATAGTGCAAGCAGCAGGCTGGCATCGTGACGGATCACTGTTCTTTTTCTCTGCTAATTCATCATTTAGAATGTAATGCATTATACTCAATTTGGCATAAAGCCCCCTCTCTGGCAAATATCCACAGCATCTCTGGATTTACTCTAATTAATCGTGCAAACCACAGCCCGAGGGCCACATGTTGTGAAGCAATGAACACGGCTTCTAACCTCCAAAGATCGTTCAACTTCTAAAAGTAATTATGGTTCTGGTTAAACAATAATTCCTCAAGCTCTGTCTGGTTTTATCACTAATTTGTCTGACAGGTCTTAAATCATTTAACAATAAAGAGGAAATATCTGCCTTGTCTAACATCTCACATTTCATGGAACTTAAATAGTATAACCACAGTTTATTCAGTTTAAGGATTTTCAATAGAAAATTAAGAAGATCATACAAAATATAATTTAATCAGAGGCTGGTTAAAGAGAACAGAGAACACCAGAAATACATGAGAATTAAATTTAAGACTAATTTAACATGTATTCACTGAACATGATAAAGGTTTCTAAGAAAATTCAGTAAACCATTAAACCAAACAAAACTGCGAACAAAAAACAGTCAACAAGCAATCAGCTCAAACACAATTGCTTTCAATGGACAACTTGTGGAAACTTTGGAGTAAAACTAATTAGGCACAGAGGTTAATTGACAGGACATGTTTACAGATTGATCTGGTCCACCGTTTACTTGTTAATTACATGCTGAGCTAGTCTGCAAATGTCAGTTTTTTAACCACATCCTTGTTCAATAATTCATGTTTTGTGTTTTTGTTCACCACTGTGACAATTTGTGGCCCATGTCTTCTACAAGTCTCAGAATTTTAATGCTTAATACATGGAACCTGTTTTGATATATTTATTGAATATAATTATATAAATCAACATTTTTTTTTAATGTTTGACTGTCTCATTGATTAACAATGTGTAACTGAGGACCAGTAATGAAATAAGGCCTAGATGTCAACTGCTGGTGGCATTCTGAAGAACTGGTTTGAGTCCGATTTGGTTGTTAAGCATACAAATAATGATGACGGTGATTTATGATTAGATGGAGCATGATCAGTGGCAAATGTTCTTCAACATCCCTGAGACGAGGGACCTGTACACTCTAGGTGACGGCACTCAGCTGAAATGGATTATGGGAATATTTGTAAAACAAGGGACCCATGGGTCACAGCGCTCAGCTGTCTGTCAGGGTTAAATAACTCTTGCAATTAAAATGACTATATGAAATACAAGGGACCCATGGGTCAGTTGAACTGTGTAAAATTTTGGCAAATACAAAATATACTTATTTCTATTGTTTTTGTTTTTTATATATTAACACTTGAAAAGCTAAGAGGATGTGCCTGGAATGCTTTTTGGTAAGCAAGGAGATTTACCAAGGAATTGCCAGGATAGTACGAAAACAAGTTTCTACGTCAAGCAGTTACAATTTGTGTCTTGATAATACCTAGCCAGCTATGATTTGTGAATACAACAAGGAACCTTGAAAAATGGGAAACATGACTCCCATAAGTGCTCAAAATCATGCATTTTGCTAATAGACCTTAGATACAGACTACAGTGAACTTATTCTACATCCAGTGACCACCAATTGTGCTCATCTGAAAAATTGTGTTAAAATCATGTACTTTCACACAGCTTGCAGAATATAGGTCACAGTGACATTCTTTCAGGTTTCCAAGAAATTTTTGCAGGAAACTCCCTTGATCTTATTCAAATTATAAGTTGTGAGGTCCTACTAACTAATCCTGCAAATGTGTCCTGTAAGATGCTCACATCATGTTCTTTCACATATCTTGCAGATCACAGGTCACTATAACCTAATTTCAGGTTTCCAAGGAGATTTTTCGATTACATTCGGGCTGGACGACTTCGGGCTGGACGACTTCGGGCGGGACGACATTCTGAATGGACGACCATCGGAATGGACGACTATTTAACTTAATACGTAATAAACGCTTGAAATGATGCTGAATGTGGGATTACTACCATGCAAGGATAACCTTGTGGCTATTTGGGTGATCTTTTTGCAAAACTGCAGCTATGTTCAAACAATTCCAGTCACGAGTTGCGATCTGACTCGCAGCCTAGCCGACCTGGTGGGACGACACGCCTGACCGGTGTCCTGCTTTAGACCTAACGGAGTGTTGATGCCGATAACGGAAAATTATAAATTATACTAATAAAGATTCTTCTACAATTATATATGTTTTATGTACACTCTGTATGTTTGTGTGAGTTAACTGCGGATCGATGCATTGCGCATAATTATTGTAAGTGACAAATCTGCATTGGTAAATCTTTACGTTTCTTGACGACACACCTAATTCACTCTGTTTATTTAAAAAAAAATTATACCCACATCATTACATAATTAGTAACGCTTTACCCTGTTCATATTTTAAAGTCATTGATTTCATTAATATGTTGTTAATTTTGTCCATTACCATGTTGTTTGCGACATCCTGTTGCGAGGTTCAATACTGTGACATTAAACATAAATGATATACTAAACATAAATGATATGGACGACACTGACATGCAGGCGGCCGTGATATTCGCCACACGTCTGTTACAAAATCGATAAAAATATCAAAACAACACCCAAATAGCCACAAGGTTATCCTTACATGGTAGTAATCCCACAATCAGCATCATTTCAAGCGTTTATTACGTATTTAGTTAAATAGTCGTCCATTCCAATGGTCGTCCATCCAGAATGTCGTCCCGCCCGAAGTCGTCCATCTCGAAGTCGTCCAGCCCGAATGACACCCGATTTTTCATGGACCTCCCTGGATGTCAAGTTAGAAGAATCATGGTTGAATGGTTACAATTTTTTGCCCTGTTTACAGACAACCGATTCTTTGGATCATTTATATCAAGTTTTTAATAATTCTGGAGGGTATATACAAGCCCAACAGCTTGGAGGATATGGGTAACACAGACTTAATTTCAGGTTTCCAAGGAGATTATTCATGGGCCTTTTAATTTGAGCCAGTAAAGGAATAATGTTGTTGTACCTTAGTTTATTGCCCCAATTTTTCCTATGTGAGTGGAATGGTCTAAAGGGGGGTGTTGAAAATTAGATAAAAGGCACATACACCATAAATAGTCTTGAGTGCTCTGTAAAATTTAACAGCTCACACAGGCCTTTGGGGTGGTCTATGCAAAGAAATTAAAATTGAAATAAATCAATTCAGAAACTAAGAATCAATAAGAATTTAATCAAGGGGTTCTGATCCAATGCACTGGGTATTTGATACATCTTTACACCCTTGCACTTGGTATCAATTTTTGCCAATACATGACCTAGGACAAAGACCAATCGCTGAAGTCATTTGAGCTAAAATTACTTACGTCTTTCAGTTTTCTGATGGTCTCAGTTTGGTCTTCTATGATCTTTGTCTTGATCCTCACAGAATCTGCTTCTCGCTAAAAATAGAGATAATCATACATTTCAGCTTGTATTGTATTTTTTTCCATAGCAAAACATTATAACTGGAAACGTCTGGCAAACAAAAACAGAAAATGGCACCACCAGTCTTATATATATATAAGATAATAAGCTATCTAATATCTTCAGTCACACTGATTTTCAAAACAATGCTTCCATCCTTTCTTGAGATATCTAATTTTTAGTATAATTTTCAGCAAATATGGAACTACTCAAGTCAAAGCTGACTCTAACAGTCAAGGTCATAACCACACTTACAGAAAACTCCATCCTCTCACTCTAATCTATGCACATGCAAGACCTGAAATAAATCTGGAGTTTGGTTTTTGTGTGAAGTCACTCAGTCATATTATGTTTAAGTGACAGTAAGTATCCTGTAAATGGGATTTACAGGTGCCAGGGGGTGGGGGATTGGGATGGGGGGTGGTTGTGGGAAAAAAACAAAAGATGGAGTGTAGGTGACGCTACAAGTCTTCAGTACAACATAAAGTTAACCAAGGTTTTCAGTCATATCAAATCTCAGGGTAATCCATTTACCCACTTTTGAATAATCAATTAATTCAACTGAATGTCAAGGTTAGTCACACAGTACATGGTAATGACTCCAATGAGTGCAAGTCAAGAGATACAAATAATTGTTCTTGACTGCTGGCCATGTATTGAGCAGGTCTCATTATATTCAGTCTTTAATACTTAAAATCACCAACAGAAGGCAGCATTGGCATGGCTCATCCATGTTTTCGATATGTACTGATTGACACCAATAACTGCAGTTTTACCATACTGATCCCAATCAATGTCTAGGTCAGTTATTCAATCAGACAGGTTTGATTCCATCAGTTACGACTCGGCCCCTTAAGGTCCAATTCTTTACAGCTACATCAAAGGATGCAGTGTACATATACATCACCTCCAGCTGTTTCTTCAGAGACACAACCTCCGTAGAGAAGGACTCAATCTTCGCTTCAAGTCTGCCCCTGTCCTGAGCAAGTGAGGCCCCTATTAAAACAATGATAATCTCAATGCATAAAGCTAAAGACATTCAATAACTGTAAACCCCACCCTATGAGTGTCCCAGATGTGTTCTTGTTCTAGGCAGTTCTTGTTTATGTCATACATAAGAATATAATAGACTTTATATGTTCTTGGTAAAAACAAAAGCCAGACCCATATAGGATTCCTTTTTTTAGTGGGGCTGAGTACATATCTCCTCAGAGACCAAGTAAATGGCTCAACAATAAAAATATATGTACAATTCATAATTGTCTATATGGCTAATAAATGACAAATTTATGATAATATGCTGTTCATATATAAATACATGGATATACATAAAGTAACAGCTTTTACAATGTGCTGCAGACAATCAAGCCATGCTGTCCTTAATGTACAGACACAGTAACAACCAATATGTCAAACAAAGTCATCATGTCTATAGCTATCTGTGGTACATGTGTCCACTGTATCACTATTTATCAAATGTAAACTGTATTTTCATCCATATTCTTTATTTGCAAAAAGTTAACTTTTTTCAGTTGTGCTTCCAGTTTGATTAATCATATAATGACATCTCCACAGAATCATATTTAAAGGGACCTAAAAAACACCTATAAAACATGTTAAATAAACAAAAGAAATAGTGTCTTGGCACCTGCTAAAATACTGCCCTAAAACTACTGGCTTACTCCTGTACAGGAGTGTTAAACAGATGGACCGGGCACGATCACAGGCGTCAACATAAACACAGTGTGTTGGACTCCAACAGCTGTCAATCAGGAGCTGCCATGACTGTCTTGGCCTAAAAAATGTAATACATGAATGAAACTGACCAATCAAGGGATGCCAAAGGCTTAAATGCACATTTGTTGTCTACCTTTCCTATCTTGGCTGCTATACTCTTTTCTAATTCAATTCTTTTCCTCCGGCAAACTCAAGTATCAATTACTTCACCATCAATAAATACTCACCTTGCTGTGCCAGCTCCTGGCCCCATAACTTGCGCTCAGACTTGAGTCCTTCAATCACAGACTCCTGAGCCTGCACCTGAGACTGGAGCTTTGTTTTCTCCTAAAAAGTAAATGCTGAATGCATACAGTCTGGAGGGAGCTTCAATGTTCTCAAATTGTTCGCCAGATCTAATGATGCTGCTCTTGTGCACTTGTAAACACAGGCCTATCCAGAGTCAGAACTCAACATACAAACAAAGGAATCACTACTCACTCTCTACTGGTATTCTATGTGACACACATCTTTTATTTTGGGCAACCGAGTTATAGGTACTGGGGTATTATACAGGGCCCACATTGTTGGGGGCTTCAAAAACTGACTGCACAAATTTTTATGCTGAAAAATGTGAGATCAATGCATAATAGACACTCAACATGGGGACTCACATTTTTAATTTTACGGACTTCAACATTTCTGTCTGTGAATTAACCCACATTTATTCTGTGCCAAGTGAATTAACTTTTGGTATTTCTGATGGCAGTCAAAGACATTGTGCAAGATGTCCAGAAAAATAAGTCAAGAAGTGATGCTTATTTTTGTATATTCTAAATTATAAAATGCTACTATATATTATTCACATAATTAAACTGTAGAAGCCTGTTAGGTGTTGAACCCTCATTTTTTTTTTAATATAGGTTCATTTAAGTGTTCTATATAGCTGATCTATATATGTTTATGAAGAACCCACATTTGGTATATTTGTCAATGAAGTCACATACACATATCTCGTCAAGAAAAATAAGTCAAGAAATTACGCTTATTTTTTCTATATAACCAAAACGAATTATATAATATTAATATTTTATTTATAGTTGGGTATAGAAAAAGGCTATTCTGCTATTTAAAAACAAAAATGAAGTGCTGTTGTTCAGCCCTGTGATATACACCTATAATGAGTTATACATCAATTTACTTCGCCTTACCTAGCTCACCAATGTCATGTAAATGTTAGTATTTAGTAACAAGGTTCTTTCTAAAACAAGTGACCCATGGGTCATGATGCTCAGCTGCCAAGCATGACCTGTGACATCATGGACTGAGATTCACAACTTCCAGTCAAATTTTGAAGAACCAATTTGCCAATTTGTTGAAAATTTTCTATGACAACAGAAATATATATCACCTATGTCTGGTTAAAACACAGTGAATTGATGGTCTGAGGAAAATGCATGATTGTTAAGCTATCAGGAACTATTCCAACAGCTTGCTTGAAACCTGTCAGTCTCAAAAGGAACACCACAAAGGGCAAATATAAGATCAAAATATATAGCAAAAATCAAGGAAATACATGTTAGAACTAGATATTTCTTGGCACCGCAGGTGCCATAGTATCCACAGACAATTAATCCCCCCCCCTTTAAGAATAGGCCCCCCATCTTCAGCAACAATTAATACCAGACCACACTCATAGAAAAGGTCATTCTCATAGAAAAGGTCATGATCCAAATTTCAATATACATCATCCCCTAACCCATGTCTATGTATATGCAAGAAATCTGTCCATTAGTTTTTGACTTATAATGCTCACAATACTGTTAAGTGGCAATGATGGAGTATTAAACGGCACGAAAACAAGTAAAAGAATAACAGGTGGCACCACCTGTTTCCCGTACATGACAACACTATCCAAGATCTTCGTTAAAGTTGATTTTTGGACCAATCAATGCATCCCTTATTGATAAATTAATGATTTTGTGTGATTTTCACCATATATGGCAATATTCAAGGTCAAGGCCACTCATTGGAAAGGTCATGACCCCTATTCAAATAAACATTATCCTATAACCCATATCCATGTATATACATAATATGAAAGAAATTTGTCCATTAGTTTTTTATGACTTATAATGCTCACAGTACTGATAAATGGCAATGATGGGGTATTAAACGGCACAAAACAAGAAAAAGAATAACAGGTGGCACCACCTGTTTCCGGTACATGACAATACTTTCCAAGATCTTCAACCATGTTGATTTTTGGACCAATGCATGCATCCCTTATTGAGATATTAATGATTTTGTGTAATTTTCACCATATATGGCAATATTCAAGGTCAAGGCCACTCTAATAGGAAAGGTCATGACCCCAATTTATATATACATCATCCCATAACCCATGTCTATGTATATGCATAATATGAAATAAATCTGTCCATTAGTTTTTGACTTATAATGCTCACAGGTTATAAATGTACTGTTAAGTGGCAATGATGGGGTATTAAACGGCACGAAAACAAGTAAAAGAATAACAGGTGGCGCCACCTGTTTCCGGTTCATGACATTACTATCCAAGATCTTTGGTCAAGTTGATTTTTGGACCAATGCATGCATCCCTTATTGAGAAATTAATGATTTTGTGTGATTTTCACCATATATGGCAATATTCAAGGTCAAGGCCACTCTCATAGGAAAGGTCATGACCCCAATTTAAATAAACATCATCCCATAACCCATATCTATGTATTTGCATAATATGAAAGAAATCTGTCCATTAGTTTTTGACTTATAATGCTCACAGTACTGTCAAGTAGCAATTTTGCGGATATTACGGCATGAAAACAAGTAAAGAATAATAGGTGGCTCCACCAGTTTCTGGAACATGACAACCCTATCCATGGTCTTCGATCAACTTGATTTTGGGATCAATCCATGCAAGTTTTCTTGAGATATTTAAGAATTTGTGTGATTTTCCCCAAAACTGAACCTATTCAAGGTCAAGGTCACTCTCCTAGTTGAGGTCATGACCTCATTTTAAATAGGCGTCGTCCTCTCACCCATATCTATACATATACCAAGTTTGGTAAAGATTCATGAAATATTTTTTGAGTTATTGTGTCCAAAAGAAATCTCTGCGGCGGTGGCGCGACCGTGCCTAAACCATAGTATCTCCAGACTATGTCTGGCGATACAATTATTGAGAAACAGGTGCTTCTGTATGAATTTTTATTCAATACAAGCCAACTGTACTGCACTTTTATAAATGATGGTAATATTTATTCAGAAATATTTGACCCAATCCTTTACAAGATTACATAAATATACATCCAACTGCATTCACTTTAACTGTTCTTGAGATAATATGATCAAAAGGAATTAAAAGATGGTTGCCTGGTGGCCATATTGGACTTCTGACAAGTCTGAAATCAGACAACAAACATTCTCTAAATCGGACCAAACATTAAAGAAAAATTACTGAAACTGCCCTGAAGAAAGAATTTCTAAGGTGGCTAACTGGCAGACATAATGGATTTCTGACAAGTATGACATTTGATATCCCACATTCTCCAATAAGAGACCAAACTTGGGGCAAATTATCCAGTAATAAATGCCCAAAATAATTCAAAAGGCATGTCCAGGCCCTCATATCAGATTTATAGATATGCAATTGTAAAAAGTGTAAGTCCAATATTTTTTATTATCACTCTGCTTTTCAATGGGGTCAGCAGGGTAGGTAAACTGCCAAACCTGAAAGAAAAGAAATGCAGAAAGCATGACTAAGAGTCTTGAAATAAAACAAAAAGCCATCCTAAATCAAGGTACACATCCAAATATTATGAGAACAAACACTTGCTTTCATATGTGGTGATATATATTAAAATATTCAGATATCTAGGAAACTAAGTTGATTGCTAGGATTCATTAAAATAAACTGCAAAATGTTCCCATCATCTTATAAATCAGTAGCTAAACCTTAATACTATACTCTCATAGTCTTAATGCCTGGCTGAAGCATTCTGACAACAGTGTTTTTGTTATGAAGTAACGAGGTACTTATCAATGAGCCCTATCACTTAATAGGCTGATACAAAAGGGAGTCATATGTCACCAGTGTCACTAACAATTACAGCCACACAGGGAGATGTACCAGCTGGAGTGGGATGGTTATATATACAAGAAAAATAGAGATGGTCTATAAAATAAGTAATTGTGAACATCCCTGACCTATGACCTTGGCCTTTTGCCCATATATCAACTGGATTCTTTCTAAATGATGGGTAACTACTGACCACTTAAATCTGGTGTAATTACTTGGCAACCAATGGGTGAATAACTTTGACCTGCAACCTTTAACCTGCTGACCAGCTGACCCCAAAATCAATAAGTTATTTATTCAAGCAAAAAGACCCATAAATATGAAGTTTGAGTCAAACTGAGTGATGCATTGATGTGGCATATGTGAAAGACTGAAGGTTTGGGTTCAACAATTACACTTGAAATATGCTCACAAGCATTTAGAACAATTAAATATTGTGACCTTGACCTTTGACTTTTTGACCTCAACATCAATAGGCTTCTTCCCTTATTGGTAGGTAAGCCATATATGATAGATGGAAGGTACAGATTGAAAAGTTTGTCTGAAAATGACTCCACGCAAGAAGTGGGTGCTGTGAACTTGACCTTTGACCTCAAAATCAACAGGTCTTTTCCCCTGTTGGCAGAGAAGCGATATCAGTGCTGGAAGGTTTGAAATGAAAAGTCTAGCTTGAAATGTGTCCACTACCTTTTCAAAGAAGTGGATCCTGTGACCCTGACCTTTGACCTTGTGACCTCAAAATCTATAGGATTCTTCTCCAACTTAGTAGGTGAGCTATATGTGAAAGATCAAAGAATTGGGATGAAAGGGTTGGCTTAAAATGCATCCACAGGCTTTTCAGAGAAGAGGCTCCTGTGACCTTGACCTTTGACCCTTTGACCTAAAAAAAATTATGGTTCTTCCCCTGTTGTTAGGTGAGCTGTATGTGAAAGATGGAAGGTTTGGGATGAAAATTTTTTCTCAAAGAGTTATTTCTTGGGGGTGCAAACACACCCCATTACTTCGAGAATATAGGTCGCAGTGACCTAATTTCAGGTTTGCAAGGAGATCTTTTTATAACCTCTAAGACTGCATAGGGTTCATGGCCCTAGCCCCTACCGTTAGGATTTGTGCCCTGCTAACGGCCGGACGGCCGGCCGGCCGGACAGACGGAAGGACGCCGGACAAAGACCCATCGCTATAGCCCAGCATGACTGATAGTCAGCTGAGTTAAAAATTATCTGACTAGCTGCATATGTTTTTTTTTTCTCTTAACCACAGTCTAATTTTCACCAAAATCCTTGATTACTATGTAAATTACTGTGAGAAAACAATGACTTCTTATTTCTTCTTTTAAGACTTAAGGCAAAAGTCTTTCACCAATACTGTTTAATCAGTCTCATTTGACCTTTGGCCAGAATAAAAACGTACAGATCTCATTATGTTAGCAGGGTATATATATTAACACATACCTTCTTTAAAAGTTCCAACTGCACCATTCTTTTCCTGGCTTCCTCAACATGAGCTTCTAAAACATCAATTCTTTCCTGAAGTATAAATAGAGAAAACATTATTAATTAAATCTATGGAAGATTATGGAAACAAACAGCTTGGTCCTTACACTAAGAGGCTTATTCTCTATTTTTAGTCTTCAATATTTCTATGATTCAATGTTCCCATGCATTCAACTGCATTGAAATCTATTTATTAAAACCTAATTTGGACACTATGAAGAGTCACAACTTTACTTCTGTTATAATTATCTACTGCCATACACTGGTTTTATCCACAGCAGTTCTTGCCATACACTGCACTACTGCACTTTAAAGTGTAACTGATTTTCTGTTCTTTATCAAATCAGTAATATTTGCCTCCTCGTACCTTGTACTGTGATGTCTGTTCATGTTTTGACTTGGATAACTCTGAGATTCTTCCCTTCTGCTCCTTGACCATCTACACAAACAAAAACACATAGTAACCTTAACCTGATGTAACACACAGATGTACATGGGTACCTGACCACCAAGCTAGGTCTACCTCTTCAAAAAGTCCAAGGCCAATGTCCTTGGTTGATAAAAATCTATGAATAACCAGTGACAGGACTCAAATACTCTCTGCTCTCATCCAGTCTCATAATAATTTTGAAGAGAAATACCAAATCAAGACATATTTGTTTTTATTGCAGCCTTATACTGTGGTTGCCTTGTTATTTGCAATGGTTTTATGTAAAGTAAAGTAATGTAAAGTAATCACAAATATAAATTAATACAAGCATTAATTATTGCAAAATATGCAGTATTTGCAGGGGAAATATTGACTGTAACACAAATCACAAGTAAATCAATGAACTAGAAATGAATGAGGAAGTGAAGGTTTGTCATCTTAAATTTAAAATCAGTACAAATACTGCTGTACTCAGAGTACACAGATTCTGGTGCAATCACAAAAATGAAACCCTTGCAAGACTTTCAAAGTGAAGAAAGCGTGAAATTTCAGCCTTGCAAATAAAAAAGCAACCACAGTATTTTTGTTTGCTCTGACTTTAACCTGGTATGTTAAACTGGAGTTGGATGGTGTGGGTAACAAATATATCACAGGGATTAAAACAAAATACAAGTACTTATTAGTATCAGATCAGGTGGTACTTAAAAGTATATTAGTCCATGCAACGTACTCTGCTGATTCACAAAGACTATCACATCAACGGGTAGAATACTGTAAGAAGAAATACACAAAACGAAAAAAGATTACTTATTATGTAAACACCTGTACTTTCCTGACAAAAGAAGTGCAGGGCTTCAAGCCTTGGCTGTGATCATCAAAATACAATATGGAGATTCATATCAACAAACATAAATCACAAGGCAGATATGTGTCTGTCCAGCGTCGAGCAGATTGCAACAGACTACAAAATCATTACGTCCAAACAGTTTATGATCTCAGCTCCAATTTTCTTGACGGAAAATCTGAGTTTACCTCTCAGGGTTCACAGCACTGACATAGTGATGACACACGCATGAACAATCTGTCCCCAGCATTTCAATTTGGACACAAATTAAAGAGTTCAGTCTGGAAGTTATATTAGTACTTTTCAGGACATTTTGGCCTTAAATTCTGCTTAGTATTCTGAATTCAAAATCCAATAAAAAGATTATTTGTTATGCAGGATGGAACATCTGATCAATATAGACTACATAAAGGAGAACAGTCATTTGATCCCTTCAGTTACTTACAATTTTAGAATACATAAAAACAAATATGCTTCGATTCCATACACTTTTTCAAAATGATTTTACAGTATAAACATACAACAACTATGTTGTCACAAATGAGTGAGACATAGATCGATCATGGCTTGAGTCTGATGTCCAGAACTTGCCACTTATATGACCTGATATCATCCAAGAAATCTGGCTCCAAGAGAAAGAAAACAGGAAATGGAAAGAAACATCAATACTGATTTTACTTAAATAGTTGTTAATTAATTTCCCAAAATCACCAATGTGACAAAAGCAGTTCTGAAGAATCATGACACATACATATAGTTGTCAGTGAAACATAACCTCTTATTCCATGCAAACCATTTGTCTGCTCAGCTCAACCTATGATACTTCTGGAAAATATGTGTTAAAACATGGGGATTATGGGTGGCAGCACTGGTCTTAAACAACAGAAAATGCTAACGCAGATCAATATGCACCACATTCAAACAAATTTCAGGACAACTGATTCAGTCATTATTGAAAATTTATTCTGATGATAGAGCAATTGGTATTTATTTTTCAAAACTGGCTAATTTTCACAGCAAAACTTCCTATAACATGGATACTGTTATACATCTGTCTGAAGTACATCATTTCAATTTTAAGATCCAATGGAAAAGATTTGACTGCTGAACTGAAAATGTGAAATGACAGGGCCCATACCATGAAATTCCAAAAATACTTTTGGCATTTTGGGGGTAAATTTGTTCAAATTTTACATTCTGACCAAGATGTATGAGTGAAAAAAATGATTATTGTAAATTTTAAATTTAAGATATAATGACTCACTAACATGAGTCCAACTTTCAACATGCCTAGAATTGAATTAAAGGAAACAGGCCATGACAATCTATTTTATATAAGAATGGAGATTTCATCAGGACCTGAATGGATGTTATAACTGTATGATATATTTAGGTATAAAATCAATGATGTTTTCCCAGTGAACAGCAGGACAGATGGCTGGATGGACAATGAAATAAGACTGATTTCTATATCCCATAAAAGAACTTAAACTAAGCTAAAAAGGAGGTAAAGTGCCAAGTTCAAGTTCCCAATGTTTATCATACCTCCTCTTAGCCCTGAAAATCTATATGCTTCCCTTATTTGCTGGCCATTACCGCATCCAGAAGTTAAACAATACCAGAACCACTTACTCTCACAACTGCAGGTTTTATCTTCAGATGAATGGCACAAGAACAATAAAAATATCCAACATTCCAGCTGTGACAAGTAACAGAGTCACACTGGTTTTGATTTATGTGTAAGGCAGATAGTCATGATTCTTGAAATCAGTTCCTCCAAAATGAATTTCTCCACATTAAATGCCAGAAGAAATGACATAAATCTTTACAAAGTAAATGAAATTAATTTCCAGAAATATTCAACGACAAAAAAGGTACAAATTTCACAGTTGGTTCTAAACTGTTTTTAATTAAAACAAGTCATGACATTTTGAAGTAAAAAGATTGGGCCTAGCTTGGGGAGTTCCAGGGGTGGTGTTGAAGCTGAAAACAATGCAATGAGAGAAGTATTAATTAGCTAAAAGAATGAGTAAACAATGTGGCCTTAGTAATGCTGGGGGAAGGGGAATGTTAAACCTCACCGCCCTCACAAAGCAAATATTTCCTCCAATACAATTAATACACAACATGGCCAAAACTCTCACACTGCTGTCAACTCCAGCTCATGAATAATGTACCTGTTATCCTCATGACCTCCATGCCTTAGCAGTACATTATAACTTCCCCATCAGATGTATACACTAGTAGCAGTTCTATTACAAACTGCAGTGAAACTATGCTCAGTTCACAAACCAACTTACAGGAGAAGACACTTACTGCGGTAAGTTCAGTGATTATGTTTGAAGACTTCTCATCTTTCCTCTGAGCAGCTATGAGAGCCTGTTTGTTTTCTGCTGATTCTGTGCTGATTTTCTCATATGCATTCTGAAGCTGAACCAAATAAAGAATGAAAGATGTTAGAGTTGTCAAAGTAATAACTTTACAATCATTAACCATGTATACAGTCAGTGGGAAGTAGTTAGTATGCTAGGCTACTGTCCCTTAGGCATAAAGCTGGCATAGTTCTCTCCTAGATCCTGTATATTTATCTTTAGCCATTACCATCCTATAGGGTGTTGTATGTAGGGTAAGAGGTTGGCAGCCTGGACTACTGTACCTTTTGTATGTGTGTATATAAGGTAAGAGGTTGGCAGCCTGGACTACTGTACCTAGTGTATGTGTGTATGTAAGGTAAGAGGTTGGCAGTCTGGACTACTGTACCTTGTGTATGTGTGTATATAAGGTAAGAGGTTGGCAGCCTTGACTACTGTACCTAGTGTATGTGTGTATATAAGGTAAGAGGTCGGCAGCCTTGACTACTGTACCTAGTGTATGTGTGTATATAAGGTAAGAGGTTGGCAGCCTGGACTACTGTACCTAGTGTATGTGTGTATATAAGGTAAGAGGTTGGCAGCCTGGACTACTGTACCTAGTGTGTGTGTGTATATAAGGTAAGAAGTTGGCAGCCTTGACTACTGTACCTAGTGTATGTGTGTATATAAGGTAAGAGGTTGGCAGCCTTGACTACTGTACCTAGTGTATGTGTGTATATAAGGTAAGAGGTTGGCAGCCTTGACTACTGTACCTAGTGTATGTGTGTATATAAGGTAAGAGGTTGGCAGCCTTGACTACTGTACCTAGTGTATGTGTGTATATAAGGTAAGAGGTTGGCAGCCTTGACTACTGTACCTAGTGTATGTGTGTATATAAGGTAAGAGGTTGGCATCCTTGACTACTGTACCTAGTGTATGTGTGTATATAAGGTAAGAGGTTGGCAGCCTGGACTACTGTACCTAGTGTATGTGTGTATGTAAGGTAAGAGGTTGGCAGCCTTGACTACTGTACCTTGTGTATGTGTGTATATAAGGTAAGAGGTTGGCAGTCTGGACTACTGTACCTAGTGTATGTGTGTATGTAAGGTAAGAGGTTGGCAGCCTTGACTACTGTACCTAGTGTATGTGTGTATGTAAGGTAAGAGGTTGGCAGCCTTGACTACTGTACCTAGTGTATGTGTGTATATAAGGTAAGAGGTTGGCAGCCTTGACTACCGTACCTAGTGTATGTGTGTATGTAAGGTAAGAGGTTGGCAGCCTTGACTACTGTACCTAGTGTATGTGTGTATATAAGGTAAGAGGTTGGCAGCCTTGACTACTGTACCTAGTGTATGTGTGTATGTAAGGTAAGAGGTTGGCAGCCTTGACTACTGTACCTAGTGTATGTGTGTATGTAAGGTAAGAGGTTGGCAGCCTTGACTACTTTACCTAGTGTATGTGTGTATATAAGGTAAGAGGCTGGCAGCCTGGACTACTGTACCTAGTGTATGTGTGTATGTAAGGTAAGAGGTTGGCAGTCTGGACTACTGTACCTAGTGTATGTGTGTATATAAGGTAAGAGGTTGGCAGTCTGGACTACTGTACCTAGTGTATGTGTGTTTATAAGGTAAGAGGTTGGCAGCCTGGACTACTGTACCTAGTGTATGTGTGTATGTAAGGTAAGAGGTTGGCAGTCTGGACTACTGTACCTTGTGTATGTGTGTATATAAGGTAAGAGGTTGGCAGCCTTGACTACTGTACCTAGTGTATGTGTGTATGTAAGGTAAGAGGTTGGCAGCCTTGACTACTGTACCTTGTGTATGTATGTATGTAAGGTAAGAGGTTGGCAGCCTGGACTACTGTACCTTGTGTATGTGTGTATATAAGGTAAGAGGTTGGCAGCCTGGACTACTGTACCTAGTGTATGTGTGTATGTAAGGTAAGAGGTTGGCAGTCTGGACTACTGTACCTTGTGTATGTGTGTATATAAGGTAAGAGGTTGGCAGCCTTGACTACTGTACCAAGTGTGTGTGTGTATGTAAGGTAAGGGGGTTGGCAGTCTGGACTACTGTACCTAGTGTATGTGTGTATATAAGGTAAGAGGTTGGCAGCCTGGACTACTGTACCTTTTGTATGTGTGTATATAAGGTAAGAGGTTGGCAGCCTTGACTACTGTACCTTGTGTATGTGTGTATGTAAGGTAAGAGGTTGGAAGTCTGGACTACTGTACCTTGTGTATGTGTGTATATAAGGTAAGAGGTTGGCAGTCTGGACTACTGTACCTGGTGTATGTGTGTATATAAGGTAAGAGGTTGGCAGCCTTGACTACTGTACCTTGTGTATGTGTGTATATAAGGTAAGAGGTTGGCAGCCTTGACTACTGTACCTAGTGTATGTGTGTATGTAAGGTAAGAGGTTGGCAGTCTGGACTACTGTACCTTGTGTATGTGTGTATATAAGGTAAGAGGTTGGCAGCCTTGACTACTGTACCTAGTGTATGTGTGTATGTACGGTAAGAGGTTGGCAGTCTGGACTACTGTACCTAGTGTATGTGTGTATATAAGGTAAGAGGTTGGCAGCCTGGACTACTGTACCTTTTGTATGTGTGTATATAAGGTAAGAGGTTGGCAGCCTTGACTACTGTACCTAGTGTATGTGTGTATATAAGGTAAGAGGTTGGCAGCCTGGACTACTGTACCTAGTGTATATGTGTATATAAGGTAAGAGGTTGGCAGCCTTGACTACTGTACCTAGTGTATGTGTGTATATAAGGTAAGAGGTTGGCAGCCTGGACTACTGTACCTAGTGTATGTGTGCATATAAGGTAAGAGGTTGGCAGCCTTGACTACTGTACCTAGTGTATGTGTGTATATAAGGTAAGAGGTTGGCAGCCTTGACTACTGTACCTAGTGTATGTGTGTATATAAGGTAAGAGGTTGGCAGCCTGGACTACTGTACCTTGTGTATGTGTGTATATAAGGTAAGAGGTTGGCAGTCTGGACTACTGTACCTTGTGTATGTGTGTATATAAGGTAAGAGGTTGGCAGCCTGGACTACTGTACCTAGTGTATGTGTGTATATAAGGTAAGAGGTTGGCAGCCTGGACTACTGTACCTAGTGTATGTGTGTATATAAGGTAAGAGGTTGGCAGCCTTGACTACTGTACCTAGTGTATGTGTGTATATAAGGTAAGAGGTTGGCAGCCTGGACTACTGTACCTAGTGTATGTGTGCATATAAGGTAAGAGGTTGGCAGCCTGGACTACTGTACCTAGTGTATGTGTGCATATAAGGTAAGAGGTTGGCAGCCTTGACTACTGTACCTAGTGTATGTGTGTATATAAGGTAAGAGGTTGGCAGCCTTGACTACTGTACCTAGTGTATGTGTGTATATAAGGTAAGAGGTTGGCAGCCTGGACTACTGTACCTTGTGTATGTGTGTATATAAGGTAAGAGGTTGGCAGCCTGGACTACTGTACCTAGTGTATGTGTGTATATAAGGTAAGAGGTTGGCAGCCTGGACTACTGTACCTAGTGTATGTGTGTATATAAGGTAAGAGGTTGGCAGCCTGGACTACTGTACCTAGTGTATGTGTGTATATAAGGTAAGAGGTTGGCAGCCTGGACTACTGTACCTAGTGTATGTGTGCATATAAGGTAAGAGGTTGGCAGCCTGGACTACTGTACCTAGTGTATGTGTGCATATAAGGTAAGAGGTTGGCAGCCTTGACTACTGTACCTAGTGTATGTGTGCATATAAGGTAAGAGGTTGGCAGCCTTGACTACTGTACCTAGTGTATGTGTGTATATAAGGTAAGAGGTTGGCAGCCTTGACTACTGTACCTAGTGTATGTGTGTATATAAGGTAAGAGGTTGGCAGCCTTGACTACTGTACCTTGTGTATGTGTGTATATAAGGTAAGAGGTTGGCAGTCTGGACTACTGTACCTTGTGTATGTGTGTATATAAGGTAAGAGGTTGGCAGCCTTGACTACTGTACCTAGTGTATGTGTGTATATAAGGTAAGAGGTTGGCAGCCTGGACTACTGTACCTTGTGTATGTGTGTATATAAGGTAAGAGGTTGGCAGCCTTGACTACTGTACCTAGTGTATGTGTGTATGTAAGGTAAGAGGTTGGCAGCCTGGACTACTGTACCTTGTGTATGTGTGTATATAAGGTAAGAGGTTGGCAGTCTGGACTACTGTACCTTGTGTATGTGTGTATATAAGGTAAGAGGTTGGCAGTCTGGACTACTGTACCTTGTGTATGTGTGTATATAAGGTAAGAGGTTGGCAGCCTTGACTACTGTACCTAGTGTATGTGTATGTAAGGTAAGAGGTTGGCAGCCTGGACTACTGTACCTTGTGTATGTGTGTATATAAGGTAAGAGGTTGGCAGTCTGGACTACTGTACCTTGTGTATGTGTGTATATAAGGTAAGAGGTTGGCAGCCTTAACTACTGTACCTAGTGTATGTGTGTATGTAAGGTAAGAGGTTGGCAGTCTGGACTACTGTACCTTGTGTATGTGTGTATATAAGGTAAGAGGTTGGCAGCCTTAACTACTGTACCTAGTGTATGTGTGTATGTAAGGTAAGAGGTTGGCAGCCTGGACTACTGTACCTTGTGTATGTGTGTATATAAGGTAAGAGGTTGGCAGCCTGGACTACTGTACCTTGTGTATGTGTGTATATAAGGTAAGAGGTTGGCAGCCTTGACTACTGTACCTAGTGTATGTGTGTATGTAAGGTAAGAGGTTGGCAGTCTGGACTACTGTACCTTGTGTATGTGTGTATATAAGGTAAGAGGTTGGCAGCCTTGACTACTGTACCTAGTGTATGTGTGTATGTAAGGTAAGAGGTTGGCAGCCTGGACTACTGTACCTTGTGTATGTGTGTATATAAGGTAAGAGGTTGGCAGTCTGGACTACTGTACCTTGTGTATGTGTGTATATAAGGTAAGAGGTTGGCAGCCTGGACTACTGTACCTTTTGTATGTGTGTATATAAGGTGGGAGGTTGGCAGCCTGGACTACTGTACCTTGTGTATGTGTGTATATAAGGTAAGAGGTTGGCAGCCTGGACTACTGTACCTAGTGTATGTGTGTATATAAGGTAAGAGGTTGGCAGCCTGGACTACTGTACCTAGTGTATGTGTGTATGTAAGGTAAGAGGTTGGCAGCCTGGACTACTGTACCTTGTGTATGTGTGTATATAAGGTAAGAGGTTGGCAGTCTGGACTACTGTACCTTGTGTATGTGTGTATATAAGGTAAGAGGTTGGCAGCCTGGACTACTGTACCTAGTGTATGTGTGTATGTAAGGTAAGAGGTTGGCAGTCTGGACTACTGTACCTTGTGTATGTGTGTATATAAGGTAAGAGGTTGGCAGCCTGGACTACTGTACCTAGTGTATGTGTGTATGTAAGGTAAGAGGTTGGCAGCCTGGACTACTGTACCTTGTGTATGTGTGTATATAAGGTAAGAGGTTGGCAGTCTGGACTACTGTACCTTGTGTATGTGTGTATATAAGGTAAGAGGTTGGCAGTCTGGACTACTGTACCTGGTGTATGTGTGTATATAAGGTAAGAGGTTGGCAGCCTGGACTACTGTACCTAGTGTATGTGTGTATGTAAGGTAAGAGGTTGGCAGCCTGGACTACTGTACCTTGTGTATGTGTGTATATAAGGTAAGAGGTTGGCAGCCTGGACTACTGTACCTTGTGTATGTGTGTATGTAAGGTAAGAGGTTGGCAGTCTGGACTATTGTACCTAGTGTATGTGTGTTTATAAGGTAAGAGGTTGGCAGCCTGGACTACTGTACCTTGTGTATGTGTGTATATAAGGTAAGAGGTTGGCAGCCTGGACTACTGTACCTTGTGTATGTGTGTATATAAGGTAAGAGGTTGGCAGCCTGGACTACTGTACCTAGTGTATGTGTGTATGTAAGGTAAGAGGTTGGCAGCCTGGACTACTGTACCTTGTGCGTGTATGTATGTAAGGTAAGAAGCTGGCAGCCTTGACTACAGTACTCGTACATAAGAGAGATACCAAAAATCACACTGAAAACAAAACAGGACAAATATTTTTTTGTCATTTTTGACAAGGTCTTAAGTATATGTTCTTATTTAAAATGAACCAGAATGACAACTTAATATGTATATATGTTTGTGTTCTTTCTAACAACACCATCATGCAGAAATGAAGAATAATTTACATGACCTATGGGCCATGTCAGTCAGCCGACTAGCATGACATTTTAGCCTTACATTTACAATAGGAATTTAATCATCTGAAAGCCAAATTTGGATCAACTTCATATGTGAACTTGTGAGATCTTTGACCCTCTTTCACAAAAGCCAAAGAGAAGAATAAGACTAAGATCAAGGTAACCAGTTTTCACACCCCTCTGAGAACTTGGTTTAAACATTTTTTCAAAATATTTCAGAACAAAATATAAGATATCACATTCACAAGGTTTCCTAAAGAAACTAAGGGGTCGGACAGCTGAGCGGTAAAATGCTTGGCTCTCTGCTGGTGACCCAGGTTCGATCTGGGAGTGGCTATGAGAGTGGGTTGTAGTTGCCCGTTCAAGGCCAGAGGTTTTCTCCGGGTTCTCCAGTTTCCTCTACCAAACACCACAATCTAAGCCAGGGAGAATGCCGCAATTAGTTATAACAACTATTTGTACAATCCATGTTAAATAAATAAGTTTATATTTATAAAAAAGATGATTAACTATAATTTGGCTGTTTGAACTTGTAGATCAAGGTCACATGTTTTGACCATGTCAAAGAACATGGTGGACCCAATATCTGTGCAAAATATGCGGGGAACTCATCAGTACTTCAAAAGTTATAGGGTTCACAATCACCCAGATTTCTGCAAATTTTACTTTGAAGATCAGGGTCAAACTCTCCAGTTTTTAATCTCCTTGGAGAATATGGCAGTCTATTTTAGAAACTGACTATACTGCAATAATAAATGTCTGTGTCTAAAAATGACATGAAGAACATCAGTAATAATCAGATGAAATTGAATCAGATCAATGGAGTTATCATATCCAATTAAAACCTCGCAATTTTCCAGCCTTATATCAAGAATGATTCAGATTTATATCTGGCTGAAAAGACAATCACATGGTTTATTAGCTTTATAGCTCAGCAAATTTGCTCAATTTAATAATGACAGAGCACTGATGGGAGAAGTAGCTTTGGTGTAATGGAGGCAAGAAATTAACCAACATATTATTATGGAATTTATTATTATAGAAATGTCCTAAAGTGTCCATAAACCAGCTGTATCAAACAAGTTAATTAAAACTTTGGCAAAAATGCCTGAACTAAAGAATAACAGATGCTGATTAGCTATCAGTCTCACCATTATGCCATAAAATTATCCATTAATCACATTATGGATTATCATCTGTAATGATATATATTCATGTTGTATCATGTTCACATGTTGCTTATGGCTAGTTTTACACAGAGATTAAAGTTAAATGAGAATTGGAAGGATGACTACCTCCACCAGGTGATGTATATTGTTGCAGCTGTTTGTTGGTTGTAAATTTTCTCAAAAAGCACTGGATTCTGTGATACAGAGGAAGAGCACAGGAATGAAAGCCGGGGGACTTGTTAGTTGACCCTCAGCTAATCTGGTGGATCTTTCAAGATCTCTTGTGAGATCTTTCAAGAATGGCCTCCATCTTGGGTGAGCGCACTGTAGGTGTGATTGGAAGGCCATGCCCCATGGACATGCGTGAGTAACAAACAAATGTACCTTTGGAGGTTTGCTCATTGTTATGACCCAAGGGTCCACAGCTGGGTAAACATCAGGCCTGGTTAACATAAGGATATAAATGACAGGAAGCATGAATTAACCCCCTTTACATAGTCCTTTCCAAAACTGAATTCTACAGATGTTCATATTCAGATAAAAAAAAAGTTCATTCAGCATAACAAAAAAAGAGACACTAAAATATATAAGTATATATATATATATATAAAAAATGTAAAAAAAAAGTTTAGGATATTTGGATGAAATTTTGTAGAAGGTAAAGGTAAGACCTAAAGAACAATACATTACATTTTAGGGGAAACCTGAATAATGATAATATGTTTTTGTTAAAAGGAAGCTTTAACATTCAGAGATAGGGTGATTTATTTGTCCCATCTTCAGGCATGACTGATGTCATTCACTAACAGTAGAGGAAACCTTCAGTGTAATTATCTGAGCATGCAGAGTGACTGTTTCCCCCACTTACATGCATGGTGTGACCTAACTGGAGTTGCCTTGGTTCTGATGGACAGAGCTGACGAAGGACAATATTTTTCTCAGTAAGAGGAATATATTTCTTGGACTTACATACCACAAACATAATATAAGCAAACCTTGCTGGATATACTCCCTGACAGTTAGTCCAGCACCTTAACTTTAAAAAACAAATCCCCACAGGCATAAATCCTTCAATGAAGACTTATGTACCATAAAATATCAGCTTTCTACAGGAATAATACAATGACCTACTTAATGGTGGCAGTATGTACTGCATCAAGATGAGGACAAACATTACATAATCAATACTGAATTCACATTCTACTTTCTGTGTTTAACATCATCTACTCACTTAAGTGCAAATTAAACAAAATCTGAAGTTCTAAGCAGAAAAAAAAAATAAATCAATGGAGAAAGCTAGATCATGACTTGGCCTGGACCATGGACCTTTAGACTGTGACTCCTGAGGCTGACAATTGAACCACTACAGTACTGGCACGGTTATTCATAATCTTGTGGTCCTCTTTTACAATTCTCTATTCAAGAAAAGTTGAAAGAACACAAAAGTCTGGTTCTGGGACAGCTGCGAAAACAAGTCGATATAAAAGCTATTTCAGCAGTAAGAGCTTGGTTTGATGTATTTGATGTATACTATATGTAATTGTATCTGCCAAAACAGAGTTTTGCGGATACTATGTTTTCAGCTGCACGCCGCCGCTGCCCACATATCTAAGGAACCGTTTGACGGATCAGGAAAATTTTTTTGCACAAATGTAGCCCTTGGAGAGCTTTATAACATACACAAGAAATGGTGGCGCCACCTGCAACCATGTTTGCACAGTGTCCATCTGTTCGTCTGCCTTGGGTTAAAATCACTCATATCTCTGCAGTGATTTGACTAATTCACCTGAAATTCGTCATGCGTATACATCCTGGATAGCTTTTCTGATTTTATGACAGGTGGCGCCACCTACATTCACATTTACGCTGCAGACATCCAAGCTCATATCTCGGGAACCGTTTGACCGATTGGGCCAAAATTTTGCATGTGTATAGATCTCACATAGCTCTTTATCATACACAAAACTGGTGGCGCCACCTGCAGCCATTTTTGAACAGCTCCCGTCTGTTTGTCTGCCATGGGATAAAATCACTCATATCTCCGCAGTGGTTTGACATATCTGCCTAAAATTTTGCAGGTTTATACATCCCCGACAGCTCTCTTGATTTAAGGACAGGTGGCGCCACCTGCATTCTAGTTTATGCAGCAGACATCCAAGCTCATATCTTGGGAACAGTTTGACCGATTGGGCCAAAGTTTTGCATGTGTATAGTTCTCACATAGCTCTTTATCATACGCAAAACTGGTGGCGCCACCTTCAACCATTTTTGCACAGCATCCATCTGTTTGTCTGCCACGGGCTAAAATCACTCATAAACATATAGTGGTTTGACTTGTCTGCCTCAAATTTTGCATATGTATACAACTTGGACGGCTTTCTGGATTTTGTGGTAGGTGGCGCAACCTACATACACCATTTGGCTGCAGACATCCATGCTAATATGCAACACTTCACTCTATTTTCCCTTGCCACTCAATCCATGCCTCACTTCACCCGTTCCACTCTGATTTAAGCGGATACACGTAGTCGCTTGTCGACTACCCATATTCTAGTTTGAGGATGTGCTGGATGATAATGAGAGTTTTCCTAATCACCTGGTGGCATGCTAGGCATCATCATGGTCCTCTCACAGACAGACAACTAATGGTTATTACAAATACAGATTCAGGGCAGAAAGTCAGAACAATCAGATAAAAAACCATCTGTAACATCCATTATGACAAATGTACGGATTCTTGTGATGGAAAAAGAAATGAAAGACTTAATATTGTTTATGTTATCTCTTTGTCATTATTTACATGAACATGGTCCCATTTTTTATTTTTAAACAGAGTGATATGTGATCACCAATTAACCTTTTTTACCGAACTGTGCAAAATGTTAACATTTCTAATAAGGGAAAAAGAAATTAACAGATAACAATCCCAGTACTTTAAAAATGAAACAAAAAACTGTATATGCCCCTGTGTGCTATCATATGACAATGTGGGCATTTGAACATATTAAGGGTATCACTTTAGCACTGATAAAATGTAGGAACACTGTGTTACAGGAAATTCCAATTTTTCATATGTTTGATATTTTAGTACATCTGTGGGGAAATGTTCAAAAATTGTGGTAGTATACAAAATGCTTGACTCAAGACAGCACAGTGCTGGGCTATGTATTATTGTATCCGCCAAAACAGAGTTTTGCGGATACTATGTTTTCTCTGCACGCCGCCGCCGCCGCCGCAGCGTAGGTGTCCGGAGAACTCCTCCGTAACTGCTGGGCGGAATTTTACGAAACCCGGGATTATGTTCGGGTCACAAGTGAACTGCTGCGCCCCGATTTTTGTTTTGACCTCTGACCTTTCCTCTGCGCTCTCTGTCCGTTTGTGCGTCTGTTTCCACACATAAACCCACATATCTCGGGAACCATTTGACGGATCAGGAAAATTTTTTTGCACAAATATAGCCCTTGGAGAGCTTTATAACATACACAAAAAATGGTGGCACCACCTGCAGCCATTTTTGCACAGCTCCTGTCTGTTTGTCTGCCTTGGGATAAAATCACTCATATCTCTGCAGTTATTTGACTAATTCACCTGAAATTTGGCATGCGTATACATCCTGGATAGCTTTTCTGATTTTATGACAGGTGGCGCCACCTACATTCATGTTTACGCTGCAGACATCCAAGCTCATATCTTGGGAACCGTTTGACCGATTGGGCCAAAATTTTGCATGTGTATAGATCTCACATAGCTCTTTATCATACACAAAACTGGTGGCGCCACCTGCAGCCATTTTTGAACAGCTCCCGTCTGTTTGTCTGCCATGGGATAAAATCACTCATATCTGGGCAGTGGTTTGACATATCTGCCTAAAATTTTGCAGGTTTATACATCCCCGACAGCTCTCTTGATTTTATGACAGGTGGCGCCACCTGCATTCTAGTTTATGCAGCAGACATCCAAGCTCATATCTTGGGAACCGTTTGACCGATTGGGCCAAACTTTTGCATGTGTTTAGTTCTCACATAGCTCTTTATCATACGCAAAACTAGTGGCGCTACCTACAACCATTTTTGCACAGCGTCCATCTGTTTGTCTGCCAGGGGCTAAAATCACTCATAAACATATAGTGGTTTGACTTGTCTGCCTCAAATTTTACATATGTATACAACTTGGGCGGCTTTCTGGATTTTGTGGTAGGTGGCGCAACCTACATACACCATTTGGCTGCAGACATCCATGCTAATATGCAACACTTCACTCTATTTCCCCTTGCCACTCAATCCATGCCTCACTTCACCCGTTCCACTCTGATTTAGGCGGATACACGTAGTCGCTTGTCGACTACCCGTATTCTAGTTTTTTTTTTAGTTTTCCTGATTTATGGGTCCATGGTCTGTTAGTGTCAGTGTCTATTGAATGAGGCTGAAGGTATAAACATATACCATAAAGACTATGTGTTTTTTCACATGTGAGATTTCACCAGGTTGCCCTTGAGGCATCAGTGGGGTGTGAACTTGTGACCTCCAGTTCAGTAGTCTAAGGACTTCACCACTATGTTTCATCCTGCCCCTGGCATGTGATTCTTACTCACTGGTGATGATTACAACAATTAGTTTAGAGTGTCTTAGTAGGGAGTACTGGGGGTATGGCTGGTTTGTGTAGGTTCATGGGGATACTGGTACATCCCTCTTCCCTGACTGTCCAGCCTGTTCTTGATTGGTCAGACCTTCAACAATGTGTGACAGGTCACAAAGTAAGTCTGTATGGTATTCTGACATTCTCTTAAACAACCAAAACCAAATAAAAATACTTTGTGTAAGAGACTGCACTGTTGATGTTCCAGATACTTCATATATTCTATCTGATTTCACAGATATTAGTGACGCGGTGGTCCTATCTGATTTCACAGATATTAGTGACGCGGTGGTCCTATCTGATTTCACAGATATTAGTGACGCGGTGGTCCTATCTGATTTCACAGATATCAGTGACGCGGTGGTCCTATCTAATTTCACAGATATTAATGAGGTGGTCCTATCTGATTTCACAGATATTAGTGACGCGGTGGTTCTATCTGATTTCACAGATATTAGTGACGCGGTGGTCCTATCTGGTTTCTTCAACTACCACTCAGTAAATCATTATGTCATATTTTGTTACATAGGATCAGATGGTCAGGTTTACTGTGGAAGCTGGGAATTAACAACGCTCAATAGAATACAATTTCTCATGAGCCCATAACACACAAAAAAGCACAAAAAATCACACAAAAAATGTTGGTGGAGCCATCTGGTTTGTGACTTACTTAGCCCGTTTAATTTACACCTATATACAAAATTTCAGGAAAATCTGTCAAACCATTCCTGAAATAAGCTGCTTGTACTGACAGGCATCAGATGATAGACTACAGACATACACCTTGGCTATAGCTCACAGGTGAGTTAATAATAAAATTAACAACTATGTATTTACACAGTTGTCTTGACAATTAAGAGGTTCCTGCATGGCCACAATTTAATTGTTCAAGTATGGAGGTGTCAGAACTGCAAAGTAAGCTTGAAAAAAGGCTACCATAACAGTAGATAACTCAATCTCAGTGGATCAGACAGCGATCCTGGCTTGCATTAACATGCTGACCTCTGGTGTCTTAATCAAACATTAAAATCTATTCCCTGTGTTCACACTGTGACATCCGCATGGATGTCAGACCCAACAGGTCATATGTAGTTGATGCAGCACAGACATTATATATCACATGACCTCACATGACTCTACATCAAAGGAAATACTCATAAGATGCACCCATGCAGGAAATCCCTGGTCATAATCCCTGGTACATAACAACACAACAGGCAGGGTTGACGTCATCTGGTCATCTGTGAGGGGGTGTTCTCCACACAGACTGACATCACCTTAAATGTGATGCCATATAAAGTATGTCCCACATGATCAGGACGTATTACTTGATTATAAAGGTACTATCAGGATTAGAGTGCCCCCAAGTAAACAAGGTAAAAAGCCAAAATCAATATGTCAGCCACATATTTTTAGAATAAATACTGACTTCTAGTTTTGTATGACTGTTCACTAAGTTGTTTGGTGAATGTTGCCATGTCAAGGAAATGGCCAAGGCTTCTGGAAAAGTATTACAGAAAATGCTGAATACTGAGACTCAATTGTAACATTCTTTTTTAACATGAATTATTATACAAAATTATTAGAAGTAAAAGCATCTCCAGAACATATGACATGATCTTCAATCCATGTCTAAACCTCTATGCCATCTTTTTGGAAATTCTAACTGAAGTGAAATTGGAATAACTGATTACCACAAATATTCAGAGAAAAATCAAACTATTTATAGCTATATATAAGTGTTTCATGATGATTAAATGGGACAAACTGACCTCATTATACCGAGAAGCTTCAATCTGGAGGGCTGCCCGAAACTCGTCCTCCAGCTCAGAGTACTGTCGGGTTAACTGATCTAGCCTGAAAATACAACCAAGAAACAATACTGACAAAATCAAAATTTAAACTCAGGAATTCTTAACCACCAAGGCTTGCAGGATGATCAAGAAAAGATAGCTGGGATGAATTATGTGGATGATCAAGAAAATCAGAATCCTTTTGCATTTAACTAAAAAAAAATAAAGTAACAACTTTTTTATAAAAAATATTTAAGTTTCCATAATGTACATGCCTTCACTGTATCACTGTATGATGAATCAATCCTGTGTGATATCCATGGTTCAATGGAGATCACAGGCAAGCCATAACATATATACAGTTAAACATGACCTGATTTTATTTAACTCGACAAATAATTAATGCCAACCAAAAACATCACAAATTGACTCTCCTTAATTTAAGATCCCAGAAATCAAAGAAATACCATGTTTCATTTAAACTATTTAAACTTTTTTTCTCTGACAGCATAAGTCTATCTTCACTTAATTTAAGTTCTAATTTACAATCAGGATGACCAAAGGATGAAAAACTCTAAATTTATATATATATATATATATATATATATATATATATATATATATATATATATATATATATATATATATATGTATACATATATGTATGTGTGTGTGTGAGAGAGATAGAGAGAGAGAGAAAGAGAAAGAAAGAGAGAGAGAAATAAAGAAAGAGCTTTGTTGTCAAACCCAATAAAAATGATCAGAGATGTGACCTGTGAAAAACTCTTTAAACAGTCTGATGAAAAGTCTGATATAGGAATATCTGATATTTTGGTGCACATGAACAGCTTATAGGCATTTGACTCAAAATCTCTAAATCATAACCATTAGAATGTCAAATGAAATGATAAATGACCATGGGTAAGCTTTCAGCACTGATGGGTAATAAGGACAATGGACAGAAAAGGTAATACATTTAAGCATTTACTCTTAATGAAAATAACAATGACTAATATTTGCACAAGTTATTCTAATAATCCTGGAAGGTACTTTTGATGAGTGTTGAATTTAGTTTGATTACATCCCTTGATATCAAAGAAATGATGGACAGCCCTTTTGATTATGCAGTAAGAATAAGATGTAATGAGAGTAGGATATAGTTAATTAAATTAACAATCTACGCCCTTCATGTTCCTCTGTCATGACAAGGAGAATGTGACCGTGATTCTGTTTCAAAAGACTTGCTTCGCTTTCTGTGACATGAAACCAGATAAGTGGTCTGGTGTCCGCAGGAACATCAAGTGTGGCTGAGCAGTAACCCGATTAACACTGGATAGTCTGTCCTCATCTTGCTGGCAGCGTCTCAGAAGAACGATCAAATCACACTAGTGCTAAGACACTGCATCATACCAGGCATCCCTCCCTGCCTGCATCACCACCCAACCAGGCTGCCCTGGTGGTAATTGGTATTGGAATTGTGGGATGACACCTCCTGGTCATGTGATGTCCATTATATGACTGCCCTGTGGGAGCTACTGGTTCTGTCACATGGACGGGACAGTCACATGTGCTGCCTCTAATACAGCCCTTCAGTCTTTAGAAGAGTCTACCTTGCAGATTAACATTTGAACTGTGACCAATCTGCTAAACTAAAGATTTGATTTTTAGCTTCCTAAATAGCTTAACCATCCCAGGGCCAAAACCTCCAGGTGTAAGAACTCAGCTGCAGGACACAAACTTATAAACCTGACAAAATTCTCTTAAAGATGCATGCATAGGAATTTGTTGTTTAAAAAATTAATTACAGATGTTTGCACTGCTCCTGATCAATTGATAACAAAATACAAGTATGATCAACATGTTAGGCAAATTTCAATATATCATTAACTGCTGTAGCTTTTTTAAATTGAGCTCAAAATGGACTGGATGTAATTCACCAATGTTAGTTAAAAGTGTATTTAAAGCTTTTGACAAAGACACGTATAAATGGAGCACATTAGTTCAATTTTATGATACAATGGGAAAACATGTGTTCAGCAACCTTGAAAACAAAGAATAAATAACTTGACTTTTATTGTGAGGAAAAAATGAATTTTTGCCATATTGCTCACTGATTATAGGTCAATGACCCAGTTCCAGGTTTCCATGAAGACTTACCAAAAGCTGGCTGGATGTCATATTTGAATTTTCTTCGCATATGAGTTACAATGGATGGGCAAAAGGCAGGTTCACTGATTAATTAAGAAATGAATGTATTTCAAACATGAAGTGTGACAGTAAAAGAGACAAAAATAGATGGTCTATGGTTGAACTAGGGACATCTGCTCATAGGAGGTATGCATTCAAGGTGAAATGACAAAAAAATCAGTAGAATCAGCAGCTTGACCTTAGGAATTGCTCTTTTCATGTTAATCTACGGGTACAGGGTTTATAGTCTGATATATCTGATGATAACACTAACAGTCATATGCACTTTGCCTCTGGGTCTGAGACACTTTTCTCTTTTCGAGTCTACAGTGACATGCAGTAGCAGTAATAAATAATAGTGCTTGATAGTTATCAATGGCTAGCATTAACAAGCTCATGGAATTTATGTCCGCCCCTTGTCCTATCAATATGTTTTAGTTTTTATTATCCCCTGCAGATGTCTCCACATGTCATAGTGGCTATGTTTTAATTTTCATTGCACCCTCAAGATGTCTCCAAATGTCATAATTTTTGCTTGTAATGGTTGTCAAAGACAAACCATGGTCCCACACCTTAATGTAGTCAAAGACAAACCATAGTGCCACACCTTCATGTAGTCAAAGAAAAACCATGGAGCCACACCTTAATGTAGTCAAAGACGAGCCATGGTGCATCACCTTAATGTAGTCAGAGACAAACCATGGTGCCACACCTTAATGTAGTCAAAGACAAACTATGGTGCCACACCTTAATGTAGTCAAAGACAAACCATGGTGCCACACCTCAATGTAGTCAAAGACAAACCATGGTGCCACACCTCAATGTAGTCAAAGACAAACCATGGTGCCACACCTCAATCTAGTCAGAGACAAACCATGGTGCCTCACCTCAATGTAGTCAGAGACAAACCATTGTGCCACACCTTAATGTAGTCAGAGACAAACCATGGTGCTACACCTCAATGTAGTCAAAGACAAACCATGGTGCCACATCTCAATGTTGTCAAAGACAAACCATGGTGCCACACCTCCATGTAGTCAAAGACAAACCATGGTGCCACACCTCAATCTAGTCAGAGACAAACCATGGTGCCACACCTTAATGTAGTCAAAGACAAACTATGGTGCCACACCTTAATGTAGTCAAAGACAAACCATGGTGCCACACCTCCATGTAGTCAAAGACAAACCATTGTGCCACACCTTAAGGTAAAGTCAAACTCCTGGTAAAAAGGATGCATCCAATTGACAGTCCTTGACCAGGGTCTAGTGCCTGTCACTCATGGGTGAAATGGAAGAACCTTTTTGCAAAACATGGGTACAATAAATTTTCATGACCAGCTGCTATATACTACTGTCAGAAGAGTGAGAAAAACTATGGCAAACACCTTTGCCCTAGGTCTTGGAAAGATCAGCACCTATATACCCTGGTCCATTAGAAAGGTCCAAATACATACAACAACAGCACTTTAAAAATGACATTACATGTAATGTCTGACTAATGTGTGAACAGAGTTTTACAAAAAAAGTCATTTATACATAAACATGGACATGAAGAACCATGCAAAGTATTTTCTCCAAGTTGTGCATAAATAGGACAAGCTGGCACATCGATTGGTAAAGCCTCCATACTGGCCTGCCCAATCAGAAAAATCCATAACATCTTACGTAACGACCCATGTTATCAAGCAAATATGATCACTCTCTCTTAGCTCAAACTAAAATGAACTTGCACAATGCACAAACTTCAACAAGGATAAGTGCAGAGTTTGGTACATCCAGGGAAGTGCAGTTTGTCAATTTGATCCTGATTGCTTTCACTAGTTGGGCTATTAAACTCTGTAATAGACAGGCCATGAAACAGGTTTGGCATCTTGCATCATACCCCATGGAACTGGGAGGGGGGGGGGGGGACCCCCAGTGGCACATTATGATGGAAAAACATAAGGAGTACCAGTATTTCTCAGTACAGTTAGTATATTCTCCTGTACAGGACTGTAATAGACTGCCCCATCCCTATATCAACCCCATAAGTGCATATATATATATGTATATATATATAAATATATATATATATATAAACCCCCTAGAATTTGAGGTGCAAAAAAAAATATTGCAAAGTTGATATATATATTCTTTTTTTTTCTTTTAAAGTAAGCATTGACCAATAAATGACAGCAAAAAATGCATTAGAATGCAGTAGTATACAAACAGTTTTTAAAAATTTTCCATTTGTATGTCATGGATATCTACTATTAGGCCCCCCAATGAATATTTTGCTTCACCGCCAATGTATATCCAGTTGATAACATGCCTGATGTTTAATGATGTACCGGTATACAGATAACAAGTGAGCTACCAGGACATACAAGAATATATGATTATAACTCACACCATGCTGTAGGTATCATTATAAATTACATGTTAATGAAGATATGGCAATGCTTGACTATGACTCTATAGTGACTGTTTTTTTTTTTTCCAAGGAATAGTATTCAAACTCTATGGTAGAATGTTATTTTGCTGCAGCTTGGTTTTCTGCTGATGGCTTCATCTATTTTGTAGCAGACTGAGATGACCATTAAGAGTTACGTGATCACTCACAGGTGTGACTTGTCCTTACTCAAGCTGCAATTTTCACAGTGGTGTACTTTAAAGACCAGTCTAAGTATGAGGAAATGTGGTCAAAAGGAAAGGTTTTAGTCTAACTACCAGGATAACAGCATTTAGAGCCTCCTGATGCTGTCAAGCTTTTTGTCTGATTGAAACAAGTGTCTGATTAATACTGTATGTACCATATTTTTTAAAGGAACCTGAGAGGTTTACATTGTGTATGGCCACAAACTTGTAAACTGAATGCAGGCTGGTGATGTAGTATGACACTACTTATACTGATGTCATTTCCAACTTAAGTTATTGTGCATGATGAAGTGATATTTGTCAAGTGACCATGATTGGTTGTTAATATTTAAGCTGTAAGGTCAGGAAATTACTTAGGCTCCAGAGTGACATTCTGTAAAGTTTCTTAGATTGATTTCACATTCAAATGGATCCAAGACCTGTGTGTTTATTTTTATAAACTGTCTATAAATGGTGCCATGTCAAAATAACTACTGTTTCTTGTTACAGGTCTGGTAGTGGCGTAGAAACTATTGTTTCTTTTTACTGGACAGGTAGTGGTGTGGAAATTATTGTTTCTTGTTACTGGCCAGGTACTGGCGTAGAAATTATTGTTTCTTGTAATTGGCCAGGTAGTGGTGTAGAAACTATTGTTTCTTGTTACTGGCCAGGTAGTGGTGTAGAAATTATTGTTTCTTGTTATTGGCCAGGTAGGGCTGTAGAAACTAGTGTTTCTTGTTACTGGCCAGGTAGGGCTGTAGAAACTTTTGTTTCTTGTTAATGCAGGTAGGGCTGTAGAAACTTTTGTTTCTTGTTACTGGCCAGGTAGGGCTGTAGAAACTTTTGTTTCTTGTTACTGGCCAGGTAGGGCTGTAGAAACTATTGTTTCTTGTTACTGGCCAGGTAGTGCTGTAGAAACTTTTGTTTCTTGTTACTGGCCAGGTACTGCTGCGGAAACTTTTGTTTCTTGTTACTGGCCAGGTACTGCTGCGGAAACTTTTGTTTCTTGTTACTGGCCAGGTACTGCTGCGGAAACTATAATTTCTAGTAATTGGCCAGATAGTGGTGAATTAACTATTGTTTCTTGTTACTTGCCAGGTATTGGTGTATAAACTATTGTTTCTTGTAATTGGCCAGGTAGTGGTGTAGATACTATTGTTTCTTGTTACTTGCCAGGTTGTGGTGTAGATACTATTGTTTCTAGTAATTGGTCAGGTAGTGGTGAAGAAACTATTGTTTCTTGTTACTTGCCAGGTATTGGTGTATAAACTATTGTTTCTTGTAATTGGCCAGGTAGTGGTGTAGATACTATTGTTTCTTGTTACTTGCCAGGTATTGGTGTATAAACTATTGTTTCTAGTAATTGGCCAGGTAGTGGTGAATTAACTATTGTTTCTTGTTACTTGCCAGGTTGTGGTGTATAAACTATTGTTTCTAGTAATTCGCCAGGTAGTGGTGAAGAAACTATTGTTTCTTGTTACTTGCCAGGTATTGGTGTATAAACTATTGTTTCTTGTAATTGGCCAGATAGTGGTGTAGATACTATTGTTTCTTGTTACTTGCCAGGTATTGGTGTATAAACTATTGTTTCTTGTAATTGGCCAGGTAGTGGTGTAGATACTATTGTTTCTTGTTACTTGCCAGGTTGTGGTGTAGATACTATTGTTTCTAGTAATTGGTCAGGTAGTGGTGAAGAAACTATTGTTTCTTGTTACTTGCCAGGTAGTGGTTTAGAAACTATAGTTTCTTGTAATTGGAAAGGTAGTGGTGTAGAAACTATTGTTTCTTGTTACTGGCCAGGTACTGCTGTGGAAACTATTTTTTCTAGTGATTGGCCAGATAGTGGTGTAGAAACTATTGTTTCTTGATACTGGCCAGGTAATGCTGTGGAAACTATTGTTTCTTGTTATTGGACAGGTAGTGGTGTAGAAACTATTGTTTCTTGTTACTGGCCAGGTACTGCTGAATAAAGTATTGTTTCTTGTTATTAGACAGGTAGTGGTGTAGAAACTATTGTTTCTTGTTACTGGCCAGGTACTGCTGTGGAAACTATTTTTTCTAGTGATTGGCCAGATAGTGGTGTAGAAACTATTGTTTCTTGATACTGGCCAGGTATTGGTGTATAAACCATTGTTTCTTGTTACTGGACAGATAGTGCTGTAGAAACTATTGTTTCTAGTAATTGGCCAGATACTACTGCAAAAACTATTGTTTCTAGTAATTGGCCAGGTACTGCTGCGGAAACTATTGTTTCTAGTAATTGGCCAGGTAGTGGTGTAGAAAATATTGTTTCTAATAATTGGCCAGGCACTGCTGTGAAAACTATTGTTTCTAGTAATTGGCCAGGTACTGCTGCGGAAACTATTGTTTCTAGTAATTGGCCAGGTAGTGGTGTAGAAAATATTGTTTTTCTTATAATTGGCCAGGCACTGCTGTGAAAACTATTGTTTCTAGTAATTGGCCAGGTACTGCTGCGGAAACTATTGTTTCTAGTAATTGGCCAGGCACTGCTGTGAAAACTATTGTTTCTAGTACTTAACCAGGTATTGCTGCGAAAACTATAGTTTCTAGTAATTGGCCAGGTAGTGGTGTAGAAACTATTGTTTCTAGTACTTGGCCAGGTACTGCTGCGGAAACTATAGTTTCTAGTTATTGGCCAGGTAGTGGTGTAGAAACTATTGTTTTCCTGTTATTGGCAAGGTAGTGGTGTAGAAACTATTGTTTCTTGTTATTGGCCAGGTAATGGTATAGAAGCTATTGCGTCTTGTAACTGAATTTTTTCTGGAATGTACGAAAAATATTGGAGAGGGATATCAGACATGTCATAAGTACATTGGCAAAAAAATAACTTTGAATTATTAATTGAAAATAACCATCTTTAATTGTAGGACTCCGCCCTAAGGTTGGAAAACTTCTCTATCAGGAGGTATGGGATGGTACAATCAATTATTACAAAACCACTTTCTCTCAATATTTCATGACATCAAAGACTAGCCTCAAAGATACAATAAAACTTCAAAGGTCTCATAACAAAGGACACATTGCATGATAATGATAATGGTTATATACACCACGTCCTGACTAAAAGACACTCAGCACATCTATGGTAGCTAGTAATTTATAATGAAACAACATATCTTCCCCAATGAAAACAAAAATTATAAGAACAGCATCAAAAAGAGCGAGGAAGCATTTATAAATAGTCCTTCACCCTGCAGGTAACAAAATAGTAGCAAAAGAAACCAACATTTAATCTAAGTATAAAACAACTTCAAAGAAAGATGCATTTTGACCTTTTTTAATAGGTCTAAAGGTTGGCTCACATATTGCTGATGTCACCCTGACGTGTTGTCCAGATGTCTTCCCTAACCCCACGTGTCCCGATGTCACCCCAATATCTCATGATGTCACCCTGACGTGTCCAGACATCATGCTGATTATAAACATTTCTGAACATATTGAAATATATCCCAATATTTCTCAGATTCTCCACTTCCAAATGTTATTCCTATGTCACCGAATTGTGTCCTCTACATATCCCGATGTTAACTCCATGTTAAGCCGATGTCAGACCAGGACATATGGGGGGCATCACTGGCAATGAGTGGGCCTTTTCTTAGGCTGTACATAGACTGGAGATACAGTGTTTTATGTTATGAATATTTGGTTAAATATAAAGCCCATGGAAATGCATAACTGATACATGACTATGAAACAGCAAGTGAAAAGGAAGCAGAAAGAAAAAATGTTCCTGTTAGACAAATAACAAAATAATACTGGGTATATACAAACATATCAAATGAAAATATGACACAAAGATAGAACAGAAATGAGACACTTGTGTCAACAATATTAAAGACTGGATGTGTTTCAGGTCATGAAAGTCAGTACTGTGGAACTAGAATTCTTCCTCTGTGGCCCGTTCTCATGGCCATGAATCTGCCTCCTATTATTAGCTGATATTATTATCGCTGCAGATATAGTCACACGGTTCTGACAGGTTCATTAAGGTTTTGATCACCAAGGACAATAATGTTCCCAAATCCTGTTTCCTCACATATCACTTGCTATTATTAGGTGTACATGAAAAAGGATGAAATTGAAAATTTAACAAGCTGAAGGTTGAATTTTGTTCTATAAAACTAAATTTGTGAAGATCTTGTCATATGGACAAGGCCAGCTCATCAAGTTAAGGGAACAGATAGAGAACACAAACATGATCGCATGTTCATAGTAAGGATTGAAGTTTACCTACAATCATACTAACAGCTCCATATTCACAAAGGAAACAATGGGCATAAATGTCATTTTTATACTTTAAATGTTGATTATCTGCACAAGAATGAAACTTGATGTCAAAAGATACAAGAACAGTTATTATTGAAAATATACAGAAATTTCTTCATTATTTTTTTCAATAATAGTATTTCCTATTTTTTCTGTGTGGATGCATTTATTTTTTTCATGAGGACTTAGAATGTCCAAAGTGCAGGATTTCCATGGATCTGAGGACATTGAAATTATCATCACTGACCGCGTAACATGTGGGTATACTAACTGCTGTCGCTGAAGCTGCGGCTGTTGAGTGAGATGTGACTCCTGTTTGGAACTCTGACCATGTAACATGTGGGTATACTTACTGCTGTCACTGAAGCTGCAGCTGTTGAGTGTGCTGTGACTCCTGTTTGGAACACTGACCATGTAACATGTGGGTATACTTACTGCTGTCACTGAAGCTGCAGCTGTTGAGTGTGAAGTGACTCCTGTTTGGAACACTGACCGTGTAACATGTGGGTATACTTACTGCTATCACTGAAGCTGCAGCTGTTGAGTGTGAAGTGACTCCTGTTTGGAACACAGACCATGTAACATGTGGGTATACTTACTGCTGTCACTGAAGCTGCAGCTGTTGAGTGAGATGTGACTCCTGTTTGGAACACTGACTGTGTAACATGTGGGTATACTTACTGCTGTCACTGAAGCTGCAGCTGTTGAGTGTGCTGTGACTCCTGTTTGGAACACTGACTGTGTAACATGTGGGTATACTTACTGCTGTCACTGAAGCTGCAGCTGTTGAGTGAGATGTGACTCCTGTTTGGAACACTGACTGTGTAACATGTGGGTATACTTACTGCTGTCACTGAAGCTGCAGCTGTTGAGTGAGATGTGACTCCTGTTTGGAACACTGACTGTGTAACATGTGGGTATACTTACTGCTGTCACTGAAGCTGCAGCTGTTGAGTGTGCTGTGACTCCTGTTTGGAACACTGACTGTGTAACATGTGGGTATACTTACTGCTGTCACTGAAGCTGCAGCTGTTGAGTGTGCTGTTACTCCTGTTTGGAACACTGACCATGTAACATGTGGGTATGCTTACTGCTGTCACTGAAGCTGCAGCTGTTGAGCTTGATGTGACTCCTATTTGGAACACTGACCGTGTAACATGTGGGTATACTTACTGCTGTCGCTGAAGCTGCAGCTGTTGAGTGTGAAGTGACTCCTGTTTGGAACACTGACCGTGTAACATGTGGGTTTACTTACTGCTGTCACTGAAGCTGCAGCTGTTGAGTGTGCTGTGACTCCTGTTTGGAACACTGACCGTGTAACATGTGGGTATACTTACTGCTATCACTGAAGCTGCAGCTGTTGAGTGTGCTGTGACTCCTGTTTGGAACACTGACCATGTAACATGTGGGTATGCTTACTGCTGTCACTGAAGCTGCAGCTGTTGAGTGTGCTGTGACTCCTGATTGGAACACTGACCGTGTAACATGTGGGTTTACTTACTGCTGTCGCTGAAGCTGCAGCTGTTGAGTGTGCTGTGACTCCTGTTTGGAACGCTGACCTTGTTACATGTGGGTATGCTTACTGCTGTCACTGAAGCTGCAGCTGCTGATTGTGATGTGACTCCTGTTTGGAACGCTGACCATGTAACATGTGGGTATACTTACTGCTGTTGCTGAAGCTGCAGCTGTTGAGTGTGATGTGACTCCTGTTTGGAACGCTCACGGTTTATTATTTCCTGAAGCTTTGGACTTTCAAGTGAGACTCTTCTTTCCATTTCCTTCCTACAATTCATGAGAGAAAAGACATGAGTTTTATTTATGAGTATTTAGTTTGAACTCAAAGTTTTACTATTATAAAAAGTCACCATTTGGTCATGATATTCAGCTGAGAGACTTTGCATTGAGTCATAATACAATCTTCATAATACAATCATACAATGTATATTTTAGTGTTCAGCAAATACCATAATTACAGCATATCTAATTTCCATTTTATTATAATCTAAAATTAATAATGTATATGACAGTGTTGCAAAGGGCAGGTTTAAGATTTGTTAACCTCATATGAGAAATGTCCAAATATATTTTTAAATTTATAAATGGGATCGGCAGCACTATAGATTCAGTTTCAAGTTTGATGTAATTTTTTATGTTACATAATCTCTGGCCTTGGACTTTGACACAGTTAGTTAACCTTGCAGCTAGTCTCACAAAGTGTGACAGTCAAACAACACTCTGAAGTGACAAGATTGACAATATGATAAGGTAAATAATTGACAAATATGTGCCCATGATTATGTGTATTTATAATGATGCTGAATCCAGTCATATCCACCTAAAAATGTCATGTCAAACATGAACAATTTTACATGTGTATAAGTATTCCATATTAATTGAATAATGTTCTAATTTTTTAATGACTATGATTCTCATATTTTAATTTAAACAAGGCCTACAGGCCTAATGTGAACCTGTGCATCGGGAAATACACCAGGTTTAATGCTTCAATGCTGGACCATTACTTCTCATGTATATGAATGATGCAATTACTAAACATTTTGAATAAGAAACAATTACACAAACATCACTGCTGAAATTCTGGCATGAGTGCACATAACACAAAAACAAGGGACCCATGGGTCACATCGCTCAGCTGAATTTTGGAAAATATTAGTAACTGCAAAATATTTTTTATTTCTTTTGGTTTTTCATGTATATTATTATTAGAAAAGCTATGAGAAAATGGCCCTGCTAAAATGAAACTCTGCAAATTATAGAATAATGGACATGAGGTAAACCATTTAGTGATGCACCAAGGGAACAAATAGGCCTACGGTAAGTAACATATAAAAGTAACATTTCATAAACAAATAATTTTTGAAGGTAATTAAGTTTTCAAAAGTTAAATATATGGCCATATGAGTTGAAAATTAATCCCACAAAGTTTGTCAAATATTCCTAATTTTAATACTCTAAGAGATATGAATGAAATGCTACAAAGTATTTATATCTTCTTAAATCTTGTAAGTTAGCACTTACATTAGATCCTAATATTTTATCACATTTGAATATTAGGATTAAATTCCTGATTTTTTTTTCTTAAAACAATCAAAATTGTCCAAGTCTCATAAAAAAGAATTTATTTAACATTAAAATTATAAATCATCTTGTTTATTAGTCCTGTGTATTGAAGGGGTGGGTGGGGGGAGGGGTCTCCATTGTTACTGCTCGTTGCTGAAAAAAATGTTAATTTTAAGATTCATCTAGTTCATAGTACAGGTCTGTCAACAGAATAGGGGGGGGGGGGGGTGCCAGAAAAAAAGGCTCCCTGTGGTATGGTATTAACTGCAGACAGCCTGATCAAGCTCAACTTAGTGGAGAGAGCTGCACTGAATGATCTACAGTCACCAAAGTGGACTGCTTGACAATGTAAGGGAATACAACAAAAGCCTCCAAATAAAATTCAATAACTAGCCTAATTTTGCAGCTTTTATTTTCAAATTTCAGATTTTAACAGATTAAATCCTTATGTGCACATGGTGTGAAAATTTAATCCACAGTACTTACAGGAAAAAAACGTGCCGTGGCCAGAGTTAGGCAAAATTTAAGGTACCAATTTTTATTTTTGCTAATATTTAAAAAAAATTTAACAGATTTTGATCTAATTTTTGCTTTACAATTAAATTTTGGTTAATTAAAGTTGTATTACTGAAATAAAGTCCCTACCTTTAACACTTTTGGTCTTAAGTGACCAAATGTCTTTCCTGAATTCATTACAAAGTCCATAATATTTGGGCCCATTACTTTTTTAAATTAAATAATACTGACTTAATTTCTGGCATGTACATAGGAACTATATAGAGGAATATTTATAGTAAATATGAAGAAAACCAGATGAGTGGTTTGATATTAGGCAGTCCTGAAGTGTGAAAAAAGATTTCTAATAAAAAATTGAGGTTTTTCCTTAATATCTCAAAGGAACAATGTCCTAATGACCCAATTTTCGGCATGGTAGGAGATTTTGGGGACATCTAACTGTATGCCGAATTTCAGATTCGCAGGTCCAATGGTGTCGAAACGTGCCAGTCTTACGGACGGACATCTGGATGGACGGACGGCACGACAGACATCCGGCAACGGATAATGGACCACGACTATAGCTCAGATGACTTATATATAGTCAGCTGAGCTAATGATTGTAGCTTGAACCACCAGTCTTGTATACAACAAAGCTATCAGAGATATATACATATGCCCAATTTCAGACTGATATATCAAACCCCTCCTGAAAATAAGCAGGGACACACACTGTGCAAAAATTATTGTAGGTGGCACCACCAGTCTTGTATACAACAAAGGTATTCGATATGTATATATATGCCCAATTTCAGGCTGATATATCAAATTCCACTGTAGAAATAAGCAGGCACATTCACTGTGCAAAAGTCATTGAAGGTGGCGACACCTGTCTTGTGAACGAGAAAGCCATCAAAGACACATAGACAGGTCAAAATATCAGGCCAATACATCAAACTTACCTTGAGTCTGATGCATGGGGCTGACCAGGCTTAGGTGAGAAAGGCAGTTGACCCGAGTGAACTGTGACAAATTTGCTGGCTCAGGCTACTGCACTGAGTGAACTCATGACCTGCACCTGGCTAGACTGAGGGAACTTTTGACCTGTACCTGGCTGAACTGAGTGAACTCTTGACCTGTTGCATAATCTGGCACAGTTGGCAGTCTGCAAAAGCTATAAATAGATCCAGGCTGAACTTTGGTGCCAAATCTGAAGCAGTGGGCAGTCTGCCAACGCTATAAATAGAATGCAGCTACTGCACTGATAGTACTCCTGGCACATACCTGGCTGAACTGAGTGAACTCTTGACCTGTTGCCTAATCTGATACAGTTGGCAGTCTGCCATAGCTATAAATAGATCAAGACTGACCTCTAGCCTGTTTACCATATCTGAAATAGTAGCCACACCATTGCATAAGCTCATGCAGGGGCCCTGCCCTGAGGGGCATGACACCCATGAAGTGATCACATGGTGCCCATGAGGTGATCACATGCCTTGTGCTTGGCTGCACAGATTGAACTCTTGACCTTTATCTGGCTCAAGAGTTCAATCATTGCACCAAAGCACTGAAATAGTAGCGACACCATTGCATAAGCTCATGCAGGGGCCCTGCCCTGAGGGGCATGACACCCATGAAGTGATCACATGGTGCTCATGAGGTGTTCACATGTCACCCATGAGGTGATCACATGCCTTGTGCTTGGCTGCACTGATTGAACTCTTGACCTATATCTGGCTGCACTGAATGAACTCTGGATCTGTTGCCAAATCTGAAACAGTTTTAAAGATGCACACACAATCTTGGCCTGTTGGTAAATCTGTTTACACATACTGAAAGACTTGGGCTAAAATGCTTTATTCTTCAAGCTGACATAATCACAAAATCTGCAACTTCAAAATATGAGTCATGTGACCAACATTTGCACAATACTTGGTAATACTAGCTTCTGTCATTTCTGAAATTACTATGTTAGTATGCCTACTTTGCCAAATGACTGTTCAAATTTGTGTAAGTCCACTAAATCAAATGCAAACCATTTGAACAAACTTGAGAGGGTTTGCCTCTGGGTTCATTTCTGTAAAATATTGAACAATTTGGCTTGACTGTTTACAAGAAGAAGATTTTTAAAGGTTTTTCAGTTTTTTTCCTATGAAATTTAAGTGAATGCAGATAGCAAAAAAAATAAGCCAAATCCCACAACATTTGATATGTGACAGATTATTGCTTAAAATCTGGGGATGGTAGCTCCTGCTATTCCTGAGAAATTATGGGTTAATGTACAGATGACCAATGACCCCCGTACAAAAAAAGGTCAATGCAGGTGGCACCACCAATACCTGAATTTCATATATTACTAATCTGACCAAGACTGGCATAAAATTTGGTGATGATAGCTCTGGCTGTTTCTGAGACTGTCATTTTAGTATGCTTTTTTGGAGATGGCTAAGTTCAACTTCCTGTTACTCAGCCAAAATTCACAGAACTTGAACCATTCGAACAAACTTTAGAGAGATGGTACAAAAGATTATTTCTGTGAAATATTGAACACTTTGGCTTGACCGTTTCAGAGTAGAAGGTTTTTAAAGGTTTTTTAGCTTTTTCTCTATAAAATCTATGAAAATGCAGAGTTTTTCAGATGGCTAATTTTTTTGCATTAAATTTCATGATGCTAGCTCCAGTCATTTCCTAAATAGTATGGGTTAATGTACAGACGACGGACGCCGCCACACCATTGCATTAGCTCACAGGTTCGCTAAAATTACTACAGATGCATATTGAATGCAAAATTATAATACAGATACATCTCACTGATGGCAAAATCTTGAATTAAGTTGAGTATGGATCTAATTATTTATAATCCATGTACAGGATTCTTTATATACCCAGAGAGAGCTGTATACCTGTGATGGTAAACATTGCCTGGCATGAGGAATATCTAAAATCATAAATCTACATTTTTTAAAAGCCTTTAAATACATTCTTGCCAATATTTTCCATAGATAACCTGAAATCTAAATGTCTAGAGGCAAAATGTAACGGATGCGGATAAACTGGTGCCAGGCTAGATGTATCTGCTTCACACAGCTAACATATATGGTAAAATGACTCAATTCAATCCTTATAATTCAGCCAAAATTCATTCTTTGGAACCATAAAAGACAATTATTATAAGAATTATTCAGGGGATTATTCTTGTAAAATATTAAACAAATTGGCGTCAGTCAAAAAGCATTTTACAGGTTTATAACTCATATGGGAAAATACAGCAAAATGGCTAAGTTAAGCTTCCCATAACTCAGCCAAAAATCACTGAACCAGAACTATTTGAACAAACTTGAATTATCAACATCTAAGGATGATTAATGTGGGTGATTTAAGAATTTGGCCCAGTGGTTTTTGAGAAGAAGATCTTTGTAGCCACTGAGCTAAAATGGGCTGTACGGCATATGACTAAATTCAGCTTCCCATAACTCAGCCAAAAGTCACTGAACTGAGATCATTTGAACAAACTTCAGAAAGCACTACCCTAGGAATATTTTTGTGCGATATTAAACAATTTGGCCATATGGTTTCAGAGAAGAAGATTTTTATAGCCGTCAGTATGATACGGGCACTGATGACCCCTGTACAAAAAAGGCCGATGCAGGTGGCGCCACCAATACCTCAATTTCAGATATGACTCCTGTGACCAACATTGGCTTAAAATTTGGTGATGATAGCTCCTGCTGTTTCTGAGACTGTAATTTTAGTATGCTTTTTTGGACAGATGACGAAGTTCAACTTCCTGTAACTCGGCCAAAAATCACCGAACTTAAACCATTCAAACAAACTTGAAAAAGATTGTTCCAGGAATCATTTCTGTGAAATATTGGACTATTTGGCTGAACAGTTGTTGGAGAAGAAGATTTTTAAAGCTTTTTTAGCTTTTTCCCATTAAAATCTATGAAAATGCAGTTAGCCAAAAAAAAACAAAATCCGATAGAGTTTTTTAAATGACTAATTTTTTGCATAAAATTTTGGGATGCTAACTCTTGCTGTTTTCAAGATAGTATGGGTAAGGTACAGACGAAGGACGCCTGACGACGCCACACCATCGCATAAGCTCAAAGGTTCGCTAAAAAATCCATGCCTGTGGTTCTCCAGCTAAAATACCAATTCACTGTAGTTGAAGAACCTCTTTGGCATGAAATCTATGATGCAGTCACATCTGTGTTTCTTCTTTTGAAAGACCCAAGAAGATAAACATCAGACTGAAGGGTTTTATATCTAGACATAAAATGAGCATGATTTTAATGAGCAAATATAAACCCGGCTATGAAACCATTCCCCTAGTTACTCATTTTAATTAAAATAAACATTCCAGCTACAATGGAAATGAGTATATCAATCTTACAGCCAAAAATATCACCAGGACAACAGAAGCCACAAAACATACATTTATGACTGAATGAGAGTCACCTTAATATCTGCGCATGCTGGGACATTTCTGTAGCCTAGCTAGCATTGATTTGATTGCCATAAATATTATATATGAGTACCAAGCAGCTATTAAATGATTTATCCAAGGCTAGAAGCAATATGTGGTATTACAAACACATTTTTACTGACTGTCATAACCAATGATTTTATGTCATTGGAAAAGAATATGGACATTACAACATTACTGAAAGTGACACACTGCCAAAATAAATTATGATCAACTGGAGCAAAAAGATTGCACTTCATTTGTCTGTATTCCTAGAGGAAAGCTCACACAGATAAAATGTCATAGAAAAAAACCCAGAAATTTCATGGCTGTAACTGATAGTTAATGTTCTTTCAAATACTGTTTTTGTATTCCAATGTCTGCTGGACAAGAATTTTGAAATATTTGCGACCATTCCACAGGTTTCAAAATATATTTATCAAAGGACAAAAGTTAATTTTCAGCACGTTTTTAATCCATGAACATAAAGCAAACATTAAACTTTTTTCTAATCCATGGACAAAAGCTGAGTTTGATGTTTTTACATTCATTGACAAATTAGGTGGTCTTGACACTGTTTTAATTCGACAACAGACACAGGGACAAAAGGTTTAAGATTTCTGAAAATTTTTTTTCATCTATGGGTAAAGGGTTAGAGTTTCCAAACATTTTAGGCCCTAATAGACACAACTTCTAACAATGGGTCTCATTCCTACATACTCATATTCCAGGAAGAACAAATTTCAAGAGACTTTCCCCTACAATTTCAAAACCTAAGGCCAAAAAAAATAAAGTATGGTTCTGAGGCACTGTCTGCGTTTCCCACGCATCAATAATTTTTATTTGATTTTCAATAGAAACTTACCAATTTTAAGCTCCAGCTGCCAAGACATTTCTTTCAAGGAGATAAGATAATACAATTTTGATAAAAAAAATTTCCTTTGTTATGTAGTGTGCTTTTACCTATTAGCAAAAAGTATCTGCTATTCTTCTTTTCCCTGGTCATATAACATTTTTATCTGAACATACAGACAAGGGACCCATGGGTCACTGTGCTCAGCTGAAGTTGACCTTGAAGGTAAAAGTCTAAAATAATATCAAATGGAGATAGTGTAAGAGGAAGAGGTAATATAGGCCATGCATGGTTGGTTTATATGATTGGTTTGTATTGATGAGCAAGAAATTGTTGTAAATAATATTTTGTGACATGACCATGTGTTTCCGAATGTTGAAACTGAAGCATATGAGCAGTTTGTGAACAAATGATCTTTACTATTACCATGTTCATTAGCTGGCTCTTTGATTAACTGTTGACATTTCAGTAGTTCAACTGTTCAACTGAACCTATTTTTTATGATATATATTATTAAATCTATGTATTTTTTTATGAAATATATACAGTTGAATTATAACTAATGTCCCCAGTACACAGATGAAAAGACTTGGTGGTGGTGGGGGCGGGGGGAATGGTGGGAGTTACAACATATCTGTATTATTATAGTGTACATACATAGGATTTTCACTTAATTCAAAAATGCTTACAGGATAAAAAAGTTCATTCATAAGTAAATAATATTTAAAAAAGGACAGACAGACTGGTAGACAAACAAAGCTGATAATATATGAAGTTTCAATTTTTTATTAATTTATTTATTATATCAATTGTTTTTAAAGTTTAACATCTGCAATAAAACAGAACTGAATATATAATTTGCTTTCAAATTTCAGACTTAAATAGCTTAATTCCAAAAACATACAGCATATGAAAGTTATTTCAACAGTGCTTATAGGAAAAAATTCATAATTAATATATATTTAATGATAATTGAGAGATGATGGACAGAGCTGATCACTTAATGTTATATTCTCCTAAGGCAAGAATATGTTTCAATAAGATCTTAATTATTTTCTAATCCTATTATTTTTTTAATTAAATATATTTTACACATTTGCAATAAAAACTAATGTTTCAGTGCACAGGAATCAATAATGAAAAAATGTTTGTATTAGATCCTCACTTTTTATCACATCAATTTTTTTTTTTATTTTAAGTTTATATTTCTATACATTTCCAATATAACATATGTATCTGAATATAAACATTGATTCATAATTCTAAATTGCATCATCATAAATCTCAATCTTGTCAGATAACACCACATCATGCATACAAATGTATATTTATTTTTTACCACTAAAATATATCTTTTAAATTTGCAAATCAATAAATATCTAAAAATAATACTTGATTCAGATTTCACAATTCTGAGGAGGGGGGGGGGGAGGGGGGGGGGATTGGGGTGGTGATATAACTGTACACCTGTCACAGCAGGGCATCTCCCCCAGTGACTGTAACAAATCAGAAACCCTGGCATAGCTGACTTCCAGTGACCTGGAGTGGGACCCTGCATCTGGACAGAGCAAATGACTACAATAGAGCCTCAAGAAAAAAAATCCATAACTAGTCTAATTTTCAAGCTTTTATTTTCAAATTTCAGATTTAAACAAATTAAATACTTATGTTTACATGCTGTGAAAATTAAATCAAAAGTACTAACAGGAAAAAAACGTGCCATGGTCAAAGTTGGGCAAAATTTAAGGTACTGATTTTATTTTTATGCTAATAACTTAACAAATTTACATAATTCAGATCTTATTTTGGGTAAACAACTTAATCTTTATTAAACAAAGTTATATACTTGGGAAAATAGTCTCTAGTTTCAAAATTTTTCATGTTAAGTGAGTAAATATTTTTCCTGATTTTTTACAAAGTCCATTATGTTCGGGCCCATAACTTATAGAAATTATACTTAACGGACTTAATTTCTGGCATGTATATAGGAAATATATAGGAGATTACTTCTGGTAAATATTAAGAGAAACAGATGAGTGTTTTTTATATAAGTTGGTCCTCAAGTGTGATAATAGGTTTTTAATGGAAATTTGTGGTTTTTCCTAAATATCTTAAAGGAACAAAGTCATATTGACCCGATATTTGGTATGGTGGGACAGTATTGGGGACATCTAACAGTCTGCCAAATTTTGGATTCATAGGTCTAACGTTTTTCAAAATGTGCCAGTCTAACGGACGGACAGACGGACGGATGATGGACAATGGCCCATGACTATAGCTCAGATGACTTATAGTCAGCTGAGCTAAAAAGGTAAAAAAAAAAATAAAATTGCCCGCCCACATTTTTTTCTGAAAAAGCATGCCTGAGAACAAAACCTTACTATTTTGTTTGGCCTAATGACATTCCTTTTACTTTTAAACCTGTTATAAAGCAATGGAATATTTCTCAGAAGAAAACACAGAGATATTAACTTTGTCTTTGAAAATATGCACTGAAAAAGGAGTTTGCATGGCATTCCCTTCACAATATACCATCAACAAAAAGGCAACAGTACTTCTGTAGTCACTGAGTGTTCAGAGTAGATTAGAAAATAACAAGAGAATAATGCCTGATAATAAAGGATACCTGATGATTTTCTTTTTCTTTAACTTGAATCATTCAGACACTTTTAAGAAAACAAGAGGAATGTAGGAAAATTAAAGATATCTTTATCTTTGACTGGCAGAAACATAAATTAATGATACTATATCAAAGTACATCCCAATACACTTTGATATTTTCTATAACCTTGACCTACATATCACTGATTTTACATACTATAAACCGGACCAGGGCACATCATTCTGTGATAAAAGGACTGAAGATTTTACAATACATGATATTTCTTTGACCTTGACCTTTGATCTAAGCAAATCAACATGAATTGTTTCCTTGGTTGTAGACAAACTTGATCACTCTCTAATCCTATTTTCGCCTCTATCCAAGTTTGCCGGGTGCTGCTGAAGTCAATTAAGTGCTTGTTTTGATGTTGGCAGGTGACCATGCTAAGTGATCGATAAACACAGGAGTAACAGATCTATCAATACAACATGTAATATGTATGTCAGTAATGAACGTTTCCATATAGGTATCTTGCATGAAATACAAGTTATCAAATATGTTATTATGATAACATATAGAGTCCTTGCATGAGGAAAATCTCAATATTCCTGCGTAATTGTTAAGGACATACCATGCTCCGTTTGCACTTTCTGCCTCCTTTTTGTTACAGAAGGTAAACCTGTTCTTCTTAGTACATCTGGCTACCACAAGACTGATGGCCTGGAGATGGATGGTGTTTTTCATCCAAGTGTCACTACGGGTGTTTTACAACCAATTATCAAGTGTATGATCTCAGTCATAAAATATCATTTGTGGCTGTGTGTCTTCTAGGAAATTGTATAAGCCCCTATCAAATGGGTCATCTCATCCCTACAAAATGCCAATCAAGGTTTACTCTTCTCCCTCCTTTAAACCTCTGGATGAGCTCACATTACACTTCAATGGTCTGTAACTCTCCCTACATCATCTCTCATTATAAGCATTTAGACTGTAATCAACTGGAACATTAATTACTCCCTGGATCAAATCATTTTCTGCTAGATATGATATCAAAGTAGATAAATTAACCCTGATCCTGAGGCAGCTTTTCTGTAATATTAAATTGTACAAAATGGTTTCATCAAATGAATAATGACAACTGTATTTAAACAAAAAGAATGATATAAGGACAAAATCCACTTTTCTTATTTATTTTTTCCTTAAAATTTTTTGACAGAATTTATCCAATATGCAAAGTAAAGTTAACAGCAGAATCAAATGTCTCTGGACCTTGTCATAGCTCTTTAAATCTAACTATAGTGTTATTGAATGCAAACAAAATTTAACTGCTTTAGCAAGGAAACATGTTAATTTAATCCTCCTTTCAAATAAGACAATTTACAGAAATAAACCCCTTCCATGTACAAGCATGACAACTGGAAACAAATGTTAGGCTAATCGATACCAACAATAAGACAACAATCCAAGGATCCTTCTGTCTAGTGAAAAATCTCGCAAATTTCTAGCCCTGTGGACAGTCAGATATCCCATTTCAAGTAAATGAAACACATTAATTTTAACTTTTGGCTTTTTTAAATTTACAATGTTATCAGCAATTTAGCTAAGTGTGGAGAATTCTTGAAAAGACTCGATGCATTTTCTATATGATAATTTTACTTTCCAGTGTAAATAAACTACCTCTGTTCCAACCAAAGAACTCAGTTAGTGATATGGAGTGACTGTTTAATTACTTTGTCTTGTTGAGGGTGTGGGTAATTGGACAGTATGTAGTGGACAGACAAGGTGAGGGGTCTGTACCAGTAAAGGTGTGACTGCTGACTGACCTGTGTTCCTGTTCTCTGCTGGATAACAGCTCCTGTAGTTGACGGACCTGCTCCCTCAGCCCATTAACACTGTGGTTTAACATCTCGCACTCTCTTCTGCTGGCTGCTGCTCTCATGTCTGCCTCTTGTGCATTTTTAGTCTGGAAGAATAAGAGAAAGACACTGCATCAACTAATCTAACATAACCAAAGCTTTGCCAACCTTAAATAAACTTAATATCTTAGTCAAATACAAGCTAGACTGTAGGGTTTAAGTTTGAATTTTGCAGCTTAGAGTAAAGATTTAAATGCCACATCCACCGAAGTTACATGGTAATATAACAACAGCTAGAACATTTCAGATTTGCTCCAGGTAACAAGGGTTATCCCATGCCCCATGTATAGAAAACATAAAACTAGAAGAACCATAAATTCATATTATATGGTTACATGATGAATCAACTGATTATGTAATAATGTAAACAGTGTCATCCCAAATGGACGGGTTTCAGATAGACGTGTCGGATTTTTTCGATCCCATCTGGACGGGTCCCAGTCGGATGGGTCCCAGTTGAACGGGTCCCAGTCAGACGCTCTATCAATAACATATGGGTTTAATAAACAAAGGCTATAATACATGCATTTTTTATATTATATATAGCATTATGAATGTAAATATGAAAATATCAAGCAGTTGGAAATGTCCTTAAGGAAGAACGGCTCATTCACATAGACCACCCAGCTATATGGCGACGCGTTACATTGTCTCGTTTTATTATCACTAACCTAGCAATATCTAGGGTATTTTGCTGTCTTGCTGTCTTATTACATATATATACATCGATATATAAATATAAAGAAATACATTTATTTAGCATTTTTATTGTATATATGAAAATATCGAACCATTTGCAATGCCATGAAGGAAGAATGGCCTATTTACATAGACCATCCGGCTGACTGGCGACGCCGACATCATGTGCAAGCGTTACAATGTCTCGTTTTATTATCACTTAACTTGTAATATCAAGGATAATTTGTAATATTTTTGTCTTGTTTTATATATATATAAAATTGTTATATTTTAATTGTATATATGAAAATTTCGAACAATTTGCAACGCCATGAAAGATTTATGGCCTATATACATAGAACACCCGGCTAACTAGCGACATAAAATGCAATCATCAAAACGTCATGTATTTGGCATCGTTGAAGTATATATCAAATTTATTTATTGGAAAGATATTTTATGAGATGTTATCTTAAAAGAAATGCAGTTCAGAATTTTTTATTGGAATGAGAACAGAGCTTAAATTTTATTGCTTGTTTATGATATCAATAAAATCAGAATTGTTCTTATTTGAAAGCCGAGTTACGTGGTCAATCAATAAAATATGAGTTATTCATTTCAAATGTTATATATTTTTCTTTCATAAATATCCTTTAGTTATTGAATTCAGTGCTTCTATACTCACATGTGTGGACTATCCTAGACTGCCTATTATTTTAGTATTAAATTCAGTGCTTCTTTACGGACTTGTATCCTACAATGCCTATTATTTTAGTTGATAGATAAATAGAGCGATAGTTAAATAGAGAGATAGACAGACAGATAGATAGATAGATTTCACACAGATTTATTAACTTCTTTAATAAATGTATGTATAAATCACTGTCTTCACAGACCTTAACAGGAATGAGAAAACTGTACATCCCATATTACCGTAAAAGTCGTTGCAGAAGTCGCATCCTTATTACAAGTCGCACCCTGACTTTTAGGATCCCCCTGGGGAATAGCCGTTCAAGTTTAGTTTCAGGAAAAGTCCATAATATAGGTCGCACCCAGACTTCGGAGGCGTCCCAACCACCTGATACTTTTGGAATTTGAGTATCATTCCTTGCGATGCAAGACTACAACCAACGTCCCCGTAGTACTTTTGTGGTTTATAAACTAGATAAACCATTTAAACGTAAAAATAATTGGACAGCTTTAATACAATGTTTATATTTAAGGAATAACAACAGAATCTTAACATATAAAGTCGGGGTTCAATTGTCAGGTAAGATTTGTACAGTGCCAAAGTCAGCTGCGTCGGATAACATTTTGTGCTGTGAAACGATGTTATTGTTGCCGTTTCTTACTAGGTTAGGTAACATTAGAATACAAATATCAAGTTAAATGACTGTATTAATAAACTAAAAGAGTATGAGGCAAAATTCTATCACAATCGAGCTACTCTTTAAATTGTTAAAGATCGTCAAACGTAGGGTGGATTCATTAGACTGTGATTAGTTTGCGTACGCGTGACGAGTCCCAATCCGTCGCATTGGGCATGATTTGAACTGACTTAAGACAACTGAAAGATGGAAAGATTAATTCAGTTTGAATTTATTCACCTAATTTCTTAAAGGGGCTCTAAAACTGAATTTAGTAACCCTTCAATTAAGTGTTACAACTTACCATCTAGGCGCGGCACATGCACGGTATTACTGAAATCACTGAAATATATGTCAGTCAACAGGGGGATAATGAACGCTTTATTGACCGGTCAGTTAACGTAAAATAAACATAATTGAATTTACAGATATTATATTTACTGGGACTAATGATTTATTTTTCTTTGATAATATCTGGAAAACCCAATTTCCATCGTTATCAGTGATTATATTCAAGTGGCTTGGATGTATGGCAAACTCAGCCGTGTTAAACCAGATCCGTCATGACACCAAACGGTGCCGGTTCCCGTGGAATTTAGGTGCGTATGTGGCATTTTAAGTAAATAAAATATATACCTAAATGGTGTTTGTTATTTCATTGTATTGATTAATGTGTCTTCATTAAAAAAAATCACGAATACGTCAACGCACGATTGACCGTAATGCATGCGTGCCGCCATATTGTTGGGCATACGATCGTCCTGAAAGAGACACGGGTAACACTCGAAGCAAATCGTATATTTGTAGCTCACGTGAAACGTTATAACATTGTTATCCAAAACGCTTGAAAACCACGAGATGGTGACAGTGACCTAATGGTTCTTAATATGAGAGTTTATAATTGTGGATATCAGTCACGGAAGGCTTAGTTGACATGGGGATGTAAAGGTCATTGCACGGGTGACCCGGGGCTTGAACTTCCGCTACACGGCTTCAAAGGTCAGCTGGTATTCAGCGATCAACCGGGCAGGCAAAAAAAATTCACGACGTATGTGTAGTGGATCAAGCTTGAATGTGACGCAACTTTACATGCATAAACGGATATGGAACCGCGAGTTTTTCATTATGGAAAGCATACCCATATAGTTAAACGGAAAGGAAATGTACATCAAAGAGCGGCAGACTGGCATATGCGTCAAATTGACTCATGATATAATAGTAACGCAGATTAGGAAGTGTCACTTGAATGGCGACTTGTCAGAACGGGTAGGTCTTGAACTGGGCAAATATAAAATTTGCATTTAATGTTAATAAAATGAAAATTTCGTCAGTTCACAAAATATAACATAAGAGATGGTTAAAAGTGTAAATTATTGGGGAAAGACGTTTCACAAAGCTCTGGTTAAAGGTATTGCCGATTATCGCTCAACTGACGTCGTTCCATGTACCGGGAAAGCTGACAGAAACGGGATAAGTACGTATTACAAGTCGCACCCCGACTTTGCTAGAAAATTCTAGTTTTTAGAATTCGATTTCCTAGTACAAGTCGCGACTTCTGCAACGACTTTTACGGTACCACGTTTCAAAGGGAAACCACATAAGTGCATCTTCATGTTAATTAACCAGTTACTGTGATTAAGTTTCGTTCTGCACTGGTTGTCTAAGCCATGTTGTAACTGTTGTAACTGAAATAATCAGGGAAATTTAAAAAAAAAAACACGTGAATTATTATTTTGAAAATATTAAATAAACCATAATAGTTTTATATGCAAGAGACAACTAATGAAGGAAAAAAAGCAAAAGAGAACAAAAACAGTAATAAATACGTAATAAACAAATGTTATATATGATTTTATACATGTGAGCAATAACGTGAAAATTTTGAGAGTAAGAATAATAGATGACATACCTAATAAAAAATGAAAATATAATTAAAAACTGAGTGGATCATAGAAGAAAAACTATAAAAATTTGGGAAAAAATTACTTGAACAAAAATCGAAAAGAAAAGAATGATTATGTGAAAAAAAAGTCCAAAAGTAAGATTGTAATATATGAAACATATTTATATATAATTAATGGGTAATTAAGAAGAGAATGATTGATTAAAGGGGTAACTGAAGAGAGAGAGAGAGAGAGAGAGAGAGAGAGAGAGAGAGAGAGAGAGAATGTGAATAAAAGTATGGGAGACTGAAGTATAGCTGTTATAAATAAACCGAATATAATGGAATGTAAAGGAAAATAAATCATATATAATGACAGGGGTAATATTTAAAACAAAGCACAGAGAGAAACAGAAGGTGAAAAAATAAGTTGAAAGATTGTAATAGAACATATTTATAAATTATGTGTAATTAAAAAAATTGTTTGATAGAAGGAATGGCAGAGAGAGAGAGAGAGAGAGAGAGAGAGAGATAGAGAGAGAATGAGAGGAGAGAGACAGTATACTATTAGTATACTATCAGATACAAACAAGAGGATCATTTGTGCGTAGGAGAAAAGCATAGGCTATGGGATAAAAGTTAAATCGTATCGGAGGGCGACCATCTTGCAGTGTTTGTATAAGTGAATACCAACTTTATCTAAAATATATACAACAACACAGAAAAACATAAATGTGTATATTTACATGCATAAAGCCTTTCCTCTGTTCATTTTCGGTAAATAATAGAAGGGACCACGAGAGATAACTGTTGTTCTGTTTACCTTGTTTGTGGGGTTGTGTCTTATTGATTAATTAAACACCTATCAAAGGGTAACGGCTGTTTTTACTGCACTTATAAAATGCCTTACCATAATATTCATTGTGAAACGCAACTTAATTAGTCCCGTTATTCAAACAATAAGTTAATTAGAATGAGACCTCGCTTCCCTTTGAAGTGCGCTGACCGTGATATAGAGGTACAGGTTTCTCTTTCATATATCCCTGATGTGGTAAGGAGTTTCCAAACTGATTTTCTACTCTTGTTTCTTGGAAATGTGCATAATTTTGGTCTGACAATATGGCAGCACATGGATTATGTGATATATCGGAATAAAATATGGGAATTCTCCAAAACCTAGCCTATATATTTTGCTTATTAACATTAATTGGCAGAGCATGTCGACTGCACGACGGTTATTATAGTAGATATCGCAAATTTATTTGACATTTGATTGCATGTTGATTCGTCATTGTAACTCTGATGAATTAGAAAATATTAGAATATAATGATTTCAGTTTTCACGAAAGCTACGTCAAGGAAGACAACAATATAACAGTTAAAATCTAAAGCTCTTTGAACAGTAATTCATGTACACAGGTATCAGGGCTTGCATAAAATTTCAAAGCTATACCGTGTTTGATCAACATATATAAAGTTTTATTATTTTAGTTAGGCTTTCTCATAAAGCTTCAATCCCTGGCTTCTTAGGTATGTAATTAAGTCACATAAATATAACATAGTGTCTAAATGGGACCCGTCCAACTGGGACCATCTAAATGGGACCCGTCCAGCTGGTGCCCGTCCAACTGACACGTAATCATGTAAACCCCAGTTAAATAATTTAGGATACCTATTTCTATTTTTGTTTTAATGTTTGCTTGTCTATACACAGAAATATAAAAGATATGCCTTCATTTGCACAAATATAGGAAGGTAAGGAAGGAAGTATACTTTCTTACATCCAAGAAAATGACAAATTCACCATATTTATAGACTAAATTTTGTGAACTGCATATGGAGGATTTCCGTTTACCGGTACTGATCAGGCAAAGCTAACTTAACAGACAAGCACTGACAAGCCATGGACAAGACAGACTGGGAGCCTGGTTCACATAAATGGCAACACATGTCACCTATCAGATCCTAACCTTTATTAAGTATGCTGTTAAGCAAATCTTATTAAGAAGGTAATAACATTTAACACTGCTTAAAAGAGCTTTTAAAATCAGAATTGGAGGTGGCGCCCCAAACCTTGTGCAGCAGTTACAGATCATCAGTGCCAATAATCATAGCATGTTTTATAACAATCCACCCAGTGGTTCCTGAGAATGTTTTTTCTATAATACGCTGTAAAACATCTAAAAATAAGTCAAAGTCACCCATCTTTGAACTTTACTGAGATTTTGTTAATATACGTACATCAGCACCAAAGAAATAAAATTCCTACAGTAAATCTTTTTTGAGATATCCTGCTAACAAGGTGAATGGTAACACACGCTGGACGGACGGACGGCTTGGGTGACGACAATAGCCCTTAAGCCTCTAAGGCTTCTAAAAACTAAGGTCACTGAAGAAGTAGTATTACGCTGACTTCTTGAGGGTAAGCTTTTAGGTTCATATATAAAACATCTTGCTGCTGTACCACATTTTTACAGGCAAACCCTAATTCTTATGGTGAATAAGCTGATGCAAAGCCTAAACTGCAACAACAAAAAAATAAATAATAATAAAAATTAAACCATCAGGTACATCAGTCTACTCAGGCAAATTAATAACATTATTTGTCAGAAAACCTAATTCAGGAGACCTTTATGTGTCATTAAACCTACATGAAGGACACTTATGGTACAGTTCTTTATTTAATCAGATTTGGGGACAAAAAATTTAGGAGTGAGCTCAAGCATCAAACATGCTCACCAGGCATTCTTAAGAGATAACTGTTGATGCTATATCAGGCCTGCCAAAAGAAAATGACCAAAAAAAAAGAGTCAATGCTCTGGAAAAAAAGAGTTGACATCTTTGAAATGAAGAGTGAAAAAAGAGTAAAGTTAGTGCCAAATTCCACATTTTTTTATCTTAGACTGAATAAAAATGTGCTTCGCATACTACAAATGTATATTCTTCCTTCCCAAAGTCAGAAACATACACTGTGCACATCCCCCTGCACAAAGGAAAAGGCATATCCCACATATGTGATATTCAACATTGTGACACATATGCTGGACCTTTGCACACATAAAAATTGTGAAATTTCCAATTCTTGCTCGAACTGGACTGTTAAAGCAGGAGAGAAATACTATAAATCTGAATCTTTCACTGAAAAAAAGAGCATAAAAAGAGTGCTGCTGAAAAAAAGGGAGAAAAAAGAGTTATTAGCCTCATTTTCAGGAAATTCTCTCAAAGAAAGTGTGACTTTTTTAAAGAGTGATTTGGCATGCCTGTATATTGTCTTTATTTTTAATGTAATTCTTAATATTATATCCTGATTGATTTAATCAGAGTTACTAAACTTACTAACAAATTAAAACTTTTAATTAATAATTTAAGAAACATTACCGTGGCCACAGTAACATTTCTGTAAAAAAAATGTCTCAATTTATGGAGAAGTAAAACAAATTTGAATGTATGATGGCTAGAGGACTGCATGTGGTGACATTATGTATTCAATTAGAACTATGAGGACATGGAACTTCTGGTCTATTCACAAAGACATTTTAATTAATCAAAAAGTTAAGGAACAGGTATATATATATGTCTCAGTGGTTTCAGGTCCACGTGACTCTAGTAGAATGCCATTCCCTCTGACCTTTACTATGCCCACGCAGGTTTTGCGAGCTGATATGCCGTGATCACTGATGACCCTATACACAGACTAAGCCGCCATTTAATTTATTATATCCACCTTAACATGGCACAAATATGGCCTCTCAGGCAGGCTGTAGTTTACTGGGAAGTTATTATGCATGAGCCATTTACTGAAATGTCATATCTGCATCTGTCTGACACACTTCCCCATTCACCACATAGAGTCATTTAGTTTTTGTTCACAGATTAGCTTTGTTTCCTAGTTTTCATCGACACTCTTGTAGCTGCTGTTAAATCAAGAGATTCTCTTTCTGTTGAGAACTCAGCCAAACAAATCAAATGTGCATTATACCATTGATCTGCCTTATGTGATTAGACTTATCTGTATGGTATTGTCAGTTCAGGAAGTTTTAGACCCGTTTAATGTCAAATCAATGTAAAACACAAGTTATTTAAACAAGTATATATTTTCAAACATCCCAGGCCCTAACAAATTTTTTTTATTTCTGGTACATTTTCTTGTAAAAAAGTAAGAGCAGTTATAAAAATAAACACTCTTTCATATTCATGTTTATCTTTTCAGGTCAAAATAGTAATGCAACAATATTATCAATGTATTTGCAAACTAAGTTGCCAACTTTCTCTATTTTAGTATTGCCTAAAAGGAAAATTTAATAAAGAAAATGTGAACTTCTTTCATATTATCTACCAAACTAAAAGTCATATGAACAAGGAAACATAAGCAAGAGGCATGTAACAGGTTGATAAATTATAAAACTGATTAACAATCTTGAAAAGAAAAACAATGAAAAAGACAAGATTTATCACCACAACATGCAGTGATGATTTTGAAAACATTTTAACAGGCTGAAATATTTAAATTATAATCAAATATAAAACATAAATTCACGATTGGTGTTAAAAAAGTGGTTAAAATCACTAAAAATGAAGGAACTTATCAGCAAGCTCTGACAAACAGCCACAGGTAGATCGGTGTGGGAGGTGGTGAGATAATACAGCCTGGTTATATAACAAGCAGGCTTTCATGTTACAAAACCAGTTACTGGTACTGTGATGGATGGCATATAATCCTCCATTGTAATATTGAACATCTCTGAAGAAACATCTATGATACCTGGTTTATTCCAAAGCCTATGAGCAGAAAGCATTTAATCTTAAATGCTTCGATCATTACCAATCATCATGTTGTAGCTTACTTCTGAAACATTTGGTCACATCATATACAAGAGCAAGGTTCTGTCCTTATTTTAACAAATGGCAACTAGGTGTAAGAGTAATCACTTTGCCTGGACAGATGAAGACAAGCACTAGATGGCAGCCAGGTCTAGGGTTTACTAATCATCTGTTAAGCTGACAGGTGTCAGGTAATTCTTTGTAATAAAGTAGCCACGATTCTCTACAACCAGATGTCTTCAGTCTAGCTGCCATAAAAGATTTACCGATTTTCCTCCACAATGCCACCTGAAATTTCAGGCCTGTCATTCATGGCTAGTAATTTGATAATCGCACTTGTTATTGTCCACAGAAGCTATTTGATAATCTTGAGTTTTTGTTCAGGATTTTACAATTAAAATCTGCACACATTGATTATCAATCATACGGAACACCTGTGGATATCAAATGACACTTAACAAAGTCAACAGGTTTTATATGAAAGTACAAAATCAGAAAATATTCAAACACTTAAGTGTGCCATGGATTTTAAACATTAACATTTTCCAAGTTACAAACCGTTTGCTTCAAACCTTCACCAGCTTCAAAATTTTGAACAAGTAACCCATTGACCATGAAGCTGTTTCAGCTATTGTCAACCATAAATGTTAAAGGTATAATTATGATCACTACACTTACTGTAAAAGCAGTTCATTTATAGGGATATTAGAATTTTTTAACAAAGTTATACTCTAAAAGGGCAAATAATAGTGAAATTTCCTTATTGATTATAAGTTTAAGTATATCTCAGAAGTTGCATTAAGCTTTCAACATTTTGGTGTCAGCAGTTGGATCCTGGACTGAACCTGGTATCCTCAGCTCCTATATATATAACAGTTTATGATTTTACCTCCTGTGCAAGCTGCTTCAGTTTTTCTGCTTCCATTTTGGCGGCTGATTCCTCAAGACTATTCAAGCTGCGTCTGAGTTCTTGTTCCCTGTCCTGTGTTTCTACCAACTTTCTCGTGACCTCCTCTGTTTGTTCCTGAAGACAAAATAAAATGTATTAAACTCTTATGATGTACATTCACCAAATATTCCATCATGTGCTCATTCTTTATTTATGATGGAAATGTAAATATTTTGATTAAATTTGATTTTGTCTTCCTTAAGTATAATGATTCTTCTGTTATAGGGATATTTCAGATTTATTTTCAAAAATACTTGCTTGATGACAATTTTGCATAGGTCGATCATGGTTGTCACATGTCAGATAGGTTTTCTAATATGTACCATGGTGTACCCATCTTTATAGGTAGTTCAAACTGCATTTTAATGGTGCAATAACACAGAGTCTGATATGTTGAAAACAATAATCAGGAAACTGTGGGACCAAATATCACTTTTACCAAAATTGTTTCAGAGAGATTTCTGTACAGACATTAATTTAGGTTTCAAATCTGAGGAAAAACTCCCTATCTAAAACCTACAATGTTAAACTAACACTTTACTTTTGATTTTGCCAGCTATTAATCAAATATATTTGTGTTGAATTTTGTGAATGAAAACTACTTTAACTTTTAATCTTTCAATAAAACATGTCCAAACTATCACTGCTCCCACACTGTTCTGGACACAGGCAAAGTAATTAATTCAAAATGACCCCCAGAAACATATCTAGGACTTAACACATTTTTATGACTGCATCATTCATGTGTATCAATAAGGGTATATGAGTGGATTATTGTGTTTCCTGCTGTTCTCTCCTGCTGTTTTTTATGTAAATAATTTTTATTCTGAGTCATTTATATATTGCAAACATGAATAACATCATTAGAAAAAACATCCCATATATGAAAACTGTGCAAAACAAAAGTTATAGCTTTAACAAACATGTGTTTGTTATGACTCTCTTTCACTTGGTATGTCTCAGGGATGTAAGATTAAGAAAGAAGGACAGAACGAGAAGGAAATATAGTGAAAATGACAGAGAAAAAAAGAAAGAAAATGACAGAGCAGAGCAGAGCAGAGTTGGAGTGTAACACCTTGCTGAGACGACAGATATAGATGCTTTGAACAGCAAATGAATCAATGCAAGTCATCTCAGCTACAGGTCTGACTCTCTTGATCAATGAATAATACTTGTATTAATGGTTCCTTCTTCAGACATCTAGATTCCCAAAGGATAGTGTATGTTTAACTACATTCTTTCTGGCTATGAATGTATAACATACCTGTAAGCAAGACATTGCTATATCTGTCCCTCTCTATGAGGCAAAACAAAACTGTTCAATACATCACTCAGTACAAAGACAAAGATGATTCTACAGATGAAACACATAAATACTGAACAAATAACTCCCAAACCTAGAAGACACATTCTTGAATTACATACTTGGAGACATATCCACATATGTCATAAATAACAATCGGTAAGAAAATAAACATCTTCCATACATCAATCACTTTTGATACAAAAAATAAAGACTCTTCATGAAACACCATCGGGCCTCTAGTGTTTGGACTGCAGAACATATTTAGAGAACAATTGTTTGTATGACTAAGTGTTTGGACTGCAGAACATATTTAGAGAACAATTGTCTGTATGACTAAGTGTTTGGACTGCAGAACATATTTAGAGAACAATTGTTTGTATGACTAAGTGTTTGGACTGCAGAACATATTTAGAGAACAACTGTTTGTATGACTAAGTGTTTGGACTGCAGAACATATTTAGAGAACAATTGTCTGTATGACTAAGTGTTTGGACTGCAGAACATATTTAGAGAACAATTGTCTGTATGACTAAGTGTTTGGACTGCAGAACATATTTAGAGAACAATTGTCTGTATGACTAAGTGTTTGGACTGCAGAACATATTTAGAGAACAATTGTCTGTATGACTAAGTGTTTGGACTGCAGAACATATTTAGAGAACAATTGTTTGTATGACTAAGTGTTTGGACTGCAGAACATATTTAGAGAACAACTGTTTGTATGACTAAGTGTTTGGACTGCAGAACATATTTAGAGAACAACTGTTTGTATGACTAAGTGTTTGGACTGCAGAACATATTTAGAGAACAACTGTTTGTATGACTAAGTGTTTGGACTGCAGAACATATTTAGAGAACAACTGTTTGTATGACTAAGTGTGTATTGAAGACCAAATCATTCTGGTAAGTGAGGTAAAGTGTCAGAACACTTGCTCTGAAGAGCACACCATTTTTATTGCCACCATGAACATGCATATACACTAAGGACTTACACTCAAGATGCCTGAACTGTGGGAAAGCAGAACCAACAGTGCTGGCGGGAGGTTTCAAAACCATACTTAAATCTAAATCTAGACATACAAGGCCCTGGCTTGATGGAACCATCTGGCCAGTGTTTTTGCACTTTTAGAGCTGTCTTTAATGAGTTTCTGGTTACTCTCTTGATCTACAAAGATGGCCAGACTCGTTTTCTTCACAAACAGCTGCATTAATGTCATATGTCTGTGGCAGCATTCAGGCTAGGAGTTTATTAATGATTAGCATGCGCTTGTTAAAGTAACTTTTTCCTAACCAGACAAATTAAATGCTTCCAGTTTTGTAGTTATAAGAGACATGTTTATCAGATGTCACTTGAGTGTCTTCTGGTAAACTGACCAATTGGATCTGAAAAACATACTGTAAGTTATGATTGAATAACTCTGCCCAAAAAAAGGAACTAGACCATCTTGAATGTGAAACTTACTGGAGTACAGGCCTACAGAATGTAAATTCTGTTACTTTCAGATTTTTCACTTTCAGATTTGATCAACGAAATCGTTTCTGACCACTTTACTGTCATAATCACAACAACAAAAACCTATGACAGGTTTTAAATCCAAGTCCAGATTAATGCTTCTTCAAGACATTTTTCTTTTCATTGAGTAATATGCTAAATATTGTGTTCTTGAAGTGAAACTAGATTGATTATATTTTAGTAATCTTTCACAAAAGAAGTATAACTTTTAAGTTAATTCAAATGGCAAAGGTAAAGGGATCGTTCACGAACTCTGAATTGAGACTGCACACTATGAAGGCAGCTAGTACAAACTTTCACATAATTAAGAAATTTACACTTAAAAGTCAGTTGGTGATCATTACAGCTCAGGATCCCATGTCACAAAATTCAGATTTACTGTTACTGGAGTACTGTGTTTGTCCATAACAGAGGTGGCCATTTAAGAGAGGTTATGACCCTCATAGTCTTCATGTTTCCCTGACAGACAGGTGTCACCATAAGAGAAATGCCCATAAGGAGAGGTTTTCCAAAATAAGCCATTCTTTTCATTCTGATGCCCTGAAGGGTAATGATTAATATATTTTAATATTAGTTATTAATTTTATAGAAGTTCATCCAAAATTCTATGCATTTAAACCCATAACAAGTCTGGATGGCACTGGAGGAGGGACAACCAAAGTTGAAATCCTGTTTCTACTAATGGATTTCCTATGACCTGGACTACAGAACAAACTATCAAAGAGTAATCAAGTATTGTGCATTGGAATACAGACATACTATATTTAGTTTTCTACCAGATTTCATCAAAAGGGCCTAGCAACTTATACAACATCCTAGTTGTTTCTGATGTCTGAGTGCTGTTAGATTACATGCATGACTTAATTAAAAACAATTGGATTTTCTACAGCCAAGGATTTTCATTGTATGAATTCATCCTCCATCTCATTTACATTATTCTCATGTTATTGATCTTATCCTCATGTTATTGATCTTAGAAACTTGAGATGGGGGTTGTATAACCAGTAATCCTGTTGACAGTAGCATTTAGTATTACAGAGGAAATTTTTAAATGTTAGTGTTTTTGTACACATGGATCCAGATATTCATGTAGGCTCACATTCTGTGTATGCTTTTTTCTGGCAAGTTGGTGCCATTTAGTGAAGAAATTTGGAAACTGAGGCAAGAACTGAACAGTTGAATCTGTCACTGCTATAAATAAGCACTGTTCATTATCAGTTTGAGCTTCTGGTGCCACTAACTCCTACTTTCCTACTTCCAAACTGCTGTAAGTTAGCCTGATTGTGTTTTATCCACTGGTGTGCACTCATGAATGGGAGTTAAACATTTCTACCTCTACCTGGCCTGGAAAAAAATAAAAGTTGTACAGGAGGGGGCCATGAATGACATGTTCTGCCAAGCATTCTTTTATTTTTTCTCAATGCTCTGTAAGGAAGTATAATGAAGGCGTGTCTTTGATTATTTACTGTTTTTCAAAGACAACAAATACTTGTCTATACCAATAAACTTCTAAAACTACATTAGCATAGCTTTCTTTGAAGAATAACTGAAGTATATGTTACTACTGTCTCACAAAATATCAAAGACAAAGTTGTGTACTCCTTGGAAAATAGTTATAAATATGTAATGAATTTAACCCATTATATAATATTACCAACAAAAGAAAGCAACCATTACCTACTCAATTACCTTCAGCAACTCCTGTGTCTGGCAAACGGCAATCCAATTCAATTTATGGAAATTACACCAGTGAAGTTTTTGTTACTGATCATGCCACAAATAAACATATCTTTTAAAAAGAATCCCCAACAGGCCACTTGAATTTACTTGCTTTCTGCTAATGTTTAAGCCTATTATTAAACAGGATACTTCTCTGAGTATGTCACTGTCATGGCAAATAGCTGTGACATCCATCTACTGGAGTCTGATATGGGTAGCTATAATGAACCAGAACTATCTTGCTTCACGGCAGGGTAACACTTTTTTTCACAGGATAGTCTATATGACATGCTTATGGAAATGCTTTTTGAACGAAGATGAAACCAACCATGTGATAAGAATATTTTATTTATTTGATAATTCTAACAATTTCGATGTTCTTACCCATCAGACTAGATATAATCCAGAAACCATTACTTGCAGTCATGTGGGAGGTTTATGCTGCCAAGATTTCACTACTCAAAAGAAAGCTCCATCAAGCAAGACCCAACCCGACCACCAGTCATATACAATTTTACAGAGTAAGACAAAGACCATGGTTAAACAATTTCAACTCTGCTCTGTGAAAGTTTTCCTTTTTTTAATGTCAGCAAACAATTAAGATAATACATTAAACTACGGTGGATTTTCTATGAATGGCTTTTAGTGTTTTGCTGTTTACAACATATTCATTAACTCTACAGTGAATTGCTACTGTCTCATCTCATCATACTCATTGTGTGATTTTTATAGATCTGTCATTTAGACTGAACAGCTCTTGTAAACATCATAAAATATACTGGAAAGTCCTGATAACTAGGAGAACCATTAAATTCTTGCTTTCATCAAAGATTTTTTTTACCTCAAAGTCAATCAGGTTCTTCATCTGATCCGCATGTATGCATGCATGTGCACAATATGAGAGAAATCTGTCTGATAGTTTTTTAAATTATATTGGCAAAAGTATTTTCTTGTGGCATGCAGTATTAGAAGTATATTTAACTGTGCAAAAATGGCAAAAAGACCACAGACAGTTCCATCGGTCTTCCAGACAAGACAAACCTATCCATTCCAAGATCTTATAGCTACTTGACCTTTAGAATCCAAGCAGTCTGTCTTGAAAAATCTTAAGTGTTACATGATTTTCACCCGAAATGTATGTATTTGAGGTCAAGGTCACTCTCCTAATAGATGTAATTAACTCAGTTTTCATGGACTTTGTCCTCTAAACCAGCCTGTAGAGTTTGAAAAAGATGTGTGAAATATTTTGAGCAAAACAATACTGAAACCATAGTATCCCTGACTTAATTCTCAGACTGGGGATACAATACATCGTGTACTTATGACCAAACTCTACTCTGTGTAGGTTTCTATATGTTGAGATCGCAAGAGTGAATCATAGCAATCATTGGTGTGCCATTCAATGAGATGTTTTTTTTGTATGCTTTTGGCCAATTAGCTGCATAATTAAAAACTTGTTTATTGCCCAAACTAGTGTATCCTTTTTGTAGATGACATGGCAGCCTCTGTGTGTCATACTGTTTCTGGGAGTATCTTGTGGGATTTTCATGCATTTTAATAAGGCTGATTGGCCTGTTCTGATTCAGATAATTTGATCCTTAATCACACTCGCAACTTCTGAAAGAACTAGTTTCCTCAAACATTACTAAATTGCTCACTGAGAACACTGGCCCTGCATTGGATTTTCCCTGGGAATCATTAGTACATGTCAGTGTCTGGTGACTTGTTAAGTATAGGCTTCCCTGGATTTGGTTTTGATTTGATCTTTATGATGGCTGGGATGTGGATGAGAACAGATCTTTTGCTTTATGACCTTAGTCATGAGTATGCATAAAACTCATCATATTATTCAGTATCAGCTTTCATTGCTGGACATTACCAGAATGAGCTTAGCCTGGATGGTCAGTAACAGGAATGTAACTATGAATATTCATGATTTTCAGCTAAAGTCATAATTCAACAGTGATACAAAAAGCTAGTTAAAACACTACATCCAATTGAGCTGTGACCACTAGAAAACCTGTTGGAAAACTTTTTGGTGGGGGACAGGAGTTGGGGGGGGGGGGGGGGTTATTTATGACAATCCTGATTTTGTAAATGTTAACCCCAAACTCAGGCAAAGGGGGGGGGGGGCAGGAGGAGGGATTTGTGGCAATCCTGTTCTCTTCCTTTGAAAGGCCCATATTAAACATTTTATTCCGTATAACTCTAAGAATCATGTGGTTCAAAGTGGATGCTTTTGGTCTCAATTGTTCAGGAGTGAGCTATGTGCTAAGTACAAAGATGGCAGTGATTGTAAATTTCTGTACTTTTTTTTTAAGAGTTCACTTGAAGATTATATTAATTAATGGAAGTGTCACAGCATTCCATATATGTTGATCAGCTGTTAGTCTGTAAGAATAATTACCATACCTGGCACTTGTTTAAATGAATGGAGGCGGGGGGGGGGGGGGGGGGGGATATAAGGTTTGCACAGTGAAGGGGGAGGCAGATAGAAACAGATATATTCTTGCCATGGAGAAATGCTTGGTGTAATCCAAGTGTACTTAATGTTGTATCAGGATGTAACAAGGGAAATTAATTCAACATTTTAACTGTTTATTAGCATATGTTATGTGACCAGTCATGTTCTGTGTCTAGGTGAAGACGTACATGTGGCCTTGTGTTTACCAAAGTGGCAGTACAGTGGTGGGATATAGTATATGAAGACTGACATTTTTAATTTAAAAAAAGAGGGTATCAATGCCCTGTACTGAAGACTCTGGACATGCTAATTCTTAGCAGGTGCCACCTCATGGATATTCGCAGATAATTGTTACCAATATTTGGACCTAAAAAGTGAGCGTAGTCTTATATACGAGGTTACCAAATACACAAACAAACACAGTATGAATATCAAAAGTGGCAGATGTAACTGGTCAGCATAATATTGTCTGTGGAGAAACTGATATGGCTATTAATTCTTATCATATTTGTCAATATATCACTGGTTTATTGTCATTCTGATATGTTACCTCAAGATTGCTCCAAGGCTGATGGTACATCAAATTTTACTGAATACTTGTCACCACAGCACCTTATGTAATATCATAGTTGAAGCTGGCTTCATTATACTGCGGTGTGTTATCAGGATATTAGCTATTAGTAAAGGTGTTGTCTAAATGTTGGGCATAGAGATACTTTAGGTTGGGGGCATATTGTCATGTTTTATATTGAGCACTTATGTCAGCCAGTTATGTAACATTCTAATACTTATTGTGTGACAGTTATATCACAATTATAACACTTGTTACGGAACCTAATATAAACAGATCACGTATGCGTGATGAACACAAATTTTATAATGGAGATAAAAAAAAAATCAGATTCTGTAACACTAGGCAGCGTGAAATGTATAGGGGAATGAATAAAGAAGTCAGTGGTTTTTTGTTAACAAATAACTATAATTTATTCTTAAAACAACCCTAACAATACAATACACTAAATCAATACAATTATACAGTAAAACAGCGTTATAGCAACAAGTCAATATAATCACACAGAAAGATAATGGTACAGAACCTCAATACCAACACCGTCACCACGATAAGTCCTTTGAATGTAAACTCTCAGAGAATGACAGTCCAGTGGAAAGTTCTTGCAACAACACAGAAAGTAAACTGAAGTCCAAATGTATAAAATCCAGGAGAAAATCTTTGAACATGTATAATTCCTGCATTCTTTGGATAAGGTCTTAGAATCTGACACACGCTTCTGCGTCTGCTGGTATCTGCTCTGCTGTCTGCCCCCTGGTTCTAAAAACAGCCCCTTTATATACCTTCACACCCCAAGCCGGGAATTTTCCACTTCTCGAAGAGTCTATAAGTTCTTGCACAACATGCGTTTCAGGAATTAACTAGAAAGACATAGCCGTGTCTCTACACATACCAGGCTCATCACGTGACCCACGACCAGGGGTGAAAACTCAATGCTCAGGTGACAACGAGAGTTCAACAAGTACGGATTAAACATAAAATGTAACAACAACACGAGTTACGCCCATGTCACACAATAAAAGAGCACCTGTAACACACTTAACAGTGAGGGTACTGTACTTCTGATTATCATATGTTTGAGTATATATATGCTGATGTATGTATATACATAACACCCACCTTTTATGTGTTTGTTTTTGTATGTGTACAATGGTTAAGTCTGCATTGACAAGGTGATAACAGTTACTTGAGCATTTTTGTGTTTGTTCATAACAGGCTCATTGTTATTATTGTCAGTGACACTGCTGTGTGTGGTCCAGCAAGCACTAATTAACCTGAGAATGCTTCTTAGGTGTTGTTCGTTTGTCCACCTGTACACTATAACAGCTATGAATGTTCAAAACTTATTTTTAATTAGACTTAGCTGACTTTATGACCATTTATAGGCAAACAGTGATATCTGAATGATATCAAGGCCAATGGGAAATGAAATCTGATCTATCATAAGACCCTTATCCTGCTGAGGCCAGCTATTAGTTCAGCAGGCCAGATTGAGTGGTGTTTGGGGACTTATGGTCCTACTCATATCACCCTGGGGACATGCTACACCCAGCTAAAGCCTAATCTCTCTGTCATCCCCCTTATTCTTCTCTTCAGGAATACAGAAATAATTGCTTTGATTTCAATGCCACATAGATATACCATCAAAAATCATTCTAAAGCTCTCCACTAACTGCAACTGCATCATTTACGTGACTTTTCTTATTTTCTGTGTTAAGATTTATCGTTTACACAGATCAGGTGCTCACCATTAAAAAACCAATGGCATGACAGAAGACTTTTATCCAAAAATCTGAAGACCAGTAATATTTCAAACCTGCATCTATCAGTTAATTTCAAGAATGAAATCTATTAATAATTCAGAGTTATTATTCGACTGTAAACCTTGCCCGTAGAAGTCTCCTTGATCCACCTTGAGTCCAGCTCCACCTCAGATAATTTCATTCATGACTCAATCCAGATCCACCTCCAGGATAGTCTTCCCATATGACTGATCAGCTCTATGACCAGATCCACCTCCAGGATAGTTTTCCCATATGACTGATCAGCTCTATGACCAGATCCACCTCCAGGATAGTTTTCCCATATGACTGATCAGCTCTATGACCAGATCCACCTCCAGGATAGTTTTCCCATATGACTGATCAGCTCTATGACCAGATCCACCTCAATATAGTTTTTACTGCAGACTGCCCTATTGCCCCCACTGATTTGTTTTGCAAGCACATATATTTTAAATTTTAAAATAAATAAAATAATGTTTTAAATTTCAGCCATAAACCAGGTTGTTCTTTGCATGATTGGTGAACTCTGTAAGCACAGTCTGGTGAATCATTGATTCTATTTATCAATATAAATATTTCAGTGACTTCAGTAGTATCATGTAGCAGAAATGCCTTGACCAGGATTTGAACATTGTTAATATTGCCATGTCTTGCAGTGTTGATTGACATGCAAAGCAAACCACTCTTGTGTATGTGTACTTATTAGTTTATCACCTGGCTACATGATTTAAATCCAATAATAAATGGCTGGATTCAGAGGAAATCTAGCCCAATATTATCTATATATATTTTTTCCAAGTGAACAATTTGGCAAAGAAAACCTTTACCAGTTTTTGTAGCTCTGCACATAAGGCAAAGTTATTCTATCAATTATCAAGTTATGTAATTATGTATCCATGGAGCATGGTATGACCAATAGTAAATTAAGAGACTGATATGCTAGTATATAAAAATAACTTTATATATATATATATATATATATATATATATATATATATATATATATATATCTAATTACTAGATGCCTTGAACAAGTTTTTTTTAATTAAGTCTTTATTTTTTTTGTCTATTAGTAGTTTTGTTATTGGGTTAAATATCAGAAAGCCTCCATCACACCATCACTAGCTCAGGCTATTGCTGAGCGCATGTCTCTAAAACTGTTTAAGAAGTGTGCTCTATGTCTGGGATGTAGACACTGACAATATGACTGAATAGTCATGTTATAGATATAGTCTCAGTTATAGACACTGACAAGTTTGTTATACTCCAGGTTAGAGACAATATGACTACAACTGCAGGACCTTCAAAGCCTTTAAATTACCATTCAAACCGTTCTGAATACACCGAGACACACAATCAGACAGCGCATGTCACATGTTTAAAATATTTAGCAGGATGCAAAATGCAATACCACGCCCTCACTGGTTTGATTACAATTCTTTGCTCTGTGCACATCTTTGTGTTCAGACCCAGAGAACTTGCTATACAAAGCAGGGGTTACATCAAAAGTGATCTAGGATGATTGCAGTAGATAACTGCTGCGTGAGCAGCATATAACCTTGAATCGTCACAGATGTTTCTGAGAATATAAACTAGTGCAAAAACTTATTTCATTAATACCTGTTGATATTTATAGTCTGAATCAGGAGAAAGATGAAGAAAACTCAGAACAAATGAAGATGTAATTGACTACTTACACAGAAGATGAAATCAAACACACTCAAGTACCACAGAAGGTACTTAACTTCTCGGGTTTCAGGAGCATATAAACAACTTGATAGCCAACACTGGTATGGCATAAAAAAAGTCTGAATATGACAAGCCAAAGAAAAGTGTGTGCAACTTGAGGGTTTGGGAAAACACTGGAGGGTGTGCTGGATGTGGTCAAATCAACCATTGCTAAGCTACCACTATCCCTGATTATCATGGTAATGGGATACCACTTGCATGGCAGAACACCGAAGAATTATTTCCTTAATTAAAGATAGATTTATGTCTTTCACTTTATTTGGACGTGTACAGTGCAATGTTTTCACTGAACAGATATATTTATGGTACCAACTACATTTCTTGGTCTACTTTCTTCAAGAGTATTTATGAACAACTCTACTCTGTTATATCTTAGTGACTATGATTATACCAAATAACACCTCTGAAAGTCTTTACAAAAAATAATAAAAGTGAAAAGATTATTATTACCAACTGGTTGCCCTGGTGAGCTTTAATAACAGCTTTCCTGTCTCAACATGCCAATACCAAGTGCCAACTATTAAGTATTCAGTCAAGTTACAGATCAGGTTTTTTTTCAGTACTTCAAGCTTCATTGCATTATGTCCTCTTGGGTAATATGCCAGCCCACTTGACTGGTCTCTTCACATTAAGCTGGGGGATATGAACACATCTCTGCCTTCAGTGACATGATCAATAATACAGATCCACACTGAAGGTATTTACCGTGCCTTTTTTAAGCCTGTTAAAGTGGATTCAACAAATTAATGTGAGATTTTTATGGTAAATAAAATGGTATTCCTGTAGAAACAGTGATTACTACAAAAATTCATATTGCCAAAGCAATTAAGTTACAAAGAAAATCCTGTAGTCAAAACAAGTAAAACAGAAATCCTACCAATTTTAGCAACTTCTTTAAAAAAGAATGGAAGATTTCTATTCAATTACAGCAAGTATTGTTGAAAACTTAGCAGCTTGTCAAAATACCATTGCTGTGTTCTAAGTCACTTCAGGGTGACTAGCAATGACAGACATATATACCTATATTTTTGGCTACAGCTGCTGGAAGAAAAAGAAAGCAAGAACACAGTCAAAAGCATCCAACCGATAACATTCCTGAACCTGGCAAGGTTTCTTTGTTTGGACAAGAAAGATATCTTCAAATGGAAAAGTAAGCAAGCTGGGTATAACCCAGATATACTTGGTGGGTGAAAGGGAAGGCCAATGATGGCACATCCAAAGACAGAGACAGTATAACCGTGTCTAAAGGTAAATGGTGCTAATTTGGTCTGAGGTCCCTCACACCCTGAGAATATTGACTCTCCCACTGTATAGATGGGACAGCTAAGGGGCCTTTTTCTGAATGTTTAACATTGTTTGATGTGCTCTTGTAATAGCAAGGCCATGGTTCTCACAGGTTTAACATTCTGGTATAACTTACTGAATGAAAATAGCAACCATCACATAATATTTGAACATATAATAGGGGATAGATCAAATACAAGGGAACACAAGGGCCTAGGGTAATGTCAACAGGAACACCAAAAAAAATACACACACAGGATATGTTGAAGAAACAACTGGACAACAGTGAAAGTTCCAAAGAAATAAAAGGTCATAATTTTAAGAATGCAAAATGCTATACACTTTTATATTCATTTGACAAAACATTAATGAAGACAATGTCCAAAAAAATGCATTAATCATAAGGGAGCACAAAATTATATTAAAGAACTAAAGCTGGTTCATGTTACATGGTTACAGATGGATTCACTGCATTTCTGTGAAGTATCACTGCAAAGTACAGAAATGAGGTTCTTGTCTGCCTAAATTCTCCCTAGACTATATAAATATATAGATGAGCCATGTCAGGTATGGCAATACCTGCCTTGGCATGGGTTTCCTGTTTTATTCTAATTATTTGATTCCTCCAACAATTCTACAATTATAATTAATTATAATATAATTAATTCTAATTCTACCTGCAGGGTAAAACTTTTACACATCTTCCAACTTCATTTAATTTCTGGTTACTTTAAAATGAAACATTAAATTAAATAAAATAATTATATTTAAAGCATGATGTGTCTATAATATATCTGCTTTTGACAACATAATTAAATTATTGTATGCCTGTATATAGGCTTTTGGCAATACATAAGAGCCAATAAAATATCAAGTATGACCCATGGCAAATAAATAATCTGATCACATGGTGACAAAATTAAGATCAGTACTGACTGATGCTATGCTGCAAGGGAATGTATATATCTCATGCAAATTACAAGAACAGTCCTGTAAACATGGCAGAAAGAAAATCTGAGTAGGAACAAACTCATTAATTTCAGAGATGCAGATGTAGTTAATCTCTGGCGATGAGATGATGTGTCAGATATAAACAGAAATGGTTAAAGAGGGGCTGTTGGAGATAAAAACCTCAAGAAAAACACTACGAAAGGATTTTATCTCAGTAGCAAATAGAAAGTTAAAGAAAGAGTATAACAGACTTATATGACATTTAAATTATTTCATGATTCACATGGGGATCAATTTGGGAGATTTAGATAGAAAAAGGAAAATGAAAAAAAATCCAAGAGTTAGAATATTACACACATTAAAGCCTCAAAGTGAACAAAATATGTGTATTTGAAAGAGAGAAAGAGATAGAGAAAGAGAGAGAGAGAGAAGGGAGGGAGAGAGAGAGAGAGAAAGAGAGATGATAACCAGATTAGTGAAATCAGTATGAATGTAGGTAAAGATGAAGTATGTATATAGTTGAAAGTAAAAATGTAATACTAACTATACTCTTTGATTGTAATATTACATCATAATACTTTGAGAGTTTAGTAGCTTCCAGAGACCCTATTTAAGGTATCTATAGGTAGGAGAATATGACACAGCCCTTGTTTGTTGTTTGGGCACTTCATTTTATGTTTTGAGTCAGGGTTTAGGGTCTTGATTATTGTGTCTGATTGCTGGATTACCCTTGAGGTCTGATGTCACAGCTTTACCTCCACAAGTGATTAGTGTCTGGATATCTATATCAAATGGGTACTGTCTCGCCAGAACCACTAATACTGCCATCAGCATATGGATACCTTCATTTAAACAGCACTTGCTAAACTTTGCTCAGATTGCTTAATGGAGGAGGATAACTGTAAACCCTCATAAGTGAAAACATAAACACTGGTTTTAAACAGATAAAACCCTGGATCCCTGGCAAGTGCTGTCAGAGAATCAAGAATCAAATGTAATTGTTTTTGTTTGCGAGGAAATAGACAAGTTTTAAGATATTTAACCAAAGTTCTTAAGGTTTGTAGGTGAAATAAATCACGTTTTCCACCTCAACTGGGCATTTCATTTTGTGGATGTAGTTAGCCTAAGGGGAAGAGATTCTGTGTCAAAATATCTCAGAAAGGAAATCATTCATTTGTTCTTACTTGATTTCAGTGACTCTAGAAAATGCTTGTGCCTCAAATAATCCTTTGTACATCATATGTGACCTCTGACCCATAGTCTCCAGATACTTCTATTTCCAACCCCTGACTAATAACATACACGGCACAGACTCAACAATTCATGACTGAAAGTTTACAAACAAACTGGAAGCCTGTTCAGCACACTTTTAATTCAAGGTGAAGTACCCAGTTGTTTTTTTTCTAGACAATGGTTTACTTGCTTCCATTCTGATTTAACTAGCCTTCGAAATTCAGCACAAGTTTTGGCAGTGCGCCCTTCTAGGGCAAGTTTGCTTTATTTTGAAGGATTATGCCCTATCAAGCTGCATAATTTATCATTTTAATATTCCCAAAATTGGTCCCCCTATTTCTTTTATGCTTTAAGGTCCTCCAGGCATTTCACGTTTTTTCAGGAGGTGCATCAGGATTTTCCTGCATTTCAGGCTCACTGGTCAGAGAACGTATTTGTGCAATTTGCGGTCATGACTAGGTCCACTCTATTCCCCATTGATTCAAATACTTAAAAGTATATTACTAGTTCATCTTTTAAGTGACAGGGATTCCATTAACAAACTAGATTCTTCAGTCAGAGCCTAAAAACCTCCACCAGAATCTCCTTCTCCTTTCTGAATTACTCTGAAAAACTCCTAATTTCTGTACTTGCATCATCAAAATGGACTACAGCTGTGTAGAAGCCTCTGGTACCCAGGCATTCACCCTTGTGGTTGTAACAGAAGACTTCATCAGGTCTTTGGAATACAACCTGGAGCAATGTTACATTATTTGTTATATATTTGTTGTGTCTATATACCCAGATCTAACTCCATCTTCCAGGTACATAACACAGTATCATTGCATGAACTTTAATACTGGAAAAAGGTATGACAGGCTCCTTATACTGATCAATGGTAGATCTGTATTATCTTAATTTTTGGGTTATGCTTTTAAAGTATGTCACTAAACAATAAGATTAACCTTTGATGCTGAGATGAAATAGACATAACTGTTCAGCCATTAGCATTTCAATGGAGGCTTAACAATGTTTAGGCAGAGAGACATTTAGGCCAGAGTCAATTTACAGTTCTAATTAAGATATTCACACAAATTTGTGCTAGTCCCCAAGGTATACTGACAGGCAATCTGAGAGATGTTCACACTTGTTCTATTAAAGTTAATGCAAGCATTCAGATTCATTATATATCAAAAAGATATTGACCAGTTTTATTGGTATATAAGATTTGGAAATCCAAAGACAGAGATATTAAACAGGAGACAGAGATGTGCATCTTGTGCATCCCTGTTCTCCCAGTTGTGATAAAGGAGATAATGACTGATGCATGGGCGGATCCAGGATCCAGGAAAAGGCTGAGTCCAACCCAGGAGGACTAATGAAAACCTTAAAAAAAAGGTCCCAAGTCCTGGCAAAGGGGGGGGGGGGGGTCCAGGCTGCAAAATTTTGTCTGAAACCCTGAAAAAAGGTTGCCGTGGATGAAAAAGGGGAGATCCGAACCCCTGGACCCCCCCCCCATGCAGATCCGCTTCTGTGATGGAACATGCAGTAGTTGTACCCTTCTTTATAAACTTATGAGTACTGACCTGTGAGAGTTCAAGCTCAGCCTGCAGCTTCAGTTTTGCTTCTCTTTCATTGGTCAGTGCTTGTTTGAGTCTTGATGTTGCTTGCAGTGCCACTTGTTGGACACCCTGATCCTCTTGGCCTAAGTAAATTAAAATAAGGTGAACATCAGAAGGCTGAAAAAGAACAACAAAGAAGATGAAAAGATCTGGAAGTAGACTAAATATAAGGAAAAACTAGAATACGGGTAGTAGACAAGCGACTATGTGTATCAGCCGAAACCAGAGTGGGACGGGTGAAGTGAGGCATGGATTGAGTGGCAAGGGGAAATAGAGAGAGGTGTGTAGCATATTAGCATGGATGTCTGCAGCCCAAATGTGTGTGTAGGTGGCGCCACTTGCCACAAAATTCAGAAAGTTATCCAAGTTGTATACAATTGCAAAATTTCAGGCAGATAAGTCAAACCACTGCCGAGATGAGTGATTTATCCCATGACAAACAAAAGAGAGATGCTGTGCAAAAATAGCTGAAGGTGGCACCACCAGTTTTGCGTATGATAAAGAACTATGTGAGATCTATATACATGCAAAATATCAGGAGAGGAAGTCAAACAAGTCCTGAGATATAAGCCTGGATGCCTGAAGCCTTAACTTGAAAGTAGATGGCGCCACCTGCCATGAAATCAAGAAAGCTATCCAAGATGTTTAAACATGCAAAATTTTAGGGAGATAAGTCAAACCACTGCTGAGATATGAGTGATTTTATCCCATGGCAGACAAACAGATGGAAGCTGTGCAAAAATGGTTGCAGGTGGCACCACCAGTTTTACGTATGATAAAGAGCTATGTGAGATCTATCCACATGTAACAATTTCAGGAGGATACTCAAACCAGTCCTGAGATATAAGCCTGGATGTCTGCAGCCTAAACGTGAATGTAGGTGGGGCCACCTGTCATAAAATCAAGAAAGCTATCTAGGATGAATACACATGCAAAATTTCAGGTGAATAAGTCCATTCACTGCAGAGATCTGAGTGATTTTATCCCAAGGCAGATGAACAGATGGAAGCTGTGCAAAAATGGTTGCAGATGGTGTCACAATTTTTATGTATGTTATAAAGCTACATTTGTGCAAAAATATTTCCTGATTGGTCAAAAGATATGTGGGTTAACATGTCAAAACAGACGAACAGATGGACACACTGGAGAGAGGAAAGGTCAGAGGTCAACCAAAAATCAGGACCCAGCAATTCACAAGTGACTCACTCATAATTCATAATTTAAAAAAAATCTGCCAAGTGATTACCGAGCAGTATTCCGGAAACCTATGCGGCTACGGCGGCGGATGTGTAACTGAAAACATAGTATCTGCAAAACTCTGTTTTGGTGGATACAAAAAGGTGACCATCAGAAGGCTGAAGAGGAACAACAAACAAGATGAAAAGATCTGGAAGTAGACTAAATGTAAGGAAAAATTAATGTGACCATTGGCAGGCTAAAAAGGAACAACAAAAAAAGACAAAAAGATCTGAAATTAGACTAAATTTAAGGAAAAAATAAGGTGACCATTAGAAGAAGATGAAAAGATCTGGAAGTAGACTTAATATAAGGAAAAAATAAGGTGACCATGAGAAGAAGATGAAAAGATCTGGAAGTAGACTAAATATAAGGAAAAAATAAGGTGACCATTATAAGAAGATAAAAAGATCTGGAAGTAGACTAAATATATGGAAAAAATAAGGTGACCATTAGCAGGCTAAAAAAGAACAACAGAAAGACCGTTAGAGGGCTGGAGAGGAATAACACAGATAAAAACTCCTGAGATTAGACAACTTGAGGACAAGGGCAAAAAATAAGGGGAAGAAAAGAAACAAATGACACATTTGGCATGAGGCTTAGATGAAGGTGTGACTGAGCTCAAACTGTCACATTTGTACTACATGTAAGTCTCAAAACTGTTTATGAAACTGTTCCAAAAATAAGAATCATGTCAAACTATGCCAAAAGCTTTTCTCATTTCAGTAGGAAATTAAAATTTTGGCCATCTCTTCTTAAAAGTAATCTTACACCAATTTTACATGACAGATGAGAAAGTATTATGGTATATAAGGCTGGCGACTAAATCATTATGTATGCATGCAATGGCAGGCTGACAAAATGTGCCTTGTTAACACATGACTGGCCAGTAACTGGACAACAGATAAAGGGCTAATGGTCCTAGTTGATTGACAGACTGATCATCAATGGACATCATTACCAGTCGCATTGCCATACTGTCCTCAGTAAACGATTAAATACAGTATTATAATCTAGCACTGACCTGCATGTCAAAATGACCTTGTCAGGTGCAACCTAATGTGATACAGTTATTATAAGGTAATTAGCTCACAAATGAGCAATTACTGCCCAAAGCCATTTACTTGCTTCAGATAAATCAATATCTGTAAAGATCTGATTTATCAGTGCATATCTGAAATCAACTGGAATTAATGTGTAAATTTAAGTTGCGTGCAATAATGCCATATATTATACATCAAGACACAATGTGCATCATGGCATAAGAGCCTCATCAAATCCCTGGATTTTAATACAAAAAAGACCATGATGAAAATGGAAAGAGAAGTAGGTAGTGAAAAGTGACGAAATGGTCCCCAAAACAACCTAACATTTCCTGTTAATATGTCATCTCCAAACGATAAGCAGACAGTTGCTGTCAATATCACATATACATCAATAACTGGGCCTACTACTAACAACATGTACCAGCAAAGTGATCAGTCTGTCAGGAGATGAATATGGCAGAAAGAGTTGACATACTCAAACCAGACATCAAAGGTTTAAATCTTTAGCATTCTGTGAAACACGGAAAGGAAACCTGCAGCAAGTCAAACCGATTAAGCTGTGTGTGGTCTGGTTGCATGATTCAATATTGTGGAAGGTGTGTGTGTTCAATTACAGACCAAGGTAGAACAGGAGTTTCACCTGGTTTCAAGTGGATATGAAGTGTTGCTTGAGATGACTGTGGCTATAACTTACAATAGGAGGTGTCAAGACTGCCTGATTGTTCAGTCAGCAAGCCAGCACCAGGAGACAAAGTTATTTGATCATAACCAAATCAGTTGAGAAATGTACGCAGCTCTGATGGTCAGGCTGATGAAATGTCTACCACACATACAGAAACAGACCATTTATCTTCATGACTTTTTTTTATTCAGTTTTGTTATAATTCATTTTTTTTCAATGCAAACTGAAAGAGAAATAATAAATGATACAGCTTTTAAATGTTTCTCAAAGGAAATTCCTGAATATTGGAAACCTAATAAATAAATAAATAGAGAGAAGGAGAGCATACATACTGACAAATGGATTCTTTTGAAAGTTAAATTAATAATGATAAAGATTTGAACTGACATTTCTTGTTTTTGTTGAGAATAGACAAACATACTTTATCTCTGGAGTTAGTAAACATGTACATACTCTTTGTCTCCAGTTAGTATAGATGTACATACTCTTTGTCTGGAGTAAGTATAGATGTACATAATCTTTGTCTGAAGTTAGTATAGATGTACATACTCTATGTCTGGAGTTAGTATAGATGTACATACTCTATGTCTGGAGTTAGTATAGATGTACATACTCTATGTCTTCAGTAAGTATAGATGTACATACTCTTTGTCTGAAGTGTGTACAGATGTACATACTCTTTGTCTGGAGTTAGTATAGATGTACATACTCTTTGTCTGGAGTTAGTATAGATGTACATACTCTATGTCTGGAGTTAGTATAGATGTACATACTCTATGTCTTCAGTAAGTATAGATGTACATACTCTATGTCTTCAGTTAGTATAGATGTACATACTCTTTGTCTGGAGTTAGTATAGATGTACATACTCTTTGTCTGGAGTTAGTATAGATGTACATACTCTATGTCTTCAGTTAGTATAGTTGTACATACTCTTTGTCTGGTGTTAGTATAGATGTACATACTCTTTGTCTGGAGTTAGTATAGATGTACATACTCTTTGTCTTGAGTTAGTATAGATGTACATACTCTATGTCTTCAGTAAGTATAGATGTACATACTCTATGTCTTCAGTTAGTATAGATGTACATACTCTTCATCTGGAGTTAGTATAGATGTACATACTCTTTGTCTGGAGTTAGTATAGATGTACATACTCTATGTCTTCAGTTAGTATAGTTGTACATACTCTTTGTCTGGTGTTAGTATAGATGTACATACTCTTTGTCTGGAGTTAGTATAGATGTACATACTCTATGTCTTCAGTTAGTATAGATGTACATACTCTTTGTCTGGAGTTAGTATAGATGTACATACTCTTTGTCTGGAGTTAGTATAGATGTACATACTCTTTGTCTGGAGTTAGTATAGATGTACATACTCTTTGTCTGGAGTTAGTATAGATGTACATACTCTATGTCTTCAGTTAGTATAGATGCTTATACTCTTTGTCTGGAGTTAGTATAGATGTACATACTCTTTGTCTGGAGTTAGTATAGATGTAAATACTCTTTGTCTGGAGTTAGTATAGATGTACATACTCTTTGTCTGGAGTTAGTATAGATGTACATACTCTATGTCTTCAGGTAGTATAGTTGTACATACTCTTTGTCTGGTGTTAGTATAGATGTACATACTCTTTGTCTGGAGTTAGTATAGATGTACATACTCTTTGTCTTGAGTTAGTATAGATGTACATACTCTATGTCTTCAGTAAGTATAGATGTACATACTCTATGTCTTCAGTTAGTATAGATGTACATACTCTTCATCTGGAGTTAGTATAGATGTACATACTCTTTGTCTGGAGTTAGTATAGATGTACATACTCTATGTCTTCAGTTAGTATAGTTGTACATACTCTTTGTCTGGTGTTAGTATAGATGTACATACTCTTTGTCTGGAGTTAGTATAGATGTACATACTCTATGTCTTCAGTTAGTATAGATGTACATACTCTTTGTCTGGAGTTAGTATAGATGTACATACTCTTTGTCTGGAGTTAGTATAGATGTACATACTCTTTGTCTGGAGTTAGTATAGATGTACATACTCTTTGTCTGGAGTTAGTATAGATGTACATACTCTTTCTCTGGAGTTAGTATAGATGTACATACTCTTTGTCTGGAGTTAGTATAGATGTACATACTCTTTGTCTGGAGTTAGTATAGATGTACATACTCTTTGTCTGGAGTTAGTATAGATGTACATACTCTTTGTCTGGAGTTAGTATAGATGTACATACTCTTTGTCTGGTGTTAGTATAGATGTACATACTCTTTGTCTGGAGTTAGTATAGATGTACATACTCTTTGTCTGGAGTTAGTATAGATGTACATACTCTATGTCTTCAGTTAGTATAGATGTACATACTCTTTGTCTGGAGTTAGTATAGATGTACATACTCTTTGTCTGGTGTTAGTATAGATGTACATACTCTTTGTCTGGTGTTAGTATAGATGTACATACTCTTTGTCTCCAGTTAGTATAGATGTACATACTCCTTGTCTGGAGTTAGTATAGATGTACATACTCTTTTTCTGGTGTTAGTATAGATGTACATACTCTTTGTCTCCAGTTAGTATAGATGTACATACTCTTTGTCTGGTGTTAGTATAGATGTACATACTCTTTGTCTGGAATTAGTATAGATGTACATACTCTTTGTCTGGAGATTGTATAGATGTACATACTCTTTGTCTGTAGCTGCTGGATGTGTTGGACAAGTTTCTTGGCTGCCTGTTCCGCTTTCCATCTTCTTTCACGCTCTGTCTCAAGTTCTTTCATCATACTCTATAACAAAATACATAAGTTAAGATACTATTTTGCTATATAAATATTAGCAATAACACATTTTATTTTAAAAAATAAAACATTATAAAGAGTATATCATGACTTTAGTTTGCTTAAAAAGAATACATTGAAAAAAAAGAAAATTACTAATAAATACACAAATTGGGTATATAAGCTAATAGGCAAGAGACTAGATTGAATTCTGGCAAGGAATAAATAGGTTTTCTTCCAAGAGTGCTGATATGTTTGCTAGTTAAAATCCTAAATAAATGGCATGTAAATGACTGAAAGCAACACTGCCAACAAAAATGTTTCTTTTCTGTCTGACAAGAAATCTTCAAGATTATTTCTATTAATATTCTCAAGACAATATTATCTTGTCAGAAGAAATATTTTCTTGACAAGTGCATGACAAAAATTCTTGCTGACTCCCAAAAAAATATATTTAGTCAGGAGATTTTTTGTCTTATGGAGAGAAATTAATTTTTGTTACAATAAATGTGCAAGCACATGCATTATGTGGATGCATGTTCAGGGCTGGTTGATTTAAATCATTTAAATTGTTGATAAAAATCATTATTAAAATCAGCGGCAAAAAAACATTATTTTTTTATTTTTTTGTGTTCAAAAAAGAACAAATGTTAATCATGTAAAAATTCTTAGTTTGACAAACATTCCCATCCAAGTATTTGAAATGGGCAAGTTAATTTATATACATAACTGATTTGCTTCACCCACAGATGACTACGCTCCCGAGGCAGGGGAAATCTTGCGCTTCTAAAGAAGCAACTGATTTTCACGCTGCCTGCTTTGACCATTTATGATACATTTAGACACCAGATGGCAGTTTGTTGTCTACTGAAAAAAATGTGCGTTTTATGTGACAAGCAGCCAAACAGATGTCAATAAACAAACACTCAACAGGCATCCTGGCTCCACCCACAGATGCACTTCAAGCACCGCCTGATGACAGTTTATGGTCGAATTTTAATTGCTCCCTCTGTATTCTTGCATCATCAACCGATTCGTTAATGACATTATGACTGTGTTAGCATAGCCATGTATCTGTTGTCTGCAGATCTGAAACCAGCAGTGAGGTGTGCACACAGCCTTTGTTGTTATGTTTCTTTGAATTACAGCTCACCGGCTGGGCATCCTATGTGCCCAAGGCCCTAAGCAAACTACGTCTGGGGCCATTCTCTCTGAGCCTGTGGCCTGTTCAGACAGTTACCGGGGTGATGAGCTGTCACTCAAACGAAATGAACAACAATGGCTCTGTGTATTCCTCACTTGGCTGTGTCTTCCAGCACAAGGTCTCATCTAATTGGACAAAAATAAAGTGCTCCCCTCTGATGTAGCAATTCAGGATACGAGGTCATAACAAACAGTGCTTACAATTTAGGTAGTAGGCCTATAGGTAAAGCGCTGTGTAAAGAGGGTACAGATGACAAGATTTTCTCTTTGGAGCCACGTACACATTTCAATGTGCTTTATGAATACTTGCATAGCAGCAGTTGTTTCAGCAGTGCAGAAACCACTACAGTCCATATTGATCAGGGATTTTAAAATTCATTATTTTAATTGAAGTAAAAAACACTGATTAATTTTGATTTAAATCAGAATTTAAAAATTTGCCAACCTAATTCTATAACTAGAATATCAGCAGAAGCTGACAAAAGCCCTCAGCCAAAAGAACAGTGTTTAGAGGTGGTAACAGTAACAAGTACTAAATATCTGTTCTCACATGGATGTATATCTGTACATGTCTCAGTTATAAATTTAAAATGGAGAGGCATGTACCATGATTCATAAAAATCCACCAAATGCTTCCTGAAAAATAAGCTTCTAAGTTTTATTCTATTATCAGCTCTGTGACCTTGAAAAGTATGTCAAGGTCACCCATCTTTGAACTTGACCGAGATTTTGTCGATATACAGCTTCACCAAAGAAATAAAATTCCTATTGTGAATCCTTTTAGAGATATCCTGCGCACAAGGCCAAAGTTGAAAAATCCAAGAAAAATTCATTAAAAATAAGAAATTGCAGGTGGCGCCCCCAAACTTGTGCAGCAGTTACAGATCATCACTCCCTATGATCATAGTAAGTATTGTGAAAATCCAGCCGATGGTTCCTGAGAAATAAGCTTCTAAATGTTTTTTCTATAATCAACTCTAAAACATAGAAAAATAGGTCAAGGTCACCCATCTTCGAACTTGACCGAGATTTTGTCAATATACATCTTCACCGAAAAAATAAAATTCCTACGGTGAATCCTTTTAGAGATATCCCGCTCACAAGCCCAAAGTTGAAAAATCTGATAAAAATTCATTTAAAATCAGATATTGTAGGTGGCGCCACCAAACTTGTGTAGCAGGTACAGATTATCAGTCCCAATAATCATAGTAAGTTTTGTGAAAATCCACCAAATGGTTCCTGAGTAATTAGCATCTAAGTGTTTTTCTATAATCAGCTCTAAAATGTAGAAAAATAGGTCAAGGTCACCAATCTTCGAACTTGACCGAAATTTTGTCGATATACATCTTTACCGAGGAAATAAAATTCTGACGGTGAATCCTTTTCAAGATATCCCACTCACAAGGTAAAAGTTAACGGATGCCGGACGGACGGACGGACGGACGGACAGCTTGGGTGACGACAATAGCCCATCAGCCTAAGGGCTGAGGGCTAAAAAGGCTCTTAGAACTGTAGCTTCCAATGATGCTGTGGAAAGGGTATCGTCAACGTTTTTAATCATTCACACTCAAACTTCAGAATCAGGCTCTACACTAAAAAGCTGAGAAACATGGACTGTTCAAAGCATAGTCTTCCAACTGGACTTAATTAATTTAAAAAAAAATTCCAATATTTTGTCTACGCCTTTGTATTACAAGAAAATTAGCAACTGGCCCCTTATTTTCCATCCCAGAGTCTGTGATCAAATTTATACTGTTTGTGTTTTCTTTATTTTGATATTCATCTACAAAACTGTGAATGTATTATAAGTAAATGAATTAAAATTTTTATTTAAATTTAAATTTTTTAAATTTAATCCATTTGAAGATTAAAGGTAACATTGGTAAACTGAATATCAAGCATATGATGTGGATGTATTTGTGCACTTCTAAAATAAATTTTTATCCCATAGACTCTAGCAATTTCTTTTCAATGCACTATTTAAATTTGACAAATCTGCATATAAAACAGTTTAAATAAATGATTCAATATTTTAATCTCATCTTGCAAAGTTGCATTACAGGTAAACTGATTGTATATAATGTGACTGAGGGACCATGATAATGACCCTTGGGTCACCCAGATTCAGGTGTTGACCCTGAGACCTCTCTATAGGTTTGTTTGTTGTGTACTTAATTTTCACACAAAAAGTGTCTTACAGTTGTCTTGAATCATTGAAAACTGAGCCTGCATATTTGATACTGAGGTGGGCTACAAAGTACTATTGCTGTATTCAGACTGTAAGTCTGTCAAAAGGACATCATTGAGACTAAATAAAATATGACACCCAACCATGTCACAATTCCAAGAATTTACAATTTTAATAACATTAATTAAATCTTTTATCATGTTTATTTCAGAGTGAATATTTTAATATGATTAAATTAACTATTGTAAATCTAAAACTGTCATTAATAATAAAAAGAAACTCATTGCCATCAGTTTTATACAAGTATATGTATAACATTTTACTTGCTTCAAAGTTACACCCGATTATAATAATCATATTACTTTGTATTCATGAAAGATATTATTTTATTTTTAACCTTTATTTTCCCTATAATTTCTTCATATTTTTATAGTTGTCCATGACAAATCTAATGTTACAACAATCATAACCATGTGGAGATTTAAGAGCAACAGACGAGTGTGAGGACTAGCACTGCCTCCTGCTGGCATCAGAGTAAGTTTAACTGGTATGGTGCTTGGTGGTCAGGCGCCAGGTGCTCATCAAGGTGAGGTCAACCTATCAAAACAAAAACGACACCCCTGATTGACCCTGCCTGCTTTGGCACCCAGTGGGAGGCTTATTTTCCATTTTAATGCTTCCTTATTCTCAGTCTAACATCCAGATTGATGTATGCAGACTGAGTTGTAAACATAAGACCCTTTAAATTGCTATTACCTTCACACCAATGTATCTAGCAGCTCTCCTCATTGAGCCATCTAACTCCTTTATGTCAGTAACATAATGCTGAAATGACCATGTTCTGTTGTACTTGAGATAACAGATGACATTGTGTAGACCTGGTTTAAGGTTGAGATTATCTTTGACACAGGTATTGTAGATTTTTGTTTGGCTTTAACAGCACTTTGCTTGCTGAGTAATGATCGGATCATCCTGACTCCAGGTCACTGCAACTTCAAAGGAACAGAAGCACCGCCCATCCCACTGAGGCTCACAGAAAGTGACCAAAACACAGAAATCTGTATGTGCCTGTGACCCCAGCCTGAACTCAGTCATTTGAACTGACAGAAACAGGGGTGTTCCTACAATACTGTGATCAGTCTGCAAATCAGACCAAACTGCTGACAGCACACTGGTAATTACAAGCTGCCATTAGGGTTTCTGTCCATCGATGGCCATTTGTAAAGCTATTAATAACAACTTCGTGGGGAGGGCTTAACCATGCAGCTGGATGGCCAACATGTGTTGCTGGTCATGTAGGTCTGTACTATTAGACCTTCTAGATGCAGGATTTGAAGATAGGTCAGGATTACTTAATTCCAATATGTGAGGGTAATCTGGAACAGAAATCATCTGTTCTAGCTATGATAACATGGTGGTTCACTTACCAAATAAGCTTTACAAAGAATATAACGACAGCATAATGCATTATTTTACCTTGAAATATGACAGATGTCATTACTAGAAAATTAAGAACTCAATAACTAAAAGCCTAGCTATGTTATATTTTGTCCATTAAACATATCTGAGTGAAATTATTTTAATTAAATAACCTGAGGAAGGTCAGAAAAAAACAGATTTCCAACAAAACTCATGAGAACATATTAATTGTCTGAATTATAAACAACTACCCCTAATCATTTAAGTTGTGCCTATTACAGTTCTCAAATAACAGTTAACATTATAGCTAATGAAAACATCAGAAAAGTTTTGCAGGCAGTAAAAAAACCTGAGGTTTCAAAAGTTTTAATAGATGCATTGTAAAATATTTGTTGCTCAGGGTTAGAAGAGCATCATGACCCATGGGTCACAAGTTATGACAAAGCAATGGATCAGCTATCAATCCTAATTTCTTTTTACAAAGAGAACAAAGCTCTCTATCACTCAAGTCTAATTGGCTGCATTGACTCTTTCATATATCATGCTTACAGAAAGTATATCATTCTTCAAGAATAAAAAGAATACCTTTGATATACCCCTTTGTGTTACAAAAAAAGCTAAAAGTATTTCATATTCTCTTTTATACTGGAGTAGGAGTGAGAAAATTTTATATAAAAAATTGGTTTAAAACTGTAGGTACCATACGCTAAACATAAAACTGTGCATCATTCTGTAAACAATCAGTAGGCAAAACTAGATACTTTATTTTCTTCCAGGTTTTTTTTCAAGTAACCCTTACACCCTCCTAGCCCTTTTTCAAAGGAAGAATATTTCTTGTCAGACCGCTTCTGCATAAGCAATATGTAACCATGGTCATGTAGTACCTTTAACATTTTAATGAAGAAAGCCTGAGAAAAAGTGCTGTAAAGATACCTTGTTAGCAAAGAAAAACACCAATGGCTGCCCACATAAAGAAAACTGGTGCCGTTATAAGGTGTTTTCAGTGTGCTTGGTTTCATTCCATTTATAGGTGCTGTCCTGGATGAAGCCCTAAAGTGGAATTTAACCCAGAAATGCTATTTCTACCTGCTGATGATGATGGCCTTTTTACAAGATGTGTCAGCTGACACAAGGCCATTAAATACCTCTGATACACACCACGCCTCCTGTTAATACAGGCCAGACAGGGGGCACCTGTTAACCCTGAGTATCTGAGCAGCTGGTAGTCTCTGTTAGCCGGTATACCTGCATTTTTCGATTCTTGTCCTATGTTTAAAAGTCAATATGTTTTGTTGTTTCTGTCATTTTGATGATAAAATCATAGGGGCGAGTCCCTTCTTCATGACTTAGTTTTGTCATAAAAAAATGAAGTTAATTTCTACATCTTTGCTTGTGAGCTTAGCTCTGAGAAAAAAAACAAGAGTGTGATAGAGCTAGCACCAATAGAGGGTCCACACTGAAGTTACACTAGTTACCCTAAAGCTATAAATATAAATATAAACTTATTTATTTTACATAGATTGTACCAATAGTTATTAAACTAATCGCGGCACTCTCCATGCCTCAGATGATGGCATTCAGCAGTATGTACAGGTGGAGGAAACCGGAGAACCTGGAGAAAACCACCGGCCTTGGATGGGCAACTACACCCGATCGAACCAAGGTCACCAGCGGAGAGAGCTGAGCGTTGTTCCCCTAAACTGTCCAGGCCTGCTATGGTGGAATTACCTTCGATATAAATATATACATAGACCTTGCCATTTGGCCATGCAAGTAAGCATACTAAGAATACAATCTCAGAACTGGCAGGAGATGGTGTGGATTAACGTATGATTGACAATGTCAAGGAATTACATAAGCTCAAAGGTTTGCTGAAAAGGGAGTTTAATAATGAAGTAACAACAAAGTACCTATAGGTTGTCCATATAAAACAAATATGTTGATAAATCATTCATACAAATTTTTTGCACTGTTTGATTTAATACTCAATAATAACAAACTCTTTTGAAAATTTTATTTGAAAAGGAACATCAGATGTCACGTTGGTTCAAACTCCGGGGGCACTTGAGCAGTTGCCAGGAAATGATTACCTTCTAAGATAAGTGCTTACTTTTGGCAAATATTCAAATGGTTTCTGTAAACATTACACATGGCATAACTGTAACGCCATCATGGAATCAGAGGGGAGGGACATTTGTGAAACTATATATTTCAATACTGGCATCAGGATAGGAGTATGGATTTGACCCATGCCTGATACCTCCCACGGGAGCTGGATCGAGGCGGTCCTTGGGTAAGAAACAGCTTATTTTCATGGTCTGCAAGTGCCAAGATATTATCAGCAAGGGACAACGAGTGCTCCACTGTCAAATCATCTTCCAACCATGGGTAAAAAATATCTGGCCTGAGGACTAGTCCATATCTGGTGCGAGGAATGTCTCACAGAGTGAAAGCACATCTTGGAATCATCCCTAAGTGGCCCAATGTGATCAAACTCTGGCTGGTCCAGTTGTCACAAATTCTCAATTACTATACACCAACCACCCACTAGACAATCACCTCTCTATGCATGCTGGACTACACCAGCCAAAGACCAAGCTGGACTGCTGTACACGCCAGCAGAATCTCAAGGTAGGGTCATTAACTTTTATTGTACAAATATGTGTGGATAAATGATTACTGGTATGGGGATGGATTAGACAGATATACCTGATATAAATGACATACACAGTATGATAAATATAGAAAATCAAAATACAAAAATCATGTTTGGTTGTCTGTGATGAACATATCACATGACTGTACACTCACCCTCATACAGGTACAGCGTATCACATGACTGTACACTCACCCTCATACAGGTACAGCATATCACATGACTGTACACTCACCCTCATACAGGTACAGCATATCACATGACTGTACACTCACCCTCATACAGGTACAGCGTATCACATGACTGTACACTCACCCTCATACAGGTACAGCGTATCACATGACTGTACACTCACCCTCATACAGGTACAGCATATCACATGACTGTACACTCGCCCTCATACAGGTACAGCGTATCACATGACTGTACACTCACCCTCATACAGGTACAGCATATCACATGACTGTACACTCACCCTCATACAGGTACAGCGTATCACATGACTGTACACTCACCCTCATACAGGTACAGCATATCACATGACTGTACACTCACCCTCATACAGGTACAGCATATCACATGACTGTACACTTGCCCTCATACAGGTACAGCGTATCACATGACTGTACACTCACCCTCATACAGGTACAGCGTATCACATGACTGTACACTCACCCTCATACAGGTACAGCATATCACATGACTGTACACTCACCCTCATACAGGTACAGCGTATCACATGACTGTACACTCACCCTCATACAGGTACAGCGTATCACATGACTGTACACTCACCCTCATACAGGTACAGCGTATCACATGACTGTACACTCGCCCTCATACAGGTACAGCGTATCACATGACTGTACAATCGCCCTCAGACAGGTACACCATATCACATGACTGTACACTCACCCTCATATAGGTACAGTGTATCACATGACTGTACACTCACCCTCATACAGGTACAGCATATCACATGACTGTACACTCACCCTCATACAGGTACAGCATATCACATGACTGTACACTCACCCTCATACAGGTACAGTGTATCACATGACTGTACACTCACCCTCATACAGGTACAGCATATCCCATGACTATACACTCACCCTCATACAGGTACAGCATATCACACGACTGTACACTCACCCTCCTATAGGTACAGCGTATCACATGACTGTACACTCACCCTCATATAGGTACAGCATATCACATGACTGCAATTATATATTTTTCATTGAGTGTAAGGGGCAAGCAGTCATGATTTGACTTGCTCCAGGTGCTATGTTTAACTGCTGAGTCCAGCTTCTAGCTCTAGGCTAATGTGATCAAGATCAATAACGTGACTGATATTGTTAATCTCACTGTAAGGACCTGACACTAACTTATGGGTGTCAAACAGAAAAAAATGATGAGTCTAAAGGCCTAGATGTGGATAGAGGAAAAAAGGCTGTCTGTATAGATGATAAATACAGCTGCATGATTCATGAAGGAAAACCACCATTACTTTGAAGACTAACCGTCGTCAGTAAGCTGTATATCAAGGAGGGATAACAATTAATATGGTAAACATTAATAATGAACACATGCAAGAATATGATGTGTAATTTAAAGCTAAAAAAATTAAATGGGACAGTATATTGTTCATAATCATGTATTATTAAAGGTAATGGTCCTTGATAGGGTCCTTGTTACAGTTTGATAGTGGTTTAGACTGGGAGAGGATCCTTTTAGTACTGGAAGGAAAATGAAACAGCGGTGGGATGGTGCATTGTACCAATTTAGAATTAAAGGAAAACATTCTGGTCAGCAAGCCCCTACATTTAACTGTGTCAAGTAGGTCAGGTGTTCATCACATGTTACTTATGAGCAGGACTGAAAAAAATAGTAGAAAGTTTTAAAAACAAGTGACCCATGGGTCATGACGCTCTGCTTATTAGCATGAGATAATGGCCTAACTTTTAAAACTGTTGTCTTATTTAGAAGAAAATTATTGCAAATGTTGTGAAAATTAACAGTAGGGGCCAGAAGATTTGTATGCATATATAGAGTACATTACTTGATGGTTTAGGGCAAAATAGTGATTCTATAGGCACGACTGAACATTTGCTACTGGTTCAAACAGTGAAATTGATGTTTCCAGAATACAGCTTGCAGAATATAGATCACCATGACCTAATTTAAGATTTGCAAGGATTTTTTTTTGAGCTGAGCTAAAAAGTATAGGTAGGGCCATCAGTCTTCAGTAACTGATAGAAATAGTCATAATCAAAAATCATATAAACTTTCAGGACACTAGATGAAATCACCCTCAATCAACTGATATAAAGCTGAAATTTGTTGTTTCAAAGATAAAAGGAGAATGCATGAAGAGTAGAAAAAAAGGTGTAGTCACCAGTCTTCAGGAATTGCTTAAATTGGACATTATCAATAAATATACTAGGTTTCAGGACTCTAGATGCATTAGTCTATCATAAATTTTAACAAGGACCTAATGAGATAAATAAGCTTTTTGTGAATAATCATGTGGCTAGTTACAAATTCTTAATAGAAATTTCCATACGGCTTTAAACACAGAAACATCAATTTGCTAAATGACTTATAGTGTATGATTTGACATCCCAATATGGAGTGACACAGTTTGACATCCATTATGATTAAATATAAGATTTGATTGGACCAAGTAAGTAAGAGTGGAATATTTTTAATGATACAAAGTGACATGATTTGTTATATTGTCCATCATCCAATCCATTTGACTGGAAGAGGTTGATTCTCTTCATTTAATCACTGTTCCCTGGAAAAATCTGACATCTGTAAGACGCAGATGGGAACTTTTACCATCACACATGGATAGATATACTGCAAACATATTTTATACTTTCTGTGTGTGTGTGATAATACATTCTATGTGTATGCACAATCAGATTACAACATTACTAAGTTAGCAGAAAAGAAGCACTTGTCTGGAAGGCCAGTCAAGCCAAAACTAGCAAAGACATTCTTAACAAAAACAAATTCTGATAAAGGCTACACACAGTTATTGTTGAAGTGTCATTTAGGTGATATTAATAAAATACATCATTCTTGTATTGTCTTTATGCTTGGATAAGCCTGAAAAAATAAAACACTCAAGGGGGGGGGGAGGGGGGGGACAAATTCAAACAGTAGTGCACTTGCCAGCACAAATATTTTATTTGCCCCTGTAAGTGTAGGAGTGTTAATGTCGATATTATCATTGGAAACTACCACTAAAACACATATTTGAAAGTAAAATACAATTATTAGTACAAGCGAAATGTGTTAAAATGAGAAAGAACTACAGGTGGCACCAACAGTCTTTTTTTAAACTAGCAAAACCATCCATGACCAAAAAGTATCCACTGCTGAAAAACTAATATGACTGCTGTCATTTGACGGTCTACAAAATAGAGGAAAAATAACTGAAAATAGAAAAAAATACAGCTGGTAACACCAGTATTCAACAACTGATGAAACAATTTTTTTTAAATCAAAAAGCAACCATGTTTCAGGACAATGGATTAAATTACAGTCGAAAAGACCTGACACCATTGATTTAAGTTTGTCAGTGTTAAACGCACATGTACGTGTGCTTGGAAATATACAAAAAATACAGATGGCACCACAAGTCCTCAGGAACTGACAAAACTAGTCATGATCAATAATCATATATGATGTTTCAGGACACTAGATGAAACCACAGTTGAGAAACTGATACAATTACTGTTATTTGACATTACCAAAGTTAGGGATAAAAAATGCCCGGAAAATAGAAAGTCATTGGTGCCACCAGTCTGTAGGAACTGATAAAACTAATCATGCACAATAAATATATTAGGTTTCTAGACAACAGATGGACCCACAACTGAGAAACAGATGCAACTGCTGTTATTTGGCAGTTTCAAAATTGCAAGTGAAAATATGTAAAAATTAGGAAAAAATACAGAGGGCACTACCAATCTTTAGTAAACAATGAGACTGTGTTCTAGACCTTCGACCTTGGGACCTCAAAATCTATCCCTATTGGTAGGTGAGCTGGTTGACATAGATGGAAGGTGTGGGAAAAGGGTCATGTGACCTTGACCTTTTACCTTGTGACCTGAATATCTATATGAATCTCCCCCTATTTATGGGCGAGCTGTATATGACCAATGGCAGAGTTTGGTCACATTGTTTGGCTTAAAATGTGTCCAAAAGCTTTTCAAACAAGCAAGTCCTGTTACCTTGGCCTTTGACCTTGTGATGTGAAAATCTACGGCATTCTTCCCCCATTGACAGGTGAGCCATATGTGAAAGATGGTAGGTTTAGGAAGAAAGGTATGGCTTAAAATGCATCCACAAGCTTTTAAAAAAGGTGGAACCTTGACCTCTGACCCTGTGACCTCAAAATAATTATGGTTCTCCCCATGTTGGTAGGTGACTTACTACTAAAGATGGAAGGTTTGAGATGATAATTTTGGTTATAAGAATTAATTCAGGGGGTCCAAACACAGCCCATATCTAGACACAGACACAGTGTCTAGATGTCTAGACACAATGTCTAGATGCAGAATTCCCAGATTATTGGAACTATATCTTTCAGCTGTTTGAAAAAACTTGGTTTGCATTTTTAGCATATCTGTGAGCTTATGCAATGGTGTGGCGTCGTCCGTCTTCCGTCGTCCTTTGTGCATCATAGCTTTCTCAGAAAGGGCAGGAGCTAGCATCACCAATTTTGTTCCCAAAAAATTTGTCATCTAAAAAATCATCGGATTTTTAGCAAACCTGTGAGCTTATGCAATGTTGCTGCATCATCCATTGTGCGTCAGTGTGTCATGCGTCGTCTCTAGTTAACCATACCTATCTCAAAAATGGCAGGAGCGAGCATCACCAAATTTTTTGCAAATAATCAGTCATCAGTCATCATTTGTTTATTTTTTTTTCTGACTGCATTTTCTTAGATTTTTTCACAGCATCCACCTACATTCAAATTTACACTGCAGACATCCAAGCTCATATATCTGGAACCATTTGACCAATTTTGCATGTTTATAGATCTCACATAGCTCTTTATCATACGCAAAACTGGTGGCGCCTCCTGCAATCATTTTTGCACAGTGTCCATCTGTTTGTTTGCTGTGGGATAAAATCACTCATATCTCGGCAGTGGTTTGACATATCTGCCTAAAATTTTGCAGGTTTATACATCACGGACAGCTTGCTTGATTTTGTTGCAGGTGGCGCCACCTACATTTATGTAAAAGATGAAAATATTCAGTCTTATATCTGAGGACTGGTTTGACATATCCCCCTGAAATTTTGCATGTGTATATAGATCTCATATAGCTCTTAATCATACACAAAATTGGTGGCGCCACCATTTTCGCACAGTGTCCGTATGATTGTCTGCTGGGGCTAAATTGACTCATATCTCAGTAATGGTTTGACTTATATGCCTAAAATTTTACATGTTTATACATCTTGGATAGCTTTCTTGATTTTGTGGCACGTGGCACCTACATTTATGTATACACTGCAGACATTCAGGCTTATATTTCAGGACTGGTTTGACATATATACCCCTGAAATTTGGCATGTGTATAGATCTCACATAGCTCTTAATCATACACAAAAATGGTGGTGCCACCTGCCACCATTTTTGCACAGTGTCTGTCTGTTTGACTGGCATGGGCTAAAATCACTCATATCTCAGTAGTGGTTTGACTTGTCTGCCTAAAATTGGGCATGTTTCTACTTCTTGGACAGCTTTCTGCATTTTTTGGTAGGTGGCGCAACCTACATACACATTTCGGCTGCAGACATCAAGGCTATTATGCAACACACCTCACTCTATTTACCCTTGCCACTCAATCCATGCCTCACTTCACCTGTTCCACTCTGATTTTGGTGGATACAAGTAGTCACTTGTTGACTACCTGTATTCTAGTTTTTGTGTTGTGTGCACCCATGCTAGAATTTCAGCAGTGATGTTTGTTTAATTGTTTCTTGTTCTAAGTGTTTAGTATTTGCATTGTTCATATACATGTTACACATGTTCTTGAAAAGTAATGGTCCAGCATTGAGGCATTATAACTGGTGTAATCTCATTGCACAGGTTGGCATTAGGCCTGTAGGCCTTGTTTCACAATCATATATTACTGTTTCAGATATCTAGCCATAGCATGTATTAACAAGTTATTAACAAGCATGCAAACCACTGAACTAACAAACAGAACTGAATGCATTAACCTCAGACTGGTGGAGGTAAACCATGAATACACAAATCAATAGGCATTTCTTCTGGACTGATAAAGCCTACTTTGAGTTGTGACCCAAGTCATAAGGAAAATTTCACTGCAATGGCTGCAATACTACTGTATACAGCTGGTAATCATAATATTAGGTTAAAAGAGAAGACTTAACACAAATATCTGTATAATTAATACCAAGCTGGGTTTTTCTAGATCATGCTTTACCTGCTTTTGCTCTGATGTGAATCATACTTTTTGACCTTTTTTGTATGTTTCAATAAAAATGTCATATGATCAGGGAAAAGCATGAAAATAACAAGGGTTTTTTTTGCTAAACAGGTAAAAGAACTACAGAACAAAGGAAATTGAATCAAAATTGTATTATATTATCTTCTTGAAAGATGATAATCAAAATAATAATTTTCATGAGTGGGTTAAAATTGATGCCGGCAGTGCCAGAGAACCATACCTTTCATTTTTTTTTGGCCTTACAACTCCTTCTGTGTACATGCTGTGAAAATATAATCAAATGTGCTTACAGAAAAAAATGTGCCATATAGTAAAAGTAGGCAAAATATAAGGAATTAATTTTTTATTTGTGCTAATCACTAAAAAATTTGCAAGATTCTGATCAAATTTTGAGTATACAATTGAATTTTGATTCAATAAACTTATATCATAGGAAAGTCTCTAGCTTTATTTATCTAGCTAATTTTTTTTGTGTTAAATGAGTTTATATCTTTTATGATTTAAAAAAAAATGCATTATGTTTGGGCCCATAACAATTTAAAATCCTAGTGACCCAGTTTTCGGTTTGGTAGGAGATTTCGGGACATCTAACAGTATTCCGCATTTTGGATTCATAGGTTGAATGGTTTAAAAAAAGTGCCAGTCTAGTTGACAGATGGACAGATGAGGGGCACTGGACCATAACTATAGCTCACATGACTTATAGTCAGCTAAAAAATAAAAATGCAGGGATCCCCAAAATACTTTGGACTTTTGTTTGGTCAATGGCTAGTTGGTAGCACTGGATGAAGCGTGCAACCATATTATTATAAAGACATATTATTATTTAGGATTCTGGTGAGGTTAGGAATTAGTTTCTATGCTTGTGGCTTTTGAAGCAATCAGGAGTCATAACTTGCAGATAAAGACCTTGGAGCAAATCCCTTAACCATTATGCCTTTGAGGTGCTGGCATGAAGATTTCCCTATGGTGTATCCCATATGTAACTGTATTCAGTTATGAGGAACACTTGACATATTTCAGTGTCAGCTAGTTGAGTCCAAAAAGTCATACAGATTTGTAGAAAGCCATGTACCATTAGCTCAACAATCAGGTGGACTACTGAATCCTGTTTAATCTCCTATCTTTTAGATCCTATCATTTAGGTCCTAAAGGAAGTCTCTTATACATGTAAAAGAAAGTGAAAATAAATATACTATCTGTACAGGGACTGTTCAATTGGGTATACAAGTTTCTGCCAGCTAGGACACCAATTAAGGTATTTAAGCAAAGAGACTTAGTTCTGTTACTCAAGAAGGTACACAAAGGATGGGTGTACACTAACTGTAAGAAACCATGAAATATTTTAAATATCACAGGTCAACATTCTGTGTGTTGATCTGTACAGATAGAACCAAATATGTTATAATGTTATATCAAACATGTTTTTCTTCTTTCATATTGACAAAAAGGAATTTATCTGAAATAGATCAGCATTGAAAAAATACCAAACAGATCTGCTCAAGGACATTTAAAATTGAATATATGGTATGTCACATTTTATGAAATAAACAAAATATAAAAAAAAATATACATCATGTTCTTTCTATAACATGTTCATGTAAAGAAATGATTTAATTACATGGCTCCCTTTACAATTTGAATACATGTTATGAAAAATGTCATGCTGTAAATGTAAAATCAGCCTTTTGAATTGACAAAATTGTAATTAATAGACTTGGAAGTGATTTTAAAATTTCAACAGACAGACTTTTTTTGTGATTTAATGACTTATGAGTGATTGACCATATCAGCCTTTATCAGATAATAGAAATGACTGGCCTCTGCAGTGGGGAGACTGGTTGTCTCCTTTGGTAATGAAACATGTGGACTAAAAAAAAATCCTCTTGAAAAATATTGACACACATCTCAAATTTTAGAAATCCAGAAGATAAAACTCAAGATAAATTGTTCATTTTGCCCAACCTATGTATAAACATGAATTAATTCTGAAACATCAGTGACCCGGGCTGGTGAAGAGTCATCCATCCACAACACAGACCCCTCACCTTCTATTGTGGAAGGTCTGTTTCCGGAGGACCCTTATTGACAAAGACGGGCTTGTGAATCTGACGGATACCAGTTACATACCCTCTTCACCAAACACTTGTTGATTATTTTGGTTCATCTGACACAATCGTTCCCACGCTGCCTCTGGCACCATAAACTATCATAGATGATGCATCTACCAAGTGATGGAGGAATCTCCCCTGACGGCACCGTGTCACAGAATTAAATCACAGAGTCACCTTCATGCAATAAAACAAGCCCTGCTCCTACCTGAACTCCTGATAACATGACACATGGCCAAATAATGGCATCTTCTCTTTTCATTGGATGTCAATCACAAGATGTCTACTTCCTCATCCTTGCTGTCTCCTTTTTAACCATTTATATAATGTTTACATTGACATTTGAGCAGAAGGAAGGAGTCATAACATCCCAGTATTATAACCAGAACTTGCGAATAAGAAGCACAATAACAAATGTTATCACGAAAAAAGATGAAGAAATAAAATAATCAACAACTGTAAGAAGTAAACAGTAAAGGAAAACCTGTCCTTATGGTGACCTCTTTCCTTAAAATTCCAATTAACCTTATAGACATCTGAGTGTGTCCAATTAAAACTAGAATCATAAGTTTCATAAATAGTAGAGGCAAAAATCAGTCTGTAATTGGCTAGTTCATCCATGCTTTTAATTATGTTTTCTCACTCAATTAAACATTTACTCATATTCAACAAATATACAGGTAAATACCTATTTAGTATTTCACAGTTTTCTTTCAGGATCAAGTAAAATACATAATGAAAGTAAAAATGTGATTTATTTGTTTTTATCCTGGTATATAATTTCTGACTAATGTAAAAATGTGATTTATTTGCTTTTATCCTGGTATATAATTTCTGACTATGTGCAGTCATCTGCTCTAGGAAAACCAACTGACAGAGAAATAGTTTGAAGTATGACAATTACATGGGGGTGTTTTGACACCAGTCTCTGAACTTTTTGAAATTCATTTATTATGCACTAAGAGTTCTTGAAAAGTTTCATTTAAATCATGTGCCCTAGCTGTGTGGGTCCTTGAACAGATTTAATTTAGGAATTGGTAGACAGTTTTAAGGCCTTGACAGTTATGGTTGAGAATATTATAAAAAAAAACAAAGTTTCAGTTAAAATTACATGGATATCATTAGGTTATTAAGGGTTCATGAAAAGCTCTTTGACAAACCATGTAGTAGTGTAGTAATTATTTTTTAACCATCTACACTTTTACTATTTTAGCCAGTTCAGCTATCACATTTGTAATAATATCTGACTTGACATCTGGGGATATTGAAAAACAAAATACTGGTAGGTTTAAAGTACCTAGAGGTACAAATAGTCCCTCACCATATTTTTATAATTAGGAAAGTGTGGCATCAGTAATACCCAAATTTTCCCAAACCTTGGCAAGAACATCTTTGTAAAATAACAAAAACTTGTAAACAGCAGTTTGAAAATAATTCTATTCAATAAAGTATACTGCTATTCATTGAATTCCCCTAGCTCCAAGAATCCTTGCATCTGATTTCAAGGATATATAAAGTGTCCTCATCTGAAGGAAAGTGTAAAAGACAATTTTGGAGAAAGTTGCTTAACTGAGGTGGTGCCACCTGCAGGTTATAATCACATGTTAGTCACATGATGAGTAAGTCTGTAAAATTTGGTGAAGAAAGCAGCAAAGGGTCTGAGAGATATGTGATAAAAAATGGGACAGCTAGGACATGGTAGGCTGGTCGGATAGACACAGACCATTTTAGTATGCCTTCGGCCCTCCTTATGATGGGGGGGGGGGGGGGGTCTGATAAACTGGTTCTTCATTATGAACATGGAATAACTCCAACTTTTTATGTCCACTGTCTGAAATGACTTAAATGATGTTACATTTTGAGTTGTGGATATTGTGTAATAATAAATCATCTATATCATTCGGTATAAAAATTATTCAAAGAAACATTTCACAATATCTATGTCCTCCTTATAAACGAAAAAAGGCTGGTGTTGTTATGGAGTTTAACCAAATATGTATATATGACAATGACTCATAAACAGATGAGTAGATTTGTTTTGTCTGGGTCTTCCTGACACATGTCTGCAAACAATGAACACAAAATGTCAAGGTAGTGCGTCAATATGTCCCGGGTAGAGTGGTTGTCTTCCTGTTTTCCAGACAGTCACAATACAAGAAGAGCTTTCTGATGCATGATTTTGAGATAACAAAGACTTTGACTCAATAAGACATTATAAAATCCAGCCTGCACTGCTGCCTGGCATATGTTGCCCTGCATTTACTTATACATGTGTAAATATAGCTGGAGGAAAACAGCTGGTCACTGACATTTCTTGCTGAGCTAGTGCTGTATTTTAATTCACTGTCCTCTCAGAAATGTAGAATAAAATGAAGCACCAAGACCTGATAGGTGTCATGGCTTTTGGTAGACATGTTACTGGTAATATTAAGTACTAGCTATGGTTCAGCCATTACTTATTAATATAGTTGGTGTCCATACACTTACAAAATGTTAAAATTTTATGACTTTTCATGATTTCTAAAACATAAAAAAAATTAGAATAAAAGTGCATGACATTTAAGTCCAGATATGACCTACAAGAGGGATGAATAATGCATAAAGTAGCCTATGATTTGTCAAAGATTTTAACAAATAACTTAAGGTACCAAACAATTGTATAAGTGTCATATATGTGAAAGTTACATGGCAAATACATATGCCTTATAAGTCCCTTATATCTCCCCTTATAACTCCCATATATATTTAAAATATATGGCAAATATATGGAATTTTTATGCAATATGTGATTTACAAGGAATATTCACATTTCATGGACCCTAGGCCTAGTGGCAACTACAATATTTTCACAATTACATATAATCTTTAGAATAAAAAGAGCTGCAAACCTTCATAAAGAAAACTTCATGACTTTTTTACCCTTGACATGAATCACACATGTTAAGTCTTTCATGTTAGTAGATTATCCTTCAGGAGTACAGCTATTTTTACCAGTAGGGTTCTTTTGGAGCAGCATGTTAAAAACAGTTAGACTGACATTTACATCTATGATTTGTTAACATATTTGTCCAGATATAGGGAAAAATGCAAAACTACCAGTTGGTATATATGTGCTACATATTCTGCCCTGTTGATTTGAACTGAATTTCCTTTATACCCTGATTGCCTATATATATATATATATACCTTACTTAATTCTGATCATGTATATGAAGACTGAGGAGGCTGATTTTTCAGATTGTCACTACACTCTTTACACAGTGCTTTACCAGGCCTACTACCTATATCTTAAGTGCTGTTTGTTATGACCTCGTATCATGAATTACTACACCAGAGGGAGCACTGTATTTTTGTCTAATCAGCTGAGACCTTGTGCTGGAAGACACAGCCAAGTGAGGAATACACGGAGCCAATGTTGTTCATTTCATTTTGAGTGACAGCTTATTGCCCCAGTAACCGTCTGTACAGGCCACAGGCTCAGAGAGAATGGCCCCAGATGTGGTTTGCTTAGGGCCTTGCATGGGCTCATAGGATGCCCAGCCAGTGAGCTGTAATTTAAACGAAACGTAACAACAAAGGCTGCGTGCGCACCTCGCTGGCTGGTTACAGTTCTGCAGACAACAGATAAATGGATACGCTAACAGAGTCATAATGTCATAATGGAATCAGTTGATGATGCAAGAATGCAGAGGGAGCATTTAAAATTTGACCATAAAATGTCATCAAGCGGCGCCTGAAGCGCAGCAATGGGCGGAGTCAGGATGCCTGTCGAGTGTTTGTTTCTTGGCATCTGGTTGGCTGCTTGTCACATCATACCCACGTTTTTATCAGCGGACAACAAACTGCCATCTGGTGTCTAAATTTATCATAAATGGTCAAAGCAGGCAGTGTGAAAATCAGTTGCTTCTTGAGAAGCACAAGATAACCGCTGCCTCGGGAGCGTAGATTGTCACTTATACACCATGTTTATATGATAAATGTTCAGTAAAGTAGGTCTATGAATATGCCCTGGCAAATGGTCCTGAAATGTTAGCCTGAGGACACTTGGGTTGATGGACTTTTTATTTCTGGCACTGTCTGAAACATTTAATCAGCATTTATGTTTCCATGGGTCCCCATGTGCCATGGTTTTACATTCACTATCAGTATGCTTTATTAACCCTGGAATAATGGCAACAATATACCTTCACACTTTATATATGAAACTGACAGTCACTGAGAAATGGGGAAAAAAAATAGAGACAGATACTGGGCTGTCACATACCTGATAAAATAATAAACAGGTAGTATCACTCCCAATCATACAACTCGTTATTTGCCTCCATACTTAAAGCAAGCCTGCTGTTCTTCTGTTTAAGTGTTACTACGCTTGTCACCTCTTTCTGGGCTGACAGATAAACAGCATAATTTTCAACCATGTTCTCTGGACTGTAATAATGCCCTAGAGATGATAGGTATATACAAGCATGTAAGCCCACATTTAGTGATACTCTCCTTGTAAAATCCATCTGGTCTGACTGATAGGCAATATTAACCTGAATACAAGTGCTGGAAGTTACAGATCGGACTGATATCCAAAACCCGGTAACAGAGGAAGAGAAACCTCCTTTTGATAAACTGACACTACTGGTATGGTTATCTTTAAACCTGTAACCTGACTAAAGTCATAATTAAGCTAGAGGTGCAGTTTTCATTTATCACAATAAACTTAGGGGCATGTCAGGATTTAAGAATTGGAAGAACATATTAATTATATTAATTATAACTAATTAAAACTGGATTCAATCTGTGGGGTTTCCAATTATGCAAGTTTAACTGGTGTTTTTATCTTCACAAATCTAAATTTTAAAAAAATCTACATTTTCCCCAACAGTGGAGGCACTGGAAGCCAAGAAACTTCAAATTCCCCCCTGTATTTCCCAAAAGCTGTTTGAAAAAATTGAGATGCTACTGTAATTACTGTAGAAGATTTGGTTTTCGATGTATGACTGCCAGGGTGACTTGAAACTTCTGGGTTGCCCTGGAGTGAAGGTCAAGAGGAGACTGCGTGCATCGAGAGAGTAGTCTTATAAGTGGGAAGTTCAAGCTGGGTCCTGGAAATGACTGGAGGGATTCTGAGCAATCTGACACAGAGTATTCTGACAGAGTTGTGCCAACTCCTAGTTTATGTGGCATGTAGTCCTTATTGCAATAACCTGGGTTCAGTATGGGTACGAATTAATCTTCCACATTACTAACAGCCATTAGCCAAGAGGAACCTGTTGAACACTGGAGTTGTTACTATACTGCTTTTTTCTGATGTGATGATGGACGATCTACAGTTTGCTATAAATACAAAAGGCCCTGTTGACTGCATTATTGTTTGAATAAAAAATTGTAAAAGAAAGACGCAAAGAAAGGTAAATATTCTTTACTATGTAATAAAAAATATCACTAAAAATAATTCAAAATTCAATTTCTATTGCTCAATTGGATCAATCACAAATTTAAATTGAATAAATTTTGTATCTGTCTCAATCTTTTTCTGCATGTCTGCTATTATTCTGCTTCTGAAATGACATAGTTTCTATCATTGGTATTTCTGTGATTTCATAAAGGATTTCTTTGATTTCACAAGGGGATTCTGTGATTTCATATGGGAATTTATGATTCCATATGGGAATTCTGTTATTGCAGATGGGATTTCTGTGATTTCAGATGGGATTCCTATGATTTCAGATGAGATTTTTGTGGTTTCAGATTTTTACATGTAAGACAGGGAACTCAGCTGAGTGGATAAAAGTCAAAGCTGATGATATACAGATCAAACAAAAAAATAGCTAGTCTTTTTATCCTGTTGTAAAATTATATCAAATTTTCTCTCCTGGTTTCATTTTAGATTAAAAGTATAAAAACAGAATGTGTATGAGTGTTAAATATACTGAAGGAAAAGCCCACCTGGTGGATTCCAGTAAGAAGTTCTGGTTATTAACCAAACAAGGACACCTGGATTTATGTCAATTACAAATTATCTGAATTATTCCTTATACCTACTGTGCCATGAAAAAGGAGGCAGTGCAATCATCCAGTGTAATATACTGACCCAAGGAAGCTGAATGAATTACTAAATTTCATTAAGATGTATATCTGCAGACAGTTCATGAAATGGTATACCAGCATATTTATTTTTAATTGTTACAGCCTTAAATGCTCATCAGAATTTTAAGGTCATTGCAGATTTACCCATAAAAATGCATAAGTACAAAATGAAGATAGGAATATCTATCTATCAGGAAACAAGAATAATCTTGCTTAAAAAGTTTCTTTGTTAAGTTACAAGAACAATCTTACACTTCAAGCTTAATTCCTGGCTATGTTTGCTAAAACTGACAACCTGGATGAAACACCAGAATCATAACAAATTTCTGCTGACTCAAAGCCATCTTAAAATACTTCTCTCTAGGTCACACATACTTAAACATTGAAACAAAACGTCTCTACACAGTTAAATAATTAAATACAAAACTGAAGCACAATTACATATATGAAAATGCATAAATATATCCCTCTTACAAGAATAATTATGATTATACAAAATGAAAGAATAAACTACAGTATATCAACTAGTTGTACCTAACAGCTCATGAAGCCTGCATTTTCCCACAAATTAATTTTCAGTTTGGTTGGGTAATAGCTGGTACACTGGTATACAAACACTGGATGAGAAGTTTGTGGCTCTAGCATTCCCTAAAAAGGCTCACCATGATGGATATATAGCCTTTGCTGAGTTTTGTGACTGTAGGATGTTACGAAGACAAATTATTTGGGGGGGAAAATACTGGGCCGATCCGGGATTCGAACCCATAACAGTGGTGCACAAGTGTGGCGTACCAACCGCTTTGCTAGCAAAGCAAGCTTCACTAGCGAGACAGTTCGGTCCGCTTTTATGTCACCCCTTAACACACCCCGTCTTAAGAACGTTCTGCTGTCAGAACAAGACTCATTATCCCAGGAGTCACACTTTGGTGAGCTTATTCCCTGGGCCACAAAGTTAACCGTCACGTTAGACGAGCCCCCATTTTGTTTCCAAGACAAATTGCTCAGGGAAAACATTGGGCCGATCCGGGATTCGAACCCATAACGGTGGCACACAAGTCCGGCGTACCAACTCCTTCGCTAACAAAGCAAGCTTCACTAGCGAGACAGTTCGATCCGACAGACACGGACATCCCACACTAGGACATTCCAGACTAGGACATTTCAGACAGGCCTTTTTGCAAGGGAGGATGTTTCAGACTGATATATGAAATTGTTAAAGTAAGTTTTAATGAATAACACCATCACAGAATTTATCATTTCATAGAATGAGCATTAATATTAGTGCATGATTATAATATTTTTGTAGATTTCATAGTTGTATAAAACACAATGTTCTCTGGTCACTGGTTCACTCTATTCTGTTTTCACAGTTTGCTTCCTTACAAAAACCCCCAATGAACCCCCAATTAATCCCAATATTTTGGAAGCAAATGAATATTATATCATTAAACATATCAGTACATTGATACACTAAAATGTACACAATGTACAGACCATCAGTCCCAATGATCATAGTAAGTTTTGTGAAAATCCACACAATGGTTCCTGAGATATAAACTTCTGAGTGTTTTTCTATAATCAGCTCTAAAATGTAGAAAAATGGGTCAAGGTCACCCATCTTCGAACTTGACCGAGATTTTATCGATATACATCTTCACTGATGAAATAAAATTCCAATGGTGAATCCTTTTAGAGATATCCCGCTCACAAGGTAAAAATCAACAGACGCGGAACGGACGGACGGATGGACAGACATCGGACAGACAGATGGACAGCCGGACAGCTTGGGTGACTACAATAGGCCATCAGCCTATGAGCTGAGGGCTAAAAATGGCTGTTCATGTGTATTTGTCATGAAAATTTCTATTTTTCATGAATTTTTCTAAGTTTAGGAGCCGTAAAACGGTCAAAAGTAGGTCAACCGGGACAAAACACAATTTCCATCTGTAACTGGTCATTATCTGCCCACACACCAAAAATCAGGCCAATATCTGCAGGCACTGCGAAAAAAAGTCCGTACATGTGTATTTGTCATGAAAATTTCTATTTTTCATGAAATTTTTTAAGTTTAGGAGCCGTAAAACGGTCAAAAGTAGGTCAACCGGGACGAAACGTGAAATTTGATCTGTAACTGGTCATTGTCTGCCTACACACCAAAAATCAGGCCAATACCTGCAGGCATTGCGAAAAAAAGTCCGTACATGTGAATTTGTCATGAAAATTTCTATTTTTCATGAAATTTTCCAAGTTTAGGAGCCGTAAAACTGTCAAAAGTAAGTCAACCGGGACGAAACGCGAACTCGATCTGTAACTGGTCATTATCTGCCCACACACCAAAAATCAGGCCAATATCTGCAGGCATTGCGAAAAAAAGTCCGTACATGTGTATTTGTCATGAAAATTTCTATTTTTCATGAAATTTTCTAAGTTTAGGAGCCGTAAAACGGTCAAAAGTAGGTCAACCGGGACAAAACGTGAAATTTGATCTATAACTGGTCATTGTCTGTCCACACACCAAAAATCAGGCCAATATCTGCAGGCATTGCGAAAAAAAGTCCATACATGTGTATTTGTCATGAAAATTTCTATTTTTCATGAAATTTTCTAAGTTTAGGAGCCGTAAAACGGTCAAAAGTAGGTCAACCAGGACGAAATGCGAACTTGATCTGTAACTGGTCATTATCTGCCCACACACCAAAAATCAGGCCAATACCTGCAGGCATTGCGAAAAAAAGTCCGTACATGTGAATTTGTCATGAAAATTTCTATTTTTTGTGAAATTTTCCAAGTTTAGGAGCCGTAAAACGGTCAAAAATTAGTCAACCAGGACGAAACGCGAACTCGATCTGTAACTGGTCATTATCTGCCCACACACCAAAAATCAGGCCAATATCTGCAGGCATTGCGAAAAAAAGTCCGTACAACTGTTTGATTTCGGAATGACGGAATGACGGACATGGGTAAAACTATATGCCCCGGCCACTTTGTGGCGGGGGCATGTGGCGGGGGCATAAAAACTAGAAGCATTCAGCAACAGAAGGTATATAACATGGACCAGGTTTTAATATCTGGATTTGGTTTAATGGGGCAAAACAATTCTTAGTGTTAAAGAACATTATGTACTTAATTGTTAAATCCCTTATACAACTTAAAGGTTTATCTTTATTTGCATATTATCTTTTTATTCACTGGAACATAATTGCTCAAGGTTTTCCATGGACCAAGTTCAGATGGGCCAAGTTAACCGTCATAGTTTCTGATAGATGAGCTTGTGATAGACCCATCATGAAATAAGTCCCATCTCAAATAATGTCAAATTTATCAGGAGTTGCAGGAAAATGCTGAGATGATGTTTATAATTCACTTGGCGTCATTCCTGACATGATAACAAAAATTGACATGTCTCAGACATGGATACAGAGGAGTTAAAAGACAAGGGTGACAACAGAGCATAATTAATCAAGTGCCACCATCAATTATAATATTGATAACAATTACAAAATCTTCTTTGCCAAGAGATGTCAGAGGATGATTATCACAGCTCAACTGACTTTATCAATAGAGTACAAGGGAAAACCAAAGTGCATGTTCATGTAATTTAATTCCAACCTCTAGTATGCAGACTTCTGTATCAAAGGTGATTTAAAATACACTTTTTTTGTTCAACAGACTCCTTTACAGCTGACTGTATAAAACCAGACAACCCTTGAATTAGAAGTCCCTTAATTGCAGATGGCTTTCCAGGAACCTGCTCCTTCCGACTGCTTTCTGGAGCTGCAGTTGCTGCCATTAGGAGCTGACATGTGGCTGATTGGTTAAAGAGTTAATTTACATTCACAAAAGGGGCCGTAGCTTGGAAAGCAGCTTTAGACAGCAGGTGATCAAATGCATGCCCTAAGACAAACGGTTTGGCCGACCTTGTTGACACATGATTACTTACAGATAAAAACCCAGCTCAGGCGTCTCCTGCAATAAATGTGAAAAGCACAAGCCAGAGAGATTAAGGAATTCCCTGCCATTAGTCCATTTGTCTCTTCTCAAAGATATATCTACGGCTCTTTTTTTTACCACCCATATGGTAACCTAAAATTGAAAGGGTTTAAGGGCAAATCTTTCATTTAGAATTTGCCAGAGATTGCAGCCTTGGCATTGCATTGTTCACATAAACACTTTACCGTCAAACCTTTATAAGTATTCCAGGAATGAGATGGAGACATTGCAGAAATTTTAAATCACAACAGCTTCAACATTTATTTAACAAACAGGTATGTTTCATATACAAACTGTAATAAATCAAGGAAACCTCTTATTACCCAACATGTAGCAATTTTAATACAGGGAATAAGGTGTCCATTGAATTCATGGTCTCATACAATCTTTCATTAAAAAAAATGAAAATCTAAGATGAAAACATTATTGACATTTGTTGTTCTTAAGCAAAATCTGGTAACACTACCCTTACGAAAATGGAAAGTACTCACATATATGTGCCTTATATGCCCCTTATAAGGGCCTTATATGTCCCTTATATTTCCCATATAAGTGCTGTGTATGTGAGTTATATGTATATTGCAGCTATATGTTTAGTCAGGCATTGTTATATGTGAGTTATAAGGGAGTTGTATGTTTGTTATATGTCAGTTATAAGGGAGTTGCACATGAGGCCATTCTGTACATTTCATTTATATGTGACTTGTATGGGAGATATAAGGGAGGTGAACGTGAAGGGGTTCTGTATATGTCAGTTATATGTCAGTTATAAGTTTATATACTGTGAGCTTACTGTTCTATAAGATAGGACTTAGACATTTTCCAAGGGAACACAAATGCTGCAGAAACTTCTAAGTCCCAGCTCCATTATGGTTTTAAGAAAATGAATTATAATTGAATAATAAATACTGAAGAAGTATGTTAAAATGGGTATCAAAATAACCAGCTTCCTCAGAACTTTATGTATATTAGAAAAATAATACTATAAATAATTTTTTTTTCATCTGACTTATTCATTAAGAAGTGTAAAATATAGTAATCATGCATGCAGTAAAACATCATTTACACAAAACACAATACAAAAAAATAATTTGACTATATTTCACATTGGTTATAATTTGTGCCCTTGATAATTATAAGAAATAATAATTCTTTTGGAATGTAGTGTATATACAAGTACTTCAGCATCTAATTGCAATTGATAACTACTTCATAAATACAGAACAAAGGGTACTGATGTAGTGTGCCACTGACCAATTATGGGAATACATAGGTTAACCTAATATCATATTGGTTTTAGAAACAGCTCAGCACCCATACATTTTAGCAGTAAAATATTGCCACTGAAAATCAACAGCATTGATAAAAGCAGAGGTACTTAAAAAGAATAAGTATCTGCATTCTTATTGTGACAATAACCAGCATTCTAATAAGTAAATTTCACTAGTATATGTAACTACCCCCCCCCCCCCCCAGCAGACAAGCTTGCTGTACAAGCACTCTCTGCAATGGGCCATTGACCTTACTGTACCCTGCCCTGGAATAGTGGTGACGTCACATGAATACTGTACAGGCTGTGCACAACTAAGGCATGCAGAGTCAGTTTACATCTGTGTGATAACATCCGGTAACCGTTAAGGGAGTACACACTTTGAAGAGAAGTTCTTTGTCAAGCTGCTCAAGCAGAAGGGGAATGTATAGCTGAAAAAATGTCTCACTGGTAAGTAATCTTGCATTATTTAAGTTATTTTTGCATAGTAAACCAGTGACTGCATAAAGATGACTTCACCTATCTTGGTTTGCCCTGCAAAAACAGAATTTGTGTGTTTCAAGATAACATTTCTTATTTGGTGGCCCATTTTTACAAAATACCACATTTTCTACAAAAAGCTGATGCTGTTACCCCTATATAGTGACAATGTGCATGTTCTATGCACCAACAGGAAGCTAAGAACATATTCTTTTGAGTGGTGCTATTTGCAATAGGGTTTTGAAAAATCAAGAGTCAGCAGCAGGCCCCAAAGTTACATATTGATTTAATTTCTGAATGTCCCCTACCTGTGAAGGGTTGATCAGTTAACCTACATAAAGCTTAATCGGCACACAAATGCTATGAGTACCACATACTACCATTTTATTTGTTGAACCTATACATGGCTATTGACCATGTTATTATTTAGCTGAACTCTGGGTCATGAAAAGAAAAGCTGCTACAAGGTAATTATGTTCCTTTCCATTTTCCAAATTGACTTGAATTTTTCTGTCTTGCTAGAGTGCCCAAAAGTTAAAATATGATTAAAAATGTTTAATTATACAATATTTATAAGTTTTTTTTCAGGCAAAGTAAACATTAACACTGTTGATCATTGCTGAATTTACAGCCACTGTCTCAATTTTGATGAATGCTTTTTTTATAAAAATGAAGAGAGGTTTGCTGTACTCAACCAAAACATATCAACTAATCAAATATTTTTTTACTATTGGAGTCTATCACACAAATGCTCCTAAATTAAGCTTTAATTTGGTAATATGCCTTTCTACATGTCATTTACATATACTGTAAACACCAGTTAATTAACAATTTGACACATAACACACTATGTTTCATAACAACCCATAAACCATTCATAACCATATGTATGAATTTAATCTGAATTTGACATCAGAAGATCAAGAACACTCTTTATAAAGGTCATGAGCACTTTAACTTTAAAGGGCTTGGTCCTCTGACTTTTCTTTTCCTTTGAAGTTTTTCTGACATATTCACTTTCATCACAAAAGAAAAAGCATAATAATTTGGGAATTTGTTTCACTAAGGATCAGATGCTTTCATTAGGTACTGTTTTGATTCCCAAAGAGAAATCAAATCCGGTTCAATTTACAGGTTAATCAAGAGTGGGTTTTTAGTCCACCTTGAATGATTTCTTTTTACATGTACATGTATTAGTGCCATTTCACCATAAAAGATCAAGACGTCATTTTGAACATTACTGACCACCAATATATCATTGATGTACTGTTTTAGTAATATAATTGATGTGAGGCCCTTTTTCAGTTAAATAATTTGTCTACTTAAATGTCAAAATATGCAAGACTCCATGTTCTTAATTATTTATTTCCAACAACCTTTGTTTCTATGATTTGTAATGATTTCTTCACTTTTCTTATAACCAGTATGAAGAAATGGTGCAGAAAGTATAAGGAGAGCCCAGATATCTCCAGCCCTTGCAAGAATTGTCTGGTAAGCATATTCAGTTTATCATATAAAGAAACATTTTAATCTTTTAGCAAATGGGAAATGTTATGAATTGTAAGTTTTTTTTTATCAAATAGCTGGAACTTACCATATTTGAAGTGCAAATTTGGTGGTTAACATTTATTGTGCATATGGGATATTAATATAACTGCTTACATGTTAAAATTGTTTCAACTGAGTAACCTACTTTCTGAACCTATGAGCATCTTTAGGCCACAGTGTCTGTCCCCTGACCAGTATATTTAATAATCTGTATGTTTGTATATACTCTGTATAACTGGAAAACTCTTCCTCTGTTAGTAATTGAGAAGTCCAACTGTATTAAATTATAATCCTAAATGTTAAACAAGGCATATTTTCAGAACATTTAAAACCCCTATATAGAGAGCAGATGTACTTTCAGTGAAATAAATTCTTTTCATTTTTTGACTTGTGTGTTGCCTCAAGATAAGGTAAACTAATGTTAATGTTAAGAAAAGCAATACTAAGCATCAATGTCAAAAGATTATCTTTAAACTTATGTAATAAATTATTTAATTTGAGCAATAATGACTATATGTGTATACTTAGACTGGTAACATTTGTTTTTGCAGGTCAAACAGGAGGGGACAGAAAAGGATTTAGAGTGTGGCAAGGCTGTATATTTCCTTCCAGCCTTCATTCCCTAAAATGACAACACTCTCAAATCTGACTGAACCAGGGAGTTTTAAAAATCTTATGAAAATATTATTTTCAGTTTACAATAAACATTAATTTTGGCTATTATATTTTCTTACTTTTATGTTTCATGTGTTTGCGTCCATGTGACTGTGTGAAGTTGATGACCCCCAGTGTGACTGCAGGCCAGCATTGATTTCAAGGAATTGCACAGTGCAGGAAGCTCACCACACACACACACACAAAGCTTAATTTCTATCATCTAACGTAATTGCTTGTGGAATAAAGAAAAGAGTAAACACCTTTCAAAACAGAACATACAACAGATAGTAACTGAGCTATTGACAAACAGCACAGAAGGTGCATACACTGGACTTGTATGTGAGTTATATGTCATTTATAAGGGACATATATGGCACTTATAAGTCCCATATATGTCACATATATGTCACATATATGGGAGTTATAAGGCACATATATGGGAGTTATAAGGCACATATATGGGACATATATGGGAGTTATAAGGGACATATATGGGATATATGGGAGTTATAGGGGACCTATATGTGAAAGCCTTATAAGTGACATATAAGGCCCATATATGTGACATATAAGGCTCCTACCTAATTTGCATATAAAATCCATATACCAGACATATATGTGACATATATGGGAGTTATAAGGTTGGATATAAGGGACATATATGGCACATATATGTGCCTTATATGTGCCATATAACTTTCACATATATGGCAGTTATAAAAATTTTCGGTAAGGGTAAGAATTTAACAGTTTATGAATTGCTATCAATTTTTGAACTAAAATTTGAATAGATTAATTAACATGATTTTTTTGTTTTAATTTAAATTCTACAATTTCAAAGATTATCTTTCACACAAATAAATTATATGTATGTAAAATGTTTGAACTCATTTTGTAAAGTTGATTAGTTTACACTTTATTCATTCAAAGGTATCTCCATTTTTGATATTTTAAATTGAAAGGGAAGGACCATGGCTGTCACCATGCCATTATGAAACCCTTCAGACCTTTTATCATTATATACAGGGCATACATGTATCCACAAGACAATGTTTAATCATAACCAAGAAATTACTGGGAGAGTAAAAAGTTGATGATTCACCAATAATAATACAGGCACAAATTGGTTCAAGTCACCGACTCTTGATCATGGTTACCAGTTCATTAATTGCTATTACCAGGTTACTGACACCACAATTAATCACTGTTGTAAATTAACTTACAATATTATAACAGTCAAGTAAGGCCGGCCAATGAACCTAGTTTATCCTTTTCCCTTTGATCTTCATTGATTCTCAGGAACAAATTAATCTTCATCCTTTATCCTGTGGTTTGGTTACTGATTGAATTGTTATCCTGTTCTTAGAGTAACTTCTGTCTTTAACCACTTCTATCTTGTGTTTTAATTAACATCGTTTAACATCTCAGCTATGATGCTCCATACGTTAGCTGCTGTGACATGAACATAGTGAATGACCTTGCCATGGATGTAAACAAGTCATCTAAAGGATCTTGGAACGTTCACACCACCTCATTCTGGATTAGAAATGTGTAGGGTTCTCAGAAATGATTGGGTTATATTTAACCTTTTTTTTTTAATTGGTGGAGGTAACCGCCTCCATTTTTTAATGCTTACTTAGTTACATATATGTATATCTGCAGAATTCCATTCCGGTTTTGGACTACGTGACAGGGCAGTATCATAAGCTTTCTCTCATTTTATATCCTGGCGTTAACCAGGGCTGGTGACTACTGCACCTGCGGGCCCTGGGTGTGTAATTGTCCCCATTGCTGAGTCATACCACCAAGGAGCCCCCGAAAGGCGCACTCCTTTGTGAGTGAAACATCGCCGTTGAGCACGGCCTTCCCATTAAGCCTGCAGAGCACTCACCCTGGGTGGGGGCCTTCTGTGAAAAATCTCACCGCCTCGGCTGAGATTCAATCTCATGACCTTCTGTCTTTGAGTCCTGCGCTCTACCCTTGAGCCACAGAAGCCGGTAATATTTATACTTGTCTCACAATTATATTTCAGGAACCTCACAAAATCATGAGTATTTCAAGGGTTTGTTTTTGTCACTGTCTGGTCATTACCCTTTCATTTAATCAATCTTCCCATATTTTCTTTTCCATTTTGACCACTTTTACGAATTAAACATGAAGATAGGTCAAGGTTTGCCTTACTCTGATTGGTCTGTCACAGCAGACTGAAAAAAAGCAAAATCCAAGTCTGTGAAGAGGCAATTTGAACATAGATAAAATCTGCACTGTTCAAGGTCTTTAAAACCTGAAAGGCCTCAAGGTCCACCGTGTCTTGAACCCATTCAGATTCCCAGAGTAAGTGAGTGAAAAGAAAAAGCCAGAATAACCACCTTTCAGGATAAACCACAGAGACTCATTCACACCATAAATGGAACCATACAGAGACTGAGTTTTGCTCAGTTACACTTCTTCTTTATCTTCAATGTTATTAATTATCTATGTATAAAATCCTGTTTTCTTTGCCAACAAACACAACATTGGCAGATGTGTTAGTCAATTTCTACAATGGGTATTTGATAATACAATCAATTTAAACGCTTTCCTTTAGAAAAGGATATAAAATTGCTGAGTTTGATAGAATCTTGTAGTTAATTATTCACTAAATCGAAAGATGCCATTTTATATATGCTACTTCATTATCTCTTAACATTTATTTCTAAAATCTTTAATTTTTATTACTCATTACATACTTTTCATATTTTTAAATGCATTTTGTTCTCTTTTACAAATACTGGGGGTATTTTGTCCTTTATTGAATACTATGGGCATTTGTCCCCCTGTTCATATTATTGGCATTTTGTCCTCCTTTATATAATGGGGAACCTTTCCATGGGCATTCCCGTTTGCATACTAAGGACATTTTGCCCCCTTTACATATTATGGACATTTTATCAAACAGAGGTTATTGTAGGATTTTACTAAATGTCTCAAGCCCTCTGTTCATTCTCCAAGATGTTTTAATGACTGAATCGCTAGGAATTTAGTTATAAACAAACAGTTGGTTATTAAGTATAAAACATATATTTGAAAAGAGTAAAAGTATCACATTTTCCATGATAGAAATAAATGACATGATACTTGAAGAACTCTGAGGGAACAAGTTACCAAGGGATCACTTAAGAAAAGTATATCTGACTATATGTTAATTTACACTTAGCCTTCTTCCATATGGGACTGTCATTAATTCCAAAGGTTTTGAATCATCTTGCTAACTGAACTGACTTGCCTACAAACAAAATTCTGCAACATTGATCATTGCATGACTGGGAGACCTTACCTAACTCACGCTATCACACATGAACATTGATCTCATAGATGTTCTCCTAACATGGAAAAACAGGGTCCTGGATACCAGACATAAATGGATGTAACCCTTTTGTACCTGGGCTTTGTATTTCATGTTCCATTGAGATTCATGTAACAGTTAAAGAGTAGGATAAAAGGTTTTTGGTCTGGTTTCACTGCATGACTCTCAATAATCCATCTTTTCCCCATTCCTTTCCTTGTCTTTTGGGTCTGTTCAATCTTTTTCTTAGCTCCCCATGAGGCATACAATCCAAGCTGTCATGACAGATGTGTGCCAGAGGGTCACTTCTTCTACAACCCATTTACCCCTACCTTTGGTGATAGAGCACACCTTTGTGGTAAAGACCTTGCCCCACGAGTTACGCAAAAAGTAGGGTAAAATGTAAGCACAAAGCACAGTTATATGTAAGTACAGAGAAGGGTTATTTATAAGCACAAAGTGGGATTATTTATAAGCACAGATTAGGGTTATATAAGTACAGAGTGGGTTTATATATAAGCCCAGAGTAGGGTAATATATAAGCACAGAGTGGGGTTATATATAAGCACAGAGTGGGGTTATATATAAGTACAGAGCAGGGTTATATATAAGCACAGAGTGGGGTTATATGTAAGTACAGAGCAGGGTTATATATAAGCACAGAGTCTGGTTATATATAAGTACAGAAGAGGGTTATATATAAGCACAGAGTGTGGTTATATGTAAGTACAGAGCAGGGTTATATACAAGCACAGAGTGGGGTTATATATAAGCACAGAGTGGGGTTATATGTAAGTACAGAGCAGGATTATATATAAGCACAGAGTCTGGTTATATATAAGTACAGAACAGGGTTATATATAAGCACAGAGTGTGCTTATATGTAAGTACAGAGCAGGGTTATATACAAGCACAGAGTAGGGTTATATATAAGCACAGAGTGGGGTTATATGTAAGTACAGAGCAGGATTATAAATAAGCACAGAGTGTGGTTATATGTAAGTACAGAGCAGGGTTATATATAAGCACAGAGTGTGGTTATATGTAAGCACAGAGTGGGGTTATATGTAAGTACAGAGCAGGATTATATATAAGCACAGAGTGTGGTTATATGTAAGTACAGAACAGGGTTATATATAAGCACAGAGTAGGGTTATATATAAGCACAGAGGGGGTTATATGTAAGTACAGAGCAGGATTATAAATAAGCACAGAGTCTGGTTATATATAAGTACAGAACAGGGTTATATATAAGCACAGAGTGTGCTTATATGTAAGTACAGAGCAGGGTTATATACAAGCACAGAGCAGGATTATATATAAGCACAGAGTGTGGTTATATGTAAGTACAGAGCAGGGTTATATATAAGCACAGAGTCTGGTTATATATAAGTACAGAACAGGGTTATATATAAGCACAGAGTGTGGTTATATGTAAGTACAGAGCAGAATTATATATAAGCACAGAGTGTGCTTATATGTAAGTACAGAGCAGGCTTATATATAAGCACAGAGTCTGGTTATATATAAGTACAGAACAGGGTTATATATAAGCACAGAGTGTGCTTATATGTAAGTACAGAGCAGGGTTATATACAAGCACAGAGTAGGGTTATATATAAGCACAGAGAGGGGTTATATGTAAGTACAGAGCAGGATTATATATAAGCACAGAGTGTGGTTATATGTAAGTACAGAGCAGGGTTATATATAAGCACAGAGTCTGGTTATATATAAGTACAGAACAGGGTTATATATAAGCACAGAGTGTGGTTATATGTAAGTACAGAGCAGGGTTATATACAAGCACAGAGTAGGGTTATATATAAGCACAGAGTGGGGTTATATGTAAGTACAGAGCAGGATTATATATAAGCACAGAGTGTGGTTATATGTAAGTACAGAGCAGGGTTATATATAAGCACAGAGTCTGGTTATATGTAAGTACAGAGCAGGGTTATATATAAGCACAGAGTGTGCTTATATGTAAGTACAGAGCAGGGTTATATATAAGCACAGAGTCTGGTTATATGTAAGTACAGAGCAGGGTTATATATAAGCACAGAGTGTGGTTATATGTAAGTACAGAGCAAGGTTATATATAAGCACAGAGTCTGGTTATATATAAGTACAGAAGAGGGTTATATATAAGCACAGTGTGCTTATATGTAAGTTCAGAGCAGGGTTATATACAAGCACAGAGTAGGGTTATATGTAAGCACAGAGTGGGGTTATATGTAAGTATAAAGCAGGGTTATATATAAGCACAGAGTTTGGTTATATATAAGCACAGAGCAGGCTTATATATAAGCACAGAGTCTGGTTATATATAAGTACAGAACAGGGTTATATATAAGCACAGAGTGTGGTTATATGTAAGTACAGAGCAGGGTTATATACAAGCACAGAGTAGAGTTATATATAAGCACAGAGTGGGGTTATATGTAAGTACAGAGCAGGATTATATATAAGCACAGAGTGTGGTTATATGATAGTACAGAGCAGGGTTATATATAAGCAAAGAGTGTGGTCATATGTAAGTACAGAGCAGGGTTATATATAATCACAGAGCAGGGTTATATGTGAGTACAGAGTAGGTTTATATATAAGCACAGAGTCTGGTTATATATAAGTACAGAACAGGGTTATATATAAGCACAGAGTGTGGTTATATGTAAGTACAGAGCAGGGTTATATACAAGCACAGAGTAGGGTTATATATAAGCACAGAGTGGGGTTATATGTAAGTACAGAGCAGGATTATATATAAGCACAGAGTCTGGTTATATATAAGTACAGAACAGGGTTATATATAAGCACAGAGTGTGCTTATATGTAAGTACAGAGCAGGGTTATATACAAGCACAGAGTAGGGTTATATATAAGCACAGAGTGTGCTTATATGTAAGTACAGAGCAGGGTTATATACAAGCACAGAGTAGGGTTATATATAAGCACAGAGTGGGGTTATATGTAAGTACAGAGCAGGATTATAAATAAGCACAGAGTGTGGTTATATGTAAGTACAGAGCAGGGTTATATATAAGCACAGAGTGTGGTTATATGTAAGCACAGAGTGGGGTTATATGTAAGTACAGAGCAGGATTATATATAAGCACAGAGTGTGGTTATATGTAAGTACAGAGCAGGCTTATATATAAGCACAGAGTCTGGTTATATATAAGTACAGAGCAGGGTTAAATACAAGCACAGAGTAGGGTTATATATAAGCACAGAGGGGGTTATATGTAAGTACAGAGCAGGATTATATATAAGCACAGAGTGTGGTTATATGTAAGTACAGAGCAGGCTTATATATAAGCACAGAGTCTGGTTATATATAAGTACAGAGCAGGGTTAAATACAAGCACAGAGTAGGGTTATATATAATCACAGAGCAGGGTTATATGTGAGTACAGAGTAGGGTTATATATAAGCACAGAGTCTGGTTATATATAAGTACAGAGTAGGGTTATATATAAGCACAGAGTCTGGTTATATATAAGTACAGAACAGGGTTATATATAAGCACAGAGTGTGGTTATATGTAAGTACAGAGCAGGATTATAAATAAGCACAGAGTGTGGTTATATGTAAGTACAGAGCAGGCTTATATATAAGCACAGAGTCTGGTTATATATAAGTACAGAACAGGGTTATATATAAGCACAGAGTGTGGTTATATGTAAGTACAGAGCAGGCTTATATATAAGCACAGAGTCTGGTTATATATAAGTACAGAACAGGGTTATATATAAGCACAGAGTGTGGTTATATGTAAGTACAGAGCAGGGTTATATACAAGCACAGAGTAGGGTTATATATAAGCACAGAGTGGGGTTATATGTAAATACAGAGCAGGATTATAAATAAGCACAGAGTGTGGTTATATGTAAGTACAGAGCAGGGTTATATATAAGCACAGAGTGTGGTCATATGTAAGTACAGAGCAGGGTTTTATATAATCACAGAGCAGGGTTATATGTGAGTACAGAGCAGGGTTATATATAAGTACAGAGCAGGGTTATATATAAGCACAGAGTCTGGTTATATATAAGTACAGAACAGGGTTATATATAAGCACAGAGTGTGGTTATATGTAAGTACAGAGCAGGATTATAAATAAGCACAGAGTGTGGTTATATGTAAGTACAGAGCAGGCTTATATATGAGCACAGAGTCTGGTTATATATAAGTACAGAACAGGGTTATATATAAGCACAGAGTGTGGTTATATGTAAGTACAGAGTAGGGTTAAATATAAGCACAGAGTGTGGTCATATGTAAGTACAGAGCATGGTTATATATAAGCACAGAGTAGGGTTATATATAAGCACAGTGTGGGGTTATATGTAAGTACAGAGCAGGATTATAAATAAGCACAGATTGTGGTTATATGTAAGTACAGAGCAGGGTTATATATAAGCACAGAGTGTGGTCATATGTAAGTACAGAGCAGGATTATAAATAAGCACAGAGTGTGGTTATATGTAAGTACAGAGCAGGCTTATATATGAGCACAGAGTCTGGTTATATATAAGTACAGAACAGGGTTATATATAAGCACAGAGTGTGGTTATATGTAAGTACAGAGCAGGATTATAAATAAGCACAGAGTGTGGTTATATGTAAGTACAGAGCAGGCTTATATATGAGCACAGAGTCTGGTTATATATAAGTACAGAACAGGGTTATATATAAGCACAGAGTGTGGTTATATGTAAGTACAGAGCAGAATTATAAATAAGCACAGAGTGTGGTTATATGTAAGTACAGAGCAGGCTTATATATGAGCACAGAGTCTGGTTATATATAAGTACAGAACAGGGTTATATATAAGCACAGAGTGTGGTTATATGTAAGTACAGAGTAGGGTTATATATAAGCACAGAGTGTGGTCATATGTAAGTACAGAGCAGGGTTATATATAAGCACAGAGCAGGGTTATATGTGAGTACAGAGCAGGGTTATATATGAGCACAGAGTCTGGTTATATATAAGTACAGAACAGGGTTATATATAAGCACAGAGTGTGGTTATATGTAAGTACAGAGTAGGGTTAAATATAAGCACAGAGTGTGGTCATATGTAAGTACAGAGCATGGTTATATATAAGCACAGAGTAGGGTTATATATAAGCACAGTGTGGGGTTATATGTAAGTACAGAGCAGGATTATAAATAAGCACAGATTGTGGTCATATGTAAGTACAGAGCAGGGTTATATATAAGCACAGAGCAGGGTTATATGTGAGTACAGAGCAGGGTTATATATAAGAACAGAGCAGGGTTATATATAAGCATAGAGTGTGGTTATATGTAAGTACAAAGCAGGGTTATATATAAGCACAGAGTGTGGTTATATATAAGTACAGAACAGGGTTATATATAAGCACAGAGTGTTGTTATATGTAAGTACAGAGTAGGGTTAAATATAAGCACAGAGTGTGGTCATATGTAAGTACAGAGCATGGTTATATATAAGCACAGAGTAGGGTTATATATAAGCACAGAGTGGGGTTATATGTAAGTACAGAGCAGGATTATAAATAAGCACAGATTGTGGTTATATGTAAGTACAGAGCAGGGTTATATATAAGCACAGAGTGTGGTCATATGTAAGTACAGAGCAGGGTTATATATAAGCACAGAGCAGGGTTATATGTGAGTACAGAGCAGGGTTATATATAAGAACAGAGCAGGGTTATATATAAGCATAGAGTGTGGTTATATGTAAGTACAAAGCAGGGTTATATATAAGCACAGAGTAGGGTTATATGTAAGCACAGAATAGGATAATATTTAAGCACAGAGCAAGGTTATATATAAGCACAGAGTGGGGTTATATGTAAGTATAGAGCAGGGTTATATATGAGCACAGAGCAGGGTTATATGTGAGTACAGAGCAGGGTTATATATAAGAACAGAGCAGGGTTATATATAAGCATAGTGTGGTTATATGTAAGTACAAAGCAGGGTTATATATAAGCACAGAGTAGGGTTATATGTAAGCACAGAATAGGATAATATTTAAGCACAGAGCAAGGTTATATATAAGCACAGAGTGGGGTTATATGTAAGTACAGAGCAGGGTTATATATAACCACAGAGCAGGGTTATATGTGAGTACAGAGCAGGGTTATATATAAGAACAGAGCAGGGTTATATATAAGTACAGAGCAGGGTTATATATAAGCACAGAGTGTGGTTATTTATAAGTACAGAACAGGGTTATATATAAGTACAGAGCAGGGTTATATATAAGCATAGAGTGTGGTTATATGTAAGTACAAAGCAGGGTTATATATAAGCACAGAGTAGGGTTATATGTAAGCACAGAATAGGATAATATTTAAGCACAGAGCAAGGTTATATATAAGCACAGAGTGGGGTTATATGTAAGTACAGAGCAGGGTTATATATAACCACAGAGCAGGGTTATATGTGAGTACAGAGCAGGGTTATATATAAGAACAGAGCAGGGTTATATATAAGTACAGAGCAGGGTTATATATAAGCACAGAGCAGGGTTATATATAAGCACAGAGCAGGGTTATATGTAAGCATAGAATAGGATATTATTTAAGCACAGAGCAGGGTTATAGTAATAGAAATAGTAATAGACTATTACAGCTTTTTTCATGTAATAGTTATAGTAACAGTAATAAACTAAAAAAATTGAGCTGTAATGGTAATATTAAAAGAAACAGAAGGCAAAGTATTAGAGTAATACATATTACTTTCTATTATTTCCTATGACCTATTCGGTCATGAAGCATATCAGCAAATAATACTGAACAGACTCAGTCCTGTCCAGTGACTGGCCAGGATCTGCCTGTTGTAAAGGCAAGCAGGGGCCAGCTGTTATGCAGGTGCATAGTGACCACTGGTGCTAGTTACATAAGAGTACTACTGGACAGAGCAGATCTCAGCCAAATAAGTTCCCTAGCACCATCTAACTTCTGATTACTTAAACATGGATATAGAGGCATGTTTGCTGTTAAGAGCCAGATAAATTGTTGATTATAATTGTGAAATGTACCACTTATCTCACAAAAATGAATCCATATACATACTCAGAAATGCACCTAGACTTGTTTTCACCAGCTAGTTAGCTTTTCATGATGCAGATCAAAATGACACACACTATGCTCTTTACACAGCGCTTTACCTATAGGGCCACTACCTATATCGTAAGGCGCTGTTTGTTATGACCTCGTATCCTGAATTGCTACACCAGACGAGAGCACTGTATTTTTGTCCAATCAGATGAGACCTTGTGCTGGAAGACAAAGCCAAGCGAGGATTAAACGGAGCCAATCATGTTTATTTCGTTTTGAGTGACATAATCATGATCAAATCGGTCGATGATGCGAGAATGCAGAGGGAGCAATTTTAATTAGACCGGAAACTCATCCAGCGGCGCTTGAAGTGCAGCAATGGGCGGAGCCAGGATGCCTGTCGAGTGTTTGTTTATTGGCATCTGATTGGCTGCTTGTCACATCATACGCACGTTTTTATCAGCGGACAACGAACCGCCATCTGGTGTCTAAATATATCATAAAACGTCAAAGCTGGCAGCGTGAAAATCAGTTGCTTCTTTTGAAGCGCAAGATTTCTGCTGCTTCGGGAGCGTAGACACACACAAGAAAAAACTATATGTTGTTGGACAACGGTCCGCAGAGGGCCCTGCGTTTCTGAGAGTGCTGGACTAGTTTCCATATGGGTGAAAAATTGAGTTAAATTTGAAAAATATGACAAACAGAAACAGGTTTTTATCCATATGCATGAGGGAAAAAATCCTACTGGATCAAATGATATTAAAGAAGATATGTCTGAAATAATGTGTGCAATAGAAAATCACCGAATGTAATCTGTTAGCCATATTTGATTTTGAGCCAGTCTGTTATCCAATAGGTCTGGAGCCCTCAGGCTCATAGGCACCAATGATCCCTGTAAAATTGGGACAGCTGCAGTAGGTTGTTGTTAAGTTATTGCGCACGAAAGAAAATCAGCGATTAGGCTGTGGCGGCCATATTGGAATTCCAACAGGTCTTTTTTTCAATAGGTCTGGATCCCTTATAGGTACCAATCATCCCTGTGAATGTGGAAAAACTGCAGTTTGTTGTTGTTGAGATATCGTGCACAAAAGAAAATCAGCAATTGGGCTGTGGAGGCCATATTGGAATTCCAACAGGTCTGTTTTTCAATAGGTCTGGAGCCCTCATAGGTATCAATCATCCCTGTGTATTTGGGAAAGCTGCAGTATGTTGTTGTTGAGTTATCAGGGACGAAAGAAAATCAGCAATTGAGCTGTAGTGGCCATATTGGAATTCCCACAAGTCTGTAATTTGATAGGTCTGGAGCCCTAATAGATATTAATCATCCCTGTGAATTTGGGAAAGCTACAGTATGTTGTTGTTGAATTATCGCGCGCGAAAGAATATCTGTAATTGGGCTGTGGTGGCCATTTTGGAATTCCAACAAGTCTGTAATTTGATAGGTCTGGAGGCCTCATAGGTACCAATCACCCCTGCGAATGTGGGAAAGCTGCAGTATGTTGTTGTTGAGTCATCATGCGTGAAAGAAAGTGTCACTGACGGAAGAACGGAAGTACGGAAGGACAGACTGACACGGTGATCACTATAGGGCAGGGCTTGACAAGCAGGGCCCTAATTATAATATTTAACCGGATAATGTTGATAAGCCAATGGTGTTTTCACTACCAAAAAAGTATATTAAGTTATACATTTAGGTATTAAATAAACTAGTTAAAATTTTCAATCTTTCCATTTTATTAAGGACAGGTTTAGGCAGCCTGCTGCGCAGACTCATATAATCTGTGTCAAACATTGCCAGCTGCCTAGACTTTTGGCATTCTAGAACTTGTGAAGCCTACAATGCTATAAACTCACAAAAGTACTACAATCACTTGAATAAACTCATATTACTAGCACATTTATTATCTAGTAAACTTGTATGTACATATTCTTTTAAAATTATTCTTTTATTCTTAATACTTAATCTGTTTTTTACAGTACTAATTTTGCAGACCTCCTATCAGCATCTTTAATTATGTTAATTTATATTTTGAAAATTTAAATTTTAACAATATTATTATGCCCGTTTTGACACAGGAAATTTGGATATTGACAAACTAGGAACATTTCTCACATCTGAAGAATGGGAAATGGTAAAATAGATTATTGTAGTGAAAAAGGACATGCCTGAGGAAAACAGGTCACGCATGCTACCAATATTGTAAAGTTACCTCCTCTTTGTCCACACACAAGGTGTCCAGGCAATGGAATATAATATGGCATCATATCAAAATGGAGATATACACCCCAAAGCTAGGGTAGTCTTGTCTCCAGTTTGCATGGTTCTGTCCAGAATGTTGATGTAAACAGTATTTTTCTTGAATATGTCAATAAGGATTGGGAAACAGGGCATAACCCTATATTAATTCATCACCAGAAGAAAACCAAGAGGAAATACTGTGATGATTAAAAAGTTAGCCATAAAACCTTAACTTCATTATGTAATATGACAATATGTCACACTTATGAATATGCAACGAATTACCTTTAAGTGCTATATTTTTATTTAGAATTGGTATGGTAAATAAATGCTTAAATATAATGAATACTAACCCTGAATGATAAGATATACTTACAAATCCCTTTGCAAGGAAATTGCTTTGTCTAGTAATTTATATGAAAAATGTACATAAACATATCAATAAACCAATGTAAGGAAAACATTGATCATTTAGGTTTTAATATATAAATGAACAGAATTAAATAATGAAAGAATGAAAAAAATACGGTCCCCAGTATCATTTAGCCTTTAAAGTCACAGTTTAACTTTAAGAATATAGGAAAATTGTGTTTAAAACTTGGTGATATAGGTGCTTGTAATATAAGTTTATACTTGGGACTGTAATACTAGTTTATAGCACTGATGACTGTGTAAGGTCTGGAATCCTCCAATCAGCATAAGTTATATTAATAGTAACATTAAAAGTAATAGATGCCCAAGCAAAAGTAATAGTAATATTAATAGATAGTAAAATGTGGTAATAGTAATAGTAATATCAGAAATTGAAAAGAATAGTAATAGCAATAGTAAAAGAACAACTGTAATTGACCCCATGTCTGGTTGCTGCCTCCCTTTAACCTTCCTGCAGAAAAGATGAAATCAGTATGCAAAGTCATGAGTACAGCTATAGTGATCTTACAGTATGTAAGCTAACACACTACATATATATCATTGATAATATTTCTAGTACATATATGGAGGAAGGACCAACTTCTGTGTGAGCTTCTGGTTCAGCAGCCAAGACAGTTAAAGACCCCAGTATGTGACTGCAAATCAGCTGCTAAATTGCCATATTCTATAATCTATGCTGCTGACTGTTCACACATTAGAAATCAAGAACAAATTTGCTGCAAATGTTTCAAGTCTGGTGTAAATGATGCAAATCTCCCGTCGCATGACTAAAAAAATAATGGTCCTTTTTCTGGGTCAAGCAATTACATCAAATACATCACTGCAGTTAAAAGTTACATCTCCTGAAAGGTTAAAACTGAATGTCTCTACCAAGTGGAATAGTCAAGTTTAATAACATTAACCTGCTACAAAATCTCTGTTACAAAAACAAGGGACCCATGGGTCACTGCTCAGCTGAAGTTGACCTTGAAGGTAAAAATCTGAAATAATAACAAATGGAGATAATGTCTGAGAGGAAAAGGTAATATTGGCCAGGGATGATTAACATGCTAGGTTTGTATTGATGATTATGAATTTTTTTGTTCAAATTTATTAAATGTTAACAGTTGCAATGTCAACTAAATGAAAACCCCAGTGCACAGGTGCACAGACTTGATGGGGGGGGGGGGGGGGGGGTCGAATTGTGGGAGTTACAGCATCTCTGCATATACAAGATATGAAATTTAATTCATCAGTGCATACAAGTAAAACTAGAATATCAGCAGAAGCTGACAAAAGCCCTCAGCCAAAAGAACAGTGTTTAGAGATGGTAACAGTAACAAGTACTAAATATCTGTTCTCACATGGATGTATATCTGTACATGTCTCAGTTATAAATTTAAAATGGAGAGGTATGTACCATGATTCATAACAATCCACCAAATGCTTCCTGAAAAATAAACTTCTAAGTTTTATTCTATTATAAGCTCTGTGACCTTGAAAAGTAGGTCAAGGTCACCCATCTTCAAACATGAATGAGATTTTTGTTGATATACATCTTCACCAAAGAAATAAAATTCCTATTGTGAATCCTTTTAGAGATATCCCGCTCACAAGGCCAAAGTTGAAAAATCCAAGAAAAATTCAATATAAAATCTGAAATTGCAGGTGGCACCCCCAAACTTGCGCAGCAGTTACAGACCATCAGTCCCTATTATCATAGTAAGTATTGTGAAAATCCATCCAATGGTTCCTGAGAAATAAGCTTCTAAACATTTTTTCTATAATCAGCTCTTAAACATAGAAAAATAGGTCAAGGTCACCCATCTTCGAATTGACTGAGATTTTGTCAATATACAATCATCACCAAAAAAATAAAATTCTTACGGTGAATCCTTTTCGAGATATCCCGCTCACAAGCCCAAAGTTGAAAAATACGATAAAAATTCATTAAAAATCAGAAATTGTAGGTGGCGCCACCAAACTTGTATAGCAGGTACAGACTATCAGTCCCAATAATCATAGTAAGTTTTGTGAAAATCCACCAAATGGTTCCTGAGTAATAAGCATCTAAGTGTTTTTCTATAATCAGCTCTAAAATGTAGAAAAATAGGTCAAGGTCACCCATCTTCGAACTTGACTGAGATTTTGTCGATATACATCTTTACCGAGGAAATAAAATTCTGACAGTGAATCCTTTTCAAGATATCACGCTCACAAGGTAAAAGTTAACGGACGCCGGACGGACGGACGGACGGACGGACAGCTTGGGTGACGACAATAGCCCATCAGCCTAAGGGCTGAGGGCTAAAAAGTCAATTTGCAATTGCTGAATATTTAAAAATTGACAAACTGACAGGTACACAAACATAGCTGATCACTTTATCTCCTGTGCTGCTGGGCAGGAAAATAATAAACAAATGATTGCATTAGATCCTCTTTTATATATTATATCATATTGTTTTCAAGTATATGAATTGTATACATTTTAAATATTACACATCTGAATATATAAGCTGCTTTCAAATTTCAGACATTAATAGCTTAAATCCATATACATAGCTAAAAAGCATGTGAAAGTTATTTCAACAGTGCTTATAGGATAAAAGTTCATAATAAAATATTTTAAATCATACACAGAGAGATGATGGACAGACAGAGCTGATCACTTTATGTCTGATTCTCTTGAGGCAAGAATATATATTTCAATAAGAACTTAATTTTTTTCTTATACTAATTTTGTTAAATTTAAAACATTTTATACATTTGCAGTAAAACTTATATTCCCAGTGCACAGTAACAAGGGCAAAATGGCAGGGGGTGGGGGAATGGTGGGAGTTAAAACACCGCTGCATATACATACAGAACTGATAAGCTGATTGCTTATTTCCCATTATGCTGAGGCAGGAAAATTTTTTCATTACATCATATTTTTTTTAAAAGTTTATAATTTTTATACATTTCAAATATAACATATATCTGAAAATATAAGTTAATTCACAATTCTAAATTGCATCATCACACAACCCTAATTTTGTCAGATAACACAATGTTATGCATACAAATGTTTTTATTTATTTTTTTTCCAAAGAAATATATTTCATAACAAAACAATAAATATCTGAAAATAAAACTTGATTAAGATATTCTTATTCTCAATTGTGCCTTTATTTATCCATAATTTGGCTCATATATTATCAATTTATGCATACTGATTGGTTTAACTATATTATAATAAGTTAAAATTATTTTACAGAAAATTGATTTCTTTAGAAATGCTCCATTACCACAGCATGGCATCTTCTGGATTACTCCTTGAATTATTATTTCATGAAAAGTTTAGAATATTGGAGTGGAAACAGCATTACAATTAAGGAAATGAATTTCAAACAATAACAATTACTGCATTACACTTGACGGGTAGGGGGTGGGGGTTATATCAGAGAATAACTGAACAGCTGTGTTTGCATATGCATAGAGATGTATTTATTTTCCCCCTAAAAATATGTATATTTTATAAATGTGCAAACAATAAATGTCTGAAAGTATGAATTGATTCAGAATTCACAATTTTAAATTGCACCTTCAGTATTTAGCCATAACTGAGCTCATAAAATAATTATCAAATTATGCATACTAATGGGTTTGATCATAATTTGTTAAAATTATTTAAAAGATAATTATTACCTTTAAAAATTCTACATTACCACAACATGGCATCTTCTGGATTACTCTTGAATTAGAAAAGTGTTGTATAATGGAGTGGAAATAGCTTTAAAATTAAGAAAATGCATTTCAAACAACAACAAATGTTGCATTACACTTGGTTGGGGGGGGGGGGGGGAGTGGGGGAGGGTGGTGATGCGAGAAGTGAGAATAGCTGTACACCTGTGACCCCTGCTACAAAGTGACCTATTACAAATTAGATACGCTGGCATAGCTAACTTCCAGTGACCAGAAGTGGGCTGCCTGCAGCTTGACAATGCAAGTGAATACAACACAGGCTCCCAAACAAATTCAATAACTAGCCTAATGTTTTAGTTTTTCCTTAATTTAAGATTTAAAGAGATTAAATAAAATTACATGCTGTGAAAATTAAAAAGTGAAACAGTAGCTTACATGAAAAAGATGTGCCATGGTCAATGTTGGGCAAATTTTAAGGTACCAAATTTATAATTTATACTAATATTAAAAAATTTACAAATCCATATCTTATTTTGTGTATATAATTGAATTCTGATTATATAAGTTATATGCCTGAAAAAAAAGTCTCTAGCTTCATCAATTATCATGTTAAGTGAGTTAATATCTTTCCTGATTTTTATACTAAACTGCATTATGTTCAGGGCCATAACTTCAAGAAATTACACAATACTGAAGGAATTTTTAGCATGTATATAGGAAACACATAAAGGAATAAGCATGCCATAGAGAAAAAAAACAGCTTTTGTGATTTTGATAAAAGGAAGTGTATAAAAATTTTTTATGGAAAATTGAGGTTTTTCCTTAAGGAATGAAATCAAAGTGACCTTGTTTGCAGGAGAACTTGCAAGTTAAATTTCAGATTTGTAGGTCCAATGGTTTCAAAATGTGCCTTGTTAACAAACTTAGGGGCTGGACAGCATGATGGACTGATGACAGACAAAGAACCGCTGCTATTGCTCAGATGACTAATAATAAGCTGAGCTAGTTATTACATATATATATATATATATATATATATATATAGTTGCATTGATACAATGATAACTATAATAGCAACAGTGAAAATGATATATCATTGACACTTTTGTTAGTTCAAAAATATATCTTTTAAGTTCTAAAATATGAATATTGAGGTATTAAATGACTATCCTGATGATTATTTTGTCAAAAATATTATTAACATCGGAACAAGTTTTCTATGAAAGAGCATGGACAAGTTTTTCTTGCAAAATCAGAGACTTTAAACAAACATAATAGCTGAAACATAATATACGTGTCTTAGTCACAATAAAAATTGGACTCATTTGTCATCTAGAATACATCTAGAGGATGCACGGTCTCATGTTGTAATGCAATGTGTGACATTCAGCTGCACTACCTAATGTTGTAATACAATGTGTGATATTCAGCTGCACTGTTTTCTGTTGTAATGCAATGTGTGTCATTGAAACATATCAGTGTAACTACCTAGTCTTTACATTCCTGTGGTTTGTTTGAGGTAAGTTGGGATCGTTATGTCATGTGATGTCTCCACAGTCCACACAGATCAAGGTAATAATGAATCAATTAAGGTCCCCTTGAGGCCAGCAGGTAACCATACACAATGTCCAATAGAGAGCCAATCAATCACCAGAGGAGACAACCAAAAAAATCCCTGTGTCCTCTATCACAGATGATGACCTGCTACTTCAGCCAGTCATCTGTCTCAGGAGGCAGGTGTTATGCATCTCACTACTCCCATCCAGTCATTACTACTCCGATGTGCTCTTGGCAAGGACCGCAGGCCATATGTAATGGGTCTCCTGGGAGTACCAGGTCTCCATATCTGCCTTTAGAATAACAAGATCTACTAATAAACCAATAGAAACGTGTTTCTAAATATATAGCCACACCAGAATTATACAGCTAGATTTGTGAGCTGAGGTTATAGTTAAAGTGATCATCAAGTCACACTGCAGGTGCAAAACCATTCCACCAAGTACGAAAGGTAGGTGAAGCCACCTGTTTCACCACAGAACTATGCAAGGAACTAGAGCTAGAGCATTACTAGAGCCAGATTTATCCTATTTTGTAAAATAAATTTTTTGAATTGAGTAATTTATTATTAATTCAAAACTTGTGGGGAGTTTGAACAAGAAATAAAGACATGAGGAATAAATTTGAAATTAAACTGAAGTTTCCAGTTTAGCAGTAGCTGGTATGTTCACATCTCAGATATACAAATACATGGTTGTACTGACTCAAAAGATCTATTCATCGATTTCATGGCTACAGAGATAAGTGGACATAATGAACACTCTTTTACGACAAAGTTCTGAAAACTGATAACCCCCTTGTAAATTGATTCGAAACATGTGGTGCAGCCATGACAGAAATGACCATGACACCCGCTTACTGAACAAACATATACTGTGGTTGTCTTCTTATCTGCAGTGGCTTCAAATTTGCAATATTTGCCAAAAGAGTGTGAAATGGAAATCACGCTGTGATAAATGCCGTCTCAGTATGAGCAATGATACCAGAGGCTACAGATTAAAGGTGACAGTTAATTGTGATCTGTATACTTCAAATAACGATCGCATTGACCATAAATTGAAACAGGAATAGGATATTAATATAGGTTTGATTCATGGATTGTGCTAATAAAATTTCTTTCAAAAGTATTTAACTTTGTTTCGTTATATTTTTATTTTAAAAAACTCTCCTAAATGTTGCTTGCCAGCTCTTGGGCTCTATCCAGTCAGGCTATGCGCTCATTAGTTCATATGGAGATTTGTACACGTGTGTTGCTGAGGTGGGTCTGACAGTCTTTCAGCTATGGGTCACTACTGAGTCAACCTTTTCTATATAGCAATGAAGTAATGTCCATTTATTTTGGTAGAAATGAGGGACTGTTTTTGAGAAAATGTCAATTCACTAAGGTGGAAAAACATGACCCTTTGATTCCACATCAAAGGGGATTACTGGCATTCAAGGTTTCATTTGTCAATTAGCAATAATTAAAGACTTACATACTCTAATCAACAGCAATCTCCCTAAATAAATTGATTACATGGTCAAGTGGCCACCGGTTGTTTCATACACATAAACAAACAGGGGAGGCTGGGCCCTGGCTTGTCTAGGCTTAATTTTACAATTAATAATTTCAATTAATAAAAGTCATATAAAGGTATAATTTTTAATAAATGTATATACATGTATATACTTATGATTGACCACAAAAAGGAACCCAATGTAACTGTGAAAAATGGAAAACCACAAACATAAAACCCCGCTGATATGAAGGCAACCAGTTTATATATGTGCCAATTAATGCTTAAACTGAAGAACAAAATTATTATTACCTGAAATTCCACTGCATATACAGAATTAACCCTCTTCATTATTTAGCTAATGTCAGGTCCAGTCACCTTTGTGCATATACTTGCTTTACTGTCTTTACATATGTGCATAAATATTTTTTTTTTGGAATACTATTGAAACTTGGAGATCTAGAAATTTAAATTACCATAATATCTTACAGGAATTTATCCCGGAGAGCACATAAAAACAGATTCTTTCCTTACCCCTTAACTGGCTGGCAAAGGACAGGTCACAGTAACTTAATTTCAGGCTTTTTATAAACATTTAAAGCTGTGACAGTTCTGACTGTAGTCCTATTAACTGCAAGAATGATTAGTGGGTCAACCCTTCAGTAAAGCTAAGGTAAAAATGTTATCTTTCTTCATGGGAATTTTATATAATTTATAAATTAAATACCTTTTTAAATATGTTACAACAATACTTTTGTGTTGTATTCTTCCCTGCAGGGGAGATTCTCACAGAAATCTATTTATCACAAAATGGGTATTAAAAGGTCTACAAGAAGCTCTGCAGGACTTGTCAATAAAAATGACAAAGGTCATACAGAGCTAATTTACAGAAAATCTGGTTCTTTGTTGGATGGCAGGTAGTGCCAGTCTGAAGGTCATCCCACTGACAGACAGAATATACACTAGTTCCCTAGCTTTCTTAATAACTGCTTGATCAGCCCGTCATGTACGGTTCACTGCACACATGTAGCCATGAATGGCGGCTGCCTGCACTTGCAGAACGAAAATCATGTCTACCGACACCAGGGCTCATGCCTATGAATGGCAATCTGCCGTTTCTATTAAATTATTGACTGGGATTATGGGTCTATTTTTATGTTGAAGTCTCACAAACTGCTGGGACAGCACATTAAATTATTGAAAAGCATGCAGGTCCATGGACAGAAACCAGACACAGCGATGACCATATGTATTTTAGTAAGTGCTAGCTGGACCAGCTGCACATCACACAGGGTGCCATTGACACCTCCAGACAGCCTGTATAATTCATGATGCAAAATCACGTCGCTTGTTTCATGAAGCTTTTTTTTATTTATGTGTTAGTTATCAAGTTCTCACTACTACTTTGAATTTAATTCAAGAGTGATTAGTTTTCAGGGTATAAATAATTTTTTTCAAGATTGGTGAAAAGTCTATAAATGTCATCTGAAGTCATGGGATATTACTGTAATTTTAAGGGACAGTCCCTGGAAAAGCCAGGGAATTTTGAAACAGAATAGCGGTCTTGCAGCTCATTAGTTTGAGATACCTTGGTGTTAAAGCCAGCATTAAATCAATCAATTATTAATATTTAGGGGATGTTGTCATGACACGGTTGCAAGCAATCAGGAATAAAAATTATAAAGGAAGTACAATCTTGTAGACCAATTAAATGACTTAATTGAGTAAGGTCAAATATCTACATTTCTATAATAGTATAACAATAATTCATTCAGGCTCCAGGGTAGATGGATTCAATACAAAAGATTACAATCTTTCACTGATTACCATGGAAAATTATTATCATTGATTATCATGAACATTAAAATAGCATGCTCTTCTTTTATGTCCCGTTAAGATCTGGAAGGTTTATAATGTACCAAACTGGAAACATTTTTTTATTCAAATTAGCTGCAATCTGTTTTATTGTTCAAGATCTGCAATTTGTTCAACTACATGCCAGTAATGAAATTAGGTTTTACAGTCCAACCCCTGGAAATCAATCAATTCAATAAACAGACATCAAGTTTAATTATGTTTTCAGTGCCACTTCAAGATATCAAGTTCATCTCTTTTTCATATATCTGCAAAAAATTATGTGAAAAAAATGTATAAAAATTCAAATGCAAAGTATAAATATCAAGAGCATTTTTACAAGAAAGTCTTTCCCTGGTGTGCTACATACTGAACATTTGTCAGCTTCTTGGCTCTTCAAGGAAATTCAAGAATCAAGCTTCTGTTTATTTCATATCAGTTATGTGCAGACTATTGGCACAGAATCAGCGACTTCCACTCCATCCATGCAAACAAAAAGGAAGTTTGCAGCAATCAAAGTGAGGTAAGGGCAGCCATCATTCATAAAAACAGAGGTACTGACATGCAGGAGTTGCTGATATAGAGTGAAGAGATCCAGTAGCAGGAGAAATGTAGAGCTCTCAGCAGTCATGGTGAGGTGAGGCCAGCTGTCATTCATGAAAACAGAGGTACTGACATGCAGGAGGTGCTGATTTAGTGAAGAGGTCCAGCAGCAGGAGAACTGCAGAGTGCTCAGCAGTCATGGTGAGGTGTGGCCAGCTGTCATTCATGAAAACAGAGGTACTGACATGCAGGAGGTGCTGATTTAGTGAAGAGGTCCAGCAGCAGGAGAACTGTAGAGTGCTCAGCATTCATGGTGAGGTGAGGCCAGCTGTCATTTATGAAAACAGAGGTACTGACATGCAGGAGTTGCTGATATAGAGTGAAGAGGTCCAGTAGCAGGAGAACTGTAGAGTGCTCAGCATTCATGGTGAGGTGAGGCCAGCTGTCATTTATGAAAACAGAGGTACTGACATGCAGGAGTTGCTGATATAGAGTGAAGAGGTCCAGTAGCAGGAGAACTGTAGAGCTCTCAGCAGTCATGGTGAGTTGAGGCCAGCTGTCATTCATGAAAAAAGAGGTACTGACATGCAGGAGGTGCTGATATAGAGTGAAGAGGTCAAGCAGCAGGAGAACTGTAGAGTGCTCAGCAGTCATGGTGAGGTGAGGCCAGCTGTCATTCATGAAAACAGAGGTACTGACATGCAGGAGGTAATGATATAGGGTAGAGGTCCAGCAGCAGGGGAACTGTATAGTGCTCAGCAGTCATGGTGAGGTGAAGCCAGTTGTCATTTATGAAAACAGAGGTACTGACATGCAGGAGGTAATGATAGAGGGGAGAGGTCCAGCAGCAGGAGAACTGTAGAGTGCTCAGCATTCATGGTGAGGTGAGGCCAGCTGTCATTTATGAAAACAGAGGTACTGACATGCAGGAGTTGCTGATATAGAGTGAAGAGGTCCAGTAGCAGGAGAACTGTAGAGCTCTCAGCAGTCATGGTGAGGTGAGGCCAGCTGTCATTAATGAAAAAAGAGGTACTGACATGCAGGAGGTAATGATATAGGGTAGAGGTCCAGTAGCAGGGGAACTGTATAGTGCTCAGCAGTCATGGTGAGGTGAAGCCAGTTGTCATTTATGAAAACAGAGGTACTGACATGCAGGAGGTAATGATATAGGGTAGAGGTCCAGTAGCAGGAGAACTGTAGAGTGCTCAGCAGTCATGGTAAGGTGAGGCCAGCCGTCATTCATGAAAACAGAGGTACTGACATGCAGGAGGTGCTGATATAGGGTGAAAAGGTCCAGTAGCAGGAGAACTGTAGAGCTCTCAGCAGTCATGGTGAGGTGAGGCCAGCTGTCATTCATAAATTAGAGGTACTGACATGCAAGAGGTGCTGATATAGAGTGAAGAGGTCCAGTAGCAGGAGAACTGTAGAACTCTCAGCAGTCATGGTGAGGTGAGGCCAGCTGTCATTCATAAAACAGAGGTACTGACATGCAGGAGGTGCTGATATAAAGTGAAGAGGTCCAGTAGCAGGAGAACTGTAGAGCTCTCAGCAGTCATGGTGAGGTGAGGCCAGCTGTCATTCATAAAACAGAGGTACTGACATGCAGGAGGTGCTGATATAGAGTAAAGAGGTCCAGTAGCAGGAGAACTGTAGAGCGCTCAGCATTCATGGTGAGGTGAGGCCAGCTGTCATTCATGAAAACAGAGGTACTGACATGCAGGAGGTGCTGATATAGGGTGAAGAGGTCCAGTAGCAGGAGAACTGTAGAGCGCTCAGCAGTCATGGTGAGGTGAGGCCAGCTGTCATTCATGAAAACAGAAGTACTGACATGCAGGAGGTGCTGATATAGAGTAAAGAGGTCAAGTAGCAGGAGAACTGTAGAGCGCTCAGCAGTCATGGTGAGGTGAGGCCATGGTGACAGAGACCTAATTTCAGGTTTCCAAGGAGACTTTTCATGGGCCTCCCAGCATGTCAAGAATGAAGATTTTAGGTCTAGTCATTACGATTCGTGCCCTATCATCAGATGACGGCATCTTTTAAGGTCTCAAAAATAGAGAAAAAAATGGTAAAAAAAAAAAACAAGGCCTACAGGCCTAATGCGAACCTGTGCATTGGGAAATACACCAGGTATAATGCTTCAATGCTGGACCATTACTTTTCATGTATATGAACAATGCAAGTACTAAACATTTTGAATAAGAAACAATTACACAAACATCACTGCTGAAATTCTGGCATGGGTGCACACAACACAAAAACCATTGTAGCTGGCACCACCAGTCTTGTATACAACAAAGCTATCAGAGATATACACATATGCCAATTATCAGACTGATATATCAAACCCCTCCTGAGAAATAAGCAGGGACACACATTGTGCAAAAATTATTGTAGGTGGCACCACCAGTCTTATATACGACAAAGCTATTCGATATGTATAAATATGCCCAATTACAGGCTGATATATCAAATTCCTCTGTAGAAATAAGCAGGCACATACACTGTGCATAAGTCAATGTAGGTGGCACCACGGTCACCACCTGTCTTGTAAATGAGAATACCATCAAAGACGCATACACAGATCAAAATATCAGTCCAATACATCAAACTTCCCCAGAGTTTGATGCACTGGGCTGACAAGGCTTAGGTGAGTAAGGCAGTTGCCCCCGAGTGACCTGTGACAAATTGCTGCCTCAAGCTACTGCACTGAGTGAACTCTTGACCTGCACCTGGCTAGACAGAGTGAACTTTTGACCTGTACCTGGCTGCACTGAGTGAACTCTTGGCCTGTTGCATAATCTGACACAGTTGAAAGTCTGCCAAAGCTATAAATAGATTCATGCTGAACTTTGGTGCCAAATATGATGCAGTGAGCAATCTGCCAAAGCTATAAATAGAATGCAGCTACTGCACTGAGTGAACTCTTGACCTATACCTGGCTGCACTTCTTCCAATCCTGGCACTGTGCCAAAACTATTTATAGAGCTGACATCATCTTGGCTAATGGCCAACATCAAGGCACTGGCATTCTGCCAATGGTAAACCAAGTGCTGCCATCTGAACACAAAAGTGGTCCCTACTTGAAATAACTTTGAAATTTGTTTTCCCAATACAAAATGCTTTTCAGCTGACTTCTTATAAAAAAAGAAATCAGGAATATATGTAAAATTATTATAGATGCATACTGAATGCAAAATTAAAATACAGATATAGCTCACTGATGGCAAATTCTTGAATTAAGTTGAGTAGGGATACCAATTATTTATAATCCACGTACAGTTGTCTTTATATAGCCACAGAGAGCTGAATATCCATGATTGTAACATTGCCTGGTATGATAAATAACTTAAATCATCAATCTAATTTTTTTTAAAAGCTTTTAAAAAACTTTCTTGTCAATATTAACCAAAGATAACCTGAAATCTAAATGTCTAGTGGCATGATGTAATAGATGCTGATAAACTGGTGCCAGGCTAGATGTAACAGCATCACACAGCTATCATATATGGTAAAATGACTCAATTCAATCTCCATAATTCAGCCAAAAATCATTCATGTGGAACCATTAATGACAATTATTATGAGATTTATTGTAGGAATTATTCTTGTAAAATATTCAACAAACTGGCTTCAGTGGCATCGGTCGAAAAATGTTTTGCATGTTTATAACTCATATAGGACGATACAGCAAACTGGCTAAGTTCAGCTTCCCGTAACTCAGCCAAAAAGCACTGAACCAAAACCATTTGAACAAACTTGAATTATCAACATCTGAGGATAATTAATGTGTGAGATTTAAGATTTTGGCCCAGTGGTTTTTGAGAAGAAGATCTTTGTTGCCACTGAGCTAAAATGGGCTGTTATGGCATATGACTAAATTCAGCTTCCCATAACTTAGCCAAAAGTCACTAAAAAGAGACCATTTGAACAAACTTCAGAAAGCACTACCCTAGGATCATTTATGTGCTATATTAAACATTTTGGCCATATGGTTTCAGAGAAGCAGTTTTTTGTAGCCCTCAGTGTGATACAGGCACTGATGACCCTGTACAAAATAGGCCGATGCAGGTGGCGCCACCAATACCTCAATTTCAGATATGACCTATGTGACCAACATTGGCATAAAATTTGGTGATTATAGCTACAACCGTTTCTGAGATTTAAATTTTAATATGCTTTTTTGCACAGATAACAAAGTTCAACCTCCTGTATCTCAGCCAAAAATCTCCGAACTGGAACCATTCAAACAAACTTGAGAAAGATTGTTCCATGGATCATTTCTGTGAAATATTGGACAATTTGGTTGCACAGTTTCAGAGAAGAAGATTTTTAAAGCTTTTTCAGCTTTTTCCCTATAAAATCTAAGAAAATGCAGTTAGAAAAAAAATAAACAAAATCCGATATAGTTTTTTGGATGACTGATTATTTGCAAAAAATTTGGTGATGCTATTTCCTGCTGTTTTTGAGATAGCTATGGTTAACGTACAGACGACGCACGACGGACGACGCCGCACCATCGCATAAGCTCACAGGTTCGCTAAAAATACAGGTGGCGCCACCAGTCCACAAAAACTGATGTAAACCCCATGATCAATAACCATGCAAAGAATCATGGTGATCAATGCATTAGTTGTTCAGACACTTGAGCTTTTGTATCAAATTTTTCATGATTCTGGGGGGTACTTCGGAGCCCCATAGCCTGAAGAATATGGGTAGAAGAGACCTAATTCTAGGTTTCAAGGAGACTTTTCATGGACCTATCTGGATGTCAAGACAGAAGATTCCAGGTCCAGCGGTTATGATTTGTGCCCTGTTAACAGATGACGGCATCTTTTAAGGTCTCAAAACAGAGAAAACAAGGGACCCATGGGTCATGGCGCTCAGTTATTATATATGATAAAAAAATATGATTTAGAAATGAGGCACATGCTTGTTTTGTGTGGAAATAAATATAAGCTGTAAAATGAGTTGTGGGTGTTTAGCTTATGTATGATTTTGATAGTATCTTTGGAGACAGGGAAGAGGATTGATTTCATTTATTTTATGAACAAATGGAGTGCTATTGTCACACAGATTTTGACTTGGCCATATAACTTATAAGCAGAACATATAATATAAGAGTTTAACTATTTATTAAAAATAATTACAAATTGTCCCAAATACAATTTTTATTAAAAATAATAAGAGAATCGTATGATTTTTTAAAATAAAATACAACTGAAATGATTATTAAAATAATATCAAAGAATATATTCATGAATGCATTCATGAATATATTTTGAAAGTATTTGCACTGGTATTCATATTCTTTCATTTTTACCTGATTTCCCATTCTTATGCAAGAAATTTTATAATGGAGTACATATTCATATACGTATTTAAATACATTTGCAAAGTATTCGCACCAGGTCTGGTATTTATTCAGTTTCCACCAAACAATGATGTTGAGAATCCAGAATTTACAAAATTCACACATTTAAATAATGATCATAAGTACCTGGTTTTATGGCTTTTATTCATATTACTTACAGTCAGCCGAGCTAAAAGAAAATTATCTTGGGAAATGTAACTTGTTTAATTAATTCTTGAAGTGGACATCTTTGCACAATTGGCCCATGGGCTCAGCTGAATTTAAGAAACAGAAAATTTTTAACAGATAAAATAAATGAGACATGCATGAATTTTTACAATGGGTGAAAGAGAAATTTGAGAACTGTTACTAGAAAATTTGAGAAATCACTTTAGACTTCCGGTAACATGGCCGAATAAAGAATTCAAATTTTGTGGACTTTAACAGGTGAAATATACCTAGAAACACTAAGGACGGAAAGACAAAGGATAAAACCACGGAACCAAGTATGGACCAGTATTTCCTTTCAAGGTTTACAAGATGACTGATGACATGTGATGATACATATTGGTCAAATTTTATATATTTGCGCAACGCATGGATCGATGTAAACTGTCAGTCTGAATATATAATTAGGTCACCAGTTTTCTAACTCTGAAGATAACTTGAATGAAACAGTTGGTTATCACAATGAGGGAAAAACAAAGGCCTAGAGGCTCACATAGTCCCCCATTGTGTGTTTAACTGCAACAGTGTATCATCAGAGAAGCCATTGTACCCCAAAACCTTGGCAAGAATCCCTTTCAAATTAAAAATTTATATGCAAAATATAACCTTGAATACACAGAACTAATTGTCTTTTAAGTTATCCAGATTACTTTCCTTTTTAAATATGAGCAATCTAGGATTTTTATTACACAAATTTGAACAATACCCTCAAAGTTTACCAGTAAGTCTTAAATTGACTCAAATATTGTGGATGATAATGCATGGGTAAGAAAACAAATATCAAAACTTAATATAACTAGAATATCAGCAAAAGCTGACAAAAGCCCTCAGCCAAAAGAACAGTGTTTAGAGGTGGTAACAGTAACAAGTACTAAATATCTGTTCTCACATGGTTGATATCTGTACATATCTCAGTTTTAATTTAAAATGGAGAGGTATGTACCATGATTCATAACAATCCATCCAATGGTTCCTGAGAAATAAGCTTCTAAATGTTTTTTCTATAATCAGCTCTAAAACATAGAAAAATAGGTCAAGGTCACCCATCTCCGAACTTGACCGAGATTTTGTCAATATACATCTTCTCCGAAAAAATAAAATTCTTACGGTGAATCCTTTTCGAGATATCCCGCTCACAAGCCCAAAGTTGAAAAATCCGATAAAAATTCATTAAAAATCAGAAATTGTAGGTGGCGCCACCAAACTTGTATAGCAGGTACAAACTATCAGTCCCAATAACCATAGTAAGTTTTGTGAAAATCCACCAAATGGTTCCTGAGTAATAAGCTTCTAAGTGTTTTTTCTATAATCAGCTCTAAAACGTAGAAAAATAGGTCAAGGTCACCCACCTTCGAACTTGACCGAGATTTTGTCAATATACATCTTCTCCGAAAAAATAAAATTCTTACGGTTAATCCTTTTCGAGATATCCCGCTCACAAGCTCAAAGTTGAAAAATCCGATAAAAATTCATTAAAAATCAGAAATTGTAGGTGGCGCCACCAAACTTGTATAGCAGGTACAGACTATCAGTCCCAATAACCATAGTAAGTTTTGTGAAAATCCACCAAATGGTTCCTGAGTAATAAGCATCTAAGTGTTTTTCTATAATCAGCTCTAAAATGTAGAAAAATAGGTCAAGGTCACCCATCTATGAACTTGACCGAGATTTTGTCGATATACATCTTTACCGAGGAAATAAAATTCTGACGGTGAATCCTTTTCAAGATATCCCGCTCACAAGGTAAAAGTTAACGGACGCCGGACGGACGGACGGACAGCTTGGGTGACGACAATAGCCCATCAGCCTAAGGGCTGAGGGCTAAAAAGTATTATCAACAACAGGTGACTATCATGGTTGTGTCCAAGATATAAAATTTTATGCTAACAGCTCATGATTTTCATAGGATATTTTGTACAATATTTTTAATTAATAAATTTATAAAAAAATAAAGTTTTCAAAAACCTGAAATCATAAAATTGTAAGATTGCTTATATTTATACTTACATAAAGGGGTAATTTTGAATTTGAACCATTCAAGTACGTCTCTCTATTGTTCCTGTTCTAAGATACACTTCACCATGACTATCAAAGCTAACAAAGAATTATTTTCTGACTAATTCACTATCTGCAAATAAAATCACACAGTCACATGATAAAAAGTCACATGATAAATATTTCTGCCAAATTTGGTGAAGACTGGTGCAGTAGTGTGTGAGATAAAAGGTAACAGATTTAGCACCATAAATGCAAATGCCTGAAATAAAAAAAATTAGCCATCAGCAAAATTTCAAGTACTGTTGAAACATAAATTTTGAAAATTATTCCATTCAATTTTGTGTATTTCAATTTGCCTTGCTCCAGTGAATCCTTGTAAATGATCTGAAGGCTGTTGTGCTCTTATTTTCTGACTCATCTGAAGAAAAGTGGAAAAGACTATTTTTGATCCCAGAAAATAATTTGCCAGAGATTGCGCCACCTGCTGGTACTTATCACATGCATATCATATGATGAGTATGTCAACAAAATTTGATAAAGGGGTTCCATAGATATCTATTTTTTTTTGTAAAAGAAGTTGGATGAGAAGGATGTATGGATGAATGGAGGGACACACACGGAACATTTTAGTTGTTCTTCGTCCCATGGCATAAAATTAAATAATGAAGTGCTTTAAAAGTAATTAGGGTTAAATTAATGCTGCATTTCAGCTGATTTAAACTTAAAAGATCATGGTCAGGTTCCCAAATGTTTAATTCCATCAGAGATCTTGATTGAAACAATTTGTGTATCAAGAAAAAATATTGTACAATACAAATAAATGTAAATACATGCACTCTAGAAGTTACGGTTTCCACAAAAATCATATATATTTCTGCAGACTTGAAGTCAAGGTCACCAGTCTTCAAACTTCTCTGAGGGGCTGGTTTAGACAAATGTGTGTCAAATTTGATGAAGAAATATGCAGTACTCCAAATGGTATGTGGTTCCTATATTTGCCCAGATCTGGCCTTGAAGGTAAGGGTCAACAGTTACGACACTTGTCCCAGAGTTTTAATAAAACAATGGGAGAGTCATAATTTAAGAATACCTATGCAGTACTCCATAACTGAAATTCACAAAATTCCTACATTACTGCAGATTTGACCTTGAAGATTAAAGTGGCCTATTGTAGGAATTTTTATTGTTTGAAGACTTGGCTTCTAAGGCCATGGTGACCTAATTTTTGGTTTGCAAGGAGATTTCATCAAAATCTATCAGGCTGCTTAATTTGGTATTCCAAGGCCTTACACTGAAACAGGTGTTTTCATGCAGTCAGTACCTGATACAAAGTAGGTCACAGTAATAAAGGCAGGCCAAGGGTCTACAGGCACAAATAGTCCCCTGCCATATGTTTAACTAGAAAAGTGTGGCATCAGTGATAGGGTGGGATGGACAGAGGTGGGATGGACAGACGTGGACCATTTTAGAAGTCTTCCCTCCTTACCTTTTGGGGGACTAAAATATAGTAAAAACAGAAATAATGAAGGTGAAACCAACAGTCTGCAGCAGCATATAAAAAAGTCCTATGTAATCAACTAGAATTCCAAAATATCTGAGGAAACAATCAAGCTGTCCCTGAGAAATGTGGCCTATTGCAGGAGATTTTACTGTCTAGAGAACTGGCTTCTGAGATGCTGATACAAGTAACTCAGAGAATATAGGTCACAGTGACTTAAATTTTTGTTTGCAAGAAGATATTACTAAGATCTATAAGACTACCAAGTTTGGTGTTTCAAGCCCTTACAGTTAAGACTTGTGCCCTGGCCCAACAGACAGAGGATGATGGACAAAGCATAATATGACTTTCAGTCAGCTGTGTTAAAATTGATTCTGAAGTTTGTATAATTTATAAGAATTAAATTAAAATGTCATTATATTTGAATTAAAATAAAAAAATGACATCTTCAAAATTTTACAACAAAAAAATAAAAAAGTAAACTGAAAGCAAATGATAATAATCATATATCAGCCTATAGCCTAGGCTATAATCACTTCCATCACCAACAGAAAGTGTTCATGTCATGGCTTTTTTGTTTCCCTGTCAGAAAGATTTCTAAAGATATTTCAAAGGATTTACACAAAACATGATTTGCTGATTGGTCAAATTATCAAAGATCAAAGTGCAGCAAGGCTGCTTTGGATAGTCATTTTCATTTTCTGTTCGCAGCCTACAATGTGCAGTCTGCTCTGAAGAACAGCTAATCTCTATGCTGTCCAGTCTATGGACAGTCTAAACGAGAGGCTCTACTGTGCTGAATATCTACTTGTTAACAGACATTCACCAAATAAGGATAACTTGGGATAACAGTCTGTTCTCTAAACAAAAAGGACTGTGGCTTGACCCCTTCCTGTGCATTTATAAAACAGACCAATCATATGCTATTACTGCATCAACAGTTAACAACGGTGCATCAGATAAAGCTCAGCCAATCTCAGGTCAACCAGGCAGGTATGACCAATCAATGTTGAGGCATTAGTCAGACAAAATTTAACCAGGTAGTTTGTGGAGTTATCATATTATTGTTTAACTTATTTTATGGAGAAGAGGACTAACAAGAAAAGGGTATCAAAACTGTTCATCACAAGTTAATATAATCATAACAAGATCACCACAATGCTGCAAAATACGCCCATTGTATGTCTTGTGACCTGTGACCTTATTAAATATGCATGGGTTCTGCCAGAAATTAAATTCAGATGAGAAACCCTATTGGGAATATTCATAATAGAGTTTCATAAAAAATCCATAAGAGTTTTTGACTAGTCATCACAACTCCACTAAAGTCTGGTGACCTCATTAAATATGCAAGGATTTTGCCAGGAATAAAACTTGGGGGAAACATTACATTGGTTAATATTTCTCTTTGTGAAAATCCATTTAAGCCCTGGAAAGTTCTTGTGGCGACACTTAAAGTTAATGGACAGATGGACAGACTGACAAATGGACCTTGAGTATACATCCTGTTATAGATGGGTGGATTAGGAAAGCAAACTTATACAAAATTTTTTTTATCAAATTTCATTGCTAGTGATGTTGAGAGAAATGGCCCAGGTTTCAATATGTGGGTTTATGATGTTGTGAGATAAATGGCCCAGGTTTCAATATGTGGGTTTATTACTGCATGTCCAGTTACATCACAGAAGAACTTCAAATGATATATCACTTCACAAGTCTTAAAACAACATTATATAAGGTATAAATATTATATGCAGGAAACTGTCCTTGGATTATAAGCACATTTTTTAAACTACATATTTTTACAAGTAATTTTTCACAAATTTTACATTTTGCTAAAATGAAATAATTGTTGCTGCAATGTAAAATTCCTCCTTAATTGATTAATGTTGTTTTAATTTGACTTTAAATTTTGTGAAAAGAATTCATAATTTACATGCATATATTTCAACCAAACTTCAAAAGCATTTTATTTCTGAGCCAAATAAGACATTCACTTTACAGACAGATCCAGAACAATTCAGCATTATGGAATCAATAAAGAGCTGCCTAAAATTAAAAAGCTACTACAGTTTAAGACCAAAGTATCCAGAGACTCACTTGAAATACCCCATTTAAAATAAGGCCAATTCCTCTGAAGCATATATCGCATTCGACATTATAAGCCCCACTTTCCGTAATAAGCCCCCCCCCCTGGATTTGGGAGATCTTTAATGAAAACTCAGGGAAAAGCCATCCTATCCTCATTTTTTCTCCCTAGCAAATATAACTGGGGCAACGTAATGCTTTCATTTCTCCCCACCAAGCTTAAAAGTTACCGCCAGTTTTAATTCTATCTTCGTTAGGCTTTATCGTTAGGCCGACCCTGCAGGTGGCAATGCTGATCTGGTGACCTGAATTCAGATACATAAGTGGATGTATTATGCAATGAAATATCTACTTACTGTATTTGCTCGTGCACAGGACCATCAATTTTATCCTAAAAATATTTGGCAAAGAAGAGCAGCCGTCTTATAAATGGGTACAGGTTTTTCAGTGTCCTCAGGGCCGCTAAGGATAATTTACGGCAATCAGCATTATTAATCTTAATTGAATTAATTGTTTATGTATCAGATTTACATGTGAACATAGTTAAGTAATCAGTAAGAAAATGGTTGCCCTTGCTGCACTGACACAGTTATTTTAGCTGAATCAACATATGAAAGCCCTTCTGACAGTAGAGCCAGTGATTTTCCACGATCACGGACAGAATCACAGAACTGACAAACCAAAACGGAATTCCAAATCCTGAAAATGAAACATTTTTGCAGTGATATAAATGTTGATGCCACTGACAGCTTGCAGGGCTTACCCATGTACTCATGATCCCAGAGCCCTGGGTTTATTTGTGTGTATACAGCCCTTGTGCTAGGGATGCTGGACACTTGCCTACTTGGCTAAATGACCACCAGTAGCACGTAATATGCATATTAAAACAAGGATAATTTTTTCATATGGTACCGTATTTACCGCGTAAAATGTTTACAAGTCCAATGAATGCGGAAGCTGTCAGCTGGCTTGTACACATACACGGAGACTTGCACATTGAACTTTGATTACAAGACAACCAGTAGCACATTATAATTATAAATATGAAGTGGTCTTTCCTCAGGTGACGCGAAATTCACTGTTTGTCAAACTTGTATTATTGGACTATGTCAAGAAATGAATGTATTATACGGGGTCAACAAAGTTAGAAAAAGTCAAGAAAGGGACTGGATTTGGTGCTTATACCCACTGAAGTTAATATAATACGCTGGAGCTTTTTTTTAACCTTTGCATGTAATATCATGCACAATGAGGGACAAAATGGACAATTATTGGCAATGCTATTCAATGTCATACATCGGCTCAGCTGTCAAAGGTATTTGAGCAAGGTGACTGACATAATTAGGGTATCGACGTCCCATATTATATTTTTTTTTCAAATAAATACCGTTTTACATATCTTTATATGAACATATTATATATTCTACTACCTTATTAGGCAGTGACTTTTATTAAAGAGTTCAATTATTACCATCATTATTTTTCCTCTTTACCTGCAAAGGAAATCTCACAATGCAGCCATTCATACAATTCTCTCATACATCACAAAATAAAATCATCTGCAAATCGATATCAATTGGATTAGTTATTATTTTACAAAAAAAACAACACAACCATCGCTTAAAGATAGTTGGTTTTTCTGAATTGTCCTGAATGTGCTGTGAAGTCAAACACGTGTAAACAAGCCGCAGTGTTAAATTAGAGGATCGTAACGCACTAGGTTGGGGGGTGGGGTGGGGGGAGCTTATTAGGAAATAAAAATATTAGGAAAAATTTAATTTTGAGAGCGCTGGGGTGCTTATTACGTCGAATACGGTACTGTCAATTTACAAGGCCAAAGCCACCAGGATCATGTGTTACCATTTTTTTTAAATTGTCTGGCAACTTGGTGGGAACAATATATGTATCAAATTTGATAAAATAAATTGAAGTACATATATCTTGCTCACAAGATTTCTCTGTGGCCAAACTTTGCTAAGACCATGCTTTGTCTATGGATACCATTATACTTATTCTAACAACAATTTCTTGAACAGATTGAGTTTGAAAAAAAAAGAACTTATACAAAAGCATCAGCTCATATATATGCAAGTATGTATGTAAATATGGGTATTATGTTTCACTGAAATACATAATGGTATACTAATGTTTTATATATATTTATGAGCATTAAATGAAAATATACAGTGTTATTATAATTAACAAAAAATCAATAACCTGGAAGTTTTTTTTATTTTGAGGTAATTAAAGAAAAAGTTCAGAGTGCAGTAGAACAGGTTAACAAATACTTTTTTCATATCTTGCATGTCATATTTTGATAAAAAGCTTGACAAAAAATAATCACTATCATTCACCAAATGGAGAAATTCAGGCATTCAACAAGAAAAATTTGTATTATCTGGTAACCGTGCTCATTACAGGACAATTCAAGTACACTCTAGTTGATCCTTTTAATATATCCTCATGCAATCAGTTTACGGTTACCAATAAGTCTGAATCTGGATCAAGAATATTATGTACAGGTATATAGAGACTAAATACCCAACTTCCTCTGGAATAACAAAATCTGATTGCATACTGCCATGCAGAACTCCTGCATTGTGTAAAACTAGCAGATATAAATCACCAACAGCATCTGTAATATGTTCTGATTCATTAAATACTGGGAGTCCATGCCTTCTCTGTAAAAGTACAGAATGGTATTCAGTGCTTTATGTGCATGCTGAGTCCTGGATGGAATTGTATCATGGACTGAGTAAAGCACTAAATTTGCTGCAGGCCATATTTGAGTTTTAGTGCATTTAATCGTCACTGACACTCATCTGACCTTTGAGTTAGAAAGGAGGCTGCTGACTGAAAAACTTTAACATTAAAACAAAATAGTACCTGGAAAATTTAATACCAATGTTAGATTTGATCAAGATCCAATCAAAATTCAACTAGAAAATGTCCAGTGGACAAAATCCGCCGCCAAATGATGTCGTCTCAGATGTTGCTGATCCAGGTTATGTGACCAGTACTGTCATACAATGAGCAAAAGTAAAAAAACACAATTTAGTGGGCAATTGCCCCTTTCACACACAAAACCCCTTTAAAATGGGTTGGGCCATGTGGATAGAACAATATGGATATTTCAATCCATATTTTGTGATCATATCGCCATAAGGTCATGGGGGGGGGGGGGGGGGGGGGCTGTGATTAACAGCTAGCCTATCCCTAGAGGGAAATGCCAAAAACAAAGAATTCTGTTCTAATGCTATCACACTGTTAGCAGGTACTTCCAAACTAGGTCCAAACTGTTCTAGAGCATTCTTTTGGAGCAGTTAATTTGATTCACTTTAATTCACGATTTGGACTACCATGTAAATGCTCAATTCCCATTCAAGTGAGTCTGAAACCGTTTTGCATTTGCCATGAGAACGGCATATAATACACTTGTTATATGTATACCCCATGGACAGCTGATTGGGTGAATAATTAACAGGTGGAAGAAGTTAACCGGATTGCTGTGTTGTGTACAGAAACATTCTAGTATTTGGACTCAGTTTGAGATATCCATTGTAGACATTACAGTGGCAAATTTTTTTTTTTTGAGTAATTGTGACTTATTCCTAAAGTGAATTAATACTTTGTTTATGGATATGGTTTTTTACAGGAGCCTGTACAGTAAAGATTCAAGTACTGAACATGTTTTTCCTTTAATTATATAGAGTAGTTAATTAATGTTCACTCCTTAGGGTTCCTGATTTTGCACTAGTATGTGTAGGTCATATACATTCTGCAATTCTCTTTATAATAATCAACAGAACCTGCGAGTAACACCAGGCAATACCACCAACCTTTATCAGATGTCAGAACCAGTGGCTCAAAATAAAATAATTATGGGTTTTTACCAAGGTCTAATTAAATCATTATATATCAATATATAAAGTCAAAACATGGTTAACATAAAGCCTCCACCATCGTCACTATTGTTGGCAAAATAAATGAGGAACAAGTGGCCATGGACCATGATGCTTATGGCTGAAAATGAAACAAAAGAAAGTTCTTTCTGATCACAAAAATGCCTCCCATCTTGATAGCATGTGTAAATGTCTTAATCAGGACACAAATTTACATTTTAATTGTATGGAAAGAAATATTTTGTTTGAAACAGCATCTTGCATACCAAATTTAAAGTTTTTGGCTCTCACAGTGCAATTTCTGCCAAGTGTATGAAAACACAGCCAGAAAGATGGATGACTGGCAAATGCCAACCTGTATAGTTTAGATGACTTTAAGTCAGTTGAGCAATAAGCCTCAATGAACAATAAACTTTCATTTGATTAAACTATACTGGATAAAAATGTTAGTACCATATGTTTTAGGACAATATATTAGTACCATATGTTTTAGGACAATATATGAGCAAACTGCTTAGGAATTGACACAATGGCTGAAATCTTGCTCTCTCGAAATTACATTTCTGTATAAAAAATACAGGTGATCCTTTTAAACTGAAGAAAAACTTCATGATAAATAAGCAATTCAGTTTTCAGGTCAACACATGAATCCAATGCTGAGAAACTGACTCAAATGCTGTAATTTAACTAACCAAATATACAAGTAAATTGTGTAAATAAATATACTTAAAAAACATGGCACTGCCAGTCTTATTCAGCTGAAAACCCTGTCCATGATAATGAAGCAGTCTCAGTTTCAGGATAATCCAAGGACTCAGTACTGAGAAAATGACACAATTACTGACATCTGGCAGTCTCCAACTAGTAAGTAAAATGTGTAAAAAATGAAAAAATTTAAGTGGCACCACTGTCTTGTTCAGCATATTAAACTGTCTGTTTCCTGCATTTTCTCCAAAATTAATATATAAAAATCTTATTTCCTTTTTTAGGAATTCTATTGACTTCAGCGATTACACTTACTGCCCATAAATACCATGCAATTGAGATATAATGGATGATTTCTTTGAAGCATCTGGTGTATGGAATACAAAGAAGACACCGTGTACAGCTCATCAATCAGTATAGATCATCAGAACATCCACTTCTGCAGTAAATGTACCCTTTACTATGCCATGTGACCTACACAAGAAAAGGTCACATAACTATAGATAGCTCTCTATCTGAGTAGTTTGGGGACCCATAGTTTTGAAGGGATTCAAGTGACAATAATTGAGTCTGGTAACTGGGGCAGAGTTTTTCTTCTCCAGTTGTCCAATTTGTGGTTAATGTGAGACATAATGGTTGGTTTCCGAGACCTGTTCTTTGTGTTTGACAACACCATGGCACGTGTTTTTTTGTTAAGGTAGGTATAGGTCTTCTAGGTTTCCTTGTGTATTATCTTTCATATAAATCATGAGAGCAAAAAAACATGATCAGATCTAATCATTTACTGGTACCTTAAAAAAATTATATGAGCAAACAATTTTTTTAAAATTGCTGTGACATGCCTGATATTTGATATTCAGAAGAAAGTGATGGATTCCTTAAAAATATATTATGCCAAGGAATGAAGTTATGGGACATAGTGATCGAGGTATGAAAAATGGCATTGTCACAATAAGGTCGGGAGTGTATGTCCAGTCAGAACTGTTATTCCAAATCCACACCCCTGACCAAAGCTTTACCATAAAAGTAAGGCCTTCACACCCTGTAAGCTCATAATTCTAAAAGAATGGACCAGCCTGAATTTAAAAGAAAACAAATTTTATAGAATTGACTGGCCTGAATTATATTGAAAACACGTCCTCAAGAATGAACTGGCCTGAAATATTAAGGAAACAAATCTACAAGAAAGAACAGGCCTGAACTATAAAGAAAACAAATCTACAAGAATCGACTGGCCTGAACTATAAAAACAAGTGACCCATGGGTCATGACACTCAGCTGACTAAGAAGACATTCACAAAACAAATTTTATCATCTGAATGCCAAATTTTGTAGGTGGTATCCCCATTCAACTGAAGCTTAACTCGGAGGATATGGGTAACAGAGACCTAAATGTCAAGTTAGAATATTCTAGGTGCAATGGTTTTGATTTGTGCCCTGTTACAGAGGACCACATCTTTGAAGGTTATAACAAGTGACCCATGGGTCATGACGCTCAGCTGACTGGGAAGAGATTCACAAAAGGAAATTTTATCACCAGAATGGTAGTATATACCCATTCAACTGAAGCATCAAACAGATTAACCAACAGGCCAAGATTTAGTCTGTATTTATATATCTCAAAAATAGAGAAAAATGTGTAAACTTTTAAAACTAGAATACGGGTAACCGACAAGTGACTACATGTATCTGCCAAAATCGGATAGTGAGGCATGGATTGAGTGGCAAGGGGAAATAGAGTGAGGTATGTTGCATATTAGCATGGATGTCTGCAGCCTAAATGTGTATGTAGGTTGTGCCACCTACCACAAATCCAGAAATCTGTCCAAGTTGTATACACCTGCAAAATTTTAGGCAGAAAAGTCAAACCACTACATGTATATTAGCGATTTTTGCCCATGGCAGACAAACAGACAAACACCGTGCAAAAATCTTTGCAGGTAACCCCTCCAGTTTTGTGTATGATAAAGACCTATGTGAGATCTAAACACATGCACAATTTTGGCCCAATCGGTCAAATGGTTCCTGAGATATGAGCTTGGATGTGTCCAGCGTTTACTAGAATATAGGTGGCGCCACCTGTCATAAAATCAAGAAAGCTGTCCACGATGTATAAACCTGCAAAATTTTAGGCAGTTATGTCGAACCACTACAGAGAAATGAGTAATTTTAGGCCACGGCAGACTAACAGACAGACGCTGTGCAAACATTGTTACAGGTGGCGCCACCATTTTTTGTGTATGTTACAGAGCTATCAAAGGGCTACATTTGTATAAATTTTATTTCCTGATCGGTCAAACGGTTCCCGAGATATAAGCTTGGATGTCATCAGCGTGAACGTGAACATAGGTGGCGCCACCTGTCATAAAATTAAGAAAGCTATCCTGGATGTATACACATGACGAATTTCAGGTGAATTTTGTCAATTCACTGCAGAGATATGAGTGATTTTAACCCAAGGCAGATGAACAGATGGACACTGTGCAAACATGGTTACAGGTGGCGCCACCATTTTTTGTGTATGTTATAAAGCAATCCAAGGGCTACATTTGTATCAATTTTATTTCCTGATCGGTCAAACGGTTCCCGAGATATGAGGGTTTATGAGTGGAAACAGACCCACAAATGGACACTGGATAGAGAGGAAAGGTCAGAGGTCAATGCAAATTGGTTAGGCACCAGTTCACATGTGACCCGATAATAGGTGTAAGTTTGGGAAAAATCGGTCCATTAGTCTCTGAGGAGCTCTCTGGAAACGAACGCCGCCACGGCGGAGGAACTCGGTCAAAAACATAGTATCCGCAAAACTTCGTTTTGGCGGATACAAAAATACAGGTGGCTCCACCAGTCTGCAGAAACTAATAAAAACACTTAATGGTCAATATCCATGCAAAAAATCATGGTGATCTCTGCATTAGTTGTTCAAATACTTCAGTTTTTGTATCAAATTGTCCATTATTCTGAGGGATACTTCGGAGTCCTATAGCTTGAAGGATATGGGTAACAGAGACCTAATTTCAAGTTTCCACAGGCACCTTTCATGGGCCTCCTTGCATGACAAGAATGAAGATTCTAGGTCCAGTTGTTGCGATTTGTATCCTGTTGACAGATAACCACATCTTTAAAGGTCTCAAAAAAAAGAAAAAAATTCGTAAAAATTTGAAAAAAAAATAGAGGGGGCACACTCAGTCTGCAGACTGATGGAACAGCTCATGATCAATATGTATGCCGAAAATCATGACCATCAGTGTTGTAGTTATTGAAATACTGCAGTTTTTGTATCAAATTTTCCATTATTCATGGGGGGGGGGTATTTTGGACCCATACAGCTTAAAGAATATGGGTAACAGAGACCTAATTTCAAGTTTCCATGGAGACTTTTCATGGGTCTCCCTGTGTGTCAAGAATGAAGATTCTTGGTCCAGTTTTTATGATTTGTGCCCTGTTAACAGATGTTCATATCTTTAAAGGTCTCAAAAATACAGAAAAATTTTGTAAAAAAAACCGAACAAATACAGGTGGTGCCACCAGTCTGCAGAAACTTATGAAACACTCCATGATCAATATCCATGCAAACAATTATGGTTATCTCTGCATTAGTTGTTCAGATACTTTAGCTTTTGTATCAAATTTTCCATTATTCTGAGCTGTACTTTGGAGTGCCATAGCTCAAAGGATATGGGTAACAGAGACCAAATTTCAGGTTTCCATGGAGACTTATCATGGGTCTCCCTGTGTGTCAAGAACGAAGATTCTAGGTCCAGTCGTTACGATTTGTTCCCTGTTGACAGATAACTACATCCTTAAAGGTCTCAAAAATGGAGAAAACAATTCGTGAACATTGAAAAATACAGGTGGCGCCACCAGTCTGCACAAACTGATGAAACATCTCATGATCAATATGTATGTCGAAAATCATGACCATCAGTGATGTAGTTAATGAGATATTGAAGTTTTTGTATGAAATTTTTGACTATTCTGGGGGGTAATTTTGAGCCCCATAGCTGGAAGGAGACCTAATTTCTGGTTTCCATGGAGACTTTTCATAGGTCTCTCAGTGTGTCGAAAATGAAGATTCTAGGTCCAGTCGTTACGATTTGTGCCATGCTAACAGATGACAACATCCTCAAAGGTCTCAAAAATAGAGGAAAAAATTGTAAAAAATCAAACAGTACAGGTGGCGCCACCAGTCTGCAGGAACTGATCGAACATCTCATGATCAATATGTATGCCAAAAATGAAGACCATCAGTGATGTAGTTATTGAGATATTGAAGTTTTTGTATGAAATTTTTTACTATTCTGGGGGGTACTTTGGGGCCCGATAGCTCAAAGGATATGGGTAACAGAGACCTAATTTCTGGTTTCCAAGGAGATTTTTCATGGACCTCTCAGTGTGTCAAGAATTAAGATTCTAAGTCCAGTCTTTATGATTTGTGCCTTGTTAACAGATGTTCACATTTTTAAAGGTCTCAAAAATAGAGAAAAAAATTCGTAAAAAATCGAAAAATACAGGTGGCGCCACCAGTCTGCAGGAAGTGATGTAACATCTCATGATCAATATGTATGCCAAAAATCATGACCATCAGTCAAGTAGTTAATGAGATATTGAAGTTTTTGTATGAAATTTTTGACTTTTCTGGGGGGTACTTTGGGGCCACATAGCTCAAAGGATATGGGTAACAGAGACCAAATTTCAGGTTTCCATGGAGACTTATCATGGGTCTCCCTGTGTGTCAAGAACGAAGATTCTAGGTCCAGTCGTTACGATTTGTACCCTGTTGACAGATAACTACATCCTTAAAGGTCTCAAAAATGGAGAAAACAATTCGTGAACATTGAAAAATACAGGTGGCGCCACCAGTCTGCACAAACTGATGAAACATCTCATGATCAATATGTATGTCGAAAATCATGACCATCAGTGATGTAGTTAATGAGATATTGAAGTTTTTGTATGAAATTTTTGACTATTCTGGGGGGTAATTTTGAGCCCCATATCTCGAAGGATATGGGTAACAGAGACCTAATTTCTGGTTTCCATGGAGACTTTTCATAGGTCTCTCAGTGTGTCGAAAATGAAGATTCTAGGTCCAGTCGTTACGATTTGTGCCACGCTAACAGATGACAGCATCCTCAAAGGTCTCAAAAATATAGGAAAAAATCGTAAAAAATCAAACAGTACAGGTGGCGCCACCAGTCTGCAGGAACTGATCGAACATCTCATGATCAATATGTATGCCAAAAATGAAGACCATCAGTGATGTAGTTATTGAGATATTGAAGTTTTTGTATGAAATTTTTTACTATTCTGGGGGGTACTTTGGGGCCCGATAGCTCAAAGGATATGGGTAACAGAGACCTAATTTCTGGTTTCCAAGGAGATTTTTCATGGACCTCTCAGTGTGTCAAGAATTAAGATTCTAAGTCCAGTCTTTATGATTTGTGCCTTGTTAACAGATGTTCACATTTTTAAAGGTCTCAAAAATAGAGAAAAAAATTCGTAAAAAATCGAAAAATACAGGTGGCGCCACCAGTCTGCAGGAAGTGATGTAACATCTCATGATCAATATGTATGCCAAAAATCATGACCATCAGTCAAGTAGTTAATGAGATATTGAAGTTTTTGTATGAAATTTTTGACTTTTCTGGGGGGTACTTTGGGGCCCCATAGCTCGAAGGATATGGGTAACAGAGACCTAATTTCTGGTTTCCAAGGAGATTTTTTATGGACCTCTCAGAATCCCAAGTTACAAGGTTCTAGGTCCAGGGGTTACGATTTGTGCCTGGTTAACGGACGGACAGACGGACAGACGGACAGACGGACGACGGACAAAGAGTGATCGCTATAGCTCAGATGACTTTCAGTCAGCTGAGCTAAAAATTGAGAAAAAAAATGTGTAAAATTTGAAAAAAAAAAAATCCAGGTGGCACCACACGTCTGCTGGAACTGATGAAACACTCCATGATGAATATTCCTGCACAGAATTATGTAGATCAATGTATTAGTTGTTAAAATACTGGAGCTTTTGTAACAAAGTTTTAACTATTCTGGGGGTTCATCTGAGCCTGAAAGCTCAGAGGATATTGGTAACAAAGACTTTATTTCAAGATTCCAAGGAGATTTTTCATGGACCTCCCTGGATGTAAAGATAGAAGATTCATGGGGCAATGGTTATGATTTGTGCCCTGTTAACAGACAACCACATCTTTGAAGGTCTCAAAAATAGAGAAACATTGTAAAAATTGGGAAAATCCAGGTGATACCACCAGTCTGCAGGAAATGATGAAACACTCCATGATCGATATGCATGCAAAAAAATCATGGTGATCAATGCATTATAGTTGTTTAGATACAAGAGCTTTTGTATTAAAATTTCTATTGTTCTGGGGGGTACTTTCCATCCTCTTAGCTAGGAGGATATAGGTAACAGAGACAAAATTTCAGGTTTCCAAAGAGATTTTTCATGGACCTCCCTGGATGTCAAGTAAGAAGAATCTAGGTAAAGTGGTTACGATTTGTGCCTGGTTAACAGACAGACAGACAGCTAGACCAGGGACAGACAAAGGGTGGTTGCTATAGCTCAGATGACTTTCAGTCAGCTGAGCTAAAAATCTACACGACTGGACTTGCCTGAACTATAAAGAAAACAAATCTACAATAAAGGACTGTCTGAACTATAAAGAAAACAAATCTTCAAGAATGGACTGACCTGAACTATAAACAAAACAAACTACAAGAATGGACTGGCCTGAACTATAAACAAAACAAACTACAAGAATGGACTGTCCTGAACTATAATTTAAAACAAATCTACAACTACGGACTGGCCTGAATGTTAAAGAAAACAAATCTTCAAGAATGGACTGGCCTGAACTATAAAGAAAACAAATCTATAAGAATGGACTGTCCTGAACTATAAAGAAAACAAATCTACAAGAATGGACTGGCCTGAACAATAATGAAAACAAACCAACAAGAATGGACTGTCCTCAACTGTAAAGAAAATAAATCTACAAGAATGGACTGGCCTGAACAATAATGAAAACAAACCAACAAGAATGGACTGTCCTCAACTGTAAAGAAAATAAATCTACAAGAATTGACTGTCCTGAACTATAGAGAAAACAAATCTAAAAAATGGACCGACCTGAACTTATAATATTCATATAATTCTCAACTTACAACAATAAAGCCCACTATATATATAACCTTATCCATAATATACACTACATACTTAATCTTAATGTTTTGGTTAGCATTCTTGTTTGAGATAATTATTATAATAACTGAAAACACACCAAGTCTGGGTTCTCTTGTGAGTACAGAAATGCATTAGTGACACCTGAAAATCTTTTCCATGATATCAAAGAATAATCCTGTGAAATATACAGATTAAGGCTGCATGAAGAACACAGCAGGCACAACTAACATTTGAAGAAAGTAATAAGTTTAAAGGCATCAATCAACTCTATCAAAGGACTTTTTTTTCAAACACTCGTACTTTTGTATGTTTAATCACAAATTAATATAAGCAGTGTAAAATTAAGTTACCCTGCTAAGGATGATGGAGACCATGACTTTAGAACACATATTTCTGTTGTAAACAAAACCAGATCTGTAAAGGGCAGCTCCCTATAATGGAAGACTTTGGAACAACATTCCTTCCACAACATGTCCTTTTTATAATATTGGCCTTTATGACATTGGCACTTATGATATTGGCTTGGTACGAAGAGCAAGTGCATGAGGTGCTGAAGTTGGAAGTCAACGAGGATTACTGACAAGATTCAAACATGAATGGGGTTAACAGTGCAATGTAAACTACCTGATGCTGTCTGGAATATAAAATAACAAGGCTAATCAGGGACCATGTCCATGGACTTAAACACCCATATCATATTCAAGGGCACACATCGGACAACATCATAGGGCCAATTAGTAATCATTTTATTTCTATAAAAATGTCTTGAACCAAGGTCACTTTCAAGGTCACAAGAAAAAAAATTGGAAATCTTCTAGATGCATATATTCAATGCGATCTATTGAATAATGTCACTGTTATACTAACTGACCCCAGGTCACTTTCAAGGTCACACATCATAAGTCCTCACTGTCCATGCCTGACATGGCTCAGGAGGGAAATTGCCTTAGCAGGCATGTACAAGCATGTGAACGCAGCCCTGATGAAGGCTATATATAACATTAGCTGTTGATGGGTGATGTGTGTACTTAACAATCGCAGCATTATTGATCTGTGATTACGATGTGTGAAGGCAGATTTATCTGATGGAGAACAGTTACACATTAGAATATCAAACAGTCATGATGAACACCATAAGGATTAGTACTCAATTCATTATACTATATATGCATATTTAACAAATTTTCTTATATGATCAATTAATTAAACCACAAATTCAGCTGTCATATTGTTTACAGTAAAAATAATGATTATGAATCTTAAAAGATATTTGTATAATGATTAAGGGCAATGTGCTTGGTTTTTTTTTCTAAATTAATCTATGGTGCCCCTTGTCTAATATTACATTGATACAGTTGAAATAACTGAATAAAATTTATTTGAAATAAAGTTTAATGTAAAAGCTAAAAAAAATCCCCAAAATTGAATAAGATGATCATTTGGATAAGGCCAAAAGATATAGCATTCATTATTATACTATTATGAAAGTTGTGCAAAATATAAATTCTTGTCTATTTTAATGTTAGCTCATTTGGAAAGAATATAAAGTGTCCGGTATAATTAAGTTTCCTTAGTTTATAGTTACTTAAATTCCATAGTTAAGAGAAACTAATTATTATAAATGAATACTTCCTTGGTCTTTCATTTTTAAAACTTGATTTGGCTTTGAACAAGCTGATGTGAATTTCTACAACTATTTTAATGAGCAACCCCACATTAATTAATCTTAGTCTGGTGTAATCTATCAACTTATTTGTTAAACATGGTGTTTGATATAAAGACAGACAGTGCTGGTACATAAGTTAGGCAATCATCAACCTTTCATCTTCATTAAAAGCACAAAGGTACTGCACAATGTAGACGGCAGAAAAGGGCAATGTGCTGTTTTTTCTCTAATAAATTTCCATCATATTGCATTTCAAAGTAATAGCTGTCAAGCTTCCCTTTATAATTGTAATATACAGATACTAAAATTGCTAAGCTCCCATAAAAGTTCAAAATGAGACACGTTTCTGCTGCGCGTAATGAAGTCTTAGTCAGGCTATGCTGCAGGTAGGCAACTAACGCATTATTAAGCTTTAATTACAGGTACATGCAGTCCCCTGCACACTGGGCTCAATAAAGATTGATTTTAGCCGTATCTAAAGCGGTCCTGAAATAACTAATGAGAGGATAAATCAGAAGAAATAAGGCCCAAATAAACTGGCTACATTCTAAATCATAATCCAATGCTATTAGTCGGTATTAATGTCGGAAACAAAAGCCTGTAAGTTACCAACTCAAAAGTTGGAACAAAATCTACGACATTTTCCATCATAAGCACATTAATGACCTGCTGGCGACGATGGAAATTGGGGTCATACATGAGAACTATTTGGATAAAAAACATCACACGGTCAGCTTTTTGTTCTGATTTCCACACTAGTTCATCTTTATTTGGTTCCAGGGGAAAGCCAAAGGGTCGTCCATTACAAAGCAAAATTTTTTGTTTTAATTAACCGGAATTGACTTTAAATCTTCATACAGTAACCTGTCTGACACAGACAGGAAGTGACATAACAATTAACTACCCGCCATGAGCCAGGCTGAGCATTAAACTGAAGTCCCTGAGTGGGTGCATGGAAATAACCAAAATAAGTCACAAGATTCATGTAGCACTCATCATTTTAATTACTGCTAGAGCATAAAGAACTCTCCACAATGAAGCCCCTATCAAGTTAAATGTGTGTTTCTATAAAGTTAATCTTGTGATAAAATCAAGCAATAGAAATCACAAGGGCAATAACCTGATATGGGCCAAAATCTAATCCTGCCATCTCATATTTTTACCCCGTGAAGCAACACTCAACTAGATTTGTTATCAAAATTATTTTATCAGATTTGGTGGAATATCCAATCACAATTTGTTGTTCATTTTTTGTGGTACTTTTTTTTAGCAAATATTCTGGGCGAGACTGAAGTTTCAAGGTAGGTTGATGGCACAAACAAAATATTGATGTCTGTCGGTGGATGGTGAAGATGAAACATTGATGTAAGAGGGGTGATGGTGTTAAAGGCACTTATTCTGAAATCTGATGATTACTGGCTAATGATAATCCCTTGAACCTGGATAACAAGGCCTACAGGCCTAATGCGAACCTGTGCAATCTGATATACACCAGATATAATGCTCCATTGCTGGACCATTACTTTTCAAGTACATGTGTAAAGAATATGAACAATGCAAGTACTAAACGTTTTGAACAAAAAACAAGTACACAAACATCACTGCTGAAATTCTAGCATGGATGCATACAACACAAAAATGATTGTAGCTGGAACCACCAGTCTTGTATACAGCAAAGCCATCAGAGATATATCCATATGCCCAATTTCAGACTGATATGTCAAACCCCTCCTGAGAAACAAGCAGAGACATACACAGTGCAAAAATTATTGTAGGTGGCGCCACCAGTCTTGTACACAATAAAGCTAACCAATATGTATAAATATGCCCTATTTCAGGCTGATATATCAAATTTTCTGTAGAAATAAGCAGGCACATACACTGTGCAAAAGTCAATGTAGGTGGCGACACCTGTCTTGTGAACATGAAAGCCATCAATGATGCATAGACAGGTCAAAATATCAGGCCAATACATCAAATTTCCCTTGAGTTTGATGCACCGGGCTGACCAGGCTTAGGTGAGAAAGGCAAGTGTCCCGAATGAACTGTGACAAATTGCTGGTCCAAGCTACTGCAGTGAGTGAACTCTTGACCTGCACCTGGCTAGATTGAGTGAACTTTTGACCTGTACCTGGTTGCACTGAATGAACTCTGACCTGTTGCATAATCTGACACAGTTGGCAGTCTGTAAAAGCTATACATAGATCCAGGCTGAAATGTGTGGCTAAATCTGATGCAGTTGGCAGTCTGCCAAAGCAATAAATAGAAAGCCGCTACTGCACTGAGTGAACTCTTGATCTGCACCTGGCTAGAATGATTGAACTTTTGACCTGTACCTGGCTGCACTGAGTGAATTCTTGACCTGTTGCATAACTGATATAGTTGGCAGTCTGCCAAAAGAAAAATAGATCTGTGCAAAATCTGATGCAGTGGGCAGTCTGCCAAAGCTATAAATAGAATGCAGCTAATGCAATCAGCCAACTCTTGACCTATACCTGGCTGCACTTAGTGAACTCTTGACCTGTTGCAGTTGACAGTCTGCCAAAGCTATAAATAGACCCAGCCTGACCTTTTGCCTGTTGCCAAATCTTAAATATTTGAAAGTCTGCCAAGCTATTTATGAATACAGACACATTCTTGGCCTGTTGGTAAATCTGTTTACACATACTGAAAGACTTTGGCTAAAATGCTTTTTTTTTAAGCTGATGCATTCATAAGATTTTTTTTAAAACTGGGTTGAATGCCTGTCAAGCATCAAACTCTTTTTAAGGTACGCTGTGATGAATGCATGTCAACCATCAATCTCTATTTAAGGTACACTGGGTTAAATGCATGCCAAGCATCAATCTTTATTTAAGGTACACTGGGCTGAATGCCTGTCAAGCATCAATCACTACATTTAAGGTACACTGGGTTGAATGCCTGTCAAGCATCAATCTCTATTCAAGGTACACTGGGTTGAATGCCTGTCAAGCATCAATCTCTATTCAAGGTACACTGGGTTGAATGCCTGTCAAGCATCAATCTCTATAGGTACACTGGTTAAATGCCTGTCAAGCATCAATCTCTATAGGTACACTGGTTAAATGCCTGTCAAGCATCAATCTCTATAGGTACACTGGTTAAATGCCTGTCAAGCATAAATCTATATTTTAGGTAAACTGGGTTGATTGCATGTCAAGCATCAATCTCTATTTAAGGTTCATTGGGTTAAATGTCTGTCATGCAAAAATGTCCATTTTAGGTTCACTGTCATGCATCAATCTACATTTCTACATCTACATTACTACATTTAAGGTACACTGGGTTGAATGCCTGTCAAGCATCAATCTCTATTCAAGGTACACTGGGTTAAACGTCTGTCAAGCATAAATCTCTATTTAAGGTACTTTGAGATGATTACCTTTCAAGCATCAATCTCTATTAAAGGTTCCTTGGGTTAAATGCCTGTCATGCAACTATGTCCATTTTAGGTTCACTGGATGAAAGTGTCATGCATCAATCTACATTTCAGTTTCATTGGACTGAAAACCTCTTTAACATCAATCCCCATTTGAGTTGCACTGGATTATTGCGTGTCAAGTTTAGGTTCCCTGGATTTAAACTTAAGCCAGTCAACTGCCACTTTCCATTTTATGAAAACCAGAGTAAAGCCTGTCACACATCATTGAGGTGCAAAACCTGTAAAGTTAAGTATTGCATTTTTCCATAATAAAAGTTAGAATAAACTAGAATGGCTTTGTTTTTGCAGCCCAAAAACAGATAAATGTCTCACCCCTATGGACGATCCTAAAACATTAGGGGTGAAATATGCACTACCTCAAACAATAATTCAAGATTTCAGCAGATTTGACCTTAAATATGAAGGTCAAGGTCACAAGGTTTCGAACTCATCTGATAACTTGGTAGGAAAAAGTGGTATTCCAAATTTGAGGACATAATGTGAAAACTTCAAAAGTTATGTAGTGCACAATAATTTTACATTTTGGCAGATTTGGCCTTGAACATGAAGGTCAAGGACACCTTTTATTTAACCCTTCCAAGATTTTAGTGGGAAAAATAAGTGTTTAAAATTTTAGAGGAAAATATGCAGCCTTTCAAAAGTTATCGTGTTCAGAATACATTAACTATAATTTGGCTGATTTGACCCTGAAGATCCTAGTCACAGTCCCTGGTTTTTTAACTCTTCTGAGAACGTGGTAGGGACAATTGGTGTACCAAATTTGAGGACAAAATGATAAATACTTCAAAAGTTATGAGGTTTATAATAATTTCAAATTTAGGCAGATTAGACCTTGAAGATGAAGGTAAAGTTCAACAGGTTTCAAAATTGTCCGAGATTTTTCAATGAACAATTTGTGTTTAAAATTTTGGAGGAAAATATGCAGCTCTTCAAAAATGATCACGTTCACAAGATTTCCTACAGATGACGACAACAACAATAGATGATGACAGATGATGGCACTGAAAACAACATGTCTCCTCTGAAGGGGGGGGGGGGGGAACATAATAATACCGACAAATCCAAAAAGAACTGCAAGGCAATTTTTTTTATAAAATAAATATGGAGTAGACAAAAGTTATATGCAGTTTTTCAAGATTCACCGACATATTATGGCCTACAAGTTTCATCAAAGAATTAATACTTTAAGTGATTCCCACTTTTAAGTGATTCACATAAAATAATATGGATATTTAACATTGGCCAGTATCTGAGAAGGATGTTTTTAAACATTATCATAAGTGATTGGCAAGGTTGGTCACCAGGTTGCCATGTAATGCTTGCGTTGGTGCCATTGCTTTTCACTCATTAATCAATTTATACTGCTGTCGCCCTCACCCATCACCTGTTGAGAATATAAATAGCATTTCAAGGAGACTGGGTTTGTGAGGAAAGATTTTATATCACTTCTCCTTTGTTGCAGCCTGCATTTTTAGGCTGCTTGGATGTGGGGGATTTAAAAAGCCAGATTCAGACAGGAAGAGCACAGCTCATTAATCACACCAACATCCTGAGGAGCGGTCTTGTTCACGCTAGGCTGACTACAGATCTAATTACTGACCAGATATGTGGACTCAATGTCCTCCCTCCGCTGCTCGTCTACTGCAATGACACTTGGATCTGCCCATTTATTCACAACTCTTGTTGCTTCAATCGCTGATTTGGCCTTTACTGAGTGATGCTTGTCCCTTTGTTCCCTACTCTTCAATGATCTGCTGGCCCCACTGCAGGTACTGAAAATAGAGGAGAGAGATGTAGTCGTATCTCTATCAATTCTCTTTCTCTTTCACAGTCATATCTCTGTCAACGTTCTCTATCTCATTCATAGTCAAAACTCAGTCAACATTCTCTATCTCTATTAAAGTCATATCTCTGTCAACTTTCTCTATCTCTATCAAAGTCTATATCTCTGTCAACTTTCTCTATCTCTTTTCTCTATCTCTATCACAGTCATATCTCTGTCAACTTTCTCTGTCTATATCACAGTCATATTTATGTCAACTTTCTCTATCTCTATCACAGTCATATCTCTGTCAACATTCTCTATCTCTTTCATAGTTATAACTCAGTCAACATTCTCTATCTCTATTATAGTCATATCTCTGTCAATGTTCTCTTTCACAGTCATAACTCAGTCAATTTTCTCTATCTCTATCACAGCCATATTTATGTCAACTTTCTCTATCTCTATCACAGTCATATTTATGTCAACTTTCTCTATCTTTATCACAGTCATAACTCAGTCAACATTCTCTATCTCTATCACAGTCATATCTCTGTCAACTTTCTCTATCTCTATCATAGTCACATATCTGTCAACTTTCTCTACCTCTATCATAGTCATATATCTGTCAACATTCTCTATCTCTATCATAGTCATATCTCTGTCGACTTTCTCTATCTTTATCATAGTTATATCTCTCTCAACATTCTCTATCTCTATCACAGTCATAACTCAGCCAATGTTCTCTATCACCATCATAGTCATATCTCTGTAAACTTTCTCTATCTCTATCACAGTCATAACTCAGTCAACTTTCTCTATCTCTATCACAGTCATATCTCTGTCAACTTTCTCTATCTCTATCATAGTCATAACTCAGCCAATGTTCTCTATCTCTATCATAGTCATATCTCTCTCAACATTCTCTATCTCTATCACAGTCATAACTCAGCCAATGTTCTCTATCTCTATCATAGTCATATCTCTCTCAACATTCTCTATCTCTATCACAGTCATAACTCAGCCAATGTTCTCTATCACCATCATAGTCATATCTCTGTCAACTTTCTCTGTCTCTATCACAGTCATAACTCAGTCAACTTTCTCTATCTCTATCACAGCCATATTTCTGTCAACTTTCTCTGTCTCTATCACAGTCATATCTCTGTCAACATTCTCTATCTCTTTCATAGTCATAACTCAGTCAACATTCTCTATCTCTATTATAGTCATCTCTGTCAACTTTCTCTATCTCTATCATAGTCACATATCTGTCAACTTTCTCTATCTCTATCACAGTCATATCTTTGTCAACTTTCTCTATCTCTATCACAGTCATAACTCAGCCAATGTTCTCTATCTCTATCACAGTCATATCTCTGTCAACGTTCTCTATCTCTTTCATAGTCATAACTCAGTCAACATTCTCTATCTCTATAACAGTCATATCTCTGTAAACTTTCTCTATCTCTATCACAGTCGCATATCTGTCAATTTTCTCTACCTCTATCACAGTCATATCTCTGTCAACTTTCTCTATCCTTATCATAGTCATATATCTGTCAACTTTCTCTATCTCTATCACAGTCATATCTCTGTCAACTTTCTCTGTCTCTTTCACAGTCATATCTCTCTCAATGTTCTCTATCTCTATCACAGTCATATTTATGTCAACTTTCTCTATCTCTATCACAGTCATATCTCTGTCAACATTCTCTATCTCTATCATAGTCACATATCTGTCAACTTTCTCTATCTCTATCATAGTCATATATCTGTCAACTTTCTCTATCTCTATCACAATCATATCTCTGTCAACTTTCTCTATCTCTATAATAGTCATATGTCTGTCAACTTGCTCTATCTCTTTCATAGTCATGACTCAGTCAACATTCTCTATCTCTATTATAGTCATATCTCTGTCAACTTTCTCCATCTTTATCATAGTCATATATCTGTCAACTTTCTCTATCTCTATCATAGTCACATATCTGTCAACTTTCTCTATCTCTATCACAGTCATATCTCTGTCAACATTCTCTAAATCTATCACAGTCATAACTCAGCCAATGTTCTCCATCACCATCATAGTCATATCTCTGTCAACTTTCTCTGTCTCTATTACAGTCATTACTCAGTCAATGTTCTCTATCTATATCACAGCCATATTTCTGTCAACTTTCTCTAACTCTATCACAGCCATAACTCAGCTAATGTTCTCTATCTCTTTCATAGTCATGACTCAGTCAACATTCTCTATTTCTATTATAGTCATATCTCTGTCAACTTTCTCTATCTCTATAATAGTCATATGTCTGTCAACTTTCTCTATCTCTATCACAGTCATATCTCTGTCAACTTTCTCTATCTCTATCACAGTCATATCTCTGTCAACTTTCTTTATCTCTATCACAGTCATACCTCTGTCAACTTTCTCTATCTCTATCACAGCCATATTTCTGTCAACTTTCTCTGTCTCTATCACAGTCATATCTCTGTCAACATTCTCTATCTCTTTCATAGTCATAACTCAGTCAACATTCTCTATCTCTATTATAGTCATCTCTGTCAACTTTCTCTATCTCTATCACAGTCATATCTCTGTCAACTTTCTCTATCTCTATCACAGTCATATCTCTGTCAACTTTCTTTATCTCTATCACAGTCATATCTCTGTCAACTTTCTCTATCTCTATAATAGTCATATGTCTGTCAACATTCTCTATCTCTATCACAGTCATATCTCTGTAAACTTTCTCTATCTCTATCATAGTCGCATATCTGTCAATTTTCTCTACCTCTATCACAGTCATATCTCTGTCAACTTTCTCTATCCTTATCATAATCATATATCTGTCAACTTTCTCTATCTCTATCACAGTCATATCTCTGTCAACTTTCTCTGTCTCTTTCACAGTCATATCTCTCTCAATGTTCTCTATCTCTATCACAGTCATATTTATGTCATTTTTCTCTATCTCTATCACAGTCATATCTCTGTCAACATTCACTATCTCTATCATAGTCACATATCTGTCAACTTTCTCTATCTCTATCACAGTCATATATCTGTCAACTTTCTCTATCTCTATCACAGTCATATCTCTGTCAACTTTCTCTGTCTCTTTCACAGTCATATCTCTCTCAATGTTCTCTATCTCTATCACAGTCATATTTATGTCATTTTTCTCTATCTCTATCACAGTCATATCTCTGTCAACATTCACTATCTCTATCATAGTCACATATCTGTCAACTTTCTCTATCTCTATCACAGTCATATATCTGTCAACTTTCTCTATCTCTATCACAGTCATATCTCTGTAAACTTTCTCTATCTCTATCATAGTCGCATATCTGTCAATTTTCTCTACCTCTATCACAGTCATATCTCTGTCAACTTTCTCTATCCTTATCATAGTCATATATCTGTCAACTTTCTCTATCTCTATCATAGTCACATGTCTGTCAATTTTCTCCATCTTTATCATAGTCATATATCTGTCAACTTTATCTATCTCTATCATAGTCACATGTCTGTCAACATTCTCTATCTCTATCACAGTCATATCTCTGTCAACATTCTCTATCTCTATCATAGTCACATATCTGTCACCTTTAATTCTATCATAGTCATATATCTGTCAACTTTCTCTATCTCTATCACAGTCATATCTCTGTCAACATTCTCTATCTCTATTATAGTCATATCTCTGTCAACTTTCTCCATCTTTATCATAGTCATATATCTGTCAACTTTCTCTATCTCTATCATAGTCACATGTCTGTCAACTTTCTCTATCTCTATCACAGTCATATCTCTGTCAACTTTCTCTAAATCTATCACAGTCATAACTCAGCCAATGTTCTCCATCACCATCATAGTCATATCTCTGTCAACTTTCTCTATCTAAATCACAGCCATATTTCTGTCAACTTTCTCTAACTCTATCACAGCCATAACTCAGCCAATGTTCTCTATCTCTTTCATAGTCATGACTCAGTCAACATTCTCTATTTCTATTATAGTCATATCTCTGTCAACTTTCTCTATCTCTATAATAGTCATATGTCTGTCAACTTTCTCTATCTCTATCACAGTCATATCTCTGTCAACTTTCTCTATCTCTATCACAGTCATATCTCTGTCAACTTTCTTTATCTCTATCACAGTCATACCTCTGTCAACTTTCTCTATCTCTATCACAGTCATAACTCAGCCAATGTTCTCTATCTCTATCACAGTCATATCTCTGTCAACTTTCTCTATCTCTATCACAGTCATATCTCTGTCAACTTTCTCTATCTCTATAATAGTCATATGTCTGTCAACTTTCTCTGTCTCTATCACAGTCATAACTCAGTCAATGTTCTCTATCTATATCACAGCCATATTTCTGTCAACTTTCTCTATCTCTATCACAGCTATAACTCAGCCAATGTTCTCTATCTCTTCCATAGTCATGACTCAGTCAACATTCTCTATCTCTATTATAGTCATATCTCTGTCAACTTTATCTATCTTTATCATGGTCAAATATCTGTCAACATTCTCTATCTCTTTCATAGTCATATCTCTGTCAACTGTCTCTATCTCTATAATAGTCATTTGTCTGTCAAATTTCTCTATCTCTATCACAGTCATATCTCTGTCAACTTTCTCTATCTCTATCACAGTCATAACTCTGTCAACATTCTCTATTTCTATCAAAGTCATAACTCAGCCAATGTTCTCTATCTCTATCATAGTCATTTCTCTCTCAATGTTCTCTATCTCTATAATAGTCATATGTCTGTCAACTTTCTCTATCTCTATCACAGTCATATCTCTGTCAACTTTCTCTATCTCTATCACAGTCATATCTCTGTCAAATTTCTCTATCTCTATCACAATCATAACTCAGCCAATGTTCTCTATCTCTATCACAGTCATATCTCTGTCAACTTTCTCTGTCTTTATCACAGTCATAACTCAGTCAATGTTATCTATATATATCACAGCCATATTTCTGTCAACTTTAATAAGAATAATAATAGAAAAATATTCTATTGTAATGTTTTTCATTTATATAAGCATATGAGAAGCTAAGAGGAAAGGGGCCCTCCTACTTGGTTATAGTAAAGTTCTAAATATATGATTGCAAACTAATACTCTAACAATACTGTCATGAAGAAAAACAGTAAAAGTTTTGAGATACTGTGATGCATATGAAAAAATTTACAGATGGACAGGCAAGTGGACAGAATGGACAAATACCTTTATTTCACTTTCAAGGGAATAATGCATTTAAGTTTATATATAAGCCTATTTTTTAGCATATCCATTTTTTCTATTAATAGTTTTTATCTGATTCATTTTTTTTATTTACAAGTGTTATAAATTTGTAATAAAAAAACTGAAAATATAAGTTAAAATATAGAATTCTAAGTTGCAATCATTATATATTCAGATTGTAGCTCATAATTGGTCATATTGTGCATACACATATATTTTATTATTTTAAAATAAAATGTTTAAACTGAATTTAAAAGAAAATAATGCCACAACATGGCATCTACAAGATTATTCCTTGAATCCTTATTAAAAAGTTTTGCACACTGGAGTTTTCAGTACATGCTTAATTTTATTCACCGAAATAAAATAAAAGATTCAGTAAATTTGATACAATAAGAACATCTTTTCAAATAAAGTATACACACTGTTGGTTGAATGAGGGACAAACAATATTATTATGCTAATTACAATCTCAGCTATAATTAATTACTGGAATTAATAGTCAATTTCACACCTGGTGAAGTTTTACTCTTCTGAAGTAAAGCATTACTTATCTGATGAACATCCACACTTTCACAGCAATACATCACTTTGTAGACACAATTAAATGTGAACTTTAATCATTGTAACCCTGGTGGTACAATATCTAAAATGTAGCATAGCCAAGAATAAAATAAAATACAGAAAATTATAACATTCATCTAGTTAATGCACCAGCTGGGGGGGGGGGGGGGGGGGGGGAGTGCATGGCAGGGGAAGCCTGCTAGTAGTGGCCAAGCTGAGCCAAGGCAAGCTGCCTGGGGTGAGTTACATAATGCAAGTGAAGGATGTATTACTAGGTGGGCCAGATGTAAACAACACTTGACATGGTGTATGAAAACCTGAATAAAAGCTAATCTTTTCAAACAATTCCTTTGAAATTTCAGATTTTAAAAGATTAAATCCTTATGTATATATGCTGTGAAAATTAAATCAGCAGTGCTTACAGGGAAAAAAACGTGCCATTGCCAAAGTTGGAATAAATTTAAGGTATTGATTTTTTATTCATGCTAATAACTTGAAAAATTTGCAAAATTCAGATCTAATTTTTGGTAAACAATTGAATCTTGATTAAATTAAGTTATATTCCTGAAAAAAAGTCTCCAGCTTCAGCAATTCTCATGTTAAGTGAGCAAATATATTTCCTGATTTTTTTAAAAATTGCATTATATTTGGGCCCATAACTTCAAAATAATACCCAATACTGACCTAATTTTTGGTATATGCACAGAAAATGTCTGGAAAAATATGAATACTAAATATGATCAAAAACAGATCAGTGGTTTGATATTAGGCAGCCTTGAAGTGTAACAATGGTTTTTTTTGGAAAACGGAGGTTTTTCCTTAATATCTCAAAGGAACGAAGTCCTAATGACCCAATTTTCGGTATGGTAGGAGATTTTTGGGACATCTAATGGTTTGCAGAATTTTGGATTCGTAGGTCCAATGGTTTTAGTACGTGCCCTGTTAATGGCCGGACGGATGACGGATAAAGGACCACGACTATAGCTCAGATGACTTATAGTCAGCTGAGCTAATAAAAAAAACATTCAAAACCTTTTTTTTCTGCTTCATCTCTAGAACACCATGGTTAAACTGCCTTTTGCCTTTTCCTCTGTGGACTGATATGTAGAGATTTGTTGCAAATGGAAACACTGCATCATGCAACTTATAAGGTTTGTTTTTGAGTTTTTGAATCTCTTGTAATAATGACCATGCATTTTCATCTGCAACCTAGCTCATGAGTGCTTGCACAGTACGTTGAGAGGCAATTCAATGAATAATCTTTTTTTTTCTCCTTGTTATCATATCATATTCCTTTTCATATAAAAATGTATGCCAAGAGTCATTTTCACAGAAAATTTCACATATTTACTTTGTCATCTGTCTAAGGTATGTCTGAGGATTATACAAAGCATATGATTTCAACTTTATGATGCAAAATATGTGTTCAGCAACTATGAACATTAAGATGACCCTTACTTCTATGTGCTCACAATTTTATTTTCACCTTAAAGTTAACAGACTTTACATGGGCATTATTTGATTTGGGTTTTTAGGTATAACAGTTGGAATTTTGTCTTGCTTAAAGCAGGCAATGAAGGACAAAGACTCATGGCTATAGCTTAGCTCGACTGAAAGTCAGCTGAGATAAAAACATCTTTTGCTTACTTTCACATTTTCTTTACAATATCAACTTGTGAAAAAAAAACATTTTACAGCACAGATGCACATCACATCCTTAGAAATTATGCTTTCAACTGAAGCATGGATATAATGACAAAACACAGATCCATGGTTCTCAGGAAAATTGTGACATTCTAATATGTCATAAATTTTAGTGTTTAAATGTTCTGTGTTAACACTTCTAGCATAATAAATTCCTTTTTTCTTCTTGGTTATAACTGACAGCATTTAAGGCATACTAGTTTATGGCTTATGATTAAGCCCTCTTACTAGTAAATATTCTACCCTTCTGCAGGAAAATGCACATAACTGACTACCAGTAGAATCAAATTTCGTTCACAGATACGGGGAGCCCCAAGAGAAACTGAAAGCATGTCATTATATTTGTCATGCAAATCAATAGTACATACTTTCAAACATATTTCATGAGATCACATGACATGCCTGCAGCATTAAAACACATCTTGGTTAAGTGACCCATGGACACTCAGAAATGAAAAGCATCGGATTCCACTGCCGTGAAAATGGTAAGGCGATTTTATGCTTTAAAGTTTGATAATAGAATACATGAAAAACAGAGAGCATTCAAAAGAAAAAGGTGCTGCAAATTATTTTATTTTACAAGTTTCTGTTAAATGCCATAGTTATCAGACTGTTCCACTATTACATGAACTGAATGAACAGCTTTCATTGTCTGACCTAGCTGTCATACCATATATATATGTTTATTTATATATATATATATATATATATACATATATATATATATATATATATACATATATATATATATATATAGTAAAACACATCAAAATATGTCTTTCAATTCTTCATCAAGAGGGATAAAAAATATGCTTATAATCTAATAACATCACTGATATTTATATATATTTATGTGTAATAAATGACTTTCATGATCCATTTCCTGACCATATGGTAGATAAAACAACATGTCCAGTTTCATGCTACTGAACATATTTTGGTGTGTATATTATATCAGCATACAGTCACCCAATCGTCAACTTTACCACTGGTCTGCCTACCACAAATCTGAATGTAACTGGTCTTACCAAGCTGTTGTAAAACCATCAGTCAGGCAGCACTCAAGCCATACTAGGATCAACATATATACCCAAATGTTAGCCAAACTACTTGACATGTCACTGTCATCTTACATTGGGTCCAGCAATAAACCTTTAACGAAATGCTGTTTTGTAAGCTTACCTGGTCACCTAAGCAACAGCTGGTAGTACTGTCAATTGACATGTTTCATGCATCAAGATGTTCGGCTTTTACATCAGTGAAACTTTGAGATTTCTGTATTAAGATATCTGCGAATTGCAGCAAAGAAAAATACGATTGATTAACTTATAGTTCTGCCAGCTGATTTATCTGTAAGCATTATTAATTGGTTATTATGGAACATGTAAAAATGGTTAACCTAGGCAGCAACAGAGAAATAAAGAAGTCAATCCTGCTTTAAATTCTTTTTCTGTCCAAGTATAGTTCAGCAGGTCAGGGAAAAATATGTCCCTTCATTACTCTCATATCTATCAAAGGCACTCCTGCTTAAACTATGGTGCTCTACGATCCATTTTGTGGGTTTAGTAAATCTTCAGAGAATCTTGCCTGTTCTTAGCGTATGATCAGCCTATTACTATTAAACGGAGCTGCCTTTATCCAGCAGCTGAGGAGCTGTCTAATATATCATGCTGCACTTCCTTTCATCTCTCTTACTCCGTCAGATAGGCCAGGATCATTGTGAAGAAAAAAACACCCGCCCAGGCTGCAAAAATGTAAATAAGCTCAGCCATGGCAGGATAAGAAGAACCCTACAGACAGCAAGTTTATCTTCTTTATTCTTTAACATGCATTGTCAAAACTGTTTTTCACTGAAATAATTTTTCTTTCCTCCAAATGTAATCTTTAGCAATTTCCTTTCCCTGTATTTGCTGTTGGCAAGTACATGTGAACAATATGTGGAGAAAAGAATCTATACATAAAAAAGAGGCTTGGATAAGTGGTTTGAGCGGAGAAATAGTCTCAGCAGGCTCAGGTGGACTTTAAATGGTAAATATCAAATAAAAAGTGCTCCTAACAGACAAAAGATTATTAGAAACAAGAAATGTGTTTGCCTTAACTTCCTTTCATAAATGGGAATGCATCAGAAATTGAATATCAACTCAAATTTAAATACCAACCCAAACTAAAGCAGGTTATTGCTCTGACATGATGGTATGTCATATATACAAAAGCCAATAAAAAAACTGAAGATCCTATACACTTGTCCCCATAAAAAAAGCCATCAGGAACCTGATTGGCTGGAGACGTGCCAGACAAATGACAGTAACATACAGTAATACAACAAAAATATATCGGAAAAAAAGGATTCTATACTTTTTCAGTGATTTCCATAAACAACCTGCATATAATTAGGTAAAATAACTTCATTTACATTTATGTTGGTAATTCATGTGAAGTGATGGTATGACACATTATAATGCACGAACAAACCAATTATAGTTACCAAGATAAATAATAACTACAAAATTATAACTGCATACATGTCCCAAAACAGAGGCCTGCATGAGTAGTTCAGTTCTGATTTTGGACTTGTGTACTTGGTAAGGATGACTTAGACTGGACTCAAGCACTAGCTCCCTTCAGCTCTCTAGTCAAATGGTTTAAATGATAGCAAAGCAGTTGAAACAGAAAGTTATATGAAAACAGGACTAACGCTAAATAAACAGCAACCTGCAGTTGACAGACACTGCATCAAACTACATTTTTTCACAAGCATTTGTGCAAACTTCCAGTAGAATGAACATGTCTTAATAAATACTTCTGTCAAGGAGGGTTATGTTTTGACCTTGTTTGTCTGCTGGGTGGTTTGTTGTTTGATTTTGATTCAGATACATGATGCAGATGGGGATCAAGTACTGTATACCATAGTTTTCAAAGTATAATTTCCTCCTTACTCCTCCTCACTTACTCCTACACAGCCTTCCTATGTGAAACATGAAATTACATAATCTTGGGGACAGACCTTCTAGTAGCAAGTAGAAGCATATCCTCCTCACAACATGAGCAGTTCAGAATTTAAATCCCAGTACTGTTGGCCTTTTAAAAATTTCTTTTGAAATGTATGAACTTTGGGAAGGATAATGTCCTCCACTGAATGCCCACTAGTTTTCTTTATTCCACAAGGGAGTACCCAGCCTGAGCTGTTGGCCTGCGAGTCCTCTTGTTTAGGTCACATGCGTCTGTTACCACCCTTGGAGTATATCATGTCTTCAGTGACTGGAAATCATGTAACCTTCCCTGTTCTGCTGCAGTGAGCTGGCCTTGGTGTTTAGTTTACTGAAATGTATATAGTATACCGAGAGGATTATCTCACACAGGACTGCTTTTTTTCTCCTCTGACTACTGATTGCTACACGCACCAAAAACCTTTCAGACATGTATACAACAGACTAACAAGGAAACCGCACACTTTTTAGGGAGGAAAACAATGTCTGTTCACCAGTCAACAGGTGTTTTGAGAAGGTTGCCAGACAAAAAGAAAAGGTCTCTGACCTCTGCAGACTACTCTGTTCAAACTTTTGGATCTTATAGTTTTGGAAGTCCTGTCAGCAGTTTTCTGAAACACACATCTTTCAGTATGAAGCTGTTACATTCAAGATTTTATGCAAAAGAATTAAATCTTGCAAATACCCTAAAAAAATGCAAGAAATTTGTTCAATTTCTTTTTTATAAACTGAAATAATATTATTCCACGTATGCAGGATTTGAACAAGGTTCATGAATGATGAGGTATCCAGTGATGGACCTGCTGGCATGTGATAGACTATACCACAACGTAGGACCATAGTAATTATTTTATCAAATTATTCTCATATAGAAAAGTTTTTTTTTTTCAAATTTGCCTGATCAAAGTTTTTTTTGTTAAAAATTAAGGTATTCATAATAAACACAAAAAATACATATAAAAAAGCATGATATTTTTAAATTTAAAAAGTCTGCAGTGGCAATACTAGAACTTCAGAGAAGACAAATACCTGACCAATATCAGCAGCTGCTCACTTACCAAGACACATTATATATTAATTCTTTCATCAATCAAGACATTAATATAATCAAAAACCAAATGCTAGGGAGATGTCTAGGAACAAACACAGTATCAACCACTAAAAAATACTGATCTATCAATTAGACTCATAAATATTAACTGCTCATGGATGATTCATTCTAGGTTTTGAGATAATTCTTTTTGCTGACAATTACTGGTCCACTCATCTTGCTGATCTGTTTAATGCTTAAGCAATTAAGATGTTTGTCAATTATACTTTGAAGACATGTCAACCTAAAGCCTGCAGTGCCATGTAACAGCTTTAATTTCATATTTTTTGCTCATCAGAGACTGCAGGGTGCAGAACTGAGGCCAAGAATATTCGGCTGAGCCTCATGAATCTCCTTTTGAAATGACTAATTTATCACCAGGAACCACGGGGGAAGGCAAAAGTTATAAAGATAGATATCAAAGAGCATTTCCTCTCATTTGTTATCCACACATGGGCTCCATTAGGAAATAATTAAAACAATCATTCAGCAAATCCTAGAATCAATGCAGCTCAAGATGAGCAGATCAAGTGTTCAAAGACACAAAACAACACCATTAAAGACACATTAAACACTTTGGTAAAACTTTGTTGATATTTCTAAAAATTTTCTTATTCAATGAATGATTAATCTTAATTGCTCCTGGTCCTAATCAAGCCAAAATTTTCTTGATATTTCTAAAATTATGTTTATTCACTGAATGATTAAACTTAATTGCTCTTGGCCCTATAATAAGGCCAAGTTCCTTTCTTACCATACAAAAATAACAGTTCTTGTAAAAGTTTTGTTATTATTATGGAAAATAAAACTGAACAAGAAAACATCTATGAAATATAAACTTATCCATCAAATATAATATTTATTGTCATAGATCCACTAAATGAGCCAGAATAATCAATTCTTGGATTTTAAAAATGTGTTAGAAGTGAAATATGAACTAAACTTCAAGTATACAGCACTGCTTCAAGTGTTCCAGAAAAACACTACTTGGAAATACATGCCCCATATAAAGTCAGCAAGCCTCTCTCTGAGAACTGTCATGTTGCTGCATCCATTGAGAAGCTACAAATACCAGGACCTAAAATACATTTGACACATTTTTTTACGGATCAATACTTGTGCTGAAACACAAAATTCTGAATTTCCTATTGAGGGGTACCGGTATTCTCTTTATCTGAATCAGAACAAATCTTAATGTAAGAATGCAGTCCCTGACCTGGCTTCAACTTAATGTGATGAATATGATGTATGAAGGGCGCTGAGACCTCTTGATATTCTTGCAATGAATATTCTCTAATTACTTTTTTAAACCTGTCGTTGGGATGGAGGTGCCAGCAGGGTTAACACATAAGCTTTCCCTTGTGAGTACAGGGAATCTGATATGTCACTCAAAGCAAGATTGCTGGGAAGAAGTATTACTGAGCTGGATGGACATGTAAATGTAGTGTACTGGACAGAGATGACAGACCTGGAAGAGGATATTTCATCAGATGAGCTGGATGGAGATGTGTATGTTGTATGTTGGACAGATATGACAGACCTCTGTACTGCTATTGCTCCTCGTTTCACATTTTTCTAATTTCAGACATATATCAAATGTTTCTGAAAAAAAGTTAAATTTGTGTCAAATATAACAAAAGTGTAGGTTCAACCATGTGCTGGCTGTAAGGAGTTGTTCTGTATAATTGTTGCAGTGATCTGAGGTCTCAGTTCCTGATTTTACTATATGTATGTGATATAAGTTGTGTGTGACAGATAAAGCTGACTAAGTTCAATGTAGCACATGCATGCAATTTTTGATAAATCCATGAAGCCATTCCTGAGAAATCTGAAGAGTTCAAGTTCTGTAAAAAGTAGAGTGTAATTATTTGCAGGTTGCCCAATGTACAAAACCTTAATTGTCCAACAGATACAACTATGAAGGATCAATGGGCATACTAGAAGGAACCTAGCTACCACCCAAAAGTTGGTTTTTAATTAACAGAAGACGTTGAGGTGGCAGTACAAGCTATAGGGTTTGGATCAATTCTGTTATAAGCAGATGTGCATGCCATTTCTAACATTTCTTTTTCATTTTGATCTGCTTGTCGAAATGTCATTTTCCCAGAAGTAAGGCAAAAAGTGACGTTATTTTTGTTTGAAAAAATAATAAATATGACATTCATGGTTGAATTATATGTATTCATGCAGCAGTTATAAATAACGAGGCTGAATTTACTGGGACAGTTTCTCCATCCGCCATGACTGCTTCACTGGTGTAGCCAAAACTGTTTCAAACTTCAGTTCTCGCTGCAAGGGTAACCACCACAAATTTTGTGTAACATTTTTCTTCATTATTTAGCAAATAAAACACGACCATATAGGCCTCTGATGTCAAATACTACCACACAGCAAATATTTTGATCTTACCCTTAGAATGGGTGTTCTAGCTGTTATGACTTACATCATGACTTGCAGGCCCCTATCAGTTTATTTTAAAAAGGCTTGAAGGTTATTTTGTCATGGCTATGAGAAATTTGAACACATTAAAATTTATATGAAGTCACTGTCAATCACAGAGTCAAGAACATGACTCAATTTAAAATAAGCTTCACCCTCTGACCAATATCTATGTACATACAAAGCGATATATTGATCTTAGTTACCTTGTAGACAAGGTTTGACAGTAACAGCGTTAGACCATACAACAGGAAGTGTCCAATACCAGGATACAACCATAAATATGTTTGCAGTGATGTCTCATATTTTTTATATCAATATTTGTCATTTTATTTTATCAAGCCTTATTTTTAATCTGAAGAAGACACATTTTTTAAGGATATTGTATGATTCACATGACTTCATTAGAGAGTAATGACAAACTTTAAATGTTTTATTTGTACTTAGTAAACTGGTGAAGCCTATCTCAATGGCAGCAAGTTTATATGAAACAGTTTTATTCACTTATAAATGCTGGGACTTTGTTGTGGAAATACCCACACTATAAGTCAATTTCCTTTTTCCTGGATTCTGAGGGTTTTATATTCATTTATTTAAAGATGAAAAACCACTTGGGACCATCACAGGTTTTGTACTACGGTAGTTGCTGTTTCTCCAACACAGATACTTGACATCTTTCAGTATGCCAGCTGGCATCCTTTACTCATCACATGCATGTAACAAATGTACCTTTCAATTTTTATCCAGAAATATGAGAATAATTATGCTTGACCTTTTTCTGAAAATAATAATGACACTGCACACCTAAAAGATGTCTTCATGATAACAAAATGCAGTTCTACCATTAAGCCCATAGATAAAGCCTTCCATGTCTGTTTTTTGAAGTGTGAACAAGCTTAAAGATAAAATGTGGATGCAAATGATAATAAATGTCATTGTTGACTTTCAGATAAATGTAGATGTATACTTGACTATAATATTTACTATGAGATAAAGTGTAGATTTCTTCATGTATGAGTTGATCAGTTGGATGCATTACTTTGTCTGTGGGGTATTTACATACATGATAAAATGTAGATTTCCTGGTAAAAATACCAAAGTAAATACTGATTCTCTGTATGAATATTGCATTGTAACTGTGAAGCCTATGAATAACTCAAGCTCTCTGACAGTGTGAGAAGTAAAGAACAGTACAGACCATCTACAAAACACATCATTTCTAGTGAAATCATATATTCTGCAAAATAAAGTTATTTGTCTTTGTCAATGTATCTGCAGTTTTCTGAGTACCGGGAATCTGTCAATGTAACTAGATGTGTAGTCTGAGGCTATACAGAGGTACCTCCACCAAGAGCTCAATCAAACTTTCCTGAGTTATACACAGAAGATGCTTATGTGTGTTATGGTTCACATACTTAATGGCTGGTTCCAAACGACAGCTCTAGACCAAAGACAACCCCTAAAGCCAATGACTGGCAATCATCCTGAGTTGGGATAAAGAAATTACACAATCCCACAATAGAATACTTAAAATTAAAAATATATTTTAGTGATCAAGATTACCTCCTAAATTTAAAGCAATGTTCCTTAATTATGTGTTACCAATACCCTCCAACACACACACAAACAAAACATTTGATGAAAATCTTTTCATATCTTTTTTAGTTAAGTTGCTAAAAGGCAAGCCATCCAGGAACCAACCAAGGAAAAACATATAACCTTCACCATCTGGGTAAAATGTACTTCATAGCATTTATTGTTTTCTGACCTTCAACAATTTGGACAGAGAAAATACCAATAATATAGGAGCTGGATCACATGTAAGTGGCACAGCTAGAATTTCTTCATGGACATGCACTCAAAAAGCTTGATGCTTGTACCTGCCACCAGAAACTCTAAAAAAATTGGAAGCAATAAAGTAAAGGTAGTGGTATAGAAAAATACCATTAAATGACCTGAGCTGACGTCAGCACGAGGCTGCGGATTCTATCATATTTATCCTGTGTCACAGCATAACCAGCTGCTCTGTTCAATGTCTGTCAGAATCATCCTGCCACAGACATCTGATTTCATCACCTTGTGATTCTGTAAAAATTAGTGATGTGAAAGCCACACAGAGCAGAGAAAATTAACAACATTACCTCATCATCTCAGGGGTATAGTATTTTATACAGAACACACAATGGTTGACAACTAAGTGACTGTGCATGCAGATTTAGTCAGTTAAATACATGAATCATCACGAACAGACAGTTACCTGTGTCTGCACTGATGGTGGAACAAATGTATTCATCCGAGTCTGACCATCTCTGTACTGGTTACTACTTGTGGATAAGATAACAATTATTAATGTATTTAAATGAAATTCTTCTGTGGTAAGGAAAAATGTTTGCAGTTGTTCTAGATGTGGATGCAAGATCCTGCAAAAAAATTTCTGTTGGTGACACCGAAATCAAGATTCTGGTATAATACAAACAGGTAGGCCCAGGGGTGAAAAGGGGTAAAAAACTTTCTGGACGTGATCCGTGTAACATCTTCACCTAGCTGTGCCAGGTATACATAGAGTGCAGCTTGCTTGGGTATACATAGTGTGCAGCTGGCTGGGGTATATATAGAGTGCAGCTGCTTGGGGTATACATAGAGTGCAGCTGCTTGGGGTATACATAGAGTGCAGCTGCTTGGGGTATGCACCAAGTGTAGCTGCTTGGGTTATAAAGTACAGCTGGCTGGGGTATATACAAAGATTGCAGCTGGCTGAGGTATAAATAGAGTGCAGCTGGCTGGGGACTAAATAGAGTGCAGCTCGCTGGGGTATACATAGATTGCAGCTGGTTGGGGTATACATAGAGTGCAGCTGGTTGGGGTATACATAGAGTGCAGCTGGCTGTGATATACATAGAGTGCAGCTGTTTGAGATATAGAGTGCAGCTGGCCGGGGAACAGCTGGCTGGGGTGTATAGCAAAAAGAGTGCAGCTGGCTGGGGTTTTTCATAGAGTGAAGCTGGCTGGGGTATATACAGAGAGTGCATGTTTAGTTTTTTTATCAGATTAACAACGACAACTATAAAGCCATATATTAAATATCAATCACTTAAAATCTTGAAGATTTATATGATTTAAACCATCCTAATCCTTTCACTTGGTTCAGAATAAGTTGTTTGCAGCATTTTTACAAGTTAAGTCATCCATTTGGCAATGAAGGTCATGTAAACATCTCTGAAGTGGTCATGATTATGTTAGGAAGAATATGGCATTAAACCCAGGCTGACTTCCCTTTACTGTAAAAGCAGTAACTTCGCTGGTCAGATTGCCCCATGGGAAGGTCTTAGGACATTTTTATCTCATCTTACTTTTCACAAGTACCATTTCTCATCGTACCTGTCATACCACTGTCAATAAACCTGAAATAGATGGGACCTGTTGAACTTTATCTAGTATATCCCAGGCTCACAGGTATTAAAGGCTAAATAATACACAAACTAAATAAAAACTTGTCTTCTTGTCCATATCCTGTGTACCTAACCTCTGATATTTCAGCATGAATGGATCCACAAAACAATCCCACAGAAAAGTTCAGGACTTGTGCAGATATGCATGTCCTGATGTATTGAAAAATAATCTTTATCATTCTTTTATAGTTCAAAGGTTAATTATCAGTTTGAGATTTCCCAAAACACAACTGGTTTTTTTTTTTAAATTGCATAATAAAGCTCTCTTACTTTTAATGAGGTAGGAGTGGCCCTCTCCTACCTTCAGTGCCATAAAAATATATGCCATCACTCCTCAACCTCTTGGTGAGATAAGTGGACAAATTACAGGACAATATTTATACCTTATTAGATAATAACAGGACATCATAACCTCCTACATTTATGCCCGGTTGATAAAATATGATTGACAGTGTTATGCAATTTGAAAAAAGATTCACTGCAAGAAAATGGCCCAGGATAATTAAGACACTGATGATCAAAGAAAATGGGTTCCTTTATTGATTCAGTACAGTGGTCTTTAAGGCAGTTAATTGCAAGAGCATGAAAAACCTAATCAGCCATGTAAACCATTAATCCGTACATAATGTCAAAATAATACTGCACCTAGGTAAATGTAGATCAAGGTGTAAGTTACATGTAAAGACAAGCCCACTTTAGTGATTGATAAGTGATCTCTCAACCATCAGAAAGGTTACATCAATACTGAATACACTTCATACATAAATCCTTAGTTTGTACATTAAGCCAACCATACCATTCCCTGATTAGCTTAAATTAAATAAAAAAATATGATGCACATATGTTAATTCAATAAAGAATTTCTCATTGGCATAATGACAGGTACTCTTATGTGGCTTCAGCCAGATCTGAACCTGCATATCCAAATTATGCCCTGCCTCAGAAGAGCTGCAAATCTGTCAACATGATGAGATGTTTTTGTATGCCGTAGCACAGAGTGTTATCAGGAACATGGCAGTAAGACTATAAATGTCTACATGTCCTCTGTCCCAAATGACAAACCAATGTCCCTATCAATTGATGGTTATTAGGTTTGTCTGAGGATTCTGCAGTAACTGGGACCACATATCTCATGCCTTGTCATGAATTCAGCACTGACATTTTTAGAAGAGGGCAAGATGAAGATGTACACAAATGGGAACTCATCAAGAAACACATCGCAGGAGGTTAGGTAGCAGCTAAAAGGATAAACAAACACATGATATGACACCGTCTGCCCTTGGTATTAACCAACATCTCTGTCACGCATGGTCAGTATCACAGATTGTGGAAAGAGTTGACAATGATGCACCTTTGGATTTAAGCAACCTACAGAAAAAATATCAAGGTTATATAAGAAAAAAGGGGATAAAAGCTATATATTGTATTTAAAACAACTTCTTTACTTCAAGAATAACATTTGGAAAATGATGTGAATTGCCTTAGTACTTCAGTCATCTGTTTGCAAATCCTTAACTATTTCACTAATACAGACTAATCTCCCTCCTCAGATTGTATACATGCCTCTTGTAATAATTAAAACTGTTTTTTATTAAGTTTAATTATATTGTGACCAAAAGTAATTATTTTTATCAATCAAATATACTACCTTGTTAAAGACTGATGTAATAATGTAACATAAGAAAATGATTTTCCCATACCAAATTCAAACTACTATTTGGCATCTTTTCCTATCAGACAAGGTAAATGGAGACCCACAGACATTTACATCAAATATGTAATATTATCCTTTGAACAGAAACTAATTGCATGTAAAAATCAAATATTGACATACTCTTTACATACGGAAACTAGAGGATATGTATTCAATAACCCATTTATATGCTTGACTTGTTCAAAGTGTAACATCTGTTGGTTTGCAAACACTCAGATTTTCCACTTTTCAAGCCACAACATGACACTTACAAGGTTGCTTGATGCTGCGGTAAATAAGACATGAAGAGTGGGGATCCCTCAGTGCTTTGTGCTTCATAACATTTGAGAATCCTTAGATGCCCAATGGGCCAAAGCATGAAATGGGATGGCACTTGTAACAAACTAGGCAGATTGATCGGATTAAGAAGCCAATTACTGTCTATTCAGTAGTTGCCTGATCCTGTGACTGTGAGTGATCTTACCATCCCACTGCAGACACCAGCAATAACCACAGCCTGCTAACTGGATGTGAGAGCACACCAGTACCTCACACCCAAGTACCGTCATCATAATCATGTCAAATACAGCTTGTGACTGAATGACTGAGACCTGAACACACTTACGTTGGTGCCACCAGTCTCGTATATGCCCAAAACTATCTGAGATGTATGGACATGCAAAATTCAGGCTAATAATGCAAATCAATCCTGATTAATGTGTAGGGATGTAATCTACATGGGGGCCAGGACATTCGAAGGGTAAAATGTTTGGCTCTGTCCGTTGGCAATCTGGGTTCCTGATCCCTGGCATGACTATGAAAGTGAGTTGTAGAGACATGTCTAAGGCAGATGGTTTTCTCAACCTCCAGGCACTACCAAACACCATCATCTGAGCCATTCAGATTGCCTAAATTAGTTAATAATATTTGTATAATCCATGTAAAATTATAAGTTTATAAATACACAAAAAATGATTGTAAGTGTTGCCCCAGTCTTGTGTATGAGAAAGCCATCAAAGATGTATAGTGAAGTCATGCAGACATTCAGGATAATATTATTACTATAATGAACTAAAAATAAAACTGCAACAGCAATTCTTCAGCAGCAGCTAAATGATGGCACAGATGCAATTTATGCATCCTGTAGTTACAAAGACAATTTTTATCAGGGGAAAATACTTGGCCGATCCAGGATTCAAACCCAACTGCTTCACTAGAAAAGCAAGCTTCACTAGAGAGACAGTTTGGTCCGCTTTTATGTCACCCTGTAACACTGTCAATTGGGGGGGGGGGGGGGGGAGGGAGGATGGGGCTTAGCTTACCAAGGCAGCTAGTTGCCCACAAGTCAAGCTTAGCCAGGTGTGGCTGCTCCAATGGCTCAACTCTTGGCCTGTTGTGAAATCTCAATCAGTCACTCTGTTACACACCCCCTCTTAAGAGAGTTCTGCTATCAGAACAAGACTAATTATCCCAGGAGTCAGCCTTTGGTGAGCTTATTCCCTGGGCCACAAAGTTTACCTTCACGTTAGACGAGCCCCCATTTTATTACAAAGACAAAATTTATCAGGGGAAAATACTGGGCCCATCCAGGATTCGAACCCATGTTGGTGGCGCACAAGTCCAGCGTACCAACTGCTTCGCTCGAAAAGCAAGCTTCACTAGCGAGACATTTCTGTCTGCTTTTATGTCACCCTGTAACACAGTCAATTGGGGGGGGGGGGCTTAGCTTACCATGCAAGGCAGCTAGTTACCCACAAGTCAAGCTTAGCCAGGTGTGGCTGCTCCAATGGCTCACCTCTTGGCCTGTTGTAAAATCTCAAACAGTTGTCAGTCTATATATAAAATTGTAATGCAATATGTAAACAAAAACAGATAGGTGGTTTCGATATTATGCAGGCCTTAATTTCTAAAAAAAAACAAAGTCCCAGTGACCTAGTTTTGCTGGGTTTTTTTAAGAACTTAGGGACATCAACTGTATGTCAAATTCTGGATAAGTAGGTCAAACGATTTAAAAAATGCCAGGTGAACAGCTGGATGGACAGACAAACAGATAGACAAAGGCTCATTAATACAGCTCAGCTGACTGTAAAATACAGCTCAGATTACTTACAGTCAGCTGAGCTAAACAAGTGGCCCATGGGCCATGATGCTCAGCTGAATTCAAGGAACCCTGAACAATGGGTAACATGACTTCCAGAGAGCTCAAAAACATGCATTTTGCCAATAGACCTTAGATAAAGATTACAGTGACCTTTTTCTACATCCAGCTGCTACCATTTGTGCCTATATCTGAATAATGGAGTGTTAAAATAATGTTCTCTCACACTGCTTGCAGAATATAGGTCACAGTGACATTATTTCAGGTTTTCCAGAAATTGTTATAGGAACCTCCCTGGATCTTAATCAAATTAGAAGTTTCTAGGTCCGACTGTAACCAATCATGCAAACCTATAAGGTGCTCAAATCATGTTCTTTCTTGCAGAATATAGGTCACTATGATCTAATTTCAGGTTTCAAAAGGAGATCGTTTAAAAAATAGAAGATTCTTAGACTAACATTTAAGAACTGTGCCCAGGTAACAGCCAGACTCATTTGAAGGTCTCAGAAAATAGAGAGAAAAATGTGTAAAAACTTAGGAAAAAAGGTGGCATCACCAGTCTGCAGGAACTACTAAACACCCCATGATCAATATGCATGCAGAGAATCATGGCTATAAATGCATTAGTTATTCAGACACTGGAGCTTTGGTATCAAATTTTTTGGGGGTACTCACGAGCCTTAAAGCTTGGAGCATATGGGTAACAGAGACCTTATTTCAGGTTTTCAAGGAGATTTTTCATGAAACTCCCTGGATGTCAAGTTAGAAGATTCTAGAGCCAATGATTATGATTTGTTAACATATGGACAGATGGACAGACAACAAACAAGAGTGATTGATATACTCAGATGACTGTTCCTCAGTGCAGTGCCTACCTCTGTGAGAATAAAACAATGCTACTGGAGCCACCCTTTATCCAGACATTTAATGCAATCATCCTGGGACCATGTCTGACCCCTCAAAAAGTTCAGTGGTAATTGGTTCAGTTGTATTTTTGTAATCAAATTAATAAGCATCTCACAAACAATAGTACACATGTAGTTGAAAACATAACCTCCATTGCCAATATGGTAACACAAAAATATCAAATTGTTTAATCACCTAAGCAGGTCTGTCTGCCTTAGAAATAATTCATAATGACATATGAAAATGTAAGTCGCAATACTTTCTTAAAAGAACAGATGCTGAGGATTTCAGAAATTGTTTAAACATTGTACATAAAGAACTAGAAAACCAATATATTTCTATTATTTTTGAAAATCTCATATGTATCGACTAGAATCACTGGGCAAAGATTCCGGATTCATACATATATGTTATATGCAACAAACATCCAAGGAAATTATAATGGTACTTTCTTTAATTGTCATGGTTCACCTAGTTTTGCCATCACATTTTTAATTTTTTTCATGAATTACCTAGTTTTTGGCAGCATGCATTTTCATATTTTTTTTTCTAATTCCTGCATAAAAAAAGTGACCTACCAAGCACACTCCGTCAAACATTTAACCTAGACAGTTAATGAACTTGTTATCCTGAGAGGGCTGAATGGGTTCCTTCCATTTCTACTGATGAACAAGGTCTGCCCATCTTTGACAATGAAGAACCTTCATCATGTGTTCTTGTGCTGTATGAAGCATTCATCATGGGATGTTCTAAATCAGAATCTGACCCAATCACAGGCTGGTGCTCAAAAACAGTCCCCTCCAGAAAAGTTACGTCAACATCCACAATGCCAGAAGCACAAGTTTATTCTCCTGGTAAAAATCATGATCCCATTTAAACTAGTTCTGTCCTTTGAGTTTGTTCCTTTCATCATTGCGGACATGCACAATCTCAAATTTAAGATCTCATCCATTACTGATTTCATTCACCTATCTCCCAGCAAATTTTCATGAACTTTCAAAGGACTTTCAAGGTCCTGTTTCTCAAATTTCACTGACTTTATCTAAATGATTTTCTGAATGACATGATGTTGAATGCAACATGATCAACCTGAAGTAGGTAAAAAAAAAAGCAAATCTTATGAATGCATACAAACTTTATGCTTATAGGATGGACTGAAATCAGAGATGGCAGCTCTGCAATAAAATTAAAGTAATTTTCAAGGATTTTAAAGTAAAAATTTTTCAAGGACTTTTGAGGTCTTTAAATTATTGTTTTAATTTAAAGGAATTTCAAAGTTTTCAAGAACCATTATACGCACCTGCCCTGCCATTAATTTCTAGTCATTTGGGTTCAAATTTTACAGTGTAACATTGGTAGGACTGAACTTTCCCACTTCACCAGCACAGGTCATTGTTCAGGTCTATCATATTAACAACAACTGACAAGAAAATATTTCTGTTGGATTTATCTTAAATGATCATTATCAAATTCTAAATCTGTGAGTTCTTGTCAAAGCCCCTGGCTCTTATTCAGTTTCATTTGACAATCATTACTAACTCATTTGACTCCAACACTGCACATGGAGTTAGGCAAAATGTGCAGGTCCGGTGAACAGGAACAATGGATATACCAGCTAGAATTTCAGTACAATTGGTAAGGTAAATCATATGTAGACATGTCCCTAAAAATGGGTCTATTTGAAGATTAAATTCAATAAAAACCACAGACATTATCTCATACCAATAGAGGTATGTCCTCTGGCCCTTGTCCATACGCCTGCAAAATTTCTTATGCATTGTTTCCAATATTTTTCAGTTGCCATCTCACTTATATGTGGTAGTGATGGGGATGTAACTTAGCAAAAATGAAAACTGAAATAATTGCAGATGACACGACCAAAACGGCCTTGTGAAAAGACAAACCTGTTCAGGATCCATGTAACAAATCAGATTTCAGAGAATAACACAGCCCTGTGATGTCTGATGTTTTGAATTTAATGTCTTGAAAATTGAGATGCTTGCATAAAACGCATAAAGTGCATTAAATAAAGTATTATAATTCTTAGATATTTAACAGAGCAACCACAAGTGACTGTGATATTTGTGCTGTAATTATTGAATGAGTCATTAGGAACCTAAATTAATTGGCCAGGGTATGTTTTCTTTTCACTTACCTTAAGGACTGGGTACACATTTTTAAACATATTTCATATCATACCAGCTGTAGCACAAATCAGAATTGTTTTTTTCCAACTAATAAGCAAGCAAATGAATGTGTCATGATACTTAAAAGGGATTTTCATGATATTCCACCTATGTTGATATTCCACCTACGTCCTATGAACTATCTATGTAACTGATCCACCGTGATATCTGTCATGTAACAAAACCACTACACATCAAATAACTATATATTGGTAGAAATCAGTCATAAATCATCTCCTTCAAACCCATAACACAGTAACAATTCATTTCTTTATAACACAAATACAAGTAATTCATATCTATAGTCAGGAATCAAGCTGACCTGTTGTGGCTTTCAGTCAACCGAGCCAAATATATTGTATTTAAACCATACATCAGTTTACAAATGCAATATACTGGCAGCCTTTTAAGAATTATCTAATTTTCCATGATTATTTCACTTGAAATATTTGTATTCACTTATGGAATACCTAATAACTTCAGTTAAATTTCCTTACATTTTGAGTTTTCTCAAGAATTATCCATTATGTGAAACACTGTATGGGCTAAGTACTTCACCAATAAGAATTAAGGAATTACATTGTTTATCACTTGATACAATCTGATTCATCATCATAAATTTAACAAGAAATATTAAATGCTAATTTTCACATTGGACAGACAAAAAATGATCAAATGCATAGAGTCCCATAAAAAAAAAACATATATATATATTTATATAATCTGACAAAAAGCTTCATCTGGTGTTCTCTGTAATTTACAACATCATGGCTTCCCACCTGGCATTCACTGAGACTTAAAACAATAAAGTAGATAAAATTTAATTAAATTTCATAAATGTACTAAAAATCATGCTCAGTTTTAATGAAAGCACAGAATTAAAGCAGCTTGCATTTTAATGAAAATATCAGATGTTTGATGTCTGTTGACATACTATATCTTTGTCGTGACTTTTTTTTATAACAGCTGGTGATGTGACCGGTATAACCTATATCCAGCCTCTCTCTGAGTTATCAGCTGTCGACATAACTTTGTCATATGACAGCCCTGTCTTTTATATCAGGGGAAGCATACTAAAATAAAACATAAAACATACATTCCTCAGGAGTTCTCATGAAAAAAATCTCATATACCTTTTTGTCACAGATATACCTGTTCTGAAGCTGAGTAAATCATATTCAATGCCAGAACAATGAAATAATGTGGGTATGTATGCAGCTCTAGCATGCTGACGGTGACAACCTTTTCCACATAGATCTTTATGCTCACTGGACGTTACAGAACACTGCACATATCTTTACCATTGCCAGCTTTTAATCTAAATAGAGGTTAATAAGTTTTTATTTTTTAATATACAGTGTAACCTCGTTGTGTCAAACTCGCTTAAGTCAAATACCCCGCTTATGTCAAAGTTACAGACTCGATATTCGGGACAACTCTTGTTAAATTATTACCAAATAAAACCCGCTTGTGTTGAACCTCGGATGTGTCAAAGTTTTCTGAGGGTCACTTCAACTTCAACACAACAAGGTTTCATTGTATTACCAAAAAATGGTTATGGGGGAAATACTGTTTATTTCAGGCCCCTGACACTAGCTCAAAACAGTCTTGGCCTCAAGTACCAATCAAATGCTTTTTGCACTTTGAAACCTGCAACAACGGATTAATGAAATTTACCTGATGTCACTTTCATTACAAATAATAACATATACTTGAAGTCCTGTTTCTACAGTGAAGGTATGAATGTACCTGCCCTTTTCTGCACTGTCAGGTATTTATCTTGAAATACTACGTCATATTTTTCAGGCAGTATCACTTTCAATATATGCAACTTAAGATGTACCCTATACATATCTTTCTTCACTTTTTAGAAAGCCCTTCTTTTCATCAAAACTGTTTCTAGGGCCTACCGTACAAATTAAAAGGACATATAATAGCTTGTCAGCATTGCATATAAATACTGTGTATCTGGATCATAACTTAATTGGTATTATTAGAGCAGCTATTTCATAACTGTTAGATATATAATCCCCCCTGATGTTTCAACATTCATAAGGTCTCATAATTTGACTTAAACAAAAGCTGTACAGTTTGTTGAACAGGCTAATTTCAAAACAGTGACTGATATGACCATGAACACTTCAGTAGGACAAATCTTAATCATTTAAACATTTAATCAAATGTTTATAGAATTATATGCTTCTTACATAGTGGAGCATACATTCTATAACTATTCCAATTATAGCTTTCTATAGCACTGTTAGCTGGGTATCACAGCCCAGAAAGTTGTTTTAAATGTTTTGGTGACTAAGAGCTGGGTATCACCCCTTTGACTGGTAAAATCCCTTTTCAATACTGGATATCCAAGGAAAATACTGACATTTGGTTCACAGTTTCCAGTATACATTTTCTTTGCAGCTTGTCTCTTAAAGTACAAACTGTCAACATATGTTTATCATAAATGACAGTTTATTTCTTCAACCATGAAAAGCCATCAGCATCAACTAGGCCATGCATTAATAAAAACGTACAAAAGAATATTACAGAAACATGATTTCCTCATGTCCTGTTCAGCATCACTTTATCTGAAAGCAGTTACCAATTATATGGTAACATATTTCCTGTGCTTGTGTGAATATCTGCTGTTGTAAGAACATACAGCAAGAGCAGGGAAAGTTTGCAGTAACATTATGAAACTCCCCTTACCGAAAAATTTTATAAGTGCCATGATCTACTCTATGTAAGATTTGGATAAAATCCTGGGACATAGGGAAGAGAACTAATATATGTGATATATATTATTTACATTTGGATATCAAGTGCTATTGTCAAACAGGTTTTGACTTGGCCCAATGCTGCAAGAATACACCATTTTGTCAGTTTTATCATGTAAATTTTATCTCATGAGTATTCATCCAGTTTCAATCAAACAAAATTGTTGAGAATCCACTGGGTTTGGTTCAAATGCAAATGTCTCCCCCCCCCCCCCCCACTGCTTTAAGCATGTATAATAAGCCTGAAAGGTCAACAAGGGTGACATAGAGGTGACTGAAGAGGGACTTTAGTAAAGCCTTAGGATTAGGTATGACATGGTCTCATAAAAATAAAAGCTACAGTATTTGGCCAATTCCTTTAAAATTTCAGAATTTAGAAATTGAAAACCTTATGTGTGCATGATATGAAAATTACATCAACAGTGCTTACAGGAAAAAAAACTTGCCATGACCAAAATCGGGCAAAATTGAAGGTACTGATTTTATACTTACGTTAATAACTTTAAAAATTTTCAAAATTCAGATCTAATTTTGGGTATACAGTTGAATCTTGATGAAATAAAGTTATATCCTAGAAAAAAGTCTCTAGCTTCAACATTTCTCATGTTAAGTGAGTAAATATCTTTCCTGAATTTTTACAAAGTGCACTATGTAGGGGCCCATAACTTCAAGAAATTACAATATACTGACCTAATTTCTGGCATATACATATGTAATATATATATATATAGGAATATTTATAGTCCTGAATTGTGTAAAATGGGTTTTTTTTATGGAAAATTTAGGATATTTAGGGGACATCTAACTGTATGCCAAAATTCGGATTCGTAGGTTCAATGGTTTCAAACCATGTCAGTTTAACAGATAGACAGAGGGACGTTAAGACGGCACAACAGATGGCAATTGGGACAGACGGACGGACAAAGGACCATTGCTATAGCTCAGCTGACTTATAGTCGTACCACCAATATGTTAGACACCAGTTCACATGTGACCATATAATGACGCCCTAGTTTCAGAAAGATCTGTCCAGGGGTTTCCGAGGAGTTCTCTGGAAAAAAAATCACACAGTATTTTAAACCCTTGTAAAGTATCTGAGAAACTAAAAATGTGAAAAGGAGTGTAGGTCGTACCACCAATATGTTAGACACCAGTTCACATGTGACCATATAATGATGCCCTGGTTTCAGAAAGATCTGTCCAGGAGTTTCAGAGGAGTTCTCTGGAAACAAACCATACAGTATTTTAAACTCATGTAAAGTATCTGAGAAACTAAAAATGTGAAAAGGGGTGTAGGTCGTACCACCAATATGTTAGACACCAGTTCACATGTGACCATATGATGCTCTGGTTTCAAAAAGATCTGTCCAAGGGTTTCAGAGTTCTCTGGAAACAAACCACACAGTATTTTAAACCCATGTAAAGTATCTGAGAAACTTCAGCAATTATAATTTATGGTCAATTTGGTGAAGAAATAATATGCAAAACTTGAGATATATAATTTTTTTTCATATAAATATATATTTCATCATTAAAATAGACAGGAAATTTAATGGACTGTTTCTAAAGAAGTTCTAAAGAGTCTCTTGACTAAGATTCCTGTTGACTATTTTTACTGATACCAATTTTCCACAGAAAAAAATTACTTAAGTTAATATTAGTATATTTATATCTCTATGTGTCTTAAAAAAAAGGTTCCTTCAGTGAAATCATTTCTATTCCAGCAGGCATGCTGGTTAGGAAACACATTAATGATACACGCTGAGGCTGCTAGGAGCAGAAGTTAATCAGGTTGAATTAAGCATTAATTGCTGTTCAGTGAGCCAGCACTGTTCAAGCAAAGTCACTGATCTTCTTAACAGGTTAACAACAAAAGAAGGTTGAAAGACAGTCAAGAAAAGGTTGTCCCTTAGAGGAACATTCCTAGTGCCTTTTTAGAGCCATTTTTCTCATGATACTGCCATAAGCCTGGACCAACTACATGCCCCAGTTGCCTCAATTAGTTCTGGGCAAATCCGGATGGTCCGTGTAAATCCAGGTTATGTATCCTTTGGTAGTTAAGTCGCTGAAAGGTTTCATGATTCACAGTTGGTGATCAAAGGGGAGGATACAAGACAGTCATATTGACAGCTTGGAAACTTCCTATATCTGGCTACTTCTGGCCTGAAGCGCTGCATCTTCCAATTAAATTCAGAAGAAAAAGTGCCATCAGATGAAGTCATCCAGTGTATAGCAGGTACATAAAGTGCCAGTTTTGTTTGTATTGATTACATGCAAACATTATCACGTCTTTGAAGACCCATTTCTTCTGTCAGATAAAATAGGATTTAACTGAGCTGAACCTGATGCTCAACATGCTCAAATCCACCTCAATCAAAGAAGGAACTTTGTTACCAGAGGAAGTGGGCGTGGCTGACTTTATCTCCACTCAGCAGGTTATGTATGCATCTGCATTTGTTAACTTTCAGCAGGATTACTGAAATCATTACAAATTATGACAAAACTGGGTGATTAGTAAAGATGTCTTAAGAAGGAAGTCTTTTCATTACAACTGAAGAAATACATTATAAATCACACAATTTTCCATGATGAATTTCATGGATTGAAATATAGAAGATGGGTTTATATATTTCTTATTAACTGCTGTCTGGAGTAATTATATATCTATGACTTGCTTCAAATATAAAAAAATTGCACTTACTGATTAAAGATTCAAATTTGTGTGCTTTATCTGCAAAGCTGACCAAATAATGTATAATAAAAGAATCAATCACATACGAGCCATTTAAATTTGTCACATAATTGCAAATAATCTGGAGAATGCTGTCAAGAGAAAGTGTCTCACTGTCAAGAGAAAGTGTGAAGCTCTCAAAAGAAATGTCAAGAGAAAATATGAGACAATAATGATAGCAGCCTTATAAAGAGCAAAGCAACAAGGTTAACATGAGCTGACTGGATCAGCACTGGGCTACCTACTACAGATCTTACAAACATAAAATGCAGACTGCAATACTGAGTAATGCTTTTTTTGACTCCTTAAAAGGACAGAATAATCTTTTGACCAACAGGAAATTCCTGGCAGTTTCTTTGGGTAATTATCTTATCATCTTTAATGTTTCATAATTGGATAATTAGAGAATAATGAGGGTGTCTTTAGATTTGCTGAATGATGTGCATTAATAATCCTGAGGTGAGAGTGTGGAGGCTAATTAGCTGGAGATCTAACCACTGGTAGCCTTCTGAAAACAGGATCTCACCACCACAAGCAATTATCTGTTCGGTACTGGCTTTCTTGAATGTACAATAGGACACACCCTGTCAAATAAAAAAAACACTTGATATGCCTATACATATACTTGTAATTATAGCTACAGGCCTTGCTGTGTGTTTGTTTGTTCCTTCTACCATTAAATGCATTTAATTTTGCCATTCCCTGACCAATGTCTTGCTTGGTCCTGATTTGTTCAAGTAAATAGCCACATCACTTGCCATAACAAAATCATATTGGTGCTGATATTATATATAGAAGCATAATAATCATTACTTAATTTACTCCCCAACTATTTTAAATTATACTAGTAGTCTGTTCCAGCAACTGTGGACACCTGTTTTCTGGAAATAATTTTTTTTCCAGTGGAAAATTCTTTAGGAGAATTAATGCTTGTTGTGGGGGAAACCATAAGCATGAACCCATAAAGCTTACAACTCAAGGGAAAAAAACTACCTTTCACAATATTAAAAAAGTAGTATTATAAATAACAGAAAGTCTCTATTTAACAACATTTTAGCCAAACTGATGGCAGTAATGCATGCTGGTCACATGCAAAAACAGAGTTGACAGCTGCTGAATGAATCATGTCACTTTAATTATGAACACTCTAAAAATATGTCTCTAAAAATAGGACCATCTTAAACAAGCTGGCTACTCATGTAGAGAAATAACTGATCAGCAAAATAGACAGGAAATCAACATGATACATTTTGTATAATTTTATTTATTAATAGTGGAAAAATTACAAACACTCAACTAAAAATATAAAATTTCATTTCAAAGCACATGTATGTCAAGCACGATTCAATTATTCACAATATTGTAATTTATACAATGAATGCTTGTATGATGATTATATCTGATATATCATAAACTTTTACCTCAGATAAAACGGATTCATTCCATATAGGGCCCTGATAAAGTTTTTTGCTTGGGAAACTTAAATCCATACAAAGTTGCTGACTTTGACACTTAGCATGCACAGCTCCCCCCTGCAGCCTCAGTTACAGATATTCAGTTATGATAAATTCCTGGCCTTGTGTGATCAACTGTGAACACACTGATTTTTTGACAGACGTGGTGTGGGGGGGGGGGGCTTATTAGGGTATAAAAATATTTTGGGAAAAATTCAATTTTGAGAATGCCTAGGGCACTTATTACTTCAAATATGGTATATATCATTAAAAATAAGAGAAAGTCTATATATAACAACAATTTAGCACAACTGATGGCAGTCAGGGTCACTGGTCACATGCAAAAACAGACGCTACTGCCCATTACTTATTAGGGAGGTAATGCACTGGTTTGCATCTGACCCTCTGCTATGAGTGGCCAGACAAGATTCACTCTGTACTTGGTCGTCCCATAACTGAGGATCATGCAGATCACCCGTTGGTACCAAAATAAGTGGTATTAAAATGGAAAAACAAGATGCCTGCTATTCCAAAGTTCAAATATATGATATAATGAGCGAAAATATTCAGGATCTTGAAAAAGTTGTAATTTGGAGGTGGTCACTATACCAAGGTTAAGGTTTTACTGTATATATTTATGCAGACACATCATGAACACAAACACATGAAAGATGATTATGTTGTTAATTACTACAAAAGAAACAAAATGAATCCAAATAACAAATTGCAAATAGTATACATAGTTGAAGGAGTATAGAGTGATATTGAGAAAACCACTGTGTGTGTTGGTTAAAAGGAATTAAGTCTTCCTATTGTTAAAACAAATATTAGAACTTAAGAATCAACATAAAAAGTACAAATCTGACCCTGTAAAAATAGCCTAATGGCAAGTAAATGTTGGAAACTAGCAACAAGAGAGCACAGGTGAGGATCAAAGACTGCCACAAGAGATAGGATTAAAAGAGGATCCATGATAAAAAGGTGCATTTAGGGTAATCCCCAAAGAACAGATTAAAAAATAAGGGTGGAAGGAGGGGTTGTAGAGGAATATGTAAAATTGTCACAATTTTTGCGAAAGAAGTAAATTGGATGATCATGGAGTCAAATCAATGAACCTTGCAGGATGATCTGCATTTACAAGTCATGTGATTGTTTAAATACGATCGTATTGGCTGACCTTGGGAAACCCCTTGTGAGGGAGACTCACTGTACGTTGAATCCGCACACATTGGGATACAAAGTTCTGATTATTTTAACATAGATCCATAATAATAAATTAAAAGGAAATGTGATACTTAGTTGAAAGAATTTAAAACAATATTGAGAAAAGCCACAGTTTGAGCTGCTAAAACTTTTATCAATCTTCCTTTTGTTACTTATACTATTAAAGTGAGAACTTATGAAACAAGTGGCCCATGGGCCATGACGCTCAGCTGAATTTAAGGAATGTTGAACAATGAGCAAAATGACTGCCAGAGTGCAAACAAATCATGAATTTTGTGAAGAGTCCTTAGAAATGGGATTCAGTGGGCTTTTGGACAGATGACTTCATTTGAAGGTCTAATAAATAGAAAAAAAAATGCGTAAAAATTTGAAAAAAAAACAGGGTAGTGCCACCAGTCTGCATGGACTGATGAAACACTCCATGATCAATATATGTCCAAAGAATCATGGCTATCAAGGCATTAGTTATTCAGATACTGGAGCTTTTGTTTGTATCAAATTTTTAATTATTCTTGGGGGTATTTATGAGCCCTATAGCTCGGAGAATATGGGTAACAGAAACCTAATTTCAGGTTTCCAAGGAGATTTTTCATTGGTCTCCCTGGATGTCAAGTAAGAAGATTCTAGGTTCAGCAGTTACAGTTTGTGCCATGTTAACAGATGACCACTTCATTTGAAGGTCTCATAAATAGAGAAAAAATGCCTAAAAAATTGGAGAAAATACTGGTGGCGCCATCAGTTTGCAGGAAATGATGGAACACTCCATGATCAATATGCCTGCAAAGAATCATGGAGATCAATGCATTGGTTATTCAGATACTGGAGCTTTTGTATCAAATTTGTAATTATTCTGAGGAGTACTTACTACAAAGGATATGGGTAACAGAGACCTATTTTCATGTTTTCACAAAGAAAACAGTAGTTATTCAGATACTTGAGCTTTTATGTCAAATTTTTTATTATTCTGGGGGGTACTTCGGAGCCCCATAGTTCCAAGGATATGGGTTACAGAGACCTAATTTCAGGTTTTCAAGGAGATTTTTCATGGACCTCCCTGGATATTAAGTTTGAAGATTCCAGGTCCAGTGGTTACGATTTGTGCCCTGTTAACAGATGACAGTTTCATTGCAGGTCTGAAAAAAAAGAGAAAAAAATTTGTAAAAATGTGAAAAAATATAGGTGGCACCACCAGTCTACAGGAAGTGATGGAACATCCCATGATCAATATTCATGCAAAGAATCATGGTGATCAATGCAGTAGTTATTCAGATACTCGAGCTTTTGTATCAAATTTTGCATTTTTCTGAGGGGTACTTTGGAGCCCCACAGCTCCAAGGATATGGGTAACAGAGACCTAATGCAGGATTTCTAGAAGATTTTTCATGGACCTCCTTGGATGTTAAGTTTGAAGATTCCAGGTCCAGTGGTTACGATTTGTGCCCTGTAAACAGATGACAGTTTCATTGAGGTCTGAAAAAAAGAGAAAAAAAAAATTTTTTTAATTAGAAAAAATACAGGTGGCGCCACCAGTCTGCAGGAAGTGAAAGAACATCCCATGATCAATATTCATGCAAAGAATCATGGTGATCAATGCAGTAGTTATTCAGATACTTGAGCTTTTGTATCAAATTTTGCATTATTCTGGGGGGGGGGGGGGTATTTGGAGCCCCATAGTTCGAAGGATATGGGTAACAGAGACCAAATTTCAGGTTTCCAAGGAGATTTTTTCATGGACCTCCCTGTATGTTAAGTTTAAAGATTCCAGGTCCAGTGGTTAGGATTTGTGCCCTGTTAACAGATGACAGTTTCATTGCAAATCTGGAAAAAAGAGAAAAAAATTCGAAAAAATTTCCATGAATAATATTCATGCAAAGTATCATGGTGATCAATGCAGTAGTTACTCAAATACTTGAGCTTTTGAATCAAATTTGAATTATTCTGGGGGGTACTTTGGAGCACCATAGCTCGAAGGATATGGGTAACAGAGATCTAATTTCAGGTTTTCAAGGAGATTTTTCATGGACCTCCCTGGATGTCAGGTGAGAAGATTCCAGGTCCAGCAGTTACGATATGTGCCCTGTTAACGGACAGCTGGACGGCACGACGGCCAGACGGCCGGACGGATGATGGACAAAGGGTGATCGCTATAGCTCAGATGACTTTCAGTCAGCTGAGGTAAAAATCAAAGTCACATGACTGTAATGGTAAAATCTGACTGGCTACTCCCGCACTACATTTGGAAGAAAGCCACACATTCCAAATCTGTCAATATTTTTCATAAAACTGAACTAGTTATTACATAGATTCTTAATATATTCTTTGACTGGTTGTGATAGGGTGATATATATATATATATATACATGTGTGTGTGTGAGCTTCAAAACAAGTTTTGGAAGGAAGCTGACAAAGCAGTAGAATATGTGAGGTGAGAACTTTGTAAAGTGTTGCATTAGTACCAGTGCGGGAAACTTGGTACTAATATACGGCATATAGGGAAGCTGAACAAATTTTAGCTTAATGAAATCTTTGAGAAAAAGTAAAAGCTCACTTTCAGGCCAGAGAGGAAAGTATAACATTTTAATACGAATTGAAAGAACAAAAGACAGTTCTTCCAAACAAGGTAACATGAAAGGAAAAACATCATCTGAGCAGTAGCAATGGGAAGTATTTTGTGATATCTGACTTAAAAGGATTGTACAATACATTCAACCAGGTGGAAAACAGTTATTTTTTTACTGAAGGCTGGTCTCTAGAATTACAACATCTAAAACAAACAAATTCTGTCATACAGATGCATACGCTATCTAAAGGTGACCTGGCCTGGTTTTATTTTCTATGACATTCATTGAGAGATATATCAACTGATTTGCAGACACCCCAATGGGCAACCTACAGTAATAAAGACAGACTGGAGGGGAAGTAGGGTTCTATGAAAGCTATAGCCATCATTAGAGGGGATGTCCTTAAGTGATGAATCAAGAAAAAAACAAGTCCTGTGGTTCTCTGACATTTTTAATACAAAACTTTTAACACTGAAGTGTTAAAACTATGAACATTTATAAAGACATTAAATGCTCAATTAGAGTGACACTTGTTTTAAATATAGGGTGTTGTACACTAACAGAATAGAGATAAGGAATAAAGTGAAGTATGTCTGGTTAGAGGAGAAGAATTAGCCTGATATGGGGCCCTGATTTCTTATCATTGATGTATTCTTTAATAAAAATGTTTAATCAACAAAATGAAGCCACAAAGAGTAAACTGCTTGATTTTCACTTCTTTGACAGTGATGCAACTACACTGTGTTGCACAAAGCATTATCCCAGACACAACAATTTTTGTTGTGGCTGTAAAAGTGGAAGGGTTATTAGTGAAATAGCTGGTTTTAAGGGGGGAAGGGGAGTTAAAAGGAGATATTCTGGAAAGTCAAATTCAACTAAATGTATATTTACAAATTCAACTAATAATAATAACAACAATAATGATAATAATAATAAAGTAATAATAATAATAATAATTATTATAATAATAATAATAATATTACCAACTACAGATGCAAACATCCGAGCCATGGAGAGTGCCTCATAATAGTTATTATAACTAGTTGTACAATCCATGTAAAATAAATAAAGTTTATATTTATATTTAATTATAATTAATAATAATAAAAAATTAGCAGGATTATTATAATATTGTATTATACATATAATTATATCTATAATTATCCTTATTATACTTATTATAATATGTGTAGCAAATACAAGGTTTATTATTACCATGACTGTTATTAATTAATATTATTATTTTTATTATTATTATGTTAAGTATTAATATTAATATTATTATTATTATTATTATTATTATTATTAATTTATTATTATACTTAGCCGATGACTATACTTCTGCCATTTTTATCACTGTGTTACTATGAACATCAAATTCAGGAAAAGTTCAAAGAAAATCCCAGGCACACTCACATCTTAAAATCAGTTGAGACTACCATGGATCACCTAGCTGAGGCCACGAGGTGAAAGCAACTGAACTGCTGCAGGAGTAAATTATTATGATCATCAGCACCTTTATGAATGAAGCATCTGAAGAGGTCTTATAACTGTGGCCCCCTGCACAATAAGACCTCATTTCTACTTGGTGTCTTCCATATCTACTGTATGAACAGACACTCCTGAAACTACCCAGTCCATCTGGCTGGTCCAAAACTGCTGCTGTGATACCATTCAGCCAGCACTGTTGTCAAAGACTGACTTAATTGACTGACAAGGTATGATCCTCCGCGGGTCCATTATCAAGTGCTCCATGATGATGTGATCATGTCACCTGTGACCTTCCAAAAGGAGTGAGGGTGAGGTGCAAGCTGAGATCTGGGCCAAAAAAGTCACTGAACAGAACCTAACCAAAAAAACTGTCAAAGGTTATGAGGATATCAAGGGACCAATGGGTCATGGTGCTTAGCTGAAAATTTGCTTATGACAGAAAAATATAAAATCCTTGTGGAGATAACAGTTTTAGCTCAGCTGACTTTAAGTCATCTGAGCTTAGTCCTGGTCCATTGTCCTTCGTTTGTCTGTTAGACTTGCAGGTTTTGAAACCATTAGACCTACAAATCCAAAGTTTTGCATACTGTTAGTTGTCCCCAAGATCTCCTACCAAACAAAAATCTAGGTCACTGCAACTTTGTTCCTCCAAGAAACTAAGGAAAAACCTCAAATTTCCATAAAACCTATTATCAGACCTCAGGACTGCCTAATATCAAAACCACTTATCTGTTTTTCTTAATATTTTCCAGGAGTATTCTCCTATATATTTCCTATATACATGCCAGAAATTAAGACTGTTTAGTGTAATTTCTATAAGTCATGGGCTTGAACATATTGGACTTTGTAAAATTCAGGAAAAATATTTGCTCACTTAACATGAAAATTTTTGAAGCTAGAGACTTTTTTCCCAAATATTTAACTTTGTTTAATTACAATTCAACTGTATACCCAAAATAAGATATGAATTTTATATAATGTAGCATTTTTAATTTTTTATATTGGAAAAGTACAGAAATATAAACTTAAAAGATGGGAAAAATGATGTGATAATAAAATAAGATCTAATACAAACATTTGTTAATTAATTTCCTGCCTCAGTAAAATTGGAGATCAGGCTTTGTTTGCCCTGTAGGTATATCCAGAAGTGTTGTTAATCCCACCATCCCCCCCCCCCTACCATTTATTCCTTCGCACCTGTGCACTGGGACATTAGTTTTTATTGCAAATGTGTAAAGTTTATTTGTTTTAAAAATAATTGGATTAGAAAAAATTAAAATCTAATTGAAACATATTCAAGCATCAGGAGATTTGAACATAAAGTGATCACCTCTGTCTGTCCATCATCTCTCCGTTATCATTTAAAATTTATTAATTATAGAATTTTTCTTATAAGCACTGTTGAAATAACTTTCATATGCTGTATTGTATGGAATTTAGCAGTTTAAGTCTGAAATTTGAAAGCAACTTATATATTCAGTTGTGAAATATTTCAGATGTTAAACTTTAATCCCATCATTCCAACTGCTCACATACTTCAATTTTAACATTAGGAAATTCATGGTTTGGTCACAAAATGTTATTTGCAACAATTTCTTACTCATCAATACAAACCAAACTTGTCAACAAGTCATGGCCTATATTACTTTTCCTCTTAGCCTTTATCTCTATTTGATATTATTTTAGATTTTTAACTTCAAGGTCAACTTCAGCTGAGCACAGTGACAATTGGGTCCCTTGTTTTATATTGTAGCACGTGAAAATAAAAATCCTTATGCTACAACATTGATATTTTTTATAAGTCTGTCCTGCATGTATAGTTTCCTTTCTCTTAGTTCCTAATACATATGATGATGCTTGTGCTCCAGCAGCCTGCCTACAATGATTATGTACATGTACATGCAACAGAAGAGATTTTTTTGTCACTATAATTTTTTGGTCTCAATAATTTAATTTGTTTGTTCTCAATCCATGGAAAAAGGTTCAAAGCCTGTCACAAATACTGTTTAAAACTGCCTAATGTTATATGGTCATATTAAGTAATATATATATATAAATATATACATGAATATATATATATATATATATATATATATATATATATATATATATATATATATATATATATATATAAACTTTAGGTTAAATTGTAAGTCTGAACAAAATCTTTTATATATGGATAATATTTTCTACTATATAAACATGTAAGGTCATTAATCAAAAAGAGAGAAGAGTTATCTCAACTTAATAAATATTTGAAAAAAAGACTCTACAGCTTCAACAGTTACCATGTTAAGTGAGAAAATATATTTCTTTCTGTTTTGAAAATGTACTTTAAAAATGTTTTGAAAATGTTTTCTATCCATATATATCAAAATTCTTTCAAACTATTAATTTCTTGGAGTACATAGAAAATATGAACAGGAACCTTTATGCCAAACAGGAACAAAAAATAGACGTGATTTGATATCAAGCAGCCATAAAGTGTAACAAAAGGTTTTCAATGGAAAATTTAGGGTTTCCCTTTTTTCTCAGGTACAAAGTTGCAGTGACCTAGTTTTGGGTTCAGTAGGAAAACTTAGGGAAATCTAACAGCATGTCAAATTTTGGATTCACAGGTACAATTGTTTCCCTACATGCCAGTCTAACAGATGTATTGATGATGGAGAAAAGGTGATTGCTATATAGCTAAGGTGATTTTAGTCTGCCATGCTAATTAAAAAGGTGACACAAATTACAATATTTACTCTACTGCTTGCACCAATGCATTTACACACTTATTGTGGACAATAATAAAAAAAAATTATGTATTCAAGTTCTGTTCTGAGTGAATCTGAGATATAATGAGCAGCAGAGAATTGTGGAAATAAACTGACATTTTACATGTCTAAACAGAGGAAAATAATCTTATGTGATAAGTATTGTCTTCATATAAATATTTTGCAAACTGGACAGCTAATCAATATTAACATATTTCATATCATTAATGGTACTATTTTATACATGACTTTTAATTCTCATCAAACAGAATTAATTAAATAAGAGATCAATGGGTCATGATACACTCAGCTGGTGACTGAAACCTGTAAGGCTATGTCCTAACATTATAACAGCTTAAAACTCTCAGAGAAAGGAAAAGCTTGAATCAATTTAAGAAAATATAAAATCTCTACATGAATTTATAAATCCTAGGTTGACTAAAGATGATTGGTGTATATATTCTATCATAAATCCAAGGTTGACCAAAGATGACTGTAGTATGTATTCTATCATAAATCCTAGGTTGACCAAAGATGACTGCAGCACATTCTATCATTAATCCAAGGTTGACCAAAGAAGACTCCAGTATATCCTATCAGTTTTGTGATCAAATATTAATGTAGGAGGCTTGATAAAATTTGGATGCATGATGGCTTATCTAAGTACAATTATAAGTTCAAGACTGGAAAAGACTGGATGTATGATGACAAATTTAAGAACAACTAGATGTGGTTGGACAATGGTCCTCAGAGAGCCCCGCTTTTCTGTTTGTGCTAGAATAATTAACATATGGGTGAAAAATTAAGTTAAACTTGAAAAATATGACAAAAAGAAACAGGTGTTTATCAATATGCATGAGGGGAAAAAATACTGGATCAAATGATATTAAAGAAGATATAATGTGTGCAATAGAAAATCACCAAATGTAGTCTGTTAGCCATATTTGATCTGTAAATCTGTAAAGTCTGTAATTCAAATGGTCTGGAGCCCTCATAGGTACCAATCATCCCTGTGCATTGAGGAAAGCTGCAGGAGAATGTTGTTGAGTTATTGTGTGCAAAAGAAAATCAGCGATCGGGCTGTGATGGCCATATTGGAATTCCGACAGGTCTGTAATTCAATAGGTCTGGAGCCCTAATATGTACCAATCATCCCTGTAAATTGGGGAAAGCTGCAGGAGGTTGTTAAGTTGTCTTTCGCAAAAGAAAATCAGTGTTTCGGCTGTGGTGGCCATATTGGAATTCCGACAGATCTGTAATTCAATAGGTCTGGAGCCCTCATAGATACCAATCATCCCTGTAAATTTTGGAAAGCTGCAGTAGGTTGTTGAGTTGTCTTTCACGAAAGAAAATCAGTGTTTGGGCTGTGGTGGCCATATTGGAATTCTGACAGATCTGTAATTCAATAGGTCTGGAGCCCTCATAGGCACCAATCATCCCTGTAAATTTGGGAAAGCTGCATTAGGTTGTTGAGTTGTCTTTCACGAAAGAAAATCAGTGTTTGGCCTGTGGTGGCCATATTGGAATTCCGACAAATCTGTAATTCAAAAGGTCTGGAGCCGTCATAGGCACCAATCATCCCTGTAAATTTGGGAAAGCTGCAGTAGGTTGTTGAGTTGTCTTTCGCGAAAGAAAATCAGTGTTTGGGCTGTGGTGGCCATATTGGAATCCTGACAGGTCTGTTATTTGACAGGTCTGGAGCCCTCATAGGTACCAATTATCCCTGTGAATTTGGAAAGCTGCAGTATGTTGTTGTTGAGTTAACACAACTAAAAGAAAGTGTCACTGACGGAAGGACTGTTTGACACAGTGATAACTTTAGGGCACTGCTTGTCAAGTGGGGCCCTAATAATTATAAAATCAACTAGAATACTGACAGGTCAGGAATGGCCCTGCAAAAGACCCATAGACATCCAGAGGAGCTGAGTGATGCTTGAAAAAAATAAAATTAACTACCTGATTACAAGTAGAGACAAAGGGAACTGACTCAAATCAGTATTTAACAACTGAACAAAGATGTTAAGGTTTAGGACTGGAGCATAACAAAATTTCATGTATTACACGATAAGCTATATAATCAAGTAAGATGGTCCTTGACCTTGACCTTTCACATTGTAATGTATTGAAAAGGATCTTCAATACAAACTGGAGTGATCATCTGGAAATGAAATGGTAGACAGATGGTCTCTGTGACCTTGACATTTTACCCTGTGACCAAAAATCAATAGGTTTCTTTCGCTATTGGCAGGTAAGCTACAGGTGCAGGATGGAAAGTTTGGGATGAAATGTTTGGCTTAAAATGCATCCACAATCTTTTAAAAGAAGTGGGTCCTGTGGTCTTGACCTTTGACCTCAGGACCCTAAAATCAATAGGGTTCTTGATTAAGAAAGGGGCCATATATGCAACTCCAAAATCAATGGGTCCTTATTCTATTGGCAGGTGAGGTTTAGGTGCAAGATGGAAAGTTTGGGATGAAAAGTTTGACTTAAAATGTGTCAACAATTTTAAAACAAAGTGAGGTCTGTGACCTTGACCTTTGACCCCAAATCACAAGGGTAATTTCGACAGATCGACAGGTGAAAAAGCTTAACACACTTGATGCATGATAACAAACCTAAGAACTATTATGAACTGCATGGCTAACACAATGGATAGCTTGTTGAAAGTTAAAATATCAATATCAATTTTGTAGTAAATGAAGTGGATATTTTAACAAACAAAACTGATAAGTGATAAAACAAAAGGTTCTTAATAGCCATTACCGATGCAGCACAAAACCAAAGCTGGTTTATAAAAAGTACAAAGTAGAAATAAAGTAAGGAATAAATACATATATTCACAGGTGTTCTTTAAAAAAGGTGACAAAATATGCAAACAGAGGTGACATAAATGGTACATTTGCTGTCACATGCTCCATAAGGGTCATGTACCATGAATGCATGTTTGTTACTGCTATTCTCTGTTACCTATGTGATGTATGTAACATCTCATCACCTGACAGGTGAGTGACATCACATCACACCTGAGCCTCTTTTTCATGTCAATTCCTTGTGTGTTCTGGAACATATATTCCCACTGAACTGTAATACTGACGTTTCCCAGACAAAATGTCTACCAGGTCTTGATGAGCATTTGGGGTTACCCTGTCATAATCATTAGTCTTTCTCATCTACTTACAGTATGACAACAGTCTAAGTTATGACGCATAATAAATATATCCATATAAAAGCACTGCATCATCATAAACAATAATTAAATCCCTGTATCTCGAGACATCAGTGTAGGTTGCATGTGGCCTCAATTCAGGCACACCTGAACTTGATCTCAAAGTATGTCCCACATGTGTCAACAATAAAGTGACCACTATATGGTCAATGATATACTGACACATGACCACTGTCCTTCAATCCTAGCATTGTTGATGCCAATGAAATAAATACTTCAAGACCATGCATGAATTTCTTATATCTGTTATAGATCAAACCTGCACTGAGAAACACTAATATTTATCAGAAGCAAAATGAAAACACATTCTTTGATTTTATGTTATTACTGTTAACACTGTTAAAACTGAAATAGTTACTGAAATCAGAAACTGAAATTAATTGGAAAAATAATTCCAAATATTGATTATTGATGGTTTATGTTATAAAATTATGCATTGGAAAATCAATTAAACCCTCCAGACAAGGCCTATTGGTAACAGCTGCACAGCTGTAAATATAAATGTGGGTAATTCTCTATCTCTCTTTCTCTCTTGTTCTCTCTCTCCATTTCTGTCATATTACATTTTATATATTATTACATTTTAGATTATAAATATATATATATATATATATATATATATATATATATATATATATATATACAGTGAAACCTGGTTGTGTCGAACTCACTTAAGTCGAATACCCCGCTTATGATGAAGTAAAAGACTTGATATTCCGGAAAACTCTAGTTAAATTATATCTAAATAAAACCTGCTTGTGTCGAACCTCAGATATGTCGAAGTTTTCTGACGGTCCCTTCGACTTCGACACAACGAGGTTTCACTGTATATATATTATCCATTGTTTTATATGTATTACATGAATACAAAACTAGACAGGCATCTGTCTGTCCATCTTTCCACCAAGCCTCATTATCTCAGAAACTAATTGAGCCCTGTCTTGTTATGAATGTTTTTACTGAAGATTGATACTTTCTAAATGTAGACTGACTGAATTTCAGACATAAAGGAATTTCCAATATGGTGACCTGATAACCGTCTTGGAATTCCTTTCACATGCATTATCTCAAGAATCTGGGCAAAAAGAGCCTATTAAGGAATTTAATATGTGTAGCATAGTTACATCAATAGGAGCTATTTAAATTTGTAAATTATCAATGCAATCTTTCTTTTCAGTTCAATCATCTAAATAGAAAAGGGGAATCAATTCTATTCTTATATTCACCATATATCTTAGCTAAGTTTCTGTCAGGGCAAGAAAAGGACCTGTGGACTGCTGTGGGCTTTGATGACTTCAAGCTGTTTTATATCTACAGAGTAAGACTTGTGTTTTTGTTGTCTGTAGTTTCTGGCAACAAATCTCCATTTATCATTGATACATTCAAATAAAGTTTATATGAAATTGTAGATCAAGATTAGATGAATATGCCTAGCTATTCAGATTTAAGTTAGCATGTTCTAAATTTAAATAAGAAACATTTAATTTAATGAATTCAGAGATATTCTAATATGATTTCAACCTTTAAGTGGATCTAGTTATCTGCAGTAGTTAAAGTTAATTAAAAAACACTCAGCCAGATGTTTGTAGTTGTTCCTTATGTTCATGTTATGTATATTTGATAGTCATTAATTATCCTGTTCATTATAATTATATTAGACTTTAAGTGCTTGGTAACAAACACACATCTCTGGTCAAGGCTGGACTTATCTATCCTCCGCAGCAAACAGATATTCATATTTGGTTCAGGTTCCCACACTGTATATATTAGTGACCAGTTGCTGGACCAGACATACATAGCCTCAGCCACACAGACCAGTGATCAACAGCCAGTCAGCAGAGAGCTGGTAGGATAATTAACCTCATATTGGAACAAAGCTGTTTGCATCAATTTGCATCATCATGTTTTAATACTAAAGACAAAGAACTAACCATGGGGCCTCTAATACATATGCCCAATATTTTAGAGAGCACACTGCTAAATATTCAATTATAACAACAATTATACATCTAAAAACGACTACATAGTTATCACACTGATAAATATCTGAAAATAAAATGAAATGCCAGCATATAATGATGATGCAACAGTTTAGAATAAAGTCACATCTACATCAAGAAATTGAATTAAAAGTGTCTTTTCTATATTACACAGTAGTGACTGGTGTTGCTTCAGCTCCTGTTGTATTTGATCTATCTTGTTCTCATTGTGAAAGTTGCTTGGGACAGCTCTTTTATTGCCCTGTTCGATGTATATGATCAGCAAACCAATCTGCAGTAAATTGAATTTACTGAGAACTATCAGAAATATTTGACACCCTGTCATTTGCCATGTCTTTTCAAGATACAACATTCTAGATATAAATAAGGCATTATTACCCAGTCTCCCTTCTTACAAGTCCTATCATGAAGAAGTTAAATATAACATCAATAACCAGATGTTCTAATTACTTGTCACCTGAGAGTGGACTGCGGACCAGACAAAGGCCTCACAGAGACAAATGTGACTACAGACCAGACTAGAGGCCTGACAAAAACAGATGTGAGCACAGACTAGACAGAGACAGATGTGAATACAGACTAGACAGGGGCCTGACAGAGACAGATGTGGCTATGGACCTGACAGAGATAGATATGACTACAGACCTGACATGGGCCTGACAGAGACAGATATGACTACCGGTACAGACTAGACAGGGGCCTGACAGAGATGTGGCTATGGACTGGACAGAGGCCTGACAGAGACAGATGCGACTACAGAATAGACAGAGGCCTGACAGAGATGTGGCTATGGACTGGACAGAGGCCTGACCGAAAAAGATGCGACTACAGACTAGACAGAGGCCTGACAGAGACAGATGCTACTACAGACTAGACAGAGGCCTGACAGAGACAGGTGTGGCTATGGACTAGACAGAGGCCTGACAGAGACAGCTGTGACAAGAGACTAGACAGAGGCCTGACATAGATAGAAGTGACTACAGACTAGACAGAGGCCTGACAGAGATGGATGTAGCTATGGACTAGACAGAGATGTGACAAGAAACTAGACAGAGGCCTGACAGAGACAGATGTGACTAAAGACTAGACAGAGGCCTGACAGAGACAGATGTAGCTATGGACTAGACAGAGGCCTGACAGAGACAGATGTGACTACAGACTAGACAGAGGCCTGACAGAGACAAAAGTAGTAATGTAATACTGAAGGTAAATATTGTAAATTAAACAATGAGAGAGAGAGAAAGAGTGAGAGGGAGAGAGTGAGAGTGTGAGTAATAAAGTAGGCGACACAGAGAAAGAAATATATAGAGACAGAAAAAGAGAAAAGTGAAGAAGTAAGACATCCACAGAGAGACACACACAGATAGAGAAAGAGACAGAGAGAGAGAGAGAAAGAAAGAGACTGAGAAAGAGAGACAAAATAAATGAGGGAAGAAGACAGAAAGAGAAGGGGACAGAAGAGACAGCTGAATAGATGGTGGTTGAGTGGCCATGTCTGAAGAGAAAAGCCTGCACTGGCTTAAATTTAGTCAAGTCTGGACTAGTCTGTTTCTTCCAGTCAACACCTCCTTGTAATGTGTAAACAAACCTAGACTCTGTTGTACACACACCAATAACTATAACAAAAACCAGGCATAAGTCAGCAGATGACAGGTAACCTTCAACACAACTCAAAATAAACTACCATGGTACACAGATTCCTTTTGAGTGTTAAGTGATTATATGGTAATTGGCAAAAAAAATCACTGAATATTTGATACAGGTAACTAAAGTCTGCATGCTCCTGGAGTCAAACATACCTGTCCATTGAGCCTGCAACAGGGACAGCTTTATCACTTGCTGGAGCAGTCCATGCAGAGTAGTAGTTCAAAAGCACTGAAGCAGTCAGGCAATCTGCCACCCCTACTGGCATGAATGAGACCAGTCCATTTCAATGATATGAAACCTACCAGGTAGAATGGGCATTCTACTGCGGTAGTTGGTGTGGACAAGATCCAATTTTGAAGCCAAGGCTGTGACTGAGTGGACTAGACTTGATACTATTACCAGTCAGGTGTGAAATAGCTGTGAGCTAGGACTTTGTTGATGGGGCTCTGTTAACTTAGATAAAGTGATACAAAGGAGGAGCCAAACACTGTCAAGGTATGTAGTTTGATATTATCACTTTGTTACATCTTTGTTAGTTCATGCTGTACTAATTAATCCATATCGTGGTTATCATCACCACATGCATTGGGTAATTACAAGAGCAATTAATTCTTTCTAATTAGTCTCAATCAACCATTTATGAACTCTAACGACTGCATTTATGATCTTTAATGATTTTCTTCTCGATGACATGCAATTATGTGTCATAAATTGACAATAAACAGAAGTTTTCATTAAAATCAATTACATTAATTCCTGGAAATTATTTTCAACCTTGTCAACCATTCTCACAGACAAAAAAGTATTAAATTGCAAAATTACATTTAAGTTAAAGACAATTTTTTTTTTATATTTGTTCTGCTCATGAAGGCTTGTCACTTTTATTGCTTTTTTAAATGAAATAATCTTGTATGTAATTAGCCAAATTTTCAATTAAAAAATTATCTATTACAATCAAACAGTGCTGTATTATGAATATTATTATGAGGTTCATTGATAAAAACACTACATAATCATAGCACTTTAAGAGATGGTGCACATTGAACTATTTAATATATTCACATATGAAATAAAGATACTGACACAAATCTACAGATGAAGCCAAGGAAATATTTTCCTTTTCTAAGCCTTCATCAAAATCATGAAGCATAAATAAATGCTTTCTCTGATGTCCCTATAACATGAGGACTCGTGTTTTTGTTGTCAACAACCCATGCATTACACAAATCTGTTCTCTCTGTAGACAATAGTTTGCCATAACTGAGACGATCTTATGCTATCTAATTACTGGGAGCTTATTGACTACCAGCCATCCATGGAGTAGAAAATTAACTCAGTCACATCAGGTAACAGCATAATATATGTAGCATATACAAGGTTTATTATTACCATTATTGTTGTTGTTATTATTCTTATTATTATAATTATAATTATAATAATAATTATTATTATTATTATTATTATTATTTTTTATTATTATTAATATGAAAACATTTGTTGGACATGATAATGTATTGGGAAGATATCAGTTTGTTTTTGTTTTTCACTGAATATCAATAAGCATCAACTATGACATTTAGCATTAAAAAACAAATAAGTTTTAATCTGTAGAATAAAATATTGTCAAAATGGGGCTAATAATAAGATCATTGATTAAATGTGCACTCATGAACCTTACCATATTACTTAAAATCACTAATGAGCATGCAACATTTCTAATAATATAATGGTCATTGTAAAACAAAAACTTACCCTGTCACATACTCACCTAGAGGATTACTTTACGGGGGGAAAAATCTCTTAAATACAAAAAGACCATAAATTTATAGTTTTAATAAATATGAAACACAGCTTGATTCATTAATTTAGGACTAGTTATGTTGAAAAATGTTAATTTGATTAATATGGATTAATTTCACACTAAAGCAGTTATTCATTTTAGCATTTATTATAATCAGTTACTCATCAGTAGATATTCAGAAATTAAATCCACTGAAATCATTATATTATAATCATTATGCTGCAATGACCTGCCAACCATCAAATGTTTAATTAAAGCTTTGGAAACCAGGCAACCAGGTTTTTCTTATTTATTTTAAATATAGCAATATAAATTGAAACATTTACACCTAGGTCAAAGGGTTGCCTGCTAAATGTTTTATACACTGTGTTTAATTACAGTATAATTTTATAATACAGAACACTGGATATACCTTGTGAATCTACTTCAAGACTATTAAAAGACTGGAAATAAATCAATGTTTCCACTATAAACTGTTCATTAATTTTTATCGTATTTTGTCTTTCTTCCTGATGAAAGTTCTCATGTCAATTAGAAATAGCGTGACAATTGCTTGAAATGTTCATTAAGCAGTGAGCCTATGCTCTCATGACATTCTGATTACAATTGTTCAAAGTAGAAAGATAAATTCTGTTCTAATAATGTTTGTCTCTCAGATTGTTTAAAACAGAAATAATATGGTCATTATGGATATGTGGAATATTATATTATATATTACATGGTCATACTGGTATCTTGTGTATGTATCCTACATAGGTCAATCAGGATATACATGTATGTGGACAATGGTATCAGCTAGCAACCAATATACAGCTACAGATATCTTAATTGCAAGGGATATGCTGCAGAGTCTCAGTACAGGTACTGATGTACAGATCATATCCTCTTCAGTTGTCAAGGATATCTTGTATATATTGCAATGGTTAGGCTTTATGTATGGGTTATATTTGTTGTCTTTAAATCTAACAGATAAACATTGTGTCCAGCACTGGTGATAAATGCAGCTTGAAATATAGATATACTAAAATGCTTGCTTGTATTTTGTATGTTCTGGAATGGTCAGTTTTGCAGATTATGATTAAACTCTTCTTTAAAGGTCTTGATGAAATGGTATCAAACTGTCACAATCAGGTGTTATAGATGAGTTTATATGGGTAATGGCATTTGCTGAATAGGCAAGAGCAACAGGTAGATTGCAATTTAAAACAAAATCTGACAAACCATATTTTACAACACAGAGGTTGATCTGAGAATTGTGTTAACTTGCTCTATATCATTAGTGAAAATAAAAGCCCAAGGGGCTTAGATGAAGTAAGAATGAAAATGAAACAAGAAAGAAAAGACAAAAGAAAAAGATGTTAAGAGAAAAAGGAAGGAAGAGTTTATTGATGGGAATACAGAATACAGGCTTAGTTCTAGTGACCTTATTACAAAGATCATTGATGGGAATACAGAATACAGGCTTAGTTCTAGTGACATTTTTACATAGATCATTGATGGGAATACAGAATACAGGCTTAGTTCTATAGATATATATATAGTGACCTTATTACAGAGATCATTGATGGGAATACAGAATACAGGCGTAGTTCTAGTGACCTTATTTTAGAGATCATCAATGGGAATACAGAATACAGGCTTAGTTCTTGTGACCTTATTACAGAGATCACTGATGGGAATACAGAATACAGGCTTAGTTCTTGTGACCTTATTACAAAGATCATTGATGGGAATACAGAATACAGGCTTAGTTCTAGTGACCTTATAACAAAGATCATTGATGGGAATACAGAATACAGGCTTAGTTCTAGTGACATTATTACATAGATCATTGATGGGAATACAGAATACAGGCGTAGTTCTAGTGACCTTATTACAGAGATCATCAATGGGAATACAGAATACAGGCTTAGTTCTAGTGACCTTATAACAAAGATCATTGATGGGAATACAGAATACAGGCTTAGTTCTAGTGACCTTATTACATATATGATTGATGGGAATACAGAATATCACTGAGAATTCTAACAGGACAAGGACAAAGCATGATAATCTGGAATATTAAAAAGAACAGGATGAAGAGAACAAAAGACTGTGTCTGGTAAGTGCTGGCCATTATGATGTGGGTGGCCTGTACAAGAGAACAAAAGGTAGAGTCTGGTAACAGCAAGATGCTACAGACATTATGATGTTATTACATCAGGAGAGTACACAAGAACAAAAGGTAGAATCTGGTATACCAAGGTGCTACAGACATCAAGATGTTATTGCATCAGGAGAGTACAAGAGAACAAAAGGTAGAGTCAGGTAACAGCAAGGTGCTACAGACATTATGATGTTATTACATTGTGAGAATACAAGAGGACAAAAGGTAAAGTCTGGTACCAGCAAGGTGCAACAGACATTATGATGTTATTATATCAGAAGAATACCAGGGAACAAATGGTAAAGTCTGGTAACAGCAAGGTGCTACAGACATTATGATGTTATAACATTGTGAGAATACAAGAGGACAAAAGGTAAAGTCTGGTACCAGCAAGGTACTACAGATATTATGATGTTATTACATCAGGAGAGTACAAGAGAACAAAAGGCAAGGCGCAACAGACATTATGATGTTAATTTATCAGGAGAGTACAAGAGGACAAAAGGTAGAGTCGGGTAAAAACAAGGTGCTACACTCACCATGATGTTATTACATCTTCAGAGTTCAAGAGAACAAAAGGTATTGTCTGGTAACAGTAAGGTGCTACAGACATTATGATGTTATTACATTGTGAAAATACAAGAGGACAAAGGTAAAGTCTGGTAACATCCAGGTGCTACAGACATAATGATGTTATTACATCAGGAGAGTACAAGAGAACAAAAGGCAAGGTGCAACAGACATTATGATGTTAATTCATCAGGAGAGTACAAGAGGACAAAAGGGAGAGTCTGGTAACAGCAAGTTGCTACAGACATTATGATGTTATTACATCAGGAGAGTACAAGAGAACAAAAGGCAAGGTGCAACAGACATTATGATGTTAATTTATCAGGAGAGTACAAGAGGACAAAAGGTAGAGTTGGGTAAATACAAGGTGCTTCACTCACCATGATGTTATTACTTCTTCAGAGTACAAGAGAACAAAAGGTAGAGTCTGGTAACAGCAAGGTGCTACAGACATTATGATGTTATTACATTGTGAGAATACAAGAGGACAAAAGGTAAAGTCTGGTAACATCCAGGTGCTACAGACATTATGATTTTATTACATCAGGAGAGTACAAGAGAACAAAAGGCAAGGTGTTACATATATTATTATGTTAATTCATCAGGAGAGTACAAGAGGACAAAAGGTAGAGTCTGGTAACAGCAAGGTGCTACAGACATTATGATGTTATTAAATCAGGAGAGCACACATGAGGAATGTGGACACAGGAAAGAACAGTAAAAGAACCAATGAAAAAGCAAGGCAAAGGAAAATCATGATGACAATGAAAGCAAAAGAGATATAAAAAACAAAGGACAAGTCAAAAGTTAACAACATGTAGGAAAAGAAACACAGAACAGACCAAATAAACTGAATAAGATACCAAAAAGGAAAATAAAAAGATATGACTGCACAAACTATGACCTAAAACTGTGACAAGCTTACTTTTAGAGATAATAATTAACATGGTGACAACTTTCTCTTGGCTAAAACAACATGCAATTGTAATTCTTCCTTTACCTGAGAACAAATAAACAGCATGTTATTAATTTTCTCAATTCATTCAAAAGGAATTCACAAAAAACATATGTGTATATTTTTAAAGTAAAGCACCCATATTCTGTATAATTATCTTACAGAGCTGAACAGATACATACATTCACTTTACAAGGACGAAACTGAAAGTGTAATTTAAACCAAGGGTGCCTGAGTTGAGGATGGCTGTTTAAGTGCTGTGGTTATGGATGTATGTATGAGGTGGCTTTGGCAGGCAATGATAGCGTGGGTCTGTGGATCTCCTCTGATGTTAATCCATTCACTATTTTACTGGGCAAGATTGGCTCTGACCTTGTGTTTCCCACGGGCCTATTAAACAGTGCTGTGTCAGAATTAAGAAGCATCTAATAGACCTAAATCATGTACTTGCACACATCTTCCGGAAAGTTATAATAAACATCTTAAGCACTGCAACAGCAGATAATAACAGAGCTGACAGCTATGGTTATACACTGAATCATAAAGTCAATGGGTTTCTGTAAAAACTTCATATAAATTGTACATTAAATCATATTTCCTTAGCCATGCAATGATCATACTTGGCTTAACGTATGATATTAAACTGTGTAAGCTGCCATGTTTATAAGTACATTGTCAACAGCATCAAATGGCTGTTGCTTGTCTGGCAGTCACATGTTGGAGGGTCATTTTCCCAAGTTGACAAATAAATCATGAAAGAATTTTGCAAATTTTAGCTCAGCTGACTGTAAGTCAACTGAGGTATAGGTATATTTGTCTGTCGTCCGTCCAGTTGTCCGGCCGTCCATTAGCAGGGCACAAATCGTAACTGCTGGTCCTAGAAACTTCTAAGTGATCATCCAAGGAGGCCAATGAAAAATCTCTCTGAAAACCTGAAATTAGGTCACTGTGACCTATATCCTCCAAGCTATGGGGCTTGAAAGTACCCCCCACAATAATCAAAAATATGATACAAAACCTCCAATATCTTGATAATTAATGTTTGGGTTGTCTTGAATCTTGCCTTGAATATTGCCCTTGACTAGTTTTGTCAGTTCCTGAAGAGTGGTGGCCCCACCTGTATTTTTTGTTATTTTAACAAATATTTTTCTATTTTTTACTATTAAATTACAAATTAAAAATCATGTCAGTTTCTCAGCTGTAATTACATCTAGTGTCCCAAAATCTGGTGTGTTTATTGATCACAAGTGGATGCCATATAGTATTCACCCTGTCTGTCCGTCTGTTTGTCTGTCTGTATGTCCATAGGTCAATCCACACAAATTTGTTTCAGGATGATAACTCCAAGTTGTATTGACACATGGATTTCAAACTTAAGTATGGCCCACCACTAAGGCAAGAACCTATATGATTTTTGGGTCACGAGGTCAAAGGTCAAGGTCACAGGACTCACTTATTTAAAAAGAATATGGCTGCATTTTAAGCCAAGCTTTTCATCCCAAACTTTCCATTTTGCGCATTTAGCTGACTTGCCAGTATCGGGAGAGCAAAAATGAATTTTGGGTCACATAGTCAAAGGTAAAGGTCACAGAGGCTATCTGTTCACAAATTAGTTTCCAGATGATAACTCCAGTTTGGTTTCAAACAAAACTTATATATGACTCACCACTAAAGTAAGAACCGTGTGGATTTTGGGGTCCAGTGGTCAAAGGTCAAGGTCACAGGACTCATTTCTTTAAAAAGGATGCATATGCATTTGAAGCCAAACTTTTCATTGCAAACCTTCCAACTTCAAGATGTTGCTAATCTGCCAATAGGGAAAGATTCTGTTCAATTTTGGGTTATTAGGTCAAAGGTCAAGGTCACAGTACCCACTTATTTAGAAAGATTGTGGTTGCATTTTAAGCCAAACTTTTCATCCCAAACCTTCCATCTTGCACATATAGCTGAGCTGCCAATAGGGGAAGAACCTGAGTAATTTGGGGGTCACAAGCTCAAAGGTCATGGACACAGGGGCCCATCTGTCCACATATTTGTTTCTGGATGATAACTCCAGTTTGGATTGACATATTGGTTTAAAAAAATCGTAAAAAATTGAAAAAATACAGGTGGCACCACAAGTCTGCAGAAACTTATGAAAAACTCCATGATAAATATCCATGCAAAGAATCATGGTGATCAATGCATTAGTTGTTCAGAAACTTGAGCTTTTGTATCAAATTTTTCATTATACTGGGGGGTACTTAGGAGCCCCATAGCTTGAAGAATATGGGAAACAGAGACCTAATTCCAGGTTTCCAAGGAGACTTTTCATGGATCTATCTGGATGTAAAGTTAGAAGATTCCTGGTCCAGTGTTTACGATTTGTGCCCTGTTAACAGATGACGGCAACTTTTAAGGTCTCAAATTAGAGGAAAAAAAACTTTAAAAAATCGAAAAATACAGGTGCTGCCACCAATCTGCAGAAACTGATAAAACTCTCCATGATTAATATCCATGCAAAGAATCATGGAGATCAATGCATTAGTTGTTCAGATACTTGAGCTTTTCTATCAAATTTTTCATTTTGCTGGGGGGGGGGGTACTTTGCAGCCCCATAGCTCGAAGAATATGGGTAAGAGAGACCTAGTTCCAGGTTTCCAAGAAGACTTATCATGGACCTCTCTGGATGTAAAGTGTGAAGCTTCCAGGTCCAGCGGTTACAATTTGTGCCCTGTTTACAGATGACGGCATCTTTTGAAGTCCCAAAAATAGAGAAAAAAAATCGTTAAAAAATCGAAAAAATACAGGTGCCGCCATCAGTCTGCAGAAACTGATTAAACACTCCATTATCAATATCCATGCTAAGAATCATGGTGATCAACGCATCAGTTGTTCAGATACTTGAGCTTTTGTATCAAATTTTTCATTATTCTGGTCGTACAGTCAGCTGAGCTAAAAACTGAAGATTCTGGGGTCATGAGATCAAAGGTCAAGGTCACAGGACCCACCACTTTAGAAAGATTGTTGATGCATTTTAAGCCAAACTTTTCATCTTAATCCTAAATTTCATCATTAATATGTGGTGCACCTGCCAATAGGGGAAGTTTCATTTTGATTTTGGGGTCACAAGGTCAAAGGTTAAGGTCACAGAGCCAATCCATTCACAAATTAGTATGGATGATAACTCCAGTTTGGGTAGACAGGTTGGCTTCAAACTGAACACAGGACCAATATTTTTGAAAACCTCATAAACATATATCCTTATAGACAAATGCAGCTGAGCATCAAGACCAATGGGTCCCTAGTTTGATGGAAACATTGTATTTAAGACATTCTCTCCTCATGTTTGTATTATATAAAAATATATATGTTATGGTAGAGGTGGGTATCCAGTTGAGTTCGGAACTCAACCAGTTGAGATGGGAATTCCTATCTCAAAGGTTGTAATGGGAATAGTCACTGTTATTCCCATCTCAACTAGTTGACATCGGAATATTCCAATGTACACTGCATGGTTCACATTGGAATGTCCAGAAGTCAACCAGTTCACTTTGGAATATCCTGAAATACACAGTCTTCTTAAGAATATCTTAACCTTATTGTTAAGATATATATTTAAAACTGATAATTTAGCCAGCTGAGATAGAATTCACTAGTTCAGATGGGAGTTCCCATCTCAACTAGTTGAGTTCTGAACACAACTGGATTCCCATCTACACTGTGACAATACTTAACCAAATCAGGGACTGAAACAATTAAATCATAAAACAGTATGTTCTGACATAGTGTGAATGTATAACAGAGTACGACGTTTCTTTTTCTTATGTTGATAATATTTAAAGCAGACAAAAGCAGGGTTTTAGGGAAATAAAAAAAACTATATAGACTTTTTCCAACCAAAATAATTAAAGGAATGATAAATATGACTTTGCTTCTCAAAATATACAATGACCAATATATCTTTAGTATATAAATAAAGTAATGAGGTTTGTTTCTCATGGTGAAACACTTAAAGACAAAAATGTTGGCTTCAGTAACATATATAATTCATAGAATGTATAAGTGACATTTGACTATTTTCAACCATAAAAACTATCTTCCTTTGACAATTACGTGATTTTCTTTAAAAGTAGTTCATACTTTTCCATAACCAACATAATCATCATCTAGAAGTAGCTAACAGGTTAAGAAACACAATTGTAAAAAAAATACACCAGATTCTATTGCTTCAGGAATAACTCAACTGTGTAAATTACGAGAGCTTCCCTTCATCTGAGATAACTTAATTATCTACCTCAATCAACCTCTCTACAAAAACAAACATAAGGTCATATTCCTGCAAGGACAATATGAAATTGGAATGCTTATATCAAAGCCCGCATCAGTGATAACGGGAAACCTAGTTTCTGGCTGGTTTTACTGGAGTACTTTATGCATGGCTTTGTTCATCTTGGATAAACCAATAAGACCATCATTAATCCTTCCTCTGGCAGTACCACCAGTATCAGTGTACATGATCCTGCCAGTAAGATCACGGCTGACCACACATAAGTTAAGGTGACAATCAGTCACTTCAGAAATCTAACATTTTGATTACTCTGATAAATTCTAAGCATCATGAAATTGGTTAGCTCGCTTTGTCTGTGATGTAGAACAAATACCTGGCATTAACTGTAAATAATGGTCCTGTGAAATGTACATCCAATATCCATTCTACAAATCTGCCATATAATGAGAAAATGTGGAGTTCATAGGAATGTGCCAATTATTTCTGCCAGTAAATCAAAATCTAACAGAGCAGCTCTTGAATGGAGAACATATATCACTCCAAAACACCAGCAAGAGTGACTTCAAGAAAATATAAAAACGATTCTTACATCCTTTTGAAAGTAAAGCTCTGACACAAAAATATGATGTTCATGTTAAAAAAATACGAGAAAGAACAAGCTTCACAGGTTCATGGAAGTATGAGACTGGGTCCAAGCAGGAGAAAACATTGACCAGAGGCTGAACGTGCAGTGTATGGATATAACCAGTTGTTTCAGCAAATGGTGTAATTTTAATGAAGGCCCCTAGATCCACTGTTTCTTTGCTTTGTATGCAGACATGAAGTACCCTGAATGCTCTATGACAAAGCTGCACTGGCTGTATGCCATCTCTCTATCTTCATCACCATACAATGCAACTCTCCAGTTCAGACAAAAGAAATTTTCCTGCAATATGCAGGTTCTAGAGAGATCTGTGTTTTAACTATTACTGGGGCAGCCTTAAAGGAAGGTACAGGGAATGAAACAGGAGAGGTTCATAGTAATTACACTATATCCTCTATTTACAGTCAGGGCCACCTACAGAACACAGCCTATAACTTTCAAAATGAAAGTTTCTAGGAAAAAATGTTAATATTTCAGAATTGTATGAAACTACAATTAATATATAACAGCTGCATGAGTATATCAATTATAACACAACCATTTATACTGATGTATTTCTTCAAGAAACATCACATACTAAGAAATATTACCACCAGGGAATACTCCAATACAGTTGTGTGGAGGAAGAATTAATGCTCCATAATGAAAGGACATTTTGATATGCAGGCTTCAACTGATCTATAAGTGAAAGACAATATCGCAGCTATGACAGAGGCATTATAGTAAATTCATGAATCCATGTTAACTGATTGAAACTGTTTATCATTTCATATAGATTTGTCTCTAAGTTTCTGGTTACCTGTAGGCCATAGGTTTAATTAATGGCTGAGTGAAGGCTAAAGCATGTTCAGGCATGATGACACTCAGACCAGGGCTACTGGTAATTAGCAGTTCAGTGAATGCAAACTCTTATTAAGATATTCACACATCCTTGCACTAGTCCCCCAAGTACAGTGACAGGCAAGCTATAAAAATTTATGTTCAATTCAACTTGTTGTAGAGTTAATCAAAGCATTCAGGGTGATTAAATGTCAAAGAGTTAATAAGGTGATTAAGAGTGCAGCTTGTGCATTTCTGTCCTCCCTGGTACCTTTGACATATGGCAGACATTAACATACTGATGGAACTGTAAGACTACATGCTAGGAATACTGCTTGTAAGAAATAAAATGCCATCTCAACTTGTAACCTGCAGAAGTTCTGCCCATCAACTTTTAACCAAGAGCTGCCTCATACAGTTTTTAAGTAAATGTAAAACTGTAATGTTCAAATGTAAAACTGGAAATGTGATGTTCAACAGAATAAACAATGTGTTAGAGTTGTAAAGACTCCTCTTTCAGTCATCAAGACAACTGTGTAACAGCCATTCCCAAGTGATACATCTGATAATGGTCAAGGTGTAAGACATCAGGCCTACTACCCGTCAGCTATCAGTATTGTCCCATGATTTATCTCTGCTGTTCGAACATCATGGTCCATAGGCAAAATTGAAAGTGCACTGGAGACAATGTCACATCAGTTTTGTACTGTGTATTTGTTAGTGTTCAAGTTACACTTGAAATTCTTGCCACTGATTGTTTCAGCCAGCCAGTACATGAATAATAGTTTGATTGCGTTTGTCACGTGTGGCCCTAAATATCTCACGCTGATTGGTTGAGCTGAGATACATTTTTAAACAGGCCTGCTGTGATCAGTGATGGTCTGATAAACAGTGACACACTGCCTGACTTAGGCTGAAGGTAATATATATAGTGTTGAAAGTCTTGCCGTACTGAAAATAGCCGAGGACCTAAAAATATTAAGACTGATAAAATGGGTATATAAATAGCAACCTGGAAGCCTACAAAAGGCGGTTACTGAATTAACCATGTTGAAAAAGATTCGGCGAAAGACCACTATAATTACTTCTTACATCACTGGGAAAGGCCTTAGTTCAGCGAGGCGGTGATATGTGGTGCTGACTGTCTGGTACAGCCCAATTTTACCAGTCAATGAAATAAAGAGGGCAAGAGAGTGGTAATTAGTAATATAAGTAGCAGTGAGCTGACAGTAGTGACACAAAGTGTGATACAGTGAGAGAATGTTTGATTTCTCTGTCAGAGGCAACAATTAAGAGCCATTTCATTGACTGGGCCAGTCTATATGTGATGCAGAGAAGCAAGATATACCCACAGATAAAGAGGGGCAAGAGATGTGATGAAATCAGTACTGAGAAGGCTAACAGGTTAACAGGAGCAAAGTAGATCAATTCTGACACTATTCATAAACTGTCAGTAAAGAAGTGTCAGCCTTGTTTTGTTATACTAGTATTTAGTTACTGACCTACTTGAGGGGCTCTGACCTATAGGTTTTAGTGGTTACAGGGTTCTGACCTGTAGGTTTTAGTGGTTACAGGGTTCTGACCAGTAGGTTTTAGTGGTTACAGGGTTCTGACCTGTAGGTTTTAGTGGTTACAGGGTTCTGACCTGTAGGTTTTAGTGGTTACAGGGTTCTGACCTGTAGGTTTTAGTGGTTACAGGGTTCTGACCTGTAGGTTTTAGTGGTTACAGGGTTCTGACCTGTAGGTTTTAGTGGTTACAGGGTTTTGACCTGTAGGTTTTTGTGGTTAAATAATCATCAAGAAAATTCACCTGCTGGTGTAAGGTTAGAGTGCTGTGTTGCCAGGCTGCTGAAGCTGCTCATCCAGCGTCCCCAAGTCACCTTAGCTTTAGAGAACACATCTACTAGTATTTAGATACATATGTTTGCCACTAGATGTCTCCAGTGTCCCACCAAGTTCTGATCCTTTAAACATCCATGAAGCTCATTACCTAAGCATGTTAGCTGCAAAAACTTAATCATGTGAAAGCTGAATTTAAACTTCAATTTTTTTGATTCAATGACAGAGTCCTTTTAGTTGATAATGCTTTACCACTGAATATTTGCAGTAAGACTACGATACCTTGACAACTTTCTTCAGTTTGTATTTTTCATTTTATGTTTAATTGCTACAAGTACACTTTTCACATTTTAAAGGTTTTTCATTTAGCTTAGCTTACTTTCAGTTGTGCTGACTTACACCAATTTTTCCCATCATCCTTTTCTGTGGTTGACAGACTGCCATACTATCACACAGGTTATGCTTATCAGGGTACAAATACTAACCATTAGACCAAGATAGTGTTTGTATATAATCCAAACAGGCTCTTGTGAAATCTTCTTGGAAACCAAAAATTGTGTAATAGTGCTCCACATTCTGTGACCTACATTGTGACAAAAATATGCTTTTGCATGATTAGACTCTTCCAAGAGTTAAAGGCTGCTGAACTAATTTTATGGCTTTTAAAAGAGTGGATGGTGTGCTAGAGACCTCATTTTAACCATTCTAAAATAAATTACCAGCTTTTATTAAAAAGTTATGGTATAGAGTTCCATCCTGTATAGTAGACATAGAAATAGAATATATCATGATTCTATATATTAACAAAAGATATGCTCCACACTATAATAAACAGTGAGAATAAACCAATATTACAATTACAATCATTAGATATATTACAAGTTATAAACAGGAGCACACATTTTACACATGCAATTATACAATTTTGAGGTGTATCTCAGGAGAATTTTTCTTCTAGAAGACAACTCTGTGTTATCAGGTGTATAGGAATATAAACCTGGATATCACCATTTAGGTAACACACGTAACCAGACTGACTATGTGCACCAATGGTTCCTTTATTAAATCAGGCTTTTAGGAAGCCATCCTGATTTATTCAATCACTTGAATCATTGGCACTGATGAGTCTCCCACTTATCATTATTTCACAAATTTTCTTCAGAACATGTCTGTCCTGTCATATGTATATCTCCCGTTAACTAATTAGTGTCTGGGATCTTGTTGAAGAAGCTGGACGTGAAATAACTGAGTCAGCAGGCTTGTAGTTCTCATGCTGGTCTTGCGGGTTCAATCTGTCACCATTGTTTTAAGCTGATTACCTGTGTTGTAACCACTCGTTAGGGGTGTCTAGACTATACCTGCTTATACACCAGCAGGTGATAAAGTGGCCAGAATCATTTGGGAAACTGTGACACCATGGGACATACCAAACAGTTTCAGTAATGGACCTCAAATATTGACATTTCTGTTGTCTTTTCCTATCAGGCAATCTCATGGTTATAATCTGCCCAGAAAAAAGGTTTACTTGCTGAGTCAGTGGAAATAAAACCTGTACCTGCTGCTTTTATATAAATTGTAGAATTTAAAAGCATTAATTATTTGTAATGTAAACTTTGAGTCACAATGTTTCTGTGCCTTTTTTTCAATGAAGATTTTAGTTTTCATGGTATGTCAATTTGAATATTTTGTCTGTCACAGGAAATCATACTCTTTGTTATTCTTTTAAATTTATTTAATTCTTTTCACATTTAAATTAACCTCTGACTGATTGTTCATTCAACTGTTGAGTGCCTGAAAATTTAGTCAATTAACAGAATGCCAGAGTGAATCAGACAAAATGCAAAATGACTGAAATTTCAAAATTAAAAACTTATTTAATTTACACATTGACTGTAACATATCCAAGTCTATTCGAACACAGGTAGTTGCTACAAAAAAAAGTCCTTTATCTTATACTTTGTAAACTGTGCATTACTTCTAATTCTTGGCATTATTCCGGCTGCAGTCATGTGCACCACGTTCCTATCAAAATATTCAGAATGTTATATATTACTGTTAATGCTGAAGTTTTCAGATATTATTCTCTACACCAGATCAAAAGGGATGTGCCACAGCAGAGAAAAGAATCTACAATCTTAGTTTTTCCATGCCCAAGAGAGAACCAAAGGTATGAAACATAAAGCATTGAAAATCTCACTGGCAATATGGAATATATAGAATACACTAATGAGGAGGATGAATCTGCCAATCCCTCTCAGCAATTAATTAGGATTAAGAACCAATGAATGAAATATCAGCTCTTTTGATTTATAGAAAAACATGAGGCATCCATGCATATACCTTTGGGAATACTGAAACAAGGTTTTTGGATCCCATATTTAATTAAATTATTCTGTTAAGCACATTTTCATTAAAAAAAAAGTTATATAAAAAGATAATAAGATGCAGCAAAACATTTAGGTGTGATATCTTCTTTTTGTACAATAATCTCAAATTACTAAATAAAAACTTTTCTTCTAAACTATTCTTCTAAGGATAAAAAAGAGATCCACAGATAGCTTGAAAGAACACTACAAACAAGAATGAAGTTGAAACATCAAATAGAATAACTGCAACATGAGTGGTAAAAGATAATATAATGAAGCTTTCATTTGAAGGATTGTCACAAAACTGAAAGAAACATAGAAGGTGGGAGCTGATACTTGTGTCCTGTCTGTGATCCTTTCTGTGATGATTGTTCTTATTCTTATCTTTCAACCAGACAGATCATCTCGCCGTGCTGAAGAATCAGAGTGGCTCATTATTTGTTGGTGGACATAAGACAAAAGCCAGCCACCTAATATGGTCAATTGATTATGCATGGCAAGTGATATGTCAACAGAGAGTCAGGTCATTACAAGAAGTGCTTCTTTCAGTTATGGGGGAGTTCTCCAAGAAACTATAAGGTTGCTGGATCAGGTAGGTGTAGAGACATCTTAAGGACGGACACTTATCTCAGTACCTTGGGCTGATTGTGGTTCTTTCTCCAGAATTATCCTTTCATTTCATAGTCTTATAGTCTTGTAAAATTAAGTAACATCAAGTCTCATTGCCATAAAGAAAACAGAGGGAGAAACCTTGAGAGGTGTTAAAGATCAAAGGATTTTATCTGATCTCTTAACAAAAATATCAACAACTGAAAAATAAAATACAAATTAAGACACTGACGTAGCAGTAAACTGTTGTGTGAGAGGATGGTAAAAAATTACAGTCAAAGATATTTAAGTAGCAGTAAAGTGTTGTGAGAGAGGATGGTAAAGAAATACAGGTTAAGACATTGAGGTAGCAGTAAGCTGTTGTGAGAGAGGATGGTAAAGAAATACAGGTTAAGACATTTTTTTTGTGAGAGAGGATGGTAAAGAAATACAGGTTAAGACATTGAGGTAGCAGTAAACTGTTGTGAGAATGGATGGTAAAGAAATACAGGTTAAGACATTGAGGTAGCAGTAAACTGTTGTGAGAATGGATGGTAAAGAAATACAGGTGAGACATTGAGGTAGCAGTAAACTGTTGTGAGAGAGGACGGTAAAGAAATACAGGTTAAGACATTGAGGTAGCAGTAAACTGTTGTGAGAGAAGATGGTAAAGAAATACAGGTTAAGACATTGAGGTAGCAGTAAACTGTTGTGAGAGAGGATGGTAAAGAAATACAGGTTAAGACATTAAGGTAGCAGTTAACTGTTGTGAGAGAGGATGGTAAAGAAATACAGGTTAAGACATTGAGGTAGCAGTAAACTCTTGTGAGAGAGGATGGTAAAGAAATACAGGTTAAGACATTGAGGTAGCAGTAAACTCTTGTGAGAAAGGATGGTAAAGAAAAAAAGGTTAAGACATTGAGGTAGCAGTTAACTGTTGTGAGAGAGGATGGTAAAGAAATACAGGTTAAGACATTGAGGTAGCAGTAAACTGTTGTGAGAGAGGATGGTAAAGAAATACAGGTTAAGACATTTAAGTAGCAGTAAACTGTTGTGAGAGAAGATGGTAAAGAAATACAGGTTTAGACATTTAAGTAGCAGTAAACTGTTGTGAGTGAGGATGGTAATGAAATACAGGTTAAGACATTGAGGTAGCAGTAAACTGTTGTGAGAGAAGATGGTAAAGAAATACAGGTTAAGCTATTGAGGTAGCAGTAAGCTGTTGTGAGAGAGGATGGTAAAGAAATACAGGTTAAGACACTGAGGTAGCAGTTAACTGTTGTGAGAGAGGATGGTAAAGAAATACAGGTTTAGACATTGAGGTAGCAGTAAACTGTTGTGAGAGAGGATGGTAAAGAAATACAGGTTAAGACATTAAGGTAGCAGTTAACTGTTGTGAGAGAGGATGGTGTAATTGTGAAGGTGTTGGACAAGGTTAAATTGACTGATTCAAATTCCCAATCATCGCGGTTGAAAGACCCAATTTAGCATCCCCTTGAAGATCTTGCTTTCTTTCTTGATGACATATGTAATGTCTTTTGGGTTTTTTCTACTCCCAAGCTCACAAAATCTGGAACCTAAGAGGCAGGCTTTCTATATTATATGACTGGTCATTCTCATCCTCACCCATTTTCCCAGATCATCATATCCTTAAAACATGAGCATGTGATAACCTAATGCTCTACAGTGGCAAGATCCACAAATTAAATATTTTACAAACATAGGTAGAGACCTGCAGTGAAAGGTCTTGGTTTGTTATCTTCCTTGCGAGGCACATGAAGACGTTAAAAACACCCAGTACTGAGTCATTTCAATAAACAGCCTGCTCTCAATATATACCAAATCTCTGTGCAGGTGAAGGATTTTAAAAGCCAGGTCTGCTCATAACAGGACAGCATGGGGCCTGACTTGGCATGAATTTACAAGTTACAGGTCGCACCAAAATTACTTCTTCACAGGAATCCTAATCCAGCAGAGCAGCTTGGTCTTGACAGCTTTCACAAGTAATCTGCGCGGAAGAGTGAGACAGTGAAAAACTCATAACTCCGGCTTGTTTTTCATGCAACCTCATGCTGGTGGAATATCGGCAAGTTTGTGCTCTTTCCTTTTAATGACTTCAGCATGACACGGGAATGACCATATTTTACATTTGGCCAATCAGCACTGTATGCACGATCATCCTCTGAGCTGGGTGTCGTGATTAAGCACAATTACTACCCCATCAATTAGACCTCTTAATAAGGTCTTCAGACCAAACTTCCAACATGGGTAATGACTTGGCCTTAATTGAATGTAGTTCCATGCTTATTTTTAGAAATACCTCCTATGCTGAATTACAGCTCAACAACCTGTAAAAATCTCATGTTGCCAAAGGAAGCTCTGGCTCAAAATAAGGACAATTCAACTATTTTATTAGGTAAACTTTGTTTTAATTTTAAGTTTTTTTATTTCTTGAAAAATAAGGGCTCATGGACCAACTGCTCACATTTAATAGTTTTACATTCATAAAACCTTAAAACCTTTAAAGCAAATTTTAATCTCAAAATAACCAATAACTTGTATAAATACCAACAAAAATGGCACAAAAAAGACCAATTCAGTGATATTAACATGTACACAGTGTGTGGAAAATGTCAAGGCAGGTCATGTACTAATTACTCAAGACAAGTATTTTGTCTGATTTATATGCACAAAGTGAATATTCATAAACTTAGTCACAGTTTTCAGGAATTTGAGTATCAAGTTTGTCCAAATTTTGCATGATGATATATTAGATTTGACAGAAGTACCCTATGCCAAATTTTTATCTTAATTATATCATGCTTAGGTAAAGCAGATACATAAAAATTATTTTTGAGTTATTATACTTGCCCAATAATTAAATACCAAGGTAAGAGAATTAAGATCTAATAAACTATTACTCAAAGCCAGCTGAGAGGCAAAACATGGAGATGGACAGAATTGTCTCACTATAAACTTGCATGTACAAATTTAACACTATTATATTATCATCATCATTATAATAAGAATTTGCAATACCAAAAGCAAAAAAAATTGTTAATAGTCATATAAAATATAAATGCAATTAAGAAATACAAAAGAGCACCATTAACCCGTTTTTCTAAAATTTTAAATCGGGAACCAACAATTTAATCATATTTACGAAATATTTTTAAGCATGTAAATACCTCATAGGAATTTTTTTTAATTACGAGTTACAAGGGCCTGCAGTTAGGTGTTTATGCATAGTGGTGACCTTTAATTTATTAGCTCTGGGCCAATGTTGTCTCCGCTGCAAAGGTGTGAAAACTACAGCTAGCCACACAACGCTAGGTTCCCTATACCCCTCTAACGCCTTTTAACAGTTTATCTTGTTTGTACTCAAACAAGCAGAGTTAGCAAGCAGTTAACTTGCATGAGCATTCAAGTGAGGCATCATTCATACATCACTTATGCTCGAGCAGGTTTATCTGCACCCCATAGCATGCCAGCCTGGCGACACAAATGCAGGACCACTTCAATCCCATGAGCAATTGTGTCATCTACTTAATCTCACCTTTATTCAGCTTATTAATCATTTCACTTTCACTGTCAAGAAGAACACTCCTCAACAATATCATCTAGCTGTCATTTGGCGGCTGGAGATTTGGAATCAAAGAAGAGAAAACAGACAGCTTTTTGCTTTGCTGACAAGCTGACAATCTTTTAGCGGCTCGACCGTTGGCAAGGGATATCAACATTGGCATTTCCACTATTACCGATATGAGGGAACCTATTCGAATACAAAATGAAGTCACCAGATACAGCATGAATCAAGGAAAAGTTTTAAATCATCAACTTCAATCGAAAAGAAACACTCTCTTGGCCAATATAATGACATTAAGTTAACTGACCAACGAACCTGTCGCAAGACCCCTGACCATTTGTCTGACAGTTTGTTTTTCCGAACAAAAGACTGGTCCCCCAACTCTTTTGGAAAAAATGACACTCTACTGTAGCCGTAAAATCTCATTAATTAAGGCGTTAAAACCTGCAAATATATAGATTTCATGATTTGTTTCATCTCTTTAACTCAAGTTTTTGTCTGTCCAAATAAATTACCTGCAGGGTTCCAATGATTTATGAAGCAGCTTTAACAAATGAACTGCCAAATACCACTTAAACGTGAAAATAGTTAATTTCATACAATCAGTCTTAGAATATACAATTACTTACATTTTAATGGGAACTTATTCACACTTATTCCAAACTCCTGTCCCATTTTTTAGCTCAGCTGACTATAAGTCATCTGAGCTATAGTCGTGGTCAATTGTCCGTCGTCCGTCTGTCTTGCCGTCCTTCCGTCCTTAGATGTGGCACGTTTTGAAACTGTAAGACCTTGGAATCCAAAATTTGGCATAATGTTAGATGTCCCCACGATCTCCTACCAAGCCGAAAACTGGGTCTTTGCAACTTGGTTCCTTTGAGAAATTAAGGAAAAACCTCAAATATTTATTAAAAACCTATTTTCACACTTCTGGACTGCCTAATATCAAAACTACTCATCTGTTTCCTCATATTTACCATAAATATTCCCCTATATAGTTCCTATGTACATGCCAGAAATTATGTCTGTATTATATAATTTAACTAGAATATCAGCAGAAGCTGACAAAAGCCCTCAGCCAAAAGAACAGTGTTTAGAGGTGGTAACAGTAACAAGTACTAAATATCTGTTCTCACATGGATGTATATCTGTACATGTCTCAGTTATAAATTTAAAATGGAGACGTATGTACCATGATTCATAAAAATCCACCAAATGCTTCCTGAAGCTTCTAAGTTTTATTCTATTATCAGCTCTTTGACCTTGAAAAGTAGGTCAAGGTCACCCATCTTCGAACTTGACCGAGATTTTGTCGATATACATCTTCACCAAAGAAATAAAATTCCTATTGTGAATCCTTTTAGAGATATCCCGCTCACAAGGCCTAAGTTGAAAAATCCAAGAAAAATTCATTAAAAATCAGAAATTGCAGGTGGGGCCCCCAAACTTGTGCAGCAGTTACAGAACATCACTCCCTATGATCATAGTAAGTATTGTGAAAATCCAGCCAAAGGTTCCTGAGAAATAAGCTTCTAAATTTTTTTTCTATAATCAGCTCTAAAACGTAGAAAAACAGGTCAAGGTCACCCATTTTCGAACTTGACTCAGATTTTGTCAATACACATCTTCACCGAAAAAATAAAATTCCTACGGTGAATCCTTTTAGAGATATCCCGCTCACAAGCCCAAAGTTGAAAAATCCGATAAAAATTCATTAAAAATCAGATATTGTAGGTGGCGCCACCAAACTTGTGTAGCAGGTACAGATTATCAGGCCCAATAATCATAGTAAGTTTTGTGAAAATCCACCAAATGGTTCCTGAGTAATAAGCATCTAAGTGTTTTTCTATAATCAGCTCTAAAATGTAGAAAAATAGGTCAAGGTCACCCATCTTCAAACTTGACCGAGATTTTGTCGATATACATCTTTACCCAGGAAATAAAATTCTGACAGTGAATCCTTTTCAAGATATCCCGCTCACAAGGTAAAAGTTAACGGACGCCGGACGGACGGATGGACAGCTTGGGTGACAACAATAGCCCATCAGCCATATGGGCCGAGGGCTAAAAAAGTTATGGGCCCAAACATAATTCATTTTGTAAAAAATCAGGAAAGGTATTTGATCACTTAACACAAAACGTGTTAAAGCTATGGACTTTTTTCCGGTTATATAACTTTAATTAATCAAAATTTAATTGTTTACCCAAAATTAGATCAGAATCTTTTAAATGTTTTGAAATAATAACAAAAATAAAAAATTGGTACCTTAAATTTTGCCCAACTTTGACCATAGCATGTTTTTTTCGTGTAAGTACTGTGGATTTAATTTTCACAGCATGTTTTTGTTAGCATTTTGTCTGTTAACACCAAAAATATGAAACCAGTTGATCAAAAACTGTAGATTTTATTCAAGTTTTCAAGACACCATGTAACATATTGTTTACATCAAGCTAGTGTTAATAACTGTTATGCAGTTTGCAAGAGCTCAGCTCCCCAGCTTCAGCTCTCAGTTCCTAAAATTTGGCATACAATAAGATGTCTCTAAAATCCCCTACCATGCCAAGAATTTGGTCACTAGGACTTAATACTTTCGAAATATTAATGAAAAAACTTCATTTTTCCCTTAAAAAAACCCATTGTTACACTTCAAGACTGCCTAATATCAAAACCACTGATCTGACTTTAATCATATATAATATACATATTTTTCTATACATTCTCTATGCACATGCCAGAAATGATGTCAGTATTGCGTAATTGTTTTAAGTTATGGGCCCAAACATAATGCATTTGTAAAAAATCAAGAAATATATTTACTCCCTTAACAAGAGGATTGCTGAAGCTTGAGATATTTTGTTAGGGATGTAACATTATTTTATCAAGATTCAATTGAATACCCAAAATTAGTTCTGAATTTTTCAAATTTTATAAGTTATTAGTATAAATATAAAATTAGTACCTTAAATTTTGCCAAACTTTGACCATGGCACGTTTGTTTCCTGTGAGCACTGTTGATATAATTTTCATATCATGCACACATAAGGATTTTAGCTTTTTAGTTTAGAAAGCTGAAAGAAATTGGCCAAAAATTGTAGCTTTTATTAATGTTTTTATGAGACCATGTTAGACCTTAGCTCTCCCCAGCCCCTCTTGAGTCACCTGTATGTTGGCCTTGTTGACCTTTCATCAAATTATGCACGCTTGACGTGAGGCATACATCGATTGTATAGATTGATAGAATGTCACTTATTCCAAATAACACCATGCAGTCACCTATGGTATTTTTCAGTTCAATTTTAATGATAAAAAAATAAATCATATTATTCATTACTAATAATTAGGGATCATATGAAGGAAATTAATGATAGTCAGAGATGCAGTTGATAATATTAATCTAGATTCCTGCTGTGTCTATAGTGTGTACATTGATGTGAAATTAGTCCAAAATGAATATATTACATTTATTTTTTATTAATATGAATATAAGCCATAATACCAGGTACTTATGATCATTATTTAAATGTGTGAATTTTGTATATTCTGGATTCTCAACATCATTGTTTGGTGAAAACTGAATAAATACAAGACATGATGCGAATACTTTGCAAATGTATTTGAATACGTATATAAATATGTACTCCATTATAAAATTTCTTGCATAAGAATGGGAATTCAGGTAAAAATGAAAGTATATGAATACCAGTGCAAATACTTTTAAAATGTATTTATGAATGCATTCATGAATATATTCTTTGATATTATTTTAATGATCATTTCAGTTGTATTTTATTTTAAAAAATCATACGATTATCTTATTATTTTTAATAAAAATTATATTTGGGACAATTTGTAATTATTTTTAATAAATAGTTTAACTCAGACATTATATGTTCTGCTTATAAATTATATGGCCAATTCAAAATCTGTGTGACAATAGCACTCCATTTGTTAATAAAATAATGGAAATCAATCCTCTTCCCTGTCTCCAAAGATACTATCAAAATCATACATAAGCTAAACACCCACAACTCATAATACAGCTTATATTTATTTCCACACAAAATAAGCATGTGCCTCATTTCTAAATCATATTTTTTTAATCATATATAACAGCTGAGTGCCGTGACCCATAGGTCCCTTGTTTTAAATATTTGTCAATTTGATTTTTCTTACAACTCAAAGTCAGCAAGTATTACTGGATATAGCAGGTAACTTGTGGTGATTTGCAGAAAAGTATTTTTCTTCAACACAAAGCAGCATGTCTATGAAGGGCAAGCAGGATATCACAATATCCTCTAAAAGTTCCCTTTGACTCAACAGTGACTGATGTATAACTTAAGTGGCATCAATGTGTGGCATGCAAAAAGATGAAAGACAAAGGGTAATTATTTGTATGCTGTCAGCATCTGCTGCCATATAGATCTGATTTTGGACCACTGGTATTTACAATGGTAAATGAACTGTTTTCTTTTACGTAAATTGAAATTCACTTTGTAAAATTCACTACTTTATGGCCTGGTTATCAACAGCCTTTCCTGTTCAGCCTCTAGCTAAAGACCAGACACGGTATACCTTTGTATTTTAAAAAGTTTATAGAATGAAAACCAGACTATTATGGGTACTGGAACAGAGTTTATATAGTTTTATTGGTTATTAGTGTCTCAGTTACTTTAGGATTATTTTAACCTTCATTAATTATAATCAACCTTCATGTAACAACAACTTTCAGCCATGTTTTATGCTCACATGTCCCTACAGAAATTCAACAACTGCTGAACGAAATAAATAAATGAAGCAACAGCTGATAGAATAAATAAATGAACATTACAGGTGTAGGTGCCATTTATTTTGCACAATATATGTCCTCAGCATGATAACAGCTTGAGGCCATTATTATCTGATATCTTTTGTCACTGGCATGGAGCTTTCATCTAGACCAGTGAAGACACAGTGAGGGAAGGCAATAACAACAGCCATACATTCATTATCATAAATAAACTTTAATATATCAGTAAAAGCAGACTGTCAGAGAAGTCTTTCTTTGGAATGTCCATGGGATTCATTATGGATAGGACTCCAGGCAGCTTACAGATTCCAATGAACCAATCCCTGTTTTTTTCTGGCAGTTTTAGAGCTTGCAAAATGCTGTAACAATTTCAATCAGAGCTCTTGTACAAAAAATATTTAAAAGCAAAAACTTCTTGAATGTCAAACATGATATCATGCCAGAATGAAATATAGTCTGGAATGTCACACATGACATCATGCCCGATTGAAATATAATCTGGAATGTCACACATGATATCATGCCAGAATGAAATATAATCTGGAATGTCACACATGATATCATGCCAGATTGAAATATAATCTGGAATGTTACACATGATATCATGCCAGATTGAAATATAATCTGGAATGTCACATATGACATCATGCCAGAATGAAATATAATCTGGAATGTCACACATGATATCATGCCAGAATTAAATATAATCTGGAATGTCACACATGACATCATGCCAGATTGAAATATAATCTGGAATGTCACACATGATATCATGCCAGAATGAAATACTTATGCACAAAGCTCTTATAGAATACAAAACCTGTGCTTCAGGTGATATTTGTCTCATTTCAGAAAATAGACTCTCCTGTGATTTCTTGTGAACCCAGGACACCAGATTTAAAGGTAGCGATAATTGTTAGTAAAGCAAACTTGTTTGTCTGAGTAAGGTTTCACTAAATTTCTATGATTGCAGGTGACTAGTATTCAGGCAATGTTACACCTTGAAGCCAGATAATTACACCTTGTAAGGTGCCTGACAAGGGTCATTTCAATCAATTACATGAACCACAGGCTTGTGGGCTCATTTCTTTGGTTTCATCTATCAAAAGCTGTGTACATGTTATAATGGGTCTCCATGCTGGTATATTCTACCCCTGAACTACCAGTATTTCCTGATTATGGAAATTAACATGTCACACACTGACATATACAAGAGCTAATGGAGCAAGTGATGATGTATGTATATAGATTCTGCGAAGACCAACTCAGGAACAGACTGCTGTCCTTCCGCTTCTCATAACATTGTCTTGCTGCAGCTACTGGCTGGCAATGTTCTGTGGACAGGAACAGCTGTGTGGGTACAAACAGGCTTATTATTGCCAGGTATCAAATGATCACTAAACAAATCAAAAGGGTTCCCAGGAGACACCATGACAGACATAAACTCAGAATCCCTGAATGCACAGAGAATTCACAAACAGACATAAAGATGCACAAATGGAACCATAAACAAAACTGTAACCCTCTGTGAGAGGCAACTAAAAACATATATTTATAGCTAAAAACAACCTGCCAATCAAAACTACCAGAAGAGAGAAAACTGCAACTAAAATTCATTGTTACTTTCAAGGTCTGATAGATTTTGATCTGGCCAGTGCCTCAATGGCAGGAAGAGTGCCAGAGCTGGGGCAATTTAATAAATGCTTGTCAATATGTTGATGGAATAATCTGTGTATGGAGTCCCCTATGAGGCTTCTGGTGGCTCATCTAAGGTCCTCCACAGAAAGGCTATAGACCATAAACAGCTTGAACACTGATGGTCAATACTCTAACCAAGTGTCTGCATTACTTGGTCAGCGGAAGGGTTGTGGTTAACTCAGGAAATTTTTTTAGCTGGTAAACATGAGAACACTCCTCGACTGAAAGTGATTTATTACTGCTACATACACAAAACTGAATTTCTGGCTTGATGGATCTTGTTCTAAACAAAAGATCTTACAATTAAAAATACTTCTTACTAACTTATTTGCTATAGATTCACATAGACAGGGGGCAGGTGGAGACATTTGCTGTTGATTACATAGACACGGTCAAGGTTGAGGAAGGTGGAGAGGAAGGTTACCAGGAGGTCACATGCTGTGTTTATAGCGTAATAGACAGGCGGCAATTGGACACATTTGATGTGGATTCACATAAACATGGAGCAGGTGGAGACATTTGCTGTGGATTCACAAAATCAGGTGGAGACATCTGATGTAGATTCACATGGACAGGGAACAGGTGGAGACATCTGATGTAGATTCACATGGACAGGGAACAGGTGGAGACATCTGCTGTGGATTCACATAGACAGGGGGCAGGTGGAGACAATTGCTGTTGATTTACATAGACAGGGGGAAGGTGGAGACATTTGTTTGGATTCACATAGACAGGGGGCAGGTGGAGACAATTGCTGTTGATTTACATAGACAGGGGGAAGGTGGAGACATTTGTTTGGATTCACATAGACAGGGGGAAGGTGGAGACATCTGTTGTAGATTCACATAGACAGGGGGCAGGTAGAGGAAGGTGGAGAGGAAGGTCACCAGGAGGTCATGCACTGTGTTCAAAACATAAAAGACAGGGGGCAATTGGACACATTTGATGTTGATTCAAATGGACAGGGAGCATGGGGGAGACGTTTAATGTTGATTCACATGGACAGGGAGCAGATGGAGACTTTTGATATAGATTTACATGGACGGGAGCAGGTTGAGACATTTGATGTAGTTTCACATAAACATGGAGCAGATGCAGACATTTGCTGTGGATTCACATAATCAGGAGGAGACATCTAATGTAGATTCACATGGAAAGGGAACAGGTGGAGACATTTGCTGTGGATTCACATAGACAGGAAGCAGGTGGAGACATTTGCTGTGGATTCACATAGACAGGAAGCAGGTGGAGACATTTGCTGTGGATTCACATAGACAGGAAGCAGGTGGAGACATTTGCTGTGGATTTACATAGACAGGAAGCAGGTGGAGACATTTGCTGTGGATTTACATAGACAGGGAGCAGGTGGAGACATTTGCTGTGGATTCACATAGACAGGGAGCAGGTGGAGACATTTGCTGTGGATTCACATAGACAGGGGGCAGGTAGAGACATTTGCTGTGGATTTACATAGACAGGAAGCAGGTGGAGACATTTGCTGTGGATTCACATAGACAGGAAGCAGGTGGAGACATTTGCTGTGGATTTACATAGACAGGGAGCAGGTGGAGACATTTGCTGTGGATTCACATAGACAGGGAGCAGGTGGAGACATTTGCTGTGGATTCACATAGACAGGGGGCAGGTAGAGACATTTGCTGTGGATTCACATAGACAGGGGGCAGGTGGAGACATTTGCTGTGGATTCACATAGACAGGGAGCAGGTGGAGACATTTGCTGTGGATTCACATAGACAGGGAGCAGGTGGAGACATTTGCTGTGGATTCACATAGACAGGGGGCAGGTAGAGACATTTGCTGTGGATTTACATAGACAGGAAGCAGGTGGAGACATTTGCTGTGGATTCACATAGACAGGAAGCAGGTGGAGACATTTGCTGTGGATTTACATAGACAGGGAGCAGGTGGAGACATTTGCTGTGGATTCACATAGACAGGGAGCAGGTGGAGACATTTGCTGTGGATTCACATAGACAGGGGGCAGGTAGAGACATTTGCTGTGGATTCACATAGACAGGGAGCAGGTTGAGACATCTGATGTAGATTCACATGGACAGGGAACAGGTGGCGCCATTTGCTGTGGATTCACATAGACAGGAAGCAGGTGGAGACATTTGCTGTGGATTCACATAGACAGGGGGAAGGTGGAGACATTTGCTTTGGATTCACATAGACAGGGGCAGGTGGAGACATTTGCTGTGGCTTCACATAGACAGGAAGCAGGTGGAGACATTTGCTGTGGATTCACATAGACAGGGGGCAGGTGGAGACATTTGCTGTGGATTCACATAGACAGGGGGCAGGTGGAGACATTTGTTGTGGATTCACATAGACAGGGGGCAGGTGGAGACATCTGATGTAGATTCACATAAACAGGGAGCAGGTGGAGACATCTGCTGTGGATTCACATAATCAGGTGGAGACATTTGATGTAGATTCACAAGGACAGGGATCAGGTGGAGACATCTGCTGTGGATTCACATAATCAGGTGGAGACATTTGATGTAGATTCACAAGGACAGGGATCAGGTGGAGACATTTGTTGTGGATTCACATACACAGGTGGCAGATGGAGAAATTTGCTGTTGATTTACATAGACAGGGGGCAGGTGGAGACACTTAAGATTGATCTTTTGAAATATGTTTTCATACTTTTTGCTACCAAAGTCAGTTGTAGGTCAACGTATCTCTGTATTTCTGTTTTTCTGTGTGCAAGATACCAGTATCTCACACAACTGGTGATTGATTTACATAAATCCCTTTAGAAGAAAGAGATTCAGAGAAGAAAGATTTATGATAATGTGGAGTTTATCAGGGTGTACAGGTGACACTTAAACCTTGAACAGAAATGACAAGCACATGAGGAACATCATAAGAACTCAAGCCCAAAGCACTTAGCAGGAATTTCATAATATTTGGGAGAGAAGGTGCTTGATTGCACATAAACATGGAGCAGGTGGAGACATTTGCTGTGGATTCACATAATCAGGTGGAGACATTTGATGTAGATTCACATGGAAAGGGAACAGGTGGAGACATTTGCTGTGGCTTCACATAGACAGGAAGCAGGTGGAGACATTTGCTGTGGATTCACATAGACAGGGGGAAGGTGGAGACATTTGCTGTGGATTCACATAGACAGGGGGCAGGTGGAGACATTTGCTGTGGATTCACATAGACAGGGGGAAGGTGGAGACATTTGCTGTAGATTCACATAGACAGGGGGCAGGTGGAGACATTTGCTGTGGATTCACATAGACAGGGGGCAGGTGGAGACATTTGCTGTGGATTCACATAGACAGGAAGCAGGTGGAGACATTTGCTGTAGAGTCACATAGACAGGGGGAAGGTGGAGACATTTGCTGTAGATTCACATAGACAGGAAGCAGGTGGAGACATTTGCTGTGGATTCACATAGACAGGGGGAAGGTGGAGACATTTGCTGTGGATTCACATAGACAGGAAGCAGGTGGAGACATTTGCTGTGGATTCACATAGACAGGGGCAGGTGGAGACATTTGCTGTGGATTCACATAGACGGGAAGCAGGTGGAGACATTTGCTGTGGATTTACATAGACAGGGAGGAGGTGGAGACATTTGCTGTGGATTCACATAGACAGGGGGCAGGTGGAGACATTTGCTGTGGATTCACATAGACAGGAAGCAGGTGGAGACATTTGCTGTGGATTCACATAGACAGGGGCAGGTGGAGACATTTGCTGTGGCTTCACATAGACAGGAAGCAGGTGGAGACATTTGCTGTGGATATACATAGACAGGGAGCAGGTGGACACATTTGATGTAGATTCACATAGACAGGAAGCAGGTGGAGACATTTGCTGTGGATTTACATAGACAGGGAGGTGGAGACATTTGCTGTGGATTCACATAGACAGGGGCAGGTGGAGACATTTGCTGTGGCTTCACATAGACAGGAAGCAGGTGGAGACATTTGCTGTGGATTTACATAGACAGGGGGCAGGTGGAGAGATTTGCTGTGGCTTCACATAGACAGGAAGCAGGTGGAGACATTTGCTGTGGATTCACATAGACAGGGGGAAGGTGGAGACATTTGCTGTGGATTCACATAGACAGGGGGCAGGTGGAGACATTTGCTGTGGATTCACATAGACAGGGGGAAGGTGGAGACATTTGCTGTAGATTCACATAGACAGGAAGCAGGTGGAGACATTTGCTGTGGATTCACATAGACAGGGGGAAGGTGGAGACATTTGCTGTGGATTCACATAGACAGGAAGCAGGTGGAGACATTTGCTGTGGATTCACATAGACAGGGGCAGGTGGAGACATTTGCTGTGGCTTCACATAGACGGGAAGCAGGTGGAGACATTTGCTGTGGATTTACATAGACAGGGAGCAGGTGGAGACATTTGCTGTGGATTCACATAGACAGGGGGCAGGTGGAGACATTTGCTGTGGATTCACATAGACAGGAAGCAGGTGGAGACATTTGCTGTGGATTCACATAGACAGGGGCAGGTGGAGACATTTGCTGTGGCTTCACATAGACGGGAAGCAGGTGGAGACATTTGCTGTGGAATTTACATAGACAGGGAGCAGGTGGAGACATTTGCTGTGGATTCACATAGACAGGGGGCAGGTGGAGACATCTGATGTAGATTCACATGGACAGGGAACAGGTGGAGACATTTGTTTGGATTCACATAGACAGGAAGCAGGTGGAGACATTTGCTGTGGATTCACATAGACAGGGAGCAGGTGGAGACATTTGCTGTGGATTCACATAGACAGGGGGCAGGTGGAGACATCTGATGTAGATTCACATGGACAGGGAACAGGTGGAGACATTTGTTTGGATTCACATAGACAGGAAGCAGGTGGAGACATTTGCTGTGGATTCACATAGACCGGGGGAAGGTGGAGACATTTGCTGTGGATTCACATAGACAGGGGGCAGGTGGAGACATTTGCTGTGGCTTCACATAGACGGGAAGGAGGTGGAGACATGACAGAAATGACAAGCACATGAGGAACATCATAAGAACTCAAGCCCAAAGCACTTAGCAGGAATTTCATAATATTTGGGAGAGAAGGTGCTTGATTGCACATAAACATGGAGCAGGTGGAGACATTTGCTGTGGATTCACATAATCAGGTGGAGACATTTGATGTAGATTCACATGGAAAGGGAACAGGTGGAGACATTTGCTGTGGATTCTCATAGACAGGGAGCAGGTGGAGACATTTGCTGTGGATTCACATAGACAGGGGGCAGGTGGAGACATCTGATGTAGATTCACATGGACAGGGAACAGGTGGAGACATTTGTTTGGATTCACATAGACAGGGGGAAGGTGGAGACATTTGCTGTGGATTCACATAGACAGGGGGAAGGTGGAGACATTTGCTGTAGATTCACATAGACAGGAAGCAGGTGGAGACATTTGCTGTGGATTCACATAGACAGGGAGCAGGTGGAGACATTTGCTGTGGATTCACATAGACAGGGGGCAGGTGGAGACATTTGCTGTGGATTCACATAGACAGGAAGCAGGTGGAGACATTTGCTGTGGATTCACATAGACAGGGGGCAGGTGGAGACATTTGCTGTGGATTCACATAGACAGGAAGCAGGTGGAGACATTTGCTGTGGATTCACATAGACAGGGGCAGGTGGAGACATTTGCTGTGGCTTCACATAGACGGGAAGCAGGTGGAGACATTTGCTGTGGATTTACATAGACAGGGAGCAGGTGGAGACATTTGCTGTGGATTCACATAGACAGGGGGCAGGTGGAGACATTTGCTGTGGATTCACATAGACAGGAAGCAGGTGGAGACATTTGCTGTGGATTCACATAGACAGGGGCAGGTGGAGACATTTGCTGTGGCTTCACATAGACAGGAAGCAGGTGGAGACATTTGCTGTGGATTCACATAGACAGGGGCAGGTGGAGACATTTGCTGTGGCTTCACATAGACGGGAAGCAGGTGGAGACATTTGCTGTGGATTTACATAGACAGGGAGCAGGTGGAGACATTTGCTGTGGATTCACATAGACAAGGGGCAGGTGGAGACATTTGCTGTGGATTCACATAGACAGGAAGCAGGTGGAGACATTTGCTGTGGATTCACATAGACAGGGGCAGGTGGAGACATTTGCTGTGGCTTCACATAGATGGGAAGCAGGTGGAGACATTTGCTGTGGAATTTACATAGACAGGGAGCAGGTGGAGACATTTGCTGTGGATTCACATAGACAGGGAGCAGGTGGAGACATTTGCTGTGGATTCACATAGACAGGAAGCAGGTGGAGACATTTGCTGTGGATTCACATAGACAGGGGGAAGGTGGAGACATTTGCTGTGGATTCACATAGACAGGGGGCAGGTGGAGACATTTGCTGTGGATTCACATAGACAGGGGGAAGGTGGAGACATTTGCTGTAGATTCACATAGACAGGAAGCAGGTGGAGACATTTGCTGTGGATTCACATAGACAGGGGGAAGGTGGAGACATTTGCTGTGGATTCACATAGACAGGAAGCAGGTGGAGACATCTGCTGTGGATTCACATAGACAGGGGCAGGTGGAGACATTTGCTGTGGATTTACATAGACAGGGAGCAGGTGGAGACATTTGCTGTGGATTCACATAGACAGGGGGCAGGTGGAGACATTTGCTGTGGATTCACATAGACAGGAAGCAGGTGGAGACATTTGCTGTGGATTCACATAGACAGGGGCAGGTGGAGACATTTGCTGTGGCTTCACATAGACGGGAAGCAGGTGGAGACATTTGCTGTGGAATTTACATAGACAGGGAGCAGGTGGAGACATTTGCTGTGGATTCACATAGACAGGGGGCAGGTGGAGACATCTGATGTAGATTCACATGGACAGGGAACAGGTGGAGACATTTGTTTGGATTCACATAGACAGGAAGCAGGTGGAGACATTTGCTGTGGATTCACATAGACAGGGAGCAGGTGGAGACATTTGCTGTGGATTCACATAGACAGGGGGCAGGTGGAGACATCTGATGTAGATTCACATGGACAGGGAACAGGTGGAGACATTTGTTTGGATTCACATAGACAGGAAGCAGGTGGAGACATTTGCTGTGGATTCACATAGACCGGGGGAAGGTGGAGACATTTGCTGTGGATTCACATAGACAGGGGGCAGGTGGAGACATTTGCTGTGGCTTCACATAGACGGGAAGCAGGTGGAGACATGACAGAAATGACAAGCACATGAGGAACATCATAAGAACTCAAGCCCAAAGCACTAAGCAGGAATTTCATAATATTTGGGAGAGAAGGTGCTTGATTGCACATAAACATGGAGCAGGTGGAGACATTTGCTGTGGATTCACATAATCAGGTGGAGACATTTGATGTAGATTCACATGGAAAGGGAACAGGTGGAGACATTTGCTGTGGATTCTCATAGACAGGGAGCAGGTGGAGACATTTGCTGTGGATTCACATAGACAGGGGGCAGGTGGAGACATCTGATGTAGATTCACATGGACAGGGAACAGGTGGAGACATTTGTTTGGATTCACATAGACAGGGGGAAGGTGGAGACATTTGCTGTGGATTCACATAGACAGGGGGAAGGTGGAGACATTTGCTGTAGATTCACATAGACAGGAAGCAGGTGGAGACATTTGCTGTGGATTCACATAGACAGGGAGCAGGTGGAGACATTTGCTGTGGATTCACATAGACAGGGGGCAGGTGGAGACATTTGCTGTGGATTCACATAGACAGGAAGCAGGTGGAGACATTTGCTGTGGATTCACATAGACAGGGGGCAGGTGGAGACATTTGCTGTGGATTCACATAGACAGGAAGCAGGTGGAGACATTTGCTGTGGATTCACATAGACAGGGGCAGGTGGAGACATTTGCTGTGGCTTCACATAGACGGGAAGCAGGTGGAGACATTTGCTGTGGATTTACATAGACAGGGAGCAGGTGGAGACATTTGCTGTGGATTCACATAGACAGGGGGCAGGTGGAGACATTTGCTGTGGATTCACATAGACAGGAAGCAGGTGGAGACATTTGCTGTGGATTCACATAGACAGGGGCAGGTGGAGACATTTGCTGTGGCTTCACATAGACAGGAAGCAGGTGGAGACATTTGCTGTGGATTCACATAGACAGGGGCAGGTGGAGACATTTGCTGTGGCTTCACATAGACGGGAAGCAGGTGGAGACATTTGCTGTGGATTTACATAGACAGGGAGCAGGTGGAGACATTTGCTGTGGATTCACATAGACAGGGGGCAGGTGGAGACATTTGCTGTGGATTCACATAGACAGGAAGCAGGTGGAGACATTTGCTGTGGATTCACATAGACAGGGGCAGGTGGAGACATTTGCTGTGGCTTCACATAGATGGGAAGCAGGTGGAGACATTTGCTGTGGAATTTACATAGACAGGGAGCAGGTGGAGACATTTGCTGTGGATTCACATAGACAGGGAGCAGGTGGAGACATTTGCTGTGGATTCACATAGACAGGGGGCAGGTGGAGACATCTGATGTAGATTCACATGGACAGGGAACAGGTGGAGACATTTGTTTGGATTCACATAGACAGGAAGCAGGTGGAGACATTTGCTGTGGATTCACATAGACAGGAAGCAGGTGGAGACATTTGCTGTGGATTCACATAGACAGGGGCAGGTGGAGACATTTGCTGTGGATTCACATAGACGGGAAGCAGGTAGAGACATTTGCTGTGGAATTTACATAGACAGGGAGCAGGTGGAGACATTTGCTGTGGATTTACATAGACAGGTAGCAGGTGGAGACATTTGCTGTGGATTCACATAGACAGGGGGCAGGTGGAGACATCTGATGTAGATTCACATGGACAGGGAACAGGTGGAGACATTTGTTTGGATTCACATAGACAGGAAGCAGGTGGAGACATTTGCTGTGGATTCACATAGACAGGGAGCAGGTGGAGACATTTGCTGTGGATTCACATAGACAGGGGGCAGATGGAGACATCTGATGTAGATTCACATGGACAGGGAACAGGTGGAGACATTTGTTTGGATTCACATAGACAGGAAGCAGGTGGAGACATTTGCTGTGGATTCACATAGACCGGGGGAAGGTGGAGACATTTGCTGTGTATTCACATAGACAGGGGGCAGGTGGAGACATTTGCTGTGGCTTCACATAGACGGGAAGCAGGTGGAGACATGACAGAAATGACAAGCACATGAGGAACATCATAAGAACTCAAGCCCAAAGCACTTAGCAGGAATTTCATAATATTTGGGAGAGAAGGTGCTTGATTGCACATAAACATGGAGCAGGTGGAGACATTTGCTGTGGATTCACATAATCAGGTGGAGACATTTGATGTAGATTCACATGGAAAGGGAACAGGTGGAGACATTTGCTGTGGATTCACATAGACAGGGGGCAGGTGGAGACATTTGATGTAGATTCACATGGAAAGGGAACAGGTGGAGACATCTGCTGTGGATTCACATAGACAGGGGGCAGGTGGAGACATTTGCTGTGGATTCACATGGAAAGGGAACAGGTGGAGACATTTGCTGTGGATTCACATAGACAGGATGCAGGTGGAGACATTTGCTGTGGATTCACATAGACAGGGGGCAGGTGGAGACATCTGATGTAGATTCACATGGACAGGGAACAGGTGGAGACATTTGTTTGGATTCACATAGACAGGGGGAAGGTGGAGACATTTGCTGTGGATTCACATAGACAGGGGGAAGGTGGAGACATTTGCTGTGGATTCACATAGACAGGGGTAGGTGGAGACATTTGCTGTGGCTTCACATAGACAGGAAGCAGGTGGAGACATTTGTTGTGGATTCACATAGACAGGAAGCAGGTGGAGACATGACAGAAGTGACAAGCACATGAGGAATATCATAAGAACTCAAGCCCAAAGCACTTAGCAGGAATTTCATATTATTTGGGAGAGAAGGTGCTTGATTGAAAGGGTCAGTCCTATCCCGCCCCTGCAGCCTTTAACTTTTTTCACTACAACTAACTTTTTTTTTATTTTGCCCTTGCAGCCTTAAAATATTGGCAATTACTAATTTTTTTTCTGTCCTGTCCATGCAGTCTGAACTGTTGACAAGTACTATAATTTTTTTGCCTGCAGCCCTGAACTTATAACAATGACAAAGTTTCTTTACCCAGCTTTTGCAGCATTTGAACTTTTGACAATACCCATGTTTTAATTCTACCCTGCCCATACAGCCTTGACTTCTTTTAGCACTGACCAGGGTTTGGTTGTGACCAGTCTTGCGGGCTGTTATGTCTGAGGGTGTAACAGTTAATAAAGCCTGGCTGATGGAGCCGCTGAGTGACAGGTCACAGGAGGAAGCTATGGCTGGTGATGTAACCTCTCACAGTCCTGCACCTTTCAGCAACCTGCCACTGACCCAGCCTGCCTTCTTCTCCAGCAGCTCATGGACAATTCAAATACACTTCTCAGCCTGTCAATCAGCTGATTTGTAATCTGCACAGCCATGGAAGCCTGCTGTATGAGAAACTACCCAAGCATTGGCCAGCTACTGAGCAGCCTGGTGACTCCTTGATTGTCTTTGATGTTCTCAACAAAGAAATCATTATAACCACCAGATAACTTGACAGGCATGCACTGTCAGCTTACTCTACACATGTCAAAGTCAACCACAGGTTTAATTAAAATAAAAAAAATTATATATAGAATTCCAGATTGTTGGCTTTGTGTGGTGCAGAATAAGTCTACTATTTACAATCGTAGACAGACATCTCTAACAGAAGCACTTCATATCAGTGTCACTAAAATGTACATATCTATATTATGCTTTATTCGGTTTTCCCCAAATTTTCTGTATAGTCCAGACTTATCCATCAAGAAACCAGTTGTCATGTCCACAGGTCATATATCTTGGTCAAGTCCTTAGACATGGGACTGAATTTGCCAATAAATGCCAGTGAAATTGTGAAAATATATATATATATATATATACAACATTCTAACCACATTCACCTGATGATCGGGTCGCATCCCGTGAAACAGTCTGTTGTGAATTAACAGTGTTGTTTTTCTTCAGAGTTATATATATATATATATATTTATATATATATATATATATCAATTAATGTTTAAACAACTGTTGTGGCTTAGTTTCACATTAAACTACTCACAAGATGCTTGAGTTCATTGGAGCAATTACATAATCTGCAAGTTTCTAATAGACAAGTTACATTTATTTGTTAAGATATAGATGCATTGTAGTACTTTGAATTACCAATACTGGAGATCTCAAAATTATAGTTTATACTGCTATGACCTCTTGTTCCATTAACCCTAAAAATCAAACATATTCTTAATGTCTGACCAATATGATTCCTCAACGTTCAAATGCATTCTCTTAAACAAATGTAGCACCAAGGTAAAACTTCTTTGGCAAAAACATTTAAATGGCCTTTGTTGTCACTCAAAAATCTACAATTTGACAAAAACATGATTGTTAGGTTTTATGTGCAGTGTAAATGCCAGTGTTCTACATTGAGTATGGGATAGACTATATTTAAAAAGAAAATGTAAATTAATAGGCACTATCAGTGAAGCGAGTTTGAGCATCTGAACAGACAACAGCCATATAAAGGTCAGACAGGAAGTTAAGAAGAGATGGATTCCATCCATAATCAATATTTTTCCTGCTAATAAGATTACCTCCAGATTGCCCTGGAGTCTAAAATCAAGATTCAAAGCATTGTTATATGCAGTCAAATTAACATGAAATTTACAGCTGCACATTAATATTTTTTCAGTTCTAAAACTGAATCATGGTTATTTATTCCTGAATCATTCTCCTCAGAAATTTTTTTTCTCCCTGTTTAATAAAGGTTTTCAATCATAAATTTTCATATTAATATAATGCAATAAATATTATTATTAATCCTATGATTAAATCCATTTATCATTTTCAAGATTTCAGGAAAGCATTGCCTGTCAGGGATTCAAGAAAATGTCTGTGTAAAAATAAACTAGAATACGGGTAGTCGACAAGCGGCTACATGTATCCGCCAAAATCAGAGTGGGACGGGTGAAGTGAGGCATGAATTGAGTAACAAGGGGAAATAGAGTGAGGTGTGTTGCATATTAGCATGGATGTCTGCAGCCCAAATGTGTATGTAGGTTGTGCCACCTACCACAATATCCAGAAAGCTATCAAAGTTGTATACAAATGCAAAAAGTCAAACCACTTCCAAGATATGAGTAATTTTATCCCAAGGCAGACAAACAGAGGGGCCCTGTGCAAAAATGGTTGCAGGTGGCACCACCAGTTTTGCGTATGATAAAAAGCTATGTGAGATCTATACACATGCAAATTTTTGGCCCAATCGGCCAAACGTTCCCGAGATAGGAGCTTGGATGTCTGCAGTGTAAATGTGAATGTAGGTGGCGCCACCTGTCATAAAATCAAGAAAGCTTTCCAAGATGTGAAGATATACAAATATAGCAAAATTAGAAATTATTAATAATTATGACTTATTTAAAAACTTAGCCTTGTCTGATTAAAGTATACCATTGATTTCAATTAAGATATCATCTTAGAAATGCTCACCAAAAGTAAGTTGTCATAAGCCTTGTCTAAATATATGTAAATCAGAAATTTTAAGTTATAGGGTCATAGAGGTCAATGTGAAAATGACTGTAAATGATGGTCAGACAGATTCGGGAAGAATGACAGACAATAGGTCATCCAATAACTACATGCAACAGTCCAGCACAGGCAGCAGGAGAGAGTGACCTCTGACTACATTTGGCTTTGATTTTCAATTTCCAACAGGGCAGTAATAACATCCATGTCAGTGGGAACTCCGATACTGAGCCGGGCTGGCATTGAGACATCAGCTCATGTTATGCTTGAATAGTGGCGCTGACCAGTGCTGTCCAGGCAGGAAGCAATGAAGACCTTTAAGTGGTCTCAATTCTGCCAGACAGCAAAGAAATGATCACAGATGTGCTGTGGTATGTGGTTTTCCTTTTATGACAGCAATGGATGGAGTTCAGCCTGGCTGCATTCCAGAAATCCAGTTCTAGTTGCTGGATACTCTGAGCCTGGCTTCATTCCACATGAACTAAGTGTTCCAGTTTCTGCTTCATGTCATTCTCCTATGTGTCTGGAAGGTCCTGTGGATTCAGGAGTAATCATGTGGGTTTTGCATAAGATTTTGGATGAACAGTTCCACACATTTAACAGTGGTGAAACAAACAAGAATTTGTTAAAGAAACACTGATTTCCAGGTCTTCATTCATTAAAATAAAACAACTCAACTCTTTGTCCTGTATAAGGCATTCTGAACTAAAAATGTTTATGATGATGAATGGAAAGTTGTTATCACCTGACAAGTGTCAGCTGCTAACATGAAAATTACAACCACTCATGCCTACATTTTACTAATATATCTCTCTATGGCTAGTAAATCAGCTATCACTCCTCACCAGCAAACACATGGTAGTAATTAAAGAAACAACAAAAGAAACAACAAGATGACAGGCTGGGGGAAGGATTCATCAAAATACACTTATCTCAGTAAAAATTTAAAACCCATGATTTAAAAAAAAACATAAATAAAGACTTCACTAAATTTCATTCTTACAATGATTTAAATTGACATAGACAATTTTAATTTGTAAAATTTAACTGAAAAATATACATAATTCATGGAAGAAACTGCCAAACAAATTTAGTCTGATTTCAATACTGATCAAGATTTGGTCTGGAGCAGTGGCCAAGTTATCTCTGTTTGTTTTATATACATTTTTATATAGTGTACATATTAAATACCAGTAATAATGATAATAATTATAATTACCATCATCATCATAGTAATGAACTATTAATACCAACAAACAGATTTATGTAAAACCCTGCATAGAACTTATCTGCAAAATACTGAAAATATTATTGGGACTGTTCATGTAATTTATGTAAATGACAACCAAATAAAATAAAACATTGATGGCACAAATAATATATATTTTGGCTCATGCAGAATTCCTTTGAATACTTTCATATAAATTTATATTAAAAAAATAAATTAGAATTAATTATGTTCAGATAGGAAAAAATAATTAAACTACCTGAGACAGGCTTTTTTGCAATTAAAATAAAAAAAGAACATAAAATGACTCTAATTAAAAAAGATGAAAAACAGAGACATTCTTTTAAAAAGGGTGTTACAGTAATAACTGCAAACCAAAGTAAATCATTTTAAAATTAAACCAAGTCTAATCCTTAAATGTCTTGATCACAAGTGCGTGTGTGTTTAACTTAACAAATCACCAGCTGTCTGGGATGTTTTTATGATATCTGAGCATAGCAAAACCTGAAGCTACTAAAGTTTAATTATATTCTGCCCATTAGTTTTGTCCGATACAAAAACATGGAAACCCTTTTTGTTATGAAGATTTTGGCTGTGCAGACTGCCTTTATTTGACTGATTTATCCTTAATCTGGACTGACTGCTGGACAAATCAGTCACCTGCTGGGGCTTGATGTGAACTCTGCTCAGAGGAGTCCATCAATAACTTTTTGATAAATGATGCATTTTATTACACAGATTGACAAAATTACTGCTGCTTACCTAAATTCTGCAATATCTTACCACTGAAGAACAGTATAGATATATTTTATACAATTTGTTTGTTGGATTATAACTTACATAAAGGTCAACTGGAACAAACAAGTCTGTCTTACTGGTAGAAAGGCTACAGAGTGGTCCTGATGAACCAATCTTTCACATGTTGTGGTGATATCATTTGGAAAATTCTGCTGACAAATAATTTGCTTAACTGTCTGGCTGTTTCAGACCAGTATTTCTATTGTTTTCTCATGGGATATTCTCAAGAAAAGTATTTCTGACCTGCTAGATGTAATCAGCAGTCCCTGGTTAACAGGCCGTCAATCAGAGAAAGCTGAAGCGATCAGGCTGGAGAAATCCAAGTCACGTCGCCACAGATTGTTCAGGATTCTAACTTAGTCTCCCGCAAAATCACATCACTAAAGATTGATCAAAACTTACACTTTTTGTTCATTAATTCTATCAGTCTCTAATGAAAGTCATAAGGACTGGCTGTTTTTTTTTCTGTTTTGTTTTTTTTGGCTTTGGCTGCAATGTCAGACCAGGCCAGAAAACCAAATGTACATCTATTACAAAACAGTAAAATAGCACTTTTCAAGAATACAGACCAAGAATGATTGATTCTTATGGTCTGGCCAGTCATCTTCTTTCTGTATTAACTATTTATGTAGCCTGTTATAAAAATGCATGTTTTAATCAATTTTATCTATATTTTGATCAGTTTATATAATATAACATGCTAATGGACTATTGGCTGATCTCCAGTTCTTCCTTGTCTTGCATAATAATAAATTTCATATTTCTATACAAAAGGATCTTATTTCCCATGCCTGTTACAGGTGTGCAGATCACTTTCTTGTTGTCAGCTAGACCGACTCTTATCACAACTCGATCCTTGCTTAAGGGCATATAGAAAGTAAAATATGTAAATGATGTATAAAACCATGATGCTATGATGCTATATTAGGCACCTATCTCTACACTTTTTTTTCTTAATGACATCATTATTGATCATTTTGTTTTAAGCATACTTTTGTTTTAAATATGCCTCATTAACCTATAAAAAGTATTTTCAAACCAAAGTGAGCCCCATTCCTTGTACAGACATCTCAAAGGCTCGCTGTCCCTCATGGAGGCAAAATTAAAATGTACAAGTTTTGAGTTTAAATGGTCAAAACATTTGATAAGCTAGGATTTGGCTCATACACAACTTTGGCTGAGCATTGTGTCCCATGGGTCCTTTTTACAAATTACCTTACCAAAGGAGAATTCAGGGTCAATGAGCAACTGAAAAGGCTTGAAACTTATATTCAGAACCAAAAAAATATCAATACATCAATAAAGTAAAATTTCAAAAACCATGGCATATTTGGCTTGGTCTGATCTTGATTAAGCAAGATAACTTCAGTGCTCATTAAAGTGAAGAACATCAGATTAAAGGGGCAGCCCAGGATTTTACGACAATACCATGATGATAAATCTGTATACTCAGCAAGTCAGGAGAAGCCAGCAAACAGCCACACAATGTCTTCAGCAAGGAAACACATATCCTGGCCAATTTTAAAAGCACAGGGTAAACTGTGCACGTCACAGCTGAAGTATTGAACCCACAAGCCCCAAATTTTATGTCTCTACCTGTCAAAATACATTAGGAAATGGCAGTGACTTCTAAAGTGTGGCGAATAGTAATGGCTGCAGTGCAACTATTCTAGCATGTGTAAAGAAGCAAAAAACAGGTAGGATCAAGAGTCCAAAGAAAGTAATAGAAAAGGGCTAAGGGAATGCAAACAAGGGGAAGCAGTTTCCATCAAAGATGAATTGACGATAAGTTTTATGTGATCTTCAGCTGCCTGCAAACGCCCATGTAATTGTAGCGCCTCACTTATGTCAAACCATTGTGACCTACGGAGGGTCTGGGGCTGCTCCTCAATCTGGTCCTCAAATAGGTGCATGACTCCCGTACTGATTTTGAAGCTATGTGTTGGAATGATGCACCACTTGCCTTGAAATGATGCATCATTACCCCCAGAGATTCACCGTCAATTTACTGAATCATCGGCTGATCTCATTTCTAACCATGTCAAGATATATTAGAAAATTTCAATTCTGTTTCAACAATATCATTGGTGATATACTGGGAGTACTTATATAGAATGAAGTTCCCGACTAAGGCCTTGGGCCGATGCTTGTTCTTTTAACAGGGATATAGCTGTCAAATAAACTGTCTGGTTCTGCTGGTCACTGCTTCAGGATGTCCGTGTTAACATAATAACACTTTCATTACCAGATCAAACCTCAACAAAACAGACTGTCAGTGATTCACTTTCTTATGGTTATACCTGAAAACATAGATGATGACACAGTACTGTTTTTTTCAACCATTTTAATTTATCAATCAAATTAACCAAGCTCCTCCAGTGACATGAATGCTTTCATGTCACACATATTTAATCTGCAGCACACATGCATATACACAAGTTATGTATGTAACACATGCAGTACTGCCACTCTCGATTTAATGGTAAAAAGTATAAAAATTCTGAAAAAAAGTATCAAATTTACTGAAAAAAAAGTATGAAAAATGTAAAATTCTAAGCAAAATAGCACAGTTAATGTTTGTACAATTGTACAGCATGTGATACTTCTATACAACCTTCAGGTATGAAGATATTTTGTATATAAGTATATATTATTATATATGCCCTGTAAATCTTATTGAAAATGCAGAAAAAATAAGTTCTTTTTCTTGAGATACATGTATGTTATCATCCACCTTGTAAGAAGAAGACTCACAGTGTTAATTTTTAAAACAAAATTTTAGCAGAGAAACACGTACAGGGATCCATATTGTTTATTGTTGCCATTGTAGACTTCCAAAGGGGAAAAGTGTGTTGATGGAGCACACTTCAAGCACTGGTGCAACCATCATTTTCAAGACTGAACAGATTTGTGCCAACCAACTACTCCTAACTGCCTATGTGTAGTATAATTGTATTTATTATAGGGAAATTGTACCATGCAATACTAAATGAGTTGGTAAAACATCCAATGTTTCACTCCTGTGATAGTAAAAGCATGGATCACAATTTGGGCTGCATGGTCAAGTTCAGGATTGTAATCTCGGTTGGACAGATCTTTGATCTGTCTAGCCCTGATTGCGAGATCAGATCTAAGATCCTTCCAGATCGTGATCTGGGTCTTGACATATTTATATAAATCCAGTGATTTTAAAAAACATCAGCAAGATTGCAGAAAAAAAATGATCACTAATAAAAAAGTGATTAAACTAATGTAATGCTTTTAATTTCATAAGTTTGAAGTATTTTAATTTAAAAAATAATGATAAAACTCGATCAAGCAATATGGAAGATGCACCTACATGCTACTGTTATTGGGTATAGGTGTACCTAGACAATGTTTGAGGATTTTCTAAATAACTGGCCCCTTATTTATGAAGCAGTTTCAATCACAGGTAGTCATGTCACTGTGAAGGGAGCAACTTATTACAATTAAAAGCTGCAATGAAATTGCTAGTTTAATTAGGAATCGCAATTATATTAGACAAAGCTAATTGTCAAACAAACTGGGGGTCTGTCCTCAAGGTTATTTTCAACAGCTGTTATTTACTAAACTCAGCAATTTGAAGTAAGAAAACACAGACTTATTAATCTTGAAATCTAAGTTCTGTCTCGTATGTTTTATTTCTGTTTAGATAACTGTTAATGATCTTGAATGAAGCAGTAAATCAGTAAAACAATTCCCTCAGCCTCCATCCACACTGACCATTTCAAGTCAATTCAAATAATTGATTACTCTTGCTCAGGTAACACAGTTAACAGTGACATAACACTAACTAGTTTTCCTATTCTATCTATTTAACTGTAGTGGTAATGGTTTCAACAAACCAAGGGTGATCAAAGTTTACCTGATACCAAAGATATCTGACCACGAGTGTTTACAACTGAGTTAATTCTTAATTGAAAGGCCTCAGACACGTCAGTGTTTTTAAACTAAAATTGTTCTTGATGAGAAGGCCTCCAGAGACTGAACATACCCCTTCTTAAATAGGCTCCCTTGCCCTGAAGCATGTATTGACACTTTACAAGGCCAAAGCCACCAGGGTCAAGGTCACAAATATTTAAACAATTACTCCCAACAACTTGGGAGTATCAAATCTAATGGAAAAATTCACAAAAATCCTGTTTCCAGAGACTTTCACCGAGAAAATCGATTTCAATATCATCAGTTTTCAAATATGCCTAAGATCTTGGGAGAAACAATTTGTGTCAAATGAAAAGAAATAAGATGCAGTACTTAAAAAGTTATGGCTTTCAAAATTTGACAGGTTTGTGGTCACTGGTTTTTGGACTCTTTTTACAACCTTTCAGATAACTTGTGGCAATGATGGAGGTATCAAAAGGCACATAACCAGAAAAAGCATAATAATGGCACCATAAGCCTTTCATGTAAGACAAAGCTATCCAAGATCTTCATCAACCTGACTTTGGACCAAATCCATAGAATCTTTCTTGAGATATTTAAGATTTTGTATGATTTTACCCAAAATGGACCATTTAAGGTCTAGGTACTAGGTCCTTTCTGGGGGGAACATTTATAGTCATTCTGGATGTCAATGTTTTTAAACCATAGCCAAATATACTCTGTATAAAAAGAACACCTGATATATGGAGTGTTCAAAGTAAAAGAAAACACTAAACTGTTCCCTAGATTTTGAGTGCTGCAGAGGGAAAGGAAATAAAGTAGATTTTTGATGTAGAAGAAACAAAGCCACTGATAAAAACCCCTTCTCTGGAACCAGAAATTGATGGGCCATTTGGTTTGATGTAGAGTGGTGTCCCATGAAACATAACCATCAATAGCAATAAAAATAACACAATCGTACCACATAGATAACTTTTTTCTTTATAGACTTGACCTGAAAAAAATACCTTTTATATGTGTTAACCCAAACAAATCATCAAAAGGGTGACTCAGGAATATTTAATCTATGTAGGTGTTTTTATTTGTTTTTTTTTTCATAGAATATTTCATAGAATATTCTGGCTGCTACATTTTACACTGAAAGAAGAAATTCCTGTATTTTTTATGACTGAGAGGAAAACCCTGTTACATTAAACTATGAAACACATTTTTAATTGATATAACATGGTCTTACAGAAATGTGTGCATGCATCCATGGTTTATTCATCAAAGCTAGTTTGATTAGTTTGTGGTTATAATATGTGGTTAATTTGTGAATGAAAAGACATCAGTGCTGTACTTGTCAATATAAGTTTTAATTATGATTAAGGCTGATTTATTTATATATATATTTGCTTAGGCATATTTACCATTAAAGTTAAAAGTTCATTGATTTCCTACATTTAGCCTGTTATGAAATAATTGGTGTCACTTGTGATAATATTTAGCCAATATGTTAAAGACAAAATGAGGTATAAAATAAGAACTAAATTAATACAAAACAGCAATTTATCAGACTGTTTAATTCAAAATAGGTCTCTGAAAACAGCCTGTTGTAAAATGTGAAAAATTGTAATCCATTTTTATATTTATACAATTGTTGAAAATTGTTAATATGGCATCTGCATCAATATAAGCAGTGAATAAAAAATGCCATGGCACTAGGGCTCACTCATTGAGCATTATCTCAAACTCATAAGGATTAACAGAAATCATGTTATTACATTGACTTATACAATTATTATGCCAATGTAAAAAATCCCATTTGGCACAAGCAGTTTATTTCAAGAACAACAATCTAGACCTATTCAATTCATGAAAATCTCCAAAAAAATCTGAGATTTTATATTGTGGATAAAGTGAAAATTTCCTGCTTTTCAGCAAGACCCTCTTATCAAGTAATAAATTTCTAGTCAGTGAATTTTGGCGTTTGAAGAATAAAGATTTCCAAGTGAGGGACACCAGATAGGCCGGGAAGTCATAACTAGTCATTGTGACTCCAGTTATGAACAGCAGTCGATTTAAACATCCCTCGGAAGGAACAGTTCAAACCAGGGCCTGTTAGGATGCACCTCAAGAGTATAGATCAGTGATTTAGAGAGACGATCTGTGTCGAGAGTCACACAAGCAGCCAATGCTGGGGGCAAGATGACATATCCCATGAGGCAACAGGCAGGACAGGACCAACATGGACCATTAAAAGCGACTATGTCAAAACACAGAGGAGAACAAGAGTGCTTCCAAACATACTCAACTGAGATATTGACTTTGCTTGACACTGTGACCTGGAACTTCCTGGGCTGTCTTTGGGGCATCATATATTTATGTGCAATATTATTATGTGCATTATCTAAGTGATTTGTCTGAGGATAAAGAAAGTGATTGTGATTTCACAGGGGAAAACTGTGGTGGTACCCTAAATAGACTCACAAACTGATGTTCATAATTTTAAATCCTACCATTGAGTCTACAGTCAATTATAACAAGTGACCCATGGGTCATGACGCTCAGCTGACTGGGAAGAGATTCACAAAAGGAAATTTTATGATCTAAATGGTAGTATATAACCATTCAACTGAAGCATCAAACAGATTAACCAACAGGCTGAGATTGTGTCTGTATTAATATATCTCAAAAATAAAGAAAAAATGCGTAAACTTTAAAAAAAATCCAGGTGGCTCCACCAGTCTGCAGAAACTAATAAAAACACTTAATGGTCAATATCCATGTAAAGAATCATGGTGATCTCTGCATTAGTTGTTCAGATACTTCAGCTTTTGTATCAAATTTTCCATTATTCTGAGCTGTATTTGGAAGGTCATAGCTCAAAGGATATGGGTAACAGAGACCTAATTTCAGGTTTCCATGGAGACTTTTCATGGGTCTCCCTGTGTGTCAAGAATGAAGATTCTAGGTCCAGTCGTTACGATTTGTACCCTGTTGACAGACAACTACATACTTAAAGGTCTCAAAAATAGAGGAAAAAAATTGTAAATTTGAAAAAATACAGATGGCGCCACCAGTCTGCAGGAACTGATGGAACACCTATTGATCAATATGTACGCCAAAAATCATGACCATCAGTGTTGTAGTTATTGAGATGTTGCAGTTTTTTTATCAAATTTTCCAATATTCTGGGGGGTAATTTGGAGCCCCACAGCTCAAAGGATATGGGTAACAGAGACCTTATTTCAGGCTACCATGGAGACTTTTCATAGGTCTCTCACTGTGTCAAGAATGAAGATTCTAGGTCCAGTCTTTATGATTTGTGCCCTGTTAACAGATGTTCACATTTTAAAAGGTCTCAAAAATAAAGAAAACAATTTGTAAAAAATAAAAAAATACAGGTGGGGCCACCAGTCTGCAGAAACTGATGAAAAATCTTATGATCAATATGTATGCCAAAAAACATGACCATCAGTGATGTAGTTCATGAAATATTAAATTTTTTGTATGAAATTTTTAAATATTCTGGGGGGTACTTTGGGGCCCTGTAGCTCGAAAGATATGGGTAACAGACACCTTATTTCAAGTTTCCATGAAGACTTTTCATAGGTCTCTCAGTGTGTCAAGAATAAAGATTCTAGGTCCAGTCTTTACGATTTGTGCCCTGTTAACAGATGTTCATATTTTTAAAGGTCTCAATATTGGGAAAAAAATAAAAAAAAATACAGGTGGCGCCACCAGTCTGCATGAACTGATTGAACATCTCATGATCAATAAGTATGCCAAAAATCATGACCATCAGTGATGTAGTTAATGAGATATTGAAGTTTTTGTATGAAATTTTTTACTATTCTGGGGGTACTTTGGGGCCCCATAGCTCAAAGGATATTTTTCATGGACCTCTCAGAATGTCAAGATACAAGATTCTAGGTCCAGCGGTTACGATTTGTGCCTGGTTAACGGACAGACGGACGGCACGACGAACAGACAGACAAAGAGTGATCACTATAGCTCAGATGACTTACAGTCAGCTCAGCTAAAAATCACTGGTGTGAAGATTTTGAATAATGTGAAAGATCTTTTAATACTAAGCCTTCTGTCTCCATCATGTACACTTCATATTAATATTTCATGACCTCTTCATAGCTGTATACAGACCTTTTAAACTAATGGTCCAAGGGACATATTGCTCAGAGACCTAATCTGGTGATTAGGGGTGGGCCATATACAAGTCAAGAAAACCACAGTTGCAAATCATATAGTATCAATATAATTTAGCAGTTTAAAAATAAAGGAAAAAAATGCATCAAAAATAGAAAAAACAAATAGATGGCACCACTAGTATTCTGGAACTGAGCAAACCAATCATAATCAATAAACATACTGGGTTCAGGACACTGGATTAAACCACAGCTGAGAAACTGACATAACTGTTGTCTCAAAAACATAAAAACAAAAAAAAATTGTAAAAGTTAGATCAAATACAGGTGTCACCACCAGTTTTTGGGAACCGACAAAACTAGTCATAGTCAATATTCAAGGCAAGATTCATGGCAATCCATGCATTTATTATCAAGACAGTTTTGTATCAAATTTTTAAATAGAATACGGGTAGTGGACAAGCGACTACGTGTATCCGCCTAAATCAGAGTGGAACAGGTGAAGTGAGGCATGGATTGAGTGGCAAGGGGAAATAGAGTGAAGTGTTGCATATTAGCATGGATGTCTGCAGCCAAATTGTGTATGTAGGTTGCGCCACCTACCACAAAATCCAGAAAACCGTCCAAGCTGTATACATATGCAAAATTTAAGGCAGATAAGTCAAACCACTACATGTATATGAGTGATTTTTGCCCTTGGCAGACAAACAGATGGACGCTGTGCAAAAATGGTTGCAGGTGGCGCCACCAGTTTTGCGTATGATAAAGAGCTATGTGAGAACTATACACATGCAAAAATTTGGCCCAATCAGTCAAACGGTTCCCAAGATATGAGCTTGGATATCTGCTGCATAAACTAGAATGTAGGTGGCGCCACCTATCATAAAATCAAGAGAGCTGTTGGGGATGTATAAACCTGCAAAATGTTAGGCAGATATGTCAAACCACTGCCGAGATATGAGTGATTTTATCCCATGGCAGACAAATAGACAGGAGCTGTGCAAAAATGGCTGCAGGTGGCGCCACCAGTTTTGCGTATGATAAAGAGCTATGTGAGATCTATACACATGCAAAATTTTGGCCCAATCGGTCAAATGGTTTCTGAGATATGAGCTTGGATGTCTGCAGCGTAAACGTGAATGTAGGTGGAGCCACCTGTCATAAAATCAGAAAAGCTATCCAGGATGTATACGCATGCCGAATTTCAGGTGAATTAGTCAAACCACTGCAGAGATATGAGTGATTTTACCCCAAGGCAGACGAACAGATGGACACTGTGCAAACATGGTTGCAGGAGGCGCCACCATTTTTTGTGTATGTTATAAAGCTCTCCAAGGGCTACATTTGTGCAAAAAAATATTCCTGATCGGTCAAACGGTTCAAGAGATATGTGGGTTTATGTGTGGAAACAGACGCACAAACGGACGCAGAGCGCAGAGGAAAGGTCAGAGGTCAAAACAAAATTGGTGCCCAGCAGTTCATATGTGACCCGAACATAATCCCGGGTTTCGTAAAATTCCGCCCAGCGGTTACGGAGGAGTTCTCTGGACACCTACGTGGCGGCGGCAGCGGTGGCGGCGGGCTGAAAACATAGTATCCGCAAAACTCTGTTTTGGCGGATACAATTATTCTGGGGGGTATTTACAAGCATCATAGCTCCAAGGATATTATTGGCAGTGAACTTAGTTAAACTATCCAAGGAGTTTTTTTCTATTACTCTACCTGGATATTCAGTTACAAGTTTCCAGGTTGAGCAGTTACATTTTTAGTCCTGCTAAAGGGCAGCAGGACGGCCAGACGGATGACGGACAAAGTGCCATTCCTATGCCTCAGTTGACTTTCAGTCCGTGGAGCTAAAAAAGAAACATCTTATATTTTCAGGTACTGTCAGTGAAAATAAAGTTAAGTTCACATCATTTTCTACTGTTAAAATGTCAAAATAGGAGCAGAGCCTAAAATGTCAACAGAAAATGGACACGACTCAGAAAACATTCTAATGAGAAACTTGAATAAATTGGCATGATTTCCTTTAAATTATTTGACTGAAAATCAATTCCATATTAAGTTTGATAATAGTTATATAATCACACAAAGTCTTCAGAATATTCGTTTGATAAATAAAGCAATACAATGTGGTTTTGTGGAAAGTTAAATTAACAGGCCTAAAGTTATTAATTTATTTAAGGGATAGCCATGCAATATGCCTGGCGATGGACGGTGGATCAATCAGCAGCTTTTGGTGTTGATTTTACATATCATTTCACAGCATCATTACAAGTAATTAACACACTGCAAATATGATTATCAACTTTATTACAGCTAACACTTATTAATCAAACTGACAAACAGCTGATGTCACCTTCTGTTGATATTGAACTAATAACTGGACTTGTATTAATTAAGACATCAATTTTACCAAATCTTTCTCACACAAATGAATAATCAACTTAAGAACATAATTGGTAAACACCAGGAGGAATCTAATTTAATGACCACTTTGTTATTGTAAGTTATGATAGAAATCAGCTTCATGTATTTACTTTTCGTAGTAATAATGAACATGCAGGTTCTTACCAACACCTCACAGAAGAGAGAAATCGGTGACCTAGGTTATGCCAACAAATTCAGATGTCTTTAGTGACAGCTCACATAAATATTTTAAAGTGGCCAAGTTTTCAAGTGGGGCACTCATATATTTATTAATATGGTGATTATATATATGTGTGTGTGTGTATATGTAACTCATGGGTAATGATGCTCAGCTGACTGATGTGTAAATAGCCATGATATTACATGATACTTGATGTACAGCAAGAAGTTTCTACGTCCAACAGTTACAATTTAATATATGGTGCTGTGACAACTGGATGTAAGGACAACTGATAAACAGTGATAGCTATATAAGCTCATCATAACTGAAAGTCAGCTGAGGTAAAAAAAATTTAAAATGTCTTCAGATGACATTGTGATGACTTAGTAATTGTTGCTCAGCTAGATTTGAAGAAGATGTATTCATACAGTCCTGAGGGAATTTATATTGATTGTTACTACCAGTATATGATATTGGTGTGTAACCTTATTGGTTTTACTGGTTAAAAAACTTTTTTTATCAAATCTTAAAAAGTAATCTTCATACTGGTTTAGTTTAAAGCTTGGTAGTAGATTTCACCTGTCTCTGCATGGGTATCCAAGTAAAAACTATTCTAGCTAATGAATATTTTACAAATCTCAAATATTCCAGGGCATTAAAAGTGACTGGAGAATAAAAATTGCAAAATCAATTCAATTTCTGTCATACAATCAGATTCAAACCTTTCACTTTTTACTCTAAAGGAGAAGCAATTTCAAGTTCCTGAACTGGTACTTGGAAAGAACAGAAAGGGACTTAAATTGCTGGATCTAACTTTGTTACACCATCGTAAGTCATACATAAAAAGGCCCAGGAGAAACATAACACAGAAAAATATATTACAAAATAGACATTATGTGTAGCAGTGCACCAAGTCCACTCCCCACATGAGGTGGAGATACAGAATGCACTAAACAACTTGTGTGTCATTCTTCTAGATATAAACACTCCATCGAGGGAATGATAATCGTAGGAGTGCCATCTTGGGACAGATTTCTTTCTCAGTCCAGAGCAGCTCGACATAGGGATATTACAAACAACCTATATAGACATGTGTCTGGTTTGTGGTTTGTGCCAAACAACAGAAGGAAATCACAAAGTAAGCTTTTTTGACAGGCAGTATTACAAGTAAACTGGATGGCTTCGAGTCCATCGCTCAAAATTTGGTAGCGAACAGTTCAGGTGTACCAATATGGCCAAGAAAACCTACAAAGTGAAAACACTGCCAAAGAAGTAAGCCGGAGGCCAGCAGGTTTGTGGGTTGGAAATGGTTTACTGTTCCCATAATGATCAGGGTTACACACCTGCCTAGCCTCCTTTATAAGCTATATTTAACATCCAATGCTCTTCAAATTATCTACACTCCCTGGCTGCATATACTCCTACATGAACAAGATCTGTAATAATCATCATTAATGACTTTGGATTTTATTACAGCAGCCTCCCCAAAAATCATCATTAAACATGCTTTGTCAGACAGCTCTGTACTTAAAGATTTGTTGGCAAAATTCATTATTTCTCTCTGGTTTATTGGATCATTACTTTAACCAATATTCTGCCTGAGTTCTTTCATAAAAAAAAAAGTTCAAATAAGACTTCTTCAAACAATGAACAATGTTCATGAATAGTTGTTTTGCTGAAAATAAGCAATCCTCTTGAGCAACTGAAAAACATGTTCCTGACAAGTCCTTGTTCTTCCCATGAACCATGATCTCAGAGATTGATTTCCATAAATTTTAATAAAAGCTGGCTTACTTGCACAAAGCCTGCTCTCCTTCAAGGACGTGTTGGTAAAATAGCTCTCTGTCTCCACCGAAACACATCAACTCATTTATACATTATAATACAGGTCAAAGTTAGGTTACTTTTAACCTATGAAAATGAAAACGAGTACTCTACTTGAAACATATTGGTCCACTGGCAATCCTGAATCTCTTCCAATGGTTATATTTATCTACTGTCTATTAATGAAGGAAAGTAGAAATGTATCTTGTGTTGACTTCAATGTAATTGTAAGATCTCAATTGATATTTTATCATACTTCATGACAGATTGTCTGATTTATTATATGTCATTCCAACTGTATCAATAAATAAAGCATTGATAACGGGATTTACCAGTTATCATTAATGATTAAACTTTGTGACAATATTCAATATGTGATTAATATCAATAAATTTGACAAAACTTAATAAACGTCTTTGCTTATTTGCACAACCATAAATAATAAATCCCTTATCAGCACTTCCATGCTCTCCTGGAAAACACTTCATTTCTGAACATTGAACAAAATTCTGATGTCCCCTCTGTGTAATTGTAAATGTCATTTTGATTGACAGGTGTCATAGCAATGTCTCCGTGGAGAGATCACATATTGAGAAATGTCATTACTAAAAGATTCTGTGAGATTTCTTGGAAGCAATGATAGACACCTTAACCTTACACACCTTCAACAGAAAAAAAACATCCTTATGGGAAAGATATAAAAGATATTAAAAACCATATCAACTGAGCATACAGGCTCCTTCATAGAGGGTAACTTCCACGACAGAAGCTAACTGAGGTCTAGGATGTACACAGGGAGGTGAAAAAATGGTGTCCGCTGAATGTAAGCAGTTGGTATAAATACAAGTCTGTTTGGTTCCATGGGCCTTCTGTCCATTTTGTAGTAAATGGAGGCCAACCCCTTCCAGTGATAAGAACACAGCAAGAAGAATAATGAGGTACAGCCTGCGTCTGTTAGTGATATAAAAGATAAGAAGATTGATAAATAGGAAGTTCTATCATCACAGGCAGTTAATACAACCAGGAAATTACTCATCACTTCTTGCTACATGTTTTATTTTCTCTCCTCTCAAGCTAAAAACAAGACTCGCTATTATCTTTTACGACCAAGGAAGGCAGGCTACATCAGTCAGAAATGCTGTTTCCAACAAGGCCAGAGCTTTATGTAACCAATGTGAACGTCATGGTAACTTTTTTGGTTGGCGATAGCAACAAGCTGAGTGAGAATGTATCCTGACCAAAAGCTGACTTAGTATTCTCCTCTGTCAGCTCATGATTACACTTTTTACTTAGTATTCTCATATGCCAACTCATGATTACACTTTTTTTTACTTAGTATTCTCAACTGTCAGCTAATGATTACACTGTTTTACTTAGTATTCTCATCTGTCAGCTAATGATTACACTTTTTTTTATTTAGTATTCTCATCTGTTAGCTAATGATTACACTCTTTTTTACTTAGTATTCTCATATGTCAACTCATGATTACACTTTTTTTAACTTAGTATTCTCAACTGTCAGCAAATGATTACACTGTTTTTCTTAGTATTCTCATCTGTCAGCTAATGATTACACTTTTTAGCTCAGCTGACTATAAGTCATCTGAGCTATAGTCGTGGTCCATTGTCCGTCTGTCCGTCTGTCCGTCCGTCCGTCCGTAGATGTGGCACGTTTTGAAACCGTAAGACCTAGGAATCCAAAATTCAGCATAATGTTAGATGTCCCCAAGATCTCCTACCAAGCCGTAAACTGGGTCTTTGCGACTTCATTTCTTTGAGAAATTAAGGAAAAACCTCAATTTTTTATAAAATCCTATTTTCACACTTCAGGACTGCCTAATATCAAAACCACTCATCTGTTTTTCCTCATATTTACCATAAATATTCCTCTATATAGTTCCTATGTACATGCAAGAAATTAAATCTGTAAAATATAAATTCTTTAAGTTATGGGCCCAAACATAATGGACTTTGTAAAAAATCAGGAAAAATAATAACTCACTTAACATGAAAAATTTTGAAACTAGAGTCTATTTTCTCAAGTATATAACTATTTTTAATTAAGATTCAATTGTTTACCGAAAATTAGATCTGAATTTTGTAAATTTTTTAAGTTATTAGCATAAAAAAAAATCAGAACCTTAAATTTTGCCCAACTTTGACCATGGCACGTTTTTTTCCTGTAAGCACCATTCATTTAATTTTCACAGCATGTAAACATAAATATTTAGTTTGTCTAAATCTGAAATTTGAAAATAAAAGCTTGAAAATTAAGCTAGTTATTGATTTTTAGCTCAGCTGACTATAAGTCATCTGAGCTATAGTCGTGGTCCATTGTCCGTCGTCCGTCCGTCTGTCCGTCCGTCCGTCCGTCCGTCCGTCCGTCCGTAGATGTGGCACGTTTTGAAACCGTAAGACCTAGGAATCCAAAATTCAGCATAATATTAGATGTCCCCAAGATCTCCTACCAAGCCGAAAACTGGATCTTTGCGACTTCGTTCCTTTGAGAAATTAAGGAAAAACCTCAATTTTTTATTAAAATCCTATTTTCACACTTCAGGACTGCCTAATATCAAAACCACTCATCTGTTTTTCCTCATATTTACCATAAATATTCCTCTATATAGTTCCTATGTACATGCCAGAAATTAAGTCTGTTAAGAATAAATTCTTTAAGTTATGGGCCAAAACTTAATGGACTTTGTAAAAAATCAGGAAAAATATTTACTCACTTAACATGAAAAATTTTGAAACTAGAGTCTGTTTTCCCAAGTATATAACTATGTTTAATTAAGATTCAATTGTTTACCCAAAATTAGATCTGAATTTTGTAAATTTTTTAAGTAATTAGCATAAAAATAAAATCAGTACCTTAAATTTTGCCCAACTTTGACCATGGCACGTTTTTTTCCTGTGAGTACCATTGATTTAATTTTCACAGCATGTAAACATAAATATTTAATTTGTTTAAATCTGAAATTTGGAAGTAAAAGCTTGAAAATTAAGGTAGTTATTGATTTTTTTCTTGAGGCTCTATTGTAGTCATTTGCTTTGTTTACAGATTACAGATGCAGGGTCCCACTCCAGGTCACTGGAAGTCAGCTATGCCAGGGTTTCTGATTTGTTACAGTCACTGGGGGAGATCCCCTGCTGTGACAGGTGTACAGTTATTCTCATATCACCACCCCAATCACCCCCCCCCCCCCCCCCCCCCCCCCCCCCCGCAAACACAACCCACCAAGTGTTATGCAGTATTGTTATTGTTTTCACTGTATCTCCTTAAATGTAATGCTGCTTCCACTCTGATATGCAAAAACTTTCCTTGAAAAAGTAATTCAAGGTGTAATCCAGAAGATGCAATGTTGTGTAATGTAGCATTTTTAAAGAAATAATTTTTCTTTTAAATGATTTTACCAATCATAATGGAACCAATCAGTATGCTTAAATTATGATAAAATATGAAGCACATTATGGATAAATAAAGACACAATTAAAAATTGTAAAATCTAAATCAAGTATTTTTTTAGATATTTATTGTTTTGCAGATTTAAAAGATATATTTTTGTGGTAAAAAATAAAGAAACATTTGTATGCATGATGTGGTGTTATCTGACAAGATTGAGATTTATGATGATGCAATTGAGAATTATGAATCAACTTTTACATTCAGATATATATGTTATATTGAAAATGTATAGAAATATAAACTTAAATTAAAAAAAAAATTGATGTGATAAAAAAATGAGGATTTATTACAAACATTTGTTCATTATTTTCCTGCATCAGCAGAATTTGAGATCAGGCTTTGTTTGCCATGTTTTATGTTGTTAATTAGTTATATTTCAACTGTATACATTTCATAAAAAAAAAACATATATTTAATAATATATATTATACAAAAAAAAGATTCGATTGAACAAATGTGTAAACTACTGAAATGTCAACAGTTAATCGAAAAGCCAACTAATGATCATGGTAATTGTACAGATCATTTGTTCACAAACTGCTCACATGCTTCAGTTTCATCATTAGGAAACACATGGTCAGGTCACAAAATATTATTTGCAACAATTTCTTGCTCATCAATACAAACCAATCATATAAACCAACCATGGCCTTTATTACCTCTTCCTCTTACACTTTATCTCCATTTGATATTATTTTAGACTTTTACCTTCAAGGTTAACTTCAGCTGAGCACAGTGACCCATAGGTCCCTTGTTTTTTATTGTAGTCACTTGCTTTGATTGCAGATGCAGGGTCCCACTCCAGGTCACTGGAAGTCAGCTATGCCAGGGTTTCTGATTTGTTACAGTCACTGGGGGAGATCCCCTGCTGTGACAGGTGTACAGTTATTCTCATATCACCACCCCAATCACCCCCCCCCCCCCCCTCCCCTGCAAACCAAACCCACCAAGTGTTATGCACTAATTGTTATTGTTTTCACTGTATCTCCTTAATTGTAATGCTGTTTCCACTCCGATATGCAAAAACTTTCCTTGAAAAAATAATTCAAGGTGTAATCAAGGAGATGCAATGTTGTGTAATGTAGCATTTTTAAAGAAATCAATTTTCTTTTAAATGATTTTAACAAATATAATTGAACCCATCAGTATGCTTAAATTATTATAAAATATGAAGCACATTATGGATAAATAAAGACACGATTCAAAATTGTGAAATCTAAATCAAGTATTATTTTTAGATATTTATTGTTTTGCAGATTTAAAAGATCTTTTTAAAAGAAATTTTTGTGGTAAAAAATAAATAAACATTTGTATGCATGATGTGGTGTTATCTGACAAGATTGAGATTTATGATGATGCAACTGAGAATTATGAATCAGCTTTTATATTCAGATATATATGTTAAATTGGAAATGTATAGCAATATAAACTTAAATTAGAAAATAATTGATGTGATAAAAAAATGATTTAATACAAACATTTGTTCATTATTTTCCTGCCTCAGCAGAATTTGAGATCAGGCTTTGGTTTCCCTGTTTTATGTTGTTTATTAGCTCTATTTCAACTGTATACATGTCATAAAAAAATACATATATATTTAATAATATATATTATACAAAAAAATAGATTCAATTGAACAAATGTGTAAACTACTGAAATGTCAACAGTTAATCGAAAAACCAACTAATGATCATGGTAATAGTACAGATCATTTGTTCACAAACTGCTCACATGCTTTAGTTTCAACATTAGGAAACACATGGTCAGGTCACAAAATATTTTTTGCAACAATTTCTTGCTCATCAATACAAACCAATCATATAAACCAACCATGGCCTTTATTACCTCTTCCTCTTAAACTTTATCTCCACTTGATATTATTTTAGATTTTTACCTTCAAGGTTAACGTCAGCTGAGCACAGTGACCCATAGGTCCCTTGTTTTTACTTAGTATTCTCATCTGTCAGCTCATGATTACATATTTTTTAAGAACAGGACCCTGGCCTGTAGCAGGCCCCCTCTGAATGAGTATGATGATAACCAGGTGGTACACAGTGCAGTGTTGTAATCTGTTGTAGTAGGGTTCAGGTTGTCTGTGTATGACACAATCATCATGGTTATCTTTTACTTTGTTATTTTACAGTGGCATAATCCTTTGGCAAACAGTTAAACAATGCTTATGATTACCTGAGATTAGAACAAAATTATACATCTCACCTATTTGAAAGGTACTATCAACTTATTCATAAATAATAAATAGGAAAATTTGTACAAAAACTTTCAGAACTTCTTCAGTTATACTGCACCTCATATGTAAAATGAACACAGTATTTATGAGGCCAATACTTGTCAGTTAGAAGAGCAATACAGACCTGGATATGACAATTGTAATATCAGATTATGATGTACAGATGCAATAAGAATTTTACTCCCTCAAATTGAAACACCTCAGTCTTATGAAGATAAAATTTTTGTTTTAACCTTTTGGATATTTTAAGTATTTTATTATGCTCTCAGGAGTGGAAACACAGCCTCTTCACCATGACTCAAGTTTTGTGCAGATAATCAAATCTAGAAAGTGTATTTCAGTCCAGTCCAGTCATATTCTGACAGGGCAAATAACTGCTGAGGTGGTTTTGACAACTGATAAGTGAATGTCTTTACAGTGGCTGCCATTAGGCTTTACTGTCAGTTCTGTCAGAACCAGACTGATGCATGATGCTTACACTATCAATCAAAGTTCAGTACTTAGGGCTAATCGCTCTTGACATCCCATGGCTATCCCCAAAGAACAATTATAATACTGTCTGATATCCACAATCCTTGCTTAGATGGAGATGTCACTGCTGTTTTGGAAATTACTGTATACGGGTTTACCTTAAAAGTAACAATTGCAGTTTGATTAACCACAGCCAAATTACACACCAGCACCTATCATCATCATTTGTTTGAATGATCTCAATAGTTTTAAGGGTAAATCAGAATAATATCACTGGCATTTACATTTTTATCGCTCTTTTGTCAGACCATATTAAATTTATACACAGCTACACAAAACTAAAATTATTATTCAAAATCTAAAAGATAACGTGTCAAACTTCAATGGTAAAAGTAGCCAGGAATGACATATTTAATCGCTGCTTTTTATAACTTTATTCAGACCAGATGAAAATTCATAGCAATTTAAAGAAACTAAATTTTTCATATGAAAATTAAGTGCATATGGCTCGCATCTAATTACAGTAATTTAGATGATTATTAAATGTTACAAAGTGATTTTGTGGGTTTTTAGCTCAGCTGACAATTAGTCAACTGAGGTATAGGTATTGCGCTTTGTCAGTCGTCCGTCTGGCCGTCCAGTCGTCTGGCTATCCAGTCATCCGTTAGCAGGGCACAAATCATAACCGCTGACCCAAGAAGCCTATTACTAAAAATCAAAGGAGGTCCATAAAAAATCTCCTTGGAAACCTGAAAATAGGTCACTGCAACCTATATCCTCCAAGCCACGGGGCTTGTAAGTACCTCCCAGAAGAATAAAAAATTTGATACAAAACCTCCAATATCTTGATAATTAATGCATGGATTGTCATGAATCTTGCCTTTAATATTGACCATGAATAGTTTTGTCAGTTCCCAAAAAGTGGTGGCGCCACCCAATTTTTTTTCTTATTTTTACAAATATTTTTTTAAACTTTAAAATGACAACAATCATGTCAGTTTCTCAGCTATGATTCCATCTGGTGTCTCAAAACCTGGTGTGTTTATTGGTCACAAGTGGATGCCCTATAGTAATCACCCTGTCTGTCTGTTTGTTCATCTGTCTGTCTGTCTGTCCATCTGTCCTTCCTCACAGGAGCCATATCTTTAAAATGATTGTGGATGCAATGTAAATCAAACATTTCATCCCAAACTCTCCATCTTTCACACATGGCTTACTTGCCCAAAGTGGAAGAAATCTGTAGATTTTGAGGTTAACTGGTCAGAGGTCAAGGTCACTGGACCCACATTTGTTACAATAATCTAAATGCTGCAAGTTCAAGGATAATAAGTCCTCAAATTTTTTGGTCACAAGGTCATTGGTTAAGGTCACAGGACCGTCACTCATAAAAAATTCTTTAAAAATAACCTTATAGACAAATACAGCTGAGCATCGAGACCCATGCAGGGTCCCTTGTTCACTTGTAACACAGGTTGAGAGACAGACAAGGTTGGTAGACAGCTTTATTCCAGACCAGTTGACATATTGTTACAGCAATTGTACACCATTCAGTTGTTGTTGATTATCGTTCCAACAATCACCCATTATACAACTGCCATCCACCCATGAGCAATACCTAACCAGTAATTACAGGGACAGGAAAGTCAGCAATTCTACACCATTCAGTAGTGAGTAAAGAGGCCAGCCCTTTGTGGTAATGATCTTTGCCAGGGGTATCAAGTTAGACATTAACTCATATTCTTTCACTTCACTTAAGGAACACCCATAATCAATACACCTTCAGTGGTATTGATAAGTAAAGTGGTGCTGGCACATATACATATAATACAGTTCTAGCAGTCTTACACCTATTACATACACTAGCAATACCTGCAGTAATTAGCTATATAATATATGATTGTGACCATAAACATGTTGAAGGCTGACATGAAGGCATGGAGTCAAATTAATAAGTGAGGGCAAGGACATGAACCACTCTCTGGGCAGACTTCCTTGCATCAATTCATTGTCAGCAATTATACCAGATAATATGTCCATTTTCAGCTGCGGCTCTCTTCTGTGATTTCCCTTGGGTGTACAATATAGTCTTAGTCAGCCCACTAAAGACTATCAGATATCCTAGTATGTATAAATTTATTACCTAATATAAATACAGGCTATTCCTGTTCTAGGTCACTAGGGCTAGGTGGTGGGCCCCTCAATCACCAGGTTTGTTAAGTATTGCAACACAATATGACCAATTAACATATAATTTTATCATGCATAAATTTATGATGTGTTCTACCAACTTGTGTGTTTAATTTGAATTCAGGCCTTTGGATAAATGTTTATGTTGGACCCATTTGCCCAGCAGAGCAAGTAGGAAGTGACTTTTAGTTGCCCTTCCATTATTTCTGGAACTTTCACTTGCCTTGGGCAAGCGGTTAACCATTAATGTCGAGTCCTGGTTACTCTTAATTTTACTTAGAAATTGACAAAAACACAATAAATGCCACATATAAATCTCATTTCAGATCTGTTGTTTGATTCAATACCACAGTTCAAATGCAAACGTGAAACCAGTTTAATCACAGGAAATAAAGAATTGTTTCTTTTAATTTCTTTATGATTACCCAAGAACAGAACTGATCACATAACTGTGGTTTCTATCTCCACTTTAGGTAAATATTTTTTTTTTTTGCATACCCGTCTGCTGCCTTGCTTTAAGATGAACATATCTGCAAAGGTCTTGGCTGATGCCCAAATTGCATTTGCCATATTTGTGCATTAACTCTAAGAAAATTTAATTTAAATGGGAAATCATGCCAGCTGTTAAAAACATCCCCCCTTGCTGGCTGTCATGAAGCAGATCACCATAAAACCTGTTCATGATAATTAAGGTAATATGCCGATGAAAATACCATTCACATCATTTTAGTATATGTAAAAGAACTAGATTGTGTCTGGTAAATGTTAAAGACGTGGTATAAAGACACTTCTGAAAATAAACTGTACTAGAGTCATGATTGGAGTACTAATACATTAACTGATAACAAAGCTAATTCCATAAATAACTCATCAGTATTGGGAAAATTTGTCAGGGATCTCCATGAATTAACGATGAGCCATTTCTTACACAAAGTCATATACCACTTAACGTTGCCTCAATAAAAGCAGGTTTATATGTGATTTTAAATGATGTTCCTAACGCTTATTGCCTACTAATCTTATTTCTGTAAAAAAACTGAGCTGGAAAGCTCTAATACACCGCACTAAAGGAACAAATTGCCAGAATCAGTGAGTTGACACCCTCTAGTCAATTTAAAATCACTCGCCGCCAGCAAGATAATAAAATATGAAGGTGCCAGTCTCATTTGCAATGAGAACATTTCTTCTTCTGTTTAATCAATGGAGTCCTGAAAAACTAATGGCAGCACTGACAAGGCAATATTCTTTAAAACTGAGTTGCTTGACATGATACGATTCGTGCTGATAGCCTGTAAAGCTGAAGCGGGGAAAAACAATAGCTGAAATGACATTAATTAATTCATGATCAGGTGTTTCTTGTAAATCAGTGTTTTGTGTTCCATGATTAAAGTTTAATCCAAGTTTTACTCTCTTTTCTGTTCCCACAATGCATCATCGTTCTGAAAAGTTTGTGCTCGTCTGCTCCTATGGTATTTCAGTATGAAGCACTTCATAGGCTACCACTGCTTCTAATAATCAGGAATATCTTTTGAAAGAATATAGTACTATAGTAAAAAAATGCAAATAATTATTATTATATGTATTATTAGTATTATTATACCATAAACCTAAATCATGGTCAAATCCATCACTTTAAAAAAATAAAAAGGCTTTGTTACTGTTTTAGCGGGTTGGTTTTACCATTCATTCTAGAAACTGATCCCTGAAGTTCCCAAGGAGGCTCCGCGATTACTTTTCTAACAATTTTATTATGACATTAGATTGATGGGGACTCAAGCTTTAAATGCAGACCTTAAAAATGATCAGATGATGAAACATGGACAGAGTGCATTTTGCATCATCCTTAACACCAGCTCATCACGCCATGTTGATGCATCACTCAGCATCACAGTCAGTGAGCTACCAATTTCACAGCTCTTAATGGGCACACCTAACAGCCTACTTGGAATTATCATGGCAGTTGTGTCAGCAAATATATAGAGTAAAAATTGTCCTTTCTGCATCCTTCCATACACAGAATAATATAAAGAACATTTGTTTTCCACTATAAGGAAAATTTGTGAAAACCACACTAACAGTATGACTTAAAAAGTCTCATCTGAAACTAGAGGTAGGAACTCCTACCTAAGAAAACCAGCCTGAGCACTGCTTAACAAACACCGGTCCTCCTGACCTGGGCCGTTAGATTTTCAATGCTCATGTTATTGTAGTTGGTCAGATCTGACTGCATTCTTGATCACAGTCACAGATGGGACCCACTCGTTTCCAGCTGTCCAGTAACTACAGCTGTCCCATTCATCAATGAAAAAAACACACAACTTTAATGTCTACAATGCTTCTGCAGTTCACCTTGTGTGTAAAGGGAAAAAAGTTTCTTCTGTTAAAACCAAGCCACAGACTCTCACTGACAATGTGTATCTTAGTGAAATATCTCAACAACTAACATTAGACAGTAATTTACTTCAAAACCACCCATGACCTGGCTTAAAAGGGTTCAAATCACCTAAGCTTCTGTTTTGTCTTTTCCCTTTGTCTCAATGTAAGATGAGTTTTCTCTGAATATAAAGTTAAAGTAATGCCATAAATATTCCTAGCTGGGAAAGAAATACCTAATGATTACACCATTTGAAAGGAATGTCCTATGTGATTCATTAAGTCCAATCAGCTGGTGTGATCAAGCTGTAACTGTCAATCCCACATGATGCTTGTATGAGAGTTCTGACTATGACTGTGTCATACACAGACCACCCCACATGATGCCTGTATGGGAGTTCTGGCTATGACTGTGTCATACACAGTCCACTCCACATGATGCTTGTATGGGAGTTCTGGCTGTGACTGTGTCATACACAGTCCACTCCACATGATGGTTGTATGGGAGTTCTGGCTATGACTGTGTCATACACAGTCCACTCCACATGATGGTTGTATGGGAGTTCTGGCTATGACTGTGTCATACACAGTCCACTCCACATGATGCTTGTATGGGAGTTCTGGCTATGACTGTGTCATAAACAGTCCACCCCACATGATGCTTGTATGGGAGTTCTGGCTATGACTGTGTCATACACAGTCCACTCCACATGATGCTTGTATGGGAGTTCTGGCTATGACTGTGTCATACACAGTCCACTCCACATGATGCTTGTATGGGAGTTCTGGCTATGACTGTGTCATACACAGTCCACTCCACATGATGCTTGTATGGGAGTTCTGGCTATGACTGTGTCATACACAGTCCACCCCACATGATGCTTGTATGGGAGTTCTGGCTATGACTGTGTCATATGCAGTCCACCCCACATGATGTCTGTATGGGAGTTCTGGCTATGACTGTGTCATACACAGTTCGCCCAACATGGTGCCTGTATGGGAGTTCTGGCTATGACTGTGTCATATACAGTCCACCCCACATAATGCCTGTATGGGAGTTCTGGCTATGACTGTGTCATATACAGATGAGATTTTGTTGCATGCTGAAAAAAAGTACCAGTACTTCTGACCATTATGGTAGGTGTGTACAATAACCACTAACAAACTCAGTGTAAACTCAGTGTAAACTATCTTTTCCTGTTTTTTTTGCAGGTTTCTGGATCTGTGGCCATATCATTGAGCAGTTGCACGGTGGTAAGTTAAATATTTTAATTATTCAAATTATGACACAATTACATGTCTATGGATGATCTACAGGCATAATATTTACTTTACAGACAAAAATGGGAAGAATTTACTGAAGGGCAATAACAGAATCTTAATAACAACTTTTTTTTGTAAAAAAAAATGACAGATCCTCAAAGGGCCATCTTTTTATCCAATTTGTTTACACACTGCAAACTTTTTAAGTTTCTGCTTATACATATATATAAAGACTTATATTAATCATTCATATTTTCAACTCTTCATCATATCAATCACAGGCTGTAGAGGTTTTGAAATATTTATTATTTCAAAATGTTCAAAATACCAATTACCTATTAAAATATTGTTTATTATCAGTACTGTATAAATATGATTTATAATTTAAAAAATTCTTCCAAGGAAACAGTTACCTGTTTTAACAAGCAAGAATATCCCCTACCTTTGAAAACATGACCACCAGTATCATTACCATTTAAATGAATCCATAATATCATATGAAATTTTAATGCCTGAAAATATCATTTATTATTTGTCTTCTTCAGAATATAACTGCTCTTTTTTCTCCAGCTCTGAATCATTAGCCAGGACGTGAAATGGCATCATGGAAAGAACTCAAAAAAGAGAAAATTATTATCGAAGAGTATGGATGTCGTTTAACAAATGTCCCTGTCATCATAAAACAAAACATCCACAGGCTTGAGTACGTTTATTTATAAGGGGCCCAGAAAGCTTTTTGCTGTACAAAGTTAAGTTATTGAAAAGTTGAGCATGAGCAATCAGATAAGGCTTGATCAAGGTTTTTGTGTGATGCTTGTTGTGCACTTCTACTGTGACACAGCCCAAAGTAATAAATTACTCTAAAAGCTGACAAAAATAATAAATAAAACATCATTATGTCCCTTTTCTGCCAAAGTATCAAACTACAAAGAAATAGCAGTAGCAACAAAAAGTGTCAAGGAAAATATACAACTGTTAAAAGAAATTGTTCTTGCCATATAGTAACAGTGAAAAGTTCACCTCCTAACATCAATATCATTAAACTCCTGAAGTCTACACATTATAGCAAAAAGCTCACATTAGGCTAACACTGGTTTTAGTTTACTAACAAGACAAAGCTTTCAAAGTTTAGGGACACCATATCAGATGATATCCTTGGCTTTCAAGAATCAATGAGACATATGCCTGGAAAAAAATCTCTTATCAATCATTCTGAAAACAACAAAGACATCCAGAGAGTGATCAGTTTCCCCCTAGGATCCTCTGTAATGTGATGGTTTTGTGACACCTGATCTATGAAGAGGACCCTCTGTAATGTGATGGTTTTGTGACACCTGATCTACTAGAGGACCCTCTGAAATGTGATGGTTTTGTAACACCTGATTTGTGTAGAGGACCCTCCAAAATGTGATGGTTTTGTGACACCTGATCTATGAAGAGGACCCTCTATAATGGGATGGTTTTGTGACACCTGATCTATGAAAAGGACCCTCTGTAATGTAATGGTTTTGTGAAACCTGATCTATGTAGATGACCCTCTGTAATGTAATGGTTTTGTGAAACCTCATCTGTATGGAGGACCCTCTGTAATGTGATGGTTTTTGGCACCTGATCTATGAAGAGGACCCTCTGTAATGTGATGGTTTGTGACACCTGATTTTTAAAGAGGAACCTCTTCACTGATATGGTTTTGTGACACCTTTATGAAGAGGACCCTCTGTAATGTGATGGTTTAGTGACATGTGATCTATGAAGAGGACCCTCTGTTATGTGATGGTTTTGAGAAACCTGATTTGTGTGGAGGACCCTCTGGAATGTGATGGTTTTGTGACACCTGAATCCTACATGCATGGAGACTTGTAAAGGAAAGATTAATTGGGCAGTGCTGGCCACGCAGCTGAAAGTATTTTAATATATAGAAGTCAGTCTGCTGCCTAGTGATACATCAAGCCCTGCATGCAGCCAGAAAACAAGCTTTTATACCCGAATGACTTACTAACCAGGTAACCCCATGGTTAATGTATAAGCATATACATATATATAGGTAGGGGAAGCTGACTGTGGTGGAAGTCTGAAGCCCCTGTAGAAAGTAATGCTAAATATGTGTGATGTTTCAATATGGAGCGCTCACCCAACCTGTCTTCCTTTGAGAAAAAACTTCAGACATTTTCTTATTTCCCTTGGGTTTTCCACTGTGATAAACATCAGAATGCCTGGCACTAAAATATATAAGCAATAGCCAATTAATCTTTCCCACCCATAGAAACCTATAAGCAACTTAATAAGACACGGAACCCATGGGCCATGGTGCTCAGACGCAGTGGTGTCTGAGGGTACTTGTATAAAATGATTGTAATATATGGATATACATCTGTAATAAAGTATCATTACTTATCATTGTTGTAATACATACTGCTAATGCAGGTCTGCCAATCCAATACTTCTTAATCTAAGTAATTCAGACAGATAATGATGAAAGGTGTACGGGTGGTGTAGCAAATGAAAGTAAAGACTACACAAGATTGTCCTGGTTGTAGACTATTTGAAACAGATGTCTCTTGGTATTTCTCTGGGACAAATCAATGGTCCTTAAGCAAGATGTATCCTCCAGTCCTACTTCTAATCCCACATCTGACGCCTGGCTAACAGGACAACACATGCACCAGAGTATACTTTTGTGGGTACATGTACTGACCTTTTATTAACTATATATATGTAGAAAAAGAGAAGAGTTCATGACTTAAGTGTAATTGAAACATTAATTCTACTTGTGGATATTGTCAACTTTTGAATTTTTTTTTCAATTTAACGATAATGAAGCAAAATATTAACATCCAATAAACAGCTAAAGGAAATATATTTAAAGCTGAGTGAAGACATCCGGCTGTCACTTGTATGTTTACGCTTTACCTAAAGTGACCCATTGGGTGCAGGGGCATTTTCATGTCTACATGTTGACACTACCCTCTACTTGGGCATTCAGTGGTAGTATATTATCACACGGGGAAAGTTGTATCTCTTGGTGACTTTAAGAAGGAAGTTCTTGTAACTTGTAACATATATTCTGTTGAACATTGCACTTACAGCTTCACAGTTGAACAATTTAATACAAATACTAGTCCCTGTTGACATTATATGGCTCACATTCCGGCTGTACATCAAAGTTAAATATTCCAGTTGAATGTCATGCACACTGTTACAGAATCCTGGCGAACATTTTGGTTACACATTCTGGCTGTATATCTAACTTACATCAATCAGCTGAATATCAAAGTTTAACTTATACTTAACTAAACAATTGTAGGAGGCAGCTCTTGGTTCTATCACATTGATGGTCATAACATCTGCTGGTTACGAGTTGAGATAGAAATCCGGTTCTTACTAGTGATATTCCAAGCATGCAACCTATTCCATCCTAGTATACCAAACATCCTCCAATGTTCTACAAGGGAGGATGAGTGTCATGGATGAGTGTCTGTGTTTGTACCTGTTAATCTGGTCATTATCTCTTTGATATTTAATCAGCCTAAAAGCATAATCTTTATAAGATCTGACATTCACTAAAATACTCCATGCCTGGACATGCTTTGGCCTTCACTGAGCTGCTATGGTAATTATACCTGTGGGTAACTAACATATAGAGACAGAATCAAAATCATATAAAATATACAAAGTTTCAAACATTTAACACTAAGTCATGATTTTGTTATTATGCCTATGTCATTATGTACAACTATAAAAAGTATTAAAAGTAGTTTTCTTGATAAAAAAAATAGCAGTGTTTCAATATAAAACAATTAATACAGGTGCAGCACTGGGAAAGGCGGGCTGAATTAAACTCAAACCACACCATTTTTAGCTGCATGTCTCAAATGAGTAAGATCATTTGCTACTGCTTATACAAGTACATCCTTTATTAGTTATCTTGAGTAAATTATCCCTGTCAACATTTTCTCATTAAATACTGAAATAGTCTTCACACTGTTAGTGGCTTTTCCTAAGAATCTTGGTCAGTGTATACCTGCTGAAGTAATGCAACACATATGGACAAGACAGGTATACAGTGAACTTGTGAACAGTTACAAAAATGAAGTACAACTGGCAAACAAAGTAGCCAATGGTAGCAGCCCCTAGCTGCTGTGATGGATGGCTGGACGTCAGTTCCAGTGCTGCTCAGACAGGAGGAAGAGAGCTGGGTCAGGGACTGAACTGTAACAGCAGTATTAGGCTTGGCTGCTTCTGATACTTCATCAGATGTATATAAATGAAGCTCTGCTGGCTTGAGGACCGTATGCCCAGTCATATTCAGTCCCTCCTGTAAGTTTGTTTTCTCCTTGGCAGGAAAATCTGAAGGAATTAAGCCAAAAGTCTTTTTAGCTCAGCTAACTGTAAGTCAACTCAGCTGCAGTGATTGGGCAGCGTTGTCTGTCCCTCTGTCTGTCTGTCTGCACTTACGAATCTGAAATTCGGCATACTAGATGTTTTCTAGATTTCCTACCAAACCCATCATTAGGTCAGTGTGACTTTGTTCCTTTAAGATATTACTGAAAAACCTCCATGTTCCATTAAAAAACCTATTGTTACACTTCAAAACTGCTTAATATCAAAACCACTTGTGTTGTTTTGTTCATATTTGGCTTAACTATTAATTTGTGGGAGTTATGGCCCTGAACATGGGTAAGTTGCAACAGAAGTAAGTTTGTGGGATGGACACTCAAGTTAAACTAACTTAGGGAATGAATCTTAACAAAATGTGTGTTTGTAAGATAGAACCTGTTTACAATTTAAGTTACGATATCATATGAGATGATATAATCATAATTCTCTCATGCTTATAAAGCTTATGCATTAGTTTGGCTCTCAAGAGTTCAGACTGATCTGGCTAATGCCATTAGGTCCACTCAGCTAATTAACTGACTTAACTGACTCCAAAATCCCCTACCATGCCAAGAATTCGGTCACTAGGACTTAATACCTTCGAGATATTAATGAAAAACTTCATTTTTCCATTAAAAACCCATTGTTACACTTCCAGGATGCCTAATATCAAAACCACTGATCTGACTAATCATATATAATATACATATTTTTCTATACATTCTCTATGCACATGGCTGAAATGATGTCAGTATTGCGTAATTGTTTTAAGTAATGGACCCAAACATAATGCACTTTGTAAAAAATCAAGAAATATATTTACTCCCTTAACAAGAGGATTGCTGAAGCTAGATATTTTTGTCAGGGATGTAACATTATTTTATCAAGATTCAATTGAACACCCCAAATAAGTTCTGAATTTTTCAAATTTTATAAGTTATTAGTATAAATATAAAATTAGTAACTTAAATTTTGCCAAACTTTGACCATGGCACGTTTGTTTCCTGTGAGCACTGTTGATATAATTTTCATATCATGCACACATAAGGATTTCAGCTTTTTAGTTTAGAAAGCTGAAAGAAATTGGCCAATATTGTAGCTTTTATTAATGTTTTTATGAGACCATGTCAGACCTTAGCTCTCCCCAGCCCCTCTTGAGTCACCTGTATGTTGACCTTGTTGACCTTTCATCAAATTATGCACGCTTGACGGGAGGCATACACTGAATCCAGGCAGCTTATGGCCAGCCACAGTTGATCCAGGTGTCCAACCCAACTCATCTAGTAGTTTTAACTAACAACATAACAATAAACAATAAATGAATAAATTTTTATTGGTTTTTAATAACAAATTAAAGAAAAATGGAAAAGGAATTTGTTAGTTGATAATAACAGGAAATTAACTTGCAGTTACTGATGATATAAGAATCTTGTGTCGATTGATAGAATGTCACGTATTCCAAATACCACCATGCAGTCACCTATGGTATTTTTCAGTTCAATTTTAATGATAAATAAATAAATCATATTATTCATTACTAATCATTAGGGATCATATGAAGGAAATTAATGATAGACAAAGATGCAGTTGTTAATATTAATCTAGATTCCTGCTGTGTCTAGTGTGTACATTGATGTGAAATTCGTCCAAAATGAATATATTACATTTATTTTTTTTTTAATATGAATAAAAGCCATAAAACCAGGTACTTATGATCATTATTTAAATGTGTGAATTTTGTATATTCTGGATTCTCAACATCGTTTGGTGAAAATTGAATAAATACCAGACATGGTGCAAATACTTTGCAAATGTATTTGAATACAAATATGAATATGTACTCCATTATAAAATTTCTTGCATAAGAAAGGGAATTCAGGTAAAAATGAAAGTATATGAATACCAGTGCAAATACTTTTAAAATGTATTCATGAATGCATTCATGAATATATTCTTTGATATTATTTTAATAATCATTTCAGTTGTATTTTATTTTTTAAAAATCATATGATTCGCTTATTATTTTAAATAAAATTATATTTGGGACAATTTGTAATTATTTTTAATAAATAGTTAAACTCTTATATTATATGTTCTGCTTATAAGTTATATGGCCAAGTCAAAATCTGTGTGACAATAGCACTCCATTTGTTAATAAAATAAATTAAATCAATCCTCTTCCCTGTCTCTAAAGATACTATCAAAATCATACATAAGCTAAACACCCACAAGTCATAATACAGCTTTTATTTATTTCCAGACAAAACAAGCATGTGCCTCATTTCTAAACCATATTTTTTTATCATATATAACAGCTGAGCGCCGTGACCCATGGGTCCCTTGTTTTAAAATATAATATTGATCCTCTTATGTCCTGCATATCTATCTTAGTATTATGTCAGCAAAACGGACGTTTTAGACCTGCATGTTTTGGACTAGGACATTTTAAAACTAGGACGTATCAGTCAGGATATTTCAGATATGTTCTTTCTGCCAGGGAGGAATATTTGGACAGATGAACGGACAATTTGGCAGCATGGTTTCGGAGGAGACCATTTTTAATGTTTTTTAGCTTCTTCCCTAAAAAAAAACTAAGAAAATGCAGTTAGCCAGAAATAAGCAAAATCTGATAGAATTTTTAAGATGACATTTTTTTTGCAAAACATTTGGTGATGCTAGCTCCTGCCCTTTTTGGGATAGCTATTGCGCACAACAGACAATGGAACACAGACGACGCCACACCCTTGCATAAGCTCACAGATTAGCTAAAAATGCAAACCCAAGTTTTTTCAAACAGTTGAAAGATATAGTTCCAATAGTTCTAATCTGGGCATTCTGCATCTAGATGATGTGTCTAGACATCTAGACGCTGTGGCTAGATGTCTAGACACATTGTCTAGACACCAGACAGAGCCAGCTCAGTTGCCATGGTGAGGTCTGGACCAAACCTGGTTGTACTGAGTGGCCTCTTGACTTGGCTGCTGAAACTCAGCATGTTTTCAAATCTGTTTCCAAACACAGAAAGCCTTCTTCAATTGGCTAAACTGCTTTTTTAAAGCTGCATTTACCCAATCTATTCTTATAAAACATGCAGAACCCTAACATAGAATAATTCTTGTAAAGTTTAAACCAATCAGCTTAACAGTTTAATCATAAAACAGTTTATAAGCTAGAAGAGTCTAAAATCACATTTCTGCTTGTAAAAAACAGTTAAATGTAGGAGGTGCCACCAATACCTCAATTTCAGATATGACATATGTGACAAACATTGGCATAAAATTTGGTGATGATAGCTCCAGCTGTTTCTGAGATTTTAATTTTAGTGTGCTTTTTTAGACAGATGACTAAGTTCAACCTCCTGTAACTAGGCCACAAATCTCCAAACTGGAACTATTTGAACAACCTTGAGAGAGATTGTTCCAGGGATCATTTCTGTGAAATATTGGACAATTTGGCTGGACAGTTTCGGAGAAGAATATTTTTAAAGCTTTTTTAGCTTTTTCCCTATAAAATTCCCCAGAAAATGCAGTTAGAAAAAAAATAAACAAAATCTGATAGTTCTGATGACTGATTATTTGCAAAAAATTTGCTGATGCTAGCTCCTGCCGTTTTTGAGATAGCTATGGTTAACTTACACACGATGCCTGATGGACAACGCTGCACAATCGCATAAGCTCACAGGTTCTCTAAAAAAATCATGCTCATATTTGTACTAATGTTATTATGTAATGATTGCTTCTGTTCTTTGTATCTGTTTGTTCAAATTAATTTGTATATGTTCATTTTGTACAAACAAAAAATAATATTCTATGATGCCACACTCAGCTGTATCAGAGATACCCTCTCAGCAAATGAGTTTTAAATTAAACACTTTTACAGTTCATTTTCAGTCTAGTCTGATTTCTTTGTTAATTTAACTTAGGTATATAAGGTTTTTAAAATGGAATATTACACAGATGCATTACGAAACTGTAATGCCAAATTACGGTTGCTGTTGCACTTAATCTTTATTTGTAACAGATGAGGATTTAATAAATGGCATAATCATATAGTCAACAATATATACTTAGGCTCATTTCCAATTTATTCTTATTGGATAATTAAATGGACTCATGCCAAAATTTTCATTTGTTGCACCAAGTGATGTTTACAATATTGTCTTGTTTTAACATGCTTATTAAATTTAGTTTTTGCTAATATTTTGAAAATGGCAAACTTGAATTTTTTCTCTCTTATTTCAAGCTAATAAATTAAATGTGTGTTATTATACTTTGATCAACTCATCTTCACTTTCTTCCTATTTTTATAATTTACACACAAATTTCAGTCTTTTAGTTGTGATACCATCCTTATATACATTATAATGAGAGGCTCCTACATCTTTCATGTAGCCCATAAAAGTACACAGGTAACTTCAGTGGCATGTATTTTGTGTTTTCTTAAATAATGATATACAAACAAACTTGCTGTTACCTATATATGTTAGGTTTTTATAAAAATATTCTCATAATCCATTTCAGCTGAGCACTGTGACCCACAGATCACTTGTTTATAATATTTTGGTCTGAAGAAACCCTCAAACTCAACCTCTCTCCAAAGCTGTAGGGTATAGCTACAAAACAAACAAGATGCAAAACCTGAAGGACCTGACCTATGAAATATACAAGATACAAAACCTGAAGGACCTGACTTATAAAATATACAAGATGCAAAACTGAATCTCACCTATAAAATATACAAGATGCAAAACATGAAGAATCTCACCTATAAAATATACAAGATGCAAAACTGAATCTCACCTATAAAATATACAAGATGCAAAACTGTCAAGGCCTCAGACAACAAAGAAATAATCAAAACTCAACAGGACAAAGGATCACTTCAGTCAAGATGACCTTTTACATTCTGAACAGAACTTCATTTAGATGATGCCTCTGAAATATTTTGATTGTCTCAGTCTGGATCATGACAACCATTTGTTACCACCAGGTCTGGACATAATTTGGTAAAAAAAAGTTAAAATACAAAATAAAATAACATACCCCATCTCACAGCTGAATAACACCAAATAAAACACCTGAACATTTCACTTGACATTTCTAGGAACGTTTTGACCTTTACACAATCATTCCTCTTGTAGTTCATTTTATGCTCATCCAAATATATTTCAGTGTCTAACTTAAACAGAGCTGGAAACCCACTGTAAAAATCTGCATCCAGAGCTTCCTTAAAATTTATTCAATTATTTATTTTTTTGGCCAATGGCCCACCATTCTATAATATGTGATGAAAATTCACTGAGAAGTATTGTGTGGACAAACACAGATGAATTTCACTTTCTTATTGGCCAAAGGATCACCCTTCCACAAAACTTAATTGAAATTCATTAAAAACCCACTGGATATGTTGTGCAGATAAGCAAACATAAAAGCAAGGAGGGATGAAGAAACTTCAAACAAACTAACATACTGGTAATGGAACACATTAAGCTCGTTGAGTACATTTTACCATTATACATTTTGAGTCTTTTATCTTTATAAACTTTATTCATTTTACATGGATTGTACAACTAGTTATTATAACTAATACGAGGCACTCTCCATGGCTCAGATGTTGGAGCTCGGTAGTCGGAAGTCTTTTATCATATAGCAGGAGGTGTTTCCTTTTCATTTGGCTTCATGAAGTCTCATAAGGGTACACATCTCTTTAAGTCTATATACTTTCTTTTGAAAATAAAATATTTTCAGTCTATTGAATAATTTTCTTTTGAAGGTGCTATTTACTTGCTGTTGTTTAGAGGTTTCCATGTCTTTCATTCAATCTACTTTTAAGTCTGGATAAACTAGTGTGAGGTAGATGTGCAAGCTATTAACGCTGAGCTGACAGTCACCAGATGACTGTAACAGGACCTGCCATGATACACAGCTGAGCTGATAGTCACCAGATGACTTTCACAGGACCTACCATGATGCAAAGCTGAGCTGACAGTCACCAGATGACTTTCACAGGACCTGTCATAATGCAAAGCTGAGCTGACAGTCACCAGATGACTTTCACAGGACCTGTCATGATGCACAGCTGAGCTGACAGTCACCAGATGACTGTGACAGGACCTGACATAATGCCCAGCTGAGCTGACGGTAACCAGATGACTGTCACAGGAACTGCCATGATACACAGCTGAGCTGACAGTCACCAAATGACTTTCACAGGACCTGCCATGATGCACAGCTGAGCTGACAGTCACCAGATGACTGTCACAGGACCTGCCATGATGCTCAGCTGAGCTGACAGTCACCAGATGACTTTCACAGGACCTGCAATGACGCACAGCTGAGCTGACAGTCACCAGATGACTGTCACACAACCTGCCATGATGAATAGCTGAGCTGACAGTCACCAGATGACTGTCACACTACCTGCCATGATGCACAGGTGAGCTGACAGTCACCAGATGACTGTCACAGGACCTGCCATGATGAACAGCTGAGCTGACAGTCACCAGATGACTGTCACATTAGCAGTTGGTACGCCAGACTTGTGTGCCACTGTTATGGGTTCGAAACCGGGATCGGCCCAATGTTGTCCCCTGAATGATTTGTCTGTGTAAAAAAAGGGGGCTCGTCCAAAGTGACGGTAAACTTTGTGGCCCAAGGAATAAGCTCACCAAAGTGTGACTCCTGGGATAATAAGTCTTGTTCTGATAGCAGAACGCTCTTAAGAGGGGGTGTATTACAGGGTGACATAAAGGCAGGCCGAATGGTCTCGCTAGTGAAGCAGGTTGGTACGCCAGACTTGTGCACCACCAACATGGGTTGGAATCCCAGAGTCACCAGATGACTTTCACAGGACCTGCCATGATGCACAGCTGAGCTGACAGTCACGAGATGATTTCACAGGACCTGCCATGATGCATAGCTGAGCTGACAGTCACCAGATGACTGTCACACTACCTGCCATGATGCATAGCTGAGCTGACAGTCACCAGATGACTGTCACACTATCTGCCATGATGCACAGCTGAGCTGACAGTCACCAGATGACTGTCACACTACCTGCCATGATGCACAGCTGAGCTGACAGTCACCAGACGACTGTCACACTACCTGCCATGATGCACAGGTGAGCTGACAGTCACCAGATGACTGTCACAAGACCTGCAATGATGCACAGCTGAGCTGACAGTCACCAGATGACTGTCACACAACCTGCCATGATGCATAGCTGAGCTGACAGTCACCAGATGACTGTCACACTATCTGCCATGATGCACAGCTGAGCTGACAGTCACCAGATGACTGTCACAGAACATGCCATGATGCATAGCTGAGCTGACAGGCACCAGATAACTGTCACACTACCTGCCATGATGCATAGCTGAGCTGACAGTCACCAGATGACTGTCACAGGGCCTGCCAAGATGCATAGCTGAGTTGACAGTCACCAGATAACTGTCACAGGGCCTGCCAAGATGCATAGCTGAGTTGACAGTCACCAGATGACTGAAGTATTTTACGTGATAATCTGAGCTACAGTTCCAAGGATTACAGGGATTCACCTTTCCCATGGATCAGCCATCAGCCACAGCTTGTACAAAGGTTTCTGATTCACTCACTTCTTCTCAGGTTCAGCTGTGTGATTTATTTAAACAACAAATAAAAAATAGAAAATGGCTCAGCAAGTGGTAAATTAGAGTTTTCACTTTGAAGCAGGTTTACTGAGGCCAACACATCCCCGCCTCAGGCAGCCTTGTACACCTGCAGCCAGTGTGATCGCCAGGTGGATGTATCCATTCTTCATGGATACCAAACAGTGCCAGTAACTCAAGCCTGTAAATACTAAATAAGTCTCATGCTTTATACTCATTTAATACAACATGTGACTGGAGACAGCTGGATTTCTGTAATTGTTAGTGAATTAATGTGCTCTCCAATGAAGAGCTAACAATTCTCAGTCTTATAACTCTCTCCTTCATCCAGTAAAAGCCCTAATTATACTTTTAATTTCATTATTACAGCTGTTATTATCATGATAGTACCCTACTGTGCTAGGTCATGTGCTGTGATGTTATTAGCAGAATGGTCACAAACACAGGGCTACTTGTAACCTGTGACTTCATAATGTCACTGATACCTCTTGCACACACCATATGTTTCAATCTGTCTGATGCTTTTCATAAACTCTTTTGGGCAATACCAACAGCATCACATCTAACACTACAATAAAATGAACAACTGGGGCATCTCGAGTCAATGTTTGCAGATCTCTTGGCATATTATCCCAGCATGGTTTCAGTTTCAGCTGTAAAGGTTAAGTCTATTACCTTACACACCCAAGAATAGATTGTATAGGTATGTCAGGACAAAAACACTCAAACTCATAGTGATCAATAATCGTCAGTTAAATACCTCAGCAGATCTGGCCCGAGGTCAGTCCCAGGGCTAGCCATTACAGACCCATGGTACTAATGGTGATACCTGCCTGCATTAACACTGGTCTAAGCTGAATCACGCAGCTGCCTAAGTCAACCAAACCCTGATCTCCACAACATGTGGCAGCAGACCGTATAGCCCTCCTGTAGTAGGTGTAACCCTCCAGCACCGGATTATATACTGATGACAGATCAGATATCACTGTTAGAAATGCTCATTTCCAGATATACAGGAGGATCACTCTGTTATTCCTTGTTTACATATACAAGGTCAATTTTTATGTTGTTAAATGTGAAATTTCAAATAGATGACCATCTTTGGGACATTTAAAATGACATAGGCGGTGGTGTTAGGCATTAAAATATGTATCTGGCTTGTCATGTTTTTTTACTGCAATACCTGACTTGTCATGTTCTAGACTACAGTATTTGACTTGTTAGTGATACTCCTTACTACAGTAGGTAACTTGTCATGTTCATGGCTACAGTATTTGACTTGTTAGTAATATTCCTTACTACAGTAGGTGACTTGTCATGTTCTAGACTACAGTATTTGACTTGTTAGTAATACTCCTTACTACAGTAGGTAACTTGTCATGTTCATGGTTACAGTATTTGACTTGTTAGTAATATTCCTTACTACAGTAGGTTACTTGTCATGTTCTAGACTACAGTATTTGACTTGTTAGTAATACTCCTTACTACAGTAGGTTACTTGTCATTGTCTAGACTACAGTATTTGACTTGTTAGTAATATTCCTTACTACAGTAGGTGACTTGTCATGTTCTACACTACAGTATTTGACTTGTTAGTAATACTCCTTAGTACAGTAGGTAACTTGTCATGTTCATGGCTACAGTATTTGACTTGTTAGTAATATTCCTTACTACAGTAGGTTACTTGTCATGTTCTAGACTACAGTATTTGACTTGTTAGTAATACTCCTTACTACAGTAGGTTACTTGTCATGTTCTAGACTACAGTATTTGACTTGTTACTAATATTCCTTACTACAGTAGGTTACTTGTCATGTTCATGACTACAGTATTTGACTTGTTACTAATATTCCTTACTACAGTAGGTTACTTGTCATGTTCTAGACTACAGTATTTGACTTGTTAGTAATATTCCTTACTACAGTAGGTGACTTGTCATGTTTTTGACTACAGTATTTGACTTGTTAGTAATATTCCTTACTACAGTAGGTTACTTGTCATGTTTTTGACTACAGTATTTGTCTTGTTAGTGATATTCCTTACTACAGTAGGTTTCTTTTCATGTTTTTGACAACAGTATTTGACTTGTTAGTAATATTCCTTACTACAGCAGGTTACTTGTCATGTTTTTTACTACAGTATTTGACTTGTTAGTAATATTCCTTACTACAGTAGGTTACTTATTATGTTCTTGGCTTCTGTACTTAACTTTCACGTCCTTCCATGACAATATATGTCAATATCATTATCTTCAAATTTGCTATTAATTCCATATCTGAGAGGGTTTTGATTTTTTTTTGTATTTTGTAAGAATTTTTTTTCATGTATACATATTCAATAATTTACTATTCTTTGTCTTTAATTATGTCTATGATACCACTGTGAGGAATATGGAAAGCTATTGAAAGTGCAGGTTAGTTTTACCTACCCTTTATCTTTGCCTGTTAAGAATAAAGTTGCAGGTGTTTCCCTTCACATGAAAAAAAACAGACATTTTTTTACAATGTGGGAAAACTTCAGTTGATCCTTAAAGTGGTGGAAAGGTAATTATTTTTGCTGATTTTAAAAGAGATGTGATTTCTTCATCACCATGTCTGATCTCCAGCTTGCTACCAGACCACTTTTATCATGCAAGGAGTCATGGAGTCACTTGTTGATTATTGGCATAACATGCAAGGGCTCAACCTCTGTATGAGGACATGATCCCTGGAGTTAGGCAATGCAAAACATGTCGTGAACTGATGGATCATCAAAAGTGCTCCGGATAAAAAGACTTCTTTTTATTCATGAAATGTCATTATGGTTCAATATGTTTGCCTTGACATTTGTGTTAGTGTAATGTTATGCTGCAGATAGTACGATGTGATTTTAATCTCCAGATACAGACATAACGTCTCTTTGCTCATTTTGTACAGCAATAATAACAGATCCCTAGAAAGAGATAACATTATAAAACAGATGGCAAACCTTTCTTATAATGTTAAGCCTTAAAATGTCAGTGGCCTGAATGCAGAAATATATCAACTGAGAAAACATTAACATTCAGCAAAACATAAACATCCACCATATATTACTACTTGTTAAGCTGATAAAATATAGAATTCAGTTGACTTTATTTAAATGTGATATCTTAATATGAAAGAGGTGAAATCTTCATTTCATTTAAAATGGTAAAGAAAGAAATATTTTTACCTTATATTCAATAATTTAATATTACTGGAATTTACAATAAATATTTCACTTAATTATTCATTTTTATATGACTTTTATATAATATGATGCCATCTATTAAATTAAATATCATTTAAAATATTACACTGAATGGCATTTTATTCTATATCATACACTATAATGCCATAATTTGTAAACTGGCCCTTCTTCTATTTAAACCTTTTTGAATTAAATATTTCTTGTTTATTTTGAAAGAGTAAAAAATTAAATTAAATGGTTATCAAAAAATAAAGAAACTTTCAAAATAATCTGATCATCTCAGTCAGAAACTATGACTAGTCAGTAACGCTGTGCACTAAAACAACTTGTTTGTATTAAAATATGGAGCAGCATTACCAGCAAAATTGGTACACCAATAAATACACCATGTGGAGGGTAATTACCTGAGATTACTTCTTCAAAATAAATGCTGTATTGGGTTACAATATCAATATGAAATACACATAACAGAACCTGAGGCTATTGCTGTGCTGAGGAAATCAGCACTGGATTGAGTATTGACATTGCTGGACTGACCATTCATTACAAAACATGACAACCAGTACCAAGAGGTTAATTAGGAAAATGGGTTCAAACTGGCCAGACTGTTGGATCCTGCTTACATGTACACACAGGAATGGATGAGATTTATGCACTCCCAGTACTTACTATCATTACATCTCTTAATTATTTCAGTGAACCAAAATCTTGAGGTTCCTTCCCTCTCAAAAGATGACTCTGATCCTACTTGTATTTGTTGAATTGTTTGTTAACAGGATTGTTGTTAATAGGATAATTAGTTATTGTAACTTGAATATGTTATTCTGATGTTAAACCAGACAGTTTTGCCTGAGTACTATCTCTGCTTGTCATATTGTTGCTTCATAAATGAAAGTTTTATGATATTAATTCTGTTTGACTGTTAACACAACACCAGTTAACTGGAACCCAAATCTAATAATGGTACTCTGTTCAGATTGAGTACCTTTTTATCTTACAAAGCAAATGCTTCGGTATTATTTCTGTAAAAATAATAATTACTGCATGAATCATGGTTTTGATGGCATTATTTATAAGTATATCAATTTTAGATGGCTACCAGTTAGAACTTTTACATCAGGCTACCATAGCTTTCATGGAAAGGTATAAAACGCCATATAACAATCGTATTAATGTATTTCAAGTTTCAGTCATTAGCCTGAACTAATGAAATATACTTGGTAAAGCAAGTTTACAAGGAAATTAAGAAATACTTGAATTCATCAGAGATTTTGTTGTAGATTGTTCATAGTTTTGTAGTAAGGGGTGCTAGAATGTCTCATGATTCTTCCTGGCCATAGATTGACAAATATCAGTGACACAAAGGTGTTACATATTCATATTTTAGAAGACTAGTGTAAAAGCTGTGGTGAGTGATAATTATGAACAAAGTTAATGGTGTAAAATATGGATTGTATGTGAAAAACACAACTGACAAGGTTATGACTGGTTAGCTGGAAATGGCATTTGTAAATGAATTTTAAATATGATTATCTTAAAAACATAGATAATACATTTGACAGATTAAAATGACACATCAAAGATGATCAGTTGTCTGGGCATAAAATTATTGTCATATAAACATGTTTTTTTTTCTATCTATTATCACCACAACTAATGGATTATAGGTCAAAATCTGAATGTGTTATATGATTAAAATTATTATAAGAGTATTACTATGTAAAGGTTGAGAACTATCATTAGACTGGTAAAAGACTTTAGAAACCACGACATGAGATGACACAAACTCAAACCAAGAGATTTAAGACAAATGAAATCTTAACAAAAATGTTTAAAGTTTTTTGAGAGATGAAAAAAAAATGTATTAGAAAATAACTTACTAAGAGATAATGCCAAAGACCATACCAAGAAAAGAACTATGAAACTGAACTAAGAGACTATTGTAACCTTTGGTAACCACACCACGAGAAAGAACATAAACAAAACCTAAAATTTCAATAACTACACCAAGAGAACAAATATGAATTAAACCAAAAAACTTCAATAACCAAAAAAGAGAAAGAACATGAACTAAACCAAAAAATCTTCAATAACCATGCCAAGAGAAAGAGCTTAAACAAAAAAAAACTGTGTTTTAGCATCCTATAACTGTGTGGCTTTAAGGATAGAGAGGATGGTTCTGTTCAGCCACCCTGGGGAGTTCAAGACAACAGTCAGAAGGTTAAACCTGTAACATCCCAGTGTCCGGTACACGGGTGGGCTGCTCTCCAGTCTCCCGGGTTTCTACAGCAACAAATCAGCTTAAGCTGTCGTCAATTTAGCTTCAGTATATGAGCTCTCTATCAGGAAGACAGGATAAGACATACATCACTTTGCAGGAAGCCTGGACCAAATGTTACCAAGGTCCTTCTAATGGTCTGGGAAGTGAATAAAAACAACCCACACCCAAACTTTGATGTCTTTACCATTAACAGCTCAACAACTAAGGTTGAGCTGTTTACTTTTTGCCCAAGGCCAGTGCTATTGGTATACAGGTATACCCAGACAGGTCAAAAACAAACAACCTATCATGGTGCAGTCAGTGGAGTATAGGCTGATATAAACTGACAATCAATTTTGTAAAAGTTTTAGTTAGATTAAGGTTTAATGGGATGTATGACACAGAAATACAACCAATACCTTTTGAGAGAAATCAAGAAAGGAACCACATGTAAATTCTGTGGTAAACATAATTTCTGTAGGTATTAAAGGAATCATATATTAAGGCTGGCTTTGGCACCAACAAATAAACAGCATTAATTAACAAATAACTTTTATGAGTATCATACATTTAGAGTGTTATAATTAATAAGTATTCATCTATAATGATGGTAGATAATTTATGATTTAATTGCTTTATAGTATTTTCTGAATTGTTCTTCAGACTCACTGTGCTCTAGTGGCCTCAGACTCTTCAGTTATATTTCAGTACTTACATCCTGACTGGGAGTGGCTATCCTCATGCTGGAACATATCAGGCTCATTACTGGCTACCTTAATATAAATACCTCTATTTTTCTCACACACTTCAATTGTTTTTAATTAAAGACAATGCTGATGCAAGGTTTATGTGTGATGATACAAATTTAATGAACAGAAATTTTTTTTATCATATTATGTTACAAAAGAAACTGGCTGAATCCTTCAGATATTATTAAATTGAAGGACAATTTTACATTTAAGAACAGACCAACCAATCAACCAAAATAAATAAAAACAGGCTGTGTCATATTACCATAAATATCAAATTAAATCTGTCATGTAATTTGTGATGCAGAGTTCAGGAGAGGCATGTAGCCAGTTTAGGAAAGCATAAGTTTCCTCTGCCTTTTTTTTATAATAAAAATAAGAGATCAAAGCAGACTGACTTTCATTTTCACTGAACACACCAAACAGAGAGGTTTTCATATTTAGAGGGGGGGGGGGGGTTATAAAACCAGTGCTTGTTGAATATTCAAATCCCTAATTTAATCTGATTTGTTTTTCCTTATTATTTGTTAACACTACATGTTAAACAAAAACCCATAATATGTGAAGTTTGAAGCCCCCACATGACAGGTACTACTATAGTTATGACATAAAATACATCTTTTAACAAAAAGACAAGACTTCAAATGACATGTTGCATGATTTCTGTGTGAGGTTGGCTTGCTGTCAATGATACAAGAAAAATGAAAAATGAAGCCTGCTGTACATGAATGTTTCTAATAGGGCCTAGGGGTTGGGTCACCCTGCCTCTCAAAACTGAGTAAATTTAAAACAAAGGATATAACATTCTGCCCAAAACAGAAAGATTCCTCAATAAAAAATTACTTAGGTCCAACTTCCAATCCAATGGATATAATGCAGCTGACATACTATTACTAATGTGTGTCCAACTTCTGTATTTGGGAAATACATACATACATAAAGCACAACATTACAAAAGGAAATTTCTCTGAAATTTTATTTTCTTGAAAGAATATATTCGGAGCAACTGGCTCTGGAAATGAGTAAATTTCTAATGAAAAATCAAAATAATTTTTTTTATGGAAGGTGGTTAAAAAAGGAGATACCCAACTTTTTTTCCTTAAAGATAAATTAAATGACCCTGGTTTGGCCAGACAGAATAAGGCATTTTAATAAGAATAAGGTCATTATCTGACTGAATATTCATAAAATGGATGTTAAATCTTTTTCAAAATAAATTTTGCAACAATTTACATTAGGTATAGACCAAAAGTATATAAAATTATAGACTTGATAGCATGATGCAACTGTTGAGGTGCATAAACAAATTAGTGCAGGTTTTGATATATGCACTTATGTACAATGAAACCTCATTATGACCACCAATGGGACCCTAATAAAGTGGTTGCCATTTCAAGATGGTTGTTTAAGCAAGGTCTGATATAAAGCGCAAATGAAAATTGAGACCATGAGAAAGTGGTCAGTATATTGAGGTGGTCACTAAACTGAGGTGGTTTTTAGGCAAGGTTTTACTGTGTATGTAACAGCATTTCTGTCCTTAAGGAGGATATGTCTGAGTGTCAGTCAATGTTAGAGGGACCTACACAAGTATTGTTACACAATCTGGTGCATGTCATTATCTGGTCCACTGAGAGGTTATCAGGTTACATGTACATATAACATATATCTACAGTTTAACGTCTACTCACACCAGATCCAATTAGTCCTCAGGTGTCTTATACTCAATGGTCTTTGACCTTATTTGAGTAGAACCTGAAAGCAGGGTCAAATTTCACAAAAGAGAAAAAGTCAAAGTGATATAGTGTAATAAGTTGGTAAATTAGTCCAAAATTCTTTTCCTGCACGAATGAAAGCAAGCAGATTAGACTGTTGTGCTATGCACAAGAGAAGATTAGTTTAAATGTCAATTGTGCCAAATCATACAGAGTGTAACATGACACTAAACAGGTTTTCACTGCATGAACATTATTTACAATGTTTGCTGGGACTTCATGATGGCACAAAACCTTGTGTTAAACTAATCCCTGTTTTCAGCAGTTAGAGTTGCTTTTCCTTAATCATTCTTTGAAGAAATGGTGCTCTTAGAGGGTTTTATAAAGAAATCAGAGTGGGACGGGTGAAGTGAGGCATGGATTGAGTGGCAAGGGGAAATAGAGTGAGTTGTGTTGCATATTAGCATGGATGTCTGCAGTCAAAATGTGTATGTAGGTTGGCCACCTACCACAAAATCCAGAAAACTGTCAAAGTTGTATACATATGCAAAAAGTCAAACCACTGCCGAGATATGAGTGATTTTATCCCACAGAAGACAAACAGACAGTCGCTGTGCGAGTTTTGCCTATCTGAATAGAGATCTATGTGAGATCTGTACACATGCAAAATTTTGGCCCAATCGGTCAAATGGTTCCCGAGATATAAGCTTGGATGTCTGCAGCATAAATGTGAATGAAGGTGGCGCCACCTGTCATAAAATCAAGAAAGCTACCCAAGATGTCTAAACATGCAAAATTTTAGGCAGATAAGTCAAACTACTGCTGAGAAAATGATAGATTTTATCCCACAGCAGACAAACAGACGGACGCTGTGCAAAAATTGTTGCAGGTGGCGCCACCAGTTTTTTATATGATAAAGAGCTATGTGAGATCTGTACACATGCAAAATTTTGGCCCAATCGATCAAACAGTTCCAGAGATATAAGCCTGGATGTCTGCAGCAAAAACATAAAAGCAGGTGGCGCCACCTGCCACAAAATCTAGAAAGCTATCCAAGATGTATAAACCTGCAAAATTTTAGGCAGGTAAGTCAAACCACTGCAAAGATATGAGTGATTTTATCCCAGACAAATTGACGGACGCTGTGCAAAAATGGTTGCAGCTGGCGCCACTAGTTTTGCCTATGATAAAGAGCTATGTAAGATCTATACACATGCGAAATTTTGGCCCAATCAGTCAAACGGTTCCCGAGATATAAACTTGGATGTCTGCAGCATTAACATAAAAGTATGTGGCGCCACCTGCCACAAAATCCAGAAAGCTATCCAAGATGTATAAACCTGCAAAATTTTAGGCAGGTAAGTCAAACCACTGCAAAGATATGAGTGATTTTATCCCAGACAAATTGACGGACGCTGTGCAAAAATGGTTGCAGCTGGCGCCACTAGTTTTGCCTATGATAAAGAGCTATGTAAGATCTATACACATGCAAAATTTTGGCCCAATCAGTCAAACGGTTCCTGAGATATAAACTTGGATGTCTGCAGCATTAACATAAAAGTATGTGGCGCCACCTGCCACAAAATCCAGAAAGCTTTCCAAGATGTATAAACCTGCAAAATTTTTGGCAGATAAGTCAAACCACTGCTGAGAAATGAGTGATTTTATCCCACAGCAGACAAACAGACGGACGCTGTGCAAAAATGGTTGCAGGTGGCGCCACCAATTTTGCATATGATAAAGAGCTATGTGAGATCTGTACACATGCGAAATTTTGGCCCAATCAGTCAAACGGTTCCCGAGATATAAACTTGGATGTCTGCAGCGTTAACATAAAAGTATGTGGCGCCACCTGCCACAAAATCCAGAAAGCTATCCAAGATGTATAAACCTGCAAAATTTTTGGCAGATAAGTCAAACCACTGCAAAGATATGAGTGATTTTATCCCACAGCAGACAAACTGATGGACGCTGTGCAAAAATGGTTGCAGGTGGCGCCACTAGTTTTGCCTATGATAAAGGTTCTCTAAGATCTATACACATGCAAAATTTTGGCCCAATCAGTCAAACGGTTCCTGAGATATAAACCTGGATGTCTGCAGCGTAAACATAAAAGTATGTGGCGCCACCTGCCACAAAATCCAGAAAGCTATCCAAGATGTATAAACCTGCAAAATTTTTGACAGATAAGTCAAACTACTGCTGAGAAATGAGTGATTTTATCCCACAGCAGACAAACAGACGGATGCTGTGCAAAAATGGTTGCAGGTGGCGCCACCAGTTTTGCCTATTATAAAGAGCTATGTCAGATCTATACACATGCAAAATTTTGGCCCAATCGGTCAAACGGTTCCCGAGTTATGAGCTTGGATGTCTGCAGCATAAGCGTGAATGTAGGTGGCGCCACCTGTCATAAAATCAAGAAAGCTGTCCAGGATATATACACATGCAAAATTTCAGGTGGATAAGTCCAACCAATGCAGAGATATGAATGATTTTATTCCAAAGCAGATGAACAGATGGACACTGTGCAAAAATGGTTGCAGGTGGCACCACCATTTTTTATGTATGTTATAAAGCTATCCAAAGGGCTACATTTGTGCAAAATTTATTTCCTGATCGGTCAAATGGTTCCCGCGATATGTGGGTAATGTGTCATAACAGACACACAGATGGACGCAGCTCGCAGAGGAAAGTTCAGAGCCTGAGGTCAAAACAAAATCGGGGTGCAGCAGTTCATATGTGACCCAAACATAATCCCTGGTTTCGTAAAATTCCGCCCTTTGGTTATGGAGGAGTTCTACAGACACCTACGCGGTGGTGGCGGCGGCGGTGGGCTGTAAACACAGTATCCGCAAAACTCTTTTTTGGCGGATACAGTTATCTTGTTGTGTGGCCAAAAAGATTTAATGATATATTTTCTTAATATGCCCTTTCTATTTTCCTGTCTTTAATACTGGAAAATTGTTGAAAATTAAATATAAATATATAATAAAAGATACAATTTTTTTATAGGTTCTTTCTATTTTCCTTTCTTTAATACCAGAAAATTTATAAAAAATGAACATAAAATAGTAATAATATCATAAAAATACTTCCATCAAGGAAACCAGGCTCAAACAGGAATGGTTTTAAAACTATTTCTACTTTAACATTAAACACAAAGTTGAATTTGTTATTCCAGAGAATATACCAGTACATTCTCTGCTGTGACAGAACCATACCTTCAGCATAGATCAATGCTGCTCATATTTAATGCTACAAAATTTTAAAAAAAACCTTTATTAAGGAAAATTAATGGATGGCTTTCATAAGACAATAATAGAAAAGTCTAGATCAAGTGCTACCACTTTATTTGATAATTTAAACTGATGGGGAAATAAAGAAGTATTTGCTGACAATTATAAGTGAGCATTCACTGTAATTAACAATTTGAAGCATTGTTTTGCAGACCAACTGAGGAAGTTATAATATTTTAATATATTTAGTTATAATATTTTAACAGTGCTTGACTGTTTAAAGAACTAATAACATAGCATCAGAATCAAAGAGACCCAGTTCAGAGCCATCTATAAGCATGTCAGAGCCATCTATAAGCATGTCAGAGCCATCTATAAGCATGTCAGAGCCATCTATAAGCATGTCAGAGCCATCTATAAGCATGTCAGAGCCATCTATAAGCATGTCAGAGCCATCTATAAGCATGCAGTTCTTGTCAAACTAACTATACGTACATGATAAAAATACAAGATAAAAGAAAGCAAGACCACAAAGCAGACTGTGATCACCCATAAGAAAATCATCTCCTGTCTATCTTTGTTCACGGAATCAAGGAATCTCAATAAATCCTTCTCCATCATCATTAAGTGTTGTCTGAGAATCAACCACAGGTGATTGTGGCTCCACAACTACAAATTTATCTTCACATAGTTAGTTGAAAATAAAAAAATTCTCTATAATCATTTTGGTTTCTTAATATGACTGCCTTGATTAGACTTCAGTAGTACCATTCCATTTATCTCAGAACATATTTATAAATACTATAATTCTGGAACAACTGAGCATGTATCCAAAATTCTACAGTAACAAGAGCTCATATTTTATAATTATAATTCTATGGTGTCAAGAGTGGAAAAGTCCACAACAGATTTCTATATATTCATTATAATGGTCAGAATAATTCAAACTGTTAATAGAACAGGTACTAATCATTAACCTAAGTGCACTTACATTGATAATCAATTAACATGGAATCCTAATGCATGATTCTTTTATAATTCATATTTTAAAATTGATATTGTTCAAAAATGAATCTTGCAAGCAACTAAATTCTTGTTCATTTATATATTTTAGTTTCAATTTTATATTAAACAGTCAATCTGTTTTAGAGAAAAAGTATATAGTTATACCCTTAATGAACCTTTCCTTAAATTTTGACTTTCTATAGTTAATGTTACAGTTATCAGCACTACTGATCTTCTTCCAAGATGCTGTCATGATGATGAACATAACAGAATCATCACACGCTGATCCCCTGATGATAAAACAGACAAGAAAATTTACACAACTATCAGTTAAAAACAAATATGAAACATGAAAAAAACAGCTACTGGTACAAATGTAACTTGATCACTTCTTGGGAAAACTGCAAGATGTCTGATCCCTTCACTGTATAGTTCTTTGATGTTATATTAGAGGGCCTCAACCTCTGATAAGGGTTGGGCCAGTCAGATAGCAAACCCATTTGTGGCCTTGCACCCTGCATTTCTGAGGTACCTACCATTTCAGGGTCATCTGGTTGCCTTGGGGATGATGTAGGGTATGACTGTGGTCATATATCACAATTGCTTTCACTATAATCTCGCTACAAATCCTGACCATCACCTCAGTCAGGCTTCTATACATCTCAGCCTCTTCAACTAATGACCTTTTCAAGCTACTGGAATAACTCAGAGCTGCCCCTTCCCCCTACATAATAAGACGTTTATCAGGGGAATCTATGGTCTTGGTATTAATGACACAGACAGACAGTGCAAAAATTCTGGCCCTAGTTACATGTCTTTACACTACAGGACATGATGAGAGCTTTATAGTCCAGTTGAACCTGGCTTATGTATGGGCCGCTATCTAAAACTACCATCCATGCAATAACGACATGGCTATGACCAAGGAAGACATGCCTATCACCTAGGACGATTGCTGGACATTCTGTTAAGCCAGGGGGGTTCATCCATACACTCCTCAAACCCATCAACATAAGGACTCTTAGAAGAAAAGAGCCTGTCTATAGCTGACGAGAGGCTTGGCTGGCAGCAGACACTGACAGTTCTACAGCAAATGGTTTAACTGGCTCAATCAACCACCCAAATCCCTCCGGACTAAAAGTACTTAGCTGGCCAGGAAGGGTGCACTGCTTAGCTCTCATCACATTTAATGGGCTCACCTTCACAGGTAAGGCCAGCCTTATTACTTCCAGGACATTTAATGATCGCTCTGGTAGTCTGCCATGTCTGTTTTATGATTACAGCTGTCTGTATTGTCTTCACTTTTGTTCAAATTTCTGTGTTCTAGAGTAGACTGTCTTCACTATAGTAAACATATGTTCTAGTGCAAAGTTTAAAATAATTTTCCTTCTTATGTCATGACCACTCAGGTTACTGTCCCAGTCTGATTTCACTTCATTTAAAACGTGTTTTACAGGCCATATTGTCCTCATTGCAGTTAAAATATATATATTTTCAATTGTGAATACATTGTGAAATATCTTATGATACAAACTGTAAATGTTGTTTTAGAATTTACAATAAAATGCAAAACTACAATCTTAAATAGATCTATCAACATTTCTTGCTACCCAGGGGACCCCAGTAAAATATAAAATACAGCAACGTTTGTAACATAAACAACACAAAGAAGAGTCCCTTAACATTGTTTAACTAGAGTTCTACAAATGGTGCATAATATGGCAGTCTCATATGTCTTGTGACCTCTGACCTCATTAAATATGCATGAATTTTGTAGAAAATAAAATTAAGGTGAGAAACATGATTGTTTAATATTCATAATGAGTTTCATGTTAATCTATAAGATTTTAAGTAGGTGATCAAAGTCCGATGACCTCTGACCTCATTAAATAGGTGTGGATTTTGCCGGTGATCAAACTAAGTTGAGATACTATATTGGTTAATATTTTGTTTAAGTTTTACACAAATGCATCATATTCCTGATAAGTTAATGAAGGGACGTACACCACAAAGTAGCCTTGTGACCTCTGACCTTATAAAATATATGTGGATTTTTCTTAAAATACAACTCGGGTTAGATAATTTATTGAAATGTGAGAATAATTATTTAATCATTTGTTTCAAGATTTCCATGATTACAGTTAAATCATATAAAAATATAAATTGACTCATGAGGGTATCTTAAGGAGGTACTTAAGAAGTGATGAGTGTTGTGTATTATTATATTATGAACCGACCAACAGATTCAATTCAGCCACCAATCACAATCATAGATCAATAGTTATCACACATAGTTCTTGCTAAGAAATGTCTTCATAATCTGTTTTAGGCATGTATCAAAATGAAAACAAAGTTTCTGTGTCCACATCAATAGCATATCTTTATAAAGAAACTGAATACACACCTAATAAAAGATAGTGCAGTACTTTTTTTGTATTCAGTCAAAAGAACTTCAAACACGCAGGCTCACATCAAGTGACAGTGGAAGAACATAAAATTAAGCAAACCAAAGTAATCCTGCATTTTAAATCAATTTAGTGTTAAGTGTTTGGCAGTTGGAGGGCTAGTTTTGACTCAGTTGGAGTCCTTGTTAGATTGATAAGTCTATAAGAAGAAGTGACAACTGTGACACCATGACACCAATACTGATGTCATACAATAGACAATGACGTCAGCAAAGGATCAAGGAACTAAAGTACAAGAAATGAAGAAATGTTCAAACCCACATTTGTGGCATGGTAAGCTAAAATTAGAGTAAAATTAACTTTGGATGTCTATACAACTGTCACGTTGATATCTTTAACAGTCTTATCATGTTTTATACTTTTTTTGTTGAAGTTGCTTTACCAGACATGATAGTCTGTCAAATATTAAAATTGCTAAAGAATTTTTGATCTCATACTCACAGTCATTATCCACATCAGATTATCTGTCAAATATGGAAATCAGGAAGATATTATAACAGATAAAAGTCACTTCACCTAACATTACAATCAGTCATGTTGGGTTATTCAATTAATTCAAATTACACATTAAAAAAATTATCTAATAATAACCTTACCACACACAGTGATCTGTAAAATAGGCAAATTATACAAATAAATGTGAGTTTACTAGATGTGACAGTATGTAAAATAAGGAGACTGCAAGAAAAAACATTTTCTGAAAAAGATAAATAACAAGTTATCCCAGGGAGAAATGACAAAGACAATAACTCGATTCTGCAGAGTGATAAATAGGTTTATATATTTTACTTGTGGTAAGGAAAAACACTCAGTTATGAGCAAGACAAAAATTGGTTTGTCATAATGATTGTTTAGGAGGGGGCTTTCTGACCTATGCCTGTGTTACCATCCAAAGAAGAAAGATAAACATGATCAATTTCTTGTAATATTTTCTGTGCTAAGTTACTTTTGGAGCTTGAAATAGAATGTGTTTTACAAATGAAATAAAGAAAAACTCATTATCTAATACAGGGATTAATGTGTTATTGCTTTCTATGATCAAAAATAAGGAGGGAGCAACCTGTATTATTGTAAATTATGGTTTATAGTTATGAGTCAAATGATTACTTCAACTTACAAGTGTACATATAGAGGGTCACAAATTGATTATATTTACATAATGGATGCTATGTTATATCTCTCAAGATACAATCAAACAAATACTGATGGCAAATTCAGCAATTAAACAAATTCATCACTGATAATAAAAATCCTTGTAACAGCTGTTCTACATGTGTGATGACCAGTCTGATCTGTGGTTCCTACATGTGTAATGACCAGTCTGATCTGTGGTTCCTACATGTGTGATGACCAGTCTGATCTGTGGTTCCTACATGTGTGATAACCAGTCTGATCTGTGGTTCCTCCATGTGTGATGACCAGTCTGATCTGTGGTTCCTACATGTGTGATGACCAGTCTGATCTGTGGTTCTTACATGTGTGATGAGCAGTCTGATCTGTGGATCCTATTTTCCTATTTTCCCCTGAAAATTCTGTTCCAAGGTTATAACAGGCCTAGTACAAGTGATACAATCACCATACTAGAACTTCTTCTGGAAGAGCAGTGAGAACATCTAATGATTACACCAGGGCAGTGACAGCTTAGGTCTAAATCTGACAGACGCCATCTAGGTTACTAAGTCTGACTGTGGGAGGACCATGCTTTCTGGTACCATCAAACTTAACCGGTGCTTTATTTGGGATATTGGTCAGTGGGCACATGACCATTATGGGACCAGATAAAACAGACTGTGCTTGCCTAGAATAAGGGGCATTCCAGCTAGTGTGGCTCCACCTGCACTGGGTGGTCCAAACAATCAAAATAATGAGAGGTCTGAAGGAAAGCACCAAACTGGCACAGTCTGCAGTGGTATTGGGAAAAAGATGATGCAATTTAAGATAAACTGAGGTACTGTACATCAAGCAAAAAAAAGGGGCCAAAATCATGTTGAATGAATACTTTATGAGACGTACACTCCTAATACAATAAATCTCATGAGACATCTGGCCATGAAAACAATATTTACAGCATGATTATCTGTCATCCATAAACTGAGACTAATCAAACACCCTGCTCTCTGACCAAATTCAAATGTGTCAAGGCACTCAGAAATCATATTTAATGAATGTAGTGGGTGCAAGGGTGTTTTCTCTCCACAAAGCTTGTGACAGGATCCCATGAGACATGTAATCAAATGACCAGGAATTCTCATGACACACGACTCAGGAGCTCCGTCTCAATAAACAATTATGTTGTGATGTTACCTTGAGAACCAGGCCATTTGAATGGATCTCCTTTTTACTACAGACTGTCTAACAAACAAAATTGAACCAAGGTTTTATTATCACCCATGTCTACTTGTCAGTCTGCCTTTCTGTCTGTGTAAAACGACAGCTCAAAGTCACAGAGACTTCTAACAAGTTTTGTGAAGCTATGGGCCTGGGGCACTAGAGATGTGATTAGATTTAAGGAATCATCTAAATCAAATGTGAATGTGTGTGTACATATGTCAGGTCACTCAGCATGGAATGACTTATGGTGCTGCCCTCTGATGAAGGAATTTGGTACTCTGTACCAGTGGGTCCTGTGACTAGAAATTTGTCAGAATTGATATACAAGTTGTGACAGAGGTGTGCATACATCAAGGCAAAACTACTCTTATAACATTATATGAAAGGCCTGCATTGTTCTTATAAGATCATTAAAAAAAGGGGTAAACAGGCATAAATGGTTCCCTTCAGTCAAAAAAAAAATAACATGACCTCAACTAAGCTTAACCTAATCAGTCTAATATATACTACTTAACTAGATCTACTAGGGCACCAAGACAATAAATATCTACATATTAATCTGTACAGAAAACTGTAAAATCATGATCTACTGACTCAGTCCTGCAGGACCAGGTATGATAGTACACATTCATTTACAAGTGTACATTTTTTTCTGTAGTAAGCTATGTGTATTATTCAAGACAATATTTAAGACTTAATATGACTGTTTATTGATGAAGAGGATTTGGAATAAATCTGACAGTGAAAATATCAAAACCAATGCACTATAATTGAAACAACCCATTTTCCCATAACCCAGTGCCACAGTAAGCAGACCTAGCTGAGCAGAGGTGATGAAGCACTGGCTAGGACATGACTTCGCACTCACATGATGTTTCCTTTATCTGCCTCCTTAAACCTTCTGGTTTTCCTCCGTCTGGCACAGGGCTTAATATCTTACTTCAAACCTCTTCTCACTGACCAAGGAGGCAGGTAGACCATGCAGATCAAGGCAAAGACCCTCAACTTCTGTCTCTAATTTCTTACATTTACAGGTTCTATTAACATATACAGTACTAATGTTGTCCGCACAACACATATTGGTGTAAAAGCAGGAAACAACCACAAGTACAAGAAGAGACTCCCTAATCAGATGTCATAAATACAGTTTCATTTGGTGTCATGGCAACATGCCCCTTAATTAATTCACTAAGGTGATCAATTGCATGCCATTCCATCCTCTCTGCCCAATTCAACAAGATTAACGAAAACCCCTGTTATCATATCCATTAAGCATATATTTCAAAAGAAATTTTTACAAATTTAAGGTCATGGAAAAGGCTTTCACACCAATTTCATCCACAATACAGCTTCATAATGACTGTGCAGATGATTCTATATTTTCACTTAAAAGCTACAATGCTGGAGGTGACCACATATGCATTGGAGGCTTGGGTGATTGGTGAAAGAGTGAAATATTGGGGGAAAATTATAAAACAAGTAAAACTGCTAAATTTCCATTAGTTGGAAGTGACACCTTTTTGAAAGTGCCATAAAAAATGACCAAACATTTACATTTAGGCATTGGTAACATCTGTCTTCATTGATTCCATCAGTTTTTTCGGCAGTCAGACTAATATGAAAAGTATACAAGCGAGACCCATCACCCACCGCCAGCGCTATCTCAGGTAATTAAATTATCTCCACTCCCTGTATGCCTGAGCTGCCAATACAACACTGCAATAAACTGCTTCTGCTGTCTGGAGTAGGTAGTCTCTATCTCTTCCTGCCCAGTACAGATTTATGTAATCCCCTAAAAAAAAGTAGTAAATAAAAACCTGTCTCTGTGTTTTCCAATGTTTGTGTGGCAATGTCACATTTAGTTCTATCTAAAGGAAGATTAATACTTAAGTTTACCCAGCTTCTTGCAGAATCTGTCAGTGTTTCAAGCAGCCAAAACTAACACTTGTGCAAGGAAAAAACTCTTATGGCAATGAGGCATTTTCAGTATGTCCCACTTTTTTCTCTGGGTGAAAGTGTTCTTCTGTGTTCTAAGAAATAAAAGAAATCCATAACTAGATATTTCTTGTTGGATATTATTTTTTCCTATGGGACATTATCAAAACAAAAGCTTTGAATTTCATTATTTTTTCCATTAAGTGTTTGTAATGGAAAGGTGGAAATGTCACAATTACATATGAAAATTGTAATTTTGTAATGTTCAGTTAAAGAACCTATGAGGCAAAACTCCTAAACCTAATTCCAAAGACTTGCTTTGTTTGGTTCTTAATCTTAAAAAATCTTAAAGATTCAATTTCCATGACAAATGCTATCATTATTTTTTATGCAGAGAGCTTGAATAAAAGTAATGCACAATGCTTAATTATAATGAAAATATGACCCAGTTTAAGGTAAAGCTTTACACACTTTCTAAAGCATAACCATGTATAAATAATGTATTTGCTATAAGTATATCAAGAATGTTTTGTATTGTAGCTTGTTAAAATAATGTTATTGTTATAAAGTATAAGCAATGGTTTGAAAGCATTAATTTTTGAATGCATCTCATAAATTTATTTCTAGGTAGGACAATTAGAACTTGAAATTCAAGTTAATGGCTAACTGGATAGGAGGACTGAGGATTACTGCTGTACCTCATTAAAATAAATGTTTAAACAAAGCAGTAATATTTATAACATATGTCTATATTCCAAAATCGTTTGTCTTGAAAACTCATCCATTTTGATTTAAGTTTTTTAGAGTCACATGTACTGCAAGGTAAATGAAGTTTCTAGGCTGTAACACGCTGGACATGTTTCCATTATCTGCAACCAGAGTTCTATGAAACTATCTGGAAAACATTTTTCACTCCAATAACTTAGGTCAATCTGAAATGAATTAATATCCATTAATGTGTACAAGCATCAGAACAGAAAAATGCTTGCTGAATACAAATACCAGTCAACTGGTGCATGGCAATAGTTCAGGAGCCTGATTCATTCTCCCGAAGTCAGATTTCAGATAAATGATGATTGAATAAAGTTAAAATGGGGATTACTTCTAATCTATTTATGCTGCCTCATAATGGATTAGGTAGAAATATGCAATGTCTCATTCCCTGATAAATATGTATTAAACAAAGAATATGGAATTTTCATGTAATGAATTCATTTTTTTCAATATTTACAAATTTTTTGTCAGCAAAAAAAAAGATAAACTCATTTTTATTCACTATAAAATACAGAAATAAATGTGGAACAGAAAAAATAATCTAAAGTCAGCACAATTGGAAAATCCTGGAAAGTGTTTACTCTCAGGTCCAAGAAATCAATGGATGAGCACAATTAAAAAATACAAGTGCTTTGAATTTACATGGTACAAATATTCCAGGTTGTCCCTGCAGATAAACTGTGGTTTACATCTAATTTCTAATGTAAGCCCACAACACACTGTAGATGGTGCCATTTATGTTTGCCTGAAGGTTTTAATAAATGAGATGCAAGGGAAACTCCAGAAATTAATTGAGTCAGCTGTCAACCAAAGCACTTGTTTAAAGTATATATCTGATATTATCAAACATTCAAGTCTTAAATTCTGCTGTAATAAATTGCTCATGTTCAAAATGTCTTCAGCCAAATTGTATCCCAGTTACCAATTACACCCAGTTCACAACAAAAGGTTTAAAGTCATACATAATAAAAGTGTTTTAAAATAAGTAAAGCTGATATGTGTGCCAGGAAACACATATTTTAATAGCAGTGGGAATTATCCTTCACCATTTTGACATTTATTTTATTGAAATCACTTTATTGCTATGACAATGATTAATGGTCAAACTTATTTTTTCATGAACTGGTCATCTTCCAGCAAAGTTTTGTTATTTATAACATACTTATTTATCTCTTTGCAAATTGATTCCTTCCATTCAGGGAGACCTAATCTATTCGATAAATTCTAAAGTGAATAAATCACTTACTAGACAGGAAAGTTTTTGACAGTTGGTTATTTGGATATAAAACAGATACAGATATGTTTTCCTGGATTCAAATTATCAAACACAAGTTTGACAGATATCAAATACTTGTAAGTCAACTTTTATTAATTCTTCATGCAGAGGACATTTAGTACAGCTCTCCCACAGATACAGATGTTAATTAGGGGCTTTACTGGGAAGAAGTATTTGTATGCTATTATGAATTTATCTTTTCTAATTCCAGTCAGCTTGTTTTTATTTTATTTTTTTTAGTTAATCTGACTTCCTGTATGTGCCATATTTTTATGAATGCAGATGGAGCTATTAGCAGAGTCTTACAGACAATAAGTGTCAATATGGATGAATGGAAGAACGAGCAATAATGTGTAATTCATTTCCCATTAGACAAATTTAATCATCAAATACAGATTTTTAAATTTCCCTGTGCACTTTTTCCAAAATTCAGGGAGTCACTGCACAAGTATTAGATTAGGACTGAAGGTTGTACTTAAAGTCTTGAGCTGTTGAGAAATTTTGTTTTATTTATTGATTTTTGCTTCTTGCATTCACAAAACTGTGCCACACACAGGGAATCATTCTATTAACTATTAAACATAAAATAAAAAAAAAGCTGAATGATATGAGAAGTAATAAAAAAACAGTTTTTTACTGAAATATTGTATCAATAAGCAACCTCAATTCCAAAGTTTCAAGGCAAAATTCCTAAATGTCCTTTACTTAAATTCCCATCTATAGCCCTTGCTATATATAATCTGTATCACTTAAGTAAAGCTAAAAAACATAGTGGTTTATGCACAGAATAAAAGATTTCTGTAAAGATCCATTTGATGTGGAGAACTATGATAAGATTTATTCTGATACCAGGAAGCCAGTGACTGGATCTGTCCAGCTCCTTGGATACCTAGAATCCTGAATATACAGGTCTGGATATTCATAATCATCAAAGGTCATATGATTATCTTCCTCAGCTTATTATAATTATTTTTGTTATATTCATTACTCTTCACTTGAAGCAGTTTAGGATGTATAAATGACTATGTGACTGATAATTTTACCCTAAAATAAGTCTACAGTAAATAAACCCTTGAACTATCCAATGACTACCCCAAGGCTATCTTGATTACAGCATGCCCACAAATCCCTTGCCATTTCAGGGAAATCTTGTTGGCCTAACACCATGAATGAGCCCATACAGGGCCATCTGAAGAGAACAAATATGCAATAAACATTATTCTGTGACAGCTAGAGACAATGAGCCCATGTTTGTGAGAATTACTACAAGTAAGAAACCAAATCAACCATAACTCAAGTGTAAGTCACTCAGGACTACTGATTTGACAAACAAGTCAAATCTATAGAGGATCATCTTTTACAGAGGTGTAGGGAAAGAAGGGTTTACTGATAAGGTTCAGCTGTTAATAATCTCATTCCATCATTACAACACAGGCCCTACAGAAAAAGAAAGGTCTGCATGACCATCTGTGTCAGGTGGTCATTTCAGCCAGAGTTGCTGCAGTATGTTCATGAGGACCATTAATAGTCTGTAAGGTCTTCCGCATGTCAAGTATATACCATAAACTAAAGACAAAATTATAAACAAGATGAAACATGCACTGTTTATGACATGCATGGTTCAACAAAATTATGAAAAAATATACAGTTATAAATGTAACAATTATAAAAATGGATATTTTATACTGAAAATATAAAAGATATATATGTAAAGAAAAATACCAAAGAAAAAACTAGAAGTCTGCAATCCATACAGTTACAACATTGAAAATAAGGTCAAGGGAAAAAATAAATATCAGGTACAAATCTGTAATCTGTCTCAAATTTTTATCACAGAGAAACTGGTCAGGCAGAAGGCTCATGCTTATATAAGAAAAGAAAGCAGGTCTTGTAAAAATGTTAAACAGTTCAAGACTGATTCATTAATGATCTAGCTTTTAAGATGCACTGAGACATTTGTTCAACTGAACAGCCATGAGAAAAGGAGAAATCCAAACATGTAGGGGACTTGGGGTACTGTCAGCTGATATTTTCGTTAGCCCTCATGCACTCTCAGCCCAACCCCCGCACTCAGCGTGGAAAATTCAATAAACAGATTCCAAATGTTAAAATAAGCCTGACATAAAGCCCTAGGCCATACATTTTGCATAAAAGCTGTTTCAATGAAATTTCATTGGAAAGGTAAATTATTAGCTATTGGTTGAAAGCTTTAATTAGGCTAATTAATTTTAGCTGAATATGAACAAAACTTCCATAAACCCTGATAAATCAAAACCATGTTGTGGTAACTCCATTTTACTCTAATCTGGAATCAAACACTACTGCCAGTTTATCAGGTTGCACATTTAAATTTAAATATGGTGATAAAGTCTGGACTTAAATCAGGCTCGCTCAGTAATTTTCAAATTCAAAAAGTGAACCTAGCTTTATGATGTATATCTTAGGCTAAATTAGCATTCAGTGCAGGTGGGAAAAATTTCATTTTTTACCTTGTTAAATGGGTAAAAGCACTACATAAAAAAAAAATTGATCAAAATTGTATCATTTTATCTTCTTGTAAGATGAAAATCAAAACTAGACGACCAGAGGTCGAGCGCTTGCCGGAAGTTGAAATGACAGACAGACGGACAGACAGAACATATTGTGGGTTTTCTATTATTTGAATGACCCTCAGCGTTTGCTTAGAAGTTGTGGCCTGTAAAATGACATATCAGACCCCCTAGTGGCTATATCCGGAAAATGAAAAATCTGTTTTGAGATATTAGTGTAACACATAAGATGTACCAGTTTTAAAAGGATTCCTGAAAAAAAAACTGTGGCTGTAGAATGCTATATATGAGACGTAAGAACCAGCAAGTAGGCGGATTTTAGGACAACTGACAAACAGACACACTGACAAAGTGACACAAGATTGAGACCAGATGACATTACTAGGTCATAGAGAAGACTCAGGGAAAGAAAATAAGCCATAGTTTCTGTAATTGTGCCTTTGGGGTTTAGAGATATGGTCAATATAATGATATGTGTGTGAGGGTCATGTGCAGCGCCACCTAGCGGCCATATCCGGAAAATAGAAAAAATATTTTGAGATATTTCTGTAAAACATAATATGCATCAGTTCTCAAATGCTTCTTTAAAAACTGTGGCCTGTAGAATGCTATATGTGAGACGCAAGAACCAGCAAGCAGGCAAATTTGAGGACAACTGACAAACAGACGGACACACTGACAAAGTGACTCAAGATTGAGTCCAGATGACTACTCCAGATTATGGAGACGACTCAAAGGAAGAAAAAAGCTACAGTCTATGTAACTGAGGTTTATAGTTTTGGAGATATTGCCAAAGCATGATATGTTGGGAGAGGTTCGAGTTCAGCGCCCCCTAGCGGCCTTATCCGGAAAATGAAAAATTGGTTTCGAGATATTAGTGTAAGACTTAAGATGTAATAGTTTCAAAAGGATTCTTTCAAAACTGTAGCCTGTAGAATGCTATATGTGAGACGCAAGAGCAAGCAGGCGAATTTGAGGACAACTGACAAACAGACGGACACAATGACAAAGTGACACAAGATTGAGACCAGATGACATTATCAGTTTATGGAGAAGACTCAGAGGGAAAAAATAAGCTATAATTTATGTAATTGAGGCTTTTGGTTTTAGAGATATGGCCAATGTAATGATATCTGTGTGAGGGTCGTGTGCAGCGCCCCCTAGGAGCCATATTCAAAAAATGAAAAAAACAATTTCGAGATACTAGTGTAGGACTTATGATATGTCAGTTTCAAAAAGATTCCTGCAATAATGTGGCCTTTGGCGCAAGATGAATGAAATCTCGAAATATCTCTATTCACGAGATATTTTACGAGATACTGCAAGACTTGTAATATTATATTGTAGTACAAGTTGAATGCTACCTGATGCAAAAAACTAGATCACTCTAGCTTTAAAACTGACAAAGTTAGAAAAATAAGATCCCTTATTTTCGAATATCCTGACTTTTCCCCAAAAATTTGTAACCATGGTTACGGCAAATTTGAGTCAGCTACACACCAGATGACAGGCCTTGGAATGACGATTAAAATGAGCTATTGTTGAAGTAGCTACGACTAATAGTCACAAAGATATGAAGAAAAAAACGTTTTGAGAAGTTTTGACGACCTTGACCTTGACCTTTGACCTATTTTAACCAAAAACAATAGGGCACCTAGAAATTATGTTTTCGAACATCCCTGTAAGTTTCAAGGTTATTGTGGCAAAATTGTGGCCAGGAGAGTGGTGACAAACAAACAAACAGACAGACAAACAGACATACGCAACTGACCAATATGCTTGCCGAAATCTTTGATTCCGGCAAGCAATAAAACTGTTTGAGGCAGGGGGTTAAAATTGACATGAACCAATCCTTTTCTCTTTTTTTTTGTTTACATGGAGCCTCACCTGAAAACTTGATTCCTTAACACTGGACCAGGGTCTATAAATAAAATAAAATTACCCAGTATCTGAATAATTACAGTTTCAAAGGAACAAGCCCGATTATAAACTAAAGAAACCCCATTAATTGAAGTAGCTAATTACCTGAAGCTTCTAATCATAGTCCACAAACCAATGTTTACTGAGAAAAAAATCAATTTATAGTTAACAAGCTTTCAATTAAAAATTAAAGTTATTTACTGGTAGTATTCATTAGACTCAATTTATATGTAAAAGTAAATTTACCGATACTATTTATTAGACTCAATTTATATGTAAAAGTCTATGTCAGCATCTAGTGTTTGCTCAGATACATATTAATTTTCATAAAATTACCTTTTACCGATATAAATTTTCTTGAAGATGTGGTGCTGAGAATGTCATTCAGCATATCTAAATACAAAAATTATTTAACATCACTAACTAAAATTTGTCAGCAATGATTGAAGTTGAACTACAGCTTAACTTATTTACAGTTCTAAAAAGCTCCACCTTGAACATTAATGAGGCTGAAACGACCAGTGTTTTATCTTTAGAACCTCAAAACATTTCAGACAGCCTTTTTAGTCAAGTACATGTGTTACACTTATAGGCCTTATCATTCTTGAGACAAGAGCGTTTGTTTGTAAAGTACTGTTGAGGGTACTTTGTGCACTATTAGCAGAGCTGCTTTACAAATCTTCATGACAACGTGGTGACATGCTGAAGTATCCCTGCTCATTTGGTTGATAGATGAATGTGACAACATCATGAAAAGTTAAAACGTTCCTACTCAGTTTTGTGCACATAACCCATTATATTTGTGCCTTTTCCAAAAACTATGCTCATATCTATTTAAGAACGTGTCATGAAAACCTTAAGTAAAAACTTAATTACCAGGATTAACTGATCACTATATACATTATGGATCATGAAAACAGTAAGAATCAAGCTAAATTTACATAAATACACATGGAAATAGATTAAGTATTTCAATATACTTTACAAACTTTCATCTCAATTCATGGTTGTTTGTATATTTGTTTGTTGATTTATTTAACAATATGCACTTATTTAGAGTTTGTTGTATCACTCATGAATGGACATTTATATTGATTCCTCAAATCACAGGTTAACATGACAGTAACTCATCACCATGACTGTTAGTTTGTCTTTTGAAATTTAATTTTTAAATAAGACAGCACAATGAATACACTGGACACTTATACCTCTTTACAATTGCTGTTACGGATTATACATATTAACCATATTTATATTATATATATAAATATATATATAGTTAACTTATTGTTTTCATTTTAAATGAGAACAGCTTTGACAATAAAATAAAAGGTTTATATGTGTTTGTGTTTAAACGTTACTAAAGGTCAGGTAGTCAGGCAACAGACAGTGATTTGTAAAAGGTCTTACCAAGGAAGGCAAATGAAAGAGTAAATGATATGACATCAAATGATTTGCTATTAAACTACTAGTGCCAGAATGATGGCAAATATAAATGCAATAAAAACATCATGGGACATCCAAGAGTCAAACAAATCATCAATGAACAGTCAAATCATTGTCATACATAAAAAGACCAAATATAGGTCAATAAAGTTCAGTTAAAGGTCATAGAAAGGTTATTTAATCACTGTGGAAATTTAAAAAAAAGATCAGTCATTTAAGGTGAAGTATGATCACAAAAACACCAGTTAATTAATCAGAGTAACCATCTGTGCCTGTATTTATCTGTATGGACAAAGCCTTTTGAGGCCATGCTGCCATAACAAATAACACAAAGGAAGATCGAGGTCTCTGTTATAATAAAAAACAAGACCTGCATGCTACAGCCTAGGGGACCAACCATATAGTTATTTATTCACCCTTCCTGGTGATCTGAGGTATAATTAACTTGTTTATTGATGTAAGATACCAGATTTGATGAAATCACAAAAAAATACCTCAAAATATCCAGAAATACAAAGAAAACACAATTATTTTATCACACGAAAACAGTACCCCATCACAGCAGATACATAAAGATGGCAGACATCATGGACCTCTGTATAATAAAACAGACAAAAGTAATGAAACATATCCATATCTCAATATGCTTTATTGTTTAAGAAAACATATGCTTGTGGCATTAGAAAAAAGGATCATAAAATTTGACCTGCAGTTTTCCAGAGGGATCCGTTCATGTGATAGTCAATAAAAATTCCTGTTCCAAGATTAAACCTGTGAATAACCTTCACCATGTTTTGTCAATCAATGTCAGATTGCTAATTCTGTTGAGGTCGTGAAAACCTGTAAGCAATGATCCACTTGGCAGTGGTAGATCCAGATATTTGAGAATAGGGCACACTAACATTGGGTTGGTGGCTGATGGGTATTATTAAATGTTTTTAAAATTTTGCTTTGTAAATTTAATAAATATATATATATATATATATATATATGTTTTTCTATTTCACCTTGTTTTCCTATAGATGGAGGGCTTTAATATTTATGAATTTCTTTGAAATTAGGATACTGACTGGGATTTAACATGTTGATTTAAAGGATGAAAATGCGCAACTTTGTTTATAATTCTTGTGGTAAGATTCGATTCGTTTGTCAAACTTTTTACCGGCTTCTGTGGTCTAGACAGCATATCAGGTCAAGCAGAGCACAGGTCTTGAGTTTGAATATCAGCTGAGGAGGATGGAATGTTTCAAGGTCGACCTTAACCCTGGATGAGCACTTTTGGCTTACGGGAAGATCACTCACAGCCAAATTTTAATGCAAATATGGGGGTTCCTTGTTGTGACCCAGCAGAGTGTAAACACGGAAATACGCCTTCCCTTGCTATATAAATATTTGGATGCTATCTTAATATGGAGTAAATTAAGAAGCTGCATGATAAGTAATATCCTCAACTTATGAATTGGAAAGAAATTAAATGTGGATAATTTAATAATCTAAATGCAAGGTAATACATAAAATCTGAAAAATGAAAATTTATTTTAAAAAATGGGAAAAGAAGCTATAAAATGATTGATGTTTCAGCTGTATGGGAGGGTGCACGCTGCAAGGGCCCCCCTCTTGATCTGCCACTGACTTGATAAGATAATCTGCCATTTACTAACATAACCTGAATTCTCTAGAGCCTACTGTACTTATCATGACCATTGGCTTTATATGAAAGGTACCCATTCTGGCCTCCATACACTGAAACAAACTGTCTGTTTTTCATTCTTCTATCCATTTGTCTTCATATCCAGTTGGATTCTACTGGTCTACTTTGAAACAATGGCATAAATTAATTTTCTTCTTTCACCATAAATCTTCATTTTATGAATCCTAAATTTTTATTTTATAATGTTCTCTTTGCATGATGGCAGCAAAGTAGTATCTCTGGAGATATATATTCACTAAAGAAAAATGATAACAAAATTAAAAAGAATAAATAATATAAATCATATTCCTTTATCAAACTACTTTTATACTTCTGACAGACTGAGATGACATGAATGCAGATGGTATCTTAAGAGTTCTACCAACTAGAATCAGATGTATATTAATATATGAAATATTCTCCTCTTTTATATTGGACTGCCTGATGAGATTAAGATCTTATCTCTCAGGTTTACCAATCTTTGATTTTCATTCATTACTTTTTTGTAATTTTGATAAATTGGACAAGACTGGCCTGGGAGCTGCCTCCTAATGAATATCAATATTATTTTCTCCCAGTAGTTTTGGTTTAAGAATTGTGCCTAAGTAATTTGAGGTTTAAGTTTGTCCATAAAAGGCAGAGGTATATCACAAATATAATGTAAAAAATACATTACTGATGCTGCATAACACCCACTTTTAAATAATAGATTAGATTGCTTCTGTAGTTGAAGTAAAACCATAGCAAGAAGAAGAGCTAATCTTATCATTCCACCAGCGTATCTCACATTTCTTCAACATCTCCTGAAGTGCTGTGTAGTTGAGCATATGGAACTCAAGAGTTAATGCTGCTTAACCATGGGATTATTTCATAGATACACTGAAATTCTATTGCAACCTGTATGTGTTGTACCCATCATTTATGAATATATATAATCCTAAAGCCCTCATCTGGCACCAGATTTTCCCTTCTTAACGTCCATCATGCATGGTCTTTGCATAAATGTTACAATAAACCCATGGTGTTGGTAAAAGGACTCAGTATTGATGACCTTTGGTATGTACATGTAATTTAACATTTTACTATTTACATACCTCTCAACATGGATCATCTGAGTGATCCCGCTAGTTACCTGCCACATTTACCCATTTGCCCATAAATATGAGCTAAATCTGCTTTATGGGACTACACGTCTATAACATCCAGTTTCTATTTGTAGTAAGCCTAGTTTAAGAGACAGAACTGATATCTCCAACAAAGAAATTCTCTGTTCCCTCTCACAGACCCAAATCTGACTTGTTATCAGAGAGTAAGATTTAAGAATAGCCAAAGCTTCCTTAGATAACTTGTGATAAGCATGACACTTTGCAGCATGCTATCACATAGAAGGGAGTTTTTGCTGTGGAGTCTACTCTGTAATATAAATCTGATTAGAGTTTGGAGTGGATCACGTTTCTAATCAGGCTGACAGCAGTCTGGACTAATGCACTGATTTAATTTTTCCCTCCCCTACAAGCAGAGGATATGATCTGAACAACAACATGCTACGTGGCTGTCAGCTTGGTTCATGTTCTGCACTGAACACACATTGAAGGACACATACGCCTCCCTGACAATAAACGCAAAAAATCATTTTGTTTCTGAACTCCTAGGACGACCTGACAAGACGAGCCCACCAATTACAAGATGCACATTAGTTCTCCAACTTCTCAGCACTAATTATTCGTTTGAAATCTGATGATAAATTTTGTACTGGAGGGCAATTTCAAGATATGTCAAAAATGGAGTCTACAATTTTACAAATCTAGTTTGACAGCTCAGTAACCTCATAAATGTAATGTTAAAAAACAATGTAATTTAAATCAATCAAATTGATCTGGAATAAGACTAAACCCCTAAACAAAAGAAAATTTGGAATGAAAATTTGACAGAAAAATGGATCAAACAAAAAAGAATATTTTTATTTCAATACCTCCTTAAATATAAAACAAATATATTTGTTGTGAATGCAGTTTGAATTATTACAAAATTTGCAAGTTAATATAATTTTTAAAATAATAACACTTCCCCACAAGTGACAGCAAAACAGACAGGCAGCATTTCAAACTGATGTTTTAGAATTGTCCAAAAGCTGACAAGTAAAATTTCATTTACCAGACTTTTATTCATCAGGCAGAAAATGTTGCTCCTGGAAATGACTAGCTGGTTTTAACATTATCTGGAGTATGACAAGTTTTTTACACATATTTGACAGAAGCATTAACCATTTGTCAAGAACTCAGATGAAGTATTAATAGTTTTATAAACATTCAGTTTACAGACAGTGTAAAACATCAGATTGAATAATATCATTGACCATATATTGTCAACTAAATTTTACAAAACACTAAAGGCCATGGTATGGAAATATAGGTCTCAGTGGCAGTGTTTGTTAGAAGATTTCCTCTGAACGTGTCTGAGTGTAATGTTTTGAAAGTCTAACAGTTACAATCTGTGAACTGCTACTGATCAGACTGACATTATAAATGTACAATCTTTCATTTGATGGTTCAAGTAAAAGTGTGTAATATATCGAGGGAGATAGGAATCTGTGAAGATCCAGAATCTACCTAAGAAAATGAGAATTCTCATTCTTCCTACGATATTTGAGAATTCTAGTTTCTCCCAGCAGGATGGAGAATTATCATTTTTTTGCCTGGGAGAGACTGGACTTCAGATTTGAAATTCAACCAGGGAAAAATGATAATTGTCATTTATCCCAGAAAGAGCAGGAATTATTTCATGTAGTTTAACTTTTACTGGGAAGAGTTTGAATATTCTCAGGAAGATTCTTGACCTTCCCAGATTCTCATTCTTCCTTTGACATAATTCATAAAATAATAACAGATGGCACCATAACTCCTATAGTGTAGTTTAAATTTCTTCAAGATCAATAAGCAAACCAATTTTCATGAAAATCCATCCAGCTTTCCTGAGAAATCTAAATTTTGTATTTTGTATAACAAAAAGGTACTTCAAATTTCTAAAACATATTTTCTCACCGTGACTCAGAAAACCATTAAGATTGCCCTCATTTTTGGTTTCCAGCAGTTACATGGTAGTTAGAGGACTGACAAGGGTGCTGAATATTATACGTCAGGTGACTTCTGTCACCAAGGTCATTAAAATACTGAACAGGAGTAATTTTGAGGTATGCATGATCCACTTTTTCCCTACTTATTTTTTTATGATGGCTTGTTCCTCACTACCACTTTTTTATGATGTACTTTTATTTATTTTTTTGTATAAATGATGACTTGCTCCTGCCTCATTTGTTTTTCATGATCGACTGGTTCCTTCCTGTGTAGGTAAACCAAACAGAAGAGGTATGTGATAGTATTCTCAGGCAAGAAATAATTTGACTGTCAACCAAGCTTGTTCAGTATGGAACACAATCAACAGAGGGTGCACGCACAACACGCTGATGTATTACATTCCTGGTGGCTTCAAGGTGACCTCGAGTCAATCTGGCCTCATGGTATCTGACAATAAAATATATTTGTGGTCTTGTGTCAAGTCCTGGTTGATTGGGGCCACTGTAATCCTGACCTGTATCACCAGGGCTGGACCAGCACTTGTTGTTGCTTCACCAGCATCTGTTCAGCACTGTTCCTGTTTTAGCATATGCAGTCCACCCCATCAGTGGTGCTTAACTAATCATAACAGTAGGATCACTGTTTTACTACTGAGTTGTCTCACCTTCTAATTACCAGGCTATGTTCAGTTGTTAAACTACATTTACATTGCAGCAAACTTACTGTGATCTTAGCCATTAAACTTTAGCTTGACTGCTCAGCCCTGAGGCAACAATGCCTTCCATTCCTTCTGTGTGCTCTTGAATGTTTTACCTTTACATATGCCTTTACATATATATGTATGTGATTAACTGCCTTATAAACCAGATGAAAAAACTATGGTTTTAAGAATGCTTCATGCCAGCTAGCCTAGCTAGCCTCTGTGTACTTGATAAAGAATGTTTCATGTCAGCTAGGCTAGCCTCTGAAGACTTGTTTAAGAATGCTTCGTGCCAGCCAGGCTAGCCTCTGTGGACTTATTTAAGAATTCTTCATTCCAGCTGGGCTACCCTCTGTGGACTTATTTAAGAATGCTTCATGCCATTTAGCCAAGCCTCTGTGGACTTGTTTAAAAATGCTTCGTGCCAGCTAGCCTAGCCTCTGTGGACTTGTTTAAGAATGCTTCGTGCCAGCTAGCCTAGCCTCTGTGGACTTGTTTAAGAATGCTTTCGTGCCAGCTAGCCTAGCCTCTGTGGACTTGTTTAAAAATGCTTCGTGCCAGCTAGCCTAGCCTCTGTGGACTTGTTTAAGAATGCTTCATGCCAGCTAGGCTAGCCTCTGTTGACATGTTTAAGAATGCTTCATGCCAGCTAGGCTAACCTCTGTGGACATGTTTAAGAATGCTTCATGCCAGCTAGGCTAGCCTCTGTGGACATGTTTAAGAATGCTTCATGCCAGCTAGGCTAGCCTCTGTGGACATGTTCAAGATTGCTTCATGCCAGCTAGGCTAGCCTCTGTGGATATGTTTAAGAATGCTTCATGCCAGCTAGGCTAGCCTCTGTGGACATGTTTAAGAATGCTTCATGCCAGCTAGGCTAGCCTCTGTGGACATGTTCAAGAATGCTTCATGCCAGCTAGGCTAGCCTCTGTTAAGGATTAATGGCAGGAAGCCTATCCCTACTAGTTTTGCCAATTATTGTTTCAGTCAATTAACCAGGTAAGTCCACAGGGAAGACAATTACCAGGACAGACCTCTGAGGGCTCAATATAGTTCATATTCTTTGAAAAATCAGCATTTGGATAAGTTGTCTGTAACATAAAATCAGCAAACCACTATAAAACAAGACAAAAATTCAGTCTTCATTTAAAATAAATCTCCATTTAATACACATACACACAATACACAGGCTTGTGTAGGTATTTATGTGGTTTTTTGAGACAGAAAGAGAGAGGAAAAGAGAAAGGTTAAAGGAAAGAGAGAACAGCACCAAGATGTTTACACAGACACCTGTACCCATAAAACCTCCCTGCTATATTAGGCAGGTCCATTAACTTATGGACCTGAAGGCTGCCTGAATCTTTAGGAAATTTTGTTAGCAACACAGTAAGTAAGGGCAGTCTGTCACAGTGGCTCATCCTATGTAACCCAGGGATTTTTTTACATCTGTATCTTACTGCATTTATGAAACTTTTTCTTAAAGCAAGTTCTTTAGGCTACAGCCCTGTGTTCTACATAGTCAGATTATATATGACAGATGACATTTCCATCAATTGAGAGGTGCCTGTACCTTGACAAATACCCATGCAGGACAGATAATTGAGGTACACCGTTGCTGTAATCCTCAGGGATAAAAACTTAGCTAACTTTATCAGTATCACAAAAAATGTGAAAGAAGGAACAATTATAAATAATTCAGGAAAATGGGTGATTTCTTGTATTGAAGTGCATTCAGTGAAAGAGTGGGAATATTTGTTGAAATTCCTGATAAGTCTCACCTTTTATCTGACATGTAATACAATTTTTAACCCCCCCCCCCCCTTCCACTGACAGGAAGTACAAACAAAATGAATATTATAATTAACTATGTTTAATTCATATTCTTTCTAGACTGTTGCTACTTTTTTATTATTTTTTTTACAACAAGAGGTTACAATGATTAAAGTGATCATTTAATCATGTGTCTACAAAGTTATGACCATTACTGGTATGTGATGAAGGAATGCCAAAGATACCCCAACAAAAGTTGTGTTTGTGTTCTTTTTAACATGTGTGAAATTAAATATCAATTTCAGGATTTAATTACAGTTGATTAATCTTTAATAAATAGCATGATGATATTATTTATCCCTAATCCAACTGACGGTGTGTCAACCTGATTTGAAAAGGAAAATCTTTAATTTTAGTTGATAAATTAAGAATGCATTTTATATTTAAAACCTCTTTCCACTTTATGAAAAAAAACTTATTATTAATATAGCCACATGGCTGTAGCATAAGGATTTAGGTGCAGGGCATTATAAAGCAAGTTGCCCATGGGCCATGACACTCAGCTGAATTCAAGGACCCTTGAATAATGGGTGAAATGGCCCCAAGTGTAATCAAAATTTTGCCAATAGACCTCAGACATAGGTCACAGCGGCCTTATTCTACATCCAGCTGCTACCATTTGTGCCAATCATGTTCTTTCACACAGCTTGCAGAATATAGGTCACAGTGATATTATTTTAGGTTTCCAAGAAAGTTTTACATGAACCTCCCCGGATCTAAATCAAGTTTCTAAGTCAAATTGTAACCAATCATGCAAATCTGTTCTATAGGGTGCTCAGTTCATGTTCTTTCACATGATTACCTTGTCACTTTGAAAACTGACAAATGTATTCAATAAAAAAACTGGAATTATTTGTGTTTTTTTTAGTATGATTTTATTACTAAGTGCATATACTTTCTGTCAAATGCGAGATATATCAATATTTTGTAAAGAAAATAAAATTGTGATTTTAATCTTAAAATCTTCAGACCAACAAGCTAAATATTATTTATATATAGCAAATTTAACAGAGGTTATTCTGAGGATTTCAAATATGTTTATATCACTTGGGTGTAAAGTTAATATTTATTCTAAAGCTAAACTGAACCAAGGTAGTTTGATGATATTTGGAACTTTAGTATTATGAATAAATGCAGGGTATTCTTTTTAACATTTTAAGTAAATATAACTCCATATTATGGGATACTCTCACTACAATGGTCAAGGATAAAATAAGGTATGATATAAGGGAAAAAAGCCAAAGGTGGAATATTAATAACTGAAAAGCTTTCTTTGTATAAGGACCAATTCAGGACTGAATATTAAAGAGAAAAAAAATTTCCTGGCATAAATTCTTTCACGCATCCGAGAAATTTATACAACACATATACAAGTCAAAGAATAAGTCAAAGAATACTGAGAATGAAAGTTTTTAAGTGAGTTTGAAAAGTTTTATGTCTGAGGGTTAGATAAGTGTCTGTAAAATAAGAAGTTAAACATATTAGTGTAAAAAAAGTTTACTTTAACAGAGATAATTCAGTCTCTTGACTTAGAAAGAGAAAGAGATAATATGATACCCAGTGAGAATGGAAATAAACAGCATTCTCTTGTTATGTAGCAAAGAAGATGGCCAGGCACTGTTAAATAATGGTTAGACTAAACTTTATTTAAATCTAAATTCTGCAGGAGTGTATGAAATTTAAGGAATCTCCTAAGAAGTGATAAACCTGTTACTTTAAGAAGGGATGGTTGATAATTAAATAATATAGGAGTTTTGGTGTATAAAAAACTTATCTTCCCAAGAGAAGGAGAAATCTAAGGTGTCCCTTCAGAAATGGGTTAATGTGATGTTAATCAACTGATGAACCATAAAGTGAAAACGGGGCATCTGCGAGCTAGACCTTGCTAAAAGCAAACCATCTGCAACAACCCATGTACAATCAGAAAATAAAGGCCACTGCTGTTAGGGAACCTCAACCCATAGAAATGTCTACATACATTCTAAAGCAACTGGCAATGTATCTCCATCAATCCAGTCAATGCCAAGTAGGAAACCATTGATACGGGCTAGACTTTGATTCTGTGAAAGCAGACGCCATGTCCTTACAGCACTAGAAAACTCAGACTGGCTGACAATACCTGCAGCATTGTGACTAAATCTGATCACAGCATGCAGAGGAAGACCTACAAAAACCCACTCTCCCTGGAGTACTTCAGCCTCACAATGTAGATAAAGTGGTCACAGGGAATAATAAATATTTTATTTTTTTTTGCAAATTGCATGCCTATACTTTCCAAGTTGTGTAAACAGTTTTTAATTGTGTTCTGGTTTTCATTGCCATTATAGGTTTTAACAAAAAGTAATATATGACTTTTTCAGCACACATTTCCAAAAAAAATATTTTTAAAGTTTGAACAATAGAGAATCTTTTTTTTTATTTGAATCAGAACTTTGATGATGTGTCATGCTGCTTTTTAACAGTGATATCAAGAGTATCAGCTGTCAGCCAATTGAATCTTAGTATTTAAATCACTTGTTCTAACTCCACCAATAGTTGCCACAATAAATGCATCCAACCTCTGCTTATACAGTTAAGTTCCAAATATGAACATGAAATCACAACTTTGAAGACAGCCTGAGGGAGAAAGCATAAAAAAGGACTTACATCTGAAAAAAGTGATTTGTCATGAAAAAGTATAAAGTGGTAGGTAGCAGTAGATTTATATATTTATTCATACTTTTAGTTTTTATCATCAAAAGTCATCATGTTGAACCCAATAAGGATGATTTATATACAGTTACTTTGGTTTCTCAAATTAAACTGTCCTCCATGTAGGTTATGATATGATGAATTTTGCTACAAACTCATCTCTTGCTCCGGCTTTTCATAACAAGTGATCACCATCAGCTCCCATTTAGTTAGTGAAAATAGCTATATTATGTAAATTGTATCAAAGAAAGCTGAGAAACAGTTTGGCCATATTTTTGGAGCAGGCTGGACAGCCAGTGATTTGGGTATATACCACCCCATTATACACATAATAATGGTACACTGTATAGCAAACTCATTTTGTCAGAGAGAAACAAAACATGAAAAAAATAATAACATTGACACAATATGAGGACAAGTTACCATTCCAAGGTCGAACACTTTCATGTATTCTGGAAAACACTACATAATCACTTTCTAAAACATTGGACAACTAAGCCCATGATCACAGTTTAATCAAATCAGGCAGCCTCCATGCACTGACTTCTAGGTTCCTGACTGATTAATGTAATGGAATGCATATGGTTCCTATGATAGTTCAGGATTTTTACTTCTAGAAGTGATGATCTGAAATGGTAGCTAATGTCAGTGATGATCAATATTATTTGTGGCTTTTCTGGATTTGCCCAATTTGCATGAAAATCGATGTGCAACTGAAACAGAATTAAACAAGGGCAATGCAAAGTAAGGCATCCCCTGCATGAATGCATGATATAGACTTGATGATAAATGAGTGTGAAAATCAGGAGGCCAATTGTGACCTTGACGTTTGACCCTGTGACTTCAAAATCAATAGGTTTCTTCTTCTGAGAGCTGTATGTGGAAGATCAAAGGTTTGAAATAAATTAAAACTTTGGCTTAAAATGCATCAAAAAGCTTTTTTAAGAAGTGTGACCTCTGGTCTTGACTTCTGACTGGAACAAAATTTAATCAATAAGATAAACATTCAAAAATCAAGTATTTGAAACTGACAACATGATTGTTCATGATAAAGAAGACTTTTAGGTGCATTAAAAAACATCCTGTAACAATGATTAATCTTTACCAAATATCAAATGTTAAAATAGACTGAAAATGTATAAGGAATATTAGCTGAAAAGTACAATAATGGAAAGTAGCAAAATTATTATATCTATAGCGAATCCTTTGAGCAAGAAAATACTTGTAATTTAAGAAAATAAAATGATGAGAACTGGTCAAAATAGTGAAATGACAAATGCACAAATTATCATATGATTATCTAGGCAAGTCTTTATCCAGTTATAAGACCAGCCCTTTCGCCTGTCCATTTAAAAGTCTCATCATATCATCATCATCATCATCATGGCCCAGAACAACATTCAGGAACACAACTACTTGAACAAAACATATATTTAAACAATTTTTCTTTTCATTTCAGATGGCTGACAATTTTACCATCTGCTGAAGTTCTTACACCAAGTGACAACATGGCTACTGAGGCCTCGTTTGATGCAATCGGCAACTGTACATCAATAGAATGTGAACAGGGATTTGAGGGCAACAACTCTGTGAACTCGGAAGAGGCCAATCTGGTTCAGTTCCAGTTTTTCATGTATAGTGTAGGAGGTAATATTATGGCCGTTCTGGGCTTGATAGGTAATCTCTTCTCGATGGTTGTTCTGCTGGACCGTCGCATGAGGTCCTCAACATCAATCTACCTGTTTGCGCTGGCTGTGTCGGACTCCATTATGCTGAGTGCCATGACACTGGGCTTCTCTCTGCCCATGATTTATCCCTATACACAAAAGTTTAAAAGTTACTACGACTTCTTTCCAAAAATGAATCCTTTTCTTTATCCTATCTCCCTGATTGCCCAGACTTGTGGGATTTACATCACTGTGGCTTTTACTGTGGAACGCTACATCGCAGTATGCAGGCCTTTACAAGCAGCTGATATGTGTACTGTATCAAGGGCGAGGAAAGTAGTTTGTGCCATTCTGATATTTGCGATTCTGTACAACATACCAAGAATGATGGAATACAGATTGGTTACAGAGACTGATAGCACAACAAACACAACTCATGTCACATATGAAAGGACAGAGTTTGGAAATAACAAAACATTCAAGTACATCTATTTCATTTATATGCACATACCCGTAATGGTGATTCTACCATTTCTGATACTTGCAGTGTTTAATATTTTATTGATTCGTGCCGTGCGTCAGTCGGAGATGACACAGGGTCGGATAAGTCACAAGGCCCGTCGTGAGAACAACCTAACAGTCATGCTGATAGCAGTGATTGTGATATTTCTGTTAACACAGGTGGTGTCAATCGCAGATAATATCAATGGTGCTATGCTGAAGGAGGAGGAACAAGCACTCCCTCGTAACATCAAACTGACCACCTGCAGCACATTCATGTGCATCCTTAACAGTGCCATCAACTTTTATATCTACTGTGTGTTTGGCCGCAAGTTCCGCAAAGTATTCTGCCGGATCTTTTGTTGGAGTTGTGGAGGCAATCGTCTTGGCAACAAGGAGACCAATACAAGCATGATTGAAGCTTCCAGCCTGAGAAAAGCAAGTGCCCGCCACGCCCACATGGAAAAGACCGCTTCAGGTGCCATACGGATAAGCCAGAACCAAACGGGAGCCACAGGTACAACTAACGGGTTTAATTACACACCAAAAGTAAAGTATACACGTGTGGACAACTATCATGACACCTACGTGTGAGGACCAACCCTTGATTACGAGGACCGTGATTACCCTCTGATTATGTGTTGCCTTAAGAGTCTAGCTGCTTAATGTTTGTATTTTAACCACCAGATGGAGTATTGTGTGGCCAGCTTGTATATACTGCTGCTGCTTGAACTTTGAGTTCACAAATAAAACTTTTCCTTTTGTATGGATTGGATACACCAGCAGACTTGCTTGGATATAATGCAGCAGTAGAATATGTTTGATTCAGTGATAAAGGTGATAAAGCCTCAAACTGATGATCGTGATTATGTTCCCTGTTAAACTATTGCTGTTTTATCCTTGTAACACACACACACACACATATATATATAGATAGATAGACAGATAGATATACAGACAGATACAGAAAACTTTCTCATGTCAAATTGGAAGAGATCAACTTAGGAAACTAAAATATATCCCAGATTAAATTCAGGCAGTTTCATTTGGTGATGAGTATCCTCTAAATTTGAAATTTTGACACAAAAAAGATAAGTGAGTGTTCTAGCATGGGTGTGTGTGTGTGTGTATAATATGTGTGTTGATGTTCAGCATCCTGAAAATATTTAAAATGATTCATTAAAGTATTATAAATATTACACATTACACTGATACAAATACTTGCGTTGCCATGACAGAATGGTCAGAGTACAGCTCTTTATAAACTAGCTTTGCTGTGGCAATTAAGATGGCTGCTTCCTGCATATTAAACAATGACATATCATGTTTGACAGGACTTGATTAGCATGTTATATAAATGGTTGGATGACCCATGATGGGACAAGGTGTACAGACAAACTCATTACTGTAGCAGCACATGTTCCACTTGCATGATAAAGTCTTACAAATAATATGTCATCAAGTTCTTACAGATGATAACCCACACAAACAGGTTTATAAATGTGGACAGAACACAAGCTAGGACTCCCACATTTCTTGACAGCACCGCTGTTGGTGAGCGGATAGTTGGCAAACTAACAGTACACTGTTTGTATAACTGTATTCTCTTTGTATACATGTTATATAAACTGAAAATATATCTAATGAAACAGAAATTATGCAATATTACAGCTAGATGCATATGTATTTGTTGAGGGAAGAATGAGAATCTGGGAAGATCCAGAATCTTCCTGGGAAGAATTGGAATTCCCACTCTTCCTGGGAAAAATAAGAATTCTTATTATTCCCAGGAAAAATGGGAATCATATTTCATACCATGACTTGATTCTCATTTTTCCTGGGACAATTGAGAATTCTTTTTTTCATGGAAAGAATGGGAATTTTCATTTTCCCAGAACTAATTTAATGATTTCCTTTTTATAGGTTAGGCAGGTTCATTTTGCATAATTTACTATTAAAACCAGATTTTTTTTAACCCTGACAGGTTTATATTTCCCAGTTTCTGAAAAAGCTCATGGGGACCACTATTTTTGGTAAACACTAAAACAGTGTCACAGGTCACATTTATGGATATACTGTTAATCTGCATGTTAATCTAAACTATAAATAGAATTAATAATTATTACAAAATTATAACAACAATAAGAATAATAACAAGACCATTATCAGTAAAACTGCATCATCCTCTCAGTTTAATAATTAGCTCTCATATCTGATGGGCCGTGATATGTGGTACAGATGCTCTGGACATAGGTTTTAGTTAGTTGTAGATGAGATTCTGCACGTATGTGACAGTCTTTTAGTTTTCGACAATCACTCTCATGGTTGGACAGCAAGATTAATCAAACATCCATCTATCCTTCACGTTGTCTCTTACCAAATCTCTTCCAGCACCGTTAAGGATGTATTCAGCCATCAGATTACTGTGCCAGCCTTTAAGCACAGCTTTCATTCCTTTCTCTTCTTTGTTGCTGCCAGTGTTTAACTAAGACTTCTCTGTGATTTATTCACAAGATAAAGGATGTCTGTATTTTTTGTGTGTATGGGTTATCAGACATCAAAGTATCACCTTCTCTTGTGTTCTTGGTAATACGTTTTCAGACATACATGTTTATTTCCAACAGCTGTGATGCTATTGTTACTTCTTTCATTAGTTTTCACTTTTCCCCTCTTAACTCATGTACAGAGTATTACTGAAAATAAAAATATAGCACTCTAATTTCTTATTTTTTGTGGTCCAATTTAAATCATCTGGATATCACTAATTTACAGTGAGGTCCTATGGCAAGATATTTATCTAAACTGCAATTTTTTTTTTTTTGTATTTTATAAAGGTTAATATGAGATTCTCACTTAGAATCACAAGAGGCTCTATTGGATCATACAGAAAAGTCACATCTCCTAGATTAGGGAATGGGTGAACTTAATGAAAAATTACAGGGCTAAATCATTTGAGTCACAAATGCAGAATTTTACAATAAGTTGCATCAGCAAGATCTAAGCCTAGCAGTGCACATGTAGAAGCAACTGGGTTAATATTAGACAAGAGATCACCAATTGAAAAACATTTGTAATCTTAAACCAAAGTGCAGGTTCTATCATTCTTCCAAGCTGACTCTGGTTAAAAGTAACCTGCCAGCATGGAAGCATTAAAACTGTGAGTTAGTATTTACAATTTAAGTTTAAAACCAAAAAGTCACCAATACTGGGACTTTATTACTCATGGTCTGCAACTGAACATTTTATATATGTCTTAATATTATCATTTGTTGACATTTTTGCCATTTTGTGCTTAACTTTAGTGGTGTGTGGAGTGTCATAGCAATATTAAGTATGGTGTACATATTGCTGGTTGTCTGCATGGCCTACTGCTGTCAATTCATTAGCATATGGTCTTATAAATGGCAGCTATTTGCTTTGCCTACAACTATTTCTTACAAGAATGTGTGTCTAAACCCTTTCACACAAAATTTGTTTCATACCATTTTGAGTATTGAGAGTTCTTCAAAACAAGTTCAAACCGTTTCATACATGGACAGTTGCAGGGTTCCAATGTGGCTCAAAGTTGTAAAGTGACGGTCTTGGCCAAATATGACATGAAGTACAGAAACAAAGGTCACAGGCCTGTGCTGACATATGACACAGGGCTACAGTAGTCATACTAATTCTCACTGGCCAAGGGGCTTAATTTAGTGCTGGGTTCAATCTATTCAATCACACAGCACATGCACAATAGACCTTTTAAACCTCTGTCACAACAGAATTTGATTTGATTTACTGTTGCAAATTAATTTAACATGGGCTCAGCTTGCATAAGAAATGGTATTGTTATTTTCAATGTTAAAGGGGTATCACTCAGACCATCCCAGCAGTTTGCTTGCTAAGGACCATGTTGAACTGATCCTCATGCTAATCTGTTTTACTTACCGGTACCTATTTGTTACCTATTTGAAATCACAGTGATTAAAAGGTGTTTTTCCCAATTACAGTGGTACAGCTGGTATAAAATATATCAAACTGCAAGAATTGTTTTTCTTGACAACACTGAAAATAAAATTAAACAAAAATTTAAATAAACTAATATCAATAATGACAACAGTGATGACACATGATTTTACACAGGATAGTGCATAAAAGGAGTAAATTTCATTAACATATCTGGTCTTTTTATCAAGAGTTACAACAGACTTCAGGAACAATGGGTGCAGTGACATGTGGAGCTATTTTTACGTGTCTGATCATTTTCACTGAAGTATAAAAATAAATATCTACATATCTGAAATACAGAAAAAATAGATGAAACAAGGGACAAGAAAGTGATATCAAAGGGAAAAGGAACACAGTTTTTTTTTGTTTTTATTTTAGAATTTTGGTTTAAGTACATTTCAGCAGGATTTTAAATTGACAGTGTTGCCCCTTCTAGCAGTAGACATCATAGTTTAGACAGAAAACACTAGTTCAGACTTGAATTAAGAAAGTAATTTTGGTAATATATAATGAATAAACTATAACATATGGGTATGGTTTATTTGCTCAGCTGACTTTAAGTCATCTAAGCTATATAGTCATGATCCTTAGTTTGCCGTCCAGCAATCTGTTAACATGGCTAGTTTTTAAACTGTTTGACCTACAAATCGAAAATTTTGCATAAGTTAGTTTTTCCCAAAATCTCCTACCATACTAGCCGTGACAAACACAACTCAGTTAGGCCCCCTACTGAGTCGTGACACAAGCCAAATTTAGAACCGCCCTGCAAGTCCACGCCATGCTTTATACCCGTATCTCCGCATACAGTCAGCAGGCAGACCGCAGGGAGAAATCTCCCGTACATGCAGAAAAATATACAAATATATTGGGTTATAATGGAATATTTCACACACATGGTAGGTGTTGTTGGAGAGATAAGAAACTTATTAAAAGGTTTAGTGGGTTTATTTGAAGTGACACGATACTTGTAAGCAATGGGGCCTTGTCAAAAATGACGAAAATATTTGCATCCTCGTGGAGCCTTATAATGCGATCCTCAGAGTTAGATGTCCAGGCACTCTGGCAAGCCAATAATATGGCCATAATGTCAGAGGGCCGATCTGGCGCTACTACCATACCAAAATTTGGGTCACTAGGACTTCATTCCTTTGAGAAATTAAGGCTAATTATAGCTGCTTAAAGCAGAAGGGGGGGCGGGGCATACTCTCGGCTGTCCACCGCTAGTCACAGGTGTCTAACCCCTCTCCTCTAGGAGCTAACTGTTTTGGCCACCAACATAACAATAAACTATAATGAAATAATTTTTTATTTGTTTATAATATCAACTTAAAGAACAATTAATGGAAAAGGAATTTGATAGTTTTTGAGTGACAGGGAATTAGTCTGCAATTACTGATGTTGTGTGGATCTTGTATGGATGGCCCTGGATGTATTCCAAATGACACCATGTAGTCCCCTTTGGGTATAACTATTTGAGATTACATGAAGCAAATTAATGATGAAAAAGGATGCAGTTGATTATCCATATTTATGAATTTCGAGGTCTTTTCCAAGTGTTTCAGTTTGTTAATTTATATTAATTGCAAAAATTGAAAAATAATGTAAGAAATTAAAATAATACTCAAACAAGTACTCATTAAAGCTGTCAATATATCAATGACCTTAAAGCTCATGGCTGTATCAGCTGACACATGATACTAGGTAAATAATTAAAATTTATATTACAGATTCCTTTATTTCAGTAAAATTAAACATCCCCCATCTACAGGTTGCTCCTTGTTTACTTTATTAGGTTATTTTTTACACATGTATTAGTTTCATAGCTGAGATTACTTTTCAATTTTTTTCTGATACATGTATTAAAAAAATTAAAATATTCAATGGTGATAAAAAAATCAGATCTTAGACAAGTTCTCTTTATGATGTCTAAAATATTAATAACTGTCATAAGACTCTTGCTATGATAGTGTGTAGATAGATGTGAAAGTATTCAAGAGTGAATATAATAGCTTTTTTTTTAAATATAAATTAAAGCCATAAAATCAGGTACCTATGATCATTATTTAATTTTGTGAAATTTGTATATCCTGGATTCTCTACAACTTTGTTTGAATGAAACTGAATATTTATTCATGAGATAAAATTTACATGATAAAAATGACAAAATGGTGCATACTTGCAGCATCAGGCCAAGTCAAAACTTGTGTGACAAAAGCACTCCATTTCCAAATGTAAATAATATAAATGACATCAATCCTATCCCCTATATCTCAGGATTTTATCCAAATCTTACATAACTTGAGTTAGAACCAGCATCTCATAATACATCTTATACAACCACACAAACCTAGCATTTGTCTACCCCTCTTCCAAATTATAATTTGTGATCATATATATAACAGCTGAGCACCGTGACCCATGGGTCTCTTGTTTGTGTATGTTATGAAAAACAAAATGTTCAAATGACAACTTTTGTTTGTGGCTATTACTGCTTTGCAAATAAATCATTCCATCATGGACTGTTGGATTGATCATATGTTCTGATGTAATAGAGAGAAGATAATGTGGATGAATGAGGCAGGCAGGATAGAGATGGAATCATTGGTACACTAATTTACTTGTGCCTTGTCAGACAGCAACGTTTCATGGTTATATCACCAAAAACAAAAGACTTTGAGTTCCTATAAAAAGTAAAACAAGCAAATTCGTGGAATTAAGGTCCCCTGCCTTGGGATCTTGTTATTTTTCATGCTTTATAACGGACTGACTGATAGAACGACAGACAGACAGACAGATTCCAGACACTCCAATACCAATCCCAACCAAGGTAAGCATGAGAGCAATCACTGACATAAATTTGAATGAAATTGAATAATATTTAAGAAAGTTATCTCGTGGAAAGGAAAACCTGGTGGACAGACAGAGTGACAGACAGACAGAAGCCAGACACTTGAAAACCAATCCAAACCAAGGGAAGCATGAGAGCATTCACTGAACAAAATTTGAATGACATCTGATAATATTTAGGAAAGTTATCCCAGGGAAATGAAAACCTGACAGACGGAGAGACAAAGTGACAGACAGACAGACACCAGACACTACAAAACAAATCTCAACCAAGGTAAGCATGAGAGCAATCACTGACCAAAATTTGAAAGACATCTGATAATATTTAGGAAAGTTATCCCAGGGAAATGAAAACCTGACAGACGGAGAGACAAAGTGACAGACAGACAGACAGAAGCCAGACACTCCAAAACCATCCCAACTAAGGTATGCATGAGAGCAATGTCTGATTAAAATTTGTATGAAATCGGATAATATTTAGAACAAGGCCTACAGGCCTAATGCAAACCTGTGCATTGGGAAATGCACCAGGTATAATGCTTCAATGCTGGACCATTACTTTTCATGTATATGAACAATGCAAGTACTAAACATTTTGAATAAGAAACAATTACACAAACATCACTGCTGAAATTCTGGCATGGGTGCACACAACACTAAAAAGATTGTAGCTGGCACCACCAGTCTTGTATACAATGAAGATATCAGAGATATTTACATATGCCCAACTTCAGACTGATATATCAAACCCCTCCTGAGAAAAACGCAGGGACACACACTGTGCAAAAGTCATTGTAGGTGGCAACACCTGTCTTGTGAGCGAGAAAGCCATCATAGACACATGGACAGGTCAAAATATTAGGCCAATACATCAAACTTACCTTGAGTCTGATGCATGGGGCTGACCAGGCTTAGATGAGAAAGGCTGTTGCCCCGAGTGAACTGTGACAAATTGCTTGCTCAGGCTACTGCACTGAGTGAACTCATGACCTGCACCTGGCTAGACTGAGTGAAATTTTGACCTGTACCTGGCTGCACTGAGTGAAATCTTGACCTGTTGCATAATCTGACACAGTTGGCAGTCTGCCAAAGCTATAAATAGAATGCAGCTACTGCACTGAGTAAACTTCTGACCCATACCGGGCTGCATTGAGTGAACTCTTGACCTTTTGCCTAATCTTATACAGTTGGCAGTCTGCCAAAGCTATAAATAGATCCAGACTGACCTCTAGCCTGTTGCCAAATCTGAAAGAGTAGCCACACTTTTGCATAAGCTCATGCAGGGCCCCTGCCCTTAGGGGCTTGACACCAATGAAGTGATCACATGGTGCCCATGAGGTGTTCACATGTCACCCATGAGGTGATCATATGCCTTGTGCTTCACTGCACTGATTGAACTCTTGACCTATATCTGGCTGCACTGAATGAACTCTTGATCTGTTGCCAAATCTGAAACAGTTGGCAGTTTCTCAACCTATTTAAAGATAGGGATTTAATCTTGGCCTGTTGGTATATCTGTTTACACATACTGAAAGACTTTGGCTAAAATTTTTTTTTTCAAGCAGACATATCCATAAACTTTTATCAAAATATCTAGAATAATAACAGATGACCAATGACCCCCGTACAAAAAAAGGTCAATGCAGGTGGTGCCACCAATACCTGAATTTCATATATGACTCATGTGACCAACACTGGCAAAAAATCTGGTGATGATAGCTCCAGCCGTTTCTGAGACTGTCATTTTAGTATGCTTTTTTGGACAGATGACTAAGTTCAACTTCCTGTAACTCGGACAAAATTCACCAAACTTGCACCATTGGAACAAAATTGAGGGAGATGGTATAAAAGCTTATTTCTGTGAAATATTGAACGATTTGGCTTGAGTGTTTTGGAGGAGAAGATTTTTAAAGGTTTTTTTAGCTGTTTCTCTATAAAATTTAAGAAAATGCAGAGTTTTTGAGATGGCTAATTTTTCTCATTGTATCCCCAGACAAAGTTGGGGGATACTATGTTTTCATACCGGTCCCGCCGCCGCTGCTGCCGCCGCCGCCGCATATAAATCTTGTTGGCACGATAACTCAAAAAATATTTCACGGAACTTTACCAAACTTGGTACATGTATAGATATGGGTGAGAGGACGACGCCTATTTAAAATGAGGTCATGACCTTTACTAGGAGAGTGTCCTTGACCTTGAATAGGGCCAATTTTAGGGAAAATCACACAAATTCTTTAATATCTCAAGAAATCTTGCATGGATTTATCCCAAAATCAAGTTGATGGAAGATCATCGATAGGGTTGTCATATTCCAGAAACTGGTGGCGCCACCTATTATTCTTTACTTGTTTTCGTGCCATTTAATACCCCCAAAATTGCCACCTTACAGTACTGTGAGCACTATAAGTAAAAAACTAATGGACAGATTTCTTTTATATTATGGCTATACATAGGTATGGGTTATTGGATGATGTTTATTTAAATTGGGGTCATGACCTTTCCTATGATAGTGGCCTTGACCTTGAATATTGCCATATATGGTGAAAAATCACACACCTCTTATGATATCTCCAGTGTTGGTAGCCATATGGATTTCAAACATGACATGTATGGCCCACCACTAAAGTAAGAACCCTATAGGTTCTAGGGTCATGAGGTCAAAGGTCAAGGTCACTGGACTGGCATTTTAAAAGATACTGTGGATGCATTTTAAGCCAAACTTTCATCCTAGGTCTTCCATCTTGAATATATAGTTCACTTGCCAATAGTGGATGATCCATATAAATTTTGGGGTCACAAGGTCAAAGGTCAAGGCCACAGGAGCTATCTGTCCAAAAATTAGTTTCTGGATGATAATTCCTGCTTTTATTGATGTATGGATTTCAAACTTGACTTATTTATGTCCTATTGAAAAAGCAAAACTCCAATTGATTTCGGGGTCATGAGGTCAAAGGTCAAGGTCACAGGACACATCTTTAAAAAGATTGTGGATGCATTTTCAGCCAAACATTTCGTCTCAGACCTTTCATCTTGCACATATAAGTCATCTGCTAGTAGAGGAAGACCCCTATCAGTTTTGAGGTCACAAGGTCAAAGATGAAGGTCACAGGAGCCATCTGTCCAAAAATTAGTTCCTGGATGATAATTCCTGCTTTTATTGATGTATGGATTTCAAACTTGACTTGTATATGTCCCATTGGAAAAGCAAGACCCAAGTTGATTTTGGGGTCATGAGGTCAAAGGTCAAGGTCACAGGACACATCTTTAAAAAGATTGTGGATGCATTTTCAGCCAAATATTTCATCTCAGATCTTTCATCTTGCACATATAGTTCACCTGCCAAGAGAGGAAGAACCCTATCAATTTTGAGGTCACAAGGTCAAAGGTGAAGGTCACAGGAGCCATCTGTCCAAAAATTAGTTTCTGGATGATAATTCCTACTTTTATTGATGTATGGATTTCAAACTTGACTTGTATTTGACCCATTGGAAAAGCAAGACCTGAATTGTTTTTGGGGTCACAATGGTCAAAGGTCAAGGTCACAGGAAACCTCTTTAAAAAGATTGTGGATGCATTTTCAGCCAAACAATTCATCTCAGATCTTTCATCTTGCACATATAGTTCACCTGCCAAGAGTGGAAGACCCCTATCAATTTTGAGTTCACAAGGTCAAAGGTGAAGGTCACAGGAGCCATCTGTCCAAAAATTAGTTTCTGGATGATAATTCCTGCTTTTATTGATATATTTATTTCAAACTTGACTTGTATATGTCCCATTGGAAAAGCAAGACCAAAATTGAGTTTGGGGTCATGAGGTCAAAGGTCAAGGTCACAGGACACATCTTTAAAAAGATGTGGATGCATTTTCAGCCAAACCTTTCATCTCAGATCTTTCATCTTGCACATATAGTTCACCTGCCAAGAGAGGAAGAACCCTATCAATTTTGAGGTCACAAGGTCAAAGGTGAAGGTCACAGGAGCCATCTGTCCAAAAATTAGTTTCTGGATGATAATATCTTCTTTTATTGATGTATGGATTTCAAACTTGACTTGTATTTGATCCATTGGAAAAGCAAGACCTGAATTGATTTTGGGGTCATGAGGTCAAAGGTCAAGGTCACAGGAAACCTCTTTAAAAAGATTGTGGATGCATTTTCAGCCAAACAATTCATCTCAGATCTTTCATCTTGCACATATAGTTTACCTGCCAAGAGAGGAAGAACCCTATAAATTTTGTGGCCACAAGGTCAAAGGTGAAGGTCACAGGAGCCATCTGTCCAAAAATTAGTTTCTGGTCGATAATATCTTCTTTTAATAATGTATGGATTTCAAACTTGACTTGTATATGTCCTATTGGAAAAGCAAGACCAAAATTGATTCTGGGGTCATGAGGTCAAAGGTCAAGGTCACAGGAAACCTCTATAAAAAGATTGTGGATGCATTTTCAGCCAAACATTTCATCTCAAATCTTTCATCTTGCACATATAGTTTACATGCCAAGAGAGGAAGAACCCTATCAATTTTGAGGTCACGATGTCAAAGGTGAAAGTCACAGGAGCCATCTGTCCAAAAATTAGTTTCTGGATGATAATATCTTCTTTTATTGATGTATGGATTTCAGTAGTGTCAGCATATGCTGCTAAAAATGGGGGTCTACTCTTGAAGGGGGGGCCTATTATGTCTGGGGATACTCTGGCACCTGCGGTGCCAAGAAATGTCTAGTTAAATTTCATGATGCTAGCTCCAATCATTTTCAAAATAGTATGGGTTAACATACAGAAGACAAACGCCACCACACCATCGCATTAGCTCACAGGTTCCCTAAAAAATATTACAGATGCATACTGAATGCAAAATTGTTATACAGATACATCTCACTGATGGCAAAATCTTGAATTAATTTGACTATGGATACCAATTATTTATAATCCATGTACAGCCGTGTTTATATCCCCACAGAGAGCTGTATACCTGTGATTGTAAACATTGCCTGGCATGAGGAATATTTAAAAATCATAAATCTACATATTTTAAAAGCTTTTAAAAAACATTCTTGTCAATATTAACCATAGATAACCTGAAATCTAAATGTCTAGAGGCATGATGTAATAAATGCTGATAAACTGGTGCCAGTCTAGATGTATCTGCTTCACACAGCTATAATATATGCTAAAATGACTCAATTCAATCTTTATAATTCACCCAAAATTAATTCTTTGGAACCATAAAAGACAATTATTATCAGAATTTTTCAGGGGATTATTCTTGTAAAATATTAAACAAATTGGCCTCAGTAGCAGCAGTCAAAAAACACTTTACAGGTTTATAACTCATATGGGAAAATACAGCAAAATGGCAAAGTTCAGCTTCCCATAACTCAGCCAAAAATTACTGAACCAAAACCATTTGAACAAACTTGAATTGTCAACATCTAAGGATAATTAATGAGTGAGATTTAAAAATTTTGCCCCAGTGGTTTTTGAGGAGATCTTTGTAGCCACTGAGCTAAAATGGGCTGTTACAGCGTATGATTAAATTCAGCTTCCCATAACTCAGCCAAAAGTCACTGAACTGAGACCATTTGAACAAACTTAAGAAAGCACTACCCTAGGATCATTTCTGTGCCATATTAAACTATTTGGCCATACGGTTTCGGAGAAGAAGTTTTTTTATAGCCGCCAGTATGATACAGGCATTGATGACCCCCATACAAAAAAGGCCGATGCAGGTGGCGCCACCAATACCTAAATTTCAGATATGTCTCATGTGAACAACATTGGCATAAAATTTGGTGATGATAGCTCCAGCCGTTTCTGAGATTGTAATTTTAGTATGCTTTTTTGGACAGATGACTATGTTCAACTTCCTGTAACTTGGCCAAAATACACAGAACTTATACTATTCGAACAAATTTGAGAAAGATTGTTCAAGGAATCATTTCTGTGAAATATTGGACAATTTGGCTGAACAGTTTCGGAGAAGAAGATTTTTAAAGCTTTTTTAGCTTTTTCTCTATAAAAATTTTGGAAAATGCAGTTAGCCAAAAAATAAGCAAAATCCGATATAGTTTTTTAGATGACTAATTTTTTTGCATAAAATTTTGTGATGCTACCTCTTGCCGTTTTCAAGATAGTATGGGTTAACTTACAGACAACGGACAACAGATGCCAGACGACGCCACACCATTGCCTAAGTTCGCTAAAAATTATCACACGGAAATGAAAATCTGACAGACAGACAGACAAGAGTGACAGACAGACAGGCAGACTGACAGATGCCAGACACTCCAAAACCAATCCCAACCAAGGTAAGCATGAGAGCAATCAATGACCAAAATTTGAATGAAATCGGATAATATTTAGGAAAGTAACCACACTGAAACAAAAACCTGACAGACAGACAAAGTGACAGACAGACAGAAGCCAGACACTCCAAAACCAATCCAAACCAAGGTTTGCATGAGAGTAATCACTGACCAAAATTTGAATGAAATCGGATAATATTTAGGAAAGTTATCGCACAGAAACAAAAACCTGACAGACAGAGTGACAGACAGACAGACAGATGCTAGACAGAAGCCAGACACTCCAAAACCAAGCCCAACCAAGGTATGCATGAGAGCAATCACTGACCTAAATTTGAATAAAACTGGATAATATTTAGGAAAGTTATTGCACAGAAACGAAAAAACCTGACGGACAGACAGAGAGACAGACGGACAGACAGACAAACCCAAATCAATGTCCCCCACATCCGCGGAGCAGGGGACAATAATTGTGAACCAAAATGCACCAAATTGAACAAACTGACCAAAATGACAAGCTCTCCTTCCTAGGACCAAAGTGTTTTAAATACTGTGGAGTAAACTGTAAGCTGAGCCGGTGAACACAGCATTAACTGCAGCGGCATGTTCTCTGCCATAGGACCTCTGACCACACCATTAATGAGAGTGGTGTACTTTAAACCTAAATCCAATTGCCAAATATCCACCAGGATGACCTTCTCACTCCCATAGCATCTCTGGTAAGAGTATTCCCTCTGTACTAGTACTGGTCATACTATTATCCACAATGAAATATTCTCCACCCCATGACCTCTGGGAATAGAATTAATCACTATAGCATACTTTGTACTTCACTGTTGACTATGAAATAGTGGCAGCGACTTAATATGACACCTTTGCAAAAAGAGGTGCATTCATTCACATTAAGTCTAAACAAGTGACCTGTGGGTTATGACACTCAGCTGACTGACATGTTGATAATATGTCCTTGCACAGACATCCAGTTAAAATAGGTGGCATCATTGTTCATGCATATTAGCTTAAGTTCATCAAGACCCATAAGCACAACAAATCTGATGACAATCCAACCAGCCTTTCATGAGGAATCTGGCAATTTGTGTGTATTTTGCATTATTTCTGGGGTGCTCAAACATACCCCAAAACTCTGAGAGTATACTCACTCAGGACACTGTGACCAAATTTCAGGTTTCTGAGGAAAAAATCATAAAAAATAAAAAATACAGGTGGCGCCACCAGTCAGCTAAAAGTGATGTAACACCCCATGATCAATATCCATGCAAAGAATCATGGTGATCAATGCATTAGTTGTTCAGATATTTGAGCTTTTGTATGAAATTTTTCATTATTCTGGGGGGGGGGGGGGTACTTCAGAGCCCCATAGCTAGAAGAATATGGGTAACAGAGACCTAATTCCAGGTTTCCAAGGAGATTTTTCATGGACTTCTCTGGATGTAAAGTTAGGTCCAGTTGTAACGATTTGTACCTTGTAAACGGACAGACCGCCGGACGGATGACGGACAAAGAGTGATCGCTATAGCTCAGGTGACTTACAGTCAGCTGAGCTAAAAATCTCTGGTTCCTCTGTTGTATTAAATCAGTTTAATGTGTAAATTTAGTAATAAAAGACAGATGAATTAAAGGATTGATCCCTAGATCTGACTTCTTGTTTCCTAATTGTATCTGCCAAAACAGAGTTTTGCGGATACTATGTTTTCAGCTGCACGCCGCCGCGGCCGCCGCGGCCGCTTAGGTGTCTGGAGAACTCCTCCATAACCGCTGGGCAGAATTTTACGAAACCCGGGATTATGTTCGGGTCACATGTTTACTGCTGCGCCCCAATTTTGTTTTGACCTCTGACCTTTCCTCAGCGCTCTGCGTCCGTTTGTGCGTCTGTTTCCACACATAAACCCACATATCTCAGGAACCTTTTGACGGATCAGGAAAATTTTTTTGCACAAATGTAGCCCTTGGAGAGCTTTATAACATACACAAAAATGGTGGTGCCACCTGCAACCATGTTTGCACAGTGTCCATCTGTTTGTCTGCCTTGGGTTAAAATCACTCATATCTCTGCAGTGATTTGACTAATTCACCTGAAATTCGGCATGCGTATACATCCTGGATAGCTTTTCTGATTTTATGACAGGTGGCGCCACCTACATTCACGTTTACGCTGCAGACATCCAAGCTCATATCTCGAGAACCGTTTGACCGATTGGGCCAAAATTTTGCATGTGTATAGATCTCACATAGCTCTTTATCATACGCAAAACTGGTGGCGGCACCTGCAGCCATTTTTGCACAGCTCCCGTCTGTTTGTCTGCCAAGGGATAAAATCACTCATATCTCTGCAGTGATTTGACTAATTCACCTGAAATTTGGCATGCGTATACATCCTGGATAGCTTTTCTGATTTTATGACAGGTGGCGCCACCTACATTCACGTTTACGCTGCAGACATCCAAGCTCATATCTCGGGAACCGTTTGACCGATTGGGCCAAAATTTTGCATGTGTATAGATCTCACATAGCTCTTTATCATACGCAAAACTGGTGGCGCCACCTGCAGCCATTTTTGCACAGCTCCCGTCTGTTTGTCTGCCATGGGATAAAATCACTCATATCTCGGCAGTGGTTTGACATATCTGCCTAAAATTTTGCAGGTTTATACATCCCCGACAGCTCTCTTGATTTTATGACAGGTGGCGCCACCTGCATTCTAGTTTATGCAGCAGACATCCAAGCTCATATCTTGGGAACCGTTTGACCGATTGGGCCAAAGTTTTGCATGTATATAGTTCTCACATAGCTCTTTATCATACGCAAAACTGGTGGCACCACCTTCAACCATTTTTGCACAGCGTCCATCTGTTTGTCTGCCACGGGCTAAAATCACTCATAAACATATAGTGGTTTGACTTATCTGCCTCAAATTTTGCATATGTATACAACTTGGATGGCTTTCTGGATTTTGTGGTAGGTGGCGCAACCTACATACACCATTTGGCTGCAGACATCCATGCTAATATGCAACACTTCACTCTATTTCCCCTTGCCACTCAATCCATGCCTCACTTCATCCATTCCACTCTGATTTAGGCGGATACACGTAGTCGCTTGTCGACTACCCGTATTCTAGTTTTCAAATTCCTTTAATCTATAAAAAGAGACAAAAGGGGGCTCTTCATTTTTCATGCAGTCAGGCTGATGCACAAGCAATTCTCATGAATGAATATTCTGACTTAGGCCCATTTTCCATGTACGCTTTTCTGCGCGCTTTTCATCACACAGAAAAATCGAGACAGTTCAAACAAGTTGTAGCATTCCCATGTACGCTTTTCATCGCACTTGCATTCATCCCAATTAAAAAAAAAGTTGATTCCGGTTCGACTTTAGCTCCCTTTTTTGCTCAGTACAGTAAAAACAGTAAACAGTACCCCGGATTCAGCAAGCGAAAAAGTGCACATTAAAAATATATTCAGCGCGGTTTTCAGTAGTTGATTTCAAGCGCGATGAAATTTCAGCGTACATGGGAAACCGGCCTTAATTTATCCACAGAGAAATATGAGAAAGGAAAACAATTATATACGCAAAAAGACTGTATTATCAAAAGCCATTAACACTTGCACTAAACTCAGACTGTAACATATTTACCATATCCTTAGATTTATAGAATTACCCTTGTACACGACTGTAGCTGAGCATCATGACCCATGGGTCTCTTGTTATCATTAAGAAATTTTCAAATAATAAAATAATGGACTGAAATATTCAAATATTCCATTGCACCCTTCCCTACTGTCCATTTATCATACAGAGGAATCCATTGATCTCAAATTCCTTCAGCTAAATGGATCCATTTTTTCATTAAACTGTAAAAAAATGAAAAAAAGGCATCTGCATCAGGACAGAATAACATTTATATCAGTCAGCCAGAAAAGGAAATGACACCATGTCACAACAGATCACACACAACAAATCCATCACCAGTGGAGGACTGATTTATCCTGTGGAAAAGTCTCCATGACTGATAGCATGAACACAAAATGGCAATAAATTTCACTGAAATAGAAACTGATATTTCAAAAATCATGGTAACTGAAATAAACTGGAAATTGATTTTTCCTTAAACACTGAACTTCAAACAAACATTTCATAAAACAAAATGTTCATTTAATATTAAAAATTGAAATTTTCATTTTTACAACATGATCCTAAATGCATCAAATTCCATTAAAAAGGTCAAAATTATAAATGCTATAAATTACAAGAAAAAAATTCAAGATATGATAATTAATGAACCTGTTTTGATGGGCATCTAATAATTTTTCATTAATTTTCTATTTCTTATTTCATGCTGAGGAGGAGAGATAACAAGTATGACACAAGTATTAATGTTACATTTCCCCATTAGAGAAGAACCAATCCATTAGGTTACAAAGCAACCATTGGTGTGGGCAATTTGTCAGCGCGAGTGATGATAACAATGGGAACACTGCATACAATGTGTGAAAGTGATTCTCCATTCAGAAGGACAGCGGGGAATTAATGTCTCGGGTCATACCTCAGAACCTGTGATTACTGGAATATCAGTGGAAGTAAACCATGTATTTTTGTGGGACTGGATCTAGGAGTATGTAATTTAGGGTAATGTGAGGGACTGCATGTCTGGTGATTGGTCACAGGAGCAGGACATATATCCTGTGGTCACAGCACTTGTAGCCACATTATTGTCTTGAGGATCCAGTTGTACATGTGACACAACATGCTAGACACAGGTACTAACAATCATGCAAGATATTCAACCAAAACTGCATACTCTCAACCCTTAAACCCTTATTTACAACTACAACCTTCTTTATCTCCTGCCACACAATCACCTGCTTTCCATCTTGTGGCCCCTTGTCCAGGTATTAACCACAAAACGCCACCATAAAGAGGCCCAATCACCAGTATAGCATGTTTAATTAACACTAAAAAATATCATCTTCCCTTAAAAATATATCTGTACCTGCCGAAATATTGCCCTGAAACTGTCTGCTTTCTCCTGTAAAAGAGTGTTTAAAACAGAGCCTGGGCGCGATCACAGGTGTCAACATAAACACAGTGGGACCATGTGCATCGCAAAGCCACAACATGTGTCAATCAGGATATGCCCTTAATGACTTGGCCAAAAAAATGAAATACATGTAACTGCTGGCTTAAACACCGCATGATGCGGCTCACAACAAGACCATGAGTCAAGCGGCCTTATTATGGTAAACAAACACTGTGTAGACTGTGTTTACCAACACGCTGAGCCATGGTAAGGTGTTAAACAGCCTTATGTGAGGTACTGACACTGTGTGCTGGGATTTTGCTGGGAAACACTTGCATAAAGCAAAACTGAACTGATTGTGTGAAATAAAAGGCATAATATTGAAACTGAAGTTTTTATAAGAAAACAGGCATATAAATGTGATATGGTGTGTCTCAGTGCATGGGCATGGGAGTGGTATGTCTCAGTCTGTGGGCAAGGGAGTGGTGTGTCTCAGTGTGTGGGGAAAAGAGTGGTGTGTCTCAGTCTGTGTGAAATGGAGTGGTGTGTCTCAGTCTGTGGGCAATGGATGGTGTGTCTCAGTCTGTGGGCAAGGGAGTGGTGTGTCTCAGTCTGTGGGCAATGAAGTGGTGTGTCTCAGTCTGTTGGCAATGGAGTGGTGACCTCATAATCACCAGGGGTCTTCATCCATAGGTTGATGAGCCATATTTGCAAGATGGAAGGTTTTAGTCAAAAGGTTTGGCTCAAAATGGGTCAAAAAGCTTTTTTAAGAAGTGGGTTATGCAGCCGTGATCTTTAACCCCATGACTTCAAATTCGATAGGTTTCTTCATCTATAGGTAGGTGAGCCATATGTGCAAGATGAAAGGTTTAGGTCAAACGCTTTTGCTTTAAATCTATCCACAAGCCAATGCTGAACAAACAGACGGACGGACGCACTGACAGAGGGGATATTAAAGGCAATTAAGTGACAGTATTATTCAAATCATATGAACCAACAAAAAACATTTGTTTAGAGACTTACTTAGAGCAGGTAGAGGATTATGTCTGCAGCTCAGGGATTATGCATCACTGAAACCTAACATAAGGTTACACCTGTATTACCTGATGACCTCTCAGGACTAATTATGATTTTTGCCTTGTTTATGACCAGATGGCTGGATGGCAGACAAAAGGTGATTGTTATATAGCACAGATGACTTCAAATCAGCTGAGTTGAAAAAAATAAGTCATACAGGTAAATCAATGTACACCTGTCACCGGTTTCTTTATAGACCACATCGTCAAGAGCCATCAGCAAGGATAATCTGTGGTCTCACTGGTGTCACGGAAATTAAAACATTATGCCAAAATGATCAACAGGAAGGTCGGACATTTTCTGTGCATGGACTACAGTAACAGCAAAAAATGTTGGTTTTATCAAAAGGAAAAGATTCCACACCACTGTAAAAACATCATGCATAATATCTCAGCCTAATCCAATCCATCAGCCAAGTAAAAACTCACGATAAGATCCTCATCCTGCAAATCTGTATCAGTTACCATGGCAATGATGATAAATTTTTGTGAGGCTTTGATAAGAGGCATGAGTGCATATAATCATGACACGCGTGACAGGACCCTACATTTCCTCTAAGGTAGACCTTGCCAAATTGGAATGAAATACGTTCAGAATTACACGCTGAAGCCTCCCTCACACAAAGGGGCATGTTCCGAGGTGGCTGGTTCAGTTATTTTTATAAGAGTGACAGGAAACCATAGAAGTTCTGCTGTGCCCCTCAGTATCTGTATACACTGTATGGGTTAGGGGCAATGTAAAAGGCAGGTACAGGAAGTTTTCATGATTCAGATCACAGCTTGTTTGTAATATCACTTAATGACAGCCTAATCATACATGATACAAGTACAGTTGAACCTCTATAATGTGGGCACCCTTGGGACTGGACCAAAGTGCCCACTTTATAGAGGTGCCCACTATATGGAGGTAATGATTAGCACATAGTGCTGCCCCCTAGTTTTTTAGATAACTAAATCAACTTATTTCATGTATCATCTCTCTTTATTTAACGATAATATTTGTTAGAAAATATGTATTTTATTACACAAAAGTATGGACAAAAATAAGCACAATAAAAGGAAGCTGTGTGCAGATGGTCTCTAAGATAGCTGAACTCATATATTTTTTATATATGTTTATATATATATATATATATATATATATATATATATATATATATGAATTCATTTTTTATATTTCATAAGCACAACATAGCAAGGCAGCATGTGGTATTTAGCATTACCATGGGGAAATAATAATTCTTAATAATATATTCTTTGAAATCTAGTCTTTTCTGTTTAAAAAAATACACAAGTAAAAAGAAAAGACAGTACATCACTAATCTAAATACTATCATCTTAAGAAAACATTCTATATCAAGTTGACAAGTAAGTAAAACAAAAACATTAATCCAGTCACTAGAAGTCCATAAAAAATTTGAAGCGTGTGATACACTTTGAATGAATGTGTTAAATTGTCACAATTCTTAATTCTCGGTGAAAAGTCTGTGACTGTAGATTGTTTGTAGCAAAGTGCACGCTGTAGCTTTGCATTTGCTATTAGAGAGTTCAGGTTGAACACCATTTCAACAGTGTAAATCGTTATGTAACTTTTGTTGAATAAACACTGCCCTGGTCTAGTGGGCATGTACCTGACTACTTTTGATGGGCCAGAAGGGCATTTAGCTGTGTCACCTCATCACAAAGTATTAATTGGGTGAATGAGCAGGGCTTCTGTCCACTCTTGGTAGCCAAACTCACAAATATAATTCAAATAGCACAGGGCAATCTAGTCTGGGGTGATCTCTGACTTGAGCTGGTGCAGGCATATTAATCTAATTAGTATGCATGCATCCCAAGCTAAGTCTTGAGTCAAGTAGATTATAATCTATTATGCAATGTTCACTTGTACACCTCTAAATCTGGTTCATTTGTTTTGACTGTTATTATTAAAATTTATGAATTTTATAAATTAATAATTAGGAAATAATATTATCTTAATAACTTTAAAAGTGCTATAAAGAAGGCTTACAAAGTTGCTATTAGGAGATAGTTCAACCCTGAAAATCCGTGTAGTGCCCACATTAGCTCTGAAAACTGCCCACTTTACAGAATATAGAGGTGCCCACATTAGCTAAACATAATAAAGAGAAGAAAAAAAGGGACTGCCCAAAAGTGCCCACTTTATAGAGGTGCCCACTAGGAGAAGTTCCACTGTATTAATTTACACTTGTATAATACATACCAAGATATGGATCCATCCAAACATGAGTGTTTAATTTTGAGTGATTTTTTGCTTATTTATGAAATTATATGTATTTATATACTGGTTATCATTTACACACAAGGTTTGTCTTTATCCTTTAGCATATGGATCATATCATTATCAGGTATGTAAGCATCCAGACTGACTGTCTCACACACATATTATATGAATTATACAGGGCTACTGCACCACTGCACTAAAATGAACATACATATTTGTGCTCCCATGTTTGTCAGCCTTATTTTTATATATTTTACAATGGTCTTATTATTTAAAATTTTCAATCAAGGATGACAATTTATTTTTTTTATTTTTTTACTTTTAGAAGTACAAATTCTCATTGTTAATGAAAGTTTTTAAGAGATAAATGCACTTTGTAGATCAAACTGGTTTTATACTGGCCAAGGCACAGTCTGCAGGGTCTATAACTTAGGTAATTATTGTCACACAGTCCACTGTACCATGGCTTGATGTCAATTCCTGGTAGTGCTTGTATGAAGAATACTGAAATATCAAAAGTTACAATACATACGACCTGCACACATATGTAATTACATTTTATTGGGGGAGTTTAAGTGATGGATTATGCTTTTTACAACAACAAGGATACATGTTTCCTGGCATAAATAGATAAAAGTGGTTATTCTTTACATCTTTCTAACTATGAACACTGATAGGAGTATTATTATACAGCTGTATGAAACCTCAGTGTTCTACACAAAATTAATTGACACAATTTCTTGAAAGATTACTCTGATTCTGAACTAAACCATAAAAAAAAAAAAAAAAACATGAAATATATAATCCCCTGATAATTCACAAGCTTTAGCATTTTAAACATACTCTGTAAAAAAGTGCATTTAACCATTCATACAAACAGATCAAAACAGGATAAAAGATATAAAACAAGTACACATCCATTTTTCCTTATGAGTATCTGTATCAAAAACCAGCTTTAAAAATTTGTTTTCTGATACAGAAACTGTTGTTCTAGAGACCTGAATTTGGCATTATTTAGTCATTTTGCCACAGCACAAAGCCAACATCTACTGGTACCATAAAGTTAAAAGTTTAAGTTTAAATGACCTGGTGTAACTCTCAGTCTTACCAGGTTTCAACTTGCATATTATAAGTGTATGAAACCGACCTCCTGATGTGACGTGCATGGTCTGAACAATAGTCACACTTGACAAAGGTACAACATGTGATTTTACTTAAAGAAATGTAAGTGACAATATTCCCACTGACATAAAACACATTCTAAATGTGTACCAGTCAATAAGGAGAGCTGAAGCAGCAGGATTTCAGCGCTGACTGGCTGTTCAATATGTCTTGCCAAGTGCTGCACAACTTCCTGAGCCCAGGCCTGCCATTTCTATAACAAAGACTCCCAGGCCAAACAGTCTCAGTGGAGTACCAAATGCTTCCTGAGGTAAATATCTTTGTACAAAAGCTAAAAATATGTTCCATGTCTGGTGATCAGTAATTTTCAAGTATTTCCATCCAGGAACTGTAAGACTTGTCTACTTTCCCTTTTAATCTGACTGTCGTGAGATGCAGACCTCAGCACCTGGAGAGTCTATCTATTTCAGTCCAATCTGTGTCCTCTCCTTTTATTATTTCATCAGTGATGATGGATAGGAGCTGTACTTTCACTTGTGTCTGTCCGTCCATATGCCTGTTTGTCTGCTGATCTGTAAGTCTTTCTGCTCTGTCTGCCACTTTCTGTAAATTTTTCCTTTGTTCTTAGTTTTATCTGTGAGCATGCTCTTCTGTTTGTCTGCTGCTCTGTTTGCCTATTGCTCAGTTTGTCTGCCACTTTCTGTAAATTTATCTTGTTCTTGGTTTGATCTGTTTGTCTGCTGCTCTGTTTGCCTATTGCTCAGTTTGTCTGCCACTTTCTGTAAATTTATCTTGTTCTTGGTTTGATCTGTTTGTCTGCTGCTCTGTTTGCCTACTGCTCAGTTTGTCTGCCACTTTCTGTAAATTTCTCTTGTTCTTGGTTTGATCTGTTTGTCTGCTGCTCTGTTTGCCTATTGCTCAGTTTGTCTGCCACTTTCTGTAAATTTATCTTGTTCTTGGTTTGATCTGTTTGTCTGCTGCTCTGTTTGCCTATTGCTCAGTTTGTCTGCCACTTTCTGTAAATTTATCTTGTTCTTGGTTTGATCTGTTTGTCTGCTGCTCTGTTTGTCTTTTGCTTGGTTTGTCTGCCACTTTCTGTAAATTTCTCTTGTTCTTGGTTTGAGCTGTTTGTCTGCTGCTCTGTTTGTCTGCTGCTCTGTTTGTATGCAACGTTCAGTCAATTTCTCTTGTTTTGGTTATTTCTGTTTGTCTGCTGCTCTGTTTGCCTGGTGCTCTGCTTGCTGCTTTGCTTGCCTGCTGCTCTGTTTGTCTTCCACTTTTTGTCAATGTTTCTCTTTCTCCTTTCTATCCATCTGTCTGTTGTTCTTTCTTGAGATTTCTATTTAAATTAGACACCACTCAACTGTTACCTGTGAAGAACCAATTTGGTTTGAGATTAATTCCCTTCTCTGGTTTTTAGATTAATCACTCCCCCCACATATAAAGGCCATGCTCTTTAGAATTCCAAAAATTTGATAAGAATAAAAGCTTAACAAATAGAGGGGCAAACCATGAGGCAGACTCCATATGTATGCCAGCAATCATACACTAGGAATAACATAACAGGCAGGGATATAGGAGCAAATTAATTAAGATAACTCCTTTATTCACTGGAAAAACATCATGATGGTGTTCAATTCTAATCTCATCATATAATTTTAACAAAACTCTTGGTTAATATCCACATTGAAAACAGCTTTGTCAAGTTAATTGGCATACCAACAGCTTGTGGAATAAACCCAATTGTAGATTAAGGCAAACAGCAGCATCTTTATACTCTTTGCATGTGTACCTCTTCTTCTTGACTTTTAATGTACATGCCAAGACATATACCTTAATCAGCCTGGTAGCCTGGAGTGTTACCTGGAGCACGTGACACAGTACTGCAGTCACTGATGTCATACAGATCTAGATGTCTGTCATCCAGGGAATTTCTGTCTGTATGTATATGTATATCTGTGTAAAATATCTTAAAAGTACATGGTGGATTTGTAGGTTAATTTTTATTAAGAGGATATTAATAGTTTTTATTTCTTCAGAGATGGATGAACTGCATGTTGTGGAGGAGAAACATTTTATTTTTTCTGCTTCATATCAACCTTATTTTAGTTTCATATATTTTCTCATTGATAACCTATGCATTCTTTTTCAGTTATTTTCCAGCTTTTTTATAATTTTTTCTTAATGATATCTATTGCATTTTTTATTACATTATTTTAAAACCTACTTTTATTTTAATTTCTCCTGGTATCCATCTTGACAGTATCATGAGAGCCTAGCTGTACACCTGTGCTGACATCTACCAGTTTATACAGAAACCAAATGGAAAACTAACTATTTCTAACCCATGTAAGTCAAAGATTATGTTAAAACATATATACTAGGACACCTTATGATTGTCTCTCACCTGTAAACAACACCAATCATACCTTCTTTATATGCTTTGAAGTATTACAATAAAGACAATATTTTCTGATAAGTTGACACATAAAATAAATTGTTAAACCTTGGCCCGCAGTTAGCAAAAAATAACAGAGCAATCACAAAAGGGTAGCAGTAGGCTCAGCAAATGATGAAAAATGTCAACCATTTTAACACCAAGCTAAGAACCAACTCTGCATTCAATCAAATCTTCCTTACCTTTCCAAAGACTACACTTAATAAATATTAATTTTAATGAGTTCTCCATGAATTTCACATTAGTATGATAGTAATGATAGTAATGGGAAATTCTACTTCATTTTGATTTGGATTAATTAGATATTCATTGAAACCCTTTGTCACAACATAGCCTGGGTATCTGTGACTTGACGTTTCAGTTTTCAGTGACACCAGTGCTGAGTAAGGTATGTGCTCTTTAAGTATAATTTTGTATTGGTTTATAGCATTTTCTGAACATCACATTCATGAAATTTGCAGTTTTACAGTAGCTGAATGAACAGGTTCTTCTTGTTAGTTACTTCATCAGGACTTTTATGTATATACTACTAATAAAAGTAAGGTTCACCTGAGCAACTCAGATTATAAAACTAACAAAATCATGATTTTATGAAACAGGGTAATATCCTAGCAATTATTAATCACTGCATTTTTATCTAAAGGTATCATGAAAGCTAATGAAAGCATTAATGTATCATTTAACCTTACAACCTCAGCCCCCTAATAAAAACAAAGCTGTCATGAAATACCAAGCCATTTCAGAAGTTTCATTTCAGTCAACCCAATCTTATACCTGGACCTGATATGGCAGCATTTTAATACAGTATTCCAGTCTGCAAAGGGGCAAACAAGGCCTGCAGTGCCAAGCTCAGTGGAAAAAGTTATACGAAGTGGATTTGTGCTGATTGACTTAAAATTGTTGAACATTTATTTAAGTTGGGTAATCATTTATTTTAAATATTGTATGTGTTTGTTGTCAACACCAAATGAAAATACTAATTGTGTTGGAGATATTTATGTACATCCTATGCAGCATGAGAAAGTGAATACAGACAAAAGATAACTCATCAATCTGAAAACTTGTTTCTACTGAAATACAAACTGCCTCATTCCCTGAAGGACATGAAGTGCTTATATAAAAGATGGCCTCCCAGTATGATTTAAAGAGACCTAGACGTTCCTGATGAAAGCCAGGACCCTTGTAATGACAGGAAACTTGCCTTCTCCTCTATGTCAAATCATAAATTCACAACATCAAGATTTGACCAAGACCTCCTTTAGCAAATTCAAATAAACTCTGGCATTACAAATATGACTGATACCAAATATAATCTGACCAAATATAATAGTTCATGAAGTAATAATGAAATATTGTCTTTATACATTGTCACTACTCAACACACACAGAACCTGGTGAATAGAATCCCCTGGCTCCTCTTTATCCTGGTGAATAGAATCCCCAGGCTCCTCTTTATCCTGGTGAACAGAATCCCCTGGCTCCTCTTTATCCTGGTGAATAGAATCCCCAGGCTCCTCTTTATCCTGGTGAATAGAATCCCCTGGCTCCTCTTTATCCTGGTGAATAGAATCCCCTGGCTCCTCTTTATCCTGGTGAACAGAATCCCCTGGCTCCTCTTTATCCTGGTGAACAGAATCCCCAGGCTCCTCTTTATCCTGGTGAACATAATCCCATGGCTCCTCTTTATCCTGGTGAACAGAATCCCCTGGCTCCTCTTTATCCTGGTGAATAGAATCCTCTGGCTCCTCTTTATCCTGGTGAACAGAATCCCCTGGCTCCTCTTTATCCTGGTGAATAGAATGCCCTGGCTCCTCTTTATCCTGGTGAACAGAATCCCCAGGCTCCTCTTTATCCTGGTGAACAGAATCCCCAGGCTCCTCTCTATCCTGGTGAATAGAATCCCCAGGCTCCTCTTTATCATGGTGAACAGAATCCCCAGGCTCCTCTCTATCCTTGTGAATAGAATCCCCAGGTTCCTCTTTATTCTAGTGAATATAATCTCAAGGAATTATCTACTGTTGCAACATTTGTTGCAAAGCATCAGTTTGAATAATATAGCTGCATTCTATCATGACCAATCCTATTTAAATGGAAATCAACAAGAGACCTAGACAGGCTTTCTGCACAGCACCTGTAAGGCAACTAGTGACAGGGGACATCATCAGGAAGTGTTATCCTTAATGGTTGTTGGCTTCCTCCTGTCAGTAAGACTGTCAGCAGTCAGTAACAGCAGAGGAAGCCATGACAGGGTTCATCAACATCCACAGACAACAGGTATAAGTCACACATCACCCTCATACCTCACCTCGTCTAAATTACTCACTCTGGTAGGGTTTTATTCACAGGATTTAACTTTTGTGACACTTACTATTGAAGTATTTTACTCCAGTTTTTTTTGTGTGATCTAGCCAGGCAGTGTCCTACACAGAGGATATAATTTATTTTATGACTAATTTAATATGTGCACAAAATCTCAACCATGTGATAACAGACAAACCAAGTGCAAATACTTTTTCATTATTGGCAGATAATTTGATATTAATTTCTAAGAAAGCAATCTTTAGATTTATTAATAGCTAACACAAAAGATCTTTTATTATTTATAAAATCAATATTTAAACTTTCTATGATACAGGCTTTGATAACCTTGCTGTGCTACAAAATATAACAGAACCAGTGCCAGTAATGGCTCAATACACTTAACTATTCTGCTGATTCTTTATAACTTATTCTGAGTACTGATATTAAATGATACATCTATTTTTTTTTAAGATAAAGTCATGCTTTAATCCAAACTTTTAAAAATGAAGTAAAAACATCTAAATTACTTTAGGGAGATTTCCAGGAATTAATTAATATGACAATGCAGCCAATGAGTTAGATTAGTACTATTTTGTGTCGTCTGTCACAGTGACAAATTAAAAAATAAACTTCCAGTCAATCCACTGAAGGCACTGCTTTTAGTCATGGTGTCAAGAGATCAAGGATACCAAATAAATATGGCTAAATAGGGACAAGTAATTGCTTTTATATTCCTTTACGCTCTTTGTAAATTATGTTTTAACAGAGAGCCATGAACTAGAAGCTCCCTCTGGAATAACTCTCCGCCTCTGCTCCTCAGGCATCCATTATTTTTTATACATCTCTCCTGGAACAATGTAATATTTTCCCATTATATCCTGGTATCAATCAAATTGTAATATCAATTCTGCATTTGTGGAACAATACAATAACTGCAAATTACAAATTATACAAAATATCTTGTGTATGAAACCTAACTCATTCTAACTATTTACAGTAAATCAGAAAAAAATATATGAATAGAAGCAGCTCAGTTGACCTTTCTGCAATGAAAAGCCCACTGAACAAATAAACTTGTTGCTGTGCTGGTTTGGGCATGATTATGAATGGCAAATATTCAGCTATCTATTATGGCTTCAATAGTAGAACAGGAAATGTTGTCTTATCACCCTGAAGCTGTTACATTTAGAAAATTGTTGGAGGCAAATCTGAGCTCTTAAATGTTCTTGCTATTTGTCAAAACCAGTAAACAATCTTGTTTATGCTATATAAACAATGAATCAATAACATCATCTTAATAACAAGAACCATTTTTGTGTGTGCAAAAATATACAACAGTTTGTTTCACAGTAGCATGCTGTATGTAGCAACAACAACATGCTGGTAGTCCCATAGCACAATTCTTATTCATAAGTTATATAAGCCACTGACACACAAAGAAATAATTAACAAGTGACCCATGGGTCATGATGTTCAGTTGAAACCATGACATTATAACCTAACATTCAGATGTGACCTTGACCTTTGACCTTTTGCACTAAAGTAGACAGGGTTCTTCCTCAAGTGATGGGTCACACATACATGAAGACTGAATCCAACCATAAATGGTCTACACAGGCTGTGCAAGAGATTAATGAGGTCTAGGTCACTAGTTTTCCACCTCCTCCAAGAACTTGGTGGAAACAACTTGTGTCTATTTTGAGGGACACATATGCAATACTTTCATAAGGCATCACAATAATGATAAAGACAAAAATTTGACATTTAAGATAAAGGCCAAGGTCACCAGATTTCAACCTCATTTAAGAACTAAGCAGAAACAACTGGTGTGTTAAATATGAAGAAAAAAAATGCAGTAATTAAAAACTTTTATGGGTCATAATAATCCTAGATTTCTGCTGATTTACCTTCAAGATCAAGGTCAATCAATGTTGTCAGTTTTTTATCTCAATTGTGAAAATGGAGGAAACAACTGGTGTTTCAAATTTGAGGTAAAATTTTTCAATATTTCCAAAGTTATGGGTGTCACAATAATCCTAGAATTCCGCAGATTTGACCTTGAAGATCAAGGTCATCAGTTTTTGACCTCCATGAAGAACTTTCAATAAACACAATAATTAAATAAACACTCCAGGTTTCAGGACACTAGATGAAACTCTAAATGACAATTTGAACCCATTGATGTAATTTCACAAATGACTTGCAGTCAGATGAGCTAAGACTGAATGTAAAAAAAGCACTGCTGCATTTTGTTATGTGATTTGAAAATGTATATCATTATATAACATACAGTTATTCACTGGAAGAGTAGTGGTCAGTAAGTGTGAACTTTCTGGGCCTCATGGTTTAGATTAGTGCCCTGTTAACAGATGACCAGATGGCCCGATGGACAAGAAGTGATCACTATAGATCAGATGAATCTCAGTCAGATGAGCTAAAAATCCTTATTGTGCAGAGATAAAGATGATTATGATGTTATAATATTATAGATGTAACTAGAATACGGGTAGTCGACAAGCGACTACTTGTATCCGCCTAAATCAGAGTGGAACGGGTGAAGTGTTGCATATCAGCATGGATGTCTGCAGCCAAATTGTGTATGTAGCTTGCGCTACCTACCAAAAAATCCAGAAAGCCGTCCAAGTTGTATACATATGCAAAATTTAAGGCAGATAAGTCAAACCACTATATTGTATATGAGTGATTTTTGCCCTTGGCAGACAAACAGATGGACGCTGTGCAAAAAAGGGTTGCAGGTGGCGCCACCAGTTAAGCGTATGATAAAGAGCTTTGTGAGAACTATACACATGCAAAATTTTGGCCCAATTGGTCAAACAGTTCCCTAGATATGAGCTTGGATGTCTGCAGCGTAAACTTGATTGTAGGTGGCGCCACCTGTCATAAAATCAGAAAAGCTATCCAGGATGTATAAGCATGCAGAATTTCAGGTGAATTAGTCAAACCACTGCAGAGATATGAGTGATTTTAACCCAAGGCAGACGAACAGCTGGACACTGTGCAAACATGGTTGCAGGTGGCGCCACCATTTTTTGTGTATGTTATAAAGCTCTCCAAGGGCTACATTTGTGCAAAAAAATTTTCCTGATCAATCAAACAGTTCCTGAGATATGAGCTTGGATGTCTGCAGCGTAAACATGAATGTAGGTGGCGCCACCTGTCATAAAATCAGAAAAGCTATCCAGGATGTATACGCATGCCAAATTTCAGGTGAATTAGTCAAGTCACTGCAGAGATATGAGTGATTTTAACCCAAGGCAGACAAACAGATGGACACTGTACAAACATGGTTGCAGGTAGCGGCACCATTTTTGGTGTATGTTATAAAGCTCTCCAAGGGCTACATTTGTGCAAAAGAATTTTCCTGATCGGTCAAACGGTTCCCGAGATATGAGCTTGGATGTCTGCAGCGTAAACGTGAATGTAGGTGGCGCCACCTGTCATAAAATCAGATAAGCTATCCAGGATGTATACGCATGCCAAATTTCAGGTGAATTAGTCAAGTCACTGCAGAGATATGAGTGATTTTAACCCAAGGCAGACGAACAGATGGACACTGTGCAAACATGGTTGCAGGTGGCGCCACCATTTTTGGTGTATGTTATAAAGCTCTCCAAGGGCTACATTTGTGCAAAAGAATTTTCCTGATCGGTCAAACGGTTCCCGAGATATGAGCTTGGATGTCTGCAGCGTCAACGTGAATGTAGGTGGCGCCACCTGTCATAAAATCAGAAAAGCTATCCAGGATGTTTGCGCATGCCGAATTTCAGGTGAATTAGTCAAGTCACTGCAGAGATATGAGTGATTTTAACCCAAGGCAGACGAACAGATGGACACTGTGCAAACATGGTTGCAGGTGGCGCCACCATTTTTGGTGTATGTTATAAAGCTCTCCGAGGGCTACATTTGTGCAAAAAAATTTTCCTGATCGGTCAAACGGTTCCCGAGATATGTGGGTTTATGTGTGGAAACAGACGCACAAACGGACGCAGAGCGCAGAGGAAAGGTCAGAGGTCAAAACAAAATCGGGGCGCAGCAGTTCACATGTGACCCGAACATAATCCCGGGTTTCGGAAAATTCCGCCCAGCGGTTACGGAGGAGTTCTCCGGACACCTACGCGGCGGCGGCGGCGGCGGCGGCGGCGGCGGCGACCAGCTGAAAACATAGTATCCGCAAAACTCTGTTTTGGCGGATACAATTACATTCTTTCCCATATTCAAATGCTCTAGTTCGAAAAACAAGTAATCCAGTCATCTTCAGCTGACTAGCATGGCATTATGACAAACTGACGTTACCATTTCTAAGAGGACAGGTTTATTTGTCTGTTTAAAGCTAGTTACTTGATAGTCCTTTACACAGGGCTGCCACTTTGTGCCACCTTTGAGCAACCGAAAAATGACCAGGATGCTAAATGGTCACCTAACCCCAGAAAATCCTCTCTGTGTTACTGCTCCATAACTGTTTCAGCGATACTAGTGCCTCCCTTGAACCTCCCAAAATGCTGCATTAGGGCATTTTCATGCCTGCCTTCCCTCTGCTTCCCCTGTACAACTAAGGCAACCACTCTGCCATCATTCTACAACCATGACAATACTTGTGCCTCCCTTTTGCCTTCTTTGAGCCACCTTTGAGCAACCCACATCCTCGGTGACCTTTGTGTGGTTTTTGAACATGTTCAAAAACTAACAGTGACCATGGCGTCCATGGCGATGTCTGAAACTCCTGTGTACCACCTCTGAGCAACCTAGGCAACCATTCTGCCTTCTTTAAGCCTCCTACAACGACCTGTTACATTTTGTTATTGAACACGGGAGACACAAAGGTAGCTATTCTGTGTAAAGGCCCCTTTAGCGAGTTTGCACTTTGTGTTGAATGCATTGTGAGGTGTTACTCACATGACTCATTAACAGACTCACAAACATTGTTTGTATTGTTGTTTTCAACTCCAAGGGTGTTGATTTTTGCAGTTTATACTTCCTATCCCGGGTATTGGCATTTGCAAAAGGACTATGTCAACACATGCCACACTTCAAGGTTCATGTGCATATGAAGCCTATATAAAGTGAACTATCGGACAGTCATTTATTCTATGTTTCGTGATCACATAAACCAGGGCTCAAAATTCTAATTAGTGTTCTTCATTTTTTACTATATAAATATAAATATATATATATATATATTTATATATATATATATATATATATATGTATGTATGTATATATATATACATATATATATAGTTACATACTGTAATTGATGTAATAAGCGCCCCTCCTGTAAAAAGCGCCCCCCCACACCGGATTGAGGAGTTTTAAGAAAACTAGGGATGAGCCATCCTAACCTCACTTTTCTCCATAGCCAATATAACTTAGGGCATCGTAATGCTTTAATTTCTCCCCGCCCAGCTTAAAAATTACCGCAAGTTTTTGTTCTATCTGTGTTAGGCTTTATCATCTAATATAATAATAATATTAGTTACACACAACAGAATCATTGGTCAACTGTGTCATAGATAACACTGACTGACTATGAAGGCTGACCCTGCAGGTGGTGATGCTGATCGGGTGACCTGAATTCAGGTACGTTAGTGGATGTATTATGCAATGAAATATATATACTTATCGTATTTTCTCGTGTACAGGACGATAAATTTTATCCTAAAAATATTTGGCAAAGAAGAGCGGCCATCTTATATACAGGTACAAGTTTTTCAGCATCCTCAGGGCCGCCAAGGATAAATTACGGCAATCAGCATAATTACATCAGTTGAACTGGACGCCGTGAATATTGGTGATCATATCCGTATGGTGGTAATATACACTCAATAAAGAACATTACAATGCTTTGTTTTGTTTGAATTTATCATTCATATGTCAGATTTACATGTGCACATACTTAAATAATTGGTAAGAAAAGGTTTGCCCCTGCCGCATTAACACAGGGATTTTAACTAAATAAATATACGAAAGCCCTTCTAACAGTGTAGCCAGTGTTCTCCTCGATCGTGGACAGAATCATGGAACTTACAGACCGAAGTACGAACATATTCCCAATCCTGAAAATATATAAAAATATCTTGGCAGTTCACTTGAAGCATGTATGCAGTAGTGGTGGGAGTCGGTTCCTTTTTCATAATGGATCATCGGTTTGAGCAAACCGATCGATGATCGATTAATAATCGGTTCAGGCAAATATAGAAAAACATGCAGTTTTCTGTGAAACTGTACTTTCTTAACAAAGCCCGCATGTTTCAGTAATTCTACCTTAAGAAAAGAAGTTTTTGCCTTTTTTTTATATTTTTCTATTATTAGTAAAATATGCTTTTAAAAGTTTCATTTTAATTATTTATAATAATCAAGAATTAAACCACAATCAAGGACATCTACTTGCTGGATAGACCCGGGGAATTTATGGAGCATTTTAACGCCATACCGGCCATATTGTGCAATGTACATCTCGTTACAAAACTCCCCGCTTATTCTGCAGTTCTTGCCAGTTCACAGAGGTTTATTACGTCCTCCATTCTCGCATCTAATGTGGTGAACTCTGTAACATACGGAAGTTATTTGGGAACAAAAACTCATTACTATGATTATGATGTAATCGATAGTTGCCTTTGGTAATCGAGCGCTTGAAAGTGGCAGCAAACCGGCTGACTTTCGATAAAACTCGATGATCGGCCCACCACTAGTATGCAGTGATATAATTGTTGATGCCGCTGACAGCGTGCGGAGCTTACCCATGTACTCAAGATCCAAGAGCCCTGGGTTAATTTGTGTGTATACAGCGCTCGCGCAAGGGATGCTGTGAACTTGCCTACATGGCTAAATGCCATCCAGTAGCAAGTAATATACATATTAAAACAAGGATGATTTTTACATATGGTGCCGTATTTACCGCGTAAAATGTTCACGAGTCCAATGAAAGTGGATGCTGTCAGCTGGCTTGCACACTGACATACACAAAGACTCGCACATAGCACTTAGATTATAAGACAACCTGTAGCGCATTATAATTAAAAATATGAAGCGGCCTTTCCTCAGGTGACGCAAAATTCAATGTATGTCAAGCTTGTATTATTGGACTTCTTCAAGAAATGAATTTATTTTAACAGGTCAACAATGTTCAAGAAAGGGACCGTGTTTCCGCTGGATATAATATGACAAATTTCCTCACAATTTTAAAACAAAACCCCGGATTTTGATATGCTGGAGTCTGAGGGCCAGTATTTCAGCTGTTTTTAAACTTTTGAATGTAATATCATGCATAATGAAAGTCAAAAAGGACAATTATTGGCGATGCCATTCCATGTCATACATCAGCTCAGCTGTCAAAGATATTTGCGCAAGGTGACTGACATAATTGGGGTACCGACGTCCCGTATAATATTTTTTCATCTTTCAAATAAATACTGTTTTACATACCTTAATATGAACATTTGATATATTCTACTACCTTATTAGGCAGTGAATTTTATTAAAAAGTTCATTTATTACCATCCTTATTTTTCCTCTTCACCTGCAAAGGAAATCTCGAACTGCAGTCATTCATACAATTCTCTCATACAACACAAAATAAAATGGTCTACAAATCATTATCACTTGGATTAGTTATTTTTTTCAAAACTTCATACAAGATTGTTGGTTTTTTAAGTGACCTGAATGTGCTTTGAAGTAAAACACGTACACAAGCTGCAGTGTTAAATTAAAGGATGGTTATGCACTTTGGAAGTTGGCAGATGTTTGTTAGGGGGGGGGGGGTGCTTATTCTCTGCGCTTATTCTCTGCTATCTAAAAACAAAACCAATTATTATATGCATCCTCACCACCCAGCAAGTACTGAGAATTACTGGAAGTCTGAGCAAGATATCATTTGTTCCATATTCAAAGCCTCACAAGCTTGTTCACTCACCACACAGCTACCGTAATTACATCTATCAATGTCTCAAAAGCACTTACTTGACCTTCTTCAATGTTGTCTTTTTTGGTAGTCTGGATATCGCTGGTCTTTTTGAGCTGTCTTGTGATCGGCTGCTATGGTTACATGGAGAGGATTCTGATTCACTGTCTTCATCAGCATCTAAAATAAAAAAATCAATGACATAATATGACCTCTGTCATATCACTCTGATATCTCTTATCTATTACTGTGACCTCTGTCATATCACTCTGATATCTCTTATCTATCACTCTGACCTCTGTCATATCACTCTGATATCTCTTATCTATCTCTCTGACCTCTGTCATATCACTCTGACATCTCTTATCTATCACTCTGACCTCTGTCATATCACTCTGACATCTCTTATCTATCACTCTGACCTCTGTCATATCACTCTGATATCTCTTATCTATCACTGTAAACTCTGTCATATCAGTCTGATATCTCTTATCTATCACTGTGAACTCTGTCATATCAGTCTGATATCTCTTATCTATCACTGTAAACTCTGTCATATCAGTCTGATATCTCTTATCTATCACTGTAAACTCTGTCATAGCACTCTGATATCTCTTATCTATTACAGTGACCTCTGTCATATCACTCTGATATCTCTCATCTATCACGGTGACCTCTGTCATAGCACTCTGATATCTCTTATCTATCACAGTGACCTCTGTCATCGCACTCTGATATCTCTTATCTATCACTCTGACCTCTGTCATAGCACTCTGATATCTCTTATCTATCACTCTGACCTCTGTCATATCACTCTGATATCTCTTATCTATCACTCTGACCTCTGTCATAGCACTCTGATATCTCTTATCTATCACTCTGACCTCTGGAATATCACTCTCACATTTCCTATCATGTCACTCTGACCTTTGCCATATCATTCTGATAATCTCTTATCCATCACTTTGACCTCTGTTATATATCTCTGTGATATCACTCTGACATCTCCTATCATGTCACATTTATTTCACCTATCATAAAGGAAAGACCATAGACAATGAGTAGAGGGTGTAAAAGTATCTAGCAAACTAAAGGAAAGACAGTAGACAGTGAATAGACGGAAGAGTCAAGTAACCAGCAGACCAAAGGAAAGACAAAAGACAGTGAGTAGAGGGAAGAGACAAGTAACCAGCAGACCAAAGGAAATACAAAAGACAGTGAGTAGAGGAAAGAGACAAGTCACTAGTAGACCAAAGAAAAGACAGTAGACAGTGAGTGGAGGAAAGAGACAAGTAACAGCAGACCAAAGGAAAGACAGAAGACAGTGAGTAGAGGAAAGAGACAAGTAACCAGCAGACCAAAGGAAAGACAGTAGACAGTGAGTAGAGGAAAGAGACAAGTAACAGCAGACCAAAGGAAAGACAGTAGACAGTGAGTAGAGGAAAGAGACGAGTGACAGCAGACCAAAGGAAAGACAATAGACAGTGAGAAGAGGAAAGAGACAAGTGACAGCAGACCAAAGGAAAGACAGTAGACAAAGAGTAGAGGAAAGAGACAAGTCACTAGTAGACCAAAGGAAAGACAGTAGACAGTGAGTGAGGGAAGAGACAAGTAACAGCAGACCAAAGGAAAGACAGTATACAGTGAGTAGAGGAAAGAGACAAGTTACAGCAGACCAAAGGAAAGACAATAGACAGTGAGTAGAGAAAAGAAACAAGTAACCGGCAGACCAAAGGAAAGACAGTAGACAGCAGGTAGAGGGAAGAGACAAGTAACCAGCAGACCAAAGGAAAGACAGTAGACAGTGAGTAGAGGAAAGAGACAAGTAACAGCAGACCAAAGAAAAAGACAGTAGACAGTGAGTAGAGGAAAGAGACAAGTAACAGCAAACCAAAGGAAAGAGAATAGACAGTGAGTAGAGGAAAGGGACAAGTAACCAGCAGACCATAGGAAAGACAGTGGACAGTAAGTAGAGGGAAGAGACAAGTAACAGCAGACCAAAGAAAAGACAGTAGACAAAGAGTAGAGAAAATAGACAAGTCACTAGTAGACCAAAGGAAAAACAGTAGACAGTGAGTGAGGGAAGAGACAAGTAACAGCAGACCAAAGGAAAGACAGTAGACAGTGAATAGAGGAAAGAGACAAGTAACCAGCAGACCAAAGGAAAGACAGTAGACAGTGAGTAGAGGAAAGAGATAAAGTGAACAGAAGACCAAAGAAAAGACAATAGACAGTGAGTAGAGGAAAGGGACAAGTGACAGCAGACCAAAGGAAAGACAGTATACAGTGAGTAGAGGAAAGAGAAAAGTTACAGCAGACCAAAGGAAAGACAGTAGACAGTGAGTAGAGGAAAGAGACAAGTAACCAGCAGACCATAGGAAAGACAGTGGACAGTAAGTTGAGGGAATAGACAAGTAACCAGTAGACCAAAAGAAAGACAGTAGACAGTGAGTAGAGGAAAGAGAAAAGTTACAGAAGACCAAAGAAAAGACAGTAGACAAAGAGTAGGGGAAAGAGGCAAGTCACTAGTAGACCAAAGGGAAGACAGTAGACAGTGAGTGAGGGAAGAGACAAGTAACCAGCAGACCAAAGGAAAGACAGTAGACAGTGAGTAGAGGAAAGAGACAAGTAACCAGCAGACCATAGGAAAGACAGTGGACAGTAAGTAGAGGGAAGAGACAAGTAACCAGTAGACCAAAGGAAAGACAGTAGACAGTGAGTAGAGGAAAGAGACAAGTAACAGCAGACCAAAAAAAAGACAGTAGACAAAGAGTAGGGGAAAGAGGCAAGTCACTAGTAGACCAAAGGAAAGACAGTAGACAGTGAGTGAGGGAAGAGACAAGTAACCAGCAGACCAAAGGAAAGACAGTAGACAGTAAGTAGAGGAAAGAGACAAGTAACCAGCAGACCAAAGGAAAGACAGTAGACAGTGAGTAGAGGAAAGAGACAAGTAACCAGCAGACCAAAGGAAAGACAGTAGACAGTGAGTAGAGGAAAGAGACAAGTAACCAGCAGACTAAAGGAAAGACAGTAGACAGTGAGTAGAGGAAAGAGAAAAGTTACAGCAGACCAAAGAAAAGACAGTAGACAAAGAGTAGGGGAAAGAGGCAAGTCACTAGTAGACCAAAGGGAAGACAGTAGACAGTGAGTGAGGGAAGAGACAAGTAACCAGCAGACCAAAGGAAAGACAGTAGACAAAGAGTAGAGAAAAGAGACAAGTAACAGCAGACCAAATAAAGACAAGAGACAATGTGTAGAGGGAAGAGACCTGAACCCTACAGGTAGGTAGATTATCCAGCATTTGTCAATGGTTGATGGATGGTATGGCAAGATAAAAACCTGGATATTTAACTTGATATCATGTTTTCATGAAAAGTATAAGGTAGAATAGCTCATCTAATTGAATGTTATTTGACAGTACTCAGTACCACTTGCAGTGATACTTGATCATTTGTTATTCACCAAACGTGATCCCAACAAAACACATTAAGGTTTAGAATGCCATACACCTGTTTACGTTTTAACAAGTGGCTGCCCTTGATCCACAGATATGACCAAGCTGAGGACAGATTACACTGTCACATGGCCTTTTCATGTGACTTGCGGGGTCCAAATTCATGTTTTCTTAACAATTTATAAAATGTAGATAAATCAGCAACAGTCCTGTTTTATTAACACATAAATAGTCACGTTTTATTGATATCAGACACAAAAAATCACTAGAAATTTAAAATTAATGAACAATGACGGAAAACATGGGAAATCCTGGCTGTTCTATTATCTCCCACTCTTTCCATTCTGGGTGTCAGATGACCTGCATTTCTGCAATATACTAAGAGTATTGACTTGTTAAATTTATTAATCTTAGAATCTTTATTATGCCCTATAATTTGTGACGAAATTGCACAACAAAACAAATGACAATTTTAGAGTTTAAAAAAATTATCATCAATGTCAAAAAAGAGTGGCCAAACATATAATTCATCTCCCAAGAGGTCTGTCATAAAACTTACGATGGTCATGTATGCTGCTTGAACTTCAGACCTGTTTTGACCCAGAGAAACAGTTTTACCCAATATTTACCCTAAAAATTGTTCTAACAAGTGCATGTTTTAAGGCACACTGAGAGGTAAAGGTAATGATGCTTGAATGCCTGTGTACTGTTGTTTGACATCTGTGTCATGCTTTTTCTTATCTCTCACAGGATTGGCATATTTCTTCTAGATTGATATGACTTCTTTGCATGTGCATGCAATATTGTTTTTTTATGTATTATCCAATAATGCAACCAATGGATTATGAAAGAAAATGTAATCTATTATTATTAACTGCCTAAACGCACCTGCAGAGTACAGACATAATCATTGGCTGGTTGGGTAATTGGCAGTTTGTACAAGTTTCTTTTTGAGCATCAAAAATTTATACCTTGAGTAGGACAATTTGATTGGTCCATGTAAAAAAGGCTATCTAAAAGTCTTAATCAATCAAGAGGGCACAACTCAAGTTTCACAGGCAAAAATCAATAAACATTTGTGTAAGGTCCTTAATCTGAGACAGCGTAGGTCACTCTAAAGCACCGCATCGTACCAAGAGATTGCCAACTAATTCATACCAATGTCCCCTGATAAAGCCTGGAGACACAACACAGTTACTTGATGGTGGTGACTGTGGCAGAAATTGCCCAGGTCATTATGTGTATTGGCCTGTTTAATATCCTGACAGATGGGCCCTGTCTTTTTTAAGATACAGATCTATCTCTGCAGACATGCAGGACATCCATCAATAAACAGGAAAATTACACTTCAACAAATGTCAAAGTTTTATTGATGGCCTAGACTTGTTCTCCATATATATATATATGTTCTGGATTTGCTGATCAACATTTTTCTGAATTTACACTATTTGAAATACTTGTTGAATAAAACATAAATGGTTTGTTGCTACACTGGGTACATGGTAAAACTTCAGAATTTATATTCACATCTGCTGCTTGAGAGTATAAGGTAGCAAATGATGAAATGAAACATCAGAAATATTGGGACCAGGAAGCACAAAGGTCAGAAAATAGGAAGTAGTTATTGCTGCTCAGTTAAAGGTCTGCCAAAGTAGAGAGTAGTTATTGCTGCTCAGTTAAAAGTCAGCCTAAGTAGAAAGTAGTTATTGCTGCTCAGTTAATGGTCAGCCTAAGTAGGAAGTAGTTATTGCTGCTAAGTTAAAGGTATGCCAAAGTAGGAAGTAGTTATTGATTGCTCAGTTAAAAGTCAGCCAAAGTAGGAAGCAGTTATTGCTTGCTCAGTTGAAAGTCATCCAAAGTAGGAAGTAGTTATTGCTGCTCAGTAAAAGGTCATCCAATGTAGGAAGTAGTTAATGCTGCTCAGTTAAAAGGTAACCCAAAGTAGGAAGTAATTATTGATTGCTCAGTTAAAGGTCATCCCAAGTAGGAAGTAGTTATTGCTGCTCAGTTAAAAGGTAACCCAAAGTAGGAAGTAGTTATTGCTTGCTCAGTTAAAGGTTAACCTAAGTAGGAAGTAGTTATTGCTTGCTCAGTTAAAGGTCATCCAAAGTAGGAAGTAGTTATTGATTGCTCAGTTGAAGGTTAACCTAAGTAGGAAGTAGTTATTGCTTGCTCAGTTAAGGTATGCCAAAGTAGGAAGTAGTTATTGCTTGCTCAGTTAAAGGTCAGGTTAAGTAGGAAGTAGTTATTGATTGCTCAGTTAAAGGTCATCCAAAGTAGGAAGTAGTTATTGATTGCTCAGATAAAGGTTAACCTAAGTAGGAAGTAGTTATTGCTTGCTCAGTTAAAAGTCAGCCAAAGTAGGAAGTAGTTATTGATTGCTCAGTTAAAAGTCAGCCAAAGTAGGAAGCAGTTATTGCTTGCTCAGTTGAAAGTCATCCAAAGTAGGAAGTAGTTATTGCTGCTCAGTAAAAGGTCATCCAATGTAGGAAGTAGTTAATGCTGCTCAGTTAAAAGGTAACCCAAAGTAGGAAGTAATTATTGATTGCTCAGTTAAAGGTCATCCAATGTCGTAAGTAGTTATTGCTGCTCAGTTAAAAGGTAACCCAAAGTAGGAAGTGGTTATTGCTTGCTCAGTTAAAGGTTAACCTAAGTAGGAAGTAGTTATTGCTTGCTCAGTTAAAGGTCATCCAAAGTAGGAAGTAGCTATTGATTGCTCAGTTAAAGGTTAACCTAAGTAGGAAGTAGTTATTGCTTGCTCAGTTTAAGGTCATCCAAAGTAGGAAGTAGTTATTGCTGCTCAGATAAAGGTTAACCTAAGTAGGAAGTAGTTATTGTTTGCTCAGTTAAAGGTCATCCAAAGTAGGAAGTAGTTATTGCTGCTCAGTTAAAAGGTAACCCAAAGTAGGAAGTAGTTATTGCTGCTCAGTTAAAAGGTAACCCAAAGTAGGAAGTAGTTATTGATTGCTCAGTTAAAGGTATGCCAAAGTAGGAAGTAGTTATTGCTGCTCAGATAAAAGGTAACCCAAAGTAGGAAGTAGTTATTGCTGCTCAGTTAAAAGGTAACCCAAAGTAGGAAGTAGTTATTGCTTGCTCAGTTAAAGGTTAACCTAAGTAGGAAGTAGTTATTGCTGCTCAGTTAAAAGGTAACCCAAAGTAGGAAGCAGTTATTGATTGCTGAGTTAAAGGTATGCCAAAGTAGGAAGTAGTTATTCCTTGCTCAGTTAAAGGTCATCCAAAGTAGGAAGCACTTATTGAATGCTCAGTTAACTTCAGTGTTGTATATTGGTCAGCTGTTGTGATTATTATTACTGACAAACTCAGCAAACTTAATGTTACAAGCACTGGAAAGATAACATAAAAGGCCCAAAGTAACAATATGATATGATCATTGTGCATGTGGCAATACTTGAAATTATTTAATTTTAATATACAGTAAGCCCCATGGGTATTTATTTATAGGCAGCCCCTATGGATATTCTGTGCAGTTGGCATATTTGTTATGATTTTTAACAGGTCTGATGGGACAGTCTGAGTGACTTCTTCAGCCTTCTTGGAATGAAGAGATCTCATTACTTGTCTGATAATATGCAAAATGTCCCTACATCAAGGCTGAACACTCTCAGGACTAGTCCTTTGAAAATGTGGAACCCCTTGTAAATTCAATTAACATGTAGGTGGCAGCACAGGAATGAGCATTGAGTCACTTTTACTAAATGATGTACATGGGAGCAAAATTTTACATTGGAGCTAAGGAAAGCCCTATAACCAAACTCAACTTCATAAAAGTAACTTAAGAATTATAAATAATTAAAAAGATGTTGATACAGCACTGCACATATTCTCATTTCAATTGTACATATACACAATAAATATTATTTCATTCATTGTTTCACCATCATGTACAGTCTGATCTGGCTCACAGATAGAACTTGTATTTAGGATCAGCAGACAGCTGGAGACAAAGTGCTAGGAAAAACAGAAAATATTTCACAAAAGTACAAAGCTGGTCAAGTTTTGTGTAATGGTTGCAATAATATACAAAAGAAAAAAAACACAATGCAGCCCATACCAAAAGTATGGTATCCAGTGGTAACAAGTCCATTGGAAATAGGTGCATTTTTTTTTTTAATTAAGCTATTTGCCTTTTACGACAGGTGTCCATAGCTATAGGTACATCAACAGGAATTCATTTGAACATAACTGTGAAACTGTTCTTTTTTATCAATATTTACTTAAAACTGATACATAGTGACCTAAACATTATATAAGTGCTTGAGATAATAATAGTCCTGAAGTCTGATAAATGTTGGGGACCTTTTACTAAGACCCATATTTTTTCAACCTTCCCCTCATGACAAGGATATATGACTAGAGTACACTATTTCAACATTAAAACCTCATTAGAAACTGCTGAGCTAAATGCTTTGACATATTTATTGGGTAGAAAAAAAGGAATTATAGATGGCTCCACTTGACTTTTAAAATACATAAAGCTCTTACAGATGTAATAGCACTGACATGTTCATGGCAACCCATGCACTTATTATTAAGAAGTTTGAATTTTGTATGAATTTCTGCTTAAATGTAGCATTTCTACATCTATCAACTGTAATGAATTTGAAAATATTTGTAACATTCAAAAACAGGGGACCCATGGGGCATGATGCTCTTCTCATTAGCTTTACATTATAGCCTTACATTCACAACAGGATTTTTTTCATCTGAAAACCAAATTGAGATTAACATGAGATGTAATCAACAGGGTTCTACATTCAGTGATGGGTCACAAGTATTTGTGCAGATTAAATCCAATCATGACTGGTCTGCACAGGTTGTATGAGAGAAGAATCAGATTTCTCAAGCACTGGTTTGACCTGTTTTGTTCAAATTTTGCATGCTGACTAGGATATATATAAACAAGAATGGCATTTTCTTTGAAAAACATGCAGATGTCTAGCCATGGGCACCATTAAACAAGGGACCCATGGGTCACTGTGCTCAGCTGAAGTTGACCTTGAAGGTAAAAATCTAAAATAATATCAAATGGAGATGAAGTGATAGAGGAAGAGGTAATATAGGCCATGGTTGGTTTATATGATTGGTTTGTATTGATGAGCAAGAAATTTATGCAAATAATATTTTGTGACCTGACCATGTGTTTCCTAATGTTGAAACTGAAGCATGTTTGTGAGCAGTTTGTGAAAAAATGAACTGTACTATTACCAAGATCATTTGTTAGCTTTTTGTTGCTGACATTTCAGTAGTTAACACATTTGTTCAATTGAATCTATTTTTTTTAATATATATTACTAAATATATGTATTTTTTTATTTTTAAAAATGTAAACAGTTGAAATATAACTTAGGTCCCCAGTCCACAGATGAAAGGGCTCGGTGGTGGTGGGGGGGGGGGGATGTGGAATGGTGGGAGTTACAACATGTCTGTATAATAATAGTGTATATACATAGGACTTTCACTTAATTCAACAATGCTTACATGATAAAAAAAAAGTTCCTTCATATTAATACTTGAAAAAAGAAAAGACAGACTGGTAGACAAACAAAGCTGATAATATATGGTTTCAATTATTTCTTAATTTATTTATTATATCAAATATTTTTAAAGTTTAACATCTGCAATAATACACAACTGAATATATAATTTGCTTTCAAATTTCAGACTTAAATAGCTTAATTCAAAACACATACAGCACATGAAAGTTATTTCAACAGAGTTTATAGGAAAAATTTCATAATTAATACATATTTAATGATAATGGTGAGATGATGGACAGAGCTGATCACTATGTTCCATTCTTCTAAGGCAAGAATATGTTTCAATAAGATCTGATTTTTTTTCTAATCCTATTATTTTTTAATCAAATAAATTTTACAAATTTGCAATAAAAACTAATGTCCCAGTGCACAGGAATGAATGGTGGGATTAACAACACTTCTGCATATACATACATGGCAAGCAAAGCCTGATCTCCAATTCTGCTGAGGCAGGAAAATAATGAACAATTGTTTGTATTAGATCCTCATTTTTTTATCACATCAATTTTTTAGTTTATATTTCTATACATTTCTAATAAAACATATATATCTGAATATAAACATTGATTCATAATTCTAAATTGCATCATCATAATCTCAATCTTGTAAGACAACACCACATCATGCATACAAATGTTTATTTATTTTTGTGGTAAAAAATAAATTTGCAAAACAATAAATATCTAAAAATAATACTTGATTTAGATTTCACACTTTGAAATTGTGCCTTTATTTGCTACATATTTTATAAATTTAAGCATAATGATGGGTTTAATTATATTTGTTAAAATCATTTAAAAGAAACACAACATGGCATCTTCTGTATTACAGCTTGAATTACTTTTTCAAGGAACGTTTTTGTATATTGGAGTGGAAACAGCATTACAATTAAGGAGATATAGTGAAAACAATAACAATTACTGCATAACACTCGGTGGGCTGGGTTGGGGGGGGGGGGGGTATCAGGGTGGTGATATGAGAATAACTGTACACCTGTCACAGCAGTGGATCTCCCCCAGTAACTGTAACAAATCAGAAACCCTGGCATAGCTGACTTCCAGTGACCTCGAGTGGGACCCTGCATCTGCAAATGACTACATTAGAGCCTCAAGAAAAAAATTGATAACTTGCCTAATTTTCAAGCTTTTATTTTCAAATTTCAGATTTAAACAAATTAAATACTTATGTTTACATGCTGAGAAAATTAAATCAATTGTACTTACAGGAATAAATGTGCCATGGTCAAAGTTGGGCAAAATTTAAGGTACTGATTTTATTTTTATGCTTTTAACTTAAAAAATTTACAAATTTAGATCTTATTTTGGGTAAACAATTGAATCATAATTAAACAAAGTTATATACTCGGGGAAAATTGTCTCTAGTTTTAAAATTTTTCATTTTAAGTGAGCAAATATTTTTCCTGATTTTTTGCAAAGTCCATTATGCTCGGGCCCATAACTTAAAGAAATTATACTTAACAGACTAAATTTACTGGCATGTATATAGGAGTATATAGGAGATTACTTCTGGCAAATATTAAGAAAAACAGATAAGTGGTTTTGATATTAGGCAGTCCTAAAGTGTAATATTAGGTTTTTCATGGAAATTTGAGGTTTTTCCTAAATATCTCAAAGGAAGGAAGTCATATTGACCCAATTTTCGGTATGGTAGGAGATTTTGGGGACTAATAGTTATGCCGAATCTAATAGTATGCCGAATTTTGGATTCATACGTCTAACGGTTTCAAAACGTGCCAGTCTAACGGACGGACAGACGGACAGACGGATGACGGACAATGGACCACAACTATAGCTCAGATTACTTACAGTCAGTTGAGCTAAAAAACTGAGGGAATATGTACTTTATTTCCACAGACTTGAAATTGAAGATCAAGGTCATCAGTTTTGAAGGGTCAGGTCAAAAATTTGTGTATAAAATTTGAGGGGGGAAATATGCAATAGTCCAAACACTAAGAAGTGTCTGACTTCATGGTGCTAAAAAGCAAGTTTGGGTGTAGCTCACAGAATACAGGTCACTCTGACCTAGTTTCCAGTTTCTTAGGTGATTTCTCAAGGACCTCCCTAGACAGTAAATAAAACATTTCTAGGTCAAAGGGTTATGGTTTGTGCCCTACTAAGGGATGGCTGTCCAGACGACAAAGACCCATTGTTATAGCTCAGCATGACTCAAAGTCGGCTGAGCAAAAAAAAAAGGGACCCATGGGTCACTGTGCTCAGCTGAAGTTGACCTTTAAGGTTAAAATCTGAAAAAAATATCAAATGGAGATAAAGTCTAAGAGGAAAAGGCAATAGCCCATGGCTGGTTGACATGATTGGTTTGTATTGATGAGTAAGAAATGCTTGCGAATAATATTTTGTGACCAAACCATGAATTTCCTAATGTTCACATTGAAGAATGTGAGCAGTTTGTGACCATAAGATGCATATTATTACTATGATCATTGGTTGGCTTTTTGATAAAGTGTTGATAGTTCATTAGTTTACACATTTGTTCAATTGGACCTATTTTTTTATAATATATATATTATTAAATATATGTACCTTTTTATTTTATAAAATGTATACAGCTGAAATATAACTAATGTCCCCAGTCCACAGATGCAAGGACTTGGTGGTGGTGGTGGAAGGGGGGGTGAGGCGGGTGGAATGATTGGATTAAAGTTTAACATCTGCAATATAACACAACTGAATATATAAGTTGCTTTCAAATTTCAGACTTTAATAGCTTAAATCCATAAACATACAGCATATGAAAGTTATTTCAATACTCCTTATAAGAAAAATTTCATAATTAATATATATTTAATGATAAGAGGGATAGATGATGGACAGACAGAGCTGATCACTTTATGTTCCATTCTCCTGAGGAAAGAATATGTTTCAATCTGATGTTAATTTTTTCTAATCCAATTATTTTTTAAATTAATAAATTTTACATATTTGAAAAAAAATTTAATGTCCCGGTGTAAAGGTGCAAAGGAACCAATGGCAGCAGAAGGGATGCTTTTATTAACTACTCTGCATATACATACATGGAGGGCAAACAAAGCCTGTTTTGCTGAGGAGGGAAAATAATGAAAAAATGTTTGTATTAGATCCTAATTTTATTATATTACGAAGACAAATTGCTCAGGGGAAAAGACTGGGCCGATCCTGGATTCGAACCCATGTTGGTGGCGCACAAGTCCGGCGTCCCAACCGATTCACTAGAAAAGCAAGCTTCACTAGAGAGACAGTTCGGTCCGCTTTTTTGTGCATCCCGTAACACACCCCCTCTTAAAAGCATTCTGCTATCAGGACAAGACTAATTATCCCCGGAGTCACACTCTGGTGAGCTTATTCCCTGGGCCACAAAGTTAACCGTCGCGTTAGACGAGCCCCCATTTTGTTACGAAGACAAATTGTTCAGGGGAAAACATGGGCCGATCCGGGATTCGAATCCATAACGGTGGCGCACAAGTCCGGTGTCCCAACCACTTCGCTAGAAAAGCAAGCTTCACTAGAGAGACAGCTCGGTCTGCTTTTATGTGCACATTGTAACAATTATAACATCATTTTTTTTTATTTTAAACTTATATTTCTATACATTTCCATTATAATATATATATCTTAATATAACAAGGCCTACAGGCCTAATGCAAACCTGTGCATTGGGAAATACACCAGGTATAATGCTTCAATGCTGGACCATTACTTTTCATGTATATGAACTATGCAAGTACTAAACATTTTGAATAAGAAACAATTACACAAACATCACTGCTGAAATTCTGGCATAGGTGCACACAACACTAAAAAGATTGTAGCTGGCACCACCAGTCTTGTATACAACAAAGCTATCAGAGATATATACATACGCCCAATTTCAGACTGATATATCAAACCCCTCCTGAGAAAAACATGTGCAAAAGTCATAATAGGTGGCGACACCTGTCTTGTGAGCGAGAAAGCCATCAAAGACACATAGACAGGTCAAAATATTAGGCCAATACATCAAACTTACCTTGAGTCTGATGCATGGGGCTGACCAGGCTTAGGTGAGAAAGGCTGTTGCCCCGAGTGAACTGTGACAAATTGCTTGCTCAGACTACTGCACTGAGTGAACTCATGACCTGCACCTGGCTAGACTGAGTGAACTTTTGACCTGTACCTGGCTGCACTGAGTGAACTCTTGACCTGTTGCATAATCTGACACAGTTGGCAGTCTGCCAAAGCTATAAATAGAATGCAGCTACTGCACTGAGTAAACTCCTGACCCATACCTGGCTGCACTGAGTGAAATCTTGACCTGTTGCCTAATCTGATACAGTTGGCAGTCTGCCAAAGCTATAAATAGAGCCAGACTGACCTCTAGCCTGTTGCCAAATCTGAAATAGTAGCCACACCATTGCATAAGCTCATGCAGGGGCCCTGCCCTGAGGGGCTTGACACCCATGAAGTGATCACATGGTGCCCATGAGGTGTTCACATGTCACCCATGAGGTGATCACATGCCATGTGCTTGGCTGCACTGATTGAACTCTTGACCTATATCTGGCTGCACTAAATGAACTCTTGATCTGTTCCCAAATCTGAAACAGTTGCAGTTTCTCAATCTATTTAAAGATACAGATTCAATCTTGGCCTGTTGGTATATCTGTTTACAAATACTGAAAGACTTTGGTTAAAATTTCTTTTTTCAAGCCGACATATTCATAAACTTTTTATCAAAATATCTAGAATAATAAAAGATGCAGTACTTTCATTGTTAAAGGTCCAATAGTTCTGCCAAAAATCATTCTAGTAAACTTGAACAAAGGCCACCTAGAAATAATTTTTGTGCAATGTTACAGAAGATATAATTGAAATAATAATTTTGTAGAAGAACACTATTGCAGTCCTCAGTTTGAAAAAGACATAATAATGGCCATAAGACCAACTTAAGCTTTTCACAACTCAACCAAAAATCAACAAACTCAGTATATTCTGATATGATTAAAAGAACCATGTCCTAGGATAATTCTTTCGAAAAAATTGAACAATTCAACTTGACAGTTTTATCATTAAGCTGAAAGAGGCTAAAATTATGAGGTTTTTTTGCCCATAAAAAACAGGTCAATGTAGGTGGCACCACTAAATCTACAACTTCAAATATGAGTCATGTGACCAACATTTGCACAATACCTGGTAATGCTAGCTTCTGTCATTTCTGAGAGTACTATGTCAGTATGCTTACTTGGCCAAATGACTGTTCAAATTTGTGTAACTCCACTAAAATTCATCAAATGCAAACCATTTGAACAAACTTGTGAGGGCTTGCCTCTGGGATCATTTATGTAAAATATTTAACTATTTGGCTGGACCGTCTACAAGAAGACGACTTTTAAAATATTGTCAGCCTTTTCCTTATAAAATCTAAGTAAATGAAGATAGCAAAAAAATAAGCTGAATCCCACAAATTTTGATATGTGACAGATAATTGCATAAAATCTGGGAATGCATGGTAGCTCCTGCTATTCCTGAGAAATTATGGATTAATGTACAGATGACCAATGACCCCCGTACAAAAATAGGTCAATTCAGGTGGCGCCACCAATACCTGAATTTCATATATGACTCATGTGACCAACACTGGCAAAAAATTTGGTGATGATAGCTCTGGCTGCTTCTGAGACTGTCATTTTAGTATGCTTTTTTCAACTTCCTGAACAAAATTGAAGGAGATGGCATAAAAGATTATTTCTGTGAAATATTGAACAATTTGGCTTGAGTGTTTCGGAGGAGAAGATTTTTAAAGGTTTTTTTAGCCTTTTCTCTATAAAATTTAAGAAAATTTTCAGATGGCTAATTTTTTGCATTAAATTTCATGATGCAAGCTCCAATCATTTTCAAAATAGTATGGGTAAACATACAGAAGACAAACGCCGCCACACCATCGCATTAGTTCACAGGTTCACTAAAAATTAATACAGATGCATATTGAATGCAAAATTGTAATACAGATACATCTCACTGATGGCAAAATCTTGAATTAATTTGACTATGGATACCAATTATTTATAATCCATGTACAGCCATCTTTATATACCCACAGAGAGCTGTATACCTGTGATTGTAAACATTGCCTGGCATGAGGAATATCTAAATATCATAAATCTACATTTTTTAAAAGCTTTTAAAAAACATTCTTGTCAATATTAACCATAGATAACCTGAAATCTAAATATCTAGAGGCATGATGTAATAAATGCTGATAAACTGGTGCCAGTCTAGATGTATCTAGATGTATCTGTGTATCTGCTTCACACAGCTAACATATATGGTAAAATGACTCAATTGAACCTTTATAATTCAGCTTAAATTCATTCTTTGGAACCATAAAAGACAATTATTATAAGAATTATTCAGGGGATTATTCTTGTAAAATATTAAACAAATTGGCCTCAGTAGGGTCAGTCCAAAAAAATTTTACAGGTTTATAACTCATATGGGAAAATACAGCAAAATGTTAAGCTTACCATAACTCAGCCAAAAATCACTGAACCAAAACCATTTGAACAAACTTGAATTATCAACATCTAAGGATAATTAATGTGTGAGATTTAAGAATTTGGCCCAGTGGTTTTTGAGGAGAAGATCTTTGTAGCCACTGAGCTAAAATGGGCTGTTACAGCATATGACTAAATTCAGCTTCCCATAACTCAGCCAAAAGTCTCTGAACTTAGACCATTTGAACAAACTTCAGAAAGCACTACCCTAGGACCATTTCTGTGTGATATTAAACTATTTGGCCATATGGTTTAAGAGAAGAAGTTTTTTGTAGCCGTCAGTATGATACTGGCACTGATGACCCCTGTACAAAAAAGGTCGATGCAGGTGGCGCCACCAATACCTCAATTTCAGATATGTCTCATGTGAACAACATTGGCATAAAATTTGGTGATGATAGCTCCAGCCGTTTCCGAGATTGTAATTCTAGTATGCTTTTATGGACAGATGACTAAGTTCAACTTCCTGTAACTCAGCCAAAAATCACCGAACTTAAACCATTCGAACAAACTTGAGAAAGATTATTCCAGGAATCATTTCTGTGAAATATTGGACAATTTAGCTGAACATTTTCTGAGAAGAAGATTTTTAAAGCTTTTTTAGCTTTCTCCCTATAAAATCTAATAAAATGCAGTTAGCCAAAAAATAAGCAAAATCCGATATAGTTTTTTAGATGACTAATTTTTTGCATAAAATTTCGTGATGCTACCTCTTGCCGTTTTCAAGATAGTATGGGTTAACGTACAGACGACGGACGACGGACGCTGCCACACCATCGCATAAGCTCACAGGTTCGCTAAAAATAGATTCATAATTCTAAATTGCATCATCATAAATTTCAAACAGATAACACCACATCATGCATACAAATGTATATTTATATATATATAAATGTTATATTAACACAAGATTGGCATCTTCTGGATTACTCCTTGAATTACTTTAAAAAAAAAGTTAAGTATATTTAAATGCTATGAAAATTAAAACAACAGGACTTGCAGGAAAAAAATGTGCCTTGTTCAAAGTTGGGCAAAATTTATGGTACTAATTTTATTTTATGCCAATAACTTAATTGTTTCATAAATTCAGATCTAATATTGGGTATATAACTGAATCTTAATTAAACAGAGTTATATACTTGGAAAAAAGTCTCTAGCTTCAATAATTTTCCTGTTAAGTGAGCAAATATTTTTCCTGATTTTAACGAGTCCAGTATGTTCAAGCCCATAACTTACAGAAATCTCACTAAACAGTCTTAATTTCTGGCATGTATATAGGAAATATATAGGAGAATACTCCTGGTAATTATTAAGAAAAAAAGATGAAGGGTTTTGATATTAGGTTGTCCTGAAGTGTGATAATAGGTTTTTAATGGAAATTTGAGGGTTTTTTCCTTAAATTCTCAAAGGAAAAAGATGCAGGGACCCAGTTTTCGGTTTGGTAGGAGATCTTATGGACATCTAACAGTATACAAATTTTGGATTCATAGGTCTAACAGTTACAAAACGTGCTAGTTCAACGGACATTGGACCACAACTATAGCTCAGATGATTTAAAGTCAGGCTGAGCTAAACAAGTGACCCAGGGGTCATGACGCTCAGCTGACTAGGAAAAGATTCACAAAAGGAATTTTATCAATGCAACATTCTGTAGGTGGTATCCCCATTCAACTTGAGCATAGCTCAGAAGACATGGGTATCAGGGACCTTATTTCAAGGTTTCCAAGGAGATTTTTCATGGACATCCCTGGATGTCAAGTTAGAAGATTCTTGGTGCAATGGTTACAAATTGTGCCTTGTTAATAGACAACCACATCTTATAAGGGCTCAAGATAGTGCGTAAAAATTTGAAAAATCCAGGTGGTGCCACCAGTCTGCAGGCACTGGTAAAACACTCCATGATGAATGTGCATGCAAAGAATCATGGTGACAAATTCATTAGTTGTTCACAAACTGAAGGTTTTATATGACATGTTTAATTATAATGAAGGGTACTAACAAGCCCTATAGCTCAAAGGATATGCGTAACAGATACCTAATTTCAGATTTCCAAGGAGATTTTTTCATTGACTTCTGTACATTTTAAATTAGAAGATTCTAGGTTGAATGGTTACAATTTGTACCCTGTTAACAAGCAATTGCATCTTGGAAGGTCTCAAAAATAGAGAAAAAATGCATGAAAATTCGAAAAAAAAATCCAGGTGGCATCATCAGTCTGCAGGAACTGACGAAACAGTCCTAAATGAATATGCATGCAAAGAAAAATGGTGATCAATGCATCAATTGTTCAGATACTTGAGCTTTTGTATCAAATTTTCTTGGGGGGGAGGGGAGGGGGTACTTAGAAGCCCCATAGCTCAGAGGATAGGGTAACAGAGATCTAATTTCAGGTTTCCGTGGAGACTTTTCATGGGTTTCCTGGCATGTCAAGAGAGAAGATTCTAGATCTAGTCATTATGATCTGGCCCTGTTAACAGATGAACGCATCTTAAGAGGTCTCAAAAATAGAGAAAAAGTTCGAAAAAATCTAAAAAATACAGGTGGGGCCACCAGACTGCAGAAACTGATGAAACATTCCATAACAATATCAATGCAAAGAATTATGGTGATCAATGCAATAGTTGTTCAGATACTTGAGCTTTAGTGTTAAATTTCCCAGTCTTCTTGGGGTACTTTGGAGCCCCATAGCTCTGAGGTTATGGGTAACAGAGACCCAATTTCAGGTTTCCAAGGAGAGTTTTCATAGACCTCCCTAGGCGTCAAGCTGGAAGATTCCAGGTCCAGTGGTTACGATTTGTGCCTGGTTAACGTAAGGACAGAGGGACAGACAGCTAGACAGACAGACAGATGGACGACAGACAAAAGAGTGATTGCTATAGCTCAGATGACTTTCAGTCAGCTGAGCTAATAACACATGAGAGAACATGTTTCTTGCTTCAGATATACATGGATTCCAATCCTGTAACACACTAGTCAACCTAACACATACACAGGAGGTAGCGCCACCTAGATTATGGCTTAAAGAATATTGGACTTACTCTTCTGTTGGAAAATGTTTGTACAAACAATCTAATACCTGTATCTTCATAAATAATTTATGTAACTTTTGCATCCATTTAGAGAATGTTATACTAAAAGCTTTACTGTCCATACCTGCCCTAAATTGCCCTCTAAAGGTCACTTCACGTTCACTTACTTGATGTAAGTTTATCAGTTGAACTATTTACTGTCACTCTTTATACCTGTATTTAAAGGGTGAATAAATGGTCCCAAAAGTCCTGTCAATATTACCTCAGCATTCAATAGTGCACAAGTATATTATAAAAAAAAATCTGCTTCATGCAATGTTACCTGAGGGTATTTTTTCTAAAGGGTTAAATATTCACATAATACTAGAAACACCCCTTCAACTTCACAAGTTCACAGAGTTCTCTCCAGAAATGACTGCAGAAATAACTGACCTCCTTGGGGCTTCTTTGATGACTGGCCACCAGATGTCACTCCTGCCTTGGAGGTTGTGGCTGACTTCTTGGAGTGGTCTAATGACTCCTGTACAGAAGCAAGAACATAAAAGAGCTAAATATAAAAATCCAAGTTACATTCTTCAAGGATCTTCAATAATTTCATTTGGGGCCACATTACTGATTGTAGTATTCTCTGTGTGATAATTATCCAATCATTACTGTAACTTAGGAACTTTTGTTGCTACCATTATTTCAGTAATTTTGCTGGTAGATCTTGTCAGCACTTTTTTATAAACGTTTCATATAATGTATGTGATATACATAATATACTGTCACCATACTTCACAATATATCTGTTTAGTTAGGGCAGGACCAGTATGTCTCAAATACATTTAATATTAAAGTCTTCAAACCTGGAGAGCTTTAAGCGTAAAGCTGTCTGGACTCAATCAACTAGTGGCCCATGGGCCATGACGCTCAGCTGAATTCAAGGAATGTTAAACAATGAGCAAAATGACAGCAAAAGTACCAAAAAAATCATGAATTTTGTGAAGAATCCTAAGAATTTGGTTTCAGTGGGCTTTTGGACAGATGACCACTTCATTTGAAGGTCTCATAAATAGAAAAATGTGTAAAATTTTGAAAAAAATACAGGTAGTGCCACCAGTCTGCAGGAACTGATGAAACACTCCATCATCAATATCCATGCAAGGAATCAAGGAAATCAATGCATAAGTTATTCATATACTGGAGCTTTTGTATCATATTTCTGATCATTCGGGGGGGGGGGGGGGGGGGGGTATGAGCTCATTGGCTCTGAGAATAATGGTAACAGAGACCTAATTTCAATTTTCCATGAAGACTTTTCATGGACCTCCCTAGATGTCAAGTATGAAGATTCTAGGTCAAGGGGTTACTATTTGTGCCCTCTTAAAATATGAGGCTTTATTTGAAGGTCTCAAACATAGAGATAACTAGAATACAGGTAGTCGACAAGCGACGTGTATCCACCAAAATATGAGTGGGACAGGTGACGTGAGGCATGGATTAAATTGCAAGGGGAAATAGAGTGAGGAGTGTTGCATATTAGCATGGATCTCTGCAGCCGAAATGTGTATGTAGGTTGCGCCACCTACCACACAATCCCAAAAGCTGTCCAAGTTGTATACAGATTGTAGGCAGATAAGTCAAATCACTACTTGTATATGAGTGATTTTATCCCACAGCAGACAAACAGAAGGACACTGTGCAAAAATGGTGGCAGATGGCACCACCAATCTTGCATATGATTAAAAGCTATGTGGGATCTATACACAAGCAAAATTATAGGGGGATATGTCAAACCAATCCTGAGATATAAGCCTGAATGTCTGCAGCGTATACATAAATGTAGCTGGTGCAACCTGCCACAAAATCTAGAAAGCTATGCAAGATGTATAAACATGCAAAATTTTAGGCAGATAAGTCAAACCACTACTGAGATATGAGTGATTTTAGCCTATGGCAGACAAACAGATGGACACTGTGCAAAAATGGTTGCAGGTGGTGCCTCCAGTTTTGTGTATGATTAAGAGCTATAGAGATCTATACACATGCAAAATTTCAGAAGGATACAGCAAACCAGTCCAGAGAAATAAGCCTGGATGTCTGCGGCTTAAACATAAATGTAGGTGGTGCCACCTGCCACAAAATCAAGAAAGTTTTCTAGGATGTATACACATGCAAACTTTCAGGTGGATAAGTCCAGCCAATGCAGAGATTTGAGTGATTTTATCCCAAGGCAGATGAACAAATGGATGCTGTGCAAAAATGGTTGCAGGTGGCGCCACCATTTTAGTGTAGGTTATAAAGCCATCCAAGGGCTACATTTGCTCAAAATTTTTAGCCTGATCAGTCAAACGGTTCCCGAGATATGTGGGTTTATGTGTGGAAACAGACGCACATATGGACGCTGGGCAGAGAGGAAAGGTCAGAGGTCAACTAAAAATGAGAGCTAAAAATGTGACCCGATCATAATCCTAAATTTAAACAAGTGACCCACGGGTCATGACGCTCAGCTGACTGGGAAGAGATTTGCAAAAGGAAATTTTATCATCTGAATGGTAGTATATAACCATTAAACTGAAGCATCAAACAGATTAACCAACAGGCTGAGATTGTGTCTGTATTAATATATCTCAAGAACAGAGAAAAAATGTGTAAACTTTAAAAAAATACAGGTGGCTCCACCAGTCTGTAGAAACTAATAAAAACACTTAATGGTCAATATCCATGCAAAGAAGCATGGTGGTCTCTGGATTAGTTGTTCAGATACTTCAGCTTTTGTATCCAATTTTTCATAATTCTGGGGGGTACTTTGAAGCCATACAGCTTAACAGCGACCTTATTTCAGGTTTCCATGGAGATTTTTCATGGGTCTCCCTGTGTGTAAAGAATGAAGATTCTAGGTCCAGTTGTTATGATTTGTGCCCTATTAACAGATGTTCATATCTTTAAAGGTCTCAAAAATAGAGAAAAAATTCGAAAAAAGCCCGAACAAATACATGTGGTGCCACCAGGCTGCAGAAACTGATGAAACACTCCATGACCAATATCCATACAAACAATTATGGTGATCTCTGCATTAGTTGTTCAGATACTTCAGCTTTTGGATCAAATTTTCCATTATTCTGAGCTGTACTTAGGAGTGCCATAGCTCAAAGGATATGGGTAACAGAGACCTAATTTCAGGTTTCCATGGAGATTTTTCATGGGTGTCCCTGTGTGTCAAGAATGAAGATTCTAGGTCAAGTCTTTACGAGTGTGACCTGTTAACAGATGTTCACATTTTTAAAGGTTTCAAAAATAGAGAAAACAATTCGTAAAAAATAAAAAGAAAATAGAGGTGGCGCACCCAGGCTGCAGACACTGATGACACACTCCATGATCAATATCCATGCAAACAATTATGGTGATCTATGCATTAGTTGTTCAGATACTTCAGCTTTTGTATCAAATTTTCCATTAATCTGAGCTGTACTTTGGAGTGCCATAGCTCAAAGGATATGGGTAACAGAGACCTAATTTCAGGTTTCCATGGAGACTTTACATGGGTCTCCCTGTGTGTCAAGAATGAAGATTCTAGGTCCAGTTGTTACAATTTGAACCCTGTTGACAGATAACTACATCCTTAAAGGTATCAAAAATAGAGAAAAATAAATTGTAACAAGTGACCCATGGGTCATGACGCTCAGCTGCCAAGCATGACCTGTGACATCATGGACTGAGATTCACAACTTCCAGTCAAATTTTGAAGAACCAATTTGCCAATTTGTTGAAAATTTTCTATGACAACAGAAAAATATATCACCTATGTCTGGTTAAAACACAGTGAATTGATGGTCTGAGGAAAATGCATGATTGTTAAGCTATCAGGAACTATTCCAACAGCTTGCTTGAAACCTGTCAGTCTCAAAGGAACACCACAAAGGGCAAATATAAGATCAAAATATATAGCAAAAATCAAGGAAATACATGCAAGAATTATTGAGAAACAGGTGCTTCTGTATGAATTTTTATTCAATACAAGCCAACTGTACTGCACTTTTGTAAATGATGGTAATATTTATTCAGAAATATTTGACCCAATCCTTTACAAGATTACATAAATATACATCCAACTGCATTCACTTTAACTGTTCTTGAGATAATATGATCAAAAGGAATTAAAAGATGGTTGCCTGGTGGCCATATTGGACTTCTGACAAGTCTGAAATCAGACAACAAACATTCTCTAAATCGGACCAAACATTAAAGAAAAATTACTGAAACTGCACTGAAGAAAGAATTTCTAAGGTGGCTAACTGGCAGACATAATGGATTTCTGACAAGTATGACATTTGATATCCCACATTCTCCAATAAGAGACCAAACTTGGAGCAAATTATCCAGTAATGAATGCCCAAAATAATTCAAAAGGCATGTCCAGGCCCTCATTTCAGATTTATAGATATGCAATTGTAAAAAGTGTAAGTCCAATATTTTTTATTATCACTCTGCTTTTCAATGGGGTCAGCAGGGTAGGTAAACTGCCAAACCTGAAAGAAAAGAAATGCAGAAAGCATGACTAAGAGTCTTGAAATAAAACAAAAAAACATCCTAAATCAAGGTACACATCAACATATTATGAGAACAAACACTTGCTTTTATATGTGGTGATATATATTAAAATATTCAGATATCTAGGAAACTAAGTTTATTGCTAGGATTCCATAAAATAAACTGCAAAATGTTCCCATCATCTTATAAATCAGTAGCTAAACCTTAATACTATACTCTCATAGTCTTAATGCCTGGCTGAAGCATTCTGACAACAGTGTTTTTGTTATGAAGTAACGAGGTACTTATCACTGAGCCTTATCACTTAATAGGCTGATACAAAAGGGAGTCATATGTCACCAGTGTCACTCACAATTACAGCCACACAGGGAGATGTACCAGCTGAAGTGGGATGGTTATATATACAAGAAAAATAGAGATGGTCTATAAAATAAGTAATTGTGAACATCCCTGACCTATGACCTTGGCAGTTTGCCCATATATCAACTGGATTCTTTCTAAATGATGGGTAACTACTAACCACTTAAATCTGGTGTAATTACTTGGCAACCAATGGGTGAATAACTTTGACCTGCAACCTTTAACCTGCTGACCAGCTGACCCCAAAATCAATAAGTTATTTATTCAAGCAAAAAGACCCATAAATATGAAGTTTGAGTCAAACTGATTGATGCATAGATGTGGCATATGTGAAAGACTGAAGGTTTGGGTTGAACAGTTACACTTGAAATATGCTCACAAGCATTTAGAACAATTAAACATTGTGACCTTGACCTTTGACTTTTTGACCTCAACATCAACAGGCTTCTTCTCTTATTGGTAGGTAAGCCATATATGACAGATGGAAGGTACAGATTGAAAAGTTTGCCTGAAAATGACTCCACGCAAGAAGTGGGTGCTGTGAACTTGACCTTTGACCTCAAAATCAACAGATCTTTTCCCCTGTTGGCAGAGAAGCGATATCAGTGCTGGAAGGTTTGGAATGAAAAGTCTAGCTTGAAATGTGTCCACAACCTTTTCAAAGAAGTGGATCCTGTGACCCTGACCTTTGACCTTGTGACCTTAAAATCTATAGGATTCTTCTCCAACTTAGTAGTTGAGCTATATGTGAAGAATCAAAGAATTGGGATGAAAGGGTTTGCTTAAAATGCATCCACAGGCTTTTCAATGAAGAGGCTCCTGTGACCTTGACCTTTGACCTTTTGACCTAAAAAAAATTATGGTTCTTCCCCTGTTGGTAGGTGAGCTGTATGTGAAAGATGGAAGGTTTAGGATGAAAATTTTGTCTCAAAGAGTTATTTCTGGGGGGTGCAAACACACCCCATAACTTCGAGAATATAGGTCGCAGTGACCTAATTTCAGGTTTGCAAGGAGATCTTTTTATAACCTCTAAGACTGCATAGGGTTCATGGCCCTAGCCCCTACAGTTACGATTTGTGCCCTGCTAACGGACGGACGGACGGCCGGCCGGCCGGCCGGACAGACAGACGGAAGGACGACGGACAAAGACCCATCGCTATAGCCCAGCATGACTGAAAGTCAGCTGAGCTAAAAATTTGAAAAATACAGGTGGCGCCACCAGTCTGCAGAAACTGATGAAACATCTCATGATCAATATGTATGCCAAAAATCATGACCATCAGTGATGTAGTTAATCAGATATTGAAGTTTTTGTATGAAATTTTTCACAATTCTGGGGGGTACTTTGGGCTCCCTTTGCTCGAAGGATATGGGTAACAGAGACCTAATTTTTCGTTTCCATGGAGACTTTCCATAGGTCTCTCAGAATGTCAAGAATGAAGATTCTAGGTCCAGTCTTTACGATTTGTGACCTGTTAACAGATGTCCACATTTTTAAAGGTGTCAAAAATAGAGAAAACAATTCGTAAACTAGATGTGTCGGAACGACATGAATGCCCCCGCCTGGGGCAAATTAGAAACATTTGTTAAATTTTGAAAACAAATTTTAAGTTCAGTAGTCATATGGTCAAACGTAGGTCAACAAGGGCAAAATGCAAACTCGATCTGTTACAGGTCATTATCAAGCAACACACCAAAAATCATGCCGGTATCTGCAGGGACTGTGAAAAAAAGTCCATACATGTGCATTTTCCAGAAAAATTTCTGTCTTTCATGAAATTTTCTATGTTTAGGAGCCGTGACCTAATTTCAGGTTTGCAAGGAGATCTTTTTATAACCTCTAAGACTGCATAGGGTTCATGGCCCTAGCCCCTACAGTTACGATTTGTGCCCTGCTAACGGACGGACGGACGGCCGGACAGACAGACGGAAGGACGACGGACAAAGACCCATCGCTATAGCCCAGCATGACTGAAAGTCAGCTGAGCTAAAAATTTGAAAAATACAGGTGGCGCCACCAGTCTGCAGAAACTGATGAAACATCTCATGATCAATATGTATGCCAAAAATCATGACCATCAGTGATGTAGTTAATCAGATATTGAAGTTTTTGTATGAAATTTTTCACAATTCTGGGGGGTACTTTGGGCTCCCTTTGCTCGAAGGATATGGGTAACAGAGACCTAATTTTTCGTTTCCATGGAGACTTTCCATAGGTCTCTCAGAATGTCAAGAATGAAGATTCTAGGTCCAGTCTTTACGATTTGTGACCTGTTAACAGATGTCCACATTTTTAAAGGTGTCAAAAATAGAGAAAACAATTCGTAAACTAGATGTGTCGGAACGACATGAATGCCCCCGCCTGGGGCAAATTAGAAACATTTGTTAAATTTTGAAAACAAATTTTAAGTTCAGTAGTCATATGGTCAAACGTAGGTCAACAAGGGCAAAATGCAAACTCGATCTGTTACAGGTCATTATCAAGCAACACACCAAAAATCATGCCGGTATCTGCATAGACTGTGAAAAAAAGTCCATACATGTGCATTTTCCAGAAAAATTTCTGTCTTTCATGAAATTTTCTATGTTTAGGAGCCGTAAAACAATCAAAAGTAGGTCAACCGGGATGAAACATGAACTCGATCTGTAACTGTCATTATCTGCCCATAAAAAATCAGGCCCGTATCTGCAGGCATTGCGAAAAAAAGTCCGTACATGTGCACTTTTTAATGAATTTTTTGTATGTTAGAGCACCGTCAAACCGTCAAAAGTAGGTAAAATGGGACAAAACATGAACTCGATCTGTAACTGGTCATTATCTGCCCACACACCAAAAATCAGGCCAATATCTGCAGGTAGTGCAAAAAAAAAAGGTCAGTACATGTGTATATGTCATGAAAATTTATATTTTTAATGAAATTTTCTATGTTCAGGAGCCGTAAAACGGTCAAAATAAGTCAACTGGGACGAAACGCGAACTCGATCTGTAACTGGTCAATATCTGCCCACACACCAAAAATCAGGCCAATATTTGCAGGCATTGCGAAAAAAAAGTCAGTACATGTGTATTTGTCATGAAAATTTATATTTTTCATGAAATTTTCTAAGTTAAGGAGCCGTAAAACGTACAAAAGTAGATCAACTGGGACGAAACGTGAACTTGATCTGTAACTTGTCATTATCTGCCCACACACCAAAAATCAGGCCAATATCTGCAGGCATTGCGAAAAAAAGTCCGTACATGTGTATTTGTCATGAAAATTTATATTTTTCATGAAATTTTCTAAGTTAAGGAGCCATAAAACAGTTAAAAGTAATTCAACTGGGACGAAATGCAAACATGATCTGTAACTGGTCATTATCTGCCCACACACCAAAAATCAGGCCAATATCTGCAGGCATTGTGAAAAAAAGTCTGTACATATATATTTGTCATGAAAATAATATTTTTCATGAAATTTTCTAAGTTAAGGAGCCGTAAAACGTACAAAAGTAGATCAACTGGGACGAAACGTGAACTTGATCTGTAACTTGTCATTATCTGCCCACACACCAAAAATCAGGCCAATATCTGCAGGCATTGCGAAAAAAAGTCCGTACATGTGTATTTGTCATGAAAATTTATATTTTTCATGAAATTTTCTAAGTTAAGGAGCCATAAAACAGTTAAAAGTAATTCAACTGGGACGAAATGCAAACATGATCTGTAACTGGTCATTATCTGCCCACACACCAAAAATCAGGCCAATATCTGCAGGCATTGTGAAAAAAAGTCTGTACATATATATTTGTCATGAAAATAATATTTTTCATGAAATTTTCTAAGTTAAGGAGCCGTAAAACGGTCAAAAGTAGGTCAACCGGGACAAAACGTGAACTCTACCTGTAACTGGTCATTATCTGCCCACACACCAAAAATCAGGCCAATATCTGCAGGCATTGCGAAAAAAAGTCCGTACATGTGTATTTGTCATGAAAATTTCTATTTTTCATGAAATTTTCTAAGTTAAGGAGCTGTAATACGGTCAAAAGTAGGTCAACTAGGACGAAACGCAAACTCGATCTGTAACTGGTTACACATTATCTGCCTACACACAAAAAATCAGGCCAATATTTGCAGGCATTGCGAAAAAAAGTCTGTACATGTGTATTTGTCATGAAAATTTCTATTTTTCATGAAATTTTCTAAGTTAAGGAGCTGTAAAACAGTCAAAAGTAGGTCAACCAGGACAAAACGCGAACTCTATCTGTAACTGGTAATTATCTGCCCACACACCAAAAATCAGGCCAATATCTGCAGGCATTGCGAAAAAAAGTCCGTACAACTGTTTTATTTCGGAAGGACGGAAGGACGGACATGGGTAAAACTATATGCCCCGGCCACTTTGTGGCGGGGGCATAAAAATCGAAAAATACAGGTGGCGCCACCAGTCTGCGGAAACTGATGAAACATCTCATGATTAACTTGTATGCCAAAAATCATGACCATCAGTGATGTAGTTAATCAGATAATGAAGTTTTTGTATGAAATTTTTCACTATTCTTGGGGGGTACTTTGGGCCCCCTTAGCTCGAAGGATATGGGTAACAGAGACCTTATTTCTGGTTTCCATGGAGACTTTTCATAGGTCTCTCAGAATGTCAAGAATGAAGATTCTAGGTCCAGTCTTTACGATTTGTGCCCTGTTAACAGATGTCCACATTTTTAAAGGTCTCAAAAATGGAGAAAAAAAATCGTAAAAAATCAAAAAATACAGGTGGCGCCACCAGTCTGCAGAAACTGATGAAACATCTCATGATCAATATGTATGCCAAAAAATCATGACCATCAGTGATGTAGTTAATGAGATATTGAAGATTTTGTATGAAATTTTTCACTATTCTGGGGGGAACTTTGGGGCCCCATAGCTCGAAGGATATGGGTAACAGAGACCTAATTTCTGGTTTCCATGGAGACTTTTCATAGGTCTCTCTGGATGTAAAGTTAGAAGATTCCAGGTCCAGCGGTTAAGATTTGTGCCCTGTTAACGGCCAGACAGCAATACGGACGATGGACAAAAGGTGATCCCTATAGCTCAGATGACTTAAAGTCAGCTGATCTAAAAAATTCCACCAAGTGGTTACAGATGGGTTCTCCGGACCTATGCCGCGGCGGTGGCATCCAACTAAAAACAGTATACCCAAAACTCTGTTTTGGCGGATACAAAAATGTGTAAACATTTTTTTAAAAAATACAGGTGATGCCACCAGTCTGCAGGAACTGATGAAACACTCCATGATCAATATGCATGCAAAAAATCATAGCCATCAGTGCATTAGTTATTCACATACTGGAGCACTGGTATGAACTTTTTTTATTAATCTGAGGGGTACTTACGAGCCCCATAACTCAGAGGATATGGGTAACAGAGACCTAATTTCAGGTTTTCATGGACTTCCCTTTATATCAAGTTAGAAGATTCCTGGTTTCATGGTTACGATTTGTGCCCTGTTAACAGATGACAGCTTCTTTGAAGGTCTCAAAAATAAAGAAAAAAAATCGTAAAAATTGGAAAAAAATATAGGTGGCGCCACCAGTTTGCAGGAACTGATGGAACACAATCCATGATCAATACTCATGCAAAGAATCAATAGTGATCAATGCATCAGTTATTCAGATACTGAAGCTTTTGTATATATTTTTAATTATTCTGAGGGGTACTTACAAGCCCCATAGCTCAGAGATTATGGGTAACAGAGACCTAATTTCAGGTTTCCAAGGAGATTTTTCATGGACCTCCCTTGATGTTAAGTAAGAAGATTCCAGGTCGAGTGGTTATGATTTGTGCCCTGTTAACAGATGACCGATTCTTCAAAGGTCTCCAAAATAGGGAAAAAAATTTGTAAAAATTGGAAAAAATACAGGTGGTGCCACAAGTTCACAGGAACTGATGGAACACTCCATGATCAATGTTCATCCAGAGAATCATGGTGATCAAGGCAGTAGTTATACAGCTACTTGACCTTTTGTATGAAATTTTTTATTATTCTTGGGGGTACTTTCGAGACCTTATAGCTTGGAGAATATGGGTAACAGAGACCTAATTTCTGGTTTCCATGGAGATTTTTTATGGCCCTCCCAGGATGTCAAGTTGGAAGATTCCAGTACCAGCGGTAACGATTTGTGCCCTGTTATTATATATATATTTCAAGTTTCAAGTTTGTATCTGACAGAGCAGAGATTGGACTTTTATAATCTGGAGCCATGCCAATCACCAGAAAATGTTGGAGAATTTGCATTCCAAGCTGGACTCACACTCCATTTTACCTTGTGCTTATTTAGAAGAAGCAGTGAGATGATACGGGCTAGCATGAAAATTTGAGCAAAATGTGATAAAATCAAAATCTTCCTTCCTGGATAGTTTTTTATTTATTTTTTTATTATTGATAATTAATTTTAATTGATCTCAAAACAGTTTATTCCAGCTTAGTAGTGAGTTAATATGGCTGGGGTGAATATGTAACTATTTTGTTGATTATGTGCTTGAGTAATGTCACAATATGTGATTAAATATCATAAATAAATCAATATATTTCATATATTTGTGTGGAAAAACTCATTTATATGGTGGTGTGATTGATGATTTTCTTAATATAATAAAGGAAGTGGAACCATGAGTGTATATGACCCCTTTTAAGTTTAATAAGTTAGACATTTTAAAAAAATAGTGTCCATTATTTGATGAAAAGTCACCAAATCACCGTTTTCACCGATTTGACACTTTGATAAAAAGAATAAGTCCCCACTTTTAGGGTTTCATAACTTTAAAAATACCAGAGGTTATGCTCTGAAAAAAAATAGGCATGTATAACTCTATAATATTAATCAAATTATATCCTTACAAGACATCAATTTTGCAAACTTTTAATTATATGGGCTCTTGAAATCACAATTTGTCGTTTTCTGCAAAATCGCCCGATTTTGGGGTCATTTTGGGGGTGCTTCAATGGTTCATAACTTTTTTATTATTTGAGATAGAAACTTCAAATAAAAACTATATACCTTGTATTAATCTAAACTTTAATTTGGTAACAAAAAGAAGTTCAGAAAATTAATTTGAAATTTTGCACTGTGGTACCGACTGTTAACAGATGGACGGCCAAACGACCAGACGGATGATGGACAAAGAGTGATCCCTATAGCTCAGATGACTTTCAGTCAGCTGAGCTAAAAAGAATCACAAGTGAGTGCCAATGATATTTTTCCTCCATATACACAAATTTATTCTTCCTGCTGCTGTTATAAATCTTAACGTCTGCAGTCTCTATAAACTCTCCAGAGTGCTGACATGGTAATGAGTTACCCTGGTGATGTGCTGATGGGGGGACAAGTATCACACTATTGACAAATACTACTATGACATCATGTCACCCCTAGCAACAAAGTTCAGCTGTAAGAGGTTACCTTGGTGACGTGTAGGAGCTCTGCCAGTTGCTGTTCCAGCTTCTCCAGACGACTGTCATGTGTGGGTAGTGAATGCTTAATGTTCTCTGTACCAGGCTACAAACAGGATTTTACCCCTGACTAATTATAGGTCACAGACATATCCCATCTGGTCTCCTAGGAAACCTCATCAAGGCTTGAAATGAGTGATCTATTATCATCAAAACATCTATTTCTGAAAGTTTATTTCAACATCTTTCAGTCAAACAATCATTAGCCTATCACTGCCTTAACAAATGCAAATATATGTTAGATATGTCAACTTGTGTTGAAATATGATTCTCTACAAAAAATATCATACTGAAATGTCATGTGATACAGGTTGAGAATAATCTTTAACATGTTCTGCCATCACCAGTGAATGATGTTTATATGAGTGTTGAGAATGTTCTATAACATGTTCTGCCTTCACCAGGGACTGTTTTTTTAAAAATACTGAAAAAAATGAAAAAAACATGTTAAGCCTTTCCTAGTGTCTGATGTTAATATAAATGTTGAAGGTAATCTATAAACATGTTTCATCTTTCAAGTGTCTGATGTTTATATAAAAGTTGAGGGTAATCTATAAACATGTTCTGTCTTTCCCAGTGTCTGATGTTTTTATAAATGTGGAGGGTAATCTAAAAACATGTTCTGTCTTTCCCAGTGTCTGATGTTTATATAAATGTGGAGGGTAATCTAAAAACATGTTCTGCCTTTTCAAGTGTCTGATGTTTATAAAAATGTTGAGGGTAATCTAAAAACATGTTAAGTCTTTCCCAGTGTCTGATGTTTATATAAATGTGGAGGGTAATCTAAAAACACATTCTGCCTTTTCAAATGTCTGATGTTTATATAAATGTTGAGGGTAATCTATAAACAAGTTCAGTTTTTCCCAGTGTCTGATGTTTATATAAATGTTGAGGGTAATCTAAAAACATGTTCTGTCTTTCCCAATGTCTGATGTTTATATAAATATTGAGGGTAATTTAAACACGTTCTGCCTTTTCAAGTGTCTGATGTTTATATAAATGTTGAGGGTAATCTATAAACATGTTCTGTCTTTCCCAATGTCTGATGTTTATATAAATATTGAGGGTAATTTAAACACGTTCTGCCTTTTCAAGTGTCTGATGTTTATATAAATGTTGAGGGTAATCTATAAACATGTTCAGTCTTTCCCAGTGTCTGATGTTAATATAAATTTTTAGGGTAACCTAAAAACATGTTCTGTCTTTCCCAGTTTCAGATGTTTATATAAATGTAGAGGGTAATCTTAAAACATGTTCTGTTTTTTCAAGTGTCTGAGGTTTATATAAATGTTGAGGGTAATCTAAAAACATGTTCTGCCTTTTCAAGTGTCTGATGTTTATATAAATGTTGAGGGTAATCTATAAACAAGTTCAGTTTTTCCCAGTGTCTGATGTTTATATAAATGTTGAGGGTAATCTAAAAACATGTTAAGTCTTTCCCAGTGTCTGATGCTTATATAAATGTTGAGGGTAATCTAAAAACACATTCTGCCTTTTCCAGTGTCTGATGTTTATATAAATGTTGAGGGTAATCTATGAACATGTTCAGTCTTTCCCAGTGTCTGATGTTTATATAAATGTTGAGGGTAATCTATAAACATGTTCAGTCTTTCCCAGTGTCTGATGTTTATATAAATGTTGAGGGTAATCTAAAATCATGTTCTGTCTTTCCCAGTGTCTGATGTTTATATAAATGTGGAGGGTAATCTAAAAACATGTTCTGCCTTTTCAAGTGTCTGATGTTTATATAAATGTTGAGGGTAATCTAAAAACATGTTAAGTCTTTCCCAGTGTCTGATGTTTATAGAAATGTTGAGGGTAATCTAAAAACACATTCTGCCTTTTCAAATGTCTGATGTTTATATAAATGTTGAGGGTAATCTAAAAACATGTTAAGTCTTTCCCAGTGTCTGATGTTTATATAAATGTTGAGGGTAATCTAAAAACACATTCTGCCTTTTCCAGCGTCTGATGTTTATATAAATGTTGAGGGTAATCTATAAACATGTTCAGTCTTTCCCAGTGTCTGATGTTTATATAAATGTTGAGGGTAATCTAAAAACATGTTCTGTCTTTCCCAGTGTCTGATGTTTATATAATTGTGGAGGGTAATCTAAAAACATGTTCTGCCTTTTCAAGTGTCTGATGTTTATATAAATGTGGAGGGTAATCTAAAAACACATTCTGCCTTTTCAAATGTCTGATGTTTATATAAATGTTGAGGGTAATCTATAAACAAGTTCAGTTTTTCCCAGTGTCTGATGTTTATATAAATGTTGAGGGTAATCTAAAAACATGTTCTGTCTTTCCCAATGTCTGATGTTTATATAAATATTGAGGGTAATTTAAACACGTTCTGCCTTTTCAAGTGTCTGATGTTTATATAAATGTTGAGGGTAATCTATAAACATGTTCTGTCTTTCCCAATGTCTGATGTTTATATAAATATTGAGGGTAATTTAAACACGTTCTGCCTTTTCAAGTGTCTGATGTTTATATAAATGTTGAGGGTAATCTATAAACATGTTCAGTCTTTCCCAGTGTCTGATGTTAATATAAATTTTGAGGGTAACCTAAAAACATGTTCTGTCTTTCCCAGTTTCAGATGTTTATATAAATGTAGAGGGTAATCTTAAAACATGTTCTGTTTTTTCAAGTGTCTGAGGTTTATATAAATGTTGAGGGTAATCTAAAAACATGTTCTGCCTTTTCAAGTGTCTGATGTTTATATAAATGTTGAGGGTAATCTATAAACAAGTTCAGTTTTTCCCAGTGTCTGATGTTTATATAAATGTTGAGGGTAATCTAAAAACATGTTAAGTCTTTCCCAGTGTCTGATGCTTATATAAATGTTGAGGGTAATCTAAAAACACATTCTGCCTTTTCCAGTGTCTGATGTTTATATAAATGTTGAGGGTAATCTATGAACATGTTCAGTCTTTCCCAGTGTCTGATGTTTATATAAATGTTGAGGGTAATCTATAAACATGTTCAGTCTTTCCCAGTGTCTGATGTTTATATAAATGTTGAGGGTAATCTAAAATCATGTTCTGTCTTTCCCAGTGTCTGATGTTTATATAAATGTGGAGGGTAATCTAAAAACATGTTCTGCCTTTTCAAGTGTCTGATGTTTATATAAATGTTGAGGGTAATCTAAAAACATGTTAAGTCTTTCCCAGTGTCTGATGTTTATAGAAATGTTGAGGGTAATCTAAAAACACATTCTGCCTTTTCAAATGTCTGATGTTTATATAAATGTTGAGGGTAATCTAAAAACATGTTAAGTCTTTCCCAGTGTCTGATGTTTATATAAATGTTGAGGGTAATCTAAAAACACATTCTGCCTTTTCCAGCGTCTGATGTTTATATAAATGTTGAGGGTAATCTATAAACATGTTCAGTCTTTCCCAGTGTCTGATGTTTATATAAATGTTGAGGGTAATCTAAAAACATGTTCTGTCTTTCCCAGTGTCTGATGTTTATATAATTGTGGAGGGTAATCTAAAAACATGTTCTGCCTTTTCAAGTGTCTGATGTTTATATAAATGTTGAGGGTAATCTATAAACATGTTCAGTCTTTCCCAGTGTCTGATGTTAATATAAATTTTTAGGGTAACCTAAAAACATGTTCTGTCTTTCCCAGTTTCAGATGTTTATATAAATGTAGAGGGTAATCTTAAAACATGTTCTGTTTTTTCAAGTGTCTGAGGTTTATATAAATGTTGAGGGTAATCTAAAAACATGTTCTGCCTTTTCAAGTGTCTGATGTTTATATAAATGTTGAGGGTAATCTATAAACAAGTTCAGTTTTTCCCAGTGTCTGATGTTTATATAAATGTTGAGGGTAATCTAAAAACATGTTAAGTCTTTCCCAGTGTCTGATGCTTATATAAATGTTGAGGGTAATCTAAAAACACATTCTGCCTTTTCCAGTGTCTGATGTTTATATAAATGTTGAGGGTAATCTATGAACATGTTCAGTCTTTCCCAGTGTCTGATGTTTATATAAATGTTGAGGGTAATCTATAAACATGTTCAGTCTTTCCCAGTGTCTGATGTTTATATAAATGTTGAGGGTAATCTAAAATCATGTTCTGTCTTTCCCAGTGTCTGATGTTTATAGAAATGTTGAGGGTAATCTAAAAACACATTCTGCCTTTTCAAATGTCTGATGTTTATATAAATGTTGAGGGTAATCTAAAAACAAGTTCAGTTTTTCCCAGTGTCTGATGTTTATATAAATGTTGAGGGTAATCTAAAAACATGTTCTGTCTTTCCCAATGTCTGATGTTTATATAAATATTGAGGGTAATTTAAACACGTTCTGCCTTTTCAAGTGTCTGATGTTTATATAAATGTTGAGGGTAATCTATAAACATGTTCTGTCTTTCCCAATGTCTGATGTTTATATAAATATTGAGGGTAATTTAAACACGTTCTGCCTTTTCAAGTGTCTGATGTTTATATAAATGTTGAGGGTAATCTATAAACATGTTCAGTCTTTCCCAGTGTCTGATGTTAATATAAATTTTTAGGGTAACCTAAAAACATGTTCTGTCTTTCCCAGTTTCAGATGTTTATATAAATGTAGAGGGTAATCTTAAAACATGTTCTGTTTTTTCAAGTGTCTGAGGTTTATATAAATGTTGAGGGTAATCTAAAAACATGTTCTGCCTTTTCAAGTGTCTGATGTTTATATAAATGTTGAGGGTAATCTATAAACAAGTTAAGTTTTTCCCAGTGTCTGATGTTTATATAAATGTTGAGGGTAATCTAAAAACATGTTAAGTCTTTCCCAGTGTCTGATGCTTATATAAATGTTGAGGGTAATCTAAAAACACATTCTGCCTTTTCCAGTGTCTGATGTTTATATAAATGTTGAGGGTAATCTATGAACATGTTCAGTCTTTCCCAGTGTCTGATGTTTATATAAATGTTGAGGGTAATCTATAAACATGTTCAGTCTTTCCCAGTGTCTGATGTTTATATAAATGTTGAGGGTAATCTAAAATCATGTTCTGTCTTTCCCAGTGTCTGATGTTTATATAAATGTGGAGGGTAATCTAAAAACATGTTCTGCCTTTTCAAGTGTCTGATGTTTATATAAATGTTGAGGGTAATCTAAAAACATGTTAAGTCTTTCCCAGTGTCTGATGTTTATAGAAATGTTGAGGGTAATCTAAAAACACATTCTGCCTTTTCAAATGTCTGATGTTTATATAAATGTTGAGGGTAATCTAAAAACATGTTAAGTCTTTCCCAGTGTCTGATGTTTATATAAATGTTGAGGGTAATCTAAAAACACATTCTGCCTTTTCCAGCGTCTGATGTTTATATAAATGTTGAGGGTAATCTATAAACATGTTCAGTCTTTCCCAGTGTCTGATGTTTATATAAATGTTGAGGGTAATCTAAAAACATGTTCTGTCTTTCCCAGTGTCTGATGTTTATATAATTGTGGAGGGTAATCTAAAAACATGTTCTGCCTTTTCAAGTGTCTGATGTTTATATAAATGTGGAGGGTAATCTAAAAACACATTCTGCCTTTTCAAATGTCTGATGTTTATATAAATGTTGAGGGTAATCTATAAACAAGTTCAGTTTTTCCCAGTGTCTGTTGTTTATATAAATGTTGAGGGTAATCTAAAAACATGTTCTGTCTTTCCCAATGTCTGATGTTTATATAAATATTGAGGGTAATTTAAACACGTTCTGCCTTTTCAAGTGTCTGATGTTTATATAAATGTTGAGGGTAATCTATAAACATGTTCTGTCTTTCCCAATGTCTGATGTTTATATAAATATTGAGGGTAATTTAAACACGTTCTGCCTTTTCAAGTGTCTGATGTTTATATAAATGTTGAGGGTAATCTATAAACATGTTCAGTCTTTCCCAGTGTCTGATGTTAATATAAATTTTGAGGGTAACCTAAAAACATGTTCTGTCTTTCCCAGTTTCAGATGTTTATATAAATGTAGAGGGTAATCTTAAAACATGTTCTGTTTTTTCAAGTGTCTGAGGTTTATATAAATGTTGAGGGTAATCTAAAAACATGTTCTGCCTTTTCAAGTGTCTGATGTTTATATAAATGTTGAGGTGAATCTATAAACAAGTTCAGTTTTTCCCAGTGTCTGATGTTTATATAAATGTTGAGGGTAATCTAAAAACATGTTAAGTCTTTCCCAGTGTCTGATGCTTATATAAATGTTGAGGGTAATCTAAAAACACATTCTGCCTTTTCCAGTGTCTGATGTTTATATAAATGTTGAGGGTAATCTATGAACATGTTCAGTCTTTCCCAGTGTCTGATGTTTATATAAATGTTGAGGGTAATCTATAAACATGTTCAGTCTTTCCCAGTGTCTGATGTTTATATAAATGTTGAGGGTAATCTAAAATCATGTTCTGTCTTTCCCAGTGTCTGATGTTTATATAAATGTGGAGGGTAATCTAAAAACATGTTCTGCCTTTTCAAGTGTCTGATGTTTATATAAATGTTGAGGGTAATCTAAAAACATGTTAAGTCTTTCCCAGTGTCTGATGTTTATAGAAATGTTGAGGGTAATCTAAAAACACATTCTGCCTTTTCAAATGTCTGATGTTTATATAAATGTTGAGGGTAATCTAAAAACATGTTAAGTCTTTCCCAGTGTCTGATGTTTATATAAATGTTGAGGGTAATCTAAAAACACATTCTGCCTTTTCCAGCGTCTGATGTTTATATAAATGTTGAGGGTAATCTATAAACATGTTCAGTCTTTCCCAGTGTCTGATGTTTATATAAATGTTGAGGGTAATCTAAAAACATGTTCTGTCTTTCCCAGTGTCTGATGTTTATATAATTGTGGAGGGTAATCTAAAAACATGTTCTGCCTTTTCAAGTGTCTGATGTTTATATAAATGTTGAGGGTAATCTATAAACATGTTCAGTCTTTCCCAGTGTCTGATGTTAATATAAATTTTTAGGGTAACCTAAAAACATGTTCTGTCTTTCCCAGTTTCAGATGTTTATATAAATGTAGAGGGTAATCTTAAAACATGTTCTGTTTTTTCAAGTGTCTGAGGTTTATATAAATGTTGAGGGTAATCTAAAAACATGTTCTGCCTTTTCAAGTGTCTGATGTTTATATAAATGTTGAGGGTAATCTATAAACAAGTTCAGTTTTTCCCAGTGTCTGATGTTTATATAAATGTTGAGGGTAATCTAAAAACATGTTAAGTCTTTCCCAGTGTCTGATGCTTATATAAATGTTGAGGGTAATCTAAAAACACATTCTGCCTTTTCCAGTGTCTGATGTTTATATAAATGTTGAGGGTAATCTATGAACATGTTCAGTCTTTCCCAGTGTCTGATGTTTATATAAATGTTGAGGGTAATCTATAAACATGTTCAGTCTTTCCCAGTGTCTGATGTTTATATAAATGTTGAGGGTAATCTAAAATCATGTTCTGTCTTTCCCAGTGTCTGATGTTTATAGAAATGTTGAGGGTAATCTAAAAACACATTCTGCCTTTTCAAATGTCTGATGTTTATATAAATGTTGAGGGTAATCTAAAAACATGTTAAGTCTTTCCCAGTGTCTGATGTTTATATAAATGTTGAGGGTAATCTAAAATCATGTTCTGTCTTTCCCAGTGTCTGATGTTTATATAAATGTGGAGGGTAATCTAAAAACATGTTCTGCCTTTTCAAGTGTCTGATGTTTATATAAATGTTGAGGGTAATCTAAAAACATGTTAAGTCTTTCCCAGTGTCTGATGTTTATAGAAATGTTGAGGGTAATCTAAAAACACATTCTGCCTTTTCAAATGTCTGATGTTTATATAAATGTTGAGGGTAATCTAAAAACATGTTAAGTCTTTCCCAGTGTCTGATGTTTATATAAATGTTGAGGGTAATCTAAAAACACATTCTGCCTTTTCCAGCGTCTGATGTTTATATAAATGTTGAGGGTAATCTATAAACATGTTCAGTCTTTCCCAGTGTCTGATGTTTATATAAATGTTGAGGGTAATCTAAAAACATGTTCTGTCTTTCCCAGTGTCTGATGTTTATATAATTGTGGAGGGTAATCTAAAAACATGTTCTGCCTTTTCAAGTGTCTGATGTTTATATAAATGTTGAGGGTAATCTATAAACATGTTCAGTCTTTCCCAGTGTCTGATGTTAATATAAATTTTTAGGGTAACCTAAAAACATGTTCTGTCTTTCCCAGTTTCAGATGTTTATATAAATGTAGAGGGTAATCTTAAAACATGTTCTGTTTTTTCAAGTGTCTGAGGTTTATATAAATGTTGAGGGTAATCTAAAAACATGTTCTGCCTTTTCAAGTGTCTGATGTTTATATAAATGTTGAGGGTAATCTATAAACAAGTTCAGTTTTTCCCAGTGTCTGATGTTTATATAAATGTTGAGGGTAATCTAAAAACATGTTAAGTCTTTCCCAGTGTCTGATGCTTATATAAATGTTGAGGGTAATCTAAAAACACATTCTGCTTTTTCCAGTGTCTGATGTTTATATAAATGTTAAGGGTAATCTATGAACATGTTCAGTCTTTCCCAGTGTCTGATGTTTATATAAATGTTGAGGGTGATCTATAAACATGTTCAGTCTTTCCCAGTGTCTGATGTTTATATAAATGTTGAGGGTAATCTAAAATCATGTTCTGTCTTTCCCAGTGTCTGATGTTTATAGAAATGTTGAGGGTAATCTAAAAACACATTCTGCCTTTTCAAATGTCTGATGTTTATATAAATGTTGAGGGTAATCTAAAAACATGTTAAGTCTTTCCCAGTGTCTGATGTTTATATAAATGTTGAGGGTAATCTAAAAACACATTCTGCCTTTTCCAGCGTCTAATGTTTATATAAATGTTGAGGGTAATCTATAAACATGTTCAGTCTTTCCCAGTGTCTGATGTTTATATAAATGTTGAGGGTAATCTAAAAACATGTTAAGTCTTTCCCAGTGTCTGATGTTTATAGAAATGTTGAGGGTAATCTAAAAACACATTCTGCCTTTTCAAATGTCTGATGTTTATATAAATGTTGAGGGTAATCTAAAAACATGTTAAGTCTTTCCCAGTGTCTGATGTTTATATAAATGTTGAGGGTAATCTAAAAACACATTCTGCCTTTTCCAGCGTCTGATGTTTATATAAATGTTGAGGGTAATCTAAAAACATGTTAAGTCTTTCCCAGTGTCTGATGTTTATATAAATGTTGAGGGTAATCTAAAAACACATTCTGCCTTTTCCAGCGTCTGATGTTTATATAAATGTTGAGGGTAATCTAAAAACATGTTCTGCCTTTTCAAGTGTCTGATGTTTATATAAATGTTGAGGGTAATCTAAAAACATGTTAAGTCTTTCCCAGTGTCTGATGTTTATAGAAATGTTGAGGGTAATCTAAAAACACATTCTGCCTTTTCAAATGTCTGATGTTTATATAAATGTTGAGGGTAATCTAAAAACATGTTAAGTCTTTCCCAGTGTCTGATGTTTATATAAATGTTGAGGGTAATCTAAAAACACATTCTGCCTTTTCCAGCGTCTGATGTTTATATAAATGTTGAGGGTAATCTATAAACATGTTCTGTTTTTTCAAGTGTCTGAGGTTTATATAAATGTTGAGGGTAATCTAAAAACATGTTCTGCCTTTTCAAGTGTCTGATGTTTATATAAATGTTGAGGGTATTCTATAAACAAGTTCAGTTTTTCCCAGTGTCTGATGTTTATATAAATGTTGAGGGTAATCTTAAAACATGTTAAGTCTTTCCCAGTGTCTGATGCTTATATAAATGTTGAGGGTAATCTAAAAACACATTCTGCCTTTTCCAGTGTCTGATGTTTATATAAATGTTGAGGGTAATCTATGAACATGTTCAGTCTTTCCCAGTGTCTGATGTTTATATAAATGTTGAGGGTAATCTATAAACATGTTCAGTCTTTCCCAGTGTCTGATGTTTATATAAATGTTGAGGGTAATCTAAAATCATGTTCTGTCTTTCCCAGTGTCTGATGTTTATATAAATGTGGAGGGTAATCTAAAAACATGTTCTGCCTTTTCAAGTGTCTGATGTTTATATAAATGTTGAGGGTAATCTAAAAACATGTTAAGTCTTTCCCAGTGTCTGATGTTTATATAAATGTGGAGGGTAATCTAAAAACACATTCTGCCTTTTCAAATGTCTGATGTTTATATAAATGTTGAGGGTAATCTATAAACAAGTTCAGTTTTTCCCAGTGTCTGATGTTTATATAAATGTTGAGGGTAATCTATAAACATGTTCAGTCTTTCCCAGTGTCTGATGTTAATATAAATTTTGAGGGTAACCTTAAAACATGTTAAGTCTTTCCCAGTGTCTGATGTTTATATAAATGTTGAGGGTAATCTATAAACATGTTCTGTCTTTCCCAATGTCTGATGTTTATATAAATATTGAGGGTAATTTAAACACGTTCTGCCTTTTCAAGTGATCTATAAACATGTTCTGTCTTTCCCAATGTCTGATGTTTATATAAATGTGAAGGGTAATCTAAAAACACATTCTGCCTTTTCAAGTGTCTGATGTTTATATAAATGTGGAGGGTAATCTAAAAACACATTCTGCCTTTTCAAGTGTCTGAAGTTAATATAAATGTTGAGGGTAATCTATAAACATGTTCGGTCTTTCCCAGTGTCTGATGTTTATATAAATATTGAGGGTAATTTAAACACGTTCTGCCTTTTCAAGTGTCTGATGTTTATATAAATGTTGAGGGTAATCTATAAACATGTTCAGTCTTTCCCAGTGTCTGATGTTAATATAAATTTTGAGGGTAACCTAAAAACATGTTCTGTCTTTCCCAGTGTCTGATGTTTATATAATTGTGGAGGGTAATCTAAAAACATGTTCTGCCTTTTCAAGTGTCTGATGTTTATATAAATGTTGAGGGTAATCTAAAAACATGTTAAGTCTTTCCCAGTGTCTGATGTTTATATAAATGTGGAGGGTAATCTAAAAACACATTCTGCCTTTTCAAATGTCTGATGTTTATATAAATGTTGAGGGTAATCTATAAACAAGTTCAGATTTTCCCAATGTCTGATGTTTATATAAATATTGAGGGTAATTTAAACACGTTCTGCCTTTTCAAGTGTCTGATGTTTATATAAATGTTGAGGGTAATCTATAAACATGTTCAGTCTTTCCCAGTGTCTGATGTTTTTATAAATGTGGAGGGTAATCTAAAAAAACATTCTGCCTTTTCAAATGTCTGATGTTTATATAAATGTTGAGGGTAATCTATAAACAAGTTCAGTTTTTCCCAGTGTCTGATGTTTATATAAATGTTGAGGGTAATCTAAAAACATGTTCTGTCTTTCCCAATGTCTGATGTTTATATAAATATTGAGGGTAATTTAAACACGTTCTGCCTTTTCAAGTGTCTGATGTTTATATAAATGTTGAGGGTAATCTATAAACATGGTCAGTCTTTCCCAGTGTCTGATGTTAATATAAATTTTGAGGGTAACCTAAAAACATGTTCTGTCTTTCCCAGTGTCTGAGGTTTATATAAATGTTGAGGGTAATCTATAAACATGTTCTGTCTTTCCCAATGTCTGATGTTTATATAAATGTGAAGGGTTATCTAAAAACACATTCTGCCTTTTCAAGTGTCTGATGTTTATATAAATGTGGAGGGTAATCTAAAAACACATTCTGCCTTTTCAAGTGTCTGAAGTTTATATAAATGTTGAGGGTAATCTATAAACATGTTCGGTCTTTCCCAATGTCTGATGTTTATATAAATATTGAGGGTAATTTAAACACGTTCTGCCTTTTCAAGTGTCTGATGTTTATATAAATGTTGAGGGTAATCTATAAACATGTTTAGTCTTTCCCAGTGTCTGATGTTAATATAAATTTTGAGGGTAACCTTAAAACATGTTAAGTCTTTCCCAGTGTCTGATGTTTTTATAAATGTGGTGGGTAATCTAAAAACACATTCTGCCTTTTCAAATGTCTGATGTTTATATAAATGTTGAGGGTAATCTATAAACAAGTTCAGTTTTTCCCAGTGTCTGATGTTTATATAAATGTTGAGGGTAATCTAAAAACATGTTCTGTCTTTCCCAATGTCTGATGTTTATATAAATATTGAGGGTAATTTAAACACGTTCTGCCTTTTCAAGTGTCTGATGTTTATATAAATGTTGAGGGTAATCTATAAACATGGTCAGTCTTTCCCAGTGTCTGATGTTAATATAAATTTTGAGGGTAACCTAAAAACATGTTCTGTCTTTCCCAGTGTCTGAGGTTTATATAAATGTTGAGGGTAATCTATAAACATGTTCTGTCTTTCCCAATGTCTGATGTTTATATAAATGTGAAGGGTAATCTAAAAACACATTCTGTCTTTTCAAATGTCTGATGTTTATATAAATGTGGAGGGTAATCTTAAAACACATTCTGCCTTTTCAAGTGTCTGAAGTCTATATAAATGTTGAGGGTAATCTATAAACATGTTCGGTCTTTCCCAATGTCTGATGTTTATATAAATATTGAGGGTAATTTAAACACGTTCTGCCTTTTCAATTGTCTGATGTTTATATAAATGTTGAGGGTAATCTATAAACATGTTCAGTCTTTCCCAGTGTCTGATGTTTATATAAATGTTGAGGGTAATCTAAAATCATGTTCTGTCTTTCCCAGTGTCTGATGTTTATATAAATGTGGAGGGTAATCTAAAAACATGTTCTGCCTTTTCAAGTGTCTGATGTTTATATAAATGTTGAGGGTAATCTAAAAACATGTTAAGTCTTTCCCAGTGTCTGATGTTTATAGAAATGTTGAGGGTAATCTAAAAACACATTCTGCCTTTTCAAATGTCTGATGTTTATATAAATGTTGAGGGTAATCTAAAAACATGTTAAGTCTTTCCCAGTGTCTGATGTTTATATAAATGTTGAGGGTAATCTAAAAACACATTCTGCCTTTTCCAGCGTCTGATGTTTATATAAATGTTGAGGGTAATCTATAAACATGTTCAGTCTTTCCCAGTGTCTGATGTTTATATAAATGTTGAGGGTAATCTAAAAACATGTTCTGTCTTTCCCAGTGTCTGATGTTTATATAATTGTGGAGGGTAATCTAAAAACATGTTCTGCCTTTTCAAGTGTCTGATGTTTATATAAATGTTGAGGGTAATCTAAAAACATGTTAAGTCTTTCCCAGTGTCTGATGTTTATATAAATGTGGAGGGTAATCTAAAAACACATTCTGCCTTTTCAAATGTCTGATGTTTATATAAATGTTGAGGGTAATCTATAAACAAGTTCAGATTTTCCCAATGTCTGATGTTTATATAAATATTGAGGGTAATTTAAACACGTTCTGCCTTTTCAAGTGTCTGATGTTTATATAAATGTTGAGGGTAATCTATAAACATGTTCAGTCTTTCCCAGTGTCTGATGTTTTTATAAATGTGGAGGGTAATCTAAAAACACATTCTGCCTTTTCAAATGTCTGATGTTTATATAAATGTTGAGGGTAATCTATAAACAAGTTCAGTTTTTCCCAGTGTCTGATGTTTATATAAATGTTGAGGGTAATCTAAAAACATGTTCTGTCTTTCCCAATGTCTGATGTTTATATAAATATTGAGGGTAATTTAAACACGTTCTGCCTTTTCAAGTGTCTGATGTTTATATAAATGTTGAGGGTAATCTATAAACATGGTCAGTCTTTCCCAGTGTCTGATGTTAATATAAATTTTGAGGGTAACCTAAAAACATGTTCTGTCTTTCCCAGTGTCTGAGGTTTATATAAATGTTGAGGGTAATCTATAAACATGTTCTGTCTTTCCCAATGTCTGATGTTTATATAAATGTGAAGGGTAATCTAAAAACACATTCTGTCTTTTCAAGTGTCTGATGTTTATATAAATGTGGAGGGTAATCTTAAAACACATTCTGCCTTTTCAAGTGTCTGAAGTCTATATAAATGTTGAGGGTAATCTATAAACATGTTCGGTCTTTCCCAATGTCTGATGTTTATATAAATATTGAGGGTAATTTAAACACGTTCTGCCTTTTCAATTGTCTGATGTTTATATAAATGTTGAGGGTAATCTATAAACATGTTCAGTCTTTCCCAGTGTCTGATGTTAATATAAATTTTGAGGGTAATCTAAAAACATGTTTGGTCTTTCCCAGTGTCTGATGTTTATATAAATGTTAAGGGTAATCCAAAAACATGTTCTGTCTTTCCTAGTGTCTGATGTTTATATAAATGTAGAGGGTAATCTTAAAACACATTCTGCCTTTTCAAATGTCTTATGTTTATATAAATGTTGAGGGTAATCTATAAACAAGTTCAGATTTTCCCAATGTCTGATGTTTATATAAATATTGAGGGTAATTTAAACACGTTCTGCCTTTTCAAGTGTCTGATGTTTATATAAATGTTGAGGGTAATCTATAAACATGTTCAGTCTTTCCCAGTGTCTGATGTTAATATATATTTTGAGGGTAACCTTAAAAAATGTTAAGTCTTTCCCAGTGTCTGATGTTTTTATAAATGTGGAGGGTAATCTAAAAACACATTCTGCCTTTTCAAATGTCTGATGTTTATATAAATGTTGAGGGTAATCTATAAACAAGTTCAGTTTTTCCCAGTGTCTGATGTTTATATAAATGTTGAGGGTAATCTAAAAACATGTTCTGTCTTTCCCAATGTCTGATGTTTATATAAATATTGAGGGTAATTTAAACACGTTCTGCCTTTTCAAGTGTCTGATGATTATATAAATGTTGAGGGTAATCTATAAACATGGACAGTCTTTCCCAGTGTCTGATGTTAATATAAATTTTGAGGGTAACCTAAAAACATGTTCTGTCTTTCCCAGTGTCTGAGGTTTATATAAATGTTGAGGGTAATCTATAAACATGTTCTGTCTTTCCCAATGTCTGATGTTTATATAAATGTGAAGGGTAATCTAAAAACACATTCTGCCTTTTCAAGTGTCTGATGTTTATATAAATGTGGAGGGTAATCTTAAAACACATTCTGCCTTTTCAAGTGTCTGAAGTCTATATAAATGTTGAGGGTAATCTATAAACATGTTCGGTCTTTCCCAATGTCTGATGTTTATATAAATATTGAGGGTAATTTAAACACGTTCTGCCTTTTCATTGTCTGATGTTTATATAAATGTTGAGGGTAATCCATAAACATGTTCAGTCTTTCCCAGTGTCTGATGTTAATATAAATTTTGAGGGTAATCTAAAAACATGTTTGGTCTTTCCCAGTGTCTGATGTTTATATAAATGTTAAGGGTAATCCAAAAACATGTTCTGTCTTTCCCAGTGTCTGATGTTTATATAAATGTAGAGGGTAATCTTAAAACACATTCTGCCTTTTCAAATGTCTTATGTTTATATAAATGTTGAGGGTAATCTATAAACAAGTTCAGTTTTTCCCAGTGTCTGATGTTTATATAAATGTGGAGGGTAATCTAAAAACACATTCTGCCTTTTCCAGCATCTGATGTTTATATAAATTTTGAGGGTAATCTAATAACATGTTCAGTCTTTCCCAGTGTCTGATGTTAATATAAATTTTGAGGGTAATCTAAAAACATGTTCAGCTTTTCCCAGTGTCTGATGTTAATATAAATTTTGAGGGTAATCTAAAAACATTTTTGGTCTTTCCCAGTGTCTGATGTTTATATAAATGTTAAGGGTAATCTAAAAACATGTTCTGTCTTTCCCAATGTCTGATGTTTATATAAATATTGAGGGTAAGTTAAACACGTTCTGCCTTTTCAAGTGTCTGATGTTTATATAAATGTTGAGGGTAATCTATAAACATGTTCTGTCTTTCCCAATGTCTGTTGTTTATATAAATGTGGAGGGTAATCTAAAAACACATTCTGCCTTTTCAAGTGTCTGATGTTTATATAAATGTGGAGGGTAATCTAAAAACACATTCTGCCTTTTCAAGTGTCTGATGTTTATATAAATGTTGAGGGTAATCTATAAACATGTTCTGTCTTTCCCAATGTCTGATGTTTATATAAATAATGAGGGTAATTTAAACACATTCTGCATTTTTTAAGTGTCTGATGTTTATTTAAATGTTGAGGGTAATCTATAAACATGTTCTGTCTTTCCCAATGTCTGATGTTTATATAAATATTGAGGGTAATTTAAACACATTCTGCCTTTTCAAGTGTCTGATGTTTATATAAATATTGAGGGTAATCTATAAACATGTTCTGTCTTTCCCAATGTCTGATGTTTATATAAATGTGGAGGATAATCTAAAAACACATTCTGCCTTTTCAAGTGTCTGATGTTTATATAAATGTTGAGGGTAATCTATAAACATGTTCTGTCTTTCCCAATGTCTGATGTTTATATAAATATTGAGGGTAATTTAAACATGTTCTGCCTTTTCAAGTGTCTGAGGTTTATATAAATGTTGAGGGTAATCTATAAACATGTTCTGTCTTTCCCAATGTCTGATGTTTGTATAAATATTGAGGGTAATTTAAACACGTTCTGCCTTTTCAAGTGTCTGATGTTTATATAAATGTTGAGGGTAATCTATAAACATGGTCAGTCTTTCCCAGTGTCTGATGTTAATATAAATTTTGAGGGTAATCTAAAAACATGTTCAGCTTTTCCCAGTGTCTGATGTTAATATAAATTTTGAGGGTAATCTAAAAACATTTTTGGTCTTTCCCAGTGTCTGATGTTTATATAAATGTTAAGGGTAATCTAAAAACATGTTCTGTCTTTCCCAATGTCTGATGTTTATATAAATATTGAGGGTAAGTTAAACACGTTCTGCCTTTTCAAGTGTCTGATGTTTATATAAATGTTGAGGGTAATCTATAAACATGTTCTGTCTTTCCCAATGTCTGTTGTTTATATAAATGTGGAGGGTAATCTAAAAACACATTCTGCCTTTTCAAGTGTCTGATGTTTATATAAATGTGGAGGGTAATCTAAAAACACATTCTGCCTTTTCAAGTGTCTGATGTTTATATAAATGTTGAGGGTAATCTATAAACATGTTCTGTCTTTCCCAATGTCTGATGTTTATATAAATAATGAGGGTAATTTAAACACATTCTGCCTTTTTTAAGTGTCTGATGTTTATTTAAATGTTGAGGGTAATCTATAAACATGTTCTGTCTTTCCCAATGTCTGATGTTTATATAAATATTGAGGGTAATTTAAACACGTTCTGCCTTTTCAAGTGTCTGATGTTTATATAAATGTTGAGGGTAATCTATAAACATGTTCAGTCTTTCCCAGTGTCTGATGTTAATATATATTTTGAGGGTAACCTTAAAACATGTTAAGTCTTTCCCAGTGTCTGATGTTTTTATAAATGTGGAGGGTAATCTAAAAACACATTCTGCCTTTTCAAATGTCTGATGTTTATATAAATGTTGAGGGTAATCTATAAACAAGTTCAGTTTTTCCCAGTGTCTGATGTTTATATAAATGTTGAGGGTAATCTAAAAACATGTTCTGTCTTTCCCAATGTCTGATGTTTATATAAATATTGAGGGTAATTTAAACACGTTCTGCCTTTTCAAGTGTCTGATGTTTATATAAATGTTGAGGGTAATCTATAAACATGGTCAGTCTTTCCCAGTGTCTGATGTTAATATAAATTTTGAGGGTAACCTAAAAACATGTTCTGTCTTTCCCAGTTTCTGAGGTTTATATAAATGTTGAGGGTAATCTATAAACATGTTCTGTCTTTCCCAATGTCTGATGTTTATATAAATGTGAAGGGTAATCTAAAAACACATTCTGCCTTTTCAAGTGTCTGATGTTTATATAAATGTGGAGGGTAATCTTAAAACACATTCTGCCTTTTCAAGTGTCTGAAGTCTATATAAATGTTGAGGGTAATCTATAAACATGTTCGGTCTTTCCCAATGTCTGATGTTTATATAAATATTGAGGGTAATTTAAACACGTTCTGCCTTTTCAATTGTCTGATGTTTATATAAATGTTGAGGGTAATCCATAAACATGTTCAGTCTTTCCCAGTGTCTGATGTTAATATAAATTTTGAGGGTAATCTAAAAACATGTTTGGTCTTTCCCAGTGTCTGATGTTTATATAAATGTTAAGGGTAATCCAAAAACATGTTCTGTCTTTCCCAGTGTCTGATGTTTATATAAATGTAGAGGGTAATCTTAAAACACATTCTGCCTTTTCAAATGTCTTATGTTTATATAAATGTTGAGGGTAATCTATAAACAAGTTCAGTTTTTCCCAGTGTCTGATGTTTATATAAATGTGGAGGGTAATCTAAAAACACATTCTGCCTTTTCCAGCATCTGATGTTTATATAAATTTTGAGGGTAATCTAATAACATGTTCAGTCTTTCCCAGTGTCTGATGTTAATATATATTTTGAGGGTAATCTATAAACATGTTAAGTCTTTCCCAGTGTCTGATGTTTATATAAATGTTGAGGGTAATCTAAAAACACATTCTGCCTTTTCCAGCATCTGATGTTTATATAAATTTTGAGGGTAATCTAATAACATGTTCAGTCTTTCCCAGTGTCTGATGTTAATATAAATTTTGAGGGTAATCTATAAACATGTTCTGTCTTTCCCAATGTCTGATGTTTATATAAATTTTGAGGGTAATCTAATAACATGTTCAGTCTTTCCCAGTGTCTGATGTTAATATAAATTTTGAGGGTAATCTATAAACATGTTCTGTCTTTCCCAATGTCTGATGTTTGTATAAATATTGAGGGTAATTTAAACACGTTCTGCCTTTTCAATTGTCTGATGTTTATATAAATGTGGAGGGTAATCTAAAAACACATTCTGCCTTTTCTGAATGTTTGATGTTTATATAAATGTTGAGGGTAATCTATAAACATGTTCTGTCTTTCCCAATGTCTGATGTTTATATAAATATTGAGGGTAATTTAAACACATTCTGCCTTTTCAAGTGTCTGATGTTTATATAAATATTGAGGGTAATCTATAAACATGTTCTGTCTTTCCCAATGTCTGATGTTTATATAAATGTGGAGGATAATCTAAAAACACATTCTGCCTTTTCAAGTGTCTGATGTTTATATAAATGTTGAGGGTAATCTATAAACATGTTCTGTCTTTCCCAATGTCTGATGTTTATATAAATATTGAGGGTAATTTAAACATGTTCTGCCTTTTCAAGTGTCTGAGGTTTATATAAATGTTGAGGGTAATCTATAAACATGTTCTGTCTTTCCCAATGTCTGATGTTTGTATAAATATTGAGGGTAATTTAAACACGTTCTGCCTTTTCAAGTGTCTGATGTTTATATAAATGTTGAGGGTAATCTATAAACATGGTCAGTCTTTCCCAGTGTCTGATGTTAATATAAATTTTGAGGGTAATCTAAAAACATGTTCAGCTTTTCCCAGTGTCTGATGTTAATATAAATTTTGAGGGTAATCTAAAAACATTTTTGGTCTTTCCCAGTGTCTGATGTTTATATAAATGTTAAGGGTAATCTAAAAACATGTTCTGTCTTTCCCAATGTCTGATGTTTATATAAATATTGAGGGTAAGTTAAACACGTTCTGCCTTTTCAAGTGTCTGATGTTTATATAAATGTTGAGGGTAATCTATAAACATGTTCTGTCTTTCCCAATGTCTGTTGTTTATATAAATGTGGAGGGTAATCTAAAAACACATTCTGCCTTTTCAAGTGTCTGATGTTTATATAAATGTGGAGGGTAATCTAAAAACACATTCTGCCTTTTCAAGTGTCTGATGTTTATATAAATGTTGAGGGTAATCTATAAACATGTTCTGTCTTTCCCAATGTCTGATGTTTATATAAATAATGAGGGTAATTTAAACACATTCTGCATTTTTTAAGTGTCTGATGTTTATTTAAATGTTGAGGGTAATCTATAAACATGTTCTGTCTTTCCCAATGTCTGATGTTTATATAAATGTGGAGGGTAATCTAAAAACACATTCTGCCTTTTCAAGTGTCTGATGTTTATATAAATGTTGAGGGTAATCTATAAACATGTTCTGTCTTTCCCAATGTCTGATGTTTATATAAATATTGAGGGTAATTTAAACATGTTCTGCCTTTTCAAGTGTCTGAGGTTTATATAAATGTTGAGGGTAATCTATAAACATGTTCTGTCTTTCCCAATGTCTGATGTTTGTATAAATATTGAGGGTAATTTAAACACATTCTGCCTTTTCAAGTGTCTGATGTTTATATAAATGTTGAGGGTAATCTATAAACATGTTCAGTCTTTCCCAGTGTCTGATGTATATATAAATTTTGAGGGTAATCTAAAAACATGTTCAGTCTTTCCCAGTGTCTGATGTTAATATAAATTTTGAGGGTAATCTAAAAACATGTTCAGTCTTTCCCAGTGTCTGATGTTAATATAAATTTTGAGGGTAATCTAAAAACATGTTTGGTCTTTCCCAGTGTCTGATGTTAATATAAATTTTGAGGGTAATCTATGAACATGTTCAGTCTTTCCCAGTGTCTGATGTTTATATAAATGTTGAGGGTAATCTATAAACATGTTCAGTCTTTCCCAGTGTCTGATGTTTATATAAATTTTGAGGGTAATCTAAAAACATGTTCAGTCTTTCCCAGTGTCTGATGTTAATATAAATTTTGAGGGTAATCTAAAAACATGTTCAGTCTTTCCCAGTGTCTGATGTTAATATAAATTTTGAGGGTAATCTAAAAACATGTTTGGTCTTTCCCAGTGTCTGATGTTAATATAAATTTTGAGGGTAATCTATGAACATGTTCAGTCTTTCCCAGTGTCTGATGTTTATATAAATGTTGAGGGTAATCTATAAACATGTTCAGTCTTTCCCAGTGTCTGATGTTTATATAAATTTTGAGGGTAATCTAAAAACATGTTCAGTCTTTCCCAGTGTCTGATGTAAATATAAATTTTGAGGGTAATCTAAAAACATGTTCTGTTTTTCCCAGTGTCTGATGTTAATATAAATTTTGAGGGTAATCTATGAACATGTTCAGTCTTTCCCAGTGTCTGATGTTTATATAAATGTTGAGGGTAATCTATAAACATGTTCAGTCTTTCCCAGTGTCTGATGTGTATATAAATGTTGAGGGTAATCTATAAACATGTTCAGTCTTTCCCAGTGTCTGATGTTAATATAAATTTTGAGGGTAATCTATGAACATGTTCAGTCTTTCCCAGTGTCTGATGTTTATATAAATGTTGAGGGTAATCTATAAACATGTTCAGTCTTTCCCAGTGTCTGATGTTTATATAAATGTTGAGGGTAATCTAAAATCATGTTCTGTCTTTCCCAGTGTCTGATGTTTATATAAATGTAGAGGGTAATCTAAAATCATGTTCTGTCTTTCCCAGTGTCTGAGGTTTATATAAATTTTCAGGGTAATCTAAAAACATGTTCAGTCTTTCCCAGTGTCAGATGTTTATATAAATCTTGGAGCTAATCTTAAAACACGTTCTGTTTTCCCAGTGTCTGATGTTTATTTAAATGTGAGGGTCATCTAAAAACATGTTCTGCCTTTCCCAGTGTCTGGTGTTTGACTAAATGTAAAGGGTAATCTAACAAATGTTCAGTCTTTCCCAGTGTCTGATGTTTATAAAAAGTTGAGAGTAATTTTAAAAACATGTTCTGTCTTTCCCAGTGTCTGATGTTCAAAAACATGTCTTGCAATATTCATCAGTGCCATCAATAAATATATTGGTTCTTGTCAGAGCCATTGATAATCATATTTTGACCTGTTAAAAATCATCAGAAGCTGTATTAATAGCAGAACTACTGCACAGACTAATACATCAACACATCAATATGTATCATGCTAGCCAAAGTAAACATTATGTATTTTTCATTTACATCTAAAAGGCATGCAGCAATACTATTATAATACATAATGTTAATGTTGTAATAAATGCCATCCCTACACATACTTATTTTTCAGGTCTACCAATCTATTCTATCTCAATGCAACATACTCCAAAACCTGATGGTCCTGTGGATGTAGTGTTTCGCCCTCTGTTGGAGGAGCTGGATTTATTGAGACTGCTGCCTGGGTCAGTGGTTGTACTGATGTCTGGTGAGGTCTTTACTGTCTGTTTGAATTTATCAAGAGCAGCATCAATGCGAGGTGTTGCCATGGAAATAGGGTCAACATCCTGAAAAAGAGGACTCGCTGTGTCTAAGAAATGACAGAGAAACAAATATCACCCCACTGCTCAGTTTAAAGAAATACGGTACATGCTGGCAGACAGAATGTAGGTCTGCATTAAGACATGACCTCCACATATTAATGTACACAGGGTGACACACAGGCCAGCATCTTATTACATTTTGCTAGAAGATTACAAGACTGTATAATTAACACCCCCCTAATTATAGAATTATTAATTACATGAAAATGTATCTTATTCAATTCTTTATTCACCATGAATCTTTGCAACACTTGGTAATACCTGATGGACTGTTCACGGATACACCAACAAGGGTATCTATGAACACTTTTTAATATCTGCTTATAAAAGAACACCACCCTCTTTCAGAGAAGGGCAGATGAATAGTTTTCTATTGATTAGAGTGTGGCATTTGAAAGAATTTAAACACTTACTGAACTTTCATTTGACAGCAAATAGTCCATGAATTGCTCCAGGCCTGCAAAACAATTGTAGAAACTACAGTTTAATTTGATCCAAATGGACTTAGTTCTCCTTTCATAAGATCTGGCCTAAGATCTGGCCTAGTTCTTTTTAATAACTTCCACATGTGATTTGTGATCTTTGACAGTAAGTTTGGTAAATCTGGCCCAAGACTGAGGCCATTCAGAATAGGTTATAAACAATTTTAACTGAATGCCAAGATTTTTGTTGTGAACCAGTGACTGGTCATTTAGCTGGGGAGTCCTTTACTATTATTAGAGTGATAGAATATGTGTTATACAAATTAAACTGTCACAAGATGAGAATACTGGTATCCTAAAATTTAATTGTTTAAACCTTTACTGAACAGTCTGGTGCAATATCTATCTAGCATTGATGTCTATTCCTCTATGGGATATCTAGAATGTTCAAAGCTGTGTGCCTTTCTGTATAAACATGTTGTGTGTCTATCTTTATAACCATGTTGTGTGCCTCTCTGTTTAAAGTTGTGTGTTTATCTGTAAAACAATGTTGTGTGTCTGTCTGTACAAGAATATTGTGTGTCTATCTGTACAAGAATGTTTTGGGCCTATCTGTACAAGAATGTTGTGTGTCTATCTGTACAACAAAGCTGTGGGTCTATCTGTACAACAATGTTGTGGGTCTATCTGTACAACAATGTTGTGTGTCTATCTGTACAACAATGTTGTGTGTCTATCTGTACAACAATGTCGTGTGTCTATCTGTACAACAATGTTGTGGGTCTATTAGTACAACAATGTTGTGTGTCTATCTGTACAATAATGTTGTGTGTCTATCTGTACAAGAATGTTGTGTGTCCATCTGTACAAAAATGTTGTGGGTCTATCTATACAACAATGCTGTGGGTCTATCTGTACAACAATGTTGTGTGTCTATCTGTACAACAATGTTGTGTGTCTATCTGTACAACAATGTTGTGTCTATCTGTACAACAATGTTGTGTGTCTATCTGTACAACAATGTAGTGTGTCTATCTATACAACAATGTTGTGTGTCTATCTGTACAACAATGTAGTGTGTCTATCTGTACAACAATGTTGCATGTCTATCTGCACAACAATGTTTTGGGTCTATCTGTACAACAATGTTGTGGGTCTATCTGTACAACAATGTTGTGTGTCTATCTGTACAACAATTTTGTGTGTTTATCTGTACAACAATATTGCATGTCTATCTGTACAACAATGTTGTGGGTCTATCTGCACAACAATGTTGTGTGTCTATCTGTAAAACAACGTTGTGGGTCTATTTGTACAATAATTTTGTGTGTCTATCAGTACAAGATTGTTGTGTGTCCATCTGAACAACAATGCCGTGGGTCTATCTGTACAACAATATTGTGTGTCTATCTGTACAACAATGTTGTGTGTCTATCTGTACAACAATGTTGTGTGTCTATCTGTACAACAATGTTGTGGGTTACAACAATTTTGTGGGTCTATCTATACAATAATGTTGTGTGTCTCTCTGTACAACAATGTTGTGGGTCTATCTATACAACAATGTTGTGGGTCTATCTGTACAACGTTGTGGGTCTATCTATACAACAATGTTGTGTGTCTATCTGTACAACAATGTTGTGTGTGTATCTGTACAACAATGTTGTGTGTCTATCTATACAACAATGCTGTGGGTCTATCTGTACAACAATGTTGTGGGTCTATCTATACAACAATGTTGTGGGTCTATCTGTACAACAATGTTGTGTGTCTATCTGTACAACAATGTTGTGTCTATCTGTACAACAATGTTGTGGGTCTATCTATACAACAATGTTGTGGGTCTATCTGTACAACAATGTTGTGTGTCTATCTATACAACAATGTTGTGTGTCTATCTGTACAACAATTTTGTGTGTCTATCTGTACAACAATGTTGTGAGTCTATCTATACAACAATGTTGTGGGTCTATCTGTACAACAATGTTGTGTGTCTATCTGTACAACAATGTTGTGTGTCTATCTATACAACAATGTTGTGTGTCTATCTGTACAACAATGTTGTGTGTCTATCTGTACAACAATGTTGTGTGTCTATCTATACAACAATGTTGTGTGTCTATCTGTACAACAATGTTGTGTGTCTATCTGTACAACAATGTTGTGGGTCTATCTATACAACAATGTTGTGGGTCTATCTGTACAACAATGCTCATTCTGTATTGATGAGAATTTTCTCTGTTAAAAGTTTATACGCCAGAGTAAGCCAACTTAAATTTTCACTTATTGGGCCTACTACTGCCCATTCCACCTCATTCCTGTATATCTAAGACACACTTCAGTTTCCAGTAATCACTTTTATAGTGGAGTACAGAAGATCACTGGGGGGGGGGGGGGGAGGAGTTGTTTGTAATACAGAAAAGCTCACGACAGTTTACTAACAAAACCACCATTCACCGGGAGGGAATGGGGGTTTTTATTAAGAAAACATAATTGTGAGCTATATCTGTATTAATGAGAAACATCACTGGAGCTAAGACGTAGTAGTAGACGATGTCACTGGAACGGATGGGTGGATGACCGGGAGAAGGCCATGACTTTAGGCAGCAACAATAGGACACATAGCATAGAGTCCAGAATTCTGGAGTCTGACATCATGGAAATAAAACTGCGTGAAGCTTGACAGGGACTTCCAAAAACCTTTCCAGACAAGTTGGATAAATTGGTAAAGGAGGTAGGATGGCCCTGACTTCATGAGCCTTGACTTGAAGTTGCGACAAGGCAGACTGGGATACAGATTCATGTGCAGACATTATGGACTCGAAGTTGAGAACCACACCCAGAAACTGGAGAGACTAGGTGGGAGTAAGCTGAGACTTGCCCGCATTTACAAGAAACCTGAAGTTCTTTAACAAGGAAAGAACCTGGGTCCTGTGTTGAAGTAATTGGGAGCGATTGGCCACATGAACAAGCCAATTGTCCAGATACGGTAAGACCGATATGCCCGTTGAGTGGAGATGGGCAGTGACAGTGTGTACAATTATGGTAAAGATCCACGGGGCCATATTGATGCCAAACGTGAGAGCACAGAACTGAAAAATGCAATCCCCATAGGCAAACCGAAGAAATGGCTTGGAGGACAGGTGAACTGGTACATGAAAATACACATCGGTGAGATCGATTTTGAATGCATCTGATGGATGGTCCGGAGCACAGCTTGAATAATGTACATTTTGAATGGAGGTGGGGCAATGTATGAATTCAGGTGCTGGAGGTTGATTATGGGCCAATATTTGCCTTGAGGCTTGGGGACAAACAAAAATCAAAGAATAAAAACCAAGAGTGGTAGGGGAAACCTCCAGAATTGCTTGCTTGACAATCATAGTGTGAATGGTCTCCTCAAGGGTGGCCGTATAACGGGGTCTGGAGGAGGGGGTGCGATGAAGGGTGAAGTGTGAGCGGTGGAACACTTAAAAAAGTAATTCAGAAACTGAACCTGATGGTGCTGAGAATAAAAGGGTGCGACGTGATCTGCGCCCAAGCCAGAAAATGATCTTTGAGGCTGGTGCCAAGTGGAATGAAGGAGTCATTTCTGGAATGACCCTTCTTGGAGGATTTCCCCAGAAAGGACGGTAAGTGGCCTGACTGTGAGGACTTAGCCGGAGCTGGAGCTGGCGCCGTGCTAGAAAATGACTGGCGTGCTGGCGCAGGATGAGCCCTAGCAAGATGAATAGATGGGCGAGATGAAGGCTGGGCAGATTGGAGTCAAGCCCGATGATCACAATGCTCTAAAGTGTGATCCAATGAAGGGCGTAGCTGACCACCATACAGCAGTAAGCCCGTAAACGGCTGAGTATTTAGCTCTGATAACTCAGCAGGAGTGAGCTCCAGCTTGAGAGCACCTAATAAGTGCAAACAGCCAAAGCAGAAAACAGTTTTCAACCAGACGCCATAAAGTGTCCTAGAGTTCAGCACAATCATGGGCGAAAGCCTGCCAGATATCGTTTACGGTGGCCGGGTCTTGGCAGACCAACAGGAGACTGGTAATGGCTTGGAGATCATTGAGGATCCCCAATGCCTGTCGGCCTAAACCCTCCAGTTTGGTTAATGGTAGAAAACATGGAATTTGGCCAAGCGACTTGACATCCCCGAAAGGTTGATCAACGCCAGATTCTAGGTGCATAGCCATTTAGGGGACCTCCGCCAGGGGCGGAAAGGGAACAAACCTGTCAAAAAGCGTCACACGATAACCCCTAGGGGACCAGAGAGTGCCGGAGGACCAATGTTTGGCGGGACCAGTTGGAACCGCTGCACCCGTAGATGTTGAAATGGCCCCAGTGAGAGCAGCGTGATGCTCAACTAAGAGCGCTACTGTCTGCTCAGTGAACTCCATACAAAAAGGGTGATGCAGAAGAAGGAGCCTGGAGAGTAGCCAAAATCAGGTAGAATCTTGTAGTCATGGAGGTAGCAGGCCGAGGACGGAGACCCCGGGACGATGGCCTGTCCTGCTGAGACTCCTGGATAGACCTGAATTCCGAGTACGCCAGGCCTGACGTTGGAGCTTGACCTCAGAAGCCATAGACCGTCTGGAAACAGGAACTGGCAAGGAGTCCCAACTCACAGGCACAGGAGGGGGCTGGAAGAAAGAAGAGGACATGCGTCTGGTATCAGGGATAGCAGGACACACATCAGCAGCCTGATCAGCAGTAGCAATGGGAGGGCCGGCATCAGGAACCACAGGGGACTGTAAGAGAAGCCAGCGTGGAGCCGGAGGAGAGGATAACAGCTGAGGGGATAGAACCTGGGGGTCCGGGGATGCCACTGGGACAGTAGGGACAGACTTAGACGAATCATCTAAATCTGACATCAACATGGAACAAAATATAGACAATATAGCATAAGTGGAAGACTGATTCGACTGAGCGGGGACAGGCGAAGATTACGGAAGATTGACAATAAGGACTTGGCCGTGGAAACAATCAGTGTGGAAGGTACACTACACGCAGGAACAAAGGGTGACCGCAACCAAGCAGTGTCGCGGTCCCCGGAGGAAGGTTCCCCCCCCCCCAACCACCACTTATCAGTGGACCATGTCTGGCAATAAAAGCATGGGTCAGAAGGACCATGGCAAGCGTCAGTCTTTGAGCGGCAAACAGAACAAGTTGGGTGAGAATCCCAAGAAGTGTGACCTAGATACACAGGAGTGAGGCAGAATGGGCAAAAATAGGCCCAATAAGGGAAAATTTTAGTTGGTTTACTCTGGCGAATAAACTTTTAACAGAGAATTTTCTCATTAATACAGAAACAGCTCACAATTATGTTTATGTAATAATGCTAAAACACAATTTGAAAACCATTCTTTGAAAGACTCACTGACATGACCAAGGCAAGTTGCTGTGACAGGTCATGTGAGCACTGGATCTACTGACTGACATGACCAAGCTGATGTGACAGGTCATGTGAGCACTAGATCCTCTGACTGACATGAACAAGCTGATGTGACAGGTCATGTGAGCACTGGATCTACTGACTGACATGACCAAGCTGATGTGACAGGTCATGTGAGCACTGGATCTACTGACTGACATGAACAAGCTGATGTGACAGGTCATGTGAGCAATGGATCTACTTACTGACATGACCAAGCTGATGTGACAGGTCATGTGAGCACTGGATCTACTGACTGACATGACCAAGCTGATGTGACAGGTCATGTGAGCACTGGATCCTCTGAATGACATGAACAAGCTGATGTGTCAGGTCATGTGAGCACTGGATCTACTGATTGACATGACCAAGCTGATGTGACAGATCATGTGAGCACTAGATCCTCTGACAGACATGAACAAGCTGATGTGACAGGTCATGTGAGCACTGGATCTACTGACTGACATGACCAAGCTGATGTGACAGGTCATGTGAGCACTGGATCTACTGATTGACATGAACAAGCTGATGTGTCAGGTCATGTGAGCACTGGATCCTCTGACTGACATGAACAAGCTGATGTGACAGGTCATGTGAGTGCTGGATCTACTGACTGACATGAACAAGCTGATGTGACAGGTCATGTGAGCACTGGATCTACTTACTGACATGACCAAGCTGATGTGACAGGTCATGTGAGCACTGGATCTACTGACTGACATCAACAAGCTGATGTGACAGGTCATGTGAGCACTAGATCCTCTGACTGACATGAACAAGCTGATGTGACAGGTCATGTGAGCACTGGATCTACTGACTGACATGAACAAACTGATGTGTCAGGTCATGTGAGCACTGGATCCTCTGACTGACATGAACAAGCTGATGTGACAGGTCATGTGAGTGCTGGATCTACTGACTGACATGAACAAGCTGATGTGACAGGTCATGTGAGCACTGGATCTACTGACTGACATCAACAAGCTGATGTGACAGGTCATGTGAGCACTAGATCCTCTGACTGACATGAACAAGCTGATGTGATAGGTCATGTGAGCACTGGATCTACTGACTGACATGAACAAGCTGATGTGTCAGGTCATGTGAGCACTGGATCCTCTGACTGACATGAACAAGCTGATGTGACAGGTCATGTGAGTGCTGGATCTACTGACTGACATGAACAAGCTGATGTGACAGGTCATGTGAGCACTGGATCTACTGACTGACATCAACAAGCTGATGTGACAGGTCATGTGAGCACAAGATCCTCTGACTGACATGAACAAGCTGATGTGACAGGTCATGTGAGCACTGGATCTACTTACTGACATGACCAAGTTGATGTGACAGGTCATGTGAGCACTAGATCTACTGACTGACATGAACAAACTGATGTGACAGGTCATGTGAGTGCTGGATCTACTGATTGACATGACCAAGCTGATGTGACAGGTCATGTGAGCGCTGGATCTACTGACCGACATGACCAAGCTGATGTGACAGGTCATGTGAGCACTGGATCTACTGACTGACATGACCTAGCTGATGTGACAGGTCATGTGAGCACTGAATCTACTGACTGACATGACCAAGCTGATGTGACAGGTCATGTGAGCACCGGACCTAATTACTGACATGACCAAACTGATGTGACAGGTCATGTGAGCACTGGATCTACTGACTGACATGAACAAGTTGATGTGACAGGTCATGTGAGCACTAGATCCTCTGACTGACATGAACAAGCTGATGTGACAGGTCATGTGAGCACTGGATCTACTGACTGACATGAACAAGCTGATGTGACAGGTCATGTGAGCACTAGATCCTCTGACTGACATGACCAAGCTGATGTACCAGGTCATGTGAGCACTGGATCTACTGACTGACATAACCAAGCTGATGTGTCAGGTCATGTGAGCACTGGATCTACTGACTGACATCAACAAGCTGATGTGACAGGTCATGAGAGCACTAGATCCTCTGACTGACATGAACAAGTTGATGTGACAGGTCATGTGAGCACTGGATCTACTGACTGACATGAACAAACTGATGTGACAGGTCATGTGAGTGCTGGATCTACTGATTGACATGACCAAGCTGATGTGACAGGTCATGTGAGCACTGGATCTACTGACTGACATGACCTAGCTGATGTGACAGGTCATGTGAGCACTGGATCTACTGACTGACATGAACAAGCTGATGTGACATGCATGTGAGCACTAGATCCTCTGACTGACATGAACAAGCTGATGTGACAGGTCATGTGAGCACTGGATCTACTGACTGACATGACCAAGCTGATGTGACAGGTCATGTGAGCACTGGATCTACTGACTGACATGACCTAGCTGATGTGACAGGTCATGTGAGCACTGGATCTACTGACTGACATGAACAAGCTGATGTGACATGCATGTGAGCACTAGATCCTCTGACTGACATGAACAAGCTGATGTGACAGGTCATGTGAGTGCTGGATCTACTGACTGACATGACCAAGCTGATGTGACAGGTCATGTGAGCACTGGATCTACTGACTGACATGACCAAGCTAATGTGACAGGTCATGTGAGCACTGGATCTACTGATTGACATGACCAAGCTGATGTGACAGGTCATGTGAGCACTGGATCTACTTACTGACATGACCAAGCTGATGTGACAGGTCATGTGAGCACTGGATCTACTGACTGACATGAACAAGCTGATGTTACAGGTCATGTGAGCACTAGATCCTCTGACTGACATGAACAAGCTGATGTGACAGGTCATGTGAGCACTGGATCTACTTACTGACATGACCAAGTTGATGTGACAGGTCATGTGAGCACTGGATCTACTGACTGACATGAACAAGCTGATGTTACAGGTCATGTGAGCACTAGATCCTCTGACTGACATGAATAAGCTGATGTGACAGGTCATGTGAGCACTGGATCTACTTACTGACATGACCAAGTTGATGTGACAGGTCATGTGAGCACTGGATCTACAGACTGACATGAACAAGCTGATGTGACAGGTCATGTGAGCACTGGATCTACTGACTGACATGACCAAGCTGATGTGACAGGTCATGTGAGCACTGGATCTACTGACCGACATGAACAAGCTCATGTGACAGGTCATGTGAGCACTGGATTTACTGACTGACATGACCAAGCTGATGTGACAGGTCATGTGAGCACTGCATCTACTAACTGACATCTTCAGCCCTATTTTATATCTGACAGTTGAAATTTAATAATATATTAAATGTTTAAGTTAACCCAAATTACCAAGGAATTTATAAATAACTTTAATTACCCATCATTCATTAACATGTTTTTGCAATTACATATAAAGTCACAGCGTACACTGAGTGGTACCTTTGTGGTACAGTATACATGGGGCAACTATAACAGAACAAAAACTTTTTTTTTCCACAACTGCTCATTATGCAGAGCAATATTACTCTTCCACTTCTAAAATAAGTCTTTGCTTCAGTTAAGGTGCTTGATGTGTATGTTTTACCTGGAATATCTGATAGGATTTCATCAGTAGGAGCAGGATGACCTGCTCCATCGCGGCCATCCAGTACACGAAGCCATGACAGCGCATCCCACACACATCTAGGGTAATCTGAAGCAAACACTCTATATGTTAGTGTTTACAATGTGTTATAAAGGCCATGATTATGATGCTAATAATGATACAGATGGATCCATCCCGTCATAAGTCAAGTAATTCACCATTCTTCTATTTTTACTTTTATACACTGACATTCTCTGCTTCTGATATAGGTTCAGCCTGATACATGTTCATTATGGTTAAGCAATAAACAATTTACAAAATCTTAAAGTTCTGCACTCTGTGCCTACAACATATTACTTACCAGTAATTCCTATTTTTAAAATAAACAATACATGAAATTCCTTTATAGTTATGATAGTTTACTGCAGTGAAGTTCATAGATTTGATCAATGATAGGTCATTTTTCTTTTATAATTAATCATAGTTACCATAAAAACCAAAGCGAGGCCTCCGGACAAGTGTTTGATTACTATTATAACATGATTTTACAATGTCTGTACATGAATACTGACTGACACAATATACTTTATGGAAATACTTAAGGTAAAATAAATGATTCATAATTTATCATCAGTCATTTTTTTTTTAATCATGGAACATGACTTTACAACTCCCATCACTATGGTAGTAGACTGATTTCACAAACTCTGTGTAGAATCATACAGCAAGTGCTGTGATTTGTAAAAAATCAGATGTTAACAACAAGAGGTTTTATAAGCACCTGCATTGGCACATAATGGGTTATCACTTCCCGAATAAGTAAGTGTTAAATGTCTCAGGTTGACACAGCCTCTGAAGCTCTGTAGCAGATGTTCTTTGCTGGCAAGTTGGTTCCCCTGTAAGTCCACCTGTGACAGCCGATAGTCTGGACCCCACATTGATGAGAATCCTGAAACATCCTGGATCTGGTTGTAAGCCAGATTTATCTTTACCAAGTTCCTGTTGGTTGGAAAATAAAAATTCAAGTAATCATTTTCACCTGTAGCTGCACGGATGACTCACATCCACACTTCTGATCAAATTTGAAATTCTCTTTCTACACATCGAGTCTACACAGATACTGATATATTACATTATACGGCAATCTGCATGTCTGTTTCTTTTAAGTATATTTTCAGGAGACAAAATCAGGGGCAAAAGAAAACGTGCAGGATCTGACAACAAAATTAACTGCATTTCTTCATCATATCTTCTGTTTAAACAATTCATGGAAATGATTTACATTTGTAATTGAAATAATTTCCAGTCAAATGCCATAACCAGATCATTAATGGTGTAGTGATCACTGCTACATAAAATAAGGCAATTTTCATTAAGTGCATGGAATGAACTATTCATCAGTGAAAGACAGTATCTCAAGGGGTCAAACCTGCAGGTCCAAAATCCTGTGTAAACTTGTAGAAGACAGCCCCAAGCCAAATCAGATAAAACAAGCAGACTAAAAATTATTTTTAAAATTTAAGTAAAAGAAGCATTTTTTTATTTTTAAAAAAGTTTGCATATATTTGCATGACTAAGGAATTTTAAAATTCCATTTAGAAGTTACCAAGCCAACCACCAGCTGTATTGATCAGATAAAACCAACAAAATCAAAACCAGTTGAGAAATAAATGAGAAGAAACATATTTTTGAGAATTGTGGACAGAGGCTGCATCGCCATGGCATTAGTCCATCGTGCTTATGGCCTGATGAGCTAATAAGCAGTTTGCAAACTGACATTTTAAGCACTTATATTGTAATTATTAAAATTTTTTAAATCAAATAAAAAAAATAAAAGCATTTTCACCTGAGGTTCTGCAGTCCAGATACAGTCTGTATTACATTTGATGCCAAATTGAGTGTACTCAAGGAAAGAAGGCATTCCATTCCTTCCATTCGCTCAATCTGATTGGCTGACAAGTCCAGATGAACGAGGCGGGTCAGCCTATCAAGGTAAGCAATCCGATGAATGTAATTGCAATGTACATTGAGGGTTTTCAAACGAGGATGTAAGGCTATGTCAGCCAAACTACTGATGCTCGAGTCAATCAATGTCAAGTCTTCTTGATCAGAATCCATTTTCTCTGTCTTATGATGAGGTCACCTGATGAAATGCCTAGTCAGCTATTATAAGTTTAAAATGACATCCTTGACCATTTCCAACCTGCAAAGAATACCCAGACAAGTCAAGGCAACATACACAGGTAAAATGGTCAAAAAACTCTGTCACAAATTTAATGTATATGAACCAATATGATTTGGAATTTGTGGAAACTGTCCTTAATCTAAATATCTTATCTCAAAGGTTCCAGCTATCTGGTCAGCTGATGGAGAATGCCATCTGAATACAGAATGCCTTACGAGGCCATGTATGTAAATTAATCCAAACTTTTTTACGGAAACACCAATTAAGGATCACATATTTTTTGCAAGTCAAGGTTTTCAATTAGTAATACACAATATATTAGGGAAGAGATCACATGACTCGTAATTGACTTGATCCTGATCAGTGATGTCATGTTGATGAGCTCAACATGTTTTGTGATAAGCATGGGGGAATTAATGGTCAAATGTCAAGGGGACCATTCAATTCTGCTTATTGAAAAAGGGAAGAAATTGAATAAACATACTTTTGTTATCAAATTGAAATTTTTTTATAAATAAAAAATAAACAAAGATTTGCACTTCAAGTGTTATTAACCAATATCTGTGCTTCAAGTGTTATGAATAAGTATATGATGTAAGACTTAATAGCTTTAATTTCAAAACTAGCATTAATTCATCATCAGTATTAAAACAGTCAACTATTTTTTTTTCCATTAGGTGACACCAATGTTGCTTGAAGAGAAATGGAATAGACAATCAAATGGCAAGTAGGCCGTGTCTGCTTATCCAAAATGGGATAAAAAATTAAACAGTCTTCTTCAATGCCAATTCCTATGTAAAAAATCTGATATTCTTTTATAGTTTGCTATTTTAATATCTAATGCTTAAAAGATTTTGGTTTATCAGTTGTTTGATATGATCGTTAGTTGAATGGAACATCTCACTTTTCTTGTCTGGCCTGTTTGGTAAACTAGTCATCAATAATCATGGCAATCTTCATGGCATGTATTTCCAGTCAGTCTTGTAATGATCTGAAACAACAACTATGAAAACACTGCACCCTGAAGACCTCATTACCTCATCAATGGGAATATGGCTTCAAGGCTTTGAAGTTCAACCAAGCTGGCCCTGCCTTTTGTTATCTGTTAGTATGTCACCTACCACAACCAGCAGGCTTTTACTATTTCTGCATTAGCACACTTGTGTAAGCTCCCCATGTTGTTGTTGAGCAATTCTGTACCAGAACTGGATGTCAGATACACAGGGTTGATGCTCATAATAAGATCCTCATTGATTACGCAATATTTGTGCTTCTAGCACTCATGCTTAATTGCTTGTGAATGAAGCTCAATATAACTAGGCGCAGGGGTGCTTCCTCACTGTCAGCCGCCAAGTGGATTGCAAAAAAAATAATATACTGCATTATCCGAATAAAAGGAGAGTGCAAATGGTTGAACTTTGAAAAAAAAAGGATTGTTTGGAAAACTTATTCCACAGTATTTATTGACTGAAAGGGCCACACGTGTACCTGACTTCACCGAAACTGACATCTGGTGAGTGATAAGTCTTAGCTAGGGAAGTCAGGCATTCAGGTCGGCAGTCTGACCAAGTCCAGGCAAAACTGGCCACTTATGCATAGACCTGCACACAGTCAACCAACTCCCTTCATTTTTTTAGAACAAATTTCTTGACATATATGCAGCTCTTTACAGTATTTGCAAATACGAGCTGATTAAAACCTGTGTCTGGGCTTTATATTGGGGTAAGGGGAGGTATTAAATGAGATGAGTAATGTTGCCTCGATATTTTTATTCTAAAAGTTTAGATAAAATGCAGAATATCAGTAGGATACTGTCTCAATAAGATATATATAACAATATGTACTGCATTTATAATGTGGCCCTGTGCTTGTGGAAAGAAATTCATATATAGGTATGTTTACCTTTAAGACCTGGTCAGTGATGATGTTTGTTTTTGCAAACCAGAATGGGACACAGAGGCATTCTGATTTTCTTAGCTCTTCGACTGTTTACATATAAAATTATTTTTAGATGTATAAAGTATAGACTGATGTAAGGAAGATATGAAAGATTAATTAAATATATGTTTTAAGTCAAAATCTGCAGCAACCTTTTTAGCAAAGGGTTACTATGATTGTTAGGAAACTTTAATACAAGGCATTTGTAGGACACAAGAGCACTATTAGCAATTGATTCTTTGAAAGAATTCAAATATAAATAAAATCTGAATAAATTGTAACTTTTAAGAGACAAATTATGCAGGAAAATGCCTTAGACCACCCAAGTGAAGCGAGCACTTGTTTAACAAGCACAGCTTCAAAGCAGATATTTGACCATGAACCCTATCTTTGCTAAACCAATTCACGGTTTTCATTATATATCATGATGCAAAAGGTGCTCATGGCCCGTATTACGAGCTCCATCTCTGTGCTTATTCATAAAGTATTCTTGGGGGCATAATTAGACCAACTGATTTTCTCTGAGAACCGCTGCTTCAGTCACCATAATAACATTTAGCACAAACGCTCAGGTCAAGGGTAGTGGCAGTCATGGATATGTCACACTTGGTGAATATGGTAAGCTGTTCTCTGCATGAGACCTTTGACCTTACAGTGTAGTCCTGAATATCCATGAATTTGTGAGTGTGGTCCAGACAGCACCAGCTAACGTTCACAAAAATGTGTACCCTGGCTTTCTTAGGCCAATTTAAAATCTGATATTCTCCAAACTTACGAACTGTTTTATGCTCTTTCTTTTAGTAATGATCAACTTTCTGCAGTGTCAGTCAAAGTATCCACTGTTTTAAGGGTTTCCTGAATGGTCAGCCTAGTCAAAACATCGCGGGTCATTGACATGTTAAAAAAGAACTTCTTCACCTGTCACATAACAATAATCAAAGTTCATAGACACTTGCAGATCTATGGCAGGACACACCCAGAAGTGGAAAGGTGATGTTGTTATATCCCATTGAGGATAAATACTGGCATTTTGAATACATCACAATGAGAATACTGCTGGACGCATTAATGCTCTTTTTTACTGTTATGTTAGGAGGCAACTAAACAAAAGCTATGTGACAATGCATGGGAGATTTGGCTGTTCTGGTCTTTGCTTAAGGCAGTTTGGCCGTTTCTAATGGTAACCTCCATGCACTTTAAAAACCACGCCAAAAAAATCCCTCAAAATGATGGTATGTGAAAAATTATATGTTCTCGTATTTGCGGGGTCACTGCAGGAACAATAAATGTTAAAATGCGGTAAACCACATGTCATACTCATACACAACTCCGTTTAAGAGATCAATGAGGATAAAAGTAGGCAAACTTCTTTTAGATAGTGGTCTGGTTGGCAGTAGTATTGCCAATTGGAGTAAGACCACACAGTAGTCAGTACACTGCCAATTAACCAGACCCTTAAAGCCAGGCCTTATCCACAGAGAAGTAGTGGTGACACAGCACTGGAGCTGGGGCTAGGTGCTGATGTGAGGCTGTGTGTAAAACCTGGACGCCGGACATCGGACGCCGATTTTACAAAAATCGACATATTTTAATAACTACTCATCAAATACCTATAAAATTTCACATGGCCATTGTCCGTAAATAGATCTTTGATCACACAGAGTAACGTGAATAAATATGGACTAATAATAATTTTATTAACCGTCATTCATCTCGGACGTGAGTCAGACGTCGGCCGGACGTCAACTGAAATGCAAGTAATTTGCAATTATGGTAAAATTTATCTATGCAAAAAGTACTAAGATATACAGTTTTGGAATAAAAACTCAAGCACAGCCAATCCTAGGCTTAAATTCCCCATATTAATTTAGTTATCACTTATTTTGTAACACTCGGATGCCGTAGGGGGTTTATCAAGGGCTGTTCCACAAAATAGGACACCCTTTCTGTCACACCTGTGTGACCCCAGAGGGCGCTCGTGCATTTTCAATGCGCACTTTTTTAACTCTAGGTCTCAGTGCCATTTGAAATTTATTCCCATTTTTTACTCTCATTTGCAAGGAAATTTTTTTATAGAATATATATATATATATATATATATATATATATATATAGGGAGAACTGGGAGACGTAAATATTTAATATTGAATATTAATTTATTTATTTATTGAATGTTTCAAGCTCAATTTTTTTTCGGAATATAAAATAAGAAGAAAAGAAGGCTGGAACCTGTTCAAGAAAACCTTTATTAACATACAGATCAAATATATACATGGAAAGGTATATAAAAAGACAAAGTGTATACTGTTACGAATGAAAACATCAGAAATATCCCTGACATATATACACAGAAATATAATAATGGCTAAAAACAGAACTAATAAAATACAGCCTCGTATATTCTGCCATAATCTTCTGTTGCTGTCTCGTGTCAGATGCACACCATCCCGTACTACTCCGTCTTATTTATAAGGAGTATCACTTTCATTACATGTTTTCTTGTTCAAGTTTATTTTGTTATTTGTAATAATTAAAGTTATTATTATTTATGTGATTATATTATTATCATCTGGTAAAGTGGGTCTTCCTCTTTTCTCACTTTTTCTCTCTGCCTGCCTGCCTGCCTCTCTCTCTCACTCCCTCTCTCTCTCTCAGAAATATTAAATATAAAAATTACAAGATTATTCTAAGTGGCTGGAAAACTGTGTCACCCATTTTATATATATATATATATATATATATATATATATATATATATATGAAGTATAACTTTTATTACATGTTTGATTTTTTTAGTTTATTTTGTTATTTGTTATATAAATAATAACAATAATTTTATTATTATTTATGTGATAATACTTTTAATAATAGGTAAAAATGTGTGTCTTCCTCTTCTGTCACTTTCTCTTTCTCTCATTTTCTCATTCTCTCTGTCTGTCTCTCTCTCTCTCTCAATGAAATTTCATTGACTGGGTTTTACAGGCGACAAGCACAACTGAGCAGGATTTGTCTGCTCCAGTTAACCATGTCAAGTACTGACATGAAGCATATACCAAGTATGTACCTGTACCTCCTGTTTTTATATGAATTAGTGATGTAATTAGCAATTTCTGTATCACCTGAGGTATACCCTTCCATAGTATAACTTTGGCGGGTCAGAGTAACTGGCTGGTTTACAGAAAAAAGTCTGACTAAAGTTGGCATTGTAGTTTGATTATAATAACTATTATTATCAAAAGTTATTTTTTATTATTATAATTGTTATTATTATTAATATCATTATTATTACTATCATCATCATTATTATTGTTGAAAATGTATAAATTTTAAATGATATTTTTAATATTTTTTTATTTTAATTATTAATTATGATTATTAAAAATGCACATGGAACAGACACGAGCGCCCTCTGGGGTCACACAGGTGTGGCAGAATGGGTGTCCTATTTTGTGGAACAGCCCTTTATAAACCCCCTACGGCATCCGAGTGTTACAAAATAAGTGATAACTAAATTAATATGGGGATTTTAAGCCTAGGATTGGCTGTGCTTGAGTTTTTATTCCAAAACTGTATATCTTAGTACTTTTTGCACAGATAAATTTTACCATAATTGCAAAATACTTGCGTTTCAGTTGACGTCCGGCCGACGTCCGACTCACGTCCGAGATGAATGACGGTTAATAAAATTATAATTAATCCATATTTATTCATGTTACTCTGTATGATTAAAGATCTATATACGGACAATGGCTATGTGAAATTTTATAGGTATTTGATGAGTAGTTATTAAAATATGTCGATATTTGTAAAATCGGCGTCCAACGTCCGGCGTCCGGGTTTTACACACAGCCCTGATGTGACATGTTTATAACACTGGCCTATACTGGCACTGGTCTGTCCTGACAGGTAGCAGTTCGGTTACTGTTGCATTAGGGTGGTTGAAAGTTGGTCAGTGAGCTCTATATGTCACTTGTTGTTAGGACCATGGCGTCCCCATCAATACCCCATTTATCGCTCAGTTCTTCTCGTAATCCCACCGGCAAGGTATTGACAGGAAAATTTAATTTAAACCGGTATGAGGAATATAAGTCAAGTAATATTTCTTTTCGTGTTAGAATTATATTTCTTAAATTATCACAAACCTTTAACTTTGCCTTCCCGGCCTTCGTGTTGATGCTTGTCCGGGAAAAACAATTACCGTAAATATTACGCGGGCTACACTGAAAATTGTGTCTCACACAGACACACGGTGGCGCTCCTTGTTGAGGCTGTGGAAGATTCTTGACTGACCAGGGACCAACTGTGGAACAAACATGAACCTGAGGTAAACCTAATTTGTATCAGGGTTAGGTGATAAGATGCACTGATTTAAGTTTGATGCTTGTATAAAGAACTTATCGAATAATAATCATATCAAATAAAGTTTAAGAAAACCTATGCAAAATTGCAAATGTTATGCACTCTGTTCACAGACAGGAGCATCAATCGGGCCCAATTGATTAACACGTTTAGTCAAACATGAATAAAGCATGCATTATAGTTCTTACATTATTATTATATTATTATACTTTGAAGGTTGTGTAAACAATTTTTTCATATATTACATCTATTCTAAAAGGGATATTCTACAAGGGTAAAACTGGGAAAAAAAGGTAAAACTGAAAAAAAATATTACATTCATAGGTCTTCATTTGTATTTTACGGACCAATATAACAACAATGACAAAAAGTCATAACATGTAATAACATAGAAGATTAATGTTAGATGATATTTACAAACAGCAAGTATTCCATCTGATCTGGACCCAGGTCTATATTGATTTACATTATTTGGTTTTTACAGAAGCATTGATTTTATGAAATAAAGCCAAAAGTTGTCTTGTTTTACAGCAACAGTAATTAATCTACCTAGCCCTATATTCACAAAAGAAAAGAAGTATAATTATGGCATTCTTTCATTTGCAGACTGATATAGATTATCTATTTTTTTTCTGTTTTTTTTTTTATTAAACTGGGCAGCTAACAAAGTGGCATTTTTTAATCATCTATTTCAAACAAACCTTTATGGAGCTGAACTCTTAGTAATACTTGACAATTTTTCACTCATTCTCAATTTTGTGAAAGCTTTGGCCACTGTTTCATTTCTTTTGAATATTAAAAAAATGTTACATGACTATTCTAAAAAAATTACATGACTATTCTGACAAAATTTCCATGACTATTCTAAAAATGGTACATGATTTTTCTAAAAATTTACATGACTATTCTAAAAAATGTTTCATGACTATTCTCAAAAATGCTGCAGGACTATTCTAGAAAATGTTACATGACTTTTCTAAAAAAATGTTACATGATTATTCTAAGAAATTCCACGAGTTCCACGATGAAATTAAAATGTTCCTTTAATTAAACCTAGCCGGTCACACACGTATACTCCGGTTTTAGAAAAACTCGCCGGTCATACACCTATTCTTGGGGTTTAGAAACCTCGCCGGTCACACTCGTATACTCGGGGTTTAGAAACCTCGCCGGTCACACTCGTATACTCGGGGTTTAGAAACCTCGCCGGTCACACACGAATACTTGGGTTTTAGGTTGCTCATAGAAGAGTGTAATTCAATGTTTTTTTTATAATCCATGACTGAAATGTGTTCCAAAATATTTGGACGAAATCACATTAAGCAAAATATTGTTCGATTGTATCAGTGTCGTGGCATTCTATTATATAATTGTTATATAACTCTGTCCACGCCATGCTTCGTGAATTACCAATGTTCAATTGAAATAACATATTAATATTACAAGGAAACATCTGCCTTAATATTTTACTGAAGTGTTTGTATTCTTCGATCCTTCACTGATTTTGAAGTTCGCAATCTGGATCATGATATCGTCAAGATCTGTCACAAGTTGTCCTTGACCCCCCCGAAGATTCAGTCACAACATTGGCAAAAATATATTGTTTTGTAGGGAATTACATTAATTGCTTCACTCAGTATTTGTAGTTAAAATGTAGTGTTGGTTTCCGTCTTAATTACTCAATCCGGCTCGTTCGTTGACAGGTACTTTTTCAATTCCAGCTAACTTCGTGGAGAAAATTTCTGAAACGCGAATTTAACCGTAATTAATTAACATTGGCGCCACTCTGTGCTTTCTAAGCGGCCTGGGATTTTAGTAAATGAAGTCAAATTGAATTTACATCGGCATAAATGAACTGAAATTTCATAAGGGGGGGGGGGGGGTCCTTCAAAACTACACATTTTACCATGCAGAGATTATGACAAAAATATATTGAACGGATTCCTTGACGAAAACTTATATATATATATATATATATATATATATATATATATATATATATATATATATATATACACACAATGTACAGGAAGTGTACTTTGACAGACAATTTAATTATCATTTTAGCTGTTAAACAAGCAAAGATACGGGGCTTGGTATATATTTCTAGTGAAAATTTGGAATTTTGTGTATACATTTATTTCACATATAAGGCAAGATATAATTTATGTGATAATTCTATATCTATATGGCCCTTAGATACATGTACTTCCATATCAAAGGCTGCATGATTTGAAGTATAAACGGCCTGTTCTGTGGGCTCAATTAACCTGTCTACATTTATTTATACTCAGACATCCGCTCGAATGTCTTAACGATATCTTATTACCTCTGGATTTTGAAATTATTTTTGCACTTAAAGCATGGAATCCAGAACGTTTATTGATAATATATCATTCATATTGTTCGAAAATCGCGAGTAGTTTGTGTGACAGGGAAATGTTAAACAAACTGGAGCGTGTGCATATACAGCGACATGGACCGGACCGGACAAATAACACAAACTACTGTGCCGCTTATTCCTGTACAGGACCTATCCAAACCGCTCTTTATTTTAAAGGGACATAATGAGGAACAATATTATGTCTATTCTTTCACACTATCAGTTCAGTTTTGCTTTATACAAAAGTTTCTCAGCGAAACATACCAGCACACAGTCTCATTTCCTCGCATACGGCTGTTTAACATCATTTTATGGCTCTGCGTGTTCGTAAACGGAGCCCACGTGTCTCTGTTTACCTTTACACGGTAGAGTCACCGAAGGTCCGATTGTGAGCCGCAACACGCGGTGTTTAAGACAGCTGAAACATGTATTAAAATTTTTTTGCCAAGTCAGTCAGGGCATCTCCTAATTATGGCTCCGTTCTGAACACGGCCCCACGCGCTGTGTATATGCTAACACCTATGATCGCGCCCGGTCCACTGTTTATAACACTCCTTTACAGGAATAAGCAACCGGTTTCATGGCAATATATTGGCAGGTAAAGATTTATTTTAATGGGAACAAGCCATTTTTCGTGTTTACTTAACCTGCCCTATAGGTGATTGGGCCCCTTTATGATTTAAGATATACAGATAACTAAAGGGATTTAGTTTCAACCTACAAACTTGTAATGAACATGCAAGGTGTAATTAACATTTCAAAGAAAGTATCTTTAGATATGTAAAATGTATTTAAAGCAATGGCAACTGCGCCTGTATAAATACAATACATGTATTTTATGTTGTATTTTCATTCTCTGAGTAAGAGTAAAGGGTCATTTTTTTTATTAACTTAGGACTGAGGTGACATGTTCAGCATTACAATCATTGTCCCCAGCTGTGTGGTTAACAAAGCTGATGCCATTCCTCTATATTACTCTGTATCAAGTCTATACATAAATAACATAGGCATATACAGACTAAATATAATAAATCATTACATAAGATTAATAAGCTTTCTATTTTCAAATCGCACTTAAACCACTACTTCACTATTCAGCCGCATCCACCCCCGCCTGAAATTCTTTTAATCAGCTCGCCCTAGATGCACAATTTGGTTTATATTCTAAACAACATGCCTTACAAAGTAACAAACATTATTCCACTGTTGTCATTTGAAAATAAAACCCAGATCTTGCGATTCACGTATAGATTATAATATTAAATTTATAATACGGATTGATGTGTATGTCGTATTCTCTTCTGTCAAATAAAAAAAGATATTTATATATAATGATAAAATTATGTAGAATAAAGGCTGAATTGAAGCTATAATTTTTTTTCTGTTTTAATGATATTTTATAAATGGACCGGTCCGCTTAAACCGGTTCAGCTACTGGACCGTACCGCCTCCTATTGGACCGGATCAGTACCGGACCGCTCATGTGATGGACCGGGCCGCCGGGAGATGTTCCGGGCCGGTCCGGTCCGGTCCGCACCTCTATAGTGCACGGTCGGATAAAACTATTCCTGTGGACCCCAAAGAGGCTGTGGAACGCACGTGGTCACCTCCATGATTTCCGCCCGGCTCTGAGCTTTCGTACGATATTTTTGTTATATAACTGGTTTAGTATGACACTAGTGTAAACACCAGATTGTATCCTTTTGGGGTATCTGATGCTGAAAGGTATAATATTCGGATGTCGAGCGGTGCAGTTGGAAACCATGAAGTGATTTTCCTTATAGCCGCACCATTCCCAATGCTGGAAGAAGGAATAGATGTTTTTGAGACTACGATATATATATGTGTGTGATAAAAAAAAACATGCTTATTTTAGCACTGTGTTTTGTCTTTCTCGATCAAGATGTCGTCTTTTATTAAATTATTAAATACGTTAGCTTTAACTTTTTTTCTCAGAGACATTAAGATATACAGTGAAACCTCGTCGAAGTCGAAGGGACCCTAAGAAAACTTAGACACATCCGAGGTTCGACAAGAGCGGGTTTTATTTGGTTATAATTTATATTGTATATATATATAACAATATGAATAAACAAAAAAATATATAAATTTGCAGTGAAGAATTATCAATAAACAATATAGGGCCAACGTTAATCACTGCATGTGCACTGCGTACATGTTTACTTCAGCCCTCTAATAAGTTATGTGGCTCAGGTTTCCTGCAATGTCTCCAGGCTAACTCCGATATTACATCCTGAGGATCGAGCGCAATGTCTCGGTGCACTGACATCAGTGCCATACTATAGTGAGGCTCTCAGTCCCAAATAATGCGGATGGTAAAACGTGATATAAACAAAACTTGCTTTTCTTTAGAAAACTTGATATTGAAATTGAAAGCCCCGAGTCTGGGTATACAAGTGTAAGGAATTTCATGATTTTTTTATTTGATCATAATTATATTAAGTGGGGGGGGGGGGGGGGCATGGCTCCCTGCGGCTCCCCCTCGGCTACGCCCCTGGATCGCCCCCAGAAATTCAGTCAGCCAAAAAGCTAGACCAGCTACAAAGAAATTTAGTAGAGAACCATTTAAGATTTGAAATGAGTCCGCTTGTACAGTAAAAAGAAAGATCTCTATTGAATAAAATAATGTAAATTTAATCAAAGTCATGCCGTGTACATTTCAAGACTAACCGAAGTATATCACAAAAGTTGAATTTGTGGTGTAAATTATCATTCATGCAGTACAAATAAACTCCAGCGTGTGTGTATTCAAGTATCTGAAATGTTTGTCATTGTATATAAGATCATAAAAATGTCACTTCATTTGAAGAACATGTCGGACTACACTATATCTCTTGACTCACAAATTCAGTAAGTAGACCCGTATGCACAGCGACAGTGTGCATGAACATGATATTGTGTACTTTAAGACACGTACGCTCTTTACAGAGCGCTTTATACCTATAGGCCTACTGCCTATGTCGAAAGTAATAATTACTAAAAAATCAGTAGCTTCTTTAGAACAGCAACATTTCCTCTGCCTCGGGAGCTTACAAGACGTACAAATCAGACTACACAATATCTCTTGACTCACAAATTCAGTAAGTGAACCCATATGCACAGCGACAGTGTAAACATAAAAGTGTATACTTTAAGACACGTACGCTCTTTACATAGCGCTTTATACCTATAGGCCTACTGCCTATGTCGTAAGTAGTAATTACAAAAAATCAGTAGCTTCTTTAGAACAGCAACATTCCCTCTGCCTCGGGAGCTTACAAGACGTACAAATCAGACTACACTATATCTCTTGACTCACAAATTCAGTAAGTGAACCCATATGCACAGCGACAGTGTAAACTTAAAAGTGTATACTTTAAGACACGTACGCTCTTTACATATCGCTTTACCTATAGGCTTACTACCTATATCGTAAGTAGTAATTACTAAAAAATCAGTAGCTTCTTTAGAAGAGCAAAATTTCCTCTGCCTCGGGAGCGTACAAGACAAGTACAGTGCTATCACTGACAATGGTGATGCAGTCAATTTTGCAAAGACTTCATATTTGATGGTGCAAGGTTCTTAAAGGGGTTTAACAAATAAATACATTGCCACATGATCGACTGAATCATCATTGCTTTTGTTTCTTGAATAATCTGCATACCTGCCTTCGATTAATTCTAGTAAAAAATACAGTATAAAATTAAAGAAATATAGATATATTCACACAGACGCTGACATGCTACATGTATTGGCTCGGACATCTTTACGGCGTTCGATCACAGAAAAAAGAAATACAATAATCCGTTCTTAATCTAAAAGTCAACTATATACAAAAGGGACTGACCAGGAAAATTAAATAAATAAAGAACTTATTTGGTTAAAAAATAATTTGTGGCTCAATCACCGAGCTAATATTACTGAATTACAAATGAAATGTATGAATCATTCATACTCGCGAGGATTATATCCATAATGTAACCGCATTGATTTGACATTTTGAACTTAATGTACCAATACTTCACGTGACGGGTCGACCGGGAATGTTAAAGTTACACCGTGTCCTTTAAACATGGTTTTAGTGCAGATTATTACAACTTGTTCAATGTAAAAGCAAGAATCATTTTCATCTGCTTGGCTTTTCTCGGCAAAATATAAGGTTAATCGTAGTGAGTACTAATCATTCATATTTAAGGTCTATGACAGCTGATGTTTGCAGGGACTGTTTACAGGCAAGAGCTATCTGGTTGACGCCGACCACCGAATCTCTGTCCACCTCCATTTCTTCCTTTCCTAAAAGAAAAAACCACAAGTATATCATATATATATATATATATATATATATATATATATATATATATATATATATGTAAACAATAGCTGTGTGCAGTTTACTGCTAACTACTGATGATAGCTAAAGCAGACAACATATGGAGCAGTCATGATTGACAATATATCATAGTATGTTTTCCTTTGCTGCAAATAAACTCAGAAAATTGTTTGACAACTCACAGATGACACTCTGCTTCAAATATATGTACAAATTCAACCACGACCATGCAAAAATGATTAAATTATAACGTCTATTTCATATGACTGTTAACATTTACTGATACTCTATAACACTCCGTGATTATCTACTTTTCTAAAATTGTGTTTCCTGTGATATACCGGTAATTGAGAATAAACAGTTTTTTTACTTATCGGGTTTAACTCTAGCAAACTGTAAAGCATACCATTTGTGGTCTGTTAAAACCTTTAATTATTACACATATGTATGCCATAGGTTAGCAGTCTGCAGGTATACCAGTGAATTCATGATTTGGATATTTTACTTCCCTGTTAATGATATGTGCAGGGGCGGATAGAGCACTTAAGAACTTTAGAAAGGCGATGGGGTCGCAATAAGGGGGAGGGCAGCACTACAGGTGAATAAGTTTGCCGGAAATGACAGTAGACTGCAAAAATGAGAAAATAAACGGTGTGGGGCGCAAATCCGTTTTTTATTAATCGTGGAATTTTTTTAATTATTTATATATTTTTAAGTCGAAGGGAGGGAGGGGGCGCTTCTAAATCCGCACTTGTATGGGTTACAAAATGACTCCCTGTCAATGTAAAAAAATAGCAGGGGATTTGTGTATTTATTAAGTTGATCTTTTCGCTCGGCTTTTAACTTGGTATTCACATAATAACTTTTGCTTTCTCGAACGCTTACCTTGTAAAACATTAAGGAAGTGTTCTAGCTCCACCTTATAGGCTTCACTATACCGCTGACAACAGTCGTCATATATTGGCTGAGCTTTCACGCCTTCCATCGACCACTGGAGCACATCTTTATGACGTTTATTTTCAGATTGCACCAGTCCATCAGAACCAAATACCTTTGTCAAAATATAAATTAAATTCAGAGATACAGAACTGAAGATTTTTCCGACCATATATATAATTAGTTATATACATATATGGTACCACAGAAGAAACCACAAGAATTGTGCAAAGGCGAACAGGACGCACATGGTGTCCATTCAGAAACTTCTAGGGGTTCAGTATCGTCAGACATCAGCAGTTGTAGAGAAACTGCTAGTCCTCAGCAAGATAACAATTCCCATTATGGAACTATGTAAAATGCTACCATTTAGTCTGGACTTACTTTTATATTGGCTTACATCCTTACAGAATTAAGGGATCACTGTACTATAGTTACGAGTAATGTTGAAATACACACTGCTGTGTCGCTAGCATCCTTCACTCCACCACAATATCCCTAACCATAGCACCACCCTAGATTTTATGTTGCTTTAACAAGAAGTTTGCAGTACCGCTCGAGATTTTATGTTGCTTTAACAAGAAGTTTGCAGCACCACCCTAGATTTTATGTTGCTTTAACAAGAAGTTTGCAGTACCGCTCGAGATTTTATGTTGCTTCAACAAAAAGTTTGCAGCACAACTCTAGATTTTATGTTGCTTTAACAAGAAGTTTGCAGTACCGCTCGAGATTTTATGTTGCTTTAACAAAAAGTTTGCAGTACCACTCTAGATTTTATGTTGCTTTAACAAGAAGTTTGCAGCACAACTCTAGATTTTATGTTGCTTTAACAAGAAGTTTGCAGCACAACTCTAGATTTTATGTTGCTTTAACAAGAAGTTTGCAGCACAACTCTAGATTTTATGTTGCTTTAACAAAAAGTTTGCAGCACCACTCTAGATTTTATGTTGCTTTAACAAGAAGTTTGCAGCACCACTCTTAATTTTATGTTGCTTTAACAAGAAGTTTGTAACACCACTCTTGATTTTGTGTTGCTTTAACAAGAAGTTTGTGGCACCGCTCTAAATTTTATTTTGCTATTTCAAGCAGTTTGTAGCACCACTCAAAATTTTATGTAGCTTTTACAGGAAGCATCGCCCACTTCTTCAGTTCATTGAACAAAAAAGTAAAGCAGATGCATGGCGTTTACTTCTCAAATGTTGATTTAATTATTACCTCCACTCTCTGATCGTATCCTATTGGAGCCTGCCGACTGACTTCGATCATACCTATGGCTCCACCTGGGAATTTGAGCACCAAAGCACAGGTATCAACGTCATCACACTCTGCAAACATGGGCTGCATGGCATGTCCTGTCGCATACACAGAGTATGGCCGCTCCCCGACCAGCCAACATAACAAATCTATATCATGTACGGCTGAATCTATGAAAATACCACCTGAAAGAAAATAAAAAGGGCTCAAGGTAATTTTTTTCTGAATAACAGGGGAAATCGAAACTCCAATTGCGTTGACAAAAGTAGAACCCAATACCCAGCATTCTCTACTCAACTAACTGTTGATTTTCTTGAGGGACGTGAGGGGGCAAATCATGTGAGCAATTGTCTGATATTACATGGAAAATTCAATCATTATGTCACAAGTTTACATTTACATTTCCTTTTTGAAAGGTCAAATATATACCAAGGACAAATAATTACTTAAAGCACAGCATTCAATAAAATAAGTGTTCTTGGACATTATAATTTTATTTAATAATATTAGTGATTTAAACCTGAATTTCGGAGGTATTCTTTGGTCAGCATCCCTGGAGGATCTCTGCTGCAGCTCTTTACCATCCTCACCGTGCCCACTGCTCCACTATGAACCATGTTCTTTACCTGCCGGATTTGAGGATCATACCGTCTACAAAAGAAACGAGACAGCCGGAGCTGTGGGTCATAACGTCTACAAAAGGAACGAGACAGCCGGAGTTGTTGATCATATCGTCTACAAAGTAACGAGACAGACGGAGCTTTTGATCCTAACGTCTACAAAAGTAACGAGACAGCCACAGCTGTGGATCATACTTCTACAATAGAAACGAGACAGTCACAGCTGTGGATCATACCTTCTACAAAAGAAACGAGACAGCCACAGCTATGGATCATACTTCTACAAAAGAAACCAGACAGCCACAGCTGTGGATCATACCGTCTACAAAAGAAACGAGACAGCCACAGCTGTGGATCATACTTCTACAAAAGAAACGAGACAGCCACAGCTGTGGATCATACCGTCTACAAAAGAAACGAGACAGTCACAGCTGTGGATCAAACTTTTACTAAAGAAACGAGACAGCCACAGCTGTGGATCATACCGTCTACAAAAGAAACGAGACAGCCACAGCTGTGGATCATACTTCTACAAAAGAAACGAGACAGCCACAGCTGTGGATCATACCGTCTACAAAAGAAACGAGACAGCCACAGCTGTGGATCATACTTCTACAAAAGAAACGAGACAGACAAAGCTGTGGATCATACTTCTACAAAAGTAATGAGACAGCCAGAGCTGTGGATCATACCTTTTTTTTTTCTCCTACAGCTTGGTCGAAACAAGATGTGTATCAAATATTTTTTAAAATATGTTCTACTTCAAAGGTTATGGAGTTCACAAAATATCGTATATTTTCGCTGATTTGAAAACCAAATGAAATATGGACCCATTCAAGGTTAAGTGCACTCTCCTAGATAAGGTCATGACCCCATTTGAAATAGGCTTCATACTCTTACCCAAACAAGTCAAGTTTGATTAAGATGAATTTTGTTTAATACGATATTCCAAAGAACAATTATTGTTCTAAAAGAGAATGTAATTAGATAGCCTGTGGTCTATTTACCATGGAGAGTACAGTGTAGAGCGAATAACTGCCTTCGTCAGGAGGGCATGCGTTCATTCTTATTCGTGTGTGTTTGTCTGTTGTTCACACTAAAACACCAACTCATGAACGGAATCTTTTGAAATTTTCAGGACATTTCGGGAATGGGCCCGGGAAGAATCGATTAGATTTTGGTGTGCATCTTCTCCGGATTCTGGAGTGTCATTAAGGAACTTGTGCACTATGAACCTGGTAATCAGGGCAAAAAAATAATTGAATGCAGACCTCATGCGCTGCGCAGTGTGGCCTATATATATATATATATATATATATATATATAGCTACCTGTTCACGTCAGGGTCGAGCGCCCATGCAGCACCTCGGGTGTGACTGTGTCTAGTGTGTTCGTGTTAGTTGTGAGGTGAGTGGACACACACATTGGTTAGGGAGCATCCCACAATGGGGACCCTCATATAACGGAGACATGTATCCATTGGGTTCAGATTTCTAGTTCGTTTTTGTTGTTGTGGTTGGCTTATGGACAGAAAATCTAGAAACAATCCCCACCCTAGGTATTCTCTACGGAGAATTATTGTATCAAATTTGAAATAACAAGATAAAATTTAGTTAAGTTATCCTATACAGCAATGAAACATGACAGAGAGTGTGAAAGACACGCAGAATATACACACTGCAAACCAGAAACAATTACCAGGTTACAATTCCGGTATGGAAGAAAATTACGTGTTATATGATTAGTATGACACCTGAACCATGAGTTGCTGGGCTCACTGTGAGAGAACTACTACTTTTTTATATGTAGTCGGGGAGAAATCCGGGAGCGGGAGGGGGGGGGGGAGGGTGGTGGGTGATTCACAGGGAAATCAGCTTCATTGGCTAACATAACTTTTGATATAACTAGTAGTCATTCTCCAAAATTCCACATTTTCGTGCAGCTCTTCATAAAGACAAACACAGAGGTAAATGAGTAAACCAAATTGTGCTGTGCAAATATCTGCCATCAGACATCCTGATATGTCTGTTAAGAAGGGAGAAAATTATCAGTATTGGTCAAACTGATACAATTTTTCTTATTTTGTAGGTATTATCTACAACAACTTTTCTTTATAATATTTCTAAACACCTACTGCTGGATCATAAATAATTTTTAAGCTTTTAGCAGTTTGAACGAAGATTTTTTATATTAATGTTGACGCATAAAACCTTTTATCAAGCTGTCACAGATTCAATTGATTAGCATTTGATAACGGTTAAACCATTGACCTTGATATACAAATCGCAGTCAGATAAACATTCCATTATCAAAGGGTTTATGGTTCGACTGCTGAGATTCTGACATTTGAAGATTTCAGCTGAGATTAGCGTGACTGGGTATTGTCATAGCCTCATAGGTATATAGTGTACTGTATACATTGATCCATTGTCAGGTTCTTATCATAACTATCACCGATAATATTAACTGAAAAGCACATAAACATTCAGGTCTCCACTCCTTTCAGCTTTACCACCACTGAGATTGTTATGCTAATAGTGATGCATTATGATATCGTCTGTTTGACATACTGGAATCATACCTGTTGAAGGCACAAAAGAGTGGTTGTCTGTGATGAGCTGCGAGTTTGTAAGAAGCTTTCACAGCTTCCAGAGTTGTTGCAAGGGGCTTTTCACAGAAAACAGCCTTTCCTGAAACAATAGAACCATTCTCGTAAAACAAAAAAAAGGCGAAATGTTCCCAAGCTTTGTGTATGTGAGAAATAAAATACTCAATAAATAGTTTTTATTTAAAATAGCAATCATTTTATTCTGACACTGACGAAACGCACGCTTAATTAACCAATTAATACTTTCTGGTAGATCATATAAGCCTATATCCTCTGACGGTTCATAGTAATCAATTAAATTTAATTTAAGATGAATTATATATATATTAACATTATAACCCTATACATTAAATACAAACATACGCAATAGTAGAAAGTTTTGTCAAAATAAAGGTTAATAACAGCTCACAGAGCGCTCAATTGTTGGCTCACAAATGTTGCAGAATTATAGAGGGTAACTTAGACAGGAAAACCCTTTGTAATAATACTTTTCAAGGTGCAGAAAAAAAAGCTTACAAAGTTGAAAGACCATGAGGTCTACCTAAAGTTGGAATCATCTTGGCTTACCTGCTTCTAAAGCCTGTCGAACAATGTGTTCATGTGTGAAAGATGGAGTACAAACCATGACTGCCCGGACTCTGAAAGAAAATTGACCCACTGGTAATGATGCTCAGCTGATGTCACAGAATGATGAACCAAGCACTCCTCCGCATTTTCAACACCGATTTTAACTTTTGTGGTTGTCATTCTATACGTGATTAGTAAATAGCCATAAGGAGGCTTTAAAAACAATGATTAGAAGTGACAGCAGCCAAGGCTGAAAAACACTTAGGTGAATTGCATTTCTGAGACTCACTCTGGTCAAAGTTGATCCTTTAAACCCGGGGTTACATTACATGTAGCAGAACAGACTAGTATTATTTTGATTGTGTACTTACAATGGATCATTAAAAACCTGAGCACTTTCTGCATTGTTAACCACTTTGATTGTATGCTGGCCGCCGTATCTCCTTACAAGACCTTCAGCTCGCTTGGTGTCCTCCTCGACCACCCACAGCAGGCGGGTCCTCTCGTTCAGGAACACATTGGGAAAGTGTATGGTCCCAATGCGGCCCGTACCAAATAAAGCGAATCCAAAACGGTCATCAGCGGAACTGTAAAAAAAATCACCCAGTCATCAGTGTGGTACTCCAGCTTTTCTTAATGTGATTTATTAAAGTCTTTGAGAGAATTTCATCGAATGATTCCCTTTATTTAACGGTCTTCTTGTACCTGAAACACTCCCATTAACCAGCTCGGAAAACAATGTTATATATAACTTATAACTACATTACATCAGCCTGGTCATAAACCAGGCACGACCATTGAACATATTTAAGGGACATGGAAATAAGATCTTTGGCATAGATTTTGAAGTGTTTTTATATTATAAGAGAAACACATGCCCATATATATAGTTTCTTGTGATTCTGGATACCGAATAGCACAGACCTCACCCACTTTTGTTTTAATACAAGCTTGTTTTTTTTGTTTTTTGTTTTTTTTTTACTGTATAAGGTAATATATATATATATATATATATATATATATATATATATATATATATATATATGTGAGACCCAAACTTGACACTGCATGGATACATCGTAAAAGACGTCTTTTTGTGAATTTAGCTTCCCTGGTCTCACGCATGGTGTAGAGTCTTTAATGATATATATACAAGAGCAATAAGATTTGCTGTTGGGGGTTTGGTGTATATTAACGTGTGGTCTGCTTTAATATTTAAATTTCTTCAAAATAAGGATATTAACTGGAAAGTAAAATGTTGATGTCAATGTTGAAAATTCGCATCTATGTTTAAAACTTGCAAAATATCATCATCTTTTTTTTTTAAATCTTGTGGTAAAAAATTGTTAAAATGTCCAAGTCGTATATCAAACTTTTTCGTATATCAAAGCTTCTGTGGTCCAGACATCGCACCGCACCCAGCACAGCACAGATCGGGTTAGAGTATCAGCCGAGGAGCCATGACATTTATAACCAAGGACCCCAAACCAGGCTTTGCTCTTTAGACTAACATGCATGAAGGCCGTGCTTCTCTCACAGGCGAATGCAGTATGGGTGGTTCCTCGGTGTTATGACCCAGCTGAGTGTACAACTTAAAAACACGTAACAGAAATATTGTGAAGCTATCTTAATATGGAGTCAATTACAAAGCTGATCATTACTATCCTCAACTTATGAATCGGAGAGTGATAATATGTGGATAATTTAATAATTCAATTGCTACAAAAAAGAAACCTGTAAAATGAAAATTAATTACGGATAAATAGGAAAATAAATAGATAAAATGAGAGATGTTTCAGCTCAACGGGCGCCCCCCCCCCCCCCGCTTCCTCTCTCTCCCTCTCGATCCGTCACTGTATTAAGCATTACATCCGCACTGAAACCTGTAGTCCATGGCACATGCATTATTATAGATTTACATGTTATAAATTCACAGGGATAGTCAGAGATAGTGTGCAGTACCCGGCAATTATAACTGAAACTAGCTCGTAATAGGAACCAACAAATACGGCATTATCATTACTTTTATACGAGAGAGAGAATGGGACAGAAACCAATCCAAAATCCAGTCTCTGTTTTGGGTGCAATGTTCCCTCGGCATAAACAAACCCACTTGGGGATACATATATGACCTGAAATGAAGACACAGGTAGACTGGTACCCAGCTCTTTTTGTGGTAGCCTAACCACAAGGTGACACGAGGTATTGTTAATGGATGAACGAGATTCTACCCTTGTACATCTCTCTACACAGGTCACCGGCAAGTGATATTCGCCGGTTTGGTTTAAACATGTTTGTTAAAAATAAGCGATTAGCCCACAGCAAAAGTGCTATATAAATGCCTCTGTGCCGGTTTAGCAGTCGCTACAGTTCAGTGAACACTGTTAAAACAGATGGAAGTTGATTATTAAACTAAAATGTTATACAAGGATTATAGGGCCTGTCCATATATGTACTGCAGTGCTTACCCCATGACCACGTTTGTTCCTGTTATTTTCCCGCGAACGTTCTGGAGCACAAATACACGTGTGAGAACTACACTCGAGCCAAACCCGGCCAATCAATTCCGCAGTGAGCCGAGGTGTACAACCTATATAGCAGTATTTATTAACACTGACACCAATGTTTGATAATCAGTCAGATACGTTAGCCTTGGTAGCAGTATCAGCGTAAATTGATCTGCGAGGTGTTTTAATTGGCGCTTTTTATGGACGTATTAACTCCATGTATAGGATAAATGTTAAACCGCACGGTTTCGTCTGATCACTGATGCACCGGGCGTATTGTGTCCCTCGGAAGGTATATCACTGCCGCATTATTCAACGAGATCGAGCAAAACTGGTGGAAAATTACCGGACTATTTGTGGAATAAACATGCTGTTCTGAATGTATGGCAGTGAAAGGTGGCGTATGTAACTGCACAGGCGCTTGAATCGCTAAATGTGTTGATATTGTTTGTATAATAAATATCTGTATCTATTATATGAACAAGTACCGGCAAGCGATATAACATGGTTTACAGCTCATAAAACGGTAGGGGATTGTTGTTAAGATAAAATGAACACTATTTAAGCCAATATCAACACAAATAGCGATTCAAGCGCCTGTGGTAACTGGTGCATGAAGTATTGAATCTTTGAGAAATGTATTGTCAAATGGGTCCGGAATATTTGGCCATGCATGAGCAACAATGCAGTGGTACCTGTATTGTAGGCTTTGTGCTTATAATCAATAAACACAGCACGCTGGGTATGCGAAAATAGGGGAGCTGTATATATGCCAGCTGATTTTCTGTTTGTAATTAAGCCGATCAGAGTTGTAACATTTTGGTCGATTGTTGTGTCTATATCTTCTTATCCCGGTTCCAGGTTATATAATTAGACATCCGCTAGGGGTCACTCAACGGTGTGATTGATTGGCCAATCAGGGCGTACTGCTTTCACCATATATAAATCTTATCATGGTCGGCAGTTTACCGCTGTATTTTTAGGTTAACCCATACTATCTCGAAAAAGACAGGAGCTTGCATCACTAAATTTATGCAAAATATTGCTGATTGAGCTTATTTTTGTTTATCTGCATGGACTTAGATTTTACAGTGAAAAATCGATAAAGAAACTTTACAAATCGTCTTCTCCGCAAATATCGAGCCAAATTGTTTTATATTTCACAGAAGTAATCCCTTCTCCGCAAATATCAAGCCAATTTGTTTAATATTTTACATGCACAAGGAATCCCAGAAACAATCTCTCTCAAGTTTGTTCAAATGGTTCTGGTTCGGTGAATTTAGGCCAGGTCACGGGAAGCTGAACTAAGTCATTTGGCCAAATAAGCATACAAAAATTACAATATCAGAAACGGCAGGAGCTAGCATCACCAAATTTTATGCAATTATTGGTCACATGATACATTTTTGAAATTGAGGTATTGGTTGGCCACCTGCATCAACCTCTTTTGTACAGCGTTCATCGGTCATCTGTACAGTAACACATAATAACTCAGGAACAGCAGGAGCCAGCATCACCAAATTTTATACAAAAAAAAATCAGTCACATGTCAAATGTGGAATTGAGTTTTTTGAGTCGCCACTTGTATCGACTTACATTTATTTTACTGGTGAAAAGCTATAACAAGTGACCCATGGGTCATGACGCTCAGCCGACTGTCATGTAGACAATATGTCCTTGCACAGGCAACTAATTAAGATAATGTAGATGGCATCATTATCATGCATATTAGCTTAAGTTCATTAAGACCAATAAGCACACCAAATTTTATGACAATCCAACAACCCTTTCCTGAGGAATCTTACAATTTGTGTGAATTTGGATTATTTTTAAGGGGTGCTCAAACATACCCCATAACTCTGAGAATATAGGTCACAGTGACCAAATTTCAGGTTTCTTGGGAGAACTTTTGAAGAACTCTCAGGATGTCAAGATTCTGGGTCCAATGGTTATGACTTGGGCCCACTTTGGTATCAAATTTTCAATTATTATCAAGGGGGGTGGGGGGTTGCTTATAAGCCCCATAGCCCAGAGAACTTGGCTAACAGAGACCTAATTTCAGGTTTCCAAGGATATTTTTCACGGACCTCCCTGGATACGAAGATTCTAGGACCAATGGTTACTGTTTGTGCACTATCAACGGACGACCGATTTTTCAAGGTCTCAAAAATAGAGAGAGAAAAAATGTGTTAAAATTTGAAAAAAAATCCAGGTGGCATCACGTCTGCAGGAACTGATGAAACATACCTTGATCAATAAGTATGCAAAGAATCATGGCTGTCAATGCATTGGTTGTTCAGATACTGGAGCTTTTGTATGAAATTTTTAATTATTCTGGGGGGTACTTCTGAGCCCCATAGCTCAAACAATATGGGTAACAGAGACCTAATTACAAGGTTTACAGGGATTTTTTAATGGGCATCCCTGCATGTCAAGTTAGAAAATTCTAGGTCCAGTCATTACGATTTGTGCCCTGTAAACAGATGACCAAACCTTTAAAGGTCTCAAAATCATAGAGAAAAAATCTATAAAAAATATAAAAAAATACAGGTGGCATCACCAGTCTGCAGAATCTTATTGAACACTCCTTAATCAATATCCATGCAAAGATTCATTGTGATCAAAGCATTAGTTGTTCAGATACTTGAACCTTTGTATCACATTTTCCATTATTCGGGGAGGGGGGGGGGGGTACTTCGAAGCCCCATAGCTCAGAGGTTTTGGGTAACAGAGACCTAAATACAAGGTTTCCAGGGATTTTTTAATGGGCCCCCCTGCATGTCAAGTTAGAAAATTCTAGGTCCAGTCATTACGATTTGTGCCCTGTAAATAGATGACCAAACCTTTAAAGGTCTCAAAAACAGAGAAAAAATCGTTAAAAAAATACAGGTGGCGCCACCAGTCTTCAGAAACTGATGAAACACTTCTTAATCAATATTATTGCAAAGAATCATGGTGATCAATACATAAGTTGTTCAGATACTTGAGCTTTTGTATCAATTTTCCATTATTCGGGGGGGGGGGGGGTTACTTCGAAGCCCATAGCTCAGAGACCTAATTTAAGGTACCCAAGCAGACTTTTCATTGGCCTCCCTGCATGTCAAGATAGAAGATTCAAGGTCCAGTCATTGTGTTTTATGCCCTGTTAACAGATGATCGGATCTTTTAAGGTCTCAAAAATAGAGAAAAAAAAAAATTGTAAAAAATAGAACTGATACAGGTGGCGCCACTAGCCTGCAGAAACTGATGAAACACTCCATGATCAATATCCATGCAAAGAAATATGTTGATCAATGATTTGTTGTCCAGCGGTTACGATTTGTTAACGGACAGACGACCGGACGGACGACGGACAAAGAGTGATTTCTAAAGCTCAGTTGAGCTAAAAACTTTGAAAATGTTATTCTCCGAAATCATTCAGCCAAATTTAATATTTCACAGAAATTATCCCACAGACGAGCTCTTTCAAGTTGTTTAAATAGTCTAGCGGTTAAGCCCCTATACTGTGCAAACAAAAGGAAGCATGGAGGTTGGCAAGTGTTGTTTGGAGATTAATGATGAATTTCAGATGTGGGGTCAAGCTGAATATATCTTAGCCTAAATCCAAGATTGCGACCATCTTGGCCTCCGGATTGAAAATGCCAGTAACCAATTATAATGTCGCTAGTATTGCAAATAATCTATTCCTAATTTTTTTTTGTTCGGAGAAATTCAATTTTTGAGGTTCAAAACCTCTCTAGGTACCCTTTTGCCGGTTTTTTCTATCAAGAGTTTGATAATATTCCCATTAGTCCAGCGACTGAGCGGCATAATTAGAGGAAATGTGCAAAATGTGAGAGAAGAATGAATGTATTGCTAGTATACTATTTCTATATCTTTGGGGTCGTGAATTCATTTATAATGGCTTCAAGTCTAAATAATGACTGTGAATGAATTTTTGTTGGTATTGAAATTGTGATAAAATTGCTTTTATTACAAGCACATCGAACTGTAAATCCTATTTGTTGAATAATGTGATACAATTAAATATATATGTTAATTTTAAGTATTTGAACACTATGTCTCTATTAATATAATGAAAAGTACAGTCGAGTGGTAAAACGCTCTGCTCTCTACACTGACGACCAAGGTTCTATCCCTGGTGTTGCTATGAGAGTGGGTTGAACTGGCCAACCCAGGGTCCGTTGTTTTCTCCTTGTACTTCACCCGACCCTACTCAACGCCGCCATCCGAGCCATGAAGAATGTTCTGTATCAGTTATTATAACTAGTTGTACAATCCATGTAAATATATTTTATTTGTTTATACTTTTATTCAGACTGGATACGTGCGATACATACACGTATTCAATACTCTTTTGCTTAGAGGTGATGGTGCAGCTTCCAGACTCTCTGCTGGCATGAAAACAGAATCAGTACATATTGAGAGACTCACAACATTATGCTATATGCTACGCTTTCTTTCCAAAGGATAGATTTAGTCCTGTTGGCATCACTATGTTTGCATCACTTACTATTGAATGAGAATGAGGTAATCAATACGATAAAGACGGTATGCTATAAGAAAGAAGTCTATATGTCGTTAGACATTAAAGCAAATGTCTTGGTTTCTGGTGAGATTTCAATGAGACACCGGAGACCTACAACAGCGAGGTCAAAGGCTAACCACAAGGCTAGGTCCTACCAATGTATATGCTATCTTTGCAGTGTTGCGATGGAGCATAATAGAGTCAGCACACCTGTAGATAGTTTTCCTGCTGCTTTGGTAATATGGTAGACGACCCTTACCAACCAGCTGATATTGACTTTGCATTTTCCCGTTTGCGTTTCCCCTTAAAACACTTCATTTGCTTACATAATGCACACATTTTATGAATGTAGTACTTATAGTTACTACATTTATTTGAAATGCTTTATAACCTTGTGCACAAGATGCAAAATTGCAGATCGCACTAAGCCTTGCACATAAGATAAAAAGAACCGACAGTAAGTTTGCACTGTGTGTTTCACGAAAAGAAAAATACTCTTGTTCTGTCAAATCAAATAGAAAATATTCAGGGCTAGGTTATTAAAACAGTTGCCGGCAATATTGGAAAAATTGATGTAATAAACTGCTCTTTAGTAATAAAAATATTCAACAATAATATTCAGAAATAGTCTATTCTCATTAATCTATGTCCAATTGGTGGAGCGAGTGGTATGAAATGTAAGTTCCCAAGCATTCTTCATTGGGGCATAAAGCTGACATGAAGAAAAAACTTAACTATATAAAGGCCGCCAGAGTACACAGGAGCTAAAAGCACAGAAACGTTACAATCACCATTAAAGTCAATGAAAACTCAAATCAAACTTTGAACTTAATTGATGTTATCAAGATAATGAAGACAGAATGCATGTCTGGAAACTGAAGGTGTATTATATTTTTCAACCTTGTGCTAGCTTGTGGTGTGAATTCAACTATCTATCTAACCCTTTGCTCTTCCTTTCTTTTTACAAACATCCGGGATAGACCAGCTAGCTTGAACACTTGCAGCACCGTCACCTGAAGTTTGATACATGCATGTACTACATGAATCCAAAAAGTCAATGCCATCTCATTAGTTAGGTACTTACTGATAATTTCCTGACACGTGTTGCTTCTTTCATACGAGCATACAGTCTGAAGTTTGCATCATCACCACATCACAAAATTTGCAATCTGCTAATCTAGTCTAGATTATGAATAAAATTCATTCCGTTGAAACAGACATAGTGTTAAAATTTATGTAACTAGTACATGTATGTTCAATTTCGGCACAACTATCAGATATGTCCCAGTTGCTGCTAATAAAGTGTAAAGTTAATCGAATATTATGTTTGTGGAACAATAAAAATCCTAACTATTCTTCACGGATACATTAAGCTCCTTATTTGATACCAGACAGGATAGCTTATAGTTTCTTTCATCCATCACCTCTATAAAGCATTTAACACATTCATTAGCATGCACACGCATTAAAAAAAAGAAAGAAAAAATTAATATAATAAAATCTAGCCCGGAATTTGACACTTTCATTTGAAACTGCAGTTTATCAACATATATTACCAAGTTTTGCCGTTGGATGTCCAGATAAAAAGAGACTTTTAGCACAATAACATTACGTACACATAAAAGGCATAGGTACAATACATGTGACAGGTGTGAGCTTCTTACATACGTTTGTAACCTAACATGCACGCAATTCAGTCTAATATATTTAAAGTAAGATAACCAATTTTAAATGCATTGTTTAATTTATTTTATTGTTATATTTATTTTATATGGATCGTATAATTAGTTGTAATTACTATTACAAGCCACTCCTCATGACTCGGGTGATGGCGTTCGGTAGTATATAGGAGTAGGGGTAATGGGGGATACGAAAAAAAACCCACCGACCTTGGACTAGTCACTACAATCCACTCTTATAGAATGATGTTGATCAAATCTGGGGCACTAGTGTAGTTAGCCGAGCGTTTTACCACTCGACTGTCCATTTCATTTCACTGAAACAGACATGGGGCTCAGGTACTAAAAATAAACATGTATATTAAATATCAGCACAGTTGCATTTATACATTTGATAATTCCCAACTGCACTGACAGAGGCTTACATGAAAAGGAAGAAGTTCATGAAATCTAAATAAATGTATTTAGGTTTAAATAAAGTGTTTACGGACATATCTAGTTCGACATTTTATGCTAGATTTTGACAGACCCGTTTCTTGCACCCATCACTTCTTCAATGCAATTACATTTGTTGGCATGCAAATGAAGAAAAATTAAAAGGAGGGAATATGACATCTTGAAAGAAAAACAACATTTCAACAATCAGAATGCATGACATACAGGCGTGACAAACTCAGCCCAGAAAATGCGACATTCATTTGTTTACAATCACAAAGTATGCAACTGCTGTGCAGAACTCGACAAATAATGGCTGCTGTTCGATGTGCTAAGAAACAAAGGTAAATTTAGCTCAATTTCAAAACCAACAAAATCAGAATTCATTCACAGAGTCATTGTACAGACTTGAAACCTTTATAAAATGAATTTTTAATTCCCAGAAAACATAGAAATGGTGCACCTGCAACGCATTCTATCACAAATATAACCGGATGTATTGATATTTTATAATCCGGCGGCCAAGATGGCTGCTAACTAGGATTGTCACCAAGACAGGAAGTATTCCGCTTGGCCCCATATCTGAAAACATTGAGAATGGTCTAGAAAACTGTTATGCTAAGTTTATACTTCTATCATTTTTTTGCACAATGCTGTTTTTAACAGCTGGATTAAAATGGTTTGGGTACGGTAAATTTTCACCAAGTTATAGGATTTTGAATTTTGTCATTTGGCCAAGTAAGCATACTAACATAATAATCTCAGAAACGACAGGAGCTGGTCACATGATTTATATTTAAAATTAATTTTTTTGGTGGCGAAACCTGCATCGACCTTTCATATCCAGGCCAAAAATTTGAAATTATAGCCTCTTTCAGTCACTACTTTAAAATGTGTTCTGATGAATCGGTCAAGCTGAATTGGTTAATATAAATACTTCTCTCAGTTGTATAAGAATAGGTTCATATTATATTTTCATAAAATGTTGGTAGAGTTATAGAAAGCTCACGTTGGTCATTCGACCAATTAAGCCTTTGTCAAACGACAGGCTGCAATAGTCTTCTACTTCAAAACTGTTGTTTCAAATTCTATAACATTGCCCAAAAATGATTTTCAGGTTCAAGTTTACTATTTGTTCATTGGACCTTTATCAATGGAAGGAGTGCGAGATACTTTGGTAAAGGTAGTAGATGTTTTAGTAACAGATTGTGAGCTCTGCGGTATAAAGCAGACCTTTACAGGTAATATAAAACCTGGCTTCCATGTCCAACTTATGTGCAAGGTAAATCCATGAATAAATATTTCTCGCCCTTTGAACAGGCATATGTTATTATTCTTAACATTTTGATAAAAAATATATTATGAATGTGTCTGATTGAAAAAAGAGTGTAGCCAAAGTATTTTATTATGTATCAACAGATTGGGCAACATGTCATGATTTTCTCTGTCTCTATAAATAGTTTGGCAGACTTCCAACTATTTCAGATTTAGCAAAAAGCCAGGTTTCTGTCTGTATCTATAAATAGCGTTGAAAGACTGCTAACTGTGTAAGATTTAGCAATAGCCATGGGTTGAGCTAGTGCAATAGCTTCACTTGGCATATTAAGTACACTTGACTTGGGTGGGGGGGGGGGGGGTGCTTGGTCAACTGAGTGAGGCTCCGCCCCACCCACACACACACACTTCTTTGATTGACAGAATGTAAAAATGACTTTGGCTCAGTACTAGGGCTGAAAGAAGGACTTGTGCTGTCATTTAGCTTCTGCTGTAGAACTGCTGTAGGTATTGCATTTTCATGTTTAGTTCAGTATAGTGATGTATTGATCTGAATGTCTGCATGTATATACATCTTGAGTAGCTTTCTTTTACACATTACTGTGGCACCACCTACAATCATTTTGTGCAGATTACATCCCTATATATTTCTAAGGAGTGATTTGACATATTAGCCTTAAATTGTACATGTCTTTACATCAGTTTTGTCGTATAAAGATTTGTGGCAGCACCTGCAATGATTTTTGCATGGTGCATGTTCCTGCTGATTTCTCAGGAGTGATTTGACATATTAGCCTGAAATTGTTCATGTCTATACATCTCGAATACCATTGACCTATACAAGACCGGTGGCGCCTACCATTGCATTTTGCATGCATCTGAGTGGTTGGACGTATCTGCATGACATTTTGTATGTCCATACATACATCAAGGATGGCCTTCTTGTACACAAGAATTTTAGCCCCATCAACAATCATGGAAACCCATGTCTGGATCTTAGTAGTAAGGTTCAACCCACAGGTTCTAAAGCTTTAGTACTTGCTTTGCTCATGCAGGGCCGGCGGAGGCGGTGAGGGTGGGCAGGTCATAGCTTCACCAATATTAGGCACAACAAAGCACACCAAGTAGCTGCCCAACAAAGATTATAAAACACAGATTATAAAACACCCCATTGTATATAAAACATTCTGCATCATACATGTATATGATCATAAATGTATTATTGCTTGAAAATGCACCATGGATGATACCAGATGATACCACATCTGCAAATAAAGCTATACGATTCATTTTTATCTGGTAGCGGTCCAGTATATATGATGTAGCAGATATATGATATTTTCCTTAATCTCTTTGGCATAATCACATTCCCTCATCTGCATACAATAATTATTGCAGCATTCAAGCTGTAAACTAAAGAGAAATAAGATCTTTTTCACTCATTAGTTTGGCTTAATCCATCAGTTTCTCCTTCATGACGGACAACATGAATGTTTCACACTTGCAATAAGGTCTAACAGATAACTTAACATGCATGCATTCCATTTTAAGTTTAAAATTTATTTAAAATAAATTTCAAATCCATCTTTATCAATTTTTGATTTAATTTAACGAAGCTCAATATAATATAACATTATGGTAAATTCAGTACATGGTTATACTGTTATGCGGGTATTCGTTCGTATAATACCATCAGATAATCAGTCATATTCACCCTCAATATAAAATGAAATGTATTAACAACCTGAATACCATCATAAACGAAAGTTTTCCGTCAAAGCAATTACAACGTGAACAAACATCGATCCAGTCATTGAAAGTCAGTAATCCATTTGAAGGTTATTGTAAGTCAAAAGTGATAATATCCACGTCCTCCCCCCTGTATGGAGAGCAATGAAAGTTTAAAGGTCTCATATTTCCAATAGGACCTACAAACTGAATGCCATACAGTGCTAGAACTTTTATATTTTCTATGGTTGGCAGAAACAAAAACCAAAGTACGGCCAGCAAATTATTATTTACAGAAACCCCATAAATAATGAAAACAGAACTATACCATAACAAACAATATTATCAGCCCAAAACCAGGATAATGTCATTTATATCACATGTAGCCTTAAAATATAATTATAAGGTTGAGAAATGTTAAATAAGAAGATCTTTCAACAAACAAAAGAAAATTAGCAGTAAAAATATCCACAGAATCTGGAGGTGCCTACTATCTAAATATGAGTTAAAGAGATAGAACATAGGACTCTATAACTGCCACTCTGTGAACACGAGAACTTTCCCAGACATACTAATTATTATAACACTCTTGGTTCCCGTAGGCGGGGAAGTGGCACTGACCACATTATAGTGTATGGGTGTGCGCAGTCTAATGGTCCAATTTTAGGGTAGTTTTACTAAATTGACCTCCTTCCCAAACATAAATTCTCTCAAAGGTGATATATATTTGCAATTCAGCCAAACCATATTCCATATCCTATTCGCCTACTACCAGCAAATTTCCCCTGCCAGTCTGCTTAAAGGTGCCTATTCACCTACCTTTTGAAAAATAACTCCTCTGTGTATATGTTAATCATCTAAGGGCAATTTTCGTTGTGTAAAGTTCTTACAAGGCCTTTATGAAGGATTATGATTTATTATATCAATAATATGTTTGTAAACATAGCAATGATGACAAACGGAAAAACATGTAACCTAAGGTGGTAGGTTGCATTTTTGCTGAGTTAAAAAAAAGGTCACTTGTTGCAAAACGCCATTTACAAAGCTTTAGCTCATCTGACTTGCAGTCCCCACATATTATAAACACGTTGATATAAACAAAACAAGCAGCCTGTGTGCTGTGTTAACCACGTTTTCTGGGCTATTTTTTTTAACTTTACGAAATTACCTCAACATACAGGTAAGATACGCAATTGGGCTCCTTTAATGTATACGAAAGATGTTTAATTATATATCATTTTTGTCAAACATAACAACATGTAAACAGTTCGGTTTAAATAAAGAATCCGTAGCCGTGACAATAGTTTAAATATGTCTGGTATTCAAAGTTCTTGAATATAAACATTGCAAGATTTTCTAGAGAGAGGTGGAACTATAGTTAATTTCAGGTATAAACAATTTTAACAGTTCTTCAATGCAGGGTTTAAATATTTTAAATGTTACCGGAACTTATCATATCGTTTACCGTGATAACCAAAACCTGTGCTAAAACTTTGGATGCACATTCGGTTGCAGATCTTCAGAAATCCCCTCGTTGCTATAAAAACAGCAATACTTTACCATTTTTAATAGGCTGTTCATGGTCACATCCCCCTTGATTTTCATATTAATTTCGTTGTCGTTCAGCAATCTGGCTTTCTGTCTTTTTCTGCTGATTCTGATTACACCGTGTTCAGTCTTATGACAAAATAAAATATTTGTATGCAATCCCACAGGTTACAATTCTTTGGGAAATTGTTTTCTCGGTTTGCTTTTTACTGGGAGTTTTAAATTTTGTAAATTTTCTGGCGTTATGTTAAATAATGATGTCAGTAAGTCACAAATTTCTTCTTAATAAATAATCGAGGTTGGGAGAGATGGTCCCAGACACGGCTTGAAAAGCTGCATGTTTAGCGTATGCATCTGTCTGTATCTGCCGTCCAATATGAAAATGCTTCCGCCGGGCGTGTTATGTATATGTCACACATGTACTTGAAAAGTAATCAAGTCTCTGAGACGCCTGAAGGCATGGTCTTCACACTTGGTCATGAATATTTCATGGGCGCATAAAGAACCGTGGTGTTCTACGTGACTTTGGCCGTCAGGGGCTTTGCACATCCAAATTATAAAATACGGTTCTTCTACGATATCTCTAATACTTTAAAATACTTTAAAAAATATCACAGTTTTTATGACAGCATGTGGAAATAAGGTCCAAGAGCATTTCCTTATTGCAACCGACTTCATTCTAGCAGTGACCATGGTCACGAATTTTCGGGTGCAAAAGTTACGAAATGCAAAGTATTAAGTCTTTTTTTTTTTAATTCAATGACCTTTTATATTTAAGAGTTCTAGCTTTCTGCTTTAATTTGCAGTTTTAAGTTTTCTGTGTTTTTTCTAGAGTTTACCATAGGTTTTGGTGAGACCACAGCAAGCCTCTTCAAATGTCGTTCCATTTTTGGTCAAATGATAACAAATGGATAATACGCAAATGAAATACAACTTTTTTCAGTTTCTAAGAGAAAGAGGGGTTTTTTTTGGCATTGTGTAGTAAGTTCTATCTAACCCGGTCTCGTCAAAGTTCGCACTCCATGTACTGAAATGTGCGGTGGCTTGTATAAGAAAATTATTAGATTTCATTGCGTTGGTTCAACCTGCCCATTTTTATGTTTTCAGGGAAAAGTTTATTTGAGTGTGTTAAGGATTACTGATTTTAAGGTAAGGGAAAGGGTGATATAAACCCTTGTGTACTAAACAAATGAAATAAACTGAAACACTTGTTTGTATTTTATCTTCCCGGAAAGTCTTAGATTTACAGTCAGCTGAGCTAAGGCGATCACCCTTTGTCCGGCGTCTGTCCGGTTGTCCGGCCGTCCGTCCGTTAACAGAGCACAAATCGTAACCGTTTGACCTAGAAACCTCTAACTGTTCATCCAGTTAGGTCCTGGGTAAATCTCCTTTAAGACCTGAAATTAGGTGACATTTATTTTATGACCTACGGGCCGAAAACAAGCGACCCGACTGTCAGACGGGACACAAACAGAAACGATAAGGCCTAGAATCCTCCAACGTGACATTTAGGGAGGTCCTAAGCAAATCTCCTTCGAAACCCGAAATTAGGTCATGGTGACTTATATTTTGTGACCTACAGGCCGAAAACATGATTTCGAGCACCCTGAATGTCAGATGGGGACAAATCAATTATGTGAGGCCTAGAATCTTCTAACTCAATATCCTAGAAGTTTCTAGGCAAATCTGCTTGGAAACCTGAAATTAGGTCATGGTGACCTATATTTTGTGACCTAGAGGCCGAAAACATGATTCTCAGCACCCAGACAGTCACACTGGGCACAAATATTTTCCTCTCATTTTTAGCTCACCTGACTGCAAGTCATCTGAGCCATAGCGATCACTCTTTGTCCGTCGTCCGTCCGGCTGTCCGGCCATCCGGCCGTCTGTCCGTTAACATGGCACAACTCGTAACCACTGGACCTGGAATCTTCTTACTTTACATCCATAGAGGTCCATGAAAAATCTCCTTGGAAACCTGAAATTAGTTCTCTGTTACCCATATTCTTCAAGCTATGGGGCTCCGAAGTACCCCGCCAGAATAATGAAAAATTTGATACAAAAGCTCAAATATCTGAACAATTAATGTATTGATCACCATGATTCTTTGCATGGATATTGAATATGGAGTGTTTCATCAGTTGCTCCAGACTGGTGGCGCGACCTGTATTTTTTGATTTTTTACGATTTTTTTCTCTATTTTTGAGAGCTCAAAAGATGCCGTCATCTGTTAACAAGGCACAAATCGTAACAGCTGGACCTAGAATCTTCTCACTTTACATTCAGAGAGGTCCATGAAAAGTATTCTTGAAAACCTGGAATTAGGTCTCTGTTACCCATATTCTTCAAGCTATGGGGCTCCAAAGTACCCCCTAGAATAATGAAAAAAATTGATACAAAAGCTCAAATATCTGAACAACCAATGCATTGATCACCATGATTCTTTGCATAGATATTGATCATGGTGTGTTTCATCAGTTTCTGCAGACTGGTGGCGCCACCTGTATTTTTTTCGATTTTTTTACGATTTTTTTATCTATTTTTGAGACCTTAAAAGATGCAGTCATCTGTTAACAGGGCACAAATCGTAACATCTAGACCTAGAATCTTCTTTCTTGACATGTAGGGAGGCCCATGAAAAGTCTCCTTGAAAGCCTGATTAGGTCTCTGTTACCCATATTCTTCAAGCTATGGGGCTCCGAAGTACCCCCCAGAATAACTAAAAATTTGATACAAAAGCTCTGGTATCAGAACAACTTTTGCATTGATCGGCATTATTCTTTGCATGCATATGAATCATGGAGTGTTTCATCAGTTCCTGCAAACTTGTGGTGCCACCCGGACTTCTTTGAATTTTTACGCATGTTTATCTTTATTTTTGAGACCTTCAAAGATGTGGTCGTCTGTTAACAGGGCACAAATCATAACTATTTGAGCTTGAATCTTCTTTCTTGACATCCTTGGAGGTCCATAAAAAAAACTCCTTGGAAACCTGAAAATAGGTCTCTGTTACCCATATTCTCCGAGCTATGGGTCTTAGAAGTACCTCCCAGAATAACTAAAAAATTGATACAAAAGCTCCAGTATCTGAAAAACTATTGCATTAATCACCCAGATTCTTTGCATGCATATTCATCATGGAGTGTTCATCAGTTCTTGTGGACTGGTGGCACCACCTAATTTTTAAAAACATTTTAACACATTTTTTTCGCTAGGCCTATTTATGAGACCTTCAAAGATGCGGTCGTCCCTTAACAGGGCTCAAATTGTAACCATTGGTCCTAGAATCTTCAAACTTGACATCCAGGGAGATCTGTGAAAAGTCTCCTTGGAAACCTGAATTAAGGTCTCTGTTACCCATATTTTCTGAGCTATGGGGCTTATAAGCACCCCTCAGGATAATTGAAAATTTGATACCAAAGTAGGGCACAAATCATAACCATGGGGCCCAGAAACTTCTAACTTGACATCCTGAGAGTTCCTCCAAAGTTCTCCCCAGAAACCTGGAATTGGGTCACAGTGACCTATTTTCTCAGAGTTTTGGGGTATGTTTGAGCATCCCAGAAATAATGCAAAATACACACAAATTGCCTGATTCCTCATGAAAGGCTGGTTGGATGGTCATCAAATTTGTTATTATGGGTTGGGTCTTGATGAACTTAAGCTAATATGCATGAACAATGATGCCACCTATCTTAATTAGTTGTCTGTGCAAGGACATATCATCAACATGTCAGTCGGCTGAGCGTCATGACCCATGGGTCACTTGTTATAAGAAGGGATATTAATTAAAATGCTTAATTTCCCATCATATCTTTTTACAATAACTTTTCATGAGTGTTGTAGAAGTCGCTGTTGCACCGTTTCAGGTCGCAGCGTATTAAGTCCGATCCATATGCGTGCAAATAATTGACGATAATCTTAATCGAGTTTAGAGAAAATGGGTTGAGGATTTAAAATGTAAATATTACTGTATTGTCTATCTATATTCATCCCGTTCCCACGCAATCTCTAACGAGATAAAATAATTCCCTGCGTGTCATATTAAGCCAATGTAGAAATGTGTATGCTGATGCTGTTGTATATTTCACAGCTGCCTGCTGGGGAGGGCGGGACACTATGGCACGGCTTTATCTTATATTGATAAAGACTATTGATTCTGCTTGTGGACTGAAAATCCTATCAACACCTTTTCAAGATAAAACAATTTCAATTCTATTAAAATTAATTTAAGATGAAACAGCTCACAAGAGATTTTATATTAGCCCATTCGTGGTTCGTGTGGACACTGCATGAACATTCTAGTACGACATTAAAGGGGCTTATTCCGATACCTAACGTGTATTAACTAGAGACAAGCCCTTTAAATTAATCTTTCTTCAAAATAGGTCAGAAAACGCCGATCACAACTCACATTTTGTTGGTATCCACTGTTTTTCACATGTGGGGGCCGCCAAATACTCCAACAACATTCAACAAGGGCATTTGGCGTCACGCCAGACGAAATAGAGTTCTATAAATAGCATTTCCCAACTAGTAACCTTTCCAATTCCGCTCACATGTGCAACCTACCATCTTTGGTTACATGTTTTTTTTCCTGTGTTAACAAACAGCTTGTTGATAAATAAAAGTCCTATATTCATCACAATGACATCACTAGAACCTTTTCTACCTATAGTTCATTCATATGTACACAGAGTATAAGCCAAATAACCAACAGTCTAATATCCCATTCACCCAAAGTTCCTATCATACCTTCATATACATATTAAACCAAGTGATCGGTGTCCACAAATATCACCGTCTTCACGAGAAGTATGAGGAAATAAGGGTCAACCATACAGCTCTCATGAAATTGAATTACCATTTGGGCCATTATTTAAAACGATTTCTGAATAACTATACAGATTATATTGACTGCCTTTGACTAACGGCATTTACAAACGGAGTTTTTTTTTTTAGCTCAGCTGACTGTAAGCGTCCGTCCTGCCGTTAACAAGGCACAAATCATAACCATTAGACCTAAAAACTTCTAACTGTACATCCAGGGAGGTCCTGGGCAAATCTCCTTGGAAACTCGATATTAGGTCAAGTTGACCTATATTTTGTGACCTACGTGCCGATTACATGATTTTGAGCACCCAGACAGTCAGACCGGGCACAAATTGCATCTATTAGGCCTAGAATATTCTAACGTGACGTGTAGGGAGATCCTAGGCAACTGTCCCTGGAAACCTTGACACAAGGTTACTGTGACCTATATACTGTGACCTATAGGGAAAATATGTCATATGACCACCATGAATGTCAGATGGGGACAAATTGTATCTGTGAAGCCTAGAAACTTTTAATACAATATCCTGAGAGTTTCTTGGCAAATCTCTTTGGAAACTAGAACATAGATCAAGGTGACTTATATTTTGTGACCTCATGCCGAAAACATGATTCTGAACCCCAAGACAGTCATACCTGTAACAAAGTGTATCCATAAGGCTTAGAATCTCCTTACGTGACGTTTAGGGAAATCCTAGGCAAATGTCCTTGGAAACCTGAAACTAGGTCACTGTGACCTATATTCTGCCACCTATAGGGAAAAGAGGTCATATAAGCACCCTGAATGGGGACAAATGGTATCTTTGATGACTAGAATGTTTTAACACAATATCCTGGGAGTTTTTAGGCAAATCTCTTTGGAAACCTGAAATTAGGTCACTTTGACCTATAGGAAAAAAGATGTTGTATGAACATCCTGAATGACAGATGTTGACAAATCGTATCTGATAGGCCCAGAATCTTCTAATACAATATTCCGGGAGGTTCTAGGCGAATCTCCTTGGAAACCTGAAATCAGGTCATGGTGACCTATATTTTGTTACCTATTGGCCAAAAACATGATTTTGAGCACCCTAAATGTCAGACAGGGCACAAATTGTATCCGTTAGGCCTAGAATCCTCAAACGTGATATTTTGGAAGGGTCTAGGCAAATCTCCTTTGAGACTTGAATTAAGGTCATGGTGACCTACACTTTGTGACCTACAGGTCGAAAACAGGATATTGAGCAACCTGAATGTCAGTTGGAGACAAATTGTATCTGTGAAACCTAGAATCTTCTAATACTATATCCTGTAAGTTTCTAGGCAAATCTCCTTGTAAACTTTAATGAGGTCATGGTGACCTATATTTTATGACACTACGGGCCGAAAACGTGATTTTGAGAACTCAGACAGTCAGACGGGGCACAAATTGTATCCGTTAGGCCTAGAATCCTGAAACGGGATATTTCGGAAGGTCCTAGGTTAATGTCCTTGAAAACCTGAAATTAGGTCACTTTGACCTATAATCTGCGACCTATAGGTAAAAGATGTTGTATGAACACCCTGAATGTCAGATGGTGACAAATCGTATCTGTTAGGCCCATAATCTTCTTACACAATATCCTAGGAGGTGTTAGGCAAAATTCCTTGGAAACATGAAATTAGGTCATGGTGACCTATATTTTGTGACTTACGGGCCAAAAACATGATTTTGAGCACCCTAAATGTCAGACAGGGCACAAATTGCATTTGTTAGGCCTAGAATCATCTCACACAACATCCAGGGAGGTTCTAGGCAAATCACCTTGGAAACTTGAATCTATGTCATGGTGACCTACATTTTGTGACCTAGAGGCCGAATAAGGATTTTTAGCATCCGGAATGTCAAATGGGGACAAACTGTATCTGTGAAGCCTAGAATCTTCTAACACAATATCCTGGGAGGATCTAGGCAAATCTCCTTGGAAACCTGAAATTAGGTCATGGTGACCTATATTTTGTGACCTACAGGCCGGAAACATGATTCTCAGCACCCATACAGTCAGACGGGGCACACATTATATCCATTAGGCCTACAATCTTTTTACGCAACATCCTTGGAAGTTCTAGGCAAATCTCCTTGGAAACCTGAAATTAAGTCATGGTAATCCATGTTCTGCAATCTGCTGGCCAGAGGCATGATTTTGATCAGTCAGACAGGGCACAAATTGTAACCATTTGCTATAGACTCTTCTAACATGACATTCAGAGAAATCCTTAGCAATTCTCCTTGGCAACCTGAAATTGGATCCTGGTGACCTATATTCTGCTAGCCATGGACCAGAAATATGATATTGAGCAGCCAGACAGACAGGGTATAGGTTTTATCCATTTTCCTTTGAACCCTATATTGTGATATCCAAGGGGGTCCTGGGCAGGTCTCCTGTGACTTCTGAAATTTTTATTTTCTGTCCATTTTTCAACATAACATTAGCCATAGGTTATTCTCACAGACAATATATAGGATTAATAAAAGAAATGAGCTCCAAGTCAAATAAAGCTGAGCGTCATGGCCCATGGGCCACTTCTTTTTAATTTGATAATCAAGTTAAATTGAAGTTTTTAGACTTAGGAAAAGGTCTTTCGCAGTTTCATTATGGCATTCAAAATGCATCTCTTATAAAACTCATCTATGCATTTTTATGATAATAATAAAAAACTGATAAAGAAAAGAAGCTTCTAGGTGAAACACTTCAAAACTTACATTATCAACGATGGAACGCCTTAGTGCAACAAGCAATGGAAAAGAAAATTCCCTTATTTTACAGATTTTTATACAACCATGTATATATAGAGATATTGTGTTAATGTTTAGTATCTGGTGACCACGGATATCGACCTACCTCCCGGCCATTGTTTTCGTATCAGATGAAGATTGGCAACTGAGGACAATGGATGGCAATACATACCTGTAGTTCAGTTCGGGAGAAAGGACTTTGATTAATGACCTGGATATGTCGACATAGGGCCTACCCGTATGATTTGATCTGTCCGCCTTTATCACAGTGTTAGAAACCGTCCTCTTTTTACTCAAGGACAAGATAATCAATACAAGGACTACAGATACAATTATCACGTGGGACCATTTCAGCGTAGACCACAGGCTGATCTGACACATGAATTTCTGTAATCTGAATGATAAACTTTAATCTGATTCACCTCCTCCCCCGAGTGATGCATAAAATACAGGGCGCGGCTTGATTCAGGGCCACACGGTTAAATCGATTGCGTAACTCACATGTCGATAATTTGGTGTATAATTCAGTAGGGCATTGTTTATATGCCAGGATGTAAATGTGACCTGCTTTGTATTTGTATCTGCTTGCTGGGCGTCATAATACAAAATCTGAAACTGGATATTCTCTTATGTTATGAACCTGCATGAAAAACCTTGGAAAGATTTGATTAGTTTATTAAATGTACACCTCATGGAACCACCTGTGACGTTTACGTGTCCATTGGAATGTAAAACAACAGCACCGCAAACGTGCATAAAAAGCCATTCATGTATCAGGTAAACTCTGACCTAATTAAATAGGCGTGAAATCCGCTGAGAATTAAATGTAGGTGAAAAACTGTTAAATATTTATATTGAGTTTCATGAAAATCCATTGGATGCCTCCAAAGTACGTTGACCTCCGATCTCATTAAATTTGCCTGGATTTTGCTGGAAATCAAGCTTGGGCGAGATATTTTGTTGATGAAAATTTCTGATTTTCTTTATCGAAATCCATCTTATTCATAAGTTATTGCGGCGACAGGACAAAGTAGCTATCGTAATAACATTACAAAGCAGCCTGGTAACCTCTGATCTCATTTAATATGCGTAAATTTTGCTGAGAATTAAACTGAGTTGAAAAACTTTATCGGTAAATATGTGTTTTGAGTTTCGTGAAAATCCGTAGGATTTTTGTTAAGTAACCACGGTGCCTCCAAAGTGCGGCGACCTCTGACCTGATTAAATTTGCGTGATTTGCCGATGATCGAACTCTGGTAGTAAGTAATTATGGCGAGTAAAAATCCGTCAAAGCCCCATAAAGTTATCGCGGCGACACTAAAAGTTATAGGACGGACGGACGGACGGACGGTGAGTATACCATAATACTCCCGTCATATGACGGGTGTGTAACAAATGCAATATTCTTTGTTTTTCTGCAGAAAAATTGTTGATTTATTACTCAGCGATTTATAACAGGTTCAAATTCTTATAAAATGTACTGGTATATTTGCAGTTTTAACTTGTTTCCTCATATATTAGCTCTCTCCGATGACATCATGATAGGCCTCCACGTAATGTTATTTTGGTGAATATATAATCCGCAAGTGAACGATTGTAGTACATAACCAACCTGCCGACATTATCTACCTACTGGTATACCTACATAATCAACCTGCCGACACTATCTACCTGCTGGTATACCTACATAATAAACCTGCCGATATTATCTACCTACTGGTATACCTACATAATCAACCTGCCGACATTATCTACCTACTGGTATACCTACATAATCAACCTGCCAACATTATCTACCTACTGGTATACCTACATAATCAACCTGCCGACATTATCTACCTACTGGTACACCTACATAATCAACCTGCCGACATTATCTACCTACTGGTATACCTACATAATCAACCTGCCGACATTATCTACCTACTGGTATACCTACATAATCAACCTGCCGACATTATCTACCTACTGGTATACCTACACAATCAACCTGCCGACATTATCTACCAACTGGTATACCTACACAATCAACCTGCCGACATTATCTACCTACTGGTATACCTACACAATCAACCTGCCGACATTATCTACCTACTGGTATACCTACCTAATCAACCTGCCTACATCATCACCCTACTGGTATACCTACATAATCAACCTTCCTACAGGATCACCCTACTGGTATACCTACATAATCAACCTACCCACATTATCTACCTACTGGTATTCCTACATAATCAACCTACCTACATCATCTACCTACTGGTAAACCTACATCATCTACCTACCTACAGGATCACCCTACTGGTATACCTACATAATCAACCTACCCACATTATCTACCTACTGGTATACCTACATAATCAACCTACCCACATTATCTACCTACTGGTATACCTACATAATCAACCTACCCACATTATCTACCTACTGGTATACCTACATAATCAACCTGCCGACATTATCTACCTACTGGTATACCTACATAATCAACCTGCCGACATTATCTACCTACTGGTATACCTACATAATCAACCTGCCGACATTATCTACCTACTGGTATACCTACATAATCAACCTGCCGACATTATCTACCTACTGGTATACCTACATAATCAACCTACCCACATTATCTACCTACTGGTATACCTACATAATCAACCTGCCGACATTATCTACCTACTGGTATACCTACATAATCAACCTGCCGACATTATCTACCTACTGGTATACCTACATAATCAACCTGCCGACATTATCTACCTACTGGTATACCTACATAATCAACCTGCCGACATTATCTACCTACTGGTATACCTACATAATCAACCTGCCGACATTATCTACCTACTGGTATACCTACATAATCAACCTGCCGACATTATCTACCTACTGGTATACCTACATAATCAACCTGCCGACATTATCTACCTACTGGTATACCTACATAATCAACCTGCCGACATTATCTACCTACTGGTATACCTACATAATCAACCTGCCGACATTATCTACCTACTGGTATACCTACATAATCAACCTACCCACATTATCTACCTACTGGTATACCTACATAATCAACCTGCCGACATTATCTACCTACTGGTATACCTACACAATCAACCTGCCGACATTATCTACCTACTGGTATACCTACATAATCAACCTGCCGACATTATCTACCTACTGGTATACCTACATAATCAACCTACCCACATTATCTACCTACTGGTATACCTACATAATAAACCTGCCGACATTATCTACCTACTGGTATACCTACATAATCAACCTACCCACATTATCTACCTACTGGTATACCTACATAATCAACCTGCCGACATTATCTACCTACTGGTATACCTACATAATCAACCTGCCGACATTATCTACCTACTGGTATACCTACATAATCAACCTGCCCACATTATCTACCTACTGGTATACCTACATAATCAACCTGCCGACATTATCTACCTACTGGTATACCTACATAATCAACCTGCCGACATTATCTACCTACTGGTATACCTACACAATCAACCTGCCGACATTATCTACCTACTGGTATACCTACACAATCAACCTGCCGACATTATCTACCTACTGGTATACCTACACAATCAACCTGCCTACATTATCTACCTACTGGTATACCTACCTAATCAACCTGCCTACATCATCACCCTACTGGTATACCTACATAATCAACCTACCTACATTATCTACCTACTGGTATACCTACATAATCAACCTACCCACATTATCTACCTACTGGTATACCTACATAATCAGCCTACCTACATCATCTACCTACTGGTATACCTACATAATCAACCTACCTACAGGATCACCCTACTGGTATACCTACATAATCAACCTCCCCTTATTATCTACCTACTGGTATACCTACATAATCAACCTACCCACATTATCTACCTACTGGTATACCTACATAATCAACCTACCCACATTATCTACCTACTGGTATACCTACATAATCAACCTACCCACATTATCTACCTACTGGTATACCTACATAATCAACCTACCCACATTATCTACCTACTGGTATACCTACATAATCAACCTACCCACATTATCTACCTACTGGTATACCTACATAATCAACCTACCGACATTATCTACCTACTGGTTTACCTACATAATCAACCTACCCACATTATCTACCTACTGGTATACCTACATAATCAACCTACCCACATTATCTACCTACTGGTATACCTACATAATCAACCTACCTACATTATCTACCTACTGGTATACCTACATAATCAACCTACCCACATTATCTACCTACTGGTATACCTACATAATCAACCTACCTACAGGATCACCCTACTGGTATACCTACATAATCAACCTACCCACATTATCTACCTACTGGTATACCTACATAATCAACCTACCCACATTATCTACCTACTGGTATACCTTACATAATCAACCTACCTACAGGATCACCCTACTGGTATACCTACATAACCAACCTACCTACAGGATCACCCTACTGGTATACCTACATAATCAACCTACCCACATTATCTACCTACTGGTATACCTACATAATCAACCTACCCACATTATCTACCTACTGGTATACCTTACATAATCAACCTACCTACATGATCCACCTACTGGTATACCTACATTATAAACCTACCTACATCATCTACCTACTGGTATACCTACATAATCAACCTGCCGACATTATCTACCTACTGGTATACCTACATAACCAACCTACCGACATTATCTACCTACTGGTATACCTACATAACCAACCTACCTACATCATCTACCTACTGGTATACCTTACATAATCAACCTACCTACATGATCCACCTACTGGTATACCTACATTATAAACCTACCTACATCATCCACCTACTGGTATACCTACATAATCAATCTATCTACATTATCTACCTACTGGTATACCTACATAATCAACCTACCTACATGATCCACCTACTGGTATACCTACATTATAAACCTACCTACATTATCTACCTACTGGTATACCTACATAACCAACCTACCTACATTATCTACCTACTGGTATACCTACATTATAAACCTACCTACATTATCTACCTACTGGTATACCTACATAACCAACCTACCTACATTATCTACCTACTGGAATACCTACATAACCAACCTACCTACATGATCCACCTACTGGTATACCTACATTATAAACCTACCTACATGATCTACCTACTGGTATACCTACATAACCAACCTACCTACATGATCTACCTACTGGTATACCTTACATAATCAACCTACCTACATGATCCACCTACTGGTATACCTACATTATAAACCTACCTACATTATCTACCTACTGGTATACCTACATAACGAACCTACCTACATTATCTACCTACTGGTATACCTACATAATCAACCTACCTACATTATCTACCTACTGGTATACCTACATAATCAACTACCTACATTATCTACCTACTGGTATACCTACATAATCAACCTACCCACATTATCTACCTACTGGTATACCTACATAATCAACCTACCTACATTATCTACCTACTGGTATACCTACATAATCAACCTACCCACATTATCTACCTACTGGTATACCTACATAATCAACCTACCCACATTATCTACCTACTGGCATACCTACATAACCAACCTACCTACATTATCTACCTACTGGTATACCTACATAACCAACCTACCTACATTATCTACCTACTGGTATACCTACATAACCAACCTACCTACATTATCTACCTACTGGTATACCTACATAATCAACCTACCGACATTATCTACCTACTGGCATACCTACATAATCAACCTATCTACATTATCTACCTACTGGTATACCTACATAATCAACCTACCTACAGGATCACCCTACCTACTAGTATACCTACATAATCAACCTGCCGACATTATCTACCTTCTGGTATACCTACATAATCAACCTACCTACATCATCTACCTACTGGTATACCTTACATAATCAACCTACCTACATGATCCACCTACTGGTATACCTACATTATAAACCTACCTACATTATCTACCTACTGGTAAACCTACATAATCAACCTACCTACATGATCTACCTACCGGTATACCTACATAATCAACCTACTCACATTATCTACCTACCTATCATACCTACTTATCTACCTACCCGCCTTGATAATACACCTAACTTATCTATCTACCTGCCTATCTTATCTGCCCAGCTGTCCATTAACTGTCTGACGGATCTACATACCTGTATAATCAACTTGGATTTTCTAGCTAAGTAATCTGTCTACCTACCATCGCTACCGATCTAATCTACCCAGATAATCCATATCTAACATATCCATCCAGTCAATCTAACTACCTTATCTACCTACATAACCTGCTCTGTTTTAGCCTGAATGCCTAATCTACCTGTCTTTATACCCACCTAATCCACACATTTAATCTACCAAGCTTATCTATTGACCTACCAAATTTGCCCATCTAATCCCTCAAATCTACATACGTAATCTACCGACTTAACCCTGCCTAGATAATGTACCTACCTATAGTCTACGCACTCCATACCACACTCCAGATCTCAAGGGCACAGTGACTTACTTTTTTATTTCGACTGAGGAACTGTCTGGGACAGTACGCATGTGAAGTTTGAAGTAGTTTGGTGTTTCAGTTTTGTTTATCCTTGTAAACGGATTCATAGGTGGATTCTGATGTTTCGTTGTATAACTTGGTAACTACAGGTAACAGTGACCTTCTTTTCAGTTTCAACAGAGAACCTATCAGGACCTGTCAGCATGTGACGTTTGAATTTCCTGGGCTCAAAGGTTTAGAATTGTGCTCTGTTAACGGAGGACCGGACGGACGGACAAAGAGTGATCGCTATAGCACAGACGACTTTCAGTCAGCTGAGCTGTCCGTCCGTCCGGACGACGGACAAAGAGTGATCGCTATAGCACAGATGACTTTCAGTCAGCTGAGCTGTCCGTCCGTCCGGACGACGGGCAAAGAGTGATCGCTATAGCTTATAGATGACTTTCAGTCAGCTGTGCTAAAACCCAGGAGGACTAATACGGAAGCCAGTCTGGTTGTCGAATGAGCGAGATTATGTGCAGAGTGATACAGCTTATAACAGAACCAACTCTACTTGGAAGGACATAGGCCTAATTAGAGAAATATTCAGATTAACTAACCAGAAGTATGGAAATCTGAAAAAAAGGATTATAAAAAGTGAAATATTAGATAGACATGACATCAGATTATCTGAAAGTCACGAAAAACAAAATGGCAGAATTATTGAAAGTTTATTTTTTACTTAACAACATTTACAGCAACATTTACTACTTAGAAGGAGTACAGTGTTCTCGAGAATTTACTGTTGTACATGCTTTTAAATATGTCCTTCGGTTCTTACAATATGTTAATATAAAATGTTCTTTTAATCTAGCGTTTAAAAAGATAAAATCATTTTGACTAAAATGATATTATAATGCCAAAACAATCATACTATTCTAAAATAATCTTATGTTGTATGCCAATCGAGTCTTTAAGGAAATCATGACAGTTTGAAAAATAACACAGAAAGTATGAAGACATGTGCGAACTTGCGAGATGAACAAAACGCATATTCATAAACTGGATATTTTCTACCACTCCTACTTGTGATAAGGGCTTGTGACCTTCAAATACCTAAGTACTTGGCGTGATTAATAGAAATTATCCTGTTTGTTTGAAAAAAGGCGAACCAAAAGGGAATACATCTTATTGTGCAGGTTGTTTGCAAAATATATATGTATGTTACTTTTAACTGTAAATGATAGTTATAACAATATATCTCCTTTTCATTGGATTTCCTGAATTAACTTTAAAATTTTGGATCTGTGGGCACCATTACTATATGATTATGGGATGCCACACAAATTAATTGGGATAATAATAAATATTTACATATGTGATTGCAGATATGCATGAGTCTTGTATGTTCATGTTTATATTACAAAATTAATATTTTTCAAACCTCTAAGGTCTATATATTTATGAGTTTATATTTAGGAGGAAGGTAGTCTGATCATTTCTAGCAAGTCCGAGAGTCGTAAGATAAAAGATGAGCATCTTGAAAACATCAAGGAAAACATGAACAATAATGAAAAAAAACGACAACTAAAAACAGATAACTAATGGGATAATATTGTACATGGGAAGAAGTATAAATAAACAAAATAATTAAGCAACTACATGAAATAAATATAATAGCAAATGTAAAACGACAACAACTTCACAATCTACTTTGTCTTCTCCTATTTATATCTTTCAAATTTACATATTATATCTACACTATATGTTTATCAATCTATCTCTTCCTTTTACTTTGCAAGCTTGCCTAACATACCTAACTAACCTTCCTGACTTCCCTACCTTAATTTACCTACCTAATCTACCAACCTACTTAATCTATCTACATAATCTACCTAAAGTACCCATCTAACTAAATTAATCTAGCTGACAAATGTACCTACCTAACGTAATACTCTGACTACCTACTTGTCTAATCTACCTTGGTAAACCACTTATCTATATCTGTATAACATTCCTTATCCACCAAGCCAACCTAATAACCTAAACTACCTACTAACCTATTTCATCCAACCATATATACTTTATCTACCTATCTAATCTACCTGCCTACCCTGCCCATTCCATCTAAATACGTTGTTAATCTACCTACCTAACCTAATATACTAAGTCTACTTACATTACTTTCCTACTATACCTATTTAATTGATTGATCAATAATCTATCAAACTAATATGATTAGATAATCTGCGTTCCTAGCCTAATTTGCAATACCATATATACCGTATTGATCTATCTAATCTACCTACTTAATCTACCTGCTTAATCTACTCTACCGAATCCACCAATCTAATATCCGAGCCAAATTTCAAACATTAGCTATTATACCCCATTATATATACCTGCCTACCCAAGCTATCTGGATAGTCTATCTAAATAGTCTACTTGTCTAAAACACATTCTAATTTACCGACCTAGTCTTCCTGCCTAATCCACGTACCAAATCTACCTTCCTATTCTCCCTAGCTAATCCACCTACATGATGCCCAATAATTTACCAATTCTAACCATCTACTTAGCTTTACCCATCAAAATATCTTTCAACCTATCTACCTAATCTACATGCCTAATCTATCTTCATACCTTATTAAACCAAGTTATCTACCTGGATATATCTGTTTAATATATCTACCTACCAATCTATCTGCCTAATATATCTACCTATCTAATCTATCTGCCTAATCTATCCACCTACCTCATCTATTTGCCTAATATATCTACCTACCTTATCTACCTATACCTACCTACATAATCCATCTGTCTAATATATATACCTACCTAATCTATCTGTCTTATATATCTACCTGCCTAATCTATCTATACCTAACTAATATCTTTGTCTAATATATCTACATACCTAATCTATCTATATCTACCTACCTATTCAATATGTCTTATATACCTACCTGCCTAATCTATATATACCTAACTAATCTCTCTGTCTAATATATCTACCTACCTAATTTATCTATACCTACCTACCTAACATATTTGCCTAATATATCTACCTACCTAATCTAGCTGTGTTATATATTTTACCGACCTAATCTATCTATACCTACCTATCTTAATCATGTACCTACCTACCTAATCTATCTGCCTAATATATGTACCTAGCTTATCTATCTGTACCTACCTAACATATATCTGCCTAATATATCTACTTATACTTCATCAACCTGTCCAATATATCTATCTAACTAAGCTATCTGCCGTATCTATCTACCTACCTCATCTACCTGATCATTATATATCTACCTGCCATATCTATCTGTCTATTATATCTTCTTGTCTAATCTATCTGCCTATTCTATCTACCTACCTTATCTATCTGACTAATCTATCCACCTACCTCATATATCTACCTAATGTATCTACCTACCTAATTCCTCTGCCTATTATAATTATCTAACTTATCTGTCTGGCTAACATATCTACCTTTCTGATCTATCTGTCTAATATATCTACCTATCTCATCTATATCTGTCTAATATTTACCTAACTTATTTATATAATTTATCTACCTACCTAATCTCTCTGTCGAATATATCTACCTACCAAGTCTTCCCTTCATTTTCTAGTCTACCTATCGAGTCTACCTATCTAATATATCTGCCTAATCTACCGATGTTATAATGCTAGATAATCTACCTCGATAGTCTATCTGTCTAACCTACTTTTCCAATATAACTGTGAAATCTAATTAGCTATTCCACCAGGATAATATGCCCGTATGATAATACCTACCCAATCTAATCTGCTTCCCTAGTCTACGTACCAAATATAACATCCTACTCTCCATAGGTGATCCACCTTTATGATGCCTATCTACCTACCAGTTCTACCCTCATACTTACTCTTACTCATCAAAATATCTACCTACCTATTAAATCTACATACCTAATCTACCTATTTACCTTATCTATCCAGCTTTTCTACCTGGATCATCTTTCTAACTGATCTACCTGTCTAGTCTACTGGTTTAACCTACCTGTCTAATCTATCTACCTAATCTACCCTTTTACCCATCTACCTATACTAAAACACCGTTCGGCCTCATCTACACATCTAATTAATCAATCTAATCTATCTACCCAATCTACCGGTTTAATCTACATACCTAACTTTATCTAACTAGATAATCCACCAAAATAATCTACCTACCTAATCTATTCGACCTGTCTAACCAATCTATCTAACCTACTCTGTCCTTAACGACATACCTAATTTTCCGATGTAGTGCTAAGTCTGGCTTATATACCTAATTATATACCTATCTATCTAGTTTAGCCATCCAACCTATCCACCCAGCATACCTGGTCCACATACCTGCATAATCTACCTACCTCACCTTTCCATAAATGCTGTCTATCTGACCTAATTACCGATAGCATCCTTACCTACTCTGTCTAAACTACCTGTCCCGCCTTATCTAGCTGTGTGATCTACCTGTCCCGCCTTATCTAGCTGTGTGATCTACCTGTCCCGCCTTATCTAGCTGTGTGATCTACCTGTCCCGCCTTATCTAGCTGTGTGATCTACCTGTCCCGCCTAATCTAGCTGTGTGATCTACCTGCCCCGCCTTATCTAGCTGTGTGATCTACCTGTCCCGCCTTATCTAGCTGTGTGATCTACCTGTCCCGCCTTATCTTGCTGTGTGATCTACCTGTCCCGCCTTATCTTGCTGTGTGATCTACCTGTCCCGCCTTATCTAGCTGTGTGATCTACCTGTCCCGCCTTATCTAGCTGTGTGATCTACCTGTCCCGCCTTACCTAGCTGTGTGATCTACCTGTCCCGCCTTACCTAGCTGTGTGATCTACCTGTCCCGCCTTACCTAGCTGTGTGATCTACCTGTCCCGCCTTACCTAGCTGTGTGATCTACCTGTCCCGCCTTACCTAGCTGTGTGATCTACCTGTCCCGCCTTACCTAGCTGTGTGATCTACCTGTCCCGCCTTACCTAGCTGTGTGATCTACCTGTCCCGCCTTACCTAGCTGTGTGATCTACCTGTCCCGCCTTACCTAGCTGTGTGATCTACCTGTCCCGCCTTACCTAGCTGTGTGATCTACCTGTCCCGCCTTACCTAGCTGTGTGATCTACCTGTCCCGCCTTACCTAGCTGTGTGATCTACCTGTCCCGCCTTACCTAGCTGTGTGATCTACCTGTCCCGCCTTACCTAGCTGTGTGATCTACCTGTCCCGCCTTACCTAGCTGTGTGATCTACCTGTCCCGCCTTACCTAGCTGTGTGATCTACCTGTCCCGCCTTACCTAGCTGTGTGATCTACCTGTCCCGCCTTACCTAGCTGTGTGATCTACCTGTCCCGCCTTACCTAGCTGTGTGATCTACCTTTCCCGCCTTCCCTAGCTGTGTGATCTACCTGTCCCGCCTTACCTAGCTGTGTGATCTACCTGTCCCGCCTTACCTAGCTGTGTGATCTACCTGTCCCGCCTTACCTAGCTGTGTGATCTACCTGTCCCGCCTTACCTAGCTGTGTGATCTACCTGTCCCGCCTTACCTAGCTGTGTGATCTACCTGTCCCGCCTTACCTAGCTGTGTGATCTACCTGTCCCGCCTTACCTAGCTGTGTGATCTACCTGTCCCGCCTTACCTAGCTGTGTGATCTACCTGTCCCGCCTTACCTAGCTGTGTGATCTACCTGTCCCGCCTTATCTAGCTGTGTGATCTACCTGTCCCGTCTTATCTTTCAACCTACCTAATTTATCTTTATGATCTATATAATGTACCTACCTTATGTAATATTTCCTATCTACCTACCTAATCTAATCTGTCTAATCTACCCACCTAATCTACCTAACTAATATTCCTGTCTGCTCTGTCTAACAGATGGTAATAAAGAGCGGCAAAACATGGTATCATATTAATCTAAATAATGATTAAACAATGCTGGACTCAGAATATTTCAAGGGTTTAAAATATCCCGAATCGTCTTTAAAGTATTTTATTGAATCCTTAATTTTGCTATTTTCACTTCGAGTCAGATCCTTATGAAAGACCACAGTGGAAGACAGTTTAACCTTACATGGACTGATATTACTTATAAAGCTATGCCTACAATATATCATCACATTAATCATCAGCTATCAATTATACCTGACCTTCGTTCCACTAATTATTTCATACCTAAATGTGTCGAAATAAAAAAATGAATTATGCGAAATTAAAAACCAGATGAAATATTCTAAGCCCACAAAACGAACGTAAATTTTTTTTTCTTTTTTTTTTTTCTTTTTGCTATTTTCTTTTTATTCTGAACAAACGAACAATAAAACGATGTAACTATTTTGTGTGTTTTTTTTTTATATTTTTTTCTTCATACTTTAAATTAAACTCTACTATACTGAGGGCATGAATGCAACTTTCCTTAGTGAATTTATCAATGTGAGACTCGAAACCTTCTGTTAACAATACACAGGGTAACAGTGTGTTTCCTTAAATCCCAACACAAAGTCACCATTTGCATGAAAAAGCGAAATGCACTGTTAATGTTCATGTAATAGGACTTCCTAATCAGTTGTAGTTGGCATTCCTGTGAATTTAATCTCCTAATCTATTCAAATATTTAACCAGGACTTCTCATGAATTAAGTCCTGTAACTTCTGTTTGAGACACCTTAGACCGTATTGCTGGTAGGACTGACTCAATGTTCTCTGTATAGGAACTGTATTCAAACAGATTAGTATTTAACAACACCTTCTACGAATACACTATTATAGTACCTTATCTGACCAACCTGTCCGCGATGGAATACCGTTGCTAAATTAGCTAAAAACACTATTGCCTGTAATGCAACCTATGCCGTATTGGCATGGCGTCTGGGCAAACACAAGTGCCTGTAATGCAGTATGCTGTATAAGCATGCTTGAGGTTAAAGAAAAACAGCTGCCTGTAATGCAGTATGTCGTATAAGCAGTAGGTTCATGAATCAGTTACCTGTAATGCAGTCAGTATTGGCCTTTAGTGCAATATGCTGTATTGTCAAATCGACATGGAAGACAACTAAATGCCAATAATGCAATATGCTGTATTTGCAAATTGTTTAGGAAATCAAATTCCTTGTGAAGCTGTATGCTGTATTAGCAAATGGTGGAACTGATGTGTCAGTTGATAATAATTGATACTGACTTTATATTAAATCTTGTGAATTGACAGAGTATGCTGAATTAAGCGTCGCCATCAGATCCTGGTCCTCCTGAACCCCAAAAACTACCGAAACTACCGGGACTAAAATTGTAGCAAAACTTGTTAATTAATAAACTGGGATTTGAGTCAACACTTAACAATCCCTGGCTGATTCGACCCGCTCTGCAAAACAGACCGCCTGTACCAATGATGTTACAACATCACGAACCTCGTGTTGCAGAAGAGAGTCTGAAGAACAACTGTCGACCGGAGCAATTGTACTAGAGCGGTCAACTGTAGAGCACACAGCGTCCATCATAGAGTTCAGGACATCACGGACGTCCTCGCATATATTTTCCTCGTCCACTTTCCCCAAGGAATGTACCGGGGACACAGGTCTAGAGGAACTAAAGGTTGAAGATGAGTCACTGAGGATGTCAGCTTCCAGCTCCAAGAACTCAATGGTGTCTGACCCATAGCAGCTTGCGGATGCTGCTGTCAGAGAAGCGGGAAAAAACAGTCACCACCCAGGGAAGGGGCGGGACTGCGCTCTGAATGAACAGTTGAATAGCAGCTACATATGCTAGCTAAGTCATCCAGAGTGAAAAATTCACTAGCATCTGGCAAATGTATTGTATCAACAGAATTAGTGGAGGGACTTGACCGGGGGGTGCTGAATGTAATAGTCTCCAAACTTTCGGTACTGCATGTGTTGCCCAAAATTTCGACATTTTCCTCTATAACCGGATATACAATGCTCCGGCGGAAGAAACGGGTTAATTTTCTCCTAAAAATTCTTGGGAGTTTTCTTATCCTTCTGAACCCTGAAGGAAATCCTCGATATAATTGTACTTACCCTCTTACCTGTAATCTCTGGTCGTGAATGAATGGGCCTAGCTGGCCCCACTGTATTTATGAAAGTGTTCTGGTTCCTGTAAATAAATACATAAACAGACGTACATACAAACATGCGTAAGTACACACACTGACGTTAACCTCATTGGCTATCATTAGAGCTATCTATCATAAGGCTAAAGCTAACAAGTAATAAATTGTGATTTTTAACATTTACTGGTCAAGACAAAAAAGAGAAACATTTTAGTTTCATGGTTGTAGTTTCAACTGCTGAAATTCTTGAAAAAAAATTTAAGCACCACAAATTTAATCCATTTTCTTTGATGCCTTTATGATTTTGAAGGGATCAATACAGAAGCACAAAGACTAATATTTACTTAAAACTTCATTAAAAAAAGGATCCGCAAATCCGTAAAACAGTTTAGTTTTCAGCTTTGTCTTAATTATTTCAGTACAATGTATTTTGTTCCCTTTGAAAGATTTCATTCATATATTCTGTTCTGTATTCTAGTCGAACACTAAATAACTAGTATATGTACCCATAATAATACACAGGATTGTGCAGTGTATTGATTAAGTGCGCTGATACTTGCGGTGGCTTTATGAATATTAAGGATTAATGTATTATATCGATTTCAGGAGCAGAAATTATTACTCCTCTTTAATAAATAGTGTCAAGCTATGTATAAACAATATGTGTCTTCTCTCCAACCACTTTTCTTTCTTTTCTCTATATGAATGAAGAACGAAAATAGTGTCAGTTTATATATCTCAACGTTAACATATTTGTTATATAAGACAAAGTTACAAGCTTTCATATAAAATTAATATTTATAATTCTACAGACCCGAAGGCACCGATCAAATGTAAGCCCGATCTATTGATTTTCCGACTGTCTCATATGTACACTTTACACTGAATATGGCAGATATCTATGTGTATTCGTAAACAGCTATGTTTAATTATCTTTATATACACAATACAAGCCGCGTTTTGGCCAAAGCTTTACTTCAGAAAACGTTTGTGTTGTGAAGGCAAATAACGTGTGGTGGCTCCTTGTTTGAGCCATTACGACTGTCACCCCTAACTTAACGTGAAAACTTTACAACGGATATAACCTATAAAACCATACGATGGGTTTACGCTCGCCACTTGATTTCACTCATCAAGAAATTAGATCCCGGCCATTACAGGTGACATTTCCAGGTTCTTTTAAGGACGTGTATTAAAATACCAGCGTGCCAGGATATAATTAGCCTTTAAAAAAAAAAAAACTGGCTAATTACAGTAAGTTTCAGAAGTTTTGAACTGAGAAAACAGTACTGAAACCAGACATTCATATACTCAAACTAGAGTTGATCTGAATTAATAATTGGAAATGACACCAAACTGATGTTGTAGTGTATACTTGCACAATGAAATTACCCCACTGTTAGGAGTTAATATTTATTCAGTGAGAATATTACCTGAAGCACAACATTGTTTCAAGATCGGCATATACCTTGTAGATTTGGCTAGAACACATGCATGTTTTGTGAGTAATGCTAGTTCAGTGATACCTGGACATCATTATTGGGTTGATATAAACCCAGATTAGAGTGAAAATTTTTGATGTTGTTAGATACGCCCTGGTATAATTTTTTCTACACTAGTTTGTGATTGGTCACGTGGTAGGGTCTCTTGACAGGTAAGTTTACCCCTCCCGATTGGCATGGTAATCATAGGTGCATGGTGTTTATTGATATCTTGATATCCATCCGTCCATCCGTCTGACCCTTCGTCCGACCTTCCGTCCGTCCGTCCGTATAAGTAGATTTTGATGCGTAGAGCTACCGTAGTGTTATTGTACGGATACCGCCGGTTCGTTAGGTTGGCTTTAACAGTACGTATTTACGGATTTTTAAGAGCGGATATTACTAGATACTGGAATCTTACTAGGTTAGAGCGTTACCATGGAAACGTTAGAGTCACTTGTTAGATGCGGACAGGCCTTGGGGCTTAAGGACCAGGCTTTACAAGATTATGTTGAGGCTAGACGGCGTGCGGATGAGGAACGTGAGGAAAGAGCTAGGCAACGTGAAATAGAGAAGGAACAGCGGGAATTAGAGCGTGAGCGAGAGGCTAGAGCCCACGAATTAGAGGTTCTAAGGTTAAAGTCTGACTCTAGGGTTAAAGAAGAGAGAAGTAGGGATGTATTCCCGAAAATCCAGCTTCAACCTTTTGATGAGGCTCACGATCAGCTAGATGCGTTTCTTGAGCGATTTGAACGATTAGCTGTATGTCAAGGCTATGATAGGGAGAATTGGGCGTTACACCTGAGTCCGTTACTGCGGGGTAAGGCGCTAGGGACTTACACACAGTTATCGGTTAGTGAGGCCATGGATTACGATAAGTTAAAGATAGCCTTGTTAAAGCGATACCAAATGACCGAAGAGGGTTATCGACACAAGTTTCGGACTTGTAGGCCTGAGCGAGGCGAAACGCCGAGTCAGTTTGCGGTGAGACTGAGTGGATACCTAGACCATTGGATAGGGATGGCAGGGGTCAGAAGTGACTACGACGGGGTAGTTAACCTGTTGATGTGTGAGCAGTTCGTAAACTGCTGTAGTAGGGATCTCTCTATGTTTTTGAAAGAGAGACGGTGTCGTGACTTTGATAGTATGGTAGACTTAGCCGAGAGTTATACGGAGGCTCACGGTGTACACAGCCTAACAGCAGGTCCTCGTTATGGCAATAATGTGCCGCGTCCAGCGCAACCGGTATCTCAGCCTAGAGAGAAGCGAGAGGTTGAGCGCAGTCCGGACGGTCAGACATTTAAGCCATCAGGAGGCATCAGATGTTATTTATGTAATGAACTGGGACATAAGGCGCGGGAATGTAAGACTAGTGCCCGGTCGAGGCCTAGGTCTTCCCCTCAAGTACGGCGTGCTGCTGGCGATCAGCAGAGGTATAGGACTAATTTTAGCCCCCCGTATAACCCAAAACAGAAACCAGATACTATGTCAATGGCAGTAGTCGAGGCGGAAACGGAGACAGTCGGTGCGGTGAAACCGGAAGTAGAGAGTCCGAGTCAGTCGTTAGGATTTGCTGCCCAGACAGAAGGCGGAATCTCGTTACCTGTGTGTGAAGGGCTGGTGAATGGTAAGTCAGCGAGGGTGCTGCGGGATTCGGGATGTTCCTCGGCAGGAATACGTGAGTCGTACGTGGAGCCGAATCAGTTCACCGGACACCAGGTCGAGTGTAGGTTGTTCGACGGGTCTGTAAGACAATTTCCTACGGCTAGGATTAATGTGGACTGTGCGTACTTTGTCGGTACTATCGAGGCAATGGTGGTCGGGGATGCTGTATGTGATTTAGCGCTAGGTAACGTAGCGGGAGCGCGTGATCCGTATGATCCGGACCCGACGTGGAAGTCTGAGCGGTCCTCAGGCATAGTGTGTGACGGTGTAGAGTCACAAAAGGAGGTGTCGTCCGCGGTGGAGACACGGAGCGCTGCACGAGAGAAACAGATACCGACGCGTAGCTTGAATGTTGCAAGCCCAGTTGCCGATGTGAGTCCGGCCGAATTTTTGAAGGCGCAGGAGGAGGATGGGTCTTTAGCGCCGTATTGGAGGCTAGCTAGAGAGGCTAGAAATGATAGTCCATTTAGAATTGAGGACGGATATTTAGTTCGGGTTGTGAGTGATAAACGGGGAGATCAAGATGGATCTCGAGTGGTGGTACCTCAGACGTTACGGTACGACGTAATGAGGATGGGCCACGAAGCGGTTATGGCGGGCCATCAGGGCATAGACAAAACGCACGACCGCGTGAGAACTCAGTTTTTCTGGAAAGGGATGTATAATGACATTGCTGAGTTTTGCAAGTCCTGTCCCATTTGCCAGAAAACCATACCGAAAGGCAAGGTGCCTGGAGCTACGTTAGGCCAGATGCCATTAATTGATGAGCCCTGGCGTAGAATTTCGATGGATCTGGTTGGGCCGATCCATCCAGCGTCTGAGAGAGGTCACAGGTATATTCTGACCGTTATGGATTATGCCACTAGATATCCGGAGGCTGTTGCTTTAAAGAACATAGATACAGTCTCTGTGGCTGATGCGCTAGTTGATATTTATGCGCGGTTAGGAGTGCCGTCAGAGGTGCTTACTGACATGGGAACACAATTTACGTCAGACCTCATGCGAGAAGTTAGCCGTGTTTTGTCTGTAAGACAGCTCACCACTACTCCTTACCATCCTATGTGCAACGGAATGGTGGAGAGATTCAATGGAACGTTAAAGTTAATGTTGAAACGGATGTGCGAGGAAAGACCACGAGATTGGGATCGGTACCTCAGCGCCGTGCTTTTTGCGTACCGAGAAGCGCCACATGAGAGCACAGGGTTCTCACCCTTTGAGTTGCTCTATGGTAGGATCGTTAGAGGACCGATGCGGATTCTAAGGGATCTGTGGACCAAGCGAGATACTAGCGTCGAGACTAAAACCACGTACCAATACGTCCTGGACCTACAAGACAAACTAAGCGACACATGCGCGTTAGCTAGAGAGGCGTTGAACAAATCAGCGAACAGACACAAACTGTTATATGATAGAGGTAAATGCACGCGCAGGTTTGAGGCCGGAGACGAAGTTTTGTTGTTACTCCCGACGGAGCGGAACAAATTAATGGTACAGTGGAAAGGCCCCTATACTATTGTAAACAGGGTTGGGGACTTAGACTATCGGATTAAGATTGGCGATAAGGTTAAAACCTTCCACGTGAATATGCTGAAACGGTACCATGCTAGAAACGAGCCCCAGCATATTCTGGCAGCGGTAGCCAAGGGCGCACCTGATTCTATACATGATCCTGACGGTGTAGACGGGGAAACAGAGCCTCCCGTGTTCGGAGAGTTAAACCCAGAAGGGATTGATGAGGATGCCCACATGTCGTTACCGTCGTATGCGCGCCGCCAGACTGAGCGAGATGTTCAGGTAAATGCTGACCTAGGCAAGTGTCAGCGCCGTGAAATACTCAGTCTGCTTAGGCAATATGGGGATGTATTCACAGATGTACCCAAGCTTACCAATGTTGTAGAATGTAGCATTAAACTCTCATCTGATGTACCTGTAAAAACTAGGCCCTATAGGGTGCCTTTTGAACTGCGAGAGACAATGCGAACAGAAATCCAGGAAATGTTAAACTTAGGCATTATTGAACAGTCAGATTCTAGCTATGCGTCCCCCTGTATCCTGCTTAGGAAACCTTACGGTAAGACTAGATTCGTGATAGACTACCGAAAGCTGAACCAATCAGTCGTGTTCGATCCTGAACCCATGCCGGATCCAGAAACACTTTTTGTCGAAGTCGCGAAAAGCCAGTATTTTACAAAGCTTGACCTGACGAAAGGTTACTGGCAGATCCCTGTTTCTGAGGAATCCAGGGATAAGACGGCCTTTGTTACACCCGATGGCCATTACCAATTTAGGGTTATGCCATTCGGCCTGGTAACTGCCGGAGCGGTTTTCACCCGCATGATGCGGAAAATGTTCAGCGACATGCCGAATGTAGTATGTTATGTAGATGACGTGTTAATACACGCAGAGACTTGGGACGAGCACTTAAGAACTCTTAGAGAAGTGCTAGTTAGACTAGAATGTGCAAACTTAGCAGCTAAACCAGCTAAAACCTTCATAGGCTACCAGAGCCTAGAGTTTTTGGGACACCTTGTAGGCACGGGCAACTTGGCCACTAATCCAGTTTTGCTCAAGAGAATACAGAGCACTGATAGACCTAAGACAAAGAAGGCTTTGCGAGCATTCCTAGGTCTTACAGGGTACTATCGAAAATTCGTGCCAAACTATGCGGAAATAGCGGTGCCCTTGACTGATCTAACGCGTAAAGGTCAACCTAACAAACTAGACTGGAAACCCGTACACGAGAACGCGTACTGTTCTCTTAAGGCTAAACTGTCAGACCCTCCCATACTGAAGCTACCTGATTTCAATAAACGATTTTATTTGAAATGTGATGCATCTGATGTGGGTATTGGCTGTATCCTGATGCAAAGACACGAGGGGATCATGCACCCAGTAGCTTATGCCAGTCGTAAACTATTGCCCAGGGAGAGAAATTACTCCACCATTGAGAAAGAGTCATTAGCAATTGTATGGTCTGTACAGAAATTTGAGATGTACCTGGCTTGTAGACCGTTCACCATTCAGACCGACCACAAACCATTAAAGTGTATTAGCAAATCAAAATGTGCTAATAAGAGAGTAATGAGATGGGCACTGGTTCTACAAGAGTTTAGATTTGATATTGAAGCAGTGTCAGGTAAACTAAACCATGGACCTGATTTTCTTAGCAGACTGCCTGAGTGTTAGGATGTAATGAGCTATAATGTTTAGCCAGTTAAGTCTAAACATGTACAAGATTTTGCCCTGTGTCATAGACCGTGGGCATGTACTAATGACAACTTGTTACATGACCCTTATGTATTGCTATGTATTGCTACATGTAAATATGTTTAGCTGGACCCTGTAAGATAGAACGATACGATGTATCGAGAAAATACTGTGTATTTTCCTTAAAAGGAGGGGGTGATGTCACCAGAAATCGGTGACAATAAGTACGGTGTTTTGTATCATAGTTTAACGAAGTCAGTTCTCTATTGGTATTGACGTGAAGCGTCTTCCTAAAGCGTTGACAGGTCTTGATTGTATATATATGAAATCCCATCGGCTATCAGCTGATTTTATCTGTGTCACTCATTGAGTGTATTACTTCTGGTATGTGGGTCGCCAAGGTGACGCTAGCAGTCAAACCAGGTCACATATAACCTTATATGGGACACTTGAGCCATAAGCCAATCAGAGAACCGGATCGCCGTATTGTGACGACGATTGTGACGTCAGAGTTCAGGGAGAGACGCTGGAAGCTGCCTTCAGTTGGGTCTTGAAGCTTGAGGTGGCAGCACGCACGCACGGGAGTAGGAACATTGAAACGCCAGGAACGGCATAGAAGCAAGCTTCTACATGAGGCAAGGACCCAGCTCATGAGAACTCAGCCGTGCTGCCGACAGAGCTTCGTATTGGCGATAAAGTGAGAGAGCGCGCTCGTCCCCTGCCGGCCTAGTTCAGCTTGACCTAAATACATAGCCGCCGTAAGCCGAGAAACCATTGCTACACGAGCAAGGTCAAGGACTCTAAGCTCTACGTAAACAAAGAGCGCTATTGCATTCATGTGAACGTAAACCTACCCGGGTCGCTGACAAGCAAGATCAGTTGAAGATCGCTAAACTCAGAAAGACTAGATCTATATGGTACTAACCATACGCTAGATTCTACACAAAACAGTAACCAGAGATCTCTGAAGGAACTGGACTTTATGGTTTTTTTTATACAAACCATGGACTCAGTAAAATATCCTGTAATTTTAATGTGAAGAACTGTCGTATTGACACATCAACGCACACACTCACATTGGTGTCTCTGTAAGTATTGTCTTGAATTATATTTGTGAATTTAACCTGATGTCTCATAGTTTCTATTGATCTAGGTGTATGATTGTCTGGTATTTTAATACACGTCTTTAAAAGAACCTGGAAATGTCACCTGTAATGGCCGGGATCTAATTTCTTGATGAGTGAAATCAAGTGGCGAGCGTAAACCCATCGTATGGTTTTATAGGTTATATCCGTTGTAAAGTTTTCACGTTAAGTTAGAGGTGACAGTGAGTGTGTGCGTTGATGTGTCAATACGACAGTTCTTCACATTAAAATTACAGGATATTTTACTGAGTCCATGGTTTGTATAAAACAATAAAGTCCAGTTCCTTCAGAGATCTCTGGTTACTGTTTTGTGTAGAATCTAGCGTATGGTTAGCACCATATAGATCTAGTCTTTCTGAGTTTAGCGATCTTCAACTGATCTTGCTTGTCAGCGACCCGGGTAGGTTTACGTTCACATGAATGCATAGCGCTCTTTGTTTACGTAGAGCTTAGAGTCCTTGACCTTGCTCGTGTAGCAATGGTTTCACAGCTTACGGCGGTTATGTATCTAGGTCAAGCTGAACTAGGCCGGCAGGTGACGAGCGCTCTTTCAATTTATCGCCAATACGAAGCTCTGTCGGCAGCACGGCTGAGTTCTCATGAGCTGGGTCCTTGCCTCATGTAGAAGCTTGCTTCTATGCCGTTTCTGGCGTTTCAATGTTCCTACTCCCGTGCGTGCGTGCTGCCACCTCAAGCTTCAAGACCCAACTGAAGGCAGCTTCCAGCGTCTCTCCCTGAACTCTGACGTCACAATCGTCGTCACAATACGGCGATCCGGTTCTCTGATTGGCTTATGGCTCAAGTGTCCCATATAAGGTTATATGTGACCTGGTTTGACTGCTAGCGTCACCTTGGCGACCCACATACCAGAAGTAATACACTCAATGCGTGACACAGATAAAATCAGCTGATAGCCGATGGGATTTCATATATATACAATCAAGACCTGTCAACGCTTTAGGAAGACGCTTCACGTCAATACCAATAGAGAACTGACTTCGTTAAACTATGATACAAAACACCGTACTTATTGTCACCGATTTCTGGTGACATCACCCCCTCCTTTTAAGGAAAATACACAGTATTTTCTCGATACATCGTATCGTTCTATCTTACAGGGTCCAGCTAAACATATATACATGTAGCAATACATAGCAATACATAAGGGTCATGTAACAAGTTGTCATTAGTACATGCCCACGGTCTATGACACAGGGCAAAATCTTGTACATGTTTAGACTTAACTGGCTAAACATTATAGCTCATTACATCCTAACACTCAGGCAGTCTGCTAAGAAAATCAGGTCCATGGTTTAGTTTACCTGACACTGCTTCAATATCAAATCTAAACTCTTGTAGAACCAGTGCCCATCTCATTACTCTCTTATTAGCACATTTTGATTTGCTAATACACTTTAATGGTTTGTGGTCGGTCTGAATGGTGAACGGTCTACAAGCCAGGTACATCTCAAATTTCTGTACAGACCATACAATTGCTAATGACTCTTTCTCGATGGTGGAGTAATTTCTCTCCCTGGGCAATAGTTTACGACTGGCATAAGCTACTGGGTGCATGATCCCCTCGTGTCTTTGCATCAGGATACAGCCAATACCCACATCAGATGCATCACATTTCAAATAAAATCGTTTACTGAAATCAGGTAGCTTCAGTATGGGAGGGTCTGACAGTTTAGCCTTTAGAGAACAGTACGCGTTCTCGTGTACGGGTTTCCAGTCTAGTTTGTTAGGTTGACCTTTACGCGTTAGATCAGTCAAGGGCACCGCTATTTCCGCATAGTTTGGCACGAATTTTCGATAGTACCCTGTAAGACCTAGGAATGCTCGCAAAGCCTTCTTTGTCTTAGGTCTATCAGTGCTCTGTATTCTCTTGAGCAAAACTGGATTATTGGCCAAGTTGCCCGTGCCTACAAGGTGTCCCAAAAACTCTAGGCTCTGGTAGACTATGAAGGTTTTAGCTGGTTTAGCTGCTAAGTTTGCACATTCTAGTCTAACTAGCACTTCTCTAAGAGTTCTTAAGTGCTCGTCCCAAGTCTCTGCGTGTATTAACACGTCATCTACATAACATACTACATTCGGCATGTCGCTGAACATTTTCCGCATCATGCGGGTGAAAACCGCTCCGGCAGTTACCAGGCCGAATGGCATAACCCTAAATTGGTAATGGCCATCGGGTGTAACAAAGGCCGTCTTATCCCTGGATTCCTCAGAAACAGGGATCTGCCAGTAACCTTTCGTCAGGTCAAGCTTTGTAAAATACTGGCTTTTCGCGACTTCGACAAAAAGTGTTTCTGGATCCGGCATGGGTTCAGGATCGAACACGACTGATTGGTTCAGCTTTCGGTAGTCTATCACGAATCTAGTCTTACCGTAAGGTTTCCTAAGCAGGATACAGGGGGACGCATAGCTAGAATCTGACTGTTCAATAATGCCTAAGTTTAACATTTCCTGGATTTCTGTTCGCATTGTCTCTCGCAGTTCAAAAGGCACCCTATAGGGCCTAGTTTTTACAGGTACATCAGATGAGAGTTTAATGCTACATTCTACAACATTGGTAAGCTTGGGTACATCTGTGAATACATCCCCATATTGCCTAAGCAGACTGAGTATTTCACGGCGCTGACACTTGCCTAGGTCAGCATTTACCTGAACATCTCGCTCAGTCTGGCGGCGCGCATACGACGGTAACGACATGTGGGCATCCTCATCAATCCCTTCTGGGTTTAACTCTCCGAACACGGGAGGCTCTGTTTCCCCGTCTACACCGTCAGGATCATGTATAGAATCAGGTGCGCCCTTGGCTACCGCTGCCAGAATATGCTGGGGCTCGTTTCTAGCATGGTACCGTTTCAGCATATTCACGTGGAAGGTTTTAACCTTATCGCCAATCTTAATCCGATAGTCTAAGTCCCCAACCCTGTTTACAATAGTATAGGGGCCTTTCCACTGTACCATTAATTTGTTCCGCTCCGTCGGGAGTAACAACAAAACTTCGTCTCCGGCCTCAAACCTGCGCGTGCATTTACCTCTATCATATAACAGTTTGTGTCTGTTCGCTGATTTGTTCAACGCCTCTCTAGCTAACGCGCATGTGTCGCTTAGTTTGTCTTGTAGGTCCAGGACGTATTGGTACGTGGTTTTAGTCTCGACGCTAGTATCTCGCTTGGTCCACCGATCCCTTAGAATCCGCATCGGTCCTCTAACGATCCTACCATAGAGCAACTCAAAGGGTGAGAACCCTGTGCTCTCATGTGGCGTTTCTCGGTACGCAAAAAGCACGGCGCTGAGGTACCGATCCCAATCTCGCGGTCTTTCCTCGCACATCCGTTTCAACATTAACTTTAATGTTCCATTGAATCTCTCCACCATTCCGTTGCACATAGGATGGTAAGGAGTAGTGGTGAGCTGTCTTACAGACAAAACACGGCTAACTTCTCGCATGAGGTCTGACGTAAATTGTGTTCCCATGTCAGTAAGCACCTCTGACGGCACTCCTAACTGCGCATAAATATCAACTAGCGCATCAGCCACAGAGACTGTATCTATGTTCTTTAAAGCAACAGCCTCAGGATATCTAGTGGCATAATCCATAACGGTCAGAATATACCTGTGACCTCTCTCAGACGCTGGATGGATCGGCCCAACCAGATCCATCGAAATTCTACGCCAGGGCTCATCAATTAATGGCATCTGGCCTAACGTAGCTCCAGGCACCTTGCCTTTCGGTATGGTTTTCTGGCAAATGGGACAGGACTTGCAAAACTCAGCAATGTCATTATACATCCCTTTCCAGAAAAACTGAGTTCTCACGCGGTCGTGCGTTTTGTCTATGCCCTGATGGCCCGCCATAACCGCTTCGTGGCCCATCCTCATTACGTCGTACCGTAACGTCTGAGGTACCACCACTCGAGATACATCTTGATCTCCCCGTTTATCACTCACAACCCGAACTAAATATCCGTCCTCAATTCTAAATGGACTATCATTTCTAGCCTCTCTAGCTAGCCTCCAATACGGCGCTAAAGACCCATCCTCCTCCTGCGCCTTCAAAAATTCGGCCGGACTCACATCGGCAACTGGGCTTGCAACATTCAAGCTACGCGTCGGTATCTGTTTCTCTCGTGCAGCGCTCCGTGTCTCCACCGCGGACGACACCTCCTTTTGTGACTCTACACCGTCACACACTATGCCTGAGGACCGCTCAGACTTCCACGTCGGGTCCGGATCATACGGATCACGCGCTCCCGCTACGTTACCTAGCGCTAAATCACATACAGCATCCCCGACCACCATTGCCTCGATAGTACCGACAAAGTACGCACAGTCCACATTAATCCTAGCCGTAGGAAATTGTCTTACAGACCCGTCGAACAACCTACACTCGACCTGGTGTCCGGTGAACTGATTCGGCTCCACGTACGACTCACGTATTCCTGCCGAGGAACATCCCGAATCCCGCAGCACCCTCGCTGACTTACCATTCACCAGCCCTTCACACACAGGTAACGAGATTCCGCCTTCTGTCTGGGCAGCAAATCCTAACGACTGACTCGGACTCTCTACTTCCGGTTTCACCGCACCAACTGTCTCCGTTTCCGCCTCGACTACTGCCATTGACATAGTCTCCGGTTTCTGTTTTGGGTTATACGGGGGGCTAAAATTAGTCCTATACCTCTGCTGATCGCCAGCAGCACGCCCTACTTGAGGGGAAGACCTAGGCCTCGACCGGGCACTAGTCTTACATTCCCACGCCTTATGTCCCAGTTCATTACATAAATAACATCTGATGCCTCCTGATGGCTTAAATGTCTGACCGCCCGGACTGCGCTCAACCTCTCGCTTCTCTCTAGGCTGAGATACCGGTTGCGCTGGACGCGGCACATTATTGCCATAACGAGGACCTGCTGTAAGGCTGTGTACACCGTGAGCCTCCGTATAACTCTCGGCTAAGTCTACCATACTATCAAAGTCACGACACCGTCTCTCTTTCAAAAACATAGAGAGATCCCTACTACAGCAGTTTACGAACTGCTCACACATCAACTGGTTAACTACCCCGTCGTAGTCACCTCCGACCCCTGCCATCCCTATCCAATGGTCTAGGTATCCACTCAGTCTCACCGCAAACTGACTCGGCGTTTCGCCTCGCTCAGGCCTACAAGTCCGAAACTTGTGTCGATAACCCTCTTCGGTCATTTGGTATCGCTTTAACAAGGCTATCTTTAACTTATCGTAATCCATGGCCTCACTAACCGATAACTGTGTGTAAGTCCCTAGCGCCTTACCCCGCAGTAACGGACTCAGGTGTAACGCCCAATTCTCCCTATCATAGCCTTGACATACAGCTAATCGTTCAAATCGCTCAAGAAACGCATCTAGCTGATCGTGAGCCTCATCAAAAGGTGGAAGCTGGATTTTCGGGAATACATCCCTACTTCTCTCTTCTTTAACCCCAGAGTCAGACTTTAACCTTAGAACCTCTAATTCGTGGGCTCTAGCCTCTCGCTCACGCTCTAATTCCCGCTGTTCCTTCTCTATTTCACGTTGCCTGGCTCTTTCCTCACGTTCCTCATCCGCACGCCGTCTAGCCTCAACATAATCTTGTAAAGCCTGGTCCTTAAGCCCCAAGGCCTGTCCGCATCTAACAAGTGACTCTAACGTTTCCATGGTAACGCTCTAACCTAGTAAGATTCCAGTATCTAGTAATATCCGCTCTTAAAAATCCGTAAATACGTACTGTTAAAGCCAACCTAACGAACCGGCAGTATCCGTACAATAACACTACGGTAGCTCTACGCATCAAAATCTACTTATACGGACGGACGGACGGAAGGTCGGACGAAGGGTCAGACGGATGGACGGATGGATATCAAGATATCAATAAACACCATGCACCTATGATTACCATGCCAATCGGGAGGGGTAAACTTACCTGTCAAGAGACCCTACCACGTGACCAATCACAAACTAGTGTAGAAAAAATTATACCAGGGCGTATCTAACAACATCAAAAATTTTCACTCTAATCTGGGTTTATATCAACCCAATAATGATGTCCAGGTATCACTGAACTAGCATTACTCACAAAACATGCATGTGTTCTAGCCAAATCTACAAGGTATATGCCGATCTTGAAACAATGTTGTGCTTCAGGTAATATTCTCACTGAATAAATATTAACTCCTAACAGTGGGGTAATTTCATTGTGCAAGTATACACTACAACATCAGTTTGGTGTCATTTCCAATTATTAATTCAGATCAACTCTAGTTTGAGTATATGAATGTCTGGTTTCAGTACTGTTTTCTCAGTTCAAAACTTCTGAAACTTACTGTAATTAGCCAGTTTTTTTTTTTTAAAGGCTAATTATATCCTGGCACGCTCGCCATACAATGTCACCCCTAACTTAACGTGAAAACTTTACAACGGATATAACCTATAAAACCATACGATGGGTTTACGCTCGCCACTTGATTTCACTCATCAAGAAATTAGATCCCGGCCATTACAGGTGACATTTCCAGGTTCTTTTAAGGACGTGTATTAAATTACCAGACAATCATACACCTAGATCAATAGAAACTATGAGACATCAGGTTAAATTCACAAATATAATTCAAGACAATACTTACAGAGACACCAATGTGAGTGTGTGCGTTGATGTGTCAATACGACAGTTCTTCACATTAAAATTACAGGATATTTTACTGAGTCCATGGTTTGTATAAAACAATAAAGTCCAGTTCCTTCAGAGATCTCTGGTTACTGTTTTGGGTAGAATCTAGCGTATGGTTAGCACCATATAGATCTAGTCTTTCTGAGTTTAGCGATCTTCAACTGATCTTGCTTGTCAGCGACCCGGGTAGGTTTACGTTCACATGAATGCAATAGCGCTCTTTGTTTACGTAGAGCTTAGAGTCCTTGACCTTGCTCGTGTAGCAATGGTTTCACAGCTTACGGCGGTTATGTATCTAGGTCAAGCTGAACTAGGCCGGCAGGTGACGAGCGCTCTTTCAATTTATCGCCAATACGAAGCTCTGTCGGCAGCACGGCTGAGTTCTCATGAGCTGGGTCCTTGCCTCATGTAGAAGCTTGCTTCTATGCCGTTTCTGGCTTTTCAATGTTCCTACTCCCATGCGTGCGTGCTGCCACCTCAAGCTTCAAGACCCAACTGAAGGCAGCTTCCAGCGTCTCTCCCTGAACTCTGACGTCACAATCGTCGTCACAATACGGCGATCCGGTTCTCTGATTGGCTTATGGCTCAAGTGTCCCATATAAGGTTATATGTGACCTGGTTTGACTGCTAGCGTCACTTTGGCGACCCACATACCAGAAGTAATACACTCAATGCGTGACACAGATAAAATCAGCTGATAGCCGATGGGATTTTATATATATACAATCAAGACCTGTCAACGCTTTAGGAAGACGCTTCACGTCAATACCAATAGAGAACTGACTTCGTTAAACTATGATACAAAACACCGTACTTATTGTCACCGATTTCTGGTGACAACGACAAACAATAATTCATTGTGTAGCTGCTCCACCATTTGCTAGGTTGATGTCTACCTTGACAAGATTGAATTATTTATATTAATCGTGAGAATATATGGGTGAAAAGAGGTAAATTTATACAAAAACGCTTTGTAAAGCTCTGTTGGGTCTAACGAAGCGGCGACCGGGCCGCTTTGCGTCACGCAGCTAAAGATGACGTCATTAAAACGTGTGTTAACAAAAAAGACACGGAAGGCGCATGCGTTGGCCTTCTGTTCTGGTGGTTGTCATGGAGCTAGACTAGCGAGGTCTCTAGACATTTTATAGCTCTAATATATGACTAAAACGTGATACATATGCTAAAAAATATCAGATAATTTTGAATGAGCTCATATTTAATTGAAACGAACAGTATAGACCAATAAACATAATATTAGGGTTCCGTATAGCTTCTGGTTAAGCTTTTTAATGTGTTTGGTCCTGTCTAATACCGCAAAGTCTCACCATTTTTATATAATTGTATAACCTAAGTCTATATGTTTTAATTTGATTTAATGAAAAACTGGACAATTTAAACCAGTGAAAAAAAATAATCAATGGGTCCCAAATAATCATTGGATATCTAGCTGAAATTAATATTTTCCTAAAGTTTTCTAGGCATGTAGCTATACTTCAAAGATAAGATTCACAATTGAAACAGTTCACCAAGTTAAGTGCTGGGGGCTCCAGTGGAGGAGTTAAGGGTTAGCCCTACCCCCCGGAGATATTACCATTTTTGGATTTTTTTTTAGGCTAAACCTTCTTGATTGAGTTAAGCATTATTCCCTGGGTGTAAGCTGTAACCCAATTCACCATAGCCTTTCCCAGAATCCAGGACTCGCCCTTGCAGTGATTCATAAATTCTACTGGGTGACACTAACGAAAGTTCTACTTACATCTGCAACATGGCGGGCCGTCCTTTTCCTTTCATCGCTTTCTTCATGCAGTATATAGTTGTTCAGAAATAAAGTCTCTACTGATGTTTCTATACAAAACAGCCTCGATGTCTAGTGTCTGTCAGATCCTACGTGCGCCAAGTAAGTCTGATCAAGTAAGACTGATCGAGTTGGGGATTCTGTAACACCGCGGTTACCAAGGGGACGTCACGTATATGACGTCACAAACCAAGCCCTTGCTAAAATGGAACTTGTGACCTTTGACCTGGAGGGGTATCTCCCCTGTTAACCTTACCAATATATAAAAAGGATTTAGGCCTTATTAATAAATTTAATACGTGCCGTAGCTTTATTATATTTTTTACATGTTAGAAAACTTAATCATCCCTACACATTTATAAGCTAATAAAGCCATATGGCCCATAGGCCTAAATGCGACCGTGCACAGAAACAGAGGGTCCTTATCGCTAAGACCTAACTTTATTAAAGCTGATTATAAGCCCTTGGATGTGTTGCAATAAGGTGACTTTAGTCATGTAGGTGACTTAAGCCCAGGGGCATCTGTGTGTCACCATGGTAACCATTATGACGTCACAATTGTAATCATGGTATTTAGGCCCCCAACTGGGCTTAAGTCCAGTAAAATGTTATTGCAACAGGCCCCATGTTTAACACCGAGCTTACAGCATTTATTAACGTTTTAGTCGGTTATAATACTATGATTTCATATTCATACCCAGGGGTGGATCCAGGATATGGGAAGGGGGGGGGGGGGTCGTCCATTCCAGGAGGACTAATGACAACGAATAAAAAAAAGGTCCGCAGGTCCGGAAGGGGGGGGGGGGGGGGGGGGCTCCAGGCTGCAAAAAATGGGCCTGAAAACCGTAACCAATGGTTGCAGCTACAAACCTCCTGGACCCCCCACCCTTCCCGGATCCAGCCACTGATACCGTGTGCTTTAGTCATTATACCTCATCTAACATTCTATTATCACGTACATACAGTATGTTACCTGTCAAACGATGGTGGATGCAAAACAACTGTGCTTTAGCCATTGAAACCATCGCGCCTGACGAATAAGATCCTTCCCAGTATTAATTACCAAGGGAAGCTTCCGTTTGCAGTGTGTGTGTGCATGTGTGTGTGTGTGGGGGGGGGGGGTTGACTTCAGTCTATCCCCAGTAACCCCCCCCCCAGCGCAAGGGCGGGGGCTACTATATACCGGATTTTTAAGGCGATTGTTTTTTTTTAATTTTCTTTGAAAATATTAGCAATTCTAGGAAATAATAAATAATAAATTTGCAATTTTATAAAATATAAAAACATGCCCTGGTGCTGTTACTTTGGTCCCCCCCCCCAAGTTCAATTATGTCACTATGGACTTTGGGCAATGTTTTCTCGTTAGTGCGATAGCAAGTGGTGTCAATATATCTTCAAGGGGGGATGACTCGCAAACGTGTGAGAGTTATCAAAGTTGGACATTTTTTTTTTGTAAACAAAATATTTATATATATATATATATTATATATAAATATAAATAATTATTAGATATCATTTACGTATTGACGGCTTGACGTATTATAAATTTTTTTCCTTTATATTTATGCACCGTTGGTAAATACCTTATTGATCGATAATAAATATACATACATCGATACTGTGGTTGTACCTAATATTTTTGCCACCAATAATCTCTCTTTCACCATCGGACAAAATAAGACAAATACATTCAACAATGTATTCACCTTCGAAAATTCGAACGGATATATAATGCAGCCACAATCTCAGTCTGCTAAACATGTTATTTATGACGAGGCAGTACGTTTTCAGTGTTTCTTCCGCAGTCATAAAAAAAAAACAACAAAGAACATGAATATATATACACTGTATACTGTATTTAAATGAACGGTCATAAAATATCATTCAGGTTAAAATCAGTAGTGTATTTCCCCAAGATAAGGCGAAGTGAAGAAAAGTTCGATATCATATAAAAATTCTTCATGTCCACAAGCAAAATTCCAAAGCATAAAGAACGACGCTGTAACGTTCCACCTATACGTCGGCAGTCATGGCAGAGATATCATTTAGATAGAAATGGTAATGTCATGTTCCATTGTAGCCGTGAATTCATTACTCAATAAGCCTGGCAAGCCCAACTTTAGCCGTGATAGAAGACATACTGGAGAATATACTGCAACGGGCTTCCATCCTGTTGAACTGACATCGTAGTAACACCCGATAATCTTAATATTATGCTACCACTGATATGAAATGACACATGAGAATACATGTGAACTCACATCCCAAACTGAAAATCCGTCTCTATGGTAACGAGTCATTTCCTGTTTCACTTACAAGTTGACTATAATCTACATACCTGATCTACCTACCGAATCTGCTGGATAATCCACCTGCATAATGTTCCAAAATAATATACCAACATAAGCTACTGTGCCAACTTAATCTACCTGTCCATGTAATGTAACAAGTTAATCCACCCACCTAATCTTCTAATAATAATCTAGCGACGTAGCTTATGAACTTACGGCTAATCTACCTAGCGAATCTGTCTATATGATATACGTATCTGATCCACATTGATAACTCATCTGACTGGAAAACTCTGCTGATATACCCAGCTACCTACATTATCTACCTACTGGTATACCTACATAATAACCTACCTACATTATCTACCTACTGGTATACCTACATAATCAACCTACCTTCATTATCTACCTACTGGTATACCTACATAATCAACCTTCCTACATTATCTACCTACTGGTATACCTACATAATAACCTACCTACATTATCTACCTACTGTTATACCTACATAATCAACCTACCTACATTATCTACCTACTGGTATACCTACATAATAACCTACCTACATTATCTTTCTACTGATATACCTTCATAATCAACCTACCTACATTATCTGCCAAAGAGTATACCTACATAATCAACCTACCTACATTATCTACCTACTGGTATACCTACATAATAACCTACCTACATTATCTTTCTACTGATATACCTACATAATCAACCTACCTACATTATCTGCCAAAGAGTATACCTACATAATCAACCTACCTACATTATCTGCCAAAGAGTATACCTACATAATCAACCTACCTGCATTATCTACCTACTGGTATACCTACATAATAACCTACCTACATTATCTACCTACTGGTATACCTACATAATCAACCTACCTACATTATCTACCTACTGGTATACCTACATAATAACCTACCTACATTATCTTTCTACTGGTATACCTACATAATAAACCTACCTACATTATCTACCTACTGGTTTACCTACATAATAACCTACCTACATTATCTGCCAAAGAGTATACCTACATAATCAACCTACCTACATTATCCACCTACTGGTATACCTACATAATCAACCTACCTACATTACCTACCTACTGGTATACCTACATAATCAACCTACCTACATTATCTGCCAAAGAGTATACCTACATAATAAACCTACCTACATTATCCACCTACTGGTATACCTACATAATCAACCTACCTACATTATCTACCTACTGGTATACCTACATAATAACCTACCTACATTATCTTTCTACTGGTATACCTACATAATAAACCTACCTACATTATCTACCTACTGGTTTACCTACATAATAACCTACCTACATTATCTGCCAAAGAGTATACCTACATAATCAACCTACCTACATTATCCACCTACTGGTATACCTACATAATCAACCTACCTACATTATCTACCTACTGGTATACCTACATAGTCAACCTACCTACATTATCTACCTACTGGTATACCTACATAATCAACCTACCTACATTATCTGCCAAAGAGTATACCTACATAATAAACCTACCTACATTATCCACCTACTGGTATACCTACATAATCAACCTACCTACATTATCTACCTACTGGTATACCTACATAATCAACCTACCTACATTATCTGCCAAAGAGTATACCTACATTATAAACCTACCTACATTATTCACCTACTGGTATACCTACATAATAAACCTACCTACATTATCCACCTACTGGTGTACCTACATAATAAACCTACCTACATTATCCACCTATTGGTATACCTATATAATCAACCTACCTACATTATCTACCTACTGGTATACCTACATAATAACCTACCTACATTATCTTTCTACTGATATACCTACATAATCAACCTACCTACATTATCTACCTACTGGTATACCTACATAAACAACCTACCTACATTATCTGCCAAAGAGTATACCTACATAATCAACCTACCTACATTATCTACCTACTGGTATACCTACATAATAACCTACCTACATTATCTTTCTACTGATATACCTACATAATCAACCTACCTACATTATCTACCTACTGGTATACCTACATAATAAACCTACCTACATTATCTGCCAAAGAGTATACCTACATAATCAACCTACCTACATTATCCACCTACTGGTATACCTACAAAATCAACCTACCTACATTATCTATTTACTGGTATACCTACATAATCAACCTACCTACATTATCTGCCAAAGAGTATACCTACATAATAAACCTACCTACATTATCCACCTACTGGTATACCTACAAAATCAACCAACCTACATTATCTACCTACTGGTATACCTACATAATCAACCTACCTACATTATCTGCCAAAGAGTATACCTACATAATAAACCTACCTACATTATCCACCTACTGGTATACCTACATAATCAATCTACCTACATTACCTACCTACTGGTATACCTACATAATAAACCTACCTACATTATCTGCCAAAGAGTATACCTACATAATAAACCTACCTACATTATCCACATACTGGTATACCTACATAATCAACCTACCTACATTATCTACCTTCTGGTATACCTACATAATCAACCTACCTACATTATCTGCCAAAGAGTATACCTACATAATAAACCTACCTACATTATCCACCTACTGGTATACCTACATAATAAACCTACCTACATTATCTACCTTCTGGTATACCTACATAATCAACCTACCTACATTATCCACCTACTGGTATACCTACATAATAAACCTACCTACATTATCTGCCAAAGAGTATACCTACATAATAAACCTACCTACATTATCCACCTACTGGTATACCTACAAAATCAACCTACCTACATTATCTACCTACTGGTATACCTACATAATCAACCTACCTACATTATCTGCCAAAGAGTATACCTACATAATAAACCTACCTACATTATCCACCTACTGGTATACCTACAAAATCAACCTACCTACATTATCTACCTACTGGTATACCTACATAATCAACCTACCTACATTATCTGCCAAAGAGTATACCTACATAATAAACCTACCTACATTATCCACCTACTGGTATACCTACATAATCAACCTACCTACATTACCTACCTACTGGTATACCTACATAATAAACCTACCTACATTATCTGCCAAAGAGTATACCTACATAATAAACCTACCTACATTATCCACATACTGGTATACCTACATAATCAACCTACCTACATTATCTACCTTCTGGTATACCTACATAATCAACCTACCTACATTATCTGCCAAAGAGTATACCTACATAATAAACCTACCTACATTATCCACCTACTGGTATACCTACATAATTAACCAGCCTACATTATCTACCTTCTGGTATACCTACATAAACAGCCTACCTACATTATGTACTCACTGGTATACCTACATAATTAACCTACCTACACAATCTGCCTACTAGTATACCTGCATAACCTACCTTATACTGTAAATTTACAGGAATTATTTTACAGTGTGACATTGGGTATTAAGAGTCATTATTCTTTGCGTGTTCAAACTAAATTAATATGTTATTTTCATACGTATTCTTTTAATGTCTTCATCAATTTTATACATTATCTTTGCTCTTGTACAAATAAACGGCATGTGTTCCAAATGCAGGTGCTCCGTAATTACATAATATAATTCGATGTACTTAAAGTTGTGTTCGATGTCTTTGTTTATAGGTGAAAGTATGAAATTTAAAAATGAATGAATTCATGCTATAGTCCCAAATATAAATCAATCTAACCATACAACTTATGCTACTTATGTGGCTGTAAAGGTATTTGCTACATATATGCCAGTAATAACTGTTATTTTGGTAAGCGGTAACTCAACGACACTAAGCGAAAAAAAAATTAGAAAAATCAGACCATCATAAACGCATAGTCATTCATTGTTAACACGTGAGAAAACATATTTTTTTATATAATATCAGTTTCATTCACATTGCTGTATTTTCAGCTTGAATTCGGGCTGAACTTTAGGTAAAGAGCTAAATATGCGGGGCGGGTGTGGGCCTATTTTTTCTTTGTATAGGTGCGGGGCGGATTTAACCAGCTGCGGGGCGGGGCGGTTGCGTGTACAAGGATAGTTGTGCGGGGAGGGTGCTGGCTCTAAATTCACACACACACACACACACCATCAATCCAGAACCCTCTGCTACCAGCGCTGGCGGCTGGAGGTTATAAATATACTTTTATCGTAAAAAAAAATTACTTGGAATGAATATGATTTTTTTTGCCGTTTGATAGCTGTATACCTTTTATCAAGTTGCCATCAGCTGGTATTTATTAATATCCCTGACCTTGTCCCTGTCAGCGGCCGACCTTGGAAGGACAAGATGCTCCGTAAGTGCTATGAATAGGAGTCCGCACTCAAAAGTGAGAGCTCCTGTAGGTTGATGCTGCATAGATTAAACCTGTGTTCCCTTAACAAATATATATTTGTAAGTCAGGCTTATAACTTTCTTTGATATATGATTATATCCCTCCCCCTGAATTTCGGATTCTACACAAAAAGTGTAGAATGAATTTCATTGCTTGGTGTATTTGATGAGGAAGGGGGACGCGGAATGCGAGCAGTGGGACGTGTAATATATGATGATACACCTATAATAGCTACAAGCCCAGATGAACTACAGGAAATGTATGTTTGGTGTAAATGGTGCTCACGATGGCGTTTAAATGTTTACCTATAAAAGACAAACGTAGTACATTTTCGTCTTGCTAAGAAGGAAACGTGTCCGTAAACATGTAGACTGATTTAGTTAAGCCGCTGATGTAATTCCTTTGTAACTTCCTACAGATATTTAGGCCTTGGTGAATATTCTCGGTGAATATCTTATGTAAATCCAGTGGACGATAGCTTGGGCTTCTGACCACAAGATTCCATGCCTTAGGTGGGTTAAGATATGAGACGTACTTGTACCATGTACAACTCGCTTGTGTGTCCTACAATAGACTATTGTAGTGAAATGTGGGACATGAAGAAATACGATACAATACAATACAAGTTTTATTTTAGGTCGGTGTATACAAACAGTACAACATTAGCCACAGGCTATAATTACCGACTACTATCACTAGTAACATTAATACAAAAAATATAAATATAAAAAAGATATAGAATAAAATATATGGTAGAGATATTAAAATAAGAAATCTTTCTTTAGAGATAAGTGCATGAGAGATTTTTATAAAACAAAGGAAAAGTATGCATAAAAATGTAATAAATGTAACACCATACAGCACCGTGCAATGCTACTTTAAAGGGGTCGGTAAAGTGACTACCTTAGAAGCCATGTATAGAGACATTGGATGAATACCTCCGTTTACTCGTCATAGGGTGGAGTGTGTGAAACTTTGGCACCGACGTTGTTTTTTACCCTCTGATCGCGATACACGGAGGGTGTTTGATGTAGACTACCAAAAATGGGTTGGTGTCATTCTGTAAAATATATTTTAAACACATGTGATCTCAGTGCATGACATGTACATTATAGTAGTGATGTTTCTCGGTTTACTTCGAAAGAATTATGTATTGCTGGAACAGTGGCTGAGTAGTTTAGCTGGAATTTATCGTGTATATTATGTTGCGAAGACAAATTGCCCGGGGAAAATATTAGACCGATCCAGGATTTGAACCCATGTTGATGGCGCACAAGTCCGGCGTACCAACCGCTTCGCTAGGAAAGCAAGCTTCACTAGCGAGAAAATTTGGTCCGCTTTTATGTCACCCCGTAACAATGATTACAAAGAGATTAGGAAAAATAAATATGGAGAATTCTTTTCACATACATCTGTCACATACACCTGTAAATTTATACCTGCTGTCACTTCTTAATTTAATAGGTTTGAATTGGAAGGGAAAATTAAAAGAATTGGAATTGAATTTATTTATAACAATCAAATCAAGTGAATCGGAATTGAAGCTGACTGGATCAGACTATTTGATCTGAAATAAATAACAGATATGTCAATCATAAGAAATTGCAATTTTCTTGAATAAGTTCAGTCGGACATGTCGTGGAAGTCTGGCTGAAGCCTTGCACGTCTGCCTGTAACGGGTGTCAGAAGGCGCACTGTGTGGTTCTCTGAAATACTGCTTTTCCTCTGTCATCAATTCTTGTGTTTACGCACTCCAGGGATGGGATAATGGTAATGTTTTTCAGTGCTAGTAATGGAAAATACTGCTTTTCAAAGTAATAGTACTTGTAATATATTACATCAAGAGAGCAGCACAAGTAAAAGGCATAGGAGGTAATGTTGTGAGAGAGAGCAAAGCCATATGTAATGTATGTTACTGTCTGGCACTTCCCATTGTCTGGATAAGATTTTTGTGAAAAGATGAAGCTGGACTTGATATATTGTTGTCTAATGATTGCCTGAGATGGGCTTATAGTTATGCACATATGCCACTAGATGAGGAGGTCTGCGGGTCTGGTAAGCCATGTGCATGATGAACGGGTTTGTAAATGTTACCCCATTACCAAAATTCCGTAAAAATACCAACTCTTACAAGATACATACCAAAAAGTACAGGAAAGTACCATAATACCGCCAATAAAATTAGGAAATTGTGGGCATACACCTTGGGTCGGTTGGGGGGGGGGGGGCCAGCTCTCAGAATTAGAAAGGGAAGGAGCAGGGGAGGTTCTCTCACCTTTGGTATAGTGGGGTGGCTGCCCTCACCCTGAGCCGAAGGAGACTATTGGCTTTGGACCTAGGTTTGACGCCCCATGTATGTTTGGTGTTATTTTTTATATTTTAGCACAGCTGACTATAAGTCAACTGAGCTATAGCGGTAATATATATATATATATATATATATATATATATATATATATATATATATATATATAAAATGAAAAACCAAACGGATAGGTAGAATATGTGAATACTGACTTTGTAATAGCAAGCTTTAAGAGTACAGGTAAGAGGAATAGCATTACCCTAAAGTTGGCAATTATCCTATAAAACGTTTTCGTCTTGAAAAATGAAACAAATGGAAATGTTCCCGTGTTTCATTTTCTTCAAAACAGTAGCTACACCTATAGGAGATTCCCCTATTGACCAACGATATAAAAGTTGCTTTGTTGGAAGATTTTGTATCGGAAAACCCTACGTTTTGTCCTGTGCATTACTGTAAATATGTTTTTCCCCAAATAATTACAGCATCAGGAAGCACCCTATTCTAACATTGTTCGACTTCCTCAGCTACCTACTTGCATTTATACTGTGAATGCTATGTTCAGTATTTTTAAAGCTCCAAAGGTCTTTTCTCCATAATCCCTCGACCACTAAGCGCCATTGATAAGGAATATTAAGGATGCCAAGACATAAAACAACTGGAAGCCAAGCTTGTGTCATTCCATTTCTTCAATAAAACATGTACTATCAAAAAGATCCATGATAGTATTGAAACCTTGTCTGGCCATAACCTTACTGTATAACGAGGATTTATCTATTTGTATATATTAATTGTTCCAGAAAGGTTGATGCAAAATCCTGTCTATATATCATCTGGTTTTTCAGTTGAATAATCTGCCCAGTTCAATGAACATCTTTGATAAAAGTACGGCATTTTTTAAGGTATACGGCATTTATCAAAAATATATTCCACTTGTCCAAAACCGCCAATATCCTTCATTATTATTTCAGAAATTACTTTCCACGGAGCATCAATGTCTTCTTTTATATTTATATATAAATTATATTATAATATGCATTAAATAAAGCATTAAATACTTTTGACTTATTTTGAAAAGGGATTCTGTTATGGTATACATATCAGGGGCGGATCCCGGATTTTGGAAAGGGGAGGGTCACGCCCGGGAAGACTGAACGAAAACCTAAAAAAGGCCCTTTGGTCCAAGAAGGAGGGGGTCAGGGGCGCAAAATTTGGTTTGAAATCCTAAAAAAAAGTTGGTTCGGCTCCATAAGGGGATCAGGACCCCCTTGACCCCCAGCCACTGCGTATAACATATGAAGCAGACTGCAAACTTTAAAATAAGTGCTCATTCAGAGTGAGGTCGTCACAGGAGACTTGTTAAATTTGTTTTGGATCTTTGGCATCTTGTATATACTTAAAGTGTGATAAACAGCCAGGGATGCTTTTCCTTGTCAAACACGACCATCTTATCTGCCTCACAGAGGAACTGGACAAGTCAGGCTCAGCAGCACCCCATTTGATGTGGAATCCTTGTGACTTGATACGTTTCTTTTGAGGACTGAAATTAGACAGTAGGTCAGACATTGTACCTGTCTCTCTATTTGAAGGTGTCATAATCAAACGAGCTGTTGGCCATTGGACTGCGGAACCGTCTTTGGACAGGTACCTGACACCAGAGGAGTTAATATAGGAACCACTGCAACATTTAAATTGAAACCAATCCTACTATGTAAAACTTTTCCTAAACATACCGAAAGCGATGCCAGAAACTTGTAAGAAAGGTGGCGTCAAGGCCTTGATGATGCAACCGCGGGCATTCCCAGAGGTGAGTGACACAAGTGTACAACATGTCCACTGATATGAAAAATGGGCATGTATAATGATCTATTGTTGCACCAAATATATCCTATAAATGCATGATTTATTTACAAGTTTAAGTGATTCTTAGCCACATTTCAATGTCCACTCCTTCACAGCCAATTGTATCTGGCGGAAAGTTTTGATATTCTTTTGTTTCATGCGAGTTCAACCGTCACAAAATTAATGTACGAAGAACTCCTGTCCCCTGTAATCGACCTTTCAGAGGCATGACATAATAAGAGATTGGTGCATCACCTGAACTCCTTCACACATAATGTTCATCTTGAGAAGTATCTTGTTCTAGCAAATTCTTCTTAAATTAAGATCAACCATGCATGAGTATTTAATATTCTGTCTACGGCTTATACGGTTTCAGTAACAACGTGTCCAGCCGTTCCATGCATCCATTTCAGTACTTGTTCTGAGCTGCTTTTTAGCTCAGCTGACTGTAAGTCATCTGAGCTATAGCGATCACTCTTTGTCCGTCGTCCGTCCGGCCGTCCGGCCGTTAACAGGGCACAAACTGTAACTGCTGGACCTAGAATCTTGTTACTTGACATCCTGGGAGGTTCATGAATAATCTCCTTGGAAACCTGAAATAAGGTCTCTGTTACCCATATTCTTTGAGCTATGGGTCTCCGAAGTACCCCCCCAGAATAATGGAAACTTTGATACAAAAGCTCAATTATCTGAACAACTAATGCAGTGATCACCATGATTTTTTGCATGGATATTGATCATGGAGTGTTTCATCAGTTTCTGCAGTCTGGTGGCGCCACCTATATTTTTTCAATTTTTACGAATTTTTTTCTCTATTTTTGAGACCTCTTAAGAAGTGGTCATCTGTAAACAGGTCACAAATCGTAAAGACTGGACCTAGAAGCTTCTCACTTGAACTGCGGAGAGGCATATGAAAAGTCTCTGTGGAAACCTGAAATTAGGTCTCTGTTACCCATAACCTCTGAGCTATGGGGTTCTGAAATACCCCCCAAAATAATGGAAAATTTGATACAAAAGCTCAAGTATCTGAACCACTATTGTATTAACACCATGATCATGGAATGTTTCATCAGTTTCTGCAGTCTGGTGGCGCCACCTGTATTTTTTCTTTTTTTATGAATGTTTTTCTCTATTTTTGAGACCTTCAGATGTGGTCATCTGTTAACAGGGCACAAATCATAATGACTGGATCTGGAATCTTCTCTCTTGACATGCAGGGAGGCCCATAAAAATTCTCTATGGAAACCTGAAATTAGGTCTCTGTTACCCATAACCTCTGAGATATGGGCCTCCGAATAACCCCAGTAATTATGGAAAATTTGATACAAAAGCTTAAGTATCTGAACAACTATTGCATTGATCACCATGATTTTTTCCATGGATATTGATCATGAAACGTTTCATCAGTTTCTGCAGTCTGGTGGCGCCACCTGTAATTTTTCGTTTTTTTTACAAATGTTTTTCTCTATTTTTGAGACCTCTTAAGATGCGGTCATCTGTTAACAGGGCACAAATTATAAGGACTCGACCTAGAATCTTCTCTGTTGACATGCAGGAAGGCCCATGAAAAGTATCCTTGGAAACCTGAAATTAGGTCTCTGTTACCCATAAACTCTGAGCTATGGGGCTCCGAATTACCCCCCAGAATAATGGAAAATTTGATACAAAAGCTCAAGTACCTGAACAACTATTGCATTAATCACCATGATTCTTTGCATGGATATTAATCATGGAATGTTTCATCAGTTTCTGCAGTCTGGTGATGCCACCTGTATTTTTTTCGATTTTTAGCTCAGCTGACTGTAAGTCATCTGTGCTATAGCGATCACCCTTTGTCCGGCATCAGCCCGGCCGTTAACAGGGCACAAATCATAACCGTTAGACCTAGAAACTTCTAACTGTACATCCAAGGAGTTCCTAGGCAAATCTCCTTGTAATTCTGAAATTAGGTCATGATGATGTATATTTTGTGACCTACCGGAGCATCCTGAATGTCAGATGGGCACAAATCATATCTGTTAGGCGTAGAATCTTCTAACACAATATCCCGGGAGGTTCTGGGCAAACATCCTTGTTTTTATCTATTCTTAGACCTTCAAATTAAGCCTCATCTTGTAACAGGGCACAATTGGTAACCCCTTGACCTAGAATCTTTATACTTGACATCTAGGGAGGTCCATGAAAAATCTTCTTGGAAATCTGAAGTTAGGTCTCTGTTAGTTGTTTGGCTCATAATTCCCTCCCCCCCCCCCCTCCACCTTCCCCCAAATAATCATACCCATATCCTCCAAGCTATAGGGGCTCTGAAGTACCCCCCAGAATAATGCAAAATGTGATACAAAATTTCCAGTATATGAATAACTGATGCATTGATAGCCATGATTCTTTTGATATATATTGATCATGGAGTGTTCATCAGTTCCTGCAGACAGGTGGCACTTCCTGTATTTTTTCAAATTTTTACACATTTTTTTTTCTTTTTATGAGACCTTCAAATGAAGTGGTCATCTGTCCAAAAGCCCACTAAAACCCTTTTCTAAGGACTCTTCGCAAAATTCATGATTTTTTTGCACTCGGGCAGTCATTTTGCTCATTGTTCAACATTCCTGATATTCAGCTGAGCGTCATGGCCCATGGGCCACTAGTTGTCCTGTGAAATGTGCGGCATCGCTTGTTGAGCTTGTTTAGGGCACCCATATATATATGTCAAGTGTATTACCGTTAGTGTTTTGTAATATGCCACTTTTACAGATAACTCTTACGTAAAGCAGTTAAGCTTGTGAAACAAAGTACCAACAATGATAACAATGGTGATTTACATGTGTTCATTCATAATTCTGAGATAAATAGTTAAGTAAACAGGTACTTGAACTGGTCACATAAGGTACTATATGCCCTTGAAATGATTCGAATGCATATTGAAACACTAGAATTCATATGCTTGAAATGCAACCACTCATAAGTTATTCTCTATTCATTAGCAGGTTTCATATATAATGACTCAGAATTAGCATTTGGAAGGTCATGACAGCATTTGTATCTTTTAATTGCGAAAGACCACATTGGAACCAAATTCTGCCCAGTACATAATCTCTGCTACTCAGCATGCATGAACCAGCATGGCCATAAATATTTGCAGTGACAGCTCACCTCAAAGATTATCTTGCTTCCCTTGGCACCGGTTCATATATTTTCTTCCTGAAAACAGTTGCACTGAAGAGTGGCAGCATGTGTTGCAGTCTTTTGTATGAAATATTACATATTTATAACATAAATTGTCCAAATGCCACAGATATTCAAAGATGATTCTAAAATTTCAATTCGAGGAATACAGAGAGTATGAAAAATTATAGATTTCAATTTAATCCTAAGATCCGTAAACACCACTGTTTACGTAGCGATATAACCACAAGACAGGTGTCCATTTTGATGTTGCAGGTTTGCCATGTGAGAGGCAGTGTGAGGCTTGTTGGAAGAGACAACCGTTGTTCCGGACAAGGGGGTCAGTACCTGTTCACCAAAGCAGACATTCTGTCCAACAACCTCCCAAAGACGGACAGACTCCCATTCCTCCTGAGCTGTTCAAAGACGGCCTATACTACAGAATTCCTGGACAGTTTCCGAGCCATAGTGATAGGCGGGACTTCCTTCGCGACAATGGAGTTGCACTTCAGAGATATGTGTATTGTAGTGTTCCAGGAGAAAGTATTATAGTTTTTGACAACTCAGTGCCCTCAAATGCCTCACTAAAGCGCTTGCTTTTATACGACTTTGCATATAGCAAACAAATCTATGATAACATGATGGCCTAGCTGACAGGAACCATCCTGACCATTGACCATACCTTCAAGGTCACAGCAAATCTGGGACTGCAGCGCCCCATGACCAGGAAATTGAAGACGCAATACAGTTCAGTTTTTTTTTTTTAATAAGGTCGGCAATCCGACTCTGTTCCCGCAGAACAGGCGACACAGGCAAAAACGGGTGGAGACTAGAAACCCCACCAGTGGAAGAAATGAAGGCAAACATAGAACAATTTGTACAGAAGTATGAAAGACTTTGTAACACAAATGTAGTCCTCAATGAGGCAGCTGAAAAGAAATCACAAAGCTGAGTGTCCATCTGATCAACTGCTGCTTGGCAGACATCCAACTGCGAGCAGGTACAAGCAGGGACAAAAACTTCCATAGTCACTTTCGCCAAACTGGGATTAAGGTTCCTCGATTGACCCCCTTCCTGGCAGTTGCCAGGCTGTATCTCTTTATAGCCAAGTGGCATGGCAAAATGACAGCATGCCAAGAAGATACGGGTAACAAAAAGTCTCCAACAAGTGTGTTAAAAATTGCCAAAGTTAGTGCGTACATAGATCGCAGCAGTGTCTCAAAACAGACATATGCCAAATACATCGGAATCATTTGGCATTGCAGATATGGGTTTTTGCAGATGTAGAGGGACTCAGGGTCCGGCTTGGAAGATATGACGGAAAGTGATGTTTCCAGGGCACTGATGTTCTTAGAACCACCCTCACCTGATGGACAGTTACGGGTGACTGTGAAAACAGCACTCGAATACTTCACTATTGCGAAGATGGAGAGCAACACAGCGGTTGATATAGCGATGGTGACATCTGCCCGGAATGGTGGTTTGCTGGAGCTCATCGGTAGCTATGACATGCCAGAAGAACCATACAGGCCAATTGATACATGCTTAGTGCAGAGAGGCTTCCAGACAATACATGAAGATGAGAGCAACAACTGCCAGCCAACATACCATATAAACTTTGAACATACTGTCCTCGGCTCAGCAGAGTCCCAAGGCTTGGTTGGGAATGTGAAAACAAAACTGCAAGAGCAGTAACATACAAGCCAAGAAACATTGCATCACGTGGAACTGACAAACATAGAGGAATTAAAAGGCCACAGAGATAATGATGAACACTAACTCTAACGAAAAATTGTGGACACAGAGATCACAAGACAGGCCTAATGTGCTTTAGAATTGCTGAAGAAGATGCACAAGATCATACCCGTGATGACAGGTCGGTCAGTGGGTGTGCACATAATGATCAGTACCGCTCTGGACATAATCTGCACCATGCCAGTTGATTAAGCATTAAACGTGGCAGTTCTAAAGGCAGAAGGTTCATAGTTAGTCACGAATGAATGAGCAGCCAAGAAATGTTACCACTCCCTCTCTGGTGCAAATCTATGACCAACCAACTGAAAATGACACCACCACTGTCTGTACTGCTGTACGCTGTATGTGCGGAGAGGCGGCCTCTGGTGAGAAGAGGAAGAAGGGTAGGTGCCATGTTACCATCAAAATCAAGCGGCCCAGATGTCCGTGCCAAGGTACTAGAACTGCGTGTCATGATAAATGCGGCTGCATAAATTGTTCAAACCCAAATGGGCGTAAACCATCCAAAACCAGAAGGATGAATAACAGCCAACAACCTCTGTCACTAAGCGAATCTACTGGTATCCCACCAGCTGGATAAAGAAGACGAAGTTGCCAACAGCAACCAGAAAGAAAATTAAAAACAGATTGAAGTATTTATTAACCAACACAGGAATGACCATGCCCTCTTTTTGCACATGCTGCCCAAACATCTGGAACGAGATATTGCCAATTTAGCCAGGCATTAGACAAGAAAATACTTACTTGAACAGTTTTCATAAATGGGCTCTTTACTATGTTTTGTGTTTAGGAATAAGTCTTCTCTATATATGCAATATGTGTGACCTCAAAAGACCTACCCTTATGAGAGTGGTATGGGTGCCACTGGCACCCATATAAATATATATAACTAAAAAATTATAAAACTATATAAAACTAAAAAACTTTATATATATATAAATAAAAATCTTTTAAGTGAAGACCCCGAAAGTATGTCGGACCAGATTTAACTATCAGTGTAACTGGATGATATAGGTGACATGAACTGTTTTACAGGATTGAATGTGTTTAAGTCCACTGTGCCCTGATGATTACATTTTTAAATGTTCGAGGAAAAACAGGGCTAATTCACAAGCTACGTATAGGCTTATATCCAATACGGATTGAAACCGGCCGATACTGATGTCTCGCGCGGGAGGATCGAGTATATATCTAGTGTAATTCCGGTTAGGAAGAAACTATCGAACATTTCCTCTGGAATTGTAGTTAACACAGAACAATAAGATAGGAATTCGTGTAACAAGTCAGCCATGTACGGAATATTAATTTCAGTAATTTAACACACACAGACACACACACACACACACATATATATATATATATATATATATATATATATATACATAAACTGGTGTTTTTACTGTCTAAAGGCGACGCTGTTAACATATGCAAGATTTGCATTAGAAGGAGTTTATGAAATTGGGGAAAATATGTACATGTTGCACTTTAATAAACTTATATGTATATATATATATAATTATATATACTTATATATATATATATGACAGGGTGTGATTTATGTAAGCCTTGTTTAGTCAAATACTACAGGTTTGATTAATCTAGTCACTTAAACGTTACATGTAATAGGTCGTCACAACAGATGTAATTTTGTTGTCACACAGGTTGGGACAAACAACCTAACTGTATTATAAGACTGCTCTGTAATTGGAAATGATATACTCCTGTTATCTTCATGTTATTGGTACTTTGTAACCGTTTATCTTGTGTGCAATGTAGGCCTAGTTTGATGTATAAGTGGCCCACATTGAGCTCTATGTAATGGCTTCGCTTAATGTAGGGGGCAGTACAGTCAAATGCGCGGAACAGCTGTAGTTACCATAGAGGCGTCAACATGACCTCGTCATTAACTAAATTTTATATTTATATTTGAACCCAGGTTATTCTTAAGTACCTCCATTTTTGTTTATTGGTTATTCTGCAATGTGTAACCTTAATGTAGGAGGCTAACGAACTGTACTGTATATTTGTGTAACCATCTAATTTACATAAGAATAGCATGTCTCTCGTCTTGCCGCCAAAATGTTTAATCACGTCACTTGGCAGCGAGTCAGTCAATGTGATGTGATGCGTTTTTTCAGGTACGTGTATGTATTTCCTGTACGTTGAAAAGTTTTTTAGCTGTAAAGTACCATAGTCATGTAACGTAAATTTATTACAACTGTTGGATAAATCACATTTTTTATTTATTTGATCGTTGTTGGATTATTTTAACCATTTATCTCATATCAAGTGGTGTATATGGCAACTACGCAAGAATAAGCTATTTCGCCGACGCTTGTAACTGATATCGTTGTCAGCCTCTAGTATTCGTGCCGAATCTTGTAATTATGTATAATCATGTAATGATTATATATGATCTAACCAGCATGATTCATATGTTTGTTATTTTTTTATCTTGGTGAAGGAGGGTATAGGCCTAAGTGCCTTGAAGAAGGGATACAAAAAAAAAACAGTTTTGAATCAAATCATTTAACGAATTCATTTAAATTCATTTCATTAATGCTGATCTGACTAAACAAGTTTATGTAAATCGTAATGCCGTCATTAGATCTTCACACAGAAGCCTGCAATTGCCTAAGCAGGTCAGATAAAGTATATCATTTTCCCAGGCTGGCCTTAGTCCAAAATAATTCACTGGTCCTGACGTCACCATTTAATGAACATCAGTGATAAAAAATTTTTGACAACATCATAATCCACATTCTTAGTATAACATAATTAGGACGAAAGTAAAAAACAATACGGTTTAACAGATTTTCTCGTTAATGTGTACGTTATCAATTGAAAGAAAGGGCAGCCACAACCAGGAGCCCCATGCAGCCTTAATCCCCCCCCTGTTCAAAAATGCATGCAGACAAAAGTGCACAAGGTTTATTTTCATGATCTCAGGTTTATTTGAGCGGTCTAGTGATTTATCCATTAGTCAAAATCTATCGTCAGAGCCTCGGGTTCTTTCGATTTTTTGCCATATGTAGTTTAGGAGTTTGGGCGGTGGATTCGAGGACCTTCATCACTATCGGACTGACTCCACAATCGACCTTTGACCTTTTACGATATTCCATTGAATAGCCGTATTAACACGTCACTGTGTCCCAGCATTTCTGTCGCTTCTTGTTTCACTCTTGTTGATTACACCGCCACCTAGAGGTTGTATAACAAACGAAATGTAGTAGATGGACAATGTTGATACGTTCTCCGAGGACATGAACAGAAAAAATCTGTTTCCATTCCGAATAAATAAAATATGCCCTCACATTCTGTGCAGCGTCACGTAATAATGGATAACTATGCCTCTGTATAAACTTGTGTAGCATTTAATAACAAAGGAGATATATTATTTGTCACAGGTTTTGTCACGGCTGGTCATTCACAATAGCAATGTCTGAGTACGGCTGGTCATTCACAATAGCAATGTCTGAGTACGGCTGGTCATTCACAATAGCAATGTCTGAGTACGGCTGGTCATTCACAATAGCAATGTCTGAGAACGGCTGGTCATTCACAATAGCAATGTCTGAGTACGGCTGGTCATTCACAATAGCAAGGTCTGAGAACGGCTGGTCATTCACAATAGCAATGTCTGAGTACGGCTGGTCATTCACAATAGCAATGTCTGAGAACGGCTGGTCATTCACAATAGCAATGTCTGAGTACGGCTGGTCATTCACAATAGCAATGTCTGAGAACGGCTGGTCATTCACAATAGCAATGTCTGAGTACGGCTGGTCATTCACAATAGCAAGGTCTGAGAACGGCTGGTCATTCACAATAGCAATGTCTGAGAACGGCTGGTCATTCACAATAGCAATGTCTGAGTACGGCTGGTCATTCACAATAGCAAGGTCTGAGAACGGCTGGTCATTCACAATAGCAATGTCTGAGTACGGCTGGTCATTCACAATAGCAATGTCTGAGTACGGCTGGTCATTCACAATAGCAATGTCTGAGAACGGCTGGTCATTCACAATAGCAATGTCTGAGTACGGCTGGTCATTCACAATAGCAATGTCTGAGTACGGCTGGTCATTCACAATAGCAATGTCTGAGTACGGCTGGTCATTCACAATAGCAATGTCTGAGTACGGCTGGTCATTCACAATAGCAAGGTTTGAGTACGGCTGGTCATTCACAATAGCAATGTCTGAGTACGGCTGGTCATTCACAATAGCAATGTCTGAGTACGGCTGGTCATTCACAATAGCAAGGTCTGAGTACGGCTGGTCATTCACAATAGCAATGTCTGAGTACGGCTGGTCATTCACAATAGCAATGTCTGAGTACGGCTGGTCATTCACAATAGCAATGTCTGAGAACGGCTGGTCATTCACAATAGCAATGTCTGAGTACGGCTGGTCATTCACAATAGCAAGGTCTGAGAACGGCTGGTCATTCACAATAGCAATGTCTGAGTACGGCTGGTCATTCACAATAGCAATGTCTGAGAACGGCTGGTCATTCACAATAGCAATGTCTGAGTACGGCTGGTCATTCACAATAGCAAGGTCTGAGAACGGCTGGTCATTCACAATAGCAATGTCTGAGAACGGCTGGTCATTCACAATAGCAAGGTCTGAGAACGGCTGGTCATTCACAATAGCAATGTCTGAGTACGGCTGGTCATTCACAATAGCAAGGTCTGAGAACGGCTGGTCATTCACAATAGCAATGTCTGAGTACGGCTGGTCATTCACAATAGCAATGTCTGAGTACGGCTGGTCATTCACAATAGCAATGTCTGAGAACGGCTGGTCATTCACAATAGCAATGTCTGAGTACGGCTGGTCATTCACAATAGCAATGTCTGAGTACGGCTGGTCATTCACAATAGCAATGTCTGAGTACGGCTGGTCATTCACAATAGCAATGTCTGAGTACGGCTGGTCATTCACAATAGCAAGGTTTGAGTACGGCTGGTCATTCACAATAGCAATGTCTGAGTACGGCTGGTCATTCACAATAGCAATGTCTGAGTACGGCTGGTCATTCACAATAGCAAGGTCTGAGTACGGCTGGTCATTCACAATAGCAAGGTCTGAGAACGGCTGGTCATTCACAATAGCAATGTCTGAGTACGGCTGGTCATTCACAATAGCAATGTCTGAGAACGGCTGGTCATTCACAATAGCAATGTCTGAGTACGGCTGGTCATTCACAATAGCAATGTCTGAGAACGGCTGGTCATTCACAATAGCAATGTCTGAGTACGGCTGGTCATTCACAATAGCAATGTCTGAGTACGGCTGGTCATTCACAATAGCAATGTCTGAGAACGGCTGGTCATTCACAATAGCAATGTCTGAGTACGGCTGGTCATTCACAATAGCAAGGTCTGAGAACGGCTGGTCATTCACAATAGCAATGTCTGAGTACGGCTGGTCATTCACAATAGCAATGTCTGAGAACGGCTGGTCATTCACAATAGCAATGTCTGAGTACGGCTGGTCATTCACAATAGCAATGTCTGAGAACGGCTGGTCATTCACAATAGCAATGTCTGAGTACGGCTGGTCATTCACAATAGCAATGTCTGAGAACGGCTGGTCATTCACAATAGCAATGTCTGAGTACGGCTGGTCATTCACAATAGCAAGGTCTGAGTACGGCTGGTCATTCACAATAGCAAGGTCTGAGTACGGCTGGTCATTCACAATAGCAAGGTCTGAGTACGGCTGGTCATTCACAATAGCAATGTCTGAGTACGGCTGGTCATTCACAATAGCAAGGTCTGAGTACGGCTGGTCATTCACAATAGCAATGTCTGAGTACGGCTGGTCATTCACAATAGCAAGGTCTGAGTACGGCTGGTCATTCACAATAGCAATGTCTGAGAACGGCTGGTCATTCACAATAGCAATGTCTGAGTACGGCTGGTCATTCACAATAGCAATGTCTGAGTACGGCTGGTCATTCACAATAGCAATGTCTGAGTACGGCTGGTCATTCACAATAGCAATGTCTGAGTACGGCTGGTCATTCACAATAGCAATGTCTGAGAACGGCTGGTCATTCACAATAGCAAGGTTTATGTAAACCAAAAGGTAGCTTCAGTGGCTGATATTTTCTTTAAAGGTGTATCGTACCGTTTACTGAATATCATGTGAAGATAAAGCCACTGAGGGAAGGTACCGATTAGTCAAGGCTTAGATGGATTACTTGCTATGCCCCCCTAAAAAAAACAACAAGAGTCTGTGATCGTGAACTGCTGACTCCGTGACCAATGTGTGTCTGCACCAGCAGTTTGGTTGGTTAAGTTCACACTTCAGTTCACAGATGACAGCACATGTCTACATAGAACCAGTGTTTTCTTATAAAATTATTGAACTTTGCAGAAAAAAAAGGGATAAAATGACAACCAGTTAAGAAGTATCTAGGATCATGGACAGATCAAGGTAGTAAGGCTCGATTTGAAAAAAAAGTTGGATGAAAATGCTGTTTATGTTTAATAAATTTTCAAATTAGTTCGTCGACCTGTCGCTAGATGGCGGTCGGTAAGCTTTTCGTACTTCCACTTTGCCCATGGATCACAGGGTCTATTTTACGATACGCGATTTCCATGACGATCATATGTTTGTACTTTCCATAATATATAACATTTTGATCTTCTAATATACCCTGAATAAAACTGCATACTTTTGTTGTCCACAGTTTGGAAGGTAGACGGCCTGCCATTCCCACCACAGACAAACGTCGCTCAGGCTGCGGGCTAAATCTTCTTTCAAGCCTCTTATTCCTGCCACAATGGTCATTTCTAGAACTTGCCTTGGTACAAGGATGAGACTACGCACAGGTGGCCAGTGATAAACCTATACTAGAACCCAATCAATTCCGCATGTTCCGCATCTAAAAATTGTTCAAATTTGTTTACTGTGTCTTCAAATAGATGTTTTTTTTTTTACTAAAGTTTATCAACACACATCCAGAGCCCGAGGGGGACACGATTTAAATGTACACCTAAGAATGTAATTTCTCTGTTTTATATGACTGGCTGACAACATCGGGCTACGACACGCTGAGCATGTGATGCGTACCGCATTGATAAGAGGGCTCTGACATCGGGTGCCCCCTGCGGCGAGAAAACTAGGTCCAAGCAAGTATGCGATCTTTATCAAAACCGCACTCATGTCACCTTCATATACCCCTCTTCGCCTAAAATAGCTTGTTCCAGCAACTTTAAAAAAAGCTGATTTATCTTATCTTGTAGGCGCAGCGGGAGGTAGTTCGCCAAATATTTAAAATGATTTAAGTTGCCGTTCGATGTTAACGATGTTAAACCGTCAACATGTGACACCGCCACTGGGTAATCTCATAGATTAGCATAAAGTATACTTTGTTTCTTATATGCTATTTAAGTTATTTCTTATGGCTTTATGGTGGTAATAATACACTAACAGAGCTGTCATACTTCCAGACTTCATATACGTACTGGTCTCTGATGTTTGGCCACCCCCAGCATGTCAATATTTGGGACTAAACTGAATGCATGTAACGTAAACAGAACGCTGTGTTGCTGTGTTGGAAAAATGAAGATTAAACTACAAATCGAAAATGGACCCAATAAGCCACGTGTGAACATTGGTGACAGTTATAAGCTATCTTTCCGCTGACAGTAGGTTTCCGAAACGTTGGACGGACCTTTCGGACACAGACGATCCGGACACGGACGGTCCGGACTAGGACCTTTCGGACAGGCTTTTTTGCAAGGGAGGACTATTCGGACAGATCAATTTTATTACCAGAAAAATTACCTTTTGTTGTTATAATTTTTAGTGGTTCAATGTACCCATATGTTTAATGATATAATATTCATTTGCCTCCAAAATATGGAGTACATATGGGTATATTGAACCACTAAAAATTATAACAACAAAAGGGTCATTTTCTAGTAATAATATTGATCTGTCCGAAACGTCTTCTGTTGCAAAAAAGCCTGTCCGAAACATCCTAGTCCGGACCGTCCGTGTCCGAAACGTCCTAGTCCGGAACATCCATGTCCGAAACGTTATAGTCCGGAACATCCATGTCCGAAACGTCCTAGTCCGGAACATCCATGTCCGAAACGTCCTAGTCCGGAACATCCATGTCCAAAACGTCCTACATTCTTCCGAAACCTCCCACTTGATGTTTTGGATTGGTGGTCGTACTGGATGACAGAACATGGAAGCTAACGTGAAGTCAAGTATATGGAAAGATGCATTAAATTCCCTTTTAACATGAGTGATTGTGTTGATGATAATTCCCCCCCCCCCCCCTCCCTCTCTGTGTATTATGAGCTGAAGTTGGTATTGAAACTGAAATGAACAAATCACAGTGGTGTAATTTCACCATGTATACCATGTATACAATGATTTGGTTGGATATTTATAGAACTGTTCATTGGTCTTAGTGATCACACACACAAGAAATTGTATAGAAAACGAATTTGTTTTGGCAGAGGTATATAATGGTTACAACATTTATTATATGATAACTCTGTGTGTGTGTGTGTGTGTGTGTGATAAGGAGGCAGACAAACGAGCAATACTGGCAGACATAAACAGTCAAACATACACAAGCAGACGAACAGTATACGTGAATTGTATTGTATATGGGGTGGTATCTTTGTTTTCCATGAAAACATTTTATCAACCTCATGGCTATTTTAAATTCATGTTTAATAAATATATCTCAACCAAACCGGTTATAGGAACAGGCAAATACTACAAACAAATTCTACCTGATATTTTGAGAAATAAACTGCGTGATGGTCTGTAGTTGACCCCTGTCCCCCGCTTTATCTTGCACGTCTGGTTGTACAGACAACATGTGGATGCAGGGTCATGATGTTTGGGTGAGCACGGTAGCAGCAGTTTGATAAATTTCCCTGCAGTAAGCACTTAATCTCTATGGCAGAGATTATTAGACATGGATATAATCGTTGTAACATGTCATACAAGCTATTTCAGGCGGGAGCCCGCAATAAGATTGTGTCAATCGGCTTGTTCGTCTGATTAGATGGTCAGTGTTACTTAGAGCCCGCGCGGCCCATGGCAACGCGTCTGACGACGCAGTATTTGAGTGATTACCGCAGATCGGGTTTTCTCAGAGCAAGTAGAGGGACCCGGGGCACCACTCCCTGATGTTTGATCAGTTCTTTATCCATATCAGAGCTGAGAGAGTATGACCTGATAACAGCTGGGTATTAAACCCTACCACTGTGATAAGCTACATCGAATACGGATTAACACTGCCATAAACAGCCCAGCTATGAGCTCACAGTGACACACCCCTTCAGCCTGACGTGATAACCAAGATTGTAAACTGATGGATAACGACGGCACTCCTGTCAATCATATCAGCACTTGCCGACAGATCGGACTTGGGTTCAGGGGGCGTGGCTAACTGATAAGCCGGAGGATGAATATTCATGAGGCAATGATGACTCCTGTCTCTCATGTGTCACATTTAATGTCCATGTGAATAAATGATCACTGCCTTTTCTTTAATATCAAATTGACTGACCAAAATAAGATAAGCGGTTAGATCTTACCAAAAAAAAAAAACCAATTAAGCAAAAGTATATTGATCTTTGTTGTTTATACACAATTTTGCTTTACAACAGACGAACACACAATCACACACAGACACACGCACTGCCCCCAATTTATATATATATATACATGTATATATATATATATATATATATATATATATACAAATAAAAGGGATACCGGTATTAATAAATTTATAGAGTAAAATATAAATATTATACAGATTGACTTTGGAGCAAGGGGCGGGGCGAGCACTCGGTCCGATTTGTCCTTTAGACAAGACTAGTACATGCCATATACACTTGTCTTTTTTAATGAAAATTGTGAAAGCTTTTGAAAAGGAAATTTTGATAATTATCTAAGAAATATATATAAAATATTTATATCAGAAGTACATATATATATTTCTATATTTGTATAGAGCATATAAATATTATGCAGTTTTCATATTATCTTTTGATTACGATATTATCTTCTTATATACCACAGTTCCTATTGCCACAATTATTACTACTTTTAATAATAATAATAATAATAATAATAATAATAATTATAATAATAATAATAATAATAATAATATCAAATATAATTGACTTGTTTGACTGACAAATAAAATTATGTTAACATGCTGGTAATAACTCTAATAATTTACCCTTAAAGGTATTATCAATAATAATATTAATAAAAAAATTATTACTTATAATTAATAAAAAAATAATTATGATAATAATAATAGGCCTTAAAACTAATTATTGTGCATTTTTATCATAAACTTAGGTTTAATTTGGATGGTTGTAAGATGACAACATACAACTTGGCATGCAAAACTTTAATTAAAAAAAAACGTCACAAACTACTTTCAGAAGAAATGTTTAAGGTCATATTTACAAAAGAATCCCACCTCACACCTCTGGTCTCGCATCCGCTTTGTTGCCAATCAAAGCCCCCCCCCCCCCCTCCCCCCCCCCCCACAATCCCATACAGTTAAAAGCCCTGTTACATGTCATGAAAGGGTAAATCAAGCTGTATATATTATTCTAAACTAGACAAACAATATTCATATTTAAAGAGTCGAGTAAATATCAAATTACGTGAACAGTGCCTGACATCTTTAGTCATGTATCCTTATCATGCTTCCATTTTGTAAATAGTGCCAATCTATTGGGAAAATGTAGTAATAAAATAAATATAATGAAGGAGTCGATCCACAGGCTGAAGAAGTCTTGTATAAAATCAGAGTTGAGAGGTCTTTTGATTTAGACAAGTTAGACCCGAATGAGAGAGTCGGACTTGTCCATCTGGTGGCGTCACCCTGTGGGCCGCTTGGAAACTAGCAACAGTCAACTTGATTATAGCTTGCTTTCTCACAATAACCAATATTTTATTGGACAAAATCAATCAAAGTATGACTCTGTTATCATTAACCTGTCGAAATATGGCAAACATGAGTATTGTTACGTCACTGGCATCTAAAAAATTCTTAAAACTTGAATACAATTCTTAAAAAAAAAACAAAAAAAACTCAAGACTGCTTCTATTGGTGTTTCACCTCATGAGGATCTGCCATATATATATATATATATATATATATATATATATATATATATTTATGACTTCTATCAAAAATGACTTCGAAAATAATGTTTACAAAAAAAAGGAAACAATTCGAGGAGACAGAGATGTATATCTAAATGCTATAAAATGTCACATCAAATCCAGAGTATTCAATGTAATATTTCATGTTTAGATGTTAATCTAATATTCTGCTGATACCCGACGTTCAACAACACATTTATTTCTTGCAGGGTGTTGTTATAATGTCAGATTAAGTTTTGTTTCAATGTATATATAGAAACTGGAACTATGAAATCTAAAGTCACGGCCGCCCCAGACCATTTCGTGAGATACAGTTTTTGTTATGGTTTATTAGACACGAAGTTGGCCTCCAAAAGTCTGTTTTGTGGATGAATATAATGACAGGCATAAAAATACAAGTAGTATATACATGTACTGACGAATGCATACAAAATCATATAAAGCATCTATATGTATTTTTTTTTTGTAATTTATTGCTTACATGTTATTAGTGTAACATCATTTTCATCACTTCAATGGATTAATAAAGATGTACATCAAAATATAAAAACATAAAATAATATAACCGTACCGAGAGGACGTTGTTTTTATGTCTGAGGTAAATTTTTACTCTGGCACAATCGGTTTTGAAGGCACATTACAAACACAATGCATGACTATAAATATAAAGACCTCAAAGAGTGCTTTCGCTAAGTATTTTGTTAAGAAATAAAAATAAAATAAAAAAGAAAACGGTCCATCAAAGCGAGACTTATATACAAAATAATCGTATAGATGATTAATTATACTTTAAAACCCCGAATATGATTTAACGTTCGTATTATAGTTGATTTCAAGCAGGCAAATCCTATCTATAGAAACGTGTAAATGTCATGTCTTAATATATAAAAGTATTAAACCTAATGAGTACTAAAATATTCAGCCGTTAGAATCCTATTACGACAAAGGTATAACGGTACAGTCCATTGGGGCTCTATGATTATAAGTACATTGCACTGTCTGCGCGGCACAACGTGTGGTACAGCGATAGGCCGTGTCTTTCCCCAGAGATGTTGTACCGGGTAACGGAGAGGCCCGGCCGGAATTGGCAAATACAGCCTTATGTCGAGGCCTTGCTGGACTCTACCGCGGCTAATTTTAGCTGCTGCTAGTGACATCTGAAATATTGAACATGACCACGGGATAATTGTTTGTGGAGGCGCGGGAGAGATGAAAGCAGTCGTTATCTGAGAGTGATGTTGAGACAATGTGGATGACAGGCCTGGGGAACCATTGCCGGGGACTAAGTCAGACTTTGAGAGATATCCGGCCGCACTATCTGCAGTGTTTCGACTTTTTCAGTGTTACAGACCAACGGGGTGTCTTTGATATAAGCGGCCCGTTACTGTGATCCTGCCGCACTTGTCATAGGTTCGTGTGACATGGTGTCCAACACGTCAGGGCCGTGTCAACTTGCTGCCGGACAGCCCTGTGACATGGTCAGCTGCCGCCTTTAAACGTCCTGTCCCACGCTCTTAACACTCCACTTACCTATCTGTTATCAGTGACCGTTTGGCCTTATCCTGATATCGTGACCACCCTCTCGTTGCTAGAGATATGGTGACTAAATATTGCTCTTAAATGAGGGTTTATTGAAATGAATAGTACGGAATATTAACTGTATGTGCTGTATACGACGACATGATAGCAATGCTCATATGGTTCCATATAGATAAATATACGTTTAAATATATGAAGATATAATACCACATGAAAGAGGCCATATTCATTTTGAAAGAATCTGAATATACATATATATAATATATATACACTTGTATATATATATATATATATATATATATATATATATATATATATATATATATATATATATATATATATATAAACTAGAAGCATATAGGTGCAGAACGAATCTAACAGTGCTCCATTAGCCTGATGCTAAGAGCTGATACACAGAATTTACAACGAAAATGTTCAGTTACACATTAACACGTGTTTTCATGCTGCCGCAATCATCAGACATCTGATGATTGCGGCAGCATGAAAACACGTGTTAATGTGTAACTGAACATCTCGTTGTAAATTCTGTATATATATATATATATATATATATATATATATATATGATTATCCTTTATATTCAATGCCATTAAGATACATATACACACATACATATACACGTGTACAAAATGTGTATATAAATTTGCACCGAGTGCGATCCGTGACACGATCTGACGTATATTATTATACTGTATAAATCACAAACAAGCCATATATATATACAGGTATATACACGAAGATAATACATTACTTTTGCTCTAGCTTCTGTGTTAGATAATGAGACTGACGAAATACTTTTCGATAACAATCTAATAAGCTCAGCAAGTTGTGCAAAAGCATAACATCTACATAAAAATTTTATCACAGCTAGAGGTGTAGTAAAATTAAAGTAATTTAAAATTCAAGCCAAACAATACGAATGCACGTGAGTTTCAGGTTTATACTTCAAATGATATTTACTTTATTTAAATATCATGAAAACACACACAGCCACCATGAGAAAACGCGTTGTTTAAAGCGCGCCTGAGACTACATTTTATACATAATTCTAGCCAGGTTAACTTTAAAAATCATTATAATTCCAGCTAGGCTTACATTTAACAAGTCAGTATAATTCCAGCTAGGCTAACTTTAAAGAAGTCAGTATAATTTGAGCTAACTTTAAACAAGTCAGTATAATTCCAGCTAGGCTAACTTTAAACAAGTCCGTATAATTCCAGCTAGGCTAACTTTAAACAAATCAGTATAATTCCAGCTAGGCTAACTTTAAACAAGTCAGTATAATTCCAGCTAGGCTAACTTTAAACAAGTCAGTATAATTCCAGCTATAGGCTAACTTTAAACAAGTCAGTATAATTCCAGCTAGGCTAACTTTAAACAAGTCAGTATCGGGCAAAAATGATTGTGGTTGTCTTCAAGTGTGCTCATTTTGGTATATAAATTGGACATAACGCATTTTCTTCGTTATCTGGAGAGACATGGGACCAAAAATAGAATTAGCTGGTGATCATATACTGTCATTGTGCTATATCTGTGTATGATATTGACCAGATCTGACCTGATCAGACATACGCAGTATCTACATCTGCTATTTAATCGCTCGCGCACGCCCCCCGGCTCAAACAGGTACGTTATTTTCTTTCTATGACACTGTCCGTCCACACCGGCTTGATAAATGATCGCCAGAGGGAGTATAATTTTCTTGGTCAGCGCGGAACCGTCAGCTAATTTCGAGCGGTCAGCAGGAGACTGGACAAGGCGGCGGCATGTGGCACGGTCGTGTTTCCGCCAGGGTCCGGCATGTTGTCATCTGTTGCGACATCTGCAGGACACGCCCCGCGACCACTGACAGACAGGTGCGCGTGAGCCTGCGTAAACAACTGACCAAGGGTCATTCAGCTCTTGACCAGCAGAGGTGCTGAAATAAAACACGTCAAACCGTGAAGTGATGGGGTCCATTCTTACAATACCAACACATAAACTATTTTTTCCTGTATAAAAAAGCTTCAGAGATTCTCAAGCTTTCGGTGTTTGTTTGAATCCGATTTTAATTTGTATAAATTCTGAAATCCGGAAAGCTGATTCTGCGTGATTCATTTGGTTTAAAACTGGGAGTGCCACATACACGCCTGTGTTCTGCCAAGTGGTTAACATTATAGGTCCTAAACGCCACATGATGCATGTCATTACAAATAACAACATCCAAACTCGCTCTGAAAACAGATTTCATTTTGACATAGATATCTTGTGTCTATGCTAAATGGCTCAAAGCCGTCTCATCAGGTAACGCAAGGCTTAGAATCATGTATTTTGATAGGCTGCAATGAAAGAAATCTAAACGCATGCACTTCAAATGGTGTTTGGTGTAAAACTCTACAACAGCAACTACCGGTATATATATATATATATATATATATATATATATATATATATATATATTTATATATATATATTAGTTAGTGGTCCTGTTCAGTGCAATAATTCTGCTCACATTGTCTTACTCCCTTGAGAACTATATAGTGAACTAGGTTTCCAATGTTTGTCACGCTAAATCATCTCTTAAAAAGTATACAGCACTGTGCCGACCACAAACGCCGTGAATAAAAAGCTAAAGCCAGCATTTCACTATTGGCTGTGACTCATGGCGACTAGTTGGATATACCTGTACAAAATTAAAACGTGAATTAGCGATATTTCCACTTCGAATCACACTGAATTAATTGTTACTTAGAACACCAGTGTATATACGACTATTGTAATTTTAATTTTCCCTCTCAAATGGCGTTCGCCTTTAGTGGCCACGTAACAGCCCTTTGAGATACTGGCTTAAACCATATATACTCCAATAAGAAATACAAGTATAATTTTATTTAATCCCAAAGGTTTTCGTTTAAGTACTCTCGTATTGTCATTGGGAGGGAATTTAGTTGATTTGAATAGTATGAAAATAAATCTGTTTAAAATTATATGCGTCTGTATTTTTTTTTATTTTTGAGTTATCTGAATTGCTAATGTACATGAACAAACGGTAAAAAACTTAATTTGAGTAGTACTGGTTATTGTCAACAATTTGAGTTGAACTGATTGGACCTAACGTATTAGTGAAATGCGTGGCACTGCAATAGAAATGACTGGTATTGGAAGTCTGTTAATTGGTCGCTTTTTGCCTTGAATGTCCAATCTCTCACTGAAATCATTCTGACGTCTTCTGTTGGTCAATGGAATTGCTATTTTGCGAAGCTGACACATACGATGTCCATTTTACATAAACTGTTTAAAGCGCCACCAGACCGTATAGCAGTGTTATTCCTGTATAAAATATATGCTTCCTCGTGCATACTGCATGGTTTGAGCTCCAGGTGGCGCCGCTGGCAGCGTGACGTGGTTATGCAAAGTCGGCACATCCGTGAGGACGCAAGTCTGTCATTACTGGCCTCAGGCCTCGAAATTTTACTCGGGTAACAATATACGTCACAGAATGTGATGTCATAAAGTGGGTCATATCTTGGTCACTCGGACAGTCACTGCACTTTGTCCGAGTCTGGCTGTAGGCATGATACTTTACTGTATGCAGTAATTATAGGGCTTGTTGGAGATCAGGTGTTCATTTGTGCTGAAGGACGGAGATAAAAAAACTGCCTGGTAATTGTTTAAAAGTCAAACAGCTTAAATCTGACTTTTGTGTTATTAACAGAAATGGCTTTTAGCTGAGGAGAAAAATAACTTTTTTCACCAAAACAAATGCAAATGGGCATGAGTTCATATGAGAACATTTTATCACAAAGTTCATTTATGTTACCTAAGTATTTTAAAAGGAGGTTGCCAATAAAGGGGAAAAAATGGTTGATCACCGGGCACGTCAATTTAGACCCCTCCCTTATATAATATTTAGTGTAGACTGTAGAAATTCGTCGATTTTGAGTTTCAATCGCTCGGATATTTCATCAAGAAATAACATATTTGATTTCGAGAAGATTTCGTTTTGTTTTAATGGACATTTACCTGTTTAGCAATAAAATTATGTTGTCATGCTGTCCCTTGATCATGAGAAATGTTTCTTGAAGTTCATAAAAGTTGTCTGAGTACCCAACCTTTTAACAAAGAGGTTTCTTGACAATAATAATTGGCTATGTATTTATATATTTATACAAACCACAAAAGTCAGTCTGTGTTTGAAATATTTTTAAGAAAATCAACCGCACGGACATATCTTAACTCTTACATATCTTATATACAGCCTTTACAGCATGCAATGCATTAATTGTGATATGTCTGATGAAAAAATCAATCAATAGTTTCCTACTTTAACGGTGAAATTTAGAACAATGTTTTAATTTAGTAATTACTACGCACGTCCCATAATTAGCACAACCACACTTGGTGCATGGTCTGTCAACATTGACTCTGGTCACAGGTGTTTTACGTGGGGTCAGGAATGAAATGTGAGGAATGTATCTGGTGTCGGCCATGAGGGTGGGGGGTCACAGGGATGGGGTGCGTGACTGTAGCATGTGGCAAACACCCCGCCCCACAGGTAATCCTACTCCCACAGGTGTCCCCCCGCCCACTCGAGTACTGGAATAAGTCTGTAGGTCAGGGGGAGTGCTGGTCAGCTGGTGCTGACAGTGCGGCGACAGTGCTTGGCAGCAGTGTACCCTCCCCTACCCCGCCCACTCGGCAAGTACGGACACTTTACCCCGCTTCACAGGCCGGGGGGACGGAGTCCCGGACAAGTGTGTATACTTGTCAGTCGGTGCTCAGACAAACTATGTAACATACAGACAGTTAATTGACGTGCTCAAGTGTGTTCAAATCATGTCCGCCCAGTAACCTGACAGCCTTATACTGGTTACGAATGTAAATATAAAATACGAATGTTAATAACTACGAAGATCAACATCATAAAATACACTGACAGCAGCATGAATAAAGTAAAATTGATGAGTAGCTTTATTTAGAAATGCATCTCCCCACGCGTGATACACTTCTATAGATCGATTCATCTATGGAAACAAGTGATAGAAATGATTGAAGTCACACGCTCCAGCCACGTTTGGTCCACCTTACCCATGATACTGGTCTTAACACCATGTACAAACTGTATCCCTATCATCCTTCAATATTCTTTGTAGTTGTACATCTTACTTTTTTACTTTTAATCACTGAACACGCAGCAATGAACCATCTGACTGACCTGTTAGGGTTCTCTCTGGGACATTAATCTTTGACTTTGTGAGTATTTCTGGCCTGGTCACTGCGCACGATGACACTTTACGCAAGAAGATAAAATGGTAAAACAACACGAGATAATATAAGAGCTTGGTTACAAAAAAACACTAATGATATGTACAAAATTTAAAATTTAAACTAAAGCTATGTCAACACAAGACACATATGATAGAATTAAACACTATTGATAAAATGATAAATTTGTTATATGCAAAAAAGTATACTGAATAAACACATTAAAAAATGTTTAAAAAACTATTACATTCATATTTGGATAATATAACTGATACCGCACAACCTTAACGTACCTTTTATTTATCAAACCAAGTAATTTTGATCCTTCGGCGTATACTCTCCATATATTTATAGAAAATGTGCTTGGAGGATGTTATGATTCATGTAATACACAGTCAAAATGTTTGCAGCTCACAGAAACCATTCGAACGTTTTCGGGCAAGGCACGACCTGTCAGGTGCTGCCACCACGCGGCGATTACTGAAGCTTCGGAGTGGGATCCTTGGTTCCACAGGCCAGTTCGTTTTTATCAATCAAAGCTAAAGAATACTGATAACTATACATGTCAATGATCTTGGGATACACGTTTCCACAAACAATTTTACATTTTTTAAGTTTGATCTACCGAAAGTTCTGTATATATATATATATATATATATATATATATATATATAAATATATATATATATATATATATAAATATATATATATATATATATATATATATATATAGAGAGAGAGAGAGAGAGAGAGAGAGAGTTGAAGCCTGCCTTGCGACCACCCCGCAATTGCGACCACCCCCACAATTACGACCATCTTTCTTGGTCCCGAATATACGTTCCAGGTAACTTAGAGTTTTACAAATACGACCACCCCCAAATTACGACAACTTTAGTCAGTCACCAAGGTATATATATATATATATATATATATATATATATATATATGTTTCTTACATAACTTTCTTCCAATTGCCTGTTAGCAACTATATTATAAAGATATGAACAGATTTTGGTTAATTTTTCTGGAGAGCTAGGGATAGACAAATGGATATTAGAGAGATAACTGGATCGCTGTATGCTATGTTCTAATGGTCATTTACCATTGAGAGATTGGGCAAACTTTGATGCAACATCAGGAGAGCCGTGATGGGCTTGCATTGCTATATATTATTCTGCGCTTATATACACACCTTGCCGACGTATATAAATATGGGTTCTGACCACTTTCTATAGTTGTCATAGTGCATGTCTATGCTGTTTTACGAACGTGAACTAAAACTTACATGACAACATTTGATAAACTTCAGGGTCGCATAATATACCATGCACCTGGGCAATAATGATTAATATTACATATAAAGCTTGGTTTAAAGACGGTTCAAGACCTGTTTTAAGAATCTTGCATATGAACATGGCCCTTATAAGAGTATAAGGCTATATCTTATAAATGTATACTGTGGGGAGTATTTGGAAAATTCCATTTTTGCTGTTTTCACAAATTCACTGATTCCAAAGTTTCCTTTTTTTTGTGTTCCCACCATATGGTAACAATATTGTAATATAGGAAATATATAAAATGACCGCAAAATCTTAATATTGTTTAAAACAGAGTGTACATCGAACGAGTAAAACTCCTTGTTCATTAATTGAAGACAGTATGCTATAGATCATCAGTCTTTGATAAATCTTATATTACATTATATCATGCAATCTTTTGACTCTCGGCACTATACAGATAACATATATACGTTATAGAAATAGCAATGAGACTATATTCGCTATATAAATGACGTTTCAACTGTGTTAATTATAGGTGTATTATATATTCGCGAAAACTTTATTTTCCAGATAAATAACTTTCGCGAATATCTCGAATTTGACACCCTATAGGAAACATATATATATATATATATATATATATATATATATATATATATATATATATATATATCTAAGCTTTGATTTCATGCTACATACAGCTCCTTGAACATGCAGACATGCACTTTTAACAATTCTGCCAAAATTATTATTGTACTAATTGTGCGTGTATAAAATAATGTTAAACAGACATTATAAACCGTCATTGAGAGGTATACATTGCTATATAACAAGTATCCTTCTTTCCATGTATGAGAATCTTCATCCTATTTTTGTCTTCCCCATGGATGATGCTTCATATATACATATATATATATATATATACTTTGGAATTGCCTATGATATTGCTTAATGCGCCATTTATGAATTTATTTAATGAAATAAATAAATGCAGTTTGGAAATAATTACTTTATATTATATACAAATCACTATAGTATAGAAAACAAGATACTATAGTATATACTTAGTTTAACATTTACCACTAATTTATCATATCAAGGTATTCTCGGGAAACTGGAAGATACATGTCTTTTACTGGGCTTTACTCCATATTAGTAATGGGAATATTCAAAAAGGATATTGACATATATATTTATGTGTGTGTGTGCATGTATATATATTATGTTGGACTGGCTTATATATACAGATAATTATTTCGTGGAACAATATTCTGCAGCGTGCCCGTTTTATTGATTAAACGTCTTTATTTAATTGTACTTTCCCTAGATATAGTGTATTTATAATAGAATAATAAAATTACAGACAAATACATCCTCTATATGAAGATATTTAAGAGAACTGCACATGTGAGATCATAATAAGTGTTCGAAAACAATGACGGATAAAAGTGGCAATTTACCGCGCTGCATTTTCCTGGCCTTCCGAATTATAATAAATAACATTTTCTTTTAAAAGTATTCAGACATTTGAAACATATATGAGACAAAAAATAATTATCAACATGTTAATTATTTTTTTCGGATACATTGGCCAGTCTAAACTGTTCTATATATATATAGAGTTGTGAGGCATGTGCAGCTTGGTGAAGAATTTGATTCATAGTCTCCTCTCTCTCTCTCTCTCTCTCTCTCTCTTAAACGTAAAATAATGGTTACTTGTAATAAACTGTATTGATCAAATCCTTACAAGTGTGATTAAATCATTTTTAAGTATATAAAAAAGGAAATTATCCACATGCATGCCATGGATGTAAATCAATTACGACAGAATATAGTTGTCATGCATGGCTTTGTCGTATATTTGTTTACAACATGCGTGTATATGTATACTGTATATATATATACAGGACGGGTGTGGGAGGAATAAATAGAATGCGCTTAAGTGGAATGGTTAACAATTTGCTTCCGCGGATAAAACTATAATCAAGCGCCTGTGGCTGTGAAAAGAGAGGGAGAAAAAAAGTTGGCTGGATAATATCCAATATTTCTATTAAGCTTTTAAAAGCTGATGTGCGTGTCAGCGCACAGATCTATATTGTCATATTATGATGGATTGACTATCGGGCGCAGAAGGAACAAAAACGGCCAAGGTCCGGATCGGGCGTAGGGACCGGAGCCTTTAATCGCTGGAGTTATTGGTGAAAATCACTGGTGAGGACCGGGGTGCTGGCCACAAAGGTTTAACGTAAGCCCCCAGGGCCCCGCCATATTTTGTCTGATCGGGGCGGCTGGAATAATTCTAGGTACGGGGACATTGTGGCTCCATATCAAAGAACTCCCAAGTCCATTTGATCCTTTTCGCGTCCAGGGATGATTGGATCTGCTCAGCCAGAAAGATTTAAGTGATCCAGGGCCAAGCTTTCATTAACAAGGCTCGCCAGGTCTGCTCCGGTCTGGATTTGATGATTTTCTGCCGGTATAATCTGACGTTTGTGTGTGTAGTGTGCTATTAGATTAAAGGATGATAAGGGATCTGTGGCGATCTACTGGTGACACGAGGTTTACAGGGGCTACGGGAACATACTGATATAGTCAAATAGCCAGCTCTCATCGAGAAATATTTGGTGTAGCCACATTCCTAGCTTAGTTTAGCCAAACCTATGGAGATATCCTCATTAGTTGAAAATGTTATACATGTATATCCATTTATTTTATATATATAAATATAACCCACAACCATTTGTTCACATCTTATCATTTATATATATATATATATATATGTGTGTGTGTATATATATATATACATATTGGTGATGTGCCAATTAATCGAATGGTCGTTTTCTTTCATAATCGATTCAACAACTTGGCCATTACCTCGACCTTTCTATATACACTTATATAGTCAACATTTTATAGGTATAATTCTAAAAACCATATTCAACGGTAGGTATATCTAGATGTACACAAAATAATCGATTAATAATCGATCATCGGTTGTTTAATTTCATTCAAACACCGAAGATGATTTTACAACCCATTGCGACCCCTAATATATATATATATATATATATATATATATATATATATATATATATGTATATATATATATATAATATACATTTATATATATGATAGATAGATTGATATAGAGAGGAAGAGAGAGAGAGAGAGAGAGAGAGAGAGAGAGAGAGAGAGAGAAATTAAGTATACAGAATCAAGTTGTTTCGTCAGTTTAATATTTTTATTATTACTATTATTATTATTATTATTATTACTATTATTATTTTGTATATCTGTATTTAGATATTATTTGAAGTAAGCGTTTGTATTATACTTCTGGCATTGCATGTATAAATTTGCAGTACATTCCTATATATGTCTGTGTCATTTATAAAAGCGTTTTATAACATTTAAATTGATATTTAAAAGTGTCTACGTGATTTCAATTATGTTTGAAAAGTACACATTAAAATACGTTGTTGACATTCCTCGTGATGGTAAATTTGTATATTCAATCTAAAGGTTCCTGTTAGGATTAAGACATTATCAAAGTCCAAACCCTATATGCATGCTGGAAGGCTTTAATTAATTGATGACGCGTGGTGAAAATGTTATTTGACCACCATCATAATGTCATGGTAAATAATTGTGACCAGTTGTTGGTGTTACATGCAGTGAATGAATATATACAAGCACTATATATATAGTAAACGGGGAGAATTCTTGAAGAAACAAAAGTTCTATTCACAATTAAATATAGCCATCTTCCTTAAATAATTGATTCTTTGCCCTATTTTATATACTGTGGTTGCCTTTTTATTCGCGAGTGTTTTAATTTTGCGGGAATATGAAATAATCGCGAATATGAAAGATGTCCCATCAACAAGGATAAGAAAGGAGGATTATATCACAACTCTAGAAACAATATATAATGAGGAACATATTCTGTGCATGCATGGTGGCGGAATTGGCCCATGCATACTATATAGTATTTATGTGGAGGTTTTAATGTGCTATAAATTTATTATATTATATAAACTGAAGACTAAAAAAATTACAAATGATATATACTTTGCCAGCAAACTTCTAAATAATTGTTAATGAAATATTGTAAAAGAATTGACAAGAACCAGATAGAAATACCTATAAATATTTGAAGCGGATCACCTCTAAACAGATTTACGGGAAGGGGGGGGGGGGGGTTGGGGGTTGTCGATGTATATATATATGTTATATTGTCACCCTTTTATCTGTGTTTTTTTTTATTTTTATCCTTTACCTTTTTATTTTGCAGAAGTGTAGACAATAAAGCCGTGAGAAATACAAGCGTGTATATATTGGTGTTTGTTTTTCTACGGGGTTTCCTCCTAGCGTATATACATAGAAATTCTCGCTCGTGTGTGTATGTGCGTGTTTTTAAGCCTACTCTTTTTTCTTTGTAAGGCTGTGTATATGTTCCCGTGTTTATGTGTGTTGTTCAGTACGTCACACATTGCGTGTACCGTCGATATATAGCGTGCCGGGCACGAGAGAACCAATATTTAAATAGTACACCAGCCAGATAAAACAATGGTCGTTTGTGTAAACAGCATCAACCCTGGCGTTAATAATACATCAAGTTTCATTCAATCTGGCTAATGTTACTCGGTTTCTAGTTAGTCCGAACACAGGAGCTGCCCGCAGAGCGCTCAGCGGAAATGACACGATTAAAACTCTCAATAAGATCAAAGGCCCGATACGATCGTTGCTGAAATTGGATGTACTAACCACAATACACACACTGATGGTGTTATCAAACCCTCATGAATCATAAAACACGGGAGGTTTCTGAGCTTTTCAACCCGAGTGCTAAGTCACATTGAGCAACAATCAGGGACACTGGTCGCTAATCCCTAGTTTACATGGACGGTCACCGGGCTGTTCAGCTACATACAATCATATTAAAGGATAGAGGTCTCTCGGCCCATCAGGGAATACAAATGTATTTGTGCAGGTCACCAATGGTGAGCACGTGTCCCAGTGACGATGACAAGCATGCGCAGTACTGTCACACAACAGGTATTTGGTATATACCAGCAAATAATAACAAATGACTGTTCCCTGTCCAGTCCATTCTACATCAATAATGGATGACCGAGAAAATTTACTGTGACGTCAATGTGTTCTGTCTACAAGCCCGACATGCTGGTCAGCCCTGCATGTAGGCCTAATATGAACACTCTCACTTATAAACACCTTCCAAAGAAAACCGCCACACAGTAAGAAGGGCATTAGATGAAGTCTGATCCATAAATACACGAAGTGTTATTCAGGATTGTCTATAACTAATGGAACACTTAAGAAATATTTGATTAATTGAATACATAGTGTTTTTATTTGAAGTAGTTTAAATATATCCACCGTCTATGTAAGATTAAATTGTCATAGGACACGCAGAACGCGCCCTCACTTTTTCTGACCACACGCACACACACGAATATACATGTACATATACGTAACATGTATATAGATACATACACCAGTGTACTATTACGGGCATGGTTTTAAATAGAAAAACTATAAATTTACATAAAATGCGGGGTTTTGTTTTATTAATGCTGTAATATTACAAGCATTGTGAGAAAACACTGATAAAGCTCTTCAGCGACACACCGGGACAGTGTCAGAATTGTCAGAAAAGGAGGGCATGAAATGAACAAGCTCGTCTGAAATGCACAGCTGTATATATCTGCAATGAACAACAGTATCTGAAATGAACAAAGGTCTGAAATGTACACAGCTCCGGTAGCGCTTGATTGGGTCAGATGTAGATTTCTTGCAGCCTATAATAAAATATGAAGCGAGCCCGAGGCGACCATAGCATCTTTACAACCTACTTAAACACACATTATTTTACATTTACATAATAGTATAGTGATATAATAAGATGGGCATGAAGCAAGAGACATATATCACCGCGCAGTTAAACTGACAAGTTGAGCGGACGGCACTGGGCGCACCAACAAAATTTTATGTCTTTTGCCTCAAGAGAGATCGACTCTGAACCGTACGGTAGTTCCACCTGGCGCTGGAGCGTGACCGTTATATAGCGACACGGTCAGGGGTCAGCCATCGGAAAAATCTGCACCTTGCCAGAAGCGATAAATGATCGCTGCTGGGTGCAATAAAATTTCGTGTTCGGGCCCAAGAGGTGTTACATCAATGTTTAATATACACCTCGGGACGCGCCTGGTCAAATTTGAGCAGTTTCTTATAGTGCCTGATTCTTAGTTACGTAGGTAGTCATAACAAACACACGAGACACACAGACCGCCTCCAGCTCACACTGTCACTGCTCATTGTTGGTAAATTGTACATGTATATATGTATCTATACTGCATGGGGAAGCCGTGCTGGGATCCTTATGTCATATTAAAATAAAAAGTGTACGTTAAACTGTATTACCAAGCATATTGTCATGCAGGCCTGCCTAATTTTATATATATATATATATATATATATATATATATACACACACACACATATATATATATATATAAAATGTGTGTGAAATTAAACATTTATATGTGTGTGTGAAACATTTTTTCCATATCAAACGGTAATCATGTATTAATATATTTTATTTTGGCAATTATTTTTAAATATATATTTTATTATTGGCAAATAGGAAGGTGCAAAAGAATCTCCACATTAAAAATATGCAAGCAGGATTGTGTGAATCTGCTAAAGTTAAAATTAGTACAAAGAGCTGAAAAACTGTGTCAAATTTGATGAAGCATAAAGCTCAACATAGTCCATGGCATATAACTTCATTAAATATAAGAAAGAAACGAAATGTGTATTTCAGAAAGTGCATGGGAAACGAAATATCTCACTGAAGTAATTTTTTTTATAAATATAGTTAATAATTAAAAGATTATTATAATAAAGGATTCTTTTAAAATTAATTTAAAAAAAAGTGAAAAAATGTAACTTTAGATAATAGATTAAATTATATTAGCCAATGGAGATAGAGGTTTAGATAAGAAATATGCACCTTTGTTCTTAAGAGAAAAACTCGCGTTTCATCCCCGGTTTCGTCCACAAATTAAATAAATGATCTGTTTTATTGCATTCATAATTTAGGTGAATTTTCTATGTAACACATTCACGCGTTTATTCGGCAACAGCTGAAAACAAAAACTGCTTTTAAAAATACTTTACAAATGTTTTTGGGCGTAAACGGTGGTGGATTTCTTTACACGTGCTGTTCTGAAGTTGTTCTCACATGTCGCCTCAGTTTCCACTCATTTAATTTGACAATCTCATATGAGAGAATAAGACATGGGGCTACCACGTCAAACGGCACCAATAAGTGTAATTGATTGCATTAAATGTTTTGTAATATTAGGAAAAGTACAAAAGAACACGCATAATATGTTATAATCCAAGATCTGTATGATACACGGGTAGTGTTTCAACGGGTTGATACCCAGATTACTGCCACAAGTGTGTTGGCTATACACGTGTCCATGTCATTTTCACATGCCGCGCATATTTGTCAGTTTCAAGGCTTTTGAAGAGATTCGGTGCCTTTGATGTCGCTTGCCGAGGGAGGATGTTGCTGGCTTGTCACATTTTGACCGCGATGTTCCGACATGCTTGTTTATTTCTCACAGTGCTAGAAAACGTGGAAAGGATCTATGGAAAGCCGGGGCTGGGTGGGGAGTTCTATTGTTAACAGGTGTAACAGTACCAGCTCACATGGCGCCACATTTTTTCCTTCTGTGGAGCAGGTGCCCGTAACAAGTGAATATGATTCGCACCACCTCGTGTACACGTCCATGGTGAAGCACCGCCTGTCGCTGCCTCTATAAGTTCACCTTCCACAGACATGCGTTTGTACCCTGTCACCTTGAATCATCAGGTATAAATCAACTTTATATCAGCAAAGTCCAACTTGCAATAAATGTACAGATATTTGAATATAAATTTCCAAGTATGTGCACGTATTTACCGTTGGCATATAATTTGATGAGCCTTATAAAAGGAAATTGTATACATGTATAAAATTAAAACATTTTTTTCCAGTCTTTTTATTAACTCGTGTCACGTGATAATTAATAGCAAAACATAAAAATAGAGTCAAGCAGAATAACATCACAGGTATATAATTCAAGGTGTACGTGTTCAACAAAACTGCCGTTAAGCTCTCTATTTTAGGGATTGTAAAAGTGAGATGGAGAGAGATACCTGCAGTGACATGTTGCTATATAAGTTTGCAAGTTTCTAGCCTGTTTTGCCGGCGGGTACTCTATGTAGAATGATTGATGCAGGATGGCGTTTGTGTTTAATCATTGCCAAACAATGTATCCCAGGTGATAAAACTTATCTGAAATGATGGATTACATCGCAAGGCTTTGGTCAAAAGCGTTCCTGATTAAACGCACCAGTATAGAGAATCCCGTCCCAAAGACGGTTTTAATTTGTTTGACACTTTCTTAAGCCATTTTCTTTGTATGTTTTATCATATGATTACTAAATCTTACGATTACGGCCATGTTAAATGTAGTTAAAGCAACATCAATGGCTTTCGATGAAAAAGAGTGCAGCCAGCGGAACGGGTTCACCGCCCCATTCCGACACACCGGCTAATAGCGACATCTATCGGCGGAAACCTGAACTAAATGTGGCAACTTTGGGAACGCCGGTCTTACAAAGCCCACCTTAAAGCCTCAGAACACCTTGAATGCCCGCTGACACACGATTTACAGTTTATTTTCTCACGAACTGAAGGAAATATATTACATATAATTACACGTGTCGACACGCAGATTACATACAGTTTTACACGGCACGGGTGTCGTAAGACGCTCTCCGTCAAAAGAGCACATGTCCGGTCAACATTCGGGGGGCAAAATGAACTTAATAGTGTAGTGGAGATCATGGCTCCAGGTTCTAGAAATGTTGGCAGAGGAATCGAGACACACCAAATCTAAATAATAAAACAACTCCGAAAGGTGTTCCCACACGACTCGCTACAAATCACATATTTTCCGTCCCTGTGAGATCTCTGTCGCCGATAATTGTGGCGCAGCCATGCGGCAAAAAGTTAACAAAGTAGACACTGTTGAAAGTTTTCCCTGGCAAAATATGCTCCATGGATTTTGTGTACAGGACTCTATAAGCTCAGTAATGAGATCTGTGTTACAGAATAAAGCTTAGGTCATAGGGCGAATTAGGACTGTTTCTACCGCGCAAGCCGACAAGGAAGGAACAGGGAGCCGACCGTGCGTTTATTTTCCACAATGATAATAGTAGATTCAATTTCTGAGCTTCCTAGACAGGGAAAGTTTGTTTAGTAATTGATCCCTACAAGCGCGCGACATCAAATACGTCGAACCCTTAAGAAAGCGCGTCTGCGGGGCTCGCCCAGTGAGTGTGGCGTCCATTTAACAATGCAACAATCAGTGGGCCGTCTGCGCTGGTGTCGTTTGGGATGGTGACGAACCCGTGTTTCTCGATCCTCTGTCGTTTGATGTCGTATGTCACACGCCGGACCACCTGTGTGAATTTTATTTTGTATCATCCCGTCTAGAAATTGTTTACTTCCACCAAAACCGCCCTGTCTGCGATATCGTTGTCAAATCTATGCCTGACAGTGGCCTCGTGCGGAAATATTTCATTTCCACCGACCACTTGTATATATTCACATGCACAATTATGTTAAGTATGGAATGTGAAAAAAAATGTTCGGGATAGCCTGGAGAAGCAAAAAGAAAAGCCAAAATATAGTTTGTCAATTAAGGGCCATGGCATGAGCTGTCACACAGACGTGTACTAAAAGAAATATAGGGGCCTATATACCACTATTATCATGTATGTATATATGCGTGCGTATATATATCCACCAGTATGTTCCTTAATGGGCAAGACATCTGTGTATCTGTGTGAAAATGACATAAAACCAAGAATACAGCGACAACAACAACAACAATAATAATAATAATAATAATAATAATAATAATAATAATAATAATAATAATAAAATATAGGATACAACTGTGCAAAAAAATAAATATTAAAGAGAGAGAGAGTGAGAGAGAGAGAATATGCGTATGTTGACATTTTTTTTGTTGTTGTGACATTATGTACAGTTCATTTTGGTCTGTTAGGGCCTTATTACTCAGGATTTCCAATAGCTGGACTCCACACATCCGAATATACGTGTTGCTTCCTGCATTCAGTCAGCAGGTATCACCTAGTTTATATGCCACTTTCTGCAAATTATATTAGCATATATAATCTATGTATATAGAACGTGACATGTGCATCAGTATATGTTTGTGAACTACTATATGTACATAAGGGCCATGTTTGACATGACCAGAGCAAATTTACTGCGGTTGTTATAGACCTTAGACCTGGTTCACCTAAGGGGCGTGACCAATAATGTAAATTTGCTGTCACATATATATGAAGAGAGAACCAAGACATGACATATATATTGTTACTGCTACACGTGTTGGTTTATTGCCTGGAGTTGATCGTTTGACGTTGTATATATAATGTGTACGTGTTTTATGGAACATGACTGAAGCGACGAAGTAGCGCTCGGATACGAACAGCTGCAGGACAGGGGTGTAAAGGAACGCCCCCTGGACAAAATCCCCCTGACAAAAAGCCCCAAAGGACAAAAGCCCTTCTGGTTAAAAGCCACCCCCTGCCTTAATGATAAAGAGGAAAAAAGCCCCCCCCTCTCTCTCTCTCTCTCTCTCTCTCTCTCTCTCTCTCTATATATATATATATATAATATTATGAACTTTAATAAAAATTAATGGTTTTACATAGGTGAATTTCTCTATTTGCTTAACTCAAAATTCAAAGTTACTATATGTTTAATATTTTGGGTGAAATATATAAATCAATATCAACGTATACCTCAAATAATTACATGAACTACACTAATAGAATAATGAAAAAAAAATAATCAGTGTAATGAAAATACAAATAATCAGTTTTATACATGTTTTCTTAAAAATGAAATTTGTATTACTTCATGGCAAATTTAAGGCTTATATTACAGTGTTTTAATGGTATATAACATTTAGTAACCATGTACTTTACATGTATATATAAAGGAGTTAAATACAGTTAAAAATGGGGATTAATTATAGGGATTATTACTGAACAAATTGCCTTCAAACTGTATTTTATTTTTTTAAATAATACTTCTACCTATTAGGATTTTATTTTTTTGGGAATTTAAAGCAAAAATATAGTTTTATCAGGGCAGTTTATTATCAGAAGTATCTGAAATGATAGACCAATGGCAAAACATTATTTTAATAAACTGTGCATGCAGTCAACTTCATATTACTCAATTGTGATGTTTCATTCCAACTTAAAAAAAATAGCTCATTTTACCTATAGCCTATTTGTAACCTTAGCCATTTTGCCCAAGCTTTTTCTTCCAGTCACCGTTAATTGTATCTTTCGGGTCTGACGTCAGAATCTATTGATGGACATGTTACCCTGGATGCATGCAAGAATATAGTTTCTTGTGCAGTGGGATATATGTTAAATAACGAAGGTGGAGGTATACGGAAAACAATGAATAATTTTGCATATAGAATGTTACTGTGGGAATACATGCATATGCTCACACACATATGTATATATATATATAAGATTATTTTATTATATACTTATCTGTGTGTGTTGTATATATATTTATATATGTATGATTGTATACTTGATTATATATTTTCTCTCTCAATGATATACTATATATATAGTTACGCTTATAAAGCTGACCGCTTACCTCTGCATATTTATGCACAAGATTATTTGTATAAACTTGCCATGAAAACAACACACTAAATACAATCATGGAAAAGTAGAAAGAGGTGTACACAATCACACACAACCATACTATATATATATATATATATATATATATATATATATGCTAGATTTTACACGGGAAATAGGTTTTAAATTATTTTTATATATGGACACGGTTTTCATTTGATATATATACAATATATGTTGTATATATCTATTTTTAGTGGTTCAGATTCATATGTAAATCACACGCACATATATATATATATGTGTGTGTGTATATATATACATACTTTGCAATTTAAGTGGTTTTCTGTGTTGTGGCGCACTTGCCTCAGCTTTCTGATACCAGGGGCTGATAGTGGTACCCTTTGTCAGAGGGTAAAAATCAACCCCTTTTCCCTAAGTATCATTTATAGTGCCACAATCAAAGAACACTCAACACATTAAACCATCAAAAGTTCCCGCGTGGCCTCAGACAAAAGCACATGAATGGCGGCCATATGCCGTAATGATTAGTTGTCGTCTGGCGACAAGTGGCGAGCGATGGGCCATTTCTTTGTCTTGTAATCACCTATTGATGCTCAGTTCGTGATGAGAATGAAGCTGAGCTAATGACACTCGCATTTAACCATAATTTAACCAATTGTCCCATTTGCGACAATCGTATGTAATGCGCGTGCGTGGAAGAGAGCGAGCAGACGACATTGGATACATGCGCCGTACCATCAAGAAAAGGACGACAGATACTATCTTCGACAGCTTTTATTACATCAATCTTTAGTTGCAGACAGTAGGAGACGTTTTAACAGGAGTTCTTAATTGAGACGATTTTGTCCTTATGTCTGTTTACGTAATGTAACCTTCACGACAGTGATGTCCGCGATGACCCAGTGATGAAAGAAAAACCAGACATTACTTAAATTCATGGCCTTTTTATACTGACCTGCATGTAAAGTTTGCTTCGTTAAAAATCACCTCGATACATCAATTATTGTACCTAGAACTGTAGTTAGCAACATGAAGCTTTCATTTTAATTGATGAGGGTTTCAATAAGCTGTTTTTGTGCAAGTTTCCGGTATACGTATTATAAATATTATGTTCTTCAGTTATATAGTAGATATCAGGGACTTTTTATAATTATATATATACAAGTATAGGTTGCTGAATTGTATAGGAACTACCAAGAGCTGATATTTTCCATCAGTAATATTGGGGATTTCCTTTAATTTATATATATATACATATATACGGAAATTTCCAGAAACATTAGAGCTAATGTACAAACCTTTTCATTTTTGATGCACTGCTATTATTTAAATGACAATCAGTGATTGCACTTTTAATTAAACGTTATCCAAAAGCAATCTTCCGATCTGACACATGCATATGTATGGAATATATGGCAATGGGGAACCCAGGCATTTTACCGATCATGTATTCAGCTTAAAGTTAACACTATATATAGTGTTACTGTTTAACATTCAAGTAAAACTTAGTACCCATGGGGGAAAATCATAAAAAAGGTAATTTCTCATGTATGATCCCCGAACCATATATTCTGACTGTAAAGTCCTTATGATAATTAACTGAATTCCCGATCTACCCATGCACACCTATATATATACATGCACCTTTGAGACAGACTGCAGGTATAAATCGTGTATTATCATATTTATCCAGGGTCACACATAGTTAGTGGAACTCTTAATTTACTCTTAATATATCAGCCATTACCATGCAGGAGGGTTCTATGTAAAAATAGCTGAGGGAAAAAGATCAGCTTAAAATGGCTGCATAAGGTTAAAATGGCTGAAGTATAAAACGGCTATATAGGGTAAAATGGCTAAGGTAAAAATGACTAAATTTGAAAAATGGCTGAGGTAAAAAATAGCTGAATTAATAATAACTGCATGAGATAAACATAGAAAGTGTAATGGCTATAGGGTGAAATTGCTAATTTAAAAGTAATACACATGTTGAGGTAATAGGATTTAATTTTGAATTTTAAAATTCAAAAGTAAGTCAGGCTTTATAGTGAATGTGTTTGGAATGGTCATGTTAAAGCATATTTTTTCTCTTCTTTAATTTACATTGAAATACATGCAAGTCAGTACACTATTTAATGAACAAGATGCTGCATTTTATTTTCTGTTGCACAGCTCTGTTTAGAGGAATATATACCTTTACAGCATTCCGACGCACTTTGTTGATTAAAGTGTGCATGTTTGTTTTGCAATACATCTTTTGATTTCACTTAACCGCCAGGGTTATTGTGCCTATTTGATTAACTCTATGATTAATTTCAAGAGTTACACACTTAATCATATGTTTGATACATATGAAGTGAGTGAGCAGAAACTGACTTCTTGGTGAATGCATGGTGAGTAAACAAAATTTGAATAAATGTTGATCTTGCTATTTCCTCACAAGTTGAGCTTGAGGACGTATAAAAATGTCAAGGTTATAAATTTTATTCTCATAAAGATTACGCAAAGCAGATACACACAAATAAACACAAAAACACATATACACACACATATATATATACATATGTATTTGAAAGAAAACTGAAAGTACATCAATTCAAAATGATACAGTCAGCTTCTAACTATATATAGTGTTTTTTATTTTTTATTTCATGAATTTTATCTTAGTCATTTGTGCATCTGCAAGTTTTACCGGACCAGTTTAAACTTAGCAATTTATACCCCATGCATGCAGCCAATTTTGGCTCAGCCGTTTTCACCTCAGCCATTTTTGGCTCATGCAGGCATTTTTTGCTTCTGCCATTTTTATACCTGCACGGCACCATTGGAGATGCTCTTGCATGGAAGGCTTTTCAGGTGACGTTTAGGTCAGTGCTTCATTCTGAGTATATTTCTTACCAAGCACTGAACGATGTCTAACATTTGGTCTCGAGCAAACAAATACTGCTCTAAAATATATATGGAGTTTATATATATATATATATATATATATATATATATATATATATATATATGTTCTCAGGGAACCAGGCATGCATTGGCTGCATTGTTTCTGCATGGCCAGTTTTATAAAGAGGACGCGGATAATCGTAACTTATGCTACATATTGATCAATGTGACATCAAATACCTGCATGATTCAGTTGATGATGAAGAGATTTTAAATATATTCAAATATATAAAAAAAATGATTTACAGTGAGATAAATCTTATTATACATTTTTATTTCTTACATATGCAATCAAATTTTTAAAGAACCTGTCCTGTGTTTACTAAGGTCCGCATGTTATTTCTGTCGTTGATGATGTTAGATGTTGTATCACACACGGAAACTGTAGTTTACTGTTATTACCACAAATATTTACTGGTTTGAAATATGCCAAGGATTAAAAAAAAGTGTTTGTTTTCTGATAAAGCTAGTCATTGTAAGTTAATATAAAATCAAAGAATGACTATATATATCATGAGGTGTTTTCATCTGAATATCTCACTAAGTTAATTTTTGTCTTTGCCATTTATGTATGTGTCACTTTTGCCCCCCCCCCCTTAAGATGCATGGGCGACCTAATACTAGTATCAGACGTTGGTCATTAGAGAAACCCAAAAAAAAAGATTGGTCAGATCGGAAGATGGTACGAAGAATATATTTTAAATATGTTGTCTTTTTTTTATTTAATATACCGGTAGTGTGAACAACCAGCCTAACCAGTCATGTGAATAGGCAACTGATAATAAACCAGTCGTGTGAACAGGCAATTTATAATAAACCAGTCATGTGAAAAGACAACTTGTAATAAACCAGTCATGTGAAAAAACAACTGATAATTAACCAGTCGTGTGAACAGGCAACTTATAATAAACCAGTCGTGTGAAAAGACAACTTATAATAAACCAGTCGTGTGAAAAGACAACTGATAATAAACCAGTCGTGTGAACATGCAACTGATAATAAACCAGTCATGTGAAAAGACAACTTATAATAAACCAGTCGTGTGAACAGACAACTGATAATAAACCAGTCGTGTGAACAGGCAACTGATAATAAACCAGTCGTGTGAACAGGCAACTGATAATAAACCAGTCATGTGAACAGGCAACTGATAAAAAAACAGTCGTGTGAACAGGCAACTGATAATAAACCAGTCGTTTGAACAGGCAACTAATAATAATACAGTCTTGTGAAAAGACAACTTATAATAACCAGTCGTTTGAACAGAGCGATCAACATACTTTTTTTAATTTATTATTTATATAGCGCTTATTATATGCATTGAATCATGTCATCAGCACGTTAAATATACATATATATGACGATGAGAATACATCGATCAATACTGTATAATTATACATAAAATAGTGAATATAAGTATATATTAAAAGATAAAAAATGAAAGGTATTACATAGTGTTATGCAAACCATTTAAAACCTGAACTGTATATTGTAAGACTTGTAAAATAAAAGTTATTTTAATCTGGCTTTAAAAATGTCAATTGTTTAACTTTTTTTACATATACCAGGATGTCATGCCAGAGTTTTGGATACTGCAAACCGAAATAATGACTTTCTCACATGCTCAAGTGTGCCTTCAAAACTATAGCAGCGTTTTATCATATACTTTACATTATCATTATCGTCAACCACCATCAGTATAAATAGCCATGCTTCTCTATGATAATGTTTACAACATATGCTGCTCATAGAATGCTGATCGTCATTTTTTTTAGCTGTCTTGCTGAGCCTTTACGTGTGCTATACTGTAAATCTGTTAGCATGGGCTTGTAATGTTTGAGGTAATCGTTTACAAATTGCACATGAAGACGGTGTCAGAACGCTGGACAATTTGTAACTGCTGGGATGTCAGTTGATATATGAACGACACACGATGGTCGCGTTGACGAATGTACTCAGTGACCGCGGGGTCGGGGAGCGCTGTAAGGGGAGGGGTAAAACATGTCGAAGAGGGTAGGGTAAGCTCCGCCTGGCTGAGTAAGCACCACGGGGTGGACAGGGGACATTTATAAGGCGTGCCATGGTATAACACTGGCATCAATTATAGATGAACATATCTGGCTCACACAGGGTTTCTATGTATAAGTAATACTCTACAGAATACGTGAACATTCCTTACGTGAGAAGAGTATGAGTTGACGTGTCAGATCATATACTGGAAATATGAGTACAAAAGTAACATCTGACGTGATACTTAAAAAAAAATTATCTGTGGGGAAATAAAATCCTGAAACATGTTAAGACGCGTATGTAAAAGATATAAGTATAGTAATTGGCATTATAAGGACATAATTTACATAAAAAATTTACTTATATATATGTGTGTGTGTATATATATAACGTTATACTTATATATATATATCACAGTGTTAAACACCATCGCAAAGAATCGGTAGATGCATAATAATTGAGTCATCATACAGAAAACATGTATATGTACGATAAAAGAATTAACAAAGGCCATATGGCACTCAATATTTGTGAATCAAATTTGAATTTATCATATAGACAGATTAAAAATTCATTTGGGTCATAGATAACAATTTGTTTCGAACGAATATTGTTGTACGTTTACAAGAGTTCTCTTCTACACTGTTAAATAATTCATGTAAATTATATATATATATATATATATATATATATATATATATATATATATAACTTGTTTTGATAATAATAAAAAAAAACTGGATGTAAAATATATACATGTATATATATTATACAACAATTATTAGATATATAAAAATATACCATTTTGCACTGATTTACGGACTTTATAAATCCCAGTTAAATGACATCCATTATGTATAGAAGAAGGCAAGGTGCACGAGGCGGAAACGCAGGATATAAACAACAATTTAATTGCTATTATAAAGTTGACATTCACAGACCACGCGCTACACTTCGCTTTGTTTATAAAGGACTTACGACGTTGTAAGACTGCCACAAATAATTTATGTTCAAAGTACATACATTTCTTGGCCCAGCTGCTTGAGACAATAGAAGTAACTTTTATAAGGTATACAACTTGATAGTTGATGTATTATATATATAAATAAATTTATTGGTATATATATAAATGTTATCATATTTATATACACATTTATTAAAAAAATATGAATGACCAACCTAAGTAAAATATGTTTGACCATGTTGCGAACAATAACTTTAGCTTAAACGTTACGCCTCAGTACAGTTTTGCCAATAAGGATGAAATTCAATCCAATTTCAATTGTAAATGTTTTTGTTTGATCCGATTAGTTATTGTTCGGGATGGGCATGGGTCCCATTTAGCACAAAAGACTCGTGTGTCTATTCATCAATACTCACGCATTCGACAATTTGACGTTGACAATTTCAGCGTGATTTTCGTGCAAGATTATACGAGATAATGCGAGATATAGAGATAGCGTGAATGGCGACGCCCGGAGATAAATCCAGCTTGGGGATATACCATTGATGTGTAATACATGTAAACTATAGGCAAGCACTGAGAGCCCTCAAGTAATGACCCTTTGGACACTAGTGGTCATTCTTGACCGATCCTTCATGGTGGTCTAGCTGAGGGGGCGCCCGGTTGTATACGTCGACATGAGCAGAACAAACATAACAAAAGGAAACGCGATACATGTGATAAATGTATAGCCCTCTCTCCACGCTCACTTAACTGATTCAGAATCAGCGTGGTAAGGTCGTCAATATATGTATACCTTATACGTTGTTACTATAAGAAGTGTCTAGGCAGCCGAGAACTCCGATAATCCGTAGCCGACAATGTCCGCTGTCTAGACTTTTACATTTTCAAGACCTTACGCAGGGGACAATGCCATTAATAATTTAACGGTAGACTACAACCCTTGAATTATCCAGTCATATATACACACACTTATTTTATATTGTTTATATTGAGTTATATTGTCATTTACTGTACTGATCTAGCAGATCTGAATTCTTTCAGCATCTCTAATTCGGTTTATTTTTATTTTGAAATCGTAATGAACAATTTATGTTTTATTATCATCTATTAATTTGGTTTTTTTTTGTACCTATATATACATGTATATATAAATATATATATATAAGTACAAGACTATTTCAGGTAAGACTGTTTCAGGTTAGGCATATACATTATATTGAAACTTTTACAATACCATATACCAACATTACATAAAATATAGTAATACAATACAATCAGTTGTATATTTTAAATCAAAGTACTTATCATCGTATTACATGCTGAGTTTTACTAATAACTTGCCATCCTCACAGTTTTTCCCCTTAAATTTCCAACATCATTTCTAAGCAGGTTGATATCACCCTGGACAGAACCTCACTCGAGACTTCATTACACCTTTGCTTTTGGATTTGGCGTGATAACATGTGCATGTGATTCCATTACATTGAACTGCTAGTGTGTGGTAGCCGCGCTGTAATAATCTCTCTTATTTTTTCATATTCATTAGGTGTGAAAAAATATTCCTCATGTGTCAATATTCAGAGAGTTTATAAAGTATATAGATTCATATTAAGCATCATATACTTTAAATGTTGGACACTACAGGAACTAATAAATTCATAATAGTTTAAAAATATCTGTTATAAAATGGTAAAATATATTGTATTTTTTTATTTACTTAAACAATCAAATAAACTGATATTATAAAAAAGTTTCAATAAATTTTTAAAATATGAATTATCTTAGTTGAAGATACGGAAAGAAAGATCTAAAATGACAGAAATACACGTAATATAAAATAAATGTGTGTATAACAGGATAATACTGTATTATGTGTTTGTGGCATTATCGGTTACGCAAGGTCTACAGAAAGTCAAAAGTAGCGGGAACTGTGGGCTGCTGATCGTGCTACTTCTCTTTGGATCTTGCCAAATTATGAGGCATTTCTTTGTGGATTGTTTTTTTTTAATTTATTCGTTTAAATCAAACGGGTTTCCGAATTTATAACCCTGCTGTTATATGTATACTGGGACACTGGTCTTAAAACTATCTCTGAGAATATGAGTAAACCTCCTTACAAAAATATTGAGAAATTATTAAGGATAACTATAAAAAAACTCATTCTAGTCAAATGAACAATTTTCTCATTCATTTCATATTCTTCAAAAACAACTGCCTTATGTTGTCAACATCCAGAAAGTTTCAGTGGCAAATCTGAATACTTTTATCACGTCCAAACAGACCCTATAGAGGGTAAAAACAATACTTAAGGAGAGAGGATTTTTTATTGTAGAAATTTGTGTAATTCAACCAAGCCCGGAGGACCTATATCAAGATTTTGTAACGAAGATAACATCCAGTTAGGCTGCATATATGTAAAGTTTAATATAATATTGCATTTAAAGGGCTCCAGAATGGTTTTCTATAAATGTGACAGATCAACACAGACCTTTAGATAAAGACGGGTTTAGAGATAACTTTGCATATACAGAGGAGTTCAGGTAAAACTAACTGTGAAGTAACTTTGAAGACCATTTGACTGTAAATAACGACTCACTGCCAAGGACGGTATATAAGTATAGTGTCTCTCACATTATGAACAGTACCACTGCGTCCATTTGAGACAGCCTGTAGATCTATATCTTGTTGCTGGATCGTGTTCTGATAGCTCTTTAAATTGAAAAGCATGTTGACATGAACAACACGCATGCCTTAGTATGATAAAGATACAGATACAAGTCATGAAAGACAAGCTCTGCTGATTATAATGAAAAGAATCTGCCGCTGGGTGGCGTAGTTGATCAAGTACAACTTGTCGGACACCCTGTTCTACCCTCGGGCGGTGGCGCTGGCTTCCATCACGACGTCGTACGGTCAATGGACGATCTAATCACACCTCCCCGCGGCCATGTTGTCGGGGTGATAACATCAAGAGGGGTGGACAGCTTTCACCCCACGGCCATACGTACATGGCTCGGGCCCTCGCACGCAAAACATGAATGTGGCATCAGAATTGGAAACAAATGTTTTCATGGAGGAAAGCTGTCAGAACCGCCAGCACCTGTCCCGACTCAGTGCGGAGAAGGCAGGATGGACGCATGGACCATGTGACGTGTTAAAGCTCACGTGACCCTGTATTCTAGTCCCTCGCTGTAATTTCAGAAACATATTATTTTATTTTTATTTTTCCCCCAAAGGCGTGTATAAATGCCCCGAGTTACGTGGATGTAAAGTATAAGAAATATCTTGCAAAATAAAACATTTAAATCAAAACAAGGCTTTAATGGCTAACACTATTTTACATTCAATTACTCTCATATTATTGGTATACACGGACATTTTTGTTGCCTTCAAATTATATAACTCACTTTTATCAATCAGCATATTTTAGCACAGACACTATACACCCAGCTAGTATTAACGTCACAGACACTATATACCCGGCTAGTATTAACGTCACAGACACTATACACCCAGCTAGTATTAACGTCACAGACACTATATACCCAGCTAGTATTAACGTCACAGACACTATACACCCAGCTAGTATTAACGTCACAGACACTATATACCCAGCTAGTAGTAAATTTATAGCACAGACACTATACACCCAGCTAGATTTAACGTCATAACACAGACACTATACACCCAGCTAGTATTAACGTCACAGACACTATATACCCAGCTAGTATTAACGTCACAGACACTATACACCCAGCTAGTATTAACGTCACAGACACTATATACCCGGCTAGTATTAACGTCGCAGACACTATACACCCAGCTAGTATTAACGTCACAGACACTATATACCCAGCTAGTATTAACGTCACAGACACTATACACCCAGCTAGTATTAACGTCACAGACACTATATACCCAGCTAGTAGTAACGTCATAGCACAGACGCTATACACCCAGCTAGATTTAACGTCATAACACAGACACTATACACCTAGCTAGTATTAACGTCATAGCATAGACACTATATACCCAGCTAGTGTTAACGTCATAGCACAGACACTATACACCCATCTAGTATTAGCGTCATAGCATAGACACTATACACCCAGCTAGTAATAACGTCATAGCACAGAAACTATATACCCAGCGAGTATTAACGTCATAGTACAGACACTATACACCCAGCTAGTATTAACGTCATAGCACAGACACTATACACCCAGCTAGTATTAACGTCATAGCACAGACACTATATACCCAGCTAATATTAACGTCCTAGCACAGACTCTATAAACCCAGCTAGTATTAACATCAATGCACATGTAGTATACCCCTGAATTAGAACACCATTTGCTTGTGAGTTTATAAACTGTATGTGCTAGCTGATAAATGAATAATGTCAGACGGGTCAAAGGTCGTATTTATATTTGTATCACACAGGTTGTTATAGATATCTCATGCTGAGAAATAACCCTCAGACGAAAAAAGAGAGATGATTATGTCAAGAACAGTTCTATGATCTCTTGCTTACAAAATAACATGCGGGTGCCGAGAGCGGACCGCGGAGGTTCACAAACCTAATGATAAATATGAGTGACAGGTCGGGCACCTGCTAGGAGGGCAAAGAAATTTGTAACTGTTGAAGGCTTCCCCTACTTTTGGAGCCCCTACCGACTCAAACAAAGGCGGGGTCGCTCCTGGATTGGCAGCAGTTTGTCTGAAGAAATTAGTCTGACGTCCTCCATGACAGCGGCAGTCTCAACCCAATGACACGTATGGATAAATCACGACGTCCCTTTTGTCCTACGTCACAGTTCGTCTAACGTGTCAACCATGGCCTCGGCCAATGCTCCTACATATATTATACTCCCTTTATATTATCCGGTGCTGATCATTTTCAAGTTAACTTGGCATTTACGTATGTATATTTCCGCCCGCCGTAAGCTATACCTGGATGTCATTTTCAGAGACCAAGTGATCCGGGTTGTTACATCTCTTGTCAGTGGAGCAGGATCCAAGCTTAACTTTTAAGCACGCCTTTCTTTCATAGCGATTGTACCTGTACCATTTGTGGGAAAGAAAACTGATTGACGGATTAAATTAATAACTGAAATGTAAGAGGGCCCTAAGATGAGGACCAGTGAGTGTCAGTGTGTACGTTGGGGGGGGGGGGTGTGTTCACGTTTGTGTGAGTGTGTGGGTTGGGGGTTATATAGAGCCTTGGTAGGGTCCCTGAGAGCAGGGATTCGAAAATGTATTCATATTTTACATAGCATTATGAATTCCCAGGGCACTTGACTTTGTTTGAACATTGCGTCGGCTACGGCCTGGTGGCGCCATATATCGGCAGGTGGATTACTCATTTACAAGTGAGCGGCCCGGAAATGTGTAATGCTACTATAAACACATCCTTTTTAGCTGACTAACATGACCACATTAAACAAAATATATGCAAAAAGGTTCACAAACACTTCATCTGACGGTGTGCGCGGATCGAATGAAAAGGCATTTGGCACTGATAAACCTTTTGGTACCTGTATATAATAGCATTGTTGGTATGTATACCTGTACATATCCTTAGTATGTTTACTTGTATATATGCTTGGGGTGTATACCTGTATTTACGCTTTGGGTGTTTCCTGTAAATATGCCTGGTATGTATACCTGTATAAATCCTTAGTATGTTTACCTGTATATATGCTTTTGATGTATACCTGTATATATGTTTTGGATGTTTACCGGTATTTACGCTCTGGTTGAGTTCCTGTTTATATGCTTGGTAAGTATACCTCTATATATCCTCAGTAGGTGTACCTGTATATATCTTTGGTTTGTTTACCTGTAAATATTCCTGGTATGTGTACCTGTATATATATATACTTAATATGTTTACCTGTGTATATGCTTAGGGTGTATACCTGTACATATGCTTGGAGTATATATCTTTATGTATGCTTTGGGTGCGACATGTACCCTTATATATGCTTGGGATATTTACCTGTATATATGCTTTAGAGTTTAAAGGTATATATGCTTGGAATGTGTACCATTATATATGCTTGGGATGTGTACCTGAGTATACACTATGGGTTTGTACCTGTAATATGCTTGAGGTGTATACCTGTGTATATGGTTTGGTGTATATCTGTATATATGGTCTATATATATGTTTGGGGTATGGACCTCTATGCTTGGGGGGTGTACCTGTATATATGCTAGGAGGTATGCACCTGTACACTAGTATATGCTTGGGATGTATACCTGTATATTCTTGTGGTGTGTACAATTATATAGGCTTTGGTTGGTACCTGTAAGTATGCTTGGGGTGTATATCTGTATGTATAAACTTTTAGTGTGTGCCTGAAATATGCATGGGGTGTATACCTATATATATATATGATTGGGCTGTAAAAATCTATATATGCTTTGGATGTTTTCCGTTTTTTATACTAAGGCAGTGATCCTGTATACTGTATATGCTTGGGGTGTGTACGTGCGTATATAAGGGTGTTTACCTGTATAAATGTTTCAGGTTTAATCTGTAATTGTGCTTTGGGTGTGTACCCGTATACAAGCTTTTGATTTTTTCCAGTAAATATGCCTGGTATGTACACCTGTATATATCTTTAGTATGTTTACCTGTATATATGCTTTAGGTATATGTTTTGTATGTGTTCTTGTATATATGCTTGGGATGTTTACCTTTATATATGCTTTGGTTGTACACCTGTATATATATGCATTGGGTGTTTTACTGCATATATGCTTGATATGTATACCTGTATATATGTTTTTGATTTTCACCTGTATATATGCATGGGGTGTGTTCCTCCATATATTCTTGTTATGTTTACATATATATATGTTTTTGATGTACACCTCTATATATGCTTTGGGTGTGTTCCTACACATATGTTTGTTATGTAGACCGGTATATATGTTTTTTTGATGTACACCTGTATATATGCATTGGGTGTGCCTGTATATATGCCTGGGGTGTATATCACTATGTACTCTTTGAGGTGTGTAGCTGTATACATCCTTGTGGAATATGTTTGGAATATGTATCTTGTTACATGTATATGTTTATTATGCGCAGGCTTTTACATAGCTGAACATGTGCTTGACATTCTGATTCGTGTTCGGCGCAAGCCCTGTGCGTATTTACCATAAATATTCCTCTATATAGTTCCTATGTACATGCCAGAAATTATGTCTATATTATATAATTTAAAAAAGTTATGGGCCCAAACATAATGCACTCAGGAAAGATATTTGATCACTTAACACAAAACATAATAGAGCTATGGACTTTTTTCCAGTAATATAACATAAATTAATCAAAATTAAATTGTATACCCAAAATTAGATCAAAATCTTTTAAATTTTTTAAAATATTAACAAAAATAAAAAATTGGTACCTTAAATTTTGCCCAACTTTGACCATGGCACTTTTTTTCCTGTAAGTACTGTGGATTTTATTTTCACAGCATGTTTTTGTTAGCATTTTGTCTGTTAACACCAAAAATTTGAAACCAGTTGATCAAAAACTGTAGATTTTATTCAAGTTTTCAAGCACCATGTAACATATTGTTTACATCAACCTAGTGTTATGGAGTTTGCAGCTCCCCAGCTTCAGCTCTCAGTTCCTAAAATTTGGCATACAATTAGAAGTCTCCAAAATCCCCTACCATGCCAAGAGTTTGGTCACAAGGACTTAATACCTTCGAGATATTAATGAAAAACTTCATTTTTCCATTAAAATCCCATTCTTACACTTCAAGACTGCCTTATATCAAAACCACTGATCTGACTTTAATCATATATAAAATACATATTTTTCTATACATTCTCTATGCACATGCCAGAAATGATGTCAGTATTGCGTAACTGTTTTAAGTTATGGGCCGAAACATAATGCACTTTGTAAAATATCAAGAAATATATTTACTCCCTTAACAAGAGGATTGCTGAAGCTAGAGATTTTTTGTAAGGGATGTAACATTATTTAATCAAGATTCCATTGAATACCCAAAATTAGTTCTGAATTTTTCAAATTTTACAAGTTATTAGTATAAATATAAAATTAGTACCTTAAATTTTGCCCAACTTTGACCATGGCACGTTTGTTTCCTGTGAGCACTGTTGATATAATTTTCATATCATGCAAACATAAGGATTTCAGCTTTTTAGTTTAGAAAGCTGAAAGAAATTTGCCAAAAATTTTAGCTTTTATTTATGTTTTTATGAGACCTTGTCAGGCCTTGGCTCTCTCCAGCCCCTCTTGAGTCACCTGTATGATGACCTTGTTGAACTTTCAGCAAATTATGCATGCTTGAGGCGAGGCATACACTGGGGCAGCCAGGCAACTTATGGCCAGCCACAGTTGATCCACGTGTCAACCCAACTCATCTAGTAGTTTTAACCAACAACATAACGATAAACAATAAATTAATAAATTTTTATTGGTTTTTAATAACAAATTAAAGAAAAATAGAAAAGGAATTTGTTAGTTGATAATAACAGGAAATTAACTTGCAGTTACTGATGATATAAGAATCTTGTATCGATAGATAGAATGTCACATATTCCAAATAACACCATGCGGTCACCTATGGTATTTTTCAGTTCAATTTTAATGATAAAAAGGTAATCATATTATTCATTACTAATCATTAGGGATCATATGAAGGAAATTAATGATAGACAAAGATGCAGTTGATAATATTAATCTAGATTCCTACTGTGTCTAGTATGTACATTGATGTGAAATTAGTCCAAAATGAATATATTACATTTTATTTTTTTAATATAAATAAAAGCCATAAAACCAAGTACTTATGTTCATTATTTAAATGTGTGAATTTTGTATATTCTGGATTCTCAGCATCATTGTTTGGTGAAAACTGAATAAATACCAGACATGGTGCAAATACTTTGCAATTGTATATAAATACGAATATGAATATGTACTCCATTATAAAATTTCTTGCATAAAGAATGGGAATTCAGGTAAAAATGAAAGTAATTGAATACCAGTGCAATTACTTTCAAAATGTATTCATGAATGCATTCATGAATAAATTCTTTAATATTATTTTAATAATCATTTCAGTTTTATTTCATTTTAAAAAAATCATACGATTCTCTTATTATTTTTAATAAAAATTATATTTGGGACAATATTTATAATTTATTTTAATAAATAGTTAAACTCTTATATTATATGTTCTGCTTATAAGTTATATGGCCAAGTCAAAATCTGTGTGACAACAGTACTCCATTTGTTAATAAAATAAATGAAATCAATCCTCTTCCCTGTCTCCAAAGGCACTATCAGAATCATACATAAGCTTAACAACAACAACTCATAATACAGCTTATATTTATTACCACACAAAACCAGCATGTGCCTCATTTCTAAATCATATTTTTTTATCATATATAACAGCTGAGCGCCGTGACCCATAGGTCCCTTGTTTTTATCTCCATTACAAAATTTGTGTTCATCACGCATACGTGATCTGTTTATATTAGGTTCCGTAACAATACCTGTTGTATACCCGTATATATGCTTGTTATGTATACCTGTATAAATGCTTTTATGTATACCTTTATATATGCTTGTTTTGTATACCTGTATAAATGCCTGTTATGTATATCTGTATCTATGCCTGTATACATGCTGTGTATACCTGTTTTTATGCTTGTTATGTACACCTGTATATATGTTTGTTTTGTATAACTGTACCTATGAATATTTTGTATACCTGTATATATGCTTGTTATGTATACCTGTATATTTGCTTGTTATGTATACCCGTGCGTATGCTTGTTTTATATACCTGTATATATGACATTTATGTAACTGTACCTGTATCTATGCGTGATACGAATAACTCTATATATGCTTGTTATATATATATATTTGTTATGTATACCCATGTATATATATGCTTTTTATGTGTACCTGTACATATGCTTGTTATGTTTACCTTTATATATGTTTATATTGTAGACCTGTGTATACGCTTGCTATGTTTACCTTTATATATGCTTGTTATGTGTACCTGTATATATACTTGTTACATATACCTGTATATGTGATTGTTATATATACCCTTAAATATGCTTATTATGTATATCTGTATATATGCTTGTTATGTATACCCTGATATATGCTTGTTATGTATACCTGTATATAGGCTTGTTTTGTATAGCTGAATGTATGTTTTTAATGTATACCTTTTTATATTCTTGTTATGAATACCTGTATCAATGCTTATTATGAATACCCGTACCTATGCATATTATGTATACCTGTATATGCTTGTTATGTTTACCTGTATATCTGCTTTTCATAGATACCTGTAAATATGCTTGTTATGTATACCAGTACATATGCATGTTATGTATACCTGTATATATGCTTGTTATGTGTACCTGTATATATGCTTTTTATAGATACATGTATATATGCTTGTTATGTATACCTGTATATATGCTTGTTTTGTATACCTGTACATATGCTTGTTATGTTTATCTGTATATATGCTTGTTATGTATACTTGTACATATGCTTGTTATGGATACCTGTATATATGCTTGTTATGTATACCTTTATATATGCTTGTTTTGTATACCTGTATATATGCTTCTTATGTATACCTGTATATATACTTGTTATGTATACCCTGATATATGCTTGTTATTTTTACGTGTATATGTGCTTGTTATGAATACCTATGTTTTAAATGTATACCTGTATATATGCTTTTATGTATACCTGTCTATATGCTTGTTATGTTTACCTGTATAAATTCTTGTTATGTTTACCTGTATTATTAAAACTCATGCTTCCATATTCATTTACCCGTATCAATAAAATTCATGCTACCATGACCTTACTGTGCATAATATTCATTTACCTGTATCAATAAAACTCATGCTTCCATGACCTTGTTGGATATCATATTTATTTACATGAATCATTAAAACTCATGTTACCATGACCTTACTGTGCATCATATTTATTTACATGAATCATTAAAATTCATGCTACTATATGATCTTACTGTGCATCATATATTAGTTTACTGCTCCTGAATACATATAAACATGAATACAAATTATTGTTCTCGTATTTTACCTTGCAAAACTATTAAGTGATTAACTTAATATTTTGACCCCTTGATTCGACCAGCATTGGTGAAAAATGAAAACACTAAATGAAACAGCCTTTAAAAGTTGTGATTTTATTAAATTATTAGGACCAGATGCCTGTGAAATGGCCATTTAAAAGTATATTCTGTCAAGATATTTAATTAGTTTGTTTGCGTATTGATTTGTCATTTATCCATTTTTATTTTTATTATATTTCAAATGTATTTCTCTTATTACAGCAACAGCTTCAAAAATAATTATAATGATCAATACATGTCATGAAGCTGTCAACCGTATTCACGCGTACAATACATATATGTATGGTCTTGCACTATTGCAATTCCACACGCGTCCCTAATACTCGCGTTATACCGGTTTAAATAATATCATGAACATATTTTCTTTTCTACAAATTAATGATGATCAAGTGAATTACTATGATGACCATAAGACTAAAACATTAAGTTCCCAAAACGGGATGTTTCATTCTACTTTCATAATTTCACATATCTTCTTGGATATATGTCCAGAATGAGATGTTTCACTGTAACAGTATTAATGTAATTTCTCACTTAATTATATAAAATAATAAACAAAAATGTAAATGTAAATGTAAATAAGGTTCTTTGCTAGCAGATGATGTAGCCACATAAAGCGGACATTGACGGTCTTCGTATACTGGCCTATATATGCTGTTGCTGATTTGACATCAGTTTTCAATGTTTGGTATATTACTACGGTTTTACTTTCCCCGTGTCTTTTCATTATAGGCCCTCATAGAAGGCCTGTTCGGTGTTGTCTGCATGAACTCATCTTAAAATAGGTTTTAAGATCAGAAGCGGTCACGGTGGGGGAGCGGGCGGGGGGGGGGGGGGGGTAGGGGTCCATTGGCTTTGATTTTTAGCTTAATTGACTATTAGTCACCTGAGCTATAGCGATCTCCGTCAGCACATTGCGTGCCTTGTTTTCAAACCATCGGATATACGAATAAAAATTAAATACTCTAAGATGTCTCGAAGGTCTCATAAAAAAGTCAAAACTAGGTCAATGCGACTTTATCCCTTTACAAATTACGGAAATTCAATTTTCCATTGAAAACATATACTGCTACATTTTAGGACTGTCTAATACCAAAACCTCTAGTTTGTTTTTCTTCATACTTGGCACAATGGTATCTGTACACATTTTTTTAGCTTGAAATAAGTCAGTAATACATAAGTTACGGACCGGAACATATAAGGTACCTTTAAACAGGGTACAATTGAATATATTAAAGATGAAATTACAGTTGAGACGCTTTAACAATAAGCTGAATGATATTATTTCTCCCGCATCAAATCAAGTGTTTATCTGATTTAAAAAAAAACAGACTTTTCATTGATTTTAATTTACGTTATCTTTTATTTGAGTTAAAATTCAATTTAGGTCATAAACTTAAGCATGTACGATAAACTGAAAACTGGAAGTACAAACTTTTTTTGGAATTCGGATCCAAGAAATAACACGAATTATTGAATTTTGTAAAAATTTTATCGTTACATTTTTTTAATTTAAATTCAGTTTAACATTTTATGATTTAATAGTTAATCTATATATGTGTAGGCATAATTTGATATGATAAAGGGCAAGGTAATAAATAATGATACAACTTGAACCTCTAAATTCCTATTCAACTTTGATTTTGAGATTTGTTATATTGCAAATATTCTTTATATTACTAAAAACTTGAAATCATTATTTTCCTTATCAACATAAAGGGAAATAAAGTGATCAGTTCTGTCTGTCCATTTTTCTGTCCATCTAAATTTTTTTCAGATGCAACATAGAATGTAAAAAATACCGTTATATATTTACTTCTGATAATATGGCAGTATAAGATATGGTATGATACACCGCCCTAAAACATTTTCCTGCAATCGTGTGCTTTTTTACATTTGTTGACGGAGTGGAAATCTGTGACTTCTGAATGAAACTCATAAGGTAAATTTTGAAGGGAGAACTAGCGACTAGTTATACTGAATACTTGAAGCATGATGTTTTCTCTCAAAGCAGACAGACCTTTGTCAGGTATATATGTTGGTGCTCCAGAACCACCTCTAATTTGTCTGTGTTGCCTTATAGTAACTGTGTGATCTTATCTTTAATGCCTGTTTCAGTCATGCAGTTGAGATAATTTTTTTCACTTTTGGTGACTAAAAATCCGTTAAATGTATATTTGCTTATATTATACATTCATAAAAATAAATTTTTGAGAATCATGACTTCAGAGTCAGTATATCTACAGTCATATCAGGCAGATCAAACATTATTTTTAAGTAGCTTTGGTGCCCTTTTCTCTTATAGAGACAAAAATGCCCTTCTATAGCATGTACTATCATTGTAGAAGCACAAGCAACATCACATATATTTTGAACTAAGAGAAAGGAAACTTTACATGCAGGACAGACATTTAATGATATTGCCAAATGGCTGTACCATCAGGAATTACATATTAAGTGCATGCAATAATACATCAAGAACACACAGTTCTTTCCTTTTCTGTCCACCAGATTTTGATATTTTTATGTAATAGAAAAATTCAGCCGAGCGCTGTGACCCATGGGTCTCTTGTTTCCCTATTAAAATCATTAAATGGTTTCAGACTTTAGACTTTTTTCGAATACTATCATTAACAAGGTTTCATACGTTCCCAAAGATATATTTTACAAGTCTATTAAAGTCACATACTTGAAATGCTGATTTACTGTTGCAAATCCTTGAGCATGCATAAGAAGGTTCCTATATCTTTCATGTAGACCATTAAAGTGTATATTTAGTCATATTCAATTTCAGCTGAGTGCCATGACCTATAGGTCACTTGGTTTCTGTATTTGGTATATTAAATATATATATATATATATATATATATATATATATATATATATATATATATATATATATATATATATATATATACTTTCTGCATTCGCCCAACGAAACCCTTCAGTAAATCTTGAAATAAATTATCATTCAATTCCAGAAAATGAGTGTTTTTCCTAAGACTTAAGCATATACTTGAAGTTCCAAAATGTATTCCTAACGTTAACACGTTGCCTCTAACACTGACATTCCGCAGCTCTTCCGGGATCTGCACGTTTTACTTACTGTGGCCGGCGTGGTGAAGCCCAAACAACAGGTCTGTTGACAAGACTTGTGAAGGTCACATTTATTCTGCTCACAAATAATCCTTGCCTTACAATTCCGATGCTGAAGCTTTCTCCTGGGCCTTGTCCAAGTCCTTTTGCATCCTTCACAAACAAGCAGCTCGGCCATTTATTTTAATTTTCGCACCTGTGAAGGTTTATTGAGAAAGCAGCCCGCGGTGGGTGCTTGAAGTGTCTTTTATATCAGAGCCAACACACACTTAGTTTCATCCCACTGTTGTCCAACACGCTTTCACTGCTGTGAATCAACTTTAAATATTTCTTCGATGTTGGCCGACAAATCTTCACTTTGAATCGGACGCCACATCAAAGCTTTGGGGAACAATAACAGATGTCCAGGGCGTAAAGTCACGATCAGTCCTGTTGTTATAAGCATGGATACCACAAGCCGGAGGCAGAACACGACATTAATTAATGTCAACAACCAATAATACAACAGAAAGGGCTTCATCCCGGGCCTTGGTTGATGGCTTTGGTGAGCATTCTATATAAACAGGGTGACAACAGAGAGATTATGACCCAGGTCCATGCGAAGACATTTGGCACACGCTCCCCAGACGTGACCGGTACTACACCGGTATACAAAACCGGTGGCTTCTCTTTTTTCCTTACTTCCGTCAATATTAAGCCTTATTTTTAGGATCTAAAATTCTCAACTGATGTATAATTTCATAGATTTTAGTTTATGGCACATACAGTGCAGTAGAATTAAAAGTGTATTATTTTACATTGCAAATCTTCATTTCTGAAAAGTTACCTGCAATTTCCAAGAATTTTAGAAAAAGAAATATAATAAATTTGGTTGACATATTCATAACTAAAACAGGACGTCCAGTAAATATTATTCATCAGGAAGTCCAGTAAATTATTATTTATCAGGAAGTCCACTAAAACATTCATCACCAGAAAGTGAAGTAAAATATTCAACACCAGGAATTCCAGTAAAACTTTCATCACCAGGAAGTCCACTAAAAAATTCATCACCAAGAAATCTAGTAAATCATTAAACACCAGTAAGTCCACTCAAACATTCATCACAAGGATGTCCACTAAAATATTCATCAACAGCCATTCTCTGTTAACATTCATCACCAGGAAGGTAAATAAAATATTGATCACCAGGAAGTCCACTCAAATATTCATCACCAGGAATTCCATAAAAAGATTCACCACCAGGAAGCTAGATAAAACATTCTTCAACAGGAAGTCCATTAAAAGATTCTCCACCAGTAAGCTAGAAAAAAAAACACATTCATAACCAAAAAGTTCACCAAACATTCATCACCAGGAAGCCAGAGAAAGCATTCATCATCAGGAGTCCACTCAAACATTCATCACCAGGATGTCCACTAAAATATTCATCAACAGCCATTCTCTGTTAACATTCATCACCAGGAAGGTCAATAAAATATTGATCACCAGGATGTCCAGTTTTACATTAATCACCAGGAATTCCATAAAAAGATTCACCACCAGGAAGCTAGATAAAACGTTCTTCAACAGGAAGTCCACTCAAACATTCATCATCAGGAAGTCCATAAAAAGTTTCACCACCAGGAAGCTAGGTAAATCATTCATAACAAAAAAATACGAGACAGATAAAGCATTCATCGACAGGCAGTCCATTAAAAGATTCATCACCAGTAAGCTAGGTAAATCAATCATAACCAAATAGTACACCAAACATTCATCACCAAGAAGCCAGATAAAGCATTCATCAACAGGAAGTCCATTAAAAAATTCATCAACAGTAAGACAGATAAAACAGTCATCAACAGGAAGTCCATTAAAAGATTCATCACCAGTAAGCTAGGTAAAACATTCATAACCAAAAAGTACACCAAACATTCATCACCAGGAAGACAGATAAAGCATTCATCACCAGGAAATTCACTCAATCATTCATCACCATGAAGTTCATTAAAAGATTCATCACCAGTAAGTCCACTCAAACATTCATCACCAGGAAGTCCACTTAAATATTCATCACCAGGAAGTCCACTCAAACATTCATCACCGAAGTATTCACAAACAATGCAACCTTTTGAATAGGTCTTGCTTTGTGACCTATTGACATGTGACATAGGTGGCGCCGCAATTCATACTCCGTAGATATCGGTGACTTAGTTGAATGAGAATCAGCTACCGTGATTTCTACCCCCCCTAAAAAAATACTCCACGGACTGAAGCTTAGGAAATCAATTGTTAGGGGCGCTCTCAGTCTTGTTTTGAGAAAGCTCTCAACATGCAACATTACAGGCCACTATATCAAACCCTTCATGAAACGTATCACTCAGAATGGACGAACAGATCGAGGCCACTCAAAAGCAATTCCAAGTGACGCCACAAGTCCTGTGTACGAGATCAATATATCCAATATTTATAGATATGCAAACTATGAAGCCATATGTCACACCACTACTAATATATGTGCATGAATGTACGCTTTGCCAAAATATTGTGGCTGGAACCACAATTCTTGAATACGAGAACATTTCTGGCCAATATATCGAACAACCCCTGTGATATGTGCATGGATGTATGCTGCGTGAAACAGTAGTATATATATAGCGCCACCAGTCTAGTGTACGAGAACGCTATCCAAGAAGCACGGACTTTTAAGTAAAATTTTAGGCCCATACTAAAAAATACTGTCAATAATTTTAACCAAAAAACGATTGTAGATGGCACTACTTTTGTCTTTTGTAAGAGATGTAGTCATCTAAAATATATTGAAATGCCGATACATCAAACCATATGTGGGCTTTGTGTGATTTCAGCCTAAATTGACGTATGGATTTACACACACGTAAGACAGATCAAAGGTGAACGATAAATGAGAAAACTGGGAAAATTCTGTCATGCGGAAATGACCTAGGCATAGTATCCGTGAAACTTTGATAAATACAATGACGTAGCTGAACAATCATTGGAAAATGGGAAATAAATATTCTGTTTTGGAGCAAAACTTTGGGCACGCCAAGAAATTGGTTTCTATAGAAAGAGGTGACATGGTACAGCCTTATAACAGATAGCATCAAAGGCAATATTTGCCGGAAAATCTATCGTTTTGTTTTTGTTGCTGGTGTTGAATGAAGAAAACGTATTTCAAGAAAATATGTTATGGAAATAAGAAAGTAATGCTTTATTTTCATAAATATCTTTATTGTGTTGTTTTCTGTCGGTCATGTGGTACTGGGTGAGGCCATAACTAAATTTGGGTGGATGGATATCATATGTAACATTTATTTTTGAAATTACACTATATATGTTTTGAGATTATTTGTCCTTGGAAATTACACATGTTGATGCATGTAGTGCCTTATAATGATTGGACTTATAGGTAAATCTGTGTGGATATAAGACATATAGGTAAATCTGTGTGGACTTTAGACGTATAGGTAAGTATGTGTGGAGATTAGACGTATAGGTAAATCTGTGTGAAGATTCGACGTATAGGTAAATCTGTGTGGATATTAGACATATAGGTAAATCTGTGTGGACTTTCGACGTATAGGTAAGTCTGTGTGGAGATTAGACGTATAGGTAAATCTGTGTGAAGATTCGACGTATAGGTAATTCTGTGTGGACTTTAGACGTATAGGAAAATATTTGTGTATATAGCAGAATGGAAATGACACGCACATTGATTAAAACATCTTACAGATATGTGTCATTTGCCCATGATGACATACTGGTAATGTCATATTATTTTATTTTAATTCCATTTTTATTGGCTTGGGACCATTTAAAGTTAACCGTAGGATTCCAATAACCTCTACCAGTTTATGTTAGTTTATCAAATGCCTTGATTGCGGAGAATGGGCATAAACGGCTCTCCGTTGAAGTAAATCCATTTACCCAACACCTTGCATCTGCCGCTTATACCGCATACACCCACCAAGATCCTGGTACGGGGCCTAGATTATCCCATCCAGAGGCGTCAGAAAAGGTGGGGGACTGGGGGAAACCCCCCCCCCCTCTTTATTTTAGCAAGGGGGATGGTAAATGTTATCACCCCCCCCCCCCCCCCACTATTCAAGGATTGGAATACACTATGGACTATATTATATCTAAACCTGGTTTAGAATTATTTAATATTTTAAACAGCAAACACAGTACCTTATTTTCTAAAACCTAGCATTAATTATAATATATTTGAAATGTGATTAAGTATATATATATATTTAAAATGTGCCATACAGATGTCAATATATTTGAAATATGTCATAATACAGATGCTAAAATGGTATATATATATGTGTGTGTGTGTTTGTGTGTGTGTGTATGTGTGTGTATGCGAGTCACCCCCATCACCACCTCCCGCCCCCGGAAGATAAATTGACGCCACTGTTCCCATCCAATGCAAGTGTATTTTTGGCTTTTTCGCATTTCTTGTGATGCCGGACAAGATGCATCCTTCATTTTCAGACAGGAACTGTGCTTTCATTAGGCATGGATACAATTATCAATATAGATAACCCCTTGCAACTCGAATCCTTAGTTGCGATGTGTGGGTTCAGTCCGTGAAGGGTCCTACTTTTTGTCCCGTACTTTGGACCACTGTACTCATTCACCTTGGTTATAAAGCAAAAACGTCGGGAACTATAAACATGTACAGACTTATGGGACTACAACAGTAAAATTTATGAATCCGTACTAGGTAGAAAAGAACAAACATGTCATTTATGATCATATATTTGTCGAAAGCCTTGTTTGTGCAGCTATACAAACGTGATCTTATAACTCTGCATCACGGTATGCATATCGTCATGCGTGTTGTGCCGGCCCACAGAGGGCCACAGCTACATCGTCAGGATCTTTACCAACTTGTGAAAATGTTTGTCTTTTTTGTATCTATGAGGGGCTGTATAAACATTGATAAAGATATATGAAGAGGACCAATACACACAAATCTTGGTTGGACAAATACTTTGGTCAGCAGCATAACGTTAGACTTGTTACAGTATGATTATGACACAACCTTTCAATTACATCAATTTGTGCCTCGGATCCAAGACATTTTTATATAAGTATTACTAACTTTCAATGCATGCCAGTCTACATGGACAGTGATAAGTGTTTTTGTCGGTAAATCTCATGTCAAAATGACCAAACTGTGAGTGCAAGCCTTTGTATATATGCCTTTTTTATATTTTCCAAAGAGTGCCAAACAAAACAAGTTTTATTGAAACTTAAATCAATTAATTAAATGTTTTTTTTTCCGAATTGAGTTAATATATATATATATATATATATATATATATATATATATAGTATTTTACTGCTTTTATCTATATTATGCACAATTATGCAATATTTGCATAATGTGTCAGTTATTAAGCACATTTTCTCAATGTCTGTTGTTGGATTTGTATTGTGTACATGGTAAATAATAATAATAATAAATACATGGTAAAGAAAATGGCGATTTGTGAAATAAACACAAAACATAACTATATAGACTTCTTATAACTGTCATACGACAAACATGGATCTCTACCTATCCATCCACAACAACCCAATATATGCCCTATTCTCCACAGCTGGGTATTCCAACTAATCTAACATTTTATCTATATCTATAAAAGATTGGGATGAACTATAATTCTGTAAAACAGAAATGACATTTGGTCTTCACACACTCTAAGAAAAAAAGGGTTCTTGATGGTTCCTTTAAGAACCCATATGGTTCTATCTAGAACCATGGTTCTATCTAGAACCATTTTCTCAATAAAACGGTTCCATCTGGCACTTGAAGGTTCGTGCCTTGATCATAACCTATAACAGGGTTCCAGATGGAAACCGTGTCGTGCCCGGATGACCCGGTGATAAGGCTGCGCATGCGCCGTGTATTTGAACTACGATGTCAACGGTCGAGCGGGCAGTAAGATATATATATATATATATATATATATATATACACATTTTCATCTGAATAATGTTGAGGTTATCTGTCTAGATATTACCTTCCAACGACCTAATGTACTAAATTAGTTTGTTCCTGCAAATTAAGGAACACTTAAAGTTATTATGGATAGGCCCTGCAGGCCGGTGATAAACACGCTAGTACAGTACTAGTAATGCATGAAATCATTGCAGCCATGAGGAATTCAAGTTCATAGTAATACCGGCCATGTAGAATTAGAAACAGAACTTCCAGTATTGTAAAAGGGAAATGACCGCTTAAAATTGATCAAAACAGAGACCAAACAAAATCAATCGGCTTCAGTGATTCAAACTGCACAAGCAAGATGACTGTAAGAACATATACACAGCACCCTTTTTGGTTCACAGTAGGCCTATTACCCTATCCTTAGCCGTAACTTTAAATTGTTCGACAATTCATTTAACATACATCGGCTATGTATGTTAGCCGGAAGTAGCCAAAAGTGGGCCCCTGGGCGTCGCCATTTGCAATATCCTGGCTAGCATCCAAGGGAAATAAGAAAAGTTATCCGTCTAAATTCTGCAGAAAATGGACCATCTGGTTGTGAAACTGAACCAAAAGCGATGATATTATGTCTTTCTTACCGATTTCGTGGATATCTTTTTGTTTATTAAAACGTTAAACACATGATGTACCGGATGTAACACCGACGAAAAATTAATCAAATGTGGCCTTATTTTGAATGATCTGGTACTGGTAATTCTGTTGTTTAGTGCATATTCAATGGAAAATTTATTAACTAATATTAAACTATTAATGTAATTTTGACTTATTAATACCGAGCGTAGAATAAAGTGAGCCATCCAATCTTTCTCTGTGCAGTATTGAGATACATCTGCTTGACAAGCATAGGCCTACAAGAGTGCTAAAGAAAAGAAGAAAGGATTTTTCTTTTGAAAAGGGCTGACGATTATAACATGGTAAGTTACTCCACAGTGATTCCTAAATTTTAACAAGTGTTAATAATGCATATGGAATTGTGTATAACAAAGGAAAAAAACTCCAAGATGTTTTGTCTGTATATACAATCTGATCATGAATAAACTACAGATATATTTTAAAGAATAAGTTAGGATTATTTAATATATTGTTATATATTTGTGAAAATGTCAACATGCATGTATATTATATTTATCAAATCTTAATTATATTCATATTATGGTCTTAATTAAAAATTCCAGCACTCACACAATGCATTCCAGAGATAAATGGCCAATGACATCAAGACAGGCAGACAATCTGACAATCTCCTAGTACAGGCAGATAAGACCACCAAATTGTACAGTATGCCGAAAGAATGCTACAATAAACATCTAACAGAAAACATCACTAAGACATACAAAAAAGCAGACAAAAATATCTGTAAAAATATCAATACAGAAGCCAAAGAAATAGCCGGTTCCCTTAACCTAGCAAATCGCATCGAAGTCATGGCCGAGCGCAATGCCTAAATTACTTTTACCACAAGGATAATTTTGAATAAAACCCAAAGTGCAGATTGATAAATCTAGCAAAATCTGAAATAGGTATCATCAGCAAAAAGCACTTGGAAAAAAGTTAATAGCCAGCTGAGACTGAAAACCAAACTCAACCAGTGGCAAAATACTGCACAGGTAATATCTTGGTTCAAGAAATTGAAGCTGAAACAAAAATCTAAGTTCATAAAGTTTGATATCGTTGACTTTTACCCCTCGATCACAGAAGATCTACTTATGAAAGCCCTCATATTTGCCAAAACCATGGTCTCCATTCCAGAGGATGTTATCAAAACCATCCTGCACAGCAGGAAAATCTTACTGTTTAGCAACGGTAACACCTGGGTGAAAAAAGATCATACTAGTTTTGACGTCACCATGTGCAGTTTTGATGGCGCTGAAGTATGCGAAATTGTTGATTTATACATCCTAGATATGTTGAATAAGGAATTTGGTGAAAATGCTCTAGGCCTGCATCGAGATGACGGTTTAGGTTGTTTCCCCAACATGTCTGGACCCAAAGCAGACAGCACCCGTAAGAAAACGATCAAACTCTTTTCCAATGTTGGGTTAAAAATAACTATTGAAAGTAACCTGACCTGCACAGATTTCTTAGACGTAACATTTGACCTCCAAAATGACATCTTCTACCCTTACAGAAAACCGAACAATGACCCGCTCTATATCCACGCACAATCATATGGACAACTCCTGCAATGAAGAGCTATTTATGAAAGCCAAACCCATGTACGACAAAGCTTTAGCGAAAAGCGGGTTCTCAGAAAGCTTAAAATATGTTGAGCCCACAGTGAAAAGCAAAAGAAACAGGAAAAGGAAAATAATATGGTTCAATCCCCCTACAGCCGTCATGTAAAAACCAACATTGGCAGACAATTCATGAAACTAGTTGAAAAACACTTCCCTAAACATCACAGGTACCACAGGTTATTCAACAGGAACAATTTGAAAATTAGCTATAGCTGTCTACCCAACATGTCTAACTTGATCAGCAAACATAATATGAAGGTTTTAAATACTGAAAATGCTGTGAATGTACCTCAAAAACAATGTAACTGCCGTAAAAAAGACGAATGTCCTATGAATGGTCAGTGTCAGCTGAGATGCATTGTCTATAAGGCAACAGTTAAAACAGACAATGACGAGAAACACTGCATAGGGTGTACTCAAGACAAGATAAAATAACCACAAGCAATCCTTTCGTAACGGTCCCACGGTAAAAATACTGAACTGTCTAAACACATTTGGTCACTAAAAGACAACAATATCAATTAAAAGCTCTCCTGGGAAATACTAGCCTACTTGGTAAGCCTCCCCAGTGAAGACGGATACTCTGTCTAGGGAAATACCTGCCAAGGCAGCACCTTACTTCTGTGAGACCTGGAAGTGTGATCTCTGCTTGTTTGAAAAGCTACTTGTAGCAACGGCCCCCCTGGATCATTGTTGTACTCAAGAGCTGAAATTCTCTCCAAGTGCCGCCATCAAAACAAATTCACTCTGAAATATTTTAAAACCTAGCATTCGTACTAATTCTCAACGTGGCCCCTCATCAACACCCCCCCCCCCCCCCCAACGAGGATCCGCCGGGCAGACTTACCTGTTCAGGTAGTTGTTCTCTCACTGCTTTGCAATGTTGAGGGACATGGCGTTACCACTACAGCATGGCGAGTTTACCGAGTGGATTCCACTTGGTATGAGTATAGCATAGTATATTTGCCTTTTATATTGTATATTTGCCTTGTATATTGTGTATTTTCATAGTATATGTGCATTTATATCATATGTATACTACTGATATGTTCACTGCTTCCAAGACCCTATTACAAATCAGTTTAATATGCTAATTGAGCATCCTGATATATATCTTTGCATTATATATAAACATTAAAACAACAAATAACCTCTTTGCCCTGTTTTGTCCCAGTATCGCACGTGTACCCCGACCAATCCTATTGTGCCTCCGAGGACAATAGGATCAGTGTCAGTCTTTCACATGCCCCCCCCTCCCGCCCCGAATCGCACAAAGCATAATCTAGTAATCTCGTAAAGTCTCGGCTTTTCAAACTACGCCGTTAGCTTCATTCTTACCACATTCACCTGATGATCGGGTCGCATCCCGTGAAACAGACTGTTATGAATTTACAGTGTTGTTTTTCTACAGAGTTATATATATATATATATATATATATATATATATATATATATATATATATTGTAAGTGCAAAATAAACTATTAAATTGGGGTTTTCAACACATGGATCTAAGGAACAAAACGGAGTCTGTCAACGTTTGTCATGATTAGTGACACATTGATCATGATGGCGTTCTCTAATTAGCCTGGTGTTACATTGACTAATTAATGAAAAGTATAGACCTAAGTCCCCTATCCATCCTTTCTCTTTGCAGGACCCTGATACATCTGCCTGGCTAGCTAGGGTGGAAATGAAAAAAAGAGAGTGAATTTCATGTAACAGTTATAACAAGGTAAATCATTCCACAGTTATTTCCTAATCACAACAAATATCACAATGCACAAGGAACTGCAAACGAATATTGACTTGTCTGCTGCATGTATTAACAACCCAATTATAAATAACAAGGTAAGGTGCTTAAACACCTTATAAGGAAAATAAGGTAAAAGTACGTATTCAATGTGTTAATATAGCGTTATACAATTATATGTATATTGTGTTTATGATATTTATTGTATTGATGTGATACATGGACCGCCGACATTGTCAGGATTATACGAACAAGTGATGAACAACTGCAGTTGCCATGGTGGTAAGACACCTATATTTTTATTTTCGTTGTATGCAAACCAGGAAGCTTGCGTTATTCTCCATTTGCTTTCGCCTGTATGTGTCTGCGAAGACAGCTGTGTGACAGAAATTACACAAACACATAATTATATATATTTTTATTTATGTATCTCATCTCTTATTTTCCAGATCGATTCTCCGCCGCATCGTTCCTTACCCAGTGCGCATTGTGCAATCAAGGAATATGACACGGATGCAGTGACTCTTTCGACCGTCATGATGTTTAGCTTTTATCGTCGTTCATGCAAGCAAATCGATTCTACGCAGACACATATCGTTTTGGATGGAAAACTTGTATACCTAGAAACATGCATTCGCTCAACGAACATTTGTCCGTTTAAATCATTCACCTAGGAGTATTAACTAACAGACGATATAACCGTGGTATAGATGCATCAAATGCTGTTTGTCCATTGTTTTGCTACGGTTTGATATATTCTGCTTTATGAAACATACAGGGAACTATTATTATTATACTGATAAATTACACAAGAGGATCTGAAATCACAAGAGATAAGTTTGTACTGAGAACATGCGACTATATATATGCTTCAGAAATGTTTCCTTGGTGCACACCAGCTGTTAAACCCAAAATGAACGATACACTTGCCGGGGAGTGGGAGGGGGGCTTAGATCAAAGACAGCATGCGCTTAACGATTCCGAAAGAATGGATTTATTAGTAATATTGTTGAGAAAACGACTCGGAACTGTGCGAGGTGTTCACTAACTCTGTATCACAGTTGCCAAAATATGTTATAAAGGTGCACACATATGCTTATGCTTTTTGACGTTTGTTCAGTTTTCACAAGTGGATCTTTACAACCAAATAAAAGACGGGAAAGACTGGAAAACGAAACAGAAACGGGGATATTGTGTCAAAACCAAAGTGCATCATTGACTATAATAAAGGGATGTGCGGGGTGGATCGGAACGACCAGCTGAACAAATATTATTCTGGCATTAGAAAAACGCTAAAATGGTACAGGAAAATAGTGCTGCATTACATCGAAATAAGCGTGACGAACTCGTACCTTTTGTACAAAAAAGTGGGCGGCAAAAAACCGTTATTATGGTTCAGAAAAGAGGTGATTCGGGGGCTATTGGAAAAACATGATACTGGTTTGTCAGACGATCAATTTTCAGATATTGACACCGATGTAGAAATAGACACACCAGGGACAGGGCCTACCAGGCACAGCGCAAGCCAGCACATACGACTTTCTGCATGGGACGCCGCACTATCCAGAAATAGTGCCACCCACGTCCGCGAAAGAAAAACCTACGAGGCGATGTGTTGTTTGCACAAAACAAAAAATTCGTCAAGAATCGCGATATCAGTGCAAGAACTACCCGACCAAACCAGGTCTCTGCGTATATCCATGTTTTGAACTCTACCATACGGAAGTGGATTATTGATTATAATTGGGTTATTGGGTTATTGGGTTATTTTTTGTTTACTTTTATATTAGTTTATATATATATATTATTACATTTTTATATATTATATGTCGCATGACATGTATATATTCGAATGAAGACTGAGACATGCAAACTTGGAAATAAACACGTTATATATATATATGTTATATATTATAAATTATACATATATATATATTATATATGTCGTATGTCACATGGCATGTAAATATAAACGAGCTACTATTCTGTAGATTTGTATATAATGCGGGGATGAACACGGAATCATGCATATATATATATATATATATATATATATATATGTGTGTGTTTTCATATTTATATATTATATATATATATAAATATATTTTATATATACTGTGAGTCATATGGCATGAACAGTTTTATTCTTATAAGTATATAAGCAGTAAGTAGTGATATATAAGCATGATGTGCCGACCTCTCTCTGCTCTTCTTTCACTCCCTCTGTCTTCTCTCTCAATATATATATATATATATATACACACATATATATATATACATATATATATATATGCGTTGAAATGTACATATGAACTTGGTATGGTACTACACGCTATCTAGACACACAATATTTATTTTTATTATTATTTGTATAGATGTAATAAACTCCGTTTATTATATTTATTTGTTGTTTACTTGTGAATGCTGGGAGAGACTGATATGAGTAAAGCCCAGTGAGTGTTCACTAATTGCTCTGGCCCAGTGCCAGGGATCTCCGTTCTATGGTTTTATGGCCCCCTGCGTAATCAGATGATCACACCTCACTATCAGCTAATTATAGCACCATCTCTGTCCCCGCCCGGACCTCTGGGGTATGACTGTTGCAGCCCGTGGAGTCCCCGCCCGGACCTCTGGGGTATGACTGTTGCAGCCCGTGGAGTCCCCGCCGGGACCTCTGGGGTATGACTGTTGCAGCCCGTGGAGTCCCCGCCCGGACCTCTGGGGTATGACTGTTGCAGCCCGTGGAGTCCCCGCCCGGACCTCTGGGGTATGACTGTTGCAGCCCGTGGAGTCCCCGCCCGGACCTCTGGGGTATGACTGTTGCAGCCCGTGGAGTCCCCGCCCGGACCTCTGGGGTATGACTGTTGCAGCCCGTGGAGTCCCCGCCCGGACCTCTGGGGTATGACTGTTGCAGCCCGTGGAGTCCCCGCCCGGACCTCTGGGGTATGACTGTTGCAGCCCGTGGAGTCCCCGCCCGGACCTCTGGGGTATGACTGTTGCAGCCCGTGGAGTCCCCGCCGGGACCTCTGGGGTATGACTGTTGCAGCCCGTGGAGTCCCCGCCCGGACCTCTGGGGTATGACTGTTGCAGCCCGTGGAGTCCCCGCCCGGACCTCTGGGGTATGACTGTTGCAGCCCGTGGAGTCCCCGCCCGGACCTCTGGGGTATGACTGTTGCAGCCCGTGGAGTCCCCGCCGGGACCTCTGGGGTATGACTGTTGCAGCCCGTGGAGTCCCCGCCCGGACCTCTGGGGTATGACTGTTGCAGCCCGTGGAGTCCCCGCCGGGACCTCTGGGGTATGACTGTTGCAGCCCGTGGAGTCCCCGCCGGGACCTCTGGGGTATGACTGTTGCAGCCCGTGGAGTCCCCGCCCGGACCTCTGGGGTATGACTGTTGCAGCCCGTGGAGTCCCCGCCCGGACCTCTGGGGTATGACTGTTGCAGCCCGTGGAGTCCCCGCCCGGACCTCTGGGGTATGACTGTTGCAGCCCGTGGAGTCCCCGCCCGGACCTCTGGGGTATGACTGTTGCAGCCCGTGGAGTCCCCGCCCGGACCTCTGGGGTATGACTGTTGCAGCCCGTGGAGTCCCCGCCCGGACCTCTGGGGTATGACTGTTGCAGCCCGTGGAGTCCCCGCCCGGACCTCTGGGGTATGACTGTTGCAGCCCGTGGAGTCCCCGCCCGGACCTCTGGGGTATGACTGTTGCAGCCCGTGGAGTCCCCGCCCGGACCTCTGGGGTATGACTGTTGCAGCCCGTGGAGTCCCCGCCCGGACCTCTGGGGTATGACTGTTGCAGCCCGTGGAGTCCCCGCCGGGACCTCTGGGGTATGACTGTTGCAGCCCGTGGAGTCCCCGCCCGGACCTCTGGGGTATGACTGTTGCAGCCCGTGGAGTCCCCGCCCGGACCTCTGGGGTATGACTGTTGCAGCCCGTGGAGTCCCCGCCCGGACCTCTGGGGTATGACTGTTGCAGCCCGTGGAGTCCCCGCCCGGACCTCTGGGGTATGACTGTTGCAGCCCGTGGAGTCCCCGCCCGGACCTCTGGGGTATGACTGTTGCAGCCCGTGGAGTCCCCGCCCGGACCTCTGGGGTATGACTGTTGCAGCCCGTGGAGTCCCCGCCGGGACCTCTGGGGTATGACTGTTGCAGCCCGTGGAGTCCCCGCCCGGACCTCTGGGGTATGACTGTTGCAGCCCGTGGAGTCCCCGCCCGGACCTCTGGGGTATGACTGTTGCAGCCCGTGGAGTCCTGGCACTGGGGGTATATTTCGCCTGGCAGTGAATGTGTTAAATAAATGTTTTCATTTCATATATCCAAGAAAGAATTAAGCTAGAAATGCTTCCATGCTTTAACCTAACTTAATCAGATACTTTGATATTTTACATTTTCTGTCCTGCCATTATTCCCCTATGTGCAGCTACTTTATCCAAACATGCCCATTTTTAGAATTATAAAATGATTGTAAAAATTTAATGTGAATAAATTAACAAAGAACATTTACTCTTATTTATGGTAAATCATTAATCACACCCTCGCACATTAATACGAATGCAAAACCAAAGAATACGATATATATATAAATATATATATATATATATATATATACATGTATATATATAAAACCCTGTAAGAACCCTTTCATGAAAACAATGGTTCTAGGCAACACCTCTCTGTAGGGTTCTTAGAGGAACCCATAATCAGGGTTATATACAGAACCCTTATAGGGTTCCATAAAGAATCCCCTGAGAGCTTTCCAGGAAGAACCCTGACTAGAGGGTTCTACTTGGAACCTTGAAGGGTTCCCAATTGGATCCACTCTAAAGAACCCTTAAGGGTTCTACATGTAACCCTTTTTTTCTAAGAGTGTAGATGCATGAGCTGAAAATGCTTCACATTTTCGTAATCTACATATTATTCAAAAACTATAATAAATATATCGCTACCAAACTTGCCACTGCACTCATTGTTATTGACACCTGTCTGTTAAATGTAGTACCTTCTAGTCAACTGTTATTGCCTAACTGAAACGAGTCACCTATCTCATAGCAATTCACATGAAAGAATTAAAAAAAGTTGCAAAAGAAATGTTGAGAATCAGATTTGATGGCGGCATTTTTTCCCATTTTTCTTTATTCCCGAAAGATTTTTTTCTTATATTCGACGAAAATAAGTTACAGGATAATAAGAAAAAGAAGAAGAACAATGCCATGCCAAGAACAAAAAAATGCATATATATATATATATATGTGTGTGTGTGTGTGTTTGTATGTGTGTATGGATATAATAATTGAATAATGTGTTTTGAAGAATTGGTGACAGACACGTATAGATAATTGTCATTTTGGAAGCCTTCAGGCATATTCATTAAGATACAAATATAAAATATACAATTAAGGAAAACTCACATATTTTTAGTATATCGGTGTGAACTTTCCTCAGAATAAACTATAACTTTAAGAAGTCATATAAAAAAAGATTTTAAACAAATACATTAGATAAAATTTGTGATTTTTAGGCCCGACTTTACATATATACACAAATAGCTAAGGAGCGTAGTATACATTTTAATTGTTGAATGAAAAGAACTGTGCAGTCAAGGTCTTAATTTGCTGCATTTTGTTGTTGATTTAAACTCTTTATGTAAAATTGCAACACAGATATATCAGGTAAGTATTGGTCTCAGAGCAAAATATATCAAGACCGATCCGGCATAATATATCAAGGCCGATCCGGCATAATATATCAAGGCCGATCCGGCAAAATATATCAAGATCGATCCGGAAAATATATCAAGACCGATCCGGCAAAATATATCAAGGCCGATCCGGCAAAATATATCAAGATTGATCCGGAAAATATATCAAGGCCGATCCGGCAAAATATGTCAAGACCAATCCGGCAAAATATATCAAGGCCGATCCGGCAAAATATATCAAGGCCGATCCGGCAAAATATATCAAGGCCGATCCGGCAAAATATATCAAGGCCGATCCGGCAATATATATCAAGACCAATCCGGCAAAATATATCAAGGCCGATCCGGCAAAATATATCAAGGCCGATCCGGCAAAATATATCAAGGCCGATCCGGCAATATATATCAAGACCAATCCGGCAAAATATATCAAGGCCGAACCGGCAAAATATATCAAGGCCGAACCGGCAAAATATATCAAGGCCGATCCGGCAAAATATATCAAGATCGATCCGGAAAATATGTCAAGACCAATCCGGCAAAATATATCAAGACCAATCCGGCAAAATATATCAAGGCCGATCCGGCAAAATATATCAAGGCCGATCCCGGATTCGGACCCATTTCGATTACTCCCATGACCGACGTTCCAATCGCTTCGCTAGTACGATCCGCTTTATATACAATTTTTAACAACATAATAGTTTAATGCTGAGTATAGACCTGTAAACTAGTGCAGCTTCAGGGCAAACTGAGGCAAAGCATGCAGACATGATATTCGACTTGCGACAAATCCATGGGAAATACATGTTATATGTTGCCTTCACTGACCTCCCCAAAGCTCTTAAAATGTTTGAGACGGGCGTTGGAAGAATTAAGTGTAAACTATTCAAATCATATTTCTTTCCGTGAGATATTGAAGAAACTATAGTAAATCATTAGAGCTGCACATACATAATATCATTTTCAGAAAACAATTTATGTATTAAGCGTATGCATGACCATGCCTGACTCGTCTATGGTCTAACACAGAGGTGATTCTACAACTTCAAACATAACTGCGAGAAAACTGCACGTCATGTTTAGTTTATTTTATTATATACTAGTATGTATTATATAGCTTTTCGAAGCAAACCAATATGTGGCTCCAGACTACGATTACAAACGAATCATGTCCTTATATGCTGGTCATCGCTCAATGCATGGCTGTTCAATTGCAGTCAGGCGTGGAGAACTATAATGGGTCTAAAACTGTATTTGTTGTTGTTGAATCAATATATGTTATTCTAGGGGAGGAAAAAACAAAGATATATTATTTTTTGTCAAGTTATGACAGCAGATGCATGGTACAACATCAACAAATTACCGTCATTTTATGACTACAAATGAGTGGTTAGAGTTAACAGGGCAGGGTGTCATATAAATACGGGATGATTAGAAAGCAGACAGGTCTCACTGTGCTAGTAGCATATATCCACTGAAAGTCTGTATTTTATTATTGATACGTTAGGGAGTTTGACATAAGGAATGGATTGAAGTTAACATGCGATTTTTTTTAAATTTAATAAATCCATATCTTCTTATACTTAATAAAAAAAATAACAACTTTTTTCCAGACCCGATGGAGAGGGCATAGGCCCGTAATTAGTGCGTACGTTATCGTACCTCCGTATCAGAGGTTGTACACAGGTAACCGTGAGAGCAATAAATCAAGAGCTACGTATAAAATAAAGGGTCTTAATGATCTGACAAGCTCTCGCCAACTAACTCAACGTCAGAGACTCTGGGTTTAATTGTCGGCGTGTAGTATAGGCCGTACTGGTATACTCCCCATAAAGTATTTTATGTTAGGTAAATATGACTGACCTACCAAACCCTCAAATTCAGGTTATGTTTACAAGTCACGGTTTGATTTGTTTAAGGAAATTACGATTAAACCACATACTCGTAAATACACGAAGGGTAAGTGTAATCAAGGACCGTAAAATAACTATTAATGATTGATGTTTTGGTTTCAAGGATTACGTAGCAACTGCGGAATGTTACAGGACTGACACACATGTGACGCCCTCCCTGACACTAAGGCGACATCCACCTTATCAGTCAAATAATAACACGGTTTTTAACATTAACTTTATTGAACCCGCACACGATTTGTCTTCCCGTCGATAATTAATAGTTATTAATAGACAGAATTGCAATTTACACATTGAAGTACAAAACCTTAAGACACACACATGTAGACACACACACACACATATATATATAATTTTGAAAATAACACAGGTGAATAAAGTAAACTGGAGCTGCGTTTGAATCCACTGTATACTTATACTTCAATTCGAATACATGCACCCATATAAACTTCTGAATATCTCCGCGCCGCGTGTGGAAATGTATGTTTGGTGTAAATTACAAGGGTCTGTTGGGCCCAGCGTTGATTGAATTATGTGTTATCTCTGGAACATGCAGCAGAATAAATCATTTTGTTTATCTCACAAGTATACGACCGTTTTGAATGTCGAGCCCATCCTTACTGACAAGGTCAGAAATTTACGCTGAGGAGTCATTTTTGTTATATGGTTTATACTGAGAAGAAACTTTGCACCGTATCTTTTTATGCATCGATTGTTGTTGATAATGTTAAATAAACTTATTATTATAATGTTTCTCTTTTACTGTTCTTCGGAAACTTCATTTCTATTCGGCTTTTGTTAGGAATACTTCCAGTTCAGGGTATTCACGAGGGAGAAATTATCGCGAAGATAAAACCCTCCTAAATAAGACTCCCCGGCCATTCGACTATACTTGCATTAGCATCTCATGTATACATGTGTGTGCTTTTAGCGTCGAAAGACAAAGGTACCATATTATAAATATTAACAGATCTGTTATGTTGACCGTTAGGGGAACGTTGACACGAAGTATATGAGGTATTTAACATTGAGATAACCGCCGTGCAGTTATAACTGTGTGGTGAAATCGCGCCAATCGGACCATCCCAACACTGAAAATGCATGTGGGAATCGAAGATTATATCTGGAGAAAATGAAGCCAACCACACTATATATACGCTATACGTATGTATATAATATGAACCTTGTCGAAAAGACTTAATATTTATAATTTTTATATAATGTGTATAGTTACATATCTATATTTAGACGTTTATTGTTAGTCTTTAATAATAGCATCCTATAAATATGTATATATATAAATATACATATATACATATATATATATATATATATATATATATATATATATATATATATATATATAAGTTGCACTTGGAGAACAATTTGACTTGTGGACTTTAACCGCTCTTATTACCGGAAACTTGTCCATGGGATATCTCCTAAACCCAGAAGCAATTTGTCAGAATCTGAAAGATAAATTGGAAAATCTTATAGACGCACGGTAAAAGTACAGCAATGTAACCCGGCAGCCTTTTAAAAAAGCTTATCAACACATTCATCAATCCGTGATCGAGTGATCTATATATATGCAGCGTGAGAGTTATCTTTCAGATATGGCAATGGTAAAAGTGTAGCCATGACGAATCAGATATAATGATCCCTCAATGTGCGTTAAATACGGGCTTGTCCAAGATACTCATTGTTATGTCATACAGGGGGTCCATCAGAATATAAAGTGGAGTAGAAAATTCCCAAAATATCAGCATATATGTAAAAGATTCCAGTCTTTATCGATGGGAACCCAATAGCACTCGTTATCTAAACCAGGACATGTCGTGCAGACCTAGATTAGGCTCTTTCATGGCAGTGATAGATATCTTTACCTGTATTTACATTTGTAGGTACGTGTTAATACATCATTACATAATGGTTTAGGCATGTATATCGGACAGTGTCACTGAGATAAAATCCGACTTCCCGTTATACCAAGGTAAAAGTTATAAAACATATCACCGTTAAGTAAAACCTGTTAGGACTTTTCATATGTAAACTATTTATCTAAAGAGTTGAAAATGGTTGCCAGATCGCCACGTTGGTTCTCTAGATCTCTATATTTTTAGAATCTCTGCGAGTAGTTCGGTACACATGTATATTGTAAACAACAGCTTTCATGCATACAGAGTACAGAATGCAACAACCATAACGCCAAATCAAATTGATCATTGAGTACCAGTTGGTTTACTACAATTATAACGCCAAATCAAATTGTTTATTGAGTAACAGTTGGTTTACTACAAATATAACGCCAAATCAAATTGTTTATTGAGTAACAGTTGGTTTACTACAAATATAACGCCAAATCAAATTGTTAATTGAGTACAAGTTGGTTTACTACAATTATAACTCCAATTCAAATTGTTAATTGGGTACCAATTGGTTTACCGCATCACAATTATAAAGCCAAATCAAATTGTTTATTGGGTACCAGTTGGTTTACCACAATTATAACGCCAAATCAAATTGTTTATTGAATGCTAGCTGAGTTACTACAATTATAACGCCAAATTAAATTGTTTATTGAGTACCAGTTGGTTTACTACAACTATATAACGCCAAATCAAATTGTTTATTGAGTAACAGTTGGTTTACTACAAATATAACGCCAAATCAAATTGTTTATGAGTAACAGTTGGTTTACTACAAATATAACGCCAAATCAAATTGTTAATTGAGTACAAGTTGGTTTACTACAATTATAACTCCAATTCAAATTGTTAATTGGGTACCAATTGGTTTACCGCATCACAATTATAAAGCCAAATCAAATTGTTTATTGGGTACCAGTTGGTTTACCACAATTATAACGCCAAATCAAATTGTTTATTGAATGCTAGCTGAGTTACTACAATTATAACGCCAAATTAAATTGTTTATTGAGTACCAGTTGGTTTACTACAACTATATAACGCCAAATCAAATTGTTAATTGAGAAACAGTTGGGTTACTACAATTATAACGCCAAATCAAATTGTTTAATGAGAAACGGGTTACTTCAATTATAACGCCAAATCAAATTGTTTATTGAGTACGAGTTTGTATACTACAACTATAACGCCAAATTTATACAAATTGGTTTACCACAAGTAGAACGCCAAATCAAATTGTTTATTGAGTACCAGTTGGTTCAATCCCCCGATGACAGGCAGGTTTTAGTGCTCGACGTTATGTTCGTGTCATAAAAGGACACTTACTAGTTTAATTATAGACTCATCTTCGTTGGAATGGTACTATTTAGAGTATCAAACCTGTTGAGCGCCCCATGAATTGTTTAGATACGTCTTTAATGGGTCTATTAATAGGCATTTGATTGAACCATTGGATAAACATTTAGATTTCGATAAAACGTGTACCAGGTTTCCTCTAAAAAAAAACAAGCCAAGAGCAGGCGAAGTGCTTCAGTTTCACACAGACGTTTTGGTTTTGTGAAATTATATATAAATTTATAATTTTCTATACGTTCTACGTCAACAAGTTTTTGTTTATAAATGTCTTGTCATGTTTCATTTAGATAGATAAAAAAATTTCAGTGGAAACGGTCGACTATGCTCCTTCTTTTGCCCTGAGTGAAAGTGTCGATTGTCAGACTTTATTTGTCTTGATTGTAAAAGTCGACTGTAGCTCTTCTTTTGTACTGACCAGATAAATCAAGTATGGCTCTTCTTTTTCCTGCTGAATAAGTCGTCTGTCACTGCTGTTGTCCTGGCTGAATTAGTCGTCTGTGACTGTTGTTGTCCTGAATGCAGGAATCGACTGTGGCGCTTCATTATCCTGAGAGAGACTGTTAGTCGACGATGACTCTTCTTTTGCCATCTCTGATAGGGTCGAGCTTGGCATTATTTTTTTCTGTCAAAAAGAGTTGACTGCGAATCATTTGTACTGACGAAAGAGTCGGCTGTGACTCTTTCTTTGTCCTGAATGAAAGATTCAAATGTCCCTTTTGAAACTTCTTTAGCCTGTTAAAGATTTGACTGTACCTCCTCCTTTGTAATTACTAAAAGAGCTAACTGTAGCTGTCATTTTCCCAAACTGAATGATTTAATTTTGTGTTGTCTGGATAAAAAAGGGCTTTATGAGAGGCAAAAAAGAGCCACCGTGGACACTATATATGATGCAGTGACGTCTTAGTGACAGAGTATGGTTTTTACGGTATCTTCCTTTTAATAGGCGGTAGAAGTTAAGTTTTTCCTCTTCTCTATATACCCACTTTTTTGCTCACAAGTATCTACGCTGCATTGATACTAAAAAAATATGTTCTTTGATTAATTTTATGTTTTGAATGCGAGGTTTTCTGTTATAACTGTGTTATGAATTTACTGAATATATCAACAAAATACCATTCCCATTTCACTAGCGCACCTGGCGGCGACGACAGACACTGACAGTTCGGGTACCTTATATGTCATACATTGTTGTATCTAAACTGATAAACCAAACATTTCCGCTTATCTCTAAGGCCGATGTTCCTGCCAGGGACTCTGGATTGTATTTATTTTATGACAAAACCTGCCGTGAAAAGTAGTTCGTGGAACCCTTATAATATACATAGTTGGACCCTGACATAGCAGACATCATTACGTGCAGTGACCGTGGGAGAGGCTTTGAGAAGACAGAATATCGTATTCGGAAACGAATTTGGAAATGTTACTTTGTTACTTAATTGCTGTGAGCCCTTATCGCATACACATTTGATCATCAGTTATGAGAAATGACAACCATCATCGAAAAACAAAGTCGGCCAAGTTGTAAGTCTCCTGTTAATGATAACCTAACATGTCTATACCCGAAATCAAGAATCTGTAGCTATAGGTCAGGTCTTGTAATGTTGCACTTAAATGACTCGGCCATACTAAATATTCATGAGATTCTAGACCAATAGCAGAGCGGGTTTTAGCCTATCAGTGATATCGCAGCCTTTAAAAAGGCCCTCCGTTGGCATAAATCTATACTAGAATATCGTTAATCCTTGATGAGACAAGATGACGCGACTGATTTTCAAGGTGGTCCCATTTCTGTTGACATTCAGTCAAGGTAAGCACAGTCAATCATACATAGCAACATGTATACAAAATATAATCTTAATGAGAGGACCGGACTTCACTTTACAAATCAAAGAAATTAATTTGTGTATAATGATAAAAACAATATGCATGAATAAGTATGGTAGAACTAATATAACTGAACCATTCCACACACACCTCCATATGCCTGCTTTCATTTTGGATTAGTCACGCGCACAGAGCTCCTCTTACCTGTTTATTTCTTGATTCAAGTTTAATCTTTATTGGTTATTTTATGAAACTGTCTGCAGAGAATGGACACCTGTTCTTTATATCGATAATTGAACCCCCACGTACACACATATACACTCGCATATATATAGGGGGGTTATTAATTTATATTTGTGGTCTTAAATTGAATGCAATAAGTAATAAGCTGTGGGTATTCTTCACAAAAAAGGGAGTTTAAACTTTATATATATATATATATATATATATATATATATATATATATAATATATATATATATATATATATAGAGAGAGAGAGAGAGAGAGAGAGAGAGAGAAATAAGATATACATATGCTACCATATCTTTATATTTTCCACACCATCGCAGTGCGCACCCAGAGTCAAACACATAAACAAGAAATCGCCTATAAAATCTTTTAAGCATTATGATGCATGTGAACGTTTTGACGCCCCGGTTTGGGAAGCCAGTGTGAGAGAGATAACATCATGCAGCCTTCTGTTTATTACGTGCTCGTTGGGCATCACGGTACACATGATGAAAAAAAAAAGATACGCACGCGAACTCCTTTCCTTAACGGTCTGATTGCCTGTAACCAGTGTTTTCTATCAGGCACGTGCACATACACATGTTTTATTTCTTCATTGTAAGCTTATCACAAAGCTTTAAATCAACATTAGTCGCAATGAAAGTTGTATTAACGATAACAGATATGTACCATATGTCTAACATATAGTACTAATTGACCGCGTGGACCTGCCTTGTATATTGTCCATACACGACATAATCGGTATGAGCCTCGGGATGTTGGCTTATACAAGTGAACAACGACGCAGTCTCTCTCTCTCTCTCTCTCTCTCTCTCTCTCTCTCTCTCTCTCTCTCTCTCTCTCTCTGTGTTAATATGTAACATTATTTAATATGTCATATTAATTGTATCCCCAGACAAAGTCGGGATACTATGGTTTCACGACGGTGGCGCCGCCGCCGCCGCCGCAGAAAACCCTTGTGAGCGGGATAACTAAAAAAAATATTTCACTGATCTTTTTCAAACTTTACATTTGTATAGATATAGGTAAGGGGACGAAGCCTATTTAAAATGGGGTCATGACCTATGCTGGGAGAGTGACCTTGACCTTGAAAAGGTCCATTTTTGCTGAAAATAACACAAATTCTTAAAATCTCAAGTAAGCTTGCATAGACTGGTCCAAAAATCAAGGTGACCGAAGATCTTGGATAGCCTTGTGACATACCGGAAACTGGTGGCGCCACCTATTATCCTTTTCTTGTTTTTACGCCTTTTAATACCCCCATAATTGCCACTTGACAGTACTGTAAGCATTATAAGTCAAAAACTAATGGACAGATTTCTTTCATATTATGCACATGTAGAAGGATTGGTTATGGGATGAGGTCTATTTACATTTGGGTCATGACCTTTGCCATGAGAGTGGCCTTGACCTTTAATGTGTCCATATTTGGTGAAAATCACACACCTCTTATGATATCTCCAATGTTGATAGCCATATGGATTTCAAACTTGACTTATGCATGGCCCACCACTAAAGTAAGAACCCTATAGGTTCTAGGGTCATGAGGTCAAAGGTCAAGGTCACTGGACTCGCATCTTTAAAGATACTGTGAATACATTTTAAGCCAAACTTTCATTCCAGGTCTTCCATTTTGAATATATAGCTCACATGCCAATAGTTGATGATCCATATCAATTTTGGGGTCACAAGGTCAAAGGTCAAGGCCACAGGAGCTATCTGTCAAAAAATTAGCTTCTGGATGATAATTCCTGCTTTTATTGATGTATTGATTTCAAACTTGACTTATATATGTCCCATTGAAAAAGCAAGACTCCAATTGATTTTGGGGTCATGAGGTCAAAGGTCAAGGTCACAGGACACATCTTTAAAAAGATTGTGGATGCATTTTCAGCTAAACATTTCATTTCAGACCTTTCATCTTGCACCTATAGTTCATCTGCCAATAGAGGAAGACCCCTATCAATTTTGAGGTCACAAGGTCAAAGGTGAAGGTCACAGGAGCCATCTGTCCAAAAATTAGTTTCTGGATGATAATTCCTGCTTTTATTGATGTATGGATTTCAAACTTGACTTGTATATGACCAATTGGAAAAGCAAGACTCGAATTGATTTTGGGGTCATGGGGTCAAAGGTCAAGGTCACAGGACCAACATCTTCAAAAAGATTGTGGATTGATAGATGGAATAAACAATAATTGCTTGTCAAGTGTCAGTATATGCTGCTAAAAATGGGGGCCAATTCTTAAAGGCGGGGCTGTACTATGTCTGGGGATACCCTGGCACCTGCGGTGCCAAGAAATGTCTAGTTTATGATACTTTCTATAAGAGGCATGGTCATGGTTTCGAACAAATATAGGTTTGTATGTATGTATGTACGTGTATGTATGTATGTTTATGTATGCCTGCATACATGTATATATGTATGTACGTGTATGTATATATGTATTATATAAATCTCGTAAACAGGACCACCTTGCCAGCTGAACATTAATGGCTATTTGGTTATTTTTGTTTATTTATATTTTACGTTTTATGGCTCACATAATTAAATCGATTTAAATCTGGAAGCTGAATAAAATGCATGCATATATGTATGTATATGAATGAAGGCATTGGCGCAGTTAGGTTGGGGGCAAGGGGGACATGTTCCACCCCCTGTTTCCTCCCCCCCCCTTTTTTCAACCAGGTGGGATATGCCATATTATGTGAATATTATATAATCACATAATTTAATCAAACATTTGAATTTGGAAGCTATAAATAGAGGAAGCTGAGTATGAGCAATACCTTACATTTAATTTCTTCATGATGACAAAAAGATATCTTGAGTGTATATTGTACAATATGGAATGATTAATTCGACATCATATTATTGTATTAATTGCACTTAACTATATATCACATCGGATATTCAAGGACACTTTACATATGGTGTTACGAAGACAAATAAATGAGGGGAAAATCCTGGGCCGATTCGGCCCAGGTCCCAACCGCTTCGCTAGAAAGCGGACAGTTCGGTCCGCTTTTATGTGCACCCCGTAACACACCCCCTCTTAAGAGCGTTCTGCCAACAGAACAAGACTAATTTTCCCCCAGGAGGGAACACTTTGGTGAGCTAATTCCCTGGGCCACAAAGTTTAATCGTCACGTCGGACAAGCCCCCATTTTGTTACGAAGGCAAATTGTTGAGTGGAAAAATCCTGGGCCGATCCCGGTTTAGAACCGAGGTCGGTGTCGCACAAGTCCGGCGAACCAATCGCTTCGCTAGCAAAGCAAGCTTCACTAGCGAGACAGTTCGGTCCGCTTTTATGTGCACCCCGTAACAATGGGTAAATAGTTGTGTTATAAATTTCAGTATATACACATGCAGCTGTTCGCGTCATTCCTGATACAGCTCTGTTATATGTTCATCTGCAAGTAAAACTGATAACAACCAGATAAAACCTGACGTGCTGTGTAGTTTAATACAAGAAAAATGCTGCATGCAGTAGTTATTTATAACGAAATATATATATATATATATATATATATATATATATATATATCAGTCATGCAAATATTGTATTCATCATTAATATAAATAGATGAGGACTATGTTTTTTTATTTCGCCCAGACTTATATATAACTGGCCAAAATGTAATTTTTCTGAATAACAGTGTCTGTATACAGTGTACAACCTTTTTTTAAATACATAATTCGACGTTATTGTATGGTCATAAACGTATATGGTTTATTTTTAAGCCAATATAAGGAATGTCTGTGTGTAGTCAAATTGTCATTCACGCAGTGATTGCAAATCCAGTTGATCAGCATGCTATCCATTAATAATGTTGAATTGATCTGGAAAAGCTGAAATCAACAATACAAAAACAGGAAAATTATCCTTTGCGTTTAACGTTTGAAAAGGAAGAACACAGCATGTGTTAACGAAAACAAGTTGGTTTGTTTATCCAGATCAAACTGCGCGTCCCGGGCGGTGTGTATGGAGAGATGATCCTCAGAGTATCAAGTAGGAGTCTATAAGAAACAAAGATCGATAATAGTGGAAAACACAGACTCCCCGTGGAATTATGACAAACCTCTGACGTTTGAAATTGTCAACATTTTTTTAAGAGGGAAAGTTGCACTTTTGGACGACATAACCTAGGCTCCAACCACTCGCCACACAAACCTTTAGAACCAACGTGCCGCATCCTGATTGTTGTTATACCGCAGCTACATCCTGATGGTTGTTATACCGCAGCTACATCCTTTTGGCGGCCGCACCCTGATGTTTGTTATACGATCCCTGATGTTTGTTATACCGCTAAACCGCATCCTAAAGTTTGTTATACCGTAGGTCGCATCCTGATGTTTGTTATACCGCAGGCCGTATCCTGAGGGTTGTTATACCGCAGGCCGCATCCTGAGGGTTGTTATACCGCAGGCCGCATCCTGAGGGTTGTTATACCACAGGCCGCATTCTGATGTTTGTTAAACCGCAGCTACATCCTGATATTTGTTATAACCTCGGCTACATCCTGATATTTGTTATAATCTCAACTACATCCTGATGTTTGTGATAACCTCGACCGCACCCTGATGTTTGTTATACGATCCTTGATGGTTGTTATACCGCTATACCGCGTCCTGATGTTTCTTAAACGATCCCTGATGGATGTTATACCGCTATACCGCGTCCTGATGTTTGTTATACCGCAGGCCGCATCCTGATAGTTTTTATACCGAAGGCCGCATCCCGATGTTTGTAAAATATATATCCTCGGTCGAATCTTGATGTTTGCTATAACCTTGGTCGCACCCTGATGTTTGTTATACCGCAGGTCGCACCCTCACGTTTGTTATACCGCAGGCCGCATCCTGAGGGTTGTTATATCCTAGGCCGCACCCTGATGTTTGTTATACCGCACCCTGATGTTTGTTATACCACAGGCTGCATCCTGATGGTTTTTTTAACCTCGGCCGCACCTTGATGTTTGTTATACTGCAGGCCGCATCCTGAGCATTGATATACCGCAGGCCGCATCCTGATGGTTGTTATACTGCAGGCCGCATCCTGAAGGTTGTTATACCGCAGGCCGCATCCTGAAGGTTGTTATACCGCAGGCCGCATCCTGAAGGTTGTTATACCGCAGGCCGCATCCTGATGGTTGTTTTACCGCAAGCCGCATCCTGATGGTTGTAATACCGCAGGCCGCATCCTGAGGGTTGTTATACCGCAGGCCGCATCCTGAGGGTTGTTATACCGCAGGCCGCATCCTGATGGTTTTTATACTGCAGGCCGCATCCTGAAGATTGTTATACCGCAGGCCGCATCCTGAGGGTTGTTATACCGCAGGCCGCATCCTGAAGGTTGTTATACAGCAGGCCGCATCCTGAGTATTGTTATACCGCAGGCCGCATCCTGATGGTTTTTATACCGCAGGCCGTATCCTGAGGTTTGTTATACCGCAGGCTGCATCCTGAGGGTTGTTATACCGCAGGCCGCATCCTGAAGGTTGTTATACCGCAGGCTGCATCCTGATGTTTGTTAAACCGCAGGCCGCATCCTGATGGTTTTTATACCGCAGGCCGCATCCTGAGGGTTGTTATACTGCAGGCTGCATCCTGATGTTTGCTATAACCTTGTTCGCATCCTGATGTTGTTATACCGCAGGCCGCATCATGAAGGTTGTTAAACCGCAGGCCGCATCCTGAGGGTTGTTATACCGTTAATCCTGATGGTTTTTATAACCTCGCTCGCACCCTGATGTTTGTTATAACCTTCGCCGCTCCCTTATGCGGGCAGTAAAAACACTCTTGTTTCGGAGCAAGACCAAGAGATAACCAAAATGCCGACATCTTTATTTATGGAGATAGTACTTATATGATGTCTATAGTTCCTCTTCACTGTTCTGCGCTTTCCTGAGTTTGTTTATTATACAAATCATGATATTCCGAGAGGAAAAAAAAACCTGCACTGTGGTTGTGCAAGTTTATACGTGGTTGACCAATAGGTCAATTCCGTCACTTCTTTCTCACTGACTGAAAGTTATGTGTGTATGTGTGTAGGTGGGTGCGCTCGCTCGCGCGCGCGCGCGTGTGTGGTTGTGTGTAAGTGTGTGTGTCTTTGTGGTAGGCACTGGTAGCAACAATGATTTAAGCTAGGAAGTAAAAAAGGAACCTCAGATAAGTATTGTAACACCGGAAGTTGAAGGGCGAGTCATCATATAGATTTTCAAGACGTTTAGTTGTTGCAGATATAGATACGACCGGCTAAGGCGGGAGCAACAGCAATTGCTCGCAAATATTGCAGATTACTTCTGTTAGCGCCATATTTGCTTCCTGTACAGTCCACATGGGATAAATGTGTTAATACAGTATATGAAAGTTTCATGGGAGCTAAGGCTTCAGCTCCTGTCAAGTGTACTGGGTCTAGGTTTGGATAGGAAGAGTAATATATATAGTCCATCAGTATATAGATATTCCTTATCATAAATGTTTATATGTTTCTTATAAACCTATGTTTGGTGTTTATGGCTGTCACTGATATGGCTGTAGTAGCAGACCACTGGAAATATCAATTTTATGTTCCCGCAAGCGAAAACGCCACACAGCTCGTATAATTATTTTATTCTTAAGAAGAAGTATCCCGTGTTTTGGTTGGCGCGTTATTTTATTCAGCATTCATAGGCGAGTTACTACCTTATTTTCTCAGATAACTTACTAAATTTAGCACGAGAGGACATATATTAGATATAAACAGAGACATAAAGATATAAAGTGACCCTGGTTTATATCCATGTACTCCAACCATTATGACTGTCAGGTCAGATGTTAATACCACACTACCACTTGACCGGAATTAGGAATATTTAGCTGATCGGCGACTGGGACGGTAGCCCGCAGTAGCTGTGGGCGTATTAAGATTTGCTACTGATTTTCCTATTTTTTTATTAAATGATATGGATCCCTAACGATTAGGATATCTGGTATGGACTTTTTTTCTCTTGTCTTGAATACTGTCTTTGAACTAGAGAGCCTTCGTAAATTGTTTGTTTAACTTGGCCACCACTAAGTTCTTAGCACCTCAGGACAACAGGAGACATGCTTATTATTCCTATGATGTGTTAAGCAGGATGAACCCAAATAGCATGTGGCTCCTGCGTGTAGAGCAATTGTCTTTGATATATGTAATCGATAGGTAAAATACACACATTGACATAATAACGTAGCCCTGTTTAAAATACACACATTGCCGTAATTATGTAGCCATGTATACAATACACACATTGCCATCCTTTTGGATAGCCCTGTATAAATATGAAATACATACAGTATACAATATGTAGCCCTGTATAAAATGTATACGTATTTATGCATGTATAAATTCATGTAAAAATAAGACACTATACATTGATAGAACCATGCATGTATAAAATACACGCATTTATCTTATAACATACATTTTGCAAAAACGAAACTGCTAAATACAAATATGTACACTGTAAACCCAATTGCTTATAGGACCTTAACACTAAGCTCATTTCTGTGACATCCGTTGAATACCTCACGGTGTGAGGGTACTAAAAACATATGTATATATATATATACATATATATATATATATACAATTAATATATAAATACCTTATTTACCTAACAGAAAGGATGAAAAAATATACCCGGGCTTCAAGGTCAGAAGGGAAAAATTTTACAAAAAAAATGAGCTGGTACATCACATTTATGTGACTTTATGTCAAGATAAATTGAAAAGAGGTGATCAGGTGGATATTTTTTTCTTCGAAGTATATCTCCGGATAAGACAGATTCTTATTATTTTAGGTCTTATTCCAATTTCACTCACTCTCAGACTTAAGTTATATCGAGTGAAATTAAGATTTGTTTGGATACAAATGAGAACGTATCCTGAATAAAAGTTCAGAGTTTACGGTATAGTTCATTAAATATGGCTTTATCTAAAACATATATACACGTAAGACAGAGTAATTCCTCAAAAGGATCTGCAAGAAGAAAATAATATATATATATATATATGTGTGTGTGTGTGTGTCATTTTTATATTTTATATATTTATACATGTATATATATAATACATTTATAATGTAACAATACAGTACCCTCAGACCAAGGCGATGTTTCTTTTTCAGCATGCGGGCTAGAATGTTACGCCTGTGCGGAACAACCAGAAAACACAGACAAGTGTATCAAGACGGTTATACAGTGCCTGGAGCACGAGGACGTCTGCTTCAACGAAGTCACCAGGGAAAGTAAGTCCTCACAAGACATTTACAGAGTAAATAGCGAGCACATTAATGTTAAATGTTCCTTAGGATGTAAGAGGAAGAAGAATCTTTTCGATTAATTTGCAGCTCGCAAAAACAAACTTAGTTTATCTCTTCTTATTAATCTGCCACTTTTTTATCCGATTTCATTGAATCTTATAAAGGGTATACCTTACTATTATCCAATTATTTGGCCCAGCTTCAGTGACCTGGAGCTATTTTCAAGGTCAAAGGTTTGTTAAGATTCGACTGTCTCCTAATTTATTATAGATACAGTAATTATTTATTTCCAAATAAATCATTTGCCATCATTGGTTGAATTTTCACAGCCATATATACCATTTACATTGTTGGATAGAGTAACAAGCTTTTTAGCGATTTCTTTCATAGTGTTTAACCATATGCAGATTACGAAACAGTGACGTTACGTGTTCACCCTATCGCCGCCCACTAGGATACATTACTTTCGTTCCGTTCAGGTTGGCCCGACGTTTTACAGAGTTAAGTCGCCCCATGGTTGCCGGGGGTCGCCTGTATGGTCGCCTGTAGTTGCCCGTGGACGCATGGCCTCTTACCTGTCGCAGCTGGATTTTTAAGATGTTCAAAATTCTCAGGCGACAGCTTTTTTGACGCAGGTGTGCGTAGCCCTCGCTTCTACTCGCGTAGGTGTGGTCGTAGACTGTCGCCAGGTGACGTGGGTTGTGGTACGTGCTGTCGTAGGCTAGTGTACTTGAAACAGGGCCCATCCTTGTTTCCGGCTCCTCACATAGCACAGGATACAGACTCGTCGAAGCTTGTCGCAGGTGGATGTATAGCATGAATTCTATAGTATCGTAGGTTGTCGCCAGTGTAGTCGTACGTTGTCGTGGATGTGGTCGTAAGTTGTCGTAGGTGATTGTCCTTTGTCGTGGCGATTGTGTCGATGGTTGTCAGCAGCTTGTCGTAGCTTGTCGTCAGACAGTCGTCAACCTGTTGTAGCTTGTCGTAGACTATTGTCGTAGCGAAGGTCAAGTCCCTGTTTTTCGGCGACCATAAAGCGACAGCTTGGTCGCCTGTAGTCGCCTGTAGAGTCGCCTAAGTGGGACAGCCCCATAACATTTTTAACTTTATCATCGCCGCCCACTTGGATGTATAACTTCCGTTCTGTTCAGGTTGGCCCGCCGATTTACAGATAACATTTTAACTAGCATCGCCGCCCTCTGAGATACATGTTAATTATGTTCAGGTCAACCCGCAATTTCTTCTACCAAGAACTTCATATTTCTAGGAAAAGGCGTAGATTAAACTTCGAATTCGTTTTTCGGAGAAAACTTTTGGCTCAAAAACTGATTATGATATGCCTTTATAGGATAAGTTAATCGCTGGTTGATCTGGCGGTAAAGTAATCACAACGGCTTCATATAAGAGGATAGCTAAACAATGACTCTTCTGCCTCCTCTGAGCTCATGTGACCTATTACAAAGATGTGATTGTATTCATTTGTATTCTTGCAGTTGATGACTGGACGCCAACGATAGAGTGGCTATACATTATTAACAAGGGATGTGACACGCAGACCAACTGTGAACAACGAAAACACGCTCTGATGAAACAATGCAAGCGAGATTTCTTCAACAGGTGGTCATGTCTGGAGTGTTGCCATGGCGACAAGTGTAACTACTATATCACGGTAAGTTAAAAAGGTCATAGATTTAACTATGGAAAACTCTTTATAAATATTTCTTCTATACAGTAGGTTATTCAATGAACATATTATTGCCGATATCAATTGATAATTTTTATAATTTCCTTCGCCATGATGAGACGGGAACATCTTGTATTAGTAGTACAACATTTGACAAAATTACACATGATTACATGTAAATATAGCCAATGAGATAATGTATGGTATATACTATAGTAATACATTAATTAAATGATATACAGAACTGTAATAGTTTATTAGTAAAGACACATGCAGGCGATATATATTTAAGGAACATCCGAACCGACCGACACGAAACTGTCTATGTCAACTGACCCTGAACAACATAAACTGCAGCAGAAGACCGTTCGCGCCACCCACATGTTATTTGTTTTTCGCATTTTCACTTAAACGTTTTTAGGATGACATTACGTCCTCATGCACCTACCGTCAGCAGGGCACACATATCGTATCCGTATAGTGTACTATGGAGGGTGCATGATGGGTTCCTCTCGGGATTTTAGAAATGATGTCTTGTCACCTGTTTTCTTTGAGAACAACATTTTTCAGTAAATAAGAATTAAACAACTTAGGAAAGGGCGGATGGTTTGTCATCTAATGAAATATGGTGAACTTATTGATCTTGGAAGCATGTTACTGCCGCAAAAGACTGGTGGCACCACAGGCAACCTCTTCATTTTATATGTAAAGTTACTTTTTGATAATGACAATAAGCAGTCTTAGGTCCATCCTGTAGGATTTTGCTATAAACGGAGAGTTCACAAAGGAGAGCTAAACTGAGGTCACTGTGGCCTACATTTTCCGAGATGCAGGACAAAAAGAAAGGGAACAATTCTGCCTAAGCTAAGAAGTCTTACACTCAAAGGAGCGTAAACCCTGACGATTATCCCTTGGACTCTCAAACCGTTTGTGGTTAAATTTTCCCTCAACCCAATATTGGGCATCTGTGGCTTATATAATTATAATGTGCTATATATGCTCTTTTTGTATCGCGTCAAATTCAGTTATGAAAGCGTCATGACCCATGGGCCAATAGAGAGTATAAAATGTATCAAAATGATTCGAAATAACTTGTTCGTATAAAAACCAGAGACCTTCAGTGAATTAAACAAGAATGTTTGTTCTTTTTCTTTCAGACGGGGTCCAGTGCCGTCAATCCTACGATGTTCCTCCTTCTGACGACAGTACTTGCGTCCGCTCTAGCTTTTATTTAACTTCTGATCTTCCAAGAGGTCTGGTCTCATTCACTGGCTGAAATATTCATGGCAAACAGTGTATAATTATACGTGATATTATGTATTTATAGTTGTAAATATGGAAGAAGTGCATGAAAGGTAGATATTTAGATGTTAAAGGTGTATATAGGCTAAGCATAGGGCATTATATATTCCTGCAAACTTGAAACAAACTTTACTTAAAACCTAGACTGCACTTACGCTGCACATAACGAATTTTATACCTGAAAAAAAAGTGTTATGTAGCTCAAATAATACCTATCATATCAGTTCACGTTCATTAGTGTTGCATGTGAATACGACGGAAGGCTGAACATACATTTCATTCAATACCAGAAATATAATGAATTCATCGTAATAGGTCAGTGAAAAATTAAAATTTCAATTAGCTGCTTTCAATTGATAAGAGTTTCAAATTCACACGTATCCTTGCACCAGAATTTATATTTACATACAGAGAGATTATAGTACTAGCGATATTCCCCAAGTGCTTGCAGGATGTCTTCTGTGCTTGTTACTTAATGTTAAATAAAACCCAACACATGACAGGAGCTGCGACGTTACCATTACAAACATTAGACCTTTTTTGCCGATATAACGGACCCGAATACTTAGTGATAGTCGTCGCCAAATGATGTCGCTGGTGTGGAGGAAACTGTCTTGCTCGTCACTGACTCTTATTACCTTATTATTCTAACTTCTTGTGCGTAATTTTTCACCGACAACCTCTGAACCGGAATGAGCAACTATGGTTATACTTGTCGCCTCCGTAACCTATATATATTTTCAGTCCGGTGTGTTCATCCATGGTCCATCCTTCCGCAGAATGAATGGGACCGTTCGTTTCCAGTCAATCTACGTATGAAGTGTTTCCTGTCGATTTAGTGTGACCTCTTTATACTTGTTCTTCTGCTGTTCATCAACCTGTTCCTGTCAGCTATTATTAACTTGTTGTTTAGATTCCCTCCAAATTTAACTCGTGTCTTTTTAATTGAAAACTGTTACACGTGCACTAATGTGGTGTCAGCCTCATTTTCACGTGAAGGATGGTTGATGTCACGTATTTTACAGTCACGTGACCGGTCGCTTTATAACCTGTCATTTCCGTATTTATCAGATTTTCTCGGCGATGTGTGGGCACTTTTCCATATTGCACGTGGTCTAATAAGTGGCGGCATGACCATGTCCTTAGATCTGGCCGTGACCTTGACCTTAAATTCACTCCATTTCATTGAGTTATTTTCAGTGAAAATAATATTAAACAGGAAAATATATATATATAGTCCTGAAATTTATTTTTTTAAAAAATCACATAAGACCAGTGACACATACATATAGACCATCCTCCAACCATACTTGTTCAGTTAATTTCTTCAATCTGCCACTTAATTTATTTGAGACCATTTATACAAACCGTTTTTTTACAGTAATACTAAAGATCAGATGACTCATTCTCAGTGCTTCATTTATAGTGTTCTACATACAGCTCATAATGTGCTTATGGATCTTGCATCTTTTTGTCCGTTGCACAAAACTTGTAGCGCCACCTACGACTCATTTTAAAGGAATTTCTATATTCATAATCCTCAGTCAAGGCTTTTTATTTATTGTCCTTAGCTCGTTAAGCATTTTATAAATTTCAGTTTTGAAAACTTGTGGCGCCATGTGTAACCCGTCTTATAGGTACCAGCGAGAATCATCCAGCTGAAGGAGATTTTTTCTGAGTTTTAATTCATTGGGACTTCTCTTTAGGGGCTTAATGTTTTGTTCTGAATTTTTGTATGCCCCCACATTTTGGACAGTTTATCCTTTGTGTAAGGCTTGTAGCGTCATCGGCAGTAGGGTTTATTTATTCAGGTTTCTCAGGATTAGTTTTTGCTCCCTTTTTCTCCTTCGATATTGTGTCTGCAGCTTATGATATACAGTCCTCAGCCCATGCTCGAATATCGGCGGAAACCCACTGGTCGCCGGCAGACTGACCGTTGTCTATAATATCCCAGGGATGACCAGATGTCACTGCAAATTTTTGAAATACTATAATTGTTGAAGGACAATATGTCATAGTTTATCATTAAATTTGCAAAGTCTTAGATACAGTTGTGTCTATGATTGATTAAGAAGTGCTCCCTTGCATATTTCTTAAAACATGCATGATTATTAGATTTTAGCACTATGGACATTTCTTACACACGCACACATATATATATAATGTGTGTGTGATATATATTTGGTGAAAATACTTATATTCTGTAGGTATGTGGATGAGGCACAAAGTAATCAGTTTTACAGTTTAAATTTTATGTGGGTCATGTATTGGACGAGATTATCACGGGCACTGCTGCAGCCAGACAGCCATTCGTTAAGACCTTTTTTCCATGTGCACATGCGCCAATATGCATATATATATAAATATATATATATATATATATATATATATATATATATATATATATATGCGCGGACTGGCAGACGTGTATATTTATCGAGTGGATCTAGCAGATAATGCACAAAGAGATGAAGTGACGTCATTTTACCCTGGATCCCCGAGTTCACGCAGACCCTGTGTGTGAAAATCGCTTCTGTGACCATTTTCACGTATGTAATCACATGCACACGCATATACGCTGATGGACAAATGGAAACACTCCAGTTACAAAATCATATGAGGGATATTTTTACGCATATATATAATAGGCATAAGTATAATGATTGTATGATGTATGATTATCTGTTGACATTAACACCTTGCTACTCTGGATAAACGACACGGGGGTGTCAGTTACCTCGGACTTTGACATGACAACTCGATTGACAACTCGTTCTGGGCCATATCGCAAAACGTGATAATCATCCAGAAAGAGAATGTGAAAAAGAAAACAAATAACAGCAGGCTACACTTTTTGCCGGACTCGCGATAATTGTTGTGCATGTTTAAGTGCCACATTTAACAATCTGAACTCAGGCCTACAAAATATTGTCAGCAAAGCTTGGCACATATAAATTATAAAGACGCACAAGCAAGTACCAATCTGTACCTGTACGACATAGATATTTTGATATATATATGGCATTGTTTATAGGCTAAAGCATTGAGTGTACACCTGCGCGCGGTCATATGACTGTGCTGTGGAGGAGTTAATATATATATATATATATATATATATAATATATATATATATATATATATATATATATATGTGTGTGTATATATAACTAAATTGGAGTTCGGCAATTATAAATGGTTGTATGATTCTTTTACTCACTTTCATTCCCGGAAGTGTGTGTATATTCCTAATTGCATATTTAAGCGATATCCAACGATTTACATACTTAAATAATTACAAAAAATTATATTGCAGTCATTAATGTTAATTATTTTATTTGTTAGTTTTACCCAGCTATTAGGAGGTGAAGAATGTTGCGGGTGAGCTGTGGAGCGGTTTTAATTTTACTGTGATTTAATCTGAAGTAGTACATTTTTTTGCTCATGATTTTTGTTGATATTTACTTTGTGGAGTAAAAGCTCAAATCTACCGTGTACGTTTCATTCCTTATATGGTGGTAAATGATCTGATGATACTAAGTGTTGTAGTTTTTTCTGTAATGCAACAATAAATGTATCTTTTATATTATCGTAGTATTTAAACGTATTTTATCCGTATCTGAATGTGTTTATAGAGTGATATAACGTTTTGCTAAACCTATTCACCTTTAGCTGTATTTGTATAAATTACAATGTACTTTATAAGCCTTTATCTTATCTTGCACAATTAAACAGTTTTATAAGTCATAAATAAAACCAGCTTCATGCAGTTACAAAGGGCGTTGATTGTTTCCCTTGTTTTTCCTTTCGAGCTTCTAAGATAAATTCTAAATATGGTTTCTTCTGGACCTCTTACAAGTTCTGATTTGCCTCCTCCCTCTCCTGATTCCTGTAATGTTTCCTCTTTTCGTGTTTTTATTTTCGTGGGGGGGGGGGGGGAGGAAAACACGCCTGAACTAACTGGATTCAAACTCAACTTGAATATGTAGAGCTTCAGAATTTAATCTCGCTTTGAGACTACTTAACAAGACGCTTCTCAATTTATTCCTGGAGTAATCCAGGCTCGGTGTATGCCGCACCTTCGGGTCCTTGGATGTAAGCAATCCCATAACTCGGCCATACAACGGAGGGACCATGCATTACTCACTCGTTTGCGTTTGAAACACGGCCGTGGCCATGAGATTCAAACAAACTGACAGAGTCCCACCTTGGGTAAAGGTTGATGGTTAAAATCTTACTCCTCGGCTGAGATTCGTACTCGCGATCTTCAAGTCTGAGTTCTATGCTGTTCCCCTAGACTTCAGTGGTCGTATTCCAGTTATAATGTTTATTATTTATCAGTGACTGTCAGTAATAAGAGTATCTCGATGTTTTACAAAAAAAGACTTGATCGTGATTGTTTAGAAGGCCCTGGTAAGAGACTTCCCACTTGACAATTAACATCAACAATTGCCCCCCCCCTCGAAAAAAAACACACACAATTTTCCCTAGACAGTTACCCCCCAAGAAAATCAGCCCCCGCTCCCCGGACCCAGGCAATTAGCCCCCGGACTAGCCCCCCTTCCGCCGACCCCGCCAGCCGCAAAACCCGCTTTGACAATTGCTCCAATGTTACAAAATATACGTTTTAATGTATACACAATATTAAGTGTCGTGAAATATATACATCTATACATGAAAGTACTTCACTTATAAAGAAATACTACGATGAGTTATCTTTCAGGTTGGCGGCTTGGTTTCAGTGTCTAATGTAGCCGTGATTGTCTAACTATTCTGATTGTAAATTAAACAAAACAAATGACAATTCGGTAACAAATTAATTTCTTACGAAAAATATTTACACATCTAATATTGTAATTAAGAGAATAAATGTATCGTAAAAAATAAGAAGTTAAATAGAATGTTCATGAAATGGTCAAACTTAAATAATAAACTTAAAACTTATATAGCTGATTTTCAAAATACAAATATTACAGTGACTAAATCTTATGCAGTATAAAGCAATTAAAATCTACTGACGGTTCTGGTACACACGCCTGTCGTCAGTATCCTCAGCTGTCGGTACTGGTACACACGCCTGTCTTCGGTATCCTCTACTGACGGTACTGGTACAAAAGCTTGTCTTCAGTATCCTCTACTGACGGTACTGGTACACACGCCTATCGTCAGTATCCTCTACTGACGGTACTGGCACACACACCTGTTGTCAGTATCCTCTCCTGACGGTATTGGTACACACGCCTATCGTCAGTATCCTCTACTGACGGTACTGGTACACACGCCTGTAATCAGTATCCTCAACTGATGGTACTGGTACAAAAGCTGGTCTTCAGTATCCTCTACTGAAGGTACTGGTACACACGCCTGTCTTCAGTATCCTCTACTGACGATCTTGGTACACAACCTTGTCTTCAGTATCCTCTAGTGACGGTACTGGTACACAGGCCTGTCGTCAGTATCCTCTACTGACGGTACTGGCACACACACCTGTTGTCAGTATCCTCTACTGACGGTACTGGTACACAGGCCTGTCGTCAGTATCCTCTACTGACGGTACTGGCACACACACCTGTTGTCAGTATCCTCTGCTGACGGTACTGGTACACACGCCTGTTGTCAGTATCCTCTACTGACGGTACTGGCACACACACCTGTTGTCAGTATCCTCTGCTGACGGTACTGGTACACACGCCTGTTGTCAGTATCCTCTACTGACGGAACTGGTACACTCGCCTTTCTTCAGTATCCTCTACTGACGGTACTGGTACACACGCCAGTCGTCAGTATCTTCTTCTGACGGTCCCAATTAACGCGCCTGTCTTCCATTTTTTTTCTTGCAATACAAAATATTTTAAGATATTGCATTTTAAGCCACTCACATGTACTATAGAATTTACGCTGCATCTATTTATTCATTTTTATAATGTTACCTTAAGAGTATAATTTATACCATGGAGGTAAAGGGCAGGGGGTTATTGTCCTTGAAGTGAAACCGATCGGTGGGTAATTCTCTGGGGGGGGGGGGGGGGTGGAGGTATCGTCGAGGGGGGATTATAGGGGAGAGGGGTTGAGGTAATTGTCCGGAAAAAGTTGGGTGGGGGGGGGGGGAGAGGGGGTGGAATTGTCCAGGGAGGATTACTTGTCCTGTTGCTGTTTAGCCATAAATATGTATTGGTTTAAAATGATCTTACAACATTATCTTAAAAAAATAATTCTGCATTTATAAGTTGAATAATCTTCATTTTCATTCTCTTCTTGTATTTTTTTCCAAATAGCAAATAACAGCCATTGATCAGTGCTGTAGTAGGGTAGAAATCATATCAGTGAGACAGCTTCACGTCCTGACACCGGATGAGAGACCTGAACAGAGGCCACTCTGATATATTCCGAGTTAAGGGGCAAGATACTTAGCGGGGCATTCATTTTAGCCATTATATATCTTCGAACTTTACATGAAGACATGTGACATTTTCTTCTAAACTACATATTTGGTTACTGCAGCCTTTATCTTTTTGCTAAATGCTCAGTCAAAAAGGTATGGTTCTCAGGCACCGACCGCGTCAATTTTAACCCCCACATCAAAAATTTTAATTTTGATTTTCATCTTTCAAGAAGATAAAATGATACAACTTTGATAAGATTCCCTTGGCAATGCTATGCTTTTACCTGTATAGCAAAAAAATTGTTTTTATCATGCTTTATCTCTAATAATATGACATTTTTATCGAAACATACAAAAAAAGGTAAAACAAAAATTCGCCCGCCCGCACTGATTTTTAAAAATGGTGCCCTAGAACCATACTTTTTTTGGCCTATGCCCTTTAATATTGCTTCAAGTCCAGCTAAACTTCATGGCCAACGGGCCATTTATATTTAAGTAAGTCGCATGATCACTCGTGCTCCCGGTTAATTTCCGAGCTATCATAAATAACTCTCCAAATAGAGACAAAGACTGGTACAGGTTGGCACCATGTACATACTTTCACGTTAATGGTCAGCAAAAGCAGAGCTTCCATATTTATCAATATTACGCATGCATATAGGACTCTTAACGAGGTTTAACTCGCAGATAATGGACGGGGCGGCACTCATGGTTTTAAAATGAAATTCCCCCCACAATTATCCGGGTATAACTTAGCGCCACAGTCAAAGCCACTCAACGCATTAACGAAATCAAAGGCCCCCTGTTGGCAGCGAACAATACCAGGACTACACCGCGGCATGACGCAATGATTTGTTGTCGTCAGAGGAAAAGTGCTTTCCTTCCAACAGAACCCCTCCTGATGATGTCACTGACGCCTGGTCTGTGTGACTACGCGACTCAGCCTTAATTGACCAATTGTTCATTGGCATAATGGTGTGTAATGCGCGTGCGTCGAGGGTCAGGACGGGTGGCTGTGCATACATAACAGGTAAAAATTCAAGGCGCCCCTAATTATCCCAAAGATACTTATCATAAATATCCTTTTTATCTTCAAGAGGGTCCATACATGACAGTTCCGGTGATTGCGGTTTTAAAGATCCCTTTATGCACGATATCGGTCAGGTATGACTCCAGAAATCTTGGGTGTATGTAGATATGATGCAGGAAAAAGTTTATAAAAAAAACACAATATAACGCTAGCAAAAGTGGCATTAATAAAAGTGGTGCAGACATAACTGACGTTGAAGAAAAATTGTAAAATGAAGAAAACATCAAAATTAAATTAAATCACTTTAAGCGTTGTTTCCTCTAACGTGTATGTGAGATTTCCCTAAATTAATGACAATGACATGGGTCACATTTCTTTGTCTATTGTTACTATTATTATTATTATTATTGCATTATTTTAAACTTTTTAAACAATAGTTATAACCCTGAAAACAAACGCTTACCTTTCAATTAAATATCTGTGTTATGAACTGTAAATATATACTAGAGTTAATTGTTTTACACGTAGACTCTATATAGAGATATAGTGACATATTTTAGTGCAGGAACCAAGAATGGTCACTTTGAATATTTCTTGTGTAAATTTTCCATATTTTCTGTAGAGATAATACTCAGGTACATAGCTACTACACACGTATACGTTTAGTGTGAGTTACAGGTAAATTGAGATAAATGTTTGCGGTAACCCCTGGTCCCACATTCACGCTGTCCACGCCCGAGCAGTCGGCTGAGAGACTGGTACACCGTCAGACATGTCTCCGTAAGAAATATTTTTAGGATTAATGATCATGGGCGACAAGACAACCTGGGTGACACTGCAGATAAATGTCCCCCCCTGTCCATCCCGTGGTGCTTACTCAGCCAGGCGGAGCTTACCCTACCCTCTTCGACATGTTTTACCCCTCCCCTTACAGGGCTCCCCGACCCCGCGGTCACTGAGTACATTCATCATTCTGACCGGGCTGTGTCACCCATACATCAAATTACGACTCGGATACAAATTTTTATAAAGCTCGGGTTTCTGTGTGTAGACTGTTAGGAATTATACGATCATCAGAAAGCTGTGTGCGATGAAAAACATATGATTTTAAAACTCATAGAAACATTTTAAATCCAAAGTTTTAAATAATAAAGCTCGTATTTTGACTGACTATAGATACATCAATATCCTACTTCCGGATTATACATCACAGCGTATATGGAAAAATGTGTTAATTCAGAGTAAAGATGTAATAGTTACATAGCAGTTATACAGATTACACCCATGCACACACCCTGCACGGACGTCAGGATAGTTAAAATTAAAAAAATGTAAAACGACGTTGATAATCTTAATTATTATCAGCTGCATATTTATGCAGCCAGAAAACAAGCCAATGTAAGAGATACCACCGTGGAGCGTGATGCGCCTTATAAAAACTTTTCATGCAGAATAATTTTTTTCACAACTTTTTGCTTTTATTCCCACTATCATTTCATGTACCTATGAGGAATATATACAAACTTTTATGATCCATTTATTGGTTTATTCGAGGAAATATTAAATAAATGCTATTTCACAGAATGGCATCAGGACAACGCAAATTGGCGTCAGTGTATATTGGAATATAGTTACTTTGGTAACTATAGAAAACCCTCACAGAGCGCATACCGACGAAATGCGTTCATTGATTTTCATCTAGGCCTGCAGGTGTTTTCCAGAGTACCAATAGCCTTTTCCACCCATAAAATATATATATATATATATATATATATATATATATATATATATATATATATATATATATTTATATATATATATATATTTATGTATATATATATATATATATATATATATATATATATATATATATTAGTTTTATAAAGTGTCTTCAGTAATGTAAAATTATTCTAAAACGCTGCACATAAAAGAACATAAAATATACATGGAAATCATATGCAAAGCTATAAAAGGCGTAATTTATAAAACAATATAATGTTTAGAAATCCAAGCTGTGATGTTACTGAATGTTTCAAATAAAAATTGTTGCTTGTTCTAATCATGAATACGTTACATAATTTTGAAAGAGCGTGATATACAGTTTATTTATATTTCAGATAAAGAAAATTACTCTTATAACATTAAATTAGATTCCTGATTATGGAGACATAAATACAAACCATCTCACTGTCTTCCATTGTAAATAACCAAAAGGGTTTCATGCAGTTTCATATTCATGAAAAGAAAATAATTTCTTCGGGAAATTCGGTTATGAAGATAATTTAAAATGTGTCAGGTGTTGTGAACCTAGAGTTTACCATAAGATATATATGTATTAGTCATTATCATTATTCTGTGCTGGGATTAGCAGTATAATTCTTGATATTTAATTTGTCAGGTAGTATATTTACATGACATATATACGTGGTGAAAGTACGACTTGTGATGGATGTGTGACAGAAATGAAACATGTATTCCTAACATTGGAGCCACGTGTCTGTTCGTGTCCATGTAGGTATGGCCGTGGGGTGAGAGCTGTCCACCCCTCCTGATGTTATCACCCCGACAACATGGCCGCGGGGAGGGGATTAGATCGTCCATTGACTGTACGACGTCGTGATGGAAGCCAGCGCCACCGCCCGAGGGTAGAACAGGGTGTCCCACAAGTTGTACTTGATCAACTACGCCACCCAGCGGCAGATTCGATACAAGACAGGTTCATTATAGTTACATTCCTGTCTTTCTATTTGTCATTTAAACCAATTATAGAATTTTTTATTTACCATTTAAATAAAGATGTGAATGACGGTAAATTGATAAATTTCACTTTAAATGTTCCTAATAGCCTAATCATCAAAATATGACCGTCTATATATAAACTTTATGGCATTCCTTTTTCTCCCTCTCTCTCTCTCTCTCTCTGTTTCATTTATCTTTTTAAAGTGTACATGATGTGTTTAAATTCCAGTTGCTATATATAAAATTAAAATCCATGCGTCCGTGTTTTATTGCAGGCGTGATTTATAGTCGGTTTGTATTCGATAACCTACAGGTTTATTTGAAATTTAAAATTTTTATATGTAGAGGTAAACACTGCAGATTTAAACCATATTAGTCATAAATATAGCAAACCATATGTCTTCTGTGTCTATGAGGGGTAATGACTGTCGGACAGTGGTGAAAATGGTGTAATTATAATCCCCTGAGGCGAGTCTGTCAGGCCTTTGGGATGAGTGATGACTGCCGGTGTACGGTGGACGGGGCGCCGTATCGTCATCATATTGGGCGGGCCATTTGTTTCCACTGTCACTCATTTGTATACACTTCCACCGGTAAGTTACTACCCCCGAACTAGAGGACCCCCGAGGTAGAACGGTCAAGACTGTCCACTCCTTTCCAATTTACTGGTTTACAAATGTTATCATTATCGGTGTCGTGTGGTGCCCTGCCTCGGCGACTTGTCGTATGCCCGCGACCCGCTGTAAACCCAGAAGACCGAACACTGAGGCGGGCGCCAGTGGGTACAAATTCTAATATATCGGGTTATCTGGCGTGAACACGGGCCCGCAGGACGGGAAATGGTTCATGTCAGAATGTCGTCTGCTTGTAAATAGACATAAGTAGTTTGCATTGAAAACTGACCTATAGAGATAGTTTCAAAAGAAGATTGAGGGCCAAATGCACACACAAAGGATAGGTGGGGGGAGTATTTCCTCTCCAGGTAGAATTGAACATGGACACCGGGGATAACTGTATGCACCAAATTACATTCATGTTACATGGTCGGGCGGCATGCGTTCTGTATTATCGCCACATGTACTGTTTACATCAGTGAATTTATATATATTCAAAATATATTTTCATGGATATTTTGAAATTGATTATTAATGTTTATCATTTTCTTAACTACAAATACCGAATGTTTAATTAAACTGCTCTATTAATTTTATTCAGTTTATCTTTCAAATTTTTTATTATAAACAGAATTAAATATTGAAAGTGTGCATTCGATGATGTACATAAACGTTAAAAAGACCATCCGTTCACTGTTCCCTCAGGATAGTGTATAATTTGCAATTATTCACAAATAAACTTTGGACCACAACACCAACCCTGGGCTGATTATGTCATTTTTATGGATCTGAAGAAGAAAAAAAAAACTGGGCATGGCATACGGTAATTTTTCGAGAGAATAAGAACATGAGTTATACCTGTGAACTCATTATGCATATAACCACTAAGAATGACGCTGTCATGGCGGACGTCAGACTAATTTCTTCAGACAAACTGCTGCCAATCCAGGAGCGACCCCGCCTTTGTTCGAGTTGGTAGGGGCTCCCGAAGCAGGGGAAGCCTTCAACAGTTACAAATTTCTTTGCCCTCCTAGCAGGTGCCCGACGTGTCACTCATATTTATCATTGGGTTTGTGAACCTCCGCGGTCCGCTCTCGGCACCCGCATGTTATTTTGTAAGAAAGAGATCACAGAACTGTTCTTGACATAATCATCTCTCTCTTTTCGTCTAAGGGTTATTTCCAGATAGGCAAAGATCAAAACCTTCTGTCAGATACGAATATAAGTCAGAACTTACGCCCGACCTGACATTATTAATTTATAACTAGCTGTTTACACATACCGACAACGACTGCTACTTCTGCTGATATAATAAACAGCAGCTTTTATAAGGGTCACACGATCACTCGTTTCCGACAGCGGTTTTTAATTGGGGATGTTCATAGCGTGTGGTGAACATGAAATATTCAAATTACCCTTATTTATTTCCAACTTCAGGAAGTTTGCTTCTGCACGGAGAGTATGTTTTTGATTATTTATTTCTACATTGAAGGAGGTGTTATTACGTATTCCCAGGTTCATTTTGGGAACGTGATTCGCTTAATATCTCCTTGACAACTTACTCATTTTATCAATTACATCTGCAGTGCATGGGCTTGTAGAGTGTTCCTTGTGGCATCCTGTGACCCGGGTTTAAAACCAAGTTCAAGTCATTTGATTGGTTTGTCTAATCTGGTCGTTCCATAGACGGGTACTTCCACCTTGTTGCAGTAAATACAACACCGGAGTGAGGAGAAAGTATAACAGGACACACTTCAACATATTCACAGTATAGAAATATCTGAGTTATATACACCCACAAACACCATCACACACACGTACCCCCCCCCCGTGCACACACAGCATACATTTATATATATATATATATATATATATATATATATATATATATATATATATATTTAAAGAGAGAGAGAGAGAGAGAGAGAGAGAGAGAGAGAAAGAGAGACAGACAAACAGACAGAAAGTATATATGTGAAACTTTATGTTGCAATTAATATACTTATATACTCATATCGAGTAATTAACAGTCTTAGGTATATAAGAGGTATTTGGATAGACGTTGTAGTTGGACCAAGAGAAATTTCATTTATGAATTGCTTTTGAAATGCCAATTTAATGTTGTGTCCGAGTTAATGACAAATCGGTTGGCTTTTTCTGTTTTTTTTTTAATTATTTGCATTTCGAATAAGATGCAAGTTCATAATTATATTTTGTTCCTATATATAATACATTTTGAAAATAATATTTATACTTTTGCGTATGTGTATAAACCACGCACCCCCAGACGACATGACAAGCAGGTATTATATATGGAAATGAACATGGTGATTTACGGAGGTTTTGGTGTTCATATAAAACATGTACCTAAACGCAAGAAGACCTGACAGGCGTGACGTGTATATGTGATTGTACAACAATTCTTGTCATGTCGTCATGTGAGCGTTTACACTTCATTGTACACTTCGTACATGACACCGTGGATGCTGGCATTGTAAAGCAGTCATGCGCCCATAGACGTTTATATATAGCACTAATTAACCAACATTTTTTCACCGGTAATATACTGTGGCAACAGTGTCAAATGCATCATTGTGAATATTTAACATATATGTTAAATGAAGAACATATATCTGACCGCACCATTACCACAAGGGTGACGCGAAATCAGGTCACACCGTAAATCAACGCCTAAAAACCTGACTGCCCAGCATTTGTCATATACATCTTGTATAACTGACAGCCCCATAAAACTCTCCTCGGCATCTTATTATGTTTCCTCGATGTCTTTGCATCTGTTTTCAGGTCTTACTTAGAGTTCTGAGTTAAGAATCAGTTTAACGTTAAGTTATCCATCTGTAGATAGACAGGACATGCAGGACTGATGGAGGAACCAGAGAAAGACAGTATTGCTTCATTCGATCCATTGTTCCTATTTGTCAAAGCTATGAGCTTGATAGAATGAAAATAGGCTATAAATATTACTCTAAAGATGACTATCTATATTCATATTCATATCCCCTAATGTTGTAACACGTTTTTTTTCTGAATTATGTAAATAAAATATATTAATGCTACTTCAGCTTTAAAAAGCAAAACCCATTCTTATGTCAATGAACTGGATATGGACAAAATTTAGATCTATCAAAGAACTGGGCCTGGACACCGTTTATATCTGTCAAAGAACTGGATATGAACACCGTTTCCATTTGTCAAAGAACTGGACATGAACACCGTTTCCGTCTGTCAAAGAACTGGACATGGACACCGTTTCCATCTGTCCTAGAACTGGATATGGTAACCGTTTCCTTCTGTCAAAGAACTGGACATGGACACCGTTTCCTTCTGTCAAAGAACTGGATATGGACACCATTTCCATCTGTCAGGGAACTTGACATGGACACCGTTTCCATCTGTCAAAGAACTGAACACGGACACCGTTTCCCTCTGTCAAAACACAGGATAGGGACACCATTTCGATCTGCTCAAGACCTACGCATTGACACCGTTTAAGTCTGTCCAAGAACCGGACATGGACACCGTTTCCTTCTGTCAAAGAACTAGACATGGACACCATTTCGATCTGTCCAAGATTCAGGACATGGATACAACATGTTCAAGAACTCGACATGGACAGTGTTTCCAACTTTCCATATGGATGATGTCATGCCTTCCCGTGCCTGAGCCAATTCTGTGTTGCACACTTTCACTCCCCTATGGCATGAACGTGATCACAGATTTTTCCCTTTAAAATGAAATCCATGGTTTCCATCTGTCAAAGAACTGGACATGAACACCGTTTCAATCTGTCAAAGACTGTACATGGACACCGTTTCAATCTGTCCTAGAACTGGACATGGACGCCGTTTCCATCTGTCAAAAAACTGCACATGGACACCGTTTCCTTCTGTCAAAGAACTGGATATGGACACCGTTTCCATCTGTCAGGGAACTTGACATGGACACCGTTTCCATCTGTCCTAGAACTGGACATGGACACCGTTTTCTTCTGTCAAAGAACTGGATATGGACACCATTTCGATCTGTCAAAGAACTAGGCATGGACATTGTTTCCATCTGTCCAAGATATGGACATGGACACCGTTTCCTTCTGTCAAAGAACTGGATATGGACACCGTTTCCATCTGTCAAAGAACTGAACATGGACATTGTTTCCATCTGTCCCAGATATTGACATGGACACCGTTTCCTCCTGTCAAAGAACTGGATATGGACACCGTTTCCCTCTGTCAGAGAACTTGACATGGACACCGTTTCCATCTGTCCTAGAACTGGACATGGACACCGTTTTCTTCTGTCAAAGAACTGGATATGGACACCATTTCGATCTGTCAAAGAACTGGGCATGGACATTGTTTCCATCTGTCCAAGCGATGGACATGGACACCGTTTCCTTCTGTCAAAGAACTAGATATGGACACCATTTCCATCTGTCAAAGAACTGAACATGGACATTGTTTCCATCTGTCCCAGATATTGACATGGCTCCCGTTTCCTTCTGTCAAAGAACTGGATGTGGTCACCATTTCGATCTGTCAAAGAATTGGGTATGGATACCGTTTCCATCTGCCCAAGATCTGAACATGGAATCCGTTTTTCATCTGTCAAAGAACTGGACACGGACACCGTTTCCATCTGTCAAAGAACTGGACATAGACGCCGTTTCACTCTGTCAAAGAACTGAACACGGACGCCGTTTCACTCTGTCAAAGAACTGAACACATGGACACCATTTCGATCTGCTCATAACCTACTCATTGACACCGTTTCAGTCTGTCCAAGAACCGGACATGGACACCGTTTCCTTCTGCCATGCCTTCCCGTGCCTGAGCCAATTCTGTGTTGCACACTTTCACTCCCCTATGGCATGAACGTGATCACAGATTTTTCCCTTTAAAATGAAATCCATGGTTTCCCAAGATCAATCCAGAAAAAGAGTTAAAAATATGTTCATTCGTAGCAAGGCGATCCAAATGTCACGGCATTTAAGGTCAATTTTAAGGTCAAATTCGTGGACGAATTATATAAAAATATTCAAGAGAAATAGTAAAACATGTTATATTTTTAACGCTTAATATAATATTAACATAAAAATGGGTTCACACTTCCCTTGCAGCACATACACACAGTCATAAATCTTTCATATTCCGTCAGGTGGCGTCACGTAGCGGAGAATTTAGTAACCACTGAGAAGACGAATTCGGCCTGATTGTACTTACGCATGGGTGGACAGGACAGACGGCTGACAGGTAACTCAAAAAATCTGTCCGCATGAGGACTATGCAAATACAGCGTCAAAACGCCTTAGAGTTAAGTCTTCTCTCTGAGTGACAATTAGTGGGCGTGGCGTGCTCAGACATGCGCTTTGCTTTCTCGGACCTGAAGAGCGGCGAGTTCAAGGCGATCCCATGGTCCTGTGGGCACCAGGAGTATAGGTTCATTAAGGACATTATCATGGCACAAAACTGTGTGAAATACCTGCCCGCTCCGCCGCCTCAGACCTTCAAACATTACTGGCCGTGCCGTGTTTCCTTTCATGTTCTTCATTGCAAGTAGGGGTGCAACATGTATAAGGAGGGTTGCGATGTGAGATGGGAGGGCTTGACGTGATGGAGAGCATAAACCTCCGATAAGGACTGATATTTATAACAATCGACGTTCAAAATTAAACGGTTTCCCCTTACAACTTTTTCCTATAAACCTATCAATGGCTATTACTTACTCACAGAGGCCGAGGTACACCGACAGATGTTAATCCCGCTTTCTTGTCGACATTTTTATCAGCTCATATAATTCATCATCTTGCTCTTGCCTCAAAACAAATATTTTCACAAAATTCCAATGAAGGCTATATTCAAGATTTTTAAATATCCCATATACACAAGAAAACAAACAACAGTCACATGGACAAAGTAAACAAATAACAGTCAAACAGACAGACGCAACAAACAAACAACAGTCACAAGGACAGCAAACAAACAACAGTCACACGGACAGCAAACAAACAACAGTCACACGGACAGACACAGCAAACAAACGACAGTCACACGGACAGACACAGCAACTAACACAGTCACACGGACAGACACAGCAACTAACAACAGTCACAAGGACAGACACAGCAAACAAACGACAGTCACACGGACAGACACAGCAAACAAACGACAGTCACACGGACTGACACAGAAAAAAAAAAAAACAGTCACACGGGCAGACACAGCAAACAAATAACAGGCACACGGACAGACACAGCAAACAAAGAACAGGCACACGGACAGACACAGCAAACAAATAACAGGCACACGGACAGACACAGCAAACAAAGAACAGGCACACGGACAGACACAGCAAACAAACGACAGTCACACGGACAGACACAGCAAACAAACAACATCACACGGGCAGACACAGCAAACAAACGACAGTCACACGGACAGACACAGTAAACAAGCAACAGTCACACGTACAGAGACAGTAAACAAATTACAGGCACACGGACAGACACAGCAAACAAATAACAGGCACAAGGACAGACACAGCAAACAAATAACAGGCACACGGACAGACACACGAACAACTTACAGTCACACGGACAGACACAGCAAACAAATAACAGGCACACGGACAGACACAGCAAACAAATAACAGGCACACGGACAGACACAGCAAACAATTAACAGTCACACGGGCAGACACAGCAAACAAACGACAGTCACACGGACAGACACAGCAAACAAACAACAGTCACACGGACAGACACAGCAAACAAACGACAGTGACACGGACAGACACAGCAAACAAACAACAGTCACACGGACAGACACAGCAAACAAACGACAGTCACACGGACAGACACAGCAAACAAATAACAGTCATACGGACAGACATAGCAAACAAACGACAGTCACACGGACAGACACAGCAAACAAACGACAGTCACACGGACAGACACAGCAAACAAATAACAGTCACACGGGTAGACACAGCAAACAAACGACAGTCACACGGACAGAAACAGCAAACAAACAACAGTCACACGGACAGACACAGCAACTAACAACAGTCACACGGACAGACACAGCAAACAAACGACAGACACACGGACAGACACAGCAAACAAACAACAGTCACACGGGCAGACACAGCAAACAAACGACAGTCACACGGACAGACACAGCAAACAAATAACAGTCACACGGACAGACACAGCAAACAAATAACAGGCACACGGACAGACACAGCAAACAAACAACAGTCACACGGACAGACACAGCAACTAACAACAGTCAAAAGGACAGACACAGCAAACAAACGACAGTCACACGGACAGACACAGCAAACAAACAACAGTCACACGGACAGACACAGCAAACAAACGACAGTCACACGGACAGACACAGCAAACAAACAACAGTCACACGGACGGACAGACACAGCAAACAAACGACAGTCACACGGACAGACACAGCAAACAAATAACAGGCACACGGACAGACACAGCAAACAAATAACAGGCTCACGGACAGACACAGCAAACAAATAACAGGCACACGGACAGACACAGCAAACAAATAACAGGCACACGGACAGACACAGCAAACAAACGACAGGCACACGGACAGACACAGCAAACAAATAACAGGCACACGGACAGACACAGCAAACAAATAACAGGCACACGGACAGACACAGCAAACAAAGAACAGGCACACGGACAGACACAGCAAACAAATAACAGGCACACGGACAGACACAGCAAACAAAGAACAGGCACACGGACAGACACAGCAAACAAACGACAGTCACACGGACAGACACAGCAAACAAACAACATCACACGGGCAGACACAGCAAACAAACGACAGTCACACGGACAGACACAGTAAACAAGCAACAGTCACACGTACAGAGACAGTAAACAAATTACAGGCACACGGACAGACACAGCAAACAAATAACAGGCACAAGGACAGACACAGCAAACAAATAACAGGCACACGGACAGACACACGAACAACTAACAGTCACACGGACAGACACAGCAAACAAATAACAGGCACACGGACAGACACAGCAAACAAATAACAGGCACTTACAGGTACACGGACAGACACAGCAAACAAATAACAGGCACACGGACAGACACAGCAAACAATTAACAGTCACACGGGCAGACACAGCAAACAAACGACAGTCACACGGACAGACACAGCAAACAAACAACAGTCACACGGACAGACACAGCAAACAAACGACAGTGACACGGACAGACACAGCAAACAAACGACAGTGACACGGACAGACACAGCAAACAAACAACAGTCACACGGACAGACACAGCAAACAAACGACAGTCACACGGACAGACACAGCAAACAAATAACAGTCATACGGACAGACATAGCAAACAAACGACAGTCACACGGACAGACACAGCAAACAAACGACGGTCACACGGACAGACACAGCAAACAAATAACAGTCACACGGGCAGACACAGCAAACAAACGACAGTCACACGGACAGAAACAGCAAACAAACAACAGTCACACGGACAGACACAGCAACTAACAACAGTCACACGGACAGACACAGCAAACAAACAACAGTTACACGGGCAGACACAGCAAACAAACGACAGTCACACGGACAGACACAGCAAACAAATAACAGTCACACGGACAGACACAGCAAACAAATAACAGGCACACGGACAGACACAGCAAACAAACAACAGTCACACGGACAGACACAGCAACTAACAACAGTCAAAAGGACAGACACAGCAAACAAACGACAGTCACACGGACAGACACAGCAAACAAACAACAGTCACACGGACAGACACAGCAAACAAACGACAGTCACACGGACAGACACAGCAAACAAACGACAGTGACACGGACAGACACAGCAAACAAACAACAGTCACACGGACGGACAGACACAGCAAACAAACGACAGTCACACGGACAGACACAGCAAACAAATAACAGGCACACGGACAGACACAGCAATCAAATAACAGGCTCAAGGACAGACACAGCAAACAAATAACAGGCACACGGACAGACACAGCAAACAAATAACAGGCACACGGACAGACATAGCAAACAAACGACAGTCACACGGGCAGACACAGCAAACAAACGACAGTCACACGGACAGACACAGCAAACAAACAACAGTCACACGGACAGACACAGCAACTAACAACAGTCACAAGGACAGACTGGGCAAACAAATAATAGTCACACGGACAGACACAGCAAACAAATAACAGGCACACGGACAGACACAGCAAACAAACAACAGTCATACGGACAGACACAGCAAACAAACGACAGTCACACGGACAGACGCAGCAAACAAACGACAGTCACAAGGAGAGACACAGCAAACAAACAACAGTCACACGGACAGACACAGCAACTAACAACAGTCACAAGAACAGACACAGCAAACAAACGACAGGCACACGGGCAGACACAGCAAACAAATAACAGGCACACGGGCAGACAGAGCAAACAAACAACAGTCACACGGGCAGACACAGCAAAAAAATAAGAGTCACAAGGACAGACACAGCAAACAAATGACAGTCACACGGACAGACACAGCAAAAAAACGACAGTCACACGGACAGACACAGCAAACAAACGACAGGCACACGGACAGACACAGCAAACAAATAACAGGCACACGGACAGACACAGCAAACAAATAACAGGCACACGGACAGACACAGCAAACAAATAACAGGCACACGGACAGACACAGCAAACAAATAACAGGCACACGGACAGACACAGCAAACAAACGACAGTCACACGGGCAGACACAGCAAACAAACGACAGTCACACGGACAGACACAGCAAACAAACAACAGTCACACGGACAGACACAGCAAACTAACAACAGTCACACGGACAGACACAGCAAACAAACAACAGTCACACGGACGGACAGACACAGCAAACAAACGACAGTCACACGGGAAGACACAGCAAACAAACGACAGTCACACGGACAGACACAGCAAACAAACGACAGTCACACGGACAGACACAGCAAACAAATAACAGTCACACGGACAGACACAGCAAACAAACAACAGTCACACGGACAGACACAGCAAACAAACAACAGTCACAAGGACAGACACAGCAAAAAAGTAAGAGTCACACGGACAGACACAGCAAACAAATAACAGGCACACGGACAGACACAGCAAACAAATAACAGGCACACGGACAGACACAGCAAACAAACGACAGTCACACGGGCAGACACAGCAAACAAACGACAGTCACACGGACAGACACAGCAAACAAACAACAGTCACACGGACAGACACAGCAAACAAACAACAGTCACAAGGACAGACACAGCAAAAAAGTAAGAGTCACACGGACAGACACAGCAAACAAATAACAGGCACACGGACAGACACAGCAAACAAATAACAGGCACACGGACAGACACAGCAAACAAACGACAGTCACACGGGCAGACACAGCAAACAAACGACAGTCACACGGACAGACACAGCAAACAAACAACAGTCACACGGACAGACACAGCAAACTAACAACAGTCACACGGACAGACACAGCAAACAAATAACAGGCACACGGACAGACACAGCAAACAAATAACAGGCACACGGGCAGACACAGCAAACAAACGACAGTCACGCGGGCAGACACAGCAAACAAACGACAGTCACACGGACAGACACAGCAAACAAACGACAGTCACACGGACAGACACAGCAAACAAATAACAGTCACACGGACAGACACAGCAAACAAACAACAGTCACACGGACAGACACAGCAAAAAAATAGGAGTCACAAGGACAGACACAGCAAACAAACGACAGTCACACGGACAGACACAGCAAACAAATAACAGTCACACGGACAAACACAGCAAACAAACAACAGTCACACGGACATACACAGCAAACAAACGACAGTCACACGGACAGACACAGCAAACAAACAACAGTCACACGGACAGACACAGCAAACAAATAACAGTCACACGGACAGACACAGCAAACAAATAACAGTCACACGGACAGACACAGCAAACAAACAACAGTCACACGGTCAGACACAGCAACTAACAACAGTCACAAGGACAGACACAGCAAACAAACGACAGTCACACGGACAGACACAGCAAACAAATAACAGTCACACGGACAGACACAGCAAACAAACAACAGTCACACGGACAGACACAGCAAATAAACGACAGTCACACGGGCAGACACAGTAATCAAGCAACAGTCACACGGACAGACACAGCAAACAACAGTCATACGGACAGACGGAGCAAGCACACAACTTTGACCGGGCAGAGACGGAATGCAGAAGGACGCACTATCACCAGGTCGATCATATCTATTATTGGCAATGATTATGGCTGCACGCACTCCCGCCAGCGTCAATGAGCGCGCAAAACACACAACAAACGATGTCTGATGAAAACTCGGTGGCTTCTTTTAACGGAATAGATATCTTTATTTGATAAATGTTTTATTTTTCTGAATAATCGCCTGTTTATTCGTTTTTATGAACAAAAACCAGTGCCAACTGTCATATTTTGAATTCCTGGCAAAGGCAGGACAGTTCTCGACTGCATTTACTCCTGATGACATAATCGGTGATGCGGTAAAGGCAGGGCACCTCTCAACTGCATTTACTCCTGATGACATAATCGATAATGCGGTAAAGGCAGGACAGTCCAACTGCATTTACTCCTGATGACATAATCGGTGATGCGGTAAAGGCAGGGCACCTCTCAACTGCATTTACTCCTGATGACATAACCGGTGATGCGGTAAGGGCAGGACAGTTCTCGACTGCATTTACTCCTGATGACATAACCGGTGATGCGGTAAAGGCAGGGCAGTTCTCGACTGCATTTACCCCTGATGACATAACCGGTGATGCTGTAAAGGCAGGGTAGTTCTCGACTGCATTTACTCCTGATGACATAACCGGTGATGCTGTAAAGGCAGGACAGTTCTCGACTGCATTTACTCCTGATGACATAGCCGGTGATGCGGTAAAGGCAGGAAAGTTCTGGACTGCATTTACTCCTGATGACATAACCGGTGATGCGGTAAAGGCAGGACAGTTCTCGACTGCATTTACTCCTGATGACATAAACCGGTGATGCGGTTAAGGCAGGGCAGTTCTCGACTGCATTTACTCCTGATGACATAACCGGTGATGCGGTAAAGGCAGGAAAGTTCTGGACTGCATTTACTCCTGATGACATAACCGGTGATGCGGTAAAGGCAGGACAGTTCTCGACTGCATTTACTCCTGATGACATAAACCGGTGATGCGGTTAAGGCAGGGCAGTTCTCGACTGCATTTACTCCTGATGACATAACCGGTGATGCGGTAAAGGCAGGGCAGTTCTCGACTGCATTTACTCCTGATGACATAACCGGTGATGCGGTAAAGGCAGGGCACCTCTCAACTGCATTTACTCCTGATGACATAACCGGTGATGCGGTAAGGGCAGGACAGTTCTCGACTGCATTTACTCCTGATGACATAACCGGTGATGCGGAAAAGGCAGGGTAGTTCTCGACTGCATTTACTCTTGATGACATAATCGGTGATGCGGTAAAGGCAAGGCACCTCTCAACTGCATTTACTCCTGATGACATAACCGGTGATGCGGTAAAGGCAGGGCAGTTCTCGACTGCATTTACTCCTGATGACATAACCGGTGATGCGGTAAAGGCAGGGCACCTCTCAACTGCATTTACTCCTGATGACATAACCGGTGATGCGGTAAGGGCAGGACAGTTCTCGACTGCATTTACTCCTGATGACATAACCGGTGATGCGGTAAAGGCAGGGCAGTTCTCGACTGCATTTACCCCTGATGACATAACCGGTGATGCTGTAAAGGCAGGGTAGTTCTCGACTGCATTTACTCCTGATGACATAACCGGTGATGCTGTAAAGGCAGGACAGTTCTCGACTGCATTTACTCCTGATGACATAACCGGTGATGTGGTTAAGGCAGGGCACCTCTCAACTGCATTTACTCCTGATGACATAACCGGTGATGCGGTAAAGGCAGGGCAGTTCTCGACTGCATTTACTCCTGATGACATAACCGGTGATGCGGTAAAGGCAGGACAGTTCTCGACTGCATTTACTCCTGATGACATAAACCGGTGATGCGGTTAAGGCAGGGCACCTCTCAACTGCATTTACTCCTGATGACATAACCGGTGATGCGGTAAAGGCAGGACAGTTCTCGACTGCATTTACTCCTGATGACATAACCGGTGACGCGGAAAAGGCAGGGCAGTTCTCGACTGCATTTACTCTTGATGACATAATCGGTGATGCGGTAAAGGCAAGGCACCTCTCAACTGCATTTACTCCTGATGACATAACCGGTGATGCGGTAAAGGCAGGGCAGTTCTCGACTGCATTTACTCCTGATGACATAACCGGTGATGCGGTAAAGGCAGGGCACCTCTCAACTGCATTTACTCCTGATGACATAACCGGTGATTCGGTAAGGGCAGGACAGTTCTCGACTGCATTTACTCCTGATGACATAACCGGTGATGCGGTAAAGGCAGGGCAGTTCTCGACTGCATTTACCCCTGATGACATAACCGGTGATGCTGTAAAGGCAGGGTAGTTCTCGACTGCATTTACTCCTGATGACATAACCGGTGATGCTGTAAAGGCAGGACAGTTCTCGACTGCATTTACTCCTGATGACATAACCGGTGATGCGGTTAAGGCAGGGCACCTCTCAACTGCATTTACTCCTGATGACATAACCGGTGATGCGGTAAAGGCAGGACAGTTCTCGACTGCATTTACTCCTGATGACATAACCGGTGATGCGGTAAAGGCAGGACAGTTCTCGACTGCATTTACTCCTGATGACATAACCGGTGATGCGGTAAAGGCAGGGCAGTTCTCGACTGCATTTACTCCTGATGACATAACCGGTGATGCGGTAAAGGCAGGGCACCTCTCAACTGCATTTACTCCTGATGACATAACCGGTGATGCGGTAAAGGCAGGGCAGTTCTCGACTGCATTTACTCCTGATGACATAACCGGTGATGCGGTAAAGGCCGGGCACCTCTCAACTGCATTTACTCCTGATGACATAACCGGTGATGCGGTAAGGGCAGGACAGTTCTCGACTGCATTTACTCCTGATGACATAACCGGTGATGCGGTAAAGGCAGGGCAGTTCTCGACTGCATTTACCCCTGATGACATAACCGGTGATGCTGTAAAGGCAGGGTAGTTCTCGACTGCATTTACTCCTGATGACATAACCGGTGATGCTGTAAAGGCAGGACAGTTCTCGACTGCATTTACTCCTGATGACATAACCGGTGATGCGGTTAAGGCAGGGCACCTCTCAACTGCATTTACTCCTGATGACATAACCGGTGATGCGGTAAAGGCAGGACAGTTCTCGACTGCATTTACTCCTGATGACATAACCGGTGATGCGGTAAAGGCAGGACAGTTCTCGACTGCATTTACTCCTGATGACATAACCAGTGATGCGGTTAAGGCAGGGCACCTCTCAACTGCATTTACTCCTGATGACATAACCGGTGATGCGGTAAAGGCAGGACAGTTCTCGACTGCATTTACTCCTGATGACATAACCGGTGATGCGGTAAAGGCAGGGCAGTTCTCGACTGCATTTACTCCTGATGACATAACCGGTGATGCGGTAAAGGCAGGACAGTTCTCGACTGCATTTACTCCTGATGACATAACCGGTGATGCGGTAAAGGCAGGACAGTTCTCGACTGCATTTACTCCTGATGACATAACCGGTGATGCGGTTAAGGCAGGGCACCTCTCAACTGCATTTACTCCTGATGACATAACCGGTGATGCGGTAAAGGCAGGACAGTTCTCGACTGCATTTACTCCTGATGACATAACCGGTGATGCGGAAAAGGCAGGGCAGTTCTCGACTGCATTTACTCTTGATGACATAATCGGTGATGCGGTAAAGGCAAGGCACCTCTCAACTGCATTTACTCCTGATGACATAACCGGTGATGCGGTAAAGGCAGGGCAGTTCTCGACTGCATTTACTCTTGATGACATAACCGGTGATGCGGTAAAGGCAGGACAGTTCTCGACTGCATTTACTCCTGATGACATAACCGGTGATGCGGTAAAGGCAGGGTACCTCTCAACTGCATTTACTCCTGATGACATAACCGGTGATGCGGTAAAGGCAGGGTAGTTCTCGACTGCATTTACTCTTGATGACATAATCGGTGATGCGGTAAAGGCAGGACAGTTCTCGACTGCATTTACTCCTGATGACATAACCGGTGATGCTGTAAAGGCAGGACAGTTCTCGACTGCATTTACTCCTGATGACATAACCGGTGATGCGGTTAAGGCAGGGCACCTCTCAACTGCATTTACTCCTGATGACATAACCGGTGATGCGGTAAAGGCAGGACAGTTCTCGACTGCATTTACTCCTGATGACATAACCGGTGATGCGGTTAAGGCAGGGCAGTTCTCGACTGCATTTACTCCTGATGACATAACCGGTGATGCTTTAAAGGCAGGGTAGTTCTCGACTGCATTTACTCCTGATGACATAATCGGTGATGCGGTAAAGGCAGGACAGTTCTCGACTGCATTTACTCCTGATGACATAACCGGTGATGCGGTTAAGGCAGGGCAGTTCTCGACTGCATTTACTCCTGATGACATAACCGGTGATGCGGAAAAGGCAGGGCAGTTCTCGACTGCATTTACTCCTGATGACATAACCGGTGATGCGGTTAAGGCAGGGCAGTTCTCGACTGCATTTACTCCTGATGACATAACCGGTGATGCGGAAAAGGCAGGGCAGTTCTCGACTGCATTTACTCCTGATGACATAACCGGTGATGCGGTAAAAGCAGGACAGTTCTCGACTGCATTTACTCCTGATGACATAACCGGTGATGCGGTTAAGGCAGGGCAGTTCTCGACTGCATTTACTCCTGATGACATAACCGGTGATGTGGTTAAGGCAGGGCAGTTCTCGACTGCATTTACTCCTGATGACATAACCGGTGATGCGGAAAAGGCAGGGCAGTTCTCGACTGCATTTACTCCTGATGACATAACCGGTGATGCGGTTAAGGCAGGGCAGTTCTCGACTGCATTTACTCCTGATGACATAACCGGTGATGCGGAAAAGGCAGGGCAGTTCTCGACTGCATTCACTCCTGATGACATAACCGGTGATGCGGAAAAGGCAGGACAGTTCTCGACTGCATTTACTCCTGATGACATAACCGGTGATGCGGAAAAGGCAGGGCAGTTCTCGACTGCATTTACTCCTGATGACATAACCGGTGATGCGGTAAAGGCAGGACAGTTCTCGACTGCATTTACTCCTGATGACATAACCGGTGATGCGGTTAAGGCAGAGCAGTTCTCGACTGCATTTACTCCTGATGACATAATCGGTGATGCGGTAAAGGCAAGGCACCTCTCAACTGCATTTACTCCTGATGACATAACCGGTGATGCGGTAAAGGCAGGGCAGTTCTCGACTGCATTTACTCTTGATGACATAACCGGTGATGCGGTAAAGGCAGGACAGTTCTCGACTGCATTTACTCCTGATGACATAACCGGTGATGCGGTAAAGGCAGGGCAGTTCTCGACTGCATTTACTCCTGATGACATAACCGGTGATGCGGAAAAGGCAGGGCAGTTCTCGACTGCATTTACTCCTGATGACATAACCGGTGATGCGGTAAAGGCAGGACAGTTCTCGACTGCATTTACTCCTGATGACATAACCGGTGATGCGGTAAAGGCAGGGCAGTTCTCGACTGCATTTACTCCTGATGACATAACCGGTGATGCGGTAAAGGCAGGGCAGTTCTCGACTGCATTTACTCCTGATGACATAACCGGTGATGCGGTAAAGGCAGGGCAGTTCTCGACTGCATTTACTCCTGATGACATAACCGGTGATGCGGTAAAGGCAGGGCAGTTCTCGACTGCATTTACTCCTGATGACATAACCGGTGATGCGGTAAAGGCAGGGCACCTCTCAACTGCATTTACTCCTGATGACATAACCGGTGATGCGGTAAAGGCAGGGCAGTTCTCGACTGCATTTACTCTTGATGACATAACCGGTGATGCGGTAAAGGCAGGGCAGTTCTCGACTGCATTTACTCCTGATGACATAACCGGTGATGCGGTAAAGGCAGGGCAGTTCTCGACTGCATTTACTCCTGATGACATAACCGGTGATGCGGTAAAGGCAGGGCACCTCTCAACTGCATTTACTCCTGATGACATAACCGGTGATGCGGTAAAGGCAGGGCAGTTCTCGACTGCATTTACTCTTGATGACATAACCGGTGATGCGGTAAAGGCAGGGCAGTTCTCGACTGCATTTACTCCTGATGACATAATCGATGACGGCCGGACACTTCTCAACTGCATTTACTCCTGATGACATAATCGGTGATGCGGTAAAGGCAGGACAGTTCTCGACTGCATTTACTCCTGATGACATAATCGATGACGGCAGGACACTTCTCAACTGCATTTACTCCTGATGACATAACCGGTGATGCGGTAAAGGCAGGGCAGTTCTCGACTGCATTTACTCCTGATGACATAACCGGTGATGCGGTAAAGGCAGGGCACCTCTCAACTGCATTTACTCCTGATGACATAACCGGTGATGCGGTAAAGGCAGGGCAGTTCTCGACTGCATTTACTCTTGATGACATAACCGGTGATGCGGTAAAGGCAGGGCAGTTCTCGACTGCATTTACTCCTGATGACATAACCGGTGATGCGGAAAAGGCAGGGCAGTTCTCGACTGCATTTACTCCTGATGACATAATCGATGACGGCAGGACACTTCTCAACTGCATTTACTCCTGATGACATAACCGGTGATGCGGTAAAGGCAGGAAAGTTCTCGACTGCATTTACTCCTGATGACATAATCGATGACGGCAGGACATTTCTCGACTGCATTTACTCCTGATGACATAACCGGTGATGCGGTTAAGGCAGGGCACCTCTCAACTGCATTTACTCCTGATGACATAACCGGTGATGCGGTAAAGGCAGGGTAGTTCTCGACTGCATTTACTCTTGATGACATAATCGGTGATGCGGTAAAGGCAGGGCAGTTCTCGACTGCATTTACTCCTGATGACATAATCGGTGATGCTGTAAAGGCAGGAAAGTTCTGGACTGTATTTTTCTGATAACATAACATGCAACCTCGTGACAGTAATTTCGCCTGCTCCTTTATCTGAAATAAACTTGTAACAAAATCATTATGCACAGGTGCTCTGGGCGCCAAATGTGTGCCATACTGTTAAAGGGGCCCACTCACCTATCTGACTTGTATACACTAAAGGAAATCCCTTGGAGCTTTCATAAAAATAGGCCAGAAAAAGTGGATAACACCGCACACAGGCCGCTTCTTTTGTTTATATCAACGTGTTTGTGATATGTGGGGGCCCGCTAAAATAATCATTACAAATTCAACAAGGGCATCTGGCAGGAATTCAGATGAGCCAGAGCTTTGTAAATGGTGTTTTGCAACAAGTGACTTTTCTACCTCCTCATGTGTGCAAAGTACCACCTCAAGCTACATGTTTTTCCTGTTTGTCAACATCGCTGTGTTTACAAACATGTTGTTGATAAACAAGTTCGCACATCGTTCACGAAGGCCTTATAAGAACTTTTCAAAAACAAAATTACCCTTAGATCATTAATATATACATAGAGGAAGCCAGAAATCACATACATTCTTTTTCAAAATGTCGGTGACTGGGCACCTTTAAAGAGCCAAGTGTGAGTTACCATGCGGGGTAAAATTGCCATATTCATTTTCTAAAAAAAGTCTTTTTCAAACCACTTAAATCAGTAACTGTCTGAATCGAAGTAATGTCCTCACAAGCACATGGTTCTGTTGTTGTCATTTATTTGGACTAATTTTGGCTGTGATATGCATCTACATTTCGCATACATATGTATTGTTGTTCACAACACGTTCCCAGGCGTATCCCACGTCCAAGACAGGTGTGTGAGAAAACGCTCAGCAAGAGATATTTATTTTGATAGCACATCGGTTGCATCCTAATGTGTATAAGAATAACCCGCCAAAAAGCGTGATAAGTGTTATCACGGAGGCTGGACAAATGTTCCCATTGTTAGAGTTCCATTATCACGCCCGTGTTATCAGGGCAACAGTAACGGGGTACATATATCTGTGGTGAATTCAGGTGTGACACAGGTGTAGAAAAAAAATTTGTTTATTGCTCTCTGAAGGAAAGTGACAACAATTGTCTAGGTGTTCATCTGAACATGAAATATTAATACCGGCACTTTGTTCAGTTAATGATAAAAACATCAACATTTTTAAGGTTCCATTTGTTCATGACATCCGATGTCCATGCAGAACACTCCCTCTGGTGTTGTACAGATCTTAATTGATAAATAACATGAATGATTAAATTAATGGCCTATGCAGGCCAATGCTGTCATCGTAAAATAAATGCCCTGTATATATGTATTATTTTTGTAAGTATGCATGTTTTCCCCGGTAATTTACGCCCAGGAGTTTTGGTGACGTCACGAAACCTACAATCCCCCCCTCCCCCCCCCCCCCCCCGAGCAGTTTCCTATATACCGAGTCCCTACTCCAGCTGTATACAGGTGATTGTCGGCTTTGACACTGCGGTGTCTCCGTCAGTTTGCTGATATAAGGCTGCCCCGGGACCTTTTGTATACGAAAAATTAAGAAAACAACGTGAAGTTGCTATGGAGGAGGCTAGCGGTATATACTATAGTAATTGGAAACTTACATTAGTCATATATAGTTCATCCAGAAAGCAGTGTATATACAATCAAAGCTGAGGTAATAAAAAGAAAAGAATATCTTCATATATAGAGGTTTTCAGTTTGTGAAATGCTGTCCGGTATCACTATCCGCAGACACATTACGCATTCCATGACGTCATGACAGACATGTATGATGGTTTTATCAAACCCCATCAACAGACGTGAATAAATTCTTTGACTTACTTTTGATTTAAATAAGCTTCGCGATGGGCTTCAATACAACCCGGATTTCTTGGCTTAAATACGGATGGTTGCTTTGTGTTGAATCCGTGCATGTACACCTGTAATGCAAGTGAAGAAAATTTCTCTTGTGAACCTGTTGCGACGTCTTGTAGTCTTGCGATGCATTTTAGAGACAGACTCCTATTTATTTATTTATTTTGTTTATTACAACATCTTCCATGGTAGCCCTTATTATAATAAATTATGTTTACATAAGGCCCCTGTAATAGATGTATATATTATAATGAAACATTACTTGGGCCCATTATACTAAAATGACACGAGTCACAATGAGTGAATGTAGTGTTTTCGGGTCTCTCTGACTGTTTACCGTCTGTTTGTGGTGCTTATTCGTTTTCTTAAAGAATATAACAAATTAACAATTCAAGCTACACCAAACAGATTATGGTATATATATAGGAAGATCTGTCCATATGATCAGAGCTGAAGCAATGGGGTTTATGGATTCAAACAGCAAATTTGAACATGCTTATATAACAGAACCATCTATGGCCTCAGGAGGCCATAGGACTGCATGCGCACGACTAATTTAATTTAAATTACCTATTTATTTAACTTTGTTCTTATTGCTATCGTTACCCTTGTTCAAATACATGACATCGTGAACAACAAACTATGCATACGCTTACACCCTTGTATAGTTTAAAATACTTTGTATATAGGGTGACTTATCGAAATTCGGTTGATCGATATTCATCCAGACTAGAGGGACTGATGCCCCGGCCAGACGGCCCTGCAGGATCACACCTTCATCAAACTATGCATACGCTTATATAGTTTAAAATACTGTGTATATAGGGTGACTTATCGAAATTATGTTTATCGATCTTCATCCAGACTGGAGAAACTGATGCCCCGGCCAGACGCCCCTGCAGGATCACACCTTCATCAGTGTACATGGCCCTCATTCATTTCAAGCAAGATGGATTCAGAAAATAAACAATTCATTCAGTGGCCTAAACCTGTTAGGAATACACCTGTACTGCTGGTAAATAAGCCTGGTGTTTGCCGTGGTGTCCATGGGGATTCCGGCAGACTTTGTCGCGGTCCTGTTGCACCTTGCACAAACAAGAGCTTCGCCCATTAATTTTAATTTTCACACCTGCAGAGACTTACGGGGAAATCCCCCGGCGGGTGTTGGCAAATGCATTATATGTCTTTTATATCAGAGCCAATGTGTGGGGCCTCATCCTAGTGTTGTCCAACACGCTTTCTCGCCCTGAATCAAATTTAAACATTGCTTTGTTATTGGTCGACAAATCTAACTATAAATCTGTTCTAGCTTCAAAGCCGCCGCAGCACAATGACTGATGTTGAGAGCGCAGAGTCACGGTCAGTTTTGTTGTTATAAGCATGGACACCACAAGCGGGAGGCAGAACACGACAATAATTAATGTCAACAACCAATAATACAACAGAAAGGGCTTCATCCCGGGCCTAGGTTGATGTGTTCTAATATAAACATGGCTTCAATAGTTAAGGATTAGGTGTTCAGGTCAGGCCTGTGCGTTTGGCACACGCTGTCCATACGTGACCGGTACTGCAGCAACAAGGAAGGCCAGTCGAAGTAAACAGGATGCTCCAATTGTTCTAGGGATGGACTAAACCTCATTTAATACTAATGTTGCAGATACATGTACATGTATGTATTAGCAAAACTGTCCACTTTCACACGAGCGACATGCTACACACAGGCTCCTCACGAGAAGCTCTCGCGTGAGACTGAAATTGACAAACAGACATTTTTGAGTTGAGCAGATATTGCACGACTGTCTTAACGTCTGCCAAAATATGTATTTTATAAACATTTATGAAAAGCCTTCACTCGCTAAATACACCTAACAGTTTACCCGAATACCATATATTATAGGCTTAAAATGAAATGAATTTTAGAAATGATCTTCAGGTCAAGCAAACGTATTCCAAATCTCATTATATTATCATATAACACAATTGCCTATGAAATAATATTAGTATAGATTTTACATAAAATGAACCCATTTCCTGTAGGAAAAAGATTTTTTAATTAAATTTTCCACAAAAAATGAGGTTGTGTGATTCATCAAAAACTATTGGCACATCTATGAGCACTGTCGACTCGGCAGTGACGTCACACACATATAGGAAAAGACCCTATGACAAAAAAATCACAGATCTCATCAAAAGCTTAGTTTTTCTGACACTGTCAGCCCCAAATTTCCAGGGAAGAATAAGAACAACATGTTTTGCTAGAATTAAGTTATTTCTTACTTTTGCTTGCGACATATTATAAACTTATTTATTTTACATGGATTGTACAAATAGTTATTATAACTAATCGAGGCACTCTCCATGGCTCCGGTGATGGCGTAGGGTAGTCTGCAGGGGTGGAGGAAACCGGAGTACCCGGAGAAAACCACCGGCCTTGGACGGGCAACTACAACCCACTCTCATAGCCACGCCGGGGATCGAACCCGGGTCGCCAGCGGAGAGAGCCAAGCGTTTTACCACTCAGCTGTCCAGGCTGACATCCCACTTTGCACCAGCCAATCACATCAGGGTCCAGTCTCTGGTCTGGATTAATTTCTAATGCACACAATACGACCGCGTGCTATAAGGTTTACCTAAACTTCAGAAACAGGGATCTTAACTTAAGTTAGGATTATACACCTCGTGTGTATAAAGTGGTTAAATATATCATGAATTTAAATGAATATGCATGATACCTCCCCCCCCCCCCCCCCCGATACAACACTGATACATAAAAAAAAAATATCGAGGGAATTTTCTCTTTAAAAGACAGGATTGATGAAAGAGGAGAGGCAGTATTTTTTTTCTTCAAGCTCATGGCAGTTTAATTGTTTATATGTATAATGGGGGGGGGGGGGGGGAATTAAGATGACAAGTGAACCAGGCCTGCCTTTGAAAAAGTAAATGACAGAAGAAAAGAGTAAGGGCTCCAGAAAAAAAAACTACTTGAAAAGGAAGTGAAAACGAGAGAAATCAGTGACAACTCTCCCCTCATTAACCCATGTTGGATATCACAGACTGAAAAAAATATGGTATTTTTATATTACATATGGATATATAAAACTCAAAACTTAAGAAAAGTATACATAGTACATATGCCTCTGCAAGAAGGACATTTTGAACATGTTGCCACGTTTATATACATGCTGGGCGCTTGCAGACAGAAATATTGAGGGGTTCCGTTGTTCTTTCTGGACCACATGCGTGTATTGCTCTAGTAATTTAGATTACATGGCACGACTTTTGGCTAAAAAATATTATAAAACAACTATTACAAATAGAATAACTATATGTCACTTCTAGGAAATCTAAAAAAGTGTAACTTTTTTAAAAAGTGATGACTGGATCAGTTCAGCTTAACTATCTGGCTAATATATATATATGTAAATCTAGCATGCAAAATATATGTTATTATTGCTTAACTTTGGGTTTTAAAGGAGATTTCATCCGAAACCGTCTACATAAACAGAAATAATAAATTTCTTGGTATCCGATATTGCTTTGTGTCCAGTTGTCTCCGTATGGTATAGGCACAGACGACTGACTACACAGAGCATGGTCAAATCATTGATACATCAGTTATGAAGTACTGCAGTGTCGAAGTATTACTACAAATACTTGAATAACATAGAACATTGGAATAACAACGAAACGCTATGTGCTTGAACGACCAGACGCAGCCATATTCAGTGGAAACATTAAAGTCCCAACGTAGCCATATAGATTTAATCAGTTTGCATTGAATGGCCACTTATGGTCCATTTGACAAAACTATTCATTTAACATGTGTTCTGTAGAAGCGACAGGAAAGCCCGAGGGCGAAACATGTTCGTATATATAAATTAATGCTCGTAGAATGTGGCACTGTACAAAGTCAAGCGTCGGTATTTTCAAAATAGATTCCCTGAATGCATACTATGTAGTGGAACATGCTATCAACATGCTAATGTTGAACAGCGGGGTGGACACGGCCAGATCGCACCCCGCGGCCACCCCGCCAGACCCATAACCCCATTGTTGACAAATTGAAATTAAACTGAACACCCGGGGCGATTGTGGTACTCACAAAGGTTCTGGCGGACAAATTGTCCCCGAGCTGAAAAGCAAAACTGCGACTTGTAATTGAGTTCGTAATGAGTGTTTTTCTTGTTCGGCGTGAAACCATCATTTTGTGATGAAGGCCATTTACCCCCTCGGAGAAGTGGGTCGACAAAATGTGCCTGATGAGAGATCAATCGATCGACAAGTGTTGACACACTGGCACGTATAGTCACTGGACGTTATTGAATCCTCCACTTCCATGACACAAGGATCAGTCAATTAATCCGTCTGTATAACACATATACAGGTATATGCCTATTCGAGGTACGGAGTTCGTGTTGTAACTTGTGCTGGTATATTTCACTGAATACGTTTAAATATGTGTTTTCCCCATGATTAAAACATTAAAACTTCCTGTCTTCAGTTGTCATATTAAACAATAAAATAATGGCATGATGTAAATACTTTTCATATTGGCGTGAATTAAACACTTTTCTATATTTTTTTCTTTTTATAAAATAAATTAATACCTAACTCTATACAAGGAAGTCCGTGTAAAGGACCTACTTACATATAGATATATTCATTTATAAAATGCAGTCATGTTTATATATATATATATATATATATATATATATATATATATATATATATATATATATATATACTAAATCGTTGACCAACTCCTGGAGGCGCCCCGAACATGCTCGCTTTTGGTCGTGCAGTGTCCTGTTTGCTCCTCGGACATGCCCGCATGCGGTCATGTAGTGTCCTGGAAACGTCTCGGACATGCCCGCATGTGGTCGTGTAGTGTCCTGGAAACGTCTCGGATATGCCCGCATGTGGTCGTGTAGTGTCCAGGAAACGTCTCGGCAATGCCGTATGTGGTCATGCAGTGTGCTTGAGGCGCCTCGGACGTGCCCGCATGTGGTCGTGTAGTGTCGGGAACGACGTCGAATGTGTCATGTGTAAGGGGTCTTTTTCCATAGTCTTCCATCATATTATTGGTAAATTACTCGAAGGGTCAGCATGCATGGAAAACCCGAACCGGTCGAACCCGGCCAAAGTCGAGTATGTGAACCTGTTAAAAACAAGAACGGGTAATATGTTAGTCGTTTAAACATACTTGTTCTGGTATAAAAATAACGGCTAGATGGATGACTTTGACCCTAGAAACGTTTACGAAAGATGCACCATGTGTGTATTTATATCGACACGCTGAAATTTTGATCTTTTAACTTTCATTAGGAATTAGAGGCAGTTTGAGTTATAATCTAAATATTCATTTTATAATTACTTTTTACCCCGACTATGTACAGGTGGAGTGCTGCGAGGAACGATCTAACATCGCCATGCTAACGTTACTCACACTGAAGTGATCGGCTGATGACAGTGTTCAGGAAACTTATCAATTGTATCACGTTGGTCGGCGATGATACACATTCACCAGAAGCTGGCGTGTCATACAGCTATAAACAAAACTTGAAAGAGCAACAGATATTGATAGGACCATTGTCAATGTTTGGCATGGTGTTGCTAGTTGCTTCACATCTAAGTACATTGTATGAATGCAAGGTATAGGGCGATATCAAATTGCATACCGCGCGAGCGTTATCTCTTCAATCTCATGGCAACGCATTGTTTGGCGAGTCTGAGATATGAAGGCGTTCTGCCATAATGATCTACATGTAGTTGGTAAATGCTCCTTCCATATCTTTAGCAAGAACATCTCAGCGTCTCGCTTCAGAGGACGAGCGCGATATCAAAAGGGGGCTAGTTCAAACAGAACGCACCTGTTAGCAACTGTGTACCTGCCAGTTACACAGGTACTTGTAAATACCAACACAGGTCTGTTGGAAAACGTCCTCACATGAGGCCCTGGTCCCGGCTGGCTCATCGCCGTGTCTTGGGAGAAAGGCAACTACAAAGGCAGTGTGTCCACATATCTAAGAAATCAAAACATGAACATGTGTTCCTCATTAGTTTCATAACAATATTACCACCTCTGTCTTTCATATCATTCGTTTCCAAGTTAGTTTATGTTGTGTTTATCTTATAGTACACAGGTAGAGCAGTGTCCCTGTTATTATCGTTGATATTGTTGCGAGCTGGTTTCGTGTTTGTTGTAGGACGTTTTGTTTTGATCTTGGTGTGTTGTTACTACTAACAGTATATGAAGTAGTGTTTGTAGTTCTTCTGGGATGAGATCAAGAACAAACGTAAAGGAAGATTTGTCTTTTATAGCTTGTGTGGTCACTATAGACAGTAGTGCACAGCATGCATTTTTTTATATAACATTTGAAATCTCTTTCATACGTTCATTATGATGACCATATCTGGTATATATATGCTGGAGCCGTTTTACGGATTTGGTCCATCTGCCGATGGGCCAGGCCCATATATATATATGAGGATCCGTTATTGGGCTGTCCATGCATCTGATGCAATGCACTGCAAACACACTGGCCAATCTGCAGATGGGCTGCATGGCCCAATAACACATTTCCATTATTTGGAAATTATAGACTTTTTTCATTAGACAAACACTTTATATTAGTAATTTTCATTTTTTAAGTTAAGGCAACTCAGCTTTCTCTGTATGCATATACTTTTCTTTATTTAAAATATTTTATAAACCGGTCTCTGTAGTCTATATGTGTAGAGCAGAGATCGAAGCGGTGAAATTTTTCAATGTTGGCCACCACCAATGCATGCAGGGTAAGCGCTCTACAGGCTAAGTCGTGTTTTTCTTACAAACGAGTGCACCTTTCGGGTGTCCCTCGATGTTATACAAACAGGACCCGCAGGTGTGGCACACAGGGCCTGGTTGATGCTAGGATAACCGTGTTTCCACCTTGTCCGAAACCGGAACCCGATTCTACAGATTTACGTGAGTTCTAAGTTAAGCCGGCATAAAAGTGGGAAGTGGTTACCTCCACACACAAAAAATATATATATAAATATATATATATATATATATATATTTATATGTAATAAGCACCCATGTTATAAGTAGTGAAGTATTTAAATATTGTTAAACATTCGTGAACATATCAGAGACGAAGAAGCTATGGAATGATTAATAGTGACCCCCTCGCAGTCACTCGGTAATTATTAACACTCGGCTGCAAAGGTAAGCGACAAGTTAATTACAGGACTTGTTTTACCGCTACCAGTGAATCAGGTCGGCCATAATTTGTGATTTGTTGTGATAATTCATCCGTTGAAATATAACGTGAACTCAAATAAAGTTTTTTTACTGTCCGTTTTTAATATCTTAACATATCCTGACATGTTAGCATCCGCCCATAGCTTATAACACATATATATAAAACCGTGTCACTGGTACAGGCGAAATTTGTCACAGACGACGGACATGGTCACCGCCTGTCACAGTCCTCGAATGGGGATGTAACATGACACGAACAGGGTTGTCATGGTGCATGATGGAACCTGTGCATGTCACTGCCGCAGATCCCGTATCTCACAGGCCATTGACACTGCATGTCACCGGCCACAGATGCCGTATCTTACAGGCCAAGGACACTGCATGTCACCGGCCACAGATCCCATATCTTAAGGCCAAGCACACTCGATGTCATCGGCCACATATCCCGTATCTCACAGGCCAAGGACACGGCATGTCACTGGTCACAGATCCCGTATCTCACAGGCCAAGGACACTGCATGTCACCGGACACAGATCCCGTATCTCACAGGCCAAGGACACTGAATGTCACCGGCCACAGATCCCGTATCTCACAGGTCAAGGTCACTTCATGTCACGGGCCACAGACCTCCTATCTCACAGGTCAAGGTCACTTCATGTCGCCGGCCACAGATCCCGTATCTCACAGGTCAAGGTCACTTCATGTCACGGGCCACAGACCTCCTATCTCACAGGTCAAGGTCACTGCATGTCACCAGCTACAAATCCCATATCTCACTGGCCAAGCACACTCAATGTCACCGGCTACAGATCCCATATCTCACAGGTAAAGGACACTACATGTCACCGGCCACAGTTCCCGTATCTCTCAGACCAAGGACACTGCTTGTCACCGACCACAGATCCCGTATCTCTCAGGTCAAGGACACTACATGTCACCGGCACCAGCCACAGATCCCGTATCTCACAGGCCTAGGACACTGCATGTCAACAGTCACAGATCCCATATCTCACAAGCCAAGGACACTGCATGTCACCAGCTACAAATCCCGTATCTCACAGGCCAAGCATACTCAATGTCACCGGCTACAGATCCCGTATCTCACAGGTCAAGGACACTGCATGTCACCGGCCACAGATCCCGTATCTCTCAGACCAAGGACACTGCATGTCACCAACTACAAATCCCTTATGTCACAGGCCAAGCACACTCAATGTCACCGGCTACAGATCCCGTATCTCCCAGATCAAGGACACTGCATGTCTTCGGTCACAGATCCCGTATCTTACAGGCCAAGGACACTGCATGTCACCGGCCACAGATCCCGTATCTCACAGACCAGGGACATTGTATGACTCCGGCCTCATATCCCGTATCTCACAGGCCTAGGACACTGCATGTCATCGGTCACAGATCCCGTATTTCACAAGCCAAGGACACTGCATGTCACTGGCCACAGATCCCGTATCCCACAGACCAAGGACACTGCATGTCACCGGCTACAGATCCCGTATCTCACAGACCAAGAACACTGCATGTCATCGGTCACAGATCCCGTATCTCACAGGCCAAGGACACTGCATGTCATCGGCCACAGATCCCTTATCTCACAGACCAGGGACACTGTATGTCACCGACCTCATATCCCATATCTCACAGGCCAAGGTCACTTCATGCCATTGATCAAGTATCAAACAGGCTAAGGACACTGCCTGTCACTTGCCAGAGATCCCGTATCTCATAGACCAAGGACACTGCATGTCACCAACTACAAATCCCTTATGTCACAGGCCAAGCACACTCAATGTCACCGGCTACAGATCCCGTATCTCACAGGCCAAGGCCAAGGCCACTACATGTCACCGGCCACAGATCCCATATCTCACAGGTCAAGGACACTGCATGTCACCGGCCACAGATCCCGTATCTCTCAGACCAAGGACACTGTTTGTCACCAGCTACAAATCCCGTATCTCACAGGCCAAGCACACTCAATGTCATCGGCCACATATCCCGTATCTCACAGGCCAAGGACACTGCATGTCACCGACCACAGATCCCGTATCTCACAGGCCAAGCACACTCAATGTCACCGGCCACAGATCCCGTATCTCACAGGCCTAGGACACTGCATGTCACCGGCCACAGATCCCGTATCTCTCAGACCAAGGACACTGTATGTCACCAGCTACAAATCCCGTATCTCACAGACCAAGCACACTCAATGTCATCGGCCACATATCCCGTATCTCACAGGCCTAGGACACTGCATGTCACCGGCCACAGATCCCGTATCTCACAGGCCTAGGACACTGCATGTCACCGGTCACAGATCCCGTATCTCACAGGCCTAGGACACTGCATGTCACCGGTCACAGATCCTGTATCTCACAAGCCAAGGACACGGCATGTCACCAGCTACAAATCCCATATCTCACCGGCCAAGCACACTCAATGTCACCGGCTACAGATCCCATATCTCACAGGTCAAGGACACTACATGTCACTGGCCACAGTTCCCGTATCTCTCAGACCAAGGACACTGCATGTCACCGACCACAGATCCCGTATCTCTCAGGTCAAGGACACTACATGTCACCGGCACCAGCCACAGATCCCGTATCTCACAGGCCTAGGACACTGCATGTCAACGGTCACAGATCCCGTATCTCACAAGCCAAGGACACTGCATGTCACCAGCTACAAACCCCGTATCTCACAGGCCAAGCACACTCAATGTCACCGGCTACAGATCCCATATCTCACAGGTCAAGGACACTACATGTCACCGGCCTAAGTTCCCGTATCTCTCAGACCAAGGACACTGCATGTCACCGACCACAGATCCCATATCTCACAGGTCCAGGACACTACATGTCACCGGCCTAAGTTCCCGTATCTCTCAGACCAAGGACACTGCATGTCACCGACCACAGATCCCGTATCTCTCAGGTCAAGGACACTACATGTCACCGGCACCAGCCACAGATCCCGTATCTCACAGGCCTAGGACATTGCATGTCAACGGTCACAGATCCCGTATCTCACAAGCCAAGGACACTGCATGTCACCAGCAACAAACCCCGTATCTCACAGGCCAAGCACACTCAATGTCACCGGCTACAGATCCCGTATCTCTCAGACCAAGGACACTGCATGTCACCGGCCACAGATCCCGTATCTCACAGACCTGGGACATTCTATGTCACCGGCCTCATATCCCGTATCTCACAGGCCTAGGACACTGCATGTCATCGGTCACAGATCCCGTATTTCACAAGCCAAGGACACTGCATGTCACTGGCCTCAGATCCCGTATCCCACAGACCAAGGACACTGCATGTCTCCGGCTACAGATTCCGTATCCCACAGACCAAGGACACTGCATGTCATCGGTCACAGATCCCGTATCTCACAGGCCAAGGACACTGCATGTCACCGGCCACAGATCCCGTATCTCACAGACCAGGGACACTGTATGTCACCGACCTCATATCCCGTATCTCACAGGCCAAGGTCACTTCATGCCATTGATCAAGTATCAAACAGGCTTAGGACACTGCCTGTCACTTGCCAGAGATCCCGTATCTCATAGACCAAGGACACTGCATGTCACCGGCCAAGGATACCGTATCTTACAGGTCAAGGATACTGCATGTCACCAGCCACAGATTCTGTATCTCATAGACAAAGGACACTGCATATCACCGGCCACAGATCCCGTTTCTCTCAGATCAAAGACACTGCTTGTCACCGGTCACGGATCCCGTATCTCACAGGCCAAGGACACGGCATGTCGCCGGCTACAGATCCTGTATCTCACAATGCAAGGACACTGCATGTCACCGGCCACAGATCCCGTATCTCACAGGCCAAGGACACTGCATGTAACCGGCCACAGATCCCGTATCTCACAGGCCAAGGACACTGAATGTCCTCGGCCACATATCCCGTATCTCACAGGCCAAGGACACGGCATGTCACTGGTCACAGATCCCGTATCTCACAGGCCAAGGACACTGCATGTCACCGGCCACAGATCCCGTATCTCACAGGCCAAGGACACTGAATGTCACCGGCCACAAATCCCGTATCCCACAGGTCAAGGTCACTTCATGTCACGGGCCATAGACCTCCTATCTCACAGATCAAGGTCACTTCGTGTCGCCGGCCACAGATCCCGTATCTCACAGACCAAGGCCACTACATGTCACCGGCCACAGATCCCGTATCTCACAAGAAAATGACACGTACTGCATGTCACCAGCTACAAATCCCGTATCTCACAGGCCAAGCACACTCAATGTCACCGGCTACAGATCCCATATCTCACAGGCCAAGCACACTCGATGTCATCGGCCACATATCCCGTATCTCACAGGCCAAGGACACTGCATGTCGCCGACCACAGATCCCGTATCTCACAGGCCAAGCACACTCAATGTCACCGGCCACAGATCCCGTATCTCACAGGCCTAGGACACTGCATGTCACCGGTCACAGATCCCGTATCTCACAGGCCTAGGACACTGCATGTCACCGGTCACAGATCCCGTATCTCACAAGCCAAGGACACTGCATGTCACCAGCTACAAATCCCATATCTCACATGCCAAGCACGCTCAATGTCACCGGCTACAGATCCCATATCTCACAGGTCAAGGACACTACATGTCACCGGCCTAAGTTCCCGTATCTCTCAGACCAAGGACACTGCATGTCACCGGCCACAGATCCCGTATCTCTCAGGTCAAGGACACTACATGTCACCGGCACCAGCCACAGATCCCGTATCTCACAGGCCAAGGACACTGCATGTCAACGGTCACAGATCCCGTATCTCACAAGCTAAGGACACTGCATGTCACCAGCTACAAATCCCGTATCTCACAGGCCAAGCACACTCAATGTCACCGGCTACAGATCCCGTATCTCACAGGTCAAGGACACTGCATGTCACCGGCCACAGATCCCGTATCTCTCAGACCAAGGACACTGCATGTCACCAACAACAAATCCCTTATGTCACAGGCCAAGCACACTCAATGTCACCGGCTACAGATCCCGTATCTCATAGATCAAGGACACTGCATGTCTTCGGTTACAGATCCCGTATCTTACAGGCCAAGGACACTGCATGTCACCGGCCACAGATCCCGTATTTCACAGTCCAGGGACATTGTATGTCACCGGCCTCATATCTCGTATCTCACAGGCCTAGGACATTGCATGTCATCGGTCACAGATCCCGTATTTCACAAGCCAAGGACACTGCATCTCACTGGCCACAGATCCCGTATCCCACAGACCAAAGACACTGCATGTCACCGGCTACAGATCCCGTATCCCACAGACCAAGGACACTGCATGTCATCGGTCACAGATCCCGTATCTAACAGGCCAAGGACACTGCATGTCACCGGCCACAGATCCCGTATCTCACAGACCAGGGACACTGTATGTCACCGACCTCATATCCCGAATCTCACAGGCCAAGGTCACTTCATGGCATTGATCAAGTATCAAACAGGCTAAGGACACTGCCTGTCACTTGCCAGAGATCCCGTATCTCATAGACCAAGGACACTGCATGTCACCGGCCAAGGATACCGTATCTTACAGGTCAAGGACACTGCATGTCACCAGCCACAGATTCTGTATCTCATAGACAAAGGACACTGCATATCACCGACCACAGATCCCGTTTCTCTCAGACCAAAGACACTGCTTGTCACCGGCCACAGATCCCGTATCTCACAGGCCAAGGACACGGCATGTCGCCGGCTACAGATCCTGTATCTCACAGAGCAAGGACACTGCATGTCACTTGCCACAGATCCCGTATCTCACAGGCCACAGATCCCGTTTCTCACAGACAAAAGACACTGTATGTCACATGCTACAAATCCTGTATCTCACAGGCCAAGGACACTGCATGTCACCGGCAAAAGATCCCTTATCTCACAGGCCAAGGACACTGCATGTCACTTGCCACAGATCCCGTATCCCACAGACCAAGGACACTGCATGTCACCGGCCACATATCCCGTATCTCACAGGCCAAGGTCACTGCATGCCATAGATCAAGTATCAAACAGGCTAAGGACACTGCATGTCACTGGCCACAGATCCCGTATCCCACAGACCAAGTACACTGCATGTCACAGGCCACAGATCCCGTATCCCACAGACCAAGGACACTGCTTGTCACTTGCCACAGATCCCGTATCTCACAGGCCACAGATCCCGTATCCCAGAGACCAAGGATACTGCATGTCACCGGCCACAGATCCCGTATCTCACAGACCAGGGTCACTGCATGTCACCGGCCACAGATCCCGTATCCCACAGACCAAGGACACTGCATGTCACCGGCCACAGATCCCGTATCTTACAGGTCAAGGACACTGCATAACACCGGCCACAGATGCCGTATCCCACAGACCAAGGACACTGCATGTTACCAGCAGCAGATCCCGTATCTCACAGACCAAGGAATGTTGCAAATGTTTCTATATATACATGTATTAATTTATATACATCTTATCCTTAAATGTAGAAGGTACCGGTGTGGGTTTGACTTGATAATGTGTGTCGCCTAGTCTATCTTGAGAACCGCACTCTAAATCTTGATCAGGTGCATATATTTTTCATTTTTTAAACACTTAACGACCTCAATGTCACTTAAATAATTAGACCAACAGAAAGGTTCCGCTATACCTAAACAGAATGGAAATATCCTCGCATGTCATTTTCAGTAGAATTGTGCGAGCCCAGGGAATGACCGTATATAGGAATAATATTTACACTTAGGGTTTTGCTTTCACTACTTATTTTTTTTCCCCGTGCACTCGTACCCTATTGTGGAGATTACCGGCTTAGAATACTGCGGTATCTTTTGTGAAAATTACCGGCTGTGAGTACTGAGGTATCTACTGTGAAGATTACTGGCTGTGAGTACTGCAGTAACTATTCTAGCCAGAATACACGGACTTGGATCAGTGGCAAATTATGCACATCAAACCAGCATGCACGCACTTGGATAAGAGGCAAATTATTCACATCAAGCCAGCATGCACGGACGTTGCTCTATGTTGGACCCAATTACGCTTGCATAATAATTTGTACCTGCTGTTGTAGCCATATTAAAATGCCCAGGACCAGCTTCATATACTAGTTAATATATTCATATCAGTGCGGGTTAAAATACTTATTGCAGATGCATTTCAAATTTTTTTTCATCTTTATATAGATATTTCAGTAGGCCCTACAAAGCTCTAGAAATGATCATTTAATATTTCTTGTAAATTTTTATGGATCCGTTGATGAGTAATTTCATTTTTAATCAGAATTATAACAAATTTAGTTATCGCCTCTGCCAGGAGGGTGTGTGTTCATCCCTGTTCGTGTGTGTGTTTGTGTGTGTTTGTGTGTGTTTTTTACAACATAATTGAAGCAAACAAGAACGGAATCTCATGAATTTTAGGGCATTTTGGGAACTGGCCAGTGAAGAATCAATTATGGTTTTGGTGCTGATCCGGTACAAGATCCAGATTCATTAATGTCATCAAGGAATATTCACAAATGTATACAAAGATTATAACTTATGCACTAATGAACCTGGGAATATGGGCCGAATAAGTGAAGGCAAACATAGTGCATGCTTGCATTCCTCGGAATACAGATTTCTAGTGTTATCAATAGAACGACACGGGCAAATAGATACCAAAATCGGCATCTTAGTAAAAGAACCATGGTTACAAAGAGTTCTTATACACAAGTTGGTCTGGTTCAGGGTTCACCGCTCAACATCAACCGTGTGAGATTCCGGTGTTTAATAAGAACAAAATATATATCTGAACCTACCCCTGCCATAAGGGAACACAACGCCATACAGTGACCAGTGTCACACACACAGGTACCCGCGCACACACACGCACACAGCCTCACACACACACACACGAGAAGATAGCGGGGGTTTGCGGTGATTCATCTGAAGTATCGGGTTGGTTTACTGACATGAAGATTCTGCACAATGTTTTGTTATCAGATGAATGTGGGTGATCCCGTGACGTGCTGCCCTCTGGTTTCAAGCTCTTGTATTTAGGGGCTTTCAGGGGATCATCCATAATCCGTCAATCACAAAACATGAAAATATAATCCGACTATCTTGCCTATAATAGACTCCTAATCAATACCAGGATTACTGGCTATAGTTTATATTCACTTTACTTTGCTTTCAACAGTCATAATGTATAATTATTTTATCTCAGCCACTGTTTTTATTTGGCGGAAGGATTCACAATATGTATGCAGAATCACGCATAATATACATATATATATATATATATATATATATATATATATATATATATATATATATAGAGAGAGAGAGAGAGAGAGAGAGAGAGAGAGACAGAGAGAGAGAGAGAGAGATAGTTTTCACGTACATGCACACAGACATAAACACAGATATAAAGTAAACATGTAGAATATACATGATTTATACATATAAAATAATGCATACTGTACATAGATATATGTCTGTGTTTATGTATGTGTGTATCTGTCTATTTGTTTTACGTATAACAGACATGCTGTCACGCTGTATCTGCGCCTGTAAATCAAGGGGAACACCTGTGAATTACATTAAAAAAATAATAATATACAAAAAAATGCTTTACATGAACAGAAATTCATTCACATAAAATAGAAATATTCACTAACATAATTCACAAAGCAGCGATAAGAACTAATTTATCATTGAATATTCATTTGATCAACGAGGCTGAAGTAGCATTGTTCCACAATTCAGTTTAATAATGGTAAATAATTAACAAAAATATTAAAAAAGTTTTTCTAAAACGATTATAGGAAGCAATATACGACGGGAAATATGCATCGAAACACCCTCTCTCAACCTGGGGGGGGGGGGGGGGGCATCCACGTATGAAGTAATTCTTCATGAGACAAAGCACGAATGTTTTTTGGAAATATATATCTGCAATTTGTCTAAATACACATGCACTTCACCCTGATAACATTATAATATATATATATATATATATATATATATATATATATATATATATATATATTTATTTATTTATTTATAGGAACAGAAAATATGATTTCACTGACCATAAATTGTTCTAACTCTGTTTGGTACACGGCATATATTGCCTGGACAAGGCTGTATGAGGAAAAGGACATCAGTTATCATGCACTTCGTCGAGTCGACGCAAAAAACATGATGTGACGTAGCCAAGTGATTTCTCTATCTGTATCTGTTCTCTGTTCTTTGTTGTTGTTTTTTGTTAGTTTTCCCTTGAAGTCAGAAGCCATGCATTATAATATTGGTAACTTCGTAGGGCTAGACGTAAACGGTATTTTTAAAAAACTTACGTCACACTGACTTTGAAATTTTTATTGTCAAGCCTTAGCCTCTTAGATATACACAATCCACAAAGCTGATCATTTACCTAGTCTGAACCAACATAATTATATATATACCTATGATATTTACAAATTACAATTATAAATAAAAACCTTGCACGTAACTAAGATACCACGATCGCTGAAAACCTCCGGGGCGACCGGAAAATTTCTAAAAATTTCCAGTCACATGCCTACAGGTATATTGTCAGGTAGATGTGCATGACAATTAAAAAGTTTTTGATTGAGGGAAAATACTCCAAAATCTTTCAAAGACTTGTTATAAATGCGGACATACGAAACATACGTAAAATATTTTTCTCCTCTATATAGTTCTTATCGTCCATGGAGTCACGCTAATGTTTAAAGAGAGAGAGAGAGAGAGAGAGAGAGAGAGAGATTTAAATCAAGGTGGAAGAACACGCATTCATCTTTTAAGTCTTACATGTATAATATACGTCAAATCGTGTTAATTCATCATATACTATAATATATATGTTCATGTGTGTGTATTTCACAATCATTCTGTAAAAATTTTGAGATTTCTTTAAATACGTCAACAGAATAACCCATATCCTCATTGATTCAGTTACTCATTGACACAGTGATCATATTTTCTTTTAAATATATACATGTAAATGTACAGTTGTATTTTCACACACACTTTATTGTGCGAGTAAAACCTTGTATTGTCCGGGTATGTACCGCGATAACCTCATGTTCAGAGACGTGTAACCTACAAAACAGGTTGAAATGTAATAATAAAATTGGATGAACACGGGCTGCTGGTTATTGACGGAACATATGTAATTATTAACTAATGTATATTTTACCTTGTCATGTTTGCAGGGACCTCGGTCATTCAATAGAAAATGGCGCTAGAAGGAACGGAAGTCCTAACCGACGCGCGTGGTTTTTTTGCAAGACACGAGTTCAACACGCTTTGTTCAGTTTCCGTTGAAAATATATATAATTAGTTCTTTTGGTGAAAATGCACTGAGTGAACACGCCATAATAGATTAAGTATTAATTAATATATGTGTCACATGAGAAATTGCTGTCATCAGCCCACGACCACCAATAACCACTATTAATAGAAGAGGGCCGCGCTTTGTTTTGTTTGTATAGATATGCCAGAGTTAATTGTAAAGCGGTGAATTTGCAACTGATTTATCACCGCTCGTCCACGCCTCTACCGGCATAATCTCTTCAACTAATTATTCGTTCTGTTTTACCTCTGTTAATATATGCTAAGAGAGCATAATACTAAGATTCGACATGGGGTCGCCGGGTGCGCGTTGACTCAGTTTGTATTCATCGCATTTTGTGAACTTATTTTTAGCAAAGTTAATTCGGTGCATGGGACAATTTAAGGTGACACTTGTGAGGCGGTAGTGATCGTGCCTCTGTGAACTCGCACCTGCTTACTCTCCAGGTACGACTCTTCCATTAGCACTCATGTCCTAGAAACAGAGTACTAATAACCCGTTTTGTTTATAAAAATAAACCTATAGATGTGAAAACATTTTCTGACTTGTCTGTGTATTTATTATTACTGTCGCCATCATTGATATAGAACCGTTTTGAATATACTACTGTTGATTCTACTGTATTTCAAAGTCTTTAGAATTACCTTTTCTGGTATTCTAATTTAAAAGAGGATATATATTCTTGTTATTGTTATCGTTATAATCATTACCACCAAAATCCATGATAATTATCATAATTAAAGTAATAATAATGAGATTTATTATTCTTCAAATATGTAATAATAATAATTGAACTAACCTACAGCAGTTGTTACAATCATTTATATTATATAATGAATAGTGCTACCATTTGTTAATTCTATTATTATAAAAATTTAATTAATTACAAGATATGATCATAAATAACTCTATACTAAATTAAATCTATGAAAACCTGCATGCAAGCAAATTTAAAATGTAACTCTTAATGGACACACAAGTATCTATAAACACCAGTTATATTATTATTTTGCTTTAATTTAACCTTTATGATTAACTCCTTATTATTCTTCGAGAATAAGAATTAAGTTATTAAGGATATAAACGAAGGGAGAAAGTAATTATATATTTCTATCGGTAGGGATATTTCCTCAAGTGCACAGGCACACATACACATTCACTTAGTCTCTTATTTATCTTTAAGCTTACAGTTTATTAGAATCAAGAGAGTGGAATAATATCTCAAATGTATGAAGCCATGCAGTATAAACATGTGAGCAATGTGAACACAATATTCACCGATAATTAGTAATTTCTATGTACTGTATTTTAATTCACTTTTAAATTAGATCACATTCTATTATATTGCTTGCATGAGCAATACATCTGTCAGATGATTGTCTGTATGCGATATGGACACATTGTACCTTTAGAATTAAATGCGTGTTCTGGAATATACAGCAGTATTTGCATGGGAAAATTACATCAAAATTAACATCAAAAGGAACAGTTAATTAACAGTATGCTGCTACGCCTTTTCATGCATGTTTGCTCATGAAGGTATTGTTTCGTGCGAATTTATGTTCAACGTCAAAGACACGACAGACAACAGTGATCATGGAAACACCAGATGGTGCAAGCTGTGAGATCAGCCAATCAACAGTGATCAAACGACTGTCCATTTCACTGGACAATCATTTGGTGCGGGACTGATCCCACAGTGGCCGCTTGTGTCACAGTTCATCAAGTGTCTTGTGTACATCTTGGCAAGCGTGTTGTATTTTTGATGCCGCCTGTTTAAGGATCAAAGCCCTCCGTCACCTTCCCACCCTCACACCCCTCCCTGCCCTCCCCATACCAGTATAAGCTTATTTGAATATAGGAAAATTGCATTGCAGCAGCCATGGTGATGCGCTGTGTGGCGTGCTCATGTCAATGAGAATGTAACAATAAATCTGTGGTGACTTTGTATCCAGATCTTTTGACTGCCACTCCATTGACCCTGCCACAAGTGGACAGCGTATCTTTGACTGCATAAATGTCTGCCAACGGAAATTAATTCGTCAGTCCACAAAAGAAAAGACCAGCGTACACTTGAAATGCTGTTGACGGAATACATTAAGGTGGAAATTCGCTCGTGTTTATTGAATGTTTCCCATACTTTCTCACCAATTTGTATACAGTAAGGTGCCATTAAATGATTCACAAACACGGCCATATTGACAAGAAACACTAAATCTAATCATTTGGAAAATTGTTAATCAAGTTGTCGCGTCCTTCAAATTCCTACGTTCCAATAACACTGAATTCAATAAAAGCCTCGATACATATTGCCTTTACCGAGAGAATATTGCAAGGTATATCAATATAATCCCATTGAATCAGCACATGATATATTCCTTTTATGTTTATGTTTGACGAAAGATGAAATAGCTGGTCCAGTAATGTCCGCTGTATCATTTACATGTATGTTGGTGGCGGCAGTATAGTACCCTTATTGGTAACGTGGCTGACCCAGTCCAAATCTTTTTGTGAAATTGAATACCTCGTTGGTATTGCAAAAGTGTCAAGCAACAGCATATACATATATACATATATATATAGAGAGAGATGGGGAAGTGCCGTGTGTGGGGGTGTGCTGCACATGTTTAAGTTTGTACCTGAAATTAACAATATAGTCGGTTTCGTTAGAAATGTTTATCAATAAATAAAGCATTAATATTTTTCAGAAGTATTTTTTTTTCAAATAATTGAAGTGTTCAATTAATCAGGGGCGATACTGTAGAGAGAGTGTGTGTGTGTGTGTGTGTGTGTGTTTAAGAATGAATTCGCCTTATATATCTGTATACATGTGTGAGTAATGACTGAAATAATATATATAATATAATATACAAGTGATATACATGTGATATACATGTGATAGATGTGTAATATACATGTTATATAATATAACAATGTAACACAAAACAATAAGAAATAATATATTAAAAAATCTTAATTATTTTACATACTGCATTTGGGATAAACCTAAACTGTGTGTAATGTGTGTGTGTGTGATTTTTTTTCACTTTAACTCCTGTTACATGTAGTAAAAGCCAGTATTACATGGTGGATTACTGACGGGAGTTGGTTTGGTGGCTGTAATTTACATATTCAAGTTTCTTCTCGTGAATGTCCGGGTAACCGCGGAGATGGGGCTGTATTCTCTCAAACAGGGTTTACTGAGGGATGCCTGGGGCCACTAAATAAACGTGTACAATGTCCATTACTGGCAGAGGGGCAAACACGGACCGCTTAATGCCCTCAACAGTCGACAGGGGCTCGGGTTTCTCCTCAAACATGCTCTTGTATACGTCACGATTTATAGAGTTGTTGAGCTTTTAATGAATTTGATCCGGAGCGCTTAGTCTCCGGTTTTGAAGGATTTCCCCGTCTCGGATTGCAACACGGGACATCGTCTGACATCGATTCCAAACAAGGTCTGATGCCCTTGTTACATAAGGCTGCACATACAGCACATAATCATGTGTGTACTGTATATATTCTTTTGTAATGCACTGAAATAATAGGAGTAATGAAAGGAGGTACGGGTGTCTAATATACCGTGGTAGCACATGCATTGACTCGGAATCTAGAACAACATCACAATACGATAAAGCAGTTGCATATACTATTTTCTTGCACATGTGGCTAAGATGATCATTATATATATATATATATATATATATATATATATATATATATATATATATATATTTATGCTGATACATCAAAATATTCGGCACCTTGTATATGTATTTGTGTGCATGAAGATCATCTTATCGGCATTATGCTTTGGGGTTTAGTTACGTTTAGTGTCTTGGCCTGTAATAATGTTGGTGGTGCTGTATGTGGCGAAAGGAATATTATATAGTAACCGATGACGTGATTTTCCTACACCAGGAGGTACAATGCATGGTAATATTCAGGATAATGGTAATCAAGGATTCTATTCAATGAACTTTTAAAAATCACTGTATGAAAAAAATGTATGTACAAATATATTTAATTAGTGTTCATTGTAAGTAAAAAGATTTACCGTGGTGTTAAAAAATACTTGATCCTTTGATACACCATGTATAACTCTATTCCATACATGAATCAACCACCGGTGCCGGAAATACAGGAGCGTTGCCAGAAGCAGGGGCAATAATACAATACGTATCTTATTATTCATTAAGATATATCATTACATGGGGGCTTTCTGAAATTTATCTGTCAATACCTCAAGGAAAAAAAAATAAATCTGTATAATCACTTGAAAGGTTCTTCTGTCATTTGAGGCCAAGGTTAACTGGCCGGCTTGGTCAGGGCGTCTCTATATAGCTTGTGTGGCATGTTTTTCTTGTACAAATTTCGTGTTCATGCATGGATATATATGGTTTACTCATCGATTCTATATCTATAAATAATGAATCCACAGGTGATATATAATATAATATGATATAATAAGAGACGCTGTGGTCTAACGCTGGGTCTTCATCACTGGATGAGTTTAGATTTGCTGAGAATATACTCTCTAGCTTTTATTAATGATTGTGTGCTTTAAAACCTGCATAACATATTTTATATATATATACCAATATATATATATATATATATATATATATATATATATATATATATATATAAGGATATACCAATATATATATATATATATATATACATATTTTAATAAAAATAAAGCATACTTTGCCATCCTCAGCTGTTGTATACATTTTAAAGTTATGAAATTCATCATTTAATATCCGTTACATGCGAGTTTTATGCATAGCAAAGATAACCAACAAATAAGCATAAACACGTCAAAGAATATGCAGATTTTTTTCTCTTCTCGATACCGGATGTCAGAACATGTAACATTAACAGACCCGGTTATATTGTACGTTATTCACTGTGCCCTGTCATTAAGCTGTCGCTATATCGTTTTTAGTATAGTGTGTAGATAATTAGTCTCTCTGTGAGAAGAATACACTCATTTATTCCTGTTGGAGTTATATATACTCTTATACAACGCACGTGAATTAAGATAAATGTTACATACATCACGTCTTTATCAACACTTATTAATGATTCATAAAACAGGAACGGTTTAAAGATCTGAAACATTTCAAATTTAAATAAAAATTCTTAGAATGATTTTCAGGAGCTTGTGCATATGTGTGTGTGTTATAGATCAGTTCTGTATATGTTTGTATTATCTCTTTGGCGGCGATCATCGACATATACCTATCAAGTTGTCTTGTATAATAGTGATAAAAAATGGCGAGGTTTGGGGCAGATGTCAGCGTGTATATTTCACCTGACTGTATCTTGGGAAAGTGACGGCATCACACGAGTATTGAGAGAGCAAACACTTCAGATCCAAAGCAATCTTAACACTTGACGTATAACGTCCATGTCCCCTGCTATCTCTTTGTGGCGACGTACCGGTGGGTTTGAAAAACAAACTAAAACGGGCATGCACTTGACGGGACGGGAACATGTCGGCCTGTATACCGGGGCTCACGAAGTTGTCTTATAGGAGAAGCCGCGAGCTCCGCGGGTGTCGGCAGTGAAAGTGTTCACCGCATGCACGAGCGTAAGTACGAAATCCACGCCTTATATATATATATATATATATATATATATATATATACTAAAAAATCGATCGATGTAAAGATACATATAGATGTAAATATGTACAAACATGTTTGTAAAAGTACGTGAACTTTATGCCTGTATTTATGCAAATTTAATCAATTTTCTGCAACATAAAAAAGAAAGTGCTCGGGTTTGGTAGCAACAACGCTATAGTTTTATGAAAGTTTGGTTTAGATGTATATCCGACCGGCGAGGTTGGCAGCACGCACTGCACATATCACTTATGGTATAATGAGCGCTTCCCGCCGTCGTCTCAGTATTGACATGTGCATGCACACATTAAACACTCATAAGTACGTCACGTTTGTACCTAAAAGCCTTAAATGGCTTTAAATACATGATATATATCTTTGGAGATAATGACATGCATGGGCGGGGTGGGGGTGGGGGTGTATATAGTTAATGCAAAGACGTCTCATCAACTTATGTAACTTTAAAATCGATCTATACTTAAAAATAAAGGAATGCCATATACAGATTGACCTATGTGTTTTATTTAAAGCCTTAATCTGACCCGCCGTGTGAGGTTACTGGTAATTTATTACACAGATCCATCATCAAGCCGCATGAGAGCTCCTGCTTGAAAACAGTGTAAGAACCCCGATGCTTATATACCATGCACGCTGAGGTAGAAATCTCAGCAACAAGTCAGAGATTCGCTATGACACTGAAATAAAAAAGGCTCAATGTTAAAATAATATCCTAATCACATGATGATAGCTATCCTCAATCAGTAATGAACCTACACTTTTTTTATTAAACACATCAGATGCATGAAATATAACATAAGATGATACCAGATGGAGAACATGTGAACACATAACACACACAATATATATACTATACAAAACAGATACAAAGCCAATGTACAGTCACATAATCAAGCTATATAGGTGTATAGACGATACCTATATATATATATATATATATATATATATATATATATATATATACAGTACGAACCCATGTAATCTTATGTAAAGATTATATATACATGATAGTTTGAATTATTAAATCTTATATACCGGTACTTCAGGGAATAAATAATTTATATATCGAATCTTGAGAGTATATATCGACAATTGTAAACTTGTGCATGTACGTAAACATCTGTATCTAAAAGCACAAACATTTATAGTGCTACCCAAGGATAATAATCGTAATTTAAAATGACTAAAACTATTATTTTCTAACATAAGTGGGCTCCACTTCCTACTATATGTACAGATATATACTTCCATTTCTATTTATGGGCAATGTTTCTTCCAAAAGTGTATATATGTTCCACATATACTGGTAGTTTATAATTGATGAAGTTTGGCATAATATCTTTGCATTTACATACATATATATATATATATATATATATATATATATAAATATATTAGCTATAGAATATAAATGTATCTAAAAAATTATCATTTTGTTGTTGAAGATAATGGATGTTTTACTGAAGCAATTTTCTGCCAGAAGTATCTTTTGGCTGTTCAGCCAGTTTTTCATTTGTAAAATAATTAGTGTTTCACTACAGTTATGAAAAAAGTGGATAATTAATTCTTTTTCTTGCTTGCTTTCCCTATGATTAATCTTAAACTGAAATGATCTTAATACTTCTGATATTGTTATCCTATCCTTAAATTAAAGGCTTCTTATATATATCGTGAGCTAACACTTGCCTTCAACAGATTTCCCTGTTCTCTCATTAATTACTGCCGTGATATTCCGACTATACTTGTCTATATGAACCTTCGTGTCCAGAATGCGTTTTGATTACCCAGGCTGACCATTTGAATCACGTGACCCCTACGAACGGGGATACCGTGGTAAGAAAATGTAACAAAATGATTCTCCATGCAGGAATACGAAAGCATGGTGTATATTATTGACTAATCAGAGAGAAATTAAGAGCACTTGAGATGTTTGGTGAAAATACAATGATAACTGAACGAGATATTACCTGTAACGTACTTTTAAAGCGTCAGAACTTGTTAAATATATATATATATATATATATATATATATATATATATAATATTTAAACATATGTTACGCGCCCACTTTCGATCTGAACCATCTTAAGATTGGGTCTGACTCAATAACCGATAGGATATTTTAGATGGGTGATGGGCAACCCATCTTAAGATGAGTCAGACCCAATATCCGACCTTGATCTATCGACGCATGTATAAACAGCTTGGAATAAAAAAAAAAGAAAAGATTAAATAAATGTTCCTCTGTGGTCTCTGTATGTCATACAGATTGTGTATTTTACAGATTCCTTGATCTACCGATAAGCATGCACCTACATGCAGCTTTGTTGAATCGATTGAGGCTTTCAATTTGTAACACCCCATGGCACCCCCCAAGGGTCTGTAAATAAAAAAAAAATGAAAATGAAAATTTTTATTTTATCTCAAATCTATACTTGTAAGTCACCCATCCGAATTTTGACTAGATATATGTGATAATATTTCTTTCGTCATTGAAGTTAATGTTAATGGTAAGATGCTGTATTATATGTACTATGTAGTTGATGGTGCACGGTGAAAGTTTGAAACCTTTGATGATTTTATACCTTGTATATTGATTTTATTATTTTTTAAATATAATTCGTACATTTATTTTTTTGTCTGTTTTTAATGTTGATATAAAATATATAAAATATATATGTCTTGAATATAGTAATATTTAATATATTAATAATATAAAAATATATAACTATTATCAATATAAGTATATGAACAATGGGCCTGTGCCACGCTGAAACCTTGTTCACAGACATCGGGGATCGGTAAATAGTATATCTTAACATATATATATATATATATATATATATATATATATATATATATATATATACAGGTCCGAACTAACTGGTCATTTGGTTTGACCCATCTCGCCCCTCTGGAACCAGCTTTCCAGACATTGGGGATCGGATATTGGATCTGACCCACCTAGCTTAAGATCGGTTATTGGGTCTGACCCATCTTAAGAGGGCCAGATCGGAGGATGGCGCGCAGCATAAATATACCTGTGTATATTACACATGCATACACATACATGCATCTATACTTACAATATACAATCTATAACTGTAAGGCGAAACGATGTGTGTGTGCCCGCTTCGCTTATATATGTGTTCCATTAACGCTTGCACTATAAACCTGACAAAATTTTCAAATACATAATTGCAAATGACAAAATTTTAGATTGTCAGGAACACTTAAAATTTGGCAATTATATACGAACGGTGCCTGTTTATGGAGAATAAACCTGTTTTTGTATGCAGGGTGCTGGTGCCTTCCTGTATAATTTAAACGTTTGGTAACGGGTATCCACTTGCATATTTAGATGGAATATATACGTATAGATAAATAAGAAATTTACATGTATCCTTTGGTCAATAATTATAATAGTAAAATATGTATATAAACTTGTATGAGAGGTGATTTAGGTTTGTTTGTGGATGGCCGTCAGATGGGCTGGGCCACACGGTCCTATACATTTACACCACACTGTCAGAGCTGATTAATAACAATAACATGTATACACAACTGGTCCGCAAAATGCATGATCCAATGAATATAAATGAATGATTTACTGTAAGAACAAACAAGAGAATGAATTCATGAATACATAAATACACTGTTCGCACACAAATGTTAATGTATATCTTAAAAAAGGACTTATGATTATCATCATACCTGGGTGTGCTACACCTTATAGTTCATCCCTGCAAGGTGTTATAACACTTATATATATATATATATATATATATATATATATATATATATATATATATATATATATATATATATCAAGATTATAGTTTTGATTATTATTGTCATAATTGTCATTATTATTAAAATGTTCTGCAGGATAAAGTCTGCGTCAGAACTGTTCAGTTATGAAAAGAGGTTTGCATGTATGTATGGAATATGGAGAGAGTATAACATGTGGATAATGAAATATATATGAAAGATTTAAATAATTAATGCTATAAATTGATCAAAAATATAAAATATCCATGCAGGTTATATACGTTGTAATGAAAATAAAGGCTGAAATGAATATATATATATATATATATATATATATATATATATATATATATATATTAAGACCTTAATATAAGAATGAGACAAAATAATGAATTACCCATAAACTTCAGTAAATTCGTTTAAATATGAGATTTAAACGAATGGAGAATGTGTGTGTATGTATGCAAGACTATATATACTCAATAAAAGAAAATATGATAATCGTATCGAGGCTGAAATATTACAGGTAAAAGATATGATCCGTGAACCACGGTGTCATTTTTTTCGTTCATATGAAATGAGGTTTCTTCCTATGATGCAGTTTTAATTTTAAAAAATTAAACTCATGGTTTTACATTTAGCGGTTTTAAATGTTCAAACTCGTCATTTAATATGCAGCAGTTTTAAATCGTTAAACTCGTTATTTAAAATGAAAGAGTTTTCATTGACTAATCTCATGGTAGAAAATTAAGCAGTTTTAAATGTCTAGCCTCATGGGGAAAATGAAACAGTTTTAAATGACTGTTAAATTACTTTTTAAATGGACATAATTAAGCTCCTGGTTTAAAATAATTTTTTTCAGATTGTCGAACTCATTGGAAAAAAATGTTACAGTTTTAAATGATTAAGATTTCAAATTAATCAGATTCAATGAGTGAACATATGGTTTTGCAATGGTGCTATTTTTGTTTTGCAAAGGTTGTTTCTTTTCTTATAATAAAAGTATAACCTCACAGGTGGGTAAATATTAACATATTTATTAGTTGAAGCAGACAAATGATAAAATATGGCCATTCGACAGTGATATATATATATATATATATATATATATATATATATATATATATATCACTGTCGAATGGCCATATTTTAAAAAATAAATGTTCTCATTATAGGTTGGGTATGTCATTACGAAAAGTGATAAACTGTTATTATTATTTTGAAAAGACAATGTAAGTAAAATTACCATGAAAGTTTACATTGAAAATATATGCTGTCGTTGTTTCTCTCTTTGGTGAAATCAAACCACTGAGCCTCAGATATTAATAGTGGGCCCCTGGTACCTCGGCTTCATGGGGTTCGGGGTAGACTGGCGTATAAGTGCCCCCTTCATCTCGTGCTGTGGGCGCCCGGTTAGCGTCACAGGTTGCCACTGGAGAGGCACGCGAACCTCGTTTTGGCGTGATTACGTTCGTGCTGTACGTAACTGTGACGGCACGTTCAGCAAGTTCATGCACTAAATTACGTGCACCATGTAACCGTGTTCTTAAAATATTACAACTGAACAACTAAATGGTGGTGAAATGCATACATTTGTAACACATACCAGCAAAAAAGTTTATATGGTGGAACAAAGAAGTTGTTTATATGCATGTTTTCCCCGACGATATATGCTGGATTCGTTTCCGTATATTTTCAGCAGAAAACACAAGGCAATTAACAATAATTTAATTCACCGATGCCAGGATTTAAATTTAATTTCTGGAGCCAGAATATTAAACATTCTAATTTTTATAATGTTCTATATACTTTATATTTTGACATATGACATGCTTAAGAGTTCAGCATATCATTACATAATGCTATCAGTGGTAACCTGTGAATAATCCAAAGCATCTCTGGAAGAAATACCCGTATATTTGGAGAACTCATGATAAATTTGGTGGAGATATATTATTACCAATATATGTTTTTAACCAGATAAAATAAACCTAAGGCGTCACGATGGAGAATTGGAACATTGCTGAACTGAACAAAAGAGTTTCACGGGCCCAGCGATGATGGATTTCGGCAGATATTGAGTGCACGAAGACATCATTAATATATTTTATTGTGTTTTTGATCCCGTTGGCCCCAGGTAAGTTCTAACCGTGGCGGAATGTAACCAGTAACCACGGGCTGCCGTATATGTGCCGACCGGCCGGGGTTCTGGGCGGCTGCGACACGGGGCTTAACGTGCGACAGATGGCGGGGATCGTGACCTCTGTTTGACCTGAAAAGTCCTACCCTGACCCCTGGCGGCCTTTTCACATGAGGCACCGCCTCCCCCTGGTTGTCGGCTGCTCATTGACCCCCTCCCCCGTCAGTTCAGCGGCTGTTTTAAATCAACAGGAGCTACCACGTGGTATATGTACAACTCTCCAACAATCAATGATAGATTTACAACTCTAAAAGTGTTGATCAATTTAATTATTCGCAAATTTTCTTTATATATATATATATATATATATATATATGTATATATCATCCATGTGCGCATGTACATGTGCGTATAATGTATAATTTTAAAGTAAAATGTTGTATTTGCAACACGTATCCATGCATGAATCCTAAGTGGAAATACTTGATTGAACCAGACCTGTCAGTAATTGGTTGCACATTCTTTGTATGTCGTCGCAACAAATTATTCATAACGTCGACCAATTTACAAGGCATGTATGCATGGGCATATCCACAAACTATGATGTGCAAATAAAAAAATAATTACAAAATTATCGGTTACAAAGATGTTTAACATTGTATACATTATACAACAGACTTTGTGTGAGCAATTTTAGACCCGAGCGAATCTGATTAAGAGTTAACTATATATACGCGGTTGTCTGTGTGTGTATGTTTTGTATATATTTGCATATTGCATTTACGTGACCATAAAACGTTCAATGATATTTACAGTTAATGGGAATCAAGATTATGTTAATAATTATGGCATGTTGCTAACATATAATCTCTTTACGCGTGCATGCAGTGTGCAGCACAAGTGAATTAAACATATATACCTGCATAAATGAAAGGCACATAGATGACATATACGGGTATAGCTATGTTAAATTTCTGATGGTGGTATAGTGAAAATAAGAAAATAATAATAATATATCTATATATATTGTTATCTTATTATATATTTAAGACAGTTTTTTAAGATGGATCGGACTCAATTACCGATCCAAAATGTATGGAACCCAGTAATCGATGTCGGTTATTGGTTTCAGGACCATCTTAAGATATGTCAGCTAGGCCCATTTATTGATCGCCAATATTTTTACGGATTAGGTTCAACTTTGCACAGTCCCATCTACCGATTTTCATATATTGACATTAATAATAGTTATACATTAATATATTTTTCATATATACGAGATATACCATATATTATATAATTATATATTATATAATTTTGTTAAATCAGCAATAAAAATAGAAAAATATATTTTTTTTAATTTATTTAAAAAAAGGAATAAAATTAATGTAGAAGGTATATAGGTTTTAAACTTACACCCATCAACTATATACTTTCTACATATAATACAACATCTAACCATTTGTACCTTAACTTCAAGAAAAGAGAGAAATTAACGGGCTAATCTTAGTAAACATTGGGAGAGGTTATGAATTACATGTGGATTTAGGAATAGATGGAACTTTTCATTTTATTTAATTTTAATTTACAGTCACTGATTTTTTTTTTTGGGGGGGGGGGGTATAAACTGAATACCCCTCAAAACTGTAGGTGTTAATCAGTTGATCAAGGAAGCAGTCAAATGTACAGTCGGTATATGACTCGGAGATCACACCGTCGCATTTGTTTCATCTTTTTTTTTTATTAAAAGCTGCATGCATACATCTGTAGATCCTGATCAGGTAAAGGGTCAGATAGGTCATGCAGGTCGAAAGATGGCACGCCATGCACATAAACATGTGAAAACAGATACACACATAAACAAACACAGCGGTATTTAGTAGCTTGTATATTATATATACATGTACCTATATTTATTTAATGTTTCATATAATTTAAAAGGCGCATCAATTATAAATCATATAAGATGCATATACATGCATGCAGAACATCAACAAATAAACAATAAGCCTTCAAACAGTAAATCGTGTGACGATAACATGAAAACATGCACTCGTTCATACCTTTGAGTTTATTTCATATTAATTTATCATTTGCATGTATATATATCACGAATGGGTTTTGATGTTTTTGGATACTGAGAATGTATATTATGTTCATAATACATATAATATATAAGTACAATATAATATAATATATTTACACTATGGATATATACTGTACATGCGCACACACACACTCTCTCTCTCTCTCTCTCTCTCTCTCTCTATCTCTCTTTATATATATATATTATCATAGTAATAAGCGGTATAGCCTTTAGACAGACTTTAGATATAGACTAATAAACAAGTTAGTCTATCAAAAAGGCATCACTCTCTACCTTTACCAACGCTATATATATATATATATATATATATATATATATATATATATATATATATATATGTATATATATATATATATTGACATGCAGAATGATAAATATATAAATAAAAAAATATGTATGAGTATATATGTAATATAATATTTTTTATGTATAAACGTATATGTAAATCGAAATTATTAGATGTTATTATTTTGGATAAATACATATATATTTTTCAATGCGACAAAATGCTGTTTGTATAAAAGGTTATGAACTATATACATCCATACACGCAGGTTATCTGTGTTTTCCGTATGAATCAATTAAGCAGAAAGCATGATATTAGTTTTTTTGTAAAACATATTTTAAGACTTTAAAGAAGATTCATTTAAGTATAGGCCCCAAGCTCCAGCTTAATATTATATATATATATATATATATATATATATATATATATATAAACGAATTACATCTTGATTAACCACGTGCACGAGCATGCTCTGAGGCAGTCACATGCAGGACATTCGTTCATGTGCAAGTCATAGTAAATGGTCAAATATAAGATAAGATATCATTTATTGCCAATACGGAATTTGGGTGTCAGGAAACTGATATGTGGCATAAATAAGAAAATAATAATATTAATAATAATAATAATAATAATAGTAATAATAATACTGTGTAAAAAGCAAATGATTAACGACTAGAAAACATATTAATGCTTTACATATGCTTATTGAACAAACGCACTGCACTGGGCATGAATGAGTCCCTGAAACGATATGTTTTGCACATAATGGACTGTATACGTCTTCCAGATTTCAAACATCTGATTGCTCCACTTAACGGATGCTGACTTCTCATCATGGTTTTAAACTTACTCAATACCTTTAGACAATACATGCTTTCAAAGTTTTTTTAAGTCTACACCAATAATACTTTCTGCAGTTTTCCTCGTTCTTTCCAATCTTTCTTTGTTAGCGACACTCGATAATAATCACTGTATATCATTGCCATTTCATATATGTCATATATTATCAAATATATTTTTCATTTAATTTATTTAAATTCTTCAGTTTGATTACATTTAATATACTTTAAGAATATTAAATTTATTTCCTATATGCACCTTCCAAAATACATAAAGAGACGTGTTCTGTCATATATAACTTTCATGCCAAACTGATGGTCGACTTGAGGACGTTAAAAAATCATTAATTAATTATGCTGGTAGTATATATATATGATAGTATAAATAAATATATATATATATGTGCATGGTATAAAGATTAAATATAAGTTCATCTTGTATATCTGTATTCTTTACCAAAACAGAGAGATAAGGGCATGCTTATCGCTCCATTAATTGAAAACAGAAGAGAATTTTCTATATATGTACTTCAAGTTTATGTATTTTCTTGAAGAATTGTATATAACTGCCCAGAAGTCCCGTGTTCAAGGTCAGACCTGGTTTTAAATTTCCCGAACTGTAGTCTATATTTTGCGGAGCGATTGACAAGGACCCCTTACCTAAAATATTATCGGAGGAGAGCAGACTTCCCGGATAGCAAGGCGGCCATTGTGCTGGAGCGCCCCATGAATCATTGAGATAATCTCCTTACTATCTGGTGTTTACAGCTACATCTATAAGGTAGACTTAAAAAGCCCATGGGCCACCAATACGGAAGGTTTTATTTTTGCTGGGAGCAAACTGGGCCCACCAACGATGGCATGATGCATTTTATATGCCAACAGATAAACTTCTCTTTCATGTTTATTACTCAGTGTTATCATAACGTGAGCTTCAGGTTTTAACCTCAGGTGGTAATCCATGTTTTCAAAATCCTGGTGTTTTTATCACTATTTATTACAGCAAAAGTTTAATTTAACTCTTAGTATGTCTGCTGGCTAGAGTTTGTTACGATAGAGATATATACTTTTGTAGTGATATAGATACTTTAGGAAATTGTATAATTCTTCATCTATATCTATTTGCTTTATAATTATTATGACTATTATTATTATTATTATTATTAAAAAATATTATTTTTATTATATTTTTTTATTATTCTTATTACTTTTATTATTATTATTTTATATATGTATATATAAAAGCACATACACATATACACCCATGCACAAATTAATGCACTTACCCTCACCCACAACACACAACAATAAGACCAATATTATATATAAACTATATACATCCGCAGAATGTTCTGTTTCCATCAAAGCTGTAATAAAACGGGAAGTAAGTTCGTCACCAAAGGTGACACCCCACGACTTAAATATATGAACACAAACAAAGGTGCCATATAAACTGTACTGCCGGAGTACCCTGGGTTTTTTACTGCCCTCTGTATACATAACCCCCACTATAACCCTCACTTTAGACCTGCACAGTTACTCCATTCATGCAAGCAATATTTCTTGTTTTTATTTGGCCGTGGTTGACGGCCATACAACAAAGTGGCAAAGCTTTACATCACAGGTGAACAGAAACAAAACTTTTCTTGCGGAATAACGTCCATTGTATTCGCAAACTATTCCTTTATGGGGCGTTTAACAAGCGCGCAATAATGCGCAAATATTTAGGAATAAACATTATATTATGACTTAGAACATACGGTAAACTAACATTGATAGTACGTATTTAACATCACACAGGCCCGGATGGGTATAGGGTCTACATGCATAAGATTTTATGTGGTATGGTTGAGCAGTTAAAGATTTCTTGAAGGTTCACGTCTGTGACGCTCTTTGATGTTAAGTTGGCCCCACCGTCTCCACCATACGGTCGTTTGTATGTATACAGCTGTTTTAATATACCATCAAATATTAAGCTATGACAAAAGTCTGTAACAGGAGTTCTTGACGCCCACATAAATATCGTTCAAACAGGATTATGGCGGAGGTGAATATGAATATGATAAACGTTTACTTATCCCAACAGTCGTCCATAATCATTTTGTTTAACATCAAAGCGGTTACTACTCACGCATCCCGATCAAACAACATTCAGACTCTTTCCCTGTCTCCCAGTCGCTGTAACAATATATATATATATATATATATATATATATATATATATATATATAATTAGAGGAAATATGTTTATGCATTTTAAGTGTATGTATAATAAAGTATTTTTTATTTAGAAGGTACATCAATTGATGAATTTATATATATAAATATATATAATAAATTGATACATAAAAGAGTGTTATTTTTTAGAGAATGCCTCAAACAGTCAAGTTTTGTAATATATTTTGATATTTAAAACAGAAAAAAGTGCATGTACTTTTAACATATATGCATGCATGTGTGTATACTTGGCAAGTATTGATGATATACAGTAAATCCAGCATTATAGTTTATCAAGTATTTGTCATTGAGAAATATAACAGGTTCAATATATACCTCAAGGATTAGTTTGTGTAAATTAGGGGATTATGTATATAGAGATCAGAGGGAAATCTACATTGCTTCAGATATACACTGTAAATATAGAGTTGGCAGAGATAACATCTAATAACGACCATGATTAGCATTAAAGTAATTTATGGACTCAATATCAGATTTGGCTTTACTATATAATTATACCTGTTTACTCTCTGCTTTACAAGTGGAATGTTTCTGACAGCTAGTCCACGCTGTTCATATTTTTTGTTCAGGATGAAACAGTGATTGACCTGTTTGATCTGTGAGTGTTTTGTTTCCAGGAATGTGAAATGTATATAGAATTCAGTCATGGCTGAACACAGCGAATATATTATTGCCTGCATGGTCTTAATATCACAATTATATTGTTCGGGTGTTACCTGTGAATCAGCTCCTCGTGACCTATACAAAATGGCTACATTATTTCAATATACTGACATTTATCTATATATGTATATGCTTCACGAGTAACCTGGTCAAAGCATTCAGAAAATATTTAATATGATATATACACTGTATATTGAGAGAGAGAGAGAGAGAGAGAGAGAAAGAGGGAGAGAGAGAGAGAGAAAGAGAATGAGAGAGAAGAGAGAGAAAGAGGGAGAGAGGGAGAGAGGGAGAGAGGAAGGGAGGGAATATATATATATATATATATATATATATATATATATATATATATATATATATAATGTTAAGTGTTTTATAGAACCCATCAAAGGAAAGGCTCCATTTTGAGCGTCTTTAGACGTCTTAGAGACCCCCCCCCCCAACACACACATACATACATACACACAACACATGAAAACTATATCATTTTATATATAAATAAAAACCTTATAGCTTTCATATATACTAACATGTATACATAGCTTTAATGCATGATCGACACCGAGTCTAGTTGGGGGTATTCTTTATAGTATAGGCCAAAAGGGGGAGGTCCGATATTTTACACAGAATAAAATGCCTAAAATTTTCCAATATTAATTCTTTTTATCAATATGTTAAAATTTTTATGTTTATCAAGAATCAAGAAGTTTTGACAGAATAAAAGTAAAACAGAAGTAAAATACCAACACTGTAGACTATAGGATTCTATGCGTTATTCTTTTCTTGCTTTGATCGACCAACCGCATCCCACCCCCAACGTTTTTCCCAATTTGGATAGGCAGATGCCCCCTCCCTAGGCTCGATTTTACATATGCATGCGAATGAGGATTCATGGCGAACTAACTACGGTCTCTCCTCGACAAAGGGAGAAAATATGATAAATTTCAATCAATGAAAAAAAATAATAACCATATTCAGAGACATGGCTATACCGGTTATTTCCATTTATGCCGTTCCTTACATAGCAACATTAATTACAAAAGAATATATATGTGTTTGTCTGAAAAGGATATATATATATAAGTTAGCGTTCCGCCTGTCTCTATATATTTGGCTGTATGGGGACACATGCAAGAAGCCATGACAGCCGTCATGGACTGATTTATACAGAGGGATCTGAGATGCCGTTGCCAGGTGAACAAGTGTTGTGTGTCATGGTGACGTGGAAAGAAATTAACCGCGATATATGCAGACAAGAAATCCACATAATTTAACCGTGCACGGATGTCGGGCCCAGAAACAAAGACCGCATTAAGCCTAAGTGTTAATATGTCAGCGCCTTGTCATGTTGTAACACTGCTGCGGTTTGTTCTGTCAGACTGAGCTGTACTGCCGTATGTGTATATGATGTATATGTGTCTATACTAGGGTGTTAATGAATATCCCTGAGATGTATTAAAGGGGTGTCCAGGAGACCGGCCTAGGTTAGCAGTGGCGGATCCAGAAATTTGAGATGGGGGCGGGGGGGGGGACGCTTATACCGGATCGGCGTTTGATGGGTATTATGTGAAAACTAAGCTATTAAATTATGGAATTAATTTTTTGTAAATCTAATTTTTGAATATGCAACGTAAAATTGAAGGTTTGAGGCACATTTCACAAAAAAACCCTGGCCGTAATACGGAATAGAGGAGTGGCCGCAATTGAAATTCAAACAAATATGAAACATAACGTTGCTAAATTCGGGACCAGATATCTGACCTTGATATAGAAGCTCTGACCGTTATTGAGGAGTGACCGTAAGCAGGAGTTCTACTGAATACACAATTATCATAAATTACATTCGATTAGGCATAACTGAATAATTCCTGTTTTTGTCCTTCGTATATATTTTGTTTCATCCGCGTTTGTACTACAAAGTTTAAGCGTGTTTTATCGAGCAAGAATTAATATATAGGGAATTAAACGGCGTGTATATTTTTATAATTATACCATGACTAACATATATTAACATATATTAACGATCGAAAACTTCTTCGTGTGCATAAACCCACGAGAAATGTTAATTCCTCTGTATGAGGATGCTTTAAACCTTAAGTATATATATTGTCACCAGGACCAAGCACGACATGCATGCGGTTATATATCTACTGGTGTACTTTCTTCTAACGAAACCTCAAGTGTCACCACTATATATATTAAGCGATTATCATTATAATAACAGCATGTAACATAACCATGCATTGTTGGAAAAGCATGGTGTTTGAATGTGTTAATATATGAAGCACATGCATACAGTATTGTATACATAAAATGATGTATATGTCAAATGCATTCGCTCAAGCAACCTCCGATTAAAAACATAAATATATATATATATATATATATATATATATATATATATATATATATATATATATATATATATATATATATGTGTGTGTTTCCTTGTTGCTGTGCGTGTATTGATTATCATCACCATGCATGCAGCAATGTAATACATCAACATTCTCTTATTAATTATTAGTTTTAGTTTTTGAATACCGTAGGGCCCATTTGTTAAAGGATAATATGATCCTATATATAAATTTGTGACTTAAAAATACTTAAAAAGAATCCCACGTCCCACGCACATAAATACTTGTTACATGTATTCTATATGGCTCACGTATATACACTTAAATTATATGAATGCACGTTAATATAACTTCATATGTGTGTTTCCGGCTAAAATCGACGTTGGTCAAGTAGATTCATGTATTTGACGCGCTGTGCGTAACTGAATTTAATGCCGTATAGTATACAGAAATTCGATTAAATGCATACATGTATATACAAATGAAATTGATCAAGTAATAAAGTATTTGTTTACGAACGTATTAATCTCTCTCTCTCTCTCTCTCTCTCTCTCTCTCTCTATATATATATATATATATATATATATATATATATATATACAGAAAGCGTTCCAGCAATGAATATAGGATTATTATTATAAAATCTGTATAAATATACATAAATGCATCAACTGCGTGATTTCGGTAGGAAATGGAACATGAGTCATTTTCTAAATGCTATATATATATATATATATATATATATATATATATATATACGGGAAAAAAAAGAAATTCCGTATATATATGTGTGCGGTTCTTTTCGTCACAGTTAGGAGGACATTTATTACGCCATTTTATTATGTAAATGTCCAAAAGAAGGTAAATATTTAAAAGGAGATTCACTGGTTCTTATATATAATCCAGTTTTAAGGACAATTAGGGTTCAGCCGAAGAGTTCGTACAATACACGCGTATTTGAAGGGCGTAAATAACAAGTTACACAGACTTATAGATTTTCAAGAAAATAACCAAAGAAAATAAAAAAGCACTGTTATCTGTGCAGTGGTTGAGCCCTCATAACATCCTTCTTAAATTCCCCCAAAGGCTGCCAGACAAAAACATAATCCGTTTATCAATTGATTTTTTAATCTGCCGCTTTCGCCTTAATCTTTCTCGCGCAAGATATTCCGATGTTTTATAGGTGGGCGAATGCCGAGACGGCCGATAATTGAAGGTAAAGAGTCAATTTCAAGCGCTCAGCTTCCCTCTTTTGAATCCACTAGCTACTTTTTGACCCGCGGACTGATTGACGTCGGCTTTGCTTTGATGTATACCGGCTGGTGGCTAGCGTGGCGATGTTACTGTGCTAGTTTTCCCTGGCAACATAGGCTCTGCTCACGACCCTGTCGCCCTGGCCAATGGCAAACACACCTTGCATAAAACAGGTGCACACTCGCGATCCTACAAGGCACTTATTACTGACTAAACGAAAACAAGTACTGTGCTGCTTTTAAATAGCTATATGTTCGGCTGTCTGCATGTGCAACTGTATAGCAAAGCCGTTAAGTCTTTACCAATATCAGCAAGACTCCAAATACTACTTACAGATACTCCTAAACATTAATCTTTTTCCTCAAAAACTAAAGTTTGCTCACATTCATCCATATTCCTGCTCCAACATTTGGTTCCCGGAGTTCGGCACAGCCGTTGATAATAATGTAACACTCAGCTCGGCTGCGTTTCCCGACCATGTCAGGAACGCCTTCCACCCACCCGTCCCAGTATGTGCAAGTATGCATACTCCACGCTATGTGTGTGTGTAAATGTCGCGCGCCATCTTCCGATGTGACCCATCTTAAGATTGGTCAGACCAAATAACCGATCATGATTTACCGATGCATCCTTACACCCAGCTTTGAATTAAAATAAAAGAATAAATAGATTAAACAAAAATTTTCATTTTTGATCCCGAGTACTAAAATTTTTACACGTAAATTTGTAGTTTTGATGTCTTCATATGATACATTTATCATATATTGGGCAACCGATGGGGCAGCATTACTTTCTTGAGTCATTGTTTCTATACCTTTATCACTCCACGGCCGTGTTTCACTCACAAACGAATGCGCCTTTCGGGGGTTCATCGGTGGTATGACGATTACGTACCCAGGGCCCACAGGTGCAGTGGTCACCGGGCCTGGTTAACGCCAGGATATAAACAAAATGAGAGGAAGCGTGTGATACTGCCTGAAATGGAATTCTGCAGATGTACATATACGTAGTTAAGTTAGCATTAAAAAAACTAATGCTACCTCAACAAAAGAAAGTATTGAATTTAAAAAAAATCCACCATGCATTAAAGTTACGTTTCCAGAGCTAAGTTCCTATATATATAGGCTTCTCGCCCATGCTTGTTCAGTTTCATGCAGTTCTGTTATATCTTAAGGGTGGGTACAGGTACATATACAGTCTGTATAAATTAATATCTTATCACAAGGCATCCATAGTGACATTGTTTCTATCTTAAATCATTGTTTCGATCAGTTCTTAAATCTACTTGTAACCTATCATAATTTTAACCTAAACTAGCATGTAAATTTATTTTGTTTAGTGTTATTATGTTTAGATGGTTTATTATATGTAGAAAGTATCTGATGAGAGAAAAATTAAAAACTGGAAAGGCTCTGTATCGCTTAAATTGATTTTATGTATTTTTCAATAAATTTAAATCTATTCAAATTTGTTTCTGTTTTTACTTTTGAGATAACAAATGTATATAATGTATAGAAATAATATCAGTAAATGAACATCGAGTGACGGGCCTGTGAAAAGTTGATATTGTCGATCGGTTATTTGGCCTGACCCTGTAAGATGGGTCTGCACCAATAACCGATATTGGTATAATTGTGTCTGACCCACATTGGCATACCCAAACCTGATTCTTAGACATTGTTGATCGATTATTATATCTGACCCAGTTCAAGGTGGGTCTGAACCAATAGCCGACATCGGTTATTGGGTCTGACCCATCTTAAGATGGGCCATGCAGATCGGAAGATGGCGTTCAACATATATACTATATATAAGTATATATATATATATATATATATATATATATATATATATATATATATGTGTTATACATACGTCACGCCGTATATATATATATATATATATATATATATATATATATATATATATATATATATATATATATATATTTTCATGTATATACTGGACGCAATATATATGATACATGGATGCCGCACCCGGGGGTTACTGCATCTCAGTTTTCCTATAACGCAGCTGTCCATTTATACCCTGTATATATGTTGACATATGCTTTATGATAACCTGAAGTTTATTTGTTTAATTTTACTTATTATAATATATGCAAAGGAGAATAACCATATAAATCAATACACACATATATCTATTTAATAAATCGGCGTGAAATGCTATGTTTTGAGAGACGTATGATCTCACACATACGAGCGCACACACAGTCTACATCGGGCATGTGAGTCGAGAATAAATTTATGTCCGTATTTGTTTTCACTTTAATATCAATTTAAGGGTGAAGTTTGAAAGTATCGAGAGCTTAAGAATAACAAATAAGGTTATGGTAATCCAGTTTCTGTGATTGGGCGATATTTCTCTGCGAAGCTTGCAAATAATTGTCAACATGTTAAAAAAACTTAATATACTAACAGATTTTACAAAGCATGTCAGGTATACATTATATCCATATAATATATATCTATATTGTTTTTATGACTGCATGAATGCTGTGGAGTTTACACGGTGTCATTCTTTTGTAGGAGTCTGCGCCAGACAAAGGAGAAGGGGTTTCGATTATAAGATAAATAAAATCCAGATGGCTATGTTCTTTGAGGGCTTCCGAAGAAGTTCCGTCTGTCTGGCCTGACCACAGACCAGCCCAGCTCAGCCCTGATCACAGCCGTTAGTAACAGCACGTCATATCAATAGCAGGGTGGACGGCCAAGTGGCCCGTGTAACGTGTACCATACAGGTCGTCTCACTACCATTCACCAACAACGCCATTTTACCCAACCGGAAATGGCGATTCGCCGCAGACGAGGCATACTCAGCTGACTTCTGGCGCCAAAATGCATGTCCAAACTGCAGTTATCATTGGTCAGACAAAATTTTGTTTATGAATACTGAAAACATATACAACCGTCAAAGTAAACGACTCTCGGCACACCATATATATATATATATAATTATAATATACATAATATACATAACTGTTGTTAATTCATAGAGGCATTTGCCGAATAGCCTTTGATGAATGTTTAATACTGCATCAAGAATTAATAACATACATGTATAAAAAAATTATTATACTTATGTATTTTCCCCTGTAAGATAATGAAAATTTTGCAGACAAAAAAATACCGCATAATAAATGACAAATAAAACAAATCAGTCTTAAAAGAAGGTCCGGACAAACAAGATATATCAAATGATTACTTAAATATTCAGTTGTCGAAAGATGAAAGAAATATATATCTCTTTTAAAAAAGCCAGTGTAAAACACTTTACATTTGTAATAAAGATTATTACTGTTTATTTATAGAATTAAAAAAAAATAATAAGTTTTATGTTATGCAAAAAAAACCCATATATCATAATAGGACCCAAAAAAAAAGAAAACATGTTTATATGAAGAGAATACCAAATATATCATGCATGCATATATATATATATATATATATATATATATATATATATATATATATATATGTTGTTGCCTCAAGCACACGAAAATTTCAGGTTCAATAAATTATAATAAATTGAACGACTGAGACAAATTGATAAGAGACGAAGTGGCAGATGATATATATCAGATTTGTAGAAAAAAATGTAGAAGTTTTTTCATATGTTTTTGTTGCACGTAGGCATTTAGTATTCAGTTCTATAGATTTCCAGTCTGAATCACGTGCTACTCATCAAATTGTAAAAAAAGGCTGAACGAGCTTTGAAAACATGTAAATTGTAAAACATTATGTAGATATTGCGTAAGCGCAGTATAGTGATTGAGTGATTGGCATAGAGTCCCATGACAATGATTTGCCAAGAGATGTACGTTTATTTCAGTAATGTATAAAAGCTTATATTAATATCAACTTTCTCATCTTATTACTTAGCAAAGTAAATTCTTCAATGAGAAATTGCTTATGTAAAATAAAAGGAAACGAAAACATTTCTCTGGCGTTCAAAGACACCTGGTGGTGACGCCTCGCACTAGAAAAATTAATTCCCCATGCAGACATGTCGATTTCTCGGGTCACGTGACCCAGCAAATAAAGCCGTGAATTCTAGTCATTTAGGCGGCATCAAATGGAATCTCTTGTCCGGAAATAGACTATCAAGAGCTCGGCTCCAATATCCTGGAGGCTTGAATTGGCTCCAACTGCACCATAACAGTTTCAACAACCAATTTCATTGAGGCGAAATGTGAGAGAAACATTGGAGCTGAACAAGGAAATTGAAAAGAATACATGCATTCCATCATCAAATACAGTGCTAATGTCTCGTGTATGCACAGCGCCACTTCCTATTCAGGGGAGGGAAGCACGTTTCTAGGCAAACGGGCCTGATATGGGCGGGACGGAAACCCTTTCTCAGAGTCAGGAAAACGCCTTTTACGGCAAGTGACGGCCAGTGTGTGTGGTGAATAACATATACGTGCTGCCAGAGGGTGGCATCTCCCCGACCCGAGAAAGCCAGCCAGACAACCCGCGTCTCTCCCACCTTCCGTGCTAATATTTGCACGACTTATTTCTTATTAATTCCTTTTTTGCTTCAATCGCTTTTTTTGCCCCATAACCTCTCACAACTTAAATTTGCTAATATATTTGACAAAGCTGCGATCGATAATCAATTTAGCATTTGATCAGGTCTCTCGACCTGGCCTTTTACACTCATATCCAAACTATATTTTTGGTTTCCTTGTCACATCTAAATCTATATTTAGAAGGAATAACTTTGTTTACACACACACACACCTTTATATATATATAAACATATATATTGTAAATGCATATTATATGCATATTATACGCATTTTGGCATTATTTTGTATTTTAATCATTCAATTATTTATTTATATATGTGAGAATGTGTGCATGTGTGTAAATTTATATGCACATGAAGGTATGTAAACACGAGAATATAAGAACAAATGAATGAACATATTTTCGAATAAAAAAGGTAGCAAGTTCTGAAAGCCTTAAACTAAAAAATAAGTAAAAGCAAATGATGAAAGACCGATAAATTAAACTATAACAGCACGGAGATTTATCAAACAAATGTTATATATATATATATATATATATAAATATATATATATATATATATATATATATATATACAGAGAAAGAGACAGAGATAGAGAGAAAGAGAGATGATTTTTTTTTTAAAATATCATTATTAACTCATTTATATATTGTAATTATTTTATTCTTCTCTATATTTTATACTTTATATATATGTATGATTATGCGGGTGTAATTCAGGGCGTATACTATATAACACTATGATGTAGATAATCAGCAACGATTCTAACGACGGGAAGAGTTTTGTTTTAAGGAAAACATAAGGAGTGAGGTAGATCTGTAAGGAAAACGGGGTTGCAGGATAACGATGTATGACACGTCGCTTCAACACGGAGCTTACCGGACTTGTTTAAACAAAATAACACGAACTTAGCGCGGGGCATTAAACACAATGAGAGATTTGTCCCCTCCGGGAGGGTAGAGTACCACCTCGCCACACACCTAAGGAAAAGGGGTAACTTTAGTCGATTATACCCGGGGGGACTAAACAGTTGCTCTATCTGTAAGCTGCCTTTGGCTTAGCTGGATGGCAGATTACGCCAGCATGTGTAATATATTGTGGTGGCGTATTTAACCTTTTAACACTTATTTGTTTACATTTACCAATGTCAACATGATGAACCCCGGCTCAATGTGCACATAAAACACGCCAGCAGAGTTGGGAGGGTGGGGCATTGTGCTTCGTTACCTGGCCGGGCAGTTTTAATTCCAGCCCGAGGAAAGGTTTAAAGAGAGAGCACTATGCACACATGCCGACATCTTGGAGGCTTGTTAAACAGGCTGCAAAAACATTGGTGCGCGTTTACTGTTGGGATGAGCCAACATGTTGGTGGGGACAAACTGTCCATCAGAGAATCTTGGCAAGTTGGCGCTTGTTTAAAATCGCTTTAGTTACAGACAGGTCCGTTAAACTGAATCGTTGGGGCTAATACCCCGGCCCTTCTCTCTTAAGCACGCTCAGACTGTATTCAAAACACGACCCGAGGAGTCCGCCTCGGGGTTAAAAGTACTTGATCACGCTTGAATAGGGTAGGAGCGGGTAAAAGCGGCTTACATCGCTACCCCGTGACACACAGACCCGTCAAGATCCGATCAACCATCTGTAGTCTATTTATACACGACTATAAAATCTGTAAACACTGCCTCCTCACGTGATTGCATGTACATTAATTTGTATTTCTGGATTGTCCCAGAAAAGCTGGGTATTTAACGATTATTGTTTGCACAACATCTGTATTTTATGTAAACCCCGAAAAAAACAGCTAAACGTTTGATTATACACTGGCGTCATGAGTATATTTATGGGTGTTTATGTATTTACTTATTTATATGCATGTGTATTCTTATTATATAAATATATATAATTAAAAAATTTTTGATTATGTTAACGTTAAATAATAGATAATGACTTAATTATATAAATAAATATATTACTTCGCCATGCAATATAGAGATTGACGAATAACTATGTAATAATTATTATATATTTAATGTTCTATTTAACTGTTTTTGAATAAAAACCTATACAAATTATCTTCATTAGTTATATAAAAACGTTTAAATCATGCTGAATGGCATTAAAAAGGTTAAAATATTTAAAATATTTAAGTTCAGGAATATATGTATATATGTATATATGTATATATGTATATATGTATATATTTATATATGTATATATGTATATATGTATATATGTATATATGTATATATGTATATATGTATATATGTATATATGTATATATATTAACCAACAAAAGTATGTTCCGGGTGGAGCTAACTTGATAACAACTGTCCTTCTCTTTATTTTAATTATTCATTAGAACATCAATTACATCTGGTCTGATAGACATGTGGTCTGATAGTCATGTGGATAGCATTCTTTATACTTGTACACAGACAATGGTGCAATTATGAGGAGTCAAGATAATAAATGAGAACACGCCAACTACATTGCTAATGATTAAATCGCCCAGGAATACAGGAAAATCAAATAATTCACAATGGCCAATAATCTCAGGGGTTACTTTCAGACCCCTGTAATATATTGCTTGGGTTTGTTTAGATAAATTTATGGACAATGGCACACTTGCATATTTAATAGTTTTGTGACTCTGTTAATAAAGACTGTTGTTATACTAGACAATAAAGGATATATATACATTATGGCTTCCATGCAACATTTATTGGATTTTATTAATATTTAATACGATATACATATGTAATTTAAGTTATTTACATACATATATGTACATATAACAAAAGTTACGTTTATATAAACCTATATATATAGACAAACTGTAAACATGCCGTGCTAACTTCTTTCCCGTGGGATATATTTAAACTAGATATAATTACAATCTTGGGCACATATTTCACATGCACATGTACGATTTACCAAGGACGCACTTTTAAAGTAGCTAGAATATACATGCATTGGAGATAATGCATTAATCGGGGTTTTTAAATGAAAAAAAAAGTACCATAGAATTTGGCCTACATGCATGCTTGCAAGTTTCTCGGCAGTATATATATAGCAACAGATCCTGTTTCTATATATAAAATTACGTGTATACGTATACATTATAGACAGAACGTGAATGAGTGAAATGTATATTAAGGAACAAAGTGAGACTGTTCAAGCAGTGCATATTGGGAACATATCTGGTGGGCCTAGTCAAATTGGTCTTCTTTATATAACAAATATAGCTGTTGAGATGACCCTTCAGCGCCGTTTGAAAACTGGGTCAGCATAAAGAGCGATATAATATCCATTTTATTAAAGCCAATTTTGGCATGATTGTCACCGCTGGCGTTGCTTGACGCACATGAAGACCATTGTGGGCCGCCATGTTTCAAATCCCATTGATCATTGTAAGGCCAGTGCCCGGGGGGTAGCGTTGAGCCGATGGGGGGAAATTACCCTGTACCTTCGGTTCAGCACCTTTCACGAATTCACAACGGTGTCCAACGGTCTGCGTGAATATACGATTTGCGCGCGACACCCTCTCATGGTGCCCGCTGATGCTAATTTCATTGTGCACACGACAATTTTTATGGGCTATTTACGCGCCCCCTACCAAGGTGCAACTCAATGATCTGATATATAACGTTTTCAGGCCTTTTCAATTGGTCCAGTAATTAGCGCTTAAATAATAATAGCCCAACATCGTAAATAATGCGAAGAGAAGTAGCCACACCGGTTACTTGAACAGTGACGATTAATAGAGGTCTGACAGTTCCTGGCCAATTAGACCCCCGTGAGAGGTACTTGTGGCCTCGGTGAAGACGGGAGCAGCTCCTTCTTGTGGTCGTAACCGCTCATCCGTGGTCAGCCTCGAGGAGTTTGGGGGAGCTTGTTGTCACACGGTTACAACAGTACACTGACCAGGCCGGCGTGGTCAGAGTTGTCAGTGTTGGTCCTTAACTCCCAACCTTCAAACGATCAAACATCGGAAAGAGCGCGCACGGGGAGCGTTCCGCTTGAGTGCACACAGTGGCGGACGCGGTGAAGACCATTGTGTACCGTGTCAATCGGGACGTTATCAACATGCTTGGAGGGGATTCCCTGCGCTCCAGTATCATTCATCAAACTCCACGCTGCCATTACTTATAACCTGTCACTTTCTCTAGTCCTAAAGAGCATATATCTAGCAGTTTCATTTTTTTCTTTATGATCCGTCAGACTATGAACCTCTGCTTTCAGCGCCGGCTGCAAAGGGCCACAGGCTTAACAAATATCTGTCTGATATATGAGCTGAGCTTTTGCACCCGGGGCTGTCGCATGTCAAGTTGAAAATTAGTCGTAGCTGTCCCGGCAAGTTATTATTCTATGAATTCCTTGTCACTCGAGTGATTCTTCTTAATATGTCAATCCACGGCCCAGATATATTGTCACACAGGATCAATAAGTTTAGCTGACGGGCTGGCCGAACTGTCACACAGTGACAGGTATAAATACTTATATACATCACCAGATCACCCACACGGTCTGAATGTGTGAACGAAATACGACACCGTATATGAAAACCTGTGTTTATTTTGAATAAATTATTCACATACTTATATGTCCCTATATGAGTATACGTATAATTAGTTTGGGGCAAAACGTTGTTTTAAAATATGTGCCGATTCATATTTTTAATAAAATCATCTTTCTCATATAATATATATATATATATATATATATATATATATATATATATATATATACTTATCTCTTGGTTATTCTCATAGTTCTAAGATTAAGATTATTATTATAAGACAGAGATTATATATATTAACAAAATATATATTCATTCGCAGTCCTGAAAGTTAGTCAGAGTGTTTTATTTTTATATGAAATCTGGATTAGCTTTTGTTACCAAAGTTGCCTGGTATAATGCAAAGCATACGTGTGATATAACAATATGCTAATCAAAGGAGAAAGGTCCTCTAGAAAAGGGTAATAATTCAATATCTTTCCAGCATTAAATTAAACTTTTTAAACAAGTTATTTTAAAAATCAATAATTATCAAAAGCCGCTTGGAAAAAATGAACGGATTATGGAGAAATTGAAGGAGCTAATTGAATGAAGCCTCAAGTGCTGAGGTTACTAATCCTTCCGGCACAGAGAAAAAAGTATCAGCATTTCATGTGCTCAACGTGTATCCACTTCACATTATAATAATGACATTTTCCGGGGGTATTGGTACTTCAATAAATTCTTGTCCATTTAGCTTTTCCAATAAACGTGATTATGTACTGTGTGCTTAAAAGGTATCTAAAATATTCCAAGGTAAACACAGAGCGCCTTAGTAATATATTAATGAACATATTACAAGTGCATCCGAAACATTAGGACAATTTAATCTCTCTCTCTCTCTCTCTCTCTCTCTCTCTATATATATATATATATATATATATATATATATATATATATATATAAGCAACATGTATAAACATAAGCTTCACATACCTCATTTTACTTCATGCGTTTCGTAAGTGGGTATCTGTTAGATCTTCACTAAAATATATTTAAATTAACCTTTTTGTTACCAGGATACTGAGCACAAACAATTGTCCCTTTATCGTATTTATGTTTTTTCAGTGTCAACACCGAGCAGCCTTATCGCCGTATATAACTGGTGGTGAGCGGGTGTTCTTTTCCATACAAACATTGAGCCTATGTCTAAATCTTTCACAGATTAAATTCCAATTTACACTTAGGCCTTTACATTTGGTTCATTTATAGAAGAATAAACACCAGGTAGGTTACTGTTTTCCCGCTAGTATGAGAATTTCTGAATTTGCATGTAAAGTAAAATGAAGATTCCGTTGTAAACGGTGTGGGGCCGAGCGTGTCGGTTATAAGAACTAGGATATAGGATGAATTGTTTCTGACCGTGTAAAGAAAGAATTACGGGAAGTACAAGTGAACCAGCAGCACCAACAGCAGCCTCTGGTTGCCAGTCCAGGATTTGCCATGTCTGACACGGATTGATTACGCTGTCAAATGACAAGGGGCCCTTCACAATTTGACATATTACACACTCACAGCCGGACTAAATATTAGGCCTTCTTGCTTTGAAGTCGAGTCTAGAGATAATGTGAGAGTTGGTGGACTGCTTGTTGTATGAAGATTGTAGGATGGAAACGTCCGCGTTTAGCTAGCGCCAGCTCAGCTCTCTCTGCTACATCGGCAACAAGAGAGCTTAAACGGAGATTTGTTTTCCTGACGTTATGAAGTCCCCCTCTTCTTTTGTGATACAAGAGGAAATGCTCTGTAGATCCGAAGTGCTTGAAACACTGCCGCCTGATTGGCTTAGATTACTGCTACCCCACTGGCTCTGCTTCGTATAACTTGACTGGACCGCCTTATTACAATTAGGCTTGTCTATCACAAACAACAGTCAAAAGATAAACCTCATCTTATAGTTCAAAGATGACATAATTCGCGAGATGCACAGGGTATATTATTTGGCATGTGTCTTTTATTCTATGTCAAGCCATCATAATAGACAAAGAAGTTCGTAAAAAATTTTTTTGCCTGTAGAATAATTTTTAACCCATTTTTTTTTATTTAATTATGAAATGTCCGATGCGTGCACTTGATCTATGCGCGCCGATATACTTGTATAATAAAGATATGCATATCTAGACTTCAAATTAAATATTTTGAATGGACATTAATTTTGCCTAATTTAATTGAAACGTTTTATTTAATTAACCTTACTACTTTCCTTATTCGTTTTTAATTTTTCAGTTGATAAACTTTGACATGACAGACGGCGTTTTTATAGATAGGTATAACACTAAATAATAATCGCTAGTATGAAACTTTGAGTCAGTATATATATATATATATATAGTTTTACGTTTGAGAAACAGCCCCATAACACGAGGAGAAATCTTTATTGAGAAATAATAGTCATATTATGGTCGTCAAGATAATGTTTTACAAAATATATCAGGCTTTTAAAGTCTGTTTAATTTAATTCGCTGTTCTGCTAATACCTTTCACAAGCATTTTCAAATATTTGACATCGGATTTTATATATATTTTTTAATATTTATATGAAGTATCTTTCGTGTGTTTTCATTGATTCATTTATCATTCATTCATTGATTCTTTTATCATTCCTTCAATCTTCCATCCATCCATCCATTTATGTATATATATATATATATATGTGTGTGTGTGTGTATAAAAAACAAAGATTGTGATAAATGAAGATATCATGCATAAAATCTTTATATACGATTTATTATATCTCTGTACAATAACATTGTGCAAGAACAACACAATATATTATAATGAAACAATGTCAAACTGAAAATGAATATATTCAAGAAACACCTTCGGGCAATATACAGATAATTAAGACAGGACCATTGTGACTTTGAAAACAGACAGGTTTGCCATACACTCATACTTAAAGCAAAATGTAGACGTTAGTCCATTGTTTCAGTTCCTTATATATGTTGAATTCTGTTCCTGTGTGTGTTGACCCATGCAATATATATATATATATATATATATATATATATATATATATATATATATATATATATATATATAGGGAAAAGGATGATCTCAAATATTTCCTGACCAGAAGTTTACATTATATATGCGTTATATGTTTAAAAAAAGTCCCTATAAATCCTGGTTTTACTGTGCATGGTTCATTATATAAAGGAAAATAACTTCTGCGTTTTACGACCTTCAGTTTAGACTTGATGACTGTAAGTGTAAGGTGTACACACAGGCCTGCCTGGCCTGAAGAATAGTTCCGACAGAAATTTCTCACAAGATGGCGTCGCCCAGAGGACACTAGTTGTCACGTGCACAATATGCTGTCGTGTCAGGTCGCTACAATTTCCGCCAATTTCCTCCCATTTTCAGGCCATAATGGCCCAGAATTTCTTGGCGGTCGCAGTGGGAAGGCTGTCTCTTTGAACGTCCTTGTCACTCCCTATTTAGCACCGCTAGAGTTTCCGATAGCTGTGAACAGAAGAAAAATTATTGTTGGTCATTATGTATTTAGGATCAAATAGCATTTGTCAGTCAATCAAAGACACTGGCAAGAGCGGTAAAAGGCCACCAAGAGACCTAACCAAGCCCAGCTCGTGTACTCTAAGGGGAGAGAGGTTTTACTTTGTGTGAGGCTATAGTGACGGACCACTGACAGTGATTGTATCGGGGGAGTAACGTATATAAAGGACACCCTCAAATGCATTTCAGCACTGCACTCATTGTGTATATCTTCCAGGGACAATTATGAAGTTCTGCCAGCCTGAAACATATGGAGTCTTGCCGTAAAACACAGTTTCTGTTGTATATCTAGGAACGTTGAGGTTTAATTTATTCCTTTAACTCGATATATATATATATATATATATATATATATATATATATATATATATATATATCGAGGGGGCATTGTATAAATATATATATATATATATATATATATATATATATATATATATACGTGCAGAGTTCATTTATTATGAATGCGAGACGACACGTTATAATAGCGATGATTCTGTGTATACAATGACATGCGTTGCCTCTATATTTTGCACATTTGGATGTACTGGTATATTTGGACACTTGAGGCAATTTGGGGCACATCATATGGATATATTAAATCGATAAAGAAAAAAAACTTTGAATGGCTAAGATTATGAACTCTTAGTTGTATACGCACCATTACTGAAAATTAAGTCGAGGTTCCATATAAGAGGAAAAAAATCGATATAAAATTGGAATTGGTTTCAGAACTTTTGAATGACAATATAATAAATTGAAATATGACAAATATAAAAATATACTTCCTGAACCAAAGTATGCGATTTTGAAAATAGTTTATCTTTTTCATTAACATTTACCACCGTTATAAGGGCATTTGTTATAACAGCATATTTTTCCATATCAAACATAAAAAAAGCATAAAAATGAACAAATCAGGTTTGACAATATAAATCATATTGAGTTATTTCTTCATCGTGTTACGCAGCAGATATGATCATACAAGGAGACGTGCACGGATTGATGAAATTAATTAAGTCATACAAATTAAGCCCCCGAGTCAACATGAGGTTCTTATCAGGAAATAACGCATCAACAACGAGTCCCGTTAACCCCTCGGCTCTTCCTCCGTGGCCGCCGAATGGGAAACGGCTAAATGGAAAAGCGATCAGCATTTGTTCCAACCCGCGGATTAAAATGCCTTTGTCGCTTTGGAGAACGGCGGCACAAATCCTTGCGCTTTCACAGATCGGTGGGAAGAGGCTTCGATTTTCCGTTCTGTGCCCCTCACAAGTCTCGCGCGGTTAAACGTGATCCCCCAGCAGACGACAGAGAGAAGCTATCATCGGCGAGGGGCAGGGTTCGCCTCCCATTTCCTGGAAGCGCGCTGTGCTCCTACAAGCCCAGCACCGGCCCAGCTTGGGTTTCCACAAGAGACAATACCAGTCCTTACAGACAAAACAAAGGCAGGCGCCCCAATCCAGCCTCAGAAGAGCCGGAAATTATCAAGTGCGTCCAGAAAAAGATGGCTGTTTAGACTCCAAGTAGTGATAATGTCTTGTGCAAACGCGTGCTTCCATGTCATGCAAACAGCCAACACTGGAACGGCAGTTTGCCCACCGGCGCTCGGATATCAAACTCCGGCACAATTAAAATATCGATTTCACCTCCCGCATATCAGTCCCGACAAAAATGGCGGCAATTAGGGTGAATGCCATTTGCTAAGTGACGTGTTAATCAGATTTAGGACACATTTCTGTCATCAATATGCCCGTGCAGATGGTAATTAAATTTCAGCAACTTGGCTTGATATCGACACCCAGAGCTTCATACACAACCCTCTAACGACGGTAAACAAGTCTCCGCATTTCTCATGCAAATAAAACACCTAATATTCTTTAGATGTTTATAACAATCATTGTATAGTTGCCTTCTGTAGTGGAAACACGACTTACACAAAATGGAATAACAGATCGTACGTATATTACAGTGTCGAGATCCGCTCCGTTAACATTTTTCAGTGACTACAATATACGTGATAAGCAGTTGGACACGAAGATGTGCTTTTTATATAGCGCTCCAGGACCACAAAGTTTGTATAAGGTTAAAACTATTTTTAAAGCAAGTAACTTTTCCCAACTTTATAACTATTTAAAAATTATACAAAATGGAAGATGTCAATTAAATATATATTAATTAATTTGCACACTTGTGCATATAAGGAATCCTTTGATATAAAAAAATCGTTTTAATTAGTTAATATCATATCAATAAAATACAAAAGTTTTGTTTATTACACACCAGCTTTGAAAATATAGGTTTACAACAGTGCCATTCAGAAGCTTGATAAACGCGCGGATACTACACGCAGCTCCTCCAACAGAACAGAACATATAGCATCTCCCTTTTGGCCTATACGAGCTCCGAGTGACCATTTCCGCGACGCTTACATCCTTTGTCCTTTCGCTCAGTATTCACGGGTAAGCAAAATGAAACCGACATCTTGTGAACATATTTATTTATACATTATAATTGCAGCTCGACCGTGGGGCAATGTTCACAAACTGAAGACAAATGTACTCATTATATCATACACACATAAATAACGTCGCAAAATAGACGCCGCTTTACGGCACTTGAGGCACAGCGGCGGGAGCTGTCCGGCGAGGATATAAATGGGTCGCTTTTGGACATTTGGCAAAGCCATTATGCGAAACAAATTAGAGAAACATATAAAGTTGCCTTTGAAGCTGTAGCGGGTAGGATATGGTAATAAGAGCCAGCTGGTGGAATGTCGTCTGCACGATAAATTGCCAGATTTATTCGGCGCGCTCTGTGTCCCCCTCTCTCTCACATCGCTCCGACGGATCGGTCTCAATTTGATATGATTACTTTTATGGCGCGTGTATGTGCGAACACCAAATTGTGCTTCTCAGTTTACCAAGACAACCCCACAAAGAAGATATTACGAGCTTTCCTTGTTAGCCCCGAACATTTTCTAATGCTACCCCTCGAATGGAAAAGGGGAAGGGTATGGAACTATAGAGGGGGTCCAGTTCTTAGTCCAGCAGGTGTACATAGAGAGATAGATATAAAAAAAAGCATGGCTTCTTTATAGACCTGTGCGTTACATTTTGGTAAATGTAATCATATCCTCACTCTTATTATAACCATGTTTCTGACCCGCAGTAACTCGCAGTATGATATCATGTAGCCAGCCCCGCCCCTCAAAATCATGAAAAAAGTCCGGGCAGGGCTTTACCCCCATGTGCCTGCGTTCAGAAGGATAAGACGTACAACTAACGTGTAAATCCTGACGGGGAATTATAGTGCACTCGCTGGGTGAACGACTATATACTAGTCATATATACACTGGACTGGTAGCAAGTCCTCAGTCGAGCTGCTGGTATCAAGATACGTTTCGCACACCAGAGCGTATTTTACGTGTGTGAGTCACATCTCCTTGTATTTTGATCATATCTTACATTCAAAGAGGTTTCAAATTTCAAATGTTTGCAGCTGTATCATAGAATGCATTCATTTAATTAAAGTCCACAAACATATGGATGATTCTTGAGAGAAAAATAAGCAGTACTCAAATAAGAAGTACTTAAAGTTTAGATACTGTGAAGAAATCACTGGAATATAAACTGATACATACCTGAACTAGATTTAGGTGCACCATAAAGAGAAGATATAGTCATGGGCGTGGCGGATGAATATCCCGGAAGTTGCGTGGAAGTGACCCTCGACGGAGCACCGAGCGCACTAGTGACTGATGCGGACATTCCCGACATAGAGTACGCCCCGGGAGCCGTGAAGCTCGGCGGCAGGGGGTACGAGTAAGGAAAACTGCTTGCGTTACTTCCAGAATATGACCATTTCCTAATTGAGTTCATACTAGATGGATACTGAGGGTGTGATATAACAGCATCTGTATCAGTCCGCGGAGACCGTCTGTCCTTCGTGTCGTCTGCTGTGACGACATCAGCCACTGACCATATTTTAGGTTTTTGCGGCGTTTGTTTAGGGCTACTTGAGTCTGATGACCTTTGACTTAGTCCGTGTGACGTCACGTCTGGCGACGGGATTCTTTGGGATGGACTTAATGACGGACTTATTTGTCCTATTCCACTTGTGTGTGAGTTCGTATGCGACGATGAGGCAAAACTGTTTTCTAATTTTGCTTGCGTCACTTCCGTATGGCCGACTGACGTAATAATTGCTTCCTTGCCCATTATTGGAGGTTTATCCGACTGCTTCTCCGGACTAGGGGCGTCTTCTCCGTCTGAATCAGCTGAAATGATGAGTCACAATGTCATGTATAATATCAAACACATACAGTCTATATGTACTACATGCAGCATAAAACACAGATTAGGGAGGCTGTAGAATATAAAGAGATGTATGTACAAATTATTTAAAATTCATTATATAACGGAAGCAATATTTTAATTATTCTGAATTTACAAAAGTGATTCAAAATTGAGCCCATTTCACAGAATGTCCATTTTGAAAACTGTTTGGACCTATGTTCTTTGGACCTTTTTTTTTGGACCTAATTTTGCATATTTCTGGGAATACAGCAAATGCTCGCTTCTGGACTGGTTATCATAGGAACAGCTTACAAGTCGGCCGAAAAAGTTAATAAGAGATGTGGAGAGGTTGAATCATCTATATGGAAACGAAAATTTATATTCTATCAGCTTTAAGGTTATCCTGGGATGTATGAACTATTTAGTTTCATCGTTTACTCTTTAAGAAGAAAGCGGTTTCATTTTTGTCAATATATATACCTGAAATTTTGTTTTATTCATATGTTCTTTTTACCTTAGGTAGGTTTAAAAAGGTATTTCTTTATTTTCATCATGAATGATGCTTATACATTTTAGATTATCAACACAGGGTCAAGACACTGAGAAACGACCAGAAAATAAATTCTACAGTAATTGAACATGCAGAGAACACGCTGTATACAATTAAGAACCAGGACTGGTGTTCTATAAACAAACGTTAAGGAGTGTTTTGATCTCTCGTTCCGGGAACAAATGGTTTACACCAGACAACGGGTTAAACAGGTATGATTAAGAGAGCTGGGAGAGCGAATTCAGCCGCAGACAAAGAGGCAAAAAGGCATGTATCGGTTTGATGGTCTGTTTGTTTAAAAGTTGGGTATCAGCAGGGCTGTACCTGCTCCAAACATCACAGAGGGTAACAGAGACTATATATAGAACCAGCCGGAGGACAGGTCAACTGACACAGAAGGGTTTCGACCTGTGAGGTCGCATAGCGCCCTCTTTGTCGTGACTGTGGGCTTCCTGGAAGGTGTCACGTCGGCACCAATGATCACCAGAAAAAGACTCAAACCCCAGGGGAGCTGTAATATCTGATACGCGAGAGTGAAAGATGTCATCTTGAAAAGCTTTGAAGAAGAATAACATTATGTCTGTGCATTCTCGTCGATCACTATATAAAACATGTCGTCTGTCGAACTATATATACTGAATATTCTCTTGGACTGATAAAATAGTGATTTGGGGTTTTATTTTCTGAAGAACAGGGATAGTGGCTAGTTTATGAAGAATATGGGACTGCACACACACACGCACACATAAATATATATATGCTTTATATAGTATGTTTTTACGTGACCTTTCTCGCCACTTTTAAACAACTTGAATTAAAAGATCCGAGTTTTCTATCATTTGATGGCATTTTGTTAATAGAGGTATAATAAATCTTGTGAAACGATATAAATTATTCGACATAAATATCAACAAATGAAATAATCAGCAAGACTTTATACGGGATGATTATCTGTCATCTACTGCATGCCATGGCGTGCATACTTATAACACTGGAGCATTTAATGTTGAAGCTAGAAATTATTTTACCACTGTTTTAATTTAAACCACTGCAGTATATCCATATATAAAGTATAGAACCGCAGGTCCTACAAAGGTTTTGGTAGCCTATATGTTAGGTTTTCATTCCGTTTTACAACAGTACAAACTTTTTTCACTGTGTTTATATGTATATGTTAGTTTTCTTTTCTCATTTACTATGTACATTTATATTACATGTGTCAAAGCAGATAAATGTATAGACAACAGAACGAAAGATTACAAGGATATATATATACTACTTATTGTTCTGTTACAACACAATTGTTGTATGCATTGCATTTTTACTTACCAAAATATAGTTGACAGACCACAAGAAGTTATCATACACACGCACATTTATATAAGCGCGTATGTATATGAGCAGGATACGGGAAGCCCCACTAGAATTAACATGTCAGATTTCGTCATGTGTCATGTCAGAGTCAGCCTTAAGGTCAGCATTAAATTATGGTGCAGCTTCAACCATTCAAATATGTGAAAATTGTTCACCGGATGCACTTGCTTTGGCGGAGTACCGGTAACATGGAGTAAAGCGAGGCTGGCCTGTATAACCGCGTGTAATTTGGCTGTTTGACAGATGTCCTTTATACCATCCGCGTAGAGGCTTCTCTCACCGGTTGGCTTCGATTAGATTTGACGAGGTACGGGGAAACACTTTCCATGGTGCTGTCAAGGGCCCCCATTGCTGACACAATGTTCAGGGATGGTCATATTGTCAAAGTGATTAGGGGTTTGGTAGAGGGGTGAAGCGGAGCTGTCAAGCACCCAACAAAGCTGGCCAGACAACCCTTCAATTACCAGCCTTCCGCCCAAGACAGCGGCCACCAGGTGACTACGAGCACCTCGACGATCTCAGTAAACCGTGTGGAAGGGGTTGGACTTACGGGCCCCACAGAGCAAAAGCTTGTACCTAAATAGGTCAAGTAGTCACTATTTTAAACTATACACACCTTTGTGGCCCTGTTCTGCACAGCCTAGCTACAAAAACTCTGTCAGCTTTGACTTCTGAGAGTGTCGCCATATTTCACCCTGTGAGTTACGTTTAACGGAGCCAAAGACAAAGTGTATATAATTTTGTGCGGAAACACTTGAGGAAGTAAATGTTCACGGAGACCTGGGGCTTCGCTTATAAAAAAAAAACACATAGACCTAGGAATATTCATGGAATACTGTGGTGGCTCTCCCGATTGACAGGGGGTATATATAGTAAAGTTAAAGCCCGGGACTGACGGAATTTTACATGATTTATAGAATATTCCATTTAGTTTTATTACAAAACAATGGAAACATTTACTATTCCTGATTTTGTTTCTGTTGATAATTCTTTCAAAAATAAACCTTAATTTTCATCTAAGCATTATACCTTGCGTTAATACATCAATAAATGAATTTCGATTTTATACATCAATTAAACCAACTTTTTTCACGCAACTAAAGCGTACAAATATAACTGACCCGCTACCGGATATATTAATATATATATATATATATATATATATATATATATATATATATTTCTGGTGCTTGTCAGGCAAGTTCTTATACAAAGTTTAGTTTTGGTAAACAAGTCTACATGGGTCCTTTAAATGTTGTTAAAAGAGACAAAGGTAGAGTTTCCTAAGGTATGGACACAGGAGAGTGGATGTCAAGCATTATTTACAACCAGTTTACAGTCGTCACATTTGTCCCGGGCCCCGCTGGATTAGCCCCCAAAACACGGGCAAACTGTAGGAGTGTTTGGAGATACGATTTGCCCTCTGGCTTGCTCGGGCATACAACAGGTTGTTTGAGACAGTTTCTTACAATCACTCAATATCAACATGTTGTATCCTAACTGTTGTTGAGCCTTTCAACCATGTGGTAACGGCCAAGCGCAGTCAATAAGAAACGCACTTAGAGAAATGTTAAACCCTGCGTCTTGACATTTCTGGAGGCAAAACATCCGCACTCTGTACACGGATCCACTTTAACACCAGCAACAATAACGACGACACCCAGTACAAAGTAAAACAACGTATGACGGAGAACCTTAAGACCTGCTTGTGTACAACAAGATGCAATGGACTAAGTGTATTTGTCCATTTCCCCATAAACCAAATAAGAGTTACTATATCGCCCATCCCCCAGAGAGGCAATCCGTTGCCTTACAAGTAATCTACGGAACACCTGTGTTTTCTATAAATCCATGCCCGTATCCAGTTACTGTTAAGTCGGTCCGCCTGCCGCACCAAATTGCGACTCTTTTGAGGACTAATGTAGCCACCTGTTAAACTGTCCCCAAAGGCCTGTCAGCAGGGCGGGACGGGCCCAGATTTGTGCTCACAAGCTATTATTGGATTTTTCATCCCTGTTTGGGACCTTTTCGCTGGGACCCGGAAGGGAGAAATTAGAGAAAATTCAAGAAAAGGAAAAAAAAAAAAAAAACAGAAGGACATATTGGTAAATGCCACCAATTAAACATTGAAAGGTTCTTAATGTACGTAACGTTATTTGTGGTGGTCATTTTGTATAAAAATAGGCCTTTCCAAAAATCAGATCTTTGCTACCTCGGAGACACCTAAAAATTTCAAATCTGAACTTAAACAGTGTCTTGAATGATTTGCATCGTATGCAGGATGCTCTTTACATTTTTAAATAATATCCTGTACTCACCTCCATCGAGAATTTTGTCGAATTCGTCTTTCTTTATATCGTCTACATCAAGCTTATCGTCATCATCCTTGTTGGGATCTACAACTTTACTCTCCTCTTGGTTTTCTCCTTCACTCTGTCCATCGTGGTCGTCATCCCCCGTCCTGTTGCGGGGTGACCACGTCATTTTGTTCTCCTTCTTCAGACGTCGGCGGGCGTTGGCGAACCACGTGGACACCTGGGTCAGAGTCATCTTGGTGATGATCGCTAACATGATTTTCTCGCCTTTCGTGGGGTACGGGTTTTTTCGATGTTCATAAAGCCATGCCTTTAAAGTGTTGGTGCTCTCTCGCGTTGCGTTCTTCCGCCGGGCAGACTCAATAGGACCGTAACTGTGTAACACACAAAGCTACAAATCTTTTGACGCCATTTTGACAGGCAGATGCCATATATATTTCTCAAATGGATATGGGTTCGACCTCTCCTATACTCTTAAATAACAATGTCTGCGATTTCAAAGTGAACCCTAAAAAGTGACTTTATTGCGTATCTGTGTTAAGTACACACATAATGGACCCGACATGAAAGCTGATCTAACGGGGCCTTGGTTGGAAACACGGTGGAGTTTAATACCTAACCTACAAAACCCACTTTGATCTTTCAAAATTACTCATATGTTATAACTTTGATCGTCCTATATTTTATGGTTTCCTATACGCATAATTCTCTCTGATTGAAAGGTCCGACCTCTTCAAATAAAAGTTATCACAGGACAGACAGTGCTAGGTGAAAAGGTTATTATACATGTGCGCAGTATATCAAAGACAATCTGGAATAATGTACCTGTTAACATGCAGTCGGAATGACCAGTAGAAATACCCGTAACAGCAAGCTTGTTTGTACTTGGTTATAGAACTGGCTATGAATGACCTGGCACACATAACAGCTTTTCTTAGCATACAGGCACACATTTTGCTGATCTAGATGTTCGGAAAACATTAGCAGGTATACTACAAGTACAGGCGTGGATAATAGATAAACTCGGGTATATGAGGTCATTAACTATGTCTTGTCACAATATCTGTGATATTCTTAGGTCCCTTGTCGCCTTTTTTGCAGCAGATACACCTTCATTTAGAAAGTCTTGTCACATGGCAAGGGTTTTCCCTGTTCTTTCATCAGGCTGGTTCCCTTACAAGCTAATAAGCACATGAACCAAGTGACTCTTGATTCATTCATGTTTTAACTGTGGAAATGATACTGTATACAATTAACATCTATCTTTATTAATATAATTACAGGAACTGAAGTTTCTGTGAATATTTATATAAAAATACATGTATCTTTAACCCTTTAAAAACCATATATTTTTATAATTATTAACCCAAGTGAATGTATTTTTCGCGTTTTCAGGTGTAATTGTTGAAATGATTAAAAACTGCTAAGTACATGTATTTAGTGATACTGTGTGCGTGCTGCGTATAATATACGCAATATATTATGCTTATATCCATAATTATATGTATACGGGAAGGGACAGGGACTGTAATGTTAGATTAGATAGAAACAAGTTGGTATTAAGGTCAGGAGCCGGGTACATTTATCAACCTGGCAGGGTTGTGCAGGCACATATATTGTATAACTCGTTGACAAGAACTGCCCGCAATCACCACACCACGCGTCATCAGGGCCTGGGTTTATTAAACAGATGCCAAGGACGTATCGCAATTAAGCCCGTAGGTCAATTAATGGGCACAGCACGCGCATCAACAGACATTGGCCAGGTTTACTTGACCGCGACGAGCTTGTCACTTGCTTGACATATCAGTAAACAATAGGATAGGATATGTTTAACCCTCTGTCGCTAGATGCATCATGCAAATCCGATGCGTAAATTCCGGATCATCTACTGAGTAAATGACCACGCACTGGACAGTGGACTGCGGATAGCACGTGGCGTGTGGTACATCCCGTTGCCTGGGTACCGACCGGACAAGACCAGCTGGGATCGCCTACCGTTTAGCTCAAGATGGATTTAATCCTGGACCTTGGTGAGAGGCCCGGTGAGGGCCATCGGTCAGCATTATACAACTATAAGATTCCATGATTTCTCTTTTCTTTTTTTCGGAATATATACCTTTAAAAACCGTATACTTTTGAAAATCCAATTGCTTGCTAATGCATGAGAGGGGACATGCAGCTACCCCCCCAAAAAAATTCTCTTTCTCTCTCTCTCTCTCACTCTCTCTCTCTCTCTCGCATTTGTCCAAACATCTTACAATAAAATAAACTCCTCGTCAACACAACATGAGAAAAATTGAACCGAACAAATACATTTTAAAATGTCCTATAATACTACTATTATTAACATGCTTTCATCTGAGGGAAATGTTTGTAACAATTGGCTTAGAATGTGATGTTTATTGAAGTAGAGTAGTTTACCTGCTGGTGTAGGGGTAGCCCATGGCGGCCGGGTCGTACGGGTAATACGGAGAGGAGTGGGCTAAGCTCTTCCACGCCTCCTGGTTTGTCTTCAGGTCATACGCGCCATTCTGTATCGAGAATAACATTAAAATACTAGTATATAATAAATGTATCCTGATCCTATAATGAAATATAATATATTATTTTAATATAATATAATATAATATCATATAATATATTATAATATAATATAATATGATTTAACATAACATAATATAACAAAATACAATATAATATAATATCATATCATTTGATATAATTTGAAATAATATAATATAATATAATATACTTTAAAATAATTTTTTAATAATACAAAAAAAGATCCAATAAAAATGATGTGCATTTTTTTAATAATTCTAAATAATTTAATTTAATATAAAACAATATACTATATTTATAATATCATATAAATTCTGATATTAAATATATTATGATATTAATAAATTAAACTAAAATAATCAAACGTTAAAAGCATTAAAATTAAGACGAAATTTACAAATAAAAGACCCAGCTGATAGGTAAATAGACAGCGTATATTAATATATGTTGTTTTGTCGTCAAAATAATCGAGAATAATATTTAAACATTCTTAATATGATACGATACATTGTTAAATTTAATCACATACAACTATGAATATCATCATGTATATAAATATGTGTATACACTAGTATATACATTTTCATAAAATTATTATTATTATTATCATTATTATATAAATTAATGTTGATTATACATAAATGCAAATATATATATATATATATATATATATATATATATATATATATATATATATATATATATATATATATATATATATATATTAATGTGAGTTAGATTATATGCTTATCAAATATTTATCACGATATATCACTGTCAAATGAAATCCCCTGCATTTTCACGGCATTAAAATATTGGTTTATATAATAATAGTTTATATTAAAGATTCCTTGCTTTCTGAAAACAACCAGTAAATTCATAAAATCATCGGAAAAAATATTTTATATGAGCCGCTAAATCTGAATCAACGAGACTGTTACAATCCTATAATGGGTCAATGCATTCTCTTTGTGATATGCTGGGATATAAAATGGACAGTTTAAAGGTAAATGAAATAACATTTTGTAATGAAAAAAAAGACTCGTTTATATATATAAAAATGTGCTTTTTAAATATCATATAAACTATAACGAAGAATGTATTTTACAAACAATGAAACGGCCGGGAATCCATGCATTAATATATACCTGCTTCAAGATCGGAAAGCGCCACTTTCATTTGAAACTTTTCACAAAAATCCGTCATAAAAAGCGTAGACCGTAGAATATATGCGTTCATGGGTGACCATAACAACATTATTATCAAGATATTATTATATCTTATATACATATACACAGGCCCGACATTACCATGTCAGTTTTGCCACGATCAAATAGTTCATGAGCTGCATGACGGATATAGTAAATATACATATAAATAACCACGAGGAGCCGCGACCTTCTGCTAATGCAAAATTTCATTAAGGGGAAAACAGAAGTATTGCCCAAAAACAATCAGTCACCATGCATGCATGTGCTGATCAGGGGAAAAGTGGCACTATTTTTTATTAAAATTCTATTGGTTATAACTGGAACATTTTAAAGTAGATTCGATTGATCTGTCCCGCACTTTAAGGAAACCATATATACTGGCCCCATATATACATCCTCAGAATCTGAAACTATTTTCAATTCCATTCACCATATAAGGAATTCACCTGAACAGCCAGTGATTGATTTAGAGCAAAAATTCAAAATAATTTCAGTATTAGATATACATTACGGATTTTTATAATATTTTCATTAACTATATAGGGCGATGTTTTATTTAATTTGTCAGACAGTTAACGGCTATGAAATTTGAAAGAGACCATTTATTTTCGTTATTTTGAGACGTATATATATATATATATATATATATATATATATATATGTATATATATTATACATATATATTTAATATATATATATATATATACATATATATATAATAGTTAAACAAATATAGAGGAATCAAAGTTTATATATATATAGTGATAGTTAAACAAATATAGAGGAATCAAAGTTTGTCAGACATGTCTACTACTACGTAAAGTTTCGTTCAACATGTTGTTGAACTCATAAGACTGTCTCTTCAATACCATAGAGCACTCTATAGCAGCTGTAATATTGCAGATATATATATATATATATATATATATATATATATATATATATATATATATATATATATATATGTACATATATATATATTTAAACAATCAGAGGAAATAAGATTATAAGGAAATATTGAAAGTCAATGATGTTTTAATATTTTAGCATTCAGAATTCAAAGGAGACAAAATGTTTTCTTTTTAATCTTTCGTTTAAAATGATCTCCCCTTTATAATATGGCTTTTATTGGATTTTTAATTGATTTCAAGAAAATCAGTCGGTCTTATTCGATTTATCGGAAAACCCGTTGAGGTTTCCCGTGCGTTTAACAGTTCAAGAGGCTTTTTGGCAGAAAAAAAAGCCCGAAGAATAGGGACGATTGATTCTCTTGGCGCGGATGAAACCTGGACGGATGCATTATTGAACAGCAAGGCAAATATTGTCGTCAGCTCATTAAGCCTTAATGCAGGGCTGCGATACGGGCTGACGGGAGCCGCACGCGCCCTGGCGACCAGGCAACGAGCTACGTCTTGTTTTATTTTATTTCACGACACCTCGCCTCCTCTCCGCCTCCTTCCCCTGCCGGTATCAGGTGAGAGCTTATCAAAGCAAAATTAATTTTCACGTCTACGCCTCACGCGCTGCCATGCAGGCTCTCATCACCAGTGACAGGCCCCACAGTTTTCAAACTAACTGCGTTCTGAGCACTTTTGAATAAAACATTACCTACGTAATAATATCGACGACCCAAATATTTTTACTTTAAAAAATTTTATTGCATGCAGAATGAACAATTTCAGTTAACAATGGATAACAAGATTACATGAGAATTTTGTTGGGTAAATGTGAGTTTAATATAATTAAATTCCTATAAAATTACACTGTGGAAACGCAAAATGAAATTTTGTTAAACATTTGAAAGCATGCGTGGGAATTCTATCCATTAAAGTTTATATTTATTCTATAATATGCATTATATTCTAAATATTTTTGTTGTTCGCTATACATGCTGGCCTTTACTTCACATTATAATGCTCGTCATATAATACTGTTAACATCGGTGCGTCGATCTGTTGAACATATGTTAGCTCTCTTTGATAAACCCAACAGTTCCTATAGGCTTTCGTGCACAATGCTTTTAGTTCAGTCCAATTGTCGAATATATTATCCATGTAAATGAAGACTCGGATTAAGCCACATAGTAAAACTACATTTTTTTTCCACAGAATTTATTTGATCACATTTTCTATAAATTAAGCCAAAATGTCTGACATTATCGTCTAACATGTCAACAACGCCTCCTAGCGGTCAAGCAAACAGTACTTACAATGGACGCGGTGTAGAAAGCTGACGGATCTGTCCCAAATGGCATGTAACTTTGGGCTGTAGCATAAGGAGCGCTGTAGACGCCATCAGCCGTGAGACCAGCGGCCGCCATTCTGGAGTAGTTGAGGAGAGAATACTGACAGGAGCAGATCGTCTGGCCGGTCGCCGGGTCAGTCATGATCGGCCGTCCACTCTCACAGCATCGACTTCCTGTCGTAGTTGTCGGCGTGCTGGCAGCGCCCCCAGACTGCAGTAACTGGAATCAAATGATATTTGGATATGAACGGTAACAGACTTTTTTTTCAATTATAGTAACTGACTTGTTTCCAATTCAAGGGTAGCTCTGTTAGCATTATTTGCCGAGAGGGGTGGGGATTGGACTGCTTAAACTAACTATTAAATTATATTAACTTATATGGTCATATTAATTTGGCTGGATGGGAAAACGTGAAAATATTTTAGAGTTTAAATATGTAATTTTTGTTTTGTCTAAAATACTCATACGATGTAAGGATCATTTTAATTCCTTTCATTGAATACTGTGAACCATATATATATATATATATATATATATATATATATATATATATATATATATTAATATATATATATATATATATAAATATATATTAAATCAAAAATAAAAAAAAAATAACCAGCTGATTAATATTGTATAAAGCGTAATATATAGACGAGCTTCAGCTACAGATAAAGCAGTACATCAGTCATAAGTACATCAGTCACGAGCAAAAGGCGGTCACCAGCTAACTCAATAATGGCTGATTTTCCTTATCATGGACCAGTTAGCGACCTAGGAACCTTCAAAGGGCCGCGGTATTTACCAAGGCCAGGTACCCCCATGTTGTCGAAAGATGTTAAGCCCGTTGTCAGGTCAGGTTTCCAGCCCTCCAGCCCTGGCACATGGATGCTGTATATACAGTGTTATCACAGGAGCCGGAATCCCTCACTACTCACTCAAACCACGCTGTATCTGTGTAAACTCAGGCCCAAAACACCCTGTTCTTATTTAATGGTATATATATAATATACTTATATCTATGAATTCATACGCAGGTATTTGAACATGTAGGTGGTCCGGCGGTACCTTTGATAGAGGCACATACTGATAAGGTTTGTTCAAAATATTCAGGGGCCTCTTGAAAATGTCACCTGAATGGACCAACTAATGCCCCGCTTAACCGACACCCCCCCCCCCCCACACACACACACACTCACACGCACAGACGTTCACTCTTCATATATGTATACCTTCAAAAATACATTCAGGCGCTCAATTGTACTTAAATAGAAAATGCTAACAGATTTTCATCGCCAGCTCTTTAAATCAGCTATACAAAAAAAATAATTATAAACAAATTTTTAACCATACATCAATATATATGTATCATGCCTTAAATATAATTTAGTCAAGAAAAGGAAATATGAAAACCAGACTGAGCAAGACCAATAATGCAGTAATTATTGATTCCGATTAATTTAAATAACAAAATAAATTAATGATTGAATATACCTTTTTATTAGGTTTAATTTTTAATATTGATTAATATATTTATACATAAGTGCATATATATATGTGTGTGTATGTATGTTTGTGTATATATGTATTATATTACACATTTTTGTTTAAGGTTATATTACACAGAATACATATTTCATATATTTCAGAGTTATAGTTATATTACACCATATATATATATATTTATTTATTTTATATATATATATATATCTATATATATATATAGATGTATTTTTTGTAAATGATATTTTAGTTTAAGGTTTTATAACATAGAATACATATTACATATATTACAGTGATATTGTAATATTACAATAATAATAGACTTTTTACCTATTTAGAGGCCGCCTTTTGATATTATATATTTTGAAATGAATGAGTAGCACTCATGGATTGTTTGATATATATAACCATACATATCAATTAATATAACTTGTTGTCCGAGCACTTGGTTGACCCTTGTATACAAATCCGTATATGCAGCAATTAGTTTAGTGATATATTTTATACCAATATCGCATAACCATCATTATACAGTAGGAGGCCAAGCTGGAGAGTACACAGAAGCTTTGTATTTCATTATGTACCAGTCGCAACGACATAACATCAGGCATGATATGAGGGGAAAACTATGGTGAAGCAGTTAATGCTCGAGTTGCCATGCATAAAATTAGCAAATAAGTCACATGTAAAATTGCATAGTAAGGACATAGTAGGAGACACCCATAATTTCGTCACGGGGATCTCATCCATGCAGCCTTGTGTATATGGCCAATATTACACTCGAATATTTAGGTGTCAGTATTATAATAATCAAATTACAAACACGGTGCAGCCGTATCAGTTCGCCAATATATATATATATATATATATATATATATATATATATATATATAACGATTTATATATATACATACAGCTATATATATATATATATATATATATATATATATATATGCGTGTATATATAATCTGTGATCGATCTAAGTAAACTATTAGATGCGTAAAGGAACTATCAGTGTTACATATAGATTAAGTTACGATAAATTAGTATACCAGTGAAAATTTGTTATTTTGAATATCGTTTAATTCATATTATATTCAATTTAAATTAAAGATAATTAGAAGTAATAAATAAAGCACATGTAAAAAAATTTAATGTAATCAGCATGTTGTAAAATCAAATATAATTACATGCAGAAATGAAATTAAAAGCATTTTCTAACAGGAATAATAACTGAATTCGCGCATGTAATAAATCATCCTATGTACGTTGATAAATAATGATTAAGCTTACAGTTAATAAAGCCACAATATATTAAGACACGTGGGCATTGTGTATTCCGCCACAAAAATAACACGTTAGATCGGTTTCATGCAACACTTGGTTGTTACACAAAAGAATCAGTAAATACTCGGTGGACCCGACACACTGTATTTGTGATGCAAAGTACCCATATACAACACACGTTTATAGGTCCGGGAACATGCATTTATACTGAAAAACTCGAATATCCAGTTTTGTTCAAACTACAGTGTTATTGTGTGACATTAAACCAGGGTGTGATAATGCACTTATTCTGTTTGCTATATATTGTCTAATAAATCCCACGCCATGCAAAATGAAATAATATTATGCCGACAGATATATTTTGTGTTAAAGACAAAAAAAATCAATCCATTAATAAAAATAAAAATAAAAAATTAATAATAATTATGATTATTATTTTTATTAAATATTTTCTCTTTAAAAGAATTATTAAATATTTATTGCAGAAAAATTTTGATTTAATTATGTGTAATATTTTCATCAGGTCTGATCAAATAAATACAACTTGAATATGAATTTTTGAGGTTTTTGATGCGAACATGCATGATTAGGTTATAAACATGCAATTAAGTTCTGTAGCATAAAAATATTTTTACCTTTTCAAGCATATTTACAAACATCAGATGCAGAGAATAGACGAATTTAATTATCTCCATGTATTGTTCATGTTGAGAGATATTTTATTATATTTTATAATATTTTATCTTAACGTTAATTTAACCTTTTTAATCTGTGCATCTCAAGCTCATGAAAAGACATTCATAGATGAAATACGTATATTGAAATTGAAATATATGCGTGTCTTTTTATTCTATCAGCCTCTTGAAATGTAGGACTGTTTTCTTTAATTATAATAGATGAAGATTTCTTCACTTTAAATATTTCATTAAGACTTAAGCTGAATTTCAAAATTAAAAATATCTGGACGATAGGACGATATACTCATTAATAATACACTGTAAAAGTAGGCAAATATTCACAATTTTATTATATATTATATATAAATATATATTTATATTTATAAATATATATATATATATATTATTGGTATAAATAAAAGAATTCCGTTGCCTTTATAAATTGTATACATGTAATACACATACCAAGTGTTTCTGTATATGGTATATCGATATTCACGGCACATCAGTTCAGACATTTCTGTCTGTACACGACCCACCACGCTGTATACGGTAACACTCTCACATGCACCTTTTTACTTCCCTTTAGTCATACACATGTAAATGGACAAGGTCACAAGACCATGTATACATATTTGCTGATTTATTAGTATCGATTTATATCACTTGAACTGACTTGTCAAGTTGGCTTGCTAGCCAAGTTTGCTTGTGTATATTTGCGTGTATTTGTGTGAATGTGCAGGTATATCTATTACTATTACGTGTTTCAAGCATTTTGACATTTTTATCAGATATTTTATATAATTAAACCTATATTTATTAAGTGTGTATAGGTTCAAACCAATCCAATGGATTTTAACCAGCTATACAGTGTTGTGTTCATGCAGACAAAGCCGATTACATGTTCAAGTACTTTGTTAATTACTGCATGTAAATACCGAGTTTTTTTATTTTTAAATGCAAACGTACGTTTGCATACATTACATGTATGGTACCTGGGGGGGGGGGGGGCTCAAAGGATGATTTTCCCTGTAATGTATGACAGATGTAGACTATGTATAGAATTGGTGCATGGGGTGTTACGAAATCAATACACAAACTCACACAAAAATTAAAAAGAGAACTGTCACGTTATCGGTATTGATATTACACCCAGTGTTAAACAAGGAACTTCAAAGTTTGTTTTTTTATGGACAGAATTGTTAAAATTACCAATAAGTATAAACTTTATTATGGTTAATCATTTTATATCTGCGCCGCAATGGAGTCTGGCCTGACCTGTACAGGGGCTCTGGGGGTGTAAGCGGGTATGTCTTTATATATACTGAGTAAACGGGACCATGTTATAATCTGTTTTGGTGTCAACAGGGATGCATAACATATTTAGAGTATTTCAGCGGTTATAATATATATAGAGAACTCTTGACTAGCCCGACACATACAGGGATCTCTCTGTCGATGAGGGAGCACCCGTAAGGAGATTTGGAAATGATGACTTTGAAAGTATTTTCTATATGGGTCATGTTAGCATAAAGATGTTCCCCCGTCATCTCGGCTCTCAACAGTGGAAACAGACACAACAACGTTTGGCCGAGCACACTCGCGGGCTTTCTAGGGGTTACACGTTGCCTGTAAACAGAGTGCTTGGTAAACGTACTCCTTGTGGTATTTTTATGTTTACATTGTCAAACATGACTTTATATATTAGAAAGTTGGGCGTAAGTCCTTCACTACGCTGCAGGGAAAGTTAAGATGGCTCCCCGGAGTTCTATAACGAGAGCCATTTGAGAATACATGACTAATTTGCTTTTAATACTTTAACTTCATGTATAATGTTGCCACCATGCATGCACGCACCATTATAACAGTAACAAGTAAACCAACATATTTGACATAAGTAACGTTCATGTAATTCATACACTGTCTGTTTGTGCTGTAGAGTAGAAATTCTACTTTCAGGTACTTGAGAGGGTTACATTGATGGGTTTCCATAGCAACAGGGTTCATTTGTTGCTGATCTTTCGATTATCCAATATAAGCATTGATATAAAAACGTGGTTCTCTTGATGAACCAGTATATGTAATAATACATGCAGTATATAAGTCTTCAGATTCAACAATATATATATATATATATATATATATATATATATATATATATATATATATATATATATATTATCATTGATTTCCAATTAAGTGTATTTATTTTGCCATACTGTTCCATCATTCTGCCTTGCATTGGGATTTTACAGTATGCCATTATTGAGAAAGCACAGAATGTGTAAACTGCCAGACATATATATCAGACATAACACATAATACATCTAAATATCAAATGAAACATGAAGTCTCACTCATCAGTGAATACTCTTATACACGTCTTTCACTAATTGTTGGATACATGATCGACATGATCAATTACAAAGTATATATATATATATATATATATGTGTGTGTGTGTGTGTGTGGGCAACATGTATATATATATATATATGTGTGTGTGTGTGTGTGTTGTCTGTTATATCAGCGAGTGAGCAGGCTCCTTGGTTTACGGCCAGTCTCGACTACCACGCGTGTGAATAAAATAATTAAAACTTGCCCTTTCACTGTGATGTACATGTATATGCTCAACAGCTCCAGGCGGGTGTGGATGCCGGTATAAACAATATATATATATGGCCCTATAATTCTAGCCCGATCCCTTAATAATGGCGTCCTGATTCTTCAACACCCATCGATCCCGACAGAGTTCTATACCCGAGTCTTTAAATCTGTAGAGGAAAGCGATCCCCTAAATATTATTGGATAAAGACAGGTATACTATTTATAGAAAACATTACCGTTGGAGTGTAACAACAGTTACAGAAGTTTCACACGCGAGCGGATACTGGACCCTATATATATATATATATATATATATATATATATATATATATATATATATATATATATATTGCATTGTGTGACGTAATATGAAGGAAAAGTGTACCTACCTGTGAGGAAGACAGAGATGAAGTGATGCCCGCGAAGTATCCAAACTGTGGGTAGGACATCATGGCAGAACGCCGAGTAACCACCACACTGATACAATAGGTAGTCCTAGTAATTAAGTCCCAGCAAACACAGCGTCAAGTGCGAGATTTTAAAGCTAGGGCCATCTGTTTTGGTGAACCCGAGTAAGGATGTCACTTCAATCGGTGAGACCAAGTCTATAATCGTTGGTTGTGGTTTTGGGATTCGGGCGGTACCGCACGGTAACGGGGGGAGGTACACTACTGCCACTTAAAAGTTCTCTAAATTTCCAGCCAAAGTGACGCCAGGACTATCCCCAGAAGCGGCTGTGTTAGATGTCCACCCTACAACTGTCGGTAGCCGGTCCACATGCTGGGGGTATACATCTGTAACTGTTACACACCGTCAATGTCCACTCTTTCTGTGTGCGAGGCTAATGCTACTTTTGTGTGACGAATAAATACGTATAGATGGCGCACTCATTTCCCCAGCCAGATACATAATATGCATGGCGGTGTTTAAGCTCCGCCCACCGAGTGGCTGACAGTCCGAGACTCCACCCACTTTCCCAGCGGGTGTCGTCCACGGCAGTGCTACTGGTAACAGAAACCCTAATTTAGCAAATTGCTGACATTTGTTTATAGGGGCAATTTTGTGGGAGCGGGTGGAGTGACGAAGGGGCTTAGACATGTAGTTTACGGTATTCGATACCGTCTGCCGGTGGTCCGAGTCTGAGACAGCTATGGTAATCTTAAACATGGACAGCTCGGCGACGAATGTTTTAGTTTGGAACACAGACAGTGTATTCAGTGACTACAAGTGCTTGAGTGATCCAGACGGATCCGACTACACGTATTTGTGACATCCAGTGGCCCCCGCGTATCTACTAGTCCCATCGCTTTCATGTGACAACCATGTCACACAAGGGAACATCCAGCTAGAGCACCCTGCCCGGTTAGAGTTACCCTGTATTTACAATCAAACAAAGTCTCAAGATTATCAATTCTAAACCGTGTTTAGCTGAAAGACTAACCATATTCAAGAAAGGAAGGAAGCGCAGACCTGGGGACGGCGCCGAACCTCTCTAGTGGGGATATAAGCTGGTTGGAGGGCTTTTGACCCGCGTAATCGCGGTGATCGGTCATCGAGAGTTGAATCCGGTGACGTAATACCCCTCTCAAGTATGCCGAGTCAAAATCCGTGCTGACCAGGAGAACTGGACAGTGTCCGGCTGAGCGAGAATGACCAAGCACCTTATCGACAAACTTAAATTAAACAGTGTCCTCTCGCTGCCCCGCGGGCATTCAGGGCGCAATCTCATAACAAGTATACCACTTGGCCTTTCACTGTTGCGTCTGTTGCGTGCCATGCCGGACAATCTGACATAACGATGTTTTAGTGTAAGAGTGGCCATCTCCCGCTGTCTCAGGTTCAACAACACACCAAGTAGTCTCCTACAATGGGATTCCCTCCTTTGGTCCGTTTTTGATTACGGGTCTCCTCAAGGTGACATAACACATCCCCAGGCCACAAGCCATTGAAAGCCGTGTATAACCTTTCAACGAAAACTTAATGTTTCAATGTTAATTTACAGTCAGCCTGTTGCGTTTACGGGCCATTACCATTTTTCCGTAAGAAGGCGTTATTCGAGGTAAAAACAGAATATGCATGTGTCTGTTCAATGGCATTCCCATCCAACATCAATTATAGCATTTCCGGTGATATACACAGGTTTATATATATATATATATATATATATATATATATATATATATATATATATATTAGCCACAAATGACATATACTTATAATATGAAAACGTGATGGGTATATGTATACACAAATTATATCCGCGCATGCATGCACAAAACATTCTTCTCAAATATTGTATAGTCTGCAAGATTTACAAAATAATAAATCCCCCTACCCTTTTGGGTTAATTAAATAAAGAATATATATATATATATATATATATATATATATATATATATATATATATATATATATATTGTCTTTGTGTAAAATTGAAATAATTTTACGGGCACGACTTCAGATTTACAATACGGAAGTATTTTCTTTTTGAAACTATTAGACAAAGACCAGGAAAACACTTTATCCTCATCTATTCATAAAAATGTACAAAATCTATGAGTCACATGCAGAAACTAAGTCCATTAAAATATCAATAAAAACTGTGTTGCTTTAAGAACATGATAAATCCACATAAAAAATAATCTCATGAAGCAATTAATGCATGTTTATCTCTCATGCGCGTCGATATATATATATATATATATATATATATATATATATATATATATATATATATACACACACATATATATAATATATTTATATATATGGATCGACTTATAATTTATATATATATATATATATATATATATATATATATATATATATATGTTTAAACGCATTTGTGTGTATATATATATTTAATTTGCGACCCTTGAAGAGCTATCAAGAAATGTAATTAATGTGCATGCATGCCAACATCCAGAATGTAAAAAAATATGTGAAAAAAGAATATTAATGTTTTATTAGTTCAGTAGAAGTATTAACCTTTGGATGCATGTGTGAGTCCATGAAACACTACAACAATATAGTCACAATTTTAAGAGTATATATCGTTTTTAATTATAATGTTCAACGAACATTCGTATAATATCGCGACAAAACAGAGATTGTTGAATGAACTATTAATAATGAACAAATATCTTTGTAGCTCAAAAGGTTTTCTTTTTTAATTTTCGTTATGCTAGGTTAATTTTTGTTAATTACCTATAAAATTCTAAATTGGATGGTTTTGATTTTAATGTAGATGCTTTTTGAAATTCAAATAGTGAAATATAGTTGCGTTTCCTTAAACACATTTTACGCTGTTTGTGCAACCGTTCTCAACCAATATGTAAAGGAATATACAAAAATATCGAATGAATATATATATATATATATATATATATATATATATATTATAAATTAGCATGTATATAAATCATTGAACAGTGGGTACATACATACTAAGACGACAGTACAATGTAAGGAAAATTTTATAGATCAGAATGAGTAACAACGTTCAATGATCAATGAATATCCTTCCCCATGCATGCATGAACACCAGACTAAATGTAAAACTTCTTGTGCCCATATTTAGCCCATAAGGGTGCAAGGGGCGCGTCCATATAGCCCCACTTAACCCTCCCCGTGACAAGAGGCAGACAAAGCAGAAGGGTTATATATTCATGGCTTACCAGCGACATCTTAACAGTTCCAAATCGAGTGGTCATTGGTTCTGTTCTGGTGTCAAACGGGTAACGCCTCCGTGTCAAAAAAGGCCAACATCTCCTGTCATGTCAACGTACACCGCCACCAGTTTCACACCGAGCACGGTATTGTAAGCTTCTTACCGCGCCCCCAATTAGCGCGCAGGTCAGTCCCGCCGATCACGCTCCGGTGTTGTAGTAGTGAGTTATCTACCTTACAATTAGGTTTTGTATACTTGTGCAGCGATGTGCAATGATGTGCCTATTCAATGGTTGTACCACAAATCATATTACACACCATACAGATGTACACGTATGTAGCTATTATATATATTAAATTTTTGAAAAGCCACTATTACAACATATAAATAAGATATATATCTGTATATGGGGGATGGGAGCAGCTATAACGTTATTCCCACGAAACGGTACTGCATATCCTATAAACCGGAAGTCAGACCAACTGAACGTTTATTATAAGAGCTCCTATATATATGGTATACAGCACTATCCCCGTGCAGGGTGTTTTGAATTCTTAATTTACGAAAAATAAAGATGATATACACACACTATATGGCAATCATCTAGCTCATAGATCAAGCTGGTTCCAAACTTCTCAGATCTGAACGAAAGTTATTACTGAAATTTTCTGTAGATATTCAGAAATCATGAAAATAAATATAGCAAAGAAAAGAAATGTTCTTTCAGACAAGTTTTCTTTGGCCTTTTCTGATATTTTCCTGTTTATATCTTGAATGACAATTCACAAAAATAGTGCACTGGTTTGGTCCATTACTGGCAGCTTTTATACCTCAAATAATCAGTCACTGATTAAAAATAAAGATTCTCTTATATTCGCATGACTTTGCTTCTCTTGGTGCTTTTGGTTCACAAGCCTCTCATGGTAATGTTTGTATACTTACAGCACGTGGCGCAAGAGCTGTCGTTATTAAGCAGCATTTTCATGGGCTACACCAGGTATTGAGCGTTGACCGTTACAGTTTACAAAGTGTTTACGTGAGAAATCAAATCAGAGCTGGATCTAAGAAACTATCATTTGCAGTCCGTCGTCTGCAAAGGTGGTGATAGCTAAGCCACTGTAGATTTGCTCATTACACATTATTAGACTGTTTAATCGAGCCAATTAGAGCTTAATAAGTCACTCCCAATTAAGGCCGGACAGGGCTGTTTGAATGGTAAATATCTGGGGAGCTTCCCATGTTTACTGTCTATACAACAGCCATGACGGTTCGATAATTCATTAGCCCCGCCATGCTCTAATCACCTGTGTGAGCCATATATAGGCCCTATCCCTGAACAGCGCCGCTCTCACCCGCACGTGCCTGCCTGATGCTCCGCCGTGTTCTGTGTACAGGGGGCGCTGTGGCAGACCAGGCCTCTTTCAGGCGTGTTTGCCTGGAGCGTGGGAGATCGGTGAACTGACACCACGCGTTCAATTTTCTTTTGTTTCGTTGCCGCTAACCTGCAAAAGTCAACCCTGCTATTTCGAATATTGAATTCTTGAAATATCTTTAATATACATGAACATATGTATATATATTTTCACTGCAAAGACAAACCGTTTATTTAGAACGACGACTTGGGCTCGAAACTCACATGCATGTTCGAAGCCTATAAGCATACTAAAAAACATGAACATGTTTTTTAATTGCACACATGAAATTCATATGAACATGTAGGATATGTTATGCTAACCAATCGTCAGTTTAAATGACATAAGATAAAATAACAGACAAACACCATAAAGTGCTTACCAAAACATATGCACACATCTGCATACATCTTAGGACAACAATACTTCATGTGTATTAATCATGCATCCGCGCACGTATTTTATTATTTCGCCTATAAATTTGTTCATTCAGTCCTGTTTTAGCATGCATGCAGGCAGCTACATACCCTTTCCGCAAAACATGACGGTATATATAGCGGGGTTCACGTGGTTTCATTAGAATTATTGTATATACACACGTATGTGTGTGTATTTATTCGGATGTGCGTATTGAAACATGTATCAGTAAACAAATAAAGGGTAAGGTAACTGGAATATGAGTGTATGGGATTGAGGGCTGGGCATGATTTTATGTCTGTATACATATTGAAAATGAAGCAGTCAGTATATATACGGGTGGGCTTGGCGTAAAAGTTACACTCCATTACGGAAACTCTGTGCTTTATATGTCTGTATATATATATATATATATATATATATATATATATATATATATATATATATACACTAAGCAATCTTGGATCGATCTTTCAGTCTCAGCATGTTTTTTTTTTTTGTTTGTTTAAATGGGGTGTACCGAGTGCACCTCTGTGTCAATGCGAATTATAGGTAAGTATGAATAAAATACAGAAAATGCCAATATTAGCTGGATGTAAAAGGCTCGTGTCAACCAGTGTTACTGTGCTGTGTTATTGTGAAAGAAAACATCAACGCTTTTGATCTTAAATTATATATAAACGTGCAACATCCGCGGGCTTAGGAAATTAATCGATCCCAGTTTCAGCAAGACCTCTAAATCACGCAATTCACTATTATACTGGCTCTAATGTGGCCTCACAATAACGCAATCTCGTCCAACTGCTCCATATTTTTCTGTTTCCGTTTGCCCCCAAGATGATTGTTTTCTGTTCTTTCTCAAAGCGGACGTTCCCAGAATGCGCGTGACTGAAGCATGCTCAGAACGTAAGTAACTTCCGGTCGCCATGGGATCAGCGTAAAATCCTACTTCACAACCATGTAAATCTTCGATGTGCGCATTTAATTATATGGGAACGATTGCTTGACTGTTCCGCATTTTAATCACCGTGTTTCATTCGCAAGATTTCTTATATTCCATTTACAGCTGAAAGGATCTAATATTATGTCCATTTATAAAGAACTGCCATACAATCTCTTTCTATACAGGCGTTAGTTCGGAAAACCATGCAAGTATATGTAATATACATATTTATATATATGTGTGTGTGTGTGTGTGATTAAAATCTTCAAGAAACTTATTCTCTGTCCTATATATATCATGTGTACCTGTTCAGAGTTGTCATAGACTGACGCTGCATGGTATATGTCAGTTAAGATTGAGATAGGGTTGAAATTTCAAAACAGCCGATAAAAGGTGATGATCGAATAAAGTCAGTTGTCTTATATATATAAACCGTATCACGGATGCATGTACATTCAAAACATTAAAATAAGATACAAAAGAAGTCCGTGATCTAAATAACCGTTCTTATTACTTCTCGCAGTTTTTATTGATGTGTAAAGATGTCTAAATGTGTTTTTATTCCAAAGCTTCTATGCAGGAAAAAATCCGTTCCCTCTCATGTCCAGTAATTTCGGCGTGCACAATGAGGACATTGATAAGAATGATGACCGTGGGATGGCCACAGACACTTTCACCTGCCCCTGACGCTCGCACCGTCCCTCCCTCAGGGCACGGGTTATCATCCCTCGCGTACACATGATGGCTTCTTTGCGTGTTTAGATGCAGCGACTGACCGATGGCCAGCGGGTCAACCCTGCTGAAAATGACAATCTCGTTGACAGTGTGCACATCAGATGATATCAGCACCGAGTCTAACATTCCAGGCATTATGCACAGGCAGTTGTCACGATGGGGCGTAACCTTCATAGATTTTCTGATAAAATTGCTAACTTCAAATCCCTTGAAGAAATAGAATCAGTTATATGTTTCCAATAACTCGGATTATTGCACACGTTAGAGCACATGATGTTCATATGTAATATATAAAAGTAACAGCGTAACTGAGAAATCTATAAAATTTCAGACACTCGTCAGAACATGCATGGCATTGAATCGGAAAAAAAGACAGTTCAATATGTTTGGAAAGGAGCCAATATCCTCTATATAAACATTTAATTAATAAAATATGCATTAATATGAGAACCATGGCTTTATGAAATAAAAATGGCCCACATCACGTTGCAAAGACAAAATTAAGTAAATACACTAAGCAAAACGTTATTCCATAGAAAATAAATCCACCTGTTATTGTTAAAAGGCTAAAGTGGGCAGAAAAGTCGGGAAGGTATTTGACGAAAATAGTTCAGAAGGCATTCAGCTGGGGAAAAGATACCCTGGAAACACATCTTACAAAACGGCGTGGCAAGGCAACTGACACCAAACTCAGAGATGATAGATGAACAGATATATGTGTGTCTGACTTACATATAATATTCTGATGCAGGTAACCACGTGCATGCCGGCTTACTTACGGAGATATAACTATATATACGCATTTAGTCAGGAAGTATCCATGCATATGCAGCCGACAATGCCGGTTGCTTAGACTTTAAACATTCTGGACTTTGCGCAGCCAGCAACCCTATTAACTTGTATATATAAGAAGCACTTCTATAGTCCAATTATATCCACACTGTTTAACACTGTGTCTCTCATCTACAGCACTGATCTTGTACACCATCCTTGGGATTCTGTTTCTATATATACATGTATATATATATATATATATATATATATATATATATATATATTGTTACGAAGACAAATTATTCAGGGGGAAATATCGGGCCGATCCGGGATTCGAACCCATGTCGGTGGCACACATCCTGGATGAGCCCCCATTTTATTGCTAAAACAAATTATTCAGGGGAAAATATCGGGCCGATCCGGGATTCGAACCCTTGTCGATGGCACACATGTCCGGCGTTCCAACCGCTTCGCTAGAAAAGCAAGCTTCACTAGCGAGACAGTTCGGTCCGCTTTTTTGTCACCCCGTAACAAAGTTCTATTGATCCCCATATTGAATGTAAAAAGTTACAGTTTAAATACTACCTCGTCATCGTCACAGCATTACACTTGATTTTCAAAAAAAATTATCAGAAATAACATAAGAACATTCGGTCAGAATCAAACTCCAGACTTAATTATTGTATTGTTTTGGTGAATTTGGTGTGCTATATCTACTATCTGAGGCATCCATATATGATCGAACAATGTGTGTGAGGGCTGGGGTGTACTTTAAAATGTAGCCTCGACATATTCCTATAGGGTATCCTATTGAGTACGATCTTCACATCAATATTCTTTTTTATCTTGTGCCGTTCATCATATGTGAAAATCTTCTTGGTCTATCAATATCCCTATCGATATTAGTCAACACATACATATAAGATATTTTACGAGTCAGTTCAAAAACTAGTCAATTTAGGAAGGTGGAGAGGCCATAAATATAACAACAATCTTACATTACAAGTTGAATCACTGTCAGAATAGATATTTCATCATATAAGTTTGAACTTTAAATTTTGTACATTACAGGAACAATTAAATTATAAAATGAAAACATCAATTATAAAAAAATAAAATATCAAGACTTGTACTTTATATAGGACCAAGTAACGTGATATTATGAAAATATTGTCCATCAAGATTTCCAAATTTAAATGAACATCATGCTTATAAAGGTAGGCAATAAACTGTAAATGACAACACAATATTAAAAAGTGAGCATATAGCAAGTGCCTGTAATGTCAGTTTAAACATTGTGGGCCGCTAAGGTCTAGAATGTCAAATGTCTAGGCAGCCAATGTCGGCTGCTGTTGACCAGAATCTGAGTCTGGCTGCCTAAACACTTCCTATATATTGGATTATGTTTCAGTATGTGCAGCGTATTAACTGAAATAAAACACTCAAGTAACTGCGTATACAAGTATATACATATATACAAGAAAAACCCAGCCTGAAAAAGCCAAGGGCTACAGCACGGAACCACAAGCATACTGTAATATAGTTGAATGAGGGGTTAAGTCGGGGGTAGATAACACTGGCCGGCCAACACTTGCGTTTAATTAGCAAGCATTAAAGGTAATTGGTTGGCACTTGGAGTGATAGCCATCGGAGCAGTGTCGGGTACATGCTTATGTGGCTGGTGATGTTGACGCTGCCAGCATGACATCAGTCCAGGCAGAGTCAGGCGGCACCCGGCATTGATAAACACTCCTCACGACCTGTTTGGAATTAAAACAGACTACTAATTTGTGTAAACTGCCTCTAGATCTTTACCTCGATACTTAGCCGTATCTCTGTCGTGTTTAACCTATGCCTCAGCCCAAGGCATACAGGAATTGCCTGTATCGCCACGGGCTTTGTTTTGTCCAAACAGATGTTCAGAAATTGAGACGGCCAACACCAGCGTATAAAGTCGATACATCCACCCAGATGGGCCCCATGTCGACAACCAACCACTCACCAGCGATCACTCGGGCTTACTGTAAAAACAATGCCCACCACTACCTCATAAGTTGTTTACATTTAATTACAAGACATACACTCCTTCAACAACATTACTCAATAAAATATATGACACCATTTAACCTCACCCACAGGGGACCGTTTTAAGCTGTTCCTCACAGTATATATAGACATTTCGTTGAAAGCTATATATATATATATATATATATATATATATGTGTGTGTGTATTGCTTTCATCCAAATGTAATCAAAATGTTTATATGATAAAATAAGATGTAGTTAACATGCTGGATAAACAAGGTTTAAATGATTTGTATTAAGTGTACCCTGTATTTTAAAATATATTAGGTACGCGGTAAGAATATTATAACCTCAGTCTCCATGTGCACGAATATACAATTGCCTTTTTATTCCCTACATACGCAAGCACGGACTCAAGATACACACACGCACACCAACACGCGCTCAAAAAGTCAATGTCTGCACATAAGCGTCAACATCATAGGGAGTCTTCGTTAAAGGAATCGTTGTATTTAAAACAATAATTCCATTAATTAAGCCCAATGATTTGTGACATGATTTATCTGAAAGGAACATTTTTGGGATAAGTCATACCGTATCGCGGATCCCATTAGGTCAATCCAAGAAACAAACGCACCATGTTTACTTTTGGCTATGACGACCATTGCATTTTGATCATATTAAATATCAGATTAAGGACTTCGGGATGCATTTCTCTTTATTTTGCTGATTTCAGTCCCTGTCCCACCAGAACGTATTTTATTCCAGTGCCCCTGATCTCAATGGGGATTCATATACCAGCATAGATGTATCATTATAAAATTATCGACTTCACTAACCAAATCCCGCCCCAACACAAGCGCTATCTCAGCCTATCTGTCTTGGAAATTGCATCAGTGCATGCAACCCCTCCTTGTTGACGCATTGGCCGCTATCGCCCCCTGCCGGCAGACTAGCTTCAGCTTTCAAACCACATCAGTGTAAGTGGCGGTATATATCCCCGTATTAAAACAATTATTTTTGCGGAAGCGTTTGCATGTGAGAATTGTAAAATCCATCTCCTATGTAAAAAGTACTTCAATAAAAAAAAGTTCATCCTTATACTTTAACGCATCGTGTGCCAAGTATGTATTATTATTTTTGTTTGTATTAAACTAATTCTCTTATATATAACAAATAATCCATCATTGGGTCATGTAATAAAACTAAGATATATCCGGTGTCATCTGGTACCATTTATAAAGACATGTATGATCACTCTATGTATACAAAATTTATCAGTCCATGGAACTGACAGGAGATATTGAAATTTTAATATAAAAGTTTAATAAATTTGGACATGCATGTAAAAAACTGTTGGAAACATTTTCAGGAAGTGGTTGACATGACCTGCTTGAAAGTTACATAATGATTTGAATATATGTCTTAATATGCGCAGTGCATTATTACAAGTTAATTATAAAATGTAAACTATTTGATTGTTCAACTGAACTCTGACGGAACAGATGTAAAAGGTATATATGATTCTCATATGGAACAATGAGACTTGGGTAAATTTGAAGTTATATAGGTGGTGCCACCAGTCTTGTAAAAAGCGTGTGAGGGTAGCCCTGATCAGTAGAGCATAACAAAAGAATTACTTAATATTTTGGAAGAACTAGTGGAAAGGCACATGCTGACCTGCAGAGATAAATCTCAAATAAGGCAGTTTATTACATTTTGCATTCAATATCAGATATTGGATATGTCAGCTGAAAATTTTACATTAGTTAGGCTATCCATAATTAATATTCCTACCAACATTTATATCTCGATCGAATGTATAAAATCCATTCAGCAATTATGCGATTTTGCAAACTTTGTATATTCTTTTTTTTTACAAAATAAATGGAACATATATACAGTGTAATTTCAAAACTACTAGTGATGATTTTTTAGCAAACTTATTCGCCCGATGTAGTTTAGATTAACCGTGATTGCAGGTAGATATATTTACCTGATTAATTTTTTAATAAACTTGTTCTGTTTATATCCTTTAACATTATTACGAAATAAGAGATTGATTGAAAAGAAACAGTCTGTTCGGTATATGGAAAAATATAGATTAGTTTTGCCTAATCTGATGTTCTAAAGTAAATATCCCCAAGACCTCTCTAGATGTGGGAGGAGTTCACCTTGTGTGTGTGTGTGCATGTGTGTGTGAGAGAGGGAGAGAGAGACCCCCTATTTCTTCATCTCAGAATCACAGAACATCACCCGAGCTATAAGCGCCGTCTATGTGATGTTTGCTTTACATGTGCACGGTGGTTTTAACACTCGCATACACACAAACACATGCACGAAAGTGTAAAGTTAATGAAAAAAAATGTCCACATATGTCACTCTCGATAAGTGGAGTTGATGCCTCAACCATCCCCATTATCTTAAATGATTTTTGTCAGATAGCCAGAACTTCCTGTATTAACACTGGGTGAGGTCGTATTACTTGTATGTTATGCAAGATTCTTGGAGCAGAACCGTCACACTGCAAGACTGTAAGTGTTATCTGCGCGGTATGTGGGAGCCCTGTAACGTCTCCTGTCATGCTTGACACTAGGCGGTGAAAGATGCTGCCGCAGCCAGAGGATGGAGCTTGCAGCGTCACGATACCTCCCCAGGCGAGGATGCTGTGTTTATGAACTGAAATCATTCGATCATTGCTAATTAGCGACCTCTATTCAATATCAGGCGCCACTTTAGCCTAGCGTCACGTCGACTGGTCTTTGTCATGTCCTCTCAGCGGCTGAGTGGCATATTTACGGTATCGTCTGCTCGCGGGGATTCCTATCACTCCCGCTGAAGCTCCTGGGAATGTCCGCTCTTTGTCAGCAGACTATAAATGTTAATCTCCTTACAAACCCGCTAAAGTGATAATTTAAGACTGTAATCAACTAAAATTCTGTTTTAATACGATACGTTTATCTAAAACTTTCTTTTTTTATATGATCCACCCAGAAAGTGTTCGCTAAATGACATTTGCCAACGTTATACTTGTAGGTGAAATTCTAAGATTATTTTGGTTAAATCAAATCAATATGATTGAAATGCAGCATACATAAAAAATATAAAGATTCACATCATTTTTATATAAGTCATACATAACTGAAACAGTAAGTAGAACATTAATTATTTTCGAATTGAATAAAATATATGAAAAAAGACTAATTATTAATCCTAGAAATTATCAATTTATAGATTCAGTGAATTATAAAAGCCCCTAGAATGTATATGTTAAAACAAGTTAGATGTCTGTTGTTTAAAAAAAATCAGTGAAATAAAATATATGCATATCACCAATAAAAAATAAACTACGATTCCCTCACCTTATTTTATATATATATACGAAAAGAATGTTCGCTCAGTTAATTTTCAAAACACGCCGCATCAAAGTCATATATCACATTCAGGTGGCCGCCCGATTGATCGTTTACCAATTAGCATGCTTAACTAAACACTGTTTTCTCATGTTATTGGATTTTAAGCATGGGGAAACACTTGCGGGGGCACAGTAATTTTATCTCTTGCTGGCTACTACGGGCGAACGTGTGTGTGGCTGGTGTATTTATTTAGATAAGCCCTAGTGCCGATACTGACCCTTATAAACATCATCAGTACACAAATTGCTTACTTTACACAAATATTGTGTCAGTGATATGTTTACAAGAGTGTGCCATGTGTAATCGATTGTATATATCAGATCCCGCTCGGCCCCAGCCTTTTTCGCGGGGCGTGCAGTGACAGGGCGTGGTCCGTTTGTAAACAGAACGCAAAAGTGACGTATGTTTTAGTCCTGCATGATGGGTATGACGTCACCATAGTGATAAGACTGACATCAGGGGATATTTGCTTTCTCTCGCAGACAGGCAAAGGCAAAGAGAACATAATATTGGCATGTGGCTGTCACAGAAAATTGAAAACTGGTATGGAATGTTTATAATATTATGTAAGTCGCCGTAACACATATACCGTAAATAGCTCCAATGAATGTCGTGTTTAAGGTTACACGTGACCACAGTAGTACTGATGTATAACATGCGAACTGAATTTATTAAATTGTGTGCATATGAAAATAACAAGGAAAATTTGCCACGAATCTATGTAAAAATTTGAAATCTCCCTGTGCGTCATATAAATGCATACATGCTTATACCTGCGATAATTAATATAGGGGCGGATCAAGGATTTAGGAAAAGGGTGGGCCCAACCCAGGAGGACTCATAAAAAAAAACCTAAAATAAAAAGATCCCCAGGTCTTTAAAATGGGGGGGGGGGGGTCCAGGCCGTAAAATTTGGTCTGAAAACCTTAAAAAAAGGTTGCGGCGACAGGAAAAAGGGGGTCCGGATCATAAAATTTGGTCTGAAACCCCTAAAAAAAGGTTGCGGCGACAGAAAAAGAGGGGGTCCGGATCGCCTGGAACCCCCCCCCCCCCTCCGGATCCGCTTCTGTTATCATAATACAACGATTTATATACAGATGTAATTAGCATATAGCCTATAACCCATACCTCCGCCCACTGTAACCAGCATGTGTAACCATGCATGCACAGCCGCTGTGACTGGTATGTGTAACTCTTTAACCTTTATGTGTAACCATACCCCCCCCCCCCCCCCCAACCATCGTAATCGGTGGGGGGAGTAACGGTTACACATACCAGTTACAGTTGGTATACATGTTATACATATACATAACGCCGTAACCGGTATATACGTAATCGATACTCCGCCCCCTGTAACCGGAATATGTGCTCCCCCCCCCCCCCGGCGATATTTTAAGTATTTCTCTTTCTTTACTTATATTCCTTACTATATGTCTGTATGTCCAGGCTTGTGTTCGGACCAGAGGTCGAACGCTGACACCGATAGTGCCTGTTGGAAGAAAATAATAATCCAACAGGCACTATCGGTGTCAGCGTTCGACCTCTGGTCCGAACACAAGCCTGGACATACAGACATATAGTGAGGAATATGACTGTTCATGATATCTGCCTTGCCTATCATTCAATGCCTCGTAAATTTAGAAAGAGGGCTTTGGAATGCCCCATCTAACATCCGATAATCATAAAACATAAATTACTAGTTCAATTTCAATAATTCTGTAAAGTTTTTTTTTAACTTGACAGAATTTAAATTTCGTACCATATATATATATATATATAGAGAGAGAGAGAGAGAGAGAGAGAGAGAGAGAGATAGAGAGAGAGAGAGAGAGAGAGAGAGAGAGAGAGAGAGGGGGGGGGGGGGGGAGAAAGGGGGGGGGGGGGGCGTTCTCGCCAAAGAACTGAGTACATGTACAACTATGAAAACAGGTTTATGAAATGAAAACAACTCAGCTTGCACAGCCGGACGCAAGTATTCAAGGGAAATAAGAATGTTATGATCATACACGTGCATGTTACTTCCAATACCTGTCACATTCTAACATTCTGATATACGGCGGAAAAACAGACTGTTTGACACACAGACACGCAGCATCCCATGTTTGACACACGGAGTCCCGATCTACACGTTTTTTTTTCGCACACGGACCAGTGTAACACATGTAGTTTGTAAACTACATCCCGTCGGGCGCCATATATGACTGATATCTTACGGTAAACAACAACGCTCAGCGCATATGAGGTGGTTTTGTTGTGAGAAGGCCCGCCAACGAGCTTGTTTCCCGCAATTAGCTGACGAAATACCAGTCATATCTCTTTGTGTACAGAAACAGACAGAGGTAAAGGATTAAGCTAAATGCATGTACTTGCTGCATCCCGGGACAGTGTGAGAGCAGTCGTTTATTGCTGTTTGTGCTGTAAAGATTTATACTTGCGCAGTCTCATGCATGCATGCAGCATAAATCACATTTAACTTCCGCACCTGTTAGGGCTCCCGTAACCCTCGGAGAATCTGTCAAACTTAATATCACTCGGCAAGCACTTGTTTTCCGGAGCACACATGCATGCTTGCGCATACGCGCGCATTCCTACAGTCAATGCAAGCATAACATAATGCAAAAAGTAAAAAAAAAAAAAAGAAAAAAAAAAATTACATCTCTACCAGAATTCTTGTCACATATAGGTTATGTCTCTATATATAAGAGAGTGCTTGTATGACAATGCTTATTGTATTTTTCTATCGAAGATAAATAGGGCATTACAAAATAATATCTTCTACTTTCAGAATTAAAATAAAATTAACTGCCGAGTTTACATCGAGATGAACTGTATTTTTAGGGGGAGGATGAGTTGTGAAAATTTTATATTTTCGTGAAATGTTTGAAAATATTCATTAAAAAAATACACACAAGGAGACAAATATATATAATCAAACCGGCACTATCGGTGAGAGGCCTAAATATATAAATATATATGGTGAAAAACCTCATCCATGGAAATAATTTCTGTTAGATTATAATAAATGTTATATATTACGCATACACACTCATAAATATATATCTTTATGTTCAATGACTATCATAAATAATGAAATAATCATATACAATACATATATATATATATATATATATATATATATATATCGTCAAGCCACTTAACCTGATTACCCCGGAGAGTGTGTGTTTAAAAGGCAAAAAGAGTGCATACTCTATGTCGGGTGAATCGACTACAAACAAGACGGGGTATTAATAATATAGCTGATCCGTCTGTTCTATGACCTAACTCGTAAAATTACTTGGTGCATTTCAGACTACAAAGAATGAAGCCCCATAAAAGACGTGCCTTTTGTCTTTCAGCACACAATGTTGCATTCTCTTCTCCCAATAGGAATATGATCTGCCGGTGGGGGCCTTTTGTACAGCCATGTTTAATCTCTAATTTTCGATGTAAGAAAGGTCACGTGGTCAGTAACTATACATACACAAAGCATATTTTTCTAGACCAAGACGAACCAAGTGTGTCTTGTTGAACAAAACTGTCAATCATTCATTTAAAAATGTCTCTTTTTTTTTTTTTTTGCTAAAATGTATTAGCAGAAAAATAGAAATGACTCATATAAATAGAAACAAAGTATGCCGCGCGAATATAACTTTTAATGTATTATAGTAGCTCCTAGGAAATAATCCAGTATTATTGATATTAAATATGAAGTTGCCTTAGCCATGTTAACACATATAGCTGCTCCATTATACGCCCCCTCAATTCATGGAACAAAAATACCCTTCAGTGCAACCAGGCGATTGTAACAGTGACGGGCCTGCATGGGTGGCCCCATTTGTAAATATATGTGTGTAAGGAGCCTCTTTCCAGATGACCCTTGGCTTACATCAGAGACAGTCATGGTTCAAAGTTACCCTCAGAACCGTCAGAGCCGATGACAGCGAGAAGGGGAGAGTTTCCTGACGTCGGTAGGTCGTGTTCCTCGTCTTTCCACGGTTATGCAAACCGGCCAGAGTAGGACGCCAGCGGGATGCCGTACAGACACAACACACAGATAGGGGGCACGGGATCCATGCCTTAGATTTTCTTCAAAATACACAGGCACAAAAGCAAAAACCAGAGACAGCACACGGTGGCCGGGTCGTGTGAGAAGGGGTGCTGACACGAGGGCGTCAGTGCTGGGTTTATTAGTGCTGCATGGTGTTTAGGTGATTATCCACAAAACTGACCCCGAAGTCTGTACACATCTTGACCAGCGCATAAAGCTGTCCTTTTAAAAAAAACTTTTTTTGACGAAGTATTATTGCTGCATGGTGTTCGCATTAACAAGTTCATTTCATCTATGTTTTGTTGGTATTTATTCACATTTATGGATACACATAATTCCACATTTAAATATAATCGACTAAAGCGTAGGGTAAATATCTCTATGATACAAAAGTTCACTGTGTTTAATGAATTTTCCGTTTGTTATAAATTCCTGTGCTCTGCTTTCGTTTTATATTCCAATTTACCGGTTTCTCTCTTTAGATATTATAAATTGATCATGTAGTATTTTTATTCGGAAAGAATAAAGGAAATTAGAATTGTTTTTTAATGTTTAATTATTAAAGACTATTTCACTAACAAGAAATGCAAAATTTGATCATATGACACCTAAATATGTACGTCCTCATGCGGCTTTTGTTGACAGCCACCAACCACATGTTAAGAATCCATTAGTGCATAATTTTTCATTTTGATCAGTGAGTGTATGGGTGCATCGGGATGCCATTACCTTCAGATACGAAACAGCAGTAACGAATATATTTTTTTTTTTGTAAACGAGTCAATAATTAATTGAACCATCTCTTATTCCGGGTATGAAGTATAAAAAGTTACGCGGGAAGAGGTGTGTTATACGCCACATATAAAGACATATATATATAGGCCTATATAGTATAGCCACATAAGGACACACATGTCACGCAAACATGCAGATATAGATTTTTATTCTTATAATCCCCCAAAAATAATATAATAATATAATATAATGTAATATAATGTGTGTGTGTGTGTGTGTTAGTCCTTGGGGCCCTCGCTAATCACTGACAAAGTGGCCATTAAGTATGCCCACTCAAATCAAACAAACTACTTTATCAAACCACTTGGGAACACACTGATTATGTTAAGATCGTCTTATACACAAAATGCATCCAGCATTATAGCATGTGTTTCCCATAAACAAGTCATGTGCCCGCTTACTGAGTGAATTAACTCTTGATGCCAAATTAAAACAGCAACATAGGTTACCCTTCTTGCTGTTACTATACATGCTGCCTGCTTGTATATTTTATATTATTGTTACATTAGACTTGACATGAAGACCTTATTCTGTTTAAAGATATATACACATAAATGTATATAGGTATATTCATTATAGAGTGATTTACCGTGCACGTGCCCTCATAGTGAAATAAAGGCAAGGTACTTATTTGGATTTACTGTGAGAGTAAGCATGTGTCATATATATACCTTTATATATACATGGACCTCGCAGGGGTGTAACTGGTTATGTCAAACAATTATATGTGATTGTTTATACTTAAAGAATACTGTTGCGCGTAATTTATGGACTTAAATATAATCACACTCAATGACCAACCTTTAATAGTGTGATTTTATATACTTCAGTTATAAGTCAAATACAAAGTTGCGAATAACCTTTAAACCATAACCACAGTTTCAATTTTTTTTCAACCTTCAAAGTTTTCTTTAATTATGTTATGTTTCGTAAAATATAACGTGTACACCAACCATTTTGTTTTCATTGTGTTTAAAACATTATGAATGGCTTGTTATTTAGAAACACGTATATGAAATTTTACGCTTACTTCAGTAATACATGTGTTGACTGAAACCCTGACATATTTATGCATGCAGTATAGTTGATTCTTTTTGTTATGACGAAATCTGAATATGTTTTGAGGATAATTATTAATGAATATCTTACCAAATATTACCAAATCTTTTCCCAGGTAAAATGTATGAACATATGTTAACATATATTTATGTAATTTCAATCAAGTAATTCTTTTTATATCGAAACAGAGTTTTGACAATTATTTCGTTTATATGGACATTTTTCCCAAGCACAGATATTCAATCATTTATTCCCAGGTCTTAAGACCTGGACAAAAGGAAAACACAACCCCATGTACGTATTACATGCATGCCTGGTGCAGGAGCGGATCCATGCAAAATTTGGGGGAGGGGGAATGGGGTCCAAAACTGTGTATCATGCCCGACATGCGAGGGAGCCAGTGTGTGTTTAACAAAAAAAGAAAAAAAGAAAAAAAGGACAATTTACTTTCAGCAGGTGATGTTACAATATAATATACTATATATAAATAGTTGCGTATAGTGTAACATATATATAGAATAATATAAAAGTGTTATGCATATAGTGGGGTTAATATATACTAACAAAAGTGACTTCTCCCTTTGCTTTGCGGTACTTATAAAAACATAAGTAATTAAGTTTTTTCTCCCCCCCCCCCAAAAAAAAAAGGCGGGGGGGGGGACGAGATCAATATACGGTGTCGTGGCTGAATGGGAATGAAAATATACAGACACAAGATATAGGATATAGCGTTAATCCTTTAACAGAAAGGACAGCTGTTTGGCCAACCCCCTACAAGCTATTTAACACGCAGATGGCTTCAATTCCTGCAAATCCCTTTTATCCCATGGCAAACAATATGTAATCAATGGCGATATCATTGTTCCCTGCACAGTATGGTGACGACAACAGCACGCCACCTGGTGACGTGTTGCGATGTGCTGGGCGGTTTATAGGGGATTAGAAGGATGGTCGTATTGAACGTGTATTACATTCAATATACCTACAGCAGATTTAATCCAGCAACTGTCTGGTAACGACGCAAGGTGGCAAAACACAAGATGACAGTCAATCAGCACGTCCTCGTAATCTTAAAGTTAATTGCCGTACGTCACTAATATAAAAATACATAGTTGGCTTTTAGCTAGATTGTAAAATAGCGAATTTGGGTTACTACAAATCTATAATTTGAATTATGAGTTTTCTATAGATCATTGCATTATTAAATGAATGAAGCTGGTTTGCAACTGACATGTATATAAAAAGTAAATTGGTCTATAATCATATGATACAAGCACATATGTTTAAGATAGTTCACTTCTACTTCTACGAGAAATGGTTTAGAAAATAAATACACTTAAGAAACATGGTCGGAATCCTGAAAAATGCATGTATATATATTTCAAATGTATCATGTATCACTGTATAAAATATATATAAGGCATGTTTGTGCATCTATTGTTATATATGAGTGACCTGATTCAGGTATTTTGGAGAAAATACTTACATTTTTATCAAGAATTTGGCGAATCGTCATGCTTGCATTAAATGTGCGGCATAAGGAAGGAAACTTTTTTTTTTAAATTACAAGGAGCTCACGATTTTGGTCTGATTTCACAGACCAGGAATTAAGCCTGTATTTGGGATACGTTTATCTTGGATTATGTATTAAATAGAATTGACTATATAAAAAGTATTTTATGTTATTATTAAAGAGTAAGAGAAGTGGACTCAAAGCGTGGTTGGATCGTTGTATTATTATTAGACCGTTGTGGCTGATGACGGCCGGGGGATGCGCCATAATTGTTTGTCCCTTCCTTTTCCCATATACAATCCTAGAATTATCTAAGATTCCTAGAATAAACATTGCATTATTTCTGGGCTTCAGACTATGCATGAGAAGTTTGATGCTCGCGTAGGATTTCGAGCAGGGAGGTCTCGGGGCCCCTGCTGACACACGGGCCACGTGGACATGGGCTGAAGAGGCCTTAACATCACCACTTGACCTCTGTTTGAATACCCGCCATGGTGACAAATACGGGGCTGCGATCTGAGGGATGCTGCAGCTCATAAAGCCAGATCCTGCTTTACACTCCAGGCTGTATTACATATTTACAAGTACAAACACCGCGGCAACTGCCCCCCCCCCCCTAAAAATGCACCAGTTGAAACCCTATTGATAAGGAAGATTGCTCAACAGAGGGGTCGAGTTTGAAGGTAGAAACCTCCCGCCTCGCGCCATTACTCAGTCCAACTCGGGAATGCCGATTCAGCACAAGAGGTCTTTTGATCGTGTGGGAGGCGGCTGAAGTCCTGTCCACACTTTGGTGAACAACCTGCCCTGTGGTCACTACCACGCCTAAATCCCTGCCAGTCTGCTCCGCGGCAATTACCAGAAAGTAAGCACCGGACAGATTGATGTATCTAAAGTTCAAGTAGCTAAGAAGGGAACACGGGTACAGGGCTCGACATGACGCCTGCCACACAGCGCTGGCCGCTCTGTGAAAATCCTCAAATACCACCGGCCTCTAAATGTTAACAACGGTACTTGCAATTTTGAAATGAAATTGATCTATTATAATTATTTCATAATTTCCAAATGTCATATACGTCAAATAACTCCTCGGTTCATTGAGTTATAACTGGCATTTTAGACATTTTCGAATTAAGCAGAATTCCAGTTGCATTAAGATCGATATATAGTTAGAACAATCCTGAGAGAATTTGTCCTGAAACAATAAACAATATATATATATATATATATATATATATATATATATATATATATATATATATATATATATATAAAGGTAAACATTCTTGTATATATACACATAATTACATATATGTGTGTGATATTTGCCCTGAACCAATACATGTATATGTCAATGTATGTATTTATGTGTGTCACACAAGGATAATATAAAGTGTTGTAAAGACGGAAAGATATTATGATGGTATTCAAGCTGTTTCTAAATCGACGATTTTATCGAAACAGACGGTCTCGACTGTATACAACAACATTACCAACGGCACAGAGGTCAGAGGCGCCGTGATTAACAACGAGATGGAAGGGTTGTGGCTTGTTGAAGGAATACTTGATCTGCAGCAAGTTGTCGAAAAATTATAGCCCGAGGTAGCAACCAGTGCAACCAGAGTCGGGGATATCTGGCTGGCTGAACGTGCCAGCAAGAGGGCTATAACAAGTTACATGTCAGCATCAGTACCCCTGTCTATAAGTCACGGCGCCCCTAGTCTCCATGCATGCAGATGATCATCTGTGTATATATATATAGCTTATACTTCTTACTCCGTTCGTGGTATTTTGCATATAAAAAACTTTTACTTATAATCTATAGCGTATATCATAGTATCATTTGCAATATGTGATCAAAAGAATTTTCATTCTTTTTTTTATCCTTTATTTCTAACGTCTTTTAGCATATGCATGGGCGCAATTTTGTGGGGGACAGAGTGACATGTCATAATATATATTTTCGAAAATAAAAGAATATAATTTTGTTATAAAAGATAGAATCTCACTTAGATCCCTAAAAAAGCGACACATTATTTTGGAACCCAGCCAATAATCTCATAAATAAAATGATCATTCAGGGTTTAAAGATTAGAATAAGAATTAATTGTTATTGCGAAATAACTGGTGACGGACCCACGGGATGCACAGCAAAGCTTTTATTTGTTGTTGGTTTCTTCTGCCAGAATTCTCCCTGTTATCTTCTACTCAAATTGCTTAAATTTTGACTGAAAATAGCACGAAGGGGACACCCCATTCCACACCAAACCGATTCACATCTCCAACAGCCCGGCCTCCCTAAAAATACTTGCTGCCCCCCCCCCCCCCCTTTCATAGAATTGGGTTTTTAAAGCGGCACTGATATATATACAACATTCCTTTATAGAGGTGTGTGTGGGGGGGGGGGGGGTCACATTGCAAAAGGGAAATTGCGCCCCCGAGCATGCATGGAAGTATGCATCTATCTATTTATAAATAATTATATATATATATATATATATATATATATATATATATATATATATATATGCTTACACAATGTAATGGTTATACATAATTTATAATATTAACTCAAATAAATGAGAAAGTATTTTAAAGGGTGTAGTGAGATTTCCAAAATATATAAATTGCAACTATCATTTATTTACACCTGGACCAAAATGGCGTAAAGTGATGTAAATAACTAAGACGTCTCTGGTAAATACCTCATTGTCGGTATCCCTACGAGCTAAACCTGAAATGTTCTGTAATGTAGATATGCTTCAGCCACAAAGCTTGAATCTTTATTGCTTCACATGGTATTGTATTAACGCTTAAAGTGAAAAAGCAACGATAAATCAGACATATTTGCACACCCCAATAAGAATATTACGTCTTGTAGCGTCCCCAGAGATTCAGGCCATTTGTGTGTATGTAAACATGGCAGTGGCGTTGATGTGCATTACGTTGTAACATGACAGCCCGTTGGAGCATGTACAGACCGCAACATGTCAGATAAATGTGTGACACCAGCAGTGCTGTTTATTTTCAAAGCAGCAAGAAAACCAAGCAGCTCAGCATTTACAGCCGCAGTTGCGTATTTTCGTTCGCTCACTCAAGCATCTTGTTTCAGTGGGATTAAGTAATAGTTTCATGATCAGATTGTGTGACGGGGTCTTTTTTATTTGTGTACAAACATACATGGGTAGATTGCTTGAATCAGAATTTGGCCCGGGTGCATAATGATGATCAACTGGAAAGACTGGAACAATGTAATTGCATTTCACCATGAATGTATAAGCATATCGGTATGCATGTTAAAAAGAGATATCGTTTCAGAATCATAAATGGCACAATGTCATTTCTGTGCAAGGAACAGACTCTGTCAAAGATTAAACGGGATTAATTATATATCTGGTCACCTTGACAAATATAATAAAGTATCTTTTATACTAAAAGTCGTATATTGAGGAATTGTTTTCTTGTTCAAAACGTTCTTTTTGCATACATAAGTCTTGATGCTACTGTTTAAAAAAATGCAATATATATATATATATATATATATATATATATATATATATATATATATATATATATATATATATATATATATAGAAGGCTTACGAGTATGAATCTGAAACCAGGCGAGTGGGTTCCACTTTTGCTTAAACACAAGGCCAGAAACAAAACATGACACCAAGGTTAGCAGCAAGCACGATGTCAAGTACAGCAGCGCCAGAATTCCTGTCGTTCTGGCGTTATGTTTCCACTTGTGAGCAGCAGAGTTTGCTAGTCAGTGGAGGGAAGTCAGAGACGGCCAAGTGGTAAAGCTTTTATACCCAGTAGTGGTCAAGTAAACATCCAGCGTATCTAGATCGGTCGCAGGGCAACGCATAGAGCTCAGCATGGATAAGGTATATACTTGTTTAGACATTCCAAGGGCTCCGAACAGCCATGTAATTAGGACCCGACACTTGTTGTTTGTGTGTCCCTCTGCAAGCCATCAGCAAGAGGAGCCTGCTACTTACAGAGTTGATCTATTACCTCAAGGAAAGGGGAGCCCCGCAACCACAGGAGGTCACGCGTTGCTGCCCTGCGGCTTTGTAACAAGCTGGAAATCACATCAACCCCGGCCTTTGATGTATCTTTTATCCGTTCCAAACCTCGTTTGCCAGCACCCAAACGTCACTTCCCGGTCTTCAAACCACGCACAAGTCTGTTTTCCTTTTCCACGGTCTTTGCCTCTGTATCATGGCCCGGGGTTGTGGCGCTGGTCAGCTTTCCGGGTCTAGCTACCAATATCAAACGCCCGGCCGTCAGGCATCAAGATTCACCTTGCATCATGGAACGTGACAGTTTTGGATTTTATACTCTGTATCTCGCTGTAAACATGCCGTAGACATTATGGCGTGGAACGTTTTGCACGCTCCTACAGATCTTTGCTTTGTGAACACGCTGCAGTTTATAATCAAAGACCTGACGGGATTCATTTACCAGACACTGCACTTGATCATAGACGTGCTTTTATCCCAGCTAATTGTCCGAGAACGACTAGGGTCAACAGGACATGGAATTCATGAGATAGAGAAAAATTACATGTATTCTCATGTAGCATCACATAACATTTTATACTGATCTTCTTTTAAGAATGTAGCATCATAAAACATTTATATTGATATTCCCTTTAGGAAAGTTATCTAAAAAAATGCTGACAAAACGTTGTAAAAGATTTCCAAGCAAGCAGGGAAAAACTTCACTTTGTAAAGTCTATGTTTCATGGAGAAAATAAATGCCGTCCAGTTCAATATCACACATATATGTATAATTATGTATATACATGAATGTTTAGATGTTAAATTTATAAATATATATATTGTTTATTTTTTAGGATAAATTCTCTCAGGATTGTTCTAACTAGAACTTTGGAATTGTGTTTAATCCATTAATGTCTAATTTGCTCCTTATAACTCAATTAACCGATGATTTATTTGACGTAAATGACATTCGAAAATTTTGAAATAATAATAATAATAAAAGGATTTCATTACAAAATTCAAGTACCGTTTTTAATATTTTCAGGAAATTTAAAGCCAAAAATTTTATCAATCTTTAATAATGAGCATTTACATACTTAATCATTTTCAGAGAATGGTGTTTAGTGTCTAAACATTATAAATTATACACTTCAAGTTATTTTGTATTAATTGGTGATTGTTATTAACCATAATTATAAATATCTCAAAGGATATTTGACAAAGCTTCTTCGCAAACAGTTTATATATATATATATATATATATATATATATATATATATATATATATATATATATATATATATATATACATTAGAGGTGAGCTGATAAAAAACATTTGTATAAACAGGCGAAGTATTGTAACATCCAAATCCTCTGTTCAACGGTTCACCGAAATCATGCATATCGACTTAATTGACATGCATGTCAGTTGTCAAATAGGTCGATATAGACCGTCATTAAACCATGTTTGCATACAAAATGCTCATAGGAATATACATATTCACGAAAAATATATAACCGGAATACCTGGCGTGATATTAGATTTCCTTTAACAAAATCATACGGAATAACACTGAATTGACTTGAACTAAACACCAAGTTTTTCGTGTGCATTGATTTACATATATAGGCCTAGTGTAATGAAGACATAGTGAGGGACCACTCACCTGTCGAGGTTAACTTTTATACATTACATAATGTATTTTTACTTTGCTTGGGACATGACAAGGCCCGTCAGATAGCAAATAAGGACTCCTGAAAAAAGAGCCGAGTATTCCACGGGGCCAGTTAAAAGAAGGAGTGATACATATCCCGAGCAGGCCGGGGGCATTTGTCATCGCGGCGGCAAGACATATACATATGTTGCCAATCATTGCTTGTTCGGACAGGTGGAGCGAGCCCTTTGTGCAGCCATGCACGGGCACTGTTGCAACAGCCCAGATCACAGGAGCCTGCAATGTCGAGGCATGAAGGAACATACACTTTGAATGGCAGACGAGCACGAGGATTCCTCTCCATCAATGATAGATGACTTCTAACTCTTTTGGGCCCCGGCTTCAGCCTCCATCTTTTGTGTTGGTAACGGTGTCTGTCTGTCTGAAATATCATGTCAGGTGCCGTCTACCTGTATTTCTCCACTTGTGTAATGATGTTCTGTGTGTCATAATCTCTTCATTATATAATGTTTGTAAGATTGATTTAATTTTATAAATAAGCAAAACAGAAATATTCTTAAACAGCATCTACATTTATACTATATTACTGCGGTGTTGGCATATATTTATACCAGTATATACGCACTGAAACTTAAATTGTCTTCCATTCTAAATAAACAAAGGGTATATTTTTTTAGAGCTCAAATTTTATATAATTGTTAATTAATGTTGATAAAAAGAAACATTCAATGCGAAGAAAATTAATTTGACTGTAAAAAAATGTATAAATGGGACGAATAACATGAAAATTGCAGGAATTCCAATATATCTGTTTGTATATATATATATATGACAGTGACACCAATGCAGGTGCATATTTGTCATATTTATGTGTTTTGAGGGAAGGGACGATGCACCATGTGGGGTGACCATCGTGTGACCATTCTTTTCTCTCTGGTAAGCCTATGTGTAGTAGACAAAATAAAGAAAATTTGTATTCCGATATGGCTAACAAACGATATCACTTGTTTCTCTTTATTAACGTAAACGTATTAAAAACAAGGTGTTCTCACATGCGCGTGATAAAACATCTGTTTATAGAACTAGAGTAAATTAGCATGCATGCATTCCGAACCATTCATCATAACTGTTTTATATCCAGTGTGTGATAAAATACCATAACCACGCGAGCTCCCCATAACCCAGGCTGCTGTTATTTAATCATTACGCAAGGTTGATTTCGCAACAAGACTTTGTGAAGATGTGTTTTTAAATCTCACCTATAACATTCAGGATAAAAAAGGGGGGAAACCCAAACCATTGATAAATTAACACAGCCTCTGTTTAACCTGTCTGAGTGGGTGATGCCAGTATGTATAAACAGTGGTAATTGTATGTTTATGAGTATATCCTTTTAATGTAGCAACCAGAAGTTGATGGGCATTTTTTTTTTTTGGCCAGTGCACAAGGGGTATGTATTTAAGGCTGTAATTACAGACCTCACGAGCTCTTCTGCCCTCCTGAATTACCACAATCCCTCTACATAAATTGTGTGTTTTGTAGCCATTCACAGGTGCATGGTGGTGTAACTTAGTTTTATGGCCAATAAAAGCTTTGTGTATTCCTGTCGTGAAGGGGGTTCACAAATTGGGGCCTGTCCTGGGCGGCGGCTCGCGGAGTGATAAATGAGAGGTGCTTGTAGTTAGAATGAACTCTGTGTAGAGAGTCTCCCGCACTTTATGCCTGATTTGAGCGCTGTCTGTTTGAGCGCAGTATAATAGTCGGGCAGGTAGACATTAGCTACAGTAAGTGAGCAGCGGACTGATTTATTGGCAGTAGCTTATTAAACTCTATACTTTATGTCAGCTAGATCATCAGGGCCGGCTTACAGGTTAAGAACCCGGTGTTGAGGGGAAATGAGAAAACTGTACGTCTCGCGGTCAGGCAAATCGCCAATATTGACACTTGTGCTGCTTTAATAAAGGAACATGCCCCGATCCATCCATGATCAGACCTGCTGCGATGCCCGGCGCCCATCCAATATGGCTGTTTTGCCCGCCGACCATGAAATGCCATGAGTTAAGAGTTGGCACATGTCACCGTGGATACGACTTCATATTTGTTACTAAATCTATAACTGCTGCCCATGGCATTGATTTGGTGCTGGCTGCAGACTCGGTGTCAGGGAATATTGGCCGGTGTCAGGCATGAAAGAGAAATGCCCCCATCTTCAACTTTGATAAACTGAAGAAAATGCCTGAAGATCAGTGGCGGGGTGGCCAATAGTGTATGGCCAATGTCCAGAATCTAGCATTTCTGAAGGGATATTGCCAACAGCTGCGCATTATGAAACAGCTGTAAACAGCCCGAGTGAAAATGAGTTCATGACTACATGATATTTGCCCCGCCATTATATCATTCAAGACAGATGTTATTTATAAACCAGAGGAAGTTAAAAAGTCCTCCTCTCCTAAAACTTACTTTTATGTCGGGTTTAATGAACGGAAAGTTCTTCCTGACTGCACTTGAAACATATCCGTCCGTATATACATATATGTATATGTGTGTGTGTTATAGAATGGTTGAGTTAAAAAAAAACAAACATTTTCCCTATATAGCTGTTATGCATAAAAGAATATAACGGTATATTTATGCTGTCCATTTTGTTGCGGACTATATAATTGCATGCATGGTTTGACTTTGTATAACACGATCCATATAGCAATAAATATAGCATCAAGAGAAATAGACACCCGAGGGCCAGAAATGTCTCTTCATCAATTACATTAATTTGTCAAAGGTACCTGGGATATATTATATTATATTATATTATACATATAATATATATATATATATATATATATATATATATATATGGTTTGGTATATGCCTCAGTAATTTATTGCCTTTCTCTCAATGGAAAAGCTAGTATCAAAATATATATTTGACACAAAAACTATATACTGCGAAAGTCATGCCTATAATATAATAGGCCTATATATAACCAATCTTTTTGCATGACAATAATTGCTCAAACATATATATCATGTCATTACATCAAATCATATATCATATATATATCCTATAGTTATGAAATGTCGCATCTTATACATTATTTATTTGAACAAATTTTAATTTACAACAAATTTATTATTAATGCACTTGACGATTTCCACATGCTGATTTATATTAATTGATCAGCCATTGTTACCAAAATAAAAAAGAAGCGTACATTTATCAGACACACATATAATATTATGTGTTTCTATACTCAATTTACACAGTCCTTTTTTGTTTGCATGCATACAACCCAAATAGTTATACATATATATATATATATATATATATATATATATATATATTAAATTTCGCGAGCACACTACCTGCAAAAGACCTGCTATATCTATACTTTATGGGTTACTTAAAAAAGTATTTATTTATCATTGTAATTTATATATACATATACACACTGAACTGTAATTGATTGTAATTAATACTCTGGCTGTGTTCGGCGATGATTATCAATAAATTTAGAAGGATTAAGCTAATATTATAGAATTACATGTACTATATACATTTTCTTTGTAATGTATACATTAAAAAAAAAACATTTTTTTTTAAAACGTATCCACCATGCACCCTACTTCACATATCCCTTGAAACAGTGTGACACAATATTTGTCGCAATATTTCCGTGCGTTACAGATTAAGAATTGAGAATCGTATACCTGTGAGCATTTTGATATATCGCGACATCCCCATTTCATTTGCAAGTGTAAACCTACTTAACCCGTTTAAAAACAAGTGTTAGGCCAAAAAAATAAAAGGTATGGTTCTCAGACATCGCCCGCGTCAATTTTAAACCCCCGCATCAAACAATTTTATTTTTATTTTCAATCGAAATTTACCAAATTTGAGCTTCAGCCGCTTGGACATTTCATTCAAGAAAATAAAATCATACACTTTTGATAAAATTTCCTTTGTTATGTAGTGCTTTTACATTTTTTTTAGCAAAAAAAAATCTGTTATTATCAGGTTTGCCCTTATATTTTGACATTTTCATCGACACAAAAAAAAAAAAAATAAAATAAATAAAAAAAAAACGCCCGTCCGCATTGATTTCTGAAAAAAAAGTGCCTGAGAACCATACCTTATTTTTTTGGCCTTATCCATATCATCTTTCGCTTTACTCATTTGTGTCGAAATCTTCTAAGGGGAAAAAAAAAATTTTATGTATTAAAAAAGTGTCACTGGTAAACTACAGAATAAGAATATGCGAAAAAATCATCTATTGTGTATAGCTATAATCAAATCTAATATATAGCTGGTCTGTGACCGACCGTACCGCGGCAGCAGGGTCAGAGAGCTAGATTTGCTGGCTTAATGAATCTTGCCAGGGCGCCGGGTATCGGTGCATTCCGGCTGGAGTCTACACTGTGATGAATGAGGCCACTCTCCTGCTAATTGGCAAGTTGATTAGTGATATTTACCAGGACTGAACTTATCAATTAACTGGCCGGCCAGTGATAGCGGGGCCATCCCACTTTCATCATGCATCGCTGCTGCCAAGTTCCCGTCACTCATACAAGGTGCCATATGGTCAGAAAATGAACAGTTTAGCTGGGTTCCGCAGGGGGTTACCTAATTGAAACGTACGCTGTGCTGGTGATCATATGTGTAATGAAAGTATCGCGTGTAACTGTAGTGGGATTGCACTAATTGTCTCATGATTTGCATTGGAGAGTAGCTCTCCATATTATGAGTGTCATGTCACCTTTTGGCGGTCTTATCTCTTTATCTCTAACCTGTCCGTAGTTCTGGGCGTGGTCTTATCTCTTAATCTTGAACCTGTCCTTAGGTCTGTGAGCGTGACGTGTTTTACTGACGCGGGTAATGATGACATCCTTCACTGGCGCTGTCGGACGCGGGGTCGGTAAAAACAGTCCAGATTGGGTGTTTTGACACCAGTGATAATCAAGCAATTATCTGGCACCGCGTGAGCTGGACTTCACTGGAAAAAGTAGGTGGTTTGACAGAGTAATAGCGGATGATTGTCTGAAAACCTAGGTAATAGCTGGCCATGTAGAATGACAGGTGAACCCGCGGTCGTGTGTCCCCGCACGCTACACACAAAATGTTGTAATTTAGTCATTTTCATGACATGGCTGAAAGGAAAAAATGACCCATTAACAGCAAGTCTCTTCACACGTCTGATTGCATACTGTGAGGTATTTAGCCCGACGAGCTTATTCCATGGCGATGCGACGTCCGGTGTCTCTCTGTAAGTGTAAGTCCGTCCGGTTTCTGTCCACACTAGACCACAGTTCAGAAAAAATGCCTGGTCTCCTAATTTTTACTTCTTGACAGATTTTGATTGTTGTTTGTTTTATCTAGAATGGCTAGGTGTGGGCTTTTAACTTTTACACAGACTTTTGAGAAAATCCTGCAATATGTAAATTAATGCTCATATTTTCAAAATAACAAAACAAGCTGCTTTTCCTTTATTTTTTTTACCAATTTTGAGTCTGCTTGTTTTATCTGATTGGGCTTGGAGTTGCTGTCTTAACTTTTACATAGAATTTTGAACCTGCAGATGGGTCCTGGGAGGCTCCTGAGATAGTAGCTTTTGCTATGAAAAGTTAATTTCAAACACATAGTGAAAATTGTGTATAATTTTATAAATGTTGTGGGGGTGCAGGAGGATCACTTCTAAGTAAATATGTCATTGGCTGCTGGTTTAATTTTAAATCTTATAATTTACATTGATTGTATGACTATAGTCCGTTCCACCAACCGTGAAACACTGTTTTTTCACATTTTCTTTTCTACCTTGATATATATTTTGTGTTCTTAGCGATATGGTGAATGCCTAGAAAACGACCTAATTTTTTATGAAGTCGGTGATAATGTATTAAATACAACCTACATCACGACGCTGATGAGTTGTTTACTTAATGTAAGAAGTGCATAGCTAACTTGGCCAAACTGAACGGCGTTGTATGTGAAATCTTTGCCGTCATAATGGAATGACGTAACCGTGACGTCACGGTCCACACGTGAAATTTCCTGAATACACATTATGAAGAGGTCAGCAGGGGTTAAAATTGGATTGAATGGACTGTGTGAACTCTGCTCAGAGAGCCGCCAGTGATACATTGTAAAAGTCGATGGTGCATCGGGATGCGCCTGGAGAAAATTTATAGGGCACACACATTTACCCAAGTTTTGCTGTTTCAACCATTAATATTGTGATTGTTATTAACACTGCTTGTAATCACTGATAAGTTCATAAGAATAGTAATCTTCCATCGATATTTAAATTATTGGTGGTGGTGGAAATAACACTTGAATGGTGTCACTGTTATAAGCACATTCACACAATACATGGTTGTTTTGTGATGAATATCGACACCTTTTAAGCCGAGATGTTGCAGTTATTGTTGATGTAAATGTATCAGGTTTTTTCAAACTTAAAAAAATCTCCTATGACTCTGAAACAGCGTATCGAAGGAAGAGAGAGCAGGGGTGCCATTCATCATTCATGTACAATCATATGATATAACAGGGGCTACATACATATATTAATGATAGTAACATGCTAGCTGCTATTATTGTTTGACCACCTCATATCGCCAGACAGCGGGATTCTATCTCCTGCAAAGTGGAACGGCCGAGGCTATCGGCACGACCATTGTGCCGATAAGAAGTACAATCCGCACGACAGCTTCTCATATAATAATATAAAACCTATCCACTGCTAACAATAATATGGATGGTAACAGACACCTCAGCACAACAGAACTTATTAAAAGTTGTAGATGCTAGATGAATTACGTAAACTTAATACTTAAAGTAAGACACAATAAGTGCATAAAACTGGAAAAGCCTGGGCAGGCCCAAATACACAAATGTTCCTTGGCCAGCTGTCATAACAAGTTTCTTTGTGGTATATGTTTATTTCTGTTCATGAGTTTTGTTTTGTATCAATTTCCCAAAAATTATAATTCCTCCGATACTTGAAGTAGTTATATTATGAAAAATTAAAATATATTTAGTGTACGATATATGGGAACACACGGCTGTCGTGCGGATAAGAAGGCTAATCCGCACGACGGTTGTGCGGATAGACACTACCAAGTGGAACACCGCTTATGACATCACGCCTGTGCAAGGCAGAATCTTGTCAGTTGACCAAGCACAAAATGTTGTAAACAGCCCGTGAGTTTCTAATGGATTATGTTTTTTGTTCATTACAGGCTATTCATCTCGGGTATGTGGCATTTTTTCCTGTCAGAAAATTAGGTCGCGTTCTCACTTACCTCTTTACCAAAAATCTCTGTTCGTTCTCAGTTCTTTTAAAATGATCACGAAAAAACAGTGTTTCATGGTTGGTGGAACCGACTATAGTTCTAATAATTGATGCAAGGCACTCTCCGTGGCTAGGATCATGGCATTCGGTATAGTCTGCAGGGGTGGAGGAAACCACCAGCCTTGGTCAGGAAACTACAACCCACACTCACAGTCAAGCCGGGGATCAACCCGGGTCACCAGTGGAGAACGCAGAGCAAACTTATCTTTTACAACAGACTACATACAGAAATGAGACATTTAGTTTTCCTTATATTGTAATGCAGGATATCGTTTATGCTGATACTCTTGTGTGTGGAGGTAGTATATGCCAGCCAGCCTGAAAAATTGCAGGCAAACAACTAGTGCCTCTTGCAGACAGCCTGTCCAGCCCATTCATTTAATACAGCTGAGTATGCACTAAGCATAGCTGCATACCGCTTTTCATTTCTAATTATCCTGAAATGTATTATGATCTTGTCTTCATAGCCTGTTGTTGAGTTGAAATTAAAATGGTTGCATTAATGTGATAAAGCTTAGAAAAGATATATTGCATTAGAAGTTTATCTTGTAGGCCTATCAATGGACTCTCATAATAATACAGGGCAAAGCTACAAATGGTCTTTCTTTGTCGGATAAAAGTTAGGTTTTACAAGTTTCATTTAATCTTCCTTGCAGCATACCAATAATTAATTGCAGCCTCATATATCTGTTCAATGATCACATTAAATAAACAGAGTTCACAGTGTATATAAGCTGATAGGCCTTTAGTGGGGATGGTCAGCTAAGACAGTGCTAATCTGGCTGAATCATGTTTGCCTGCATAAATGGGCTTCCAGCTGTGCTAGCCAGTGGTTTTTCTCCTCTATTTACATATAGACTGCACTTTAATACCCTGTCTTAAAATTCACTTCAAAGCTATCTTAAATACCAAATGTACAATGCACTAATTGTTACCACTGGACCTAGGACTTCTAACTGAAAACCCCTTGAGGTCGATAAAAATATCCTTGGTAACCAGAAATTAGGTCACTGCAATGTGTATCTTCCGAGGTTTGGGGCTCATAAGTACCCCACATAGAATAATTAAAAAATGTGAAATAAAATCTCCAGTATCTAAATAACTAATGTGTTGTTTGCCATTCTTTCCATGTATATTGATCATGGGGTGTTTCATCAGTTCCTGAAGACTGGTGGTGCCACCTGTTTTTTCCTTAGTTTTATACATTTTTCCTCTATTTTTGAGAGCTTCAAATGAAGTAGTCTGGCTCTTAATAAGGCACTTGCTGTGCTTGCAATAGGGCATGAAAAGAATTAGCCACTGTGGCTAATCAAGTTTGTGTAGAATTAGCCACAATGGGATGGAAATAGCCACATTGTTTCAAGTTCCATAAAAGGCCTATAAAATGGTATGTTTGCCCAATAGACATTTTAAATGCTCAAAAAATGATATCATGGACTGATGCATATGCCTACATGTTGAATTTTAAACATAAAATAAAGGTAAGCAACCCAATTATTTATGATATATTAATTTGTATCATGAGAACTAAGATTGGCACCATAAGCTCAGCCGACTTTATGTAATACTGGATGGTCCAGTCAATAGAAAAAAGTGTGAAATTTGAATCATATAGATATAGGTAGTTTCATTTGTTTTGCTTCATTTAGTTATATTGTTTCATCAAAATACCAGAAATAAGGTATCATGTGTATCACTGATAAGTTTGGTCACAGATAAACTAAAAGAATGTATCTCAATTTCTATGGACTAAGGGTAATCCAATAACAGTAAACTATATTCTCCAGTGAAACTAAAAAGCCACAGCTTGAATCTGAAACTATATCATGTATGCTGGTCAGGACTAGGGTTTATATGGTTTGTCTTTATTTAAACTTTGTAAATTGGTCTTCATGTATGTTGGTCAGACCTAGCGTTGGAATGGTAAATGTGTGTTGATATTTTGTAAATTGGTCTTCATGTAAGTTGGTCAGGCCCAGTTTGTCCCAGAATGGTTTGTCCTTGTTGACCTTTTATAAATTGGTCTTCATGTAAGTTGGTCAAGCCCAGTGTTGGAATGGTTTGTCCTTTTCAATCTTTTGTAAATTGGTCTTCATGTATGTTTGTCAGTTTTAGCGTTGGAATGGTAAATGTGTGTTGATCTTTTGTAAATGGGTCTTCATGTATGTTGGTCAGGCACAGTGTTGGAATGCTTTGTCCTTGTTGATTCTTTGTAAATAGGTCTTCATGTATGTTGGTCAGACACAGTGCTGGAATGGTTTGTCCTTGTTGACCTTTTATAAATTGGTCTTCATGTATGTTGGTCAGGCACAGTGTTGGAATGGTTTGTCTTTGTTGATTCTTTGTAAATTGGTCTTCATGTATGTTTGTGAGGCCTAGCGTTGGAATGGTATATGTGCGATGATCTTTTGTAAATTGGTCTTCATGTTTGTTAGGCCTAGATTTGGAATGGTTTGTCCTTGTTGATTTTAAGTAAATAGGTCTCTGGTATGTTGGTCAAGCCGAGTGTTGTCCCAGACTGGTTTGTCTTTGTTGTTCTTTCATCAATTGGTAATCATGTTTGATGGTCAGACAGTGTTGGAATGGTTTGTCCTTGTTGACCTTTTGTTATTAGGTCTTCATGTATGTTGGTCAGGCCCAGTGTTGTCCCAGAATGGTAAGATCTTGTTGACCTTTTATAAATTGGTCTTCATGTAAGTTGGTCAAGCCCAGTGTTGTAATAGTTTGTCCTTGTTAATCTTTTGTAAATAGATCCTAATGTATGTTTGTCAGTTCTAGCGTTAGAAGGGTATATGTATGTTGATCTTTTGCAAATTTGTCTTCATGTATGTTGGTCAGGCCCAGTGTTGTCCCAGAATGGTAAGATCTTGTTGACCTTTTATAAATTGGTCTTCATGTAAGTTGGTCAAGCCCAGTGTTGTAATAGTTTGTCCTTGTTAATCTTTTGTAAATAGATCCTAATGTATGTTTGTCAGTTCTAGCGTTAGAAGGGTATATGTATGTTGATCTTTTGCAAATTTGTCTTCATGTATGTTGGTCAGGCCCAGTGTTGTCCCAGAATGGTTTGATCTTGTTGACCTTTTATAAATTGGTCTTCATGTAAATTGGTCAAGCCCAGTGTTGTAATAGTTTGTCCTTGTTAATCTTTTGTAAATAGATCCTAATGTATGTTTGTCAGTTCTAGCGTTAGAAGGGTATATGTATGTTGATCTTTTGCAAATTTGTCTTCATGTATGTTGGTCAGGCCCAGTGTTGTCCCAGAATGGTTTGATCTTGTTGACCTTTTATAAATTGGTCTTCATGTAAGTTGGTCAAGCCCAGTGTTGTAATAGTTTGTCCTTGTTAATCTTTTGTAAATAGATCCTAATGTATGTTTGTCAGTTCTAGCGTTAGAAGGGTATATGTATGTTGATCTTTTGCAAATTTGTCTTCATGTATGTTGGTCAGGCCCAGTGTTGTCCCAGAATGGTAAGATCTTGTTGACCTTTTATAAATTGGTCTTCATGTAAGTTGGTCAAGCCCAGTGTTGTAATAGTTTGTCCTTGTTAATCTTTTGTAAATAGATCCTAATGTATGTTTGTCAGTTCTAGCGTTAGAAGGGTATATGTATGTTGATCTTTTGCAAATTTGTCTTCATGTATGTTGGTCAGGCCCAGTGTTGTCCCAGAATGGTTTGATCTTGTTGACCTTTTATAAATTGGTCTTCATGTAAATTGGTCAAGCCCAGTGTTGTAATAGTTTGTTCTTATTAATCTTTTGTAAAATGGTCTTTATGTATGTTTGTCAGTTCTAGCGTTGGAATGGTAAATGTGTGTTGATCTTTTGTAAATTGGTCTTCATGTATGTTGGTCAGGCCCAATGTTGTCCCAGAATGGTTTGTCCTTGGTGACCTTTTATAAATTTGTCTTCATGTGTGTTGGCCAGACACAGTGTTGGAATGGTTTGTCCTTGTTAATCTTTTGTAAATTGGTCTTGATGTATGTTCGTCAGGCCCAGTGTTAGAATGGTTTGACCTTGTTGATATATTGTAAATTGGTCTTCATGTTTGTTGGTATTACACAGTGCTGGAATGGTTTGTATATATGTAAATATCTTTTGTAAATATTTTGTAAATATAGGTTTGGAAATTTAAAAAAATGCTATTAATTGCTATTTCTGTGTTTTTTTATTATATAGGCACTAATCACAGAAATTTAATTTTTATTTACAGTCACCAGTCAAATTGAACTTTGATGCAATTACTGCCAATATTTTTCTTTTTTAATTTTGCCTAAGAATGCTCAGATCTCAGGGGGCTGGGGTGTGGGCTGATGTAGTTTTGGTAGGTTTTGGTCCCATCTAATTCTCATATGGAAGAATTTAATTGTTTGAAGTTTTTAAGATATTAAAATGTAGCCTTATGGGTTTTTTGGGTTATTAATAAAACACAAAAGAATATGACATGAACTATGATCTGTAGAAAAAGTATTGCGTTTGTTAACTGTATCTCTATCTATATCTAACAGATGTGTTTTTTTGTTTGTTAAACTGGATAAAGAATGGGTTTCATTTATTTTCTTTAGCTCAGCTTACACTCAGTGATATTGTTTTAGCAATCACACTTTGTCTGTCGTCCTTCCCTCCGGCCATTTGGCCATTAGCCTGGCACAAATTGTAACCATTAGACCTAGAATTTTCTAACCTTACATTCCGGGAGATCCATGAAAAATATCCTTGGAAACCTGAAATTAGGTCTCTGTTACCCATATCCTCAGAGCTAAGAAGACCCCCCCCCCCCCCCCCCCCCGAAAAATTGTATCTGCTAAAACAAAGTTTTGCGGATACTATATATGTTTTTGACCGGGTTCTGCAGCCACCGCCGGTTTGTTTCTGGAGAACTCCTCTGAGACTACTGGACTGATTTTTCCGTAACTTACACCAATTATCAGGTCACATGTGAACTGGTGCCTAACCAATACGCGCTGACCTCTGACCTTTCCTTCCTTGCCCAGCGTCCAATTGTGCGTCTGTTTCCACACATAAACCCACATATCTCGTGGAACCGTTTGACCAATCAGAACAATTTTTTGTATAAATATAGCGCTTGGATAGCTTTATAACATACACAAAAAATGGTGGCGCCACCTGCAACGATGTTTGCACATTGTCCATCTGTTCGTCTGCCTTGTTTAAAATCACTCATAACTCTGCAGTGGTTTGACTAATTAACTTGAAATTCAGCATGCATATACATCCTGGATAGCTTTCTTGATTTTATGACAGGTGGCATCACCTACATTCACGTTCATGCTGCAGACATCCCTACTTATATCTCCAGACTGGTTTGACTTATCTTCCTGAAAATTTGCATGTGGATAGGTCTCACATAGCTCTTTATAATACGCAAAACTTGTGGCGCCATCTGCAACCAAATTGGTTTATACATCCTGGACAGCTTTCTTGATTTTATGACAGGTGGCGCCACCTACATTCTTGTTTACGCTGCAGACATTCAAGCTCATATCTCGGGAACCATTTGATTGATTTGGCCAAAATTTGCACGTGTATTTATTAACGCTGCAGACATTCAGGCTTATATCTCAGGACTGGTTGGAAATATCCCCCTGAAATTTTTCATGTGTATAGATCTCACATAGCTCTAAATCATACACAAGATTGGTGGCGCCACCTGCCACAATTTTTGCACAGCATCCTTCTGATTGTCTGGTGTGGGATAAAATCACTCATATACAAGTAGTGGTTCGACTTGTCTGCCTAAAATTTTGCATATGTATACATCTTGGACAGCTTTCTGGATTTTGTGGTAGGTGGCACAACTTACAAACACATTTGGGCTGCAGACATCCATGCTAATATGCAACACGCCTCACTCAATTTCCCCTTGCCACTCAATCCATGCCTCACTTCACCCGTTCCACTCTAATTTTGGTGGATACACATAGTTGCTTGTCGACTACCTGTATTCTAGTTAAAGTTATGATACAAAAGCTCCAGTATCTGAATAAATAATGCACTGATTGCCATTATACTTTGCATGCATATTGACCATGGAGTGATTCATCAGTTTCTTCAAGCTGGTGGCGCCATCTGTATTTTTTCAAATTTTTACGCATTTTTTTTATCTAATTGAGGTATATGAAGCGTTCATCCATTAACAGGTTACAAATCGTAGCCATTAGACCTAGAATCTTTTACATTTATATATAAAGAGTGGTCATTTTAGAATCTCCTGTGACACCTGAAATTAGGTTTCTGTTTCCCATATGCTTTGACCTATGGGGCTCGTAAGTATCCCCCAGAATAATTAAAAATTTGATACAAAAGCTCCATTTTCTGATCACTTATGCCTGATTGCCATGATTCTTTGCATGCATATTGATCATTGAGTGTTTCATCAGTTTCTTGAGACTGGTGATGCCACCTGTATTTTATGAATTTTTACACATTTTTTCTCTGTTTTTGAGACCTTTAAATGGAAGCAGTCTGGCTGTTAATAGGCCACAAAACTGTAACTGTTAGACCTAGAATCTTCTAACTGTACATCCAGGGAGGTCCCTGGCAAATCTCCTTGGAAACCTGAAATTATGTCTTAGTGATATATATTTATCAGAGTATGTGATAGAACATGATTTGAATCCCCAAAAGGACAGATTTGCATGATTTGTTACAGTTGGACCTAGAAACTTCTAATTTAATTGAGATCAAGAAAGGTTCCTGTAAAAATTTCTTGGAAAGCTGAAATAATGTCACTGTAACCTATATTCTGCAAGCTGTGTGAAAGGACATGATTTTAACACTCTGTTCTAAAGTCAGATTGGCACAAATGGTAGCAGCTGGATGTAGAATAAGGTCATTGTAACCTATATTTAAGGTATGTTGGCAAAATGCATGATTTGAGCACTCTGGGAGAAAACCTACACTACAGTAGATTTGAGTTCACAATGTCAAAGGTCAAGGTCACAGGGTCTACTTCTTTAGAAAGATTTTTATTTGAATGTATGCCAAACTTTTCATCCCAAAGCTTCCATTCTTCATGTATGGTGACACCAATAATGGAGGAACACTTTATTTTGAGGTCACAGGATCAAAGCTCTTCTTCAGCAAGCCTCTGGATGTTTACCGTAAATTCTCTATTATAAACTGCATGTCTATTATCAGCCACACACGTGTTAACAGATGCCAGTCAACAAACCCTCGACAGGCATCAGGCTCTGCCCAGTCACCCAAGTGGGGCCAATCTCTGAGTGAGTGGCCTATTCATATGGTTGCTGGGGCAATGAGCTGTCACTCAAAATGAAATGAGCAACATCGGCTCGGTGTATTCCTCGCTTGGCTGGTAAAATGTTTTGTCTTCCAGCACAGGGTCTCATCTGATTGGACCAAAATACAGTGTTCCCCACTGGTGTAGTGATTCAGAATAAGAGGTCAAAAACAAACAGAGCTTACAATATAGGTAATAGGCCTATATGTAAAGCGCTGTGTAAAGAGCATACATCTTGTTTCACTCTGTCAGTATATCTGTCTGTTTGTCAGTTATCATCAAATTCACCTGCTTGCTGGTTCTTGCATCTCACATATAGCAAGCAACAAGCCAGAGATTTAGAGGAATCCTTTTGAAACTGGGCTATCTTATTGTCATACACTAATATCAAGAAACGCATTTGTCGTCATCAGGATACGTCCGCTATAGGGTGCTGCAGTCAAACCTCCCCAATTTATCATTATTTGGCCATATCTCCAAAACTATAAACCTCAATTACATAAATTATAACTTATTTTCTCTCTCTGAATCTTTCCCATAACCAGGTAAAGTCATCTGGTGTCAATCTTGTCTCACTTTGTCAGTATGTCTGTCTGATCATCTTTTGTTGTCAGCTTTGTCTGCTTGCTTGTTCTTTTGTCTCATATGTCATTCTACGGGCCATATCGTCAGCAGTGACCCTGAGAGTCATTCCATTGATAGAAAACCGACAATATATTCTGTCTATTCGTCTGTCTTTCACTTTCCCCAGCAAGCGTTCAACCTATGGTAGTCTAGTTTGTGTGTTATATGCAAGTGCAAGAATTGTATTCATAATGAATGACTGCAGTTTGAGGTTTCCTCTGCAGGTGAAGAGGAAGAAGAAGGATGGTAATAATGTAGTAGAATATATAAAATGTTTATATAAATATATGTAAAACAGTATTTATTGGAAAGATGAAATCATTTGATATTGGATGTCAGTATACCCTGATTATGCCAGTCACCTTGCGCAAATACCTTTGATAGCCAGTATCTGATATGGAATGGCATCGCCAATAATAGCCCTTCATTGTGCATGATACTTCTTGCAAAAGTGAAAAAAAAAGCTGAAATGCTGGCCCTCAGACTCCAGCGTATTATTTTAACTTCACCACCAACATGGACTTTCGTTTTATATAACAGTTGGCATTACTGCACACATGCACATGCCAATGTCTGACGCTATTGTATCACATGTACTTGCAAGTAATTTGTTGAGAAACCAGCGCCAACCATTTGATATTATGTACCCCATATGATTTGTGTATCAAATCAAAATATGTGTCAAGATCCCTGGCTATATGTTTTTTTTTTTTCATTTCAACTTCAGGTTCCAGTTAAAATTGAATGCATAAGGGCCATATTGAAATCCATTTTGTTCTGGTTACTTTGAGGGGGCCGGTTAACCTCTGACCCTTGACCTCATTATGTTGTTGAATTAGCATCCCCAGAGCTGCTCTGCTGTGTAATCTGAAACCCTGGGTCATTTCCTTGGTTGATTTAACAGGTTTAACTCCTGTTGTTATAATTAGGTTACATTGAAGTTTCTGCCCCGAAACAAGGAAGAAACACTGTTTCCATGTGTTTTGGATGACAGTGAACATCACATAAGGCGATTCATACAATTACCTGTAAATGAATCATTCACATAAAGCGCAGCAGTATGAAACGTGTCAGAACTCCAGGATCTTGCAGCGATAGCAGTCTGAGCAGGCAGGAAAACTTGTATTTTTATGTCACATGTACCAGTATATTATACAACTGTCACATTAAACTGTCGAAATAAAGTCAATTTCTTTTGACCGTGCAACCCGTTAATTACTTATGATATGCAAATAGTTAATTGGAGCATCATTTCAGCTGTAATTAGTTTAACGGTCAACTACACATACATTGAAAATGAGGCATAGTTTGATAGACATCATCCTTGTTTTATTACTATTATATAAAATAGAGCATATAAATTATGAGAAATAACAAACACCAAGTAAATATATTTTATTGAACGATATATACACATACATAGCTGAATTCCACAGGGATTGACATCGTTAGGGGACAGACCTTGCACGACAGAGCAGTGGTGACAGTCATTCAAGCCCACATACTGACACACAAGTCCTGTCTAGAAAAAGATTCTCAGACTTAATCATCAGAGTTTATCAATTATGAATATTAAGTTATAGACATGACAGAATTTATCAGTTCCTTTTATACATCAAATCTAGAATATGGTTCACTCAAAAGGCCTTTCAGTCTATTTCCTTTCAAGGCTGGCTGTCAGCCACCTGTAATCGCCGACATGCATCAATATCACGATGATGCCTTCAAGAAAATCATCTATTAAAAGCAGCAGTTATCTCACCTACCAATAAGGGAAGCACCTTGTTGATTTTAGGTCACAGGGTCAAAGGTCAAGGCACAGGACCCACATTTTGAAAAAACTAAAAAAATATCCTCATAGACAAATTCAGCTGAGTGACAAGATCCATGAGTCCCTAGTTTCATTCAGTTTTGGTGATAGGGGCTCACAGGTAGACATCTGCATGCATTTGCAAAAATACCATTCAAGTTTACACGTACCCCAGTCAGCATGCAGTATTGAAACAAAGTTGGTCAAACCAGTTCTTCATAAATTTTATTCTTGTCTTACATAACTTGTATAGGCCAGTCTTGATTAGATTCAGGCTACACTTGACTCTTTGGCCACTTTTTAAGATGCCTGTTGATAAAAGGAAAAGTTGACACAGTTTTAAAAGGAATCATCACTGTCAAGAATATAGATGTGAGATATGTTAGGTTTTACGTCTGTTTGCCTTTTACCTATGTATTACAGATCAAGGCAACTATCATATGATGGGTATGAATGACAATTCTTTGAACATGGTAATTTCTTATGACATAAGTGGTTAAGGTCACAAATGTCAGTAAAATGAGTTTATATAAGTAGACAATTATTAGGAATCAAATGATGATAGTTACTTTAATGTAAGTTTTATGTTTATATAATATTTAAAGCACTAGGTGGAGTGGTATTTTGTTCTGGGTGGTTCTTTTTATAAAGGATTTTTACTGAGGCATCTGTGGCTCAGGACAGTTTGTTACATGGCACCCAGTAGGTCATGCAGAGATTCATGTCACATGATGCAGTGACTATGATAACTCTACATGGAACAATAGAGCTGGTCCAATTTTAGGTTAATGTGGATAAGACTTTACTCTTGGGACCGGGGTGATGCAAAGTTAGTCTGAGCATGAGCTGAGGAGTATGTCCTGTAATACACCTGGACTGGAGTCACTGAAGGTGGTCCTTGGGGGAAGAACATCTGTTTGGAGCACTGACTTGTAAAGTGAACTTGTAACGTAAATCACCCAGCCAATGATATACAGAATAGGGGAAGATGAATCTGCTGGAGTTCGGGGAAAGAATGATTCATGCGTTCATCCTTTCAAATACTCATCTGGGCTGATCCTTCCACTTGCAGGCTGGTGATAAACCAACTTAGAATACAGTTGATGGCTGTGGCAGGCGGATTATTTTCAGTGCGTTTAGTGTCAGGATAGTGCTTTGATGTACTTATTTGTTAGCCACTCCGGGGACCTGGGTCCCCTGGATACCCTGTCCACAAGTCTCCGTGGGGTGACGAGAGATGCTCATAATATATTCCTTAGACAGATTGATCACTGATGTCATCTGACCTGCTACATTTCTCTGGCTAAAATGGCCGGTAAATGGTAAATTATGGTGCCCAGACAGAATAAAATAAGTCAAATTGCACCAGCTGTCAAAGTCAGAAATCCAAAATGATCTTTGTCACTCAAGATTGTTACATCTGGATGGCGTGAACTCTGTGCTAGGATGAGCATCATATGGATGGAGTTGGTGCTTAGGCCAGACCTCAGTGCTGCTGGCTATCTTTAGAGCTAATACTGGCTTTTAATTCGTAAATAATTCAGGTTTTGCTGGTGTATTTAATACCTGCAATTAATCTGCTGTTTTGTACTTGCTGTTGTGGTCAGGTGTTACTGTAATTACTTGGGGTTTGATTTAGTCACTGTTCTGAGATATGCCCTTCCTGTAATTGTGACTGTCACTTCAGTAATTCTCATTTTGCCATTTTCAAGTTCATATGATGTATCTTTATTTTTAATGCTGATTAGAATCATTCATGGGGATTACATTATTGTTCATGATTACTATAAAAATGTTACAGTTCATATAGATAATACATAATAATGACTCAGCACATAAAAAAGGGTAACTGGTCTATGAAATATTTTGAATAATTCTGATGCAATTTATAAAATATCGATATAAAAATGTACTTTTTAAGCAGATATATAACACAAAGTGAGGGCATTCTATATTAGGTAAGTCAATTAGGTTATCACAATTGAATTCAGGGACTGATGCTGTAACTAATTGTAAATTTTATTTATATTTGGGTCAAGATGCTTGTTTTACTGAAGATGTTGAGATTATAATAATTAGCTTAAAATATATGTGTTCTCAGTTTATTATCAAAATTTGCATTATGACAGTCTTTAAAACATTTTAAGGCAGTTTTGATATTCTATTCAGAAAATGTTTGCTGAAATATCAGAATCCAGAAGTCTGAGATATTGTCTACCATCTCAGGCAGTGACACTTTTCCTCACAAATTAAGTCCTGGTATATGAAAATTATGCAAAAAATATGCCTTCCCACTGACCCACACAACTGCAAATGACCAAAATACTTGTCTTTAACTAATATATGATGGATAAATTTGTGCCCTTATATATGCTTGGTGAGGGGAAAACACTTTTCTTTATTTAATGTAAAGAATCAGACAGAGAGTGGCAGTGCCCAGGGAAAAATAGATTGAAAATGGAATTCTATAAAATGCATCAAATGTGATGAAAAGTTGGATTAAGAGTAAATATATACTGCAAATAAAGCAATTTTCAGAAAATATTTTGTAAAAAAATTCTGACTGCGCCAAACAATGTTCATAACAATAAAGATTACCATTTTCAGTTCAAAACCATTACAGTAAGCCCAAAACCTTGATGTCATGAACATGCCAGAACTGTTGATATCATCCAAAAGTGTCATGACATGATTTTACAGTATCACCATGTGATGGTAATCAGCAGCACCAAACTCAGAATTATTACATGTTCATTTTTCGCCCATTAAACATGCTTTACAAAGTATACACGACTTCTGTCCAACAGTGTTAAGTTCATTGGGTATGAGAGGTCCATTCATGGTCTTGCATTACAGTATCCATGAAGCAATCAGGTCAGACATGGTGGGAAAGCATGAAGTTGCTGCATGTCATAGTGTTCCTTTGGCAAAAGAGGCCAATACTATTACAGTCTTTGTTTCAAGTATATGAGATGATTGCCGGTATACACATCTAGACAGACAGGGTAGGTCCCTGTTGGCTTTATTGAGATGGAAACTTGACTGTCCTACCAGTTGTATCAGCACAAGGTGAATTACATGTGTATGGACATGATCAAGGACATTTATCCATTTAGGCTGATAACTATTCATAAGCTCAACTTTAATTTTATATGGTTATATAATGCATTTATGATAGTTGTAGTATTACAGTGTATGGCATATCAACATTAATATTGAACACTTAATTCAATTTGTCATCTTTCTTGCAGAAGAATTTAATTCTTCAAAGTGTGTAGATATTATATTGCATGAAATATAAAGATAAAATGGAAAATTACAGAATCTTGATTTTTTTACAACAAAAAACTAAAATTTATATAAATGGAACAAACAGGGCTTCAGGTATTGAGTGAAGTGTGATGCTTTAAACTCCAAGGATTATCCTTTATCACATTTGGTCACATTGTTTTGTAAATGTTCATACCAAATGTGAAAAGCTATTATTTTCAGGTTACTATCTGACTTTAGAATTGCCCAAAACAATGAACAAATGACATGACAATAGAGAAGTTTTTTGTTGTAGGTATGAGATATTCTCTGCCTCCAGATGAGAGCTTGGAGACAGAGGCACTTGGTGAGCCACTGAGCACAAGTCCCTGAAGCTGTACCAATATTAAATGTTGCTAGTCTTTGGGTAGTTATATACATGAGAGCTTGTAGACTGACACTAATATTAAATGTTGCTACAGTCTTTGGGTGGTTATACATGAGAGCTTGTAGACTGACACTAATATTAAATGTTGCTACAGTCTTTGGGTAGTTATACATGAGAGCTTGTAGACTGACACTAATATTAAATGTTGCTACAGTCTTTGGGTAGTTACATACATGAGAGCTTGTAGACTGACACTAATATTAAATGTTGCTACATTCTTTGGGTAGTTATACATGAGAGCTTGTAGACTGACACTAATATTAAATGTTGCTACAGTCCTTGGGTAGTTATACATGAGAGCTTGAAGACTGACATTAATATTAAATTTTGCTACATTCTTTGGGTAGTTATATACATGAGAGCTTGTAGACTGACATTAATATTAAATGTTGCTACATCCTTTGGGTAGTTATATACATGAGAGCTTGTAGACTGACATTAATATTAAATGTTGCTACATTCTTTGGGTAGTTATATACATGAGAGCTTGAAGACTGACACGAATATTTAATGTTGCTACATACAGTCTTTGGGTAGTTATACATGAGAAGTGTAATCCGTTGTGCATGTCAAATGCTCATGTTGTGAGTCAGATCAGAATGCCAACCTTTTGGGGAAGTTTTATGTATGTGTCTTATTATGTGTTATGTTTGTGCCATATTACATGTAATATTGTTAACTTTATATGTATATAAACATATTTTAATTGGGCCTATGAATTACAAAGGTGTTAGATTCAGTTTGATTAATGATTAGTAAATGAATGTTTGATTTTCAATTTGATTATTATAAGCAGTCATATATTGTGACAGAGGATCTTTTGATACCAGATGAACATTATGATATACCTAAAGCACCTATGTAGACCAGGTAATAATTAAAATTCAATAAGTACTGCTCTAATATCTAATTTAGGATATCCATGTTAAATAGTACCACTTACTACAGCTTGTATGCTTTTTTTTTGTCCATGGGTATATGCTACAGATGAATAGGGTATGAGAATGACTGTAAATGCAATAATTGAAAGTAATTGGTGATGTCATTCCTGATTTGGTTGCAGTTAATTACTGCTTTTGTTTCAGTGCATCCATTATTTGATGCACTGTTGCTACCCTAGATTAAAAGGCTAATTCCAGTCAGTTAGATGCAATTTAATCATAAATTAGACAAACAACTTCAGTATATTATCCCAAAAAAACTGTTATCAGTTATTGGAAAAAATATAACGTCCAAAACAGTCAAAAAGGTAACAAACATTTCTTTTTCCATTGTATTTATAATATAAATCATGTATATAGATGAATCAGAGAATGAGTAGTAATATCTCGAGGTCCAGACTGTTATGTTTGGTAAATAAATATATTTATGATAATAAAAAAATAGTGCAATAATAAATAATTATGAAAATAATAATTAATTAGATAATATAACCAAAGTGAGGCAGACCTCCACTACTCTTGAAATATTAATGTTAACAGATATAGATTTAAAGTCTAAATGGCCACAATCAGTAATGAAACTAATAGTTGATTATAAGGTAAAGCCTGAGGATGATAGATATTTACTGATAATGTTAACAGCAGCTGTGCATCCCAGAGGTGACAGATCATTTTGTTCAACGTGCAGCCCTATACAATCTGCGATTGGTACAGGTTAAAAATAATACACATTCACGCTCATAGCTATTCTGTGGAAGAGACAGGTGCAGTGAACCAAGCAGATTTAAGGTGCTTTTTGGGCACTTCATAAAATATACTGGACTGGACAATGTTAGAGAATTCCCTGTTGCTGTGGCCGCCTCATGCCCCCAGCACATAGAGTTTGGTCACCAAGGAGACGATGACTGGTGTATGATGGGACAGTTCACCTGTGTTCGGGGCCAGCCATATTTCCGTTTGATGTGTAGTTTGAACAAATCTCAGAGGATGACCTGCGGTGGCTATCTTTATGTGGCCAGTCCAAAATCACGGCATCTTATCTGTTATTGATGATATTTACAATGTGTAAAGATGATAATTGTCTGAACTTAAATGAAGATAATTGAAATTTAATTAACCTTTAATTGTAATGTGTAATATAGCCAAGAGGTGAATTATAACCACTTTTCATTTATAAACCAGTGATCCATGCTCAGCTCTCTGTTGTGGCTGTGATACTAGATGCATTTTTTGTGTTTACACGTACTGTTTGCCCTGAGGGCAATGAACATAAGCCCATTATTTATGCAAATGAGGTAATGCTGACCTGATTACATATGTGGAGGTAGACATTGGGTTAAGGGTCATTATGTGCAAAATTGCAAGATTCAGCACCAGTGATTATGATACTTTGTATTGATGGTGAATTTAAGGTTTCCACAGATTTTTCCAGACCTCCCTGGGTATTAATTTAGAAATTTCTAAGTCCAATGATCACATTTGTGCCATGTAGCACACCCAGGTTTCAGAAACTGGCACAACTGCTGCAATTTGGAAGTTTCAGAAATACAGGTAAAATGTGTAAAAAAATAAAAAAAATCATGACATCACCAGCCATCATCACCTAATGAAACTAGTCATGATCTAATGAATAAAATACAGGTGGCACCACCAGTCCTCTGGAACCTATAAAAAAATCTATGATTAATAAGCACACCAGGTTTCAGGACACTAAATGAAATGTACCACATGTGACAATCTGACACCATTTGCTGGAATTTGGCAGTCTAAAAATGAGAATAAAATGCAGGAAATATAAAAAAATTATATGATTGCTTATGCACTCAAAAGTAGAGAATAAATGTGAAAAAATGAAAAAAATACAGAAGCACCACCAGTCTTTAGCAGCTGATGAAACAGTCCATGATCAGTATGCCGAGTTAATTTTATGGCAATTAATGCATTAATTATTGAGATACTTGATCTTTTGTATCAAATTTTAATTATTCTGGGGTGCACAAAAAAGCCCCATAATGCACAGGAAAATAGGTAGCATGATCGCTATAGCTCAGATGACTGAGTGAAAAATCATGAAATGAATATCTGTGCAGGTGACTTTATCATTTACTTGTATATTCAGTACCAAATGGAAAAATAAAAAACTTACAAGGCAGTTTAAACTGAATGGCTAACTATTTTGAAAAGTTTCATATGTTGAAGAACATGTGTGAACAATTAAAAAAAAATTTGTTTTATCTGCTTGTCTTGAGATGGTAAGTAACATTTGATTCCATGGCTAATCATTTTCATTGAGCAGTCTGTGTATGATAAGGCCATCCTCAAGCAAGAAATATTTCATATAAATGTTTGGCTTATTGTATAAAAGTGGCTTAAGCAGTATTAGGTCTATAGCCTTGCCACATGATGAGAGATCCTGTGACGGATATTGTCATTGAAGCTTCCAGCAGCCAGGAATAAGAACCTGTTATACCTCGGGCTGGCTGAAATATAAGTACTGGAAACCCCATCACACTGTGAAACAATGTCTTGTCTGTTCACAAGAGATTGGGTTTGAGACCTTTAAATATTATTAACAGTCCTTTTGATATTTCAATTACTTGCCAGAGACTCTGCCATTATCTTATTTTATGCTTTGATGGCACATTACACTGGATGGCGCCACCCTCAGACAGTGTTACCAGACATTGTCCATCAAATAGAAATGGAACAGCTTCCTTTAATTGTGTTGGTCTTGAGTTGAAGAGTTTCCGTGACATGATCTACATATAGAGAGAACATTTCCAAACAGACATGACCAGTGTTTAGTGTTTGTTTCAGATGGCTCAAAACATGAAACATAAAAAAAATCGACTGTTTTGAAATAACAATGACAATATTTGAAAAGCACAAATCTCAAACGAGTTGAATGAAGAAGAATGGCATGGAAGATCCCCTTCAAGTTGATGTAATGAAAAATTTTGGTTAAATATTTAATTGCACAGAAGGTGTTCTTGGCATAATACAAGTTACAACATTCAAGACTGGTAAGGTAATATACATGTATGATGTATTCTGTTTTATTATCATTGATCCATCGGTCATGGATAGCTACACTTGTTGAGTCTGTAACTGTGTTTAGAACTGTCTTTGTTGTAGTTCATCTGTTAGTAAAATTTGTTACCAGTAGGCTAGTATAGTTATCATGAAATGATAAATTAGGTTCTCACATTTAATTTGACATATAAAAAAATATTTAAATGCAGTCTTGTGTGTTTTGGATGTAGCACTTGCTGGTCAATCATATATATATATATATATATATATATATATATATATATATATATATATATGTCTGTAGCGCTCAGGTTGTTTTAACTGTCTCCATGAATGTAGTGTTAGGGGATTATGACTTGCTTGTAGTGTGATAACAACTTCATTAGGACAGTCTTTATGAACATGGTCAGTGAGGTTTTACTGAGTTCTTGTAACAAAATCTTGATGAACAAGGGTCCTGTCTAAATATTTTTAAGTGCATATGTTAAAAGTGTCAGTTTTACACTGCTCCAGTAGTGTTAAATTGACACATCTCTGATTGAAGGTTGGTGTCATAACAATATCTCTTAGTTCATACAACTCTTGAACATTTCTTTTATTGTAGTCTTTTCTACATGTAATTGGGGATTTCCGTTAAAATTAATCATTATTATCATAAATTTACAAGTCTGTAGATTCCAAATAGTAAGTGCCATTGAAGGGATGAGGTATACACCTATTAATCAAAACTGTAACAATGTTAGAAATCTGATAAAATCAATATATAAGAAAAGTCAATTTTGAACAACATTTCAATCCAACCGAAGGTCATGGTCACTAGTCACATGCAGAAATAACTGTATTTAAAAGCTGCTGAATGGTTGTTTATTGTCATGAACATTCAGAGTGAGGCTGGCAACCAAAAGCAGATGCCATATCATTTTATCACAAGTACCAATAAAACCTGAAGCTTGTAAATATAGATTTTTTTTTTTACATTTTCATCACAAAATAGGCCTTTAGATCCTCATCTATTACTTGTCACATCATCTGGTCATATTCAAGTTTCAGTGAATAATCACAAAAATTCAGTGTACACCACTCTGTGGAACAGACTGTATAGTTTAACCATCTGTTAGAACGACAGTTGTCAAAATACTGTGGACATGTCATAAACTATAATGTCATAAAATCAGGGCTTGACAATTACTTTTGAAAGAACTTTTCAAGACACACAAGTAAAATCTACCTTTTACTTGTCCTACAGAAATCAGCAATGGCAGCTACAAAGTGTGGATATGTTGCTTGTTATGTTGCATGATAGAAAGTATGTTCAGATGTTTGTTCGTTAACAGTGTTTCTCTTTAATATCTGTATACAGCTAAACAGTTGGGTAATTTGAGATGAAGAGGTATTATTAATATGATACATTTTCTTCAGAAAAGAAAATGGCTAAAGCTATGATTTCTCCTACGGCACAGCTGGGGTAAGTGGTCGCGGTATGTGGTCGCAGTTGTGGATGAAATGTATGTTTGTATATGTGATATACAGTATTTGTACATATGATATATATAATATTTATGTATGATTTATATCATATATGTTTGTATCCTTGCATTACAAAAAGTAGCAGTAAAAGATAAAACCAGCTGCTTGAATTGTAACAGATACATGTATTGGGCCGATCACTCACCAGTGAGTGACAGGGAAATGTTTCACATATTTACAATGATTTAAATCGATGTTATCAAGCGTAGAATGTTTTTTTTTCTCATGGCATATTCTGATAAACACGTTAATCCTGGGGAAACCCCTATGTGACATATTTAATTCAGCGGCATTCTTGTCTGACCCCTTCCATTGAAAATTTTTGTCAGAACGGTTGCTACATGATAAGACAAAAATAATGTCAGATGACAGGTCGGAGACGCACTGCAACCGCATTAAAAGGAATCATTGCTTAACTGAAGATTAGTTAAGATTCATGCCTTTATCTAAAGGTTTATGTTGGACCCACTTACCCGGTCAGGGAAGTATGAGCCTACTTTTATTTGCCCTACAACAAGGAATTTTTACTTGCCCGAGGCAGTTAGTTAACTGTTAATGTCCAGCCCTAAAATATCTTTCACCTACAGCGGATTGTGATGTATAACTTCATCCAACATCATTTTTAATGTCTAATATCATAAGTCATTTTGTACAGGTAATTAATGGTGACATATTGCTGACTTTGTCAAGTAGCTGAAACTTACTACCCATATTGTTGGGGAGATTGTTTGTAAGTATATCCCAGTGAAGTAAATTAAACAACACTTGGACAGTTAGACTTCACATATTATTACATTAGTTTAGTCTGAGGAAGGAGGACTTTTTATATACTGTTTTGCCAACTCTTACACTTCATTTGGTAAACTGTCACTTGTGATACACTTGAGTGTGCCATATAAGTCAGGCATTTTTAGTGGGGACTTTTGCCCTTGAATTCAACATTGGTAGGTCTTGAGGGACCTGGGCCTTCCCTGTTTGAGAGAAGATTTATACCTGGGGCAAGTATGTTGACCCTGGTTGTGTTGTATTTATCACAAGGGAACCGGGATGGAAGGCTTGTGGGTCGCCAATCATCAACCTTTCAGACCCAGGGCTTGTAGATTTTGATGCTGAGATTGACGCTGATTTAATCCATCAACAACATAACACTTTCTGCTGTCTGAAATTTAAAATTAAATTGTTGTTCGTCTCAGTTAAATTAAATGTGAATAAAAATGATTATAAAATGAAATTGTCACAAGTATTTGTAAAATTGAATTTGAATAAGATTTAAATATATAAATGTGATTAAAATTTTATAAGAAAAAATAAAATTACAGTAGAACCTTGAATATCCGAATGGTATGGGGGATATAAAATTTGTTCGGATTATTAAGGTTACAGATAGATGAAGTCATACATCTTTCAAGAGGTCTACTGCTAGATCATTGATATGTATGTTGGGCATATCATTATCAATGTTCTATTAACATGCTAAATCTGGCATACAGTAACATTATCTCATTAGATCATTTTCAATATTTGTTAATAATATTTTCCTTTCAAAAGCAGGGGAGCATTTATTTAATAGAGGTAAATTTTGGTTCATTACTTTAATTACGGAAAAACAAATTTTTGGTAAAAAGAGATATGGAAAATCAAGGTTCTACTGTATGACACAGTATTTCTGATATTTAATTTGAATATTTAAATTTAAATAAGTGAAGCATAAAGTAAAATAAAAAAGTCACAATATTGGTGGTTTAAGGTTGTGTAATAGGGTAAATAAATATTGAAAAAATTTTAGTCCAGTTAAAAAAGTTTAGCCTGCCAAATCATTTTTTTTTAAGAGTCACTCTTCTTTTTAAAGATTGACTAAAAATGACATTAATTACTTTGTCTTTTTGTGTCTTATCAGCAAAAAAGTCCTGGCACCTAATATTTCTATAAGGTCATCACAGTCCAGTAAGAACAAGTTCGGACACTTTTTCTTTGTGAGAATGTCCAGTGCTCCAGCTTGTTCAGAATGCCCTGAACTTCATGTAGAAGCAAGTGGACAATGAATATTTCTGACAATGTGACATTTTGTGCAGTGTATGTACATTTGTAGTACATGTTTTATTTAATCTGTGATCATTACAGAGGAGTTGATGGGAGCTAATTTTACTCTTTTTTCACTTTATTTTAAAAAAAATGCTGCTCTTATTTATAGAGCACTTACCTTTTTATTGTCATTAACTGGTGCCAGGCCTGTAAATGCAAAAAAATATTACATGGTTTAAATCTGTTGTCGAAGCATATCAAGCACTTGTCAGATGGACTAGTTAAACAGTCTGAGTTAAATTTAAGGTAAAAGAAATCTTTTAAGAATAGTTTTTTATGGGACTTTTTTTAACCTATTTTAAAAAATTTGAATACATTTATATGGTACTGATGGACCCTCTAAAATAATATCTCACAGTCTGTAGAAAGTGCAAACAAAAATAGCTAAATGTACAGGTAAAAATGACTTTTATTCTCACTGGATGTTTGCAAAAAGGCTGAATAAAACACTTTCCCCAAGAGATTAATGCAAAAAAATGCAAAAATTAAAACAAAAATTAAATACATGATAATAATGCCATTAATAAAATCACTGATCATGTTTATGAACTTGCATTATGAAGTTTGATGCAGCATTTAGCATAAAACATTGAATGGACAGTGCTGTTAAATGGGAGTAGACTGGATTTTTGTGCAGTGTTAATTGAGGCATGAGGAGGGACAATGAGTGTGTGTTTTTCAGTTTGTTTTACATCCTGGGGATTTACAAGCCAGTGTAGTGTCCTGGAGCCTCCTTGTTGTCCACAGCTTGGTTTTCTCAGATTAACCATCTTTTTCTCTGCCTTAGGATACCATCAGCATCAGATAGTTGTAAGACAGGTGGGGTAGCTTGTATTGCATGTCCCTCAGGGGCAAAATATTTACTGTAATCCATGTACAAATTGATATCAGGTCACAGTGACATCCATTTAGCAGGTTTTGTGTTGTGTTGAGGAGCCATGGTTTCAAGGAATGCTGGGTGTTAAGTAGGGCTTAATAAGGCCGTAGGTAAAGTATCCATCGCTATTAGTCGAGTGAGCTGCATCACTGCAGCGACCTCTTATATGCCCTCCACAAAAGGGAGCATACTTTTGGCCAGCTTCTGGCCCTTGGCATTGTGTGCTGGGGTGACTACAGTTTGGGATGACAGGGGCTCGAGTGCGGCTCATAATGGGAGGGTGGTAGTTTACATTTTGCACATCAGATCAGATTGACGTTGATGGGAACGGCCCTCCTAGTCCTGTATTGTGCCGGGACTTTCTGCTTTGTGGCTGCGATCGGCTTGAATGGGGATGTCTAATTTGATATCGTGCAGATGAGTAACCCCTTTGTGGCCTAGCACAATATGGATACAGGGCTCAATATCACGATTAAATTTATCCTAATCACATCAGTAACTTTGTGCCTCCCTGATAGTCTTTGTGGGTGCTTACACTTCAGTAAATGCAATTAATTGCGATTTGGCTTTGTGCCGCCTAATACTTGCCGGCTGTCCCTGGATAACCTGTTATGATTCAAATACTAAAAGGCTTGGTCTGGCATGTATTGGTTTTCTTTTTGTGTAAGCCTGGGTCTGTTACTGAGAGCCTTGGTGGTATTAAGGAGAACCATTCGGGGTGTCATCCATAGCGGGATCGCTGTGCTGTAGGGGAGCTTAGATGTGTTATTTTCAAACTGAGGTCTCCACAGGAGCTGGGTTATAATGGCTGCAGCTTCATTCTGTGGAGGAAAATGGTGAGATTGGCCTAATGATGCCTAATGTCTGTGTTATACCCCCTGTCTTAGACAAACACCAATCGTTGCAGGTGGTTGCCATTTAAATCAAAGTTGGTCACACGTATGCCACCACAAAGCAACTGTACTAACTCGAGTCACTGCCCTGAAAAGCAATAGCCAATTGAAATGGAACACAATTAATTTGGTTTAGCGGGTGGCCAGGGTCTCAGTAAGAGTGACAGGGAAATAACATGTTGGTGAATAATGTTTAGAGACTTGGGAGGAACATGTTTCATGGTAGGGCTCCCCCTCCTTAGGATTAGTAGCAATCCTATTTACCGTGTCACAATCAGAACCTCAACATCAAAGACACCATGTAATATAGCTTAAAAGCAGAAGAAACCATGTCCCTTCAGTTGTCAAATGGAAAGTGCTTGTAGCAATTCAAATCCCTGCGTTCACTCTTCATTACTTCTCATTGATGTTTGGGCACCTCGCCTTCAGAGAGGCTGCTTATGTGTCAGACGTCAGAGCTGGCAGCTTAGCATCTCCTCAGTGGGAGAATCGGGGCTCGACAGGCTTTCAATGGCTCTGGGGTGCTGCTATAGCCCTGGGCCCCAACACTCTTTGAGGCTGTATGGGCTGTTTTAATGGTTCTTGTACCCAGTGAGGATGGGTTCATTAAGTCCCACAAAATGTAATGGGATTTTTAAGGATGTCAATGAAAAATGATATGTCTTTTTTTCCCTGTCTCAGACTGTAAGTGTAAGAATCAGTGGATCAGACATTCATGGCCATGGTTCAAATATTGAAAATTACTGAAGGGAACTGAAAAGGATTAAGGTTTGTCCTTAGAAGTAGAAAGGCACAAAAAATGAACAAGCATGTTACATTAGATGCATCTTAGCAACCTTTATTAGCATTCTTCTTGAAAAGGCTAATTCTTGCTAATTCTGTATCAGACATGTCTGGATGGATACATTTGTTGGGATCTTGACTGATTTGTAGGCAAGATCCAGATTTGAAAACATTTTCAGTAGATGCTCAGAATTATTATGACTTTTGAAGACAGATTTTTTCATATCTAAAAATATAACGTAATTAAAATTATGGGAGTTTATACTATAAAATTTTTTTAATGGACACACAAAGAAGACAAAAAATCTGGAAAGTGGAATATTCCTGTATTAATTTGTGTGGAACAATCATTTATAACGATAACAGCAACAACTTATCATGGGTATGGAAATTTATAACAGAATATCATGAAAATCATTTTGCAAATTGATCATGAAGAACATTAATTACAGAAGGTGATTGGTGGTGCCATCTACAATGTTTTATTTTTTACTTGTATTTTTGAGAATAACTGGGTACAACCATTGGTGTCAACTTCAGCAGGGAACAGCACTTTAGCTTTTATATTATGTTTGTCTGTTGTTTAGAGCAAGATAAATTTATGTATGAATTGAGTTATATTAGTTTTATGGAAATTTAATATTCACAGATATTTTGTGGATTTTAAATGTTTGCAAAACTGATGTAAATCAATTTATTTCACACACTGACAGGTCCTGATAGGTCCTCTGCAGAAATTCAAAAATAGGTCACTGTTGCAGAGCAAATTCATGTGTATGAGCACATGTTAATGCTACTTGACAGCTACATGGAATGTCAAGAAATTCAGAATGGCAATTATTCTTGGTGAGCTGCTACAAGGAAGGCTTGTTAGCCACCTGCAATTTTACTAATTTACGTATAATAATGGCATATTTTTAGGCAGACAGATTTCAGCCATCACTCATGTTCAGCAGGACAGAACGTCTTATGTGTAGTATATAGGAGGTTCAAACTTGACAAGTTAACAATTCCTGATTGTTCCTCAAAAAGACACTGGAAATGAGGTCTGTATTACCTAACTATTTTCTTTGAGTTAGGGACAGATCACAAATTTCAGCACCTTTGAAGTTCACTCTTAATAGTAAAAGTATATGCAAAGGCCAGATTTCTCCTGAACTACTTGACTGTATGGTTATGCTAATTGGACTTGAAGAGTTTTAACAGGTGCAGAAGACTGTAGGCATAACACCTTAAAGTTTTTAAGTTCACACATTCATACTTGTATTTCTAAGAATGGGATTTTTCTTGATTTCAGCCATCCTTCAGCAGGGCACAAATGGTATTAAAGTAGGACTCGGGAAGTTAGTAAGTTTAAACTTGACATGCTGATATGTCATCTTGGATATCTGCTTATGAAGTCACTTTGAGGTAAATTCATGGATGTTATCAGATATTAAAACTCTGGTTATGAAAAATGTATATAAAAAGCCAGATTTACATTGAAGGCTTGATTTATTTTCTTGAAACATGGTATACTCATTAAACTGTAACAACCTCTGAAGAAGACTAGTCACCACATGTAATTTCTTTATTTTTATGCACTTTAATTGTATTTTTAGGAGGACATTGGTTTATCCTTCAGCTTGACATTTTGTAGTTGTTGAACTAAGTTTCAGCTTCACAAGATGATGAGGTTTCTCAGGACACCTGAATGGAGACTGGTGATGCCTATCTTATCTGAGGTTGGGGCAAAGACCTAGGTTTTAATACCACAGATGTCTGACTCATATATGGGCGGACATAAATTCTAACCATTAGTCCCGTCAAGTTCAAACTTTATTGGAAACTTCAAAATAAGTTATGGCATGGACATATGTTTATGTGCTATCAACTTTATTAATATCTCAAATTCAGTTGAGCCTCATGGTCAATGAGCCACTTGATAAAATTCATTATCACCACTGTCATTTACTGTTTGCTAAATACACATGGAAGGGCATAAATTTAAACATTAGACATGAAAAGTATGTTTGGGTAAAATTTTGAAACCCCAGATGTCTGTGATGGTATTTATAAGCTGTGGCTTTTAGTAACAAAAGGTTTGCATATATATTGGAAATCCATGTGAACGTGCTTGGATATGTATCATTTTAGAATATCAGAATATATAATATTCAACCATGAAATGAGGGTATTCAAATTGTGCTCATCCTGTAATTTTTAGTTTCATGAAAAAAAAATGATTGTTAAAAAACTTTAACAAATACATATGTTAACAGGAATATTTTTAGCTTGGATGAATACACCAGAGAGCCATCTGATCTGTAGCAGTGTGTCAATACACCAATGTGCCTTCTGATCTGTAGCAGAGAGCCATCTGATCTGTAGCAGTAACCCTTTGTCAGTACACCAGAGAGCCATCTGATCTGTAGCAGAGAGCTGTCTGATCTGTAGCAGTGACCTTTTGTCAGTACACCAGAGACCCATCTGATCTGTAACTGAGAGCCATTTGATCTTTAGCAGTGACCTTTTGTCAATACACCAGAGAGCCATCTGATTTGTAGCAGTGACCCTTTGTCAGTACACCAGAGAGCCGTCTGATCTGTTGCAGTAACCCTTTGTCAGTACACCAGAGAGCCATCTGATCTGTAGCAGAGAGCTGTCTGATCTGTAGCAGTGACCTTTTGTCAGTACACCAGAGACCCATCTGATCTGTAGCAGAGAGCCATCTGATCTGTAGCAGTGACCCTTTGTCAGTTCACCAGAGAGCCATCTGATCTGTAGCAGTCCCATTGTCAGTACACCAGAGAGCTGTCTGATCTGTAGCAGAGAGCCATCTGATCTGTAGCAGTGACCCTTTGTCAGTACACCAGAGACCCATCTGATCTTTAGCAGAGAGCTCTCTGATCTGCGGCAGTGACCCTTTGTTCATCATGCATCCATTCAGGTGAAGGATTAAGAAAAATGTCTTTGTTTCTTATTTCAGTTCTGAAAAATTTAGATAAGGCAGTTAGGCAGTTAATTTCATTTTTAAAACCTATTAAATAGAGATGTTAAGTACTGTAAGAGTGACCTTACTAAAACTGTGGGACTTCACTAAAACCCTCAGATTAATTTTAGTTCTTATGATTTATATATTTGAAAACTTAAGAAAATGCTCTGGTAAATCTGCCATATATAAATAGAGTTTTTGTTGTAGGTGGAAAGATTTAAAATTTTAAGCAAAGTTTTATTTTATTATTAAAAAGAGATATATCTGGCAACAAGTGTGATTTTAACAATACATCATCTTACATAACATTCAGATATCTCCACATTTGTTGTACATTTATAAAATATCTTTCTTCTTATTTCTGTTTTTGAAAATAAAATGGATGATTTAATGAAAGATCACTCTTTGTCCATCATCTGTTTGTCCGTTAACAGGGCACAAATCCCAACCGCTGGTACTAGAAACTTCTAACTGAAAACCCAGGGAGGTCCCAAAAAAATATCCTTTGATATCTGAAAATGAAATTAGGTCACTGTGACCTATATCCTTCGAGCTGGTGGGCTCTAAAATACTCCCTCAGAATAATTAAAAATTTTATACAAAAACTCCATTATCTCAATAACTAATGCATTTCTTGCCATGATTCTCTCCATGCATATTGATCAATAGTGTTTGATCAAGTAGTCATCAAGTCCTGAAGACTGGTGGCTCAACCTGTATTTTTCTCTAATTTTTACACATTTTGTTCTCTATTTTTGAGGCCTTCAAATGAAGCAGTCTGGAAGATAACAGGGCACAAACCATAACCGTAAGACCTAAAAACTTTTAATTGCACATCCAGGAGGGTCCTAGGCAAATTTCCTTGGAAACCTGAAATTAGGTCATAGTGACCTATATTCTGCAAGCTTTTGGCTGAAAACATGGCACCCTAAAAGTCAGATAGGCACAAGTCATAGCAGTTTAACATAGAAACTTCTAACTTAGCATCTAGGGAGTGCCAAGTAAAATCTTGCTGTTACCTATTTTCTATGGACTATGGGCAAAGAAACATGAGCGCTCTGGAAGTCATTCTACCCATTGTTCAAGGTATCTTTGCAAATTTTTTTTTACCAGATCATAACAGCAATAATTAATACATGCATCACCTGTATACATCTCAAATTCAGCTGAGTGTAATGACCCATGGGTCACTTATTGAAAAATGGTTTGTTCCTGCATTATAAAAAATGTTATAAAATTGCATTATAGGTTACACCTTTCCAAACATAAATGCAAATTTTAAAAAAATCTTTGATTTTATGGGTTATTAGAAATATCAATTGTAATCAGCTGAAATACTGTTTTGAGAAAATGGCCAAAACCTGTTTTTGAAGTGCATGATTTGTTATGGTAATAGCTAACTGAAATGTGAATGCAAGTGACAGTCATGTAACATTGATCTGTGCATGCTCTGTCTTGGTTTCCTCTCAACCTAAATAAAAAATGATTTTTATGCCAATATCAAATATGTGTTAAACTCAAAAGATAACAGATTACACTGAGAATGCTTGATTTTTATGTCACAGCATGTACATCAGATGATCTTTTGTCAAAGTACAGTTTGTCAAGGTATAATTCTGATATTTACTTAAAATGTATATGTAGCTTCACAGTAAAACTGTCAGGACTATGGAACATGTACTTTCAGCCATCATCTTCTCACCACCATTGATTGATAACAATTGTCTAATTAGAGTTCACTTTGAACATAACCCTAGGAAGTTATTTTCATTTTCTTCTTATATGTCAAATTTACTTTTTGACTCCTTGTTTCTAACAAGTGAAGAAAGTCAAGACCACCTTTACACGGGGAAAATCTTAGTATCTGGAGAACAGTTGTCTGGAAATAGGATTAGACCAGTCATTTAAGACACTTGTCTGGGGAATATTGATCATGAAACATTCAGCCGTTCATCAAAGCAAGGTTTACAGGTATATCTTAGAGCAGTAATGCTGTGTATAAATCATGCATGTACATATACCTCTCCTTAGCACCTCTGATGTAAACCTTATGTTCTAATTCTTTGGCAGAAGTGGCATTTTGTCCTCCTGACATAGGAGAATCTATCCAGATGTCAGAGTGACATATCTCCTAATGTTGAGAACTGTGCTGTAAATCTCAGTGAAGATAAAAAAATTTTTTGTAATTTAAAAAAAAATCTTCTAAGGCCTACAAGTACACTGTCACTTATTTAAACCAGACTGACAGTTAGTTGTGTGTGTGTACTTTTTAATAACACCTGTCGTGTGAAAAAAAGATTCTGTTTTAACTATATTTTAGTAAATCCCACGTGCATGTTTGCTCCATTTCTGACTGCATACAAGCATGTCTCCCAATTGTTGTACAAAGGACAGCATGTGAGGCTCAGTAAATGTTGATGGTTACAATAAAGGTTGGATTTAACACTTTTCTTTGTCCCCTTATGTATTCTTAAGTATTAATTACTCACTCACTGTCAGATGTTAGGATTACTTTGCAGTGTACAGCGGAATCATTTCAACAGGCTGGTTGGCAGTTACAGTACAGTTTCCTAGATGAATTGTGTGATTACTCAAAGTTAGCTCTATAGATCAGTCCAATCAAAATGCCTACTGAGTAGCTCTTTAATTCATGGCTTCTGTAGCAGTAGCCTTTTCCTTGCCAGATAAACATTACATACAAAGGTTAAGCGGGGCTGGTACGTGGTAGAATGCTAATTCCAGACCATAAGAAAACCATATAAAATTAACAGTGCTGTGTTTTGGAGGTAGACTTGAAAAACAAATTTAATCCATAAATTTCTAAATTTCCAAGTTTATTGAAATACTTAACAGACTTAATGCATGTTCTGTAGAGTTACATATCATTGGTAAATTGGTGTCTGTATAGATAAACTGTCTCAAACTCAACAAAGATTTCTAGAGATTTTATTGCTGGCACCTGGCATAATGACAACACTACTGATTCAGTCCAGGTCAAGCAACTGACTGCCTGGATTATCAGACTTTAACCATGAGGGCCAATAAATTAATTTGGAATTTAAAAAAAAAATCACCAGGATGGGTTAAAATGTGTGGTTACATTACAGCTTCATATATATATACTATGGTGAGTTTAATCACATGAACCTAAGCTTTGAAGCCCAGCTATCAATCATCAGCTACTAGTCCCATCTTGTATTGGAGTGATATCAGTCTTTTCAGGTTATTTGGATTGAATGATAGGGAAGTAAGCGACTGTGTTTAAACTTGATATAAAGGAAATTATACTGTGGAGTGAGACAACCCAAAATGAAGGGAGACATTTATATGTAATGAAGCTGGTGTATATTGTGCCTGGTGCTGTTGATAATGGCTGGCATAATAACAAAAGTAGCTGGACAAGACTCACAAATGGTTGTCCTGTGGCTGTGACGGTTCCTAGAAGGTATTTAAAAGGTGTGTGATGTATTGCCATCGGGTGGGCGGAGGTGGGAGGGCACCAATTAAAGGTCGGAGGTCTGCTCTCTGCAGGGTCCAAATCAGTTGCCCCTGAGGAGGTCTCAGTCAGATTGGGCATAAATCATTGACGTTCTTGGATTGCCTTCAGGCTAATTTCAGCTCACACATCCCCTTATACCACTAAGAAAGGCTTTAATTGTGCTACTTCCACTAAACACAAACCTCTGTTTATTTCCGGCTGTTAGTGCCTTTGTCTCACTTGGCCTGTCATGACCCAGTGTCACAAGGTACTTTTTCAGCAACTGTAGGGAGTTGGCTGTGCAAAGCTTGGGGCGGCTCTCTGGCTGCAAAACTTGTTCAGACAGTTTACTGTTAACAAATTATATTTCTGTGTGTTACACTTGAGTTATGCTGCAAGCCAGGAATTAAGCTCATCTGATTATGTGTTTGTATATTTCCATTAATTCTCATAGAATTTATTGACTCATCTTAGCTAAAGTTCAGGGATAAAGGGTTCCTGATAAAGAATCAGGAGGTAATAATTAATGAAGAATCATGACAATCTTAATTTAAACTGAATTCTTACGAGAAATTCACTGAGTGAATCACTGTGTTCACACTTACTGTCCCCAGTTTATTCAGTTTATCTCCAAGACGGTGGTAAAAATTAGCTACATGGATTATGAATTACTTTAAAATTTTTCAGTGTTTTCTTAGTTTTTGTAATCACGGTTTTACCCTCAGTGTCATTTTTCTGACGTAACCATGATGACCTATTGGTTGTGTTACAGAAATCTTTCAGGGTCGTCTTTTGGTGAGCACTGCTTACCAAGCTGATTCACATTTAAAATGGCTTCCACATAATGCAGTTTTCAAAATGTAAATTGATGTAAATGGTAAACACAGTTGGTAGCGGTAAAGACAATTGAAGCTGAGTCTCTTCAGATTGGTATACAGTCAATCATAAGTATATGTATATATATCTAAACTATTTTGTTTAATGGAAATTCTGTTAATTTGATATTTTGCTTTGTACAAATAAAGATATATCATCCAGAACCCCTCCTTCACACTGATGTAAGGGTAAAGACAAATTTGGATTAATATTTAAATATGCCATTGTGTGAAAAAAAAAATTCCACTCAGCAGAAGGGGGGGGGGGGCTATTGAAAGAAGAAATAAAAAACTTCACTTTAAACTGTGCCAGTGTACATCCCTTACAACAGCTTGAAAAATAAATGTCTTTTCCATTGTTTGCATGTACCTTTTGTGAAAAGCGCCAATGATTTCTGGTGAAAATATATAAAAAATTCCAGTAGACTATTGCTCAGAAATTAATAAAAGAAAAAAAAAAAAAAATGTTTGTTTTCTCTGAAAATATTTGCATTAAAGATTAAATTTCTAACATTTTATTTTTACAGTAAAAACTATGAAAAAATACCTTGTAATAAGTTTTTTTGCAAGTGTTTTATTTGTAGAGGCCTGTATTTCCATGTAAGGTAAATATGTGCACATATCCATGAAAATGTTTTGTACACTTTCCATATAGGAATCAGATGCTGAGTTGATTTAATGAAGGAAAAAAATGTTTCAAGAGATTAACTACAAATTATATTCATCTAAATTTATTGTTTTAGGTAGAAGATTCTAGTGAGTTTCGGATGATTTCCTGGAATCTTCTTGTCATTCCACAGATTCATGACTGCTGCATCCTGCGTTGGTAGGAGATGAGAGTGAGATGACAAGGAAATCACATATTGACAGAGGTTTAAATTGGTAGGTAAACACAAGATTTTCAGGACTTTAAACAGAGTTTGGAGCTAGACTTGGAATATACTAGTTTCAATTGAACTGAAGCCAGGAGCTTTGTGCACAAGTCAGACCATTTTCCCTGTATTTTTATGGACAGTTTTCAAAGACACCACAGTCTCTACATCATGGTATATATTTTCTGTATCAGTCATTAAGCTCTGACCAGTGGTTGGCCTTTTGTAAGATGGGTATCCCACCACAGTTCATCTATTGATGCAGAATTCTTCCAGCTATAGCTAAGACAATAGTTATAGTGGTCTGGTCAGTTCTTGTAGTGTCTATTCTTGTCTAAGTCAAACAATCATACACTTGTTACTGAATCTCTAGTTATTATAAAGTCCCTGGTCGTGTTACATGGGGTGTCCATGTAAAACCCAACATATCTTATTCCCATTAAACTTACTCGTGTGTGACATGTGACGGTAGTTTTGGTTTAGTAAACATGATGATGAGTATTTAAACAGTATTACTCAATACCTGTGTCCACATGCAAAGTAATCAGTTACTGTTGATCCTGTGTAAGATGTCAGACAACCTTGGCCCATTCCAACTAGAGTTTCTGGTGGCTGCACAAATTGTCACATCTGCTTATTCAGTTTAAAGGTTAGGACACCACATGTGGATGCATGATTTCTCACTTGAGCCTTTTAGAAGTTTGTAATTTGAATACGGTAAATGTTGAAGCAAGAGACATTTTCAAGGATATTACTTCATTTAATCAAGATTTATTTGTATACCAGAAATTTAATCAGAATTTTATAAATTGTTATTAGCATAAATTTATGAAAAATCAGTACCTTAAATTTTGGCCAACTTTGACCAAGGCACTTTCTTTCCCATAAGCACTATTGATATGATTTTCACAACATGTACACAAAGATTTAATATTTTATAATCAGAAATTCAAAGAGGGACGTTTGGAAAATCTATCTGGGTCAAATGGGCATGCTTTTCATCTGGTAGAAATGGATGACACATTTGTATCAGGGATATGCATCCGTTCACAATTCGCAAAAAAAAATGTGAAATTAATGAGAAAGTTGTGAAAAGTGTACGAACTTCCACATAAATGTTCAGTAATTGCATGAGTCCATGAAAGCTGAGACCTGCACTGCCACCCTGCCACCCCTACATAAAATGAACTGGTTGGATCATCTCCAAAGTCTGGACCACTTTAGGCTGACTTGCCTCAGTTGTGATATAGGTCCCAAGACACTTTAATGTTTTTAACTTGAAATCTTGGCCCTCAGGATTTAACATATAATGCAACAGAAATAAAATAATTTGTTCAGAAGTAACCTTTTACACACTTGGATATTTGGACATGATCACTCTAGACATCCTATATCTGATCCCCCAGAAAAAAGAGGCAAATGTTAAATATATGTTTCTTCAATTACTGATATAATTTTTACAAATTATTTTTTTTACCTGCACACCCCTGAATATATGCTTCACAAAATAAAGCATGGAAAAATTAATCATGAGTCAAAGATATGTTAACAGATTATCTTTATGCATAGCCTTCATCACACGGCAAATGGTAATACAGTTCTCAGCAAAACAAGACTGACGTCACCCAAATGAAACCATGATGCTGTACAGGTCAGCTTAACCAAGTTTCATGTTTGATCAAGCTCTCAATCGGGTACTGATTTAAAAGTTAAGGGGCACATTTGAATGTAGTTATAGCATGTAGTTAAACTCAGACTTAGCTGAATCATGTGAATATGCTGATGTCAGGGACTGTTTTTTACTTTCATTTTAAATGTTTACTTCAACTTTTGCAATGCTGGGTGAACAAGAATATAATTTGTGGCCTGGTAAAAGAAAAAAAGAAAACATAAGGGAGTTCAACTGGAAACAAAAATTTTTTTTTGATGGCCTCACTTGTTTCAGGAACAATGAGTTTCACTAGCATAATTAATAACTACATGAATAATTGCTTTAATGTAAAAATAAGCAGGTCTGTACAATTACTTGAGTCCTGATTTGAGACTCAAATACTCCAGTATTCCTGTCAGCTGTATTAAGTAGTGTCTGGAGTTTGATCAGTTGGTACATCTTTAAACATTAATATGTTACATTGATACAGTTTTCAATACATTTGCATTCTTTATTTTGGTAATTATGGGACATGATTACCAGAATCAAAAATATTTTTCATGTTTTGTGGTCATATTGGAGGTTATTTATGTGGCATGTGTAGCAGATCTGCAATAAATCAGTTTCAAATGAGGCACCTTTCTCCAAAATTTGTTTTTACTCAGTTGTCAGTGTGGCACCTTTCTCCAAAATTTGTTTTACTCAGTTGTCAGTGTGGCACTTTTCTCCAAAGTTTGTTTTCACTCAGTTGTAAGTGTGGCACCCTTCTTCTCAAAAAATTTGTTTTTACTCAGTTGTCAGTGCTGCACCATTCTCCAAAATTTGTTTTTACTTAGTTGTCAGTGCAGCACCATTCTCCAAAATTTGTTTTTACTCAGTTGTCAGTGCAGCACCATTCTCCAAAATTTGTTTTCAACTCAGTTGTCAGTGCGGCACCTTTCTTCTCAAAAATTTGTTTTTACTCAGTTGTAAGTGCTGTACCATTCTCAAAAATTTGTTTTTACTCAGTTGTCAGTGCAGCACCATTCTCCAAAATTTGTTTTTACTCAGTTGTCAATGCAGCACCATTCTCCAAAATTTGTTTTTACTCAGTTGTCAGTGCAGCACCATTCTCCAAAATTTGTTTTCACTCAGTTGTAAGTGTGGCACCCTTCTTCTCAAAAAATTTGTTTTTACTCAGTTGTCAGTGCTGCACCATTCTCCAAAATTTGTTTTTACTTAGTTGTCAGTGCAGCACCATTCTCCAAAATTTGTTTTTACTTAGTTGTCAGTGCAGCACCATTCTCCAAAATTTGTTTTTACTCAGTTGTCAGTGCAGCACCATTCTCCAAAATTTGTTTTCAACTCAGTTGTCAGTGCGGCACCTTTCTTCTCAAAAATTTGTTTTTACTCAGTTGTAAGTGCTGTACCATTCTCAAAAATTTGTTTTTACTCAGTTGTCAGTGCAGCACTATTCTCCAAAATTTGTTTTTACTCAGTTGTCAGTGCAGCACCATTCTCCAAAATTGTTTTTATTCAGTTGTCAATGTTGTACCATTCTACAAAATTTGTTTTGTTCAGGTGCCAGTGCAGCACCTTTCTCCAAATTTTTTTCTTGCTGAGTTGTAAGTTTAGCACCTTTCTTCAAAATTTGTTTTTACTAAATTATCAGATATGCTGATCAAGGCAGAGCTTTGGTGATGGATATTTGTCTTTTTTTTTTCTTGCCACAGATTGCCACAGAGTTTTACATTCTTCTTGCATGGTTGATAACTTTAAATCAGGGACGTGTGCTGGTATTGATATATGTGTATATCATTTCCATAGGCATTAAAAAATTCTTTTCTGACTAAAAAATGTATGGTTCTATACCAATGTAAATAAAAAAAACCCAAAAATTCACAAAATAAATAATTGCACAGATAATACAGAATCTACAGTTATTTGGAAGGAAAGGCTTTGGGTTAAAACAGTTATTGTTATTGTAATATCATTCTGTCATCCATATATTCAGTCCTCTATACAATATAAAACTTCTGTTACTTAGATGTTAGGTCTGTTTTGAAGAATATGTGTGATGACGAAGTTAAATCAAGAGACTACGTCAGTGTGACCTGATCTTGTAAATGACTGAGGTCAGTGTGATCTAATATAAGCCACATCTTCATGGAAAGACTTGTTGAATTTTGCAGGTGGTACAGCACACAACTTGGCACAGGATTATTCTTTCTAGTGATTTTCTTTTTATGGTAATTATAAACATGCACACACTGTAAAATATTTCTGCAGTAATTGATAAATATCACAGTCAAATTATTGGATTCAAATGGATTGTCAGCCATACAGAACTGTTGTCATCAACTTTGGCTGTCAGATTCTTAGTTTGTTGACTGCTAACCTTGATAAACACTTTTCATTGTAACAGTATCTTTATTACCTTGTAAATATGTGTGTGCCCTGACTCTGTGACATGGTGGGGAAATGATTTTTGTGCCCTAATAGAAGTATACACAGGTCTGATGCAAGCTTAATGTAGTTGTTTAAAGAAGGCTCTTGGCAACATTGCATTTTGTAATTTCCTCTGTGCAATGAAGGATTATTTATTCATCATAGACATGGGTGAGGTGATGGGTCTTGATCTCCTAAGTTTAGATGTTTGCTGCTGGTGTTTTGTGTTTTTTTGACATAATTCTGTAGGACACACAGTGATCAGCACTCTGATTGAACATAGATCCAATAAACATATCAGCACGCTCTGATGGCTGGCCGATGTGCCATAAAGTCTTAGATTATAATAATGGCTGAGCAGTATAAATGCCTACACAGTGCCCTGTCTTGTGACTTAGCGTGTTAACTAATCGTGACAATGCTATTACTGATGATGATCGCTTGACTTCACACCCTGTGTGATTATATCTATCTCATTGCCAACCAAAATGAATCTGGTGCCTGCCTTTACGCAGGTTGCGACATCGTTGCTGAGCCGAATTACTTCTATGTCATTTCCCCCGTAAGGATATGAAGTGCCAGCCCTACCAGGAAATGATTTGGTCATAATTTGTATCAAAAACTTTTATGAATGATACCCCATTTAGAAACCACAGGGGGAATCTCCATTTGCATAGGATTCCCATTTGTTCCCCACAGTGCAGTTCATGCTCAGGGAATAACAATGCTGTCCAAGTTGAACAGTAATTAGACGCCTTAGGTTCAGTTTTCTTCTTGCATGCTTTATTCCATTATTATTCCTCTATTAGAGGTTACTTTTGTCATGTGACCACAAATCAATTCTTGGCATTACAGGTCAATCAAACAGATTCTGACTGTAGTCTGTTCCATCAATTAATGGTTGCCCATTGACAGTCATTAGGCACAGGCAGTACCCCACCCCATCCCCTGCTTAATCAGCCCTGCCATGCCCCTGCACCTCCTTACCAGCCTGCAGGTCATAAAATTGGAGCTAATTTGGTCCACACTTTTCCTGCCACTGGGAAATTTAAAAGCCCATATTTACTTTGTCTTTGAAGACAATTGAAAAAAAAATGTTTTAAAACTGCATTGAATACCTGTCAGATGATGTAATTTAATTGTAATTTAATTTTGCTAATAACTTATATAAGAAATTTGATTTTCTTTTATAAAGCTACCATTGACATTTTGTGATTATTCTCATAAATGTAAATATTGTCACAGATTTTGGCTGTAAAGTGAATGATGTTCTGGAGGCATAATTTCAGATGAAGCATCATGACAAGGACCAGTATAGATAGTTTACAGCCTTGTGGATCTCCTAGTCCAGTCACATAGTGTGTCCCGTGGGTTGACTACCCCACTTTGATACTTAAATTATTTTATAATATATATGACAAACAACAAGCAATCAGTAGCTTTTAAATGATACTTTGTTCATGTGACCTGTGAAAACCTGTTTGATTGAAATTTTGTGAAAAATCAACTTTTTTTCCAATATATATCAGTGTTACTGTCTGTTTTAAATTGCTTCATACCTTCCTTATAGAAAATGTTTTAGAATGTTCTGCCAGTTTATAAAATACTGCAAAAAATTTTCAACCAGCACTTTGTGCAGGCCTCCCACACTGGCATAAAATCATAAAATTCATAAAATTTCCCAAATTGGCATAAAATAGCATAAAATAAGTATCAAAATCATAAAATCATAAAATTTTGTTGTAATTACCCAGTAACATTTGTTTCTACTTAGTTAAAAATAGTTGTTTCTTGTAAAGCATGAAAATATCATATGCCATGTCCTTAACAGCTGTTGAGATATTCATGACCTTAACTGCTGCATATATGTATATATATATATGATGTGTATGTCACAGTGTAGATGGGAATCCAGTTGAGTTCGGAACTCAACCAGTTGAAATGGGAATTCTGATCTAAACAGTTGAGATGGGAATAGTCACTGTTATTCCAGTCTCAACTAGTTGACATTGGAATAATTCAATGTACACTGGTTAAGACTGGAAATGCAAGAATTGAATCAGTTTACTTTAAGATATCTGGAAATACACTAGTTCACTTTGAAATATTTAGATAAGTCTTCAGTTTTATTGTTTTACACTTTATAACAATTGCTTTTAAATAAAGTATAATTCAGTTCATTTATTTGCCACAAGAATATATACATTATACATGAAATTGTTCCTTTATATATAGTTATTCCTGTGACAAGGAGGACTGACTCATAGAGTATATATGTCCTCTCAGTATTATAATTATATGTAGTAGGTTATATGGTGCACTGTGCAATAAGAAAACTAAAATTTCAGAGAAAACAAACTATAAATAAAAAATTGATTATGAAAATGGAGTAAAATATAATAAATATGATCTTAAATTGAGGAAAAGTATTCTCTCAGACAGCGTTTAAATGTTGATATTGTACAACAAGGATCAATATCTTATATTCTTAATAATATTGTTCTGAATTCCTGCCCCTTTGAATTGTAAAGTTTTACTGGAGGCTGCAGTTATACATACTGGTACATGGAAAAAATGCATTCTTCTTGTTCTGTCATCTTGTTCATACATCTCAGAATTTGCAGAATAATTCAAATACAATTAAAGGTAAAATTTCATAATTAATCTTATACATAAGTAAACCAACACAATAATTGACGATATATTCTGGATAAGCTATTGAAAAAAATGTAATTTTGTTATAATAATAAATAAATATGTAAAATCATGATATTGTGGCAGTGATATATAAATGTTTTATTCCTTTATATTTTTATGTAGTCTAGTTTGAAACAAAACTGAAGCTAGATTTCATTGTACATTGTTGTTTATAAGCTGTGGTCTCCATTCTCCAGCTGATGTTCTTAAAACCAGGTTTACATCAGATGAAGGCTCCACAGAAGAAAACTTTACAACCCTTCATGTCATATGTTACTATATTAAAACAATTCATCCCTAGGAATTGACACTGTAGTGGAAGTTGTTTCACTGAATGCCATATTTGAGTAAAACAAAAACAAATTTGTTTTAATATCGTTACAGCTTTATAACAGTACTGGATGTTGTTTTACAAAGTGCTGTATTTAGGAGGAAAGTCAATTTTTTTTCATGATATGCTTGGAAGCTTTTATAACTTTAGAATTATCATTGACCATGTAAAGCTGAAAGATTTACTCTATAAAACATTTTTTTCTACATTTGATGTGCTTATCAGTGTTAAATAGATCCCTGAGTGTTTAAATTATTTATTGTAAATGCTGGATACTGCATAGTTTAAATTGTGATTACAGTTTAGTTGTGGAATTGCTACACATTAATTCCTAGTCTGTTTCATTCCCTCAAATCTGTATATATTAATTTTAATATCTATGCTTTTATTCAGCTGGTAAGTGTTCTAAGGTGGGCCCTGTATTGTCACCCAAGCAAAAATTAACAGATAATCAGATATTCTTGTGTACACTTAACAAAAATTGAAACTTAAAATAAATCTTAACAACAAGGGTAAGATATTTTACTGTAGATTAGTGTATTTCAGGATATTCCAAAATAGACTGTTTCACCTAGTTACATATAAGCTATAATGATCAGAAATTCTAAAGAAAACTAGTGTATTTCAGGATATCCCAAAGTATAATATCAATGTGAGCCAATGTACATTGGAATATTCAAATGTCAACTAGTTGAGATTGGATTAAAAAACTATTCCCTTCTCAGCCATTCAGACGGGAAATCCCATCTCAGCTGGAAGATTTTAATATCTATCTCAACTACTTGCAATGGAATTCCCTTCTCAGCTAGTTGAGTTCTGAACACAACTGGATTCCAATCTGCACTGTGACATTTACAGTCATTGCATCATGCATCAGCAGCATGGTTTATATATAGGCTGCAAATGATTAATATACCCATCAAGAGATTTCTTTCTAAATAAGTGCTAGGATTTAAAGTGTTAGAATGTAAAAATGAATTCTTTTTTTTAATGTAGCGGTAGAATTTGTTATTTTTCTGTATCTTTGTTTTAAAAAAGTGTGCGAAATATAGACAATAAGCCCAGTTTTAGGAAAAGGATAATCTTCTTATATGCTGTAGTCCTAGGAAGAATAGAATTTAAAGTGTTAGAATGTTAAAATGAATTCTTTTTTAATGTAGGGGTAGAATTTATTATTTTTCTGTATCTTTGTTTTAAAAAAGTGTGCGAAATATAGAAAATAAGCCCAGTTTTAGGAAAAGGATAATCTTCTTATATGCTGTAGTCCTAGGAAGAATCATAATTAACATTACTAGCTAACTCGTCGGGGGTTTTCCTGGCTCATTTGTTTGGGGACTCCTAAATGTGTGTCCCAGTAGTAGGAGTTACAAACTATAGGTTTCTGCTTTTTCAACTGTATTACCTGTGTTATAATCATGTGCAAATGCTATGAAAATTATAGGGACCTATTCTGAACAACATAAACTAAAATATAAAAGGGGCTTGTAAAGAGCATAAAAATGTCATAAAATTTTACAAAAAATGTCATAAAATCATAAAATAAAATTCTCAAAAGTGAGTGGGAGGCCTGTTTGTGGTACAGACTACAGATTGCCTGCATAAATACTAATCACATTAACTCCTGATATTGTCCCACAGTTTTGATGGTTTTTTTTGCGTTTTCTGCATGCATTATCAATATTTTTGTGGTTAGGATATGAGTCTGTCAGGTTGGAGCTGTGTCATATCATATTGCTCGGCTTATGTTTCTGCAACTGTGTCCTTTGGTTAAAAACAAATGAACAGATTTTTTTTTTAGCTTTACAAGTCTATTTTTACCAATACCTTCATCACAGATTTGTGTTTTACATAAAAGTCACTTGTATTCCCAGTGCAGTTATTACAGATGTCATATGTACGACAAATTGACCTGCAAAGAGCTGATTGTTTTTTTTAGCTGAGCCTTTGAAGGGAAGTGATGACACACAAAGTGAAGGCCATAAAACTTGTATGATAGAATTGTGTGGGGAAGCTTTTGTAATGCTACTGAAAATGGAAGTGTTGCTCCCTAGGGAACAGCACAGAAGCAACTAACATGTGATGCTTGACCTCAGATTTGTCAGCCGTTGAGGATGAGCTTTTAAATTGCTCATTGCTGTGGCAGAACTGATGTAACTGAACACTAAACACGCCACCTGTGAAGTAATTAGACCACACCTGTAATTCTGTTCTCCATTATTCTTTTTTTCTGGGGCTTCACTGTCATTGATGCAAGCTGTTCCACATTCAGTTATATTGTATTGTTTATAACTAATCAGATGATACCTCCTTCACCTGTTAATTAAATAAAATGTCCTATGCATATTATTTCTGTATTTTATATGGTTAATGTTTATGAGTAAAAATTAAATCTGATGTACATATAACTCATGACTATTGCTTCATGTTTTTTAAAGTCATCTTTCATATAATGTTTTCTGTGGCTGATTATGCCCCCTACCTTCTAGGGCATATGTTGTTTTCATTCATCTGTTTTCAGGCTGATTTTTTGTCTCTGTTTGGCAGTAAACTCCTGATTCCTTAAAACTTTTGATGAGGTGTTTTGCAGTCTTAAAGGTACCTCCAACATGGATGGTGTGATCTGTTGATAGAAGGTATCTAGTATCATCCATCATTGGAGGCCAGGAAAGTCGGGGCAGAATCTGTGATTTCCAAAATGACTTCATGAGACATCAAAGAGTCTTAGTATATCCGAATTTAGGACAAACCAAGCCAAGGAGTCTCCTTAAAAACAGACCAAGAGCTCATCTCACACTAAGGAATTCAACATCAACCACCAAGAGCCAAGCCATCTCCTTTGAATCTCTAACCCAGGAAGAGCTCATTATACACTTTGGTATCTCTAACATCCCCCTACAAGAGCCAAGCTGTGTCCTTTGAAACTGTAACCCAGGAAGAGCTCATTATACATTTTGGTATCTCTAACATCACCCACCAAGAGCCAAGATGTGTCCTTTGAAACTGTAACCCAGGAAGAGCTCATTATACACATTGGTATCTCTAAAATCACCCACCAGAAGCCAAGATGTATCCTTTGAAACTCTAACCCAGGAAGAGCTCATTATACACTTTGGTATCTCTAACATCCCCCTACAAGAGCCAAGCTGTGTCCTTTGAAACTGTAACCCAGGAAGAGCTCATTATACACATTGGTATCTCTAACATCACCCACCAGGAGACAAGATGTATCCTTTGAAATTATAACCCAGGAGGAGCTCATTATACACTTTAGTATCTCTAACATCACCCACCAGGAGACAAGATGTGTCCTTTGAAACTCTAACCCAGTAAGAGCTCATTATACACTTTAGTATCTCTAACATCACCCACCTGGAGCCAAGATGTGTCCTTTGAAACTGTAACCCAGGAAGAGCTCATTATACACATTGGTATCTCTAAAATCACCCACCAGGAGCCAAGATGTGTCCTTTAAAACTGTAACCCAGGAAGAGCTCATTATACACTTTAGTATCTCTAACATCACCCACCAGGAGCCAAGATGTGTCCTTTAAAACTGTAACCCAGGAAGAGCTCATTATACACTTTGGAATCTCTAACATCACCCACCAGGAGCCAAGATGTGTCCTTTGAAACTGTAACCCAGGAAGAGCTCATTATACACATTGGTATCTCTAACATCACCCACCAGGAGACAAGATGTATCCTTTGAAATTATAACCCAGGAGGAGCTCATTATACACTTTGGAATCTCTAACATCACCCACCAGGAGCCAAGATGTGTGCTTTGAAACTGTAACCAAGGAAGAGCTCATTATACACTTTAGTATCTCTAACATCACCCACCAGGAGCCAAGATGTGTCCTTTGAAACTGTAACCCAGGAAGAGCTCATTATACACTTTAGTATCTCTAACATCACCCACCAGGAGCCAAGATGTGTCCTTTAAAACTGTAACCCAGGAAGAGCTCATTATACACTTTGGAATCTCTAACATCATCCACCAGGAGCCAAGATGTGTCCTTTGAAACTGTAACCCAGGAAGAGCTCATTATACACATTGGTATCTCTAACATCACCCACCAGGAGACAAGATGTATCCTTTGAAATTATAACCCAGGAGGAGCTCATTATACACTTTGGAATCTCTAACATCACCCACCAGGAGCCAAGATGTATTCTTTGAAACTGTAACCCAGGAAGAGCTCATTATACACTTTAGTATCTCTAACATCACCCACCAGGAGCCAAGATGTGTCCTTTGAAACTGTAACCCAGGAAGAGCTCATTATACACATTGGTATCTCTAACATCACCCACCAGGAGACAAGATGTGTCCTTTGAAACTGTAACCCAGGAAGAGCTCATTATACACATTGGTATCTCTAACATCACCCACCAGGAGCCAAGATGTGTCCTTTGAAATTTTAACCCAGGAGGAGCTCATTATACACTTTGGAATCTCTAACATCACCCACCAGGAGACAAGATTTGTCCTTTGAAACTGTAACCCAGGAAGAGCTCATTATTGAACAAGAAGTTTTAGATAATATGCATCCAACAGCAGTATTGTTATATTTGGTTTACATGAAAATGAAAGTCAAAGGAACTCCTAAGAGTCTTACAGTGAGAATTTGAACTTTTTGTGAGATGTGTCAGTGATTTATGACATCTACTAGAACAAAGCTCTCCGGTCATGTCTGAGTATTACAAATTAACCAATGCTGTCAGGACTGAGATGTAAATGCTGCAGCATTTGAACAGGAAAAATGTCTTTTGAAATCTTCAAAACTAAGTAGCTGTGCCTAGGATTGTGTGAACAATGATCAATGGTTATACCACAGACTGACCAGAACCAACAGGACTGCACTGACTGCTGGCTCAGTCAACCTAAAACAGCAGAGGAAGCAATGTGATGGTTTGAATTTTGCTGCGTGGCCAGTTAATCAGGCAGCAGTGATGGATCTGTGGCCAGACTGCAAGTGTCAGTCCTAATCACAGCAACAAAATCTACAATACAATTACATGACCTCCCTCCTCTAGCTTTACCCTCACTTCAAAGGAGCCAGGTCAGGCCGCCCATCTCACCATCATCATACCACAGAGTCAAATGTGTGCGCTCTGATAAAACTACCACTGTTAGTGGAAACAAGCTCTGGAGCCAGACATCAAAGCATACACCCAAATAGGGCCATTTTGGATACAAATCATATTTCCAACAAGGGGGTTTGAATTACAATCCCAATTTGGCCTGTTTCTTTGTTGATGATGTAGTTAAATGATTGTAATGGATTTAGGAGACACTGTCACAAGCTGAGGGACTTTGATCCATGCAGAGTGTTTCACCAGATCTAACCCCTTACTGTAGTCCTTTGGCCTCTGTGCTCATTGTCACCTTGTCATATGCCTTTCAAACCTTTTTGCAGAAAAAGCTGTAGGCTGTGATAGGACATAAATCAGCAGCTATCATTCAGAACTGTGGTACCAATCCAAATTTCTTCAGCAGTTAGATTGGCAAATTGGTTCACTCAGTCCAGGCATTATGTCATGACCTGTCTGATATGTTCACAGCCATATTCCACCCATCAACCCTTTCATTATTAATTTATTGTGATTTATGTTGGTCACAGAGGAGCCTTGGAGTTTCCTGTAGATTTTGCACTGACTCCATCCATGACAAATTTTGAATAGTATTAACATTTGTAGCCTTGTAGCAGATGACCAGGTCAAATCTGAAATCTGATCATGCATGCTGCATCCCTGCTTATAATCCTTAGAAAGTCAACGCAATTACCTGGTACTGCAATCAAGTGGTATGAAACATAATCACTGTGCTGGAGAGAAAAGTGGCACAGACAAAAATCACATGGATAAAACTCTTGTTCTTTATTTCTGCTGGTGTTTATACTGCTATCATACATTTTTGTCTCAAAGCAAATGTAAGAAAAAACTTATGTGCATTCTCCAACATATGGGACTTATTTGTGCACCTCAGAATAATTAAAAATTTTGTACAAAAGCTCCAGTATCTCAATAATTAATTCATATATTGCCATTATTCTTTCTTTGCTTATTGATCATGACAAGTTCCATCAGCTGCTTAAGACTGGTGGTGACACCTGTATTTTTGTAAATTGTACGCATCTTTCTCTTTTTTTGAGACTGGAAAATGACAGCAATCATATGAGTTTCCACACTGTTGTTTCATCTAGTGTCCTGCTTCCTTGTTTGTTGTTTTAATCACAAATAGTTTTATCAGTTCTTGAAGACAAATGGAACAACCTGTAATTTTGATTGGTTGTCGCTCTATTTTTAAGTGTACTGAAACCTGGTGTGTTTATTTGATACATATATGTATGTGGCAATGTCTGTACGCTAATCAAAACATGTAGGTGCCACTATCGGTTGTTTGATCACATCATGTAGGTGGCACTGTCTGTTGGCTGATCACATCATGTAGGTGGCACTGTCTGTTGGCTGATAACATCATGAAGGTGGCACTGTCTGTTGGCTGATCACATCATGTAGGTGGCACTGTCTGTTGGCTGATCACATCATGTAGGTGGCACTGTCTGTTGGCTGATCACATCATGTAGGTGGCACTGTCTGTTGGCTGATCACATCATGTAGGTGGCACTGTCTGTTGGCTGATCACATCATGTAGGTGGCACTGTCTGTTGGCTGATCACATCATGTAGGTGGCACTGTCTGTTGGCTGATCACATCATGTAGGTGGCACTGTCTGTTGGCTGATCACATCATGTAGGTGGCACTGTCTGTTGGCTGATCACATTATGTAGGTGGCACCATCTCTTGGGTGTTCTTGGTGAACATCCTGAGAGGTCAATAAAAAATCTTCTTGGAAACCTGAAATGAGGTCAGTGTGACGTATAACCTCCAAGCTATATGACTTGAAAATACCACAAGAATAATTAAAAATTTGATACAAAACCCCCAGTATCTTGATGATTAATGCATGGATTGCCACAAATCTTGCCTTGAATATTGACCATGGCTAGTTTTGTCAGTTCCCAAAAACTTGTGGCGCCACCTTATTTTTTCTAATTTTTAGAATATTTTGTTTGTTTTGAGACTGTCAAATGACAGCAATTATGACAGGTTCTCATCTGTGGTTTCATCCAGTGTCCTGAATCCCAGTGTATTTATTGATTATGATTGGTTTCTTCAGTTCCTGAAGATTGGTGGCACCACCTTTATTTTTTTTTTATGCTTTTTTTCCTTTATTTTGAGACAGCCAAAGTATCTTGAGACAGCAAAATTAATATATTGATACTATCAGATTTGCAACTGTGGTTTCATCTGTGACCTTAAATCTGTGTTGTTTATTAGGGCCATGCTGAATAAGCGGATGCCCTATATTAAACACCCTGGCTGTCTGTCTGTTCATCTTTCTATATGTCTGTCAAATTTGTATCCTGATGATAAATTTAGTTTGGATTGACATATGGATTTCCAACTTGACTTAAATATGGCCAGTCTCTATCTCAGAACTGTTGATTTTGGGGTCATGAGGTAAGGGTTAAGGTCACAAGGTCCACTTATTTAGAAGGATTGTGGATGCATTTTAAGCTGAACTTTTCATCCCAAATCTTACATCTTCCAGGTATTGCACACCTGTCAGTAGTGGAAGAAACTTATGGATTTTTGGGGTCACAAGGTCAAAGGTCAAGGTCATGGGGCCATCTGTCCACATATTAGTTTCCAGATGATAACTCCAGTTTTGATTGAAATGTTGGTTTCAAACTTGACTTATATATGGCCCACCACTTAAGTAAGAATTTTTGGGGTCATGAGATCAAAGATCAAGGTCAAAGAACCCCCTTTTTTAAAAAGATTGTGGATACATTTTTAGCCAGACTTTTCACCCGAAACCCACTGTCTTTCATGTGGTGCAGCTGCCAATAGCGGAAGTTCCTTTTGATTTTGGGGTCACTAGGTCAAAGGTCAAGGTCACAGGGCCCATCCATTCACAAATTAGTATAACTCTAGTTTGGAAAGACAGGTTGGCTTCAAATAGATCACAGGACCCGTATTTTGAAAAAGTTCATAAACCTATCCTCATAGACAAATTCAGCTGAGCGTTGAGACCCATGGGTCCCTAATTTTTAGTCTGTGCCTATCCACAAATGGTTAAATTGTTTTCTTTCCCATTGTTTAATAACACCAATACTAGTATTAGATTGCTTATGTGATTGTTTGATTAATTTCAGTTGTTTCCACTTGTCACATAATATATCTTGTTCTTCAGTAGTCTGCAGAAAACTGTCAGCCATATGTTGTTGGACAAGTAAAACAGCAGTGTTTACCCTGGATAAAGTGTGCTCATAATTTGTATTAACAGGTAAAATGTGACCCCATCTCTGATATTGGTCATGTCACAATGTGACAAATCACAGGAAAATGCATTAGCCACATGTTTGTGGTGTTGCTAAAGTTTCTTTCCCTTGTCATCTGTACATGCATTGTTTACCAAGAAAGCTTAATGTATTGCTCTGGTAGCGACAGATTGAGGGAGAAATTATTAATAAAACTTGAGTATGGTTTCTTTGGTGCCAGGGGAGATATATATTAGCTGCACTTTTGCCTAAGAAAATATTTGTGAGGAATGGAAGAAAATAATCATAAATTGAAAGTTTTCTTTTGGGCTTAATCATTGCTATTTTTGTATGACAACACAAAGACAATCATGGATTAGTCTTCCTGCTGATGGGGAGAGGTTTTGTATGAGCGACAGGAGAAATAAATCCAATCCATGATAGTGTCTTGCTTGAGGTTCTGTAGGACCTCTTGTTATTCCTGGTTCTCCTGTATGTATAACAACAGCCTTTGACTAGAGGATGGCAGTCTGCCACTTGACTTCATCAGTGGGATGTCCTGGGCCACCTTCCCGCTGGTGTGACAGGCCCATTTTACCACCATTGTCTTTAAGAGGGGCATCATTTGGCACCTTTTCCAAATGACTCTTGTCATGATGTATGGCCGTCTTGCATGCTGTTGTCTGGCAGTGTCACAACGCTGGCAATCACTATTTTATCTTCATATTTAGATCCATCTGGTGGGATTCAATAGCAGTCACCAATCGCAGTTGGCCATGCTAGGAGCATTGTGGGGGCATCTTGCCTGCCCTAAGTGACAACAATCAGGGCTTAATATTGGCAATTCCTGCTGCTTGACACAGCCATTCACTATGTCAGAGAGGGCTCCAGGATTAACAGTCCATTCCGATTACCCGTCACAGTTTGTTCTCTGACGATACCATTATGTTTGCTCAGGACAAACCCTGATTTGGTCACAGATGCTCTGTATCTCTTGGACTCTCAACTGGGATCAGTCCACCATACAATGTAATAAGAGACAGTTTGGGTGAAACAATTTAGCGACCTTAATACTCCGTCATATTTGCCCTGGGGCTATGGGAAGGTGCTTCATAATGCTTCGGCTTATCCCCAAGTGGCCTATCACGCCCAGCCACTTTCCCACAGTCTTCTTTTATCTCTACTAAAGATGGCTCAGCCCTGCGCATTGCCAGCATTAAATAAACCTAGGATCCATGTGCTTAATAAATGGCCCAGCGGAGACAAACTTCCCATTGTATAGGTGATAACGTGCTGGAGGTGAAATGGCTAAACAAATACATCACCCACGGCAGTCGCAAGGGAAACATTACATGATTTGAAGCTAGCTGTCTCCACCTAGATTTATGAGTGTTAAAATTCAATTTTCAATCCTTCAGATGTTGCTTCAAAAGTGCATCATGTGCACTTGCATATACATTTTCCATTCTTTATTAGTAAACCTTTAAAGAGGGAAAAGTGTTTAGATGTTTTATTCTGGTATGAAACTGTTCACCACATAATTTAGATAGTCACAGTTGTTTCTTGTATAAACTGTAAAAGCCTGTGTAAAATTACAATAATGAATGAAAATAATTATTATATGGTTTTCATTTATTATTTGTATTTATAAATGAAATATTTTTTTCTGGAAATGGTATCAGAAGCTGGTGCATAGTGTTATTTCTTGAGGAATTTATTTTCTGATAAATGATTATAAACATATTTCATGCATGTATTCACTCCTGTTTTGCATTGCGATTGGTTTTGATGGGCCTTGACAGAGTTTAATATTGTTGTCATTTCAGTGCTCAGTTGAAAATACTCATTGTTCTGGTCATTGGTTCGTGAAATAATAACTGATTAGCAAATGTGTCATTTTATTTGACTGCAGCATTGGTTAGCTTTGACACATTGTAATAATTTGTAAGACAATGGAATAATTCAGATTTATGTTCACATCTGAATGACAACATTACAGAGATTTACATGTGTGTTTACAGATTGGCTGACAAAATTATTATGATGCATGTACTCGCTTAAAAGGAGCTAACAACCAGGACAATAGGCCGCAGTGGATCATTATTAACAAACATGGCAACATAAATTTTGCAAATAATTACACGCTTGTTAAATCACTTAAACCCAAGTTCATCATGATTATTAACTGTGTGATTTGGATTTCTGGTGGACATTACTCAAACTCTCCCCTGGACTGATGTGCTCATTTCTTGTGGCTGTCCCCAAGGGGTTCAGCGTTCTGCTCCTTGCCCAAAAGACTGGTAAACAAAAGACTGGTAAACAAAAGGCTCGTAAACAAAAGACTGGAAAGAACAACATGAAATAAAGTAAATGTTAAGAAAGTGTCAATATTACTCACAAATATAGAAATTTCACTTTCAGGCTTAGTGGATACTGGATGTAATTTTTTTTGGTGGCAATAAGACTTGTTTGAATATATTTTTAGTGATGCTGTTTATGAAAAAATAATATATATATATATATATATATATATATATATATATATATATATATATATATATATATATATATATATAACTTAATGCAGACTTCTTCATTAAAAAATTGTATTTAAAAATAATAAAATAAAATAGTCAGAATTTGATGCTTTTGAAATATCCCCATAGATATAATTTACATATCACTGAAAGTAACAAATTGTCAAGTCATTTATCATGGCTGCTGCAATAAAAACATGAATGTGACTTTTCTGTCCCCCCCCCTAACAAATATTTAGATTTTGCTGCATGGGTCAGTATTATAGCAAATCTCAATCCCCCAATAATTGAGAGATAAAATACAGTTGGTCTACATTTAGTCCAAGCTGACGCAAGAATGGGCCCAGGCTACTTGTTCCAGAAAAGGTGAAAGCTTGTAGAGCCTAAATAAAACATTAATTAACAACATATTGATTGCTTGTGACTTGTGCTGACAAATGGCGAGTGGAGTCAGTGCATTTGTTGCACCAGTCTATTTGGTTGTGCAGGAAGTGGTGAGATTGTACAATTGTGGCAGAAAAGGTGGTGTTGCCGTCACCGGCACCTGATTGCTACAAGTTGTCAACCTCATATCCTGCGACATTCAGATCAATGGATCAATAGCCTTTTGTTGCTGGTTTCATATTGACATGAACAGTGCGTGCCACAGTTGTGCTTGTTTGCTTGTATTCACTTTGGAAATATTAAGCTGGAAATGAAATCCATTAAGAGTTCAAAATTAATCTAGTTCATAAGTCTCTTTATGAATACAGGTAGGCTGATTTGAAGGGTCTTTTGTCCATGGCAGTGGCTGAGCATTCGTGCATATCCGCCATGTTCATTTACCCTTGTACAAATGTGTGAGTGGACAAGCCTGACTTGTATAAAGTCAATATTTCCTTCATATTGAGTAGACCAGGAATGCTGCATTGCCCTCATTGGGCCTGTGTTGTGTATAATAGCAGTGATTCAGAGGGCCAATTTGGAGAGTGTTTGATTCTGATGTGACAGGTCCTTTGCTACAGTTGTGATATTACCATAACAAAGTGACTCTACTCTAAGGACCAGACTTATTGAAATATTTGCATTTTTTTCTGGATCAGCACTTTTTTGTCTCAAATGGAAGCAAAATGGAAATTCTAACTTTTTGTGGTATTAGTGTGAGCACAGGTTATTAAAGATCATAAAGATTCCTGAATTCCTGAAATATTGTTGTATATCAGGTTCATAACGGGGCTGCTATAACTTGGCTTGTATTATTTAATTTATAGCTATGCATGCTGATTCTTATATTTTAGATATTTTTAAGAGAATAATTAAATGTCATCTTAGTGTATTATGATACATCTATTTATCAGCATCTTCATTAGACAGAAACATTGCTGTTTTTAGATTCTGAGCTAATACTATGGTATATTAATATATAATAAAGAAAAAAAAATTGTATTTAATTCAAAAACTTTTAAACTTTTAAACCTTTACATTAGTAAAATCTACAAAATTAGCTAATTGTTTTCACTTTGATTTGGAGTCTTTTTGAAAGTGACATATTAACATGCCCTCCTTTCTTTTGCACCTTTTTCTGCATGGAGTCCAGATCCCCATAATTAAGAAAAATCAAATATTTGATAAAGTGCTTCATTAACCTAGCAGTCTTTATTTGAGTGTCAGAATGTATAAGACTTGAGGGAATCTGTATTCTTTTTACAAGAATGTATTTTCATTGTCTTAGTGATCTCATTCTGTGTTTATAGCTTGTTTCTTTGGTGACAATGGCTAGATTTGCATGAGGCTGTTATTCTTATGTTTTCAGCATTTGTTTGATTGTTTGATTTGCATGTGACAAGAACTTTAGAGAATGGATGATTCTATATCATTCTGACATTGCGTGTGAAGACATTGTATAAAACTGCGGGAGAAATATGATTGTGCCTGATACATCTGTCAGCTTATCCCCAGTGTGTTTGATGGATCCCAAGGTTTAGTTTGCTTTCCCTGATATGATATTTTTGGCCAGGAGGCAACTGTTAAATGAGATGTACAGTTGTCTTTTGGATCGTCTTTTGAAATAAGAGTTATGTGCGGTTGGGTAGACACTAGTGGAAATTACCATGTACCAATCCAAATTAAAGGGCACCGGGCCCACCCATGCATTGACGATTAACCAGTTCTGCACCCATTTTTGTTAATTTACTTGATTGAATTAGTTTTTACATTGTTTCAATTACTGGTGGGTCGTAAATTTGATGTGGCTTTGGCAGGAATGTGATCAGATTACTGGGTAAAGACGCTGCCACTGGCTGGCTTCCCATTGACTCTGTGACATCGCGGGCCCAGCTGAGTGAGCAAGGATCTACCACTGTGGATGGGGAGAGATCAATCTATTTGTGGGGGTATCATGGTGGAAAAGTCATTTATGTTTCTAATGGAGATCAGCCTTCACTGCATTTGCAGGGCATGGGTAATCTCTTTGTTATTTGGTAGTGTGGCGGAAGGCAGTGTTAGGGCAAATGATGAAGAACGATGCAGTATTTAATCTGCATTAAGGACTTTGTGTCGGGGATGTATAACAAATCTGTTCATTGGATGATGCACATCAGTTCTTATGTATTGGTCACTTTTTTGCCTAATAACCTCTCTCAAATAACACTCCAAAGGTATCACCAGGAAGTCTCATGATTTTCTTTTGATACACAACTGAAGCAATACAAAGGTTTGCAATGGCTGATAAAACAGAGAATTTCCTCTCAATCATTTGCTGTTTAATCATGCCCATTTATGCAATGAATGAAAAAAAAATGGTATTTTCTTTTTTGTAGCATAACAAATAAAAGCATTGAATCCCAAATAATGTTATTTTGTAAGATCTGTTGGTAAGTTCACCTTTCACATCAGTAGAAAGATCAGTCTTTCTTTCTGGGTTTATAATTTATTATTTATTCAATGATTTTAACTTATTTACATGAACGTTACTCTATGGACTTTCAGTGGTGTAATAAAAACCAAGAATATGTTAAAACTTAGAAAAAAACCCCAGAAAATCTTTAGGCATAGAGGGTATAATCAGTCTAGGAAACACTTTTTGTTATATTCAGATATAATTGATCTTAAACATGTTAGTAAATACTCAAAATGGAATTAGAAATAATCAGTCTGACTTATCAACTACCCAAATTTTGTGCAGCAATATAAATTGGTCAAGTTCAGATATAGGATTTCTTTTATATATTGTAAAAAAAAATTAGCCTTGTTTCAAAATTTAAAAACTGTTCCTCGTTTCAAAATTTAAAAAAACTGTTCACATTTGATATGTTTGGTAGTGTGTCATTTGGCTGGAGAAAGCACAGTGTGACAAGACTTGTTGATTCAGAGTATGCATACCATAAATCTCTGAAAATTACTTGATTTTTATGTAACCTGAGGTGAGTTTTAACACCTGATAATCTGGCAAAAATTGAAATGTCAAGTAAAGTCCATCTTCTACTCTTAAAGTGCTCTGTCAGCCATGACATGTCACAAAGTCTGGCATGCTGGCAAATACATCATACCTGCACCCTTAATGGTTTTGAGTCCAGTTTACTGGATGTAGTAGTTATCTTTTAATATCTAAATTTTTATTAACTGATTGATCTGTAGGTACTTGAAACTGTTTGCTTTTACACCACTTAGATATATTAATATTTTATATGCATTCAAACCAACAAACATTTTAGTACACTGTGAAAAGTAGCCCTGGTCATCATTCTTAACATATGAGCCAATTTTCTTCAGTAGATTGATTCATGTTTTTTCATATTATATTTCTCTTACGGTGATTTATAAAAATTTTTCTTCAGTAGATCTATTCATGTTTTTCCATATAATATTTCTCTAAAGGTGATTTATAAAAATCACTGCCATCTGGATTTCCTTTGAAAATAAACCAATTGTAGTTATGTCAGATAGATGCAGTTTATCAGGTTTCTGCAGGGCTCCTGTGCAGGTCCTATAATCCAACAATTTATATCATAAAATATTTTCTGATAGTTTTTATTTCAGACTATATTCAGGGAGTTGTGAATGTTTGGTGAAAAGACCTGTTTATTTTTAGGATGCAGATTATACCAGAGTGCCAGGTATGTAAAGTACCCGTGTTGTGTAACTAGACAGTGTGGTCTAGACTTTTGGTTTGAACTAAACACCTGCATGGTCTAGACTTTTATTTCCTGCTTGGTCCAGACTTTGGACTCAACAGCTGAATGCCCTGCATGGTGTAGACTTTGGACTTTTTCAGCTGAATGCCCTGCATGGTGAAGACTTTGAACTCTTTCAGCTGAATGCCCTGCATGGTGAAGACTTGAACTCTTTCAGCTGAATGCCCTGCATGGTGAAGATTTGAACTCTTTCAGCTGAATGCCCTGCATGGTTAAGACTTTGAACTCTTTCAGCTGAATGCCCTGCATTGTGAAGACCTTGAACTCTCAGCTGAATGCCCTACATGGTGAAGACTTTGAACTCTTTCAGCTGAATGCCCTGCATGGTGTAGACTTTGAACTCTTTCAGCTGAATGCCTTGTGTGGTGTAAACTTTGAACTTTTTCTGCTGAATGCCCTGCATGGTGAAGACTTTGAACTCTTTCAGCTGAATGCCCTACATGGTGAAGACTTTGAACTCTTTCAGCTGAATGCCCTGCATGGTGTAGACTTTGGACTTAACAGCTGAATGTCTTGTGTGGTGTAGACTTAGAACTCTTTCAGCTGAATTCCTTGCGTGGTGTAGTCTTTTAACTCTTTCAGCTGAATGCCCTGCATGGTGTAGACTTTGAACTGTTTCAGCTGAATGCCCTACATGGTGTAGACTTTGAACTCTTTCAGCTGAATGCCTTGCGTAGGGTAGTCTTTTAACTCTTTCAGCTGAAGGCCCTACATGGTGAAGACTTTGAACTCTTTCAGCTAAATGCCCTGCATGGTGTAGACTTTGAACTCTTTCAGCTGAATGCCCTGCATGGTGTAGACTTTGAACTCTTTCAGCTGAATGCCCTGCGCAGTGTAGAGTTCGGACTCAGCAGCTGAATGCCCTGCATGGTGAAGACTTTGAACTCTTTCAGCTGAATGCCATGCATGGTGTAGACTTTGAACTCTTTCAGCTGAATGCCTTGTGTGGTGTAAACTTTGAACTTTTTCTGCTGAATGCCCTGCATGGTGAAGACTTTGAACTCTTTCAGCTGAATGCCCTACATGGTGAAGACTTTGAACTCTTTCAGCTGAATGCCCTGCATGGTGTAGACTTTGGACTCAACAGCTGAATGTCTTGTGTGGTGTAGACTTAGAACTCTTTCAGCTGAATTCCTTGCGTGGTGTAGTCTTTTAACTCTTTCAGCTGAATGCCCTGCATGGTGTAGACTTTGAACTGTTTCAGCTGAATGCCCTACATGGTGTAGACTTTGAACTCTTTCAGCTGAATGCCTTGCGTAGGGTAGTCTTTTAACTCTTTCAGCTGAAGGCCCTACATGGTGAAGACTTTGAACTCTTTCAGCTAAATGCCCTGCATGGTGAAGACTTTGAACTCTTTTAGCTGAATGCCATGCATGGTGTAGACTTTGATCTCTTTCATCTGAATGCCCCGCATGGTCTAGACTTAGGACTGTAAACCATTATTTGTGCTTTCAGTGAAAAAGAACCTAAATTATTATGATAACTTATTTTAATATTTTTCTTTTTATTAATTTAACTATATGATTTATCTAAATGAAATAATGTTTTGCCTGCTTGTAAAAAGAAATCATTTTTAGTCAAGCTCCCCATCTCATGGTTATTTTTAGGATTGATTAGGAGTTGATTAGTGAATCGAGTGAGAGCTTTGATAAAACTGTTGTCATTGTCAATTACCCGTTTGACAATATCCGGTTGGCTAGTACTTTGATAGTTACTGATCATGAAAGTGTGCCCCTGGTTATTAGAGTGAATCTGTCATTATGGACGTCACGCTTCGTGGTAGTACCATACACTAATATGCCATACTCATCCCTTCATGTAAAATTCAACCCATTGTTCACTGTGATGGGGACATGTGTTGTTTTGATTCACGCTGTGTCTGGGTGCAACTTGTGATGTAAATGGCATAAAAGCTGTGTGAGTGAAGAGAATTTTGCATTGTGGAGACAGCTTACCCACCACTCATAACTGATCATACTAAATGGCCTGGCTTTGAAAGAAGTTCTGGTCAACTTTGATGGCAGTATTTGTGATAATAACATAATTACAGAGGGGGGCCCATCCTGTCAAATGTTTGGGTGCAATGATCTATGATTTTTAGCCCTATGTAGCCTATTTGAGACTCCTGGTAGTTAGGATGCACTCTGCTTGTGGTGCCACTTGCCCCAGTTGATAGATTTTCAGTGGTGTACTCGCTGTTATAACTAGTCATTAGTGAGCTTCACAAACTGCAAGGTCTATAATGACTTCATGGTCATTCAGGCAACTATTACAATTGACTGCATAAATTTTACATGATGGCCTCATGAAACTCTGGTTTAGAGGAAGAGTGGGGCTTTCATTTACCGATGTTGCCCTGGTTGTTTAACATGAAAATAGCCCATTCCATTAGCCTAAGGACCCATTTCTGTGGAACGGCCCATTGAGGTGAGCTCAGGTAGCAGGTAATCGGGGCCCACTACATAGAACAATGTAATTAGATTGAGCCGTTCACCCACCAACTCAAGGATTTGGAGAGGCTGGGTTAGCATTACAATGGATAAAGGAGAGACATGAAAAAGTTATTTCCTTGTATGCACATGGACCACGAAAGTGGTGGTGTCGGGGATAGAGCTGCAAGGCACTTGTGCATTACCAAATTCCTCCCTGCGGTGTATGCTTTTACAGGTGTCTCGCCTTAACAATGTCTATGTGTTAATGGGCAACCTCAGCCCAGGAAATGCCTTGTATTAGTGAGATTTTAACAAAGTCCCTACAACCCTGCCGTCACCGAGGCCTGCAGCGCTTTGGTATCTTTAAGGAGGGAAGTAACACTAGTTAGTTTCCTGCTTGCCCAGGGAGCTGGGTGGAGGTTCCCAGGACAGTCATGCTGGACATGTACTCCGGTAAAATGTCGCCTGCCTCTGACCTGCTGGGTGGTTTTACAATGCTGCAGCACCATTCACCAGCTTCAAAGTAATCACAGCAGGAAATAACACCTCCAGTTCCTGAAGATGCACTTTGCTCAGCATAGAGAGGATAGTCCATGACAAAGACACTAGGAACAAACAATGTAACAAAGGCCTGAATGCTGGTAAAGCCTATTAATCGTACAATGTGAAATTCAGTGTATTATTAATCATATACCGTATAATTAAGTACAATATTTAGTAGGTAAGCTGACAGAGCTGGGTGTGTAGGCTTCATTTTGATGGTTTATATTAGTCCCCATAGACATGCTGTATGTGCTTTGTAAGTGAAATTATAACACATTTTTCGTTAAACAAAAAATGGAATTGTCTAGGCAGCCGACAATGTTAGCTGGGCGAATTCAGATAATAGGTAGCCAACAATGTTGGCTGGTGTATAAACTTTTGACATTCTAGACCTTGTGCAGCTGACCATGCTATAAACTCATACCTCAAGCACTTGTATAAACTTATATTACAAGCATTAGTATTATCTAGTTATATACACATTTTTTATTTTGTCACCTTAGATGGGACATATTCTGGTATACCCACAGTCCTTATATCATCTGTCCAGCCATCCGTCCATTTGCTTTAATATAGTGTCAGCTTACCAGGGCTTTGATGGATTTTCACAAAATTCTCCATAAATGCATACCAATAAAATATCTGGCCCGAGTTAGATAACCTTATAGGCAAAATCCAAACACATCTTGATAACTTATGGATAGATCACCATGATTCTTTGTATGCATTTTGATCATGGAATGTTTCATCATTTCCTGCAGACTGGTGATGCAACCAGTATTTTTCTAATTTTTACACATTTTGTCTCTAATCTCAAGATTTTTCTTTTTCTTCCACAAATATGATATTACATTGGTCAGTTTAAAAAATGATACATAAAAGTAATAAGTAAAAATTAAGTAACTGAAATAATCTTTTTTTAACAAATGAGAGGAAAATTAAAAAATGAACATTTTTATGTTTCTCCTCTCAAACATGAACAACAGAACAAATTTAAGCTGCTGAAATAATGACTTTTAAATATGTTTAACTATATATTTATTCTTTAAGCTTATATCTTCATATCTAAATGATCAAGGATGCATCACCAGTTTCCTAAGTAACATTTACATGTCAAAGTAACTTCGAAAAGGTCATGATTTTTTGCAGTTTTAGGTCTTAAAAAAGTCATGAAATTTTTATTTTCTCAAAATGTAAGAACCCTATGTAAGTACCCCCCAGAATAATTACAAATTTGATGCAAAAGTTTCAGTAAATGAATAACTAATGCATTGATCACCATGATTCTTTGCATGCATATTGATCATGGAGTATATGTTTCATCAGTTCCTGTAGACTGGTGATGCCACCTGAAGTTAGGTCATGGTGATCTATATTCTGCAAGATATGTGAAAGAACATGATTTGAGCACCCTATAGGACAGATTTACATGATTGCATGGTTACAGTTGGACCTAGAAACTTCTAATATAATTAAGATCCAGGGAGGTTCGTGTAAAAAATTTCTTGGAAACCTGAAATAATGTCACTGTGCCCTATATTCTCCAAGATGTGTGAAAGATCATGATTTTAACACTCTATTAGTCACATGGGCACAAATGGTAGCAGCTGGATTTAGAATAAAGTCACTGTAACCTCTGTCTGAGGTCTATTGGCAAAATGCATGATTTTGAGCACTCTGGGAGTCATGTTACCCATTATTAAATTTTCCCTGAATTCATCTGTATGCTTGGCCACTAGTTAGAAATACTGTCCGCATCAGAGATTTTAAGAGCTAGCTGACAGGTGTCAGATAACCAGACTTAGTGAAAAATTCGCCTAGACTAAAAGGCTTTGATGTATCTGTTGAGCCCTTAATACACCTCCTTAAAGCTATTTATACCTATGTTAATCTAAAATAATCATAAGATAAAAAAGAAGAGTTCCTGTGGTCCATTCAGTGGAGGAAAAAATGTCACTCAGGGTCGGCAGTCACCCAAGAGGTAGTTCTGTATGAACAGAACAGCCAAATGACACTTGCGATTTGTCTCATATGCCGGTCGAACAGATTCTTGTATTCTCGACCAGGTGCCGCTGTATTATTTGCTGACACGTTTAAAATTCACAGTTTGTTTTGAGAAATGTGCAACGTGAGATTGATTATCAAGTACTGATATGCCCCAATAACCATGTTAGTGGATGGTGATATGCATGGGGGGTTGATTAGCTGACAACGCAGTTCTGCGCAACAGTTTTTTTATTATGTGGGGTTTATATTTTATAGAAAGTGTTTTAATATTAAAACTGTTCCACAAGAGAAATAAGCAGCTCCTTCCTCACTATGAACATGGCCTCTGCCGCGAATGTCTGACAGTTGTGACCCTTCTAAGAACTGATTTGAGATGGCCCGCTTGTATGCACAGTGGCCAGTCGGCAATATTCAGAAGAAGTGTTGTCTCGGGCTATGCAAAAGAGTTTAAATGAACCAATGACATGACGTGTTGTTAGCCTGTTGTTTCCATTTTGGGTACATGTGTACTCCTATTTGTTGTGTAACCTGAACCAGCACACTGTGCTGGTAGGAGTAAAAACGAATGATTAGATGAAAATTTGATGGTCATTTAATTAACTAACGGTTTAAAGCAAATTTGGCAGCAAAATGGGGTGATCATTCATTTAATGGGGTAACTTTGTATAATGAGAGCATATTCACAAGGGCAATGTCAAATTCAGTACCAGCAGCGAGCTGATGTATATCTTATATTTACAAAAGAAAACCTGTTATAATTATAAACCAGAGGCTAAGATTCTTGTTTAATGTTTATAAATGTAAAAACCCTTAAAAAGCAAATTTTCCAAAAAAAAGTCTACCTGAATACGCGATTGGTTTCCGCGTCTTTATATAATATTTGCTGATATATTGGTATTACAGATTGAACTGACGATGTTAAGCTGACTGACAGAGTGTATCATTGCCTTTCTTGTAGATGTTCTGTCTTCCTGTAAATGTATACAAAAATTAATTGAAAAAAAGTCATTTAAACATGTAAACATGGCAGGCCTACCTCACAGTACTTCTCTTTTTTTCTGTTTGACTTTCCTACAAACTCCTATAGTGGTCTTATGACATTCTGGACAGAACCAGACCCAAGACATATGTACCATGGCTTTTGAGGTGTACTTGGTGTGATACCATTTCTGAATACATTGCATTGGACAACTTGCGTTTGGACAGAGAGGAGGTAAACTTTACAGTTGTTGCAAGCATGGCCTATATGCCTCAGGCATGTCCTTTTTCACTCCAATTCATGAGACATATAAAATGTTCTTAGTTTGTTAATTTTTAAATATTTTTGTATGAAAAAACAGGCAAAGGATAAGAAATGATATAATTAATTTGCCAATGTGGAGAGTACAAGTAAAGATTACATCAGTTTGAGAAAACATAAATTATACAAGTTTTATAGTTGTTGAAAGTTTCATCATTTTTTAAAGTGATATTAAACAATCTTGTTCTTTAAATTTTTTACATTGCAGGATCTAATCGTATGATATGAGGATAATATCAGTTACAAAATAACAAAATATCAATAGTCATGTACTTTATTTTATATTTTTTATTTTATATAATAAAATAAATTCATAAAATGAAAATATTTTCCAAATATAGAGGAACATAGTTGATGATACTTAAAGTAGGTTTGCAATATCAGTGCTGTAAATGACAGCCAAAATATTAAAAGTGTGTATTTAACTGTTGTTAGATTAGTTCCAACAGACTGGATGTACCAGAACATATACATGTGTGTGCATATAGTGAGATTAGTTTCTGCAGACTGGATGTACTCAAACATATACCTGTGTGTGCATACAGTGAGATTAATTCCCACAGACTGGATGTACGGTACCAGAACATATACATCTGTGTGCATACAGTGAGATTAGTTCTCACAGACTGGATGTACTCAAACATATACCTGTGTGTGCATACAGTGAGATTAATTCCCACAGACTGGATGTACTAGAACATACATGTGTGTGTATACAGTGAGATTAGTTCCAACAGACTGGATGTACCAGAACATACATGTGTGTGTATACAGTGAGATTATTTCCCACAGACTGGATGTACCAGAACATACATGTGTGTGCATACAGTGAGATTAGTTCCTACAGACTGGATGTACCAGAACATACATGTGTGTGAATACAGTGAGATTAGTTCCCACAGACTGGATGTACCAGAACATACATGTGTGTGTATACAGTGAGATTAGTTCCCACAGACTGGATGTACTCAAACATATACCTGTGTGTGCATACAGTGAGATTAGTTCCCACAGACTGAATGTACAGTACCAGAACATATACATGTGTGTGCATACAGTGAGATTAGTTCCCACAGACTGGATGTACCAGAACATACATGTGTGTGTATACAGTGAGATTAGTTCCCACAGACTGGATGTACCAGAACATACATGTGTGTGCATACAGTGAGATTAGTTCCCACAGACTGGATGTACCAGAACATACATGTGTGTGCATACAGTGAGATTAGTTCCCACAGACTGAATGTATGGTACCAGAACATATACCTGTGTGTGTATACAGTGAGATTAGTTCCCACAGACTGGATGTACCAGAACATACATGTGTGTGTATACAGTGAGATTAATTCCCACAGACTGAATGTACCAGAACATACATGTGTGTGTATACAGTGAGATTAATTCCCACAGACTGGATGTACCAGAACATACTAGTTGTGTATACAGTGAGATTAATTCCCACAGACTGAATGTACCAGAACATACGTGTGTGTATACAGTGAGATTAATTCCCACAGACTGGATGTACCAGAACATACATGTGTGTGTATACAGTGAGATTATTTCCCACAGACTGAATGTACCAGAACATACATGTGTGTGTATACAGTGAGATTAGTTCCCACAGACTGGATGTACCAGAACATACATGTGTGTGTATACAGTGAGATTAATTCCCACAGACTGAATGTACCAGAACATACATGTGTGTGTATACAGTGAGATTAGTTCCCACAGACTGGATGTACCAGAACAAACATGCGTGTGCATACAGTGAGATTAGTTCCCACAGACTGGATGTACCAGAACATACATGTGTGTGCATACAGTGAGATTAGTTCCCACAGACTGGATGTACCAGAACATACATGTGTGTGCATACAGTGAGATTAGTTCCCACAGACTGGATGTACCAGAACATACATGTGTGTGCATACAGTGAGATTAGTTCCAACATGTGTCAGCAAGACATTCATTGACACATCAGGTAGATGATTGCTTGTCATTGACACATCAGGTAGAGATGAATGCATGTCAGGGGGGTCTTATTAAATAAATCTTGAGGAGCATATGTGATGTCCCCTTTTCCCTCAGGAGTTTTGATAGATACTCTAGTTTTGATAGATACTCTAGTTTTTGATAGATACTCTAGTTTTGATGTAGATCAAACTGCTGGTACCTGTGGGGTACTACGACTTGCCAAAAGAGCTCCTAACATGTCATTATGAGGCCGTGCGGTCAGATGGCAGGCGGAGGTCAATTCAACTCACAACACTCAACTGTTGATGGCAGTCTCTCATGCACATTGTACATTAATTACAACAAGCAAAATACAAATTGGCCTGAATAATTCACACTACTTGCATTGATAGTCTTGTGTCAGTAGTCTCAAGCAAATTGGCTGCATATGCTTCTCTCTGTAGGCCAGGCAATAAGTCTTGCTCAAGTAATAATTCATGTTCAACCTGTTGTTAACATGACTGAGACCCATCTGGCCGCGATTTTATCTTATGCTGGGTAGATGGGTGACTGTGCAGGGTAAAGTCATACCATCTTTGCATTATATAATGAAGTTGGCAGTAATTTTTATTGAAGCTTATTACTGTGTTATATTGAGGTTGATCAGTAACATCTAGCACTTGGCCAGTCAGTTGTCTTTCAGGTAGTTCATAAAAAAATCCAATTGTTTACTTGAGTTTGTTTTTAATGCCTCTTGCTGATGACTTCCAGAGAATAAAGAAACTGGCCCGTCACAAAAGGTTAACATCTAGACAGGCCCTGTGCAGGAATGCATGCTTCTGCATACAAAAACAGACAGAGACAGATAAAACAGTTACAAACTGTGTAGTATTATTTATGAAGTTTATTCTGAAGAATAATTATTCTTCTGAAGAAATTATTATTGAGTAAAAACATCTAAGTTTTGTCTCGTTGATACAGATACTGGCTGATTGTTCATGAACAATATAAGTGTTAAAATTAAGATGAGGAAGAACAAATAACCATTAAGCATATTTCATTTGAACGTGTCTTTCTGTTCTTTCTTTAATTAAGCAATTTTTAGCATGAAATTGCTTTTCAGTAAAAAAATGGGCTCCCATATTTTACTATCAGCATTGATTACTTGATTTTAGTAAATCCAAAAAAAGGATTGTATTAAGCTTAAAAGAAAGAAAGAAGAAAGCATATATGGTATATGAGTATATATGGCATATAAGTATAACATGGTATAATCATATATAATCATAAAGTGATCAACACCTGTTTCTTGTATATCACACAGGCCACAGAACATGTCTAATAGGGGGATGGGGGTTGGCCCATAGAATTATCTCTCAGTAAACCACAGAAATTTTTTTCAGGAATAATTCATGAATGAATAGTATTTATATATAGATCTAAAAAGCCTTTTTTGTATCTTATTTATAAACAAGTTACTGGTTGTTTTATCACAATTATTTGTTAAAATATCCAAAAATTTTATAATTACATTTTAGAAAAAAGGAAAGATATTAAATGTAAAAAAATTCTGCACACCAGCAAAAAATAAAACTATTCATATATAGCAAATGTAATAGAGAATTCAAAAGAGGATTACAAATATGTGTATATGTTACAGTCAATGTGTAAAATCAGTCAATTTGTAAATTGCCTAAAAATTTAATAGGCAATTTATAAAATGACTGAAATTATCAGGCATTTTACAAACTGCATGAAAAATTAGTCTGTTAATTTGACACATTGACTGAAATGTAAAAGGAATGAAATACTATTGTTATACAATAACAAAGATTGATTGACATTTCATTCATTTCATAAACCCTAGTCTTACAAAATATTAATATAAAAAAAAAGCAAAATATAAAAATTGTTAAATATTTTATACCATATTAATGCATAATTTAATGTTTTATATAATCATAATGGTCTATTTGACTTAATTCTAATTCTTGCAGAAACAATTATGAAATCATATGAGATGTTATATATAATATTATACTGTGTCAGGGGTGCAATTTCCTCTTGCACTTTGGGTGTGGTTGTAGGCAGGATGTCCCCCTCCCTCAGTGAAGAAAAATTGTTTAAAATTTTTTTCATAATTTCAGAAATTTTTGTTTAAAATAACATGGAATTTTCTTCTGAAACAAAGAACATATAAAAATTTTGACTTCAAAATACTAAGGGTCCAAGGGATACATCCCCTGAGAACAATCCCCCCCCCCCCCCCCCCGACCTGCCCACTCCACCCCTTGGACCTGCTGCTGTTTTTTTTTATATTATCGAAATCTGCTGGAATTATTTAATTAGTGCTTTAAAACCTGGATTTCATAATGTCATGGAAACGAGCAAATCATTCCATATTACAAATCATTGTTTTAAATTTAGTTACTTCTGAAAATTACACTTAAGGCCAGACTTTTTTAATTTTTCGGTTTACAAACCCGCCGACCTCCGATTTCCTCATTTCAGAAAAAAAATAAAATTGGCATTTTGACTTTTTTCCTTTTATATTGCGTCGCCGAATCCAGCACGGTTGTTGACAAATGAATTGTTTAGTGACCGTGTGTATTAGATCACCTCAAACGTTAGAACTCTTATGATTGGCTAATAAGGTCACTTTCATAATGACAGATGGAGGGTTTAAGCCAATCACAATAGGGTATTCTTGGGCCATAAATGCAATTGATTGGCCATCAAGTAGTCAAAAGATTCAGCAGGGAAATTGAGAATTCTTGGAGAGTTTTGAAAGTTCGTTTTCTGCACTACAGTACATTTTCAAACCAGCGTTTAGGTCATATTTGTTAAAAATATTTGTTATAGATAGATGTGAATTAGAAAAAAAAATTAGTTTGGTTGCATAGCGGCTTTACCAGCTTCCCACTGTTAATAACTTGCTGGATATACAAACAAATTAACTTCTTAAGACTAATTATTGCACTCAAAGTCAGACGCTATTTATTAATGCAAATTGGCTAAGTTTCACAAGTTCACTCTTAAAAAATATTATAACTTGTCAAAACTTAAAAACGTAGTCTTGTAACGCTTAAAAGAAAATTACTGAACAGATGAAATTATATACTGCATGAGGTCGTCATGTACTCTTTGAAAACTCCAGGAATTCTCAGGGTTTCTGCAGTATTTCCGACTATCTGTAGTCTTAGTGGCGCGGTTTTATGTGAGGCGTTGGCTTTGCGGATATTTTTATAGTCAAAACAAAAGCAAGCTAAAATGAAAGCCATTTAAAATGCAGAAACTTTGAAAGGATTCATTTAATTGTTCCAAACAGATGTGATGGAAGCTTTGATGTGTATGGATGCCGAAAAGCATTTCCGGACTGACAGTGGCCAAGTGACAGCATATTAAACTGAGTACGGTACGTACTGTCACGGCCGTGGTAAGAAATGCAGATGAATAAATAAAGATTATTAATACTTTTTAAAATTTTAAAAAAGTTGAATAATTCAGTGTGATCTCCAATGGAAACCTCATTTTATTAGCAGTTGTTGTATACTCAAAGGACTGTCCATGTCAAACATGCGCAACACCAAAAAGGAAAGGACATGGTCATGAATCAAACAACTCGAGTTCCATGTTGTTGACATTTGATAAACAATAGGCGAATAGCTGCAAGTCGCATATTGTCATTGTTATTGTCATTCACGACTGAAATATAAAAACTGCAGTCTATCATGCTAGCAGTGAATATTTAGTTCATATTTGACAAAAAATATATTATTTTGTATTTGTATAAGTGTTTGACTGGTCTTTAATTTGTAAAACTTTATAAAATAGGCAGTTCACTTGGCAGGGACAGTGACTGAAATTTTATTTCAGGTGTGTATGAGATCATAAGTTTTACTGTTTAAACTTTTATTTGTCATGAATTTACCTACAATGACATTTGCATGGCTTGAAATAACATGGCACACGCAAGATGCATGTGGAAAACTCAAGGGGATGATGATTATATTTTAATTTTTATATATTATTTTATATATTTTATACAGGTTTATATAGAGCCATTTAAATATCAATTTTATAACCTAACTGTACAATACAGGATTCACAAACTCTAGTTCCAGGTTTGTTCCAATTTTTTTTTTTTTTTTTTTCCTACCTCCTACCTATCACTTTTGTCAATCATGTTCGTAAACCAAAGAATTAAAAAAGTCTGGCCTAATTAATATTTGAGGAAACTTTGACAATGTTTGTAAATATAACTCCTATTTTACAGATTGAAATTAGAAGCTATTTTTATGGCAAAATTCTTTTATATGACAATATGGGGGTGGGGGTGGATGGAGGTAATATAGTATGATCACTATGATTAGAAAAGTTCACAGCTCAACATTCCAAACCATCAGTTTGGCTCCACTCAAAGAATATAGATGACAAAATCATTTAATGAAACAAAAACAGTAGAGTCAGTAATTTTAGTTAAGTAGAAGCCTTTGTAACTCATTATCTTAATCATGTTTTTGGTATTTATAGGTATGTAACTGTGGAATTTTACCTCTACCATACTTCCTCATACATTTCACATACTATTACACATTTTAATGTTTCATTTGACTTTATTCTGGTTGCATATTTCATTATGTTATAAAAGTGTGTATACTTCAACTCTATGATTCTGTTTACCTGTGATGATTCTGTATTTTATGATTTGATCAGCATTCTCCATAAATAGAATAGAACAAAGAAACAGGCATTATGTTTACTCAAACTTAGCTCGTTATACTATTTGGCAATATTTGTTTCACAATAATGAGATATGTGAAACAAAAGACTATTTCATATAGATTCAGTCAATGTGTCAAGTAAACTGACTGATTTTTCATTCAATTTGTAAAATGCCTAAAAATTTCAGTCATTTTTAGCTGAGATGACTGAAATATAGTCATCTGAGCTATAGCGATCACTCTTTGTCCTTCATCCGTCTGTCCGTCTGTCCATCCGTCCGTTAACAGGGCACAAATCGTAACCACTAGACCTAAAATCTTCTAACTTCATCCAGGGAGGTCCGTGAAAAACTCCTTGGAAACCTGAAATTAGGTCTCTGCTACCCATATCCTCCAAGCTATGGGGCTCAGAAGTACCCCAAGAATAATGAAAAATTTGATACAAAAGTTCCAGTATCTGGATAACTGATTACCATACTTTGATCACCATGCATTGATCACAAGGATTCTTTGCATGTGGATTGATCATCAATTTTTTTATCAGTTCCTGCAGATTGGTGGTGCCACCTGTATTTTTAAAGAAATGTTGCACATTTTTTTTCTGTTTTTTTTTAGACCTTCAAAGATGTGGTCTTCCACTAACGGGGCACAAATCGTAACCATTGGACCTAGAATCTTCTGACTCTCTTCTGACATCAGTGTCACATTGCCCTTGTATAACATAGTTCCCATGCTATAAATGTTACTTCTGAAACTATAGATATACAGTGAAACTCCTTCCTGCTGACAACTCAGTAAGATTGACAACTCACTAATGCGGACACTAAATCTCAGTCTCTTCAAATTTACCTGTATTTTATGTTTACTGTAAACTCAGTAAAGCAGACAATCACTATTCCAGAACGGACAAACTTTCTGGTCCCCTGGGCGTGTACAACACAATGTAAGTTCCTCTTAGGTGGCCAGATATTGCCAGCTGAGCTCTATGGTCGTGACCTAGTGTGACTTGTATTTGTCATGGAGACAGCTCCGAAACCAGCTTGAGTTGGCCGATGCTTCCATCATGATACAATAATACATTCAAGAGATATTACCGACATCGTAGTTCATTTCAAATGTCCACACAACAAGTGTATACACATCATAATCCTTATTGTATTCACCTAAACAGAGTTTTGTGTTTGCCATCTTTACATCTTAGTGATTGGTTCAATGTATTGGCCTGAAATTGTGCATGTCCATAGATCTTGGATATTTCCATCTCGTACTCAAGACTGGTGGCGCTATATGTAATTGTATTTGTGTGGCATACATCCATGTCTTTGCTTTCGGTGAAAATCACTCATGTCTCAGGAGTAATTTAATGTATTGGTCTGAAATTTGGCATGTCAATCCATCATGGAGTTTTCTTGTATCCCAAACAGGTGGCGCCACCTACCTTTCCATTTTTGTAGAATACTTTGATGTCCTTTTCTCAAGAGTTGTTTGCTATATTGGCCTGAAATTATGCATGCCCATAAATCTTGGATACCTCCATCTTGTACTCAAGACTGGTGGCACCATCTGCGATCTTTTGCTTTTGGTGAAAGTCACTCAAATCTCAGGAGTGGTTCAATGTATTGGTCTGAAATTAAGCATGTCCATCCATTTTTGAGAGTTTTCTTGTAGACCAAAGAGGTGGCTCCACTTGCACCTATATGAGGAGTTTAATTGGCATCTCTGATGCCACAAATTTGGAGTCATGTCATGTCAGGAACATTTGTTGCCTTGCTTTACCCATTCTTCTCAGGACACATACTGTTTTATTATTTCGGGACCAAAATATATTTAACATCATGCTAGTTACTGAAGATGATGGATATAAAAGTCAAAGAGGCAGAATTTGTGGATTAAATTTTCAAGGATTTGCAAAACTTATCCCTTGTGTTTCAAAATAAAAAAAAACTATTAAAATGAAAGCTTGAAGCATGGAATGTCCAAGAAAATTGTTTAAAGAACTTTAAAGTGCTTCATGAGTCATTCTGTAAAATATCCTAATAAACAATTTATGAATTTGAAATTTAACTTTAAAGTGCTTCATGAGTCATTCTGTAAAATATCCTAATGAACAATTTTATGAATTTGAAATTTAACTTCAAAGTGCTTTGTGAGTCATTCTGTAAAATATCCTAATAAACAATTTTATGAATTAGAAATTTCTCCATAATTTATCATGAAAAAATCTTCCTGAAAAAATATCAACTCTAAAATAAGAAAAACTTACAAAAAACTCATAATTGGAGAGTCATTCATGAATGACTCTTAACAAATTCAAATGACATGAAGTTTCTTGAAGTAGCTTACCTCAAAAACAGTTGCTTTTTTTAGGACCTTGGATGTTATTCCTGAGATAAAAAGGCTCTTTAGATCTGTTATTACAAACTGTCATGTTTTGTCTGAATATGTAAATGTATCATGTAAATACAGGAAAAGGCAGAAAAGGTGTCTGTGACACTAACAGACCAATGGTTTCTCATTTGACATCTGTAATTTGTGTCTTTTAGTAAAGCAGTTAATTTGTTCTTTTATAGGAGTTAGTGTATACTTGATTTAGCTTCAGTAAGTACATCACAAGATAGCGTGTTCTGATGCTCTGTCAGTTGGTCCTTACATTCTGACTTGCCCTGTCATATTCTGGCTTTGTTTTTTGGCTGGAGTCAGTGGTAATCCATCATCCTGCTTTCACTGTAACTTAGCAGTTGGATAAGAACTCAAGTTCTTGTAGGTTTTACCTAGGAAAGAGTTCACGTTTTGGTACAAGTTGCTATTACAAGATGTCATGACCAACAGGAGGTGAGCATTAATTGTCTGATTTGTCATGAATTCATCATGAGGGGTTGACTGGAAGCCAGATAGGTCGAAAAATCTACCTGCTTCTTTCACAGCTCTGATGGCTTGCATGCAAATTATCACTATGTTCTGGAAAACAAGGCCTGAACTTGTTTGCTTGGTTTTATTCACACGTCTTGCAGTGAGAAGGCATGAGGCCAATTGGCTTGATCATTATGCTGCCATTCATTTGGCCATTCTGGGTTGTGGGATAAAAAAAAATACCTGTTAGAACATGTTCCAAAGAATCTATCAAAATTCTATCATCAATAAATGTGTAATAATAATTTGAAATTTGTTTAATGTTACACAATTGATAGAAAAAACTTCAGTATGTGGATAGGATTATGAGCAAATTTATAAGATTATTTTGATGGTATTATTAGTGGTTTGCAGTGGCATCAATTTATCTTCCAGGGTTAGGGGGATGACTTGAAGACACACACACACATATATATATATATATACCAACCTTTTAAGTGTCTGTATGACACATTTCAAATATATATACTTAATCACATTTCAAATATTTTACAAGATGTACAAATATGTTATAAGGTTTTTAAAAATAAGGTAGTATGTTTCCACTATAAGTTAATTCTAAACTAGGTTCACATTGACCATTGCCAAAAAGGGGGGGGGGGGAAGATATATACCCCCCCCTCCCACCCCCCTATATTGACACCCCTGGTGGTGTGCCGTAAATTAAACCAATGTTTTCTTTCAAAATCAATTAAATCAATTGCATTTGTGCATAATTGATTAAAATCTATTATGTATGCACATACAAAGAATCTATTCCTGTCAGATATATACAAACACAAAGTAACAAACAGCATCAAAACAGAACCAAGGTTGAGATGTAAACAATCGTCCGACAGCATGGATGTGGGTGGATTGATGGTTTCATTATGAATACCGATGTACATGTCACATATCCAAAACTTTAACCACTCCACCTTGTTCCTGATATCAGAAGTCTAAAAGCTTAACCTTAACCACTCAACATTGCCCTTGATATCAGAAGTCCAAACTTTAACCACTCTACATTGTTCTAGATATCAGAAGTCCAAAACCTTAACCACTCTACATTGCCCTTGATACCAGAAGTCCAAACTTTAACCACTCTACATTGTTCTAGATATCAGAAGTCCAAAACCTTAACCACTCTACATTGCCCTTGATATCAGAAGTTCAAAACCTTAACCACTCTACATTGCCTTGATATCAGAAGTCCAAAACTTTAACTACTCTACATTGTTCTAGATATCAAAAGTCCAAAACCTTAACCACTCTACATAGCCCTTGATATCAGAAGTTCAAAACCTTAACCACTCTACTTTGCATTGATATCAGAAGTCCAAAACTTTAACTACTCTACATTGTTCTAGATATTAGAAGTCCAAAACTTTAACCACTCTACATTGTTCTAGATACCAGAAGTCCAAAACCTTAACCACTCTACATTACCCTTGATACCAGAAGTACAAACTTTAACCACTCTACATTGTTCTAGATATCAGAAGTCCAAAACCTTAACCACTCTACATTGCCCTTGATATCAGAAGTTCAAAACCTTAACCACTCTACATTGCCTTGATATCAGAAGTCCAAAACTTTAACTACTCTACATTGTTCTGGTATCAGAAGTCCAAAACCTTAACCACTCTACATTGCCCTTGATATCAGAAGTTCAAAACCTTAACCACTCTACTTTGCCTTGATATCAGAAGTCCAAAACTTTAACTACTCTACATTGTTCTAGATATCAGAAGTCCAAAACCTTAACCACTCTACATTGCCCTTGATATCAGAAGTTCAAAACCTTAACCACTCTACATTGCCTTGATATCAGAAGTCCAAAACTTTAACTACTCTACATTGTTCTAGATATCAGAAGTCCAAAACCTTAACCACTCTACATTGCCCTTGATATCAGAAGTTCAAAACCTTAACCACTCTACTTTGCCTTGATATCAGAAGTCCAAAACTTTAACTACTCTACATTGTTCTAGATATCAGAAGTCCAAAACCTTAACCACTCTACATTGCCCTTGATATCAGAAGTTCAAAACCTTAACCACTCTACATTGCCTTTATATCAGAAGTCCAAAACTTTAACTACTCTACATTGTTCTAGATATCAGAAGTTAAAGCCCTTAACCACTCCACATTGTTCAAGATACCAGAAGTCCAAAACCTTAACCACTCTACATTGCCCTTGATATCAGAAGTTCAAAACCTTAACCACTCTACATTGCCTTTATATCAGAAGTCCAAAACTTTAACTACTCTACATTGTTCTAGATATCAGAAGTTAAAGCCCTTAACCACTCCACATTGTTCAAGATACCAGAAGTCAAAAACCTTAACCACTCTACATTGCCCTTGATATTAGAAGTCCAAAACTTTAACCACTCTACATTGCCCTTGATATCAGAAGTTAAAGCCCTTAACCACTCCACATTGTTCAAGATATCAGAAGTCCAAAACCTTAACCACTCTACATTGTTCTAGATATCAGAAGTCCAAAACCTTAACCACTCTACATTGCCCTTGATATCAGAAGTTCAAAACCTTAACCACTCTACATTGCCTTGATATCAGAAGTCCAAAACTTTAACTACTCTACATTGTTCTAGATATCAGAAGTCCAAAACCTTAACCACTCTACATTGCCCTTGATATCAGAAGTTCAAAACCTTAACCACTCTACTTTGCCTTGATATCAGAAGTCCAAAACTTTAACTACTCTACATTGTTCTAGATATCAGAAGTCAAAAACCTTAACCACTCTACATTGCCCTTGATATCAGAAGTCCAAAACCTTAACCACTCTACATTGCCCTTGATATCAGAAGTTCAAAACCTTAACCACTCTACATTGCCTTGATATCAGAAGTCCAAAACTTTAACTACTCTACATTGTTCTAGATATCAGAAGTCCAAAACCTTAACCACTCTACATTGCCCTTGATATCAGAAGTTCAAAACCTTAACCACTCTACTTTGCCTTGATATCAGAAGTCCAAAACTTTAACTACTCTACATTGTTCTAGATATCAGAAGTCCAAAACCTTAACCACTCTACATTACCCTTAATATCAGAAGTTCAAAACCTTAACCACTCTACTTTGCCTTGATATCAGAAGTCCAAAACTTTAACTACTCTACATTGTTCTAGATATCAGAAGTCCAAAACCTTAACCACTCTACATTGCCCTTGATATCAGAAGTTCAAAACCTTAACCACTCTACTTTGCCTTGATATCAGAAGTCCAAAACTTTAACTACTCTACATTGTTCTAGATATCAGAAGTCCAAAACCTTAACCACTCTACATTGCCCTTGATATCAGAAGTCCAAACTTTAACCACTCTACATTGTCCTTGATATTAGAAGTCCAAAACTTTAACCACTCTACATTGCCCTTGATATGAGAAGTCAAAAACTTTAACCACTCCACATTGTTCAAGATACCAGAAGTCCAAAACCTTAACCACTCTACATTGCCCTTGATATCAGAAGTTCAAAACCTTAACCACTCCACATTGTTCAAGAGACCAGAAGTCCAAAACCTTAACCACTCTACATTGCCCTTGATATCAGAAGTCCAAAACCGTAACCACTCCAAATTGCCCTTGATATCAAAAGTCCAAAACCTAACCACTCCAGATTGCCCTTGATATCAGAAGTCCAAAACCTTAACCACTCTATATTGCCCTTGATATCAGAAGTTAAAGCCCTTAACCACTCCACATTGTTCAAGATACCAGAAGTCCAAAACCTTAACCACTCTACTTTGCCCTGGATATCAGAAGTCCAAAACCTTAACCACTCTACATTGCCTTGATATCAGAAGTCCAAAACTTTAACTACTCTACATTGTTCTAGATATCAGAAGTCCAAAACCTTAACCACTCTACATTGCCCTTGATATCAGAAGTCCAAAACATTAACCACTCTACATTGTTCTAGATATCAGAAGTCCAAAACCTTAACCACTCTACATTGCCCTTGATATCAGAAGTCCAAACCTTAACCACTCTACATTGTCCTTGATATTAGAAGTCCAAAACTTTAACCACTCTACATTGCCCTTGATATCAGAAGTTAAAGCCCTTAACCACTCCACATTGTTCAAGATACCAGAAGTCCAAAACCTTAACCACTCTACATAACCCTTGATATCAGAAGTCCAAAACCTTAACCACTCTACATTGCCCTTGATATCAGAAGTCCAAAACCTTAACCACTCTACTTAGCCTTGATATCAGAAGTCCAAAACTTTAACTATTCTACATTGTTCTAGATATCAGAAGTCCAAAACCTTAACCACTCTACATTGCCCTTGATATCAGAAGTCCAAAACCTTAACCACTCTACATTGTTCTAGATATCAGAAGTCAAAAACCTTAACCACTCTACATTGCCCTTGATATCAGAAGTCCAAACCTTAACCACTCTACATTGTCCTTGATATTAGAAGTCCAAAACTTTAACCACTCTACATTGCCCTTGATATCAGAAGTTAAAGCCCTTAACCACTCCACATTGTTCAAGATACCAGAAGTCAAAAACCTTAACCACTCTACATTGCCCTTGATATCAGAAGTCCAAAACCTTAACCACTCTACATTGCCTTGATATCAGAAGTCCAAAACTTTAACTACTCTACATTGTTCTAGATATCAGAAGTCCAAAACCTTAACCACTCTACATTGCCCTTGATATCAGAAGTCCAAAACCTTAACCACTCTACATTGCCCTTGATATCAGAAGTCCAATCTTTAACCACTCTACATTGTTCTAGATATAAGAAGTCCAAAACCTTAACCACTCTACATTGCCCTTGATATCAGAAGTCCAAACTTTAACCACTCTACATTGTCCTTGATATTAGAAGTCCAAAACTTTAACCACTCTACATTGCCCTTGATATGAGAAGTCAAAAACTTTAACCACTCCACATTGTTCAAGATTCCAGAAGTCCAAAACCTTAACCACTCTACATTGCCCTTGATATCAGAAGTTAAAGCCCTTAACCACTCCACATTGTTCAAGAGACCAGAAGTCCAAAACCTTAACCACTCTACATTGCCCTTGATATCAGAAGTCCAAAACCGTAACCACTCCAAATTGCCCTTGATATCAAAAGTCCAAAACCTAACCACTCCAGATTGCCCTTGATATCAGAAGTCCAAAACCTTAACCACTCTACATTGCCCTTGATATCAGAAGTTAAAGCCCTTAACCACTCCACATTGTTCAAGATACCAGAAGTCCAAAACCTTAACCACTCTACTTTGCCCTGGATATCAGAAGTCCAAAACCTTAACCACTCTACATTGCCTTGATATCAGAAGTCCAAAACTTTAACTACTCTACATTGTTCTAGATATCAGAAGTCCAAAACCTTAACCACTCTACATTGCCCTTGATATCAGAAGTCCAAAACCTGAACCACTCTACATTGTTCTAGATATCAGAAGTCCAAAACCTTAACCACTCTACATTGCCCTTGATATCAGAAGTCCAAACCTTAACCACTCTACATTGTCCTTGATATTAGAAGTCCAAAACTTTAACCACTCTACATTGCCCTTGATATCAGAAGTTAAAGCCCTTAACCACTCCACATTGTTCAAGATACCAGAAGTCCAAAACCTTAACCACTCTACATTGCCCTTGATATCAGAAGTCCAAAACCTTAACCACTCTACATTGCCCTTGATATCAGAAGTCCAAAACCTTAACCACTCTACTTAGCCTTGATATCAGAAGTCCAAAACTTTAACTATTCTACATTGTTCTAGATATCAGAAGTCCAAAACCTTAACCACTCTACATTGCCCTTGATATCAGAAGTCCAAAACCTTAACCACTCTACATTGTTCTAGATATCAGAAGTCCAAAACCTTAACCACTCTTCATTGCCCTTGATATCAGAAGTCCAAACCTTAACCACTCTACATTGTCCTTGATATTAGAAGTCCAAAACTTTAACCACTCTACATTGCCCTTGATATCAGAAGTTAAAGCCCTTAACCACTCCACATTGTTCAAGATACCAGAAGTCAAAAACCTTAACCACTCTACATTGCCCTTGATATTAGAAGTCCAAAACTTTAACCACTCTACATTGCCCTTGATATCAGAAGTTAAAGCCCTTAACCACTCCACATTGTTCAAGATATCAGAAGTCCAAAACCTTAACCACTCTACATTGTTCTAGATATCAGAAGTCCAAAACCTTAACCACTCTACATTGCCCTTGATATCAGAAGTCCAAACCTTAACCACTCTACATTGCCCTTGATATCAGAAGTCCAAAACCTTAACCACTCTACCTTGTTCTAGATATCAGAAGTCCAAAACCTTAACCACTCTACATTGCCCTTGATATCAGAAGTCCAAACCTTAACCACTCTACATTGTCCTTGATATTAGAAGTCCAAAACTTTAAACACTCTACATTGCCTTTGATATCAGAAGTTAAAGCCCTTAACCACTCCACATTGTTCAAGATACCAGAAGTCAAAAACCTTAACCACTCTACATTGCCCTTGATATCAGAAGTCCAAAACCTTAACCACTCTACATTGCCTTGATATCAGAAGTCCAAAACCTTAACCACTCTACTTAGCCTTGATATCAGAAGTCCAAAACTTTAACTATTCTACATTGTTCTAGATATCAGAAGTCCAAAACCTTAACCACTCTACATTGCCCTTGATATCAGAAGTCCAAAACCTGAACCACTCTACATTGTTCTAGATATCAGAAGTCCAAAACCTTAACCACTCTACATTGCCCTTGATATCAGAAGTCCAAACCTTAACCACTCTACATTGTCCTTGATATTAGAAGTCCAAAACTTTAACCACTCTACATTGCCCTTGATATCAGAAGTTAAAGCCCTTAACCACTCCACATTGTTCAAGATACCAGAAGTCAAAAACCTTAACCACTCTACATTGCCCTTGATATCAGAAGTCCAAAACCTTAACCACTCTACATTGCCTTGATATCAGAAGTCCAAAACTTTAACTACTCTACATTGTTCTAGATATCAGAAGTCCAAAACCTTAACCACTCTACATTGCCCTTGATATCAGAAGTCCAAAACCTTAACCACTCTACATTGCCCTTGATATCAGAAGTCCAATCTTTAACCACTCTACATTGTTCTAGATATAAGAAGTCCAAAACCTTAACCACTCTACATTGCCCTTGATATCAGAAGTCCAAACTTTAACCACTCTACATTGTCCTTGATATTAGAAGTCCAAAACTTTAACCACTCTACATTGCCCTTGATATGAGAAGTCAAAAACTTTAACCACTCCACATTGTTCAAGATTCCAGAAGTCCAAAACCTTAACCACTCTACATTGCCCTTGATATCAGAAGTTAAAGCTCTTAACCACTCCACATTGTTCAAGAGACCAGAAGTCCAAAACCTTAACCACTCTACATTGCCCTTGATATCAGAAGTCCAAAACCGTAACCACTCCAAATTGCCCTTGATATCAAAAGTCCAAAACCTAACCACTCCAGATTGCCCTTGATATCAGAAGTCCAAAACCTTAACCACTCTACATTGCCCTTGATATCAGAAGTTAAAGCCCTTAACCACTCCACATTGTTCAAGATACCAGAAGTCCAAAACCTTAACCACTCTACTTTGCCCTGGATATCAGAAGTCCAAAACCTTAACCACTCTACATTGCCTTGATATCAGAAGTCCAAAACTTTAACTACTCTACATTGTTCTAGATATCAGAAGTCCAAAACCTTAACCACTCTACATTGCCCTTGATATCAGAAGTCCAAAACCTTAACCACTCTACATTGTTCTAGATATCAGAAGTCCAAAACCTTAACCACTCTACATTGCCCTTGATATCAGAAGTCCAAACCTTAACCACTCTACATTGTCCTTGATATTAGAAGTCCAAAACTTTAACCACTCTACATTGCCCTTGATATCAGAAGTTAAAGCCCTTAACCACTCCACATTGTTCAAGATACCAGAAGTCCAAAACCTTAACCACTCTACATTGCCCTTGATATCAGAAGTCCAAAACCTTAACCACTCTACATTGCCCTTGATATCAGAAGTCCAAAACCTTAACCACTCTACTTAGCCTTGATATCAGAAGTCCAAAACTTTAACTATTCTACATTGTTCTAGATATCAGAAGTCCAAAACCTTAACCACTCTACATTGCCCTTGATATCAGAAGTCCAAAACCTTAACCACTCTACATTGTTCTAGATATCAGAAGTCCAAAACCTTAACCACTCTTCATTGCCCTTGATATCAGAAGTCCAAACCTTAACCACTCTACATTGTCCTTGATATTAGAAGTCCAAAACTTTAACCACTCTACATTGCCCTTGATATCAGAAGTTAAAGCCCTTAACCACTCCACATTGTTCAAGATACCAGAAGTCAAAAACCTTAACCACTCTACATTGCCCTTGATATTAGAAGTCCAAAACTTTAACCACTCTACATTGCCCTTGATATCAGAAGTTAAAGCCCTTAACCACTCCACATTGTTCAAGATATCAGAAGTCCAAAACCTTAACCACTCTACATTGTTCTAGATATCAGAAGTCCAAAACCTTAACCACTCTACATTGCCCTTGATATCAGAAGTCCAAACCTTAACCACTCTACATTGCCCTTGATATCAGAAGTCCAAAACCTTAACCACACTACATTGTTCTAGATATCAGAAGTCCAAAACCTTAACCACTCTACATTGCCCTTGATATCAGAAGTCCAAACCTTAACCACTCTACATTGTCCTTGATATTAGAAGTCCAAAACTTTAACCACTCTACATTGCCTTTGATATCAGAAGTTAAAGCCCTTAACCACTCCACATTGTTCAAGATACCAGAAGTCAAAAACCTTAACCACTCTACATTGCCCTTGATATCAGAAGTCCAAAACCTTAACCACTCTACATTGCCTTGATATCAGAAGTCCAAAACTTTAACTACTCTACATTGTTCTAGATATCAGAAGTCCAAAACCTTAACCACTCTACATTGCCCTTGATATCAGAAGTCCAAAACCTTAACCACTCTACATTGCCCTTGATATCAGAAGTCCAATCTTTAACCACTCTACATTGTTCTAGATATCAGAAGTCCAAAACCTTAACCACTCTACATTGCCCTTGATATCAGAAGTTCAAAACCTTAACCACTCTTCATTGTTTTAGATATCAGAAGTCCAAAACCTTAGCCACTCTACATTGCCCTTGATATCAGAAGTCCAAACTTTAACCACTCTACATTGTCCTTGATGTTAGAAGTCCAAAACTTTAACCACTCTACATTACCCTTGATATCAGAAGTCAAAAACTTTAACCACTCCTCATTGTTCAAGATACCAGAAGTCCAAAACCTTAACCACTCTACATTGCCCTTGATATCAGATAGTCAAAGCCCTTAACCACTGCACATTGTTCAAGAGACCAGAAGTCCAAAACCTTAACCACTCTACATTGCCCTTGATATCAGAAGACCAAAACCTTAACTACTCTACATTGTTCTTGATACCAAAAGTCCAAAACCTTAACCACTCCAAATTGCCCTTGATATCAGAAGTCAAAGCCCTTAACCAGTACCATTTCCTCATTGTCCTTTAGTTGACTTTTCAGGACTAGAGCTTCATGTACCCTAATATTTGTTGAAGGTGTACTGAACCAGTGGCCCCAGACCTCCCGCGATCATGATGTCATGCTGATCAGGATATTGTATTGATCTCAGTGGGTCTTATTAGGACCTTGGAAGCACCAGTTGATTCGCTTTGATTGGATAATCCAAATGGAGATGAACATGTTCAATGGACTGTTGGCACACATGTTACAAGGAGTTTCAGGAGCACAATCCTGGAGTACCGAGAGGGGGCATCTTGAATCAGGACTCTCCTAGAAGGACAAAGGACTGGGCATCACGGCAGAAACATCTGTTAACAGACTGGGCTTTGTGCATTGGTACTGCATGGTGGTGTAAGATGGAGACCGGCTTTGATCAGACTTGGGGTTATCCATCACGAGCTGGCAGAGAGTTGTCTGCTCTGGCTTCTACTGGGAGCTGGTGGTCACACAGGAACCAGTCCTCTGTCACAGCCACAAAGCTAGCAGCATGCTCCTGAGTGACTTTCTATGTCTCATGCCCTGCTCAATTCAACACACAACATGCCTTTGTCATCTTTGACTGGCTTTTTCTGTCTCTTTTAACATCCAAATGTGGTTTCCACAGCATCTTAATCCGCAGTTGGCTCCCTATTCTTTTGATCAGCCCTATTTGATGTCTCTGACATCATCTTTAGTGGGCAAGTAGTGTCATATTTTATGCCACCAGTAAAGGACTTGCTGTTTCTTCAAGGGATGGCAGATGATGTGTAGTTTGTCATGCGGCAGAACGCTGTATATCATTTTTATTACGGCTAAAGCATAAAATCAAAGCCTCCCTCAGTTCAAGTCAGTAGAGGGTACACTTTGTTGACAAATGTTTTCCACTTCAGTTCTTCCACAGAGTATTCAGTGCAAATGGCTTTTTTATCTGTCATTATAATGCACTGCAGGTTGCATCAAGTTTTCTTCACAATGTGAAACTTCAGGCTCTGTAAGATCTTTTTATCAGAATCATCAGTTTCATACCCTCTGAAGTTTACTTAACATTTTATTAAAATGTCTTTTAGGTTTTTTTTAGAATTTAGTTGATTAATTTAAATGTATTTTATAATAATTGAAGGATCTTCATATCATTTTAATTTTTTAACTTGTTTAGTTTAAAAGAATTAAGTTACAGATATGCTGACAAAACAGATTTATAGTATTAGAAATTGATCATAAATTGTATTAACATTGATTTTGTTTGGTTGAAATATAATAAAATGTTGTGAATGTGGGAAATCACAGCTACCATATATATGTGTGTGTATTTGATAAAAATGTGTATTGATTTTATCAATTTTTTCCCTCTTAAATAAAATTTGTTATTAAAAAAAAGGACAAACTAATTTATGTGACTTTATGTGGATCTATTTAAATGCCCTCCTTTTATTCATAAGGGATAACCTCATTAAATCACAAAGTTTGGCATGGAAAAGGCTAAATAAATTGAACTAAAACTTTTATGGTACATGGTTATCTCAAATCCTATATCCAGCATTTTTTGAATTTCTAATTTGCAGGCAGGGCTATGTTTGGATTTGAAAAAAAAATTCTTATCCCTTACATTTCTGCCCTGAGGAAAACTGTTGAGAAATTTATTAATGGTTTAATGTAAAGATAAAATATAAGAATAGTATGCTATGTTAATGTAATTTACTCAGAATATATGTAATCTGTTCCTTCTGAATAATAAAAGATAATTTCCAAACAAATTTGAAATCATTGACTCATTAATTTACTGAAGAGAGTAATTTTTGTACAGACTGACACATAAGAATGTTAATACACATTCATATATATTGAATGCAACAGTTTATTCATGAGAAAAATCCAATGGCTGAAAATGAGCTAATTCAACTGGAATTAACAAATTATAAATGTAATGAGAATTAGCTGGAGGCCCCACAGGAGGCCCTAATTGTCCTTCTGGAGTACACTCTGCATTGGCATCTAGTTTTTGCTTGCATTTTTTCTGATCCAAACTTGCGGTCCCTCAGGTCCTAAAGGCAGACACTGACCCATTTAATATGCATGACGTTAGTTTATGGACACCCAGGCAAGGGCCAGAGCGTGATTTTCTTTTATGTGGGCTATGTTAGACCCTCTGTAATTTTCTTAGAGGATTGTTTGGGGTAGAAATCTCAGACAGGGGAGGTCAGCCGATGATCTCATTTCATTTTCATACACTACAGGGCATGTATAATTTAGTACCGGTATTTTATTGTCTGTCGTTGTCCGGGCAGGTCTCCAGGGGCCCCTCACCTTAGAAGAGAGGTTGATGGTGTAAAAAACCAGGCACATCCAAAAGATTTGATGGGAAAAAAGGGAGGCAAAATCCATCACCTTGGGAAGGTGAAAGGGTCTGAGACTGTCAGGTAATCAGAAATCGGAAGAACGCAGCATGCAAGAGTCATGGAGTCATGCAAGGTGGTTGCGATCCCAGGGGTATCCTATTGACGGATGGGCCCCACTCTGTGCCCTGCAACCCTCCCGTCACGCCAGCCCCCTACCACACAACCAATTGCTCCTGCATTCTTAATGTGCCCCTTTACAAATCTTTGATGCCTGCCACACACTCTCCGCCAAATCACAGGCATAAAGTCACATTTGATTTTTTTTACCTCTGTTCTTTATGTGAATTTGCATGGGCACTTGCCTGTGTGTTCTGGCTTTATGTGCCTTGTTGTCTTTGTCACTTTCTTTCATATCTCGTCTAATTTCTTCTTGTTCATTAATTGTACATGTCAATCAGTTTTTCATATCTGGCCCAAAGGCCTGTTTCAGAGCTTTTCAGCGAGGCCTTCATCACAGCTGAAGGAAGGAAAGAACTGTCTAATGACTACTAGTCATTCTGGCACATGCCTACCAAACTTTGGAACTTGTTTATCTTGCAGATGGATCATTTGTTGCATGTTTATCAGCTTGAGTGCAAGGATGTCTTCTATGCATGTGGACTGTGATACATTATGCTTTTATTTCTGTTTAGCCTTGTGGTATCAAACTCTGTATTAGTCATCTTGTGGCTCTGACTATGGTGTGACTTCTCTTTTTACTAGTATATTGACTGACCAGACTTATTTCCTGTCAGCTAGTAAAAGAAAAATGTCATTCTAAAGCCACTGAAAATCAGGAAATATAACCAATGGTGAGACTTGTGTAGTCTTTAAGTTTTATGAGCAGATTATTTGAGTACATAGATAAAGGTATTTTCTTGCACTTCTGTCACTGACATTGAAGATTATCAGTTATTTAAATATCATTTTAAAATTATAAAAATTCAATGAACAGATGGCAGGCAGTTTTAAGATGTTGTGAAGCAAAACCATTCACAGAAGAGTAGGCATGCATACATAGTCTGTTCCACAATGTCACTCCCATTGGACTTTGCCAGTATTTTCATAAATTGGCAGATAGTTCCAAAAAGGAAGGAGAAAACTGCAGTTATGGAATGATGCTTCTATTTAAGGCTGCATTTAAAGAAAACAGTCTTTTTTGGGCAAAAAAAAGGCATGGTTCTCAGGCACCTCCCACGTCAATTTTAACCCCTTGCATAAAAAATTTTTATTTTGATTTTCATCTTTCAAGAAGATAAAAATAATACAATTTGATAAGATTTCGTTTGTTATGTAGTGCTTTTACCTGTTTAGCAAAAAATTCTGTTATTATCATGCTTTACCCTGATCATATGATTATAAACATACAAAAAAGGGTTAAAAAAATGCCCACAGCACTGATTTATAAAAAAAGTGACTGAGAACCATACCTTTTTTTCCCCAAAAACTGTTTTCTTTTACAACCAGAGGATTGTAAAATGTAATTTTTTTTGTCACAAGGTTTTCTATCATATTCACCGTAGGCCTTTAGTCCATCATCAGCACTACTGAAAATCTACATGTCATATTTAAGTTAATGAGAATAAAATTACTATCTTTCAGCATGCACCTGCCATGCACCTACTGGTGGAACAGACAATATATGTCACCTGAGATAGATCATGAATTCTTTGTATTTTTTTCTTCAGAAAACTTAGTCAAAATTCTTTGTATTTTTTTTTAAAATTTTCCACTGGGTCACTGTTTCAGAATTTTGGTGTGTTATCCTATTTCATAAATACATATTAAAAAGAAGTTTAGCTTATTATCAAATAAGGAATGAAAGGTTTTTGTCTCCTTTCGGAATGTCATATTAGAGCATCTTTGTGGACTATATGTGCCCCCTTCTCAACTGACAGATTCTGATTGGTTCATATCATGCATGTTTATTGCACAGCAGAAATAATCTGATTGTAATCAATATTTAAATGAATGTACTGGTGTATGAGGTAATCTGGGCAATTTCTTGTGCTCTTTTACTTCATATCTATTATGCCAGATACATATCTTAGAAACATAAGTTTAAAATTTCATATATAAGTGCTGATGATGTTACACTGTTTACTAAAAATATCACAGTTATATTATAATATTGTAAAAAAATGTACACAAGATATAGCATGTTATGTAATAATTGTTGGTTTGATATAAATTTATTACTTGCCTAAAGATATACTTAATCTATCAAACATGTATCAGGGCTTTCAGGAACGTGGGTGTTAGGGTCTGTGACACCCAAAATCAAACTTGGATGCTCGGTTCTGGGAGTCAAAGCGTCCAAATTCTGGATGTTGGACTGAGAGGATCAAAGTTGGCCTTTGTAGCAGTTACTGATACAGAGATGTATTCATGGGGGGGGGGGCACAAAGGGGTGTGGCCCCCCCCCCCTTTCTGCTAACATTTGTGCCAGTCAACTGGCAAGTGTTATGTTTGTAAACAAATATATATAATTCACTATATAACTTACTAGCAGAAAAAGGCCCTCGGCCCCAAATTTAGTGCTGCGCCCCCCTATCTTTAAATCCTGGATATGCCACTGTGATCATTGCCAACTACCTCAGAAACCAGTTAATTGGTAAAAGCTGTGCTGATAGCAGAGCCTTAGACTTCACTCTAATCAGATAATCATACAATGACAAAATATCTAATCATGTAATGGTATGAAAATGATGTTAAATAAAAAAACCCCACAAATTTACAGAACACTTCAGAATTTGACAAAGATCGTCTCCCATTGGGATGCGCGATATTGAAAAATATTCTATTTAAAAGATAATTGATATTTTTTGTGGTTTTACTAGTGCAATAACCATACTTCATTTAGTTTAGCACAACATTAAACCTTTAAATTCTGTCAGTACAGCAATAATCAACAGGTGTGTGTTTGTGTGTGTGTGTGTATGGAAGGGGGAGGGGGTGGTCAGACGTGTGGTGCCATCTATACTGAGTTTTACCATACCATTCATGCCAGAAGTTACAGTATCATAAACGGCATTCTCACACAATAATCAGCTTTTTCAGCCAGCATTATGGTCACAATAAAGGATGTTTGTTTCTGTAATTTGTTTTGGTTTAGGTAAACTTGCATTAAGCATCACTTTCTTGTGTGCACTCATCCAGGTAGTACATGGGATGTAAAAAGTGTGTATCCGGCACTTTAGTGGACGGTTTATCAGTTAGCTAGGCTGGGAATACCGATGAACAATTGTGGCTATGAGATCAAGGGAGATGTACATTACTGTGTGACTGTCTCACATTCCTGCTGTTTACTTGCTTTCTTATGAGTTTTACAGCCCAATAAACATGTTTATTACCTCATTAAATCACCAGCTCCTATCACATGTACTCTTTCAAACCAGGATCACATCCACACCATACAACTCTATATTATAACTGACTGTGTTTAGTTTGGGTCATTTTAAGTATTTATACATACACTGTTTGTGTATATATATTTTCATTCACTGTTTCTATGGAATCTTTCTTCAGAAAGTTTGGATTTTAGGGAGCTAGTTATGTCTAATGTTCCAAGTCTTGGACTTCTTTTAAAAAAAGTCAATATGCATGGAATGCCATTAATGATATATATTATGTTACTTTCAATTAACAGCTGAGAATGTAGTGGTTTTCTGATAGTTTGGCAATCAGATGGGCACTTGTTCCTTCATGAATCAGCAATAGAACATTTAGGCTGTCATTGTGCCAGAGCTGTAGTCAGGCCAAGTGTGGAATCACCTCAACCTGGCAACTACCACTTATTTAAGGCAGCTTTGAATGAAACCATCACATCGGCTACTTTGTCTGCTTGTATAGTGAAAGATATGTACACTCACAGAGGTATATGGCATCCTAATTGAATTAGGCTGCTTTTTGCCCAATAATTATGGTGTAGGGGGTAACCCTGACGTGAATTTAGCAGGGGGTTTTGTTTGCCATTGACTGGGTTGTGACCAGAGATGTTGGCCAGAGGGCGTCCAGACAAATAAGTCACAATAGAAGAGGATTCACAAACCAGTAAGCGAGGATAGATGATTCATTTGAAATGATTCTGGTCTTTATATAGGATGAATAGGCAGCTAATAAACAGAGGGGCGATAATTATAGGGTATCCGTGGGGATGGTGCAAGGACTGTCAAGTGCTTGTTATCGGCAACAGAACATCCTAAGCAAGTGATAATCATCGCTGTGTGGGGGTGCTCCCCCAGGATCCACTTTAATCAGCCCTGCTGAGCGATCCGCCCTTCCATTCCCCAGGCCAATTCCTACGTTTGTAAAAGTGTAATTACACTAGGGTCCCTGTGCCAGTTTGGAGCTGGTGCACTACACCTCAGAGTAGACACCAGTCCATGAAAGGCCCTTGTGTTTATTTCCCGATTAATCATCCCAGCATCTATGGGGAACAAATTGAGTGACAGATATTTACAAGTGTCAAGACTTTGATCGTTTGTCCAACACCTGATCAAGAGACTAGCATTGGCATTTTCACATACGAACAAAGTCAATTATGACTGGCTGGAGTCACTGAATAAGTGACCTGTGAAACGCCGCCTTGAATTCAAACCACTCAGATCAAATAACACCAACAAAAGTGGCTCCATAGTGCATATGTTTAAGCAGTTTAATTTCTGTCACTGACACAGCCTAACATGCATAGCTTTGCCCTTTTGGGCATTGTAATATGGAACCTCTCCTTCAAGATTAACGCTGCTGCATGATTATAGACTGTGATTCAAACAATGTATTCACCAAAACCTCAGTGTTATTATCCTCTGACCCTTGGTCGGCTTGACAAGGTTTTCTTTACTGGCTTGGTGTTGTATGTTAATTCTGTCAAAGGGCCCAATGAGATGGGACTTTTCACATATTAAAAAAAAGATATATGATAAATTGTAAGTCAGTCACAGTGATAATGGAGACTGAATAAAATTTATCTATTATGTATCTTAGAGGACACACTATACTAACACCTGTCAGAATAACCAGCACAGAGACAGGCTGCAGCTTGTACATATACCTGGTAGTGGTACATAAACATAAGTAAAAAATAAGTCAATTTGTCATGATCATTAAATGAAACATCTTTTTGTGCATCATCACTGCTGAATCCATTTGTTCACTCACTAAAATGTCCTTTTTCTTACAGATGTTCAACAGGATCCAGTACTGCTGGAGATCATCATCTAGTAAACCAGTCTGCTCTGTGCTGATACAAACATACCTGTAAGTCTGTACTGCTGGAGATCATCATCTAGTAAACCAGTCTGCTATGTGCTGATACAAACATACCTGTAAGTCTGTACTGCTGGAGATCATCATCTAGTAAACCAGTCTGCTATGTGCTAATACAAACATACCTGTAAGTCTGTACTGCTGGAGATCAGCGTCTAGTAAGCCAGTCTGCTATATGTTGATACAAACATACCTGTAAGTCTGTACTGCTAGAGATCAGCGTCTAGTAAACCAGTCTGCTAATTGTTGATACAAACATACCTGTAAGTCTGTACTGCTAGAGATCAGCGTCTAGTAAACCAGTCTGCTAATTGTTGATACAAACATACCTGTAAGTCTGTACTGCTGGAGATCAGCGTCTAGTAAGCCAGTCTGCTATATGTTGATACAAACATACCTGTAAGTCTGTACTGCTGGAGATCAGCGTCTAGTACACCAGTCTGCTAATTGTTGATACAAACATACCTGTAAGTCTGTACTGCTAGAGATCAGCGTCTAGTAAACCAGTCTGCTAATTGTTGATACAAACATACCTGTAAGTCTGTACTGCTAGAGATCAGCGTCTAGTAAACCAGTCTGCTAATTGTTGATACAAACATACCTGTAAGTCTGTACTGCTAGAGATCAGCGTCTAGTACACCAGTCTGCTATATGTTATTACAAACATACCTGTAAGTCTGTACTGCTGGAGATCAGGGTCTAGTAAGCCAGTCTGCTATATGTTGATACAAACATACCTGTAAGTCTGTACTGCTAGAGATCAGCGTCTAGTAAACCAGTCTGCTAAATGTTGATACAAACATACCTGTAAGTCTGTACTGCTAGAGATCAGCATCTAGTAAACCAGTCTGCTAATTGTTGATACAAACATACCTGTAAGTCTGTACTGCTGGAGATCAGCGTCTAGTTAGCCAGTCTGCTATATGTTGATACAAACATACCTGTAAGTCTGTACTGCTAGAGATCAGCGTCTAGTAAACCAGTCTGCTAATTGTTGATACAAACATACCTGTAAGTCTGTACTGCTAGAGATCAGCGTCTAGTAAACCAGTCTGCTAATTGTTGATACAAACATACCTGTAAGTCTGTACTGCTAGAGATCAGCGTCTAGTACACCAGTCTGCTATATGTTATTACAAACATACCTGTAAGTCTGTACTGCTGGAGATCAGGGTCTAGTAAACCAGTCTGCTATATGTTGATACAAACATACCTGTAAGTCTGTACTGCTGGAGATCAGCGTCTAGTACACCAGTCTGCTATGTGCTGATACAAACATACCTGTAAGTCTGTACTGCTAGAGATCAGCGTCTAGTTAACCAGTCTGCTATATGTTGATACAAACATACCTGTAAGTCTGTACTGCTGGAGATCAGCGTCTAGTAAACCAGTCTGCTATATGTTGATACAAACATACCTGTAAGTCTGTACTGCTGGAGATCAGCGTCTAGTAAACCAGTCTGCTATATGTTGATACAAACATACCTGTAAGACTGTACTGCTGGAGATCAGCGTCTAGTACACCAGTCTGCTATGTGCTGATACAAACATACCTGTAAGTCTGTACTGCTGGAGATCAGCGTCTAGTAAACCAGTCTGCTATATGTTGATACAAACATACCTGTAAGTCTGTACTGCTGGAGATCAGCATCTAGTACACCAGTCTGCTATATGTTGATACAATCATACCTGTAAGTCTGTACTGCTGGAGATCAGGGTCTAGTACACCAGTCTGCTATATGTTGATATAAACATACCTGTAAGTCTGTACTGCTGGAGATCAGCGTCTAGTACACCAGTCTGCTATATGTTGATACAAACATACCTGTAAGTCTGTACTGCTGGAGATCAGCGTCTAGTAAACCAGTCTGCTATATGTTGATACAAACATACCTGTAAGTCTGTACTGCTGGAGATCAGCGTCTAGTAAACCAGTCTGCTATGTGTTGATACAAACATACCTGTAAGTCTGTACTGCTGGAGATCAGCATCTAGTACACCAGTCTGCTATATGTTGATACAAACATACCTGTAAGTCTGTACTGCTGGAGATCAGCGTTTAGTACACCAGTCTGCTATATGTTGATACAAACATACCTGTAAGTCTGTACTGCTGGAGATCAGCGTCTAGTACACCAGTCTGCTATATGTTGATACAAACATACCTGTAAGTCTGTACTGCTGGAGATCAGCGTCTAGTACACCAGTCTGCTATATGTTGATACAAACATACCTGTAAGTCTGTACTGCTGGAGATCAGCATCTAGTACACCAGTCTGCTATATGTTGATACAAACATACCTGTAAGTCTGTACTGCTGGAGATCAGCATCTAGTACACCAGTCTGCTATATGTTGAAACAAACATACCTGTAAATCTGTACTGCTGGAGATCAGCGTCTAGTACACCAGTCTGCTATATGTTGATACAAACATACCTGTAAGTCTGTACTGCTGGAGATCAGCGTCTAGTACACCAGTCTGCTATGTGCTGATACAAACATACCTGTAAGTCTGTACTGCTGGAGATCAGCGTCTAGTAAACCAGTCTGCTATATGTTGATACAAACATACCTGTAAGTCTGTACTGCTGTAGATCAGCGTCTAGTAAACCAGTCTGCTATGTGCTGATCTAAACATACCTGTAAGTCTGTACTGCTGGAGATCAGCGTCTAGTAAACCAGTCTGCTTTGTGCTGATATAAACATACCTACGAATCCAAAATTCGACATACAGTTAGATGTTCCTTATTTCACCTACCAAAACCAAAACTGGGTCACTGCATCTTCATTCTGTTGAGAAATGAATGAAAATCTCCATTTGTCAGTAAAAGCTTGTTGTTACACTTCTAATATCAAAACCACTTGTTTGTTTTTGTTCATATATGGCATAAAGATTCCTCTGTTTTCCTATGCACCTGTCATAAATTAGGTCAATATTGCATAAATTGCAGATGTTATGGACCAAAACTTTAGATACCTTTTCAAAACAGCAAGAAATATATTTTCTCACTAAACATGGTAACTTTTTAAGCTAGAGATTAATCAAGATTTAATTTATGCTAAAAATAAGATCTGCTCCCCCCCCCCCCCTTTGACAGGTTGCATAGACAAGATGAATGTTTTGATTTTCTATGATTGATTCATTTTTAGCTGGGTTGACTATAAGTCATTTGAGCTATACTCATGGTCCTTTGTCTGTCGTCAAGACTACTGGACGTCCATTAACTGGGCATGTTTTGAAACCTTTAGATCTACAAATCCAAAGTTTGACATAGAGTTAGAAGTTTTCATACCAAACCTGAGACTTGGTCACTGGGACTTGGTTCCTTCGAGAAATTAAGAAAAACCTCCATTTTCTAGTAAAAACCTATAGTTACGCTTCAAGAGTACCTAATATTAAAAAAACCACTGGTGTTGTTTTGTTTATATTAAGCAATTTTTCCAAATATATTTCCTATGTACATACCTAAAAATTAGGTCAATATTGCGTAAAGTTTTAGAAGTTAGGCCAAAAAAAATAAAAGGTATGGTTCTCAGGCACAGCCCGCGTCAATTTTAACCCCCCGCATCAAAAATTTTTATTTTGATTTTTCATCTTTCAAGAAGATAAATAATACAATTTATGTAGTGTTTAGAAAAAAAATTGTTGTTTTCATGCTTTTTCCTGATTATATGACATTTTTATCGAAACATCCAAAAAAAAGTCAAAAATAAAATACCGCCCGCTGTACATTGTCAAAACATCAGTTAAGGTATTACTGTATTTTCTCAAATAATTCGGATCATGTTTTAATTCGTAAATGTAGTTTTCTGAAAATCTTAATTATTTTTTTTTAACTATATAATTTAGAAAGAACAAACCTCGGAGCTCAGCTGTCAGACTGGTGGTTTTGTGCCGGTCGTCATCTTGCCTTGTTATGACATGACCACATTGAATGGAACAACAAGAACTTGGCACCTTTTTCAGTGTTATCAAAGGAATCGCCATTACTGATATGAATGTAGTACTAGGGTGACTATTAAAAATATATATTTTGCTCAAAAAATGGTTTTCATATGTCTGAGTAGCATCCCAACATTAAAAAAAAATGCAACTTAAATAAACGATCCAAGGCCTAATTAGGCTCTAACAGGGCCGTGGATGACCCATTACTGCAAATTATCGCCTCGCGTAAAACATTCGCAGCACCTGTTGACAATTGACTGTTTTGCCCTCCCATATTGCCCTTTACTATGATTTATAAATATATAATTATTGACAGTCTCAAAATGTGGGCAGAAAACTTACCTTTTATAATTCAGTATACCTATCCATACGATGTCATCTCCTCCAAAGTGCCAGTTTTATTCCAATTGCAAGTGATATAACTATGCTGCCAATGAGTTTAATGTATGCAGATTTTATTGGGAATTCCCAAGTCACGCGACCTCAGTGTGCGTTACCTGTGGTCAAATGGAGCCACACATAACAAATTACTCTTATTTCTGACATGTGAAATAAATCTTTTATATAATTTGTTGTTCTTCATTTCATTAAATTGTGTTATTGTTAATTGATTTTGTTCTTTTTGTCACAATTAACATTGTCTAACCATTCATGTGGAGTTTGTAACAGTCACTCATTTGGTTTAGGTGTGTTTTGATCTAGCGTACTAAAGGATCAAAGGATTGTGATGGGAGCCTTGCACCCCTGCGGTTTTTCCTATGTATTAAATTATCAAAGGGATGTTGTCTCTCGCATCAGCGGTCTTTTTTACACAAGCAATTAACGCTTCACCGCTCAGACCGCAACTCCGGGAAGCGGCCCTCGCTGCACTACCTTGAGCAGTTCAGGAATTTCACCTCATTTCAAAATAAACTTCGATTTGGTCCTTGCATATAGTAATTTAGTATATGATAGGCACAAAAATATTTATAAAGTTTAAGCAAAATCCCTTATAAAATTTACTCCATGTGGCCTTAACAGCTGATCGGAAGTCTACTGTCAAGTATGGCGGCCTAAATGTGAGACCCGTCTATATAATGTACCATTATAAAACAACAAAAATGAAAGTTTTCAAGGCGAATCTCGTATTTAAAGATTATATGAGGGGGAAAAAAGAACTACAGAAATGGGTTTGATCAAACAAATGTGACAAATATTGGCACCTTGGTCTTATATAAGGTAGATATTTAAACTTCTGGCATTATGGCCCATCTATGAAACGACATCGATGGTCCATGCGTCAGCAAAACTATATTTACTCATTTTATGGCCCGGCCACTTTGTGGCGGGGGCATATAGTTTTACCCATGTCTGTCATTCTGTCCTTCCGTCATTCCGTCATTCCAAAATCAAACAGTTGTACGGACATTTTTTCGCAATGCCTGCAGATATTGGCCTGATTTTTTGTGTGTTGGCAGATAATGACCAGTTACAGATCGAGTTCACATTTTTGTCCCAGTTGACCTACTTTTGACCGTTTGACAGTGCCCTAACATGGAAAATTTCATAAAAAATAGAAATTTTCATGACAAGTGCACATGTACGGACTTTTTTTCGCAGTGCCTGCAGATACGGGCCTGATTTTTGGTGTGTGGGCAGATAATGACCCATTACAATTTAAGTTTTTTGTTTTGTCCCAGTTGACCTACTTTTGACCATTTGACTGCTCCTAAACATCAAAAGTTTCATGAAAAATAGAAATTTTCATAACAAATGCATATGTACAGACTTTTTTCCGCAATGCCTGCAGATACCGCCCTGATTTTTTATGTGTAGGCAGATAATGACCAGTTACAGATCGAGTTGGCGTTTCGTCCCGGTTGACCTACTTTTTATTGTTTTACGGCTCCTAAACATAGAAAATTTCATGAAAAATATAAATTTTCATGACAAATGTACATGTACAGCCGTTTTTAGCCCTCAGCTCATAGGCTGATGGGCTATTGTCGTCACCCAAGCTGTCTGTCTGTCCGTCCATCTAGCTGTCCGTCCTGCGTCCGTCCTGTGTCTGTTAACTTTTACGTTGTGAGCGGGATATCTCTAAAAGGATTCACCATTGGAATTTTATTTCATCAGTGAATACGTATATCGATAAAATCTCAGTCAAGTTCGAAGATAGGTAACCTTGACCATTTTTTGAAGTTTTAGAGCTGATTATAGAAAAACCATCTGAAGCTTATATCTAAGGAACCATTGTGTGGATTTTCACAAAACTTACTATGATCCTTGAGACTGATGGTCTGTACGTGCTGCAAGATTTTGGTGGCGCCACCTGCAGTTTCTGATTTTTTAATCAATTTTTATCGGATTTTTCAATTTTGGCCTTGTGAGCAGGATATCTCTTAAAGGATTCACCGTTTGAATTATATTTCATCAGTGAAGATGTATATCAACAAAATCTTGGTCAAGTGCAAAGATGAGTGACCTTGACCTATTTTTCTTTGTTTTAGAGCTGATTATACAGAAATACTCAGAAGCTTATTTCTCAGGAACCATTGTGTGGATTTTCACCAAACTTTCTATGATCATTTGGAATGATGGTCTGTGCGTGCTGCACAATTTTGGTGGCACCACCTTCAATTTCTGATTTTTTAATGAATTTTTATCGGATTTTTCAATTTTTGCCTTTTGTGCAGGATATCTCCAAAGGTATTCAACACAGGAACTTCATTTCTTCAGTGCTGTTGCATGATATTTACAAAATGTTGGTCAAGTCAAAGATGGGTGATCTTGACCTACTTTTCAAGGTCACAGAGCTTAGTATAGAAAAAACTTAGAAGCTTATTTCTCAGGAAGCATTTGGTGGATTGTTATGAAACATGGTACATACCTCTCCAATTAAAATTTATAACTGATTATCAGCTTTTGCTAATATTCTAGTTTCGCAATGCAATGCTTACAGATACTGGCCAGCCTAATGTTTGGCCTGTGGGCGTATAATGACCACTCACAGATCGAGTTCGCGTTTCATCCCAGTTGTCCTATTTGACAGATCCTATACATAGAAAATTTCATGAAAGACAGAAATTTTTATGAAAAATGCATATGTATGGACTTTTTTTCACAGTGCCTGCAGATACTGGCCTGATTTTTGGTGTGTTGCTTGATAATGACCCTTTACGGATCAAGTTTGCATTTTGCCCTTTTTGACCTACTTTTGACCATACAACACCTCCTGAACTTAAAAAATTTTACAAATTTTAACAAATGTTTCTAATTTGCCCAAGTGGGGCATTTGTGTCGTTCTGACACATCTAGTTTATTGTTTTATTTCTTAATTCCAAGAACGTAATTATTTTTTTCATTCCGAATTATTTGAGAAAATATGGTAACCCACTTCACATTGTAACTGTTAAAGCTAGAGAGCCTTTTTTCATGCATATAACTATATTTAATTAAGCTTTAATTGGATACCAAAAATTATATCAGAATTTTGTAAAATTTTTAAGGTATTAGCATAAATTTAAAATCTACCTTGTATTTTGCTTTAACTTTGACAGTGGCACATTTTTTTCCTGTAAGCACTTAATATAATTTTCACAGCATGTTCACATAAGGAATTTTATCTTTTATAATCTGAAACTTGAAAAAAATTGATAAAAATTGTAGTTGTTTTTTAATCTTTAGTAGACCTTGATATACACAGAAGTATTGTATAGAGTAGATGCAGTCAGTGGGTAGGCCCCATGGTTAGTTGGGGCTGCTAGGTTCCCCTCTGCCCCTCCCCCTCCCCACCTACATGGACATATTGTATAAACAAGATGAATGTTATAATTTTCATGTTTTATTCATTTTTTCTCACTCATATTTATTATAAGCACTATACTTGTCACTACAATGTCACTCCATGGCAAATTTTGTTCCTGTGACAAGTGTCAGCCTAATTTTAATATGGAGTATACATATGGAGTTAATCTTTCATAGTATGAATTTGAAATCAGTTTATGAAATGTTGGTTTATTTAAATGTTCAGAAAACCATGTCACTGTTAATTTACAGCAGAAATGAACCCCCCCCCCCCCCCCCCGCCCTTCTTTACATATGAGCAATATGGCCAACCTGGGCATTGTCAGTGGTAATGATTTTGTGGTGGTGTTCTCCATGGCCTCGGTTCCTCCAGTATAGGCAAATTATGGCATTAGTCAGGATAGGATGGACACCAACACAAGTGAAATACATCACAGCAAATTTATTTTCTTAAAATTTGCTCAACTTTGACCCTGGGACTTTTTTTCCTGTAAGCACTGTTAATATTATTTCCAAGCATGTACACATAAGGACTTAATCTTTTATAATCTTTTTTGAAAGATTTGATAAAAACTGTAGCTTTTATTCAAACTTTAGAAGAACTTGTTATTCATGAATGTATTGTCTATTTCAGTTCGTGCAGACTGGTGGTGTCTACTGTATTTTTTCATTTTTTTCTCTATTTTTGAGACCTTCAAAAGAAATGGTTGTCCGTTATCAGGGCACAAATCTTAACTGTTGGACCTAGAATTTTCTAACTCAACATCCAGGAGGGTCCATGCAAAATTCCTTGGAAACCTGAAATTATGTCTCTGTTACCCATATCCTCTCAGCTATGTGGCTCAATAGTACCCCCGGAATCATTAAAAAATTGATACAAAAGCTCCAGTATCTAAATAATGCACTGATCGCCATGATTCTTTGCATGCATATTGGTCATGGAGTGTTTCATCAGTTCCTGCAGACTGGTGGTGCCACCTGTTTTTTTTTTTAATTTTTACACATTTTTTCTCTGTTTTTGAGACCTCCATATGAAGCAATCTGGCTGTTCATAGGGCACAAACTGAAACTGTTAGACCTGGAATTTTTTAACAGTACATCCCAGAAACCTGAACTTAGGTTACGAGGACGTATATGCTGCAAGATATGTAAAAAGAACATGATTTGAGTATTCTATAGGACAGATTTACATGATTGGTTACAGTTGGACCTTGAAACTTCCAAACTGATTAAAATCCAGGGAGGTTCCTGTAAAAAATTCTTGGAGACCTGAAATATTGTCACTGTGATCTATATTCTGCAAATTGTGTAAAAGAACATGATTATAACTTTCTGTTAGTTAGATGGTAATAAATGGTAGCAGCTTGATGTAGAATAAGGTCACTGTAACCTATATGTAAGATCTTTTGACAGAATGCATGATTTTTAGCTCAGCTGACTGAAAGTCATCTGAGCTATAGCGATCACTCTTTGTCCGTCGTCTGTCTGTCTGTCCGTTAACCAGGCACAAATTGAACCGCTGGACCTAGAACCTTGTAACTTGGGATTCTGAGAGGTCCATGAAAAATCTTCTTGGAAACTAGAAATTAGGTCTCTGTTACCCATATCCTTCGAGCTATGGGGCCCAAAAGTACCCCCCCAGAAAAGTAAAAAATTTCATACAAAAACTTCAATATCTCATTAACTACTTGACTGATGGTCATGATTTTTGGCATACATATTGATCATGAGATGTTCCATCACTTCCTGCAGACTGGTGGCGCCACCTGTATTTTTTTATTTTTTACGAATTTTTTTCTCTATTTTTGAGACCTTTGAGGATGCTGTCATCTGTTAACGTGGCACAAATCGTAACAACGACCTAGAATCTTTACTCTCAACACACTGAGAGACCTATAAAAAGTCTCCATGGAAACCAGAAATTAGGTCTCTGTTACCCATATCCTTCAAGCTATGAGGCCCCAAAGTACCCCCCAGAGTAGTCAAAAATTTCATACAAAAACTTCAATATCTCAATAACTACATCACTGAGGGTCATTATTTTTGGCATACTTATTGATCATGAGATGTTCCATCAGTTCCTGCAGACTGGTGGCGCCACCTCTATTTTTTTCAAATTTTTACGAATTTTTTTCTCTTTTTTTATACCTTTAAAGATGTGGTTATCTGTCAACAGGGTACAAATTGCAACAACTTGACCTAGAATCTTCATTCTTGTCATGCAAGGAGGCCCATGAAAAGTGCCTGTAGAAACTTGAAATTAGGTCTCTGTTACCCATATCCTTCAAGCTATAGGACTAAGTATCTCTCAGAATAATGGACAATTTGATACAAAAGCTGAAGTATCTGAACAACTAATGCAGAGATCATCATGATTCTTTGCATGGATATTGACCATTAAGTGTTTTTATTAGTTTCTGCAGACTGGTGGAGCCACCTGTATTTTTGTATCCACCAAAACGAAGTTTTGCGGATACTATGTTTTTGACCGGGTTCCTCCGTCGCCACCACTTTCGTTTCCAGAGAGCTCCTCTGAGAATAATGGACCGATTTTTCCGAAACTTACACCAATTATCGGGTCACATGTGAACTAGTGCCTAACCAATTTGCGTTGACCCCTGACCTTTCCTCTCTATCCAGCGTCAATTTGTGCGTCTGTTCCCACACATAAACCCTCATATCTCGGGAACCGTTTGACCGATCAGGAAATAAAATTTATACAAATGGATTGCTTTATAACATACACAAAAAATGGTGGCGCCACCTGTAACCATGTTTGCACAGTGTCCATCTGTTCATCTGCCTTGAGTTAAAATCACTAATATCTCTGTAGTGAATTGACTAATTCACCTGAAATTCGTCATGTGTATACATCCTGGATAGCTTTCTTGATTTTATGACAGATGGCACCACCTACATTCACGTTCATGTTGATCACATCCAAGCTCATATCTCGGGAACCATTTGACCGATTGGACCAAAATTTTGCATGTGTATAGATTTCACATAGCTCTTTATCATACGCAAAACTGGTGGCGCCACCTGCAACCATTTTTGCACAGCGTCTGTCTGTTTGTCTGCCATGGGATAATGTCACTCATATACATGTAGTGGTTTGACTTTTCTGCCTAAAATTTTGCATATGTATACAACTTGGACAGCTTTCTGGATTTGTGGTAGGTGGCACAAGCTACATACACATTTAGGCTGCAGACATCCATGCTAATATGCAACATACCTCACTCTATTTCCCCTTGCCACTCAATCCAAGCCTCACTTCACCAGTTCCACTCTGATTTTGGCGGATACACATAGTCACTTGTCGGCTACCCGTATTCTAGTTTTTGAAGTTTACACATTTTTTCTCTATTTTTGAGATATATAAATACAGACTAAATCTTGGCTTGTTGGTTAATCTGTTTGATGCTTCAGTTGAATGGGTATATACTACCATTCTTATGATAAAATTTCCTTTTGCGAATCTCTTCCCAGTCAGCAGAGCGTCATGACCCGTGGGTCACTTGGTTAGCACTTCTGGGAGTCTTGTTACCCATTTTTCAAGGTGTCTTGAATTTAGCTGAGCATCATGGCCTATGAGCCACTAGTCTAACTTATATTTATTATCAGTATTGCAGATTTATATTATAAATTATTTTTTTTAATATTCAAATATGAAAAAAATATTAGGATCTAACATAAGGTGCTCATTAACATATTTTAAGGTTTAATAAGATATAAATATTTTGTAGCATTTCATTTGTATCTCTTAAAGTTGGCTACGCCTTGCTGAGGAAAACTCTATTACACTCATTTAATCAGTAATTTTGGGCAGACAGGAATAATGGGCAAATTTTCATGGGATTTAATTTTTAGCTCATATGGGCATATAACTATTGATAACTATTAACTACATTTACACATTGTTTTGTGTTAATATAGTTGTATCCTTTCATATAATGCTAAGGCCCTTCACCATTCTCCCCTAACTGCATAACTAAATGGTGTCAGGCCACACTTTTCATTTATTACACTGTACAAAATATACCTTATTGGCTTGTTTTAACATGCTTATCACATTTAGTATATGATCATTTGAAAATGGAAAATTTTATTTTTTTACATAATTTTATTACGGTTTATAAATTAAACTTGTATTATTATACTTGAACTCAAATCCATTGTTCTATAATTTACAGGTTTTCATAAGTTCCCAGTGGGTATATATTTACAATTTTACAAGCATATTACTGTATTCAGTCACTTATTGATATACTGTTACTTTACAAATATGTAATCCTGACATGCTCCTGCATCTTTCATTTAGTCCATTTAAGTGCAAAGTCAATACAACCATTAGGATTTTCTACCAATTTCTCAGAATCAATTTTAGCCGAGCGCCGTGACTCACAGGTCCCTTGTTTTTTTACTTTTGCTACATTTTGGTTTTTGTTTTGAATGACAAAGGGTTACAGTGATTACTGTGCACATTTAAAGGGGCCCAATCACCTATCTGACCTTAATAAACTAAAGGTAATCCCCTGGAGCTTTCATAAAAATAGGCTAGAAAACGTGAATATCACGGCACACAGGCTGCTTGTTTTGTTTATATCAACGTGTTTAAATATGTGGGGCTCACCAAAATAATAAAAACAAATTCAACAAGGGCATTTTGCAGCAAGTCAGATAAGCAACAGCTTTGAAAATGGGGTTTTCTAGCAAGTGACCTTTCTACCTCCGGTATATATGCAGTGTACCACCTCAGGTTACATGCTTTCCTGTTTGTCAACTTTGCTGTGTTTACAAACATATTATTGAAAACAAGTTCACACATCCTTCAGGAAGACCATATAAGAATTTTTCACAACCAAAATTACCCTTATATTTTTAATATATACACTGCAGAAGCAAGAAATCACAAAAATACTTTTTCAAAAAGTAGGTGATTGGGCACCTTTTATAATATGTATAAAGTGATGTATTGCTATAAAAGTGTGGATGTTCATGTTGTGAGGAATTCCTTACTTCAGAGGGTTAAAATCTTTTTGTGTTATTTTTGAACATGTGTTAAAAGGAATATTAATTTCAGTACTAAGTATAATTGAGATAATAATTAAGCATAATGATATTATTTCTCCCACATCAAAACAACGCTCTGTATGCATTGAAAAGTGAATTTTTAATCATTTACTGAAATTTTTATTTTAGTTAATAAAATTAAGCATGTACATTAAACTGTAAACTCTAGTATACAAAACCTTTTTTAATAGTGATCCAGAAGTAATCTAGTAATCTAGAAGATACCATGTTGTAGCATCATGGTTTTTTTGTGAATTAATCTTTAAATTTTTTTTCTTTTAAATTCAGTTAAATATTTTATGATTTAAAAAATAATGAAATATATGTGTATTCATAATTTGACATGATATGAGTCCAACTAATCATGCAACTTGTATGTTTGTATAATGATGCAACTTGTATTTCTGAATTAACCTATGTTTTCAGATTTATTTATATTGCCATTTTATAAAATTTGTAAAATTAAAAAAAATATTTGATAAAAATTATTTATTAAATTATTTATTTATCTACTGCCAAAAATGCATATACTGAAAAAATAGGGTTTAATTATTATAAACTTAAAATCATTATTCCCTTGCCTCAGCAGAAGGTGAAATAAAGTGATCAGTCCTTTCTGTCCACTTGTCTGGCCATCTGTAAATATATCATATGCAACACAGTTTATCTTATCACCAAATGGCACGGCCGTTTCCTCATAATTTTCAAATGCCAATATATAGAAAATCAGAAATAAGTATATTTTGCATTTGTTAAGATTTTACAAAATTCAGCTGAGCACCGTGACCCTTGGGTCTCTTGTTCCATTGAGTTCCCTAAAAAGGGTGGAATATAAGGTATATAAGATATGGCCAATACCACTGTTAAGGCTAAAGCTGTGTTTTCACTTGTCTGGACACAAATACAGATACATTTGGAACAAAAATATGATAAAATATAAGGAGTCTTTCCACTTGTACGGACACGGATACGGTGACATACATACATATATATATATATATTATATACTGTGGTTGGCTTCATTTTCGCGAGGCTGAAATTTCGCGATTTTTCAATTTTTAATGTTTCGCCAGGGTTTCATTTTCGCGATCTCACCAGAACCCAAATATTTGGTAAAGCCATACCTTTGTGTGTTATAATATGAGAATAAGTCATGAGTTTGTGATATTTTTTCTCATATAACGATGGGCCCGAACACAAAGCACAGGTAGTTTAGTTCAAATTAAGGGGAACGTTTTCCCTATATCTGCATGGATGTAACTTATTATAACAATTCTCATTGTTCTAATCTATTCCCATACAAATACTGGCTACATTAAATAAGAAGGACGTACTCCATTGGCCAATTATTCCCGAGGGTTTCATTTTCGCGATTATTTCCCATTCGCGAATATCGCGAAATTAAAACCCTCGCGAACAAAAAGGCAACCACAGTATATATATATATAATTACACCTTTTATACTTGTTTAAACTGTATTTAGGCGAAACATACAAGTGGAAACACGCTAAACGTATCCGTAACAGTGTTGGTATCATTGTCAGGACAAGTGAAACATAGCTTAAGACTGTATACCCTAAAACTGTCTTTTTTCAAAGGAATAGGAGTCAAAGTGAAATGATAATAAATCACAAGAGAAAAAGGCTTATGCAGTTCTGACAGTTTGATGCTGTTTAACCTAATTGTTGAATCTGAATCATTCCACTTGATTGCTAAAGAAAATGTGTAAAGTAAAATCATGTTTTCATTCTCTTAAGTGTCTCGACGATTGTCATAAACAGTCATAATCATCAGCCATTAAGTTCAGGAAGAAAGCTGACTAATTATGTGGTTCACTTAGACGTGGTCAGATTGATTTTTTGATTTCTTATTTTGTCATTGAGTGACAGGCTGTTGTATCACCTAGGCCATCTTTATGTCCATTTAGATGCACTCTGTGGTTTGCTATTTATTAAGATACATGAATATCTTCTATAAGATGATATCTCAGGACCGTCATAGGAAATCTGAGAAATTGAGAATTAATGTACATAGGTTATAAACCTCTGAAAGAAACAAATTAATGTGGTTCAGCTTTGCTGAAAGTAGTTTTTTAACTCAGCTGACTGAAAGTCATCTGAGCTATAGCAATCATCCTTTGTCTGGCGTCTGTCTGCCCGTCTGTTAACCAGGCACAAATTGTAACCGCTGGTCCTGCAATCTTCTCACTTAACATCCAGAGAGGTCCGTGAAAAATCTCCTTGGAAACCTGAAATAAGGTCCCTGTTACCCATATTCTTCGAGCGATGGAGCTCCAAACTACCCCCCAGAATAATGGAAAATTTGATACAAAAGCTCAAATATCTGTACAAGTAATGCATTGATCATCATGATTTATATGCATGGATATTGGTGATGGAATGTTTCATCAGTTTCTGCAGATTGGTGGCGCCACCTGTATTTTTTCAATTTTTTACAATTTTTTTCCTCTATTTTTGAGACCTTAAAAGATGCCTTCATATGAAAACAGGGCACAAATACTAATGACTGGACCAAGAATCTTCTGTCTTGACATGCAGGGAGGCCCATGAAATGTCTCCTTGGAAACCTAAAATTAGGTCTTTGTTACCCAAACCTCTGAGCTATGGGGGTTCGAAGTACCCCTCAGAATAATGGAAAATTTGACACAAAAGCTCAAGTATCTTAACAACTAATGCATTGATCACCATGATTCTTAGCATGGATATTGGTCATGGAATATTTCATCAGTTTCTGCAGACTGGTTGCGCCACCTGAATTTTTTCAATTTTTTACAATTTTTTTTTTCTGTTTTTGAGACTTTAAAAGATGTAGTCATCTGTTAACAGCACAAATTGTAACAACTGGACCTAGAATCTTCTAACATAACATCCTGGAAGGTCCAAGAAAAGTCTCCAAGGAAACCTGAAATTAAGTCTCTGTTACCAATATCCTCTGAGCTCTGGTACTTTAAATAGCTCCTCAGAATAATGCAAAATTTAATACAAAAGCGCAATTATCTGAACAAATAATGCATTGATCACCATGATTCTTTGCATGCACGTTGATCATGGAGTGTTTCATCAGTTTCTGCAGACTGGTGGCGCCACCTTATTTTTTTTCGATTTTTTACAATTTTGTTTTCTCTGTTTTTGAGACTTTTTAAAGATGTGGTCATCTGTTAACAGGGCACAAATGGTTATCACTGATTTTTACAGATTTTTTCCTTTATTCTTGAGACCTTTAATGATGTGGTCTTCTGTTAACAGGGCACAGATCATAATCACTTGACCTCGGATCTTGCAGCTTGACATCAAGGGAGGTCCATGAAAAGTCTCCAAAGAAACCAGAAACTAGGTCTCTGTTACCCATATCCTCGCAGGTATTGTGCTCAGAAATTGTGGCCAAAACATTAAGAATTTGATACAAAAGCTCAATTATCTGAACAACTAATGCATTGATCACCATCATTCTTTGCATGTATATTGATATTGGGGTGTATATTCATTTTTTGCAGACTTGTGGTGCCATCTGGACTTTAAAAAATTGTAAAGAATTTTTTTTCTATACTTTTGAAACCTTTAAAGATTCAGTCGTCTGTTAACAGGGCACAAATCATAACCACTGTACCTAAAATCTTCTAACTTGACATCCAGGGAGGTCCATGAAAAGTTTTCTTGGAAACCTGAAATTAGGTCTCTGTTACCCATATTCTCCAAGCTGTGGGGTTTTAAGCTCCCTCCAGAATAATTGAAAATTTGATATCAAAGCAAGGCACAAATCATAACCATTGGACCTAGAATCTTCTAACTTGCCATCCTGAGATTTTCCCAAAAGTTCTCCTGAGAAACCTGAAATTAGATCACTGTCACATATATTCTCTGAGTTACGGGGCATGTTTGAGCACCCCAGAAAAAATGCAAAATGCATACAAATTGCCAGATTCCTCAGGAACAGCTGGATGGATTGTCATCAAATTTGGTGTGCTTATGGGTCTTGATGAACTTGAGCTAATATGCATGAACTATGATGCCACCTACATTATCTTAACTAGAATACGGGTAGTCGACAAGCGACTACGTGTATCTGCCTAAATCAGAGTGGAACGGGTAAAGTGAGGCATGGATTGAGTGGCAAGGGGAAATAGAGTGAAGTGTTGCATATTAGCATGGATGTCTGCAGCCAAATGGTGAATGTAGGTTGCGCCACCAACCACAAAATCCAGAAAGCCGTCCAAGTTGTATACATATGCAAAATTTGAGGCAGATAAGTCAAACCACTATATGTTTTTGAGTGATTTTAGCCCGTGGCAGACAAACAGATGGACGCTGTGCAAAAATGGTTGAAGGTGGCCCACCAGTTTTGCGTATGATAAAGAGCTATGTGAGAACTATACACATGCAAAACTTTGGCCCAATCAGTCAAACGGTTCCCAAGATATGAGCTTGGATGTCTGCTGCATAAACTAGAATGCAGGTAGCGCCACCTGTCATAAAATCAAGAGAGCTGTCGGGGATGTATAAACCTGCAAAATTTTAGGCAGCTATGTCAAACCACTGCCGAGATATGAGTGATTTTATCTCATGGCAGACAAACAGACGGGAGCTGTGCAAAAATGGCTGCAGGTGGCGCCACCAGTTTTGTGTATGATAAAGAGCTATGTGAAATCTATACACATGCAAAATTTTGGCCCAATCGGTCAAACGGTTCCCAAGATATGAGCTTGGATGTCTGCAGCGTAAACGTGAATGTAGGTGGCGCCACCTGTCATAAAATCAGAAAAGCTATCCAGGATGTATACGCATGCCGAATTTCAGGTGAATTAGTCAAATCACTGCAGAGATATGAGTGATTTTAACCCAAGGCAGACGAACAGATGGACACTGTGCAAACATGGTTGCAGGTGGCGGCACCATTTTTTGTGTATGTTATAAAGCTCTCCAAGGGCTACATTTGTGCAAAAAAATTTTCCTGATCGGTCAAACGGTTCCCAAGATATGTGGGTTTATGTGTGGAAACAGACGAACAAACGGACGCAGAGCGCAGAGGAAAGGTCAGAGGTCAAAACAAAATCGGGGCGCAGCAGTTCACATGTGACCCAAACATAATCCCGGGTTACGTAAAATTCCACCCAGCGGTTACGGAGGAGTTCTCCGGACACCTACGCCGCGGCGGCGGCGGCGGCATGCAGCTGAAAACATAGTATCCGCAAAACTCTGTTTTGGCGGATACAATTAGTTGCCTGTGCAAGGACATATTGTCAACATTACAGTCAGCTGAGGGTCATGACCCATGGGTCACTTGTTTTATTTTGTGTAGGCAGATTTTACTTTTATGGTTAAATGTCAGAAGTTTAATATTGAGAAAATGATTGAGAAATAACTGACTGTAAATGACAGCCATTTTTATTTACTGCAAGTGAATCTCATGTTATTTTGATAATAAAAAACAATGGTACGAGTTGATAAACATTAAATAACAGAATAACAGTGAGACCAGATAGTGTTCCACAGGCATTGCTGTTTGGTCTTCAGGTTACTTCCTAATTAAATAAAAAATTGTATTTTTTTCAAAGTATTTATTATTACTTGAAATTTTCCTGGACAAAAACATGGTATTATCCACCCAAAGTATGATCTTTATTTAATGAATTTTGAGACAGAAGATTTCTGAAGTACATTATTGAAATAGTGTCAGACTTGGCTGTACAGATAATCAGCCCATGGACTGATATGTCTAGTATCAATGATTAGCTGCTGACTGACACGTCCAGCAGGTTTGTTATGGGGTGTTCCCATTTTTACAAATTTATCTCCAGATGCTCCACATCCAGGAAAGATATTGAAGCTAAGGTTACGAAATTCCTGATGATGCGGCCCTGCTGACATGACCATTGGACCTAGACATTTCTAAGGGAAAATTCGCGGAGGTCAGTAAAAAAAATCTCCTTGTAAACCTGAGATAAGGTCACTGTGACCTATATCTTCTTGAGCTATGATTGTTTGTGCACCCAAGAATAATTTAAAATTTGATACAAAACCTCCAATATTTCAATAATTAATGCATGAAATGCCATGATTTTTACTTACCCTGTTTGACAGTTTCATCAGCTGCTTATAACTGGTGGCTCCACCTGTATGTTTTTCTAATTTCTTCAATTTTAAGCTCAGGTGACTGAAAGTCATCTGAACTATAGCGATCACTCTTTGTCTGTCGCCATCTGTCCTTCTGTCTACCCGTCAGTTAACAGGGCACAAATCATAACCACTGGACCTAGAATCTTCTAACTTGACATCTAGGGAGGTCCATGGAAAAATCTCTTTAGAAACCTGACATTAACTCTCTATTACCCATATCCTCTGAGCTATGGGGCTGAGAAGTACCCCCCAGAATAATTAAAAATTTGATACAAATGATCAGGTATCTGAACAAGTAATGCATTAATCACCATTATTTGTTGCTTGCATATTCATCATGGAGTGTTCTATCAGTTTCTGCAGACTGGTGGCACGACATGGATTTTTAAAAATGTTTACACATGTTTTCTCTATTTTTGAGACCACTAAAGATGTGGTCATCCTTTAACAGGGCACAAATTGTAATCCCTTGACCTAGAATCTCCTAACTGAACATCCTGGGAGGTCCATGAAAACTCTCCTAAAAAACCTAAATTAGGTCTCTGTAACCAATATCCTTTGAGCTATTGGGCACAGCAGTACCCTAAGAATAATTAAGTGTAATAATTAAATAATAAAATTAAAAATTATAATAAAAAATTATAATTAAAAATCTCCTTGGAAACCAGAAATTAGGTCTCTGTTACCCATATCCTTTGAGCTATCGGGCCCCAAAGTACCCCCCAGAATAGTAAAAAATTTCATACAAAAACTTTAATATCTCAATAACTACATCACTGATGGTCTTCATTTTTGGCATACATATTGATCATGAGATGTTCGATCAGTTCCTGCAGACTGGTGGCGCCACCTGTACTGTTTGATTTTTTACGATTTTTTCCTCTATTTTTGAGACCTTTGAGGATGCTGTCATCTGTTAACGTGGCACAAATCGTAACGACTGGACCTAGAATCTTCATTTTCGACACACTGAGAGACCTATGAAAAGTCTCCATGGAAACCAGAAATTAGGTCTCTGTTACCCATATCCTTCGAGCTATGGGGCCCAAAATTACCCCCCAGAATAGTCAAAAATTTCATACAAAAACTTCAATATCTCATTAACTACATCACTGATGGTCATGATTTTCGACATACATATTGATCATGAGATGTTTCATCAGTTTGTGCAGACTGGTGGCGCCACCTGTATTTTTCAATGTTCACGAATTGTTTTCTCCATTTTTGAGACCTTTAAGGATGTAGTTATCTGTCAACAGGGTACAAATCATAAAGACTGGACTTAGAATCTTAATTCTTGACACACTGAGAGGTCCATGAAAAATCTCCTTGGAAACCAGAAATTAGGTCTCTGTTACCCATATCCTTTGAGCTATCGGGCCCCAAAGTACCCCCCAGAATAGTAAAAAAATTCATACAAAAACTTCAATATCTCAATAACTACATCACTGATCGTCTTCATTTTTGGCATACATATTGATCATGAGATGTTCGATCAGTTCCTGCAGACTGGTGGCGCCACCTGTACTGTTTGATTTTTTACGATTTTTTCCTCTATTTTTGAGACCTTTGAGAATGCTGTCATCTGTTAGCGTGGCACAAATCGTAACGACTGGACCTAGAATCTTCATTTTCGACACACTGAGAGACCTATGAAAAGTCTCCATGGAAACCAGAAATTAGGTCTCTGTTACCCATATCCTTCGAGCTATGGGGCCCAAAATTACCCCCCAGAATAGTCAAAAATTTCATACAAAAACTTCAATATCTCATTAACTACATCACTGATGGTCATGATTTTCGACATACATATTGATCATGAGATGTTTCATCAGTTTGTGCAGACTGGTGGCGCCACCTGTATTTTTCAATGTTCATGAATTGTTTTCTCCATTTTTGAGACCTTTAAGGATGTAGTTATCTGTCAACAGGGTACAAATGGTAACGACTGGACCTAGAATCTTCGTTCTTGACACACAGGGAGACCCATGATAAGTCTCCATGGAAACCTGAAATTTGGTCTCTGTTACCCATATCCTTTGAGCTATGGCACTCCAAAGTACAGCTCAGAATAATGGAAAATTTGATACAAAAGCTAAAGTATCTGAACAACTAATGCAGAGATAACCATAATTGTTTGCATGGATATTGATCATGGAGTGTTTCATAAGTTTCTGCAGACTGGTGGCACCACCTGTATTTGTTCGTTTTTTTTTACAAAAATTTTTCTGTATTTTTGAGACCTTTAAAGATATGAACATCTGTTAACAGGGCACAAATCATAAAAACTTGACCAAGAATCTTCATTCTTGACACACAGGGAGACCCATGAAAAGTCTCAATGGAAACTTGAAATTAGGTCTCTGTTACCCATATTCTTTAAGCTGTATGGGTCCAAAATACCCCCCCCCCCCCCCATGAATAATGGAAAATTTGATACAAAAACTGCAGTATTTCAATAACTACAACACTGATGGTCATGATTTTTGGCATACATATTGATCATGAGCTGTTCCATCAGTTTCTGCAGACTGGGTGTGCCACCTCTATTTTTTTTTTCAAATTTTTACGAATTTTTTTCTTTTTTTTTGAGACCTTTAAAGATGTGGTTATCTGTTAACAGGGTACAAATCGCAACAACTGGACCTAGAATCTTCATTCTTGTCATGCAAGGAGGCCCATGAAAGGTGCCTGTGGAAACTTGAAATTAGGTCTCTGTTACCCATATCCTTCAAGCTATAGGACTCTGAAGTATCCCTCAGAATAATGGACAATTTGATACAAAAACTGAAGTATCTGAACAACTAATGCAGAGATCACCATGATTTTTTGCATGGATATTGACCATTAAGTGTTTTTATTAGTTTCTGCAGACTGGTAGAGCCACCTCTATTTTTGTATCCGCCAAAACGAAGTTTTGCGGATACTATGTTTTTGACCGAGTTCCTCCGCCGTGGCAGCGTTCGTTTCCAGAGAGCTCCTCGGAGACTAATGGACCAATTTTTCCCAAACTTACACCTATTATCGGGTCACATGTGAAATGGTGCCTAACCAATTTGCATTGACCTCTGACCTTTCCTCTCTATCCAGTGTCCATTTGTGGGTCTGTTTCCACTCATAAACCCTCATATCTCGGGAACCGTTTGACCGATCAGGAAATAAAATTGATACAAATGTAGCCCTTTGATTGCTTTATAACATACACAAAAAATGGTGGCGCCACCAGTAACCATGTTTGCACAGTGTCCATCTGTTCATCTGCCTTGGGTTAAATTCACTCATATCTCTGCAGTGAATTGACTAATTCACCTGAAATTCGTCATGTGTATACATCCAGGATAGCTTTCTTGATTTTATGACAGGTGGCGCCACCTACGTTCACGTTCACGCTGATGACATCCAAGCTTATATCTCGGGAACCGTTTGACCGATCAGGAAATAAAATTTATACAAATGTAGCCCTTTGATAGCTCTGTAACATACACAAAAAATGGTGGCGCCACCTGTAACAATGTTTGCACAGCGTCTGTCTGTTAGTCTGCCGTGCCCTAAAATTACTCATTTCTCTGTAGTGGTTCGACATAACTGCCTAAAATTTTGCAGGTTTATACATCGTGGACAGCTTTCTTGATTTTATGACAGGTGGCGCCACCTACATTCTAGTTAACGCTGGACACATCCAAGCTCATATCTCAGGAACCATTTGACCGATTGGGCCAAAATTGTGCATGTGTTTAGATCTCACATAGGTCTTTATCATACACAAAACTGGAGGGGTTACCTGCAAAGATTTTTGCACAGTGTTTGTCTGTTTGTCTGCCATGGGCAAAAATCGCTCATATACATGTAGTGGTTTGACTTTTCTGCCTAAAATTTTGCAGGTGTATACAACTTGGACAGATTTCTGGATTTGTGGTAGGTGGCACATCCTACATACACATTTAGGCTGCAGACATCCATGCTAATATGCAACATACCTCACTCTATTTCCCCTTGCCACTCAATCCATGCCTCACTATCCGATTTTGGCAGATACATGTAGTCACTTGTCGGTTACCCGTATTCTAGTTTTAAAAGTTTACACATTTTTTTCTATTTTTGAGATATATAAATACAGACTAAATCTTGGCCTGTTGGTTAATCTGTTTGATGCTTCAGTTGAATGGGTATATACTACCATTCTGGTGATAAAATTTCCATTTGCGAATCTCTTCCCAGTCAGCTGAGCGTCATGACCCATGGGTCACTTGTTCTTTTTCCTATATCGTTTTTAGTGTAGTAGAAATACATTATTTAAACAAAATAAGTATTGTTAACATCACACATTTTTTTTAAATTTAAAATTCATTATGAAAAAAAAGACAATAAATATATGACAAAAAAAACGCCTGGAGATATTTGTATGTAGTTTCAAATGATACTATTTCCACATACATACCCTATGCCAATTTTGAGATATATCCAATTAAAAAAAATAATTTTAAATCATTTCAAGTTTTAAATTTTCAAAGTGGACACTGTTACACTTTTTAAATATATCTCATCTAATAGAGAATATTCTAAGGATTCTAAATATATACATCACTGTGTCTAAAATTATTATTAATATGAATTTTAAAGCTAAATTATACCAAGGTTGTTTGACGATTAGACCTTAAAGAATTTACACTTAACAGAATTAATTTCTGGCATGTATATAGGAAATATATAGGAGATTACTTCTGGTAAATATTAAGAAAAACAAATAAGTGGTTTTAATATTAGGCAGTCCTGAAGTGTGATAATAGGTTTTTAATGGAAATTTGAGGTTTTTTCCTTAATATCTCGAAAGAGCGAAGTCATATTGACCCAATTTTCAGTATAGTAGGAGATTTTGGGGACACCTAAAAGTATGCCAAAGTTTGGATTCGTATGTCTTATGGTTTCAGAACGTGCCAGTCTAACGGATGGACAGAAGGACGGACGATAGGCAATGGACCACAACTATAGCTCAGATGACTTGTAGTCAGCTGAGCTAAAAAACTGTTGCAGTAGTTATCTGAAATTTCTACAAATTTTATCGTGATTTGCAAAAATTATAATGCATATATGTAGATAAGACATTACAAACTTTTCGAGTACTTCCAGCTCAAATATCAACAATTTATTAAATCAAGGCTGACTATATATTCCTTCTAGAAAAATGACTCTTTGCAGGACTTTGACAAATTTTGAAAATTTTCCAGATTCCACTAGTTGACATTTTCATGTATTGGCAGACAAATTTATGTTGGTTACCTAAGTAAATGTCTAAGGAACAACTGCAGCAAGCAGCACCAACTTTTGCAGTAATATTGATAATGTGACTACTATATGTAAGCTCTATGTGGTCCCACCTGTGTGATCTATTCTGTGGGAGACAAAATGATATGTGTATTCTACCTTTTCATAAATCTGTAAGAAAATATGACACTGTATTCTAATACCTCAGGAATGTCTGCAACTGTGAGCACCAAGTTGAGGCACCGTAAGCATCTTATTAAGGCTGTGATTGATAAGTTGAGGCACCGTAAGCATCTTATTTAGGCTGTGATGGATAAGTTGAGGCACCGTAAGCATCTTATTTAGGCTGTGATGGATAAGTTGAGGCACCGTAAGCATCTTATTTAGGCTGTGATGGATAAGTTGAGGCACCGTAAGCATCTTATTTAGGCTGTGATGGATAAGTTGAGGCACCGTAAGCATCTTATTTAGGCTGTGATGGATAAGTTGAGGCACCGTAAGCATCTTATTTAGGCTGTGATTGATAAGTTGAGGCACCGTGAGCATCTTATTTAGGCTGTGATTGATAAGTTGAGGCACCGTGAGCATCTTATTTAGGCTGTGATTGATAAGTTGAGGCACAGTGAGCATCTTATTTAGGCTGTGATTGATAAGTTGAGGCAGCGTGAGCATCTTATTTAGGCTGTGATGGATAAGTTGAGGCACCGTGAGCATCTTATTTAGGCTGTGATTGATAAGTTGAGGCACTGAGAGCATCTTATTTAGGCTGTGATTGATAAGTTGAGGCACCGTGAGCATCTTATTTAGGCTGTGATTGATAAGTTGAGGCACAGTGAGCATCTTATTTAGGCTGTGATTGATAAGTTAATATACCTTTTCCATTTCTTTCTATGCAAACAGACAGCTTCTTAAAACCCTCTGACCCCAAAATTAGGTAACTGTGGATTATACTGTGGCCCTGTGTACTGTGCCAAATTCAGCAGCTCATTGTTTATTTCTCTTTTAATTTCATTGGAAAAAGGAAGAAAAAAACCACTGATACTATCAGATTCGCAACTGTGGTGTCAGCAAGTGTCTTGATACTTTGTGAGTGAAAAAGCTAAAGCCCTTTAGTATTATCGCCCTGCCTGTTCGTCTTTCAGTATGTCCCTCAAATTTGTTTCCTAATGATAACTCCAGTTTGGATTAACATGGATTTCACACTTGACTTATATATTGCCCACCTCCAAAGCAAGAACTCAGTTGATTTTGGGGCCAAAGGTCAAGGTCACAGGACCCACTTATTTAGAAAGATTGTGGATGCATTTAGAGCCAAAGTTTTCATCCCAAACCTTTCATCTTGCACATGTATAGCTGACATGCCAATAGGGGAAGAACATGATTGATATTGGGGTCACAAGGTTAAAGGTCAAGGTCACAGGGGCCATCTGTCCAGATGATAACTCCAGGTTGGATTGAAATATTGGCTTCAAGCTTGATTTACATATGGCCTACCACTAAACTAAGAACTCTATTGATTTTGGGGTCATGAGATCGAAGGTCAAGGACACAGGACCTTCTTTAAAAGATTGTTGATGCATTTTATGCCAACCTTTTCATCTCAAATCTTGCACATGTGGTGCACCTACTAATACGGAAAGATTCTGTTTGGTTTTTGGGGTCCAAAGGTCAAGGTCACAGGGCCCATCCATTGACAAATTAGTTTATGGATGATAATTCCAGTTTGGGTAAACAGATTGTCATTGAACTTTTTCAAAGGACCCACATTTTGAAAAGGCTCATAAACATATCCTTGTAGACAAATTCAGCTGAGCGTCGAGACCCATGTGTCCCTAGTTGTTAGTGTACACCTATTAAGTTAAGGTATAATAACATTTAGCTCCAGATGCAGACCTTAAGCTTGGTATTTATAAAGTCTTCTTTGTAATATTCTGTAAGTAGTTCACTCCTGTATATGTATGTCTTTATGATATGTCACAGAGTTACATTCTGCTGGACTTCAGATGGACTAGGCCTGATTTCTTGGGTTTTTACCAACTTCCTGATCAAATCTTCATGGAAACCTTAGGTAAGGTCATTGTAACTTATCTTCTTAGGACTATGGGCAAAGAGCATGATTTTGAGTCATTCTACCCATTGTTTAAGTTTCCTTAACAATTTTTTTTACCAGATCATAAATCAATAATTAATACATATGTCACTTTATGTCAAATTAAGATGAGGGGGGGTGGGGCATGGCCCATAAGGCCACTTGTTTATACTTTGAAATATAATTTTTTCCCATACAACATTATTTTGAGAAGGAAACTAAACAGAGACTTTCAGTAGTAAAGAAAAAAAGCCCCCCCCCCCCCAGCTCCAAAGTGACCCTCCAAATGTAGTACCATTTCCTTCCTCAAAATTCTTGGAAGATCTGACTTGCACTTCCTAAATGCCTGTCATGCAATCTATGATAACTTTATTTCTAACCACCCCCCCCCCCCCAATAAAAATAGATATCATTAGATTTGAAAGGAAGCATTTAAACAGTTGCAGGGAAAATGTCCTGTAAAGGTCTTCTGAACAGATGATGAAATAGGAATAAAGAAAAAAAGGTAGAAAATGAATTTTTGCTCTGTGCATAGTATATATTTTGATAGTTGCAAAGAGGCAGATTGAAACTCATTGGGTACAAATTCCTGGTAAAAGTGGGCTTATTTTTTTTTAGAAGAGCTGGTGAGTTTGACATTGATTTGTGCAGACTGATACAGACAGCAGATGTCCATGTTTCCCTGATTTGGCCCTAAATTGCCACTGTTATGAAGCGAGATTAGCGTGTTTCCAATATCCTATGATCCCTTATACTGAAGCCTATCCGTCACTGTCACATTGTGTGGACAGCTCGGCAGCCCCTAGTGGCCAGCTGGTGATGTATTCTACAGTCGTGTGCATGTTCTGGATGGAATCCTCCCCGAAATATTCCTTGTATCATTACCCAAGGGTCACGTCAATGGGGCCGTCTCATTTCTTTTGTTGTGACCTCATTTAACAGGGTCCACAACACTTACGCACATCATTGTCACTCTGACTGGCCAGGTTTACTCCGATGTCACTGCAGTGGTATTTGTCACCACCTCTAGAGCGCCTTACACCCATATGCGGCCCCTCAAGCATTAAATGAACTGCTGGCTGCACCTTATGATTCACTACCAACTGGCTATTAAATGTCCTGTTTCAGCTGAACCTGCATTTTGTCGGAGCTGCTTGTTTAATTACGACAATATCATCATAAAAGCTACATCTCGACCCCATTACTTGCATCGTTAGCACAGGCTCACATCTTCTAGGCAGTTTATCCAGCTTATCAGATCCAAATAACGCGTGTCCCTTTTATCATTTAATAAGCTGTTTACTGATTTTTTCAGATATTGATTTGCAACCAGAGTTATGTGGCAGCATTCAAGCACAGTCACTAACTAAATGGGTCAGTGGAATTTATAATTACATTATCATCATGAAAAATTATGGCAGTGCCACGGCTAGTATGTTATATTGTCTAATATTTAAAATACTGACAGCCATGAATTGAATGTTCCACACTAAAGGAGACACCATCATAACCTTGGTCTAAATTGAGTAATGTAGTCCCTATTAAACAGTTAGTGAGGCATGAGTAACCCTTGTAATATGCCATTAACATTGTCTTTATTGTGTATTATATCTCATTTCTAATGGTATTTGAAAAAAAATGTGAGACTGATATGAAGATAAACATTTCTTTGTACTCTCAAGTGATTAATTTTCCATAATTGAGTCCGTTAGAAAAAGCCAAAACTGCTCAAGGACAAAGATTAGGTGCTAATTAAGAGCTGGTCTCATGAAGACTAACATTGTAATCAACTATAGCAGAGATGACCACACATCTTGCCGCTAACTGCAAAATCCTATTAAACATTTCAGTATGAAGAGTATGGACCACTGATTATGGTCAAGGACATTGCTGTAGGTTCAAAAACCAAGATTAACACAGTTAATACTAATAGACGCAGAATAGGTGCTGTCCTTAAATAAAGATCTGTATTTATTTTTGTAATATTTGAATACAGATTTATATTAATTTTCGTAACACTTAAATAAAGATTAATATTGCTTATTATGTGGTAATGATCTTGCTAGATTGTAAACAGAATCCTGTAGTTAATTAAAAATAAATTTTAGTTTTCCTGTAATATTAGGATAAGTGTTTCCAGTACACTGTTAAAAAAAGATTGTAAATTTACATTACAATGCAATGGCAGCAAAGTTGACATTACATAGTAATGTAATTTTACAATCATATATCTGTGTTATTTTACATCTCAATTGAATGTTATTTTTACATTGAATTGCAGTGTAATTTTACAATGGCATAACCAGTACTTTACAGTTATTTGTTATGTCATTTTACAGAAATTTTACATTCATAGGGGGAGTGGGATGTAGTTTTACATATTATGGGAGGGGCACAGTAAGCTTTAATTAAAGGTTCACAAATTTCAATTTAAAATTGTGTAATACCCGTTTCACACCCGAGGAAGGGGGCCGAACATCAGAGGGCTGGTGTATTAGAACATTCATGCAGCTCGTCTATAAAAAGGTGTCAACCATTTACATTTCTTTTTTGTAAGTAACAGAGAAGGAGCAACCAATTTTAGTAATAAAACATTTATTAACATTTCTAAAATATTGTATAAAATACATCATAGTGTATATTATATTTACATCTATGCATTCAAAATTATAATACCTGCAGAAAAGAAAAACACAAGGGTTTAAATAAGATTCAGGACACATGTAGGTGATTCTGAGGGGAAAACGTACCCGACTTAATTTATCCTGTGCAGTTATAATATATGTAATAAAATAAAAAGACACTCGATCAAGGGACATGAATAGCAGGTAAAATAGGCTGCTCTTAATGTTGAGACAAAATACTGTATTAATCTGCCTAATACTAAACTCATTTTAAATCTATATCTTACAATAAACTAAAACACAACCATATATTATATTTGTGCTAAACACTATTTACTATCAAAACATTCAATAATAGATATAATAATGATATAAAGATTCTGTGCTATAAGAAGCCTGAGTAATAGTTCAATGATCTAACAGCTACACACATAAAATTTGTAAATCAACTGAAAATAAAAATAGTTCAATAGAAATCACATATGAGAGTTCAGTTTCAGGAATATATATGTTAGGTTTATTTTATCTTTTTGAGTCTTACAACTGCATAAAATACTGAGTCATATATATATATATATATATATATTGCTGAGGAGTATAAGGAAATTGAATACTCTAAACCCCGTTCATTTCCAAAGTCTTTCAGTCTCTCACTATGATTTTAACTTTTGCACTGACAACTTGTCTCCTCTTTCCTCCAGGTTTCTTTTCCTGTGATCCTCTTGGTGGATTAATACCTGCCATCATTCTGCAAGAAAAATTAAAAAAACAGTCAAGCTTTTTCCATTTTTTAGATTTTTTTATTTCTATAATTCTAAACAAGCTGTAATGTTCAGTTTGGTGAATGATAGGCCTGCATCGTTTTTTAAAAGAACATGTTAAGATGATTGTTTATATAGAACCCAGACAGCCTATACATATATGCTCTTGAAATAAGTATAACATTCTCGTATTATCGCCCACTGTTGAACACAACACATGAAATATAAATATCAAGGAATTTATGCAAAGTTATAAATTACTATACAAACCTACTGCACTTGAAGTCTTCACTTATTGACAGAAACTGGATGCAAATTCGGCAACCAGTGGTAACACTGGCAATTTGTGGTACAGTTCACAGGCAGACAAACAGCGCTTTGTTGACCCTGGTCCAGCCGACGCTATAAATCCCGCGCTGACCCAGTTCATGACCAGTCACGTCACAGCCCTGTGAGCCGGTGGCCTGCTGGGCTGGCCACGGTCAGTTAGACTTCGCGTTAGACTTCGCGTACGCGCGTGCAGGTGTGTAATTAAATACAGTGCAAGGCGGTGTGTTGTCCTGCGGGTCAGCCTGTGAGCGGACAACCAGGCAGAGGGGCACTGATAACACTGCACTGAGATGTGCTAAAACTGTACTGAGAGGTGTAAATTCCCTAACAGCAACATGCAGTGTGAAATAACACAAATAATGTGTGTATTGTTACGGTTATTTTTAACAGTGTAGCTGAACCTGCTTCAGAGAATATATTGAATTAATCATCATAAATGCTTGAAGTAAAGATAGACATAGAACCAGAAAATGGACGGTTACTTTAATAATTACATAACCTAACTCAGACTTTTTATGCCCCCGCCACAAAGTGGCCGGGGCATATAGTTTTACCCATGTCCATCATTCCGTCATTCCGTCCTTCCGTTATTCCGAAATCAAACAGTTGTACGGACTTTTTTTCGCAATGCCTGCAGATATTGGCCTAATTTTTGGTGTGTGGGCAGATATAGACCAGTTACAGATCGAGTTTGCGTTTGGTCCCGGTTGACCTACTTTTGACCGTTTTACGGCTCCTAAACTTAGAAAATTTCATGAAAAATAGAAATATTCATGACAGATACACATGTACGGACTTTTTTTCGCAATGCCTGCAGATATTGGCCTGATTTTTGGTGTGTGAGCAGATATAGACCAGTTACAGATAGAGTTCGCGTTTCGTCCTGGTTGACCTACTTTTGACCGTTTTACAGCTCCTGAACATAGAAAATTTCATGAAAAATAAGAAATTTCATGACAAATACACATGTACGGACTTTTTTTCGCAGTGCCTGCAGATATTGGCCTGATTTTTGGTGTGTGGGCAGATATAGACCAGTTACAGATCGAGTTCGCGTTTCGTCCCGGTTGACCTACCTTTGACTGTTTTACGGCTCCTAAACTTAGAAAATTTAATGAAAAATAGAAATATTCATGACAGATACACATGTACGGACTTTTTTTCGCAATGCCTGCAGATATTGGCCTGATTTTTGGTGTGTGGGCAAATATAGACCAGTTACAGATCAAGTTCGCGTTTCGTCCTGGTTGACCTACTTTTGACCTTTGTACAAACATAGAAAATTTCATGAAAAATAGAAATATTCATGAAAGATACACATGTACAGACATTTTTTCGCAATGCCTGCAGATATTGGCCTGATTTTTGGTGTGTGGGCAGATATAGACCTGTTACAGATTGAGTTCGCGTTTCGTCCTGGTTGACCTACTTTTGACCGTTTTACGGCTCCTGAACATAGAAAATTTCATGAAAAAGATGAAATATCATGACAAATACACATGTACAGACTTTTTTTCGCAATGCCTGCAGATATTGGCCTGATTTTTGGTGTGTGGCCAGATATTGACCAGTTACAGATTGAGTTCGCATTTCGTCCTGGTTGACCTACTTTTGACTGTTTTACGGCTCCTGAACATAGAAAATTTCATAAAAAGGTGCATATGTATGGACTTTTTTTCGCAGTGCCTGGAGATACGGGCCTGATTTTTGGTGTGTAGGCAGATAATGACCAGTTACAGATTGAGTTCTTGTTTTCTCTCAGTTGACCTACTTTTGACCATTTGACTGCTCCTGAACATAGAAAGTTTCATGAAAAATATAAATTTTCATAACAAATGCATATGTACTTACTTTTTTTACTCAGTGCCTGCAGATACCACCCTGATTTTTTATGTGTGGGCAGATAATGACAGTTACAGATCAAGTTCGCGTTTCATCCCGGTTGACCTACTTTTGATTGTTTTACGGCTCCTAAACAAAGAAAATTTCATGAAAGACAGAAATTTTTATGGAAAATGCACATGTATGGACTTTTTTTCACAATGCCTGCATATACTGGCATGATTTTTGGTGTGTTGCTTGATAATGACCCGTTACAGATTGAGTTTGCATTTTGCCCTTGTTGACCTACTTTTGACCATACGATACCTCCTGAACTTAAAAAAATTTTCAAAATTTTACAAATGTTTCTAATTTGCCCAAGGCGGGGGCATTCGTGTCGTTCCGACACATCTAGTTTGTAGATTACAATAATTGAAAATTATTGTTATTAATATTTTACAATACTAATTGATACTTTGGTTTATTATATTGTATCTTATAATGTTTTTGGATAAATAACATTTTCCCAGCTGGCCATATATCTGTAACTAACAGATTCAAGAAATCATGATTTTTAAAAATGGCCCAGTCTTTTTTTTTTTGGTGTTACAGTGACATTCAGCTTTCCATCATTTTTAGTGAGAGACCAAGACGCCTTTGATTTTTCAGTGCTATACCTACTGCTGACTTCATTTTCCTGGTGTTTTTTTGCCATGTGATTAAAGAAAAGATTAATATATATAACATGCACAGGTAACACCTGTCACCATGTCACATCTGGTAGAGTAACAATTTCTTTCTATAGTTATGATCCATTGTCCATCTGTCCGTCCATTAGACTGGCACATTTTGAAACCTGTATACCTACAAATCCAAAATTTGGAATACTGTTAGATGTCCTCAAAATCTCCTACCAAACCAAAAAAAAAACTGCATTACTCCGACTCTTTTGAGAAATTGAGGGAAAACCTTGATTTTCCATTAAAAACCTATCACACTTCAGGACTGCTTAATATCAAAACCACTTTTCTGTTTTTTTTTTTTAATATTTACCATAAATATTCTCCTATATATTTCCTATATACATGCCAGAAATTATGTCTGTACTGTGTAATTTCTTGAAGTCATGGGCCCGATCATAATGCTCTTTGTAAAAAATCAGGAAAGATATTTACTCACTTAACATGCTTATTTTTAAGCTAGAGACTTTTATTTCAGGTATTTAACTTGGTTTAATCAATATTCAATTGTATATCCAAAATTAGACCAGAATTTTGTATTTTTTTAAGTTATTAGCATAAAAATAAAATCAGTACCTTAAATTTTGCCCAACTTTGACCATGGTGCATTTTTTCTCTGTAAGTACTGTTGATTTGATTTTCACAGTATGTATACATGAGTAATGAATCTGTGTAAATATGAAAAATTAGGCTAGTTATTGAATTCATTTTAGGCTCTATTGTATTCACTTTGTCAAGCTGCAGGCAGGCCACTTCTGGTCACTGGAGGTCAGCTATGCCAGGGTACCTGATTTGTCACAGGTCACTGGGGGAGATCCCCTGCTGTGACAGGTGTACAGTTATTCTCATATCAACAACTACCCCCCCCCCCCCCCTCCATTGTTTCAGATACATGATGATAAAATTCAGAATTATATTCAGATATATAAGTTAAATGTATAAAAATTAAAAACTTGAGGATCTAATGCAAACATTTGCTAATTATTTTCCTGCCTCAGCAGAAAGGGAGATAGAGTGATCAGCTTTGACTCTCTAACAGTCTGTCCATTTTTTAATTTAGTAATTGTGTAAAAAATTAATACCTTAAATTTTGTCCAAATCTTGCCTCAGCACCTTTTTTCCCTGTAGGCACTGTTGATTTAATTTTCACAGCATGAATACATAAGGATTTAATCTTTAAAAATCTGTAATTTCAAAGAAATCAATTTAAAAGAGTAGCTTTATTCAAGTTGTTAGATACCATGTCCAGTATTGTTAACATCCCGGCATGCCCAGTTTAACAGTGGAGTGTAGTGGGTGATGGAGCCCTCACCTGTGTTATGTAATCACTCCAGCTTAGCTTGGCTTCACCTTGGTACAGCTAAGCTTGGCTTCCCTCTCTCCCCCCCCCCCCCCCACACACATGATACATAAACTAGACGAATGTTATAATTTTTCCTGTAGAATTCATTCTTATTCTTTACTCTTGCTACATTATGGATTTCGTATTGTATCACAAGGGGTTACAATGATTAAAGTACACATTTAATTGTGTCCACAAAGTGATGTATTGCTATAAAAGTGTGGAGCATTCAATCAATATCTCTTGCCATGCATACCACTGGTACACTCAATCAAGAATTTGGGCAAACTTTCCTGGAATTTAATCTTTAGCTCATTTGGCCGTATCTTTAAACTGATTTAAGAATTATTAATTATATTTAAACATTTTTGTTTATCATATATATCCTTTGGTATAACTCCAAGGCCCATAACCTTTTTTCCTTATTGCATGATTAAAAAATTCAGGCAACAATTTCCATGTATTACGGAGTACAATATATACTTATTGGATTTAGTTTTGCTCATTTTAAAATGTACAATTCTAATTTTCTACAGCAATTTATTTCAGTTAATAAATTAAATGTGAATTATTATACCACAGCTTATCTCCACTTTCTTTCTTATTCTATATTTACAGGGTTTCATATATTCCCAGTTGGTAATTTAAACACATATTACCTTCACATAGATGAAATACAGATAGTTTTGATCATGAGAGGCTTCAGCATCTTTGATGTACTCCATAAAAGTGCACATGTAGTATTTGATTTGCATTCATATATTTAGTAATTTAATTATCACCAAATAGCAAGGCCATTTCCTCTTAGTTTTTAAAATGCTAATGTAAAAAATAGAAATCAGTACATTTTACATTTGCTAAAATTTTCAAAGTTCAGCTGAGCGCCGTGACCCATAGGTCCCTTGTTGTATAATTGTCTCTCACATTGTAATACATATACAGTGGTTTTAAAAAACTCCATCATATTTTTTAACAAGGGTAACTTAGTTCATTAAATGGACATTTGTTGAATATAAATATTGTGATGTAAGTTGTTAAATCAGAGCAGTGTGTAACAATATGACTTGAGAATAGAACTGTAAATCACACCTTCCCACCAGACCTCTTGTTGATTTGTGCGGGTGGACGGCAGGCTTTGCGTACTCCATATAGGACTTTGTGGTGGTCATTAGGGTTGATGTATTGCTCCTTCTTCTTATAACTACTTAGCACCAGTGTGTGATCAGAATGGATCTTAGTGGACAACTCCCGGGGAACCTCTTCTCAGCCAAACTGTTTGCTTGATAGGCCTATTGCAAATTTTCTATTGTTTTACATGAGTTGTGTATGTTATGAATATCATGGAAATTTGATTGCAAACAGAAAAAGTCTTTGGAAAAAAAGGTGAAATTGTTCTGTTCAATGAAGTAATCAGTGAAATAAAGCTAGATGCTTCATGGGGGTTAATATCAGCAAAATGCCTTTCCTTTTTTTGTGGCCTCATTGATTGTTTATACACTCTTTAACATTCAGTACTAGTTCGGCTTTCTTCGGTGCTAAATAAAGTGTCATGAGTAGATGACTCTCACCCAAACATTGAAAGTTTGAAACTCCTCTTAAAGAAATGCTTCTATATCAACCTGGAAGCTTTCTTCAGTTACACAAACCAGCTGTTTTTAGCTCAGCTGACTAAAAGTCATCTGAGCTATAGCGATCACCCTTTGTCCGTCAGCTGTCTGTCTGTCAGTTGTTAACCAGGCACAAATCGTAACCACTAGACCTGAAAATCTTCTTACTTGACATCCTGGCAGATCCATAAAAAATCTTCTTGGAAACCTGAAATTAGGTCTCTGTTACCCATATTCTTCTAGCTATGGGGCTCCGAAGTACCCCCCAGAATAATGGACTAACTAATGCATTGATCACCATGTCTTTTTGCATGGATATTGATCATAGAGTATTTCATCAGTTTCTGCAGACTGGTGGTGCCACCTGTATTTTTTTTATTTTTTTACGATTTTTTTTCTCTATTTTTGAGACCTCTTAAGATGCAGTCATCTTTTAACAGGCCACAAATTGTAACAACGGGACCTAGAATCTTATCTCGTGGCATGCAGAGAGGCCCTTAAATAGTCTCTTTGGAAACCTGAAAGTAGGTTTCTGTTACCCATAACCTCTGAGCTATGGGGCTCCGAAGTACCCCCCAGAATAATTGAAAATTTGATACAAAATCTCAAGTATCTGAACAACTATTGCATTGATCATCATGATTCTTTGCATGGATATTGATCATGGAATGTGTCATCAGTTTCTGCAGTATGGTGGCGCCATCTGTATTTTTTCGATTTTTTTCTCTATTTTTGAGACCTTAAGATGCGGTCATATGTTAACAGGGCATAAATCATAACCACTTGACCTGGAATCTTCTGACTTAAAATCAAGGGAGGTCCATGAAAAGTCTCTGTAGAAACCTGAAAATAGGTCTCTGTTACCCATATCCTCCGAGCTGTTGGTCTCGTAAGTACCCCCCAGAATAATAAAATTTTGATACAAAAGCTCAAACTGAATAACTACTGCATTGATCACCATGATTCTTTGGATGAATATTGATCATTGAGTGTTCTATCAGTTCCTGCAAACTTGTGGCGCCACCTGTATTTTTTCTAATTTTTACGAAATTCTTTCTGTATTTATGATACTTTCAAAGAAGCTGTCATCTATTAACATGGCACAAATGGTAACCACTGGACCTGAAATCTTCTGACTTAACATCAAGGGATCGAGGTCCATGAAAAGTCTCTGTAGAAACCTGAAAATAGATCTCTGTTTCCCATATCCTCAGAGCTATGGGTCTTGTAAATAGCCCCCAAAATAATAAAAAAATTGATACAAAAGCTAAAGTATCTGAATAACTTATGCATTAATTACCATGATTTTTTGCATGAATATTGATCATGGAGTGTTACATCAGTTCCTACAAATTAGTGGTGCCATCTGTATTTTTTCTAATTTTTATGATTTTTTTCTCTATTTTTGACCCCTTTAAAGAAACTGTCATCTGTTAACAGGGCACAAATCATAACTGCTGGGTCTTGAATCTTCTATCTTGACATCAAGGCAGGTCAATGAAAAGTCTCTATTGAAACCTCAAATAAGGTCTCTGTTACCCATATCCTTAGAGCTATGGGGCTTGTAAGTACCCTTTAGAATAGTTAAAAATTTGATACAAAAGCTCCAGTATCTGAACAACTTATGCATTGATCACCATGATTCTTTGCATTCTTTCTGAGAATATTAATGTTGATATGCTGTTTTCTGATGACAATATGCATTTAAATGATGACTCTCCAAATGATACAAATGATAACATGTTACATTTTTCTTGCTTAGATTGTCCACCCGAGGAGTTTGTTGCACAACCCTTGAACCCTGCACTGCACCCTAACATTCCCATCACTAACAATCAAAGGATAATAGGTAAGATGTATGTAAATGACAAAACTCCTCCACAATCCGAAAATACCTTACATATAATAGCATGGAACGTACATGGTTTGAAATCTATTTATCAGAATCAAGAATTTCAAGAACTTATTTTAAATTATGATATAATAACTTTAACTGAAACTTGGGCAAAAAATGATGATGAACTTTTAAATGAATTTCCAGATTATCATGGCTATGCAAATGTTTGTTCTCATATGAAATGTGGAGGAGTGCTTGTCTATATAAGAAAATCATTATTAAAATATGTCAAACATGTGATTACTACTTATATAGATATGATTGTTGTTATTTTTGATGGTCCAAAGCTAGGTTTTGATAGAGATATTTTAATGGTTGCAGTATATATTGCCCCAGAAAACTCTACATTTTATAAGTATGTTGAAGTTAAAAATGGTATAACATTTTTAGAAGATACATTAGTAGAACTTTTGACAAGATATGATGATGTGAACTTTATAATATTGGGGGATCTTAATGCTAGAATGGGTAACTTGAACGACTACTTGGAAGATGATTACTTGGACTGTGTTCAAATAGATGCATACAATAGTGACTCTTTTAATTTACCTAGAAAATCAAAGGATGATACAATAAATAAATGGGGATATTCACTACAGCAACTATGCATAAGTCTAAATGTACATGTTTTAAATGGCAGAGTGCAACCTGACTATGAAGGAGAACTAACTTACATGTCAACACAAGGTAAATCATTAATAGATTATATTATCACTAGCTCTGATATTTTTGATAACTTTAAAACATTTGAGGTCTTGAATGAAGACTTTTCAGACCATTTTCCAATAACAGCTAAATTTAAAATTGAAAATAGAATAAATTTGGGTGAAAATAAGGATAGATATGAAGACTGGATTCAGTGCCGGAGAAAAAATGATAATATATATGATGTCTTTAATGACAATGAGGTAACTCATAAAATCACAAATTTGGAATTTATGTTAATGACAGACACAGAAAGTGGAGCAGTTCACTTGAAAAACTTAATTCTCTACATAGCTCAAAAAACATTTGTAAAAATGGAAAAGATGAATAATAAGAAAAAATCTCAACCAGAATGGTGGAATATTACTTGCTCAAGGCTAAAAAGGAGAAAATATGAAGCTTTAAATAAATTTAGATGTACAAATAATAATTTAGATTTCATTATATATAAACAAATAAAAGTCAAATTTAAAGCAGAATGTACCAGACTTCAAAAGGAAATAGCCAAAAGAAAGTTTGAACAATTAACTTCTTGCTCTACAGCCAATGAAATCTTTAGAAAAATGAAAACTCACAAAAGAAAGAAGGTAAATAATAATATAACTGGAGAAGAATGGATAACATTTTTTAAAAAATTATTAACAGATAATGTAAGTAATATAAATATTAGTTATATGACTGAGATGAATAAATATGAATATTATGAACAGGTAGATGATAATATTTTTGACATGGAAGTAAATTATAATATAAATCAAACTGAAATATCAAGACAACTATCTAAACTACAAAATGGTAAAACACCTGGACCTGATGGTATCTCTGTAGAATTATTAAAAGAAAATAAGGTTATTTTAGTACCACTATTAGAAAAATTATTTAATCAAGTCTTCTCATGTGGACAATTTCCCGACGAATGGTCTAAAGCAATTTTATTTCCTTTGCATAAGAATGGAAATATAAATGACCCAAATAACTACAGAGGCATAGCTCTTTTAAATACAGTAGGTAAATTATTTACCAAAATTTTGAACGAAAGATTAATGTTATGGGCTGAAAATCACAATAGATTTCTGTAAGAACAAGCTGGTTACAGAGGAAATTATAGTACAATAGATAATATGTTCACTTTAATGGCTTTAACCGAATCATATTTGTCAAAGAAAAAAGGTAGATTTTATGCTATATTTATAGATTTTTCTAAAGCTTTTGACTCGATACAACATCAATTACTATTTCATATTTTGCATAAAATTGGAATTAGAGGGAAAACATACAACATCTTGAAATCTATGTATTCAAAGTTAAAATCTTGTGTACTGACTGAAAATGGTTTAACAGATTATTTTTCATGCACTACAGGAACTAGGCAGGGCTGCATGATCAGCCCTCTATTGTTTACATTCTTTATGAATGAATTGTATTTTATATTGCATTCTGAAGAAGAAGGTATATTTATTAGTTCAGAAACCAGATCACTTTCAATGCTTTTGTTTGCGGACGATGTTGTATGTTTCGCGGATACAGTTGGCCGGTTACAAATGCAAATTAATAAATTAGAAACTTTCTGTGACTTATATGGAATGAAAGTTAATATGAACAAAACAAAAATTCTTGTGTTTAGAAATGGTGGTGTTTTGAGAAGATCTGAAAAATGGTATTATAAAGGAAAGCCAATTGATGTAGTTAGTAGTTATAAATATTTAGGAGGAATTTTCATAAGTTTTCTAAAATGGTCAAAAATGAAAGAACACTTAGGAATTCAAGCAAATAAAGCTGTTATTATGATTAAACAATTTATAAGTAGGTATAAACATTTAACAATTGATCAATCACTCTTTCTTTTTCATCGGATGGTGCTACCAATTTTATGCTATGGTAGTGAACTATGGGGCCATGAAAGTTGTGATAATATTGAATCAGTACAAAATAAATTTTGCAAGTATATTCTAAAGATTAATTATTCATCACCAACAGCTGCGGCACTTGGTGAATGTGGAAGACTGCCTTTGAAAATTCATTATGTATTTAGATGTATTAAGTATTGGACAAAAATATTAAAAATGACACCAAACAGATATCCCAAACAATTATATTATAAGCTATATCGTCTAGACGAACTTGGAAGGAAAACTTGGGCAACAAAAATTAAAAATCTACTTTTTTCACTTGGCTTCGGTTATATTTGGATATTTCATGACACAACTGTTTCTGTTACAGTTGCATCAAAGGTTAAAGGATATTTATTCCCAAGAATGGTCAAACAATATTTCAAGTAACAAACGTTTAGAAACATATTCAGTGTTTAAATCATTATTAACCATGGAAATGTATTTGAAAGTTGTTATGAATATTAACTACAAGACCAGTTTAGCCAAATTAAGATGTTCCTCTCATAATCTGCAAATTGAAAAAGGAAGACATGATAAGATACACTGGACAGAGAGAAATTGTCCCTTCTGTTTAAATCATGGTGAAGCTTTAGTTGAAACAGAATATCAAATTATGATGAAGTGTCCACTATATAATGATTTGAGAATTAAATACCTTTTTAAGCATGGGAAAATATCTTTTGTATCACTTATGACAAATAAAAAACCCAGCAGTCATTTATAATTTAGCAGCTTTTGTATATCATGCTTTTAAAAGAAGAAATGATCAAATATAAGCCAGTATTTAATTTCTTTATTTATTATTTATTTATTTATTGTTGAAGTATTAAAGTAGCTTTCATAAAGTATACTTGTAAAATGTACTATAAAGTATTTTGGACAGATATCCTAACCTGTTAAATATTTGCGTATTTATAGATGTAAAGATATCTCTAAATGTGGATATATATGTGCATGTGTATGTATGTGTATATATATTTGTGCATGTATATATATATTTATACGTGTATTTGTATGTGAGCATTGTTTAATTTGAAATATGGTATTCTTAAATAGTAATAAATACAAATATCTTATTTCTATTTATTGTACATTGCAGTAATGACCTCTTAAACTATATTATTATATTCATTGATACTTCTGAATGCATGTATTAAGAAATTGTTTGTTTAATCAATTGTTTATTTATTACCATCATATTGTATTCGGATGGTATTATGTAATTACTTATGGAATAATGGGCCTGAGGCCTTATATTTTCAGAATAAACATTCATTCATTCATTCATTCATTCATTTGCATGATTATTGATCCTGTAGTGTTCCATCAGTTCCTGCAAACTGGTTGCACCACCTGTATTTTATTCAATTTATACAAATTTTTTTTCTATTTTTGAGACCTTCAAAGAAGCTGTTACCTGTTAACAGGGCACAAATCCTAACCAATGGACTTAAATATTCTTACTTGACATCCAAGGAGATTAATAAGAAATCTCCTTGGGAACATGAAATTAGGTCCCTGTTACCCATATTCTCCCAGCTATAGGGCTAGGAAGTACCCCCAAGAATAATTAAAAGTTTGATACCAAAGCTCCAGTATCTGAATAACTAATGCCTTAATAGCCATGTTATTTTGATATATATTGATCATGGAGTGTTTCATAAGTTCTTGCAGACTGGTACTACCTGTATTTTTCAAATTTTTATGCATTTTTTTCTGTTTATGAGACCTACAGTGGTCATCTATCCAAAAGCCCTTTGAAACCCATTTCTAAGGACAATTCACAAAATTCATGATTTTTTGCACACTGACAGTCATTTTGCTCATTGTTTAACATTCCTTGAATTCAGCTGAGTGTCATGGCTCATGGGCCACTTGTTTGTATTTAAGATTCATCAGAGCAAATTTTTGTACTTTGTGTATTTCAGTGACAAAAGAGAAAACCGAAATAACATAATTACTGTGCACGCTGTTAAAGAAAATTTATTCCTTTATTTGAGTAATTTCAGTTTAAGGTAAAAACAGCGTTAACAGACAGGATCATAATGAAAAAGATTATTTGATCATTTTTAACATGAATCAGGATAAATGCATTTGGCTTTATTGTTAATGTAAATTTTAAGATAATGAATGGTAAGAAGAGTTAAGTATGTTTGGGTTGGTGTGTCCTACAGAAGAAGCACTGTGTGTCCTGAATATGGAGGCATCGGCCACAGGCATGGCATGGTCAGATGATTAATGGTTAAGTGATAGATCATAGTTCGGAAGACATATCAGATCACTGGATGCTGAGTTCCCCTATCTTTCTCTTCCCTGGTACTGCTGCATTGCCTTTCAGTGTTTTTAGCTCAGCTGACTGTAAGTCATCTGAGCTTTAGCAAACACTCTTTGTCCGTCGTCTGTCCGTCTGTCTGTCTAGCTGTCTGTCCAGCTGTCTGTCTGTCTGTCTATCCGTCCATCTGTTAACCAGGCACAAATCGTAACCGCTGGACCTGGAATCTTCTAACTTTACATCCAGAGAGGTTCATGAAAAATCTCCTTGGAAACACAAATATTGATCATGGAGTGTTTCATTAGATTCTGCAGATTGGTGGTGCCACCTGTATTTTTATGCCCCCGCCTCAAAGTGGCATATAGTTTTACCCATGTCCGTCATTCCGTCATTCCAAAATCAAACAGTTGTACAGACTTTTTTTCGCAATGCCTGCAGATATTGGCCTGATTTTTGGTGTGTGGGCATATAATGACCAGTTACAGATGGAGTTCGCGTTTCGTCCCGGTTGACCTCCTTTTGACCGTTTTACGGCTCCTAAACTAAGAAAATTTCATGAAAAATAGAAATTTTCATAACAAATACACATGTACGGACTTTTTTTCGCAATGCCTGCAGATCTTGGCCTGATTTTTGGTGTGTGGGCAGATATTGACCAGTTACAGATCGAGTTAGCGTTTCGTCCTGGTTGACCTACTTTTGACCGTTTTACAGCTCCTAAACTAAGAAAATTTCATGAATATTATAACATAAATTATTATTAGAATATGTCAGCTTGAAAAAACAGTTATTCAAAGTCTTTCAGTATGTATAAACAGGCCAAGATTGTGTCTGTATCTATAAATAGCTTGGCAGACTACTGACTATTTCAGATTTGGCAACAGGCCAAGTTTCAGTCTGTATCTATTTAAAGCTTTGGCAGACTGCCATCTGTATCAAACTAGGCAACAGGTCAAAATTTCACTAAGTACAGCCAGGTACAGGCCAAGAGTTCACCCAGTGCATAAGCTGCACCTGGCATTTGTTCCAGTTCACTTGGGGGCAACTGCCTTCCACAGCTGATCCTTGTCAGCCAATTGCACCTGACTTAAGAGAAGTTTCATGTATTGGCCTGAAATTGTGGCTTGTCCATGCATCTTTGATGCTTTTCTCATACACAAGACTGGTGTTGCCACCTACAATGATTTTTGCATAGTGTATGTCCCTGCTTATATCTCAGGAAGGATTTGAGATGTCACCCTGAAATTGTGCATCTCAGATAGCTGCATCATATACAAAACTTGTGGCGCCACCTACAATTCTTTTGGGTTTCATACATCTGTGTAAATAGCTTAAGCATGGTTCAAGGAGGAGGCATATTCTGTGAAAACAGAAGTCACTCACTTAATGAAATTTTGAATGTTATTATTTATATAAACAAAATAAAACAGAATATTTGTGATATATTTTCACACAAAATCAATTAGCCATGCATGGTTCAGCGGGCCCGGCTACCAAAATGAAGCAAGATGCCTGTAATTATTCAACCGTGATAATGATTTAATGATCAGTAGCCTATAGCTGATGTCACACCTTAAAGGCATGCTAATATGTGATGTCTGACATCAAAGATAAATCAGAAATCAATTCAAAATATGTCTTAATGCTTGTCTGTGCCTTAAAATAACATGTCGGAGTCTGAATCCAAGGCTGTCAGATTGTCAAAGACAAGTTTAATGGGATCCATTTGTAATTCATGAAATACCCACGGATTGCAAGGTTTCTGGATTGTCAAAGGATTGTCCTGACTGTATAATGTAATGTCTGTCACCAAATATCTCAGGAAAGCCTGCAGTCTTCAGCTCGAAATTCCACAGAAATATAGACCATCTGACTGCTGTGTGATTTTGAGATGCAGGCAGTTCCACTTTTGGTGACCCACTTTCTGCAGGCTACATTGGTCTTTACTGCTTTTTCCAAGATCAGTCATAAAGAATTAATATTTTTGCTTTCATATCATAGTCATTAATTTTTCAAAGGATTGAGAATAAAATCAATATCATGAGTTCAGTCAAAATATTTTCAGGATGGCTTCTTTATGGAACTTCTTTAGACGACAAATTTTACAAGTTGATGTCTTTGCATACATGATTTATTGTCTATTACCAAATATTTCACAGATGTGGCAGCCTAGAGCACAGAATTTCACAAAAATATTGATCATGTGACTTCTATGTGGTTTTGAGCTGCAGGTGGTGCTGCCTGTGTTGAACTGTGTTGTACAAAGTGACCTTTTCCATTTTTTCATGGATAATTCAGAAAAGACTTATACTCCTGCTTTCACATCATTCTCTTGAGCAAGTGCAATAAGATACAGAGAGTAAGAATTGAACTGAATTAATTTTCAAAAATCTGTATTTATGGACATTTATATTTTATCATTTTGTTTGATTGCATTGATTAAATAATGACTGTCACAAAATTGGCAAAAACTATTAATTATGTGATTGGTAAGCAAATATGAGCTATAGATAGTTCCACCTGTGCTGGACTACTGCTGAAATGTTATTTTTACTTTCACAATTTTATTTCCAGATCTCCATTATAAATGCACAGTATGGCACAAAGTGGAAATCAGACCCCTTGGTCTTTTGTTTGACCTTTATTTAAATTCTTCTGTCTTTGTCTGTCAATCCCCAGTGTCTGTTTCTTGTAATATTTGTTTGTCTTTCATTTATTTAATCTTTGTTTCTGATCTTTCTGCCTACCTTATAGTTTTTATGCCCCCGCCACAAAGTGGCCGGGGCATATAGTTTTACCCATGTTCGTCATTCCGTCCTTCCATCCTTCCGTCATTCCAAAATCAAACAGTTGTACAGACTTTTTTTCGCAATGCCTGCAGATATTGGCCTGATTTTTGGTGTGTGGGCAGATAATGATCAGTTACAGATCGAGTTTGCGTTTCGTTCCTGTTGACCTATTTTTGACCGTTTCATGGCTCCTTAACTTGGAAATTTCATGAAAAATAGAAATTTTCATGACAAATACACATGTATGGACTTTTTTTCGCAGTGCCTGCAGTTATTAGCCTGATTTTTGGTGTGTGGGCAGATATTGACCAGTTACAGATCAAGTTCGCGTTTCGTCTGAGTTAACCCACTTTTGACCGTTTTACGGCTCTGGAACATAGGAAATTTTCATGAAAAATATAAATTTTCATGACAAATACACATGTACTGACTTTTTTTCACAAAGCCTGTATATATTGGCCTGATTTTTGGTGTGTGGGCAGATATTGACCAGTTACAGATTGAGTTAACGGTTTGTCCCAGTTGACCTACTTTTGACCATTTGACTGCTCCTGAACATAGAAAGTTTCATGAAAAAATAGAAATTTTTATAACAGATGCATATTTACGGACTTTTTTTCCGCAGTGCCTGCAGATACCGCCCTGATTGTTTATGTGTGGGCAGATAATGACCATTTACAGATCTAGTTTGCGTTTCGTCCCAGTTGACCTACTTTTGATTGTTTTACAGCTCCTAAACATAGAAAATTTCATGAAAAATATAAATTTTCATGACAAATACACATGTACAGCCGTTTTTAGCCCTCAGCTCATAGGCTGATGGGCTATTGCCGTCACCCAAGCTGTCCGTCCATCCGTCCGTCCGTCTGTCCGTCCGGCGTTCGTCCGTCCCGCGTCTGTTAACTTTTACCTTGTGAGTGGGATATCTCTAAAAGGATTCACTGTTGGAATTTTATTTCCTCAGTGAAGATGTATATCGATAAAATCTCAGTCAGTTTCGAAGATGGGTGACCTTGACCCATAGAAAAACACTTAGAAGCATATATCACAGGAACCATTGTGTTGATTTTTACAAAACTTACTATGATCATTGGGACTGATGGTCTGTACGTGCTGCACAATTTTGTTGCTGCCACCTGCAATTTCTGATTTTTTAATCAATTTTTAATGGATTTTTCAATTTTGGCCTTGTGAGGGGGATATCTTTAAAAGGATTCACCGTTGGAATTTTATTTCATCAGTGAAAATGTATATCACCAAAATCTTGGTCAAGTGAAAATGGGTGACCTTGACCTATTTTTCTTTGTTTGAGAGCTGATTATACAAAAACACTCAGAAGCTTATATCTCAGGAACCATTGTGTGGAATTTCACAAAACTTACTATGATCATTTGGAATGATGGTCTGTGCGTTCTGCACAATTTTGGTGGCACCACCTACAATTTCTGTTTTTTTCATGAATTTTTATCGGATTTTAAAATTTTTGCCTTTTGTGCAGGATATCTCCAAAGGTATTCAACACAGGAACTTCATTTCTTCAGTGCTATTGCATGATATTTACAAAATCTTGGTCAAGTTCAAAGATGGGTGATCTTGACCTACTTTTCAAGGTCACAGAGCTTAGTATAGAAAAAAACTTAGGAGCTTATTTCTCAGGAAGCATTTTGTGGATTGTTATGCAATGCTGACAGATACTGGCCAGCCTAATGTTTGGTCTGTGGGCGCATAATGACCACTTACAGATCGAGTTTGCGTTTCGTCTCAGTTGACCTATTTTTGACCATATGACAGATCCTGAACATAGAAAATTTCATGAAAGACAGAAATTTTTATGAAAAATGCACATGTATGCACTTTTTTTCACAATGCTGCAGATACTGGGCTGATTTTTGGTGTGTTGCTTGATAATGACCCGTTACAGATGGAGTTTGCATTTTGCCCTTGTTGACCTACTTTTGACCATTCGACACCTCCTGAACTTAAAAATTTTTTACAAAATTTAACAAATGTTTCTAATTTGCCCCAGGCAGGGGCATTCATGTCGTTCCAACACATCTAGTTTTGTTTTTGTTTTAGACTTGGTTTATATAATTATTGTCTTTTCTTTTGTCATTGTTATGTCCATCTATTTTAGGTCTACCTGTCCTTTTGCTTTCTCTTTAAACAGTTGGGTTTTTTTACCTGTCCTTTTGTCTTAAGTTTGGAACCCCTCTGTTTCTGTCTCTCCTTTGTCTCGAATCTCTCTGTTTCTGTCTGTGCTAATGTCTTTGTCTGGAATCTCTCTGTTTCTGTCTGTACCTTCTGTCTGTGTCTTTGTCTGGATTTCCTTCTGTTTCTGTCTGTCATTATATCATTGTCTGGAATCCCTCTGTTTCTGTCTGTCCTTATTTCTTTGTTTGGAATGGCTGTGTTTCAGTCTGTCCTTACGTCTTTGTCTGGAATCCATCTGTTTCTGTCCATCCTTATGTCTTTTTCTGGAATCTCTGTGTTTCTGGCCATCAGTATGTCTTTGTCTGGAATCTCTGTGTTTCTGTCTGTCCTTATGTCTTTGTCTGGAATCTCTGTTTTTGTCCGTCCTTATGTCTTTGTCTGGAATCCCTCTGTTTCTATCTGTCCTTATGTCTTTGTCTGGAATCTTTCTGTTTCTGGCCATCCTTATGTCTTTGTCTGGAAACTCTCTGTTTCTGTCTGTCCTTACGTCTTTGTCTGGAATCTCTGTTTCTGTCTGTCCTTATGTCTTTGTCTGGAATCTCAGATTTTGTCTGTCCTTATGTTTTTGTCTGGAATCCCTCTGTTTCTGTCTGTCCTTATGTCTTTGTCTGGAATAACTCTGTTTCTGTCTGTCCTTATGTTTTAGTCAGGAATCGCTCTGTTTCTGTCTTTCCTTATGTATTTGTGTGGAACCTCTCTGTTTCTGTCTGTCCTTATGTCTTTGTCTAGAATCCCTTGTTTCTGTCTGTACCTTTGTCTTTGTCTGGAATCCACCTGTCTCTATCTGTGATGGTGCCATGATGAGTGCTGAGTTCTGCATTCTCCCCAAAAAATGATTATTCTCCATCTCTTACTCTCTCTCTCACACTCTTTCTCTTTTGCATAAGTGGATATGCATGTAAAATAATATACAGTCATTGAGGACTTCAAAATCAGTGCCTACTTAAGAATGTAATACAGCCACTGAGAATAGAAACTTGTTAGTTGCCTGTTTTTTAAAACAAAGGTATTCATTGTAGAAAAAAGTCATAGAATATCTGTCAGTTGAAATGTACTCCTCTGTTAATTGAGATCTGAACATTAAAAAACTCTTTATAAAAAATTTAGCTTTGGAAGGTTATTTAAGTTTCACATAGAGCTTGAGTTGCTTGATGGAACGAAGTTGTGGCTAGACCCAGGAAGCAGTGACAAAAAGTCTCTAAACACTCTGTTATTCTCAAGTTTGGAAAAAAGGCATTACAGTGATCATAGAGAAGGAAATAATTTGAAACACTCAGCAGTAATTCTTGTGCACCATTCTACCATGCAGTTAAGGTTACTTACCAGGAACAATTAAAAAAAAATATTTTTTACCAAGTTGTCCCAGGATATCAATTACAACTAATGGAATGTCTGTGAGGCTATGATAATCTGTGATAGGAAGCCAGAGGCCCGCCAGGAAGCATTACTTATTGAGGCTATTTACTCTCTCATCATTCTCATATAGTGCCTCGTTAGTGAGTGGTCACACTCATCGCCCTTGCTGATTGGATGTTTAAGTAAGTTAATAAGGGAGAGAATAAGCTTTCCACAAATACTGCCTGAACTTGTATGGGTTTTGTAGCACTTGCCAGAAGACAATAAAGAAATCAACCTCCAACAATAGGCTTGGTTCTTGGTCTTACCACTGTATTATTTGGCTGCAGCATTGTTGATATATGTTCCAAATTGGATCCTTGAAAAAACAAGCTTTCCTGTTTATCAGTTATGCAGTATGATTTTGATATTCTGTTGAAGAACCTGAGATGGCTGTAAGTGTCAGTGGGTCCTCTGTGTTTTGTCATTATCTCCTGATTCTTTTGTTAGTGACGAGGGGTGTCACAATGAATCACTTTTGAGTTTAATAACACATGTAGGGGTTCTCATGTTCCTACGTCTCAGCTGGGATTTTCCTCAGGTGACAAATGAGTTGTAGATGAGCTTGATTAAACCAGAACTGGTAGATGGCTTCAGTTTTAAAAATCATTTAAAACTTTTGTTAAACTAGAATACGGGTAGTTGACAAGCGACTACGTGTATCCGCCAAAATCAGAGAAGGACGGGTGAAGTGAGGCATGGACTGAGTGGCAAGGGGAAACACACATCACATAAACATGATTGTAGGTGGCGCCACCTGTTATTTGAACGAGAAACTATCCAAGATGTATACACATGCAAAATTTCATGTGGAAAAGTCAAACAACTGCAGAGATATGAGTGATTTTATTCCACAGCAGACAAACAGATGGACGCTGTGCAAAAATGGATGCAGGTGGCGCCATCATTTTTGTGTTTGTTATAAAGATATCCAAGGGCTACATTTGTGTAAATTCTTTTCCTGATTGGTCAAACGATTCCGGAGATATAAGCTTGGATGTCTGCAGTGTGAACGTGAATGTAGGTGGCGCCACCTTTCATAAAATCAAGAAAGCTATCTAGGATGTATACGCATGCCAAATTTTAGGTGAATTAGTCAAACCACTGCATAGATATGAGTGATTTCAACCCAAGGCAGATGAACAGATGGACACTGTGCAAACATGGTTGCAGGTGGCGCCACCTTTTTTTGTGTATTATATAAAGCTATCCAAGGGCTACATTTGTGTAAAAAATTTTTCCTGATCGGTCAAACAGTTCCCGAGATAGTCGGGTTTATCTGTGGAAACAGACGCACAAACGGACGCTGGGCAGAGAGGAAAGGTCAGAGGTCAAGGTCACTTGGTTAGGCACCAGTTCACATGTGACCCGATAATTTGTGTAAGTTTCGGAAAAATCCATCCAGTAGTCTCAGAGGAGTTCTCCGGAAATGGACGCCGCGGCGGCAGCGGCGGCGGAACCCGGTCAGAAACATAGTTGAGTGTTTCACTTAATGTTATCTGTACCTAAACCTAGCTTCAATAGGGGACATTATACAAGAATTTTTATATAATTTATTTTATTTTTAATTTCATCTTTATTGTTTGGTTAAAGATATGATACAGTGCCAGTGGAATAAATCTGATGCTTAGTTCTGGTTTAACATCCAGAGACATTTAACACTCCTGAGGATTGGTCTTTAAGCAGTGTACATGAATTTTAGCACTGCTGACTGCAAGACTGCCATAGCAATCAAGTTTTGTCTGTCTTTCATCCATCCATCCGACCAACCTTCTGTCTCATCAGTCATTGGTTAACAGGCCACAAATCATACCAGTTAGACTTAGAAACATATAACTTAAAATCGTTAGAGGTCCTAAAACAATCTGTTTGGAAACCTGAAATTAGGTCACTGCAAAGTATATTCTACAAGAAATGGGGCTTGTTTGTGCATCCCAGAATAGTTAAAAATGTGAAACAAAAGCTCCTGTATCTCAATAAATAAGCATGGAATTACATTAATTTTTTTTCTTTTTTTTTTACCCATTTTTTTCTCAATTTTTAAGACTGTCAGGTGACAGCAATCGTATCAGTTTCTCAGCTGTGGTTTTATCTAGTGTCATGAAACCTTGCATCTCTATTGATCATGACTAGTTTTATCAGTTCTTGAAGACTGGTGGTGCCACCTGTATTTTTGACACATTTCCTCCTTTATTTTTGAGACTGCCAAATTACATAGATGATATCAGTTTTTTGCTCAGCTGACTGAAAGTCAACTGAGGTATAGGAATGGTGCTTTGTCAGTCGTTTGTCCAGCTGTCTGGGCGTCCGTTAGCAGGGCAGAAATTGTAACTGCTGTCCCTAGAAACTTTTAAGTGAACATGCATAAAGGTCAATGAAAATCTCCCTTGAACCCCGTAATTTGGTCACTACAACCTATATCCTTTGAGCTATGGGGCTTGTAAGTACCCATCAGAATAATTAAAAATTTAATACAAAATCTGCAGCATCTTGATAATTAATGCATGAATTGCCATGAATCTTGCCTTGATTATTGACCATGACCAGGGTTGTCAGTTTCTGAAAACTGGTGGAGCAACCTGTGTTTTTTCTAATTTTACAATTTTTGCTTTTGGGGCCATCAAATGACATTAACTATGTCAGTTTCTCAGCTGTAGTTTCATCTGGTGTCCCGAAACCTGGTGTGTTTTTAGCTCAGCTGACTGTAAGTCATCTGAGCTATAGCGATCACTCTTTGTCTGTCGTCCGGCCAGCCGTCTGGCCGTCCGGCCATCTGTCCGTTAACAGGGCACAAACTGTAACTGCTGGAGCTAGAATCTTGTAACTTGACATCCTGGGAGGTTCATAAAAAATCTCCTTGGAAACCTGAAATTAGGTCTCTGTTACCCATGTTCTTCAAGCTATGGGGCTCCGAAGTACCCTCCAGAATAATGGAAAATTTGATACAAAAGCTCAAGTATCTGAATAACTACTGCATTGATCACCATGATTCTTTGCATGAATATTGATCATGGAGTGTTTCATCAGTTCCTGCAGACTGGTTGCACTAGTAACCTGTATTTTTTTTAAGTTGTCATCAGTCCAAAAGCCCACTGAAACCCATTTCTAAGGTCTCTTCACAAAATTCATGATTTGTTTGCACTCTGGCAGTCATTTTGCTCATTGTTCAACATTCCTTGAATTCAGCTGAGCGTCATGGCCCATTGGCCACTAGTTTGATTGGCCCCCGCTCTGCTGATGCGGGGAACATTGATTTGGGTTTGTCTGTCCGTCTGTCTGTCTGTCTGTCTGTCCGTCTGTCAGGTTTCTTTCCCATGCAATAACTTTCCTAAATATTATCTGATTTCATCCAAATTTGGGTCGGTGATTGCTCTCATGCATACCTTGGTTGGGATTGGTGTTGGAGTGTCTGGCTTCTGTCTGTCTGTCTGTCTGTCACTTTGTCTGTCTGTCTGTCAGGTTTTCATTTCCATGTGATAACTTTCCTAAATATTATTCGATTTCATTCAACTTTTGGTCAGTGATTACTCTTGTGCTTACCTTGGTTGGGATTAGTTTTTAGCCCTCAGCCCTTAGGCTGATGGGCTATTGTCGTCACCCAAGCTGTCTGTCCGTCCATCTGTCCGTCCGTCCGTCCATCTGGCGTCTGTTAACTTTTACCTTGTGAGCGGGATATCTTGAAAAGGATTCACCGTCAGAATTTTATTTCCTTGGTAAAGATGTATATCGACAAAATCTCGGTCAAATTCGAAGATGGGTGACCTTGACCTATTTTTCTACATTTTAGAGCTGATTATAGAAAAACACTTAGATGCTTATTACTCAGGAACCATTTGGTGGATTTTCACAAAACTTACTATGATTATTGGGACTGATAGTCTGTATCTGCCTTACAAGTTTGGTGGTGCCTACTACAATTTCTGATTTTAAATGAATTTTTATCTGATTTTTCAACTTTGGGCTTGTGAGCGGGATATCTCTAAAAGGATTCACCGTAGGAATTTTATTTTTTCGGTGAAGATGTATATTGACAAAATCTCGGTCAATTTCGAAGATGGGTGACCTTGACCTATTTTTCTACATTTTAGAACTGATTATAGAAAAAACATTTAGAAGCTTATTTCTCAGAAATCATTGGGTGGATTTTCACAATTCTTACTTTGATCATAGGGACTGATGCTCTGTAACTGCTGCACAGGTTTGGGGGTGCCACCTGCAATTTCTGATTTTTAATGAATTTTTCTTGGATTTTTCAACTTTGGCCTTGTGAGCAGGATATCTCTAAAAGGATTCACAAGAGGAATTTTATTTCTTTGGTGAAGACGTATATCTACAAAATCTCGGTCAAGTTCGAAGATGGGTGACCTTGACCTACTTTTCAAGGTCACAGAGCTTATATTAGAATAAAACTTAGAAGCTTATTTTTCAGGAAGCATTTGGTGGATTGTTATGAATCATGGTACATACCTCTCCATTTTAAATTTATAACTGAGACATGTACAGATATACATCCATGTGAGAACAGATATTTAGTACTTGTTACTGTTACCACCTCTAAACACTGTTGTTTTGGCTGAGGGCTTTTGTCAGCTTCTGCTGATATTCGAGTTGAGTGTCTGGCTTTTGTCTGTCTGTCTGTTACTCTGCCTGTCCGTCTGTCAGGTTTTCATGTCTGTGCCATTACTTTCCTAAATATGATCTGATTTCATTCAAATTTTGGTCAGTGATGCTTACTTTGGTTGGGATTGGTTTTGGAGTGTCTGGCATCTGTCTGTCTGTCTTCTGTCACTCTGTTTGTCAGTCCGTCAGATTTTCGTTTGTCAGTCCGTCAGATTTTCATTTCCGTGTGATAACTTTCCTAAATATTATCCGATTTCATTCAAATTTTGGTCAGTGATTGCTCTCATGCATACCCTGGTTGGGATTTGCTTTGGAGTGTCTGGCTTCTGTCTGTCTGTCTGTCTGTCTGTCTGTCTGTCACTCTGTCTGTCTATCCTTTATCAAGCATGAAAAACAACAAGATCCCAAAGCGGGGGACATTAATTCCACGAATTTGCTTGTTCTGACTGGTTTCTTCAGTTCTTGAAAAGTGGTGGGGTCACCTGTATTTTTTCTATTTTATGCATTTTCCTTTATATTGAGACTGCCAAATCATATTAATACTATCAGATTCGCAACTGTGGTGTCCTTTAGTGTCCTGAAACCTTTTATGTTTATTAGGGCCCCGCTTGAATAAGCGGATGCACTATAGTGATCACCCTGTCCGTCCGTCTGTCTGTCTTTTCCTCTTTCTGTATGTCTGTCAAATTTCTTTCATGATAATAACTCCAGTTTATATTGACATATGGATATTAAACTTCACTGCTATATGGATCACTTTAAAGCAAGAACTCTGTTGATTTTGGGGTCAAAGGTTTTGCACAGGACCCACTTATTTAGAAAAATTGTAGACGCATTTTAATCCAAACTGTTCATGCCAAACCTTCCATCTTGCACATATAGCTGACCTGCCAATAGGGTAAGAATCTGATTAATTTGAGGTCACAAGATCAAAGGTCAAGGTCACAGAGGCCACCTTTCCACATATTTATTTGCGGATGATAACTCAGGTTTGACATAGTGGTTTCAAACTTGACCAGTACATGACCTACCAATAAATTAACATTTGGATTTTGGGGTCATGAGGTCAAAGGTCAAGGCCACAGGACCCACTTCTTTAATCCAAACTGTTCATCCCAGACCTTCCATCTTACACATATAGCTGACATGCCAATAGGGGAAGGTTCTTTTTTATTTTTGGGTCACAAGGTCAAGGTCACAGTGCCCATCCATTCACAAATTAATTTATGGACAATAACAATAACTCTAGTTATGGTGGACAGACTGGCTTCAAACTTGATCACAGGACCCACATTTTTAAAAAAAAAACTCATAAAAATATCTGTATAGACAAATTCAGCTGAGGGTCAAGACCCAAGGATCCCAAGTTTAACTGTGGTTTCATCTAAGTGCTGAAGTCCTGGTGTGTTAATTATGTCACCCTCTGCCAGGGAAAACTTTTCCAGTCACATCATCTGTCATTGTCCTTGTCAGTCCTCATCCATTGGATATCTTTTGAACGCAATTACTTTTGTAGCGCTCCATATTTTTCCCTGAAATTTGAAACACAAATTAATTAAACAAAATCTCATTGATGTTTAAAAACTGGTGGCCTTGACCTTAATATTCAAGGTTAATCTGCAGAAATGTAAAATGTTTGTGAACCCCATAACTTTTCAAGTACTGTGTAACAGAGGTGGTAAACATTATAAAGTGTTCATAAGATTCTTTGTAATTCTAAATCTGTCTCTAAATGACTAATTACCTGTAGGTATGATTGGCAGTTCAGTGAAGGCCAAAGTTAGTTCAGGCAGGATGACACTCAGTTAGGTCACAGCTAAATAGCAGTTCTTTAGGGATTGGCAACTGAATCTTATAAAGCAAATCACGCCTTTGTTTGTAGTGCCAATCAGGCTGAGATATATTCACACTTGTGCTGTTAGAGTTAATCAAAGCATACTAGTTGATTAGTATCAAAGAGATAATGACCAGATTAATTTGTGTATATTATATTCAGGAACGGAAATCCAGACTTAAGACAGAAGAGCTAGGAGACAAAGATGTGCATCTCTGTCATCACTTGAAGGACATAATACAGACGTTTGACACTCTAGGATTGAACTGGCTGCATGCTCAGAATGTTACTTAAGTAAGTTTATGGATTGCCATCACAACTTGTAACCAGCAGAAGTTATGACCATTGATGTGAACCAAGAGCTGCCTCCTACAATTTTTCTGTAAAGTATATGTGCGACTGTGATGTTCAGCTGGAATATGTAAGTTAGATCTACTGCCAGAATGTGTAACCTAAATGTTCACCAGGAACCTGTAACAGTGTGCATGACAGTCAACTGGAATATGTAACTTTGATGTACAGCCAGAATGTGAGCCATGGTGTCATCAGGGACTGGTATCTGTATTGTTCAACTGTGAAGCTGTAAGTGTGATGTTCAATTGAATAAATGATGTGTTAAACTTTCATGGACTTCCTATTTCAAGTCATCAACTTAGTACTACAATAAATAGCTATGTGACATACTCAATATTTTGTTTTCAAATTTTATACACAAGTTGTTTAAATTAAGTCCTATATGAGAGTGAAAAATGGTGACCCTGTTCAAAATCTTCTTCGTCAAATCAGCTGAATTATAGTTAATCATCTTTAGGAATTTTTGTGAATGTGATAAATTTTGGAAGAATTGAATATTTTGCCCTTGAATTTGACACACCAGTTTTTTCCACAAACTGATCTTCAAGGTCATCTCTGTGGAATTCTAGGAATATTGTGACCCCTTTAACTTTTGAAGTATTAGCTGAATTGTTTTTCATCTTTAGAAATTCTTGTAAATGTGAAAAGACCTCAAATTTGATAGAAAAAACATTCTAAAACTCCTTGAAGTTCCAAGAGGAGTTTGTAAACTGGTGACCTTGATCTTATTCTTCTCATGTACGATCTTCATAGGTCAGTCATGATTTGATTCAGTCTTCACATATTGTGACTCCTCACTTAAAGAAGAACCGAGACAACTACAGTGTCAGAAGGTCAAAGGTCAAGATCACATTTGAAGTCGATCTCAGTTTGGTTTTCAGATGATAAAATTCTTGTCATAAATATTAGGCTATTATGTCATGCTTGTCGGCTCAGTGTCATTATCCATGGTCATGATTCCTAAGCAAAGTTTCGTGGATTAACTAGATTTTCAGTAACTGCCACCACTGCCTTGTTTGTTTCCAGAGAACTCCTCTGAAACCACCAATTCATGAATGGAATTTTCTGACACTTATCATATAGGTTTACAGGTGAAAATGTGCCTAACCAATTCAGCATGAGCTCAGACATTGCCCAGTGAAAGGTCACATTTTTTTGGGGGTGGGGGTGGGTGGGTGAAAAACGCACATATCTCAGGACTGGTTTGATATATTAACCTGAAATTTTGCTGATCCACAAATCTTGGATAGATTTCTCCTTCAACACTGCTGATGCCACCTACAATTGTTTCTACATAACATCCATTCTCATATCTCAGGAACAGTTTGACGCTTCAGCCTGAAATTTTGAAAAAAAAATTACCTATGGCACCACCATGTTGTCAACAGTTAGGGGTCACAAGACAAGACAAGTTGTATTGTAAGTGTCTTGGGATGATTTGGCATCTCTGATGCCAGATATTTCAAGGGCTCTTACATCAAGACATATTCCATGCCTGACTTAGTCCATCCCCCTGTGATTTGACAGATACATGTGGTCACTTGCACTTGTCACTCATGGCCATATTCTACTCTTCCAATCAGTAAGCAGCTGTATGATTTGATGTGCTATATTCAACAGGAATAACAAGACTAACATCTTTCAAAAGGTGTCTCTGTATCCTCCTGTTGCTTTCATTGTAGCTAACAAAGAAATATGACCTTCCTTACAGCACAAAAATGTACAACATTTAACTATTACAAACATTTGAATAAACACACTAATTCCATGACAAACATTTTACAAGCAATATGTACACAGACTTCAGACAAATTCATGGTTTTACACCTGTTGTGTTCTGGAACAAGGATAGGTACTTGAGTTATTGAAGTTGCCACACTCTGGTTCATGAGGCATGTCTTACAATATGGGCCTATACATTGCCATGATGTAGGTATATGATAGTGTTTATGAAGTGCCATGTTTCTCACATAAACAGGTCTATGGACACGGTTTCTGTTACAGTGTTCAAGCTGGGTGGTGTAGCATTAAGTGACAAATCTGACAGACTCTAGCCATGTCATCTTTACAAAACAGAAGTATATCTGACTCAGAAATCCTAACATATTTACCAATATCACTCAGGCTTGTTTCATTTATCAGATTTAAAAAATGTGTAAAAAGAGTGTATGAGACATGGATTTTCATTAACTATTAATTTTATCCTTATGTGATATTTCGGAATGAAAACTTAGAATGTAACCTGGTTTTAGAACACAGGCTGGTGTTCTGACATAAGACAACCTCAGAACCTGAGGACATAGATCTTGCCTGGCATTCAGGCATAAGACAACCACAGGAGTTTTACAGTCTGACGTTCAAGCTTTAAACAATCACAGGACTTTTACACAGCCTGCCATTCAGGCATAAAACAACTGCAATACTTTTACATAGCCTGGAGTTCAGGCATAAAACAACCCTAGGACTTTCACATAGCCTTGAGTTCAGGCATAAGAAAACCACAGGGCATTTACAAAGCCTGGTATTCAGACAAAACAACCACAGGGCATTAACACAGCCTGGTATTCAGGCATTAGTTAACCACAAGGCATTTACACAGCCTGGCATTCAGGCATAAGACAACCGCAATACTTTTACATAGCCTGGAGTTCAGGCATAAAACAACCCCAGGACTTTCATATAGCCTGGAGTTCAGGCATAAGACAACCACAGGGCATTTACAAAGCCTGGTATTCAGACATAAGACAACAACAGGGCATTAACACAGCCTGGTATTCAGGCATTAGTTAACCACAGGGCATTTACACAGCCTGGCATTCAGGCATAAGACAACCGCAATACTTTTACATAGCCTGGAGTTCAGGCTTAGAACAACCACAGGACTTTCATACAGCCTAGAGTTCAGGCATACAACAACCACAGGACTTTCATATAGCCTGGAGTTCAGGCATACAACGACCACAGGACTTCCATACAGCCTGCAGTTCAGGCATACAATAACCACAGGACTTTCATACAGCTTAGAGTTCAGGCATACAACAACCACAGGACTTTCATACAGCCTGGAGTTCAGCCATGCAACAACCAAAGGACTTTCATACAGCCTGGAGTTCAGGCATACAACAACCACAGGACTTTTATACAGCCTTCTGTTCAGATATGAGACACAACAGGACTTTTAAATGAATTGCACTCAGGCGTAAGACAAATGTTCAAATGCACTTGTCATTGTGTGGTTTTCAGACATAAGACAACCACAGGATGTTTATACAGCCTGGCGTTCAGACATAAGACAACCCTAGGGCATTTATCAAGCCTGGATTTCAGGCATAAGACAAGCACAGACTTCACACAGCCTGGAGTAAAGGCATAAAACAAACACAGGACTTTAACACAGTCTGATGTTCAGACATAAGACAACCACATGGCATTAACAAAGCCTGGCATTCAGGCATAAGGCAACCACAGGACTTTTACATAGCCTAGCATTGAGGCACAAGACAATCACAGGAGTTGTCTCTTACATGTCAACCACTCAAATAATAGGACTGATTTCTTAACATGTCAGCCACAACACAGGACTTTCTTCATAACTGCACAAGCATGTCTTCTATAAGGTAGCTAACCACTTAATTGCATCAAAATATTTAACAGTGAAGACTATTTCTCCTTGCTCACTATCAAGGTTGTGTGTCCCAATAAGAATTCTGGTCCAGCACCAGTGAATTTTATTCACAGTTTTGCCTGCAGAGGGAGCACCTGTAGACCTTTTTTTCATGTATGTATGGATGTGTCTGCCTGGGTCTATGTATATTTTTCATACTTTTATGGTATTTGTGATTTGTTATACCTTGTAAGAATAGTATGACCTGACTTTGTGTCAGTTCCTTCTCTAGAGTAAAACGCATGGATCTGTTAACATTTTATGGCAGATTGAACATTAATTCACTGTCCCCTTCAGGTGTTTCAAGGAATCAAGGCATGATTCAGTCAGTGAAACTAGACCATTATATGGAAATACATAAGTAGGGAATCTGTTGACATATAGGTAAACTTTGATCCTGAGGCTAACTTACCAGGGCAAATCTTAATCCCATCACACAGAACTAGATGTATCGTACCAGTTGGGTTATCGGGACAATGAATTTGCAGGACAGTTTACAACATCATTCAGGGTAATACGTACAGGGGGAGCCTTCTTTGAACATGATGTACTGCTGGATGTGACGGCCAGAACACTAGTCCAGGCACTATTTGTGGACACTTATTCAGTTAGCCTTGGAAAGTTCTTTCGATTAAGACACAGGGAGCTCATAAGGAAAGATATATGCTCAGAGAAATCAAGTTAAAATGGTGCTTGCCTTGATTTGGGAGCTAATGGTATTATCTTTACACTTGTTTGGTAATTTGCGTGAAGCCGACAGCCTCTTGTACATGTGTTAGCGCAGTGAGGGGGACTGGAGGAGTCACGGAGGCAATTAATGACTTAGATAATGCATTGGAGGGAACATAACACAATCAGAAGCTTGTAGAGAATGACTGCTTCACAGGGAGACTGGGAACTTCTGTTGTCACGACCAAGCCAGTATGACCAAACTTATAGCTGTCTCTGATTCCCAGTTCTCCAGCAAATCAAATCAGATCTGTGGTGTAAAGGAAAATGTTGTCACTGGGCTACATGATGGAGCTACATCGTTACCCTGTGATTGCATTACTCTTTACCCCTGTGGCACTAATTACCCACATAAATCTTCCCCACCCCTTCACAAGCGCACGGCCCCTAATTATTTGATTTTCACACCTTCATCCATCAAGTTTAATTGAATAAATTTGGGGCTCAGTCAGTTGGAGTAATCTGGGCCCTTCTGTAGCCCGCTGTTGAGACCTCTCACGGCCTGGTCAATTCCCCATTTATCTTATGTACATGCTCCTCCCCCTCCTCTCACACAGATGGGCGTCCCCAGAGAGACCACGTTACACTGTTCTTTCCACGGTCATCTTCTCTGGCTACAGGAGGAAGCACACTACCAGGACACTGGGCTAATGCCACCGGGACATTGTCTCATCAGGTTTGCTTGGAAATAATATCATAAACAGGCAGCCCTCACCACTGTTGGTGACAATCAGATCAACACCACACCCCAGATGGTGTCACTGTCGGCATGCTGTCATATCACCAGTCCCAGACATCATATATCAAAGTAAACCCTGTCCAAGATCGCAACACAGCATTTAACTTTGTTGGAGCCTAATCTGTAATCATGCATGTATCATCAAACTTAGCACAATGACTCTGTGTATGATTGTGCCTCACCATATATCACTTATTTCTCCATAAGTGAAGCCTATTTAGATAACATCCTATATCACATACCTATACATAAATGTACAAGTTTATGAACATATATTAGGATGTTAAGGTAATTTATCTGATATCTTACCAACTTAAAACTTATGTATTCCACTATATTACTCATGAGTATTTTATCTTATCTTATGTTTAGCATAATGAACATGTGTACATTCAAACTATAGCAACTTTTGTTCTTACAGGTGCATAGTTACATCTTTATGTTTGTTATATCTTATTTTATATTTAGCAAAATGCACATAATTATACACTTTTTGACAGACTGATATCAATTTGTACCTTACTGTGCAAAACCTAAGTTTCCCATAACATTATAGACCTTTTTTTCATGATATAACCATTTATTACTTCAGGTTTGAATAATTTTAAATAGATTCTATACTAACAGATCTCTGAGCTGCTGATTTATCAGACTTCATAATTTTTATAAACTGGTGAATAAGTATTACTTGTGTTATACTAGATAATTATTCAGGCCAACAGATTACAGATGGCTTATTTACAATTGGAAAATTCAAATTTAGTTTTGTTGTGGTTTGTTCCTTCTATAAAATCAGCTAAGTAATCAAGTAATAGTCTTTAGAAATACTGTTTAAAAAATGAAAATTAAAACATCAGCTGTCTGTACTTTTGTTCTGTCCCTAAGGAGGAAAATACTTATACTGTCATCCAGGTCACTTTGGGGTCAAGCATCAGTGGAAAATAAGTTAATACATCTGCATTGGTCATTACCTTAAAAAAACCTTATTATGGCAGGTTTGATTAATGCATGCTTAACTTGTCATTAATTACTGTAAAATGAGTCTGTGTCTGTGTGTGTGTGTATCTGTAAGTCCTGATGTGACTTACCTTATGTGGCCTACGGGACACCTTTTCCAGCATACCTCTTGAAAATACACACAAAATGCAGGAAAGGAGTTTGTAAAATTAATCTTCGCTACATTTTCTCCCAACAGGGCATTTTCCCTGGATGTGGCCTATCTGAAGGACTTTACATAAGAACAAATACATGTGAAATCATAACCAGTTAATTTTTGTTTAAATTCTCACAGCTGCCGATGTATACTCATTAGTGTAGTTGAAAAACAAGGAATTAATTGTTATACCAGCAGTGAAGCTGGGCACGGCTGACCTGTATATGTCATTGCCAGGCCTAGTATTCTAGAATCTCCAATTTTTCAAGTGAGAGATATAATCCAGGGACTTAATTTTTACATGTATTTAAGATGTAATAAACCTTTATTCACCACCTAGAAGATTCCACAAGTTCTCCAGCTGAGGTTGAATTAACCATGCACCACACAGACTTATTTGGAAAACTTCTTCAGACTCAAGACTGCTGTATGCCTCAAAAAGGGGGCTTTTTGTAAAAACATACATTTCCTGTACAGTTCTATGTAGACTTGAAGGAATTTTTCAAAAGACTTGTACCAATGACTTTTAAGTAGCATTTGATCACAGTGTGACTGGATTACAACAGCTGACCTGTTCATAAGTAATTATCTAAAAAAGGGCAATAACAACAAATGAAATGTAAATGTGTAAACTATTTGTTCTTGATGTGTTGAGTTCATTCTTAACAACAATTTTCCCCATCTGTTCAGACAGACATAAAATGGAACATACAGTTTTTATATATGTTATTATTGAGGTAGAAAAATTGGAAGAAAGCCAAATGTTCACTTTGATATCACATTGCTCATTCAGTCAAGCACACTATACTGCATGGTGCTGTGACAATGACAATAGTCAAATAACAAACTCCAGTATTAAACTTAATCTCTATATTATATATATATAGGATCAATTTTTCCTGTGATAAGAGGACAATGATGATGGAAGCGTTAATGATCTAAACTCTGTTATCATTTACTGTGAGAAATGTATGATATAATTACTTATCAGTATATTCATATATAGATATCCATAACATCACTGTGATGTTGTATTCTGATGACTACCCAAAAATTATTCAACACATTGATCCCTTGAATATTCAACACAAGTGGAAATGATTGACACAAGGGGAGTTCCCAATTAGGTCTTTGGATATTCTAATGAGCCTGTTCAAAGAGTAGTGGTGAGGTTTTCCTGTGTTGACTGTGTAAGCTGTGAGGTGGTGGGAGCTATCCTGGTCATGAGACAGGTCTAGATTTTCCTGTGAATGCTGGTCCTCCTCATTATCTGTCACATCATCCTTATTATCTCCAGCTGATGATGAGATGGGATGAAGAAAGCAGGGTGAGCTGATACAAGCCTGGACTGCCAGCTGAACTGTTTACCATACCATAAGACATACTAGCCCCCCTGAGAGGCTTGTCTGACCAGTAATACAGTCACCCAATGCTGCCAAGATGAGTTGGGGTGCTGTATGGTAGCTGCTGTTTATCCCTAATGCTGGCAGACCAGCAGGAACAAGTGCAAACACATGACCCGGCAAAGTAAGAAACTATACGGGCTCTACCTTTGATGCTTGTAGCTGAAACCCCGGACCCCTGGTCTCTTTTAACTAATTGTTTTGCCAGCCTTGTTTATTTTATTCCCTGTTCAAAGCAGTGCTGCATGGTTCTCTTTTGCCAGGGCAGTTACAGATGGGATATCATGTACTGGCCAGGTAGGCTGGACCTGTGCTGTGCTGGCTGTTGCTTGTTTGCACAGATTCACCTCTGGGACTCCTGTTTGACATCTGTAGGTCCTGTCAGCCGGCTGTGTGCGATGCAAGAATTTGAGTTCGTGAGGAAATCACAATGAAGTGTGTATCTTAGAGCACATCACAGAGATGGACTTTGGACAAGTGCATCAAGTCTGCTGGCCACACATGCTCTCTAACTGTCCTATGTGGCACACCCCACCCCGCCTCACCTGGTGTACAAGCCCTACCCACCCTCTGATCTGCTTGTCTTTCACCTGTACCCTTGCCTGCTTCAGGGTGTCTGTCTTTATTGTCACTGTCTTTGAACCACCCAGACAAAACCTTTTATCTGCACATTTCCTATGAAATTCGTATTTTGATATTCACATCAGGTTATTTGAGATCACTGACCCTACACAAACGTACCCATATGTTAGCATGCCCCTCCGAGTCCCTATCTGTTTATTTTGTAGTGGTCCTGTTTCTTCTGTACTTCAAGGGAAAGTTAAATCCTGGCTAAAAGGTTTTGTTTGTCTTTACATGTAGCTCAACATCATTTTATGTTTTTTATTTCTGCACTTTACCAATAACAGCACCTCCTCTGTTAATCATTGTCTTGCATTTATAATGGGAAATTCTAGCTTTTAAATAAACACCTACTGGTGTTTTGTGGTCATTTTATCACCTCAGATCACGTGAAAAGTTTTTGTGCAATGCAGGTGTGCGTAATTAAGTGCCTTGATTTAAAGAAGCAAATATTTCAGGTCTTTTATTTCTGAAATTGACAACCACTAGTTTACTCCAAGTCCTTGACATCTGATATTTAAGACCCAGGTGTGTTAGAAATAGAATATATAGCTCTTGTTACTAAAAATGAGAGTTATGGATCAGATATCAGATAGTCATGGATATCAGACCTCTCAAATCAGCCCAAAGGCTTATTGGTCAGTTGTAGCATTGTAGCTCAGAGGTATTCCTGGACTTCAAGGTTTTAAGTAAAATCAGAAACTATGTATAATTTCAGATTGCATGGATGTGTTGGTCACTTGTTTAATAAATTTTAGCATCATGGCAATACATAGGAAAGTATGATATCTCAGGTCAGTTACTAGATGCCTCTTGTTCATGAACTTGGTTGGAACAGCTCCCTTTTACAGTCACAATTGACCAAACATCATGCCAACCTCAATGGCAACACTGGGATTGAAAAGAATTCAAATAAAGGTTCATATTCATAGGGATTGTTGTTTTTGGTTTCTTGGAAATCGAAAGAAAAGTTCTGTGGCCAGATTTATCCCCATTGAGACAGTTAAGCACACAACCATACACTATGTTTACACTTTAATGGGCAACCACAGAAATTCTTTTCCTAGGTGTAACAAACAGGCAAATGATGTCACACTACATAGACATGGAAATTGAACTGAGACAAACTTTAAAATAACTAGAAATTTGTCTAAAAATGCTTAAAATAAATACATTATATGATATATTAATTATAAGCAATTTATATATTAATTTAATGATATATTTTGTGTAAAGGGCTTCAGAGAGCTTTGCAGTGATTAAGTTAAGCAAAGCTATCAGAAATATATAGATTAACATCTATCTGTATTAGTATATTTTCATTTTTTCATGAGATATACTGTTAATGACAAAGCTTACATTTCTGAGAGAACTTTGATTAAGATGAGCTTCTAGATACATGAATTTGTTGTTTACAAATTGTGCAAGTAACAGTGATGTAGTCCACAACAGCTGAGTCTGAGTGCAAGCCTGTGTTCAGGTAACTGGAGTCCGAGTCATAGGCCCATTGAATCCTTGAGATTCATGTCCACATATTTAAAGTCTGAGTTCTGGTCCAAGGCCCATTGAATCCTTGAGGTCCATGTCCACATAATTCAAGTCTGAGTTCCAGGTCCAAGGCCCATTGAATCCTTGAGGTTCATGTTCACATAATAAAGTCTGAATTTGGGTCCAAGGCCCATTGAAATTTTGAGATCCATGTCCACATAATTAAAGTCTTAGTTCAGGTCCACAGCCCATTGAATCATTGGGGTCAATGCCCATATAATTAAAGTTTGAGTTCAGGTCCAAGGCCCATGGATTCCTTCAGGTCCATGTCCACATAAAGCCTGAGTTACGGGTCCAAGGCCCATTGAATCCTTGAGGTCCAAGTCCACAAAAAGTCTTGAGTCCTGGGTCAGAGGCCCATTGAATCCTTGAGGTCCATGTCCACATAAAGCCTGAGTCATGGGTCCAAGGCCCATTGAATCCTTGAGGTCCATGTCCACATAAGTTTGAGTCCTGGGTCCAAGGCCGATTGAATCCTTGAGGTCATTGTCCAAATAAAGTCTTGAGTTCCAGGTCCAAGGCCTATTGAATACTTGAGGTCCATGTCCAAATAAAGTCTGAGTTCCAGGTCCAAGGCCCATTAAATACTTGAGGTCCATGTCCACATAATGTCTGAGTCCTGGGTCCAAGGCCAATTGAATCCTTGAGGTCCAAGTCCACAAAAATCCTTGAGTCCTGGGTCAGAGGCCCATTGAGTCCTCGAGGTCCATGTCCACATAAAGCCTGAGTTCCAGGTCCAAGGCCCATTGAATCCTTGAGGTCCATGTCAACATAAGTTTGAGTCCTGGGTCCAAGGCCTATTGAATCCTTGAGGTCATTGTCCAAATAAAGTCTTGAGTTCAAGGTCCAAGGCCTATTGAATACTTGAGGTCCATGTCCAAATAAAGTCTGAATTCCAGGTCCAAGGCCCATTGAATACTTGAGGTCCATGTCCACATAATGTCTGAGTCCAGGGTCCAAGGCCTATTTAATACTTGAGGTCCATGTCCAAATAATGTCTGAGTTCCAGGTCCAAGGCCCATTGAATCCTTGAGGTCCATGTCTAAAAAAAGCCTGAGTTCCAGGTCCAAGGCCCATTTAATCCTTAAGGTCCATGCCCACACAAAGTCTGAGTCATGGGTTCAAGGCCCATTGAATCCTTGAGGTCCATGTCCACATAATTCATGTCTGAGTTCCAGGTCCAAGGCTCATTGAATCCTTGAGGTCCATGTCCACATAAGTTTGAGTTCTGGGTCCAAGGCCCTTTGAATCCTTGAGATCCATGTGCAAATAATGTCTTGAGTTCCAAGTCCAAGGCCCATTGAATACTTGAGGACCATGTCTAAATAAAGCCTGTGTTCCGGGTCCAAGGCCCATTGACTCCTTGAGGTCCATGTCCACATATGGTCTGAGTCCCAGGTTCAAGGCCCGTTGAATCCTTGAGATCCATGTCCAAATAAAGTCTTGAGTTCCAGGTCCAAGGCCAATATAATACTTGAGGTCCATGTCTGAATAAAGTCTGAGATCCAGGTCCAAGGCCCATATAATACTTGAGGTCCATGTCCCAGTAAAGTCTGAGATCCATGTCCAAATAAAGTCTTGAGTTCCAGGTCCAAGGCCCATATAATACTTGAGGTCCATGTCCGAATAAAGTCTGAGATCCAGGTCCAAGGCCCATTGAATAATTGAGGTCCATTTCCACATTGTTAAAGTCTGAGCCCCGGGTCCAAGGCCCAGTCCAATACAAATCATCTTATTAAAAGTAATTTAAAATGGAAATTTGAGATATCATATTTTATATCAGTTGGATTCAGCCTGATTTTTTAAATTCTTCCCTTCCAGTCCAAGTACAAGTTAGAGTTCCTAAAGAATTGGACAGACTGAAGTCTGAATTCAAGTCCTACATCACTGGCAGGCAATGACACTTCGTGGAAGTAACAGAACTCTCAGGTGAGCTTCTCTTGTTGGTGAAACGTGTGAGGGGTGGCCATGCCAACATGCACAGTGTCATGGTGACCAGCATGTGATGCTGAGGCTCTGGGATGGTGAGGATGAGGCAGATGTTAACTAATTGACCAGCCCTGAAAAGCAAGGTGAGGGTCTGTCATGCCTGTCCTGGTCTGATACATCAGGGACTACTGATGCTGATAGCACCCTTCACTCTAATGAATGATGTTTGTTTACATGAGTAATTTGACATCCACTCTTCTCTAATGGATTAATGTAGCTTTTGAAAGGTCGGGTCACTGTGGCAACAAGGGGGAGACTGAGAAATCCTTGGTACGTCCACGACTGGCTGCCTGAGGAATTGAGGGTCTCACAGATCAGCAGTGATGTAGCATCTTGGCTGTGGTTTTGTGGCATGTTAATAAATACATTCACTTCTGCCTTCTGCTTTGTGAAGGAATACATCCAGTGTTCATCAGTGATGCACACTGATTTGTTAGTCTCAACATTTGTTGGGGCTGTGCCATTATATGTTAAATACTGTCAGCTGGGGAATCATTGGGTGTGATAATTCAGTCAAAGTATGTAAGTTGCAAGCTAAATATGCACTTTAAGATATGTGTTTCAAGAAAAAAACATTAAGTAATCCAAGCAACAACAGGTTCTGATTAAAAATTTTAAAATATCAGTACATCAGTCACATTTATATTAAAGCAATTAATTTAAGTCATATTTGTGTTCCCTTCTATATATGTATTTATTTATATATATATATATATATAAATATATATAAATTTTATTTTAATTGTAATTACCATTTTATAGTTCATTTATCAGAACAAAGTAAACAGAAATATGTGAACAAAATATATAGTTTAGGATATTTCAGCTTCTGTTAAACAATATGTGTGCCTGCATTTTTGTGAGAGTTGAGATGTTGATAACTAATATTTAATAATGCAACAATATACATGTGTTAATAATATACATAAAGAGATGTTTTTCTATGAAAAGTGACTTTTTTCATTAAAAATAGTCCATAGCTTTTTTTTCAGTACATTGGGAATCAGGATATATAAATAGCTCTGTTCTGTATGTTGATCATAAAATGTCCAATGTGTGACATTATATATATATATATATATATATATATATATATATATATATATATATATATATATATATATATATATATATATATATGAATGAAAATTAGATATCAGTTCTTGAATGATTGATGAAAGGCCTCTGCTCTAATAATAATAGGTATAATCTGGGTTCTATGTATAAGTTGATTCCAGCTAATTGCATTTATATAAACTATATTATTGATATAAACATTAGTATCATTTGTATATAAAAAAAAATTATGCCAGTGATATTGAATAATCAAAGAAGGCAGATTTTAAAAATAATGTCTGCATTTAGCAATTTACCTGGTTTTCTTGTCCATAAATATGGTGGCTGAGTTGAGGAAAGACCTGAAGGAAAACTACAGAGGTCCTTAGTCTATACTGGCGGTGCAGCACACACATTCCTTTCATTATATGCACTTAAATAGTTAATGTTTAGTCACATATTTACATTACATAGTACTTACAGGGTTTTATATTTGAACGCCATAAAGTGGAAATGTAACATTAAGTGTTCCACACAGTCAACAAACTTGCCAATTACCAGCAAAAATAACAGTTGTAAATGGTGATAATATATGCACTTTTTCTCATGTGAATAAAATAAATATATATAAGCAACTATATGCCCAGCAAGTGTGTTTGATCAAGGAGCATTCAGTAACTCTCAGCAATAATGTTTAATGTCATTAGCGACATCAAAGGTCCTCGAGTGGTATATACAGGCATTAAAATGGTGATGGGCTTTGTGTTTTGTTACTGGTCTTTGTGTATCCCAGTTTTATGACAAGTTTTGTATGTTAAGTAATCAGTTGATGTCTGTTTAACGAGTATTCTCATGTTCTACCTGTGAATCAGAAGAAAAATTTTGCATCAAGAAAGTACAAGATGCACACGATTAATTGATTTGTAGGATTCATAAGTTTGTTTCCTGAGAGCATTATGTACCTTATTTTATATCTTTTCTCCTATGGTGGGCGCTGCAAGAATTAATGCAGTTCTCCATGTCTTTAGAAGTGCATAACCGAGACGTGATTTTCCAATAAAGTGCTGCCCTGACATAAAGTTTCACACTGTCCTCCAGAACAACGACGCGGCAATAATAGCTCCTGTGGGGTAACCGTCCACCAGCCTGTGGCTCTATTGACTCACATGTTCAATAAATATGTCAAAATGTTCTTGGGTATGAGGGCTTTCTACAAATATCATAATATTTTGATGAGCTGTTTGCCTTTTAAATGGCTTCAGAAGAAGAGTTTAATGTGAGCATGGCTGATACACTGCGGTTGAATGTAGCATGGGTCATTAAGATTATATCTCTCACACTTTTACCTGGGCCCACCTGTGTGTTACTTGGCTGTATTACCTGTTGTATGCATCAAGTACCCCATCAATTGCTCTTTTATTTCTTTGTTGTTGAATGGTTACATAAACCACACTTAGTGCTCTAGCCAGTAGGAAATGTATTACTGAAATTTACCTGATATTGATGGTGTATATAATTGTGACCTGCCCGTGGACATTGAGGTGATTGTCTGTTTTGTGTGTACACTGATTCTGGTTGTCACCAGTAGAAAAGTGCTTGTTACATTAAGGGATCAGCATTTTCTGATGAACGAGTCTGCTATTCTGTGTTCGCTTCATCTGTTTCAGAACAATTATTGTTTTAGCTGATTGCTGTAATCTGCATCTCCTGTGAAATATGACACTTTCTTAAGTAAAAATGTATATGGGTACATCTTGCTGTTTTGGTTAGTACTGAAACAATAAGCACAAATAACATTAGTTTATTTTACTTCTATATTGAATGAGATAATGAAATTAGATTAATATGTTGAGTAATCATGAAATTCATGATTTCAGTATTAAGAAAATTCATCTGCATATATCATAAAATATGTTATTATATAACCGGCTTCTGTGGCTCAGGGCTTGAGAACAGGATTCAAAGCTGGGAGGTCATGAGTTCACAAAGCCGAGGAGCAGTGAAATTTTCACGGTCTGCTCTAACCCAGGATGAGCACTCTGCAGGCTTAATGGTGAGGCTGTACCCCTTAGTTGTGCATCACTCACAAACGAGTGCATCTTTGGGAGGTTCCTCAGTGTTAAGACCAAGCAGTAGGGATGATTACACACCCGGAAACTGCAGGTTCGGTAGACACTGGGCCTGGGTGACACCAGGATATTAAATGAAAAGACAGGAAGCAAGTGCTACCACCCTGTCACGTATTCCTAAACTGAAATGGACTTGAACTCTGCAGACGTTCATACTAAGGGTAAGAATTAGATAAGTCAGCATTAAAAATTGGAGGCACTTACCTCCAAAAAAAAAATCTTTAAAAAATTGTCTTTATGACTTTATATTTACTGATATTATGATTTATATTTATAAAGGTTCTACTCCTTTCATAAAAAAAAAATCAATCTTTTATTACACAGCCTCCTTGGTTCTGAAATTTATGAATATTTATTTTTAAACTGTAGGAAATATCTAGAAAGGAACAAATTTAAAGTAAACTGACCATGTTTTCGTTAACTTACATAATATGTAAATTAAGTTGTTAGTGAGAAAGGAGCACAGCATTGGAATCAGGCTAAGTGAATGATTGAAACTATGGATCAGTTAACCCTGTTTCATTTATAATAATTATACATTTGTTATCATCATCATCATCATCTACATTACTTCACCTTCATTTATATTACTATCAGTCTTATGCACCATTGTCACATGAAAAGGGGGTGAGCACCCAAAGTCTTGTGGATGGAACGCCACCACCAGCAAGTCGAAACAAATGTAGCAAACCCTAATCAAACTCACTCATAGACCAGATAGATATGTACCTAACTTAGCCACCAGGGGGCAGTTGTGTATTTCTCCTCTTAGTGTGCCGTTGGGTTTTGGTTTGCACTGTCCTGGGGAAGGCACAGCATATTGAAAAATCTAGAACAGAGAATACCTTTTCTCATTGTTTTCCAGTACTTTCATTTTAAAATACACATTTTTTTCTTATCATGGCCCACTTTTTATTTTTCCTTGTAATATATAGTGTAAAAAAAAACTATGAAATGCTGTGAAAATGTTCATTTTTTCCTGTAAGGGAACTATTTTGGGTAAATTTGAGCACCATGTGCTCTCAACACTATAACAAAGAGTGAAATAAGCTACTGTCCGAGGACCTGTCTGTCTTATCTACATACATTTTAGGGACAGGAAGCCATTCATCAAGAATGAGTATGAGTAATATTGTTACATGTGGTTTCAGTCCTATTTTTGTCCTTTATCTTGCTTTTTCTGATATTTTCCTAATTTTGTTCTATGTTTTGTACATTTCCATTCATACTTAAGGGTTCCCACACACTGAAAAAGTCATGAATTTTGAAGTTTTAAAATTCAGTACTTAAACTGATTATCCTTCTGAAATATTAAAAAAAATCTTGAAAAAAAAGTTTTAAAATTCAGTAATTAAATATTCATGATTCTTCTGAAAATTTAAAAAATTCTTGGAAAAAAGGTGTGAAATGATATTGGTAGGCTGTCTAAAAATGTCTCTCATCAACACTTATGAATCGACATCTGCAGCGTGCGCTGAAATATCCAAAGTAATGGGCAAAAATGGTCATGAAATTTATGTTTTACTTCATGAAAAGTCATGAAAATCTGATATTCCTGTACTTGTTGTCTGACTTTTTAGCTCAGCTGACTGAAAATCATCTGAGCTATATCGATCACCCTTTGTCCGTCTTCTGTCTGTCTGTCCATCTGTCTGTCTGTCCATTCGTTAACAGGGCACAAATCGTAACCACTGGACCTAGAATCTTCTTACTTAACAACCAGGGAGGTCCATGGAAAATCTCCTTGGAAACCTGAAATTAAGTTTCTGTTACCCATATCCTCCAAGCTATGGGGCTCAGAAGTACCCCCCCAGAATAATAAAAAATTTTGATACAAAAGCTCAAGTATCTCAACAACTAATGCATTGATCACCATGATTCTGTGCATGCATGTTCATCATGGAATGTTTCATCAGTTTCTGCAGACAGGTGGCGCCACCTGGATTTTTAAAATTTTTTTCTCCATTTTTGAGTTTTTTAAAGACACGGTCCTCCGTTAACAGGGCACAAATCGTACCCACTGGACCTAGAATCTTCTATCTTGACATCCTTGGAGATCTATGAAAAGTCTCCTTGGAAACCTGATATTAGGTCTCTATTACCCATATCCTCTGAGCTATGGAGCACAAGAGTACCCCCCAGAAAAATTAAAAATTTGATACAATTGCTTCAGTATCTGACCCACTAAAGCTTTGATCACCATGATTCTTTGTACGCATATTGATCATGGAGTGTTACATTAGTTCCTGCAGATTGGTGGCTCCACCTGGAATTTTTCAAATTTTTACATATTATTTTTACGTTTTCTTCATTTTTGAGACCTTTAAAGATGTGGTCGACAGTTAACAGGGCACAAATTGTAACCAGTGGACCTGGAAACTTCTTACTTTATATCCTGGGAGATCCATTTAAAGTCTCCTTGGAAACTTGAAATTAGGTCTCTGTTACCCATATTCTTCAAGCTATTGTGCTTATAAGTCTCCCCAAGAATAATTGAAAATTTGATACCAAAGCAGGGCACAAATCATAACCATTGGACCTAGAATCTTTTAACTTGACATCCTGGGAGGTTTATGAAAAGTCTCTTTGGAAACCTGAAATTAGGTCTCTGTTACTCCTATCCTCTTAGCTATGGGGTTCAGAAGTACCCAACAGAAAAATTAAAAATTTGATACAAAAGCTCCACTATCTGAACAACTAATGCATTGATCACCATGATTCTTTGCATACATATTGATCATTGAGTGTTACATTAGTTATTGCAGAATGGTGGCTCCACCTGGAATTTTTCAAATTTTTACGCAAATTTTTTCTCTATTATTGAGACCTTCAAAGATGTGGTTGTCTGTTAACAGGGCACAAATCGTAACCATTGGACCTAGAATCTTCTTACTTTTCATCCAGGGTGGAAACCTTAAATTAGGTCTCTGTTACCCATATCCTCTTAGCTATGGGGTCAGAAGTACCCCCGAGAATAATTAAACATTTGATACAAAAACTCCACTATCTGAACAACTAATGCATTTAATGCATGTAGAAAAGAGGGCAGACTAAGATACTGTCAAGAAGCAAGAAAGTAAGTGGGCAGACTAAAATATTGTCAAAAAGCAAGAAAGTGATAGGAGCTAACTAAAATACTTTCAAGAAGCAAGAAAGTAATAGGGGCAGACTAAAATATTGACAAGAAGCAAGAAAGTAAGTGGGCAGACTAAAATATTGTCAAAAAGCAAGAAGGTGATAGGGGCTGACTAAAATACTTTCAAGAAGCAAAAAAGTTATAGGGGCAGACTAAAATACCGTCAAGAAGCAAGAAAGTAATAGGGGCAGACTAAAATACTGTCAAGAAGCAAGAAAGTAATTTGGGCAAACTAAAATACTTTTCAGAGGTGAGAAAGTATTAGGGCAGACTAAAATACTGTCAAGAAGCAAGAAAGTATAAGGGCAAACTAAAATATTGTCAAGAAACAATAAAGTAATAGGGGCAGATTAAAATACTGTCAAGAAGCAAGAAAGTAATAGGGGCAGACAAAAATACTGTTAAGAAGCAAGAAAGTATGAGGGCAGACTAAAATACTGTCAAGAAGCAAGAAAGTAGTAGGGACCGACTAAAATATTGACAAGAAGCAAGAAAGTAAGTGGGCAGACTAAAATACCGTCAAGAAGCAAGGAAGTAATAGGGGCAGACTAAAATACTGTAAAGAAGCAAGAAAGTATGAGGGCAGACTAAAATATTGTCAGGAAGCAAGAAATTATTAAAAGCAGACAAATATAATATAAAAATGCAAGAAAGTAATAGGGGCAGACTAAAATACTTTTGAGAAGAAGAAAGTATGAGGGCAGACTTAAATATTGCCAAGAAGCAAGAAAGTAAGAGGGCAGACTAAGATATTGCCAAGAAGCAAGAAAGTAAGAGGGCAGACTAAAATACTGCCAAGAAGCAAGAAAATAATAGGTGCAGACTAAAATACTGTCAAGAAGCAAGAAAGAAGGTAGACTAAAAATATATGAACATTCAAGAAGGAAAAAGTGGCACACCAAAATCAGAATACAAGAGGGGAACATGGGCACATCAAAATTATATCAGGATACGAGAAGGAAAGAGGGGCACACCTAAATAATGTCTGGATGTAAGATGGACAGATAAAAAAAATATTAACATGCATGCAAGAAGGAAAGAGAGGCAGACATGGTAGTGTGAAAGTGAATTTGCAGTGCATTCAAGGAGCATTTTATCTGATCAGTCATGAGAAATGTGAAAGGGTTTTTTCAGGTAAAATATTTCAGTTTTTTTATAAAATTATAATAAAATATTCACTTTGTATCTTTTGGTTTTATGATTTATATACATATTGTAATCTGAATCTTTGACATATAGAAACTATAAAGACTTCACTACCAAAATAATTATCTTGTTAAGCTCAAATTTCTAGACAAGAACAATTTTCTTCTAACAAGAAATCTTCAAGAAAATTCATTGTTAATTACTTACGACAAAATATATTATCTTCTCACAAGAAATATTTTCTTGACCAGTGTAAGACAAAATGTCTTACTTACTCCCAAGAAATTATTTTTGTCATTATTGATTTTGCACATGCATTTTGTGGATGCATGATATTATTTCTTGCCACAAGATATCTTTTTTCTGATAGCAAGAAAAATTTTCCTATTAGAAGAAAAATATCTTGTTATAAGAAAAATTTTCTTTTCCATACCAAGAGAAACTTTTCTTGTCCTTCTCCCAAGAAAAAATTGCCACCAGATAATTTTCTTAGAGTGAGAAATTTAAAGGGTGTGGGGCTAGAAAATATATATATATATATATTTTTTTGGCATTGTTCATTCAAGCATTGTGTGTTGTGTGTCACCAAATATCTCTGGAAAACTGGCACTTGTCACCAGAAATTTTGTTGGTGAGTTAGTCATGTCAGTTATATGCAAATTCTAAGTTTTTTTTTTATTATTATCATGTAGACCTATCTTCTAGGGATGAAGTGATATAAATAAGGAAAAGTTTGACTCTATTTCCATATTTTAAATTTAATTTAATGTGTGAAATGAATTTTTTCATTTTTTTTTACCAAAGAAACAGCAACAGACACTGGAATCAGTGTTATTATGATATTGTTTTCAAAGTGATTTTTAGTGGCTGAGGTGATATTTTTCATGGTTTCCAAAATCAATTTTTTCAGGTCATGAGCATTTTTAAGGCCTTTGGTATAATTTTTTGTGAATAAATGGAGCAGAATTTTTTTCCTTTTAAAATAGCATCTATACTTTAACTTAAGTATTCATTTTTAGCTCAGCTGACTATAAGTCATTTGAGCAATAGTCATGGTCCTTTATCCGTCATCCGACCCTCCGGCCGTTAACAGGGCATGTTTTGACACTGTTGGACCTACGAATCCAAAATTTTGCATACAGTTAGATGTCCCCAAGATCTCTTACCATACTGAAAATTTGGTCACTAAGCCTCCGTTCCTTCGAGATATTAAGGAAAATCCTCTGTTTTCCATTAAAAACCCATTGTTACAGTTCAAGACGGCCTAATCTCAAAAACCACTGATATGAATTTGAACATAGTAAATATTCATATTCTTCCATACATTTACTATGTTCATACATAAAATTAGGTCAGTATTGCATAATTTGTTGAAATTATGGGCCCAAACATAATGCACCTTGTAAAAAATCAGGAAATATATTTAATCACTTAACATAAAAATGTCTGATGCTAGAGACTTTTTTACAGGGATATATCTTCATTTTATCAAGATTCAATTGTATATTGAAAATTAGATCTGAATTTTGCAATTTTTTTTCAAGTTATTAGCATAAATATAAAATCAGTACCATAAATTTTGCCCAACTTTGGCCATGGCACAGTTTTTTCCTGTAAGTACTGTGGATTTAATTTTCACAGCATGTACACATAAGGATTTAATCTGTTAAAATCTGAAATTTGAAAATAAAAGCTGCAAAATTAGGCTAGTTATTGAATTTTTTTTGGAGGCTCTTGTTGTATTCCCTTGCATTGTCCAGCAGTCCACTTTGGTCACTGTAGGTCATTCGGTGCAGCTCTCCATGCTTCCCAGGGTGTTATATAATCCCATATCTGGGGCAAGCCCTCTCTTTTGTTGAGCTTGATCAGGCTGTCTGCGGTTAATACCACAGAGAGGGTTTCTCTCCCCCCCCACCCCCCACTCCATTCTGTTGACAGACCTGTACTATAAACAAGATGAATCTTATAATTTAACAATTTTCAGCAATGAGCAGTAACAACAGAGACCCCTCCCCCCACCCACCCCTTCAATACACAGGACTAAAAAACAAGACAAATCTTATAATTTTTATGTTAAATAAATTATTTTTGTTAAGACTTGGACAATTTTTTTTAAGACAAAAATGTTCAAGAATTTAATCCTAATATTCAAATGTGATAAAATAATAGGAACTAATGTAAGTGCTAACTAACAAGATTTAAGAAGATATAAATATTTTGTAGCATTTCATTCATATCTCTTAAAGTTGGCCGGGCCTAGGTGTGAATAACACTATTAAATTTTAAAAATTAGGAATATTGGTCAAACTTTGTGGGATTAAATTTCAACTCATATGGCCATATATTAAACTTTTGAAAACTTAATTACCTTCACACATTATTTGTTTTTAAAATGTAACATTTATATAACACTTACCCTAGACCCATTTTTTCCCTTGGTGCATCACTAAACGGTTTCAGGCCTAAGGTTTCATTTATTACACAGTGCATATGCTTTAGCTCATGTCCATTATTCTATAACAGGGCCATTTTCTCTTAGCTTTTCAAATGGTAATATACATGGAAAACCAAAAGATATAAAAATATTTTGCAGTTGCTAATATTTTCCAAAATTCAGCTGAGCTACATGACCAATGGGTCCCTTGTATTCATTTGTACCAGCATTGTTCACAGTAAAAAATGCAAAAATTGAAAATATTGCCAATACATAATTTTTTTAATTGCCTGTGATCAAACCTAATGGCTACCTTTCTTGATGTCTGTGTGTTTGTGTCAGCAATAAGAAGAGAAAATAAAGTGTTTTTAGAGTTGATGGTTTAATTTTTAAATTCATTCTTGTGTAAAGATAATAGCATTTAGACAGTATATGGTAGTTTAGCATCTTGGTAAAAATCAGATTTTCTTTTAAATAATGTAAAACAGTGAAGTTTTCACATAAGGTAAACTTTATTTTTTAATTTTAAAGTCCTCAGATTGCATTTTTGAATCCATACCGTTATAATTTTGTAGCTACCAGACAACTAAATGTTTTTATTTTGATTTATCAGTTGATACTGTAAAAGCCTCACCAGCATGGCTAAAATTAATCTTTTATTTACTTCACTTTTATTGTATACAGAATATGAAGCTCAGATCCAGACAGTGTATCCAGATGTGTTTTACATTTTGCTCAATTGCCATATTTTCTTGGTCATTAACTGCAGGTTTGTCTTTATCAGATCCTGATCATACTGACGTTTTTTTCATGCATTTCAGGAGGTATTGTTTAGCTGTGAGAGCCATTCATCTTTGTTTCGGTGGCTTGAATTCAATATAATTTGTAAAAATATCACAGAACATGCATTGATCAGTACTATTATTATCAGTAGTTATTATTGTAGATGTCTCTATAATACTGGCCTTCTTCCTAAATAACTTCTGTTTTTCTGTTGTCTGCAACACTTCAAACAATGTTTTCTGAAATGAATTTTTTGTTAGTTTTGAATAAACTAATATTCCTAGTTTAAGGGCGAAAGCAAAAGTCAAGATACATTTTTTTTACCTGGGTATATCAAATAAAAGATTATTGTGAATATATAATAAATCTACTGCACAACAGGTACGGTCTTTGTAACTGCCTTGAAGACAATGATTTTTTTACAGTTGATTTTACATTTCCTTTATTCCTTTGCAGTGCAGAAAGTACATATTGTTTTATCAGGGGAATTCACTATAAAGCAGGTGGCAGATCGGGCCCTGTGCTATCGTAACCCATGACAAACAGTATTTACTTTAAACATATTTTATTGTCTCCAGTAAGAACAGGTGCTACATTAAGACCAGATTACAGCCATATATGTACACATGCATAAAGGTTTACTGGTCATGAAATTGATATAAGCCTGCACAATCTTAGAAAAGCCCACTGTACTTCTATCCCATGGCTAATGAATATATTAATATCATTATGGGTTTATGGCCAGTGGAGGAATAATAAAAACAGTGTATGATGTTGTTATGATAAGAAAGCATGCTAGTACTGAACCGTTTTAACAAAAAATCTGGGGCATTCTTGGCCTGTCTTGAATATCTCCAGCTACTCTTTGATCTGCACCGACTGTGAAAATTCAAGTAATAAAAGAGGACGATGTAATGCGAATAGTCACTCTCAACTAGTTAAGATTCCTGCATTTTATGCCCCCCATGATTGTATGTACTAGTTACTTGCACTGGTTTTGACACTGGGGAGATTTATGCTGGCAGTTTATGGCCACTTCTTGAATCTACTACTGTCATGAATGTCGCAGAGTGCAATAGCCATGGACATACAGTGGTTCTGATTCTTTCTTGGCTTCAGTAAGCATGCCAAGGAAAGGTGTCATCGTATCAGCACTCTCTATAGAGCTACCACAAAATACAAGCTGTTCTACACTCCCTTTGCTGAAACAACACCCTGTTGAGCTCTTGATGTGAATACTAAACCCAATTTAACTGACAACTTCCTCTCTTCTCAAACACTTCTTTTAAGTGTAAAATGGTAACCAACACTTAGAGTGCATGTTACTTGCCTTATTCAGTGGTAGCTTATATTCTTTTACAGTCCTTATTCTTGTAACTGAACAGAATCTTTAATGTCCATCTCATGAATATTCATCAATGAAATAATGACTTGAGGTCTGATGCCAAGAGATCATGGTCCCTGAAGACTTCTTAATTCATACTTCATCACAGTCTGGTATCTTTATCCTTAATTTTGGGCCAAATAAACTTTTATTTGCACATTGATGATTGGAAACAAGACCCAAATGCACATGTTACTAATGAAGTTTTATTGCCGCACAGGGAAACAAAGAGATTGGTTGTTTGGCAGCAATTCTGTGTGCTCACACCTTCAAGATGGCTGTAATTACTGGAGTGATTATGTTACCATTTTTTTTCTTCAGCACTTGAGGAATGAGGTAAAATTTGGTTGCATAAGCATCTTTAATCAACTTTGATTTAAATATTTCAACATTTGGACATTACGTTTGTTTTGCAGATAACCAAGTGCTCCTTATCGCAGATCATATTGTAGGATATATATGGTATAACTGTCTCACTCACCAGTATATGGTAATATGTTTACTTTATGTTTTTCTTAGTATTTCATTTATCACTTTCAGTTCTACTTAAACTATTTAGTCAATTTAGAATTAGATTATTTCTGAAAGAATATGTTGTTTACAGCCGCAGGTGTCAAGTGATCATCTGAGACCATTTTGAAAATAGTCACCCATATTATCAGATCACCACAGGAAATAGTTGTTCCTTCAGTTTGAGTCAGATAGACCAGAACCACTTATATTAAATATTGTCTTTAGGTGTTGTGACTTAGTGGCTGCATACACTTAGTGTCTTGATCTGTGGCATCTGTATATAATTGATGGTGGCACTGAATCATTGTCTCACAACTCCTCTGTGGCGATGCTTTAGAAAAGCCCATTCATGGTTTTCAGTTGTCAGGGGTATAAGCAAATTTTCCTCAGAGGGAATTTTTCCATATTTTAACATAAATTCTGAGAAATCTGTTTAAAGAATTTTTCAAAGGGGATTTCTGAGTGACTTGTGTCAGAAACTACTGGTACACTCAATTGAATGGATGAACTTGGCCCCTGGAAAACCTGTCCAAGATGTCCCTGACCAGTGTCATGCAGAATTGTTTCTGTAGATCTTAATCTTGAACTTTTGAATCTTTAGTAACATGGAAAGTTTCCCTTATGTGTTATATTCAACCTCTGATGTGAGTATTCAGATATTTTTATATTATCTCATTGCCAGGTTGTCATGTACAATGCCATCCTTTATATGCTGGGTAGTCTGAAAGAGGGAACCATGTGCATGGACACAAGCTTCAAAACGTCTACATCAGCCTCCTGCCATGTGACCCCTTTGCCTGCATGTTAACAAACTGCAGATGCAGTTCAGCATTAGTAACATCAAGCACAATATGTTTGTAGAATATTTAAATACAAAACAGCTATGAAATATATCTTTTGATATACAGGGTAAATTTTATATACCCTCATCCATTGTATAATTTTACCTGGTATAAATCATATTGTTTGTTTCCACCCATGCAAGTGACATGTCAAAACTGGTGTTTGACTTTCTGTGGCTGTAGTTTGCGGGTACTATGTTTTTGACCGGGTTCTGCTGCCACTATCTCCGCCACCACCAAGTTCATTTCCAGGGAACTGCTCTGTGACCACTGCACTGATTTTTCTGAATCTTGACCTATTATCGGGTCACATATGAACTGGTGCCTTATCATTTTGTATTGACCTCTGACCTTTCCTGTCTGCAATGCATCCATCTGTGCATGTTTTCACACATTCACCCACATGTTTGGACTTGTTTGACCAATCAGGCTGAAATTTTGCATGAGTGTAACTCTTGATGGTGCCACCTGCAACCATTTTTGCACATTTTTATGACAGGTGGCACCACCTACATTCATGTTCACACTGCAGACATCCATGCTAATATCTCAGGACTGGTTTGATATATTCTCCTGAAATTTTACATAGCTCTTTATCATATACAAAGTGGTGGAGCCACCTGCAACCATTTTTTCACAGCATCCATATGTCTGTCTGCCCTGGGATAAAATTACTCATATTTTGGCAGTGGTTTGCGTAAAATTTTGCATGTGTATTCAGCTTGGATAGCTTTATCAATTTTATGGCAGGTGGCACCATCTACATTTACGTTTATGCTACAGACATTCATGCTAATATCTCAGGTTTGGTAAGATGTATAAACCTGAAATTTATTTTGCATGAGTTTAAATCTTACAAAGTTTTACAGCTTATAAAAAATTTGGTGGCCCAACTTACACACATTTTTGCATGGTGTCCATTTGTTGGTCTGCCTAAGGTAAAAATCACTCATATCTCAGCAGTGGTTTGACTTATCTACCTGAAATTTTGCATATGTATACATCTTGGGTAGTTTTCTATTTCAAAATAACAGGTGGCGCACCTAAAATCATGTTTATGTGGCAGACATCCATGCTACTATGCAACACATCGCACTCAATTTCCCCTTGCCACTCAATCCATGCCTCACTTCACCTGTCCCACTCTGATTTTGGCGAATACACACAGTGGCTATTCAACTATCCGTATTCTAGTTTTTGCTATATTACTTTCTGTGGCTGTATACATATAATAATTTTTGCTATTTTACTTTCTGTGGCTGTATACATATAATTATTTTTACTATTTTACTTTCTGTGGCTGTATACATATAATTATTTTTGCTATTTTACTTTCTGTGGCTGTATACATATAATTATTTGTGCTGTATTACTTTCTGTGGCTGTATACATATAATTATTTGTGCTATTTTACTTTCTGTGGCTGTATACATATCATTATTTTTGCTATTTTACTTTCTGTGGCTGTATCCATATCATTATTTTTGCTATTTTAATTTGTGGTTGTATACATATCATTATTTTTGCTATTTTACTTTCTGTGGCTGTATACATATAATTATTTTTACTATTTTACTTTCTGTGGCTGTAAACATATAATTATTTTTGCTATTTAACTTTCTGTGGCTGTATACATATAATTATTTGTGCTGTTTTACTTTCTGTGGCTGTATACATATAATTATTTGTGCTATGTTACTTTCTGTGGCGGATACATATCATTATTTTTGCTATTTTACTTTCTGTGGCTGTATCCATATCATTATTTTTACTATTTTAATTTGTGGTTGTATACATATCATTATTTTTGCTATTTTACTTTCTGTGGCTGTATACATATCATTATATTTGCTGTTTTACTTTCTGTGGCTGTATAAATATCATTTTTTGTGCTATTTCACTTTCTGTGGCTGTATACATATCATTATTTTTGCTTTTTCACACCATACTGGCCCGTTCAGACTGCAGTTTGCACTTTCAACCTTTTTGACAGAGATGTGACCTTGACATATTATTTGCGTGTTGTTTTCTGGCAGTAACACCATGTTTACACATCACAACATGCATGCTGCATGTGGGGGAGACAGGGCGTTAGTGGCCCAGGACATATCAAAGTATGGTGAAGCAATAAAATGTGATGAATTGTGACATGAGATGGTGTGGTCATCTGACAACTGTTGGAGGGAATGTCATGGCATATATAGGCTGTTCAACTTCAACAAAAGGTTTTTACCCGTGGATGGTAAGAATTCTGTGTTTATTTAACAATGACAGTAAATTTCAGCAGATTTTCAACATGTTCCTGTGGTTAAAGCATATGCATGCACTAGCAAAACACGTTCGTTTCTCAAGATATATTTTCTGAAGTTTAAAACTCCATTCTCTAGAGCTATGAAGATGACGTCTCAGTAGAACAGCAGTTGTAAAGGGGCCTGGGTGGTCGAGTGGTAAAACAATCAGCTCTCTCTGCTGGCAACCTGGGTTCCATCCCTGGTGTTGTCATGAGAGTGGGTTATAGTGGCCTGTCAGTGGTCGGTGGTTTTCTCCGGGTTCTCTGGTTTCCTCCACCTCTACAGACCTAATGCCACCACCCTAGCCATGGAGTGTGCCTTGTATTGGTTATAACTAGTAGTACAATCCATGTAAAATATATAAAGTTATTCATAACTCCATTCTCTGTAGCTATGAAGATGACATCTCAGCAGACGTTAAAGCCTTGCCAAAGCACAAACCTTGACCAAAAAGAAATTTAAACTTCACATGCTAACAGTTCCTGGTAGGTTCTCTGTGGAAGTCATAAATTAAATTACTACGACTTATATTCTCCAAGTTACATTCCAAAAACATGTTAAATCACCTCAGAAGTTAAGAGTTGATATCCTGTGAGTAAAAATTCAAACAGAAGGCCAAACTTGTCAGAAACAACATGATTGATTGTCAAAATCTATTCAGTAGGCTAAATGATCTTGCAGAAGACTGGTGGTACCACTTACACCTTTTATATTTTTTACCCATTTTTACCTGTATTTTTCAGGATGACAAGTAACAGTACATTCAGTAGGGCATGAATCATATCCATTGTTAATCATAAGCATTGTTGTAATTATATCAATCAGATTAAAGGATGACTTCTTTTTCTGATAGCTAATCTCTGAGGATAAATGGGATCACTATAACCTGTACGTATTTCTTTGAGTACTTGTGAAAATCAGGTTTCTGCACCTCAGAGGTAAACACTTTGTTAAATAAAAATTCTGACAAAAGGCCCCATGGATGGTTGTGAAACTTAATATTCTCATTGATCTTTGAGGATTTGTCACAGCTGTACACAAGATTGGTGTCATGACCTAAACTTTCTTTATTTTTACTCATTTTTAGCGATCCTGTGAGCTTATGTGATGGCACAGCAGCGTCCATCCACCGTCGGCCATACATTAACCTATGCTATCTCAATAACTGTTAGAGCTAGCAGCACAAAAATTTGTGGAAGAATCAGTTACTTGTCAAACTTTTGCTAATTGAACTTATTTTATTTGCTATCTGCATTGACTTAGATTTTATAGAGAAAAGCTAAAACACCTTTCAAATCTTCTTCTCCAGAACTGTCCAGCCAAATTGTCCAGTATTTCACAGAAATAATCCCAGGAACAATCTCTTTCAAGTTGGTTGAATGGTTCCAGTTTGGTGATTTTTGGTTGAGTTACAGGAAGCAGAACTTAGTTGTTAGGCCAAAAACTTTAAAAGCCTACTGAAATTACAGGCTTAGAAACGGCTTTACCCATCATCACCTAATTTTATTCAAATGTTGGTCACATGAGTCATATTTGAAATTGAGGTAATGGTGGTGCTACCTCCATCGACCTATGTTGTATTTGGGTCATTGGTCATCAGTACACTAACCCATAATTTCTTAGGAACAGCAGGAGCTAGCATCACCAAATTTTATGCGCATAATCAGTCCCATGTCAAATGTTGCAGGAATAAGCTTTTTGTGGTGCCACCTGCATCAACTTACATTTTCCAGGGGAAAAGCTAGAAAACCTTCTCCAAGATCATTCAGCCAAATTGTTCAATATTTCAGAGAAAATATCCCACAGATGAGCTCTCTCAAGTTTGTTTAAATGGTTTGGGATCAATGAATATAGGCTGAGTTACAGGAATTTGAACTTAGTCATTTGGCTGAGTAAGCAGACTAATAGTACAGTCTCAGAAACAGTGGGAGCTATGTTTTATTTAAATGTTGGTCACATTACTCATATCTAAAATAAGGTTTATGTTGCACCACTTACATCAAGTTGTTGAAAAGCTGAAGTTGGTCTTTTGATTCATAATTTAAGTGTCTTTTGGTTTAAAAATGTTTTATTATGAAACTGTCAAGCTGAATGGTTTAATTTTTCCGAGTAGAGTAGGGTCCTTTCAATTGAATAAGAATAAATAGGGTTCATTGAATTTTGGTATTGTCGTATAAAGCTGAAGTTGGTCTTTTTGCTCAAGTAAGCCCATGTCAGACTGAGGGGATGCTTTAGTCTTATCTGCAATAAACTCTTGTTACAAATTCTTTATCATTGCACAAAAATGACTTTTAGGTGGCCTTATACTTGGTTTTTGGATGAATTAATCAACCTTTGTCTCTGGACCACATTATTGGACTGTGAGATACCTTGGTAAACAAAGCTAGAAAGGTCACTGCAACCTTTATCCTCCGAGCTATTGGGCTAAGAAGTAACCACAAGAATAATTAAAAATTTGATACAAATCTCCAGAATTTTGAGAAATAATGCATGGATTGCCATGAATCTTGCCTTGAATATTGACCATGTCTAGTTTTGTCAGTTCCCGAAAAGTGGTGGCACCACCTGTATTTTTCAAAGTTTTGGGATTTTTTTGTTTGTTTTTAGAACATCAAATGACAGCAGTTATATCAGTTTCTCAGCTGTGCTTTCATCCAGTGTCCTGAAACCCAGTGTGTTTATGGATTATGATTGGTTTCTTCAGTTCCTGACTATTGATTTTGGGGTCATGAGGTCAAAGGTCAAGGTCACAGGACCCACATATTTAGAAAGATTTTTGGATGCATTTTGAGCCAAACTTTTCATCCTTAACCTTCCATCTTGCACATTTAACTGACCTGCCAATAGGGGAAGAACCTGATTGATTTTGGGGTCACTACTTTCAAGGTCACAGGGATCATCCATTCACAAATTAGTTAATGGATGATAACTCCAGTTTGGATAGACAGGCTGGCTTCAAACTGATCACAGGACCCTTATTTTGAAAATGCTCATAAACATATCCTCATAGACAATTTCAGCTGAGCATCGGGACCCATGGGTCCCTAATTTAGGCTTAGTCAGTATTGTTTCAGGCAAGTGTGTATGTATGTATGAGTCCTGTTTCAGGTAAACTTGTGAAGCACCTTGTGAAGTTTGTGGCTGACTTTAGACTGGAACATCAAAACTAGTCCTGATGAGATTTCCCAGGAGACCTGAATGGTGGAAACACATATTTAAATCCCCCCCCCCCCCCCCCCCCCCCGCTCTGGGATGGAAGGTTTATAGGGGTTGATGAAGCCCTAACTTGAAGTGCTGCATTTTTTTCCTAGAAATTTGAGACTCAAATTGTTTCTACCAAAATCTTAGATGATTTGGAAAACTGTTGACCTTTACCTCAAAGGTCACAACAGCTGAAATGTAATATTTTTGTAAACCCCACAACTTTTTGAGTGTTGCATATTTTGTGCTCAAATTTTATACACAAGTACAGTAGAGTGCTGGTTTTCCGAAAGCGTCGGGGGACAAGCTTTTCTTTCGGAAAAATAAATTTTCTGAAATTCGGTCGGGGGTCTAGGGCCAATTTTGTACGAAAGTTAATTGCGGATATATTGAAACACAGCGTAATACAGTCCGTTTTCTTTTCTTTGACTCCATATCTATGGCAAGTGATAGCAAGATGACCGTGTTCGATTTGTGTTCTTCTTGACAGTAAACAAGTGAATAACGGCAAGTTTGAGGTGACACAATAGCTCTCTCGGAATCAATTGTATAGCCAGGCCTGTGTGCTATGGCCTCGCATCTCAACCAACTTGAACACAAGCAATATGTGAATGATGCCTAACTAATACTCTTGTGAGTAAACTGCTAAGTTGTTTGGCCTGACATCCCAGCCAAAGCCGACAAACTATGCTTGCTTGAGTACAAACGAGTTATGGTTGATTACACAAGTGCTCTTGGATAAACTGCTCAGCCGCTTACTTGAGGTATGCTGAGCCTGGTGTTGCGCGACTAGCTGCAGTTATCACACCTTTCCCCGGCGACAGCATCGGCCTAGAACTGAGTAATTAGGGTCAACATTCGGCTTGACCACCTGACTGCAGGCCTTTGTGACTCGTAATTACAGAATTCATGTTGCTTGAAAAATATTTTGGAAATACAAATAAATTTACCGTTCCCCAATTTGAATTTTGGAAAAACAAATTTTCGGAATTTAGGCATTTGGAAATACGGCGCTCTACTGTATGTTGTTTTAACCAAGATATCCCATGAGTTCAAAAACTGGTTACAGGGGGAGTCTTTGTGATTGTTTATAGGCATCAATTTTTGACAATGGTTTTATTCAGGTACCTCAGAAGTTAGTTTAGTACTCTGACACTTCATTCTAACATCTGTTTTAACCATAAGACCTGAGAAATTTCAACTTTACATACAGACTGGTCACTGTCAAATATCCTTTAACTTTTTTATAGTTCATTACAACCTGATTGGTCTGATCATAACCCATCATTAACAAAAAAACTTCATTGTCCGGCCAGAATCCAGGTCCAGAAAAACCTAATTGTGTGGCCAGAATCCAGGTCCAGAAAAACCTAATTGTGTGGCCAGAATCCAGGTCCAGAAAAACCTAATTGTCTGGCTAGAATCCAGGTCCAGAAAAACCTGATTGTCTGGCTAGAATCCAGGTCCAGAAAAACCTGATTGTGTGGCCAGAATCCAGGTCTAGAAAAACCTGATTGTCTTGCTAGAATCCAGGTCCAGAAAAACCTGATTGTCTGGCTAGAATCCAGGTCCAGAAAAAACCTGATTGTCTGGCCAGAATCCAGGTCCAGAAAAACCGAATTGTGTGGCCAGAATCCAGGTCCATAAAAACCTAATTGTGTGGCCAGAATCCAGGTCAAGAAAGACCTAATTGTCTGGCTAGAATCTAGGTCCAGAAAAACCTGATTGTCTGCCCAGAATCTAGGTCCAAGTTCTTGTTTTACTTTCCCTGTATCTAGTTGTCTTATGATTCTTTCTCTTGGAAGGTTTAAAGTATGAAACATTTGGCCAGATAAACCAGCATTAAGTATGATATAAGGATGGAGAGACTGTGCGTCCAACACATATTTCTTTGTCACTTGATCCAAGATTAAATTTATGGACTTATATTGATTGAGATTTGTCTCATATTCTGTGGAGTACTTCTTCTACAGGAATCTGCTGGTTGATATCAGAAACATGATTATGATCTGGACCTTATGTGTTATATTGTTATATTGTTTTGACCTATGTTGACCCCGCCTAGGCAGCTGCAAGTGTACATTCAGGTCTCGGAATCCTCATAAAGTGGGCCTAAGGTTCCACAAGTTACAAGAAAGTCCGGAATATACTGTGCTCAGTTATAGATTTGTGGCCAATGTAATACAAGACTCAATTTCCCTGGAGAGACATGCAATTGGTCAGGGAACTTCTGAGGGGATCCAGAACATTAATCTAAGGATCACTAGTAAGGGGAAATATTGGTCTGGTATACATTCTTCAAGAGGTGATCACTCAAAACAAGGAGAAACAATTTACATTTAATTAAAATTTCTTTTAACACCCTGGACAGACACAATGTGTATTCTCTACTATCAGCACTGGATATCTTACCATTTCCCCCTTAATTTAATCAAATCGATTCTGATGTTAGGGTTCCTGTAATATACCATTATAGGAAGAAGCTCAGTGGTTCATATCTGTAAGAATGCAGTCAGATCATGATAACACAATAATTATTCTTTTTTTTTATCAAACGTTCTCATGATGAAGTGTCATGGATATGGAGCTGAGTGTAATACAAGTTATTCCATTCTCTGGGATGTTTATTTGATCCCTGCTGACTGTTGATGTAGGTTTTGAGAACTGCGTAACTACATGATGCCTTTTAATGTCACAGAAACCACACCACGCTATATCTCACTCATCCATTTGATTAAGAGGTTTCAGTCTACACATTCATCCAGTCTGCACAAAAAACTGACACTAACCTTTAAAATTAAAGTAAAATAAAATAATGTTCTTTTCAGAATTTTTAAGACAAATCTATACACCTTGCACCAAATGATAACATGTTGAGAGGGTTCTTTGTGGTATAAAATACAAAATGATAACATGTTGTGATGGCTCTTTGTGGTGTATAAGACAAAATGATAACATATTGTGATGGCTCTTTGTGGTGTATATGACAAAATGATAATATGTTGTGATGGCTTTTTGTGGTGTATAGGACAACATGATAACATGTTGTGATGGCTCTTTGTGGTGTATAGGACAAAATGATAATATGTTGTGATGGCTCTTTGTGGTGTATATGACAAAATGATAATATGTTGTGATGGCTCTTTGTGGTGTATATGTCAAAATGATAATATGTTGTGATGGCTCTTTGTGGTGTAAAGGACAAAATGATAACATGTTGTGATGGCTCTTTGTGGTGTATAGGACAAAATGATAACATATTGTGAATGCTCTTTGTGGTGTATATGACAAAATGATAATATGTTGTGATGGCTCTTTGTGGTGTATATGACAAAATGATAATATGTTTTGATGGCTCTTTGTGGTGTATAGGACAAAATGATAACATATTGTGATGGCTCTTTGTGGTGTATAGGACAAAATGATAACATATTGTGATGGCTCTTTGTGGTGTATAGGACAAAATGATAACATGTTGTGATGGCTCTTTGTGGTGTATAGGACAAAATGATAACATGTTGTGATGGCTCTTTGTGGTGTATAGGACAAAATGATAACATGTTGTGATGGCTCTTTGTGGTGTATAGGACAAAATGATAATATGTTGTGATGGCTCTTTGTGGTGTATAGGACAAAATGATAACATATTGTGATGGCTCTCTGAGGTGTATACGACAAAATGATAACATGTTGTGATGGAAAAACAAAGCCGTTCTTGTTATTTTGTAGTTGAGAGTCAAATGTAAAGATCTAAAATGAGTGTCAAGACAAATTTTTCTTACACTAAACATATTAATTAGTGCATTGAGCCATTAAAAACCTGTTATATGCAATAATTACCATGCATGTACAATAAGTGGATTTGGTTGATCAGACAGTTTGGTTGAAACTGAGAATTTTAAAAAGAGTAATTAATGAAGGAATGTTTAAAGTGATATCTGATTAATCATGTTCAAATTTTAAACGTTTGATTTCAGTATAACATAATAATATAAAACAGTATAAACTTTCATTCTAGCAAATTATATTTTTTCGATTATATACAAGTAATTATAATAAGTTAACTGAATTAGTTCAGTGAGTTATTGTATCCGCCAAAACAGAGTTTTGCGGATACTATGTTTTCAGCTGGCCGCCGCCGCCGCGTAGGTGTCCGGAGAACTCCTCCGTAACTGCTGGGCGGAATTTTCCGAAACCCGGGATTATGTTCGGATCCCATGTGAACTGCTGCGCCCCAATTTTGTTTTGACCTCTGACCTTTCCTTTGCGCTCTGCGTCTGTTTGTGCGTCTGTTTCCACACATAAACCCACATATCTCGGGAACCGTTTGACCGATCAGGAAAATTTTTTTGCACAAATGTAGCCCTCGGAGAGCTTTATAACACACACCAAAAATGGTGGCGCCACCTGCAACCATGTTTGCACAGTGTCCATCTGTTCGTCTGCCTTGGGTTAAAATCACTCATATCTCTGCAGTGACTTGACTAATTCACCTGAAATTGGGCATGCGTAAACATCCTGGATAGCTTTTCTGATTTTATGACAGGTGGCGCCACCTACATTCACGTTTACGCTGCAGACATCCAAGCTCATATCTCGGGAACCGTTTGACCGATCAGGAAAATTCTTTTGCACAAATGTAGCCCTTGGAGAGCTTTATAACATACACCAAAAATGGTGGCACCACCTGCAACCATGTTTGCACAGTGTCCATCTGTTCGTCTGCCTTGGGTTAAAATCACTCATATCTCTGCAGTGACTTGACTAATTCACCTGAAATTGGGCATGCGTATACATCCTGGATAGCTTTTCTGATTTTATGACAGGTGGCGCCACCTACATTCACGTTTACGCTGCAGACATCAAAGCTCATATCTCGGGAACCGTTTGACCGATAAGGAAAATTCTTTTGCACAAATGTAGCCCTAGGAGAGCTTTATAACATACACCAAAAATGGTGGCGCTACCTGCAACCATGTTTGCACAGTGTCCATCTGTTTGTCTGCCTTCGGTTAAAATCACTCATATCTCTGCAGTGACTTGACTAATTCACCTGAAATTTGGCATGCGTATACATCCTGGATAGCTTTTCTGATTTTATGACAGGTGGCGCCACCTACATTCACGTTTACGCTGCAGACATCCAAGCTCATATCTCAGGAACCGTTTGACCGATCAGGAAAATTGTTTTGCACAAATGTAGCCCTTGGAGAGCTTTATAACATACACCGAAAATGGTGGCACCACCTGCAACCATGTTTGCACAGTGTCCATCTGTTCGTCTGCCTTGGGTTAAAATCACTCATATCTCTGCAGTGGTTTGACTAATTCACCTGAAATTCGGCATGCTTATACATCCTGGATAGCTTTTCTGATTTTATGACAGGTGGCGCCACCTACATTCACGTTTACGCTGCAGACATCCAAGCTCATATCTAGGGAACCGTTTGACCGATTGGGCCAAAATTTTGCATGTGTATAAATCTCACATAGCTCTTTATCATACGCAAAACTGGTGGCGCCACCTGCAGCCATGTTTGCACAGCTCCCATCTGTTTGTCTGCCATGGGATAAAATCACTCATATCTCGGCAGTGGTTTGACATATCTGCCTAAAATTTTGCAAGTTTATACATCCCCGACAGCTCTCTTGATTTTATGACAGGTGGCGCCACCTGCATTCTAGTTTATGCAGCAGATATCCAAGCTCATATCTTGGGAACCGTTTGACCGATTGGGCCAAAGTTTTGCATGTGTATAGAGCTTTCTGGATTTTTTGGTAGGTAGCGCAACCTACATACACAATTTGGCTGCAGACATCCATGCTAATATGCAACACTTCACCCGTTCCACTCTGATTTAGGCGGATACAAGTAGTCGCTTGTCGACTACCCATATTCTAGTTTATAATGTATTTAAAATCTGAGGAAATTTCAGTCTCCACATATGTGTGACCCCATCATTTAAGGAAGACCCCTGTCAGCTTTAGAAGGTCAAAGGGCAAGATCACATTTGAAATTAATTTAATCTCAATTTGGTTTTCAGATGATAAACTCCTGTTCTGGATGTTAGCCTAGCTATAAGGTTATGCTTGTCAGCTGAGCGTCATGACCTGTGGGCCACTTGTTTAAAAGGTATTAAATCTCAGTACTTATATAAAGTTAATAATAAGCATGATGATATTGTTTAACCCCCTTCAAAAGGAGGTGGGTATTTGAAAAGGGGATTTTTTTTATCAATTTTACTTTTTTTTATTTCAGTTAAAATTAAATTAACATTAATTTGAACACCTGTTATTACTCAAGTGTAAAAACTTGTATGAAATAGTGGTCCTGTTTGTAAGATACCATGTTGTTGCAGTTTGGAATTTTATTTAATAATTCAATTAAAAATTTAATTTTCCTTTAAACTACAGTTTGAATTTCAATGAATTGAATGGTAATTATATGTGTATGCATAACTTGACATGATATGAGTCAAATTAATGATAGATAATGATACAATTCTAAATCAATTTGAATTATATGGTTATATTTCTTTATTTGCAAATTTATGATATATTCAACAGAGGAACTTCATTTCTTCAGTGCAGATATATATAGACAATATATCGGTCAAGTTCAAAGATGAGTGACCTTAAACTAGTTTTCAAGGTCAAAGAGCTGTTTATAGAAGAAATCTTTTGAGCTTATTTCGATTACATGTCAGCTGGATGAGTTCAGCTGGACTGTTCCCAGAAAGACCAGCCCAGTTAGGCAGTTCTTACTATATGGTGTTTAGAAAGGTTTAGAGACCAAGGGAATATTTAAGCATATGTTGATAATAACTCATTTTTCTGTATATTAAAATGTTAGTATGAAAATTATTGTGGACAAAATGTGCAAATCACTGGCACATAGTGAAGCAACAAGTGTCTTGAATTGGGTCTGTGACTACACTGTATTCACTGAACCATAATGTTACCAACGGACATGCAGGTGTTAAGCCAAGTCCACTCCCAATCTAACTATGTTCAATAATAAAATATTGACAGTGTCAAAGATTATTTTATTTTGTTCTCAAACAGATTTATTCTAAATATTCATGATCATATCCACATGATTTAATGTTTGTTATCAAGTTTATTGGTCTGATCCACTATACATGTTAGAAAGTTGAATAATTTAGGCGGTTACATTGACTTAGCATTATAGTTGTGAAATCTGTGAAATGGTATGTACTTATATTAAATATTATCCTTCAGGTTTAATTGTCCTCTACTCAGTTTTATAGATGTTCTCACTAACAGGGGTATTAAATAGCTGCATACAGGAAATGCATACTTTTCCACATATGCATATGCCCACATATGCAGTAGATCGCTGAATGTATTGTTCTTTTAAATGGAATTGGCCATATTTAAGATTTCATATATACCCAAAAACATTTTTTTTGGAATGTCTACACCTATATAAGTTCTGCTCAATTAACAAGCGGGAAATGAGGTGATCGTTGACTCTGGTTATTGTTATTACAGCATTAATTACATCAAAAGGCCTTTGATCATAAACTATGGGAGAGAGACAATCTCTATACATTTCATATTACTTCATGTTATGAATCTTTTTAAATAATATATTTATGTTATATATATTTACATATATTTTCATTGAATTGTTTAATATATTTCAATACATATTATATATCACATATGTGGTTAGGTATCGCCTTAGTGTATGCAGTCCAGAAATGCCGTCCCTTTTCGCTACTATCGTGTGTTATGCACCCAAAACAGACAAACATGACTCAATATTTTTTGGCATAGTTAAATAGATTTTGCTACCAACACTAAGCATGTTGTCATAGCGAGACGCACTCAACAAGATTGTATTAACCTGGGTTTTAACCCATGCTCCTTTATTTGGATATTGTCCAACTGGTCATCTTCTATATGAGCATTGTCCAGCTGACACGAAATCGTCCAAATCATCAATCTGAACATTGTCCAGCTGGGGTGTCACCCTTATTTCTCTAGAATCAATGAATACATCATAATGAAATATGGTGTCATTATTCGCCTCGATGATCTGTATCTGCTGCATCAGTTTGATGGTGCCATCTGCTGGATCATTTTATGAATTTTCATTTTTTTTTCCTGTGAACAGGATATCTTAAAAGGAATTAAAGGCAGGTACTTCTTTTCTTCAGGGGAGATGTATATAACAGCAAATTCTTGCATGGTCAGGTAAATAATTGGATCATTTGTGCCTTCTAGGGTTGCTAAAGACGTCTTATTTTACAGGTCATCTGCTACAGAGTGTTTATCATCATACAGATCTATATCACTTCTATTACCAGAATTGCAAAGGTACTGCATTATACACCTCTAGTTCAGATTTACAACTTGAACTAGTTGTTGGTACACTTAATCATTCAAGACTGTCAGGTAAACTTTCTTTTTCTAAATGAACTTTCAGCTTAGCTGGCTATATATCTTAAATGATCAAATGATGTTGTCTGATTCTATCAGTATATCGGAATATTAATATATGGTGATTCATGTATTGCATATTGTGATATCGTTATAAATCAATATTTCTTCATATTTTAAATTGTCAACTATACCTGAAACTGATTTTTTTTTTTTAAATAAGTTTTTGTTACATGCTCAGACATCTAAATGGGCTGTTATTAGGCAGAGACTGAAAGTGATAGCTGCTTCGATTATCAGGAATGTTCAAATAGACTTGTCTGACTATTTGATCAGAGGTCTGCTAAGGAAATTTAATTCCTGCTCTATGACTTATTGGCTCAAAAAAAGAAGAAGAAAAAAAATTAATTATTAATAATAGACTTTCCTGCTTACATCTTGTGATATCTGCATTCAGATCAAGTGTTAGTTGATCAGTCTTACTGATCAAGAATATCAGCCTTGTGATCCATATACCATGTGTCCTGCTCTGTGTGAAGCTACTGTCCATAATTCTCTTATTGCCAAGTTAATTGGTCATGTAAGAAAACTTGGATTTCAAATATTTTGTCGAGTTCTGTCAACAGTAAGCAAATACTTACACAGTAATTTTGTCATATTTCCCATGTTAAACTGATCTGCATATATTTTTATTGTATCACTATATTTAACATGAGAATGAATGAGTAACATGTGTAATTTATATGTATATAAGAAAGCACACTGATTCCTATAAATTGATACAATGAAAATAATTGCAATACAGTATCACATAATGTAATATATTTCAATAGGAAAATCGCAGGTAATACCCAATCCTATTTTCAAAGGTTTTATTTCAGATTTATTTTATGTACACTCAATACTTTTAGAGAATAATGTCAGAGCTTGTATTAAATTTTAAAATCTATTGATAATGATTTATTTTTATGATATATATTAAGTGTGATATGTTATAGTGTGCCCTGTTATGTTACCAAAGTGGAGTCATGACAGGGAGAGATAGAGATTATAAAGGATAATGCCCTTCTCACACTGGCGTGAAATGATGCGCGCCTAGTGGCGCTAACTTCAACACCGGTTATCCCAAGCGGTTAACCCGGGTCATCGCCAGTAACCTCACTACTCTCCCAGTCTCCACCAAGTTTAGGGAATATTAAAAAATTTTCACTTTTAGTGCCTATAGGTGCATGTCAACGCCAATCATTTTGTGTCATCGCCTATCATCACAGGTCAACGCCTAAAAAATTTGGAAATAGGATACAGCCAAAAATACACTATGTAGTATTGGCGCCAGACGCCGACCTGGACCCACGCAGACGATCGCGCATGCGCGAGCGCTAATATTAACCCCTGCCAACGCCTATAAACGCGAGTCATAGCCTGTCATCTTATGGTATGCATTGACAGGCGTTGGCTGGCGTTAAAAAAAAACGCGAGTCAACGTGGATCAACGCCGTATTATGCGATGACTGGCGCAGCTTTGGCTTTGACCCACATTGACTCAAGTAAATTAGCGCAAGTCATCCCCGACCAACGCCATCATTACTTTGCATGGCTTTAAAAATGGCGCTTACTGTGAGATAACAGGCGTTGGAAGTAAGCGCCATTAGGCGCGCGTCATTTCACGCCAGTGTGAGAAGGGCATAAGGGATATAGACATACTCTTGACAAAAATACTCATAGTTTACATTAAATATACCAAAATCACCAAGAAATTTTGATAAAAAAAATAGGAAGGGATAGGACCTGACCTATTCAGTATGGATTATACTAACAAAAATACTTGGCTCGATGAATACAGGCAGTGTCTGGAATGTATAGAATAATGAAGAAGTGATAGATGGCATACAGAAAAAATTAGATCATATTTGTTTTACAGTTGTTATATATACTTTAAGTTTCTCCATTCTTTCATCCAGAGAAGCATGCAGTGTGGCTGTTTTTTTTTTTTTTTTAAGAGATTGCTGCCCCACAAAAAATGATGAAATGGTGCAAAGTGTGTTAAAATTGTTACAAATTTAAGCTTGCCGATCACTTGCCTGCTTGTTGCCTGCTCTATAATTTTGGGAAGTTGAGAACCCTGATATATATTGTGACATTTAAACATAGATAATAACAATAAGCATCAGTGAATAAAAGTTTTTGTTAAGCCAGAGGCCAGAAAAAACCTAAAAGATCATAGAAATAGAACTGAAAATGGGAGAAGTTCCTACAAAAAGCCAGACTCTTGTTTGTGTGGCATGTCAACATGACTAGTGTATCAACATTACCCCTCACAGTCAGCGCATAATCTGCAGGTCACACAGCAGGTGTAGAGGAAGCCAGGACTGCTACACCTGTAGTCAGCTCTCAAACCAGACAGCCCTGCCAGGCCCTGCTTCAGTCTAATGAGCTCTGACACAGCCCTGCTTGTTGAGGTGATTGTGATCCATCTAATAGATCACAGTGCACACCTCCTTCAGTGACCCCTCACCTCCCCCCAAGTGCTTTTGATTACTATATTTGAAACAGGTATGATTCTGGGACTGTGTTAATGTCTGCCGGAGTGCCTGATGCAGCGGCTGAAAGCAGCTGTGGGTCACAGCATCCCAGGCTCATGTTGATGGGTTCCACATTTTGTAAGGTCATCTAAAACCAGTGTTCAGCCATCCATAGATTTCAAGCAGGTTTACGCCTGCTGCATTGGGACATGTGTAAATGTAAGACAGAGCCTTGTTGGTCTTTTATCATACAACTCTAGTTCCCTGTCTGACACATCAAATCAGCCATGATAAGCACCTTAGCACATTGGCTTGCCATGAAACCCGTAGATTCTGTGTGTAGCCTTCTCAGATCACTTAGTGTACCCTGCTGGCTTCCTGCATTGGTTTCACCATCCCTCCTAGCTCTATCGTGGTTGACATCTGAGAGGTCACCGATAATGATGCATAGGTTTTGACCTCTGCCTTTGACAGAGCTGAACCCTTGTTGATGGCTGCTGTGAGCAGTACAAGTGGGGCCCTTATTTTTGACTTGCAGGAAGACATCAGACATCTGTATTATTTCATTATTAATCAGATCGCCTGCCCGGGTCCTTGATGCTTCAAGCATCAGTTACAGATTCTTGTTTAAATTGAAGTTAGTAACACAGTCGGTCATCTAAGTAGTGTTTTGGTTCAGTTATTATAAGTTTAATAATCTGTTAAGATTGTAGTAATGATAATACAGAAGTTTATTTGAATGAACCTTTATTTGTAATCTGGGTGACACCCGGTTAACAGCCAGCCTTGTTGGATGGAGGTGGCTGGTGTAGTAGCACTGATGTCACCAGGAGGAGGAGAACCAATCCTGACTGATACCCAGGCTCCTGCCAGGTAGTACCACTGATGTAACTGGCTACACATGCTAAATGGTCCCCTCAACATGATCTGTTCCTGTCTTACATGAGAATCTTACAGCCCCTGTCATTTATCACTTTTTCTCATCCCAGTAACTGGTCCTGTGCTCCAGCATCCTGCTCCATCCTGCAGCAGCCATGAGGTCTTTCTTATCAGCTGCCACCTGTTCATATGATCAGCCTGGAATATGTGACATGCTGGTATCTGATCTCTTATAACAACTATAACAACCTTGTGGCCTGTCCATCTGGCTTGCCAGTACTCCCCCATACACTTAGTTAGAAAATAGAAAATCAAACAACATGACTGGTGAGTCCAGTTAGGGTCATGGGAGGAATCGCTTATACCACTGTCCTTTTAATAATGCCAGAATAGGGATATAACAATAAAAGCTGTGCCCAGAAGAATTCCTTTTATGAAAAAAAACTTAAATTTGAAGTGATTAGCTCTGTTAATTACTTTTCATTCATGATATGTTGGCAAAAATTAAGAGATTTTTTGAAGGTGGTCAGTAAAAAGTTGACACTGAGATCACATGCATTGTGCAAATACTCAATTTGTTTCAAGCAATTGTGCTTCTCAGCTAATTCTGAATCCATTGAGATGCTTCCTGCCGGGCACCTGTCTGTCAGGCTGTCTTGTCTGTTAGCTGGACACAAATTGTGAAAGTTAAAGAGTTTATCTCTCTTGTCTGTATGGACACCATGGTGTTTCCAGCAAAATCTTTTTTGAAACATATCTCACTATACCATTTGTGTCCTGTTTATGTCCTTTACAGCCTGCAGTAGGAGGGACGCTGTCTTATTTGTTTTGTTTTCAAGAACAACCATTTTATAGTTTGAAGTTCAGCTGAGCAGGAATCAGTCACATTTTTTTGTGGGAAAAGTTACAAATTGAACTTAAAAACTGTATTTACCAATAAAACTTTTTAGCTCAGCTGACTATAAGTCATCTGAGCTATAGTTGTAGTCCGTTGTCCATCCGTCTGTCTGTCCGTCTGTTAGACTGGCATGTTTTGAAACTGTTAGAACCAACGAAGCGGAAATTTGGCATACTGTTAGATGTCTCCAGAATGAAAACTTGGTCACTGTGACTTTGTTCCTTTAAGAAATTAAGGAAAAACCTTAATTTTCAATTAAAAACCTATTATCACACGTCAAGACTGCCCAATATCAAAACCACTTTTCTGTGTGCCTCATATTTACCACGAATATTCCCATATTTAGTTCCTATGTACATGCCAGAAATAAGGTCCGTATTAAATAATTTATAAAAGTTTTGGTCCCAAACATACTGCACCATGGCATGTTTTTTCCCTGTAAGTACATTTTATTTAATTTTCACAGCAGGTACCCATAAGGAATGAATCTGTTAAATTCAGAAATTTGAAAATAAAAGGTCAAAAACTGGCGAGTTAATGATTTTTAGCTCAGCTGACTGAAAGTCATCTGAGCTATAGTCCGGCCATCCGGCCGTCTGTCCCGCCGTCGGTTAACAGGGCACAAATCGTAACCGCTGTACCTGGAATCTTCTAACTTGGTATCCTGGGAGGTCCATAAAAAATCTCCTCGGAAACCTGAAATTAGGTCTCTGTTTCCCATATTCTTTGAGCTATGAGGCTCCGAAGTACCCCCCAGAATAATGCAAAATTTGATACAAAAGCTCAAGTCTCTGAATAACTACTGCATTGATGACCATGATTCTTTGCATGAATATTGATCATGGGATGTTCAATCAGTTCCTGCAAACTGGTGGCGCCATCTGTATTTTTTTAAAATTTTTACGAAATTTTTTCTTTATTTTTGAGACCTTCAAAGAAGCTGTCATCTGTTAACAGGGCACAAATCATAACCGCTGGACCTAGATTCTTCTAACTTGACATCAAGGGAGGTTCATGAAAAGTCTCTGTGAAAACATGAAATTAGGTCTCTGTTACCCATATCCTTCGTAGTAAGTACCCCTCAGAATAATTAAAAATTTGATACAAAACTCCAGTATCTGAATAACCAATGCATTGATCTCCATGATTCTTTGCAGGCATATTGATCATGGAGTGTTCCATCAGTTCCTGCAGACTGGTGGCACCACCTGTATTTTTTTCAATTTTTTAGGCATTTTTTCTCTATTTATGAGACCTTCAAATGAAGTGGCCATCTTTTAACATGCCACAAACTGTAACTGCTGTACCTAGAATCTTCTTAATTGACATCCAGGGAGACTAATGAAAAATCTCCTTGGAAACCTGAAATTAGGTTTCTGTTAGCCATATTCTCCGAGCTATAGGGCTCATAAATACCCCAAAGAATAATTAAAAATTTGATACAAACAAAAGCTCCAGTATCTGAATAACCAATGCCTTGATAGCCATGATTCTTTGGATATAAATTGATTATGGAGTGTTTCATCAGTTCCTGCCGACTGGTGGCACTCCCTGTATTTTTTTCAAATTTTTACGCTTTTTTTTCTTTTTATGAGACTTTCAAATGAAGTTGTCATCTGTCCAAAAGCCCACTGAAACCCATTTCAAAATTCATGATTTGTTTGCACTCTGGCAGTCATTTTGCGCATTGTTCAACATTCCTTGAATTTAGCTGAGCGTCATGGCCCATGGGCCACTTGTTTTTTTTCAGAGGCTCTGTTGTATTCACTTGCATAATGTCCATCTGCAGGCAGACCACTTCTGGTCATCGGAGGTCAGCTATGCCAGGGTTCCTAGTTTGTAACAGGTCACTTGGGGAGATCCCCTGCTGTGACAGGTGTACAGTTATTCTCATATCAAACCTCACACACACGCACTGTCAAGTCCCTGCACCTGTGGACTGGGGACATTGGTTATATTATTTAATCATGTCAGCAGTTTATCAAAAAGCCAACCAATGATCATGGTAATAGAACAGATTGAATGTTCACAAACTGCTCACATGCTTCAGTTTCAACATTAGGAAACAAATGGTCAGGTAAAAAAAAAAATTATTAATTCCTTACTCATCAATACAAATCAATCATATCAACCAACCATGGCCTATATTACCTCTTTCTCTCACACTTTATCTCCATTTGATATTATTTTAGATTTTTGCCTTCAAGGTAAACTTCAACTGAGCACAGTGACCCATGGGTCCCTTGTTTATATTAGTACTTTATTCATAAATATGATTTAAAATTTGAATATCATGTATACAGTTTAAAAATTGAAATTCTAATGCTGACCAGTTTTTATGGTTAATAAGAAATAATATGTAATATAATATACATAATCATATCTCATATCTTAACAGCTAGTTTGTGTACCTACTTATTTTGAATTGTGTACTTGAACAAAGTGATCAATTTCAAGCTGTTAAAACCATGTTGTAAAAGTATTTTCCTTATTTTAATTTTTGAAATCTAATTATTTATTTTCAAAATTACAATCAAATGTGAAAAATGCTATTCATGAATAAAGCACTAAGTCACGGGGTATTTTAAGGTTTATTGTGACTTTTTCATACATAGTGTTGTGACTTGATTTAGGCTGGATTTTTTTTCTACACAAAACTGTTACTTCATTTCCTAACCAAGTTTGTGACTTTTCCTAAAATATCATCTTTTCCAACAGAGATTTGTGATTTTTTTTTCCTGTGACTTAATTTTTGGTGGCCTTTTTCCTGCAATGGAATGTGCTACATGACCTGTTCATCACACCTGATATAATTAGCTAGGCATTTACTATGTTACATGAATTCTAAGAACAAAAGGGTCACATTCTGTGTGAGCTGGGCTAGTTTTACAGAATTCTAACAATACAATATACATGGTAATACTGCAGTACACAAGTGATGTACTGGTCATTGAGTCCACAGTATCCAGAGTTAAAGTCTGAGCCCAGGCCACTTGTGTCCCTGATGACGAAAAAACTTGCTATAGCGGTCTAAATGGCAGTAACTACATGTATAAAATAGCTTTCCATCTCGAAACAAGGTCGTTCACAAGATGGGGTTCGGCTCTGGAATGGCATGGCTTGGTCTCTGCTGCTGGGATTGGTAGAGGGAATGTAAGTTGCTTTGGCCTTTGAGGCTGTGGATGCTGTAGCTTTCATGCAATGTCGCGGCTCTTTGCCGGTATATTTCAAAGTTTTCCTTCAAGTCTGAGTCATTTGGAACCCAAGTCCAAGTCCAGAACAAGTCCCCTTGTTAAAAGAAATGGAAACAGGGAACTTTGAGATTATAATGTTTTTTTTAGCTCAGCTGACTGAAAGTCAACTGAGGTATAGGTATGCCGCTTTGTCTGTCATCTGCCACAAATCATTACGGCTGGACCTAGAATTTTGTAACTGAACATCCAGGGAGGTCAGTAAAAAATCTCCTTGGAAACCTGAAATTATGTCACTGTAACCTATACCATGTGAGCTATAGTGCTTGTAAGTAACCCCCCCCCCCCCCAGAATAATTAAAAATTTGATACAAAACCTCAAGTATCTTGATAAATAATGCATGGATTGCCATGAATCTTGCCTTAAATATGGCCCATGAGTAGTTTTATCAGTTCCCTAAAAACTGTGGTGCTACCTGTATTTTTTCTAATTTTTACAATATTTAATCTGTTTTGTAGACCATCAGATGACAGCAATTATGTCTGTTTCTCAGCTGTGGTTTCATTCAGTGTCCTTAAACCTTGTGTGTTTATTGATTATGATTGGTTTCTTCAGTTCCTGAAGACTAGTGGCACTACCTGAATTTTTTCTATTTTTGAATCATTTTTTCCTTTATTTTGAAACTGCCAAATTATATTGATACTCTCAGATTCTCAACTGTGGTTTCATCTGTGTCCTTAAACCTTGTGTGTTAATTAAGGCCCTGCTTGAATAAGTGGATGCCCTATATTTATCAACCTGTCCATCTGTTTGTCTTTGTGTATGTCTATCAAATTTAATTGTTTCCTGATGAAAACTTCAGTTTGGATTTACATATGGATTTCAAACTTGACTTATATATTCCCTAACTTGAATGTAAGAACTCTATTGATTTTGGGTTAATCAGGTCAAAGTTCAAGGTCACAGGAACCATATATGTAGAAAGACTGTGGATGCATTTTAAGCCAAACTTTTTATACCAAACCTTTTATCTTGCACATACAGCTGACCTGCCAGTAGGAGAAGAACCTGATTGATTTTGGGTCACAAAGTGAAAGGTCAAGGTCACAGGAGCCATCTGTCCACATATTGTATCCAGATAATCACTCGAGTTTTGGGTTTTCATATTGTTTTCAAACTTGACTTATATATGACCAACAAATAATGTAAGAACCATTTTGATTTGGAGTTCATGAGGTCAAAGTTCAAGGTCACAGGCCCACTTCTTTAAAAAAAATTTGGATGCATTTTAAGCCAAATTTTTCATCCTAAACCTTCCATCTTCCACGTGGTGCACCTACCTGTCAATTTGGGAAGGTTCCTTTTGATTTTTGGGTCAAAAGGTCAAGGTCACAGGGCTCATCATTCACAAATTAGTTTATGGATGAAAACTCCAGTTTTGGAAGACAGGTTGGCTTCAAACTGATCACTGGACCCATATTTTGAAAAAGCTCATAAACATATTCTTAAAAAGACAAATTCAGCTGAGCGTCGAGACCCATGGGTCCCTAGTTATGTTAATTTATACACACTCTTTTTACTTGAATATGTAATTACTTTTATCTTCTGATGCAGAGCTAAAGCTGGGTAATATATATGAAGTATATAAGCATATAAATCTTCGTAATATTTGTAAGAGCTTTTCTTTTTCTACTGGACTCAAGATAGACTGGGCCTGATTTATCGTAACCTTCCCTCCGAGTCTGAGTACAAGTCTAAGTCCAGAACCCTCAAGTCCCTGAAAAAGTGGACTTGAGTCCTTTGTCACTGCTGTTCACAGTGTCTGACATGACATCTATAACTGTAGGTATCTGTTCACAGTGTCTGACATAATATCTATAATTGTAGGTATCTGTTCACAGTGTCTGACATGACATCTATAACTATAGGTATCTGTTCACAGTGTCTGACATGACATCTATAACTGTAGGTATCTGTTCACAGTGTCTGAAATGACATCTATAACTGTAGGTATCTGTTCACAGTGTCTGACATGACATCTATAACTGTAGGTATCTGTTCACAGTGTCTGACATGACATCTATAACTGTAGGTATCTGTTCACAGTGTCTGACATGACATCTATAACTGTAGGTATCTGTTCACAGTGTCTGACATGACATCTGTAACTGTAGGTATCTGTTCACAGTGTCTGACATGACATCTGTAACTGTAGGTATCTGTTCACAGTGTCTGACATGACATCTATAACTGTAGGTATCTGTTCACAGTGTCTGACATGACATCTATAACTGTAGGTATCTGTTCACAGTGTCTGACATGACATCTATAACTGTAGGTATCTGTTCACAGTGTCTGACATGACATCTATAACTGTAGGTATCTGTTCACAGTGTCTGACATGACATCTATAACTATAGGTATCTGTTCACAGTGTCTGACATGAAATCTATAACTGTAGGTATCTGTTCACAGTGTCTGACATGACATCTATAACTATAGGTATCTGTTCACAGTGTCTGACATGACATCTATAACTGTAGGTATCTGTTCACAGTGTCTGACATGACATCTATAACTATAGGTATCTGTTCACAGTGTCTGACATGACATCTATATCTATAGACATCTAATTGTTCTAGTTACTAAATGTGGTACATTTTTTGCCGTCATATGTCAAATATACTAAAATATCCAAGTTCAGATGCATCAACTGAGATGATCACTGAATAAGCTTTTCTTTAGCTTCACATATTTTCACATAATTAAATGTTAGCCAAAACTTACCTCTTGTTGTGATTTGTGTCGTAATGAAATATGTAATATAATAGGACTGTATGAGTATAACACTGTCTAGAGTTGTGAGGTGCCATTTCAGCTGGCCATAAAGAATAACACTATCTAGAGTTGTGAGGTTTCATTTCAGCTGGCCATAAAGTACAACACTTTCTAGAGTTGTGAGGTGCCATTTAAGCTGGCCATAAGGTATAACACTGTCTAGAGTTGTGAGGTTTCATTTCAGCTGGCCATAAAGTACAACACTGTCTAGAGTTGTGAGGTGCCATTTCAGCTGGTCATAAAGTATAACACTGTCTAGAGTTGTGAGGTTTCATTTCAGCTGGCCATAAAGTACAACACTGTCTAGAGTTGTGAGGTGCCATTTCAGCTGGCCATAAAGTATAACACTGTCTAGAGTTGTGAGGTTTCATTTCAGCTGGCCATGAAGTATAACACTGTCTAGAGTTGTGAGGTGCCATTTCAGCTGGCCATAAAGTATAACACTGTCTAGAGTTGTGAGGTGCCATTTCAGCTGGCCATAAAGTATAACACTGTCTAGAGTTGTGAGGTGCCATTTCAGCTGGCCATAAAGTACAACACTGTCTAGAGTTGTGAGGTGTCATATCAGCTGGCCATGAAGTATATCACTGCCTGGAGATGTGAGGTGTCATTTAAGCTGGCTCTGAAGTATATCACTGCCTTTTGTTGGGAGGTGTCATTTCAGCTGACCATAAAGTATAACACTGTCTAGAGTTTTGAGGTGTCAAATCAGCTAGCCATGAAGTATATCACTGTCTAGAGTTGTGAGGTGTCATTTCAGCTGACCATAAAGTATAACACTGTCTAGAGTTGTGAGATGTCAAATCAGCTGGCCATGAAGTATATCACTGTCTTGAGTTGTGAGGTGTCATTTCAGCTGACCATAAAGTATAACACTGTCTAGAGTTGTGAGGTGTCATTTCAGCTGACCATAAAGTATAACACTGTCTAGAGTTGTGAGGTTTCATATCAGCTGACCATAAAGTATAACACTGTCTAGAGTTGTGAGGTGTCAAATCATCTGGCCATGAAGTATATCACTGTCTAGAGTTGTGAGGTGTCATATCAGGTGGCCATGAAGTATAACACCTTCTAGAGTTGTTGCTTGTTACTTCTTCCTCAGAATTGCCATGGTAAAATCCCACAAAAGAAGTACAAATAGTTACATACAGATGATATAGCTGGTTGCATATGTAAAACTGAGTTTGTAATGTTAACATGTGTTTGTGAAGCCTGCAGTGATCAGTCTGTGTGAGGGAATCATTTTTCATGTGTTATACATCTGCATATGCTGTCGCCTCCACATAGCTGTTGCCACCCCTGTTTAACAAATAGTTCTGGGAACATGTTTGAGGTGCACAGTAAACATGCCAACCTGTTTCCAATTGGCTACATGAATCTGTCTTGTTGCTGATGCCAAGGTGCTGTCGCAGTGCTATCCCTCACAGCCACCCAAGGGCAGACTGAATCAGACCCATCTGTGGCTGTAAGGTTGAAGAAGTGGCCTGGAGGAGTGGCTTGACAACTCTTGCTTTCTTGGTCTCTTTACATCTCTCTCCCTGCTCTTTTCCCCATGTCTGATCGACTGTATTTCCCTATCTGTTTCTTGCTCACATACACAGATATTTTTTACCGCTTATGACAAACAGTGGCTGGTCCTGGGGAATATTAGTTTAACAAATGTCCCTGTAATTGGCTTGTGCAGAGGTCACCAGGGAAAACAATACAGACTTGCTAATGCCAGAGTTGAGTGAGTTATGGTGAGAGACCCTGCAAGTTCTGCAAGTTAGAACACAACTTGTATAACTTTCACCTTGCATTAACTGTTACAGCATTTTTCACTTACAGCTCCAGTCTACCTATTTATACTTACATAAATAAGGACCATACTGTTTGCACAGTCTCAGCTGTTTCAGGTCAAGTATGCTGTAAATGTGACAGCAAACACTAGGCTGTGATCACAGCAAGGTCAATTAAACCATTTCAAACACTCATACATATATCCTGCTGCTCAAAATTATTCTGTCTTTTCTTATTTGTGTTTTTTAATCCAGTATAAGAATTCATCATTAACTTAATTGTTAACAAACAATTCTAAATCAAAAATTTTTACCAATGAAACTTTTGTTTTTATCTGTCCATACATTTGAAATAATTATGTCTAGTATTACAATACTCTATAGGTTAGGTAACAGGGGATTCAGGGCATGGTTTGATTATTACACAACCCTGCTTTCACTGACTTCATTGGTTCTAATTTGGTGAAAGCATCAAAGTATGATTTTCTCAAACTTAAAAGCTATTTCAGGCATAAAAGTTTCTTGATCTAATATATTAATATTGCTCTGCAGGACATTGAGACCATTTTCTGAATTTGGGTCACTGACAGTTTCTCCACAAGGTCAAAAACGCATGTCCTTATCAGTGCCATTGGTTACTAATTATGATATAAAGTGCTCCAAACTGTATTGTCTTGAATGATGTGTATAACAATTACCAACATTTGTTATGATCTTGACATTTTGTTTTAAGGTCATGTCTGAGTGGACTTTGAGCATGATTTGTTTTTATATGATTTAACTTTAATTTGGTGGGAAGCATGGACTTTTGAACACTTCTGTATATCAACCACTGACTTAATTTCACTGACGTGCTGTCCTAGGCATGCAGGTTAGTTTTTCAGGCTTATTAGTATTGCTCCCTCCTTCAATTTTGGATACTGCCTACATTGTTTGACAGCCCTAGAGCAATTACAGAGATTTAAAATAAGTACCACATGGTTATTGCAGGAGACTTTAACTGCCATTTTAATGCCAGAGCCATTTATCACTCCATTAGAGCTTGGTTACATACAACAGCAAACAGTAAAACCTTGCTAAATTATATAAATAAAGCCAGCAGCCCTTTGCAGTGTCTGGCATCATATTCACTTACTAAAAACTATCACCATGCTATATAGTACAGAGTGCATGTTAATCAGGCTTTAAGCAGGAGAGGGCATTTTGACCAGGCTTTTAGCAGGAGAGGGCATTTTGACCAGGCTTTTAGCAGGAGAGGGCATTTTGGCCAGGCTTTTAGCAGGAGAGGGCATTTTGGCCAGGCTTTTAGCAGGAGAGGGCATTTTGACCAGGCTTTTAGCAAGAGAGGGCATTTTGGCCAGGCTTTTAGCAGGAGAGGGCATTTTGGCCAGGCTTTTAGCAGGAGAGGGAATTTTGGCCAGGCTTTTAGCAGGAGAGTGCATTTTGACAAGGCTTTTAGCAGGAGAGGGCATTTTGGCCAGGCTTTTAGCATGAGAGTGCTTTTTTGACCAGGCTTTTAGCAGGAGAGGGCATTTTGACCAGGCTTTTAGCAGAAGAGGGCATTTTGACCAGACTTTTAGCAGGAGAGGGAATTTTGGGCAGGCTTTTAGCAGGAGAGGGCATTTTGACCAGGCTTTTAGCAGGAGAGGGCATTTTGACCAGGCTTTTAGCAGGAGAGGGCATTTTGACCAGGCTTTTAGCAGGAGAGGGCATTTTGACCAGGCTTTAAGCAGGAGAGGGAATTTTGGCCAGGCTTTTAGCAGGAGAGGGCATTTTGACCAGGCTTTTAGCAAGAGAGGGCATTTTGGCCAGGCTTTTAGCAGGAGAGGGGATTTTGGCCAGGCTTTTAGCAGGAGAGGGCATTTTGGCCAGGCTTTTAGCAGGAGAGTGCATTTTGACGAGGCTTTTAGCAGGAGAGGGCATTTTGGCCAGGCTTTTAGCAGGAGAGGGCATTTTGGCCAGGCTTTTAGCAGGAGAGGGAATTTTGGCCAGGCTTTTAGCAGGAGAGTGCATTTTGACAAGGCTTTTAGCAGGAGAGGGCATTTTGGCCAGGCTTTTAGCATGAGAGTGCTTTTTTGACCAGGCTTTTAGCAGGAGAGGGCATTTTGACCAGGCTTTTAGCAGAAGAGGGCATTTTGACCAGACTTTTAGCAGGAGAGGGAATTTTGGGCAGGCTTTTAGCAGGAGAGTGCTTTTTTGACCAGGCTTTTAGCAGGAGAGGGCATTTTGACCAGGCTTTTAGCAGGAGAGGGCATTTTGACCAGGCTTTTAGCAGGAGAGGGCATTTTGACCAGGCTTTTAGCAGGAGAGGGCATTTTGACCAGGCTTTAAGCAGGAGAGGGCATTTTAACCAGGCTTTTAGCAGGAGAGGGCATTTTGACCAGGCTTTTAGCAGGAGATGGCATTTTGACCAGGCTTTTAGCAGGAGAGGGCATTTTGACCAGGCTTTTAGCAGGAGAGGGCATTTTGACCAGGCTTTTAGCAGGAAAGGGCATTTTGGCCAGGCTTTTAGCAGGAGAGGGCATTTTGGCCAGGCTTTTAGCAGGAGAGGGCATTTTGGCCAGGCTTTTAGCAGGAGAGGGCATTTTGGCCAGGCTTTTAGCAGGAGAGGGCATTTTGACCAGGCTTTTAGCAAGAGAGGGCATTTTGGCCAGGCTTTTAGCAGGAGAGGGCATTTTGGCCAGGCTTTTAGCAGGAGAGGGAATTTTGGCCAGGCTTTTAGCAGGAGAGTGCATTTTGACAAGGCTTTTAGCAGGAGAGGGCATTTTGACCAGGCTTTTAGCAGGAGAGTGCTTTTTTGACCAGGCTTTTAGCAGGAGAGGGCATTTTGACCAGGCTTTTAGCAGGAGAGGGCATTTTGACCAGGCTTTTAGCAGGAGAGGGCATTTTGACCAGGCTTTTAGCAGGAGAGGGCATTTTGACCAGGCTTTAAGCAGGAGAGGGCATTTTGACCAGGCTTTTAGCAGGAGAGGGCATTTTGACCAGGCTTTTAGCAGGAGATGGCATTTTGACCAGGCTTTTAGCAGGAGAGGGCATTTTGACCAGGCTTTTAGCAGGAGAGGGCATTTTGACCAGGCTTTTAGCAGGAAAGGGCATTTTGGCCAGGCTTTTAGCAGGAGAGGGCATTTTGGCCAGGCTTTTAGCAGGAGAGGGAATTTTGGGTAGACTTTTAGCAGGAGAGTGCATTTTGACCAGGCTTTTAGCAGGAGAGGGCATTTTGACCAGGCTTTTAGCAGGAGAGGGCATTTTGGCCAGGCTTTTAGCAGGAGAGTGCATTTTGACCAGGCTTTTAGCAGGAGAGGGCATTTTGGCCAGGCTTTTAGCAGGAGAGGGCATTTTGACCAGGCTTTTAGCAGGAGAGGGCATTTTGACCAGGCTTTTAGCAGGAGAGGGCATTTTGGCCAGGCTTTTAGCAGGAGAGGGCATTTTGGCCAGGCTTTTAGCAGGAGAGGGCATTTTGACCAGGCTTTTAGCAGGAGAGGGCATTTTGACCAGGCTTTTAGCAGGAGAGGGCATTTTGGCCAGGCTTATAGCAGGAGAGGGTATTTTGACCAGGCTTTTAGCAGGAGAGGGCATTTTGACCAGGCTTTTAGCAGGAGAGGGCATTTTGACCAGGCTTTTAGCAGGAGAGGGAATTTTGGCCAGGCTTTTAGCAGGAGAGTGCATTTAGGATAGGCTATTAGCAGGAGAGGGCATTTTGGCCAGGCTTTTAGCAGGAGAGGGCATTTTGACCAGGCTTTTAGCAGGAGACATTTTGGGCAGGATTTTTGCAGGGAGGATATTGGACCAGATCAATATTATAGGGTTTCATCAATCATATAATCATCATAGAATATTTATATGCATATTGAAATATGATATTTGGACCTATTTTTATTTTGCAGACAAAAAGTGTCTGATACATTGTAATTAAAGTTAGTGGTTCAGCATGTTAGTCAGTGTTTATGTTATCTTCGTTGCAGACTGAATATGACAGCTCAGTGTCTTTAAATCCTTACTTCCCTGGCACGCATCCTTTTCATATATTTGTCCCCCATAGAAATGGTGAGCATCTGTCCATTTTTAATATCCGTCTGAGATATGGTGTAAGCCCAATAACCTGAAAACAAATTGACATACAGCCACCATACTTGCACTGTTTATGCAAATGAAGCGCTAGGTCATGTTTGAATATGGATGACCTTAAACCATTTTTCATGGTCATGGAATTTTCCTAAAATTATGTTAGCACAATAATTTGAAATGAAATTCAGGCCAGTCATGGTTACTACACCATTGATGCATCTTATGAAGGGCTAGTTTAATTTTCAATATGAATTTGTTATGTGGACCTATGCAACATAAAAAGGCCTAGCAAGGAAGTCCTGGGCTGAAAGTCATAGACAGAATCTCCTAAGCTAGAAAGTCCTAGGTAGGGAAGTCCTGGGCAGAAAGTCAAAGACAGGACTCCTAGCTAGGCTAAAAGGTCTTTGACAGGGAAGTCCATGACTGAAAGTCATAGACAGAACTCCTAGGCCAGAAAGTCCTTGGCAGGGAAGTCCATGACTGAAAGTCATAGACAGAGAACTCCTAAGCCAGAAAGTCCTAGGTAGGGAAGTCCTGGGCAGAAAGTCAAAGACAGGACTCCTAGCTAGGCTAAAAAGTCCTTGGCAGGGAAGTCCATGACTGAAAGTCATAGATAGAACTCCTAGGCCAGAATGTCCTTCGCAGCGAAGTCCATGACTGAAAGTCATAGACAGCGAACTCCTAAGCCAGAAAGTCCTAGGTAGGGAAGTCCTGGGCAGAAAGTCAAAGACAGGACTCCTAGCTAGGCTAAAAAGTCCTTGGCAGGGAAGTCCATGACTGAAAGTCATAGATAGAACTCCTAGGCCAGAATGTCCTTGGCAGGGAAGTCCATGACTGAAAGTCATAGACAGAGAACTCCTAGGCCAGAATGTCCTTCGCAGCGAAGTCCATGACTGAAAGTCATAGACAGAGAACTCCTAGGCCAGAAAGTCCTAGGTAGGGAAGTCCATGACTGAAAGTCATAGACAGAGAACTCCTAGGCCAGAAAGTCCTAGGTAGGGAAGTCCATGACTGAAAGTCAGACAGAGAACTCCTAGGCCAGAAAGTCCTAGGCAGGGAAGTCCATGACTGAAAGTCATAGACAGAGAACTCCTAAGCCAGAAAGTCCTTGGAAGGGAAGTCCTGGGCAGAAAGTCAAAGACAGGACTCCTAGCTAGGCTAAAAAGTCCTTGGCAGGGAAGTCCATGACTGAAAGTCATAGATAGAACTCCTAGGCCAGAATGTCCTTGGCAGGGAAGTCCATGACTGAAAGTCATAGACAGAGAACTCCTAGGCCAGAATGTCCTTCTCAGCGAAGTCCATGACTGAAAGTCATAGACAGGGAACTCCTAGGTCAGAAAGTCCTAGGTAGGGAAGTTCTAGGCAGAAAATCATAGACAGAAAACTCCTAAGCCAGAAAGTCCTAGGTAGGGAAGTCCTGGGCAGAAAGTCAAAGACAGGACTCCTAGCTAGGCTAAAAAGTCCTTGGCAGGGAAGTCCATGACTGAAAGTCATAGATAGAACTCCTAGGCCAGAATGTCCTTGGCAGGGAAGTCCATGACTGAAAGTCATAGACAGAGAACTCCTAGGCCAGAATGTCCTAGGCAGCGAAGTCCATGACTGAAAGTCATAGACAGAGAACTCCTAGGCCAGAAAGTCCTTGGAAGGGAAGTCCATGACTGAAAGTCATAGACAGAGAACTCCTAGGCCAGAAAGTCCTTGGCAGGGAAGTCCATGACTGAAAGTCATAGACAGAGAACTCCTAGGCCAGAAAGTCCTTGGCAGGGAAGTTCATGACTGAAAGTCATAGACAGAGAACTCCTAAGCCAGTAAGTCCTCGGCAGGGAAGTCCATGACTGAAAGTCATAGACAGAGAACTCCTCAGCCAGAAAGTCCTAGGCAGGGAAGTCCATGACTGAAAGTCATAGAGAGAGAACTCCTAAGCCAGAAAGTCCTTGGCAGGGAAGTCCATGACTTAAAGTCATAGACAGAGAACTCCTAGGCCAGAAAGTCCTAGGCAGGGAAGTCCATGACTGAAAGTCATAGACAGAGAACTCCTAAGCCAGAAAGTCCTTGACAGGGAAGTCCATGACTGAAAGTCATAAACAGAGAACTCCTAGGCCTGAATGTCCTTGGCAGGGAAGTCCATGACTGAAAGTCATAGACAGAGAACTCCTAAGCCAGAAAGTCCTAGGCAGGGAAGTCCATGACTGAAAGTCATAGACAGAGAACTCCTAGGCCAGAATGTCCTTGGCAGGGAAGTCCATGACTGAAAGTCATAGACAGAGAACTCCTAGGCCAGACAGTCCTTGACAGGGAAGTCCATGACTGGAAGTCATAGACAGAGAACTCCTAAGCCAGAAAGTCCTAGGCAGGGAAGTCCATGACTGAAAGTCATAGACAGAGAACTCCTAGGCCAGAATGTCCTTGGCAGGGAAGTCCATGACTGAAAGTCATAGACAGAGAACTCCTAGGCCAGAAAAACCTTGGCAGGGAAGTTCTAGGCAGAAAGTCATAGATAGAAAACTCCTAAATCAGAAAGTCCTAGGCAGGGAAGTGATAGACTGAAATGACTTGGTCTGAAACATTCAGGTAAAAACCATCTTACATCTATTTGAAACATTTCTAGCTGAGCTGACTGTATCATAACAATCATGCTGCACCCAGTCTGTTACTCAGTCCATCTGTCTGTTAGGCAGCACTTTCTGCAATCACTGGGCCTAAAATTGCAGACACTACATGTTTTTGTCGAAAAAAACTCCTACCCAACCCTCTGTCTATAGTTCATTGTTACCTCACTTTTAAGTAGAGTATATATCATATCATATACATCATATATCATAACCACTGGGCTGACATGTTCAAATTTGGCTGATTAGTTCTGTTAGGTCAGTTTTGTATCATTTATGGAAGTTATGATGGGTGTCTGTGAAATCAATATTCATGCAAGACATAAACTCAGGCATATACTTTTTTCCCGGTAAACCTGATATGACATATTTAATTATATTTATTCAGGTTTCTCAGCAATAATAGCTAATGTATAGCCTAATCCAATTTGATATGCTCATAGCTTTTGCATAGTTTACTGGTTATAGCTTTGCTGACTGTAAGTCATCTGAGCTATAGTTATGACCCTTGGTCCATTGTTCATTAGCAGAACACAAAACAGTAATAGCTACACACTAGTAATTTTGCATACAGTCATGTATGGGCAAAAGCTGTTAACTTACATGAAGATAGATCACCTTGTTTTTATCAGCCCATCTATGACGGGAAGTCATACCCACGGTCTGTCCATTAACTTTTAGTGTCACCACGATACTTATTAGTGTCGCCATGATAACTTTTTCAGGGCTTTGATGGATTTTCACAAAACTCACAATAACTACTTAACAATAGATTTTCTCACCTGAGTTCTATTATAGGCAAAATCACCACATATTTAACGAGGTCAGAGGTCACAAGACTACTTTGTGGTGTCACTGTGATAACTCATGAAGAATACGATGGATTTTGATCAAACTCAGCAGAAATATTAATCAATATAATATCTCGCCTTATTTTGATTTCCAGCAAAATCCACGCAAATTTAATAAGGTCAGAGGTCACTTGGTGGCACCATGTTGACTTACCAAAAATCCTATGGATTTTCATGACACTCATTAAACATATCTACCAATAGAGTTTCTCACCTGAATTACGTTCTCATCAAAATTCATGCATATTTAATGAGGTCAGAGGTCACCAGATACACAACAGGCGTATTATGCATGTTTGCAGTGCTTTTGTTATGAATTGTTTTATACAAAATTTTTACATTTCACATGGGACACTATTTCTCAAAATGTTTTACTGGGATCTACTTCTAAATATAATTGTTGGTGCATCCTATAAGTCACTTTCTGTATTGGCAGCAGATACAGTTCTCTGATTAAGCCTGCACAAAGTGTTTTCGGTCAGCTCTGTGACTGAGGGTGTATGTATGTGATGGTGTCTGTACACATTCCTCACACCTGTTTGGTGGGGGATACAGTCCTTAAGACATTTTCTAGTTTTGATTTTGTTTATCTGATAGGGCTAGGTGCATGTTTTTAAACTATTGTACAGAATTCTGAACTAATTAATTATGCAAATTTATGCATACATTTCAAAATCACAAAAAAAATAAATTGCTTTTACACAGAATTTTGAACCTACAAGGTTGATTCCATGCACTATTGCATTTTTTTTTTGGGGGGGGGGGCAGATGAGCCCTATATCATTGACATTCTGGTCTCACTTTTCAAATCAATATTATAAACAGACATTTACATATAGGCTTTTATTTTGTCTTACCCACTAAAGAACAGCTGATAGTGTTTATCATAGCATTCAAAGATTTCTCAGAAACGGGAATGATTGTCATTTTGCTGGAATTGGGTAAGTAACAGGAATTATTTTCATTTTGCTTGCATTGGGTAAGTTCTCAAATATTTCTGTTCCTTAATTATTTTAAAAATTTAGATTTTTCTGTAAGTAATGACACTTGAGATTGTATGTATGGGTTACATTATGAGGACAGAGATTCATTCCTGTCAACATTATATAGTTAACTATAGATATAATGACAATTGTGAAAGAACCAGTCAGGGTAGTTTTTGTCAAATTGTCACAAAATTTCAGTCATAAGAAAAAATTTCAAATTTTAGAAACAAAAACATACTAACACAGTAAGATGGTCATAATATGATAAATTACAAAGTGATCTTATTTTGTCGTGATCCTGTTACCTTTACTTTCAGAGCATTGTTCTTTTCTTCAGATCCCTTATATAGACAGAAAAAAATTCGAACACTCTATTCCATCAAACATGAATTCTAGAGGCACATCATCATGTATAAATTATAAATTTATTTGGAATTTCAAATCTCCAGAACATGACCACACAGCAAATTCTAGGTAAAGTTACGAACTGGACAGTCCAGACTGAGGTGATGATGATGCTTTAGAATTCTAATTATGCAAAAATGAATAAGGGCAGTAGTAATTATTTCCTGACATTTGAACTAAATGCATAAATTGAATTTTAAGAAAATTAAGTTTTCTCAATGTTATTTTGGTTATTAATATGGATCGGAAGCACTTGATTATTGTTGAAGCCGAAGTGACGGATAAGAAACGGAGGGGATCATTAATAACAAAGTCAGCCTACTTCCTGCCCACGTTCAATATGAATTATGTGTCGATTGACAGGAATTTCCTTGGCTCTGACCTCATGTCCATCAAACATCAATCTACCAGATCACACTCATTGATTCTATGTTTACTTAAGAATATTTTAAATTAAGATCCATAGAACAAGCAGATTGTTTGCATTGTGGACATTTTCTGAGAGATAATCTGCTGGTATGGGGGAGGAGAGGGTGTTGGTGGATACATGTTTATCCAGCTGAAGGACAATAGAGCTACAAGCCCAGCCTGTTCATATGTTAACTGGACTGTTCACCGAATATTGATATAGTATTTACAATTGGCTGTTGGGCTGGTATACATCAAAGTTTCACATTGCATGGGGCATTGGGGGAGGGGTCCTAAAAGGCACAGATGCCGCAGTATTCATATCATACACAATATAATCTGATTTAATTCAATGTTAAATTAGCAATTTCCATGCGTAGGCATGCACTGACGCAGTGAGCTGTTTTTCATATGCAGGACTAATCTTTTGGTATCGGACCAGGCCTGACAAAAGGAAATGGCGACATGTGTTGGGATGCTGCTTGACAAGTTGTCTGCACCGTCTGGGCCCAACTTCGCCAGCCGCCAAAGATAAGGCACAGAAATTGATTTCAGCCCGAGGAGAGTGATGCGCAAAGCACGAGATAACTGTCAGAGCAAATGGCCTCTGTAACAGATTTCCACATTGGCGATAAAAGTGCTGCTTCCATAATGTCCCGCAAAGATCAATCTGCAAAGTTCTCCCCAAAGAATCAATTCAGTCCATGATGGCTGCCAGTGTTTACCACGCATTACCCTTTTGTCTTCAAGTAATTGCTATGCCACATCCTTTCTTGTCTAATTTTTCTGGGTGTGAAACAGGCAAAGTCAGTCTCTTAGTCTCACGCTCCAGTCACTTTCAATTAAGGCGGTACAAGGCTTGTCCCCCTTCAGTGTAATAATGTCCCCTTCGGTTTCTTTTCAATTTGTTGGTGCTTATTCCTTTTCTGGCCAATTCCACCAAAATAAGACATACTCAGCAAAAGCCAGTCTGCACTCTTTCTTCTTGGTCATATGTCTCTTAGAGCTGCTGCAGTGATTTGGAGAATTGATGTATGTTTTACGCTGAACTTGGGTCCATTTTTCGTGCCTTAATGTGTGGTTAGCGGTAGAGTTTGTGGCATTCTGACTCCCTCTGTGTTAGTAAGACTTAATGAGGGCCTTTGAAGGACTGAACTTTCCTGTGCCAGACTGGCTAATGGTGTCAGTGCTGGGACATTAACCATTCTGACAATGATACTAAAATCTTAGTATTGAAGAAACACTGAAAGCTCTGAATAATATAATTCATCGACATTAAACATTTATCATGTGTATAGAAGTAATAAGATGTTTGTTAGCGTTTTGCTTACTTTTTGTAATTACCTATCAGTTTAGTAAATTTCATATTGTGAATGCTTAAGAAATATATTTTTCATATATTCATATAATATTTTGTTATAAGCATTATTTTTTTATATAATTTATTTGTTTGAAATTATAGGCATATTTTGTATATTTTATTCTGTCTACAAGCCTAACCAACATTAAAAAATTTATTGATGAAAGCTACATTATCAACAGGGTGAATTTGATGAAAATGTTTTCTGTTTGGTTCTTTTATATTATTTAATTGCATATGTTATTTTATCTTGCAACTTTATTATATCTTATATGGTATAAATATGTTATATATATTGTAATTTGTTATACCATATATATTCAATTTTATTTTATCAAAACAAGTTGCCTTATATGTTTTAACAATAAAATGGCAACACTGAAAGACCTCAGTTAAGAAAACAAGCTTTACAAATATAAATTTTATCCTGATATTTACAGGTATATTATATATACTATTGCTTATTTTCGTAAGACATTGTACATTTCATACAAAAACATTTTTCCTTTGATATTTATTATTTATGCATTTGAAATTGCTATTGCTTTTTTCTGCTGGGACACAAAATTCAGTTTACTTTTATTCATTAGGGTAATCATTCTAGATAAAAGTATGGCCTAAATAGATGACCATGTTGTTTATGGGTAACTGGTGGGATGGCCATGCAATTAACCCTGTTGATGAGGACGAAATGTAATGAAAAATCCCCATGTGCAGGAGGATATTTTTCATAGATGATTATAGTAGTAGTCTCTCCCATGAAAATAGACTGGTTTTCATCCAAAAATTGACAGACCTATCCTGTATATGGGTAGGCACTGTTCCCTTCGATATAAAAAAATATACTGCACTCTGATGGAGTTGATTAAATGGGTGAGTTTTTGTGACATATAATGCTGAAACTAGATAAAGAACAACAGTCAACATCTTGATTGAAAAATGTTTCTTTCCTTGTCAGATGTGAGAACAAAATATTTTATGATTACTGTTATCAGAATAGAAAGGTTTGCAGTGCAATAAATATACAACATTTTTATGCAGTATTTTTGTCACTGAAGAAATGGCATTTTTTTCAATAGAACCTGATCTTATCACTGTTAAGTTATTGTTGTTGCTTGATTTTCCAGCGAACAAAGAATAATGATAACTGGAATGGGTAGCTCTTAAAAAGCTTTAAACCCATTTTTCATTCAGGAAAATGATATGACATTGATGATGATATAAGCATTGAAACTGTGGCTGGATAAAAAATGGGGCTTGCACTATTAGTTAATTCAGAGGCTTTTATCACAAGCATGATTTAAAAGCATTGATTACAACAGAATGAATCAGGCATGACTCAGCCCACCAGCCCAACCTGCTGTTGTACAGAGACAATAACAGGTTTTGTACAACTGGTATCAACAAGAAACATAATAAATATCATCTCATAAATGTGGATGATGTTGCATGTCTAATCTTCTTTCCTTAAATTGCTGAATCTCTTGGACTGTAAACTAAGTTATTTCACAGATAAGGACAGTCATCTAATGGACTGCTTTATTTGATGATATGTAGCTGTGTGACATTTAGAATGCTGACATGGTAGATTGCTGTGGTTTTGCAAAGGGGAAAATCTGCAACAGATGATTTAAATCCCCTTACATTAATTGTCACATCCATAAATTACCACCACCACATGACTGACACCTGCAGGCTAAAAATGCTTCAGATCCACACTGCTAGAAGCCGTGATTGGCAAACCCAATAAGACCAGGTAGAGAGGCAGTAATGATGCATTTAGCAGACAATTGGTTGCCACACTCGCCCCATTCTTCATAGGATAATATCAGATATTCCTCTCCATTGTCATGCTAAGCACATTTTCAATTCTGGGCAGCTAATACCTGTATCAGTTTCTGGTGGCTTATTAGATTTGTCTGAAAGGAGGCCTGCACATATACAGTCAATTAATTGGGACCCCCTGTATTGATTAAAGTCCATAAGTCGCCCTGTACCTTCCTTGTGGAGTGAACAGAGCATTGTGTACTCGACTTACAGTGGTGGCCCGGTAATATTGCAATCAAAATTGCTTGCACAAAGCTTTTCATCAACAAAGCTAATTGGGTTAGAGGGTCACTCTGATGAATTAGTGGAGGAATCAGTTGGTGCAATAGCGAATAAAACCCAAGCTAAGTGAGCGCATACGCATGTAAAACGGCCAGGAGCGACCCGCGCGATTGTTCCCTGAGCTCGTTAGTTAAGTAAACTGGGGGATTGCAGCCAAATTGTTGGCAAGACATCCACTTCATGGAAAATCACTTGTCACAATGTGATCCATGCAAACAGAGAATTTATTCAATTATCAATGATGAATGATGTCGAGAAAATTAAATAGGGCCCCCCTGCCCCATCTGTGGGGACGGCAGCGTTTTAGCCAGTGTCATGAACCCGCCCGCTGGAGAATGCTGTAATACCATCATGTGCACGTAATGAAAATTCATCCTGCCCGGTATATCTACTAATACAGCACATCTTTCAATTAGCCTGGCCTCCGAGGATTCACCAATTTACATTGATCTCTTGCTGTTGTCTGGGCACAGGCATAATAGACCTTCTGCATGCAAACTTTGAACACTACATGCTGTACTGTTATGTAATGTCACAGCCCAGTGTTCAAGACAGCACAAGTGAATATGGTCATTGAGTGTACCAGGTATTAATATGACTTGAGTTAATTGATATGCACTTAGGACACACTCTGGAAGCATAGGAGATAAACCACTGTCAGGGTTGTTTTTAATTATACCTGATGTTACAATGCAAAACAAACCAAGAATTTATTAAATCATCTTTTGTGATTATCATCACTGATGACTAACTAATATGTGGGAACTTAAATTACATGATGTGGACATGTGCCTGACAGATTTCTTAAGATCACATTAATAAATAGTGGCCTTATTTCTTCAGTAGAGGTTGTTTAGATGGCATGACATCATTGCTCAGATTGCTTCCTGCTCATTCAGCTTGAGCATGTGACTTGCTGTATCTCAACTTACAAATCATTGTTTTACTAATTATCACACGTATGTTAAAGGTTACAACCAGCCCAAGATAATTTGAAAAACTAGCATTGAACTCACTTGGAGTTTTAATGGCAGAGCTGATTTTACTCATTGATCTGTTTCAGCTGAATTACTGGTCAAAGTTCTAGCAGGTTCTAGCAGCCACTATAAAAGAGAGATGTTAATGATATTTTAGAAAATTTTAACTTGGACATGGATAAAAATGGTTTATACATAGAAGAGAACTGACCTTGAGTCTTGCTGTTGATGAAGGTCACATGTAGTGTCATGATTATGGGAAAATTAAATGTAATGTGGTTAGCTTTATATTTGTGGGGTTGAGTTTTCTGGATTTTCAAATGATTTAGTGTTTTGCAAGAGTTTTATTTTCACAGTCACAATAACCTAAACATAATGTAAAAGTATGAATGTTCAATATGGATGCAAAATCTTTGCAGTTTGACAAGGACCCATTAGAAAGAATGAGTGGACATTCATTTTAATTTATGGCAGATTATATAAAAGATCTGATCTGAATTCACATCTAACATCAGTCTCTTTCACTGTTTCCAGTTTCACCAGTTTTTTTCCAGTTTTTAGAATTTCAGTGCTACATGCACACATATGAGAAGATGCCAACCAGGCTACACAATAAATCACTGGTCACCTCCTTTAAAGGGATGTCTTATTCATGATGTTTTATTTTTACAATGATTATGCATTTCTGAAAATTGCAAATTTGAAACCCAACCACAGTATAATGAGATCTCAGGTCATAATATACAGCACACACTCAGATATTTTTTATTCAACAAAGAGATTGTATAAATCTGTATAGTTAAACCATTTTTAAAGAAATTTTTATAATTTCACATTACACAATGAAAGAAAATAATTTCTTAAAATATAAATGGTCATAATCAAATAAGCAAGAATCTTTGCTTTGAAAACTTTAGTTCTGGAGTAAACGTCATCAGCAAAACTCAATTAATCTGCTGTTAAGTAAAAGCAGTTTAAAAAGCATAGTCACACACTGAATACAATAAAATACTAATATATATATATATATATATATGTATATATATATATATATATATATATATATATATATATATATATATATATATATATATATATATATATTCATTCAAGTTGTCTGAAAGGCAGAATGAAAAGTATTTGAAAAAAAAAGTATTCCACATGTAGTTAATTTTAAACACAGACAAGATATCATTTTCCTCTTTTGTTAAGGTGTCACAAACAAACAGCTGTTCTAAAAAAACAGACCAGGCGCATGTAATGGCTGTACATACCCTTGTAAATAGGAGTTTGGGTTAGAGGTGACAGTAGTAAAGTACCACCACACAACTCCTCTTCTTCAGCACTAGTAAAACAAACAAGAAACTATCTATATCTGTAGAACTCCTTTGTATAGATTACAGGAGAGTCACAGGCAGAATCAGATAGGGCCGCTCTCTGTATATATTAATTTGGATTGCTGTTCCTCATTTTGTGTAATAAGTCTGTGGATTGTCAGGACCACACGCTGACACACTTATTGTCCTGATTTGCTGCAGAGGTTGGCTTGGTTTGATAAACAAGGATGCAGTATATCATAAACCTTGGATTGTTCACACAACAACTTTTACAGATGTTACTGGTATATGAGATTACAGAGGTGCCGCTGGGGCCTGTTAATGATATAATCATGACACTCAGTGTAGTTAACAGTCTTGTACTTTTAAATAACAAATTTGCCGATCCATAAGCTCTTCTAATTACAAAACCACCACTAAATGTTGTAATGGTTGCTTGGTTCAGGATGTTTGGAGATATGATTCAGTCTTGTTTGTGTGACTAGGTGCTACACTAATAATAATTATTTGAACAGCAAAAATTGACAGGATTTCCATGAATTAATAGATATACCTTACTCAGGTTCATTGTATGAATGCAACAGTGCAACATAGACAGTTTAAAACTGAGTCAATCTTTATGATAATAATACAGTCAAACCTTGCCTGATGGCTACCTTAGTATAGCCATGTCCTTCACATAACAGATAATAATACAGTCAAACCTTGCCTGATGGCTACCTTAGTATAGCCATGTCCTTCACAAAACAACCACTTTACATGGTCCTGATTATTTTTCCTCACATTTACATTTAAATCTCAGAATAGTGGGTGGCATCCCTTTTTCAATTTGAGGTATTATCCTTTTACTTTGATCTGGGTAAAACTGCATTTGTATCCTATTGATGGATCTATTGTTACTGATTATGATATAACTTCTATGTAAATATTGAACAACCACTCATTGTTCCTATTATAATGTGAGTAATAATCAATTGACATTTCCAAATATGCTGTTTCAGTTTGACTTTAACTCATTTTTTACAGTATTGTTAATTTTAACTCAATCTGATGAAATGGACCATGTGTAATTATGTAGAGATTGGTGGAAAACGTAATACCGGTAACTACTTCCAACCAGTAACGATCACTACCAATGCTGTCACAGAGCACCTGTAATTAACAACATTTAGCCATATGGCTTTTGTTAGATTTTTGCCAGTCAAACCTCACTAAGAAAACCATCTTGAAGATGTGACCACTATGTCCAGGTCCTATTGGTAGTCATAATTTCAAGGTTTTACTGTAAATAGAAAAATTGTCTTTGACTAGAAAATGAAACCTTTAGTCTTGAGGTTCCTAGGCTATTCATGTAATATAATATACTACAAACATCATATAATATAACATATATCCTTTCATTCATGTACATCATAAATGATTATAATAATTCTTATGTATATTTATAAATATAGGTACATTCATGAATGTACATAATTTAACATATTAAAAAAAAAAATACAGGATGACATTGTTTACTTGTTAATGTGAAAGTAAAGGGAAATTATACTTTATGTTACAAGATTTGTTAATATATAAATAAAAGTACATGGTTTTTCAGATGAGGTCTTGAATATGGTTGAAGCAAAGCTGTTGTCTCAGCTGGAACCATACATGCGGAAAGTAAGTAGAAGAAACATTTCCCACTCATGTGACAGAAAAAAAGAACAAAAATGCTTTTACAAGGAATGGGATAAGGACTTAACTGGACTGCAAATCAGATAAACTAGTTGTAGGGTCAGTCAGCAGCTGCAAGTGTGGGAGACTGATAAGATCACAACGTCCATACACGTGGATGAACTGCGCTTGAAGAGCTCACTCTGTAAGCACTGCTGGATAAATAATGTTCCTTCTCTTTCAGAAATATTGTTATTCACTTCATTATTGGGGAACTGGTGTTTGGGCAGGCAACCAAGTTACATTGGATATTCCACAGGAGATGCCCAGGCCAGTTGTTCGGTTGTGACATGCATTTGTTAGGCTATTGTTCTTTTTTGGTGATTTGAATAGCTATCGTTGTGTTTCCTAGGTCTGTGTAAATTCCATGTCCCCACTTAGAACAACAAAGCGGATGTTTGTTCATGGCGTCTGCCACACAAAGATAACAGTCATAATGTGGCATATTTCTGCCAGGGGCGATCAGTGGGTCAGGATGAACCCTAAATGTAGTGTCTCATCTCAGTTTAAGCTGCAGGTGCACAGTCCAACTGGACATGACTGGCATCCCCAAGCATGAGATAAGCCTTTTTGAAGATGACACATGTATCCAAAGTTTTAACCTGCTTAATTCATCTGCATTAGCAAGACGCAAATGGGACAGCTCTATAACTTAATCGGAACAAGATGTAGCAGATTAAGAAAGAAAATTGGTGGAAACGATCTGGTGCTAGCTCCAGGTGCTTTGTCAAATCTCTGGCATCCATCGTGTGGCTGATTTGCTGTTGTTGCCCATCCACACATCAATAGTGATTTCTGAGACAAAATGGATGGGGTCTGCTTCAAGGGCTTAGCAAAATCCTTTAATGAAGGGCCACATTTTGTCAAATCAATGGAGAAATAATTGCTGAAGGATGAGTGTGGTGTCACCGCTGGTCCTGGAGAGTGTCGTACATCCATAGCGATTACCCACTGGTGTGTCTGCTCGATATGACTGCCTGCTACCAGACTTAGTCAGATACCCTCACTTAATACTTACTTGCACGTGTTTCAGAGTAGTGCTCCATTGTTTTCTTATTGTCGGGGAGGGTGGTATTACTTAGGCCTATTTACACACTTAGGGTAAGAAGAGGCTTCATTTGCACAGCTCTTACATGGCTGGGTATCTAGCCAGCAATTGGCCGGTATTAGCCAGGATTATAGCATCCCACAATGGAGAGCAGTCCCTGCGGGAGAGGGTGGAGCCATTGTCTGGCCAAGTTAATACGATTGTCATTGCCACTCTGACAAAATATTTGGCCATTAGATTAAACGGATTGCCAGCTGGAAGCTAAACAGTTTGTTCAGCAAGGATACCATACAGTTCAGTGGATGAAAAGTACAAAATGGAGTTGTGGCCTTTACGTGACCCTGCTCTGTTTCTGGGCGATGTTAGCATTCATTAGCATCATGTCAGACAAGTGTAGGGTGCCAGTACCAAACTTCTTGGGTTGTTGCAAGTCAGGATGAATATCATGGGGGAAGGGTAACTAAGACCATGTGTGGGTGCCGTTCTACTGTCGGCCTAGACTGCCTACAATCATTCATCAGTGTGTACAAGCCTGGGGTATTATTCACTGCAGCTCCTTCTGTTAATATATATTATGTATAAACATGTAAATCCTAAAACTCTGTAAGCTTCAATCCATTTACCAGTATGCTAATCAAATTATTAAATTTTTCTGTGCATTTTGGTTGATATAACTTCACCCAGTTGCCCGTAGGTTATTTATTATTTAAAATACTGAGTTTTTATTTTCCAGTCCATTTTCTACCATGTGTAAAAGTTATCAGACTGGGTGTGTGATTTTGTTTCCTACAGTTGCTATTCTTCAGAAAACGAATTGTTGAAAGATTGATCTTGGCATTTCTACAGAATTTGTTTTCCTTACTTTCAATAAAATATGCTTGATTTCCATGAAAAATAATCTGTTAACTGTTTAACATAGGTGTCATTTCTGACCACTTTGGAAGTTGCCAGGATGGCTTTGTCTGCTAATAGTTTTGAGCTAAGATGACTAAGTCAACTGAGGTATAGGAATGGCGCTTTTCCATTGTCAGTATATATATATATATATATTCTTGTGCAGTTGCAAATATGTATATCTGTTATCTTTATAATTCCTATAAAGACTTTAATCCCTGTAATTGTTCATTCAGCACAAAACAGTCAATTACTCAATTTCCTTTCTTTTCCTGGTTATCATAGTTATTTCTGCAATCCTATTTTGCATTTGACTACCCCCAAATAACAAGGACATACCCTCTCAGCTTTTCAAATGTAAATATAAAAATGGACTTAACATATTACCATAACAGTACTTGGTAGTGTATATCTGTAATTATATATAAACTTTCTGTTACATCAGACATTTGTGTTGACACGTAAACTCTTCACTATGTAAAAGACAGTGAATTCTCTGTCATAATTTGTTACATGACAAGACCTGGAGTGGAATGTGGGATTTAACACCGTTATGTTCTCTACCTATTGACAGGAAAAGTTTAACAATCATAATGTAGTGTTAGCCATTTAAAAATGGTTAGTAGGATTATAAAGACTGTGTTGTTCTTGGCCTTATTCATATATAAGGTTTAAAGATGTCCTGAGCCAAGATTATTAGGGAAGGAAGCCAAGTGTGTCTTAAGGGGCCATTTCATATATTTATACCAATAAATCTAAAAGATTTGGCGTTATTTGGTAGTTTTTAATGGAGGTCTATCTCTGCATGATCTGCCAGAAACTGTGCATCCAGCAGATGACATCAGCTCAAAGAAAACCCACCCCTGATGAAGTCATGTGCACCTGTCCCAACCAAACAAGAGATGATATGCTAGTGACTTGAAATATTCAGTACTAAGACCCCCTAGTTATGACTGCTCATATAATAGTACATATTACACCAGCAGATGGTTGAGCACACAGGAACATTTTGCAGACAGTTCTGCACTTAGGTATTGATTCATATTGATGTACTTTTTTTGCAAACATTTATAAAATCTGGAGGCAGCACAGCTTTACTGCAGTTTGGAGGGAAAATGTATCTTATTAACATTTATATTATTTAATATGCTGGTTTACAGTTCCATTGATAACTTGAATATGCCAAAAAAAATCACATAATCATTCAGTATTCAGATTTAAACTGTCTGATTCACCTTAAAAAAATAATTGATTTTTTGTACTTAAAACTTAATATCCCTCCTAATTTAGCACAATTTAAGATTATAATTCTTCAAAATTATACAAAATAACACATTTTTTTGTAATTAAAAATTTAAATATTTTTCCATTCAAAGGTTTGTTCTAAGTATCTTTAAAATATTATAAGTATTCAGTTTTTCCGTCTGTTTGGCTGTCCATCACACTCTTTTTATCTCAATAATCTCAAAATATGTTCAAGTGCTTGCTGTGAAAATTTTACAAAAAATCAAGAGGATTTGCCCTCTCAAATTTCAGACCTGTTCTGTTTTAAGCATATCACCTCGCCTTAATGGGAGAGAAATGGACCCCTGATATACCTAGATATTGATTTTTATTTGCTGTAAATACATATTCATAAATAATATATAAACCAAAGCAAGTGCTTGAACATTTCTTATAATTGTACTAATAAAGAAATAAAACTAAAGATTTGCTTATATAAATGCTTACATTCAAATTCACATATGTGTGTAAGCACCATATTTAAATATGTACATGGCATGGCACGGAGTAAGTTACACAGGATCAAGCTTTCACTTCCAATGGTTCATTTCGTAATGAGTTTCATCTTGATGACTCCTAAGTGTTGCTTTACTCCACCAATCTTTGCTTTTGGCTTTAGCAGGTAATCATAAGTAACACCTTGAGTTCTCCAACAAGATCAGCCAAAGCACTCACAGCAGAGCAGGAGGCTCTAATAAAACATCAGTCATAACAGACCTGGAGACTTGTTGACATTACTAATCCCTACAGAGGGCCCTGATCCTCAGCATGTGGAACACTAAGTCAGTTAATTAGTATCATCAGTATTGTCTCAGCTCTGTTAAATACCTGCTTAGAAAGCTCGTGGAAAATAGCGGAATAATTAAGCCCCCTAATGGCACTGTTGTCTCTCGTTAACCGCAGACACTGTGACCTGAGGATCGTTTATTTGCACTTTAATTAACCTGTCTCCCTCCAGGTTGGACCAGGACTTCATAACCTGTCACTGGCCCCCAGGTGTGTCTGTGGGTAACCTTACAATGAATCCTGCTCTCCCATCAGCTATACCTCACATGTCCATTTCATTCACAATCAGTAAATCAGGAGATTACACTTCCATCGTGTGTCTGCTCACCCTGCTGGGTTGTTGGCTGGTTTACAGAGTCAAGTTAGATGTCAGTCAGATTTTGTTTAAGGTTGTTGATGGTCATATATAGTAAAACCTTACATAACCACCAAGTTTAACGACCACCTTAAAAAAACGACAACTTTTTCTCGGTCCCATTTTTTTTGCGCTGTATATCAGACCTTGCTTGGACGACCACCTAAAATGCGACCACTTTATCAAGGTCCAAATTTGGGGGTCTTAATTTCAAGGTTTCATTGTTTCAACAACTTATTTCGATTCATTAATGTCTGCTTGACCCACCGAGTGTCAAGTCTAAAGTGATTATTTCCATATGTCACAGTGAGAAAAACAAATTATCTAACTCCTTCAGATTTTTCAAAGTGTTATGCATTATTTATGTTTGTTTTGTTTTCATTTAAATAATGTGTGACCAGTATATCTACAGGTGTCTAGAACATCTAGGAAATTTTACTTCACTCATTGGTGCTTATGATATTAGAAAACAATGTGATAAAATTTATGGGTTTTTTTTTATGTTGCATAGTTTTTATAGCATATATATCTTGTCTTGTTTTTGTTGATTTCAAGACTTGCATAAAGAGACAATGATTAATAAATCCAAAGACAATTCAACTTCAAGGTAAATTTGAACCTGCACTTGAACCCATCTGATGAACTCTTTCTGTACACTACTAGGTAAATGATGTACCTGAATTATTTCTATGTCATATAAAATAAATTTGATAGCCATCTGTCACAAAATCATCTGCATTTTAAACAGTTGGTGACATATGTTCCATGATAGAAAAAAACCTTAACCATAGCAATATACAATAACATACATGTAAATATGTTTTAATTAACTCCATACATCCTTGTATAAGTGGTTCGGTTTACTTTGTTGTCTAATGTGTAGTTCTTAACAGAGATCAACTGGGATTTCTCCTTATTCTGAGTTAAGCCCAATTCCATGTAGAGTAAAAATAAATCCATGATGCTCCATAGTAACATTTTCAGGGTCACACTGCCACCATTAGTTTTAGTCAGCTTCTACATTCAAGGTGCCATCCATATCACAGGGCTGTAAATGTATTTATATGAAGATAATAATGGTTCCTTATGTAAGTCATACCCATAAATGTCATACTTCTAAGTGCAACCTGGAAAATGTAGACTCTAGCAGAAGTCTGATTCAAAGTTTTTGTCAGGTCTCTGTGAAAGAAATGTAACACTCCGTGAAAAGAGTATAGCCATGCAGACATCTAGGCTACACAGTAAATGCCACAAGTGATAACTAAGGAAAATGGCACACTGAAACATATAAAAGTTATGTTATAAAGTTCCTTTGATCGTCATCCAAACATGTGCTTGTGTACCTTTATAGTAGTTTATATATTATTATTCTGTAATATTGTTATTTAGTTTATATGTTATTTTGCAGTACTGATCGGTACATGATCAGAACAATTGTTTTAAAAATATTATAAGTATTTTATTTTACAGATGTGCAGTAGTAATATTATCATAATATTAAATTATCTAATGGTTTCAGTATATGCTGTATTACAATTAGGAGTAACAGCTACAGTTAGATTGTCAGCAGGCAAAAGTCAAGGAAAGAATTGTAAAAGGTCGGGGAATTTTAGAAGTCATTGAATTCTATGATCATCATGGAATTACCAGATGGCTGTGATAATCAGATTGAAAGGATTTACCATCCCTTGTTTTAAGAGCCAGCATTTAGTCAATCAAAGTTTAATATTCAATGTAAAGACTGAATCTTACGTTTTAAATGTTTTTTCAAGCTTGAAAACAAAATGAAGGTCAGTTAAAAGTCAGGAAATCTTTTACTGCTGGTAATGACAACTGAGTGTTTATCGCTTCATGTGAACAGTCAAGAGACATTCAGTTAGGACAAACAGGACAGCCTAATCACTAGAGACATTCAGTTAGGACAAACAGGACAGCCTAATCACTAGAGACATTCAGTTAGGACAAACAGGACAGCCTAATCACTAGAGACATTCAGTTAAGACAAAAACAGAACGGCCAAATCACTGGAGACATTCAGTTAGGACAAACAGTACAGTCTAATCACTAGTGACATTCAGTTAGGACAAACAGGTCAGCCTAATAACTGGAGACATTCAGTTAGGACAAACAGGTCAGCCTAACCACTAGAGACATTCAGTTAGGACAAACAGGTCAGTCTAATCACTAGAGACATTCAGTTAGGACAAACAGGTCAGCCTAATCACTAGAGACATTCAGTTAGGACAAACAGGACAGCCTAACCACTAGAGACATTCAGTTGGGACAAACAGGTCAGCCTAACCACTAGAGACATTCAGTTAGGACAAACAGGACAGTCTAACCACTAGAGACATTCAGTTAAGACAAACAGGACAGCCTAATCACTAGAGACATTCAGTTAGGACAAACAGGACAGTCTAATCACTAGAGACATTCAGTTAGGACAAACAGGACAGCCTAATCACTAGAGACATTCAGTTAGGACAAACAGGACAGCCTAATCACTAGAGCAAATTTATTATCCAATGTTCAATGATAATACAAGTAAAGTAAACAGTTTTATATTAAGAAGTGTTTCATTCACAGCATTAGATATAAACATTTTACTGGAGGATATGGGTATATGAAAATGGGTTAAAAATGGGTAAAAATTAACAATTTGACATAGAATGCCACTGTATATGCATTACAGGAGATACATCAGTTGCTTTTACAGGGCACAAAACTGGTCCATCATTATATATAATATAAACTTATTTATTTTTTATTTTACATGGATTGTACAAATAGTTATAACTAATCGAGGCACTCTCCATGGCTCCAGTGATGGCGTTCGGTAGTCTGCAGGGGTGGAGGAAACCGGAGTACCCGGAGAAAACCACCGGCCTTGGACGGGCAACTACAACCCATTCTCATAGCCATGCCGGGGATCGAACCCGGGTCGCCAGTGGATAGAGCCAAGCGTTTTACCACTCAGCTGTCCAGGCCCCATTATTATATAAAGCTGTAATGATTATCTATTATAAATCTAGGGCATGTCATTTCTTATTTGTGTTCCTTTAATTATTCTGATGATTTTGAAATATTAACTTGCATAAAAAAATATTGTTAATTTCAGGACTTTCATGCCTCATGCTGAAAAAAAAAAAATATTGAATTCATATTGTTTGAGTAGAAAGCATTTCATACTATATCATTTAAACTTTCAATAGACATGTTTCGTTTTTTTTCTTTGCAGGTATAATGCTGTATTAAAGACTGACATTTTGTGTGGGCCTGTTGACAAATTAGAACTCTCTGAGGAACTGAAGCTGTGCAATAAGTCTCAGTCATGGCTGCCCAAGCTTTTAAAACAAGTCGGCATGACTTGCTAAAAGTGCAATAGACCAATATGGAGTAGCAACTGATCAGCCTCAGACCCCATCCATTTGAGGCTAAGTGGCGCTCACACTATAATAACTTGGTGTAGAATGCAACAGCTTGTGCCAGTCAGCTAACAAGACATGGTCAGTCCGCCAGAGAGACTTGGGCTAAAGTGGCCTGAAACTAAACCAGTTTACATTGATTTTCACCGCAGTCCCAGACACATGTATCAATCTCAATCATTACAGTTTCATTTGACCCTAGGCTGCAGAAATGAGCTCTTGATATATAAGGCGTATTTGTTTTCACTTGTTCTTGACACCTGTGGCAGTAACAGTTGGGATTCTGTAAGCAGCATTTTTTTGCACAGTAAAACAGTTTTTGGACATTCCTGTACAATTCTTGCAGTGGAAAAAAAATTTTTAAACCACAGTGTAGGGGGCATGCATTGTAATAATAAAGAAATGGTAGAATTGGCTACAAATAAATGTGTAATGCATGAAAATGTATAGTACATATAATTGTAATTTCTGCATGTGCATATTTTTTGGACAAGGCTAATCTATGATATGCAAAATGTCTTGTATTGAAAAAATAAAAAATGTAAACAGATGCTGTAAAAATGAGCACTTTCTCACTGTTAATCTTTTTTGTGGTCTTGAGATGTTTCCTGTTTATTTAGTCTCTGATTATTTATATACTGGGAAATAATATGATGTCATGTGTCTTAGTATAAGTAGGCCTTGCAATATTTTATATGGATAAAAAAACAGCAACATTAAGCTGTGTTTCTACTTCTCTAGACATGGCTACAGATACCAACAGATACCAAAAAAATTCCACTTTACAGATATGGCTATACTCATGAATTTGCCAATGTATATGGTGATTTCAGAACTCTGGCTGCACCTACACTCACACACACTTGTGTGTGTTTTGTGTGTGTGTGTGTGTGTGAAACTAATATGATATATGGGTGACTAATTCAACCTTTATAACTCACCCTTCAGCTGTGATAACACCCAGCTATGCATGAGTTAAGTACAGCAGTAGCCAGAGGGCCAGCTTTTGGCAAATATATGTGTCCATCCCCATATATGTCTTATCTGCATGATTGGAAATGCCATCTGGAAACTAATATGCAGAGTGAAATTGAGGTTTGGAGCATAGAGCACTGGAATTGTTAAAGACTGGCTATGCAAATAAGCCTCACAACAAAATAGTGACCTTGCATCTTGTACAGTGGTCATCTTAATATTATATCATTTTATTGAAATGCAGCAGTAATAAACAGCAAGCCTGTGTTGATAGATGTTTGGTAGGAATTGGCCTCTGCTAGCAGTACAAGGGCAATGTGTGTAAAAAGTGAAGTCCCTTCTTCATTTCTGATGTTCCTGTGAAATTTGATCTTTTGTATGGATTTTCTCTGACTGGAGTCTTTACTTTTAATACGTTGAAACACTTCTTTTTGCACCATAACTTAGAGAACATAGGTCAGAGTGATTTATTTTTTATTTCCTCAGAATATCTATTAGCACCACTTCTGCAACACTTCAGATTCCTCTGGAGCATTTAGTATCCCAACTTTCATGACAGTTAATCTAGATAGTCCAGAGAAATCTGGCCTTTTGTATGAATTTTTGCATTTTTAGACATCCAAAGACATACTTTGCTGTGAAGGATGGAGATGTTGTTTCTCCTCAGTGGACCTATCAGGACCTGTCAGCATGGGAAGTTTGAACTACCTGGGCGTTATGGTTATGAATTGTTCCCTGATGAAGTTAACATCAATGGCTGTAACTGTGGATCTCTTAAAACACAAGTGAAAATGCAAAAAAAAAAAAAACTAGAAAAAACTAAAGGAAGGTCCTGCCTCTTGTTCACTCCAAGATCAAGTATAGTATTCCAAATTTCATGGCAATCCATCAAGCTGTTATTGAGAAACCTATTCTGCTGTGGTACTCAAATGCCAGTCCCCCCCCCCCCCCCCACACACACACACCACGGCCGAAAATATAGGTCACAGTGACCTGATTTTTAGCAAGACCTGTCTGCATTTGAAGTGTGAACTTCATGGGTCTAATAGTTATGATTTGTGCCCTGATAAAGGACAGAGAGATGGAATTAAAATTATTATGTAAAAACTAAATAAAATTCATATTTTTTTTCAATACTGTTGATAAATTTTTATAACAAAATAAATTTTCAGGTTTGCAATTTCATGCTCTGCATATTGAAAATTTATAATGATTGATTAAATTTTAAAAGGGTTTGTATGATAAAATATTAGATTCTAACAAAAGTGCTCCTTGGTACATTTTAAGGTTTAATAATGGCATTAAGACAACTAGTCATTAACAGTCTTTTTTTCGTTATGTGTAGAATTAAATTACCTTGTAAATGTGTTCAGCAAGGTATATATTAAGTATACAGCTGTAAATTGTAATATGTTAAATCTTAAAAATGATACATTAAATCGATGAGAGGAGGTACTTTTAACCATGATTCAAATGTTTTGTATTTATTTTCTCCTGAATTATTAGTTAGGTTGATGTTCTATATGAAATCCTTAAAAAATAATATTGAAATATAACTCGAGATTTGGTGTATATTTTGTAACATTTCATTCAGATCTCTTAAGGCGTGCTAGGCCTTGCTATGCATTACACTGGTATACATTCAATCAGGAAACACAAGAGTACATTATTTACTTATTAGATTTAGTTTATGCTCATTTGAAAATGTAAACTTTAAGTTTTACTTCAGTTAACAAATTAAATGTGAATTATTATACTAAGCTCATCTCCACTTTCTTTCTTATTCTATATTTTACAGGGTTTCATATATTTCCATAGTGTATTTTAAACACATATAACTGTCACATAGTTTAAATACTGATACTTTGACAAATATTGATCATTAGAGGCTTCTGCTGCTTTGATTTAATCCATAAAAATGCACAGTACTTGTCTTGCATTCATATATTTATAATATAGTATTTGATGATCACCAAATGGCAGGGCCACTTCCTCTTAGCTTTTCAAATGCTAATACAGTAGAGCCCGCTTATTGTCATATCGCTGGTGCATGCATACATTATGATAATAACCGGGATGTGACATTATCCGGGCTTCAACATCGATGTCCTTTTGAGTCATAAAAGAAGCGTTATGGCTCAAATGATATTAAATATGTCATCAATAAACAGAAAAAAAGAAACGTTTATGAATATTTTCATTGCACAACGGCATATCAAATGACGTTTATGCACAACTGACAATTTATTTCCTCTAAGTTTTGTGCCGCATGCCGCAATAACTGGCAAAAATCCGACTTGACAACAGAAAGAGACGTAGCGTCTGGATCATGAGGTAAAATGTCTGGAAATATGCGGCATGGTTATAACGTTATTTATAACAAATTATTTCACTAAATAATTCTTTCCCCGACTATTGCGCCTTATTTTCCGGATATCTTATCGATGACTTAAACTTCCATGATCGTCTTTATGATAGGACTGTTCAGGGAGCGGACATCGTCATGCCATTGTCAACTTTCTAAAGTTTCCCGCGATTGAGGTTTTTGACCGGGTATCTCCTCCAGTGCTCACAAATCCTCCAGTTTTCCAATGACCCTTAAAGGGGATTTCCAGTCGTAAGCAACGTTTAGAGCTTGTGTTTCATATCATCTCAGAGAAATGTCATTGAGGTGTAAACCGCGGCTTTTCAAAGGCCAGGAGTTAATTATGTATGATATGTAAACATCGCCCTTGTTAATCTTCGAAGAAACGCAGTGATCTGGATTACCGTGATATATTAAGATGTTAATTAGCTAAGTGACGGGTGTGACCCGCATGCATCACTGCACTTGCCTGCCGCACACTGGCGGGAGATGCGATCGTTTGATATGCCTGACCGATTTTAGGCTCTTGGCCTCGTTGATCGCCGTGTCGGCGTTTGATGTGTTATTAACTGCGAACTGGTATCACTGTCAAGGGTTACAAGCATGACAATAAACGGGATTATGACAATATTTCATGATATTAAACGGTCAGATTTACCATTGTTTATATAGGAAATTGGTTGGGATTTCAGATTTATGTGACAATAAACGGGATTTTCTATTAACCGATATGACACAAAGTGGGCTTGACTGTATATAAAAAATAGAAGTAAGTACATGTTGCATTTGCTACAAATTTTACTAACTTCAGCTGAGCGCTGTGACCCATGGGTCCCTTGTTTAATGCTAGCTTAACTTTAAGTATATGTGCGTCTGCAGAATTCCATTCCAGTTTCGGACTACATGAAAGGATAGTATCACACGCTTCCTCTGACTTTATATCCTGCTCAGCCGTTATCCAGTCCCAGTGACTACTGCACCTGCGGCCCTGGCTTTGAAATCGTCCCCATTGCTGGAAGGCGCACTCGCTTGTGGGGTCCGACCATGAAAAATCTCACCGCCTTGGCTGAGATTGTATCTAACGGTCTTCCGGCTTTGAGTCCTCGACAGAGGCTGGTGGCTGCAGGAGGACTTTTAAACAACGTTGACCCTAAAGTTACTTGATTGGTATGAGAATAATATTAAGGTATAAGTATCGTCAAATTACCTTTTTCACATTAGCTTTAAAATATATTTTAAATATTTTAAGGCATTATTGTTGTTCAAACCCCCATTATCTAAAATAACTCCAAAACTTTTTTTTTAATTCATATTAGACCCCATAAAGTATACATTATATTAAACCTGGTAAAGTGATCTTTCTGATGGTATACATATTTTTGAACTTTTCACTCCTTTTCACATGATTTTGTGACATTTTAAATGTTTTGAAAAAGAACATTTTTTAAGCTTCTAGTTAAAGCAATCCACTTTCTAGTGAACTAATGTTAATCTACGTGACAATATCAGAAAAACTTTTTTTTCCTGAACTGTGTATCTTACTTGTTGAAAAATGAAATTAAAAATTTTTTATTGAATCAATAATTTTAAATTTTAGTTTTAGGGTACATAGGAACATTTGGACAATAATGATACCTCAATATAACTTTAATCCCCAATGATATATACATATTTTGAATCATCAGAATATCCCTTATTAGATCTCATATATATATAATATATATATATATATATATATGTGTGTGTGTGTTAATCTGAAAATTTAATTTTAAAATTTAAAGCAAAAATTCAATTTAAAAAAAAGTATGACATTTCTCACATCTGGCAATAATTAAGAATTTAACAATAACAATCTTAAAATTCCGATGGTTTTCTCAAGGCGTTTTTATCGTATATATATATTAATTATTTGGGCCCCGCCTGAATAACCTGCTATCCTGTTGTAATCACCCTGTCCGTCCGTTTGTCCGTAACAAATTCGTTTACGGATAACTCCAGTTTGGATTGATTTATGCATTTCAAACTTGACATATATTGCACACCACTAAAGATGGATTTGACTAAAATTTTAAGCTTTTGATTTTGGGGTCAAGGTCACAGGACCCACTTCTTTAAAAAGATTGTGCGTGCGCGCATTTTAAGCCAAACCTTTCGTGCCAAACCATGTCAGTCTTCTAGTCTTTCCTCATTATTTTTAGTTGAAAGTGACATGTAAAAGAGGATGCCAAATTCGTGATTATTTCCCATTCGCGAATATCTGGATACTATAACCCTTTCGAACATAAAGGCAACAACATAATATAAAGTTGATGCATGGGCTTCACAGGGGAACCATGTGCATGTTGCTTCTTAATAAGAATTTATTTATGTTTGCAGTACTCAATCCAAAACAAAATTAAACATTGTGCATTATCTGCACATATATTACATCGTTACCATGTAATAATGAAGGAAGTCGGCCCAGCTAGTTCTTCAGATCATAGGCATATCGACTTAGCCACAAGCAGCATTCACTGAATCTTTAGACTCAAAATAGCCACTGTGCACCCTGTGTCCTTCTGTTTCTGTTGCATTATCCTTGGTCCATTGATATATATATTTGCATATTACCGGTTCTTTCTATATGTACAGGTCCACGGGGTTTCCATGGACATGCAGATGATGTGGTCGGGTTCACTGGCATAGTTTCTGATGGATGGCGCGGCCATAAATAATGGGAAGTGAAATAATGTCAAGTTCCTCAGGATTTATGTAAAATAAGGAAAATGAGGCCCATAAGGATCAACCCAACACTTGAAGACTAAAATCAGGCATTCAAAGGAAGCTGTCACAGAGGAGTTGAGTGACACCAGTTGAATATTACCACGGTGAACTATTATAGATTGCATTGATCTGCCTATTTCTGTAGCATTTTTTGGTCCTTCTGTTTCTGTAACTTCATTCTTTAATGTTCTTATGTTAAGGTATATGTCTTGCTTTTATCCAAACATCTTTAAGATACATTATATTTATATTCCATGATGCCACACTTGCCTGTATCAGAGATCCCTATCTGCAATTGAGTTTTTAAACAAACTACACTTTTACAGTTCATTTTTAATCAAGTATGGCTTCAGTATTGATTTTACTACATAAGGTTTTGATAAAAATAAAGTCTAATATTACACAAACGCAGTACAAAACTGTAATTACACTAAATAATTATTGGTAAACACAGGAAGAATGTTCAAGAATTAATAAATGGGATAATTATATAGTTTAGAATACATGCTTAGGCTCATTTCCAAGTTTTCCTGATTGCATAATTAAATGGATTCATGATACAATTTACATTTGTTGCACAGTGCAATGTTTACGGGATTGACGTTTTTAACATGATTATCAAATTTGGTTTATTCTAGTTTGAAAATGGAACATTTTTATAATTTTTAACACCCTCTTATTTCTGTTAATAAATTCAATGTGTATTATTATACTTTGAACAACTCATCTCCACTATCATCCTTTTTTCATAATTGACATGCATATTACATTCACTTAGTTGAAATACCAATAATTTGATCATGAGAGGCTCTTGCATTTTTCATGTAGCCTATAAAAGTACACCGGCAACTCCAAATGTGTGTATTGTGTACATTTCTCAATTTATGATATGAATTATATATTCTCATAATCAATTTCAGTTGAGCGCAGTGACCCACAGTTCCCTTGTTTAAGCGAAAGTGATCACCCTCGTCGTCACCCTTCACCCCCCCCCCCCCCCCGCGGCCGTCTGTCCGGCCGGCTGTTAACAAGGCACAAATCGTAACCGTTTATCTATAAACTTCTCACTCTTGCATACAAAAAACTGTGACCTACCTATGCAACTTACGGGCGTTTTGATGCGGTTTTAGTGTTATTGGCTGCAGAACAAGAAGTTAGTACTCAATCCATAATAAATGAAACATTGTGCATTATCTGCACATATAACATCGTTACCATGTAAAAATGAAAAAAAAATCGGCCTTGCTAGTTCTTCAGAACTGTTGCGGTCACAGTTGTGAAATTTTAAAAAAATTGGGCTGTTGTTTCATCTTCTGTAACATTGCATAAAAATGATTCTTTTATGGCCTTTGTTCAAGTTTACTGATTTTTGGCAGAATTATTAAACCTTTAACATGAAGGACTGTGAGATGCTTTGGTAAATGAAGCCAAATATTTTGATTTAAAAAAATCCTATGAATATGTCAGCTTAAAAAGTGCGTTTTAGCCAAAGTCTTTCAGTATTTGTAAACATTTACCAACGGGCCAGGATTGTGACTGTATCTATAAATAGCTTGGTAGACTACCAACTATTTCAGTTTAGGCAACAGGTCAAATGTTCACTCTGTGCAGCCAGGTACAGGTCAAGATTTCACTCAGTGCAATAGCTGCAGTTGTCAATTTGTTACAGTTCACTCAGGGGAACGGTCTTCCTCACCTGAGCTTGGTCACCAAGTGCACCTGACTCATGAGAAGTTTGATGTATTGGCCTGACATTTTGACATGTCCATGCATCTTTGATGGCTTTCTCGTACACAAGACTGGTGTCGCCACCTACAATGATTTTTGCCTAGTGTATGTCCCTGCTTATTTCTCAGGAGGGATTTAATATATCAGCCTGAAATTTGGCATATGTATAAATCTCAGATAGCTTGGTCGTATACAAGACTGGTGGCGTCACCTACGATAAATTTTGCACAGTATTGCTTCTGCTTATTTCTCAGGATTGATTTTACATATCAGCCCGAAAATATGCATATCAATACATCTCGGATAGTTTAAATGTATACAAGACTTGTGGCGCCACCTACAGTTGTTTCATGCATCTGTGCACATAGTCTAAGAGTGGTCTGAGGTATCTGCCTGAAATTTTGCATGTCAATACATCTTCGATGGCTTTCTCTACACAAGAATGGTGGCGACTTCTACAGTCTGTTTTTAGCTCAGCTGACTGTAAGTCATCTGAGCTATAGCGATCACTCTTTGTCCGTCGTCCGTCTGTCTGTCTGTCCGTCTGTCTGTCCGTTAACCAGGCACAAATCGTAACCGCTGGACCTAGAATCTTGTAACTCGAAATTCTGAGAGGTCCATAAAAAATCTCCTTGGAAACCAGAAATTAGGTCTCTGTTACACATATTCTTCGAGTTATGGGGCCTCAAAGTACCCCCCCAGAATAGTGAAAAATTTCATACAAAACCTTCGATATCTCATTAACTACATCATTTATGGTCATGATTTTTTGACATACATATTGATCATGAGAGGTTCCATCAGTTCCTGCAGACTGGTGGCGCCACCTATATTTTTCGATTTTTTACAAATTTTTTCTCTATTTTTGAGACCTTTAAAAATGTGAACATCTGTTAACAGGGCACAAATCGTCAAGACTGGACCTAGAATCTTCATTCTTGACACACTGAGAGACCTATGAAAAGTCTCCATGGAAACCAGAAATTAGGTCTCTGTTACCCATATCCTTTGAGCTATGGGGCCCAAAAAGTACCCCCCATAATAGTCTAAAATTTCATACAAACAAAAACTTCAATATCTCATTAACTACATCACTGATGGTCATTATTTTTGGCATACATATTGATCATAAGATGTTTCATCAGTTTCTGCAGACTGGTGGCGCCACCTGTATTTTTCAATTCTTTACGAATTGTTTTCTCTATTTTTGAGACCTTTAAAAATGTTAACAGGGCACAAATCGTAAAGACTGGACCTAGAATCTTCATTCTTGACACAGTGAGAGACCTATGAAAAGTCTCCATGAAAACTTTAAATAAGGTCTCTGTTACCCATATCCTTTGAGCTGTGGGGCTCCCAATTACCTCCCAGAATAATGAAAAATTTGATAAAAACAAACTGCAGTATCTCAATAACTACAACACTGATGGTCATGATTTGTCGCATACATATTGATAATGAGGTGTTCCATAAGTTTCTGCAGACTGGGTGCGCCACCTCTATTTTTATGCCCCCGCCACAAAGTGGCCGGGGCATATAGTTTTACCCCTGTCCGTCATTCCGTCCTTCCGTCATTCCGAAATCAAACAGTTGTACGGACTTTTTTTCGCAATGCCTGCAGATATTGGCCTGATTTTTGGTGTGTGGGCAGATATAGACCAGTTACAGATCGAGTTCGCGTTTCGTCCCGGTTGACCTACTTTTGACCGGTTTACGGCTCCTAAACTTAGAAAATTTCATGAAAAATAGAAATATTCATGACAGATACACATGTACGGACTTTTTTTCGCAATGCCTGCAGATATTGGCCTGATTTTTGGTGTGTGAGCAGATATAGACCAGTTACAGATCGAGTTCGCGTTTCGTCCTGGTTGACCTACTTTTGACCGTTTTAATTTCATGACAAATACACATGTACGGACTTTTTTTCGCAGTGCCTGCAGATGTTGGCCTGATTTTTGGTGTGTGGACAGATATAGACCAGTTACAAATCGAGTTCGCGTTTCGTCCCGGTTGACCTACTTTTGACCGGTTTACGGCTCCTAAACTTAGAAATTTTCATGAAAAATAGAAATATTCATGACAGATACACATGTACGGACTTTTTTTCGCAATGCCTGCAGATATTGGCCTGATTTTTGGTGTGTGGGCAGATATAGACCAGTTACAGATCGAGTTCACGTTTCGTCCCGGTTGACCTACTTTTGACCGTTTTACAGCTCCTAAACTTAGAAAATTTCATGAAAAATAGAAATATTCATGACAGATACACATGTACAGACTTTTTTTCGCAATGCCTGCAGATATTGGCCTAATTTTTGGTGTGTGGGCAGATATAGACCAGTTACAGATCGAGTTCGCGTTTCATCCCGGTTGACCTACTTTTGACCGTTTTAAGGCTCCTGAACATAGAAAATTTCATGAAAAATATAAAATTTCATGACAAATACACATGTACGGACCTTTTTTTGGCAATGCCTGCAGATAGTTGCCTGATTTTTGGTGTTGGCAGATATTGACCAGTTACAGATGGAGTTCGCATTTCGTCCCGGTTGACCTACTTTTGACTGTTTTACGGCTCCTGAACATAGAAAATTTCATGTAAAATATATATTTTCATGACAAATACACTTGTACAGACTTTTCTTCACAATACCTGCAGATATTGGCCTGATTTTTGGTGTGTGGGCAGATAATGACCAGTTACAGATCAAGTTCACGTTTTGTCCCAGTTGACCTATTTTTGACCGTTTGACGGTGCTCTAACATAGAAAATTTCATAAAAAGGTGCACATGTATGGACTTTTTTTTGCAGTGCCTGCAGATTCAGGCCTGATTTTTGGTGTGTAGGCAGATAATGACCAGTTACAGATCGAGTTCTTGTTTTGTCTCAGTTGACCTACTTTTGACCATTTGACTGCTCTTGAACATAGAAAGTTTCATGAAAAATATAAATTTTCATAACAAATGCATATGTACTGACTTTTTTGTACTGATAATGACAGTTACAGATCGAGTTTGCGTTTCATCCCGGTTGACCTACTTTTGATTGTTTTACGGCTCCTAAACATAGAAAATTTCATGAAAGACAGAAATTTTTATGGAAAATGCATATGTATGGACTTTTTTTCACAATGCCTGCATATACTGGCATAATTTTTGGTGTGTTGCTTGATAATGACCCGTTACAGATCGAGTTTGCATTTTGCCCTTGTTGACCTACTTTTGACCATACGACACCTCCTGAACTTAAAAAATTTTCCAAAATTTACAAATGTTTCTAATTTGCCCAAGGCGGGGGCATTCGTGTCGTTCCGACACATCTAGTTTCAAATTTTTACGAATTTTTATGCCCCCGCCACAAAGTGGCCGGGGCATATAGTTTTACCCATGTCCGTCATTCCGTCCTTCCGTCATTCCGAAATCAAACAGTTGTACGGACTTTTTTTCGCAATGCCTGCAGATATTGGCCTGATTTTTGGTGTGTGGGCAGATAATGACCAGTTACAGATCGAGTTCGCGTTTCGTCCCGGTTGACCTACTTTTGACCGTTTTACGGCTCCTACACTTAGAAAATTTCATGAAAAAAAGAAATTTTCATGACAAATACACATGTACGGACTTTTTTTCGCAGTGCCTGCAGATATTGGCCTGATTTTTGGTGTGTGGGCAGATAATGACCAGTTACAGATGGAGTTCGCGTTTCGTCCCAGTTGACCTACTTTTGAATGTTTTACGCCTCCTTAACTTAGAAAATTTCATGAAAAAAAGAAATTTTCATGACAAATACACATGTACAGACTTTTTTTCGCTATACTTGCATGTATTGGCCTGATTTTTGGTGTGTGGGCAGATAATGACCAGTTACAGATCGAGTTTGCGTTTCGTATCGGTTGACCAACTTTTAACCGTTTTACGGCTCCTGAACATAGAAAATTTCATGAAAAATATGAACTTTCATCACAAATACACATGTACGAACTTTTTTTCACAATGCTTGCAGATATTGGCCTGAGTTTTGGTGTGTGGGCAGATATTGACCACTTACAGATTTAGTTCGCGTTTCGACCCAGTTGACCTACTTTTGACGGTTTTACGGCTCCTGAACATAGAAAATTTAATGACTCGAAAATATAAATTTTCATGACAAATACACATGTTCGAACTTTTTTTCACAATGCTTGCAGATATTGGCCTAATTTTTGATATGTGGGCAGATATTGACCAGTTACAGATTGAGTTCGCGTTTCGTCCCAGTTGACCTACTTTTGACGGTTGTATGGCTCTTGAACAAAGAAAATTTCATGAAAAATATAAATTTTCATGACAAATACACATGTACAGACTTTTTTCGCAATGCCTGCAGATATTGGCCTGATTTTGGTGTGTGGGCAGATAATGACCAATTACAGATCGAGTTCACGTTTTGTCCCAGTTGACCTACTTTTGACCGTTTGACGGTGCTCTAACATAGAAAATTTCATTAAAAAAAAGTGCACATGTACGGACTTTTTTTCGCAGTGCCTGCAGATAAGGGCCTGATTTTTGGTTCGTAGGCAGATAATGACCAGTTACAAGTCGAGTTCTTGTATTATCCCAGTTGACCTACTTTTGACCATTTGACTGCTCCTGAACATAGAAAGTTTCATGAAAAATAGAAATTTTTATGGAAAATGTACATGTATGGACTTTTTTTCACAATGCCTGCAGATACTGGCCTGATTTTTGGTGCGTTGCTTGATAATGACCCGTTACAGATCGAGTTTGCATTTTGCCCTTGTTGACCTACTTTTGAGCATACAACACCTCCTGAACTTAAAAATTTTTCAAACTTTAACAAATGTTTCTAATTTGCCCCAGGCGGGGGCATTTGTGTCGTTCCGACACATCTAGTTTTCTCTATTTTTGAGACCTTTAAAGATGTGGTTATCTGTCAACAAGGTACAAATCGTAACAACTGGACCTAGAATCTTCATTCTTGTCATGCAAGGAGGCCCATGAAAAGTGTCTGTGGAAACCTGAATTTAGGTCCGTTTCCCATATCCTTCAAGCTATAGGACTCTGAAGTATCCCTCAGAATAATGGACAATTTGATACAAAAGCTGAAGTATCTGAACAACTAATGAAGAGATCTCCATGATTCTTTGCATGGATATTGATTATGGAGTGTTTCATCAGTTTCTGCAGTCTGGTGGTGCCACCTATATTTTATTCAATTTTTGGAATTTTTTACTCTATTTTTGAGACCTCTTAGGATGCTGTCATCTGTTAACGTGGCACAAATTGTAACAACTGGACCTAGAATCTTCATTCTTGTGATACAAGGAGGCCCATGAAAAGTGTCTGTGAAACCTGAAATTAGGTCTCTGTTACCCTTATCCTTCAAGCTATAGGACTCAGAAGTATCCCTCAGAATAATGGAAAATTTGGTACAAAAGCTGAAGTATCTGAACAACTAATGCAGAGATCCCCATGATTCTTTGCATTGATATTGACCATTAAGTGCTTTTAATAGTTTCTGCAGACTGGTGGAGCCACCTGTATTTTTTTTTAAGTTTACGCATTTTTTCTCTATTTTTGATATATATATATAAATACAGACACAATCTTGGCCTGTTGGTTAATCTGTTTGATGCTTCAGTTGAATGGGTATATACTACCATTCAGATGATAAAATTTCCTTCCCGGTCAGCTGATCGTCATGACCCATGGGTCACTTGTTTGTTGTGTGCACCCATGCCAGTGTATCAGCAGTGACTTTTTGTAAATGGTGCTTGGACTAGTGTTCAAAATGTTTAGTTCTTGCATTGTACATAAACATGTCACTCATTTATTTGAAAAATAACGGTCCAGCATGGAAGCATTATACCTGATTTATATTTTATTCTTATCACTTATAAAATCAGACTCGTATAAGTACGTGTTCTGGGCTGGAAAACAAAATTTTGCACTCACCATAGGATATTTGAAGAAAATCCATTCAATCAACTACCACAGACACAATTGCAAAAATACTAAAATGACAGGAATCTAATTTGATAGAATTTCTCAGTATCAGAGATTAGCTGAGCGTCATGACCCCTGTGTCACATGTTTATTGTATAGGACCTCTTTATGTGGCCGGCTTTATTCCAGTTCTTTCGTTCTGACTTGGCCTCTTCTTGACCTTATTTTTTAACTCTGCCTTTACTCCTGTTTTATGGAATTAAACTAATTTCATTTCTGCACATGACACTTCACCGTTTCCTCCTGCATGTCCCGGTGTCATATTTTCATTTATATTCATCCTTTACTTCCTTGACCGTTCCATTTCATGTTACATTTTCCAGGTATCATTAATTAACACCATGAGCTTTTCTCGACTCCGTGTAACTTTTGCCTCTGTACATTTCCTGATCCTTTTTCTTCTTTTTTACTCTTAAGTTGTATTTCTTATTCATCATGGAAGGCCTCGAGAGTTCATTACTCAACGAGGGAGCATGCATGTGTATCGTGTTTGAGAATAATATTTCTCAGATAATCTTGTCAATATGTTATCTGTTTTCTTAATAGACGAGTTTTCTGCGCTGTATGCTTTCTTAATTGACAATTTTTTCTGCGATATATACCTTCTTACTAGGACAGTTTTATGCGCTGTATGCCTTCTTAGCAGACCCGTTTTCTCCAGAATCTTATGTTCAGAATTTAAAGGTCGGCAGTGACAGACTTCTCCGTCCTGTGTCTGTCCGACGGTAAAAAAAGTTTACATTCAATTTGGAAGATATTTGCACTTCTTGATTAAGTCGACGGTGAACTCATTTGCAACATCTGCTTTATGTTTTTAGCAAAATCGTTGTAATTCTTGCAAACCAGACAATGTTATGAAAAACATAATCACCACTAAACTACTTTTTTTTAGTACATAGCGGCATGACAGGTGTTCGGTTGACGGCCTGTGTATGATAAATATATGCATGGTGTTTTGGAGGAAGTACATTCTTCATTATGATTTGCAATGAACAACTGGGTTATATATGACCGCTTTAAATACAGGTATATTTGGTTGAGCGCCGTATTCTGTTACAGGCATCATTTAATATATTTGCGCATTAATTAGCAAAAAGGTAAACATAATACCTTGAAATTGTTGTTTTATCTTATGCCTGACCTTTTTCAATTGAAATTTCATAATGATAAATAGAGCGTTATAGTGTTAGGAGCGTAATCACCTATGGATAATCAGCAATTTACGGATTGTGTTAACTATGTGGCTGAATGTTACCAGTTAATCTTTACCATTTGCCGATCACGTTTCTATTATCTGTATTAGACCAACCATTTATAATCGTAATTAGATAAAGTACCAAATTAGTGTTGTGATGTGTCCAAAGAAACTCTGACAATTTATGGACTTGCGGAATGTTAGGAGCGCTTGTTTAAAATGGGGACTTCAAAGTGGGAAACACTTATCTATTATCTCGCCACTTTATCATTAAGGCCGTCTCATCGGCGTTCCTTTGGAAGTAAATTTTACAAGAACAGGAACAGGAGTTATTCTGATCTGAACCACAAGTAATCGGGCCACTCTCCACGGAAGCCGCGGTTTAAGGCTATGAATAACACAAAGCATATCTCACTTGATGATGTGAATGTGAAGATTTCACGGGTCCGGGTTGTTAGGATTCTAGACGAGGTCCTCAAAGCAATGAGGGTGTCAGACATCAAATAGTGTAAGCATAAAGCGCAGGGACCACGTCGTGGCAAGCTTTTTGTCACCAAGATTAGTGTGTCGACTCGGCCAATACAGCACTGTCTACCAGCCGTTGTGTTTCTGTGCTGAACCTGGTCTCTGGGTAGTTTGGCTTCATTTAGCTTATGCAGCATGGAGGGAGGGTATGCATACAGAAAGTGCTTCAGTAATTCCCTAAACACCCATACTCGACATGTCCAAATTGTTTGAAATGGCCTACAAGATGATTTTGTGGCAAACAAGTGACTTTGCCTTGTTGAACATGTGCGCAAGTGTCATTTACAGAAATAACATAAACCCCGCCAATCAATTTCTGACTCCTCGCAAACTGGACCGGGTTACTCCCTAAATGCAGTGAATGCGTTTATCTTATTGCTTATGGGTTATTCTAACAGCTTTGGCATTTATACTAATGTTACCACCACATTGAAATGGCCATGGAGCCCGGAATGGGGCTCTCTGCATCAACCATAGCAGGCACTGCAATGTGTTCCTTTGTTGTTGCTGGGTCTCTTGAGAGAACAAGGCATCATTTAGCTAAGAGGAACTGTTAACTGGACGCTGTTCTATAGTCTAATGAGACTGGACTCGGGCGGCCACCCATGGTCACATTTGTCTCCATCGAGACGGGGTTCAGAGACCATTACAGCCGTCCAGACCCCTCTCTTGTGCACCATTGCTGCAGAGAGTTCTACACGTTTGTCAAAGACACCAGCTATCAGATGCATACTATATATCTGCACATTGCCATCAAACCTGCCGGACCAATTGGCCAAGGCAGACGCACTTTCCCAAACAGTTCTTCCGTCCACTCAGCCAGGGACATTTGTCAGGTACATTAAGGGAACAATAAATATCGCCAGCTTTGTTTGGTTTTCCTAATTAAGAGCCATATCTTCCACTCATTATTATGTTTAAGTTTAATCCTATTGTTCAGTAGAAGTGCCCTGTTCCAGATCGATAATTGCAGAAATTTTCATTATGTAATTTATTTTATATTCCTGTATCACCAATCAGATATATATATCTTGCCGTAAAACGTGTATTTCGCTATGGCAGATATATATATATTGTGGGGTCCGAACACCAAAGGATTTAACTTGACCCAAAGTTTCCATTGAAAATCAGTGTATTCAGTTATATATTCCTAAACAGTAGTCTGAAGTTTTAAACACTGATTTGTATTTTTTTCTATTTTAACGTCTAAATTCACGAAGGGGATGACATGATGATTAACTAGATGATACGATCATTCTTTATTGCGCAGCAAATCGCGATCCAATGCTGCGTGTCCACCTGTATAAGCTAGGCGGATAAGAAAGCGCACACGGAAATTAGAAGGACCGTATCATTTGTGCGTTGCGGACTGCGGTCCGATGTGCGGCTGCATGCGGTCACATTTTCGTCAACAGGGTCATGTTGCGATAGGTACGGACACGCATGCGGAAAAGCACAAGTGGACACAGGACATTCTTTGCCGTACGGATATTTCCACTCTGGTGGCATTAGCTCATTTTAAATCCCGGTGATGTCTTCATTTTATGGGGAAAGCACGTGTAGTAATCGTGCATCACAGAGTTCTGTAAATGACCAGACAGGTTTTGATTTCTCTTCATCAAATTGCAACTCCTGTACGAGATCGTGGTCTTGTGTCATGCACCCACCATCGGTGTTTTCTTTTGATTATTCTTTAATTTTTCATCACTTTGTAAGCTGCAACACTCATAATCTCCTTCTGATCTTGCAGAGGTTGTAATGTCGATGCTCTGGGTGCCATTTTAAATGGGTTAAAGACCTAAACCTCCATTGAAAAAATATAGATAATTATATATTATATATTATATATTATAGATAACAGAAATAATGACCGGCTAAGTGGGACCGGCGCTAACCAATTTTTTAACTGCCGGATAATTCTGGTGGTCCTTCACTTAATTTCGAGCCCTGATATCGTCATACAGGCAAGGTCCGTATACAAATGTTCTTCTTTGCAGAGCGCCGATGTTTGCTCGTAACCACACGTGAATGTGTTTGGATTTCTTTATATTTATAGTTTTATTTTCTGAAGTACTTTGCTTGAGTCGTGTGTGTAAATATATATATATATATATATATATATATATATATATATATATATATATATATATATATATATATATATATATATAAAACAGGGATTGTAATTTTCCCCTTTCTAACGGATAAGCAAGAATTCCGGGTTACCTGTCCGCGGAAAAAATTGGCCTTTCCGCTAAAGATGCATCCTAACCATCATATCAAACGTTTCTATTATGGCCCCGCAGCTCTTTGCCAATCGCAGAGCTCAGCGCTGTACCAGTGCAGCTGGGGATTTGCAAGTTACACTCGCCTCATCTTCGAGTAATCTCAGTTAGTATATATACAAATTCGTTCGAGGAGTTCCGAGTGGCCAGGTTACTGTAATGCGCGAAAATAATTCGTTTTTATGTCATGTTTGTTTCTAATGATATAATAGGCTACTAATGTGGAAAACATCTAGTTGTTCACCTTTCCAACGGATTGGTATACAAAATGAAACATGCCTTTCCGTGAACGCGTTTGCCTATCTGAGACAGATAGGAAGGCGTTATTATGACCCCTGTGTATATATATATGTATGTTTGTATATATATATATATATATATATATATATATACATATACATAGATACATATACATATATATATATATATGAAATTTCATATCAACCCTTTTTACTGTATAATGTTTAGTCAAATGTCTTGACCATATTATTTTCTAAAAGAATTGAAAATCTTACGTATATACTTAACAGGATTTCTTTTTGCCAAAGCCTATATTCCATGTTGAGAATGTCCAAAAAGTCATGTCAATACAAATTTTATTTTATCCCACCACATTTTACAAATCATCATTTGTAACACCAAAAAAAGACATAACGTGGTACATCGGCGTTGTAGTGCATGGCATGCATACTCATCATAATAACAACAGCAAAACAGCAGGTTTATACCACGTGATATATGGACAAAGTACTAGTTTAATGAAAGAAAATATCCAGATCTTTGGCGTCATGGTCCACATAATCCCAAGGGCTCTGAAGAACCCGTGTTATGTATATTAGTACGCGCGTACCTTCTGTGGGTCAGAGATGATTTACAAATCTTGTAGATGTTTTGTGGTGGTTTATTTTTGTGTACATGGGCAGCTTGTTAGCCTGACTGTTAATATAAACAGAGCCAGGCGTCGTCAAATGTTTTCTTTTGTCAGGGTGATTTTCTGGCCAATGTGACAGGCCAAAAGTGTCAGGCAACACATTTGCCACCTCTGCAAATTGGTTCACAGATTGTATCAGGCACTTAGCTTCTTTCTGTAAGGGCAAGTTAAACACCAGCCTGCCATATCTATCCCTTCCTGGCCTCGGTGGGTTTTTTTTCCTGAAATTTGGCTTGACAGACGCTGAACTTTGTTTTTATATTAGACATGAATAAATGAGAATGAGTGATACCACCAGTCCTGCCATTCCTTTTTCATCGACTCCATCCTTCATGCGTTTTCCATTTATTGTTCGTTGGTCTGTAGCTGATTTCTTACAGAGTGTATTATGGTAGAAACAAGAAAGTCGTCTGTTTAACATTTTGCTTTCATATAACGTCAGACTTGTAAATCCCCTAAAATAAAATGCAGATGCAATAAATTTAAATGTATAAAAGTTAAGCATCCGTCCAGCATATCGACTTAGGTTAATCAGCGCTTGTCAGCAGTCAAGAAAAGGCAGGACCAGGGACAATTTTATGAGGTATATATAGCTGAAAAGTGCTGCAACCTCTTCAACATCAAGGGAATTTGAGATGGTTATAGGGACTATATATATATAGTTGTTGATCACGTACACAGTTTTTTATCCCTCGTGTTGACAGCCATTTCAGTGTATATATAGCCTGCTATAGGTCCTGGGGAACATAGTTACTAATAGTATACAACCAAGGGTATATAAGTTTTGCTTCCTAACAATATAGCTATAATTATTAATATGCCGCATGCTTATTAATTTATTAAGTTTCTACAGAAAATAAGGAATTAAGATGAGAAAATATACATTTATTGGGCTGAATCTGTATTAAAGTGATATGTATGCCTAAGTTCTATACATGATTTGTGACTGATCTCTTGAGTACTATATAGTTAAATACCGGCACTTCAGAAATGATTGCCAACATAGTAATAATATTAATTCTGTGTTTTGTATTTATAAAATTAAGTGTTGGAATTAGGTTGCCTATATGAGCTTACAGAGGCCAAATGCAAAAATTTATTTGTTCATTTATCCTAGAAAATCAACTGAAAGTCAGGAAAGAGTCGGGTAGTGTTTGGTTGTACACGCGCCTGTATAGATATGATTTACCTGTTTTGGAAACGGTTTAGTAAAAGAGGGCAATTTTAAACTGCCTTCTTCATACTTCACCCTTTGCATTACGTATATTTGCTCATCCTTTACTTTGTATCAGTATTTTATATAATTTATTTTGAGATTGATCAGCAAGACGGAGAAGTTTCTGTTATTATCATGTATATCATGAACTACTATAATTACCATAAACCTAATAGTGTGGCCACTTATATCCGAAGGACGTTTTATAACCATGCATAAGAGCACATTTTGGAATTATGGTAGAGGATTGGAAATAACGTGTAAGCTGACTGGTGGTGCCTTTGATCATAAGTGTTTATCAGGCCTTGGATAAAGCTTAACTTGGGGATTTATTATGTTTAACCAACAATACAGATTTATTCAGGAACTTAATCGACGTATTGCTTCGGTATGGAGAAGATGGCTAATGTTAAGCTTTACGATGGATCTTGTTTCTGACATGTATACCGTACCGGCACATCAATATGTCGCTGCTGTTTGACATCTGAACACCACATATTGAACTAAAGACAAGGTGAAGAAAAAGCGAAATGAAATTTGCTAATGAACGTCCTTAGCAGCCAGGACCCTTAACATCCTTCCCCACGAAGGTATAAATAAAGAATATCTTGATCTTGTTTTCTTTTTACATATCAGGACAAACCTAAGGATCACAGTGAGAGTTTAGAGTTAGCTTGTTGTTGTTTTTAATGTAATACATTCATTGTGTGAGAGTTAAAAGTCTGATAATGTGAAGTCACATGAGTTTTTATAAAAGTTAACCGGTTTTTATTCAAATATATTATTCTTTCATTAGCTCTCCTCACCTGACGGTCTTAGTGAATGCTTCTTGTCTTAGCTGATGTGTTGATACCCCGTTCATGATATGATAACTAATAATGATTCCACCTTTAGGCAATATATTTAAATAAAATCATATAGCAAAAAAATGAAGCAAATGTTTATACATTTAAAGCTGCATTTTAGTGTATCAGATCTAAAGGAAGGCCATTATAGGGTTAACTGACCTTGGAAAAAATGCCTTATATATTATTTTGAACCAGCAGTTATTTGTTGTTGTTGTTTTTTTTTTTTTTAATTATTATTATTACTTGTGTATATTGCTTGATTAGGACTGAATCACTGATATTACAGGAGTGGCTCTGCAGATCGTGCAGGGCAGGTTCTCAACCGTAGACAAAATATCTAATCCTATATTTCGAAGTATATCTGTAAAACATTCCTATGGAAAAATAGTATGTCACAAAGGTATTAGTTCAGATGGAGCATGTCAGTTTATCGAGTGATGGGATTGCTGGACACGCCGTGAGCCTGGTGGAGCGTGAAAGAACATTACTTGTCATCCGTGGCGGGGGAGGGCGGACCATTAAGCCGGTAAGTGATACACGGGAACAGCCTGGTCAACATTTGACCACAGAGAGGTGGTACCACACCATTAAGGTGTCACAGTTTGCATGCGGAGTGTTAAACATTAAATATTGTTGCACGACACACAGTCCTTAAGGAGAGGGTTTACGCTTTTGCATAAGCCAGTTTGAGTGTTTGCCCAGTGAAAGTGGTCATGCAGTTACAGCGCACTCAAGGGCCAGATTTTGCACGGCCACTGCCGGCGTGCAAGTGGTCTTTTTCAAGGGATTTTAGGGTGTAGCTTGATTTACATTCCGTATCAGGATATTTGATTATTTGATTATGATTAGTTTTTATCAAAACACTATTGGAGGGTCCGTTTAAATTTAAGTATGCCCCCTACAAACAGGAAGGTTAAAGGAGCTCGACACCCAACCGTTATGATGTTTTGGTTATCCATACATTGTATTATGTTTAAAAACCAATGTCCCTGTGAGCTCAGGTGAGAATTAAAATTCCAAACTGTCGATGTTGCATTGATATTGTTTTACATATTTAAAAGCAAATCAACATATCTCAGCTATTAAGGGTCAAAAACATATCAATATAGGGAGCGGCAAAGGCATGCTATAAAGAATAATGTTTTCAATCGTTACCTAAATGTTTAACAGGAAAGCTTTTATTGGTGAAAATATATAAAACTTTATTCATGTAATTTACAAGTTTCAATACCATATAAAATCATAAATGCGTACATAATTCTGGGGTTTCAACTGATATTTTAACATGATGCCCGGAGGTATTCTGTGTCTGCTTTTCAATTTTACTGCTAATACTGCTAGAATAAATGATTTGTAGTCAAATACCTGAAATATTTAAAAATCAAATACATGTAGTTTATGAAATCCCAAACTTCCATATTCACACATTCTCATGGTTTACAATATGTACATATATCAAGGGGTCTCAGAGCATTATCCATTGTAAAATCTATATTATAATTGACGGTGGTGACACACGACCTTTGTCACGGAACTCCTCTGTGGTCACGCCTCGGGTATGCACGTTTTGGCTTTGCATTGTCGGGAATGATGCAAAGTGTGTCCTGGGAGGGGGGGGGGCAGGTTCCTTCCTTATTTCTATAAATCCACAGATATTTCAAATGTTTTTCGAAGGGGCTATTGCAACGACATCTATCGGGACATATGACTGTGTATGAAGACAGAAAGCAGTTTGTTGCTCTGAAATAAAGACAGAGGCCCTCCACTGGTTTCCTACAGCATCAGCAAACACAAATTGATTCGGTTATGAAAATGTGATAAGTGGGGTTTTAAATAAAGGTAAACTTTATCTCTTGCCTTATCCATTGCTTATTAATTCACAAATTAGGTTTAGGCATATTATTCCTATGTCCTATTTAACAAAATTTTCACCTGTCACGGGTGTGTTGTTGTAATATCTATTAATATTAAAATAGCTTAGCCAGTCTTCATTATATTGAAGGGCAATCTGTCGTATCTGGGATGAAACTAAATTGGTCTAATATTAATAAAACATGAAAGAGTGCTTTACACATTGTCATGAGACATACCTTAAGTGTTGTTCAGAGTGACTTTCGCATTTTATTATTACTGGTGTAATCTTTATTGTAAATAGGTAAAGGTACTAACCGTGATATGACATATCTTTAACTAAGTACTTATTATAATATTATTCTTACGTTAAGAAGGTATTTGCCAAAGCATTAGCCGTTTGTCATCTCCGTTGTTTAAAGACATGCAATATCGTAACCTTCTGCTCTACTCGGGTCACATCTTTAGCCAGTCTCAGGTGATAGCTTTAGCCAGTCCCAGCATTACAACTTGAGCCAGTCCCAGCATTACAACTTGAGCCAGTCCCAGCATTACAACTTGAGCCAGTCCCAGCATTACAACTGGAGCCAGTCTTAGCTTTAAAACTTGAGCTAGTCCCAGCATTACAACTTGTATCAGTCTCAGCATTACAACTTGAGCCAGTCTCAGCATTACAACTTGAGCTAGTCCCAGCATTAAAACTTGCATCAGTCTCAGCATTACAACTTGAGCCAGTCTCAGCATTACAACTTGAGCCATTCTCAGGTCATAGCTTGAGCCAGTCTAGCTTTACAACTTGAGCCAGTCTCAGCATTACAACTTGCGTCAGTCTCAGCATTACAATTCGAGCCAGTCTCAGCATTACAAATTAAGCCAGTTTTAGCATTACAACTTGATTCAGTCTCAGCATTACAACCTGAGCCAGTCTCAGCATAACAACTTGCGTCAGTCTCAGCATTACAACTTGCGTCAGTCTCACCATTACAACTTGAGTCAGTCTCACCATTACAACTCAAGCCAGTCTCAGCATTACAACTTGAGTCAGTTTCAGCATTAAAACTTGAGCTAGTCACAGCTTTAAAACTTGAGCTAGTCTCAGCTATTCAACACTAGCCAGTCTCAGCTTTACAACTTGAGCCAGTCTCAGCATAGGTACGCTTTAAAACTAGAAACACAGGAAGTCTTTGAGATATGTGTATAAAATGACCCATGTACAGTGGCGGATCAGAAATTCGAGAACAGGGGGCGCTAAGCGGTTGATGAATAATATAAAAATTAATTTCTTTAATTTTTGGTTCTGTTAATTTTATATTTATATATTAATAAAGTGTGCATGTATAATGTATAATTATACTTTTCTATATATATATATATATATATATATATATATATATATATATATGTATTTCTATATATATGTATATATATTGTTTTTACAATATTTGATTTGGTCGCCAATGAATAACATGTAGAGCCATGATTTTCTATAAGTTAATTTATATGTATATGCGGGAGGGTATAGGGGGTGGGGGTTTACCCCGGTTTACAGTGGAAAGACGGGCGGAAAGATAGTGTAATAACAGAAAGACTCCCTCTCCCTCATTGTAGAAATATTTGGATTAATATCCTCAATTTATGAATTAGAACTGTGGATAACTTCATGATCTTATTGCTATGGAATAAAAAAATAAATCGGTAAAAATGAAAATGATCACGAATAATGGGAAAAGAAAAGGATAAAATGTGAGATTTTACAGCTCAACTGGGGGCGCGGGCGCACCCCTCGGATCCGCCACTGCATGTATGTGAACCATGAGGTTCTGCATGTAGTTTATGCAAGTGTATATGTTGGAGCCTGTCTGCGGATCTGGCCCATCTGCCGATGGGCTTCGCCCATATAAGGATCCGTTATTGGGCTGCCCATCTGCAGATGGCTTTGATACCATGCACTTTCTGGCCCGTCTACAGATGGGCTTGGCCCAATAACCGATTTTAGTTTTGGTTAGATTTACGTTATTTTTTTGTTATCTTGATGATTTTTGTACTCAGACAAACATTTCTCAGAACTTAAATGGATTTGCCTGCTCTTGGGGTGTCCAACACATTTGTTATTCCCTCTGAAGCCAAGCTCGGAGAAGAGGTCAGCAAATGTTTACGGGTAGTCCCTATTGATAGTCTGTTTTACGTCGCCAAGAACATCCGCGAGAGGGAGGTTGACCATGCAGGATATCGAAAGACCTTTGCCCATGTTATAGTGCTTCATTTATCATGTAAGGTGTATCCGATATTAAGTTGGTGAATTGGTCATACCTAAATGCGTTTACCCTTAAGTGTTATTATAGTGTTCGTGACAACCAAGTTAACTAGAAAGCACTCACAGAGCACATGCCTCCGCCACCGCCTGTATACGTACCAATGAAAGTACACTCGGTTATATGACATGAAATAGTATATGGCCTTTTAGACAAAAAAGGTACAGCCCTATCAAAATAGTGTACCATTTAAACCACCGTATTATCATAATTTATTCAATTTATATAATATAGATTTATTGTACATATATGTTTATTGTCCTAAGTTTGGAATAGTTCCTAGTAAGTTGAGCTAAATTTTTATTCGATAACAGTATCCCACACAGACCGAAATTATTAATATGCAAGTATTAACTACGAATTTTGGTAGTTCTATCGTATAAATTTTATCTCTTCATTATTTATCTTCTGAGTATAAAGTATAATTATTTTTATCCAAAATGGTTTATAAGGAGACTTGTCACAATTTAAATTTTATATTTATATCTATATTTTATATATTAAAACATATTTATATATTAAACATCGTGATGATTGCTTGTTTCAGAGATCTATTTATTTATCAGTTGTATCTAATAAATTGTTATATATTAAAAATAAAATAAACTTTACTATGTTACTGTGAAAGATATGTAAAACATAACCCTATCGTTTTGTTTAAATTTATTTTGTGGCGTTTTTGCCCTGGCCTTTGCAAAGACACTACTCTCCGGCAATGACCCCTGCAGCCAAAACTACATTTAACCTCGGCATCATCTCTGTGATAACCTGAAAAAAGGAGTATTGTCCGACTTCCCTGCTGCTCTCATCACCAGGACGCCAACAATTCTATACGAATGCTAAGTAGAGAGCTTATCAATAAGACACTTCTCCAAAAGAAACTGTATCAAGATGTGTTATTGTGGTGAAAGTGCATGATTGTGATTGACTCTGAGATCAAATGACTCATGAGAGAGTGTTTGCTACATATATTACACTATTCAATTGTCAAAATGTATGTGGTAACCTTAATATATGTGGATATTAAAAATGAATATGAGAAACTGATTTGTACCACATATAATTTCTCTTTAGTAATTTGTATGTACCGTGTAAGTCGCATCTGTGTGGTAATGTAAATGAGATTTTTTCGCAACAGCTGTAATTACTCTTTGGTAAAAAGTGAACCTCATTAAACTCTTAACATCACACGAATGCAATGTAGACTAATTATGAATGGTGTGTAAAAAGTTATTTAATAGGGTATTGTAACACTGCATGAAAATCTATGTAGTTTTCTATGCACATCTTAGTAATTTGGATGATAAAATTATTGATGTAAGGCTGTGATAGTGATTTATGTTTCAATTAACACATTTAAGTTCTGAGAAATGTTTGTCTAAGTACAAAAGTCATCAAGATAATAACATAATAACTTATTACTAACAAAAACTAAAATTGGTTATTGGGCCAAGCCCATCTGCAGATGGGCCAGAAAGTGCATGGTTTCAAATCCGTTATTAGGCTGCCCATCTGCAGATAGGCAGCCCAATAACGGATCCTAATATGGGCTAAGCCCATCGGCAGATGGGCCAGATCCGCAAACGGGCTCCAACATATATAATCATAAACAAATGTTTATCTGTTCTTTTCAAGCTAAGTTTACTTACAGTTTACTTAAAAACAAACACAAAATCTTCTGTCAAAAACCTGTTCATAAATGCATATGTAATCCCTGATGAATGAGTTTTATGAAGGAAACAATTTTGATCATTTCGTGGAGAAGAACTCAGAAAGATATCTGATTTATTTGAGCGTGCATGTATTTGTGTTTAAGGTGACGGCAGGTGATGGAATTTCATTCGGATAACCTCGTGCATGTATTTAAACTTTTCACCCAGCGACCTACAAAACTTGACCAACACCCCGGCCATGCCCGCGTCCTTTACCTCAGACTGGATTGAAACTAATAGGCCCACTCTGACCGGGGGAAAGCTTCACCGCAAGCAGTTCCCAGCAAGCCTGTCGGCTATAGACTTTGCATGATGAACTATTAAATGGATCCATGGATTTTCTTAGTGTTGGCTTCATGTTGTTGACAGACGAGATGATTCCCAAGTCTCATCTGTCTTGTGGTACGTGCACCGAAATTACACTTTTGCATGCAGCGTGATTAATGATAAAGGCTCACATTTCTCCCAGCTTGAAGCCGGGTGTACCTTAAAGGTGTGCCCTGATGAGTATATATATATATATATATAATATATATATATATATATATATATATATATATATATATATGTGTGTGTGTGTATGTTGGGAATCGAATACAGTTTTGGCTAATATATTTCAGATTTTGTTATGGTAAACATGATTTATATCAAACTTTAATTTGTTTTATGTACATTTCTAGGCATTTGCTTTTCTAACGACATTAAGTCCCATCAGCAAAAGTATGTCCCGTGGACAGTGTATTAATCATATACTGTGGTTGGCTTCATATTCGCGAGGCTGAAATTTCGCGATTTCTAAATTTTGAATGTTTTGCGAGGGTTTCATTTTCGCGATTGCGCCAGAATCTATGAAATCGAAGTACAATAATATTTACATTTATTATAAAATAAAAATAAATCCCACAATACCTAACTCATTACAGTTATAGTCATTGTATTATAACCTGTCTCATAATCAATGTTTTGACACTTATCATTACGTGTTTGTATGAGAAGGATGCGATCCCATCCACAGATGATGTTGTTGATTTACAAACCTTGTTTTCAGAGGTGTGATAACAAATTCATTTGTGCAGAATCTGCAGATGCATCATATCCTCTTGTTCGTCCTCGATAAAAGGGCAGCTTATTCCCGAGGGTTTCATATTCGCGATTAAATCCGATTCGCGAATATCGCGAAAATAAAACCCTCGCGAACAAAAAAGTAAACCACAGTATATACACTCATGGCATGAGCCGGGAACGTGTTCTCTGTATAACTTAAGTTTCATGTAATAATATATCCCAAAAAAATTGTGTAGTTAATAGTTTTCAGAAAGTTTCTCAAGACAGTTTATCTCAAACTTTTCCATAAAACAGATGGTTACTCTTGAAACTTTTACCGTATGCACCTGTTTAACCTCGTTGGAAGATTTCAAGTTGTATACGGACATGCATTTCTTTGTCACCGATCAGAGAACCCAACATCGATAGTCGATAGTTATCAGCAAAAAAAAAAGAAAAAAGTAATAATTTATGTACTGCAGTGTCTCCCCTGATCAAAGAGGTACACGTCATTGATACTGGAGGGTCCGTCTTTAAAATTTCAAAACAGGTTGTACTGGTCAATATTTTTATCCAAAGGATCATTGCTTAGGCCCGAACTAAGTGAATGACGCTGGTTACAAGAGCGGAAATACAAGGGAACTGGCCAAGCGCTAAGTATTGAAGGAAGAGATACGACAGATAAGTTTACCTACACTGATTACTGAACCCTGGTCAGGTAGGACCGGGATAACTAGTAGCTTGCCCTGTCACGAGTAAGCGGCCCCCTACAAAGATCAAAGCTTATATCCACTGCCCCATCAAACCTCGCAAAACACTCGAGATGTGAGCAAACACAACAATTTCCAACTCGATGACAGAAGTCTTAGATAGTTCCCAGGGTGGCAGAAGGCTTCTAATGGCTCGAGTCTGAGCCCTTTATGTGTCTTACGGTGATATGTCTATATTTTTGGTTTAACGTTCAATAGCCGACCAGCTTTACTTTGAATGCTAACAGGTTAGTTCCCCTGAAGTGACTCGTGCTAGAGCTGGATTCCGTATACAGCACATGCAGGCTGCCCCATGCGGACTATCTAACACTTGGCAATGTCTTCCAGCCTTCGATACTTATATTTTATCAAGCATAGTTATAGTGTCAATTCATGTTTAATTATTTTTATATGACCTCAACATCGTCTGGTGAGCGTTGTAGCTTTTTATAATAACAATTAATCTCAGATAAAATGTTTGAGTAATCATATCTGAACTCTTTTTGAGTAGTCATCTAAGCACATATGTTTAGTTCTGTCAATGTTCTGTATATATATGTTATAACAAGAGCAGGTGTATTTGAATGTTACCAATTTGTACATGCAGTTAGTTTGTATGTAATTAAGGATAAGTTGACGTTTACATATAGGATGTAAAATCTTTTTATGTTTGGAGAGTAAGTGTTATAGCTCACACCGTTATCTTTCTTATTGCATGAAATCAATACATGTTTAAACTAGGAAAGCAACAAGACTGCACTCATATATATCTAAATATGAATCAAAGGGTCCTTTCAGATGCATCAGTTGGATATTCAAATGAAATATATGAACTTCATACTTTATATATATATATATATATATATATATATATATATATATATATATATATATGGTTACAGGCGTCTGTTTTGTTGTGCGCAGTAGTGTTACAAGTGTCTGTTGACATTCTGATTCGTGTAGCGCAGGCATAGTTCGTTGCTATGGGAACCTCGCTTGTTGGGCGCTGGCTCGCGTCTGGGGTCTGAAGCGTAGAGACACAGCGTTCTTTTTTGTTCTAGATGTTTCGGGTCTGTTCATGTGCGTGTGAGAAGCTATAAATTAGGGGCTGTGTTTAGAGCCGGCAGAAAGGAAAATACCACCGAGCACTAAGAGTGTTACTTTCTCGTCAGTTTTGGGACCTTACCGATAATTGCAGAACTTAAAGATATTCTTCGGACTTTGTAACAGACTGTATATGAATTGTCTTCAGTTTGCCTTTGGGATTATTACCAGAACTGCACTTTTGGATTACAACAGATTATGTTAAAGGACTCTTGTTGAGCTGTGACAGTGGTGGTATCCAGAAATCAAAGCCTAGGATCCGGACACTCTGGTACTGTACATTTTTATTGTTATACTGTGTAATTGTATTGATTTAGTGTATTGTAATGTTAGGATTGTTCTAAGAATAAATTAAAATTATATGTAAACAAAAAAAAACCACTGACTTCTTTATTCATTCCCCTAGACATTTCACGCTGCCTAGTGTTGCGGGATCTGATTTTTTATCTCCGTAACACAATTTGTGCTGATCATGATTACGTGATCAGTTGTTATTAGGTTCCGTAACATTATATATTCATTAATATATAATTATAATTATCTGATTGTATTTTTTAGTTGTTCTGAATGTATGCATGTAAGGTAAAGCTCTCTTTACGTTTTATCATCCATGTGTCTGACGTGCTTACTTGTATCTGCATGGCAGCTAGAGAGAGCGTCCAATCAAGAGAGAGCTCGAGTTCATATATTTCTGCCTGAACACATGTACATATACCGATATATGCACAGATTTCTGGAAGTTTTAATGAATCAGACATTTAGTGTTATTTATTATTTTTATTCATCGTACATTCACATTTTTTTTCATAACACGTGTTGCACTATCAGATAATTCATCTGTTCCCTTGTAGATAACAGGAATATAGAGGTGCCATTATGGTATCATGTTTTTATCGATTTCCCATATTTATATGTATCTTTTTAACCCCATGGTCCCATATCTGCCGTTTGCATTTGTTAGCTTAACAAATGCTGTGCTGTGTAGGAACTAATTATACATCAACTATCGCTACAGATCAGGCAACTAATGCATATAACAACCTGAGGCAGTATAAAAGGGGTTTTAATATATATACAATGCAGAACATTATTTATCTTTGAAAGAAGTGTGGAATACAAATGAGATCATTTAGGAAAAAGTCCCATTTGTTTTATGGTAAGTATTGATAACCGCCATGATACCATTGTTGGCTGCAGCACTTCCGCAGTATAACATACAGAGGAGTCTGGGGCGATGGGATGCTGCGTGGTAGGTTTTGTGATTTCAAAAGAGGCGTCTGATTGTATCAGCTCTTTTTTTATCTATTGAGAAGGGAAGGGTTTGATTTATTGGTGGTAACGTTATTTTGATTGTGTGAGAAGTGTCCCATTGACGCGGTCCGTGTGCGAGGTTACGCCGATGTCGACCGATTATCAGTGACAGGCGCCATTCCTTTAACGTATCTCGCACATATAGCTGCGCTAGGTGATGAGGTTATACCATCATATATGCCTGTATTGGCAGGCGTTCGACGAGCGTGGTTATATGTATCTACATATGTAATATCATACTCATGCTTAATTCATATTTATAAACCCACAGGTTTTCAAACGCTTGTTTTTTGCCTATTATTCTATTCATCATGTAATTTTTAGCACCCAGAAGTTTACTTTGTATCCGTACTGAAGACTTTAATTATATATATATATATATATATATATATATATTCTTTATATATATATATTTATTTAAAAATGAAAGCAACAACTTATTTTAGTAGTAGCAATACTACTACTAATGCTACAGTAACCATTACTGCCGCTAATATACTACTACTATTAAAAATAATACTACAGTAATCTATTTATTATTTATATTAATTATAATAATAAAACTACAATAAATCAACTTATGATAATGATAAGGAAAATAATAATATAATGATTATACTGATAATAATAATGAGTACTATTTATTATTTGATTAATATTATTTGAATTATAACGGTAGTGAAGTGGTGATACACTGGTGGCAGGTGTTATATTTTTTACAACTATATGGTATTTGTATATATATATATATATATATATATATATATATATATATATATATTCCAGCATTAGTATGTACTAGTAGTAGTAGTTGTAACAGTAGTAGTAGTAGCAGTAGCAGTAGTAGTTGTATACTGTTATAGCAGTTGTACATTCAGTTCTTTCTAAATTTGGTAGCAATACATTTTACCTTTTCACACATGAATTTGATATTTTCTGAGTGATTCCAGTTGAACTCCGATGGTTTCCTCAGCTGTCATTCCTGTTCAGCCTGTAATTAGGCTCCACCTGAACATACGTCTCATGATGACAGTATACCAACTGATCCCTGAACATACGTCTCATGATTACAGTATATCAACTGATCCCTGAATACACGCCTCATGCTGACAGTATACCAACTGATCCCTGAACATACGCCTCATGATGAGAGAAAACCAACTGATCCCTGAAAATGCGCCTCATGCTGACAGTATTCCAACTGATCCCTGAACATAGACCTCATGATTACAGTATACCAACTGATCCCTGAATATACGCCTCATGCTGACAGTATACCAACTGATCCCTGAACATACGCCTCATGCTGAAAGTATACCAACTGATCCCTGAACATGCGCCTCATGCTGACAGTATACCAACTGATCCCTGAACATACGTCTCATGATGACAGCACCAACTGATCCCTGAACATAAGCCTCATGCTGACAGTATACCAACTGATCCCTGAACATACGCCTCATGCTGGCAGTATACCAACTGATCCCTGAACATACGCGTTGATATTCCAAGAAATGAAAGGCATCACCTTATTTTTTTCAAATTAAGCTTACACCTGCTAGGTTATGTTTAAAGGTCACTTAGTGTCGTTTTCCACTGCTTGCGGCACCTGAAGGCATTTCGCGACTTTCAGCATTTTGAACTTTTTTTGTGTCTCCAATATGTAATTAATATATGACATTTGTTATTTCGTCTCACGTATACATATCTTAATCATAAAGTAATTTGTTTATAAGTCAGTCTGATAGACTTATTCTCCCGTGAAAGCAAACATGCATACAGTAGTTACATTTGCAAACATTTTTTTTCACAATTACAAAATGTGTTCCTTCTTTGCCGATGTCTCGTCCATAAATTCCACATTATGTACCATCTTCGGATGACTCTTTGTCCCCGGGCGTTTGCGCACCTGTTCACCGACAGGTGTCAGGTTCCATCTCGGTGAATCTTTATAGCACGTCGTGGCGTTTTAAACATACCTGTACATTAAGGGGGTTGGCTAACATATTATATGTAACTTCAAAGAACACAAATATGTACAAAGTTAATAAATACGGCCGCCCCGCGGATATTGGTCTGAGATCTCTGGCCACGCGGGGCGCACCAATATTACAGAAAGCACGTATTCAGGTATGTCTCTCTCTCTCTCTCTCTCTCTCTCTATATATATATATATATATATATATATATATATATATATATATATATATATATGTTAAGGTTACAAAATGTTACGTTCAATTTTTATTGGTTGGGCCGCTGCATTTATATAATGCTCCTAAGTTACCTTGCTGCTCTCATCAATAGGTCGTTAACATGCAGTACTGTGGGGGATATGCCTACTGATTCCATATACTCCATGGCAGGCTACCTCTTGTAGTTGCATGTGCCTGATGCAGCTTATAAGTTTCACATGATACAGCACCTTAAACGATTAACTGGACTCGCTTATCACAGTAGGAAAACGAACCAAAATGGAGTTTAAGTGACCGATACCGAAATGCTTCGAAACAAAATGCTTGTTTTCCAAAGATAAATCTTACACAGGTTTATTTGTCAAATAAGCGTTAAACCTGTCGTGTAAAAGTTGGATTTTAATCCAAATTCTAATCCAAATTTTAATTAAAAAAAGTAAGCATTCTTCACAGTACTTTTGACCATCCGTACCTCCCTACTGTACATGCACTGCCGTTTGTGTATATACAAATGGCTTCTAGGGCCCCTGTGGGTCAGCAGAGGCAGGCTCATTTGGTCATGCAGTTAGTCGTGTGGGTCAGTAGACAGAGAGGCAGGTATAACAGGTCATGCATTTAGTTGTGTGGGACAGCAGACAGGGAGGCAGGCATATCAGGTCATGCAGTTAGTCGTGTGGGTCAGTAGACAGGGAGGCAGGCATATCAGGTCATGCAGTTAGTTGTGTGGGTCAACAGCAGGGAGGCAGGCATATCAGGTCATGCAGTTAGTCGTGTGGGTCAGTATACAGAGAGGCAGGCATATCAGGTCATGAAGTTAGTTGTGTGGGTCAGCAGACAGGGAGGCAGGCATATCAGGTCATGCAGTTAGTCGTGTGGGTCAGTAGACAGGGCGGCAGGCTCATCAGGTAATGCAGTTAGTCGTGTGGGTCAGTAGACAGGGAGGCAGGCTCATCAGGTAATGCAGTTAGTCGTGTTGGTCAGCAGACAGGGAGGCAGGCTCATCAGGTAATGCAGTTAGTCGTGTGGGTCAGTAGACAGGGAGGCAGGCTCATCAGGTAATGCAGTTAGTCGTGTGGGTCAGCAGACAGGGAGGCAGGCACATCAGGTCATGCAGTTAGTCGTCTTGGTCAGCAGACAGGGAGGCAGGCTCATCAGGTAATGCAGTTAGTCGTGTTGGTCAGTAAACAGGGAGGCAGGCACATCAGGTAATGCAGTTAGTCGTGTTGGTCAGTAGACAGGGAGGCAGGCTCATCAGGTAATGCAGTTAGTCGTGTGGGTCAGCAGACAGGGAGGCAGGCTCATCAGGTAATGCAGTTAGTCGTGTTGGTCAGTAGACAGGGAGGCCGGCTCATCAGGTAATGCAGTTAGTCGTGTTGGTCAGTAGACAGGGAGGCAGGCTCATCAGGTAATGCAGTTAGTCGTGTTGGTCAGTAGACAGGGAGGCAGGCTCATCAGGTAATGCAGTTAGTCGTGTGGGTCAGCAGACAGGGAGGCAGGCACATCAGGTCATGCAGTTAGTCGTCTTGGTCAGCAGACAGGGAGGCAGGCTCATCAGGTAATGCAGTTAGTCGTGTTGGTCAGTAGACAGGAAGGCAGGCTCATCAGGTAATGCAGTTAGTCGTGTGGGTCAGTAGACAGGGAGGCAGGCACATCAGGTAATGCAGTTAGTCGTGTGGGTCAGTAGACAGGGAGGCAGGCTCATCAGGTAATGCAGTTAGTCGTGTGGGTCAGCAGACAGGGAGGCAGGCTCATCAGGTAATGCAGTTAGTCGTGTGGGTCAGCAGACAGGGAGGCAGGCACATCAGGTAATGCAGTTAGTCGTGTTGGTCAGTAGACAGGGAGGCAGGCTCATCAGGTAATGCAGTTAGTCGTGTGGGTCAGCAGACAGGGAGGCAGGCTCATCAGGTAATGCAGTTAGTCGTGTGGGTCAGCAGACAGGGAGGCAGGCTCATCAGGTAATGCAGTTAGTCGTGTGGGTCAGCAGACAGGGAGGCAGGCTCATCAGGTAATGCAGTTAGTCGTGTGGGTCAGCAGACAGGGAGGCAGGCACATCAGGTAATGCAGTTAGTCGTGTGGGTCAGTAGACAGGGAGGCAGGCTCATCAGGTAATGCAGTTAGTCGTGTGGGTCAGCAGACAGGGAGGCAGGCTCATCAGGTAATGCAGTTAGTCGTGTGGGTCAGCAGACAGGGAGGCAGGCACATCAGGTAATGCAGTTAGTCGTGTGGGTCAGTAGACAGGGAGGCAGGCTCATCAGGTAATGCAGTTAGTCGTGTTGGTCAGTAGACAGGGAGGCAGGCTCATCAGGTAATGCAGTTAGTCGTCTTGGTCAGTAGACAGGGAGGCAGGCTCATCAGGTAATGCAGTTAGTCGTGTGGGTCAGCAGACAGGGAGGCAGGCTCATCAGGTAATGCAGTTAGTCGTGTGGGTCAGCAGACAGGGAGGCAGGCTCATCAGGTAATGCAGTTAGTCGTGTTGGTCAGTAGACAGGGAGGCAGGCTCATCAGGTAATGCAGTTAGTCGTGTGGGTCAGCAGACAGGGAGGCAGGCTCATCAGGTAATGCAGTTAGTCGTGTTGGTCAGTAGACAGGGAGGCAGGCTCATCAGGTAATGCAGTTAGTCGTGTGGGTCAGCAGACAGGGAGGCAGGCTCATCAGGTAATGCAGTTAGTCGTGTGGGTCAGCAGACAGGGAGGCAGGCTCATCAGGTAATGCAGTTAGTCGTGTTGGTCAGTAGACAGGGAGGCAGGCACATCAGGTCATGCAGTTAGTCGTGTGGGTCAGTAGACAGGGAGGCAGGCTCATCAGGTCATGCAGTTAGTCGTGTGGGTCAGCAGACAGGGAGGCAGGCTCATCAGGTAATGCAGTTAGTCGTGTTGGTCAGCAGACAGGGAGGCAGGCTCATCAGGTAATGCAGTTAGTCGTGTTGGTCAGCAGACAGGGAGGCAGGCTCATCAGGTAATGCAGTTAGTCGTGTTGGTCAGTAGACAGGGAGGCAGGCACATCAGGTAATGCAGTTAGTCGTGTGGGTCAGTAGACAGGGGCAGGCACATCAGGTCATGCAGTTAGTCGTGTGGGTCAGCAGACAGGGAGGCAGGCACATCAGGTCATGCAGTTAGTCGTGTGGGTCAGCAGACAGGGAGGCAGGCTCATCAGGTAATGCAGTTAGTCGTGTTGGTCAGCAGACAGGGAGGCAGGCTCATCAGGTAATGCAGTTAGTCGTGTGGGTCAGTAGACAGGGAGGCAGGCTCATCAGGTAATGCAGTTAGTCGTGTTGGTCAGTAGACAGGGAGGCAGGCTCATCAGGTAATGCAGTTAGTCGTGTTGGTCAGTAGACAGGGAGGCAGGCTCATCAGGTAATGCAGTTAGTCGTGTTGGTCAGTAGACAGGGAGGCAGGCACATCAGGTAATGCAGTTAGTCGTGTGGGTCAGTAGACAGGGAGGCAGGCTCATCAGGTAATGCAGTTAGTCGTGTGGGTCAGTAGACAGGGAGGCAGGCTCATCAGGTAATGCAGTTAGTCGTCTTGGTCAGCAGACAGGGAGGCAGGCACATCAGGTCATGCAGTTAGTCGTGTGGGTCAGTAGACAGGGAGGCAGGCTCATCAGGTAATGCAGTTAGTCGTGTTGGTCAGCAGACAGGGAGGCAGGCTCATCAGGTCATGCAGTTAGTCGTGTGGGTCAGTAGACAGGGAGGCAGGCTCATCAGGTAATGCAGTTAGTCGTGTGGGTCAGCAGACAGGGAGGCAGGCTCGTCAGGTAATGTAGTTAGTCGTGTTGGTCAGTAGACAGGGAGGCAGGCTCATCAGGTAATGCAGTTAGTCGTGTTGGTCAGTAGACAGGGAGGCAGGCACATCAGGTAATGCAGTTAGTCGTGTGGGTCAGTAGACAGGGAGGCAGGCTCATCAGGTAATGCAGTTAGTCGTGTGGGTCAGTAGACAGGGAGGCAGGCTCATCAGGTAATGCAGTTAGTCGTCTTGGTCAGCAGACAGGGAGGCAGGCTCATCAGGTAATGCAGTTAGTCGTGTGGGTCAGTAGACAGGGAGGCAGGCACATCAGGTCATGCAGTTAGTCGTCTTGGTCAGCAGACAGGGAGGCAGGCTCATCAGGTAATGCAGTTAGTCGTGTGGGTCAGCAGACAGGGAGGCAGGCTCATCAGGTAATGCAGTTAGTCGTGTGGGTCAGCAGACAGGGAGGCAGGCACATCAGGTCATGCAGTTAGTCGTGTTGGTCAGTAGACAGGGAGGCAGGCTCATCAGGTAATGCAGTTAGTCGTGATGGTCAGCAGACAGGGAGGCAGGCTCATCAGGTAATGCAGTTAGTCGTGTTGGTCAGAAGACAGGGAGGCAGGCTCATCAGGTAATGCAGTTAGTCGTGTTGGTCAGTAGACAGGGAGGCAGGCTCATCAGGTAATGCAGTTAGTCGTGTGGGTCAGCAGACAGGGAGGCAGGCACATCAGGTCATGCAGTTAGTCGTGTTGGTCAGCAGACAGGGAGGCAGGCTCATCAGGTAATGCAAGTAGTCGTGTGGGTCAGTAGACAGGGAGGCAGGCACATCAGGTAATGCAGTTAGTCGTGTGGGTCAGTAGACAGGGAGGCAGGCTCATCAGGTCATGCAGTTAGTCGTGTTGGTCAGTAGACAGGGAGGCAGGCTCATCAGGTAATGCAGTTAGTCGTGTTGGTCAGTAGACAGGGAGGCAGGCTCATCAGGTAATGCAGTTAGTCGTGTGGGTCAGCAGACAGGGAGGCAGGCTCATCAGGTAATGCAGTTAGTCGTCTTGGTCAGCAGACAGGGAGGCAGGCTCATCAGGTAATGCAGTTAGTCGTGTTGGTCAGTAGACAGGGAGGCAGGCTCATCAGGTCATGCAGTTAGTCGTGTTGGTCAGTAGACAGGGAGGCAGGCTCATCAGGTAATGCAGTTAGTCGTGTTGGTCAGTAGACAGGGAGGCAGGCTCATCAGGTAATGCAGTTAGTCGTGTGGGTCAGCAGACAGGGAGGCAGGCTCATCAGGTAATGCAGTTAGTCGTCTTGGTCAGCAGACAGGGAGGCAGGCTCATCAGGTAATGCAGTTAGTCGTGTGGGTCAGTAGACAGGGAGGCAGGCTCATCAGGTCATGCAGTTAGTCGTGTTGGTCAGTAGACAGGGAGGCAGGCTCATCAGGTAATGCAGTTAGTCGTGTTGGTCAGTAGACAGGGAGGCAGGCTCATCAGGTAATGCAGTTAGTCGTGTTGGTCAGCAGACAGCGAGGCAGGCTCATCAGGTAATGCAGTTAGTCGTGTTGGTCAGTAGACAGGGAGGCAGGCTCATCAGGTAATGCAGTTAGTCGTGTTGGTCAGCAGACAGGGAGGCAGGCCCATCAGGTAATGCAAATAGTTCAACAAAGTAAGGAAACAGTTGAACATGTTATCACAACAATACAAAAGTCTACAAATGCATATCTTTTTAAATTTGTGCAGGCAGAAAATTATGAGCATTTCTTGTGTGTGTGTGTGTGTAGGTTTTTGTATTGTACGTGTGTACGTGTTTTATAACTTCTTTCTGAATTTCTTAATAATTTACATATCTGCACGTTTTTATAATTTCTTTTTAGGTTCAATGTAATTATCATGACATAAAAGGCATATATAACGTTCTGAAAAGTAAAGCGCTTAAATCAATCTTATATGTCGTATTATGTTACACCAAAACTCTAGGATATGTATATAAGATATATATATAAGATGAATGTGTCTAGTAATTATGGGGAGAGCGTCACCCTCCACCCAAATACACTAAGATTCTCACGAGGAAGCCCATGCAAAATCTGATTTGCAATTAAACAAATTAAACTCTTTATTCTTGAATAAATCGGAATTCAAGTTTTATCCATGAATATCGCAAGACAGTTGTGTAATTATCATTTTATTTTTCTCTTAAAAAACTGCTTTGTTTGTCGCGCTTACTTAAAGCTACAATGGTCTTCCACTAGAAACAAGTCTACATTCAAGAACAGAAAAAAAAAAAAGAAACAACTAAAATCATTCCGCCTGCTCTGCATGCGCTTGTGCAAGAGGGAATGCCTTGATAAAAATATTCCTCAGGTCTGCTTGTGGTGCCCCCTGTGGTAGCGGTTATTGGGTATCAGTGATCTTAATCTGTTATTTATTGTGCGACCGCTCAGGCCTTGAATAAAAACAAAGAGGGAACCAGAGACGTCTCTCAAGGAGGCCGCGGGTGAACAGATTTGACGTTCCTATGGTGGCTGAAAATATCTAGAGCTCTCCAGATACAATTTCACAGAAAAAATTGCAGGTATTCTCTTAAGTTTTAAACATTGGGGGGCCAAAGACTTCCAACAGCGACATATTGCGACAATTCAGACGAACCAGAACTTTGTAAATGACAAAAGATTGCTATGTTCACCAACAAAAATATAAACTAATTTATTTTACATGGATTGTACAAATACTTAATACAACTAATCAAGGGACTCTCCCAGGCTCAAATGGTAGCGTTCGGTAGTCTTTATTTAGGCAGAAAACCACCGGCCTTGAACGGGCAAACAACAAACTACACTCATAGCCACGCCGGGGATCGAACCCGGGCCGCAAGCGGAGAGAACCTAGCATTTTACTCCTCCACTGTCCAGGCCCCAACAACAATACCTATGCACATTAACAATGTGCAATCAACCACCTTCGGTTACTAATAAACATGTAGTTAAAAAATTATACATCAGTCACAGATGCCTTACAGGAAGTAGGCCATGCTCCCGAGGCAGCGGAAATCTTGCTGTTCTAAAGAAGCTACTGATTTTACCGCTGCCTGGAATGATAGGTTATGATGGACCAAGACACCAGGTTTGGGGGGGGGGGGGGGGGGGGTAGTCGGTGTCTGCTGAAAAACATCGTGTATGATGTAACTAGCAGCCAATCAAATGCCAGTTAACAAACACTCGACGGCAGCATGGTAGTCCGATTAAATCGGGCTAGATATTATTAAGCCCTGCCATGTATTGAGTCCGATAGCCATACAGTAAGAGTTTCTACAATATAAGCCTCAGACTACACACCACCCAACGCCCTTGTTACCAGTGTCACAGGTGTTACAATTACCCCGTGCCAGCGCGTCACTCCTCAAAGTGAGACCGTTTAAACAAAATGAAACAAAATTCTGGCTCTCCGTCCCTCGAGTCAACGAGGCTTCAAGTGAGGTATTTTCTATTACTCACACGACTGTTCTTCCCTGCCCCTAATGAACTCGCTGATATGCCTCTGGTAAAAATGTCAGTAAATGTTTGAAAATGATGATCCATGTTTAATTTTAGTTTCTATCGAAACCATGAAATGCAGGTGAATAGTAGCTTTTAGACCAAACAGATCGTTTTGCAGAAACATAGTCATGATAAACCATGATCAGTGTTATTCAAAGCATTTATACATTGATATCAATTATATAATAAATGTTAAATGTTTTAGAAGTGTTGACAAAAGGTAATCTTAACTATAGTCATAGCCCTTTCTCCGTCGTTCATTGTCCGTTCGTTAAAGGTTCATTAAAGGTCTGTTAAAGGTGTATTTTCTCACGTTATTAGCTTATTTTGTTCAATACAAAAGTTTCCCGGCTTACCACCCCGATACACGGGCTTGGTATCTCCAGTTCACATGTTATATACGTTGTTATGGTTCTGTGTGTGAGTAAACACAGTCTATATGTGCGTCTGTCTAACATAGCAAGACTGTGTGACTATAGAGACCCGAGCTTGCGCATTTCAAAAGTGAACAAGGAAAAGAAAGATCGGATGGAAGCATGAAAAATCTTAATTTGTGAAGTGGCGCTGTACAGCCACCAGGTGGCGTGCGTGTTATGTTTGTTTTGCGCCAAAGATCGCGCCGGTGCAAATATTTTTTCCACATGTGTATAAGATCTCGAAAATTTCACCAGATATTCCTTTGTATATATGTCCTGAATCTGCCAAGGCATGTTCCAGTGCTGTCATCAGTAATCCTGTATAGCAAGCAAGCAGAGTATATTATTATGTCTATATACAAGTATATAAATATATACTGGCTGTATATAAGTATACAGAAGTCTTATATATACTGTCAGCACGAGTTATTTTTATAAAGCTTCCCATGTATCTTGTAACAATTAAAGTGCCATATATAACATTTGTCAGATGATTTTAAATTAATAATGATATAAATATATAAATATAATTGTTATTTTACCAATGCCTTAGGGTTTTGGAATGTACGACAAGACAATATTGTTACAAGGATCGGATATTGTTACAAGGATATATAAGCCATCCCCTCTGACCCTGACATATATCTTCCGATATAGTGCAGACTCTGTCAGGTTATACCTGTCAAGTCATACCTCCTATGACATCTGTACAATCAAGTTGGTTGTTGACAGCCAATAACAAAGCCATGCACGAAAACAATATTAAACAGACGGCCGTGTGCATGATGATTTCAAGAATTCCGCTTGGGGTAATCCATGGGTTAATTTATTCATTACTACATGCACACGCATTGGAATGTCGATTTAGTATACATTTATGTCATGTTCATCTCCGAATTGGTTTTTCAGACGTTTTAATTATTATTTATCAATCTTAATTGCATAGCCATATGTATACATATTTATAGCGTCATATATTTTCGCCATGCTATATATATATATAATTGGAGGGTCATTACATTTATTTATGCACATACAGTGAAACCTCGTTGTGTCGAAGTCGAAGGGACCCTCAGAAAACTTCGACACATCCGAAGTTCGACACAAGCGGGTTTTATATGGTATAATAATTTAACTAAAGTTGTCCGGAATATCGAGTCTTTTACTTCGACATAAGAAGGGTATTCGACTGTAGCGAGTTCGACACAACGAGGTTTCACTGTATGTACAAGTACTAGTATGTACAACGCAGTACACTTGTGCATGCATGGGCGATCCCTGCATGGCTGCATGGCTGATAATTTGTTTTTATCCATGCATATCTTGGGATCCATGGGTGACACTATATATATATATATATATATATATATATATATATATATATATGTATAAATTATATGTATGTTGTAGACATATACACTGTTTGAAATATGATGATATTTCTTTGTCCGGGCTTCATTTTCTAGATGACCAAAATATGTAAACTGAAATTAAACAATATTCCTATATTCAAGGAGTTACCTTAATTTAAAAACACATCTGTATATATTTTTTTATTAATATATATACATATATATGCATATACTAGTATGTATATATATGTATTTTATGTATATATGTATATATATGTATATATATACATATATATATATATAAAAAACAAAACAAATCAAAATATTTAAAACGCTTAATAATGCGAATCGACTTTTCGCTTATAGAGTCTATTTAATTGTAAACAAACAGTTTATAAGCAGAAGGAATTAACTTTTGGCTTTAGTCCGTAATAAAAGCCAGGGCTCTTCCCGCGTGAGGCTTCCCCTGGCGGGCGGCCCGTCGTACCTTAGACATGATGATTAAGACTGATAAATCATTCAGTGGGATTTTTACAGATAAAAAGGAAACGGCACGAGTTAAGTGCATGTCTACCGGCACCCGTGTCCCATGCGGCCACGCGGGGTAAAACAAGCAAGTAATTAAAATGCTGAACAATTAAAATACAGTACACTGATCGACCACAAACACGAAAAGGATCAAAGGCAGCAGTGACGGGCCTCGCTCTCCGAACATCGCGTATAAATTAAACGTTGCACAGGCCCTGGGTTTTTTGTGACCCCGGGCCCTGAGTTTTGCAGCAGAACACGGCATCTGTCAATTGACCTGTTGTTTAGGCTCCTTGCGCTACCACGCAAGCGACATGCTTCGACATGGCCACACCTCAAGAAAAAGAAGCTAGCTCTGTTCCGGCGGGAGTTTTTTTCTTAGCAAGTCTTCATCAAACATTTCCCCGGCCTCTTTATTTAATCATAAGAAACCGACCTGACCTTTTCCGGCTCTGTGGCCTTTGTCTGGTTTTCAAATTTCAATCACAGCTCTCTAATTCTCAGCATTATAATCTGTCTTTTTGTTATTATTATTTTTTTGTATGTAGTTGTATATAGTAAGAATTTATACTAATAATTAAGACAAAAGACAGGAACATTTATCCAAAGGTGTGTGTATATATATATATATATATATTGTGTTTGTTTGTGTTAATAAATTATTTCATTCGTCTGTCCGATCCTGTGCATGCCGACATATACACAAACATATGTACACAAGACTTTATATATCACACGCGTTTACGATATATAGTCCCCCATCTCTCTCTCTCTCTCTCTCTCTCTCTCTCCCGTCATACACCGCCATAAATGCGTTTACTATACGGCATACGGATATATATATATATATATATATATATATATATATATTTAAATATATATATATATTGATTTACAATACTGAAACACCGTCAGACCGGGTAATACAAATCTCACTTCTTTTGCAAAATCGTTGGAATTATATATTTATATATCCATTAAACCACTCTATCCGTGTTAGGAGCATTAATTCCACACGCGTTAATTCAGGTAACTTTTATAAACTTATGCACAATAGAACCTTTATATTATTTTCGTTCTTTTCGTCATTGACTTCTTTCACTCGGCGCAGAATCGGACTCGCACGAATACGACCCGAATGGTCGGGAATCGTATATGTACTGGGGCTATACTCTGTATACTACATTAACTATAGTGGAGGAATGGATGTAGTTCATTAAAAAATGTTGCATTAGAATTGTTTCAAGAAAAATAGTATTAACATTTATGTTTCTGTGGTATAATTACGACATAAGTAAAAATGCAATGTAAACAGGAGGCTTTTTCATGAATTGTTGCAATCATTTTATTTTGGAGTTTGACAATTAAAACAAGTATAGTCCTGGCATTCGCTTACTGGATGAGGTTTGTTTTGAATGGAAACGACCTCTGGCGGAAGGATGTACTTCTTTTTCTTATATATATATATATATATATATATATATATATATATATATATATATATATATATTTATTTTTATATATATATATATATATATATATATATATATATATATATATATATATATATATATATAAGGAACATGAGCAAGCACACCAGTAGTAAAAATGCTCTTTATTTTCACAATATATATACATTTTTATACCATTTTCTTTGTAATATTATTGTTTATATTTAAATATTCTTTATTTATGCTTTTTTTCTATCTTTTATATTTATGCTTTACTATCACACGTTTTATATATAACGGGAGCGTCTCGATATATATGGGCGAATTTTTTCAATACAGACATGTAAAATATGGCCACAACCTCTCTAACCCTGTCTCCTGTATATACGGCCAAAATTACTTTGATCAACGTCGCACGTGCTCATGTACGCGGACGGGCACGCGCACTTGCTTTTTCTAAAAGCATAAAAGTCTAATAAACGGTTGAGGTTTAAATTATTCTGCAACCCCTGGCGCTAGATTCCCATTTCTTATACTGAGCTTGCCAGTGTTTGAGAAGTTCGTGCCCCCTTCCCATTTGTTCTTAGTGCAGCACTGGGGTGATTTGTGCCGGCCCAATATAGTTCATTAATGGTCGCGAGTGATAAGGTCCCACAAGACTTGATCTGATGTTAGCGTGGCACAAGATTGGCCTTTAGCGTGTGTTAACCTTTCGTGCAATCAACCACGGCGTAACATCCCCATGTCATCAGGCATGAAGCTCAGACGGAGAGGAATTAGGCAAAAACACCAAAACCACTGACGGAACAAACGGTCCTCTGCACGGATTAGCATGCTATCAGAGTATGTATACGGCCCACATTCGGCCTAGAAAACTCGTTATAGGCAGGGACGTCTGCCAGCAAACTTCAGACTGACCAGGCAAGCGAGTTTAAAAAGCCTCGACAGAACCCACTTTGATGTTCAAGATGTTAGTGGTAATAATTATGTTTAACGGGGTAACCTGGACCTAAATTATGTGCTTGACTTTATGTTCGCTAGGATTTCAAATGAGCGATATTCGAGAAAGGAAATTAAAGTGAAAATGTGACAAAAACGCATCACCATTCAACACCTGTATAGGCGACCAGTCATTCATGTAAAAGGTTAATCAGCATCCCATGTTCCACATTATCATTGCATTTATATATATATATATATATATATATATATATATATATATATATATATATATATATATATATATATATATATATGCATATATATGAGAAATCATGCAAATGATGAAATCCAAAGAAATATTACCAACATTTAAAACGTCACAATGTATATATATATACGCAATGCATGCACAGGGGCCTACCTTAACAAAACACATATCTGAAACAATACAAGAATCTTCTCAGGTACCGGGAGGAAAGTTTGTCTGTCAATTTGAATGTCAGTCTGTCTATCGGTTCTTTTTATGTATATACACATGTATACATATATATATATATAAATATATATATTTATATATATATAAATATATATAAAGCAATAATGTTCATTTTGTTGACCACGGCATAAAAACTTTTTTGCTTTATGAACCGGTAGATTTATAAACTTTACAGTTTTCTTGTCTATAAGTCTTGTTAGGAAAATTTCCAGCTTAATCACGGTATATGTTACAGTCAATGTGTAAAATCAGTCAATTTGTAAACTGTCGGAAACTTGGATCAATTTACAAATTGTCTGATTCACTCAGGCACTTTATAAAATGACTGAAATTTCCAGGCATTTTACAAATTGACTGAAAAATCAGTCAGTTTATTTGAAACATTGACTAAATGTAAAAAAGAATGAAATATTATTGTTTTAAGGTTAGAAAGATTAAAATGACCTTCCATTTTTTTCATACACCTTACTTCTTACAAAACATTGATACATTTTACATCATATTATTAAACAATTTTATAATTTATCTGATCGGAAGCGTCCATCTGGCTAAATTCTATAGTTTTTGCAGAAATAATTTTATAATCATACGATATGTAAATATTATGTTATCTCAGGGGCACAATTCCCCCCCCCCCCCCCGCCCCCCTCCCCTTGGTCCCACCGCTGGTTATTTCACAATAAAACGTCGAAACATGCATGGATCATTTAATTTGTGCTTTAAAGGTGCCCTACCTTTTAAAAAAGCATTTGTATATAATATCTGGCTTCCTCTGTGTATATATTAATGATCTTAGGGTAATTTAATTTTGGTTGTGAAAAGTTCTTATAACGTCTTCATGCATGAATGATGTATGAACTTGTTTATCAACAACATGTTTGTAAACACAGCAGTGTTGACATACGGGAAAAAACATGTAACCTAGGGTATAGTAGGTTGCATGTTCGTGGATGTTGAAAGGTCACTTGTTGCAAAACGCCATTTGCAAAGCCCTTGCCTATTTGATTTGCTGTCAGATGCCCTTGTGGAATTTGTTTTGATTATTTTGACGGGCCCCCACATATTATAAACAGGTTTATATAGACAAAACAAGCAGCCTGTGTGCGATGATATCCACGTTTTCTGGCCTGTTTTTATTATAAAAGCTCCAAGCGGTTATACCTTTATAGGTCAGATATAGGTGATTGGGCCCCTTAAATGATTGGGTCTCATGCACAATGTCACGGAAGAGAATGAAATATGCCATATATATAATCAGTCATTGTGTTAAGTCAGTTATTAGGTATTTCTGAAAGATTACACTCTTTTAATGTTCGAGGAAACTGTACACATTTTTGTAAATAACTCTATTTCTATGGTAAAATGATATTCTTTTATTTGTAAATTTTTATTTGGGGGAAAAGGGGGGGGGGTTAGTATGTCCATTTAGCCCCCCCCCCCCGTTCCCCACCAAATTGCACGTCTGTACTGTCTTATTAACAGTTGACTACTCAACACTATACCAGCCATCACAGTGTGCCTCCAATCAAAGAATGTGGATGGCAAACTTAAAAGTAACAAAAACAGTTGGTATAATTGTAGTTAAACTCTGCCCTAGCTTGTAACTCACCTAAACATATATATCTTAATCATATATGTGATATTAACAACCATGTAACTATGGTTATCCTTCAACATTCTACAATCTACATAATTCTTTTCTCGTTTTACATAAGCAAAGATAGCCATATGAGTTGTGAAATATAGTATGCATATTTCATTTTGTTATAAAAGTCTGCATATTTGAACTACATGAATCTGCATGGTTATATATAGACCCCTCACCATTCTGTGTATTTCATTCTTATTACGTGATCAGTATTCTTCATAAATAGCCTAGAAAGACAAAAACAGGCACAATGTTTACTAGAAGCTGCATGGTTACACTTAATGACAATGTCTGTTTGACAATGATGAGAGATATATATAAAAACAGACTATTCCATATCAATGCAGTCAATGTGTGAAATAAACAGACTGATTTTTTCAGTCAATTTGTAAAATGCCTGAACATTTCAGTCATTTTATAAAGGGCCTTAGTGAATCAGGCAATTTGTAAATCGACTGTAAATTTCAGGCTGTTTACAAATTGACTGATTTTACACATTGACTGTAACATATACACATGTAATTGACTGCATGGTGATGTATTCTTGTATATATATGTTGCGCGCTATCTTCTGATCTGATCTGACCCATGTGTAAATGGGTCTGACGCGATAACCTATATTGGATATTGGGTCCCCATCTTAAGAATGAGAACCAATCTTAAGATGGATCAGACCCAATATTCAATCATGATCTAACGATACTAACATACAGCTTTTTATTAAAAAATAATGATGAAATAAATGCTCCTCAATATGATCCCCGGGTCATGCATACCGTTTGATACATATATAATATATATTTTAGTGATTCTATATCTATTCTTATAAAAGTAGATACACTTGTAAGTAAACTTTCCCGATTTTGACTTTGACTAGCATTTTCATTTCTTTCTTTTGTTGTTGAAGTCAATGTTCAGATGGTAAAATTTTGTATTAAATATAATAAAAGTAGCTGATGAGAGGAAATTTTAAAACCTTAATGGGTTAATACCTTGTACAATGATTTATTTTTGAATATTTAATAAATCTAAATCATTTCGTGTCTAGTTTTAACTCTTAATGTAATAACTGCAGCATATTATATATAGATATATATAAATATAGTAATATTTAATATATTGATAATATATTACTATGTTACTATTTTACTATCAGTATATGATACCCGGGAGATTTGTCTGTGTTCAGTTGAAACCTTACCCCCAGAAAGTGAGGACCGGTAAATGGGTCAGACCCATATTCAGATCGGCCGTTGTGTCTGACCCATCTTACATGTAGGTGTCAGTCAGATATTGGGTCAAACTTATTGACATGCGTCTGTGTACAGGCTTCCAAAATATACATGCATGTATAGGGCAAACATAATGAATTTAGCTGTTGCATTTTGTTTTTCATGTAAACATGCATGAATTAAACGTTATTTAGAGACCATGATGGGTTTCATATATAATGTTATTTTTTTTACACGATGTGATAGAAGAAAGTGCAATATAGTTCATGATGGCTCATTCACTACTGTGAGCTATCGGATTATAAAGGGAACAGTGAAGTGTTTTTTTATACATCCTGATATTAATTATTTTATATCATATTTATATTGTTTTATTTAATATTATCATATTTATTATGTATTTTTATCAATACTTACCCAAATCAAATCACATTACCTTATGATTAAGTTATTAAAGGAAATTGGCAATTTACACAGAGAAACGGCGTTAGTTAATTAAGCATTAGTAATAAATATGATAAATATTGAAAAAAATTGTCAGGAATAAATAAAATATATATATATATATATATATATATATATATATATATATATATATATATATATATATATATATATTATGTTTGTCCGAAATACAAAAACGTACGTGAAATATTTCGCTGGGACACAGGCTGGGACACAGGTGGCGCTGCTGCATGCATCAAATCCTGAAATCGAAACCCAGTCACATGAAATTAATAATCCGAATCCTGGGATCTTGTATGTCATGTGATATTACATTATATTATATATACATTATATTATATATCAATAGAATATATAATACATTTAACATATAATACAATATGATGTTATACAATATTTAATATAAACAATTATTTTATACAATTATAACATGTCCGCTTGCGCGTCATCGTTGGCCAGTCACCATTCTGTTTATGTTTATATAATTCTCGGTCCATAATGACGTAAATACTGATATAATGAAAAATCGAAAAGCACTCCGAGAACGCAGACCTCCGCCAAGGCAGCTCATTACCAGCATTGTCGGAAGTGCAGCATTTTTTCCTTTAAAATTCCTGGATCCAGAAGGTTATCCGGATCACCCACATAATTTAATGAATTGTTCCTTGTAACACTGCCGAGCTATCCAAAAATTTCATCAAAATCCGTTAATAATTGTTTGAGTTAACTGTTCGCCCGGCAAAAAAATAACCCCGCCCCTTGGTGGAGGTAAAAGTGTTCTATGATTTTGTTGGAAATTCCGAGATGATGTATTAATTTTATGTTGAAATTATGATTCTTAAATTATGAAAAAGGCTCAGGTTTCTTAGCTATAATATTAATCTATTATTGTACATGCCATGGAAGCGGTCGTTTATAAGTTAGGCCTAAGTAAACCTATTTCACGTGCGTTTGTTGTGTGAATGGAGGATTTCATCCAGATACAAGACTTTGCCCTGATTTGATTGGCTGTTACACGTGACATCATGGACTGAATTTTATCAACAACTCAGATATAGTAATGCATGTTGTTTTTATTCTGTGCTGAAAATTTGGGACAGACATTGGCAGAAATACTGTGCTTCTACTGAGATCTAGAATTTATAGTCACAGGGGATTTCCAAGTGTTTGACGTCACTGCCGAGTTGACGGTGCTCATGACGGTGCACCAATAGTTTTTGAAAAAAAAATCACACAACCTCATGTTTTCAGTGAAAAAATATATAGAAAAAATGTTTTTCCACCTGGAATCGGGCTCGTTTATGTTAAATCTATATTAATATTTTTTTCATAGGCAATTATGTTATATATGATAATATAATGAGATTTGAAATACGTTTGCTTGACCATATACACAAGCCCGGGGGTGGGGTTGGGGGCTGTGTCAGTTGTTCGTTGTTATTTCTATTTTATATATTAATACTGTATATAACAGTCCATATGAAACTTGATTTTTACGTGGCTGTAGACATTTGCCATGCCCCGCCGCCAGGCTTGCCAGGCAGACGACACCATATACATCCACGTGCCAGATACACAATCGGCATAAAACACTTGGTCACACACAACTTGGCGAATATTTTTATTCATGGCATTTACGACGGGCCCCACACCGAACAGGGCAAGAAGCCAGACTGTGTATACATGATATGCACAAGGAGGGAAATAAACGGTGCGTGGTTCGACTAGGGACACACGTGCACATACAGTATATACTGGAGTATAGCTATATGGTCATACAAAACAAAATCAATTTGACTAAAACAGTAGTATACAATGTCGGAACCTTCAACAATGAATTACAAAGCATATACTGCATACAGTTATGTTTTCCCAAATGGATTGCCGGCAGACTGCTCTATGGTTTAAGAGCAGATTTCCTGTATTATGCTTCACACCTGATCCATAAGCTGTTGAATCAGCCGCCCTAGAGGTATGAAAACCCGATGATGTATCATGTCGAACACGTACTTATTTCGATGGGCAAGTCGCCCGGGGAAATCTTCGCTAGATTTACACTTAAACTATTTTATTAAAGAATATTAAAAGTTCACATTTCTACTACTGGTGAATACGCTATAGAGAAATGTTTTCTTAATAATGTGATTATATACCATTCAATGAAAATAAAACTGAATTATATTTTTAACTGTGTATAGAGAATTGCTTATTTTATCCTTATAAAATATAGTTATATATCGTCTTAAGTGATATATGTCCCCAGATAAAACTGCATGTATTGGCACCATTGTATATAATTTTTTTTCAAGTGATATAAACATTAAATGTATTAAATGTTCATATTAATTGGTAACCAGTGTCTTTCGTTTATACACACACAAACACCCCCATATATATATATATATATATATATATATATATATATATATATATATATATATATATAGATAGAGAGAGAGAGAGAGGGGGGGGGGAGGAAGGGGAGGGGAGAAGTTTGTGGAACTATATTTACATGATGAAAGTACACTTATACTTCATGCATATACATACACACATACACCCTCATATAAATATATATAAATATAAATATATATATATATATATATATATATATATATTATACATCATATACCATTTTCATACCGCCGGTGGCTTTGCTTGTGCTTAAGGAGCGGCAGTACAATAGCTGGCAGGTAAAACCCCTGGGCTTCCTTTGTACTACAGTTGAATATTGTGTAGTGCATTATGTATATGGGCCGCCTGAGGAATGAACACGAATTACCGTAACAATATAAACATACATCAACAGTCATTATTAAATAAATAAGATGATGGATCACTGACAATAAGTAAGTTCATGAAGTTTCTTAAATGAAATGTTTATGAATTACATGGGTTCATTTTTCTTGTCAAGCTTCTTGCACACACCCCAGCTGTCACATGACCCCTTGGTGTGCCGCTATTAACTTCCGGTCACGCAGTAAACCGGACTTAAGCGGGGTTTTTTTATGCAATGCTGGTAAAGTCACCGTTATACAACGTCCAGTAACGTGTACCCGTAACACACAGAGGGCATTTTATGACAGTTGTGAAGTAATATTATGATAACACAGATTTCGTTAAATATATGTGCACTGGGCATTCAATCATGGCGGCGTTTCTGGTGTTGAAGTTCCTGCATGAATTCAGTTCGCTATGATATTCAAACATAGTCAGTATTCGGTTTCACACAGTCTCTTCATAAACCTGAAGGTAACCAGTTTCTGGACAGTTTGAGCTCTGCTGCATGGTGTCGTTGTGAGCCGCTGCGTGGCGCGCTGTAACCCATGATGATGAATGTGAATGATTAATTTGATCACGTCTGCGTGCGCCTGCGCCGGTCACTGGATATGAACAATATGTGGTGCAGCGAACACACACATTTACTGCTCCAAAGATCTGTAATGTAAAACAAACCTGATTAGATAAAAGCAGAAAAAAATGCCTTCCTAGATGTAGTATGCCTAATATGCACTAGAAATTTATGAAACTTGTAAAGTTAAAAAAGGTAAAATATTAAAAATAAATCATAAAAACATAATTGATTTTTGAATCAAAAGTTTATTACGGTAAGATATATGCAAGGAAAAGGTGAAATGTGACAACACCACAGTCACCGCTGAAAGACCGAACCAATTGCACCACAAACTCATTAACATGTATAATGTCCCGAAATACGATAAAATAATTTCTTCTCTCAGTCGCTGAAGTCGTAGGTGTGTTTTACAAAGTACTGATAACCGAGTGTAATAATATGGAAATATACAGTAAAAAAATAATATAAAATAAAATGTAAAAGTACTGACCTTAACGTGGGTAGACACTGTATCTCAGACGAGTTTTACACTTCTACCTTTAATAAAAAAAACTAAAATCAGACATCTGATTTAAAGTCCACAAAATTGCAACACCAATCAATATGAATCAATTAACTCTTTATTGTTAAGACAATCACCGTGCAACTATACACTCAAGAAAATATCAGCAGTTTGTCCTCAGAAATAATAATAATTATTATTATAATTATTATCATTATTATTATTATTATCATCCTTATTATTATTATTGTAATAATTATTTTTATTCAGTAGGCCAATTGAGCATATTAGTTCCAAAATTATTCATTAGGCGGCGCTGCAAACAGACCTCCCACCAGATAAAAAGCTATTCAGTCGATATGGCATTCCTTGGTGATATAAATAAATGCAGACATGAAGAGAATTGAGACGTTCGCCATGGTTACGGTTTAAAAAAACTCTCAAAAGAACCCAGCACTGTAAGCTGGATGAATTAAAGAAAGCCCAGCGGAGGGGCTACAACGTAAGACCAGAGAGTTTGGAGTGATTGCAGGCCGGAATATGAGCGTATTAAACAAAGGTGATCTCTCCGTGGTATCACTGTGGAGAAGCAGACGGGCGCGGGTAACCTACCTGATAGCGACTGGCTTAAATGCTGTGCTATGTTGGTTGTCCCTGATGGATTTCAAGCTTGTTTGTTTGGAGAGGTCGGTGGGGTTTGTCACTGCAACAAACGATGAAATACATGTAGTTGATCAAAGGCTGCAGAAATGACTGGTATTTATCAAGCCAGTGCCTGCTTTCAGGCTCAAGACGTATTTATACGGTCAGATACATATTTTGCACTATGGAAAACACAAACGCACACACACTGGGTGATATTTCGTTATGACTATATATACTTGCATGTAGGGGGCTTCGTCATATTATTTAATTTCTACGAAACATTTTATAACCTGGCTGATTTTTAAATACCATTATACTTCTTATGAATAATGAATGATGAATAATAATTATGGCATACGGAAAATCGATAATTATCCTGAAATTGTCATAATCAAAAGAAGCTAAAGTTTTTTTCGGCGTTTACCATTCTGTGTAACGATCTGCAATATATAATCACCTCAAGCATCATTATAAACTACTAGTATAAGATCTTACTGTAATCAATAACGCTGACTGTGAATATAAGATGCTGATATTATGATGATATTAAGGTTGTTTATATCATTTATGATTACAGTAGATTAACAGTGTCCCGCTTCTTCCACCTTGTGTATTTTAATTTCACATAAAACACTGACCACAGAGATTTCACATGTGCGCGGTTATTTGCAAAGAATTTAGTTTTTTTTATTAATTCGACGTTTACTTAATAAAAAAAAGGATATTTAAACGCTAAAACTATAATTTAATACTATACATTAAACCATCCTCGAACACATATGTAAATCACGGGTATTAAAAAGGGACCACCAATGGTAACCTGATATGAATAAATATCAATCCAAAATTCCTGCAGTTTAGAAGTGTCTGCATCCTTTAAACCACGATTAGTTGTTATTTTTTTTGTATTGGATATTTTCGATTATACATATACAGAGGTAAATATTTTCGTTATCGTTTTGATATAATATTCGTATCTGGTGTAATGACAATACCAGGTAATTCTACAATGACTTCATTCATAAAAATATGCAATATACTGCATGGTCGTGCACTGAATTCACTTTAAGGTTTTCTCTATAATAATCCTCTAGAGACATGGCATATAGGCCGAATTTATTTCACCAACCTGCGGACATTTTTTCAAGATCATTTTTTTTAAAATATTTCCACAAGAACTTTTACTGGAAAAATTAAAATTTTAACAAAAAAAGATGTTCACATGTAAGTGGAACAAGGTATTGTACTTTATGTATACGCGGAATGGTTTCAATAACAAATACTTAAATGTGTATGTACATGCAACCACATATACAAATAAAATATAATTTGCCATATATGTTTCATCATATACAAAATCACCTGCATGCATGTAGCTATTTACCATATTTGAATATTTTTAATTTCCCCATTTAACATAATCTTAGGTTTTTACATAACTTTGCCTTCAATAAAGAATGTTAAAAAAACAGTAAACCTGATATTATGTCATAGTAAAATATCAAACATATCATTCGGATATGAAAAGAAATTAAGATAAACTGCGACAGAAGATGTTTGACGTTTGTCCAAAGGGAGATTTACGTTTATAGATACTTACTGGTTGCAGGAGTGACACCGGGCGTGGCGTGTAGAGCCGGCAGACCCATGTGCTTAGCGTGAACGGCTAGAGGGGTGGCCATCCTGGCACTCATACTCGCGTTTGTATTTGGTGGCGTGTCGGGAGGGGTGTCCAACTTGCCCCCAGTCCCGGGCATCGAATGCCCTATCCCCAGCGGCGCTCTCGTTCCAAGGGTGAAGGGAGACAGCCCCGGGTTGGCTGATGAGGGTAGCGAGTAGGGAGTATAGCGCAGTCCGTTCATGGGTCCGCCCATACTGACGGGGAGGTAGCTTGTGTGGGGTGGCCTCAGGGAAAACTGTTGCCCCTGGGGTGTGGGGGGTGACCGCCGGGCAGGCGGGGGTGTCTGTGATGTGGCCGTATGAGCCAGCGACCATATTTTAGGTTTTTCCTGGGTTGAGGGGATAATGTCTTTGGTTATATTTTTATCTTCTATTTCTGGCGTCGTGCCCACTAGTACTGGAGACAGAGCCGGGTCTTCTTTATTGTCAGTCACTAACAGTTTAGCAGGGTCGTTGTGGGTACCCACAGTTAAAGATCCTAACGGTGATGCAGCAGGAGACAACGCGCGCGCATCTCCTACGATCTCGAGAGGTCGATCAGCTGAGCCGGAGTCATCCTTTAACACGTCATCAAGCTCCCCCGCAGACTCCACGTCTATAGAGAATCCTGGAAGTAAATATGTGTCAGTGTATCATACACATTTTATAATAACAACACAAACATGAATATATATATATATATATATATATATATATATATATATATATATATAAATAAGAAAAAAAGTCTTCACTCATGACAGGAAATATAAACGTCTATACTTAAAACCATATAAAATACAATGCAAAAGCTTTTATGCACAGATGGATGTCTGAGGTTAAGCCGAGGGGAAAAACCTGCATGGGCAATATAACCCGCTGTATTGCAGAGACTTTAATCAGCGGGAGGGGACCCCTCTAAGTGACGGCTATCAGTGAATGATTGGCAGGAATCTTCTCATTCAAAGGAAACTACAGGCATTGGTCAAGACGGACGACCCTGGGGGTTATAACGGGGGAAAACGACCACCCTCGTCCGCAGAATAACGTGCCCCTTGTGGGGAAAAACCTGTTATAATCTTTATCTTTTTAAATTTGAAATCGTTCCTGTCAGTTCTGAGATGCTAACAAAAGGATTGAGCGATATTCACACATGCATGCGATAAATAAATAAATTTATAAATTATATATAAATTATATATACGATACCAGTTACATTACGATTTGCACTTGCGCACCCAAAATCTATATATATATATATATATATATATATATATATATATATATATATATATACTCTGGGAAAAGAGGTATTATTTATTATAGGAATTCATATAAACCAGTTATGAACTTGAAATAGATGATGTCGTCGGCTAAATGTTATTTTTCAAAAGATTTTTTCATAAATCATTTTTTTCACGTACGAATGCTTTAACACGACACTGGTGAAGTCACGTAAAAAATTACCGAAATGTTATTTTCGCACCTTCTTAATAATTTTTTTTCTTGTTGCTTAAAAGCTAAAGTCTTATCCATGTTAACTAATTTGTCTCTTTACAGTTGTTAACTTGCTAACGGATCACTAAATAATATCCATGCCCCAAGTTTTTACCTTTGACTGACATTTAATATAGTGTGAAAACAAAACGAGAACTATGCATTGATAAACCTTAATTTAAGTGAACTTATTTTTGACAATAAAATCGTTGATATTATTTCTGCACGTTTGAATGTGTATTTATATTTTACAAAAATAAATACACATTCAATATTATGAGCATGCATGGTTCACTTCAAACAAATTTGGAAAGCAAAACATTTATTATAAGTAAAATAGAATGCACAATGGTATATAAACAATTAAGGATATATATATAAATATATATATATACATATATATATATATATAAATATATATATAAATGAAATATAAAAATCCTACTGATATATAAACTACTGATCTATATATTTCAATGGCTTTCACAACAAGTTATTTCTGAACATCATGGTTTAATATATTTATATTTTATACCGGAGAATATATAAATATATCGTTATTTCTATCAGAAACGAAAAAACTGCATGCAGTTTGTGTATATTTGTGCGCGTGCTCTTTTAAAGACCCTGTATATGCCTGAAGGACAAAGGTTTGACATCTTAAATAAAATAGTCTGCACACTATACGTGTTAAATTAAACAAGCTGGGTGACTATTCGAAAGAGACTATTGGTAAGCTAATCCGGTACTTGGGTGGAGCGAATGAGCGCCTATTGTGAGAGTTGATGTGCTAGTATTGGGTGGAGAGCGCGCGACAATGATCTCGTCTGGCCAGAAAGGGGCCGCTAAGTAAATAATAAACACATCTTTGAAAATCATACCGAGTGATTATTGGTCTCCGGGTTGGGTCGTGCGGAGTTCCTTTAAAGTTTACCGCCACCCAGTCAGTAACAATAAGCCAGAAATCCCCTTCACTAGCTCAAACTAGGGGGACCATTCGAGTAGAAAATATAAATAAACTATCCCACTAAATGTGTTTGCAAATGATTCTTAGTGTGTACGCCGGAAAGCTCTATATATACGGTTGGGGTTACGCCCTTTAGAATGACGATTTGTATAGCTCGATCCCTGCGGATTTAAATGTTAATCTCGAGCCAACAAGGCCAGACCACGGTGTTGGGGCGACTTATGTAACAACTCAAGTATCGCGCTGCTTTGTATTAAGGAGAAATTAAAGAATTAATTAAATCCCGCCCTTTTGTTAACTTAGAGAGCCCGTGCTCCCAGTGTGGGTCGGACATTCACTAACAAGGCTTCAAAGGTGTTTAAATGAAGAATAATAAATTTCTTGGCGAGCATCTATTTCAATATGAATTGGCTGATGCGTCCACTGCGCAGGAAGTGGCGTCACCACTTAAGGAGCTGGAATTAATTTATGCTCGTCTCCTGTTGAGGATAGATTCCCTGTGGACTATACGACAGAGACACTGCAGTACATGAAACGACCCCAAAGAACGGTTATGTCAGTACAACACTATTCCTTTTCACTTTTCTTTAATGTATTCTGAAATTTAAAGGGACCGGCCGCTCTTTCTTTCTATATACCTCATCAACTCTAATTCAAATGGTCTCGCAACGCCATTTCCTGTTTCCCCGCACAGTAGAAAAATCTCAAGGATATTTTCTTAAATTTACCTTTATCATGGCAGAAGTAAAATAATTATTAGCATTAGGAATTTCAATATTACAATATTTGATTTTATTTTTGTTTATCAGACAGTTACTAATTACAGCTATAGTTTAGGTACACAGACTGAGAGGACATTTAAACTATGAATTTAAGGTAATTACTTTGTCGAATTTTACCGATTAATTACGTCATTTTTAACAAGGAAATTGTATTTATTTTGTTCATTTTGTTTACATATTTTATGCATAATAATTTGATTTTTGTTCAATAATTTTTTCCACATATTTTATACAAGAATTGTTTTGTTCACATTTTAATATTCTACATATTTGTATACATACAAATGTTACTTTTTTTTCATTTAACTAAATCTATTAAATGTATTAAATTTTTTTACGAAGAGATTTTTTAGGCCAAAATAAAAAAAGTTATGGTTCTCAGGCACTTCAGAAATCATTGCGGGCGGGCGGTTTTTTATGTTTAATTTTTTGGTATGTTTCGATAAAAATGTCAAATGATAAGGGAAAAGCATAATAACAGATTTATTTTGCTAAACAAGTAATAACACTAAATAACAAAGGAAATTGTATGAATTTATCTTCTCGAAAGAAATGTCTGAGCGGCTGCAGCTAAAAAATGGAAAGTGTCTATTGAAAATCAAAATAAAAATTTTTGATGCGGGGGTTTGAAATTGATGCGCGCGGGCGGTGCCTGAGAACCATACCTTTTATTTTTTTTGGGGGCCTTATTGTTCCCTTTTTACAAATTCTACGTATTTACATGCATGGAAATTTGATTTTGTTGTTTTTTTTTTACCGATTCTACGTAATTTTTAACAAATAATTTTTAGTCCATATTTACCAATCCTCACATTTTAATACGAAGAAATTTCATTTTTGTTCAGTTTTTACGAATTCTACATATTTTCACACATATGTTGCGATCTTGACCATCTTAAGATGAACCAATAACCGACATCGGTTGTGGGCCGCCCATCTTAAGATGGATCAGACCCAATAACCGATCAACAATGTCAACTTGGAAAAAACACTTTTCCCTATGTTATTTACTGATATTGATAATATTTTTATATGCTGGTTATTGGTTCGGTCCCAACTAGATATGGGTCAGGCCCGATAACCGATCTACAATATCAACTTGATTTAAACAATATCAAATTGATTCAAAATTAAAAAAATAATAAAATCAATGTACAAGGTACAGAACCTTGGCAGGTTTATGATTTTGCACTCATCAGCTACTTTCTACATAAAATACAGTAACATATACAACTGTAGTATTCGGGGATCACAATGAACATTTATTTCATCTTTAAATTCTTTAGTTTAATCCAAAGCTGTAGGCATGCATCGGTAGATCATTATCGGATATTGGGTCTTAAGATGGGTCAGATCGGAAGATGGCGCGCGACATATATCACATTGAAATGTTATTTTTGTTCACGTTTTACTTATTTTTACATATTTTATATACAAATCATCATTTTTACATTTCAACTCACCATCTTCCTGCTCCTTAGAATCGTCTGCTTCACTTTTGTCGCCATCTTGATTTCCGTCGTCGGAATGTCTGTCACCGTCGTCATCCCCCGTCCTGTTGCGGGGTGACCACGTCATTTTGTTCTCCTTCTTCAGACGTCGGCGGGCGTTGGCGAACCACGTGGACACCTGGGTCAGAGTCATCTTGGTGATGATCGCTAACATGATTTTCTCGCCTTTCGTGGGGTACGGGTTTTTTCGATGTTCATAAAGCCACGCCTTTAAAGTGTTGGTGCTCTCTCGCGTTGCGTTCTTTCTCCGTGCTTGCAGGTCAACACCGCCGTATCTGAAGCAAAACATTACACAAATATAGGAGCATTCTGGTTAGCGCAATACAATCATTTTATGTATATTTTTCTTCAGTATATACACTAAACCTAATTAATGAGCATTAATTTCGTAATATAAAATAATATCTGATACATTTTCAGACTGAACTGCGAAATATCAAATAACTGACCACCGAAATTGGCATCATTTGGTATTTCTCTTTTTAAAATATAAAAACCTAAAATAAAAAAATGTTGATGATCACATTTTCACACAAAGAGAGAGAGAGAGAGAGAGAGAGAGAGAGAGAAGAGAGAACTGCACAACTTGTCATTTATTATATTTACAGGTGATACGTTTAGCAATATTATAATAATATGACAGCCAACTTTACACCAATTTCACTGTTTTAAAAAAACCCACGCAATCGCACGGTTTGCAATTTCCCCTGATTATTTTCATGAGGTAACGCCTCTTTCTATAAATCTGAATAAGCCATCTTAAAACGCCATGTTTATACTCCATCAGTTTTGGAGCTTATACATGAATATCGTGTTAAAAACCACGGTATACGTCAGTGGTCGGTTTAACAGGAGTTCCCAGACAAAGGGCATGCACGGTAGAAATTGTTTGTGTGGGTATTTGGCTGAGTGAGGTGTTTTATTGTAAGCGCACGCCTTGCCGTGTGAGGGCGTGTGTGGGGATTACGTTAGACCTTGTCCAACGTCTCAGTCTGTGATTTCTTGTGCTTTGAGCTCCCGGGTTCGTGTGTCTCACGGATCAGTCCGCACACTTCATGTCTTGAATTGGTCGTAAAAAGATTGACATTTCCTAAGACAGTTTACATTAAGTATCCCCCAGAAAGCCGTTTCTTTAATAAATCGAAGCACAAATGTCAGAGGCGCTCTCTACATGATCGACATATTTATTCCTCACTATAACCAGGTTGTCTGGGAACAGTCATGTCACGTCAGTTATAGTTGAAAATATATTTTCAAACTATTTCAAATTACACTCAAAGGAAAATATTTTACACAAAATATTGGATGAGAACAGATATGTCCATGCTCATAAATATGGGTACAGCCAACTCTCAATGCAGGAAGAAGTTTCAAGTAGCACAAAGAGTTAAAATTTATTAAATAATAATGATTGATATCTGCTATACCGCACGTGGAACTTTTGGTGTGAAAAGCATTTTCAAAACCTGAAACATATATATATATATATATATATATATATATATATATATGGGATCAGGTTTATATCATTTTTATCACTGTATTCCTTTAATTAAAAAAAGGATAAAGATATATCGCTCCACAAGTAGTGATTTCTGAATTTCTAAGTAAATAGACCCATGCATTTGCCAATGAGGAAAATAGCCCCCATTCCTGACCCTGATGCTCTGTGCATGAACATTACAGATTTTTATGATGGTAAAAATTATGGATATAAGAACACTAATGTTTTTTTTATTTACTTGAATATTAAACTACGGTGGTATTTTTCCTAATTTTCATGAACAGGCCTATTTTAGCCTACTGCTGTGGTATATTTCCTTATTTTCATAAATATTAAATTGCTGTGGTACATTTCCTTTTTTTAATTAATGTTAGACTGCTGTGGTATATTTTACTCACTTTCATAAATATGAGACTGCTGTGGTATTTTTCCTTATTTTCATGAATATTAGACTGCTGTGGTATATATTTCCTTATTTTCATGAATATTAGACTGCTGTGGTATATGTCCTTATTTTCATGAATATGAGACTGCTGTGGTATATTTCCTTATTTTCATGAATCTTGAACTGCTGTGGTATATATTTTGTTATCTACATAAGTATTTGTACACATATTCTTAGATATTGTAGTAATATTTTCCATGGCACATTAGAATATAAAATATGAATAAAAAATGTCTTGCTGAAGAGTTATTAACTCTGTAGTGGTTTATGTTTGTATGTGGAAGGTTCTGAATGAATGCAGTGTCACGTGATAACTGATGGGCGGGGCTCCCTTATCAGTGGAGGGACTCGCCAAGCCAAAGCTGGGCTGGTGGCGCCGGTGAGACGGGCTACATGTGAAGATAAGTGCACAGCGTCCTCATCTGGGAGTTGCTAAGACATTGTTGTGTCTGCGTAATAATATCTCTATCAAGGAGCATGCGCAGAGAGCACACTTGCTCTTTAACTGACATACACATAGCCCACTTGCACATTTGTCAACAGGGTGTTCACATACTAATTAACAAGCGTGTAACTTTCACCGATGATAAAGATACACTAGCTTGCCTGAATGCAAGAATCTGACATGTGCAAGTAAAACTGGTGTGAACGGCAACCTTTCAGTGACAGATTTATGTCGGTCTGTCTGAGCTCGAGACAAAAAATGGTGAGAAAAGTGACCTTTCTGTGTCTTAAATGAACTCCGTATATACGGTTTGGTGAAATATGTACAGTGGCCGTCAGAAGATAAAGTAGATTTCATGAACCACTTCAAAGTTAAAACGTCGCTAGACAAGCAGTAAATATCTTAATAAGATTACAAAAACAGTAAAAAGCAGTTGGTTATAGCCCTAATTAGGGCGGATACTGAATTGCAGGGTTGGAGAGTTGATGTACATCAATTATCTTGTTACAGTGTTGTTGTCCTGAGACACGGGGAGGCTCCTGTGTTAACTCTCTCATGTCACACACAGCTTTAGGCGATTTATGATCTACCAATAAGAAAGACCAGTTTAACCCGGTGTCAGGGTATTATGTGCAGTCTGACATCTGAATTGGCTTCTGGACGGTGAGAAAAGTCCCCACACGCTCCAAAATCTGTCGAAACAAGTGCAAAGTAAACATCTATATCAGTTCCCCATGACGTTCTTGCCATTTTGGGGCCTTATCTCTTTACGCTGATATGCAAATGAGGCTAGAGGACAAAAAGAGGCTCGGCCTTATCGCTGACAGTGCTGCTCGAGTTGTCGCTAATTTGTTCAGTAAAACCACGTTGACTGCCCGTTTCTTACGCGTCCGTTTGACGAGCACTGGTATGTGCATTTTACATATATACCTGAATTGACAAGCCATGTTTGATCTTCGGGTCTCAATGGCAAAGATATCTTTCGATTTCTCTGGATTCTATCTTTAGAAAACAAATGCAATCTATTGATATAAACGAACAGACCAACCCCGAGACTCTCTCTCTCTCTCTCTCTCTCTCTCTCTCTCTCTCTCTCTCTCTCAGTGCATGTTGAAAATAAGAAAAAGGGAACTAAATAACTATAATTCACAATTTAATATCTTATACCCGTGATGAAGTCAAATATTGTTCCAAACTATAATCGAGCTAACATTAAATTATCAGTTTCACAGAGTTTCACACATAAGGCATTCATATATGGGCAATTTGCACTGATTTACTTACAACATACAATAAACACGTTTTTTGATGTAGAGAATATGGCATATTCTAATCAGACAAAGGAATGTTAAAAAAAATCCTACCTATGTTTATCACGAGTTTTTTTTTTCGATACGTACACTTGTGTATGATGATGTACATAGCAATGTTTTCTAGTGCACTTACAAAGATTAAAGCCAAATTTATGTGTTAAGGATATATATATATATATATATATATATATATATGTGCAAAAAATAACAATATGACACAGCTATTGGGGGATATGTTTTGTTATTTGATTGTCAGTAAGACTGGTGTATGGATGGTGATGTTGCGGCAGTCATGGCACGTTTTACCGTTGTAATCAATACTTATGTCTCGCCAAAGTGCAAAGGTAAATATTATATCAAAGGGGTAGCTGCAATCCTCAACTTTTCATTTTGAAATATTTAATTTGAAAATAAAACGAAATTGTATAATATATTTTATATGGAATTTATAAACATATTTTGTCAGTATTGTCATTTAAATCTTTATCGTCTATAACACAACAACAACAACCATGGCATCCACTTTCTATGTGTATAGCAGATAATAATAATAATAAAAAATATTTAGTCTGATATAAAAAAATTCCTCAAAAAAGTTAAATTTGTATTCCCAACAAAATAAAAAGGAATATTATAACTCACCCATTAGTGTAAGGGTACGTGGCCATGGCAGGGTCATATGGGTAACAGGCGGCTGTCGAGGAACCCGCACTCTGAAAGAATTATACAAATCTATAATTTATGCATAATATATAGTAATAAATACAATCTCCCTCTCTCTCTCTATATATATATATGGATTGATCAATATAATATTATATACAAGATAAATTATGATAAACATGCATAATGTAAAATATAGACAGTAATTTTGATGAAACAGGCTATACAATTAAATATATACGATGCATCAAAACAAAGCAAAGGTAATCACCATGACATGTGATACATATATACATGCATGAATATACGGTTGTTAATGTTTAATGCTCCCCTATTTAGATTTGATGCGATATTATATATATATATATATATATATATATATATATATATATATATATATATATATATCGTGTATAAATTATGCATAATATATATTGACTATTATATAAATTATATATATAATATTTAACATATCACGGACACATAAATTAAAAAAAAACATACTTTCTTTTACTGTATTATTTTTAATTTGTGAATGTTACGTCCTCATGCATAACACACATATATATATATATATATATATATATATATATATATATATATATATATATATATATATTACAATGTTCATTCATAAATTAATCATAACTTGAGAAAGGTATTCAAATAATTGAATTTTGGGAGCAACGGCCTCGCCATATATTTTACGCATATACTACAAGTCACACATACAATTTACAAATAACTGATTCTATCTTGCTGCTGAAGTAGGCACGTTATTATTATGTTTCTCACCAGAATATGAATGGCTGAATATAGAGTATGATTGTGAGACTGATAATTCCTTGAATACATGCTTGGGTTAACTACAAGGTCATGTGTGAACAAAAAGAAGACGTCTATAAGGATTGTGAATTTGTATTACAGGAATATTAATGACTACTTGCTCGACCAGTGCCACTGCACATATTCCTAAAAAGAATCTCATCTGCATAAATACGTCACCGGATGTCGTACGTTCACGTCATATGAAGAGAGGTTAAAACACTTTTCCCGAGAAGCATACACATTAGGTATTAGCAGTTTTTCCTAAACTGCTCTCTATTTCCGGTAAAGTGTAGATTTTTATTTTCTTTCATCCCGCCAGGTTTGATAAAATCTTGACACATGCACAACAAAAGCTTCTCATATACACAAGGGTTTCCTGTTAACAGGATACCGGCAGATTAAGATCTGGTCTGCTTCATCGTAGCTGCACTGGGGTGTAGCAAATGATTATAAATGTTCATATTAATTAAAAACGTGAGATATTTCCGGAGATAGCCCCAGAACTTATATTATTCTTTGATTTCTATACAAATGACTTCCGAAAGACTAATTTTCCTTTATGGGTAAGTTATCTCCTGTCAACGCACCGATAAAAATAATAAGCAAGCGGCATTTAAATGTTCAACACCCAGATGTATATATTTTACGCCGCTTGTATGTTAACCTTTTAAACTTCTTATGATGAAAGACGTTCAATGCACTCACATTTTTATTAAATAAATAAGCCTGGGTATATCGTATAAAATAGACATGTTTATATATATATATATATATATATATATATATATATATATATATATAAATAATTAATCTTTTATCTGGTCTTATATTAGCACTGCAATGTATTCTTATATAGTCCTGATAATTTTATTTCAATTAACAAATTTAATTGTTAACAGAAGTGTTTATTTCTATAAAATATATTCAGATGCCTGCCTTCACAAAGTTATATATCAACTTGAATGTATTTTCGAGGTTACTGGGTATATCGATAATATAATAAAAATATATTCATTATATAATTTTGATATAATCTTACAAGATAAAAGTAAATTCCCTTTTCATAAATAATTGATGCAGTCACACATCGGACAGACATATGCACAAAACAACTGGTATATTTTCTATATACAGACAACTTTACATGTAGAGCATGAATATATTTAACTGTAAAATCGACTCTTCTATAGCAGCTGCAGTTCAGTCTTATTAATTAATTATAATATATTTTGAAGACTAATAACATTATACATTTCTAGTATTTTTACTTCAGACGAACGGTTTCCTATTCAAGTTTATAGGTACATATACATGAAATCTCTGCGTTTTTTTTGGGGTAATGCGTGCCCGTGTATATATAATTATTTTAAATTAAAGTCAATTTGGTTCAGTCAAGGTGTTAAGTATAACAGGTGAAAAAATGTGTGGGTGAAGGTGTGACGTGCACGTCCTAATAATAGGCTATAAGTAAAAACAACTCACCAGCGGGCTGTAAAATGCTGAGGGGTCAGTTCCGAGCGGCATCAATCCGTGAGCGTAAGCTGAACCGTACATGGAATCTGGCAAGCCCGCAACCCGGGGGTACGAACCCAGGAGGGCTGGGGAATATTGGCAGGAGCATATAGTCTGTCCAGTAGCGGGGTCTGTCATTATTGGCCGGCCCCCCTCACAACACGAGCTGGCGGGGGACACCGAGCTGCCACCAACCGTGCTGCCTGACCCGCCGCTAGACAGCAGCTGGAACAAAAACACACAATATCAACGCGTGATTATCATTAGTTTTATTATTTTATATGATAAAGTATAACATTTATAGATACCAAATGATCCAGATATAATTAATGCAACCACAGAATAGATTGTATATTATTATTATTATTATATTGTTAACCTCTAACATTGTTCTGTATTTCTGAGGATTATGTATACTATTTGTATCTTTAATTAAAGAGCGTCACCCTTATTATGTCATTTTGAGTTATTAATTTTTAAAACTTCAACTTAATCCTCGGTATTTATTTAATTCCCAGTCCATGGGACGAGTGCCGATAAGTTTTGCCACTTGGTGTATGGCGGGCTCTTGCTTTCTATGCACTTTTGTATTCCCCGCAGCACACTACACACAACCCGCTATATAGCAGGGTGATACAAAAGCACACTAATCCATATTCCCATCAATATATTAACAATGTTATCACCATCATAATCATCATCATGGATGAACATCATCTTAAAATATATTCATTCATTTCATAGGCCTGTTATTTTATTATTAACTTATTTTAATAAGTAAAACATCTGTGCACATACTAAAAATACAAAATATTTATGCATATACGGAATATAAAATATCGGCTTTATGGATTTACAGATTCTAAGTCATAAGCATGAAATTATGTTACATATAGAAAATGTGTGAACTACATTTAAAAAGGCGCGAGGATATTTTTGTATGCGCGCATAAGGCGTTTATGCGTGGCCGCACCGTGCGGGTCTTCATAATGTCATGTTATATATTTCCCATAGGCTCCGCCGTGAGTCTGTCAATCTACCCCGTGAGGACGTTTCTGCGTGAACGAGACCATGTTGAGATGGACTGTTATGTGTATGTATATTGTTCACGCTGGTGAACAATGCCAGTTAACAGCCGGTCGCGAGATATGACGGACATGAGAGGAAATAGCCCCGGAGGCGAAGATCTTGCGGGAGCGAGGGGAGATACCCCGAGCGGGGATCGTGCAGAGGGACTACCCTGACATAGGCATGTCAATAAACGCCTAGAGAAAAAGCACAAGAGATATTGTTAATGATTGTAAATGTAACACAACTTACCCAGAAAAAGTATGCGTCTTTTATTTTTAAATCAATGTAATATATATATATATATATATATATATATATATATATATATATATATAAAATATAGTGTATAACTTTTATGCTGTTACTTTCGACTAAGTACCTGTTCCTTTAAAACACACAGGGTCATAGGAAGGCGACGTTCACCTTGATCCCACTCAGTATACAATTATTTCATTAAAAAAAATAAATGATTTATACAAAAAGAAAATAAAGAATAATTAAAAGTCACATATTTGAATCAGACACCAAAATGTTCTCAATCCCCAACCAACCAATGTCAAGATAAATTCCCATAGGCATGCAGTATATTCACTTTTAAACAGTATTCTGTATGACGCATATCTGAGCCCCCAGGGAGGAGATATCATCGTATCTGTGATAAGGATGATGATCCTGATGATTGTATCAGGCTTGATGATTATGATGTTGGGGAGAGCGACAGCTGCGGGCTGCCCGGGGATCCCGACCACGCTGCTGGAATGCCACAGCCAGGAGTCACACATTATTTGTCACATCAACTATGTATCCCTCATGTTAATTATTCTCCTGTAACCTCACTGCTGTTTAAAACTACAATTAGGCCATCTCTGTCTGTAAAGCTCTGATAATATCAACCTTGTCCATATACGCTTCATGTTGTCCTTCAATGTACATGCCCACTTGAAACGCGGTATAATAATTGCACGGCTGTAAATGGCTCTTATTTGGAATTCATTAATGTCATGCAAAATTTGATACTTTTTCTGCAATTAGATTACTGTACTAACAGTTCATGTATTAAGTAGAAGATAAGTGTATTGACATGAACATTACATGGTTTTACTAAGGTGTAGACGCATTTTGTTAAGTATAACCTATAATATACTCAATAATGGCATCCAATAATTTACTAAATACAGATTATCATTAGACATGGCATTTCTTAAAAAAAAACGATATATCATCAGCAGTGAAATTAAACTGACTGTGTCGGTGTGCGCACTTTATTTTAACATTCTCCCTGTAATATTGCCGTGGGCAGTATATTATGAGAGACACAGTAGTACCAGGAAACATCTATCACTAAAGATGCTTTAATGCCAATCTGCGAGTCGTTAGCGGGCGTTCAAATTACTCGTGGCCAGATGCACGTACATGCCCGTGATGGGTGTGAGTCGGGTATACAGTTCGTCAGGAAGATGTGTGACGAGCACGTGAGGAGGTCTACCATGTCGCTGGGACATTTTGTTTTCATTTTCTGCCATGAAGACGGCCCGTCGTCCAAGACAGTCTAACACACTTGCCGCCGAGAAAATTCCGCTTAATAACGTCTTGTGCCCCACACAATACAATACACTGCACCATGCGGCCACAAAGACATGCTGTCAGTGCGCTACTCATATTTGAGGAGACACGCACATCTCGTGTGCGGCCCCTCCACTTACGCCGATCGCACGTTTCGAGCCAAAAACCAACGAGCTCCCAATTGACAGATGCACGGCCATTACACTGGCGATATACGTGAACGACACATGCACTAGCAACAAGTATATACACACATATACATATACTCGCCGCTATAACAGAACGTGTCGTACCAATGATTCACGTACAGTCATGTCAATGTCTGAAATGTCCACAATCTATATATAACATAAATGCTTATGCACGCAACCAGTATTAACTTCTCTTTATATTTAATGTTTAACCAATACCGCGGAGGGAGGCCACAGTACACCTGTTTGACCGAACTTGCCTCAAGCACCCCGGTACTTCTTCTTTTTATCATACATGGTACTGATACATTAATATAAATATTTGACCAGCTGTTACACATCAAAGCTAAAATCGATAATATCAATATATCTTTCCCATGACTGCAACTGATACGTATTAATCGTGGAAAAAATTGTCTGAAAATTGTATAATAATTATACAAAAATGAAAGTTTATGTTTGATACATTGAAGATAAATTAAAGAATTGACCTTCCAATGTATTTTTCAATATATATATATATATATATGATAATATATACAAGATATATATAATTATAAATATACACGATATATATATATATATATATATATATATATATATATATATATATATGATTATAAATATACAAGTATATATATATATATATATATATATATATATAATGCTTATTTAAACTTTCTTCAGGCATCCGGTCAATTTTTAAATGATGTCCTATAATCAGGTTTAGCAGAATTAATGAACCCGACGAAAATGTTTCTTCACCGATCTCTGCCACAGTCACATTTCTTTAATACTTCATATATCATTAGACGTTGGGGAAGCTACTCTGTTTTATTCTCTTAGCTTTCTGTGAAAGATCATTCTTTAGCCAGATTTTAGGCTGACAGCTTCAGACCCATCAATCATATGACTGTAACAGCTCTGTCAGACTGTATTAGGCAGCTTGACCGCTTGCTTGGTCCGGTTCCTCCGTGACGCTCAATCCGCGGTTTATCCAGTGTGAAGGACTACTCAGTTACCGTTTAAAATCCCTACCCGTTGTCAGCATGTACTAGGTCAGTTAATAAAAACTCATTATGAAAAGATTATATACCTGCTTTTAAAAGGCTTCTAATCCTAGTCGTTTACGGGATGCTATTTAACATTTGAGTTATATATTAGTTGACAAAATGAGCTGGTATTAACTATTTAAACATTTAATTCTTCAAGATGAATTATTCCGTTATGTCTAAAATATTTACACATTCATTTTTCAAGGTTTAACTACTCTACTGAAAGAGATACGACAGGTTATTGCTATTCACCAAAATGTGGCTGCAAACTGTAGGAGTGACGATATACCATGCACTCCGGTTATCCACTTAAATTGTTACTTTCTATCAGGACTGTGATGAAGACTTGAGCGGTATCAGGTGGCGTGAATGAATGTATGAATAAACCCAGCAATCAAACGCCACAGGTGAGATGGTAACGCTCTGCGTGTTAGCGCTAGCTTTATTTTTTAGCGCTCCCAACAGCCCACGCTGCGCTGCATGACATCACATAATAAATACCTCATACGGTGCACGACTTAATAACATGATACAGCGTCACTGCTCCATTTGGCGACAGGCATGGGGACTTTTCAACTAACTTTTATTTGCTCTTAAAGTTGAACCAGTACCTACCTGTGCTGAGGTCAGTCCCGTGGTCACGGAGGGGTAAGGGTACCCGAACTGAGGGTAAGACATCTTTACAGCCACCCAACTATATACGGCCCTCAACTACGAGCATGCGTCTGACCCGTACACCGTATATCAGGGTCACAACGCCTAAAATCCGATGGTGTAACTGTGTAGCAGTAACCCAAGTGACCGCACTGACCACTGGGCGGTGGACACAAATTCAGAGCTTCACGTCTTAGTCAATTACGGTATGGCCCCCGTCAATACAAGAGTGGTTTCACCACGGGGAGAGGCCAGTAAAACTTGTACAATAATCTCAGTATCCTTAAGATCTTTTGCTATCCTTAGTGTACTGCTCGCTTCCGGTGTGACTTAGCTTTGCTGTGGCGAGCTTATGTGTGTATATCTTATCAGCTAAATGCGCTGCAGTGGCCAGCGAGGTCCGTACTGACAAGCTCACTTCATGCAAAAATACTCCGCCTTGGTATTCCTGGCCTCTCAATAGCATTAAATTATGGCAAACCAAAACATTGCTCCAATACCGCTTCTGATTGGTTCGTGCAAGTACTCGACTTGACAAATAACTCCAGTGAGTGACAAGCAAATATTTGCATAACTCCGCCCACCGAGTGCGATGACGAAAGGTCTCACCGCCTACTGTGGCCACGCCCACATGAACTCTTCCCATTGGATAAAAGGCCACGGGCGCAAGACTTTCAGATGGTCAGCCGTGTTACTCAGATGTGGTATAAGAGACTTATATAAGCAAAGGATTTGTGGACGATTCTTTTTTTAACGAAGTACAATATTAAATACCGGTAGTTGTCGCTTTGAAACGGTACCACAAACTGGTCTTAGATGATAGAATACTTGGCATATTTGCGGCATGCTTTAAGTTGCAGGTATATAGGCCTCAATTTCACGGGTTTTTGGACAATGACACATCACTCTGTAATCAGCGCGGACCGTGACGGCGAGTAGCTTTCTTGTATCCATTTGTTATGTTTACTGTCATATTTTATTATTAGTGGTGCGGATTCAGTTAAATATATAGCACATACACACACGAAAAATAATCTTATTTACCAAAGTGTCAATTAAATTGTATATATGCGATGTTTTATGACATGCATTGCTTTACCTTGTACATAAAAACCCAGGCTTATGATTATAACCCTTGGTTTATTATTGTAAATTTACACCGTAATATTACGTTAGGTATTACAAATATACCAATGAATATAGAATGTTCACAGTATCTCTTACTGTCTTAGTTAAAGTCCTGATAAATTATACATGAACAAGGCACAGTATCAACATTCAAAAGTATGTCCAGGCAAAGTCCCATTTGTATTTCCCTTAAAAAATAAATAAATACCGACTTTATAATGCATACGCCTGAACGAAGAATTTTATTTTAATAATTGCTTTAACATTAACACTATACCTGGATTCAGGTTTCTCTACATGGACGCCCCTGTTAAAACAGCATTGGCTCAGAGGCAGACCTGTGATATATTCCGATAAATGAAGCAGCCAATATACCGGAAGTTAACAGGGGAAACCCTGTAATCCTGACTTGGTACAGACGAATGAATACTTATATGGGTAAATGTCCTCTGTGAATAAAATGGTTGCAGTGATTAATGATTCGACATGTCGGACATCTGACTGGAGATAGTTGCTATCTGGCAGATACTTAAAATTCTATACACAGGCAGTATATTAAATGTGCTATAGTTCTCATGTTCTATATATAAATTCTATACGGACAGTATTTAATGTCCTAGTTCTCATGTCAATTAAATTCTATACAGGCAACATTAAATGTCGTAGTACTCATGTATTTCAATGCATGCATGCATTGTATATATACGTTGTAATATTGGTGTAAGGAAAATTAACGGCAAATGGCGAATATAACAGACCAAATATAAGCAGACGTTTCCCATTCAGCCACTATATATATCACTGATTTATTCTACATGGAGTAAGAGAAAATGTATGCTAATTATATGTTTGTGAAATACAATTCTGTATATATACATGAGAAGAAGAAGCAATAGACAGCTTTCTTGTCTTCTTCGCTTTTTCACACAAATGTATTGTTTACATCGAATGTATATATATATATGTATTATATTTCACGGATATATACATATACATGGAAGAAAATGTATACATATATATATGAAGAGCCTCTTTGTGTATGTTGATAGTTGTTAACAAACAGCGGATTTTCTATGTATATATATATATATATATATATATATATATATATATATATATATATATATATATATATATAATGTCCTGCGGGACTATGAATGTATTGTTTACATCGAATGTATATATATGTATTATATTTCACGGATATATACATATACATGGAAGAAAATGTATACATATATATATGAAGAGCCTCTTTGTGTATGTTGATAGTTGTTAACAAACAGCGGATGTTCTATATATATATATATATATATATATATATATTTATATATAATGTCCTGCGGGACTATAGGCCTATATATGGGCTATAGCAGTCTATAGTCCATTTCACCACCTGCTGTCCACCTGTTTTTGTAGATGATTCACCTAAAAGTTTATATTTTTCAATATTTTCCAAGTAAACAACATCTGGAAGTGACAACCTAATATGGCAGTTAAGAATTTTACAATAAATCCCCTGTTCATGTTTCACAACATTTTAGTCTCTTTATCATGATCTGGCAGATATTGTGTGTCCCTACATAAGTAGCCATCTTTGTTGTAGCTGGTTATATTTTTTTAGAGTGTTTACATGAGATCATCCAATCAGCAGCTGTCAGTTGAAGCTGTTTTTGCATGTGACCAATGACCTTGACCGCCATAAGTGGGTCTGATATGTTGTAAAATGTAGACTGATTTCTCATATTTTCAGAAAATTCTGTTACTTAAATAAGGACTATGGTAGGAATTAATTTACCTAGTTGAAAATTAGGTTCTGTAATCCTCTCCTCTACACTTTAATGGTTTCCCTTGAATTGTAACAAATAAAAATTTTCATAGCAAAAAACAGGTGGACATGGGGGGATGAAACGGACTATAATATATCCAGGTGATCCTAACCAAACAATATACCATGCCAAATATATAAATATATAAATATATATATATATATATATATATATATATATATATATATATATATATATTGTTACAGCGACTGGGAGACAGGGAAAGAGTCTCAAGCCAAGTTTTTTTTTTCTGGAGCTGCTTGCTATTTTATTTTTTTCTGAATATTTATAAACACTGAAAGTTTTTTGCCAACATAACCACTTTTTAAATATATTAAATAATGCACCCATACCCGTCTGTGTATTTACATAAACTCTGGCGGTGTACGAAGGCTTTACACGTATGGACACGCTGTGCGGATTAATTTATTACATCACGATTGTCAGGAGTTTTATCTTGTCTCCTCTAATGCAATTTCTGACACACGATAACCCTTATCTCTGTTCTTTATCTATCTACATAACAGCTCCAGCGTCTGTGTTATGTATATTTTGTGCAGAACTCCTGTATGATATTGACCTATACTTTCATTTGGATTCCAAGCCTGCTCCAGGAAATACTGCTCACACACATGTAGAGTTAACGCTGTCAAGGGGCCTGGTTCTGTCTTATTTCAGGTTGAAGACGGGGTGTTATTCTTATGACGTAATGTATAATGGTTACCATGACATTTGCTGCAGCTAACATAATACGCTATAATGAGATTTCATTTTTGCTTATGGAGATATAATGATTTAAATAATACCGTCGGGAAGTCTAAACACAATGGTAACACCACAGATACTGACCACGCTTGTCATGGGAATACTTTCATTTAAATAAAACGCGGTTTGCATTTTAAATTTTAAAGAAATTCTTCATATTCAAGATAACATTCAGTTAAAAGAAAACAAACTACAAAGCACTGCACGTTAAGAGTGTTATAGACAGTGAAATGTTACTGTTGATCTCCCACAGATGGTCCGGTGTGTATTACAATCCTCTTGACATGCGCATTTGTGAAACATTAAGGTGAAGCGGACCACAGGAGGTCCGCCTCGTTCTCGCAATGGTAAGTCAAACTGGAGCCAAGGCAAGGGAAGGGTTGCAGCGCCGTCTGGAGACAGCTCATAACATCAATTTGACTTTTCTTATTTTGAGCCCCCCCCCCCCCCCCCCCCCGCCCCCTTCTATTCTGTATCTGAATTATCAAGAGTTTGAAGATGTTCTTTGCAAAAAGGAATGATTCATGGTCTTTTGTCTCTGATATTGTTTGACGTCAGCTGAGGTGAATAATTTGAGCACATGAACCTGTCATTAAGAAAGCAGACAAAGTGTATGTGTTATTGTAACCTTTCCCCCTAAACTGTAGTATAATTTAATCGTCTTCTTAATTTAATTCTATTTATTATTATTCACTACATACCGGAAACACTTATTAATGATGCCGATAAGTTTAATTAAATTTAATTTTAAGTACAAATGGTCTATAATTTACTGGCAAAATCACACAAAAAATAAACTTTTACATATATTAGCTTACGAACAATGGATAATTGACTTTAATTAGATGGTTTATATATATATATATATATATATATATATATATATATATATATATATATATATATATAGCTATATATTAACATGGTAGCCTAAGTCGAAATGGGGATAGGTTTCGATTTAAGCAGATTTAAGAATAATTAGAATTGTTCATTTTCATTTGTTTTTGGTTTACAGTCTCTCGGGGGCGGGGGGGGGGGTACATTTTAATAGCGCATGTCCGGGTGACGGAGGGAGAGTTACGGGGTGGGAGTGCCTTGGGGTCAGATTAATTTCAGCATAAGAGACCTACTCTGGTTTCTGCTGCTTAATGAATGTCTGCAAAAAAACAGGTGATTAAATTGTAACTTGGACTTCATTATGCCAGGCATGGCTTATGACAATGAACAGCAAGCACATGATGTGTCAGCCCTAAAACGGCATACCCTGTGTAAGCCAAAATGTTGGAAATTTACAATCACGGGATTATGCATATATATATATATATATATATATATATATATATATATATATATATATACCTGTATGTGTAGACCAGGGTTCAGTTGAATTTATAGCTTACATACTGAAACTGTTCACTGTGCTACCTTGATAGACCGATATTAAACAGATAAATCAGTAATTATATATACTTTGACAGTCAGTAAAAAATGGATAGAAAAGTTAAAGAGAATTAAATCTAGCTGAGCCGGTTTAATTGCGACGGGGTATGTTTTTATGCGGACACGTGTAGGTCCGTGGGGTGTAGTAGCCCGTCTCATCCCGGCTACATTATACATGATGCACTGATTAACGCTAAACTTACAGCGGAACTCGTAATGAAGCCCGGGGGACAAGCACGGGCTCAGTGTGTGTTTACGAGGTTCAGCCAGACAGTTCCGTGATAAACGACCCCGACTCAGGGAACTTTTCAATCCGCCTTCTCACTAGGTATTCATGATAAAAGGAGTGGACACCGGTCTCCACCTTGTCAGCGCTCAATTCGCCGTACCAGTTAACTTGGGAACATGTCCAGTATAGACTGTACGGTCTTGTACCGTAACTTATATGATATCATAAAGCAAAATAATACACATTTATATTCCCTGTGTAGATGTGTATCATCAATAAAAATTGTGTGCCATGAATAAAAAAAGATGCGAACGAGAAAAAAGGGTTTATATAGCCACATTTAAAATGACAACATACAACAATCTTAAAAATAGAGACTTTGCATGGATGTCTGCCCGAGGACAGCGCAGCCAGGAGATGAAGTTTCCAAGTTTGATAAATTAAGCGTATGCCTTTATACATAATGTAATTGTAACCATACTTTATTGTACAATAATGTGATGTAATGTAACAGAACATATAGTAAAACAGAAAAAGTATAACTATATGTTTATGGGCGTGAAAATCTATATGTTAAATAAGAATATTTTCTATAATATATAGTCACGGCCATGCAAGAAAAGTGATGTTTCATTTTATTTTGCTTTCTTATTCAGTTTGATGTAACTTATGAAATTCTATTAAATCATGACGCCGTATTTTAAAGCTATAACTAATATATACCCACATAATATCACTCCAGCATAATAACGCCGTATTTTAAAGCTATAAATAATATATACCCACATAATATCACTCCAGCTAGTAGGTTTCAGTGAAAAACTAAAACAAGAGCCATTTATATGAAGGCATTCTTTCAAATGAAATTTATTTTCACGCTGAGTATAAGGTGGAAGTAAGCAAGGAAATAAGATTTTCATTAACGAAATGAATGGAAACCTTCTCTCTCTCTCTCTAAATATATATATATATATATATATATATATATATATATATATATATATATATATATACACGTGACACAATACAATCAGTAACAAATCCTTCATTTCTATAGTTGATCTAATCTAAAACCCTCGTTTACATTTCTCCTCATTCAATACATAAAATGTACTGTGAAACGTGATATCCCTGCATGTTGAACTCACATAGTGACATTAGCGCTCAAGAATCGAGATAGCGTTAAAATTGTTTTTAAAATATGGCTGGTCCAATTGAAAGAGACACCGACTACATAAATAAAACATCTACCAAAGCAAACTTGTGATTGTAAGGACAGAACAGAAGAAAAGACTGAGATGCCTCTGGGAGGGTTCTTTGATTTTGGGTCGACATGGAGAGGCCTTTCTTCTAGAAATAATGACTTTGGTAAGTATGTTACGATTGTCTTCACAGAAAACTACAACACAAGTGGGTTGGACGCATGGTCATAATTTGTGCTTATTATAGGATCTCTGATTTACCCTGTGCAAAGAGCAGCAGGCGCCCAACACACAAACCTTTATTAAGGCCATTAGGATGTTCACTTATGGAAGCACTCAGAAAAATGACAGCCGTTGAAGGTATCCATAATGGTATCGCTGCCATCTCTTCTTCAGACCTGTCGATTTGCTCCTTTCCGCTGTTGGATGGCCATTGACGTTGGGCGGTGCCAGCGCCTTTTCGATACTATCAGTTAAAGGATGTAATGAGTAGAATTCACCAAGAATCTTTCGCTTAATTAGCTCGCTCATATAATTTCCCGGGAAGCAATTAGTCTGACGTGTAACAGACATGGTAATTACATGAGAGCTTAACCAGAAAAAGCAAATAGTTTGTGGAAAATACTTGTCCGCCGCGGGAGATATTTGTTCTGCAAAAATGACTAACAAAGGTGACCCGGTGGTTGTTTCTCTATCACAGGCGAGCAGCCATGTTTATGAAGAGCCTGAATAAACTGTACAGGCTGCACCAGCCCAGCGTTTATCTCAGGCCGCCAGGGACAACCAGCACTGATAAAACAGCCTGAATTGCGTGTCAATTTGCTTAGGTTGTTTTGATGGCTGTTGAATGATCCGGCATGAAAGACACTGTTTTTTAAATCTTAAAGTATATTTTAAGTGTACTTCAAATGGGTAGATAAGTAACGGGATGGTATTCGTATATTTTGATGTGGCGTGATATTCTTATATGTACACGTTACAAATGGGATGATATTCATGAAAGTAAGTTACAAATGGGATGATATTCATGTAAGTAAGTTACAAATGGGATGATATTCATGTAAGTAAGTTACAAATGGGATGATATTCATGTAAGTAAGTTACAAATGGGATGATATTCATGTAAGTAAGTTACAAATGGGATGATATTCATGTAAGTAAGTTACAAATGGGATGATATTCATGTAAGTAAGTTACAAATGGGATGATATTCATGCAGGTAAGTTACAAATGGGATGATATTCATGTAGGTAAGTTACAAATGGGATGATATTCATGTAGGTAAGTTACAAATGGGATGATATTCAAGTAGGTAAGTTACAAATGGGATGTAATTCATGTAAGTATAATTTACAAATGGGATGATATTCATGTAAGTAAGTTACAAATGGGATGATATTCATGTAAGTAAGTAACAAAAGGGATAATATTCATGTAAGTAAGTTACAAATGGGATAATATTCATGTAAGTAAGTTACAAATGGGATGATATTCATGTAGGTAAGTTACAAATGGGATGATATTCATGTAGGTAAGTTACAAATGGGATGATATTCATGTAGGTAAGTTACAAATGGGTAATATTCATGTAAGTAAGTTACAAATGGGATGATATTCATGTAGGTAAGTTACAAATGGGATGATATTCATGTAGGTAAGTTACAAATGGGATGATATTCATGTAGGTAAGTTACAAATGGGATGATATTCAAGTAGGTAAGTTACAAATAGGATGTAATTCATGTAAGTATAAGTTACAAATGGGATGATATTCATGTAAGTAAGTAACAAATGGGATAATATTCATGTAAGTAAGTTACAAATGGGATGATATTCATGTAAGTAAGTTACAAATGGGATGATATTCATGTAAGTAAGTTAAAAATGGGATGATATTCATGTAGGTAAGTTACAAATGGGATGATATTCATGTAAGTAAGTTACAAATGGGATGATATTCATGAAAGTAATTTACAAATGGGATGATATTCATGTAAGTAAGTTACAAATGGGATGATATTCATGTAGGTAAGTTACAAATGGGATATTATTCATGTAGGTAAGTTACAAATTGGATGATATTCATGTAGGTAAGTTACAAATGGGATGATATTCAAGTAGGTAAGTTACAAATGGGATGTAATTCATGTAAGTATATATATAAGTTACAAATGGGATGATATTCATGTAAGTAAGTTACAAATGGGATGATATTCATGTAAGTAAGTAACAATTGGGATAATATTCATGTAAGTAAGTTACAAATGGGATGATATTCATGTAAGTAAGTTACAAATGGGATGATATTCATGTAAGTAAGTTAAAAATGGGATGATATTCATTTAGGTAAGTTACAAATGGGATGATTTTCATGTAAGTAAGTTACAAATGGGATGATATTCATGTAAGTTACAAATGGGATGATATTCATGTAAGTAAGTTACAATAGGGATAATATTCATGTAAGTAAGTTACAAATGGGATGATATGCATGTAAGTAAGTTAAAAATGGGATGATATTCATGTAGGTAAGTTACAAATGGGATGATATTCATGTAAGTAAGTTACAAATGGGATGATATTCATAAAAATAAGTTACAAATGGGATGATATTCATGTAAGTAAGTTACAAATGGGATGATATTCATGTAGGTAAGTTACAAATGGGATATTATTCATGTAGGTAAGTTACAAATTGGATGATATTCATGTAGGTAAGTTACAAATGGGATGATATTCAAGTAGGTAAGTTACAAATGGGATGTAATTCATGTAAGTATATATAAATTACAAATGGGATGATATTCATGTAAGTAAGTTACAAATGGGATGATATTCATGTAAGTAAGTAACAATTGGGATAATATTCATGTAAGTAAGTTACAAATGGGATGATATTCATGTAAGTAAGTTACAAATGGGATGATATTCATGTAAGTAAGTTAAAAATGGGATGATATTAATTTAGGTAAGTTACAAATGGGATGATTTTCATGTAAGTAAGTTACAAATGGGATGATATTCATGTAAGTTACAAATGGGATGATATTCATGTAAGTAAGTTACAATAGGGATAATATTCATGTAAGTAAGTTACAATTGGGATGATATTCAAATACATAAGTTACCAACTTGATGATATTTATATAAATTTAAATAAGTAACCGTGTATGGTATTCACAGACATATACGTGGTTGTGTATACATGTTTATATTCAGTTATATATTACATATATATATATATATATATATATATATATATATATATATATATGCAAATGTGTATAATTTTCAAATAATACAATGTCTTGTACATTGGGCTTTTATATGATGCACCTTTATAACCGGATATATTTTTTATACGATATTGTACATTTTCGCTGTGTTAATTAGTCGAATATAAACATGTAGCATATAATTATGAAGTCACTATAGCTTAATAGTTGCATCGAAGAACTGTTTTCTTCATAATTTTAAAGTTCTCCTGAATTGTACGGTTCAAATTGTCAGGGGAATACAGCTGTAGGTCACAGAACATATACTTATATTGTCACCTATATACGAACATGCGCTTCGAAAAATAAATTGTAACTTCTATACATTGTCCAGGGACATTTGCCATATCTCATCACGTGCATGTGTACTCTGTGTTAAGTCAAAGATACCGGGACTAAAACATGATATACCTACACACACACACACACACACATATATATATATAAAACATGTATGGCAATTTACAGGGTATTTGCTGGATCTCAATATAGACATGCATGCATAAATACCCGTGATCATACAAACACCATATGATATACAAGTTAACACACAAATACTATAGCAAAAGTAGCAATACATGTATAACAAACACGATATTATATACAAGTTAACACACAATACACTATAGCAAAAGTAGAGCAATACATATAAGCACAAACACAATATATGATATACAAGTTATAACACAAATATTATAGCAAAAGTAGCAATACATGTATAAACACAAACACGATATGATATACAAGTTAACACACAAATACTTTATAGCAAAAGTATAGTAATACATAAAAATACAAACACAATATGATGAACAAGTTAACACACAAGTAATATATATATATATATATATATATATATATATATATATATATATCAAAAGTAGCAATTCATGTAAACACACACGATATGATATACAAGTTAACACACAATAACTATACCAAAAGTAGCAATACTTGTATGACACATACACGATACAGGTAAACAAAAGAACATGCATGCAGCAAACAATGTTATTCGCACAGCAATAAATCGTTATTCCACAGATCATAAAAGTATACAATATCATATTAAACCTTTATACATATGCATATCTATACTTTATCCAGTCATGAAAAAAAGTTGTTTAGTAAGAAATACACGTATAAAATAAGCGCATAAAAAAACAACACAAGTAAACCCACAGACTGGCGTAACATGTAAACATGCACACCAACCCAAGTACAACACTTATACGCGCGTATACACACTCAATATACTACGTAAATAAAGAAATATGACACACGTAAACACAAAAGAAAACACAGATATAACACATTAACACTCAAACGTGTGCTATATAGTGAAGCACATATATGAACACACACATACAAGCTTATTAAATTCGTGTATATAACACATTATTCCATAAACATATTTTATCTAGTCGAGTAAACATTTATTTACGATAGATCTGATGAAGCACGTGCTTTACAGAGTGGTCTATTAACTTGTGACATCTATTGAGTTTATAAGACCAAGTGTGAAATGCAACCTGTCGTTATCAGTTGGCCGCGTGGCGTGTGGCAAGCAACGCACGCGTACCTGCGCGGCACAGGTGAACAAACGAACAGTCATCTTGATTAGGCATTCACCTGGTCAGATAGGTTGACTCAGGTATCAAAATATACCGCATCAATATTGACGAGCAAACTCAGCCGGATAATACTGACACCAGAGGGTGCTAAAATCTGTTCAATTTACACTCAACATGTTTACATTTCTTCCGCTGATACCCACTGCAGGCTGAATGCCTTCGATTATTCCCGCAACGGCAATCTTCAATTCACACCTGTACCGAAAATAAACTATAAGCAAAGAATGAAGTAGTTTTGCGGGTATATAGTAAACATGTCTGCCGGGATTACTTAAAGGCTGCAGTATTCACAATACAAAGTCATGCCTGCGATGGTGTAATCTTTTACAAATGGCAGTAAACTCGGCAACTTTTGACCATATCCTATAAGCATGCTTTACCGCACTGGTATTGTAATAAAATGTAATAAAGAAAAGTTGTCACCCGGTCATTAATGAAATCACACAGATGTTGTTTGGCAAAAAACTATATGTTATATACGTATATATAACAAAGTATACGTTGGAGCCCGTCTTCTGTCTTCATCTGCCTGACTGCTAATACCAATTACATTACGAAGTCGAATAAAGGATCCAATTACAAATGCCAAACAATATACAATCCTCCGCTTTATATATACTCACAAAATATAAACCAACAATATAAATGGTCATGCACAGTTTAATGAGGAGTGAGAAGTTAATCCACAGTTAGTAGTTTTACAGATTTACAAAGGAGGAAACTACATGAAATATGCTTATATACTGCAAATATTTTATAAGTACAGCCACAACATATATAAGTAGTGTTTACTTGAAAATTAATATTATGATATAAATTTGTCCCACCCTCCCCCCTTAAAAAACCAGTTGTTATCACTGTCCTTCACGGAACCAATGTTCGTATATCCCTTTATATATCTTGTTGATATAATTAATTAGTTTACTGATTGAGAAAGTACAGAGTCTGATTCCGAAGCCTTTTCTTTACATAATAATCAAGTTGTTCTTGCAGTTATTTGCAAATGAACACAAACTTAAGTTAAATTATTGCAATTTTAACTAAATAAGGGGTTTCAGGGATTTAAGATAATTAATGAATCAGAAATAATAAAATTGTTTGTGGTATTTAGTTATTTTTTACATAAAGCCCCTTGTAAATACTTACACAGATCAAACACCTATATCTTAAATACTATACCAGTTTTTCAATATTTGATTCATACAAAAAGAAATATTGTAACATAATACAGTATATACCTGTCTACAAATGGTATTTTTTATCACCAAATATCAGGTTGTGAATGTCGCCTCATTTTTTGTGTAAGCTCTTAACTGATGCATATATATATATATATATATATATATATATATATATATATATATATATATATATATATATATATATATATATAGTAGAACCTCCGAATTAGGACACTGACGGGACCGGACATTTTGAGGGGTGTCCTTAGTATAGGGAGGTTATAGATTTCGGGACCTACCTTCAAGGGACTGCAAATAAGTGGCCGTAAATATAGGAGCTGCCCTTAATATAGAGGTGCCCGGTGGGAGAGGTTCCACTATATATAAATATATATTTGTAATATGTAATGAGCATGTGTATACGCATGCACATACCGGTATAAACACCTATATTTTTTATATGTATACACATGTTCATTATTGATAATTATATACCTTCATCCACACAATTGGCTGATGAAGATAATAATGATCGCTCACTCTAACGGTCACAAGGGTTCTGCACTCTAGATTGGCGTGGTTTTTGCCGCTGAGAACGGTGCCGGTCTGTATCCTGCCTTGGGCTTTGGGGTATGGATGCTGTAGCTTTCACCGGTCACCGGGATGGGTAACACGCTGGCGGTCTCTCTGGGTTCCCTGCTTGGTTTGAGTGGCATCACGACTATCGGCTCCATCCAAATTTAAAAATTCTAGCTCAAGGAGCTCCTATATAGACGGAGATCCAAGACTACCATCAGCCTGTATAGAGCGCTCGACGAGCATGAAACACCTTCAGTCAGATCACACCATTAATAATTTTTGTCAAATTAATCAGCTGAAGAGAGTGTTCATGTGAAAGTCAGCCTTCAACAACGATACTTCACTCATCTTTTCCGATAAAAAAATATCATATTTTAATATTTTACAAACATCAGCCTTTGATCAAAATGTCTTGTAATAAACTGCTCTTCACTGCATAGGTGTACATATTGCTGTATGTATATATATATATATATATATATATATATATATATATATAATATATAATATATATAATATATATATATATATATATATATATATATATATATATATATATATATATATATATATAGTTCTATACAATGCTATGAGTAAACATAACACTGATTTTCCATATTCAAAGTACAACATATGCTGAATAAGCTTTTGTCACCGACAAGTTACATGATATTTTTCGAAAAAATGGTTGTGATGGTTTTTTAATAAAGTTTTAAAAATATGTTTTTCTGTTCTGGCTGTTTAACAATAATATAAGTTAAAATCATTGGTGTAGCCTGCATATAATGTCGATTGAATCATATAGATCCTACTTTTGTTTCATTATGGTTAGTTCAACTAGAATATTTGTAATTACAGATGTTGTCATCAGTTTCCTGTTTAGTCCTTGCTGAAGACATACATGCATGAAAAAGATATTAAGTGTGTGGCCAATAATCGTGCCACGTGGAGTACCTTTTACCGTATATATACTCCACATATATATTACTACGGCCACTTCCAACTTTCACTCTCCGTTTCCTATATGAATAATGAAATTCGTAATAAGCAGAAGTGCTTTCTTTGACTTGCCGTAGACTTTAATTCGGCCACTAGCAAGTCAAATTGTGGAAGGCTATATGCTCAGGCCCATTAGGACAGCTCCTTTATAATACTCATGTTTTCCCCAGAATTTCAGTAATGTTCAGTAATCAGATATGCTGATATCCCTAGGCTTACTACATGCATTTTACGATTCTTACAACTGATCCTTCATGATGTGTTCAAAGATTTTTTTTAACACCAGGTAGCAGCAGACTCACAGGTGTGTATTTTCTCTGTTTAAATAATTGACTTTTTGTACTCAGGAATCCCTTCACCACAGTTAAGGCTATACCAGGAAATCTGCATGTCAATTTATAATACTTCATATTATTAAAGCAACATATCCTCACACTTAGACTTGTTGTCCGAATATCTTGATTTTTTTTATTTCTATAATATTTTGTGACTTCTATATAGGGTAAATCAAAGAAATAAATGTGTCAACATGCCCATTTTGACAACACCTTAATGTCAATGTTGCTCTGTTTCTGTGCTGTTCTAGTCTATAAGGAAACAATGACAATTAGAAAATAAATGATAATTCCTTACAGGGGAAATATTCGAAATGCACATAAATCATCACAGGACCAGTTTATGTATTTATAATCTGGACCGTTTAACATGAGAACTATAGTAAGTCTTCATAGATGAAGGCTGGATTAAAAAGCGCACACAAGCTGAGAAAAAGGCCGAACTTGTTTCCTATTAAGGAATGCTGCCTTTTGTAATTATGAGCTGGTTAAAATTAATATGAAATCACTTTTTAAAGGCATGCAGTCAATAAAATTATGAAGTCCTGACAACGGAGGACACAATCATGGTATACGTTTCCATGTCCACATAGAGCGCCGCTCACGGCTGTTGCCGACATCCGCCTATCACAATATGAACCTGCCTATATGTATATATGACGAAAAGACCAAGGGAAATAGGTTACAAAACAAAGCGGCCAAGTCTGGTAACTAACAAACCTCACTGAGGCACTATGGTCGCTGAGGGAAGTAAACATGACAAAGGCTCCAGATCAAAGGCACAAACCGGTTTGTTCTTTAGATAAGACTTTACACGATCTCCGGAGGTCAAGGGGGAGATGTATATGAGAGCTTTTAGGTAGCCTGGTTTGTTATTGACTAAGCCTTCGTGGGCGGGCCTACGTTTCCACTTCATGTTCATTCCCTCTCTAACTCTATCTTTCTCATTAGCCAATGTCAATACACGAAAATGAAAGCCCGGCAAAGCGGCTCGATAAGCAGGACCCCCCCCCCCCCATCCCCCGGGTCGACAAGTTTGGGGCCAAGTAGTTACGAAGATGACCACCAGAGTGCAGCAACTCACGGGCCTGTTCTGGTACGTAAACGGGTCGGACTTGGCGATAAATTTGGTTAAATTCCTCATTTTCTTGAATGGTGACATGGAACATACGGTTTTTATTATGATATTACAAAACAAAACATGAAATAAAGGCCCTATTCTCACGCCATTATGTAACTGTTCAAAACAAGACATGCTATAAACAGGCCCTATTCTCACGCCTGTTGAAAAACATGCTATAAACAGGCCATATTCTCACGCCATTATGTAACTTTTAAAAACAATACATGCTATAAACAGGCCCTATTCTCACGCCTGTTAAAAACATGCTATAAACAGGCCCTATTCTCACGCCATTATGTAACTGTTCAAAACAATACATGTTTAAACAGGCCCTATTCTCACGCCATTATGTAACTGTTCAAATCAATACATGTTTAAACAGGCCGTATTCTCACGCCATTATGCAACTGTTCAAATTAATACATGCTTTAAACAGGCCCTATTCCCACGCCATTATGTAACTGTTCAAAACAATATATGTTTAAACAGGACCTATTCTCACGCCATTATGTAACTGTTCAAAACAATACATGTTTAAACAGGACCTATTCTCACACCATTATGTAACTGTTCAAAACAATACATGCTATAAACAGGCCCTATTCTCACGCCATTATACAACTGTTCAAATTTATACATGCTTTAAACAGGCCCTATTCCCACGCCATTATGCAACTGTTCAAATTAATACATGCTATAAACAGGCCCTATTCTCACGCCATTATGTCACTGTTCAAAACAATACATGTTTAAACAGGCCCTATTCTCACGCCATTATATAACTGTTCAAAACAATACATGCTATAAACAGGCCCTATTCTCACGCCATTATGCAACTGTTCAAATTAATACATGCTTTAAACACGCCCTATTCCCACGCCATTATGTAACTGCTCAAAACAATACATGTTTAAACAGGCCCTATTCTCACGCCATTATGTTACTATTCAAAACAATAATTGCCATAAACAGGCCCTATTCTCACTACATTATGTAACTCTTCAAAACAATACATGTTTAAACAGGCCCTCTTCTCACGCCATTATACAACTGTTCAAATTTATACATGCTTTAAACAGGCCCTATTCCCACGCCATTATGCAACTGTTCAAATTAATACATGCTATAAACAGGCCCTGTTCTCACGCCATTATGCTACTGTTCAAAACAATACATGATATAAACAGGCCCTATTCTCACGCCATTTTGTAACTGTCCAAAACAATACATGCTATAAACAGGCCCTATTCTCACGCCATTATGCAACTGTTCAAATTAATACATGCTTTAAACACGCCCTATTCCCACGCCATTATGTAACTGCTCAAAACAATACATGTTTAAACAGGCCCTATTCTCACGCCATTATGTAACTCTTCAAAACAATACATGTTTAAACAGGCCCTATTCTCACGCCATTACGTTACTGCTCAAAACGATACATGCTGTAAACAGGCCCTATTCTCACGCCATTATGTAACTTTTCAAAATAATACATGTTTAAACAGGCCCTATCCCCACGCCATTATATAACTGTTCAAAACAATACATGCTATAAACAGGCCCTATCCTCACGCCATTATGTAACTGTTCAAAACAATACATGCTATAAACAGGCCCTATTCTCACGCCATTATGTAACTGTTCAAAACAATACATGCTTTAAACAGGCCCTATTCTCACGCCATTATGTAACTGTTCAAAACAATACATGCTATAAACAGACCCTATTCTCACGCCATTATGTAACTGTTCAAAACAATACATGCTATAAACAGGCCCTATTCTCACGCCATTATGTAACTGTTCAAAACAATACATGCTATAAACAGGCCCTATTCTCACGCCATTATGTAACTGTTCAAAACAATACATGCTATAAACAGGCCCTATTCTCACGCCATGATGTAACATCTATGTCTCGCGTTTTTTGGATCATGAAAATTAATGCCGTATCTTGCGCTTGCTATGCTCAATTATACGAGCCGTCGTTTGAAAGATAAATATAAACATTTCAGTTAGTGTTACACAATTTCTGTAACCCAAACAAGAAAAAAAAAAACTATATCAGCCTTACTAGCTTAAGAAACCTGGATACTATAAACTGTATTAGCCATACTAGCATAAGAAACCTGAATACTATAAACTGTTTTAGTCATACTAGCATAAGAAACCTGGATACTATAAACTGTATTAGTCGTACTAGCATAAGAAACCTGAATACTATAAACTGTCTTAGCCATACTAGCATAAGAAACCTGGATACTATAAACTGTCTTAACCGTACTAGCATAACAAACCTGGATACTATAAACTGTCTTAGCCGTACTAGCATAACAAATATAGCACATCTTAATTGCACTCTCTGAAACGTCTTTATGGATAACCTCCACAGAATCTGGTGTGAATCCGATCTGATGATGTATGTAATGCATATAATTCCAATCTCTGATTAAACCTTTTAAACAATTATGACTTGTATATCTTTAAGATGGCAGATGTTATTAAGATATTACCATTATAAATGTTTAAGGGGGTTTATACATGTCCATTATGCTAATGGAGCATTGTTAAAAAGTTGAAATACCGGTAAAAATATATTTTGCTGTACTAATATTGGTTTCTTACTGTTCCATGACTAACACTTAAAGCCTGGATTTATTTAGAAGATATAACAAACTATTTATAGATTTTTTTTTCAAATTGAACCTTTTTTCTACACCCCGGGAACAAGTAAATTTGGCCTCACTTTAAGCGTACTTACTTATTTTTTTCATCCGAAATTCCTTTTGAGGAGGCTCTAATGTAACAAATCACATAATCGTTTAGACAGAACAAATAATTTAAATAGATTAGAGATATACCCTGTCCATATCCTGTTGGAAAATCAGCGCATCGACATGCAGCGCCATCTAGTGATCAATAGTGGTACCATATAGGTAGGTGTAGTCAGGATTGTTTTGTTCACAAAACTCATTTTAAAGCTTCATTTTTATACTTCACACATTTTGCCACCAATAACATGTCGCAAGAAGAGTGGAAAGAACAATTTATAAAGAAAGACAGTTCATTTTAACCTATGATATCTTTTTTTATTTGGAAAAATATCCGTTCCTGTTATGATCGAAACGATTTTGACATAGGTGGGCCCGTGGGGGCCATCCCTCCACCCCCCCCCTCACTTTTTCAACCGGGGCACATACCATGTTATGCCCCACCCCCTCACTTTTGACTAATTAAATGAATATAGTTTTGCCATTAAATATAGGCTCTAACTGCAATTGGTAAAGTTGTTAACAAAAGTGTACAATGTCGCAAATTTCCTCAAATATCAATGATATGCAGTTGCTCAGAATTGAATGAAATAGCAGCATATATTATTCGACTCGTTTTCACGACCCTGTGGTACTTAGCTGTCAAACGCCCAAATAAAACAATCATGCAGGTTTTATAGATCAGAATTTTTAAGGAATGTATTTTACTTTTTGATGGATCCTGAGGCGTTATTAATTCTCATACCGCTCTGTCTTGCTTAAATTTTGATTAAAAATTTCGAATCTATGCTACACCGTCTTTGGGGGACACAGTCTCACAAACCCCCACAGCCGGTACACACACTCCACACACGCCATCCCTGAAAACACTTGCCCCCCCCCCCTAACTGGGAGATCCACCTCTGATAACATTATTAAGAGTATTACAATTAATTAATTGAGAAAGTGGGGTTGGGGGGGGGGGGGGGGTAAACGCGTTGTACCCCGTTACAAGGGCCTACGTGTTTATAAGGTAATATTGATGAAAAAAAAGTGAAAGACGGGAGCCCGGGGTTCATGAACCCTCTTTAATATAAATCCCTGTTCACACTCAATCTAATTCAGACGTTGTCATCAGACACGCCATGTTTAAATCTGTTGTCCCGTCCCCTTAACACAGGTAGCAACGTCGGTAAAAGGAATCCAAGATGGACACTTTCACATCAATCACGCCTGAATAAAAACACAGACACGGTTATAAACACATAATTAAATTACTCCACATAAATATTACACGTAAACACAGATAACAGAAAACTTCCTATGGGTTATATAAATATGACAGCGTTCTCATCACGCATGTCAACGTTACAACACCAATAAATATCAGGTAAAATATTTGTTCTCATTATTAAAAAAATTATTATTGTGATCCAAACCACCTCCAAAATGTAATGGATTGTTCCTTGGCTATTATCCTAAAACTCCACGAAATTTCATCAAAGTTTGTTCTGGCCTTTTTGCGTAAATTTGCTGACAGTCAAACCAAGCAAGGGGAAAATATGACACCGCGCCACCTAGCGGAGGTGTCATTTTTTGACAGATGGGCCAACATGTGCTACCACCTAGTGACCAATATTGAACTGTTATGCATTACCTGCAGATACTTGTACACGTTGTAACACTGAATAAATCACATTTCTGGTATTCTAACCTGACCAGTAAATATACTCTATGTAAACTGTTGATAAAAACACACAATCTGTAGTACAGACTGTACCACTTCATATACATAATTTCAATTTTTTTCCCCATGTGCATACTTTAATACACAATATCAAATTAGTAGCTGACACCTTGGAACAGGTCATATTATGACGAGTGGACAAAGGTGAACAACATGGTTTCTCTGTCAGGCTCAGCCATATTAATATGCTTGTTTGCCATTAACTAGTTCTGGGTGCCAGCCATCACAGCCGTTTCTGTGGTAATGTCGCATTAAAAAACCAGGGATTTCATTAAACCCATATACCTACTAAACACCATAAAACATAATCCAGGACCATGTGAGCAAAAAAAATGTGCACAAAATTCTGGATTTGATTCATGTGATACCAAGCTTAGTTACAGTGGAAAATTGGAAAAGTAGTACTTGAGTAAATGTAGTTGCAATGTTACAAGTTGTTTGTGCTTGGAAAGACAAATTTGGAGCTGTTGGGCCAGCTTATTAAGCAGTGCCAAAAACGTTCATTTTAAAATATAAATTACACACTATAAACAAATTTCGATTGTAGTCATTGCTATTTCTGTCACTATGGCACCCACATAAATTTTGATTTGTTTTAGTAGAAATTTACTAATTTTAAGCTCCAGCTGATCAGATATTTTTAAATGAGAATGAGTTATGAAATTTCATTAAATTATCTAGCTTGTGCTTTAATCTGTTTAGCAAAACAATTCTACCTTAACTAATTATTCCTTAATCATATGAAAACAAGAAAAGGTAAAAAATACATAACCCACCTGCACTGATTTATGTAAAAACCCTGAAAAACAACCTTTTTTGCCTAATAATGCAGATGTATCCTTTCATAATCTCATGTTTAAAAATTTGCATCTGTAAAGGTTTGCCATGGCAACAATATTGATTATGCATAACCGTGACCTTGAATGACAAAATAATTGTTATACTCACCATTACCTTACATGAACAAAATATAGACTACAATTGACTAATTTAAATAGACTTTCAACTTATTTGGTTTTCCTTTTTATTCTTGTTCAGTGAGAAAACAAATGAGTGTTCTAAAATTCCCGGTTTTCATTACTGGATTTCCACAGAAGCCGCTCTGCAGCTCACACCCACCACTAGTTTAATAGCAAACATCCAGACTAAACTGGCTGACCATCCTGGCTCAAAGAAACACTTAGTGTAAAGGAACGCCTACAGGGAGGGGGCTGATGATATTGCCTAGGGACAATGAGCAGGTATAAATCAGACACTGACACTGGAGAAAGGGGGGTGGGGGCGAGACTTGTATGACAGACTTAACAAAGGTGTGTACTGCGAACTTCATATTGTGTATCAACAGATCAGTAAGGCAAGTTAAACCTCACAAAACTTTAATACCATATAACGCTTAATCAGTTTACAAACAACATGTACATAACATGAGAAATAAGGGGTTAATGAACCAGATAAAACAATATTACATGAATGTTTATTACAAGCTTTACAGATGCATGTTTAAGAGATGGGTTTGTGGAGAGCAAGATGTTATAGCAACTAGAAAGTACTGAGAGGTGATGCCTCTGCCAGCTTTTATCAGGTTAGACAAACAGGGATACATCTGCATCCAGGTCTGAAATGGCTATGACACTCAGCTGAATTCAGGGAATCTTGAACATTGTGTAAAATGACTCCCAGAGTGCTCAAAATCATGCATTTTGCCAATAGACCTTAGATATAGGTTACAATGACCTTATTCTACATCCAGCTGCTACCATTTGTGCCAATCTGTCAAAGTGTTAAAATCATTCTTTCACACATCTTGCAGAATATAGGTCAGTGACATTATTTCAGGATTCCAAGAATCCTTTAAAGGAACCTCCCTGGACCTTAATCAGATTAGATGTTTCTAGGTCCAACTGTAGCCAATCATGCAAATCTGTCCTGTAGGGTGCTCATATCATGTTCTTCAACATGTCTTGCAGAATATAGGTCACTATGACTTAATTTCAGGTTTCCAAGGAGATTTGCCTAATACCTCCCGTGATATACAGCTAGAAGATTCTAGGTCTAACAGTTTGTGCCCAGTTAACATCCAGACTGCTTCATTTGAAGCTCTCAAAAATAATGAAAAAAATATGTAAACAATTTAAAAAAAAAAAAGTGGCGCAACCAGTCTGCATGAACTGATGAAACACTCCGTGATCAATATGCATGCAAAGAATCATGGTGATCAATGCATTAATTATTCAGATACTGAAACTTTTGTATCAAATTTTTAATTATTCTGGGGGGGTAAATATGAGCCCCATAGCTCAGAGGATATGGGTGAGAGAGACCTAATTTCAGGACCTAATTTCAGGTTTCTAAGGAGATTTTTCATGGACCTCCCTTGATGTCAACTTAAAAGATTCTATGTCCAACAGTTACGACTTGTGCTCTGTTAATGGATGACCACTTCTTTGACATTAATGAAGAAAATGCATAAAAAATGGAAAAAAATACAGGTAGCGCCATCAGTCTGCAGGAACTGATGACACACCATGATCAATATGCATGCAAAGAATCATGGCTTTCAATGCATTAGTTATTCAGATACTGGAGCTTTTGTATCAAATTGTTAATAATTATGTGGGGTAATTGGCCCTACAGCTTGGAGGATATGGGTAAGAGAGACCTAGTTTCAGGTTTCCAAGGAGATTTTTCATGGCCCTCCCTGGATTTCAAGTTAGAAGATTCCAGGTCCGGTGGTTACAATTTGTGCCGAGTTAACAGCTAGACTGCTTCATTTGAAGCTCTCAAAATAGAGAAAAATTCTCATAATTAGGGCTATAATACAGGTAGAGCAACCAGTCTGAAGGAACTGATGAAACACTCCTAAGTTCAGGTTTCCAAGGAGATTTTCAGGACCTCCCTGGATGTCAAGTTAGAAGATTCCAGGTTCAGTGTTACGATTTGTGCATGGTTAACAAATGGACAGACAGATTATCGGTCAGCTGAGCTAAAAATCAGAATAAAACATGGAAAGAGGGTAAATTATAGCAAAATCCGCCTCCAGATCTTCCACCCCCAACAAAATTTGTTCACATTTTCCTCAGCCCCTAGCAAAATGCTTATAAAAATGACCCAAAATTTGGGTTTCAATGCTCAAATACAGGTAAACATTTTGTGAGAATTCATCTAGGAATTGTCAAATTCATATAAATGACCAAAAACAGAATCAGATGAACTGAAGGTTCTGTGAAGATGCCATTTTTTTTCAAAAATGCTATGACATGAAGCTAAAGTGTAAAGTCTGGGCATAAGTGGAAATAAAAAACATTTTGGCTTGAAGAAAGTTAATGTAGGTGGCACCATCAAAAGCATGCAAGCTGTTGTTAACAAAAACAACTGCTGTAATTAACAGGAAATATTTTAATAAACTTATTGCCCAGAAAACAAATCTGACAGACAAGGAGACAGCAGGAAAGCTAATCAGACAGGGAAGACCATGTTTCTAGATGTATGAAATTCTTGATGAATGATCAACAGCTGATTAATTCCTTCTGCTACGCTGACAATAAGTCAGCCAAGCTAAAACTGTAAAAGAAAAATGTAACAACCATCAGGTGTGACAGAGTCGGCAATGTGAGAAAAATAACCAGCCAACAATTAAAAACCCTACTGCTAGTATCAGGATATCAAACTGACTCCAGAAGAAATCTCTCTCTGACTAAATGACTGCAGTCTGGCTGATTTCATATAAAAAAAAGAGACAGCGATGTAGTCTGTTGTTTGACCAAATATAATTTATGGGACAAGTCATATATGGACAGGTGTGACTGAGAGGTAAAAACAATCTGTGCTGACATATCTCCTACTTTCCTCTATTGAAGAAGTGCATACACTGTTCAAGACGTGAATACAACTAGAGCTTCCGCTATTCACAAAAGAGTAGTTTTTGTGCATTAGGAAACGTAGTATGACTGGAGGTGAAGGCTGAGCTGAGTGTGGGTCTAAGCCATGGTACACCTCATATCACATGCTGTGTCTGCTCCTCGACGTCATCCACTTTGCTGCCTGTGGTAACGTTTACTGTCATTGATCAGTCCTTCTTCAAGTGGGAGTCGCCGTCATTGTTTGCAGATGAATCTATTTCATCAGGTCCTGAAAATAAGCAAAAATATATTTGGTGGTCAAAATAATACCATACTATCAAGAAAGGCATATTCCAGTGTTTACAAAGATGGAGGACAGGAACTGCTTCAGTCCATACATTATGTGTGATATGATATGTAATTAGGCAAGAGGTGCTTCTGAGTTCTAAATATATAGCTCATATGTTGTTTCTGTAGCAGTGATGATTAGATAAACATTACTAAAACGGAGTGCACAAATAAGGTTTGAAAACTATCTGTGAAATATTTTTCAAGTTATCTCACTCTCAAGGATAAGCTATGGTGCCACAACAGTCAATAAACCATAGAATTCCTGACTGCAAATACATCAGATTAAATAAAGCACACCTGTATCATTTCCCCTTTTTAGTACTTAAACTGAACATGCTGGGTCTGATGCTAACAAGGTATCAATTGTACCTTTTCTCAATTGATGAGCAGATCTTTCATAGACCTGCCTGACTGTAGAATTTTAAGTTTTTAGTCTTTATGGATGTGTCCTTCTGATGGCTGATCATACTGCATCCCTGACAGATGAGGCAGCATCCCTGACATTCAGAAAGTCAATCTGTGTCAAACATTTTTATACTACACATGGAACTACAGGTGAACCCTGTTTATCATCTTTTGTTTCTCTCTCCTTACTTGTCTTATGTTCTTCATTGTCTTCATCATCATCTTCTAGTTCTCCCTCATCCACCGGTTCTATACAGCACAGTGCATAACAGACAATGCTGATGATACCTGCTGGTAAGCCAAACACCAGCAAAGCTAGCCATACTGAAGTCGCATACACACCCTGTAACAAAATAATAATAATAATAATAGGTCACACACCCTGTAACATAAAACAGAATAAGTTTAACAATATAATAACAATAACAAGTCACATACACACCCAGTAACATAAACAAGGGACCCATAGGTCACGGTGCTCAGCTGAAGTTGACACTGAAGGTAAAAATCTTTAATAATAACAAATTGAGAAAAGGTCTGAGATTAGAGAAAGAAGAGATAATATACCATTGTTATTCCAATTTGGCAATCCAAAAGAATATTTTGAAAGCATAATTTCTCAAATGAATCTAATTTCACGACTGCAGACAATGTTAAGGTGAACCGCCTCTGTCTCTCGCGGGCACCGCAGTTTGAAGCTGACAAGCATTGTTCCTATTACATGACACCATATCATGCAACATGTGTATTGAAACGGTAAATGTAAATGCAAATGTAACCGGTAAATTTTTTTTAAAGATACTAAGTATAATTTATCATATTATAAAACGTTCAAAAGTTCTAAATGAATGTCAGTCTGTGACTAAGCATACTTGTGTACCACTCCTAGTACACATGTGGTCCTTGTGCAAATCATGAGGGAAATTTAGCTTGCAAGAATTAATTCAAATTCCATTGATAATTATCTTGATTATCATAAATCATTACTTCAGATAAATTATTGCTGGGGAACAAAATAAACATCTACGGCATTACACACTTTCATGTAGCCCTACCTGGGCTTTAGTATGTATGTTTGCTACTAAAATGTTTAAAATAAAACGTGATTTCATGTACTGACAGACCTAACTCAGTGTCAGCTCTCATCTCTAAGCCCTCTAAAGTCTGTACGGTGAATCCCTGATATTTGTATGTGTGGGCATCACAAGGCTCTTTGAGTACTTGATAATTCCCTTGCATTTGCATATCAAGCCGTTACACCTCATGTATATGGCATCCTTGCTATGAGAACGCCAACAGCGGTCCCATAGGCTATACAACTTGACCCACTTGGTAACATTCGCACTGAAATCATGTTTTCAAGTAGCCCATAAATGGACCATCGTGTCCTTAGACATTTCTTTGCTGTACCAACATTATGGTTCATGGGCCAAATGTCACTTGCAATAATTTCGTAATGATAGGTCAAGTTCCTTCTGCTTAGATGACTAGAAGCTAGCAGCATTTGTGTGAACCCGTGTATTGGTGCCCCAAGCCACTGCCAAATTGCCAACATGCAAACTGTCCTGATCATTTCAGCCAGTTGGTACATGTATTACATTTTGACTGCGTTTGTTGTGTACATCTGAACATCTCGCGCTGACAGGCTGAGCCAGCATTTGTTACAGGCACATTTCAAAGAGTGATGGTCTGATAAAAGGTAACACTGAGTTTGAAAGTCTCACCAAACTCAACACAGGCAAGGGCCTAAAATTATAAATGGGAATATTAGTAGCCAACTGGAAGCCAGCAATAGGTGATGACTGAACCATGTTGGTTATATAAAACAAGGGACCTATGGGTCACGACGCTAAGCTGTTATATATGATAAAAAAATATTATTTAGAAATGAGGCACATGCTGGTTTTGTGTGGTAATAAATATAAGCTGTATTATGAGTTGTTGTTGTTTAGCTTATGTATGATTTTGATAGTTCCTTTGGAGACAGGGAAGAGGATTGATTTCATTTATTTTATTGACAAATGGAGTACTATTGTCACACAGATTTTGACTTGGCCATATAACTTATAAGCAGAACATATAATATAAGAGTTTAACTATTTATTAAAAAAAAATACAAATATTGTCCCAAATATAATTTTTATTAAAAATAATAAGAGAATCATATGATTTTTTAAAATGAAATATAACTGAAATGATTATTAAAATAATATTAAAGAATATATTCATGAATGCATTCATGAATACATTTTGAAAGTATTTGCACGAGTATTCATATACTTTCATTTTTACCTGAATTCCCATTCTTTATGCAAGAAATTTTATAATGGAGTACATAATCATATTCGTATTTAAATACAATTACAAATTATTTGCACCATGTCTGGTATTTATTCAGTTTTCACCAAACAATGATGTTGAGAATCCAGAATATACAAAATTCACAAATTTAAATAATGATCATAAGTACCTGGTTTTATAGCTTTTATTTATATTAAAAAATAACTGTAAAAAAATCATTTTGGACTAATTTCACATCAATGTACACACTAGACACAGTAGGAATCTAGATTAATATTATCAACTGCATCTTTGACTATCATTAATTTCCTTCATATGATCCCTAATGATTAGTAATGAATAATATGATTTACTTCTTTATCATTAAAATTGTACTGAAAAATCCCATAGGTGACTGCATAGTGTTATTTGGAATACGTGACATCCTACCCATCGATACAAGATTCTTTTATCATCAGTAACTGCAAGTTAATTTCCTGTTATTATAAACTAACAAATTCCTTTTCTATTTTTCTTTAATTTGATATTAAAAACCAATAAAAATTTATTAATTTAATGTTTATTGTTATGTTGTTGGTTAAAACTACTAGATGAGTTGGGTTGGACACCTGGATCAACTGTGGCTGGCCATAAGCTGCCTGGATTCCGTGTATGCCTCGCCTCAAGCATGCATAATACAGGTGACTCAAGAGGGGCTGGAGAGAGCCAAAGTCTGACAGGGTCTCATAAAAAACATTAATAAAAGCTACAATTCTTGGCCAATTTCTTTCAGCTTTCTAAACTAAAAAGCTGAAATCCTTATGTGTACATGATATGAAAATTATATCAACAGCGCTCATGGGAAACAAACGTGCCATGGTCACAGTTGGGCAAAATTTAAGGTACTAATTTAATATATATACTAATACCTTATAAAATTTGAAAAATTCAGAACTAATTTTGGGTATTCAATTGAATCTTGTTTAAATAATGTTACATCCCTGACAAAAAAATCTCTTGCTTCAGCAATGCCCTTGTTAAGGGAGTAAATATATTTCTTGATTTTTTACAAAGTGCATTATGTTTGGGCCCATAACTTAAAACAATTATGCAATACTGACATCATTCTGGCATGTGCATAGAGAGTGAAAAATATGTATATTATTTATGATTAAAGTCAGATCAGTTGGTCTTGATGATATTTGGCAGTCTTGAAGTGTAACAATGGGTTTTTAATGGAAAAATGAAGTTTTTCATTAATATCTCAAAGGTATTAAGTCCTAGTGACCAAATTCTTGGCATGGTAGGGGATTTTGGAGACATCTAACTGTATGCCGAATTTAAGAAACTTAGAGCTGAAGCTGGGGAGCTGAGCTCTTGCAAACTGCATAACACTAGCTTGATGTAACCAATATGTTACATGGTGCTTAAAAACTTGAATAAAATCTACAGTTTTTGATCAACTGGTTTCAAATTTTTGGTGTTAACAGTTGAAATGCCAACAAAAACATGCTGTGAAAATAAAATCCACAGTACTTAAAGGAAAAAAACGTGCCATGGTCAAAGTTGGGCAAAATTTAAGGTACCAATTTTTTATTTTTATTAATATTTTAAAAAATTTAAAAGATTTTCATCTAATTTTGGGTATACAATTTAATTTTGATTAATTAAAGTTATATTACTGGAAAAAAAGGTCCATAGCTTTAACATTTTTTGTGTTAAGTGATCAAATATCTTTCCTGAATTTTTACAAAATGCATTATGTTTGGGCCCATAACTTTTTAAAATTAAATAATACAGACATAATTTCTGGCATGTACATAGGAACTATACAGAGGAATATTTATGGTAAATATGAGGAAAAACAGGTGAGTGGTTTTGATATTAGGCAGTCCTGAAGTATGAAAATAGGTTTTTAATAAAAAATTGAGGTTTTTCCTTAATTTCTCAAAGGAACAAAGTTGCAAAGACCCAGTTTTCGGCTTGGTAGGAGATCTTGGGGACATCTAACATTATGCCAAATTTTGGATTCCTAGGTCTTACGGTTTCAAAACATGCCACATCTACGGACGGACGGACAGACGGACGGACGGACAGACGGACGGACAATGGTCCACGACTATAGCTCAGATGACTTATAGTCAGCTGAGCTAAAAACAAGGCCTACGGGCCTATTGCTAACATGTGCAAAGTTTGTGCAAAGGGAGTATGAATGGAGGTGCATTTTTAAAATCTAATATTGATCCTCTTATGTCCTGCATATCTACCTTAGTCATTATGATTTCAGCAATATGGATGTTTCGAACATGCAAGTTTCGGACTAGAACATTTTAAAACAAGGGACCCATGGGTCACGGCGCTCAGCTGTTATATATGATAAAAAATATGATTTGGGAAAGAGGCATATGCTGGTTTTGTGTGGTAATAAATATAAGCTTTATTATGAGTTGTTGGTGTTTAGCTTATGTATGATTTTGATAGTATTTTTGGAGACAGGGAAGAGGACTGATTTCATTTATTTTATTAACAAATGGAGTGCTATTGTCACACAGATTTTGACCTGGCCATATAACTTATAAGCAGCACATAAAATAAAAGAGTTTAACTATTTATTAAAATTTAATAACAAATGTTGTGCCAATATAATATTTATTATAAATAATAAGAGAATCATATGATTTTTTTAATAAAATATAACTGAACTAATTATTAAAATAATATTATAGAATATATGCATTCATGAATACATTTTTAAAGTATTTGCACTGGTATTCAAATACTTTCATTTTTACCTGAATTCCCATTTTTATGCAAGAAATTTTATAATGGAGTACATATTCATATTCATATTCATATACATTTGCAAAGTATTTGCACCATGTCTGGTATTTATTCAGTTTTAGCCAAACAATGATGTTGAGAATTTTTTTGCAAATGCAAAATATGAAAAATATTCTATTGTAATGTTTTATATTTATATAAGCATGTGAGAAGCTAAGAGGAAAGGGCCCTCCTACTTGGTTATAGTAAAGTTCTCAATATATGATTGCAAACTAATACTCTGACAAGACTATCATGAAGAAAAACAGTAAAAGTTTTGAGATACTGTGATGCATATGAAAAATTTACAGATGGACAGGCAAGTGGACAGAATGGACTAATACCTTCATTTCACTTTCAAAGGAATAATGCATTTAAGTTTATATATAAGCCTATTTTTTTAGCATATCCACTTTTTTCATTAATAGTTTTTATCTGATTCATTTTTTTTATTTACAAGTGTTATAAATTTGTAATATAAAAGTGAAAATATAAGTTAAAATATTAGAATTCTACGTTGCAATCATTATATTTCCAGATTGTAGCTCACATTGGGTCATATTATGCATACACATATATTTTATTATTTTTAAATCAAATGTTTAAACTGAATGTAAAAGAAAATAATGCCACAACATGGCATCTACAAAATTATTCCTTGAATTCCTATTAAAAAGTTTTGCACATTGGAGTTTTCAGGAAAAGCTTAATTTTATTCACCGAAATAAAATAAAAGATTCAGTAAATTTGATAAAATAAAAACATCTTTTCAAATAAAGTATACACACTGTTGGTTGAATGAGGGACAAACAATATCATTATGCTAATTACAATCTAAGCTATAATTAATAACTGGAATTAATAGTCAAGTTCACACCTGGTGAAGTTTTACTCTTCTGAAGTAAAGCATTACTTATCTGATGAACATCCATACTTTCATAGCAATACACCACTTTGTGGACACAATTAAATGTGCACTTTAATCATTGTAACCCTGGTGGTACAATCCAAAATCGAAAATGTAGCATGTCCAAGAATAAAATAAAATACAGAAAATTATAACATTCATCTAGTTTATGCACCAGCTGGGGGGGGGGGGTTGAGTGCAGGGCAGAGGAGAAGCCTGCTAGTAGTGGCCAAGCTGGGTCAAGGCAAGCTGCCTGGGGTGGGTTACATAATGCAAGTGAAGGCTGTACTACTAGGTGGGCCAGATATAAACAACACTTGACATGGTGTATGAAAACTTGAATAAAAGCTACTCTTTTCAAACAATTTCTTTGAAATTTCAGATTTTAAAAGATTAAATCCTTATGTATATATGCTGTGAAAATTAAATCAACAGTGCTTACAGGGAAAAAACGTGCCACTGCCAAAGTTGGACAAAATTTAAGGTATTAATTTTTTATTTATGCTAATAACTTGAAAAATTTGCAAAATTCAGATCTAATTTTGGGCAAACAATTGAATCTTGATTAAATAAAGTTATATTCCTGAAAAAAAGTCTTCAGCTTCAGCAATTCTCATGTTAAGTGAGCAAATATATTTCCTGATTTTTAAAATATTGCATTATATTTGGGCCTATAACTTCAAAATAATACCCAATACTGACCTAATTTTTAGTATGTGCACAGAAAATATATGGAAGAATATGAATACTAAATATGATCAAAACCAGATCAGTGGTTTTGATATTAGGCAGACTTGAAGTGTAACAATTGCTTTTTTTATGGAAAACAGAGGTTTTTCCTTAATATCTCGAAGGAACGAAGTTCTAATGACCCAATTTTCGGTATGGTAGGAGATTTTGGGGACATCTAATGGTATGCAGAATTTTGGATTCGTAGGTCCAATGGTTTTAAAACGTGCCCTGTTAACGGCCGGACGGCCGGACGTACGGACGACGGACAAAGGACCACGACTATAGCTCAGATGACTTACAGTCAGCTGAGCTAAAAATCATGACCATCAGTGTTGTAGTTATTGAGATGTTGCAGTTTGTTTTTATCAAATTTTCCATTATTCTGGGGGGTTATTGGGAGCCCCCCATAGCTCAAAGGATATGGGTAACAGAGACCTTATTTCAGGTTTCCATGCAGACTTTTTATGGACCTCTCAGTGTGTCAAGAATGAAGATTCTAGGTCCAGTCTTTATGATTTGTGCCCTGTTAACAGCTGTTCACATTTTTAAATTCGTAAAAAATCGAAAAATTCAGGTGGCGCCACCAGTCTGCAGGAAGTGATGGAACATCTTATGATCAATACGTATGCCAAAAACATGACCATCAGTCAAGTAGTTAATGAGATACTGAAGTTTTTGTATGAAATTTTTGACTTTTCTGGGGGGTACTTTGGGGCCCCATAGCATTGCAGGCATTGCGAAAAAAAGTCGGTACATATGCATTTGTTATGAAAATTTCTATTTTTCATGAAACTTTCTATATTTCAGGAGCAGTCAAGGTCAAAAGTAGGTCAACTGGGACAAAACAAGAACTTGATCTGTAGATGGTCATTATCTGCCCACACACCAAAAATCAGGCCCGTATCTGCAGTCATTGCGAAAAAAAGTCCGTACATGTGCACTTGTCATGAAAATTTATATTTTCTATGAAATTTTCTATGTTAGGGCACCATCAAACAGTCAAAAGTAGGTCAACTGGGACAAAACGTGAACTCAATCTGTAACTGGTCATTATCTGCCCACCCACCAAAAATCAGGCCAATATCTGCAGCCACTGCGAAAAAAGTCTGTACATGTGTATTTGTCATGAAAATTTCTATTTTTCATGAAATTTTCTATGTTCAAGAGCCGTAAAACGGTCAAAAATGGGTCAACTGGGACAAAATGCGAACTTGATATGTAACTGGTTAATATCTGCCAACACACCAAAAATCAGGCCAATATCTGCAGGCACTGCGAAAAAAAGTCCGTACATGTGTATTTGTCATGAAAATTTCTATTTTTCATGAAATTTTCTATGTTCAGGAGCCGTAAAATGGTCAAAAGTTGGTCAACTGGGATGAAACGCGAACTCGATCTGTAACTGGTCAATATCTTGCCACACACCAAAAATCAGGCCAATATCTGCAGCCATTGGGAAAAATGTCTGTACATGTGTATTTGTCATGAAAATTTATGTTTTTCATGAAATTTTCTAAGTTAAGGAGCCGTAAAATGGTCAAAAGTAGGTCAACCGGGAAGAAACGTGAACTCCATTTGTAACTAGTCATTATCTGCCCACACACAAAAAATCAGGCCAATATCTGCAGGCACTGCCAAAAAAAGTCCGTACATGTGTATTTGTCATGAAAATTTCTATTTTTCATGAAATTTTCTAAGTTTAGGAGCCGTAAAACAGTCAAAAGTAGGTCAACCGGGACGAAACGCGAACTCGATCTGTAACTTGTCATTATCTGCCCACACAACAAAAATCAGGCCAATATCTGCAGGCATTGCGAAAAAAAGTCAGTACAACTGTTTGATTTCAGAATGACGGAAGGACGGACATGGGTAAAACTTTATGCCCCAGCCACTTTGTGGCAGGGGCATAAAAACAGATCAATGTAAGTGGCACCACCAATACCTCAATTTCAGATATGACTTATGTGACAAACATTGGCATAATTTAAAATTTGGTGATGATAGCTTCAGCCGTTTCTGAGATTTTAATATTAATGTGCTTATTTTGACAGTTAACTTAGTTCAAGCTCCTGTAACTCGGCCAAAATCTCTGAACTGTAACCTTTTGTAAAAAACTTTGAGATAGATAGTTCCGGGGATCATTTCTGTGAAATATTGGACAATTTGGCTGGACAGTTTTGGAGAAGATGATTTTTAAAGCTTTTTCAGCTTTTTCCCTATAAAATCTAAGAATAAACAAAATCCGACAGAGTTTTTCAGAAGTGATTATTTGCAAAAAATGTGGTGATGCTAGCTCCTGCAGTTTTTGAGATAGCTATGATTAATGTCCAGACAACGCACAATGCCGCACCATCGCATAAGCTCACAGGTTTGCTAAATATCTGGGAAAGACCACCAATTCCTGCTGACATCACTGGAAAAGACCTTAGCGATGCGGTGATGTGTGGCACTGACGGTCTCATAAAGGGTGGAGTTTACCACTGGAAACGCCTCAGCGAGGCGGTGATGTGTGGCACTGACCGTCCCATAAAGGGTGGAGTTTACCAGTTGATGAAATAGCCAGAGAGCTGTAATTTAGTTATATAATTTGCCGTGAGGTGATAGTACTTATTCTAAGCTTTGCCGCACAGAAAGAGTACATTTGATGGCTCTGATAGTGGGAGAAGTTTAACCAATGCATCAACTGGGCCATTCTAACTTTCATATGACTGGGTCATGATATAGCGGTAATACAGTCGGAATGTTGAATTTAGTTAAGGTTAATCGAGTGCAGTTAGCTTTTAGATGGGTGACAATCTTCACAAGCAGTGTCCGATCGAATGTGTGCCCTTTTAACTATTCTTTTTTTCAACTGTTTTGTTTGGATGGACTAGCAGACATATCAGAGGAAACTATATTCACTGCGAGTGTACGGTAGTGGTCCAGCAGTGGAAACAGCTCTCTGACCCCTGCAATTCAGCTGACCAATGTTAGCATGTATTTGTGGTCATTCATAAATCTTATGCAAATCACAGAATGTGTTACTGTGGGACTCTATTTGACCAATCTTCATCCAAGTTACCCCATCCTGGCTTTTACCTGACATCAAACATAGAGGAAATGCTTGAAACATTTCAGCTTGACTTTGACATGCAATTGGAGTGACAGGTAGGAAACCAAGAATCTCAAGTTGTTGACAGAAGGCATATTTAAACAAAGGACCCATGGGTCACTGTGCTCAGCTGAAGTTAACCTTGAAGTTAAAAATCTAAAATAATATCAAAAGGAGACAAAGTCTGAGAGGAACAGGTAATTAAGGCCGTGGATGGTTGATATGATTGAAGATAATGTTGCAAATAATATTTTGTGACCTAACCATATATTTCCTAATGCTGAAACAAAAGCATGTAGGCAGTTTGTGAATATAAGATCTATAATATTACCATGCTCATTGGTTGGCTTTTTGTTAAGCTGTTGTCAATTCAGCAGTTTACATTTGTTCAGTTAGATCCAATTTTTTTTATTATTAAACCAATTTTTTTTTCCAATTTTATAAAATGTGAACAGTTTCAATAAGTTCCAAGTCCACAGGAAGGACTTAATCGTGGGTGTGGTGGGGGGGGGGGGGGGGGAGTGGATAAAGATTGGAGTTACAACACCTCTGTACTTCAGTATATATTTTCTTAATTTTATGCAGTTACAATGAACTACTGTACCCAGTGCTCAGGGTGGAAGGACTCAATGGTGGTGATAGTGGTGGTGGAGGGGGGGCCAGGGGGGATTGTGAACACCTCTGTACATACATACAGGATATGTAATTTAATTCAAAATTGCTAACAGGGAAAAAATTATTCATGATCATTAATTATTTTAATAATAAACACAGAGATGGACAAACAAATCACACTATTTCCTGTTCTGCTGAGGCAGAAAATAATGAACAAATTAGATCAACATTTTTCATTATGTCAAATCTTTTTAAAGTTTTTAAAGTTTACAAATTTGCAAAATAACATATCTAATACTTATAAAAGGAATTCAGTCCACCTCTGTTTGCAATATTCTCTGAAACTGAGTTGTGTGTGACACTGTGCCATACCTCATTTTAAAGGTTATTGTTCTCGCAGTGACCTTGGCAATACAAGAATAAATAATTTTTAATGTAAACTGATTTTGAGTGATTTCTGCGTGTTTAAAGTTTGCATGGAGGTTACCACAGAAAGCAGCTGATCTGCCTTCAGCAAAGAGCAGTATGCCTGTGTGGTCGCCTGGTTATCTGGTCATTCAGATCAAGCTGTCTTAACACAATCCAGTGCAGGATTTAGGTCCATTGTGCATATGAATTACCCCTGCTTGCAGTGACTGATTTAAGCATGTTTGACTTGACATTTGACCCTTGCTCTGACCAATGTGCATGGTCAGTAAATGTTAACAACACATGACTCTCACTTTATGTAAATGAGGGGTTCAACCCATGAGGATTAATGACAAAAACTATTACAAGGTCACAAGGTTTCTCGAAAAGGGGTGGGGGTGAGGGTGGGGATTCTAGGCCCCCAAATTGATCTGATATGATTAAACAAGGGACCCATGGGTCACGGCGCTCAGCTGTTATATATGATAAAAAATATGATTTGGGAAAGAGGCACATGCTTGTTTTGTGTGGTAATAAATATAAGCTTTATTATGAGTTGTTGGTGTTTAGCTTATGTATGATTTTGATAGTATCTTTTGAGACAGGGAAGAGGATTGATTTCATTTATTTTATTAACAAATGGAGTGCTATTGTCACACAAATTTTGACTTGGCCATATAACTTATAAGCAGCACATATAATATAAGAGTTTAACTATTTATCAAAATTTAATAACAAATATTGTGCCAGTATAATTTTTATTTAAAAAAAAATAATAAGAAAATCATATAATTTTTAAAAATAAAATATAACTGAAATGATTATTGAAATAATATTATACAATATATTCATGAATGCATTCATGAATACATTTTGAAAGTATCTGCACTGGTATTCAAATACTTTCATTTTTACCTGAATTCCCATTCTTATGCAATAAAATTTTTTAATGCAGTACATATTCATATTCATTTTCAAATACATTTGCAAAGCATTCGCACCATGTCTAGTATTTATTCAGTTTTAGCCAAACAATGATGTTGAGAATCCAGAATATACAAAATTCACAAATTTAAATAATGATCATAAGTACCTGATTTTATGGCTTTTATTTATGTTAAAAAAAATAAATGTAATATATTCACTTTGGACTACTTTCACATCAATCTACACACTAGACACAGTAGGAATCTAGATTAATATTATCAACTGCATCTTTGTCTATCATTTATTTCCTTCATATGATCCCTAATGATTAGTAATGAATAATATGATTTATTTTTTTATCATTAAAATTTCATTGAAAAATACCATAGGTGACTGCATGGTGTTTTTGGAATAACATTGACATTGACATTCTATCCATCCATACAAGATTCTTACATCATCAGTAATTGCAAGTTAATTTTACTGTTACTCATCAACTAACAAATTCTTTTTCTATAAATTTCTCTTTAATTTGTTATAAAAAAACAATACAAAATTATTATTTTATTGTTTATTGTTATGTTGTCTTTCAAAACAACTACTAGATGAGTTGGGTTGGACACCTGGATCAACTGTGGCTGGGCATTGGCTGCCTGGCTGCCACAGTGTTTGCTTCGCTTCGCTCAAGCATGCATAATCTGATGAAAGGTCAACAAGGTCAACATACAGGTGACTTAAGAGGGGCTGGATTAAGCCTGGGTCTGACATGGTCTCATAAAAACTTTAATAAAAGCTACAATATTTGGCCAATTTCTTTCAGCTTTCTAAACTACAAAGATGAAATCCTTATGTGTGCATAATATGAAAATTATATCAACAGTGCTCTCAGGAAACAAACGTGCCATGGTCAAACTTGGGCAAAATTTAAGGTACTAATTTTTTATTTATACTAATAACTTATAAAATTTGAAAAATTCAGAACTAATTTTTGGTATTCAATTGAATCTTGATTAATTAATGTTACATCCCTGACAAAAAATCTCTAGCTTCAGCAATCCTCTTGTTAAGGGAGTAAATATATTTCTTGATTTTTTAAAAAGTGCATTATGTTTGGGCCCACAACTTAAAACAATTACGAATACTGACATTTCTGGCATGTGCATAGCAAATGTATAGAAAAATATGTATACGATATATGATCAAAGTCAGATCAGTGGTTTTGATATTAGGCAGTCTTACAGCGGAACAATGGGTTTTTAATAGAAAAATGAAGTTTTTCATTAATATTTCGAAGGAATTAAGTCCTAGTGATCATATTCTTGGCACGGTAGGGGATTTTGGAGACATCTAACTGTATGCTAAATTTAAGAAACTTAGAGCTGAAGCTGGGGAGCTGAGCTCTAGCAAACTGCATAACACTAGCTTGATGTAAACTTGATGTGACATGGTGCTTGAAAACTTGAATAAAATCTACAGTTTTTGATCAACTGGTTTCAAATTTTTGGTGTTAACAGACAAAATGCTAACAAAAACATGCTGTGAAAATTAAATCCACAGTACTTACAGGAAAAAAACGTGCCATGGTCAAACTTGGGCAAAATTTAAGGTACCAATTTTATATTTTTGCCAATATTTAAAAAAAATTAACAGATTTTGATCTAATTTTTGGTATACAATTAAATTTTGATCAATTAAAGTTGTATTACTGAAAAAAAGTCCCTACCTTTAACACTTTTGGTCTTAAGTGACCAAATATCTTTCCTGATTTTTTTACAAAGTCCATTATGTTTGGGCCCATAACTTTTTTAAATTAAATAATATGACTTAATTTCTGGCATGTACTTAGGAACTATATAGAGAAATATTTATGGTAAATATGAAGAAAACCAGATGAGTGGTTTTGATATTAGGCAGTCCTGAAGTGTGAAAATAGATTTCTAATAAAAAATTGAGGTTTTTCCTTAATATCTCAAAGGAACGAAGTCCTATTGACCCAATTTTCAGCATGGTAGGAGATTTTGGGGACATCTAACTGTATGGCGAATTTCAGATTCGTAGGTCCAATGGTGTCGAAACGTGCCAGTCTTACGGACGGACAGAAGGACAGAGGGACAGACAGACGGACGACGGACAATGGACCACGACTTTAGCTCAGATGACTTATAGTCAGCTGAGGAAAAAGGTTGCAGCAGTTAAAAAGGGGGTATGGACCCTTGGGTCCACTTCTGCTACTAATGCGGTATGCATATTTCCATTTATTTCTTCAGGAACAGTTTCCTTGCCATAAACACACATTTAATTCATCTTTCATGTCTTCCTTGCACCAACCTATTCTTTATACATCCAACAATAGTAACAAGTCAAAGACCATTGAAAACTTGAATGCCCCCACATCCTAATCTGCTTCGCAAATGTAAACATCATCACTGACCAGATCTTCAAAGTTAACATAACGGTGTTTGAATTTCTTTCATGAGCACAGCGCCACAAAATAAATGGAAAAAAAAAATATCTGTAAACATCTTATTGAGACAGTATCTAACTGAAAATCTATATTTTCTTTAACTTTTAGAATTAATAAAAAATGAGCCAACATTCCTAAACTCAGTCAATACATCTCCTCAGCCCTGGTAAAAAGCTTGGTATACCAGGTCCGTCATATTTATGTTGATTCACAATTCAAAATTGCATCATCATTAATCCCTTATTTTGCTCATACAGCGTCGCATTATGCATAGAGATGTATTTTTCAATCACAAAATATGTATATTTTATAAATTTGCAAAATTATAAATATATAAGAATATAACTTGATTCAGAATTCACAATTCTAATATGCACCATTATTTATCTAAGATTTGGCTCATATATGACCACATTATACATGATGTGTTTGAATTTGATAAATTATTTGAAAGGAAATTAATTCTTTAAATATGCTACATTACCTCTAGGTTACTACTTGAAATTATTATCTCAAGAAATGTTTTGTACATTGAAGTAGAAACAGCTATATAGTTAAGAAAATACAGTTCATACAATAACAATTATTGTATTACACTTGGTGAATATTACTGTGTTAGGAGGGGGGGTGATATGAGAATTACTATACACCTTTGACATCAGGGGTGCTCAACCAGTGTTGCATTACTAATAAGGTTACCGAGGCAGGGCTGAAGTGACCAGAAGAGGGCTGCATGTTGCTTGACAATGCAAGTGAAAACAGTAGGGCCTCCAATTAAAATTCAAATTCTAGTCCAATTTTTAGATAAAAAAAAGCCTTAATCCTTCTTTATACATATTGTGAAAATTTACCAATAGTGCCTATGAGGAAAAAAATGTGCCATGGTCAAAGTTGGGCCAAATATAAGGTACTGATTTTACAATTATGCTTATAACTTTAAATTATACAAAATTTTTATCTGGTTTCTGCTATACATGAAATCTTGATTAAATACGTTATATCCTTTGTAAAAAAGTCTCTAGCTTCATCAGTTATCTTTTAAGGTGAGTATATTATTTCCTGATTTTTAACAAAGTGCATTATGTTTCAGCCCATAACTTCAGCAATGTTTGCAATGTTACCTTATTTCTGGCATTTGCATTGAAAATATATGCACGAATGGTTATATGAAACATGAATATATTAACACCAGGGTTTTCATAGTGGTTTTTAAGTGTAACAAGAGGATTTTCTTTAATTTCTCGAAGAAACCAAGTCACAATGACCCAGTTTTCTGTTTGGTTGGAGAACTTAGGGACATCTAATTGTATGTAGAATTTTGGATTCCTAGGTCCAACAGTTGCAAAACGTGCCTTGTTAACAAATGGCTGGCCGGCCGGCCAGCTGACAGACAAAGGACCATCACTATTATATAGCTTAAATGACTTATAACAATATAATAATAATGCCTTAGTTCTTTAACTTTATAAATACACACAGTGCCATGTAGATACCCTAGTTCAACCTAACTACACACACTGCATTGTAGATACCCAAGATCTGTGTAACTACATACATTGCAATATAAAAAACCCTAGTACTGTATAACTACACATATTGTCATGTAGATACCCTAGCTCTGTATAACTACACAAACTGCAATGTAGATAACCTAGTTCTGTATAACTACACACACTGTCATCTAGGTACAACAGTTCTGTATAACTACACAGTCATGTTGATATCGTATTTACATGAATACCTACACACACTGCCTTTTCCTTAATGTTTGTATGTTGTGTAATATCAAAGAATACTTACATACATGGTCATGTAGATATCATAGAACACACGCTTTAACCTTTGGAAGAAGCCGGTTCCTCCATGTGGCTGTCATGACAAGAATACAATTCAGTACCAAAATGTAATGCAGGGACACTACAAAGTATTATCTTTTATTAAGAAATATATACAGTGAAACCTCGTTGTGTTAAAGTTGAAGGGACCCTCAGATAACTTCAACACATCCGAAGTTCAACACAAGTGGGTTTTATTTGGTTATAATTTTACTAGAGTTGTCCAGAAGATTGAGTCTGTAACTGCGACATAAGCGGGGTATTCGACTTAAGCAAGTTAAAAACAACAAGGTTTCACTGTACATGCTTCTAAGATATTTCAACAGAATTATCATCAAAATCAACCTTGTGACAAAACTAGTCAATGGGAAGACTGAACAACGAATTGCCTTAGGAAGCTTCCTGACTGTCAGCCTTTGTATTTTGTGCCAGCAGCACCCCCAGTCCATCTGTTTGTTGGTCATAAATCTATAGAATCCAATTAGCATACTAATAGCAGGCTTGAGAGGATAAAATGCAAAATGGTTAGTAAAACAGCAAATTCAGATGTACAGAATTTTAATGACCTGAATGCAATACTTCATGGTGTACCTTGAGAAGATGGTCACTGATCATATGGCTTGACATTCCAGCGACATCCAAAAGTCATCATGCAAACCATAAGTTCACATGCTTGCCACTGATGATAACTCCTTACAGTCAACCTTGCAAGATGCTAATAAAAAGTGGTCTGCTCTGCTTTGGCACAAAAAGTGAGCGGATTAACCCTTTCGAATACCAATTTTGCCAAGCTTTTCCCAAGGGCAAATCCATTGTAAGAGTCACTTGAAGGGCAGTTTAACAGTGATCAATCATGACTGAGACATTCATCATTGCAACTTCCTTCTCATTCATTCTCCTAGCTGTGTTGTAACCAATGCTTATGATGTGCATGTCATAAAATATTCTGTACTCTCCACATTTGCTTTTAATCCTTCTGCAGTAAGTTATTACAATAAAAGGTATTATTTTCATTCCCATAAAGCTAAGATTCCTTATCTACAGAATGTAGAAATCACATAATGCATGTTGAGAGATTTCATATGCACTGGCAAGGCAACATGCATATTTTCTATGTGGTGGTCCCAGATACCATAAAGAACCAGTAAAAATTGCTACATGTAGCAATTTCTTTTTGCAATTTCTTTTGTGAATAATCAGTATTTAAAAGCATAAAGAGAAATACAACAAACAGTTTCTGAAATGCCATCAGAGATACTGTATTATTGTTCTATATTGAATTAGACAGTATGACTTACACAGAGTGATGTAATGAAGAAGAATCATGGCATAAACTTTACAGTACACCATCTGAGACCTGACCTGGCAGGTATATCACTGTGACCTCATCTTATATATTTATTGATTTTTATTGATTCCAATGTAGGTACTGATGTGAGTGGAGGTATTGACACAATTTGAGGTATTAATATGAGTGAAGTTATTGCTTCAAGTGAAGGTTTTGATATGAGTGAAGGTATTGATATGAGAGGAGGTATTGATACAAGTGTAGGTACTGATGTGAGTGGAGGTTTTGATATGAGTGAAGGTATTGATATGAGTGGAGGTATTGATACAAGTGTAGATACTGATGTGAGTGGAGGTATTGATATGAGAGGAGGTATTGATACAAGTGTAGGTACTGATGTGAGTGGAGGTATTGATATGAGAGGAGGTATTGATACAAGTGTAGGTACTGATGTGAGTGGAGGTATTGATATGAGAGGAGGTATTGATACAAGTGTAGATACTGATGTGAGTGGAGGTATTGATATGAGAGGAGGTATTGATACAAGTGTAGGTACTGATGTGAGTGGAGGTATTGATATGAGAGGAGGTATTGATACAAGTGTAGGTACTGATGTGAGTGGAGGTATTGATATGAGAGGAGGTATTGATACAAGTGTAGATACTGATGTGAGTGGAGGTATTGATACAATTTGAGGTATTAATATGAGTGAAGTTATTGCTTCAAGTGAAGGTTTTGATATGAGTGAAGGTATTGATATGAGAGGAGGTATTGATACAAGTGTAGGTACTGATGTGAGTGGAGGTTTTGATATGAGTGAAGGTATTGATATGAGTGGAGGTATTGATACAAGTGTAGATACTGATGTGAGTGGAGGTATTGATATGAGAGGAGGTATTGATACAAGTGTAGGTACTGATGTGAGTGGAGGTATTGATATGAGAGGAGGTATTGATACAAGTGTAGGTACTGATGTGAGTGGAGGTATTGATATGAGAGGAGGTATTGATACAAGTGTAGATACTGATGTGAGTGGAGGTATTGATACAATTTGAGGTATTAATATGAGTGAAGTTATTGCTTCAAGTGAAGGTTTTGATATGAGTGAAGGTATTGATATGAGAGGAGGTATTGATACAAGTGTAGGTACTGATGTGAGTGGAGGTTTTGATATGAGTGAAGGTATTGATATGAGTGGAGGTATTGATACAAGTGTAGATACTGATGTGAGTGGAGGTACTGATATGAGGGGAGGTATTGATACAAGTGTAGATACTGATGTGAGTGGAGGTATTGACACAATTTGAGGTATTAATATAAGTGAAGTTATTGCTTCAAGTGAAAGTTTTGATATGAGTGAAGGTATTGATATGAGGGAGGTATTGATACAAGTGTAGGTACTGATGTGAGTGGAGGTATTGATATGAGAGGAGGTATTGATACAAGTGTAGGTACTGATGTGAGTGGAGGTATTGATATGAGAGGAGGTATTGATACAAGTGTAGATACTGATGTGAGTGGAGGTATTGATATGAGAGGAGGTATTGATACAAGTGTAGGTACTGATGTGAGTGGAGGTTTTGATATGAGTGAAGGTATTGATATGAGTGGAGGTATTGATACAAGTGTGAAAAAAAATCAGCTCTAAGAACTAAAACACCTACGTACTACAACTCGGGAACCAGAAAATCACAAATAATCCATGCACGCATGAGAATAAAATGTAGTGATCTAAATTATCATATGTACACAAGACATATTAGCGACACCAAAAAATGTCCATGTGGCCACCCATCAGAAGATCCCAACCACTACCTACTGCAATGCCACCTCTATAACTCCACTAGAAAAACATACTTACCTAGGGATACCCCATTAAAAGTTCTACTTTTTGGTGACCCAAAAATAGATGACAAATCAAACAAGGAAATATTCGAATCGGTAGCAAACTTTATTGAAAACTCAAACAGATTCTAACATAATATAATTTGACAATTTTGACAAACACATCCCACACCCACCAAATCTCTTTCTCTCCTCTAAACTGGCACCTTACACTTTCCAAATCACAACTAAAAACATAGTCATTATGCTATCCACATCTTCCATGATACTTCAGTCATCAATATGTTAACATCACCCCCCCCCCCCCCCGCCATGCATCAGAAAATTACCACTTTAGAATTCAGGAGCGAGCTTCATAAGCTTTAAGTAGCTTGCGCTCAATCTATTGATACAAGTTTATATTTATATATGTGCTTAGGTAGAATACCACGTTAATGTACTTACTATGTATTGTGTCAATAAATCATTCAAACAAAATACAAGTGTAGATACTGATGTGAGTGGAGGTATTGATATGAGAGGAGGTATTGATACAAGTGTAGGTACTGATGTGAGTGGAGGTATTGATATGAGAGGAGGTATTGATACAAGTGGAGATACTGATGTGAGTGGAGGTATTGATACAATTTGAGGTATTAATATGAGTGAAGTTATTGATGCAAGTGGAGGTACTGATCCAAGTCGAGGTATTACCGTAAAATCTCCACTTAAAACCGCGGTTTAATCAAGAAATTCAAAATCTTGAAATCAGGTTGATTTCCTGAAAGCACTGTGCGGTTTATACTAGAAGGGTTTCCTGAATATCTTCCTGACAGACATCGTTTTTGGGCCAGCGAGTAGTCTCGCATGCATGGGAGCCGTGTGTAAATGTATTATTAACGATTATTTGTTATTTATAAATTAAATATTGCTGATTAGTTTTCGTGTGATATATAACTTGTGATAAAATCTTGGTAATTGTCACCAAAAAATACGTTTAAAACAACCTAACGTTAAACTGCATTAAATGCGGCGGTATCCAGGACCTGGATACCGCCACATAAAAAGGTTCAGAGTAAACTGGCGAACTTCAAACCCTTCTCGGAAAAAAATCTTGTAAAATCAAATAGTGCGTTTATGACAAGGAAACTTTAAGTAATCTAAGGGAGATATAGAATTTAAATTGAATGACCAAGAAATTCAGCTAAATATTGTTTTAGTATGTAAACAAGACTCACTTTTAAAACTTTGCAACCCTTGCGCTTGAAACTGTCTCAGAATCTGAAACAATGAACCGCGTGACCTTTGCTCGTTGAGCCAACGCGGCCCGTTTCCACTGGTTACACAGGCGGCTGCCGGCCAGCCGTGGCTGGGGATAAACCCAGAGCAGACATCGTTCCCCGTGTATCACCGTTTATTAGGATAATACATATTCTTCTAATCAACATTTAAAGTGGACAAACACTGTCTAATTGGTATGTTATATGCGTATTTGATAAGAATATCTTTATTTCTTAACGAATACGACTTTTTCCGACGAAATATAAGAATTTAATTGTCATGTGGAATGTCTCCAGTTTCGTCAAATCATCTTCTAGGGCTCTCGCACAGCGTAGCGTAGTAAGAGAGGACGGTCGCTAGGGCTAACAACAACCCTGCTGTAACACACAGCGGCCCACTTCGTCGGGCATGGTCAAGCAAAATTGAAATAAAAGCCTTCTTTAAACCCATTTGCGGCATTATTTAGCAATGATTATTTGTTTAAAACGTTAAATGAATAAAAAGCCGACATCGTAAGGAGTCTCACAATGGCAGACGATCGTTTTAAAATCAAGTTTGAGTGCCGCCATGTGCTGAGCGCCCCGGTATTCTGCTAAGAATATTTTGAACGGCTGTACGCGGTGGGTGGTAAACAGAACAGGCACCTATTTCGTCCCAGCGTGCTTTGCGCGAACACTGCCTTGACAAAATGGCTCCACACACGGAAACTTTCTTCAGGAAAAAAACTTGCTTACCCCGACTGGCCTCTTTAATCTTACCTTAAAATCACTCGTTATCAAGCGTCTGGTTTCCTATACGTGCGTATCTCGAAAAGGTAACTTCAGTTACTTTGATATTTAGTTAAGTTGACCAGCGATGTTTTCAAACGCGCCAGCAAATTGTGGCATTGAGTGATGTCAACGTACGATGTGACGATGATAATACCGAAGTTACCGGTATGAAAATGATTTGAATCTTCATAGTAATTCCAGAAAATGAAATTTTCATCAAAAGTTAAGATTTCAAAATATTATTTTTAGAATTAAAATATACAGTGACTTGAAATGGATCAGCAGAATATTTTTTTTTTCCAAAATATAATGACAAATCAGTAGCAAACAAAAATACGACACGGAATATAAAATCTGTATAAACAGGCGGAGGTTCACCGGCCCTTGTGTCTTCTCAAACTTCATGCATGAGTGACCATGCAAAAGTGTTACGATGTGTTTAAATAAAATGCCCAAGGAATTTTAAAGTGGACAGGAATGGCCGAGTCGCAACCTACGCGTGTTCATTTCTAGATGACAGCTTGATTGTGTCTTTTGTCAAATCATTCCGTAGCGAAAGTTGGTGCGGTTTTAAAGGGGGGTTCTTAGTATTTGAGCCCCTCGCGATGTCTCACCTAGAATTTCGGCGAAGTCTGGGTGCGGTTTTAATCGGAAGTGCGGTTTTAAGTGGAGATTTTACGGTAATGCAAGTGGAGGTATTGATACAAGTTGAGGTATTGATGAGACTGGAGGTATTGATGGGAGTGGAGTTACTGATATGAGGGGAGGTATTGATACATGTGGAGGTGTTGATACAGGTGGAGGTATTGATTGCACTGGAAGTACTGATTGAAGTGGAGGCAGTATGGAATTGCAGTATTTATATAATTGGAGGTAATGATATTTAAACATGGAAATCCGTCCTACCACAGCTTTGCCCTCCGTGATCTGACTGAGGAAACCAGCCAGACTGTTGAAGGTCAGGTCACGCTGTGAAGTTTCTGGCAAATAGTACAACTGTGTGTCAGGCTCCAGCACCAGAATCACAGGTAGCCTCATTGTTGTCATGGTGATGAAGTTCACAGCTTCTCCATCCTCCATCCAAACAAACTGGTAATCCCTGTAGAAGGCAAAGAAAACAGGAACATGGTCTGACACAAAACTCGAGCTCGGAGAATATGGGAAACAGAGACCTAATTTTAGGCTTCCAAGGAGATTTTTCATGGACCTCCCTGGATGCCAAGCAAGAAGATTCCAGGTCCAGTGGTTAAGATTTGTGCCCTGTTAACGGCTGGCCGGCCGGATGGCTGAATGGCTGGACAAATGACTGACAAAGAGTGATCCCTAAAAACTGGTTATCCATGTAGAAGTCATGGACAACAGGCACATGGTCTCACAAACTGGTAATCCCTGTAGAAGGCAAAGACAACAGGCAAATGGTCTCATCCAAAACTGGTAATCCCTGTAGAAGGCCAAGACAACAGGTACATTGGTCTCACACAAAACTGGTAATCCCTGTAGAAGGCCAAGACAACAGGAACATGGTTTCACACAAAACTGGTAATCCCTATAGAAGGCCAAGACAACAGGCACATGGTCTCACACAAAACTGGTACTCCCTGTAGAAGGCAAAGACAACAGGCACATGGTCTCACACAAAACTGGTAATCCCTGTAGAAGGCAAAGACAACAGGCACATGGTCTCACACAAAACTGGTACTCCCTGTAGAAGGCAAAGACAACAGGCACATGGTCTCACACAAAACTGGTAATCCCTGTAGAAGGCAAAGACAACAGGCACATGGTCTCACATACAAGGCATGTACAGGCTTAGCAGAAAAAAAACATGGGACCCATGGGTCATGTCAATCAGCTAAATTCTGGAAAAATTTTAGCAAATGCAAAATATACTTATTTTTTATACATAAGCATTTAAAAGCTAAGAGGAAACAGTCTTGCTAACTGGTGATAATCAAATATTAAATATATATTTGGCCAACTAATACTGTGCACTTTTTATGGACTATATCAAAGATGCAGGAGTCTCTCATGATGAAATATTTAAAAAATTATCATTATTTCAGCTATGTATGAATACCTGTCAATTATAGAAGGAGGCAGAAAGTGGAGATTAGCGGAAGTAAAATTATACACATTTAATTTATAAAAATTTAAATAAAATGCTTTCAAAATTAAAAAAAAAATTTTTCATATGAGCATAAACTAAATCTGATAAGTATGTATTTAAATGTGAAAATTGTGGCCTGAAACCATTCATATAATGCAATAAGGTAAAAAAAAACATTATGTGCCTAAGAGTTTATGAAAGGATACATTTGACCAACAAAAATGTGTTTATGTTATTAATAAGTCTGGATGGAGGGGGGGGGGGGGAGGAGAGAGAGAGAAAGAGAGAGAAAGGGGGGAGCATTCAATAGTGCTTACAGGAAAAAAGTTGATTTTATAATTATTATATAACTAAGGATTAACAGAGATGGACAGACAAGAGCTGATCACTTAATGTCCCATTCTGCTGAGGCAAGAATATATGTTTCAATTATATCCTTAATTTTTTTTATAAAACTAAATTTTATTCTGATTTAATAAATCCTTATACAATTGATATAGATCTAATGGACAAGTCCACAGGTGCAAGATCTCAATGGCAAGGTGGGTAAATGGTGATAGTTACAACACCTCTAAATATACACACAGGTTATGAAATTTAAGGCAACAGAAGGAAAAGTTTATTCATAATAATAAAACATTTAAGAAAAGACAGGGAGAGGTGGACGAACAAAGTCAATTAAGTTATGTGTTCTGTTGAGGCAGGAAAATATATGAACAAATGTTTGCATCCGATCCTAATTTTTTTCATGACATTAATTTTTTTAAAGTTTATAAATTTTATACATTTGCAATATAACATATTTATCTGAATATATAAGCATAATTACAATTCTAAATTGCATCACCATTTATTCCTAATTTGGTCAGATAACAACACATTATGCATACATATACAGTTATTTTTTTATAAAAAAAATATGTCTTTTATAAATTTGCAAATAAAAAATATCTGACAATATAAGTTGCTTCAGAATTTATAATTTTAAATTGTCCATTTATTTATCCATAATTTGGCTCTCTGATGCTTTCTGATGGGTTTTATTATATTTTAATTTGCTAAAATTATTTAAAAGAAAAATAATTTCTTTAAAATGTTTCATAACCACAACATGACATTATGGATAACTCCTTGATTTGAACAGTTTTGGAGTGGAAACAGCTTCATAATGAAGGAAATACCTTTCAAACAATAACAATTTTCACATTACTAAGTGGGGGGGGGGGGATATGAAATTAACTGTACACCTGTGACTTCTGCTCCCCAGTGACCCATTACAAATAAAACAAGTGACCCATGGGTCATGACACTCAGCTGACAAGCATGACCTGTATTTAAAGCCTGATGGTATACCATATGGTATCTGACCATACTTGGAAGATGGAAGGTTTGGGATGAAAAGTCTGACTTGAAATGCATCCACAACTTTTTCAAGAAGCTGGTTCTGTGACATTGATCTTTGACCCTAAGACCTAAATATCAAAAGGTTTGTTCCTCTATTGACATGTAAGGTTTGGGATGATTATTTTGGATATAGGAATTAATTCTGGGAGGTGCAAACACACCCCATAACTCAGAGAATATAGGTCACAGTGACCTAATTTCAGATCCGCAAGGAGATCTTTTTAGAACCTCTAAGACTGCATAGGGTTCATGTATCTTGCCCTTACAGTTACAATTTGTGCCCTGCTAACGGCTGAACAGACAGACGGAAGGACGACGGACAAAGACCCATCGCTATAGCACAGCATGACTAAAAGTAAGCTGAGCTAAAAATCACTGAAACTGAACTGACAAAAGGATTTCTAAGGTGGCTAACTGGCAGACATAGTGGATTTCTTACAAGTCTGACATTTGATATCACACATCCTCCAATAAGAGACCAAACTTGTAGCAAATTCTCCAAAGGATGTTACAGTAATGAATGTCCAAAACAATTCAAAAGGCATTTTCAGGCCCTCATATTAGATTCATAGATATGCAAATGTAAAAAGTCTAAGTCCAATATTTTTTATTATCACTCTGCTTTTCAATGGGATCACAGGGTAGGTAAACTGCAAAACCTGAAAGAAAAGAAATGCAGAAAGCATGACTAAAGGTCTTGTAATAAAAAAAAGCTATCCTAAATCCAGGTACACATCAACATATTATGAGAACAAACATTTGCTTTTATATCTGGTGATTTATATAAAAAATTCAGATATCTAGGAAACTAATTTTATTGCTATGATTCCATAAAATAAACTGCAAAATGTTCCCATCATCTTATAAATCAGTAGCTAAACTCTCACAGTCTTAATGCCTGGCTGAAGCATTCCGGCAACAGTGTTTTTGTTATGCAGTAACGAGGTATTTATCACTCAGCCTTATCACTTAACAGGCTGATACAAAAGAGAGTCATATGTCACCAGCATCACTCACAATTACAGCCACACCGTGAGATGTACCATAACCAATGGTTATATGTACAATAAAAATAGAGATGGTCTACAAAATAAGTTATTTTGAACATCCCTGACCTATGACCGTGGCCTTTTGCCCATATATCAACTGGATTCTTTCTAAATGATGGGTAACTACTAACCACTTACATCTGGCCAGGTGTAATTACTTGTCAACCAATGAGTGAATAACTTAGACCTGCAACCTTTAACCTCCTGACCAGCTGACATCAAAATCAATTGGTTATTTCTTCATGCAAAATGACCCATAAATATGAAGTTTGAATCACATTCAGTGATGCATAGATGTGGCATATGTGAAAGACTGAAGGTTTGGGTTGAACAGTTTCACTTAAAATATGTTCACAAGCATTTAGAACAATATTGTGACCTTGACCTTTGACCTTTTGAGCTCAACATCAATAGGCTTCTTCCCCTATTGGTAGGTAAGCCATATATGACAGATGGAAAGTATAGATTGAAAAGTTTGCCTGAAAATGACTCCACGCAAGAAGAGGGTGCTGTGAACTTGACCTTTGACCTCAAAATCAATAGGTTTTTTCCCCTGTTGGCAGAGAAGCCATATCAGTGCTGAAAGGTTTGGAATGAAAGGTCTAGCTTGAAATGTGTCCACAATCTTTTCAAAGAAGTGGATCCCGTGACCCTGATCTTTGACCTTGTGACCTCAACATCTATAGGATTCTTCTCCCACTTAGTAGGTGAGCTATATGTGAAAGATCAAAGAATTGGGATGAAAGGTTTGGCTTAAAATGCATCCACAGGCTTTTCAAAGAAGTTGGTTCTGTGACCTTGATCTGTGACCTCAAAATAATTATGGTTCTTCCCCTGTTGGTAGGTGGGCTGTATGTGAAAGATGGAAGGTTTGGGATGAAAATTTTGGCTAAAAGAATATTTTCTTGGGGGTGCAAACACACCCCATAACTTTGAGAAGTGACCTAATTTCAGGTTTGCAAGGAGATCTTTTTAGAACCTCTAAGACTGCATAGGGTTCATGGCCCTAGCCCCTATGGTTACGATTTGTGCCCTGCTAACTGACGGCTGGCCAGCCAGCCGGCCGGACGGACAAAGACCCATCGCTATAGCCCAGCATGAATGAAAGTCAGCTGAGCTAAAAAAGTGAAAACAATAAAGAGCATAAAAACACATTCAAGTACTAGCCTACTTTTGGAGCTTTTATTTTGAAATTTCAGATGTTAACAGATTGAATCTTTATTTGTACATGCTGTGAAAATCAAATCCACAGTACTTGTAGGGAAAAAATGTGCATTGTTCAAAGTCTGGCCAAATTTTATGTACCGTTTTTATAATTATGCTAATTACTAAAACAAATTACAAATTCTTGTCTGATTACTGGTATAAAATTGAATCTTGATTAAATAAAGTTAAATTCTTGGGAAAAAAGTCTCTAGCTTCAGTCATTAACTTGTTAGATGAGTAACTACATTTCCTGATTTTTTTACAAAGTGCATTATGTTTGAATTTACGCAATATTGACCTAATTTATTGTATGTATATAGGAAATATATGCAGGAATGGTTACATAAAACATGAATACAATAACCAGTGTTTTTTATAGTGGGCAGTTTTGAAGTGTAACAATAGGTTTTCCAGGAACATGAAAGGTTTTTCCTTAATTTCTCAAAGGAACGTAGTCGCAGTTACCCATTTTTTGGTTTGGCAGGAGAACTTGGGGACATCTTACTGTATGTAGGATTTTGGATTCTTAGGTCAAACAGTTACAAAACGTGTCTTGTTAACGGACGGACAAAGGACCATCACTATAGCTCAGATGAATAATAGTCAGCTGAGCTAAAAAGTATGTCTGGTTGTTAGCGATGAGCTAATTTGGTGCTTGGATGAGTTCTTGTTGTCCACATTCATCTATACTCATTTGCCTTTTATTAATATTTGAAGAATAATGAGGAACAAGTGAATTGCAAGTCAAAAAAAAAAAAAAAAATGTGTTTTAAAGCATATGTTTATTCATATACATGTTGATATGGAATGTTCTGAGAATTACAAATATCCATGTAAATGAAAACACATAAATACGAAACTCTGTTCATACTTACTTTTCATATTTGGCCTTATACTTCATTGACATCAACCTCCCTAGATCAAGGAATCTGAGAAAAATAAGAACTGAAAAATAAGGAGTGTCTGCAAATAATGTGATATATAAAGTTAGTGTATGGATGAGTTTTTTGTAATTACCAAGATATGTTGTCCTTTTTCCTTTATATTGTTGGGTCCACGGCTTGTTGTGAGACCTGTAAACGTCCATGGCTTGTTGTCGACCCTGACTAAAATATGTTTGATCTGATAATTCAATGATTTCAACTCATATACAAAACCTGTCTAAAATATGCTTGATCTGATCATTTAATGATTTAAGATTTCATATACATGACCTGTCTAAAATATGTTTGATCTGATCATTTAATGATTTTAGGTTTCATATACATAACCTGTCTAAAATATGTTTGATCTGATCATTTAATGATATCAGATTTTATATACATGACCTGTCTAAAATATGTTTGATCTGATCATTTAATGATTTCAGATTTCATATACATAACCTGTATAAAATATGTTTGATCTGATCATTTAATGATTTCAGATTTCATATACATGACCTGTCTAAAATATGTAGATCTGATCATTTAATGATTCAGATTTCATATACATAACCTGTCTAAAATATGTTTGATCTGATCATTTAATGATTTCAGGTTTCATATACATGACCTGTCTAAAATATTTTTGAACTGATAATTCAATGATTTCAACTCATATACAAAACCTGTCTAAAATGTTTGATCTGATCTTTTGATTTAAGATTTCATATACATAACCTGTCTAAATGTGTTTGATCTGATCATTTAATGATTTTAGGTTTCATATACATAACCTGTCTAAAATATGTTTGATCTGATCATTTAATGATTTCAGATTTCATATACATAACCTGTATAAAATATGTTTGATCTGATCATTTAATGATTTCAGATTTCATATACATGACCTGTCTAAAATATGTAGATCTGATCATTTAGTGATTCAGATTTCATATACATAACCTGTCTAAAATATGTTTGATCTGATCATTTAATGATTTCAGGTTTCATATCAAGACCTGTCTAAAATATTTCTGAACTAATAATTCAATGATTTCAACTCATATACAAAACCTGTCTAAAATGTTTGATCTGATCTTTTAATGATTTAAGATTTCATATATATAACCTGTCTAAATGTGTTTGATCTGATCATTTAATGATTTTAGGTATCATGTACATAACCTGTCTAAAATATGTTTGATCGGATAATTTTATGATTTCAGGTTTTACATACATAACCTGTCTAAAATATGTTTGATCTGATCATTTAATGAATTCAGGTTTCATATACATAACCTGTCTAAAATATGTTTGATCTGGTCATTTAATAATTTCAGAGTTCACATACACACATTGTATTTAATATTTTGATCTGATCATTTAACAATTTCAGGTTTCCTATACATAGCCTGTCAAACTTTGTTTGATCTGTTCATTTTATAAAGAGAAAAAAATATTCACATGATGATGAACACATTTTCTCTAGATGTGTTTGACATGCAGCCAGTCTTTCACTGTTTTGCCTTGAAGTCACTGGCAGTGTTCAACCGTGGACCTCTTGCTAAAGTGCTATCCCCAGGGTTTAACCAAAGTTTACCTTATACAACAGGTAAACAATGGTTTGCAGAAGGCAGCTTATATACCCCAGATTGAATACATAACACAGGACTGCTTCAGGAAATCACTTGCCTGATTTATCACACATGACATACTAACACTGGATGTCTCCCTGCCTGACTGTTCCCTGTAAATGTTTTGTCAAGGGATAATTTTACTGATGGGTTGAAATGGCTTTATCAGGCCATCAGTTTTCCTGATGGTTAGAAATGTCTTTATCAGGCCATCAGATTTACTGATGGGTAGAAATGTCTTTATCAGGCCATCAGTTTCCTGATGGTTAGAAATGTCTTTATAAGGCCATCAGTTTTCCTGATGGTTAGAAATGTCTTTATCAGGCCATCAGATTTACTGATGGGTAGAAATGTCTTTAGAAGGCCATCAGTTTTCCTGATGGTTAGAAATGTCTTTATCAGACCATCAGATTTACTGATTTGTAGAAATGCCTTTATCAGGCCATCAGTTTTCCTGATGGTTAGAAATGTCTTTATCAGGCCATCAGTTTTTCTGATGGTTAGAAATGTCTTTATCAGGCCATCAGTTTTCCTGATGGTTAGAAATGTCTTTATAAGGCCATCAGTTTTCCTGATGGTTAGAAATGTCTTTATAAGGCCATCAGATTTACTGATGGGTAGAAATGTCTTTTTCAGGTCATCAGTTTTACTGATGGGTAGAAATGTCTTTTTCCAGCCATCAGTTTTATTGCTGTATAAATATGTCTTTATCATGCCATGAGTTTTATTGATGGGTAGAACTATCTTGATCAGGCCATCAGTTTTACCAATGGTTGGAAATGTCTTTTTCAGTACATCAATTTAATAGGTGGTTAGAAATGTCTTTATCAGTCCATCAGTTTTACTGGTTGGTATATATGTCTTAATCAGGCCATAAATTTAATTGGTCTGTAGAAATGTCTTATCAGGCTTTCAGTTTTACTGGTGGGTATATGTCTTTATCAGGCCATAAATTTTATTGGTGGGTAGAAATGTCTTTATCAGGCCATCAGTTTTACTGGTGGGTAGTAATATCTTTATCAGGCCATAAATTTAATTGGTGGATGAAAGTCTTTATCAGCCCATGAGTTTTACTGATGGGTAGAACTCTCTTTATCAGCCCGTGAGTTTTACTGATGGGTAGAACTGACTTTATCAGGCTATCAGTTTTATCAGTGGGTAGAAATGTCTTTATCAGGCCATCAGTTTTATTGGTGGATAGAAATGTCTTATCAGGCTTTCAGTTTCATTGGTGGGTATATATGTCTTTATCAAGCCATAAATTTATTTGGTGGGTAGAAATGTCTTTATCAGGCCATCAGTTTTACTAGTGGGTATATATGTGTTTATCACGCCATATATTTAATTGGTGGGTAGAAATGTCTTTATCAGGCCTTGTGTTTTACTGTTGGGTAGAAATGTCTTTTTCCAGCCATGAGTTTTATTGCTGTATAAATATGTCTTTATCAGACCATAAATTTAATTGGTGGGTAGAAATGTCTTTATCAGGCCATCAGTTTTACTGGAGGGTATATATGTCTTTATCAGGCCATAAATGTAATTGGTTGGTAGAAGCCTTTATCAGCCCATGAGTTTTATCAGTGGGTAGAAATGTCTTTATCAGGCCACGAGTTATATCAGTGGGTAGAAATGTCTTTATCAGGCCATTAGTTTTATCAGTGGGTAGGATAATCTTTATCAGGCCATAAATTTAATTGGTGGGTCAAAAAATGTCTGTATCAGGCCATCAATTTTACTGGTTGGTATATATGTCTTTATCAGGCCATAAATGTTATTGGTTGGTAGAAGTCTTTATCAGCCCATGAGTTTTACTGATGGGTAGAACTGTCTTTATCAGGCTATCAGTTTTATCAGTGGGTAGAAATGTCTTTATCAGGCCATCAGTTTTATTGGTGGGTAGAAATGTCTTATCAGGCTTTCGGTTTCATTGGTGGGTATATATGTCTTTATCAAGCCATAAATTTATTTGGTGGGTAGAAATGTCTTTATCAGGCCACCAGTTTTACTAGTGGGAATATATGTGTTTATCAGGCCATAAATTTAATTGGTGGGTAGAAATGTCTTTATCAGGCTTTCAGTTTTATTGGTGGGTATACATGTCTTTATCAGGCCATAAATTTAATTGGTTGGTAGAAATATGTCTTTATCAGGCCATCAGTTTTACTGGTGGGTATATATGTCTTTATCAGGCCATAAATGTTATTGGTGGGTAGAAGTCTTTATCAGCAATTGAGTTTTACTGATGGATAGAACTCTCTATATCAGCCAATTATTTTTACTGATGGGTAGAAATGTCCTTTTCCAGCCATGAGTTTTATTGCTGTATAAATATGTCTTTATCAGACCATTAATTTAATTGGTGGGTAGAAATGTCTTTATCAGGCCATCAGTTTTACTGGAGGGTATATATGTCTTTATCAGCCCATGAGTTTTATTGGTGGGTAGAACTCTCTATATCAGGCCATGAGTTTTATCAGTGGGTAGAAATGTCTTTATCAGGCCATGAGTTATATCAGTGGGTAGAACTGTCTTTATCTGGCCATCAGTTTTATCAGTGGGTAGAAATGTCTTTATCAGGCCATCTGTTTTATTGGTGGGTTGAAATGTCTTAACAGGCTTTCAGTTTTATTGGTGGCTATTATGTCTTTATCAAGCCATAAATTTATTTGGTGGGTAGAAATGTCTTTATCGGGCCATCAGTTTTACTGGTGGGTATATATGTCTTTATCAGGCCATAAATTTTATTGGTGGGTAGAAATGTCTTTTTCAGGCCATCAGTTGTGATGGAAATTCTCATAAATATTCATAAAATTCTAAGTAAGACTCTGTTGGAAATCCTATTGGTTGAATGGCGGCGGCAAGGGACACCCGGGATGTCAACAAATGCAATGTTTCAACTGAACGTGCCACATTGTTATGACAATTAACCATACCAAACTTCCACAAAAGATTGGTATCTATCTAAATTATTATCAATTTGTACTTAAAATGTGAATATTTCTCATTCCTTAAAACATTCACTGTGTTTATGTGGCCTGTTATGAAGGACGAGCATGTCATCTATTTTCAAGATGGCCGCCGTCAGACTTGCCGCTCAATAGACATCCTGCTTTGACAACTTTCAGAATGTTTTAAACAAAATATATATATAAAATAATGTTCAATAAACTTTAGTAACTCTAATTAAACAAGGGACCTATGGGTCACTGTGCTCAGCTGACGTTAATCTTGAAGGTTAAAAGCTAAAATAATATCTAATGGAGATAAAGTGTAAGAGGAGGAGGTATCAAAGGCCATAATAATAATAATAATATATTTAATTTATATAGCGCTAATTCAACAAAATAGTTATCAAAAGCCCTTTACAAGACACAAAGCACAGTTTTTCTAAAACATAAAATGTAGATTCCTACTAAAACAAAGATTCCTACTAAAAGTTAAACCCTAATTCCTAAGAACTACCAAAAGCTAATATAAAAAGGTAAGTTTTAAGATTTCTTTTAAAAGAAGCTAAAGATGGTGAAGCTCTGATTGAGTGCGGAAGTTCATTCCACAACCTTGGTGCCACAGCTGAGAAAGCTCTCGAACGACACATCTCACTTCGTGCTTTAGGAATCACTAAAAGCCCTTGGTCAGATGACCTAAGCTGCCTGACTGGAACATAAAAAGTTAAGAGGTTCCTAATGTAAATAGGTGATTGACCATTTATGGCTTTGTATACTAATAATAAAATTTTAAAATCAATGCGCTGTCGCACCGGGAGCCAATGGAGTTCTTTAAGTATAGGTGTAATGTGATCGCGCTTCTTGGCACCAGTTACAAGCCTAGCAGCTGCATTCTGCACTCTCTGAAGCCGGTCCAGTAACTTGCTAGGAAGACCACATAGCAAAGAGCTGGAACAGTCAATCCTTGAACTGATGAACGCATGAATTAATGTTATTTGTGAATCTTGAGTTAGGAAACCCTTTATCCTAGCTATATTACGCAGGTGGTAAAAAGCCAAACTACAAATATTATTTACATGCTTATCAAGGCAAAGCCCTTGGTCAAAAACAACACCCAGGTTCCTAGCACAGTTTGTTGGCACAACTACAGAGTCAAATATGTTAAGAGTTTTCAACTGAATTTTTGACCTTTGCTGGTTTGTACCGATAATCAGAACCTCAGTTTTATCAGCATTGAGTTTAAGCAGATTCTGACACATCCAAACACCTATGTCATGCAAGCATGTTTCAATGGTAGAAATAGGAACCTTTGATTCTGGTTTAAATTATACATAAATTTGACTGTCATCAGCATAAAAATGATAATCCATTCCATGCTGTCGTACTAATTCACCAAGTGGTAATGTGTAAATTGTAAAAAACAGAGGCCCCAGCACAGAACCTTGTGGAACACCGTAGGTGATCTCAGTTTGAGAAGACTTATGACCTGCAACACTGATACACTGAATTCGATTGCACAGGTATGACCTGATCCATTGCAAGGCATCTCCACTTATTCCAAGCCTGGTGGACAACCGTTGTAACAGGAGCTGATGATCCACTACATCAAAGGCAGCAGATAAATCCAATAGTATGAGAATGGATACCATGGTTGGTTTATATGATTGGTTTGTATTGATGAGCAAGAAATTGTTGCAAAAAATATTTTTTGACCTGACCATGTGTTTCCTAATGTTGAAACTAAAGCATGTGAGCAGTTTGTGAACAAATGATCTGTACTATTACCATGATCATTAGTTGGTTTTTCGATTAACTGTTGACATTTCAGTAGTTTACACATTTGTTCAATTAAATCTATTTTTTTGTAAAATATGTATTATTAAATATATATGTATTTTTTTAATGAAATGTATACAGTTGAAATATAGCTAATTAACAACATAAAACAGGGCAAACAAAGCCTGATCTCAAATTTTGCTGAGGCAGGAAAATAATGAACAAATGTTTGTATTAAATCCTGATTTTTTTATCACATCAATTATTTTCTAATTTAAGTTTATATTTCTATACATTTCCAATTTAACATATATATCTGAATATAAAAGTTGATTCATAATTCTCAATTGCATCATCATAAATCTCAATCTTGTCAGATAACACCACATCATGCATACAAATGTTTATTTATTTTTTACCACAAAAATATATTTTTTAAATCTGCAAAACAATAAATATCTAAAAATAATACTTGATTTAGATTTTACAATTTTTAATTGTGTCTTTATTTATCCATAATGTGCTTCATATTTTATAATAATTTAAGCATACTGATGGGTTCATTTATATTTGTTAAAATCATTTAAAAGAAAATTGATTTCTTTAAAAATGCTACATTACACAACATTGCATCTTCTGGATTACACCTTGATTTATTTTTTCAAGGAAAGTTTTTGCATATCGGAGTGGAAATAGCATTACAATCAATGAGATACAGTGAAAACAATAACAATTACTTGGTGGGTTGGGTTTGCAGGGGGGGGGGGATGATTGGGGTGGTGATATGAGAATAAATGTACACCTGTCACAGCAGGGGATCTCCCCCAGTGACTGTAACAAATCAGAAACCCTGGCATAGCTGACTTCCAGTGACCTGGAGTGGGACCCTGCATCTGTAATCAAAGCAAGTGACTACAGCAAAAAAAATCAATAACTAGCTTAATTTTTAAGCTTTTATTTTCAAATTTCAGATTTAGACAAACTAAATATTTATGTTTACATGCTGTGAAAATTAAATCAATGGGGCTCACAGGAAAAAAAGTGCCATGGTCAAAGTTGGGCAAAATTTAAGGTACTGAATTTTTTTTTTATGCTAATAACTTAAAAAATTTACACAATTCAGATCTAATTTTGGGTAAACAATTGAATCTTAATTAAACATAGTAATATACTTGATAAAATAGATTCTAGTTTCAAAATTTTTCATGTTAAGTGAGTTATTATTTTTCCTGATTTTTACACAGTCCATTATGTTTGGGCCCATAACTTAAAGAATTTATACTTTACAGACTTAATTTCTAGCATGTACATAGGAACTATATAGAGGAACATTTATGGTAAATATGAGGAAAAACAGATGAGTGGTTTTGATATTAGGCAGTCCTGAAGTGTGAAAATAGGATTTTAATAAAAAATTGAGGTTTTTCCTTAATTTCTCAAAGGAACAAAGTCGCAAAGACCCAGTTTTTGGCTTGGTAGGAGATCTTGGGGACATCTAACATTTTGCTGAATTTTGGATTCCTAGGGCTTACGATTTCAAAACGTGCCACATCTACGGATGGACGGACGGATCGACGGACAGACGGACGACGGACAATGGACCACGACTATAGCTCAGTTGACTTACAGTCAGCTGAGCTAAAACTTGTTGCTTACGTCTTAAGATAAAAAAGACGTCTGACATTGTTTTGACACTGAATAACCATAATGCTATGCGACGGGGATTCCCCTGCACTTTCTGTCACGGGCAACATAAAAGGGATATATGCTTTACCAAGTGTACCAAAACAAAGTAGGTAAAGATTACAAAGGGGGAAAAACTTGTAGAAATGTTAGATTTTACCATTCTGTCAGCCTTTTTGGAGATTTTCCATTGTGTTTTATACATATTTGATGAGTGTATCTTTAAATGTGTCCTTTTTTCACCTTTTCTTTGAAGTTCACCTGGTCTTAATTAGTTTTCCATACCTGAACAGGTCAGATGTGGCAATTTGATCCTTATTTGAAATCAACATAATATTTCATGTTAAACAAGGCCTACAGGCCTAATGTGAACCTGTGCATATGGATATACACCAGGTATAACGCTTCAATGCTGAACCACTACTTTTCATATATATGAACAATGCAAATACTAAACATTTTGAACAAGAAACAATACACAACATCACTGCTGAAATTCTAGCATGGGTGCACACAACACAAAAATTATTGTAGGTGGCACCACCAGTCTTGTATACGACAAAGCTATTTGACATGTATAATAATTTCAGGCTGATATATCAAATTCCTCCGTAGAATTAAGCAGGCACATACACTTTGCAAAAGTCATTGTAGATGGTGACACCTGTTGTGTGAACGAGAAAGCCATTAAAGACACATAGACAGGTCAGAATATCAGGCCAATACATCAAACTTACCTTGAGTCTGATGCACGGGGCTGACCAGGCTTAGGTGAATAGGCTGTTGCCCTGAGTGTACTGTGACAAATTACTGGCTCAGGCTACTGCACTGAGTGAACTCTTGACCTGCACCTGGCTAGACTGAGTGAACTTTTGACCTGTACCTGGCTGTTATGAGTGAACTCTTGACCTGTTGCATAATCTGACACAGTTGGCAGTCTGCCAAAGCTATAATTAAATCCAGGCTGACCTTTTGCCTATTGCCAAATCTAAAATAGTAGCCACACAATTGCATAAGCTCACAGATTGGCTCCATATGCAGCCCTGAGGGGCATGACACCCATGATGTGATCACATGATACTCATGAGGTGATCACATGCTACCCATGAGGTGATCACATGCTACCCATGAGATGATCACATGCTGCCCATGAGGTGATCACATGCCTTGTGCTTGGCTGCACTGATTGAACTGTTGACCTATATTTGGCTGCACTGAATGAACTATTGATCTGTTGCCAAATCTGAAACAGTTGGCATTTTCTCAACCTATTCAAGAAACAAACACAATCTTGGCCTGTTATGTAACTCTGCTAACATTTATCCAACACAAACCATTTGAACAAACTTGAGAAGGCTCGCCTCTGGGATCATTTCTGTAAAATATTGAACAATTTGGCTAGATTGATTACAAGAAGAAGACTTTTAAAGTTTTTTTTCAGCTTTTTCCCTGTAAAATCTAAGTAAATGCAGATAGCAAAAATAAGCTGAATCCATCAACATTTGATATGTGACTGATAATTGCATAAAATTTGGGGATGGTAGCACCTGCTATTCCTGAGAAATTATGAGTTTGTGTACAGATGATATGTAATATCATAAAACTTCATTTTTTAAAAGCTTTCAAAAACATTCTTGTCAATATTTTCCATAGATATTCTGAAATCTAAATGTCTAGAGGCATGATGTAATGGATGCTGATAAACTGGTGCTAGGCTAGATGTATCTGCTTCACACAGCTAACATTTATGGTAAAATGACTCAATTCAATCTTTATTATTCAGCCAAAATTCATTTTTTGGAACCATAAAAGACAATTATTATTAGAATGATTCAGGGAATTATTCTTGCAAAATATTAAACAAACTGGCCTCAGTATCATCAGTTGAAAAACGTTTTTTGTAGGTTTATAACTCATATGGGAAAATACAGCAAAATGGCAAAGTTCAGCTTCCCATAACTCAGCCAAAAATCATTGAACCAAAACCATTTGAACAAACTTGAATTATCAACTTCTAAGGATAATTAATGTGTGAGATTTAAGAATTTGGCCCAGTGGTTTTTGAGAAGAAGATTTTTGTAGCCACATAGCTAAGATGGGCTGTTATGGCATATGACTAAATTCAGCTTCCCATAACTCCGCCAAAAGTCACTGAACTGAGACCATTTGTACAAACTTGAATTATCAACATCTAAGGATAATTAATGTGTGAGATTTAAGAATTTGGCCCAGTGGTTTTTGTGAAGAAGATTTTTGTAGCCACTTAGCTAAAATGGGCTGTTATGGCATCTGACTAAATTCAACTTCCCATAACTTAGCCAAAAGTCACTGAACTGAGACCATTTGAACAAACTTCAGAAAGCACTACCCTAGGATCATTTCTATTTGATATTAATCAATTTGGCCATTTCGTTTCAGAGAAGAAGTTATTTGTAGCTGTCAGTATGATACAGGCACTGATGACCCCTAAAAAAAAAGGCCGATGCAGGTGGCGCCACCAATACCTCAATTTAGATATGACTCATGTGACCAACATTGGCATAAAATTTGGTGATGATAGCTCAAGCCATTTCTGAGATTGTAATTTTAGTATGCTTTTTTGGACAGATGACTAAGTTCAACTTCCTTTAACTCCGCCAAAATTCACCTAACTTAAACCATTTGAACAAACTTGAGAGAGATTGTTCAAGGAATCATTTCTGTAAAATATTGGACAATTTGGCTGAACAGATTAAGAGAAGAAGATTTTTTAAGCTTTTTTAGCTTTTCCCCTATAAAATCTAAGAAAATGCAGTTAGCCAAAAAATAAGCAAAATTGGATAGAGTTTTTCAGATGACTAATTTTATGCATAAAATTTCGTGATGCTAATTCTTGCCTTTTTCAAGATAGTATTGGTTAACGTACAGACGCCGGACGACGCCACACCATCGCATAAGCTCACAGGTTCGCTAAAAAACAATTATATTTCTTATACATTTCTTGGAACAAATCATATATGGTTTTGTCTAATTTATTTCAGCACTCCACACCTACATAACTTTAATAATCTTAATCATTTCATTAACCTGTTTCACCTAGATCTTCCATAGTCAATACCCCAGGTACCAGTGGATGACCATTCCCTTATTGGTCCTAAATTCTACAATGCCTTCACTGGAATATACTGCAGACATTCATGTACAATATGCTAAAACAACAAAGACACTATACTTACCTGAATTTACCTTGTTTCTTTTAATAGATAAATGTGAAATTTATGATTAAGTCATCAACCTCCTGCTTGGTATCTCTGTAAAATGTATTAAAAATTTCATAAAGATCCACCAAGAATCTAAAATTAATCAGAACAGTAAGGGGGTGTTTTGTGACATCCAAATACAAAACAGGGAAGGGCAACACACAAACTGCCAGAACTATAGTCAGAAGATTTCTGTCAAATGATTCAAATCAAATGCCAATCATACCGATCGTTTTGTGCAGAATTGGCTGTATCTTTTTTGTCTACAGCAATAATAACAACACGTTTGGTGAACTCTGACATCTCATTCAGCCCACCAGATGTCAATCTGGGGAATGCTGGGAATCGTTCTCCGTTGATCCACTGGTCAAGGTGTGCTTTTGTTACAACATCTGGAACTAGAAAACAACATAATTCATTTAAAGACACCAGCTATATGCAACTTTAGGTATTTATAGCAAATAAAAATTGAAGTAAAAAGAGTAAATGCCTTTATTGTAATAATTATAAAGGAATATGATAATGCACATTCCGGATTAAACTGACAAAGACAACATGATGCTGAAACAAGGGACCCATGTGTCACGGTGCTCAGCTCAAGTTGACCTTGAAGGTAAAAATCTCAAATAATAACAAACGGAGAAATGTCTAAGAGGAAGTCGTAATAAAGGCCATGTTGGTTGATATGATTGGTTTGAATTGATGGGTAAGGAATTGTTGCATATAATATTTTGTAATCTGACCATGTGTTATCTAATGTTGAAACTGAAGCATGTCAGCTGTTTGTTACCATTACAGATCAATACTTTAACCATGATCATTGACTCACTTTTTGCTAGGTTCTTGACATTTCAGCAGTTGATACATTTGTTCAATTAGACTCAATTCTTTTATTATACATTTTTTTATAAAATTGAATAAATTCTTTACAGATGTAATATACTGTGGTAGGTTTCATATTCTGGGGGTCAACATTTCATGATTTTCACCTTTTCACAGGGGTTCAATTTTGGTGTTTTCACCATACAATAAACTAAAGAGAATATGCATAATTTTTTAAAATTAATTACACAAAGTATTATTTGAGCAACATCGTAAAATGTGAATGGTGATCGAAGTGAATTCATATTTCATTGTTGGCAGGTAATTTTAAAGATTTGATTATTTATAATACCTACCTTAGATTAACCATAACATACAAGATCAATTATTACTTTCAATATCAATCTACTGCTTTCAACTTGCCTTCACCAATATGGCCTCTTTTTCACTTATTATGCATTCTTAGTCACCAAAGAACTGCAACTTGTTTATGCTATCATCTTGGTATTGTCCATTTAAGTAAGGATAGTATAACCAGATGATTGTTTCTTTAATTTGTTGTATATCAATATGAGGTATCATGTATCAATGTTACAGTGGGAATATAGGTTTAGGGAACCCAGGTGATTTATTTGATTTTGGTTTCAGTTCTGTCATAATTCTGTGATAATTGTTTCTTATCAGATTTGCCAGCATTGGTCTAGAGAGTTTCCTGTAATAACATTGTTTACTGTTGACTTCAAAGGCAAGGCACCTGCACACTTGATTTTTCCAATACTTTTGTCTTTTTGTCCCATACTTTTGATAGGCTAAGAGCAGTCAGAACGTGTGATGTAAGTATCAGTTTATATGCAGGAGATGCGAGAGTAAAGACACAATCTCCTAGGTCAATGACAAGGGTCCACGGTTATTTTGTGATTGGATCAGCTGAGGGACAATTTCCTGGTGTATTTGTGTGTCAGAGTCTGCAGGCAGCTAATGTAATCTCACTAAAGGTCTTGTGAGTTTGTTTTACAGAAGGACTTGTAAACAGCTGATGTGTGTCTGCCATGTTGCAGCCAAGCGAACATACTTTAGGACAATTGATATGCTGACCTGTTTATATGGTACCGAATATTACCATGTGCGGTGGCATATACGGGTACAGATTACTTGATTCATCCATGTTTATACTTCAGTGACAGACATTGTCTGAATTGTGCTACAGTGAAGGCTGTGAGCCTCTTTGTCAGTGATTCAGAGAAGCAAGTACCTCGAGAGTAGAGATTGTGCGAAGCCAGTGATTGGTTTGATGGTGAGAAGTGCTTGTGTACCGTGTGTACAATGTATAAAACCACAAGGACTCGAGGAGTACATTCCTAAGTCATATGCACGACGATCATGTGCCATGACCAAAACTTAAGGTACAGTACTGATTTTACATTTATACTTATAAATTAAACAATTCATATATTCTGATATACAACTGGATCTTGATTAAATGAACTTATATCCCCAGGGCTTTCAGGAAAGTGGGATTAAGCAACAGAGACACAGGATATCAGTCTGACACTTGTGGCTATCAACCCAGTGGATGCATAGTTCCAGACTGCACTACCTCAAGATCAAAGCAGGCTCCGTAACAGTCACTGACCAGCAATCATTCACCGAGCCATTCATAGGTAAACACTGCACCCAGCCCACATAGACAAACCGGTAAGTGTGATCACAGCTGGCTGACCCCTAATAAATTAACTCATGAACTGAAGTACTTGTTCAGACCACATCAAAGTGGCATACTGGTTTGTCCACATCAAAGTGACATCTCAAACAAACATACCAGGCAGGACAAACTGCTAAGCCCAGGTTGCAAATAACAATTTAATCATTTGACAATTAACTAACTATATTACATAAATTAAGCTTTACATAACAATCTGCTATACCAAATTTGCTAAAAAAATATTATCTAGTGGTCTTAAAACATATTTCTGGCATTATAAGTGCATTACAGTGGACTGATAAATTGTATGCATATTCCATTGAAGATTCATTAATAAAAGCAAGGAGATTACAAACTGGAGTATCAAGTGAGAGTCTTGCCGTGTCGAATGATGCTGATGGGGGGTCATAAAACTCGCTGCTCAAAGGCACACAGAGATGCCGCTGATTAGCTTGGCGCTAATTGATACAGCGCGAGAGACCCACCTTCGGCGTGACTTTGGAACATCTCTTTAATTCCCTGCTGCGGTAAACATGGGCGATAATATGAGAACAATGCAGTCAGTGACACAGCAGACGATGGCTCACTGTTATCCATCAAAATGAAAGTCATCCGGTCATAAGCGTCAAAATATTTGGTTATAGACGGAATACTATAATACATGGCAAATTATTGATATATGTCAGAAGTGTGGGAACTGATGCAAATTTTTATAATTCCGAAGTTATTCAGGGAAAGTAAGGTTTACTTATACCAGTCATCCGTCATGAATCACGGCAGAAGTTGATGCAGAGTGACCGCATCTATCCCAAAATCGATCCAGTGATTCCTCAACATGAGACTTCTCTAGATATATTTGTAATGCATTTTTCTTGACAAAACAAACCATTTGCACATTCATAATAGCGATGAATGTTATTCCAGTGATCTACCGCTCAGTTACTGGATATATCGCTTTCTGCTTCAGCGAGCTACAGCGGACCACGGAAGTAACATCTAGCAGACTTGCTTTATCAAAGGCCATGCCGCCGCTGCGCCTGACACTGCGGCATAATAGGCGCACAATAGAGTTAACTAGCTTATCAGGTCTTAATTGCAATTGGCGCACCACTGACACTCGAGGCTTCTGACAGTTGATACTCCAGTCTGTAATCTCCTTGATAAAAGCTATATAATACTTGCATAATGAAATTTACATTAGATGTTTTCAAATGTACCTATCTCCAAGCTACTTAAACCTGTTCTGTCAAAGAAAACTGTCCTGTAACAATAGTTGCATTCATGAATTTTTATGTAGCCGAAATTCTTTTCATGACAAATGCAAGTAATTCAATATGACATGGGGTTATTTTACCATTACGATTATGTGCAAACGTTATGAATTCATAGGTTTATTCATTAGCAATATCTTATTTAAATGTGTCTCTCGCACAATCTTCAGGTATTCTTGCTGATTAATATTTATTTCAACTGTACAGTTTCTATTCATATATGACACACTGCTTATTTGTGAACAGTTAAAAATGTAGTGACAAGCCTCATTGGGCACCCTCAATGCCGCTCATAAACAGGACTACATCTTCATCTCATTAGCAGTTGACATAATCTTTCAAATGATGGAAAGTTCTTGAACTTTACAACAGATTTATGTGATAATCTTTCAAATGATGGAAAGTTCTTGCACTTTACAACAGATTTATGTGATTTTTTGTAAAGCTATATTTTATTAGCTTTTGATAAGCTTAGCCTGATTTCACATGAATGGTGTGCATAAATTTTAGCAGATAATAATTATTTTAGAAAATGCTGAAATTATGCAATATATTGTGTCTTTATATTTTTTGTATAATTAAATGAATAATAATGATTAGAAATAATAAAATATGATTGAATTTGATGCAGACGCTTCCAATATTAGCCACCGACCTGTGGGACTCTACAAAATCCCATGAGACTCTCCAAAATTTTCACCTGGCAGTCCCATACCTTCCCAATAATGCCCTAATGAAAGCCCTGATCCTTGCAAAAAGGTCTCTAGCTTCAACAGTAACATTGTTCAGTGTCAAAATTTATTTCTTGCTGTTTCAATAAGGTACCTTATGTTTTCCTATTCACAATTTTTACAAATTATGTAGTACTGACCTAATTTCTGGCCAACACATAGTAAGTAAATAGAGGAATATTAGCGCTAAATATTATGAGAAACAGATAATTTTTTTTCATATTAGGCAATCGTAACAGTGTGTGTGAGGTGAAACAGTAGGTTTTCAATGGAAAAAAGAGGTTTTTCTTTACTTTCTCGAATGAATGAAGTCACAGTGACCCAGTTTTTGTTTTAGTAGGACATCTAACCTTATTTTGAACTTTCAATTTGTAAGCCAAATGGTTTCAAAATGGGCCTCATTAACTGACATCATGACAGCCAAAGGACAAAGGACCATTGCTATTGCTCTGATGACTTTTGGTCAGCTGAGCTAAAACTAGAAAAGTCCATCTGAAGCTTGTTGTCAGGTCCTGAACTGAGAATTACCAAGCAGCTCCCTGTACAGGAAAATGTACTGTAGTGAAGCAAACATTTAGGATCTACCATATCTTGACTTGCAACAATTATTTTACCAAGACAAAGACACAGGCAAGGTTTTGAACTTGAAATCTTTTTATATCATCACTATATCAGTTTACTGTGTGTCATCATCCCTTACCTTCATATTCAACATAGCTGTGGTCTTTAAATGCCAAAATGGTGGGCACCTGCTTCAGCTTTATGTCCTGAAAACAGAAAAGTTGTGTTACATCCTATAAATCCATAACCAAATTTGTTTCTATTCTTTCTTAAATAACACTATTCTTATTAGAAATAAGGAAACTGCTAAAACTGTATATTCCAAGATGTTACACTGAATGTAGACAGTGTTGCAGAAATGGGTACATTTGTGCAAAATTTATACAACCTTATAATCTAACTGAAATGTACAAAAGGGTATAATGATTCACCCTTTACCTGATCTAATAAATGGTTCAGTCATCTATAAACAAATTCCAGATGAAGGTTACTGTGTTCGTACACCTTGGCAATACAAATTTTCCAGGAGTTTTTCAGGAATTTCAAAAAAAAAATCAACTTTCCAGTCCATGGAGGGTAATAAGTTATTTCCTCATACATTATAGAGAACTAGAATACAGGTAGTCGACAAGAGACGTGTATCCGCCGAAACCAGAGTGGGACCGATGAAGTGAGGCATGGATTGAGTGGCAAGGGGAAACAGAGAGAGGTGTGTTGCATATTAGCATGGACGTCTGCAGCCTGAACGTGAAAGTAGGTGGGGTCACCTGCCACAAAATTAAGAAAGCTATCCAAGATGTATAAACATGCAAAATTTTAGGCAGATAAGTCAAACCACTGCCGAGATATGAGTGATTCTATCCCACGGCAGACAAACAGACAGAATCTGTGCAAAAAATGGTTGCAGGTGGCACCACCAGTTTTGCGTATGATAAAGGGCTGTGTGAGATCTATACACATGCAAAATTTCAGGAGGATATGTCAATCCAGTCCTGAGGTATAAGCCAGGATGTCTGCAGCCTGAACATGAATGTAGGTGGCACCACCTGTCATAAAATTAGAAAAGCTATCCAGGATGAATACACATGTAAAATTTCAGATGGATAAGTCAATTCACTGCAGAGATAAGAGTGATTTTATCCCAATGCAGATGAACAGATGGACACTGTGCAAAATTAATTGCCGGTGGCGCCACCATTTTTTATGTATGTTATAAAGCTATCCAAGGGCTACATTTGTGCAAAATTTTGTTCCTGATTGGTCAAACGAGTCTGAAGATATGTGGGTTAATGTATCAAAACAGAAGCACAGATGGACGCACTGGAGAGAGGAAAGGTTAGAGGTCAACGCAAAATATCTTGGCACCAGTTCACAAGTGACTTGATAATTGTGTAAACTTTCGGAAAAATCTGTTCAGTGGTCTCAGAGTTCTATTCCTGAAACAAATGCTGTGGCGGCGGCAGAACCGGTCAAAAACATAGTATCCGCAAAACTTTGTTTTGGCAGATACAATTACAGGCCTGAATTTAGGGCAGGCTTTAGGTTAAGTAAACCTATTCCACATGCATTTGTTTTGTGATGGGAGGATTTAATCCAGATCCCAAACTTTGCCCTGATTTGATTGGCTGGTACACCTGTGACATCATAAACTTAATTTTATCAACAACTCAGATCTAGTAATGCATGTTATTTTTATTCTCTGCTGAGAATTTTGGACTTACAGTGGCAGAAATACTGTGCTTTTACTGAGATCTAGAATTTTTAGTCACAAGTTGGGAACTTTCACCGGCAGAATAGGCCTACCCCTTTCATCCTCAGACTATTGCCTACCCCTTTTACTCTCAGACTATGGCCTACCCCTTTCATCCTCAGACTATGGCCTACCCCTTTCACCCTCAAACTATGGCCTACCTATCCTTTTCACCCTCAGACTATATGGCCTACCCCTTTCACCTTCAAACTATGGCCTACCCTTTCACCCTCAAACTATGGCCTATCTACCCCTTTCACCCTCAGACTACATGGCCAACCCCTTTCACTTTCAAACTATGGCCTTCCCTTTCACCCTCAAACTATGGCCTACCCTTTCACCCTCAAACTATGGCCTATCTACCCCTTTCACCCTCAGACTATATGGCCAACCCCTTTCACTTTCAAACTATGGCCTTCCCTTTCACCCTCAAACTATGGACTACCCCTTTCACCCTCAAACTATGGACTACCCCTTTCATCCTCAAACTATTGCCTACCCTTTCACCCTCAAACTATGGCCTACCCCTTTCACCCTCAAACTATGGCCTTTTTCTCTATGACTATGGCCTAACCTTTTCAGACAATGACTACCGCTTTCACCCTCAGACTAAAGCCTTCCCCTTTCACCCTCAGACTATGGCCTACCTACCCCTTTCACTATTACACTATGGCCTACCCCTTTCAACCTCAGACTATGGTCTCCCCCTTTCACCCTCACACTATGGCCTACCTCTTTCACCCTCAACCTATTCCTATTACCATAAGGCTAAGGCCTACCCCTTTCACCATCAGACCATGGCTTACCCATTTTACCATAAGACTAGAGGCCCACCCCTTTTACCATGACACTCTTGCTTACCTCTTTCACCCTCAGGCCATGCCTTTTCCCTTTCACCATAAGTCTATGGCCTACCCTTTTCGCCCCGCTGTGTCAATTTTAACCCCCCCCCCCCCCGCATCAAAAATTTTTATTTTGATTTTCATCTTTCAAGTAGATAAAATAATACAATTTTGATAAGATTTCCTTTGTTATGTAGTGTTTTTACCTGTTTTGGAAAAAAATTCTGTTATGTTCGTGCTTTTCCCTGATCAAATGACATTTTTATAAAAACATAAAAAAAAGTAAAATTTTAAATATGGCCCGCCCGTACTGATTTCTGAAAAAAAGGTGCCAGAGAACCATACATTTTTTTTACCTTATCCCTTTCACCATAAGGCTATGGCTTACCCCTTTCACCATCACACTGTGGCCAACCCACAGTGTTCTAATTACATATCATCAACTATGTCAAATCTTTTGGAAGCATATAACACAAGTAACACATTATTCACTCTCAAACAAGTTTGATACAATAGGTATGGGTAAAAAAACATCAAATGATACTGATAGGGCAAATTACTCACTACAATATCTCTATTTTTTGTGCAAATTCCCTTTAATGAATGCTGCAAATCTTAAACTTTAACAACAGTATGTTTGTGAAGGTTTCAGGCACACTGCTCCAGGTATTAACATGCAGTATCATAAGTATGAAGGTTTCAGGCACACTGCTCCAGGTATTAACATGACATGTCATAAGTATGAAGGTTTCAGGCACACTGCTCCAGGTATTATCATGACATGTCATAAGTATGAAGGTTTCAGGCACACTGCTCCAGGTATTAACATGCAGTGTCATAAGTATGAAGGTTTCAGGCACACTGCTCCAGGTATTATCATGACATGTCATAAGTATGAAGGTTTCAGGCACACTGCTCCAGGTATTGACATGCAGTGTCATAAGTATGAAGGTTTCAGGCACACTGCTCCAGGTATTAACATGCAGTGTCATAAGTATGAAGGTTTCAGGCACACTGCTCCAGGTATTATCATGACATGTCATAAGTATGAAGGTTTCAGGCACACTGCTCCAGGTATTAACATGCAGTGTCATAAGTATGAAGGTTTCAGGCACACTGCTCCAGGTATTAACATGACATGTTATAAGTATGAAGGTTTCAGGCACACTGCTCCAGGTATTAACATGACATGTCATAAGTATGAAGGTTTCAGGCACACTGCTCCAGGTATTAACATGACATGTTATAAGTATGAAGGTTTCAGGCACACTGCTCCAGGTATTATCATGACATGTCATAAGTATGAAGGTTTCAGGCACACTGCTCAAGGTATAAACATGACATGTCATAAGTATGAAGGTTTCAGGCACACTGCTCCAGGTATTATCATGACATGTCATAAGTATGAAGGTTTCAGGCACACTGCTCCAGGTAATAACATGTTATGTCATAAGTATGAAGGTTTCAGGCACACTGCTCCAGGTATTAACATGACATGTCATAAGTATGAAGGTTTCAGGCACACTGCTCCAGGTATTATCATGACATGTCATAAGTATGGAGGTTTCAGGCACACTGCTCCAGGTATTATCATGACATGTCATAAGTATGAAGGTTTCAGGCACACTGCTCCAGGTATTAACATGACATGTCATAAGTATGAAGGTTTCAGGCACACTGCTCCAGGTATTAACATGACATGTCATAAGTATGAAGGTTTCAGGCACACTGCTCCAGGTATTAACATGACATGTCATAAGTATGAAGGTTTCAGGCACACTGCTCCAGGTATTAACATGACATGTCATAAGTATGAAGGTTTCAGGCACACTGCTCCAGGTATTAACATGCAGTATCATAAGTATGAGGGCAAACCTTACCTCTGGTAGCACGTAACGCTCAGCACCATAGAAGTATGCTTGTACAGCATATTTTTCAGAACATGCCTTGTATTTTCTCTACAATACAATGTTTGAGAAATGAATATTTATATGACACTGTCTACAACTCTATAATACATAAATACAACAATCCTGGGATAAAAAATATGATTTGCTTATATGATTACTGGTAAAAGTGTTTGTTCAATATGGCTATGTTGCAAGGTAATGACATCTTCCAATATAAATAGTATTATATTACAATTCTGGAGGTTATATATATTTCTGTTTTTTGATTTAAAAATATAATACTATTATAATTATAAATCAAGATACCTGCTGAAAAGTTTTATGAATAATTTACTTTGAGACAGCCATTTATCCAAACATCTCAGGAGACATTTTTTTTCTCATAAAATTAAACAATCGGATAAACAGTAATTTGTAAAATATAAATACAACCCTTTGCAATCAACCTGGTATTGGTGAAAAGCTGTAATGGAATGCAAATGAGGGATCAGAATAAACACCTGTTTCTTAACAGGATGTGGAAAATCAACTTGAGTAATTAATGGGGTTTTTTTTGACAACTTTTGTCAGATTACAAATTTGTCATTTAATTACCAACCAATCACTTGCTGAATGAGTGAGCATCTGCCATTAAAATTTCACTGTTCAAAGGGCTGCCCACTGTGTGCTGACAAACAAACTAAAGCTACTAGTTTATTCCATGCATCAGTGTGGAAATGAACCAGATGTATAACAAATATTTGATGAATTTAAAAAATGCAAGGTGTTTTATAACAAGTGTGCAAAAATATCACATGTGAAACAGATATGACACTTGCTATGGCAAAACACCCCAACTCCATCTGACATGAATCTTGAGTAATGACCTGAGCTGTTATCTCATGAACGGGTAAATTGTGAATACCGTAAGCTTGAGTATTATGGGTGGCTTATACAGAAAACAGATTTTTTTGGATTATTAAGATGGTGTAAGTTCCAGCATATCAGAAACCTTCATAATCAACTTAAAATCTACTGGTTCTGTTTGGCATTGGTCTACAAATGACGTGCATCGTGTGACATGGGTGACATTAACCATGGGACTGGACTGTTGGATGATTTTCAGACTCACAACTCCCAGTCACTGTTGAGCCCTGGGCTCTTAGTGAAGAACCACTAAACTTAACTATTTTTTTCAATTGTTTTAAAGAAACAAAAACACAGGACACAAGGTTAAACAGATTGTGCCTGGGAGGCATAATGATTATACGGGAACATATGGTTACAGGTATACAACACTGGCCAATACAGTGTAGCTGAGCAGCTTCTGATACCTCATTAATTAGTCAAGACAGGAAGCATATATTACAGTGTGTTTTTATAGTTAATAACATTAATTTCAGGTCAACAAAGTTACCACACTTTTGTGAAAATTTCAGATAAATGGTCATAATTTTGGTTCCTAAATTTCAACTTTAGATAAATGTTTTTCACAACTACACGGCACTCTAAATGTTTTCAACTTTACAAAACAGACCACTTTTTATTAATAAAACAATAGCCATGGGTCATGACGCTCAGCTGATTAGCATGAAAAAATTATAGCCAAACAGTCACAACAGGAATTTTTTTTCTTCTGAAAAACCTTATTGCGATTAACTTTAGATGTGATCTTGACCTCTGACAAATTGTGTTTTTTTTTTCTTGTAAAAACATGCAGATGTTTATCCATATGATCCCCATCCCAAAAATGTGGAGATAAAATTCTAAATTTTTGCAGACACTAGTTTTGAAGCTCCTCTGAAAAACTGGCTGAAACAATCTGTACATCAAATGCAAGGAAAAAATATGCAAAAGTTAAATGGTGATGGGATTCCCAAAAATATTTTTCTGCAGATGTGACCTTGAAGATCAAGGTCAAGGTCATCAGTTACAAGCTCATATCAGGTAAAGTTTAAAAAAATATGTTTTACTGACTTAGAAGACATATCACCATAGTCTAGTATGACTGAAAGTCAGCTGAGCTAATATATATATATATATATATATATATATATATATATATATATATATATATATATATATATACACACATACAAAAACAAAGTGACACTCAACCCCTGGTCAAAAACCTTCTGGTCTGGAATCAGGAAGTTTCTTTTATCTGAAATCCTCTGTGTATACATGTGTGTATGTACAAGTATATACAAGTACCTTTTACTATCTCATTATCTTATTGTCACACATAATAACACATATCTACCAGAGAACTTTGTATCTTTTGTTAAAGGCACAGAGCTTATGGTTGACTTACAAACAAAGAATTATGTTCATCTTCCAGAGAGCCCACATACAGGAAAAATACCCCATCAGCGTGCTCCCCTTTGGCATCATGAAAGCGGGCAACATTTCTCAAAATGCGCACCCTGGGCCTGAAATAAAATCACCTCAGTATTACAAAGCAAAACAGGTCAAAGGTTATGAAAATCTGTCCACACCAGGAATCCTGCAGCATATGATAAATCCACAAAGCTCAGTTCCTAGACACTGCCCTTAGTCCTTTTTTAGTGAAAAGAATTGTTCCTCCTAAACATTTTTCAATTTAGGCCTTGGGTTAGTAATATTACTAGTAAACGGAGCTGGGTATTGCTGGTAAATTTCGTATCTCAATATATTGTATTTTGTATATCAATATGTGGTAGTGATATTTTCATTGTATCGCATTTATAGGAAATGAGTTATATATATTTATATATATATATATATATAAAAATATTAATTTTATTATTTTTAATCATTCTTTACCATGTTAAATATAATGATACAAGAAAAGTTTATGCCGATCAGTTTATTTCAAACACAAAATATGACAATATTGTTTACTAATGTACTTTTGAAATACAAAATATGACAATATTGTTTACTAATGTACTTTGTAAAGTACTTACTTGTTGTTGGCATTACTCAAATAAACCTTCAAAATTAAAGTTCTCTTTAGGCCAGACACGTTTGAACTGGTCAATTAGAGAATTCTGGACTGTGGTTTAGTGCAGAGCAGTAAAGGTGGTGTGTACAATCACAGTTGTGTACCTCATTGCAAGGCATTCTTACACAATAGTACTTTAACTTGATACTTGACCTTAATACAGTTATCATAAGATCTGAGTAGAGAAAATTAATGTACGATTACTTATTATGACCATGTTCAGCACTCCTTTCTGTTTGTTATATGGAAATATTTCTTCTTTACCAATAAGTCATCAAAGCAGAAGCAGACAAATTTCCTTGGACTGACCTTTGATCTGTGATATACTAGGCCTTGACCATTTCCTACTAAATGTCTAAAGACATGGTAACATTCACTTTAAGTCTCTCATTAATTCCAACCCATTAAGAAGTCTAAATTTTCATTAGAAACAAATTTTTTCTTTAAAAAAAATCAGTTTTATGCACATTTAACAAAATATCTATAAAAATTGATATTTGAAATCTGTATCTCCATAGGCAATATGTGAATGCCTGTATATACACCATTATATAAATAATATTGCCCAGCCCTAGTTAATGTTCTCACTGGCCTTCTCTCAGTCAGACACTGGAGACTTGTCAGTTGTTCTGTTTACGGTAGTGGGGTAGTCCACCCTCCTTAGGGCAGGGCACAAATAAATATGTTTTTAAAATTTTTCTTGGGAAATACACTTGCCAAATAATGTGTGATGTTTGTTCCTGAGTTTTGTTGGGATGCAGTAATGGTTAGTTACACTGCAGGACATCGCCAGAAAGAATTTAGAATAAGAATACAGGTAGTCGACAAGCGACTAAGCTTATCCACCAAAAATCAGAGTGGGACAGGTGAGGTGAGGCAAGGGGAAATAGTGAGATGTGTTGAATGTTAGCAAGGATGTCTGCCTGATCGTAGGTGGTGCCACCTGTTATTTGAAAGAGAAATCTATCAAAGATGTATACATATGCAAAATTTCAGGAGGATAGGTCAAACCACTGCTGAGATATGAGTGATTTTTACCCTAGTCAGATGAACAGATGGACACCATGCTAAAATGGTCATAAGTTGGGCCACCAAATTTGTATTAGTTGTAGAGATATGTAAGATCTATACTCATGCAAAATTTCAAGCCTAGATGTGGAAAAAGTCAAACCACTGCCATGATATGAGTATATTACATATATAGATATATTATATATAGATTATTTTATCCCAGGGCAGACAAATAGATGGACACAGCGCAAAAATGGTTGCAGGTGGCACCACCAGTTTTGTGTATGATAAAGAGCTATGTGAGATCTATAAACATGCAAAACTTCAGGCCCATACATCTTACCAATCCTGAGATATAAGCATGGATGTCTGCATATGTAGGTGGCGTCACCTGCCATAAAATCGAGAAAGCTATCCAAGATTTATACACATGGAACATTTTAGACAGATAAGTCAAACCACTGCCAGGATATGAGTAATTTTATCCAAGGGCAGACAAACAGATGGATGTTGCGCAAAAATGGTTGCAGGTAGCGCGCCAGTTTTACATATGATAAAGAGCTAAGTGAGACCTATACACATAAAAAATTTCAGAAAGACACAACAAAACCAGTCCTGGGATATTAGCATGGACATCTGCAGTGTAAACATGAATGTAGGTGGCCCCACCTGTCATAAAATCAAGAAAGTTATCCAGGATGTATACACATGCAAAATTTCAGGTGGATAAAACCAACCACTGCAGAAATATGAGTGATTTTAACCCAAGGCAGATGAACAGATGGATGCTGTGCAAAAATGGTTGCAGGTGGCATCACCATCCAAGAGCTACACTCTTGCAAATTTTCAGCCTGATTGGTCAGACGTCTAAAGATATGTGGGTTAATGTGTGAAAACAGAAGCACAGTTGAACGCAATTCAGAGAGGAAAGGTCAGAGGTCAACACAAATGGTTATTCACCAGTTCAAATTCTCCAGAACCTGCTCAAAAACAGTATCCGCAAAACTTTATTTTGGCAGATACAATTATAAAAAAAGCAACCAATCACTGAAATAATCAGTTGTGGGTAATTGGTGGAAGTTACAAAATAACCATGAACTTAATATGCATATATATAAAGTACTTACCCATGAGCCCTTTTGGCAAATTCAACAATTCCTTCTCTAGATCTGTCACCACGGTGTGTATAAACATTGTCCCCTTGTATACTGTAACATACAGAACAAGTGAATTATATGTCTGAATAAAATGAAGGAATTAAAGGTGAAATAAAGGCAACTGAATGTCTTCTTATTATTGCTATGATCACATGTCATAAATAGATTTATATTTGATGAATAAACATGTTATTTTATCTCTTTGCTCCATCAAATATATAAGAAATATCTTGAGACAATGAACACAAAATCCAAAATAGCCTTTCTGCTAACCTTTAATAAACCACCAATTTCATATCTGAATCTGACATGTTTTGGAATATGCTGTCTTGACTACAAACATATATCTATCCATTTTGGTGGCACAAAGGTACCTACAAATAAATTAGATTAGATTACAGTGATCATAAGTTATAAATAGATTTATATTTGATGAATATAGACTGTAAAATGTCGATAAATTCCTTTGCATTAAAGACAAGGGCCAAGAGGCACAAACAGACGAAATAGTCCCCTGCCCCATGGATGACTCAAATGTGGGTATTTTCTGTGATATGCTTCCCCTTGGGATTGCCTGAAATAGGAAAATTCAGGATCCAAAGGTGTCTTGTGTAATGGATGCAACTAAACAAGAAGAACAGCCACACATAATTATGCCTTATGTATGCTATAAATCTATCTATGTTCTATGGCTGTGCAAAATTTCAGGGTAGTAGCTTAAACCATTCCTGAGATATGTGTGATATTTCCCTAAAATAGAGCGTACATGGCCACAACAGAAAATAATTATAAGTGTTACCACTAGAGTTCAGTAAATGATAAAGCTGTCCAAGAGCCAAGAGCTCTCTGTAGAAACAAAAATGGAGCAAATCTGTTAAATGAGTCCTAAGATATGGGTGAGTTTTTGTAGCAGCAAAATAATTATCAGTGGCCCCACCTGTTTTAGGAATGGGATAAAAATCTATGACCTATGACTGTGCAAAATTTCACACCGAAAGCTTGGAGCGTTCCTAAGACGTGATTTATTTCATCTTAAATAGAACCATAGATGGCCATAATTGAAAAATAATTATAGGTTGGGCCACCAGAGTTCAGTACATGATAAAGCTATACAAGAGCTTTCCAGAGATCTAAATAAACATGAAACAAGGGACCCATGGTTCACGGCGCTCAGCTGTTATATATGATAAAAAAATATGATTTAGAAATGAGGCACATGCTTGTTTTGTGTGGAAATAAATATAAGCTGTATTATGAGTTGTTGGTGTTTAGCTTATGTATGATTTTGATAGTATTTTGATGTTTTATTAACAAATGGAGTGCTATCGTCACACAGATTTTGACTTGGCCATATAACTTATAAGCAGAACATATAATATAAGAGTTTAACTATTTATTAAAAATAATTACAAATTGTCCCAAATATAATTTTTTTTTTAAAATAATAAGAGAATCGTATGATTTTTTAAAATAAAATATAACTGAAATGATTATTAAAATAATATCAAAGAATATATTCATGAATGCATTCATGAATACATTTTGAAAGTATTTGCACTGGTATTCATATACTTTCATTTTTACCTGAATTCCCATTCTTATGCAAGAAATTTTATAATGGAGTACATATTTATATTTGTATTCAAATACATTTGCGAAGTATTCGCACCATGTCTGGTATTTATTCAGTTTTCACCAAACAATGATGTTGAGAATCCAGAATATACAAAATTCGTTCATTAAAATAATGATCATAAGTACCTGGTTTTGTGGCTTTTATTCATATTAAAAAAAATTAATGTAATATATTCATTTTGGACTAATTTCACAACAATGTACACACTAGACACAGCAGGAATCTAGATTAATATTATCAACTGCATCTTTGTCTATCATTAATTTCCTTCATATGATCCCTTATGATTAGTAATGAATAATATGATTTATTTTTTTATCATTAAAATTGAACTGAAAAATACCATAGGTGACTGCATGGTGTTATTTGGAATATGTGACATTCTATCAATTGATACAAGATTCTTATATCATCAGTAACTGCAAGTTAATTTCCTGTTATTATAAACTAACAAATTCCTTTTCTATTTTTCTTTAATTTGTTATTAAAATCAATAAAAATTTATTAATTTATTGTTTATTGTTATGTTGTTGGTTAAAACTACTAGTTGAGTTGGGTTGGACACCTGGATCAACTGTGGCTGGCCACAAGCTGCCTGGCTGCCCCAGTGAATGCCTCGCGTTAAGCATGCATAATTTGCTGAAAGTTCAACAAGGTCAACATACAGGTGACTCAAGAGGGGCTTGAGAGAGCCAAGGTCTGACATGGTCTCATAAAAACATTAATAAAAGCTACAATTTTTGGCCAATTTCTTTCAGCTTTCTAATCTAAAAAGCTGAAATCCTTATGCGTGCATGATATGAAAATTGTATCAACAGAGCTCACAGGAAACAAACGTGCCATGGTCAAAGTTGGGCAAAATTTAAGGTACTAATTTTATATTTATACTAATAACTTATAAAATTTGAAAAATTCAGAAATAATTTTGGGTATTCAATTGAATCTTGATTAAATAATGTTACATCCCTGACAAAAAATCTCTAGCTTCAGCAATCCCCTTGTAAAGGGAGTAAATATATTTCTTGATTTTTTACAAAGTGCATTATGTTTGGGCCCATAACTTAAAACAATTACGCAATACTGATATCATTTTTGGCATGTGCTTAGAGAATGTACAGAAAAATATATATATTATATATGATTAAAGTCAGACCAGTGGTTTTGATATTAGGCAGTCTTGAAGTGTAACAAAGGGTTTTTAATGGAAAAATGAAATTTTTAATTAATATCTCGAAGATATTAAGTCCTAGTGACCAAATTCTTGGCATGGCAAGGGATTTTGGAGACATCTAATTGTATGCCAAATTTAGGAACTGAGAGCTGAAGATGGGGAGCTGAGCTCTTGCTAACTGCATAACACAAGTTGATATAAACAATATGTTACATCTTGCTTGAAAACTTGAATAAAATCTACAGTTTTTGATCAACTGGTTTCAAATTTTTGGTGTTAACAGACAAAATGCTAACATAAACAGGCTGTGAAAATTAAATCCACAGTACTTACAGGAAAAAACATGCCATGGTCAAATTTGGGCAAAATTTAAGGTACCAATTTTTTATTTTTGTTAATATTTCAAAAAATTTAAAAGATTTTGATCTAATTTTGGGTATAAAATTTTATTTTGATTAATTAAAGTTATATTACTGGAAAAAAAATCCATAGCTTTAACATGTTTTGTGTTAAGTGAACAAATATCTTTCCTGATTTTTTACAAAATGCATTATGTTTGGGCCCATAACCTTTTTAAATTATATAATACAGATATAATTTCTGGAGTGTACATAGGAACTTTATAGGGGAATATTCATGGTAAATATGAGGAAAAACAGTTGAGTAGTTTTGATATTAGGCAGTCCTGAAGTGTGAAAATAGGTTTTTAATAAAAAAAATCGAGGTTTTTCCTTAATTTCTCAAAGGAACAAAGTCGCAAAGACCCAGTTTTCTGCTTGGTAGGAGATCTTGCGGACATCTAACATTATGCTGAATTTTGGATTCCTAGGTCTTACGGTTTCAAAACGTGCCACATCTACGGACGGACGGACGGACAGACGACGGACAATGGACCACGACTATAGCTCAGATGACTTATAGTCAGCTGAGCTAAAAACGTGCCATGGTCAAAGTTGGGCAAAATTAAAGGTCCCAATTTTTTATTGTTATTAATATTTAAAAAAATTTAAAAGATTTTGATCTAATTTTGGGTATACAATTTAATTTTGATTAATTAAAGTTATATTACTGGAAAAAAAGTCCATAGCTGTAACATGTTTTGTGTTAAGTGATCAAATATCTTTCCTGATTTTTTACAAAGTGCAATATGTTTGGGCCCATTACTTTTTTAAATTATATAATAAAGACATAATTTCTTGCATGTACATAGGAACTATATAGGGGAATATTTATGGTAAATATGAGCAAAAACAGATGAGGAGTTTTGATATTAGGCAGTCCTGAAGTGTGAAAATAGGTTTTTAATGAAAAATTGAGGTTTTTCCTTAATTTCTCAAAGGAACAAAGTTGCAAAGACCCAGTTTTTTGGCTTGGTAGGAGATCTTGGGGACATCTAACATTATGCCGAATTTTGGATTCCAAGGTCTTACGGTTTCAAAACGTGCCACATCTACGGACAGACGGACAGACGACGGACAATGGACCACGACTACAGCTCAGGTGACTTGTAGTCAGCTGAGCTAAAAATCTGTTGAACCACTCCTCAGATATGGGTGATTATATGCAACTAGGAACCCTTCAGTCTCGACGCTCAGCTGAATTTGTCTTAGCCGTGACAAACACAACTCAGTTAGGGCCCCCTACTGAGTCGTGACACAAGCCAAATTTAGAACCGTCCTGCAAGTCCATGCCACGCTTTATAACCATATCTCCGCATACAGTCAGCAGGTAGACCGCAGGCAGAAATCTCCAGTACATGCAGAACAAAATACGAATATACTGAGTTATAACGGAATATATCACACACATGGTAGGTGTCGTTGGAGAGATAAGAAACTTATTAAAAGGTTTAGTGGGTTTATTTGATGTGACATGATACTTGTAAACAATGAGGCGTTGTCAAAAATGACAAAAATATTTGCATCCTCATGGTGCCTTATAATGCGATCCTCAGAGTTAGATGTCCAGGCACTCTGGCAAGCCAGTAAGCTGGCCATGATGTCAGAGGGCCGATCTGGCGTTAATTTGTCTGTAATGATATGTTTATGAGCCTTGAAAAAAATTATGGGTCTTGTGATTAGTTTGAAACCAACCAGTCTACCCAAACTGGAGTTATCATCCATAAACTAATTTGTGAATGGATGGGCCCTGTGACCTTGACCTTTGACCTAGTGACCATAAAATCAAAAGGAAACTTCCCCTATAGGCAAGTGCACCACATGACGGAAGGGTTGCAATGAAAAGTTTGGCTTTAAATGCATCCACAATCTTACTGAAGTGGTGGGTCCTGTGACCTTGACCTTTGATCACATGACCCAAAATAAAAAGGGTTCTTACATTACTGGTGGGTCATATATAAGTCAAGATTGAAACCAATGTCAATCCAAACTGGAGTTAGCCTTAAATCCAGAAACAAATATGTGGACATATGGCCCTTATGACCGTGACCTTCTGACCCCAAAATCAATCAGGTTCTTTCCCTTTGGCAGGTCAGCCATATGTGCAAGATGGAAGGTTTGGGATGAAAAGTTTGGCTTAAAATGCATCCACAATCTTATACACATCCACATATATTAAATAAGTGGGTCATGTGCCCTTGACCTTTGGCCTCATGACCCAAAAATCAATAGAGTTGTAGCTTTGGGGGTGGGCCATATATAAGTCAAGACGAACAGACAAACAGACAAGGTGATTAATGTTGGGCATCTGTTAATAATCTTTGCAGCAGCTCACCAGATAAAAGATAGCAGATTTTGCACAAAAAAATGGAATTATGAAAATACAGAATTTGCTTATTAGCAAAATTCAAAGACATATTAAACCATCATTTTAAAAACAATCCTATCCCATTTAGTATTCATTTAATCCCCCTTGCTCTAAGGAATCTGTGTATATTTCTTGAAGGCTACAGCTTTCTTATTTACTGAATTATCCTGATTTAATGGGAAAATAACTGTGGCTGTGTAGGTCTAACACAGGTGGCACCACCTGCAGGATACAATGACATGCTTGTCATGTGACTTACATGTGTGTAAAATTAGGTCAAGAAATCAGCAGAGTTTTAGAGCTATCAAGTAAAAGGGGTAGGACGAACAGACAGATGTGGACCATTTTAGTAGTCATCCCTCATAATGAAGGGGACAAATAATTCTTTTCAATTTAGTATTCACTGAATTCCCCTTGCTCCAAAGAATCCTTGCATATGATTTGAAGGCTAAAGTGTTCTTAAATACCGACTTATCTGAAGGGAATTGAAAAAGATCATTTTGGAGTGCAGAAAGTCGTTAAACAGAGGTGGCGCCACCTGCAGGTGATAATCACATGTCAGTAATGTGCTGAGTAAGTCTGTAAAATTTGGTGAAGAGGGTAGCAGGGGTCTTTAGAGATATAGGGGCATGGGGTAATGCATGGGGGTTGTGGTGTACCGTAAAATCTCCACTTAAAACCGCACTTCCGATTAAAACCGCACCCAGACTTCGCCGAAATTCCAGGTGAGACACCGCGAGAGGCTCAAATACTAAGAACCCCCCTTTAAAACCGCACCAACTTTTGCTACGGAATGATTTGACAAAAGACACAATCAAGCTATCATCTAGAAATGAACAGGCGTAGGTTGCGACTCGGCCATTCCTGACCACATTAAAATTCCTTGGGCATATTATTTAAACACATCATCGTCACATCGTACGTTGACATCGCTCCATGTCACAATTTGATGGTGCGTTTGAAAACATCGCTGGTCTACTTAACTAAATATCAAAGTAACTGAAGTTACCTTGTCGAGATACGCACGTATAGGAAACATGACGCTTGAAAACGAGTGATTTTAAGGTAAAATTAAAGTGGCCAGTCCGGGTAAGCAAGTTTTTTCCTGAAGAAAGTTTCCGTGTGGGGAGCCATTTTGTCAAGACAGTGTTCGCGCAAGGCACGATGGGACGAAATAGGTGGCTGTTCTGTTTACCACCCACAGCGTACAGCCGTTCAAAATATTCTTGGCAGAATACCAGGGCGTTTCAGCACATGGCGGCACTCAAACTTGATTTTAAAACGATCGTCTGCCATTGTGTGACTCTTTACGATGTCAGCCTTTTATTCATTTTACGTTTGAAACAAATAATCATTGCTAAATAATGCCGCAAATGGGTTTAAAGTAGGCTTTTATTTCAATTTTGCTTGACCATGCCCAACGAAGTGGGCCGCTGTGTGTTACAGCAGGGTTGTTGTAAACGTATTATTTGGTGACAATTACCAAGATTTTATAACAAGTTATATATCACACGAAAATTAATCAGCAATATTTAATCTATGAATAACAAATAATCGTAAATAACACATTTACACAAGGCTGCCATGCATGCGAGACTGCTGCTAAGAACAGCCTTCGAAAGTTGCGATATTATCGCCCACTCGCCGGCCCAAAAACGATGTCTGTCAGGAAGATATTCAGGAAACCCTTCTAGTATAAACCGCACAGTGCTTTCAGGAAATCAACCCGATTTCAAGATTTTGAATTTCTTGATTAAACCGCGGTTTTAAGTGGAGATTTTACGGTAATTGTTAAGGTGCTGAGCTCATGATTGAGATGTTGTGAGTTCGAATCCCAATCAGACCCCCACCTTGCAAAGACCCTTAGGCAAGGTACCAACTGCATGTGTGCCTCTGTCCACCCATCAGCAGAAATGGGTTCCAGTAAATACTGGTAAGGTAACCTGCCATTGACTAGCATCCCATCCATGAAGAGTTTTCACTCTTAAGTCGATTCACCCTTCCAAAACCAGGATAAGCTCTGGCCTGATGAGCCAGTAAGCCACGGTGTAAAACCCTCCTATGACAGGGGACTAATAATTTGATTCAATATAGTATTCATTGAATTCTCCTAGCTCAAAGGAATCCTTGCATATGCTTTGAAGGATAAAGTGTTCTTATTTACCGACTTATCTTAATGGAATTAAACAAAAAGACCATTTTAGAGTGCAGAAAGTCGTTAAAAAAGAGATGGTGCCATCTGCATGTTATAATCATGTCAGTCATATGCGGATTAAATTTGGTGAATAAAGCAGCAGGGGTCTTAGTTATATGTTGTAAAAGAATGGGGAGGGAGAGACGAACTGGAGGATGGACAGAAGGGCAGACATGGACCGTTTTAGAAGTCCTCCCTCCTGCTGCAGGGGGACTAATAATAAAACAGCCTAAAAATATCACAGATTTTTATGTTTCTGTTTATATTTTTTATTTATTTTATCTTCATTTTATGAGCATTTTATATTTGTTCTGCAATTTATTGATAGTGGAAGCTTTTTGTAAAATGATGTCTCTCACTTTTCAAGAGAAAGTCAAAAGGCTTGTCAAGGATTTGATATTTTGGTCTGCTTTATAAATATAATGTCACTTACAACTTGATTGTTGGGTATCCTTTCACTTCAAACTCTGATGCCACAGAAGAGTGGCGTGTTGCATCAAGTTTAGCCACATGGATTGGTGAATTTCTCAACATCAGAGACACCTGGTGGTACACTGGCTCCAACTTTTTGCAGTGGCCACACCAGGGTGCATAAAACTGAAACAGAGATTTTCACAAAAATCCTTATTTATCTACTTATTTAACACACTCATATACTGTATGACATAAACATACTGGTATACAGTATATAGCAGTCTGAAGTTAGGTGTTAAGAATGAATGGTATGAGAACAAATTAAGAAACTGATATGTTTATTATGTTAATATTTACATTTTTTACTTCAGTTCTGTAAACATCCTTTTCATGTTTGAGGTCTTGCTGAACCTCGGTGGTTTAAAGTTTTGTTGATCTTCAGCATGCCTCTGATCTGTGCCATTTAGGATTCTAATGTCACATTAAAATTTCAAATTTACTCCCAATCTAATTGTATAAATGAGACATTAACAAAAATGTGTAAATTTCTATGAACAGTATCCCTCTTTTAATTAGTGGCAGTGTGATCTATATTTTAATAAACAGTTTTGTCAAACTCACTTTACAGATACAAGTGATAACATATTTGTTACTGGCATTTAACTGCACAAGTTAGTGGCATTATGAGGAAGCACAATCCTTTTTATAAACCAGATGTGGCTCAGTTTTCATGAAACATTTTCTTATAATTAGACTAGTGAGTTAGTGAGTTTTTCTTAACCAATATAGGTTGACGTAGGAACTGATACTCACCTCAACTAGGAACGGATCATCTTTCCTTTTTTCTGTAAAACTAGAAAAAAATATTCATGATATAAATTAAAAAAGGAAATTTCTATTTACAATTTCTTTTGGGTATAACAAGGAGTTTATAAACTCCTTTGGTATAACAACAGTGCAGTTTCTTATGGACTGTAGAGACAGAATCAACTATTTTACACTAGAAAAATTAATAAGTTTCTCAGGCAATGTCCTAGCTATTATAAACTGCCCGTGCCAGAATTTATATGTTCACGAAAGTGCTTGATCATATCTCTTTGACCTAAACAATTTAATAAAATAATAATAATAATAATAATAACCAATTAAAGGGACATAATCAGGAGCAATATTATTTCTTATTCCTTCACACTATCAGTTCAGTTTTGCTTTACACAAAAGTTTCTTAGTAAAACCACTCCAGCACACAGTCTCATTTCCTCGCATATGATTGTTTAATACCTTGTCATAGCTCTGCCTGTTGGTAAACACAGTCTGTTTGCCAAAACAAGGCCACATGACCGAAGGTCCGATTGAGGGGCAACATGCGGTGTTTCAGCCAGCGGGAACATGGGGTAGGACGTAGCCTATGGTTAAGAAGTTGGACTTTGGAGCTGAAGGTTCCATAGTCAAACCCCGCTGGTGCCTCAATGGCATAATGGTAAAATCGCATTACAGAACCTCAGAGATTTGCTCCGTCTTAATGGCAGGTTATGACTTCTGGATTATTCCTAACCCCTTGCATATAAAACCTGAAATCCAAAAGGCTTAATAATAACATGTCATGATCATCCTATCTTATGAATATATTCATCCTCATTCAACAGACTGTGCCACCAACAGGCAATGGACCTATCCTAAAAAAAAGTTGATTAAAATTTAAGCAATACTTCAAAATTAATGGGTTCACAAAAATCCTGTATTTTGCTGATTTTACCTTGAAGACAGAAGTCAAGGTCACCAATGGTTTCACACATGTGTGAGACCTTGATATAACCAACTGGTGTGTTAAATTTGAGGGAAAAATGTGATATTTAAAAAGTTCAGATCTAACCACCAGTTTTTAAACATGTCTGAGATCTTGATGGAAACAATTTCAGGGTCAAATTTGAGGAAAAAATATTTGAGATTTAAAAAGTTCACCAACAGATTCAGGAAAAACGTATTTCCACAGATTTGACCAAATCTAAAGTCAACAGTTTTCAAACATGTCCCAGAACTTGATGGAAACAACTTGTGTGTCAAATTTGAGGAAAAAATATATAGTTCTTCAAAAGTAATGAGCTTAACAAAAGTCTTCTGTTTCCACAAATTTGAACTTGAAGACCAAGGTCAAGGTTATCAGTTTCAAACATTTCCAAAGGACTTGGTAGAAACAATTTGTGTCAAATTTAAAGAAAAAAGATGCAGTAAGTACAGTACTGTGTTAAAACCACTCTATCCCCAGACTTTTTCTGGAGATACAATAATTAATATATAAAAAGAAAAATATTTCCGGTAACTTCATTTATGAAATCTTTTATATCCTGTAATAATTGTGTCAAGTGTGTCAAAGTACATAGGGAAACACTATATGTGTGATTTTCACCAAAAACAGACCTACAGATGGAAGCAAGTTGAAATTGATTGTAAGTGGCTCTACTATTTACACTTAAGGGATTTGCTTGGGATTTATAAAACATCATTCTTCACTTTATTCTAAAGAATATAACAACCACAGGACATTCTTCACAAGAAGTCTGTTAAGATGTCTTTTTATATCACCCCGAGTCACTACCTACAGTTCAGCTGTATCTAGCTTTTGGCCAGGCACTATACAGTTGAAGTTGGTCACTACTTTAAACTAGAAAACGGGCAGTCGACAAGCAACTGCATGTATCCACCATATCCAAGAGGCATGGGTAAAGTAAGGCATTGAATGTTCCTGACATGACATGACTCCAGATTTGTGGCATCAGAGATGCCAATTAAACTCCTCATATATGAGCAAACACAGATCTACTGATCAATACAAAATGCAAAATTTCAGACTGAGACACCAATCCACTACTGAGAAAAAGTGCATCAATGTTTTCTATAAAAAAGAAATGGCAGGTGGTGCCACCTGTCTGGTCTACAAACAAACCTTCCATGATGGATAAACATGCAAAATTTCAGGCTGATACATTAATCCACTCCCGAGATATATGCCATATTCATCCAAAGAAAAAGAGTGGATGGACGCAACAAGAATCTTCAGGATCTGGGAATCCTTTTTTATGTTTTCTTATGAAACTTCCTCGGTTTGACCCTTCCCTTTCCAAAATCCTGGATCGGCCCTTGCCTAGCTGCAGTCAATGACGCAACAGGTTTCAGGTTTCTTAAGCGTCACCGGCCCACCAAAGGGCTAACTGGGGTTAGCATGATAGCATGATACCATCTGTTACTCTTAGAAAGGAAATTGAATAAAAATATTTCCTATGGTTTTAACATACCAAGGTTCACATTATGTTGTATATCGAAAGGCCTGTATTAAAATATAACCATTCTGGAAGGCATGAAGCACCTGTAACATCAACAATTGATTTATTTGTCCAGAGGGAATTGAAGCATTAACATCCTGATAGACATCTTGCATTTGGTGGCAGTCCTGTATAATGCTTACTATCATGTTTATATTTTCACTTCCTTGGTGCAAAACAGTGCTGAGAATAGAACAGTAATGTTTTCAGTGGTCTAATATACAAGACAAATAGATGTACTGAACATTAATCAATGGATATATGTTAAATCTCAGTTTTGTATGGAGTGTTATAATCAGAGTTGACTGCAGGGGCAATCTATGGACTCCACCTTGCGTCTGTCACTGAAAAAAGCAATTGAGGAGTCCATTTTTATGGGCTAGCCCTTGCCCCGTTTTCCTGGAACAAAAAATGTGCATGAATTGATCTTGAGTTTGATGTATCATTTTATGACAAACACTTCATTAGAAAAAAAAAATCTTAGTACCTCCAACATGTGCACCTAATACGATATTGTATAGCCTATAATACCTTGAATTATGTCCCTCTAACCTGTTCTAGGCTATAGTCGGTAGAGTCCGTCCCAGTATACCCTTGTCTGCATGTTTTTTTGGAATAATTTTTCATACATGTAAAGCAGTGTAAACCTTTCTTGTCCAAAGGTTGCAGGAACTATTCTGCCTACTACCTGCGTAAAAAGTAATGCCTTACCTTGCTTTGATTTTGTATGAGACCAATAATCCAAAATATGACAAAACAGGTTACAGCATTTACGACTTATTCCTTGCCTGAGAACTGATAACAAACAAGCCAGTCAAACTTATGATGTCAGTCAATTAAAGGTGAAGCGCGACCGATCACTGTGACATCTTTGTGACATCTTGTTTTCTAACAAACACCAAACACAGCCATAGACATGGAAAGTGTACCAAGGAGGAATGTACTGTCCAGCAGTGCCGAGAAGACGCCATCCACAGTATTTCAGCATAAATAACGCAGAAGAGTCGCAAAGTCCATACGGGCTGAACTAAAGAAACCGGGCTTCAGCCAACCGCTGGTACCTTATGCACAAAGGGTGTCGCATAATAAATTGTTTCCTGAAAAAGGCAGATACATATTATTTTCCTGAGAATTCCCGTATTTGGGTCATTCCGCAGTAAAATGAGCAATTACCTATATATCTGGTCTCTCCTTATTCATTCATCAGCAAGTAGTTAAAGGTTATACACAAATACATATAGTTAAATACCTTGGCGTGGGTTCTCCATCCATCCAAACTGAGATAATAAAGGATGGATTATAACTTTTGCAGGCCCCTCCCAATATATGCACTTTCAGACAAATAGCATGTCTCCTGAGCAAGGAGCTAATATGTTAGGTCATTTGGTAGAGTAGATAAAGAACTCATTCATTATCTTAATTAGCTAAATTAAAATACACAATAAGGTGTTCAGATTCCATTGTTGCTTGAAGCAATTGTTGCCACTAATTTTTTTTTGCGAGCATTTCTGATCTGTCCCCCAGTTTTGAGTCAACTCCGTCACAAAATGAATTATATCCAAGCAAAATGACAGTTACATATTTATATCTATACAAAGCCAAATATAAAATGTTGCATGGACATACTTTATCCATGAAACACTGTTTTATACATAACATGTATCTAGTATCAGATATGGAACCCTCTATGTCTTCATCCTGGAGGGTGGAAAATTAACGTGTCAACTCCGTCACAGCTTTTTCACCCTCATAAATAGATAAATGGGTAAAATGTTATTATGTTCAAGAAAAACATGTGTTTTTTGTTCAAAATCTTTTATAACTGGCTTATAACTTGATTTTCAAAAAAATTATAAATTAAAAATCAAGCATTTGTCAACTCCATCACAGTCAACTCCGTCACGTGATGGTGTTGACATGTCTGTATTTTGAGCACTGATTACATAACAAAGCTTTCACCATTATTATATATACTAATATAATTTGTATATTCCATTAGATTGCAACTATATTTTATGTGTAAGCTTAATTATTATTCAATTTATTTAGTTCCAGGCAATATTAATGATTTATGAATTGGCTAACTAATGAAATACAGTTACCCAGCAGAAAAATCATTGCATTTTGGTATTCTCACCTGATACATCCACTGCTTTTTATATAACTGAATACTTTCATTTTTAACAGCATGGGCAATTGGCAATCAAAATTATTTAAAAATAAAATGAAGCTAGATATGATACAGGGCATTCACTCTTGAAGCCTGTGTTCCATATAATCAATAAAGATATTCTTATGACCCCAGATTAATAGTGGTTTCATTCTGCTAAAGAGTGTCAGGCCTGTACCTTGAACTACAATATCCAAAGTCATTTAGAATACATTTGCTAGATTTTGACAGCATTTAATACATCCTGTCCCAGCAGGAAAACCTAAGCATGTGGCAGCAGACTTGGTCAATTATTGTGCTATAATATATTTTTCTCTGTGGACATCAATATGATTTAATTATTCATATGTCCATTGTATGACACTTGATTGTAGACATGCTGCATAAAATAAAAAAATAAAAACAAATGGTGTCAATTCCTCTTTTCCTGCTTAACATGCTGCTTCTGCACAAAAGACAGTGACAACATAATAACAGAATCTTTCTTGCAAATGCAGACACTGATGAAGATGACTCCATGACACCTGGTATTGTTCTTCAGTTTCTGTAAAACCTGTTTCTTTGTTTAATGTAACTGTTAATTTGGTTCACTAAATAGTTTTCCACTTTTGAACTGGTAATTGAGTACAAACAGAAACTTTTGCACTACCTGTAACTCTGTTGTTGAAACATCCAGAGTCAATAGTGCCAATCTGGTTTGATATATTATGGATGATGAATAATAGCAACTTCTTGCATTACTTTGGCATATTTGGCAGCTGATGGACAGTTTCAGTCCTCTAGTGGTCAGCAAAAAGAAGGCAAAACTGAATCTACAACCCTTTCAAAGAGCAGCCCCATCTCATCTTTAGGTCTTTTACCCTGTCTCGCCTCCCAGAGATTTCAATGGCCTTTAAAATATTTCAAGACATCTACAGACCCCAAAACTGACAAGGAAAAGGAAATTTAAATCAACTGTAGGATGTCTAATCATTTTGAATTACCTGTGCTGTATACTTTAAATATTTTAAACATACAGTCAAGTTGCTTTCATAAGTTTGCAGAGTAATATTTAGTTATGCGACAACAGATTTTCTTCTGTCAGCCAGAACTTAAATATGAGCCAATTTATGTGACACAATCAAGTGCTGGTCAATAAAAAAAATTAAATACCATATAAGGAAATATTTGATCATAGAAGACTTGTGCATGAAAATAATTAAGAGATTTATAAAGTCATATGTTAGAGTATACCGGTCAAAAGCCTGTTCTGTCAACTCCGTCACAAATACTCATGGTCTTTGCCAGCTAAATATTATCAAGGGAATCATTTAACTACACAGATTTTTCTGTTATAAATGTAACTAAAGGAAATCTTGATTTATCTAATGATGATTTAATCTGTTTTTATTAGAATAATTGTCTTTACCTGAGAAAAAGAATTAAAGAAAAAATTAGTTTTTGATAAAGTTTGCTATTTTCTTAACATTTTTTGTATATACATTGGTCTAATTCATAAGGCAAAGTTTTATTTAATTTTCCAAGGGAGGAATGATATTATGCCATTGTCTTGTATTCTTTAACTGGTGTCATCTTCTTAAATTTTGTATTTCAGATCAATTAACATGACTGTGACGGAGTTGAAAAAGTGTTTTACTGAGCTTTGGATGCTTGTTATTTTCAAAAAGGACTATGCTGTTTAAGCTTGGCTTTTATGTGTTAGTGAAACTAGACATCTCTGCCTACATGTGCTACAAATTTAAGCCAGATATGACAAAAAAATTTTTTGACCAAGCAGTATCACCAATTTGCCCAATTTACTGTGGAATGACCCATTTAATTTTGCTCATAACTGGAGTTTATTATATTAGAGGAGGAGGGGTTGTTTGAAACGGGGTTGTTCCCCCCCACCTAAAGCTTAATTTTCCTTTTCAAATAGTAAATTTATTCCCATTTTCGCGATAGATGGCGCTTCAATCGCAGATATAAATGGACAAAACTCGCTGCTGCTGGTATCTTGTCTTCACAGCTCACTTAGTAGCATGTAGGGCTCCTAGTCTAATGGTAGGTTTGATTCCCAATTCAGGTGCCTTCTTCTGCTTAGTAGTAGGTAATGTTAGAGGAGTTGAGTGTAGGGACATCTACAGGGAAAAGTAGGAGTTAAAATAGGGAATGAGAGGAGAGTTTTATTTATATTTTCCTCAATAGAAGCGAAGCCCGCGTTCTATAGTGGCTCCTAAATACGTTTTACATGACATATAACTACTTAACACAAAATTGGGGGAATATTTGTTTATTTACTTCAGGCCAAAGGGCTTTTGGAGCCACTATAGAACGCGGGCTTCGCTTCTTTTGAGGAACATATAAATAAAATTGTCTCCTCTCATTCCCTATTTTAATTCCTACTTTTCCCTGTAGATGTCCCTACACTTAACTCTTCTAACATAAACAACTACTAAACATCAGAAGTCGCCTGAATCGGGAATCGAACCTACGATCTCTAGACTAGGAACCCTACACGCTACTAAGTGAGCCGTGAAGACGAGATACCAGCAGGAGCAAGTTTTGTTGATTTATATCTGCGATTGAAGAGGCATCTATCGTGAAAATGGGAAACCATTTACTATTTTAACAGGAAAATTAAGCTTTAGGTGGGGGCTCCGCCCCCACACCCCCGTTCAGACGGGGAACCCAGGTTCCCCGGACCCCTCCTCCTCTAATATAATAAACTCCAGCTATGAGCAAAATTAAATACGGGAATTCTGAGGAAAATGATATGTATCGGCCTTTTCCAGGAAACAATTTATTATGCGACACCCGTTGTACCGGCGGCAGGCTGAAGCCTGGTTTCTATAGTTCTGCCGGGCTTTTTAAAGAATACTCTTAAAATAATTATCGCAAAAAAACGTGCGGCACGGGTACTGGAACGGACTATTGTCGTACCGAAATATCCACAGGACAACAACGAGCAGAGAAGAATGAAGCAGGCGGGATGCACAACAGTCAACTGATTTTCCCTGAATGGCTTTAGTTGGGAAGTGTTCTAAATATGAGTACATATTACCTATCATCTAGCTCAATCACTTGGGCTGAAATGATGCCGAGAAGTATTAACCTGACAGAGATCAGACAGGCCGACACCTTGGCCGCCCACATCTTGTCGTCTACTGCTGGCTTCCGTAGCAAGCCGGTACGGTGTAACGAGAAACTGTGGTCCTCTTGCTATTTTTCCTGTAATTTTTTTGCATTGCAGAATTAGATTTAGACGGTTACCCCAGCAAAAATATTGTTGCTTCGATGGTTATCTTAAGGGTAGAGAGTGCATAAATGTACGCGGAATTACTACATTTTTTATTTTAAAACAATTTACTCAGTTAAGGACTGGTTCAAAAAGCTATTTTTTGTTTGACATCAGAAGCGGGTGAAGCAGATCGGGGGGGGGGGGGTTCTTTTTTTCAAAATTGGAAGAACACTAATTTATTATAATTACTGTCTTGCTCAGAATAATTGATATACCCTTTCATCCTGAATTTATTCCCCCTAAAAATTTACACCCACTAATATAATCTTTATACCAAAGGCATATTTGTAATATTCAGATATATTTTTGGGACCTTACTTCTTTAGGACAAACAGCACAAATGCAAATCTCGTTGTGAGAGCAAGATTTTGACGCGATTAAATTTGCAGGAACCATATATTTATATGATTTATTGATAAAATATTTGAACCGAAAAAATGCAAGAAGATAAGATGGTACTCTCTACCCTCAAGTATCAATTAAGGGGTCTGATCTCCACATCCTTGAACTGCACAATGTGAAAGTGTAATTTATAGCTGCTCAAATTACCAGAAAAATTGAGTTGTAAGTAATTAAGATTAAGACACAGGCTTATTCTTTTTTTTTTATCCCCATAAATTATCTGAAATAACTGATTGAAGTGACAAATACTTCACTAGAAAAACCAGCTTTACCAACATTAAAGTGCATTTTGTTTCATTACTTCAGGTACAAGAAAATAATAACATACATGGTCTTGGATTCACTTTATTTTATTAACTCATAGAATTTATAGGTATAATGCCCAATATCCCTGGAATATAGATTACATGACGTTATTTGTATATTTGATATAATAATGCTTTCAAATTTAAGCACTTTTCATTGTTCTTAATAGTGCTTTGTCGTACATAGTTATCTGTTTTAAGTCTTGCCTCTTAAAATGTCAACAGTAAACCTGTACCTCCTTTATTTATAACCTCTTTATATTTATATATATATATAATCATGCTTTGATTGATCATGTCTCTCAAAATCTGCCACTCTCAAAATCTAGCAAATTTAGCATTTTATTTTTAGTTTTCCAAATTAACTGCTCCACCGCATCCTGGGATATCTTCATTTGGCATTCTAACCATAGTTTATATATCCAAGACGCTGATATATATATCGACAGAGCCATCAGTGAATTCACTCAAAAGCGTTTAGTTTTGTCTCGTATTTCTTATTTTCATCAACGATACCATATATACAAATACTCTACCTTATTTTATTTTATTTTTGTTTAAATGTGACCTGCATGATGAGGGATTGTCGGCATAATCTTACTGGATTATATAGCTTTCATAAATCTTTGAGAAATTGCCAACTGCCAGCCAGTGACTGTGTTAACCAACACTTTTAACTCATGCTGACAAAATCACCAATAGGCGAAAGGCTTAACAATTTAGGGACTTGTATCTAAATCATATCTTCAATCTGTGATGATATTAAAATGCCTCAGATATGTATATCTCTATTTAACCGAATCAGACTTTCTCCGTGCACTTCTTTGCTGATCGGAGTCTATGAATTAATCACTTGCGGGTATATAGGGCACATACAAAAAAAAAAAACTGATTGATGTGGACTATAGCAAAATAATGCTCAAAACGTGTTGTTCATATTTAACGATCAAGGGATGTTATTAATCTAGCTCTTAGTGAACTAATAAACAATAATTAATATATGAATAATCATTCAATTACTCCAAAAATATCCCTAATAGGCATAGTATCTTCTACCTTCACTTGACAATGAGTGAACATCATTGTTCGACCAAAAGACCGACCTGTGTAAGATAGGATCATTAAGGAAAGTTTCAATTCGTCATATCCAAAGACTATATATTTTAATATTTGAAGCCATGCAATGAAGCAAAATAAACACCATAATGTTGGTAATGCTGATTTTTGCTGATAAAATAGTGTTTACTTCACACTCATTTGTTTCACATTGCAGAAATGTTGGAAGATGCTTGTGCTCATTAATCTAATACCCCTTTCACACGGCAAATGCAAACCGATTTGGAAACCTTTTAGAGCGTTCACACGGCAATCCAAAGCGTTTTCAAACCGTTTTTGATCAAGCTCAGGAGGTGTTTTCAAACCGTTTTGAATGCGAATCATTTAGGCTTATCGCTTTGCTTAACTGTCGTGTGAACGCTCTAAAACGGTTTCGTTTGAGTTTTCAAGCAGCAACTCGACCGGTCACAGAGCAAGAGCGAATGCTTGTGTCAGCATGTTGTTACATTGATCCATCTGAAATGTACACATGCAACACGCATTAAATTGGTGCTAGATGACCGTGTGAAAGCACCAAACCGGTTTGGCCAGATCGGTTTGAAAACGTTTTGTGTGTTAGAGGGTATATAGATCACTGCTCCAAGTTGTGAGGTTCTAGGAAGTTCAGCGTTCAACCATGTAAAATTTTGATTTTGAAGGGGTGGAGCGTAGCACCCATACAATTATCTTTTTTCTTTTTTTTTGTCTTCTATGTTTTACTGACCATACATGTTAGCAATAAATTAGGATAGTTCCTATACAAATCAAGTTACACCAAGATCTTGTTCTTAATCCGAGATGGGAGAAACAAAATAAACTGGGTAAACAACACTACTGCAGATTGTTGTCAAATGCAACCTCCATTTATTACATGCATGGTGTTATTTCGCATAATCTGGGAAACTAAAGTGAAAACTTCACATGCATTTGTGCTATTCGTGCTAAAAGAACTATTAATTAAAGTATTATTAAAATTCAATACTATCAGTCTGAATCCTACAAATATGCCTTTGGTAAAAACAATATATATATATATATATATATATATATATATATATATATATATATATATATATATATACCAATAGTTTATATGTTTCCAGAACGAATCCAATTGTGCTCTATTAGCGGTATGCTAAGAGCTGGTACATAGTGATAATTTACGAAAATTTTCAGTTACACATTAACATGTGTTTTCATGCATTTGCAATCTTCAGATGTGTTCTGTCAACGGTTGGTGCGCACCAATATATATATATATATATATATATATATATATATATATATATATATATATATATATATATATATATATACATACAAGTGTTAATATTAAGGGAATGTGTTCAGATTTAAAGGATACAAAATGGCCTCAGAATTAATATATATCATTTCCTCTGAGCATGACAGTAATTATAACAGAGCTAATGTTCTTCAAATTCTATTTGTGTTCAAATTTTACAGTGTTTCCCAAACTGCTAGCCTATATAGGCTTCTCCAGTCCATGGCCTTGAAAGTTCATGGTTCTAACTAACCGTGACAACCCGACTCCGTTTAGGCAATGATAATTGGGTGGTATAAGCCTACTTGAGTCGTGATACAAGCATGCAATATCGAGGAATGCTTGCAGTGGTCTTCGATCATGTTGCATTCATATTGTGGTAAACAGCCCATAATCTTAACATTATTCTACGAATCATGAATTAACACTAAGGAATACATATGTGTACTCACAACCCAAACGGAAACCCCGTCTTTATTGTAACGAGTCATTTCCTGAATCGCGTACAAGTTGGCTGCGTCTAGTAATTCGTGCGAGCGATGCCTGTATTCATGCGGTCAAAAATTCAACAAACATTCGGAGGGGTATACTAATATACTGCGTAAAAACGGAGCTTTTCTCGCTCATGTTTGGTGTTGTTAGAAAGTACATTAAAATGCTAACGATTAGTCTGGTTTATGTAAATTGACTGTGTACCTGCATGTAGGCTATGAGGCGTTGTAAAAAATGACGAAAAAAATTTCCATCCTCATGGGGCCTTATTAATGTGTTTCTTAGACCCAGATGTAAAGGCACTCTAACAGCCAATAATCTGTAATATTGTCAGAAGGGCAATATGGCGCTAGGTTCAAACTACCTTTTTTTTAGGGACAGGGGATAAAATATATGCACATATATGTTGTTCTCATATAGTATTTTTTTTGTGATCGCCATGGCTCAGATGACCTATTTACGGTCAGCTTACCTAACAAACCTGTACTCACGGTAACTCACCTGCATAATGGACTTGTCATTCACATCAGCAATTGTTGTTCTGTTAAATTCCATATTGAGGCCCGCTGATTTATAGGAATCTTGTGTTATTTCTAGTTCGAAAATATACGTCATGCGGTAAGTTCTATGATGGATAATCAAAAGATGAAAATAAAAATATAAATGTTTTGTTGCATTTCGTCTGTTAAAAATGGGGCTAAATATTTCCCAGACACAATCTAAGAAATAATATACCTTAAGATGCTATTGTATATATGGAATAATAATTATCTGGCATCCGCTGCAATGGTCCGCACACAGTTAGGTTCGCATCTATGGATTATAATCATAATTATTAGTATATTTCGGACCAATGTAGTCAGATATTGGATGCTATAAATAACAGTAATTAATTCATGGTTGGGGTATAATTAATAACACTTTTATATCCATTTAGCAGGACTATTCGGAACAACGCACAGCGTCAGTCTGATATTGCAAACCAATATAAAATAACGCGGACGTTTTATATTCTGGTCACCCACTCCATTTAATTGTTGGCACGAGCAATGAAAAATATGTAAATGGTACGTATACAGGTGTTGCTAAGTAACAAATGCCCAAAGAAATGACAAGACGAAGAAATAACACTGAGAAATTGGAAAGAAATATTATTGATGGTCCGCGCTGGCCCGCGTTTAGCCCTCCCAACTTCCAATATCCGTCTAGTTTCATTGACGTTGTTTGGCAGGTTGGTTAATTATTTGAAGAAAGCAACGGATCCGCTCGCGGACCGCGTGCTGATTCGCGTTTAGGAAGACATTTTCTCCGAGTCGCGATGGAACGCTACACCACTACGACCGCAGTGCCATCTGTCAGGTATTCAGAAAGGAAAAGACACTCAAAAGGCGCTACAAATGGCAACCATCGCCAAAAATACGGTCAGTGGAACAGTATATTATGTCTTACTAACAAATATGTTTACTGTTATTGTGTTTCGAAATACATGAATTCAATAAGTACGTTACCGACCACCGGTTTTACAGTTGCTTGAGCGATAAATGAGGAAGGATTGTCACTTGTCTAGACGTGCATGCATAAATTGAGTTGTTAAGGCCGCCCTTATTGACACTAAGGTCCAGCTTATTGACACACGGTTTAACTGCGCATGCGGCTGTCACACTCCCGCTAGATGGCAGGGCGTTCACCGTGTGTCACTAACACCCAATTCCGTGTGTTATTAAGGCGAGTTGTATTACTCTAGCAGATCATAATTACTGTGCATAAGAAATGGTGGCTTTGGTCTAACCAGGTGTTACCATGGGAGTCCTTTGATCTCTTACACTGGGGCCAGGTCGTGAAAAGAACGGGGCAATGTAAAGCATTAAAACAGAAACATGTAAAAGTTAAGTACTTTCATCGTCAGGTATATTAATTAGTTTAAACTTATTTTTATAGGACAGAGTACCACAAATTTCGGGGATGTAAATTACATAGTGGATGAAAAATATATATCTCATTTCAAATTTTAAATTATATTTAACAATTAAAAAATAAGATATAATTTAGTTTAAATTTATATATATATGTATATAAATATATATCATCTTGTTCCATTCAATATATATATATTTTTTTTTTAACTAGAGAATAATCAACAAATAACAGATACAAATTAGCTTTATTGAAATAAATACAAGATATAGTAAGTTACTCATAGTGTCTGGTGACTAAATATACAAACTATATATGGATATGATGTAAAATGGACATGTCCAAAATCAGATGAACAACCCGAAACCATTCTGGGATAACAATTTGAAAGAAATGGTTTAGTGACAGAACAAGCATAAATTGCTCTTGAAGGTTTGGGAAAAGTAATGGTCCTGAAAGAACTAAAGAGACCGAATGTGCAGAACCATTTTTCTGATGAAGGGGGAAATTTGCTAAGTTACTGTGAGCCATAGAATGGTCATACCTTCGTCAACAACTAATCATATTGTCCAAATCGATTATAGAAAGTCTTATACTTTAACAAACTTAACATTATAGCCAAAGATCAGAATGGATTTCTGAAAGGACGCTCCTGTACCGATCATATTTTTGTTGTTAATTCATTATTAAGCAATCGTTTGCCTCAAGAAAGAGAAACACATCGCCATGGTGAGTGGGTATGGAAAAAGCTTTTGCTTGGGTAAACATAGGTTGTTTGGAGTAAAAACTGATTCCAAAAATTATAATGCCATAAAAAATTTATATAGTGGGCCTAGTTATTCAGCTTATATATGATCAAGTAATAATATTTTCGCAAATTGGTTTTGAATACGATGCAGGGTACAAGCTGATATTATCCATCACCAACGCTAGCTATTTAATACATGTATTAATGGCTTAGCATAATAAATAATAAAGCCTTAGATATTATTTTGGTATAAGAATCAGAAGCTGCATTATATCTTTGTTACTATATAGATGACATTCTATTAATGACGAACACAGAGGCGGAATGCAAAATTTACTTATTACTCTCAAGTGTGGTGTAATTCCTGGCAGCTTTAAAGTGAACACAGTGGAGACAAGTGGCATGCATTTATAGGATAAAAGGATGACACTTACAAACTTGAAATAATATATTAATATGGTACCGAACTGTGAACGTTCATAAGTGCCTTGGTTTCTACCTACCTTCACAAATACCTAAACTCTGATAAAATTTCTGATTTCCTAGCAGATCTGGATTATGAGCTTTCGGTTCAATATTAGGCAAGTTTAAAAATTTTACAAAATTATATACTCTGGGGGTAGTAGATTATGCGTCTGAGATATGGGGTTATGCCAAAACCCGTCATGTGATGAAATGCAAATTTGTTTAGCGTTCATGGGTTTTCCTTTGCAATTGCTGCTCTAACGGGACATTTGTTGGTTAACATGTGCAGTAAGTATCATTTCATTGATATGTTACGGTTTGGAACCACTAAATTAAGTCATCAACGTCATACATAACGTTACAGTGAAAGATAAAAATTTGAGCAGATAAATTAGACTTAGGAGATATAATGACTCTCAAACAACACCACCTTTCTGTATATAATGCTTATTTTTCAATAAGTATTCATCTCCTTTATATTACAGAATATTAAAGACTAAAATAGGCCATAAAAAAAACTCTGAAAATAAAATACACATCCTGAATAATACCCGTTACAATAAGGCAAAAGAAACAACTTCGCAATGGTACATACACCAGATTTCATGACGCCCAATTTCCTTGTTTCCTTTTAAATTACTTGGCCCTTTGATCTAGGATACCAGTGATTAATTGGGGCAACGGTGAAGCAGCTTAATTGCAATATGCTTCACTGACCACTGCTGACACACAGTGACCATAGATGCTTTCCTGACACACCGTAACACCAAATCTCAGTACCCGAGACGGCAAAACAAGGTAACCAAGACTTCCAAATCGAGGTAACCAAGACTTTCGGACCGCGTGTCAATAAGCACTTTGTTGAGTTTATTAGCTTGCTATTTGTACAGAAATAGCATTTTGCTTATACATGACATCACATGTAACAGTTGAATAATACATGTCATCACAAATAACATGACATCATTGAATATCATATAAGCATATTACAGGTATACAGGGATATCAAGTAGGTATGTTACATATAACTTATAAGATAGGCTGTTGCCATGGGTCCAGACCCAGAAACCAATCAAACAGGCTAAAGTTCCGGCACTTTCTATGAGCATGTGCACTGACACTGCTGGACACATATATATGAGCAATTTTATTTGGCACTGACTGATGGACCTGCCAGAACATTTGCTATTGTTCCAGCATTTAGTAACAAATATAAAATTAATTTAGTTTTAATTGTGGCACTTTATGAAGGAATTTCTACAACTTGGAAAATATGCATATACCCAGATATCTGCAAAATTACCAAAGAATAAAATGTGACAGAAGCGAACCGTTTGATTTTAATTTGACCATGACCTTTGGAAGCAAGTTTTAAATATATGTACTCACAGATTAATGTTTAAACAAAAGACCTATATAAGTATATGTTCATTGTTTATAGGTTTGAGATGAAGTCCATATCTGAATTTTAATGAAAATATAATTAGGCCCACTCCCAGTCATGCAAACATTTTAAGAAATTAATGAAAACAGAATTATATGATGGGCTTTATAAATAGAATTATAGTTGCATATAGGCCTATAACTAAAGTTTATCCATATATTGCACAGAGTATCTATATATTAATAGCGTAAGGCTATTTTTGTGATTTTCTGTATCTCCTCTGATACCGCCGTACGGATTGCCGTGATTTTCGACATACATATGCTCTGGGTTTGTCCGAAGAGATTCCGCCCCCTTTTATTTGCAATATTTGCCTATTACCTGCATAATTAATAATTTTAATATTTTCTCCCCGTGGGCGCCTCTTTTCTTTGTGTCTTTGGGCCCGGCAACATAATGGCCATAGGGTGTGTGATGGCGGGACAGAGTTTTACTCCGGGGGCCCTATCTGGGGTTTTCTCACATTTCATGGTGACCAGCCCGAAATAATCCCCTTCTCAAAAGGGAGATCTTTGAAAGAATTGTTTGGGAGGCCTTCCTGTCACCGGGATATTGCACGAAGAGGGCTTCTAAAAAATACATGACCTGATATGCTTGAATGCACATGTACCGCGTCCAGGGCGTCTGACAAATGAGCGAGTCGCATGCGACTAAAATCATGTCCCATGGTCACACAAACCAGTGTTTATCGCATTTAGTTAGTCGCACCCGTCTTTCATATGCGATCAAAGGACGGCAAGCATGAGGCAACACATGACACATACAAGAGTCAAACAGATGACGATAAGTAGTTTTGTCCTTACAAATCAAGATTTATACCTGTAAACCTAAATGATATTTCAGTAAAATATAACAAATAATTATGTTTTAATTAAATTAATATGGGATAGGACCCCCCCCCCCCCCCACACACACTCACACACACACACACATGCACACATGCACACAAAAATAATTGTCCTGGCGCCCGTGCTTAACGCTTTATTTTGCTTCCACTTTAAATGTCACTTTTGTTGCATCAAATTCATTGTTGCAATCTTTCAGTGATACATATATAATAAGATGCATGTTGAGTGTTATAGACATGATGCTTCCCTACAGTTATTCCACTGTGAACTTTAATACTCATATTTTGGTTATGGAAGTGTGGGCTTCCCCGATTTTACGTCATGAAGTGGAATCCCCTGTGTGTTTAATGGATGCAGGACTCAAGGTCTGCGATAAACGCTTGCATGCTTTGATCGCAGCTGATAATTGTTGCCGGAGGTATGTGTCATGTGTAATTGAAAATATAGTGTCCAAAATTTTTACACTAATGCAATGATCGGATGCAAATAAACTTTGGAATATGTCACCAGTATTTTACACGGTGCGATTTTGTCGGAGGGCAACTTTAAATAGCGCTGTTCAACATAATATATTTTTATATAAAAATTATTTCATTTATCATATCAACTTCTCCGAAAACATCTCCGTCCAATCTCTTGGCTTCAATATGATGTTTATGCATATCACCCTACATATAATGTATCTATTTATTAATAGCGTATCGCGATTTGTGTGATTTCCGTATCTCCCGATTTCCGGTGGATTTCGGATACCAACGTACGGATTGTTTCGTTCGTCCCAAACCGTGCTTAGCACGGGTATTTGCTAGTAACTCATAATGCTGATGTCTGTATGTAGGCCTACTTATAGTGCTTCACTTTATTGTGTAAGTGCTCACCGGGAATAGTCTGGACCTTTAGCTCTTGCAGCGTTAAGGCCAATTACATTGAACAGTAATCATTACAATAACAATTTCTTCCAAAAATCTCAATAACAATTACAGATTACTTAAATTTTTCAGAGTAATGATTAATTTACAATTACTTTTAAAAAGCAACTAATTAACTTCAATTACTTTATAAAAATATATAACATATAGAAGCATGGCTGAAGTTCATTCATTATAGAAACGCCAACTGATTAAATTTATGAAAGGAACAACTGCAAACAAAACACATCCAGTCTGGTGTCATATATTAAAGTGTACAATAACTGTACTAATGATAATATATCATTGCATTATGTTCAAATTTACACTTTTCTCTTATGGAAAGGCAAAATGGCTGTCACCATCATAAATGAACATTGCTTGTATTGTTTATAGTATCAGGCATTGAAACATTTGCTGAATTAGTGTTTTGGCACAAAATAGAAATATCTGTAAGCACATATGGGAAAACTATATTTAAACATATTATCTTGAAGTCATTTGTGCAAAAAAAATTCATCTTATATTCTTTTATCACTTGTTATCTTTTATCAGACATATAGTCTTGCTTCTTGATAACACTGGCATATGCCAGTTAGAGCACAGGTGGAAATAATTGTTGGTTTGATGATGGAAAAACCTTTTTAGCGACTACCTTAATCCTATACAGTAATCCTACACATTAATCAACTCATAAATCCTAAATTCTTTACTATCAATGCTGATTAAAGTTATGTCATAAACATTACACATTACAATTACCCCAACCCTGAGCTCTTGGGCAGTGTGTCTGGGTATAGACCTCTAGACACCAGACCTGGGATCAATTCAAATTTTTCAATTCCAATTCAGTTCCAATTCAAGGACTTTATTGAAACTGCAATTTCTAATTCAGTTCAATGTGCTTAAGAAAAATATCAATTCCAATTTAATTCAAATAATTTTTATTCAATTCAAATTCAATTCGCAAATCAAAAAGTTGCATTCATTTGAATATAATTCATTGGTGTGATGCGAGTGTTATCATAGGAGTTCTTTTACTAGTGCACTGGTGCACTAGTACACAACTTACAGTTTTGTTCAGAATTGATTGAATATGCACCAATAATATCATTAATTACATAGTTTGCCAAATGTGGTAAGGCATATAGCAGACAGACAGGTTGAACTTGTTTTGTTTGACAATTATTCCTGAAGATCAGGTAAACTACCCAAATTTGGATGAAGGTTTCTCTGGATTTCAAATGAGTCGCCATAATGCCATTAATATACAGATGAAGCTGCTAAAATGCTAGAGGCTTTTGTCAAGCAAATTTGTTGCAATTAACTGAAGTTGCATTTAGGCGAAGCGCGAAATTCACTGTCTATCCTTGTGTAAGGGGAAGCCAAATGATCGATTGGACCGCCGAATATCTTATTAATTTAGCATTGTTTTTAACATTTAACTCAAGCTAATAAAGATATGCTCTCGTGATCAAGGTGTTTAATATGCCTGACATATTTTAACCTACCATTGTTAACCCACTTCAAAGAGATGTGTGCTGTGACCATATCGAACTGCATCACAGAGCAGAGGGTAATTAAGGTCCTTTGTACACATGTGCACCTGCAGTTATCACAGCGTCTACTTTTGAAGTTCCGTTCTTTGATGACTATTGGGATAACACAAACACAACTCACTGACTCATTGAAGTACTTGCATTTAACGTGAGTTTTCTACCTTTCTGCCCATATTTTCCTTGCGTTAATCAGAAATTTGCAATTATTAGGCTTCCGATAATGGGGCACATTTTTAATGATAAGATATAGGAAATGGTTTTGGTTTTCAGATTTTTTTGCAAATAAGAGGCATTTTCTGTTAACCAACTTGCAAATAAGTGGTGTTGTCTGTTTATGCAAATAATCTATTTTGGGTGATGAAAACCATTAACATTCTCATGATCATGGGATGGGGGAGGGCTACAGACAAAGGCCCCACTAGACAAATGCCCCCAGGTAAAAAGCCCCCTACCTTAATGATAAAAGAGGACAAAAAGCCCCCCCCCCCCCCCCCCCCATCCTTTTTTTAGCCCTCAGCCCTTAGGCTGATGGGCTATTGTCGTCACCCAAGCTGTCCGTCCGTCCGTCCGGCGTCCGTTAACTTTTACCTTGTGAGCGGGATATCTTGAAAAGGTTCACCGTCAGAATTTTATTTCCTCGGTAAAGATGTATATTGACAAAATCTCGGTCAAGTTCGAAGATGGGTGACCTTGACCTATTTTTCTACATTTTAGAGCTGATTATAGAAAAACATTTAGATGCTTATTACTCAGGAACCATTTGGTGGATTTTCACAAAACTTACTATGATTATTGGGACTGATAGTCTGTACCTGCTTCACAAGTTTGGTGGCGCCACCTACAATTTCTGATTTTTAATGAATTTTTATCGGATTTTTCAACTTTGGGCTTGTGAGCAGGATATCTCTAAAAGGATTCACCGTAGGAATTTTATTTTTTCGGTGAAGATGTATATTGACAAAATCTCGGTCAAGTTCGAAGATGGGTGACCTTGACCTATTTTTCTACGTTTTAGAGCTGATTATAGAAAAAAACATTTAGAAGCTTATTTCTCAGAAACCATTGGGTGGATTTTCACAATTCTTACTATGATCATAGGGACTGATGGTCTGTAACTGCTGCACAAGTTTGGGGGCGCCACCTGCATTTTCTGATTTTTAATGAATTTTTCTTGGATTTTTCAACTTTGGCCTTGTGAGCGGGATATCTCTAAAAGGATTCACAAGAGGAATTTTAATTCTTTGGTGAAGACGTATATCTACAAAATCTCGGTCAAGTTCCAAGATGGGTGACCTTGACCTACTTTTCAAGGTCACAGAGCTTATAATAGAATAAAACTTAGAAGCTTATTTTTCAGGAAGCATTTGGTGGCTTGTTATGAATCATGGTACATACCTCTTCATTTTAAATTTATAACTGAGACATGTACAGATATACATCCATGTGAGAACAGATATTTAGTACTTGTTACTGTTACCACCTCTAAACACTGTTGTTTTGGCTGGGGGCTTTTGTCAGCTTCTGCTGATATTCTAGTTAAAATTAATATTTGACTACAATTAAAATTCTGTATGTTTCATTTATCCATTGAAATGTGCGTGTTTAATGTAAATAAGACATTAAAGGGCCCTCTTTACATACTAGGCATGTTAAATATACTTGTAATATAGCGTGTTCTCCTTACAATAGTATGATATGTGCCAATATTTCATTATACAAAGGAAATTAATGATAAACAAAGGTGCAGACTTTGATAATATTAATCTAAATTTCCAGGTCTTTTAAAAGTGTTTCAGCTTGTTAATTTATATTTATGTCAAAATTTATGAAAAAATAATATGTCAAGATTTTTAAATTTTACTCAAACAAATACTGATTAAAGACGTCAATATGTTTAACTAATGACATTAAGACTCTTGGCTGTTTCAGCTGTCATAAGACTAGATGCTAATAATCAAAATTTATATTACTTGTTCCTTTATTTCTGTTAATAAACATGCCCACTTCTAGTTTTCTCCTTGGGTGTTCTTATCCTTGGGTTATTTTTTACACATATAATGGTTTCATAGCTGAGATGACTTTTAATTTTTTTCTGATAAATTAAAAAAAAAATATTTGAATATGATACAAAATCAGATCTTAGACAAGTTCTCTTTATGATTTCTGTAATGTTAATAATTGTCAAAAGATTCTTGGTATGTCTAGTGCATAGAATGATGTGAAAGTAGTCCAAAGTGAATATAATAGTTTTATTCTTTGAATATTAATTAAAGCCATGAAACCAGGTACTTATGATCATTATTTAAATTTGTGAACTTTGTATATTCTGGATTCTCAAGAACATTGTTTAGCTGAAACTGAATAATTACTAGACATGGTGCGAATACTTTTCAAATGTATTTGAATGTGAATATGAATATGTACTCCATAATTAGCTCAGCTGACTATAAGTCATCTGAGCTATAGTCGTGGTCCTTTGTCCGTCGTCCGCCTGTCTGTCCGGCCATCCATCCATAAACAGGGCATGTTTTAAAACCGTTGGACGTACGATTAAAAAATTTTGCATACTATTAGATGTCCCCAAAATCTCCTACCATACCAAAAATTGGGTCATTCGGGCTTTATTCCTTCGAGATATTAAGGAAAAACCTCCATTTTCCATAAAAAAGCCATTGTTACACTTCAAGGCTTCCTAATATCAAAACCAGTGATCTGTTTTTGATCATATTTAGTATTCGTATTCTTCCCTACATTTTCTATGAACATACAAAAAATTAGGTTAGTGTTGGGTCTTATTTTGAAGTTATGGGCCAAAATATAATGCATTTTTTAAAAAATCAGGAAATATATTTACTTACTTAACATGAGAATTGCCGAAGCTAGAGACTTTTTCTCAGGAATTTAACTTTATTTTATCAAGATTAAATTGTTTACCCAAAATTAGATCTGAATTTTGCAAATTTTTCAAGTTATTAGCATAAATAAAAAATCAATACCTTAAATTTTGTCCAATTTTGGCAGTGGCACATTTTTTCCCTGTAAGCACTGTTAATTTATTTTTCACAGCATATATACATAAGGAATTGATCTTCTAAAACCAGAAATTTCAAAGGAATTGATTGAAAAGGGTAGCTTTTATTCAAGTTTTCATACACCATGTCAAGTGTTGTTTACATCTAGCCCACCTGGTAGTACAGCCTTCACTTGCATTATGTAACCCACCCCAGGCAGCTTGCCTTGGCTCAGCTTGGTCACTACCAGCAGGCTTCCCCTCTGCCCTGCACTCCCCCCCCCACCACCAGATGGTGCATAAACAAGATGATTATTGTTAATATGTTATTATTTTCTGTATTTGATTCATTCTATTATAGGCTATGCTACATTTTAAATTTTGTATGTACCACCAGGGTTACAATGATTAAAGTGCACATTTAATTGTGTCCACAAAGTGGTGTATTGCTGTGAAAGTGTGGATGTTCATCAGATAAGTAATTCCTTACTTCAGAAGAGTAAAAACTTCACAAAGTGTGAAATTGACTATCAATTCCAGTAATAAATTAAAGCTGAGATAGTAATTAGCACAGTGGTATTGTTTGTCTCTCATTCAGCCAACAGTGTGTATACTTTATTTGAAAAGATGTTTTATTTTATCAAATTTACTGAATCTTTTATTTTATTTCAGTGAATAAAATTAAGCATGTACTGAAAACTCCAGTGTGCAAAACATTTAAATAGTGATTCAAGGAATAATCTTGTAGATGCCATGTTGTGGCATTATTTTCTTTTAAATTCTGTTTAAACATTTGTGATTTGAAAATAATAAAATATGTGTATGCATAATATGACCCAATATGAGCTACACCCGGGATATATAATGATTGCAACAATTCTAATATTTTAACTTGTATTTTCAGTTTTTTTATTAAAAATTTATAAAACTTGTAAATAAAAAAAATGATTCGGATAAAAACTTTTAATGGAAAAAGTCGATATGCTAAAAAATAGGCTTATATATTAACTTAAATGCATTATTCCCTTGAAAGTGAAATAAAGGTATTAGTCCATTCTGTCCACTTGCCTGTCCATCTGTAAATTTTCATATGCATCACAGTATTTCAAAACTTTTACTGTTTTTCTTCATGACAGTCTTGTCAGAGTATTAGTTTGCAATTGTATATTTAGAACTTTACTATAACCAAGTAGGAGGGCTCCTTTCCTCTTAGCTTCTAATATTCTTATATAAATGAAAAACATTACAATAGAATATTTTGCATTTACAAAAATTTCAAACTTTAGCTGAGCGCCGTGACCCATGGGTCCCTTGTTTTTAAGCCCCCGCCACAAAGTGTCCGTCATTCCGTCATTCCGTCCTTCCGTTATTCCGAAATGAAACAGTTGTACAGACTTTTTTTCGCAATGCCTGCAGATATTGGCCTGATTTTTGGTGTGTGGGCAGATATAGACCAGTTACAGATCGAGTTCGCGTTTCGTCCCGGTTGACCTACTTTTGACCGTTTTACGGCTCCTAAACTTAGAAAATTTCATGAAAAATAGAAATATTCATGACAGATACACATGTATGGACTTTTTTTCGCAATGCCTGCAGATATTGGCCTGATTTTTGGTGTGTGAGCAGATATAGACCAGTTACAGATCGAGTTCGTGTTTCTTCCTGGTGGACCTACTTTTGACCGTTTTACGGCTCCTAAACTTAGAAAATTTCATGAAAAATAGAAATATTCATGACAGATACACATGTACGGACTTTTTTTCGCAATGCCTGCAGATATTGGCCTGATTTTTGGTGTGTGAGCAGATATAGACCAGTTACAGATCGAGTTCGCGTTTCGTCCTGGTTGACCTACTTTTGACCGTTTTACAGCTCCTAAACTTAGAAAATTTCATGAAAAATAGAAATATTCATGACAGATACACATGTACGGACTTTTTTTCGCAATGCCTGCAGATATTGGCCTGATTTTTGGTGTGTGTGCAGATATAGACCAGTTACAGATCAAATTCGCATTTCGTCCTGGTTGACCTACTTTTGACCATCATACGGCTCCTGAACATAGAAAATTTCATGAAAAATATGAAATTTCATGACAAATACACATGTACGTTTTTATGCCCCCGCCACAAAGTGGCCGGGGCATATAGTTTTACCCATGTCCGTCATTCCGTCATTCCGTCATTCCGAAATCAAACAGTTGTACGGACTTTTTTTCGCAATGCCTGCAGATATTGGCCTGATTTTTGGTGTGTGGGCAGATATAGACCAGTTACAGATCAAGTTCGCGTTTCGTCCCGGTTGGCCATACTTTTGACCGTTTTACTGCTCCTAAACTTAGAAAATTTCATGAAAAATAGAAATATTCATGACAGATACACATGTATGGACTTTTTTTCGCAATGCCTGCAGATATTGGCCTGATTTTTGGTGTGTGGGCAGATAATGACAAGTTACAGATTGAGTTCGCGTTTCGTCCTGGTTTACCTACTTTTGACCGTTTTACGGCTCCTAAACTTAGAAAATTTCATGAAAAATAGAAATTTTCATGACAAATACACATGTACGGACTTTTTTTCGCAGTGCCTGGAGATATTGGCCTGATTTTTGGTGTGTGGGCAGATAATGACCAGTTACAGATCGAGTTCGCGTTTCGTCCTGGTTGACCTACTTTTGACCGTTTTACGGCTCCTAAACTTAGAAAATTTCATGAAAAATAGAAATTTTCATGACAAATACACATGTACGGACTTTATTTCGCAATGCCTGCAGATATTGGCCTGATTTTTGGTGTGTGGGCAGATAATGACCAGTTACAGATCAAGTTCACGTTTCGTTCCGGTTCTTGTTTTGTCTCAGTTGACCTACTTTTGACCATTTGACTGCTCCTGAACATAGAAAGTTTCATGAAAAATATAAATTTTCATAACAAATGCATATGTACTGACTTTTTTTCCTCAATGCCTGCAGATACCACCCTGATTTTTTTTGTGTGGGCAGATAATGACAGTTACAGATCGAGTTTGCGTTTCATCCTGGTTGACCTACTTTTGATTGTTTTAAGGATCCTAAACATAGAAATTTCATGAAAGACAGAAATTTTTATGGAAAATGCACATGTATGGACTTTTTTTCACAATGCCTGCATATACTGGCATGATTTTTGGTGTGTTGCTTGATAATGACCCGTTACAAATCGAGTTTGCATTTTGCCCTTGTTGACCTACTTTTGACCATACGACACCTCCTGAACTTAAAAAATTTTCCAAATTTTACAAATGTTTCTAATTTGCCCAAGGCGGGGGCATTCGTGTCGTTCCGACACATCTAGATAGCATAAGAATTGGAATACAGATAAAAATGAAAGTATTTGATTACAAATGCAAATAATTTCAAAATGTATTCATGATTGCAATCATCTTAAAAATTCTATTGGGTTTTGCTTATTTCTTGGCTAACTGCATTTTCTTAGATTTTATAGGGAAGAAGCTAAAAACATTAAAAAATGTTCTTCTCCGAAACCATGCTGCTAAATTGTCTGTTCATCTGTCCCAATAATCCTCCCTCGCAAAAAGAACATATCCAAAAATATCCTGAATGATACATCCTAGTTTTAAAATGACCTAGTCCGAAACATGCAGGTCCAAAACATCCATTTTGCTGAAATCAGAATGACTAAGGTAGATATGCAGGACATAAGAGGATCAGTATTAAATTTTAAAAATAAACCTCCATTCATACTCCCAAACTTTGCACAGGTTAGCATTAGGCTTGTAGGCTTTGTTTTTTTTGTATTTGTCTGCCTGATTTGTTAAAAATTACTGTCATTGATTTATTACAGTTTATTTTTAGTTTTCAGTCATTACAATATTTGCCTAGTTTGGACAAACAAGACTGGAGACCCTTCTCTGAAGTAGATATGAGAATAACATCATCTGCATAGAGCAGACAGTTAACCACTTTCCAATTTAATGTGGCAGGGTTACATGTTTTATCAAATAGTTTTGGAAGGTAATTTATATATATATATATATATATATATTAAATAAAGTGGGGCTTAGGACACAGCCTTGTTTTAGACACTGTAGCTGCAATATTATTTGAAAGTCCATGAGAGAGTTTTAATTGGACGCTAGCGTCACTATACATATCTTTAATGATTTTGAGAAAGATGTTGCTTATATAATATTGAAGGCATTTATATAAAAGGCCATCCTGACAAACTCTGTCTAATGCCTTTTGGAAATCGATAAAGCAAGTGTAAAGGAATTTTCCTTTTTCCTGAACGTTTGGTATATTTGTTGACAGGTGTACAAAATACCAATAAATGGTCACTTGTCCGTGATTTTGATTTGAAACCTATTTGCCATTAACTTATAATTTTATGTTTTTCTAAATAGTTGATAAGTTCTGATACACAACTTGAGATAGTAATACCTCTATAATTATCTGGGTCTGACCGATTTCCTCCTTTGTGGAGTAAAGAAACCAAGCCTTGTTTCCAACTTTTCCAAAAGGAAACTGGAGAGAAATTTAAGATTAAATAGTTTACACAGGACTGGTGATATTACGGCTTTGCTACTTTTAAGCATTTCATTTAAAATTAATTTTTTGCCATCAGCTGTACCATTTTTAGCTCAGCTGACTAAGTCATCTGAGCTATAGCGATCACTCTTTGTCCGTCGTCCGTCCAGCCGTCCGGCCATCCATGATTCTTTGCATGGGTATTGATCATGGAGTGTTTTTCTTGAGACCTTAAAAGATGCGGTCATCTGTTAACAGGGCACAAATCTTAACCACTGGACTTGGAATTTCTAACTTTACTTCAGAGAGGTTCATGAAAAATCTCCTTGAAAACCTGGAATTAGGTCTCTCATACCCATATTCTTCAAGCTGTAGGCCTCCGAAGTACCCCCCGAATAATGAAATATTTGATACAAAAGCTCAAGTATCTGAACAACTAATAAATTTATCACCATGATTCTTTGCCTGCATATTCATCATGGAGTTTTTCATCAGTTTCTGCAGACTGGTGGTGCCACCTGTATCTTTTCAAGTTTTTACGATTTTTTATCTGTATATTTGAGACCTTAAAAGATGCGATCATCTGTTAACAGGGCACAAATTGTTACGACTTGACCTAGAATCTTCTATCTTGACATGCAAAGAGGCCCATGAAATGTCTCTGTGGCAACCAAAAGTTGTCTCTGTTACCCAAAACCTCTGAGCTGTTGGGCTTCGAAGTACCCCCCAGAATAATGGAAAATTTGGTACAAAAGCTCAAGTATCTGAACAGCTAATGCATTGATTACCATGATTCTTTGCATGCATATTGATAATGGAGTGTTATACCAGTTTCTGCAGACTGGTGGCACCACCTCTTCTTCGATTTTTAGCGAACCTGTGAGCTTATGCGATGGTGCGTCGTCGTCTGTCGTGCGTTGTACGTCTTGCGCCGTCTGTACATTAACCATAGCTATCTCAAAAACGGCAGGAGCTACCATCACCAAATTTTTTGCAAATAATCAGTCATCCAAAAAACTATATCGGATTTTGTTTATTTTTTTTCTAACTGCATTTTCTTAGATTTTATAGGGAAAAAGCTAAAAAAGCTTTAAAAATCTTCTTCTCCGAAATGTTCAGCCAAATTGTCCAATATTTCACAGAAATGATTCCTGGAACAATCTTTCTCAAGTTTGTTCGAATCGTTCCAGTTTGGAGATTTTTGGCCGAGTTACAGGAGGTGGAACTTTGTTAACTGTGCAGAAAAGCATATTAAAATTTAAATCTCAGAAACGGCTGGAGCTATCATCACCAAATTTTATGCCAATGTTGGTCTCATAAGTCATATCTGAAATTGAGGTATTGGTGGCGCCACCTTTATCGGCCTTTTTGTACGGGGCCATTAGTGCCTGTATCACACTGAGGGCTACAATAAACTTCTTCTCTGAAACCATATGGCCAAAATGTTTAATATCGCACAGAAATGATCCTAGGGTAGTGGTTTCTGAAGTTTGTTCAAATGGTCTCTTTTCAGTGACTTTTGGCTAAGTTATGGGAAGCTGAATTTAGTCATATGCCATAACAGCCCATTTTAGCTCAGTGGCTACAAAGATGTTCTTCTCAAAACCACTGGGCCAAATTCTTAAATCTCACACATTAATTATCCTCAGATGTTGATAATTCAAGTTTGTTCAAATGGGTTTAGTTCACTGATTTTTGGCGGAGTTACAGGAAGCTGAACCAGTTTGCTGTATCTTCCTATATGAGTTATAAACTTGCGAAACGTTTTTCAACTGATGCCACTGAAGCCAGTTTGTTAAATATTTTACAAGAATAATCCATACAATAATTCTTATAATAATTGTCATTAATGGTTCCACATGAATGATTTTTGGCTGAATTATGGAGATTGAATTGAGTCATTTTACCATATATGTTAGCTGTGTGATGCTGTTACATCCAGCCTGGCACCAGTTTATAAGCATATATTACATCATGCCACTAGACATTTAGATTTCAGGTTATATTTGGTTTATATTGACTATAAAGTTTTTATAAAAGCTTTTAAAAAATTTAGATTTATGATTTAAGTTATTCATCATACCAGGCAATGTTACAATCATGGATATTCAGCTCTCTGTGGCTATATAAAGACAACTGTACATGGATTTTAAATTATTGTTATCCCTACTCAACTCAATTCAAGAATTTGCCATCAATGATATATATCTGTATTTTAATTTTGCATTCAGTATGCATCAGTATTAATTTTACATATATTCCTGATTTCTTTTTTTTATAAAAAGTCAGCTGAAAAGCATTTTGTATTGGGAAAATAAATTTCAAAGTTATTTCAAGTAGGGACCACTTTTGTGTACAGATGGCAGCACTTGGTTTACCATTGGCAGATTGCCAGTGCCTTGATGTTGGCCAATAGCCAAGATGATGTCAGCTCTATAAATAGTTTTGGCACAGTGCCAGGATTGGAAGAAGTGCAGCCAGGTATAGATCAAGAGTTCACTCAGTGCAGTAGCTGCATTCTATTTATAGCTTTTGCAGACTGCTCACTGCATCATATTTGGCACCAAAGTTCAGCCTGAATCTATTTATAGCTTTGGCAGACTGCCAACTGTGTCAGATTATGCAACAGGTCAAGAGTTCACTCAGTGCAGCCAGGTACAGGTCTAAAGTTCACCCAGTCTAGCCAGGTGCAGGTCAAGAGTTCACTCAGTGCAGTAGCTTGAGGCAGCAATTTGTCACAGGTCACTCAGGGGCAACTGCGTTACTCACCTAAGCCTTGTCAGCCCAGTGCATCAAACTCTGGGGAAGTTTGATGTATTGGACTGATACCTGTCTGTGCGTCTTTGAAGGTATTCTCATTTACAAGACAGGTGGTGCCACCTACATTGACTTTTGCAGTGTATGAGCCTGCTTATTTCACAGGAGGGGTTTGACATACCAGTCTGACATTGGGCATATGTCGTTGTATATAAGATTGGTGGTGCCAGCTACAATCATTGTATCCGCCAAAACAGAGCACAAATGTAGCCCTTGGAAAGCTTTATAACATACACTAAAAATGGTGACGCAACCTGCAACCATTTTTGCACATCTGTACAGCATCCATCTGTTCATCTGCCTTGGGATAAAAACACTCATATCTCTGCATTGGTTGGATTTGTCCACCTGAAATTTTGCATGTGTATACATCTTGGATAGCTTTCTGGATTTTGTGGCAGGTGGCGCCACCTACATTCACATTTTACGCTGCAGACATCCAAGCTCATATCTCAGGAACCATTTGACCGATTGGGCAAAAGTTTTGCATGTTTATAGATCTCACATAGCTCTTAATCATACACAAAATTGGTGGCGCCACCTTCCACCATATTTGCACAGTGTCCATCTGTTTGTCTGCCCTGGGCTAAAATCACTCATATCTCAGTAGTGTTTGACTTATCTGCCTAAAATTTTGCATTTTTTTATACATCTTGGACAGCTTTCTCGATTTTGTGGTAGGTGGCGCAAGCTACATACACATTTCGGCTGCAGACATCCAGGCTATTATGCAACACACCTCACTCTATTTCCCCTTGCCACTCAATCCATGCCTCACATCACCTTTCCCACTTGGATTTTTGAGGATACACATAGTTGCTTGTTGACTTTCCATATTCTACCAATGCCAGAATTGCAGCAGTGATGTTTGTTTGTTTCTTTTTCTTTCTAAGTGTTTAGTACTTGCATTGTTCATATACATGTTACACATGTTCTTGAAAAGTAATGGTCCAGCATTGAAGCATTATACCTGGTGTAATCTCACTGCACAGGTTCGCATTAGGCCTGTAGGCCTTGTTAAAGAAAACAGAATTTGCAGATATTGTTTTCAGTTGGACGCTACCACCTCCACCGCCACATAGGTTGCTGGAGAACTCCTCTTTAACCATTTGGGCGGAATTTTTTTAAATTCAGGATTATGATCGGGTCACATGTGAACTGCTGCAACCTGGTTTTCGGTTGACCTCTGACCTTTCCTCTCTGCCCAGCGTCCATTTGTGCATGTGCACATATAAACAAACATATCTCAGGAACCATTAGACCGACCAGGCTAAAATTTTGCACAAAAAAAGCCCTTGGATAGCTTTATAACATACACTAAAAATTGTGGCACAACCTGCAACCATTTTTGCACAGCATCCATTTGTTCATCTGCCTTTGGATAAAATCACTCATATCTCTGTATTAGTTGGACTTATCAACCTGAAATTTTGCATGTGTATACATCCTGGATAGCTTTCTTGATTTTATGACAGATGGCACCACCCACATTCACATTTACACTGCAGACATCCAAGCTCCTATCTCGGGAACCGTTTGACCTATTGAGCCAAAATTTTGCATGTGTATAAATCTCACGTAGCCCTTCATCATACGCAAAACTGGTGGCACCAATTGCAACCATTTTTACACAGCGTCCCTCTGTTCATCTACCTTGGGATAAAATCACTCATATCTCACCATTTGTTTGACTTATCCACCTGAAATTTTGCAGGTTTATACATCCTGGACAGTTTCTTGATTTTATGACAGGTGGCACCACCTACATTCACGTTTACGCTTCAGACATCCAAGCTCATATCTTGGGAACCATGTGTATAGATCTCACATAGCTCTTTATCATACGCAAAACTGGTGGTGCCTCCTGCAATCATTTTTGCATGTGTATAGATCTCACATAGCTCTTCATCATACTCAAAACTGGTGGCACCACCTGCAGTCATTTTCACACATTGTCCATCTGTTCATCTACCTTTGGATGAAATCCCTCATATCTCGGCAGTTGTTTGGGCCTATATCTCAGGACTGGTTTGCTGTATCCTCCTGAAATATTGCATGTGTATAGATCTCACATAGCTCTTAATCATACACAAAACTGGAGGCGCCACCTGCAACCATTTTTGCACAGCCTCTGTCTGTTTGTCTGCCGTGGGCTAAAATCACTCATATACAATTAGTGGTTTGACTGATCTGCCTAAAATTTTGCATGTTGATACATCTTGGATGGCTTTCTGGATTTTGTGGCAGGTTGCGCCACCTACATTTATGTTAACGCTGCTGACATTCAGGCTCATATCTCAGGACTGGTGTGACATATCCCCCTGAAATTTTGCATGTGTATAGATCTCATATAGCTCTTGATCATACACAAGATTGGTTGCAATTCATGCCTCACTTCACCCGTCCCACTCTGGTTTCGGTCGATACACATAGTCGCTTGTCGACTACCCGTATTCTAGTTTTTTGCATGCATATTTTTTTTTTTCACTTTGTACAAAATTTATCCACTGAACATATATTTACAAATCAACCAGGAATACTTTATTACATATCAATAACCATAGACAAATAAATAGCTCTTGCAAATGCAATACAACCATAACAGTTAGACCCTTCATCAATGCGCAAACTTTTAGAAGTCACCAAATGTCCACAGCTTCATGAAAACCCAAAATTTGGTAACACCTAGGAAACCATTCACATTTAATGCACCTACAGTCTGTTTAAATGAAACCATTTGTGCCCAATTTTACTAAACCAACCTTACTGTGGCTCTGACTTGGGTAAAAAATATCATCTCTGCTTAAAACAACATTAATCTTTACTCTGCTTTGTGACTGCTTAATGCACAAACGTTTCTGAGGTGTCATTACTTTGTTACTGCTTTATCCACAAACATTTCTGAAGCTTCATTTCCTGATCTATTTGATCCTTAGTTATAAATACATGATCTAGAATAAGCAAAATGCATATCCACAAAACCTGAAGGCTGACTAGTTAGATTAGCAGTGGGGCAACTCTTGGAAAAAATTGCAAAATGACACTGCAAACTTGTGATATCAAGAATTATAATTAAATTTAAAATGTCCATATACTTGACCTTAAAGCCCTCCTTGTTACAAACTGCTCTACATAAATCAGTGCAAAACTGAATACTCCTTTTCCTTAAGATTAAAGAAAACAGCCAATTTAGTGATCACATCTGATACAAATGTCTTGGATATTGATTTTGCACTACAAGTAGCTTTTATGTGATTTCCAATTTGTAGTGACATTTTCACCTAATTAACAGCAGTGTATCATGTAACCTACAAAAAGTATGTTTGTCAGGACCGTACTCAAGATTTTGTCCAAATATTTTGTAAATAGACGTAGTACCTTCTGTACTTCTGCAAATAAAACTAGTTCGTTCTGCATGCTGTGATCTTACAAAGAGCACATATTCTTAAGGTGTAAAAGTAACAGAACTGCTAGACAGCTGATATATTCATACAATTAAGGCACACTAAATATCTCACTTGAACATTTTCATGAATTATCAGGAGGATGAACAAAAAGAGGTCCCCTTATCAATTTCAACAATCAAATCCTGTGTAGAGATATATTTTATTTTGTACCTAATGGTCATCTGACTGTGCATAATTTCAGGTAGTGATCTATATAAAGCCATCATGAAAATTATTTTTTTAAGCCAAAAAAAAAATAAAAAAGAATGGTTCTCATGCAGTGCCTGGGTCAGTTTTAACCCCCCGCACCAAACATTTTGATTTTGATTTTCATCTTTCAAGGAAGATAATACAATTTTGATAAGATTTCTTTTGTTATGTAGTGCTTTTACCAGTTTAGTAAAAAAATCTGTTTTCATGCTTTTCCCTGATCATATAACATTTTTACCAAAACATTCAAAAAAAATGTAAACAAAAAAGAAATTTGCCCGCCCACACTGATTTAAAAAAAAAAAATTAGACTGAGAACCATACCTTTTTTTTGGCCTATATTAAATATATTTATTTCCATGCATACATGCTATTTCCATACATTGTGCCAAAACCATTTCATTTAACACTACTGTATTTACGATTTGTTTTACTGAAATATTTGGTAGGTGGAAAAGACCCATGGCTATGCAACATAAATGTAGATCACAATCCAGTTACTGTGGGATACATTCTCAACTAAAACTAAAACACTTCCATCCCATCATGAACATTTCCTATCATCTCTGACCTTTTTTCTTATAAAAATATCTGTATGTGCATGCACCTTTTTAATTTTGTGCTTTCCCCAAATCATAATTTTTTTTTTTTTTAATAACCTTCATTATCTTCTTCACAATACAGTCAGTCCTATAAGATTTCATTTGAAAGGTACATCATATTCAAGATCTGTGGTGCAATTCTTGTTCAAAAAGGTATATCGGGTTTGTTAAATTACCATATTTGTACTTGCTGATACATTTTTTTGCTATCAAAATATATTTGTTAATAATGTCTATGTCATTTTGCGTAAGTGTTTCTGTTTTCTCATATCCTAGTATTTTTTCTCATTCTGTTAGTGTGATCCTTTTACATAGTTTAATACAGATGTGGGATTCTACTGTGTTCCAAAACTGTTTTAGTTACACACAGATAAAGAAAAAATGTTCGACAAATTCTATTTCATTGCAATAGAAACATCTGTTTGTGTCAGTCACACCAATTTTCTGCAACAGGATACGGGTAGGATAGATGTTGTGGACGATTTTCCACTGTAAGACTCTTAACCTGGTTTCTTTAGTACAAGTGTATATGTTTTTCCATGTAGCACTTTTAAAATTAAAATTTTCATATTTTTGGTTCCAGAACTTTTGAATTTGTGGGGGGCCTACGCCATCATTCGCTAAAGATAGTCTAATAGATCTCGCGGTCCAATTACTGATTTCTTTACCCCTAAATAGAATCGGAATTTAAGGCCACCTGGTGGCTAAGTGAGCTATGCAAGACAGCTGTCTTTACTACATTATATTCCAGTAGTGTGCTTGGCCCCAACCCCTTTTTCTGCACTATCTCATCAAATGATAAAATCTGTCTGTTTTGAAATATATCTTCCATGTAGATAATATTTGCTTTTATCCAGTCTCTGAAGAACAAAACCGATTTTTTATACGTAAATGCCTCATTATTCCATATAACCCTTGGTCTATATGTATTTTCTCCCATTGTATACTAGTTTTATTATACGTTAGCCATGTGTTTAATAAACTTCTTTAGAAATCCGATTTTATTTGATGCGTCCCTTTCATATTAATGGGGTTGACACTACTCTGAAATACAGAGAGATGGTTTCCCATTTTCCCATAGTAGTATAACGGAATGTTTTTCCAAGTTGTTTTATCTTTCCTCGCCAATAATATTACCCATTTTAGGAGTAGAGCATGTTGTATATCTTTAACGTTAATGACTCTTGAGTCCACCATTTTCATAATCAGATTACATTATTTTCCGTTTTACTTTTTCAAATGCTCTTTTGTTACTGAATTTTTTCTGCCAAATAAATTTGAAAATCTTTTTATTAATGGTATTCATTACCTTTTCAGGCATATACAAAGATTGCATAATGTATACCATCTGGGATATGAGAAAGGTTTTCACAATTATTATTTTCCCTATTATCGAGATTTCTCTTTTCCCATTTCTTAATTTCTTCAAATAATATTTTTACTTGGATTTGGTTTCAATATCTGATGCCGGCTTACAGCTGCTAAATTTGACCCCTAAAATTAATTTCACAGTTTGGATAGATATTCCATTTGATTTCTTCATATTTTTCTTGTTTATATTTAAAGTTCCCTATCCATAAAGCTTCCGTTATATTTAGGTTTAAAGCCATTCCAAAGATTTCTGTAAATAGCTGTAAATTTGTCTAAAGCATAATCTGATATCTGCTTGAACAAAGTAACATCATCAGCATATAGTGCAATTTTAACATTTTTTACTGAGTAATTAGTCAATGGTAGTTTAATACCTTTTATTTCAGTTGTTTGTCTGATTTTGATTACTAAAAGTTCCAGGCCCAGAACAAAAACCAGGAGAGAAAATGGACACCCCTGTCTGACCCCAGACTGAACTTGAAACATTTGAGAAAGCCAGCCGTTGAGTTGTATACAGTTTTCACTGCTATTGAATAAAACTGACACCCAATGCATGAACTGGGAACCAAAACCGAATATCTTCATTGTCTCTAGTATATACTCTTTGTTAATCGAATCAATGGCGCTTTTAAAATCTAGCGCTACTACAGCAACAGGAATATTTTCTTGGTTTGCGTAATTAATGACGTCTATTTGTCGGATTATTGTAGCTATGTTACAACCTCTAATAAAAGCCACTTGGTCTCGATTTACTATGTCACCGATTACGGACTGCAACCTCATAGCGAGCACCTTCGCCAATTTATAATCGGTGTTGCATACACTGATAGGCCTCCAATTACGCAATTCATCCTTTGGTAATGTTTTCCCTTTGTGCAGTAAAGTAACTACCCCCCTTTTTTGTTGTGTGGATAACATTCCTGTTTTACATGCATAGTTAAAAGAATTAACCACTAGTGTTTTCACAGATGGCCAAAAAAATTTTAAAAATTTCGTTGTAAGTCCTTCTAATCCCGGACTTGATCCATTTTTTATTTTTCTTAAGGCACTTGCAACTTCAGCCAAGCAAACGAGACCTTACATTTCCCTTTCATTTCTTCATTAAGCCTGGGAATTATCAGACCATCTTTAAAAGAATTAATCTTAGTTAGCATGCATACATCTGAAAACCCGTGTTTGCGTCTATATAGATCCCTATAATAAGTCATCTGAGCATTTAAGATATCGGCCCATTTTGTAAGCACATTGCCATCTGTAGTTTTGTGACTTGTCATTGTTTTTCTTTGTGCCCTTGATTTCTCTAAACTAAGGAAATATTTCGTGTTTCTTTCCCCTTGCTCACACCATTTGGCCCTTGCTCTTGTTTGTACACCTTTTGCTTCATGTATGTTTAAAATATCAAGTTCCCGTTGGATCTTAATGATTTGATTTTGTATCTGTTTATCTTTCATGTCATAGTTTGCTTCAATCTGTTTAAGTGTATTAAACAAAATATCTTTCTTTGTTTTTCTGGATTTTGATTTACCACGACAATAAATCATTGTACAGTGGAACCCCGCCTTGCGACCATCCCACCATTGCGACCACCCCACAATTACGACCATTTTGCTTGGTCCCGAATTTTTTTTAGTTTATTTACGTTTAAAAATGACTCAAAATTATGACCACCCCTGAATTCAGAATTACGACCAGATTTCCTGTCCCCAGCGCTAATGCGACCCGGCTAATGCAACCACCGCCGAGAAGTACTGAAACAACATTTGTCACGAGTCAATGACTGCGTCTTGTCATAGGCGCCTTAACGAAAGATCAAAGCAGGTAACAAGGTTTCTTAACCCGAGTGTCAATCTGGTCCTGCATATCTTTCGGTGTCTTCGCTGAGACTCGTTGAGGTGTAGGTTATAGATCAAAGAGGGTACCCATCGGCCTGATTACTTAATGAGCCGGTCTGACCTGGGGTCAGGTGCTAATTGCCCCTCAGTGATCACCTGTGTAACAGCTACCCTAAGTTTGGGGTTGCGGGCTTAATATTTCAACTCATCACATTTTGTTCGATCCTCATTGGTAAAATTAACGACCTAGTTAATCTAAATGTGTTCATACCTTACTGACACTGAGTATTGAGCAGTCAGTAAAACGTATGAATAAAGCTTGTATGGGGGGAATATCCCTAACAGTAACTTGCCTTTTCTGATAGATCGTTGTCAGTTTATTTCTCTACTGGTTACATTTGCATTTAAATTGCTTGCTGTTAGGTAACCATGCCTCTGAAAGACCTCTCCTTGAAGGATGAAGTGGCGTTAATCAAGACGGCAACACCATGCGCAGTCAGCACCAAATGGCTCCGCAGTTTAGCGTCGGGAAAACTCAAGTGCACGCAATATATACTCAAGTGGAAGGCTAAATATATGACAGCCACGTATTATGTTCAATATGCATTCAGTAGGTTGTAATCGTATTGCCTTAGTGTTATTATTTGTTAATCATCAGTCACAACGTATGTGTACATGTATATTAATTTTTATCATGAATAAATATGTTCAGCTACACAAAAAAAAACATTCATAATAAGGGTCCTCCGCTAAGTAAAATATATTGTTATAATTCACATTAAAGATATGCAATAGATAAACTCTGATACACATTAAATATCAGCGTGTTATATGCGACCACAGTAAGAATTTCAGAAATACGACCACCCCCAAATTACGACCACTTTGCTCAGTCCCCAGGGTGGTTGTAATTGTGGGGTTCCACTGTATTCTCTTTAATTTTGGCTTTACAACACTCCCATATGAACTGCATGCATATTGATCATGGAGTGTTTTGTCAGATCCTGTACACTGGTGGCGCTACCTGTATTTCTTCAAAATTATATGTATTTTTTTCTCTGTTTGAGACCTTCAAATGAAATGGAATTCCGGCAAAAAGGCACAAATTGTAACCGTTGCACCTAGAAGCTTCTTACGTTACATCCTGGGAGGTCAATTAAAAGTCTCCTTGGAAACATGAAATTAGGTCTGTGTATGCATCTTGAGCTGCACATATGTATGAAACCCAAAACAACAGCTATCTGAAATTTATAAATATGCCCATTTTCTATCTGATATGTCAAATCACTTCTGAGAAATAATCAGGGATATACACAGTGCAAAAATTATTGTAGGTAACCCCATCAGTCTTGTATAGGATGAAGCTATCCTTTATGTAGAATTAAATAAATTTTCAGGATTATTTAGCAAATTCCGCCTGAGAAATCAGCAAGGATATACACTATGCAAAAATTAATATTAATTTATGTACACATCGCTAGTCATTTCCTTTAATACAACATATAGCTCACTTGAGAATTAAAGTTTTGCATATTGTATTTGTCACAGGTACTTATTTCATGATAGTAATGTAAATAAATTTTATAGATTACTTGAAACTTTTTTTAAGAATGACAGATTGACAGTAATCTCATGTAATTACTTTATAGTATTACTCATTGTGGAATCCAAATATGGGATAACTGATATTATATGCATTGATCAATTATATAATATGCTTTGATTTTTAGTTCACTGCATGCATTTGCATTGCTACAGTGCATGCATATTGCATTAAGGTTGGTTCTAGGATCCCTTTCTTGCTTAAGGATATTTTCCTTGAGTAAGTAAATATTCCTTAAACATTTGGAATACTAGATAAATTTTCCTACCCCACTCCCAAATGACTTAAAACAAGAAAATATTTTTAAGAAACTATTCCTTGTTTTAAGACCAATTTTCTTATTTAAGATAAATTTCCTTGTTTGTTTCCTAGGTCCTAGCAAGAAAATATTTCTAGTTTTTTAAGTAAAATTTTCTAGATTATATATAAGGAAATATTTCTTGCCTCACTCCCAAGGATATTTTACTTATATCAAGTTTTTTTTCTTATTATAAGAAAGTGATTTCTTATTATAAGGATTGTACTTTATCCTCCAAGCATTGGGGCCTGTAGGTAACCCCCAGAATAATGAAAAGTTTGATACTAAAGCTTAAGTATATGAATAACTAATGCATTGATTGCCATGATTCTTTGCCTTATTGGGGGTTTCATTAGTTCCTGCAAACTGGTGATGCCACCTGTATCTTTATGTCCCCCCCCCCCCCTCCTTCCTTACAGGGAAGGCATTTTGTTTCCAGTGCCATTGTCTGTCAATGTCGCCCTCATCTGTAGGATATCTTGTGAACATGATAACTTTTGAAGGGCTGCATATTTTCCGCCAAAATTTGAAACACTCAATTGATCATACCAAAATCTTTTAGGTTTTAAAAAAAACTGGTGACCTTGGCGTCCATCTTCAAGGTCAAATCTGGTGGAATTTTTTTGAGCCCCATAACTTTTGAAGTATTCCTCATTTTGTCCTCAAATTTGGTACACTTATTGTTCCTTCCAAGTCCTGGGGTGATTTTGAAACCCAGTGACCTTGACCAGGATCTTTAAGGTCAAATCAGTGGCATATTATACTAATTGTGTTGAGAACCCAATGACTTTTGAAGTATTTAACATTTTGTCCTCAAATTAGGTATGATCACCAATTGTTCCTACTAAACTCTCGGAGAAGTTCGAAAGCCAGTGACCTTAACCATCATCTTCAAGGTCAAATCTGCTGAAATGTAATTTTTTTTTAACCTCATAACTTTTGAAGTATTTCACATTTCTCCAAAATTTTGTACACCAATTGTTCCAACCAAAATCACGAAAGAGTTCAAAAACCTGTGACCTTGACCTTCATCTTCAAGGTGAAATCTGCAGAAATGTGAAATTTTTGTGAGCCCTATAACTTTTGAAGTATTCCACATTTTGTCCTCAATTTGGTTCACCAATTGTCCCTACCAAGTTCTCTGACAAGTTTGAAACCTGGTGACCTTGAATTTTTCTTCAAGGTCAAATCTGCTGAAATGTAACATTTTTGTGAACCCCATTAATTTTGTAGTATTTCCAGTTTTGTCCTCAAATATAGTACACCAGTTCTTTCTGCCAAAATGCCATCTGAGTTCCAAAAGCGGTGACCTTGACCTTCAATGTCTAATTTGCTGAAATCTAGATTCATTGTTTTGAGATATTGCATATTTTACCCCTAATGTTTTGGGATGGCCCATAGGGGGAGACATAGAACAGTTTTGCACTGCAGAAACAAAGCCAATCTAGTTTCAAATTTTTTCAACATTTTTATGTCTTTTTTTGGGAACTTCTGAACAAATGAAGCAGTTGTCCATTAACAGGGCACAAATCATGAGTGTTGGACCTAGAATCTTCTAACTTGAAATCCTTGGACTTCCATGAAAAATATCCTTGGAAACTTGAAACTAGGTCATGGTTAAATATATTTTGCAAATTAGGGGAGAAAACATGCTTTTTAAGCACCAAGTGAGTCAGATGGGGCACAAATTTTATCTATTTGGCCTAAAATCCTCATACATGACTTTCATGGAGATCCCTAAAAATCTCCTTGGAAACCTGAAATGTCACTCTAACCCATTTTCTGCAAGCTGTGTGAAAGAACTTGATTTTACACTTAATTAGTCTGTTAGGCACAAATGGTAGCAGCTGCATGTAGAATAAGGTCACTATAACCTATATCTAAGGACTATTGGCAAAATGCATGATTTTGAGCACTCTGGGAGTCTTTTGCCCTTTTTTCAAGGCTCCTTGAATTCAGCTGAGCGTCATGGCCCATGGGCCACTCGTTTTATTTATGAGACCTTCAAATGAAGTGGTCATCTGTCCAAAAGCCAACTGTAACTATAACTGTAGCCATTCCTTTTCTAAGGACTATTCACAAAATTTATGAATTTTTTGCATTCTGGCAGTCAGTTTGCTCATTGTTCAATGTTCCTTGAATTCAGCTGAGCATCATAGCCCATGGGCCATGAGTTTCTTTTCCTTGCACCATAAGATCAAGGCATTTTGATTAACTGGCAACTACAATTATAAATAGTGTTTGCAATTCCAGTGTTCATGATCTTCTTCCCATGGAATTGTCTGAACATATGAGCCTTCGACTAAATTGTAGTAGAATATCAACCTCTGAATCAATTAATTTTGATTTATATCAAGGAAGGGTTATAAGTGATGCATAGGTTCAAATTAGACCTGTAGGCCTTGTACAGTGATAATAGGACATATCTCAGGAGTGGTTGAATGTATTGGGCTGAAATTGTGCATGTCTGTAGATCTTGATACCTTCATCTCATACTCCACTGGTAGCCCCACCATCCCTATATTTGCTGTGGGTGAAAATCAATCATATCTCATGAGTTGTTCAAATGTATTGGCCTTAAATTTGGCATGTCCCCACATTTTCGATAGCTTTCTCATATACATGACAGATGGCGTTACATATAATCACAAATTCATAGAATACATCCGTGCATTTAACTCAGGAGTGTTTGATATATCACCAAAGGCAATATTACTCAAGTGTTAATATACAAATAAAAAAAACTCTTATCTCTTCTCCATATAGCATGGCACATGGTTTATCCCTTCTACATTTGTTATTGAACATGTTCCTCTGGTTTATATTTCTAACTTTAAGCCGTTATGGATCAGGATGTGAATGAAATTGTTTAGGACAGGCGTCCCTCATTCATACCATTCATATGTCCACTTGACATCAGTAGATAAAAAGTTGACTACTAGTATCAATTATTTTGTTTTTGATCATTTAGGATAATGAAGTAACAGTGACATTTGAAGACCAGCAGCAGATTAATAAGTTTGCTCGTCACAATGCCAAACTGCAGGACCTGAAAGAGGAATTAGACAGCAGAAAGGTAACATTACTTGTATCAAATTTGGTTCAATGAAATCCACCATTGTGTTCTCATTATACTTTTGAAAACGATACACAATGGAATGAATAGCGAATTTAAAAATATGAATAAAAGTGAGACAAAAAATGTAAAAAATACAGATACAAAAACACAGTAACAAAATCACATGTGTGTTATGCCTTAACGTGATGTGAAAATACATGCTAAAGAATTGGTAAAACAGAGAGTAAAAGGGGTCTGTGGGATTTGTGAGGTCTGTGTGCCATGGTCCATAGGTGTTGATTATCAAATTTTGTTGCAAAACAGATTGTTTTTGTATGTTTTAACCAATCCTAATTTAAGAATACATCTTTAGATACTTCCTGCTAAAATGTCCAAACAAATTACCATGAGTGTTTTAAAAATAATAGATTATTCCTGGGGTCTGTGATCTGGGTCCATGGAGTCCTGGTTTCACAAACACTACCAGGGTTGCTCAACTCTACAGTCAACCTTTGGCATAATAATAAAATTGCTACATCACATGAATGATCGGCCCATTGATATCTAATGATTTTATATTAATCTTAAATCAAATATAATTCTTTTATGAAACTGAACTCTTAATAAAGTGTTGAGATCTAAGTTGGAAAATCTGGAGGTACAAGGCTTGTGAACTCCCAATATCAGTGCAAGGATGCTTCACGGATTACATTATCTTTTGCAGATTGATGTAATTTTGATCAATTCAGTCTTGCATAGTTTTCACTTTAATTAATTTCAAAAACCTGAAAGCAGTGACCAGTACAGGGATTATATTACCTTAGGTAATTTACAAAATGGGATGCAGACCAAACATTGATACGCCTGGTGTGTTTGTAATGGTAAAATGCAGATAAACATGCAGCACCACACAGCCCAGTTATGAGTCAGTGATGACCTAACTGTTTGTCACAGCATACATGTGTGTGTGGTGACACCTGTATGGATGGCACATGTGTTTTTGGTTACACTTGTATGAGTGGTACATGTATGTGTGGTCACACCTGTATGAGTGATACATGTGTATGTGGTCACACCTGTATGAGTGATACATGTATGTGTGTTCACACCTGTATGAGTGGTACATGTGTAAGTGGTCACACCTGTATGAGTAATAAGTGTATGTGTGGTCACACCTGTGTGACTAGTACATGTGTAAGTGGTCACACCTGTATGACTGGTACATGTGAAAATGGTCACACCTGTATGAGTGGTACATGTGTATGTGGTCACACCTGTATGAGTTATACATGTGTAAGTGGTAACACCTGTATCACTAGTACATGTGTAAGTGGTCACACCTGTATGAGTGATACATGTGTAAATTGGTCACACCTGTATGAGTAGTACATGTGTAAGTGGTCACACCTGTATGAGTGGTACATGTGTAAGTGGTCACACCTGTATGAGTGATACATGTGTATGTGGTCAAACCTGTATAAGTGATACATGTATGTGTGGTCACACCTGTTTGAGTAATATGTGTATGTGTGGTCACACCTGTATGACTAGTACATGTGTAAGTGGTCACACCTGTATGAGTGGTACATGTGTATGTGGTCACACCTGTATGAGTGATACATGTGTATGTGGTCACACCTGTATGACTAGTAAATGTGTAAGTGGTCACACCTGTATGACTGGTACATGTATGTGTGGTCACACCTGTATGATTGGTACATGTGTAAGTGGTCACACCTGTATGACTGGTACATTTGTAAGTGGTCACACCTGAATGAGAGGTACATGTGTAAGTAGTCACACCTGTATGAGTGATACATGTGTATGTGGTCACACCTGTATGAGTGATACATGTGTATGTGGTCACACCTGTATGAGTGATACATGTATGTGTGGTCACACCTGTATGACTGGTACATGTGTAAGTGGTCACACCTGTATGACTGGTACATGTGTAAGTGGTCACACCTGTGTGAGTGATACATGTATGTGTGGTCACACCTGTATGATTGGTACAGGTGTGTGTGGTCACACCTGTATGCGGGTACATGTGTAAGTGGGCACACCTGTATGACTGGTACATGTTTGTGTGGTCACACTTGTATGAGTGATACATGTATGTGTGGTCACACCTGTATGACTGGTATATGTGTATAAAGTCATGTATGTTTGTACTGCTCATTTTTTTGCAGAAAGAACTTCAGAATCTGGAGGATGCAGCAGATGAATTGCTGATGGTAGAAGATGAAGAAGAAGCAATACCATATCCTTTTACCCCACCACATTCATATTTTGTTTGGTTTTGTTGCCACATATGCAGCCTACCTCTTATTTGATATTTACATAAATGATCTCTTTAATAGGATTTGCTTTTCAGGGAATTTCAACAAAGGTGTTAGTGTTTATTGTTCCCTGCTTCTTTGGAAGGAACGCGGGACATTGATTTAGGTTTGTCTGTCTGTCTCTCTGTCTGTCTGTCTGTCAGGTTTTTGTTTCCGTGCAATAACTTTCCTAAATTTTAATTGATTTCATTCAAATTTGGGTCCGTTCTTTCTCTCATGCTTACCTTGGTTGGGATTGGTTTTGGAGTGTCTTCCTCACAAGACAGTAATGCAAATGATATTTCATGTTTTATATGAAGAATCAGCACATTTAGTCTCACTATTAACGAACAGATGTCGCTAGAAGTTGACATAAAATACTTGAATTTTTTTGCAGTAATTGCCAGGTGCTGCCATCTTTTAAGCATGGTTAAAACTATTTGTACTTATTCACCACTATATCATCCCAGATTTGAAGGCAGAAGGGGAGGACATAAATTCCTTTAATTTGCATGTTAATGTTAATATAGTGTTTAGAAAAGTGTGGGAAATTTAAAATAGCTATGACTGCTGTCATTGATTATCAGGTTGAAAGAGCCATTTTGTTTTTAATATTCATTGGCCTATTCAGTTATAGTTCAGGTGTGGAAGCAGATTTGTTCATATTTCCTTTTGCAACTTCTTTGCAAATTTAGCCGTGACAACCCAACTCAGTAGGTAGTGATAATTGGGCTGGTAAGCCCACTCGAGTCATGATACAAGCAATATCTATTAAGGGATGCATCACAGTGGTTTCCATCAGGTTGCATTCATATTGTGGTAAAACCATCTATAATCCTGACATTGTGTGACAGATGATTATTTAACATAAAAGAATAAATGTGAACTCACAACCCAAACTGAAACCCTGTCTCTGTGGTAAAGAGTCATTTCCTGTATTGCCTGCAAGTTGTCTGTGTCCTGTAACCCGTGTGAGCCATGATTGTGTTCATGCGGTCATAAATTCAACAAACATGCCGTGGGGTTTACCAATATGCTAAGTTAAAACGTAACTTTCTCGCTCATGTTTAGTGTTATTAGAAAGTACACAAGAAATGCTAACGATTGATTTAGTTTATGTAAATTGACAGTGAACTTGTAGGCCAAGAGGCGTAAAAAATGATGAAAATATTTGCATCCTCATGAGGCCTTATAATGCGATCCCCAGACCTAGATGTAAAGACACTCTGGTAGTCCAATAATCTGGTCGTAATGTCAGAGGGTTGATGTGATGCTAGTGCAAATTTAGGTTGTTGATGCTCATTATTGTTACACAGTCATCTAAATACTGGGTCAGTGGTGCTTCTGAATGGTATTGTTTAACTGGTTTTACATTGGACAAGGATATGAACCTGCGCAGGCCACTAAAAATTTCTTTTTATGGGGTATGCACACTAGACAATATACGATTTTAGCTCAAAATGTTTTAATATTTCACATATTAAATTTAGTTGATATTTGTTGAAATTATATAGTTACCATTAAATGTATACTCATCAATTTGCTAGTAGCAGTGCAATAAAAATTTAATTGTTAAATATCATCCTTATTAAAGATTCGTTACCATACCTGAGCCCTTTGATGTGGGTTTAGGATACTACTATGATAAGAACTTCACCTGGCTACCAGGAGGGTTGGGTGTGGGTGCTCTGTTGTAATCTGATGTGTTTTTGTTCTCAGAACCAATCCTGTTCTTGTTTGCAAAAGCTGAAGCAAACAGAACCATGCTCCTGTTCCGATACCAATACACATTGTTCACATACCCACATATATGTATCTTAAAATACCAATCAATAGTGTATGTCATTTGATTTCATTGAGGTTTATCAATAAATCAAAAGCATTGCAGATAATGACAAAATTAACATTATATCAGTCAATTAAACAAAAATGATAAGTCCTGGCTTTGGTAAGCATTTCCTTTCCTTGCAGCACCCTTGTTGCTTCTACTCAAAATTAACTTCTACCAGTAAGGTAATGAGGGACAGCCAGGACTAACTTTCAGACCTCAAATCATAATATGATACACTTTAGAAAACCTTCTGTTTACATTTCACATACTAATGCTTACAAAATTTTACTTATTCTGTGAAGTCCTTACCTTATGGAATTTGCCTTGAGACCAATTCTTATGCAACATATTTGAATGGACTACATTATACTTCATTACATTTATAGCTACACCTTGTGTTTCTTCAGCCTTGGTCTTCACTACATTTATAGCTACACCACTTGTGTCTCTTGAAGCCTTGGTCTTCACTACATTTATAGCTACCGTAATGTCTACATTAGTTCGTATCCTTCATTAGTTCGCACACTATAAATTTCTTGAAACATATTTTTCTATAATACATATTTGAATTCGTACACCAACATACTGTGCCGATATTAGCTATTGCCGGTGACCACCGGCGGTCCGTATGAACCATATATGTTGCTGTGATTAAAATGGCTTTGCATGCTGAGATGAATCAAATGTCGACGCTGTTCACCTGATAACAAGACATCTTTATGTCCTAGTGCGTGACAGTACCATGATCGGAACAATTTTTATCAGATTTGCGACTTCATGTTTGTAAACATTTATCGGAACAATTTTATCAGATTTGCGACTTCATGTTTGTAAACAGGAAAAACTGTCACTTAACTGACACCGATGGGCCATCTTTGCTTCAGACTTGTTACAACATGAATGTGATTTGAACAATAGAACTCGTGGTAAAAAATGTGTTTTAATCGATAATATTTTGTTTACTTAATAATAGAATAAGAAGGATTTGTAACTGGGACAAAAATCACATTAGCTGATGATCATATACTGGTAATCCACTCGGGACAAACCTCGCACGGACCACTGATCACAGGCATGACCTGGTGCTGCAAGACATCAAAGGTTAAATGGAGATCGTCAGAGTGCTTTGAACCGCAGCTACAAAGGATATACCGCTGTCTCCTAGACTTTTTATTTGATAAATCCCGGTAATGTCCGTGAAATAATTTATTTTTTTACCCCGCTGTATGAATCTTATTAGAATCTCCCAAATAAAAACTTACATGTGTTGCGTTGGCATCTGTGGCCGATTGGTTAGAGGCGCATGAACGGTTAGAAAGTTAACCTTATTACCCTGGTTCAAACCTATCACTTTTTTTCCCCCTTTTATGTTATTCCCCCCGTCTCAATTTAGAAATATTATAAACATATATTTTTCATTTATTTCTTTCCACTGGAATTACCAAACGTGTAAAATAAACATTTAATTCATTGAAATATATATATAAATCTGGTGAGATTACATATTCACAGCTGTAATAAGTTCACTTGCCGCCAGGTGGCACCCGGAATTAATTTCATTAACGCCCTGAGAAAATCACCATTGCTTTTTTTAGGGCGTATTCTGAAATCCATACAAATATGTTATTAAATGAATTAAATGTTGCCATGAATTATTACAAAACAATAGCCCATTTTCTTACCGCTAATGATGCTACGCACCGATGTACGCTGTGAGAGACCCCTGGCTAATGATGTTTTCCTTTCATGTCCAAACTGTGAAACCCTTCGAAGATCGTTGCTTGTTTGTTTACCAATAATTTATTTGATGTGTAATATTAAGGTGATCAGTGACTTCTGTCAATTTTGTTTGCACCATAGCCGTGATCAAATAAATTTGTTAACATACTAATGAGGTACAAATTAACAGTTTGGGGTAATAAAATACTGTAGTTCCATTGCCGGTAGCTGGATTTTTTGACGATCTTTATGATCTTTTGTGCCGGTCTGTGGGTTACAAATGTTTAGTTTGTTCCGGCCGGCAGTACAGGCCGTCCCCGGCGGCAATAAATAAAACTCGGAAGTCGGAAGTCGGAAGCCTTCGGAAGTCGGAAGCCGTTATAATTTTTGATATAATGTTAAAAATAACGATCATACCAACACTTTTTCGTGTTAAAATGGAAGATATAGACCCCCTTTGCAAAACCAGAAAGTCGAACAAACGTATATTCCCATATATGAAAATCAAAGCATTTATAATGCGTCGGAAGCCTCTCGGAAGTCATCCTGAGGTGACAGATGATGCAGATGATGTTCAAAATGCATAAAAACTCGGAGGTCAAGACCATATAGCACCAACCAAAAATGACACAGAAAAAGTCTTGCATCATTTCAAATTTTAATTAAAGTTATATTTATGTATTTGAATAAAACCATAATGTATATTACTAATTAAACATAATGATATATAAAATATAAAAAAAAATAAATGTTGAAATATACATTCAAATGTAACACATTATATATCATATCGCGACGTAATATTTTAATATGGAATGTTATTTTTAATAAATATAATATAAAAACATTTAAAATTACGTAATTTTATCAAAATGGTGTAATAATTTTTTTCCTTATATAACAAAATAGATTAGAATATTTTATCATATAAAAAATGTTAAGTATTCTACATTAATTTGTATTATAATATTTTTACATAATACTATTCAAATATTTGATAAAATACATAAATTTGTATATTAATGTAAAAAAAAACAAAGTATCAAACTGTCGCATCCATGCAGGAACTGGTAAAACCATAAGAAAAGTCCATTAAGTTTTGTATTAATAAAACTATTCTTTTTTTATCCATTAGGGTGCTATATACAGTATAAATGAAACTAATTTTTATCCATGCATTAGGTTGCTTTATATGGAACGCATATAACTCTCCAATGCTTGTTGAATACTGATCACCCAACGTATCAGGAAACATTTTTAGAACATTGCACAGATAATTTGCATAAACCATTATAAAAACACTTCCAAAATATTTCGAAAATTTAAAAATATGTAAAACTGCATAACTGTGAAAGATTTTAAAAAAAGCTATGTGAAGTTGCAAAAATATTGATATAAATTATAACAGGATCTTTATATTTTAATTTTAGCTTAATCAAAAAAATTTATGTAGGAAGGATATTACATTATTATATGAGTCCAGAGATCATTTTTTAATTTTACACTTTAAAGCCACATACTGTTTTGGAAACATTTTAAGAACAGTTTCATAAAATGTTTGTGCTAACTGGGGATCAGGCAATAAGAACAATGAAACGCGTGTGCCTTTAAGGTAACGACATAAACTATCTTTAGATAATTATCAGTTACAACTAATAGGAGGAATCGCCATCTAAAATCTTTTCTGCCATCTGTTATCCTTTTTATTTGTTAGAATAACTCCCTAGGTGGAGGAGATAAATTATCACATACATGAATGGATATATAAATAATCATATTATATACAATTTAATCATTTCATATATTAATTTATATTGACCTATATATTTTTGTCTTACTTAATATAGGAATATTGATTATATTGTACTTTTATAATATATGATATTTTATCATATAATATAATTTAATATCAAATTATTTCGCTGTTGAATGAATATATAATTATATCGTCATCTGTGTTATTTAACACATTATGTATACATTTTATTATACTTGTATTATGTAATTATATTTTGCATCATGTATGAATTTGTTCAATGAAAATAAAAGAGAATACCAAAACAAATCTGTATTGTATTATACTGTTTTTTTTTAATTTATAATGATAGTATTTTATATTCATATTTTATATTTTAATATGAATTTATATATTATGTTGTTAGTTATATACATTATGATTTTATTCAAATACATAAATATTACCTAAATTAATATTTGGGTTAATGCATATATTATTTTGTTAGTTATATATATTATGATTTTATTCAAATACATAAATATTACCTGAATTAATATTTGGGTTGATGCAAGACCTTTTTGTGTCATTGTTGGTTGATACTGTGGCTTGACTTCCGAGTTTTATGCATTTTAAGCATCATTTGTCACTTCAGGATGACTTCCGAGAGGCTTCCGACGCATTAATTATGCTTTAATTTTCATATATATTAATATATATCTTTGAAACTTTCTCGTATGAATAAGGGTGTCTATATCTTCCGTTTTAACACAAAAACTTGTCGATTTGTTCGTTATTTTTAAAATTATACTAAAAAATAAAACGGCTTCCGACTTCCGAGGGCTTCCGACTTCCGAGTTTTATTTATTGCCGTCCCCGGCGGTTACCCCCGACCGGCGCGGCTAAAACCCTGTATATAATATATATATATATATATATATATATATATATATATATATATATATATATAAGAGACACTGGTTTATAAAATGCCAGTTACAGGATATAATGGATATCTTTTTCGTCACCAGTAGCGCTCACATATATTCCCGAACAAGTGTTAAATAATAATTAACATGAGGGTTGCCGTACATCCTCTATTATCGCCCACCGCCGATTCTCAGGTGTCAGACGGTCTTCTCTCCTGCAGTATTCTAATTTTTCATATTTTACATATAATAATTAACACACCGAGAAAAATAATTATTTTTTCTGTACGAATTCAAGTAGACATTACGGTACGCCACTTCTGAATCTTGAAGCCTTGGTCTTCACTACATTTATAGCTACTCCACTCGTTCTTGAAGCCTAGGTCTTCACTACATTTAACTTCTCCACATGTATATCTTGAAGTCTAGGTCTTCACCACATTTATAGCTATGCGACTTGTGTCTCTTGAAGCCTTGGTCTTCACTACATTTATAGCTATGCCACATGTGTCTCTTGAAGCCTTGGTCTTCACTACATTTATAGCTATGCCACTCGTGTATCTTGAAGCCTTGGTCTTCACTACATTAATAGCTATGCCACTTGTGTCTCTTGAAGCCTTGGTCTTCACAACATTTATAGCTATGCCACTTGTGTCTCTTGAAGTCTTGGTCTTCACTACATTTATAGCTATTCTACTCGTGTATTTTGAAGGTTTGGTCTTTACTACATTTATAGCTACGCCACTTGTGTCTCTTGAAGCCTTTGTCTTCACTATATTTATAGCTACGCCACTCGTGTATCTTGAAGCCTTGGTCTTCACTACATTTATAGCTATGCCACTTGTGTCTCTTGAAGCCTTGGTCTTCACTACATTTATAGCTACGCCACTCGTGTCTATTGAAGCCTGGGTCTTCACTACATTTATAGCTACTCCACTTGTTATCTTGAAGCCTTGGTCTTCACTACATTTATAGCTACGCTACTCATGTATCTTTAAGCCTTGGTCTTCACTACAATTATAGCTATGCCACTCATATACCTTGAAGCTTTTGGCTTCACTACATTTATAGCTATGCCATTCGTGTATCTTGAAGCCTTGGTCTTCACTACATTTATAGCTACGCCATTCGTGTATCTTGAAGCCTTGGTCTTCACTACATTCATAGCTACGCCACTCGTGTATCTTGAAGCCTTGGTCTTCACTTCATTTATGGATACGCCACTCAAGTATCTTGAAGCTGCGGTGCATTGTGTGCTGCAGATTGTGAAGCCTCAGAACCCTACTCTTGTGAGTTGGATTCTGCACAGTGTTTTCCTTGTTGCCATTATTGACAGCCTTGACATAGTTCCCATGCCTCTTGGTGGTGTAACCAACTGAGGGAGTTGATTAGGTTTATCTTGAACAATGCACATGAACAGGAACATATTCATGGAACATAAATATGCCCCAGGTTTCCATCTTTCTCATGAATCTTGTGAGCTGCACATAAGGAAACAAATGATTACTAGTTTGGTTTAAAGATATAAATTCATACTCTTTGTTTAACAGAAAATATTTTTTCACCAAAAGTATGACACCTTTTCTGTTAATTCCAGGAAAATTGAAATGCTAAACCATCCATCATAATATTCAGTAGAAAGATACACACAGACACTTTGCTTTCTTGATGCAATGTGTGCTTGTTAGAGCTATAGTTGTGGTCCATTGTCCATTGTCCGTCAGTTAGACCGGCACGTTTTAAAGCATAAGACCTACAAATCCAAAATTTAGCATACTGTTAGATGTCCCTTAGATCTCCTATCAGACTGAAAACTGGGTCGTGTGACTTTGCTCCTTTGAGAAATTAAGGAAAAACCTAAATATTTCATTAAAAACCTATTATCACACTTCAAGACTGACTAATATCAAAACCACTCATCTGTTTTTCTTCTTTACCATAAATATTTCCCTATATAGTTCCTATGTACATGCCAGAAATTGGGTAAGTATTACATAATTCATAAAAGTTATGGGCCCAAACATTATAAACTTTGCAAAAATCAGGAAGAATATTTACTCACTTTACATGATAATTGTTGATGCTAGAGACTTTTCTTCAGGGAAATAACTTTATTTAATCAAGATTTAGCTGTATAACTGAAATTAGATCTGAATTTTGTTAATCTTTTAAGTTATAAGCAAAAATATAAAATCAGTACCTTAAGTTTTTTCCTAAGTTTGACCATGGCACTTTTTTTGTAAGTAAATTTGATTTAATTTTCACAGCAAGTACACATAAGGATTTAATCTGTTAAATTATGAAATTTGAAAATAAAAACTAAAATTAAGGCTAGTTATTGAATTTTTTTTCAGAGGCTCTATTGTATTCACTTGCATAATGCACCACTTCGTTCACTGGAGATCAGCTATGCCCCCCCCCCCACCCTCTTCCCCACCAAGTGTTATTCAGTAATTAATTTTGTTTACACTGTATTACCTTAATTGTAATGCTATATCCACTCCAATATACAATTTTTAGCTCAGCTGACTATAAGTCATCTGAGCTATAGTCGTGGTCCATTGTCCGTCTGTCCGTCCGTCTGTAGATGTGGCACATTTTGAAACTGTAAGACCTAGGAATCCAAAATTCGGCATAGTGTTAGATGTCCCCAAGATCTCCTACCAAGCCAAAAACTGGGTCTTTGCGACTTTGTTCCTTTGAGAAATTAAGGAAAAATTTTTTATTAAAAACCTATTTTCACACTTCAGGACTGCCTTATATCAAAACCACTCATCTGGTTTTCCTCATATTTACCATAAATATTCCTCTATATTGTTCCTATGTACATGCCTGAAATTATGTCTGTATTATATAATTTAAGAAAGTTATGGGCCAGAACATAATGCATTTTGTAAAAAATCAGGAAAGATATTTGATCACTTAACACAAAACTTGTTAAAGCTATGGACTTTTTTTCAAGTAATATAACTTTAATTAATCAAAATTAAATTGTATACCCAAAATTAGATCAAAATCTTTTAAATTTTTTAAAATATTAACAAAAATAAAAAATTGGTACCTTAAATTTTGCCTAACTTTGACCATGGCACGTTTTTTTCCTGTAAGTACTGTGGATTTAATTTTCTCAGCATGTTTTAATTAGCATTTTGTCTGTTTACACCAAAAATTTGAAACCAGTTGATCAAAAACTGTAGATTTTATTCAAGTTTTCAATCACCATGTAACATATTGTTTACATCAGGCTAGTGTTATGCAGTTTGCAAGAGCTCAGCTCTCCAGCTTAAGCTCTCAGTTCCTAAAATTTGGCATACAATTAGATGTCTCCAAAATCCCCTCATGATGCATTCATGAATATATTCTTTAATATTATTTTAATAATCATTTCAGTTATATTTCATTTTAAAAATCATACGATTCTCTTATTATTTTTAATAAAATTATATCTGGGACAATATTTGTAATTTTTTTTAATTAATAGTTAAACTCTTATATTATATGTTCTGCTTATAAGTTATATGGCCAAGTCAAAATCTGTGTGACAATAGTACTCCATTTGTTGATAAAATAAATGAAATCAGTTCTCTTCTCTGTCTCCAAAGGTACTTTCAAAATCATACATAAGCTAAACAACAACAACTCATACAGCTTATTTTTATTACCACATAAAACCAGCATGTGCCTCATTTCTAAATCATATTTTTTTATCATATATAACAGCTGAGCGCCGTGACCCATAGGTCCCTTGTTTACCAAAGTTTTCATCTCAGACCTTTCATCTTTCACATATAGTTCACCTGCCAATAGAAGAAGACCCCTATCAATTTTTAGGTCACAAGGTCAAAGGTAAAGGTCACAGAAGCCATCTGTCAAAAAATTAGGTTTTAAGATGATAATTCCAGCTTGGATTGATACATAGATGCCAAACCTGACTTTGATTTATGGCGCATCAATAAAGCAATACCTCTGTTCATTTTGGGGTCATGCAGTCAAAGGTCAAGGTCACAGGACACATCTTTGAAAAGACTGTGGATGCATTTTAAGCAAAACTTTTCATCCCAGACCTTTCACCTTGCACATATACCTCACCTATCAATAGAGGAAGATCCATATCATTTTTTGGGTTACAGGGTCAAAGGTGAAGGTCACAGGAGCCATCTGTTCAAAAAGTCCTTTCCTGGAGATAACTCCAGCTTGGATTGATATATGGGTTTCAAACTTGACTTATATATGCCCAATCAATAGAGCAAGAATCCTATTGATTTGGGGTCATGAGGTCAAAGGTCAAGGTCACAAGACCCACATCTTTAAAAGATTGTGGATGCATTTTAAGCAATAGTTTTCATCCTAAGCCTTTCCTCTTGCAAATATAGTTCACCAGTGGGCTAAGATTCCTATCAATTTTTGGGTCACAAGGTCAAAGATCAGTGTGACATGAGCCATCTGTTCTGAAATCTTTGGAAACAGAAATTTGGTCAACCCCATAATTTTGAAGTACTGCATCTGTTCCCTTCAAATTTGACACAACAATCTCCACCGGGATGTCAGACAAGTTCAAACATTTGTGACCTTTGCCCTGCCTTGCGTCAATTTATAATTCAGAAGAAGAGTGTCTATTTTAGAAGGAGGAATGCTTTATATGTCTGGGGATACTACGGCATCTCAGATGCCAGAAATGTCTAATTTTTCTAATTTTTAGGAATATTTTAAATTTTTAGCTCAGCTGACTATAAGTCTTCGAGCTATAGTCTTGGTCCATTGTCCATCGTCTGTCTGTCCGTTTGTCTGTCAATCCCTTAGACTGGCACATTTTGAAACCATTAGACAAATCTAAAATTCTGCATACTGTTAGATGTCCTTAAGATCTCCTACCAAACCAAATATTAATTACAACCATTAATTAAAACCATGCGACATGGTTCCTTCTAGAAATTAAGGAGAAACCTCAAATTTCCATTAAAAAACCTATTATCACACTTCAGGACTGCCTAATATCAAAACCACTTATCTGTTTTTTTGTAATATTTACCAGAAGTATTCTCCTATATATGTCTTATTTACATGCTCGAAGTCAAACCTGTTAAGTTTAATTTCTTTAAGTCATGGGCCCTAACATAATGGACTTGGTAAAAAATCAGGAAAAATATTTGCCCACTTAGCATGAAACTTTTTGAAGCTAGAGACTTTTTTTCCAAGTATATAACTTTGTTTAATTAAGGTTCAATTATATACCCAAAATTAGATCTGAATTTTGAAATTTTTAAAAGTTATTAGCATAAAAATAAAAGCAGAACCTTAAATTTTGTCCAACTTTGACCATGGCAGGTTTTTTTCTGTGAGTACTGTTTGATTTAATTTTCACAGCATGTAAACATAAGTATTTAAATTGCTTAATCTGAAATTTGAAAATAAAAGTTTGAAAATTAGGCTAGTTTTAGTTAATTAGCTGGGGGGGGGGGGGCCGTTACACGTGTACAGTTATTCTCATATAATTCCCCCCACCAATGTATTTCCTTAAATATAAATCTGTTTCCTCTCCAAATTGCAAAATTTTCCTTGAAAAAGTAATTCAAGGAGTAAAACAGAAGATGCCAATGTTGTGTTAATGTAACATTTTAAAAGTAATCAATTTTCTTTAAATGATTTTGACAAATTAAAATATAATTAAACCCTTCAGTATGCATACATTTATAAAATACGAAGCAAATTATGGATAAAGGCACAATTTTAAATAGTAAAATCTGAATCAAGTATTATTTTTATATATTTATTGTTTTGCAAATTTAAAAGATATATTTTTGGTAAAAAATAAATATACATTTGTATGCATGATGTGATGTTATCTGACAAGATTAGGATTTATGATGATGCAATTTAGAATTATGAATCAACTTTTATATTCAGATATATATGTTATATTGGAAATATATAGAAATATAAACTTAAAATTTAAAAAAATTGATGTGATAAATTAGGATTTAATACAAACATTTGTTCATTATTTTCCTGCCTCAGTAGAATTGGAGATCAGCCTAACCAATTTGAGTTGACCTCTGACCTTTCCTCTCTGCCCAGCGTCCATTTGTGCGTCTGTTTCCACACATAAACCCACATATCTCGGAAACTGTTTGACCGATCAGGAAAAGAAAATTGTACAAATGTAGCCCTGGGATAGCTTTATAACATACACAAAAAATGGTGGTGCCACCTGCAACCATTTTTGCACAGTGTCCATCTGTTCTCTGCCTTGGGTTAAATTCACTCATATCTCCTCAATGGTTTGACTAATTCACCTGAAATTTGGCATGCGTATACATCCTGGATAGCTTTCTTGTTTTATGACAGGTGGCGTCACCTACATTCAGGTTAACACTGCAGACATCCGTGCTTATATCTCCGGACTGGGTTGACATATCTTCCTGAAAATTTGCATGTGTATAGATCTCACAAAGCTCTTTACCATACGCAAAACTTGTGGTGCCACCTGCAATCATTTTTGTACAGCGTCCATCTGTTTATCTGCTGTGGGATAAAATCACTCATATCTTGGCAGTAATTACATATCTGCCTAAAATTTTGCAGGTTTATACATCCTGAACAGCTTTCTTGATTTTGTGACAGGTGGCGCCACTTACATTCTAGTTTACGCTGTAGACATCCAAGCTCATATCTCAGGAACCATTTGACAGATTGGGCCAAAATTTTGCATGTGTATAGATCTCACATAGCTCTTTATCATACGCAAAACTGGTGGCGCCACCTGCAACCATTTTTGTACAGCATCCATCTGTTTGTCTGCTTTGGGATATAATCACTCATAACTCGGCAATGGTTTGACATATCTGCCTAAAATTTTGCAGGTTTATACATCTGGGACAGCTTTCATGATTTTATGACAGGTGGCGCCACCTACATTTTAGTTTCTGCTGATATTCAAGCTCATATCTTGGGAACTGTTTGACTGATTGGGCCAAAATTTTTGGTGTATATAGATCTCACATAGCTCTTTATCATACACATAACTGGAGGGGCCACCTTCAACCATTTTTGCACAGCGTCCCTCTTTTTGTCTGCCTTGGGCTAAAATCACTCATTTCTCAGAAGTGGTTTGACTTATCTGCCTAAAATTTTGCGTGTTTATACATCTTGGTTAGCTTTCTCAATTTTTTTGGCAGGTGGCGACACCTACAGACACATTTCTGCTGCAGACATCCAGGCTAATATGCAACAGACCTCACTCTATTTCCCCTTGCCATTCAATCCATGCCTCACTTCACCTGTTCCACTCTTGATTTTGGCGGATACACATAGTCGCTTGTCGACTACCCGTATCTAGTTAAATATATAAAATTTTTACTATGAGCACTGCTGAAATACTTTTCTAATGCTAAATGTGTATGGATTTAAGCTATTAAAGTCTGAAATTTGAAACAACGTGTATATTCAGTTGTGTAATATTACAGATGTTAACTTTAAAATTTGATACAATAAAAAATTGAGAAATAATTGAAACTTCATATATTATCAGATTAGTTTGTTTACCAGTCTGTCTGTTCTTTTCAACCAAACCTGTGAGCTTATGCGATGGCGTTGTCCGTTCACCGTCTATGGCTGGCTGGTAGCCGTCCATGGCTGTAAGTCAGAAACCGTTAGAGCCAGTAGCTCCAAATTACTTGTAAGAATAAGTCACATGTGAAACTTGATGCCCTAAAGCTTATTATTGTGTATCTGCATTAATTTAGATTTTATAGGGAAAAAATCTTCTTCTCCGAAACTGTCCAGCCAAATTGTCCAATATTTCACAAAAATAATCCCAGAAATGATCTTTCTCAAGTTTGTTTGAATGGTTCCAGTTTGAAGATTTTCGGCCAAGTTATAGGAAGTTGAACTTAGTCATCTGTCAAAAAAAGCACACTGCCATTAATATCGCAGAAATAGCTGGAGATATCATCACTAAATTTTATGCCAATGTTTGTCACATAAGTCATATCTGAAATTGAGGTATTGGTGACACCACCTACATTGATCTGTTTTTACAAGCAAAAATGTAATTTTAGACTCTTCTAGCTTATATACTGTTTTATGATGAAACTGTTAAGCTGATTGGTTTAAACTTTCGAAAAAATTATTCAATGGTAGAGTTCTGCCAGTTTTATAAGAATAGATTGGGTAAATGCAGCTTTAAAAAAGCAGTGTAGCCAATTGAAAAAGGCTTTCAGTGTTTGAAAAAAGATATGACAACATACCAAGTTTCATCATCCCAAATCAAGAGGTCACACAGTGCACCCAGGTGCAGTCCAGACATCACCATGGCAACTGACCTGGCTCTTCCTGGTGTCAAGAGAACATGTCTAGATGTCTAGACACATCATCTAGACATCTAGACACATCATCAAGAGGCAAAATGGTGGAACTATATCTTTCAACTGTTTGAAAAAACTTGGTTTGCATTTTTAGTGAATCTGTGAGCTTATGCGATGGTGTTGCCTTGTCTGTTGTCCGTCGTCCATCATAACTATCTCAAAAAGGGCAGGAGCTAGCATCACCAAATTATTTGCAAAAAATATGTCATCTAAAAAATCCTATCAGATTTTGCTTATTTCTTGGCTAACTGCAATTTCTTAGATTTTATAGGGAAAAAGCTAAAAACAATTAAAAATTTTCTCCGGAACCATGCTGCCAAAATGCCTGTTCATCTGTCCCAATAATCCTCCCTGGTAAAAAGAACATATCCAAAATATCCTGACTGATACATCCTAGTTTTAAAATGTCCTAATCCGAAACTTGCAGGTCTGAAATGTTCATTTTGCTGAAATCATCATACTAAGGTAAATATGCAGGACATAAGAGGATCAATATTAAATTTAAAAAATAATCCTCCATTCATACTCCCAAACTTTGCACAGGTTTGCATTAGGCCTGTAGGCCTTGTTAAATATTAATTAATTGTGAATGAACTTTTTTCCTGTAAGCATTGTTGAATTAAGTGAAAACCCTATGTATATACACTATAATAATACAGAGATGCTGTAAGTCCCATCATTCATCCCCCACCCCCACAACAACACCAAAGTCCTTGCATCTGTTGACTTGGGACATTAGTTATATTTCAACAGTATTTTATAAAATAAAAAAATACACATATATAGTATTATATACTATAAAAAAATAGATCCAATTGAACAAATGTGTAAACTACTGAACTGTCAACAATTTATCAAAAAGCCAACAAATGATCATGGTAGTAATATACATCTTATGTTCACAAACTGCTTCATTTTTAGCATAAGAAAATACATGGTCTGGTCACAAAATATTATTTGCAACAATTTCTTACTCATCAATACAAACTAATCATGTCAACCAGCCATGGCTTATATCACCTTTTCCTGTAAGACTTTATCTCTGTTTGATATTATTTTAGATTATTACCTTCAAGGCCAACTTCAGCTGAGCACAGTGACCACTGGGTCCCTTTTTTTTACTATAAAATGACAACAATCATGTCAGTTTCTCAGCTGGGACTCCATCTAGTGTCCCAAAACCTGCTGTGTTTATTGATCAGAAGTGGATGCCCTATAGTAATCACCTTGTTTGTTCATCTGTCCATCCATCCATCCACAAAAATTTATTTCCAGATGATATCTCCAAATTGGATTGACATATTGATTTCAAACTTGACTTACCAATGGCCCACCACTTAAACAAGAACCTGTATGATTTTGTGTCAGGTCAAAGGTCAAGGTCACAGCACTCACAGATCCTGGTTGCATTTCAAGCCAAGCTTTTCATCCCAAACTTTCCATCTTGCGTATTTAGCTGACTTGGCAGTATGGGGAGATCATAAATTAATTTAGGGTCACTAGGTCAAATGTCAAGGTCACAAGGGCCATTTGATCACAAATTAGTTTCCAGATGATAATTCCAGTTATGTTTGACATATTGATCTCAAACCTAACTTATAAATGGCTTACCACTAAAGTAAGAATCCTGTCGATTTTGGGGTTCAAAGGTCCAAAGGTCATAAGTCAAGGTCACAGGAGCCATTTTTTAAAAGGAATTTGTATGCATTTCAAGGCAAACCTTTCATCACAAACCTTCCATCTTTGCTCACTTGCCAATAGAAGAAGATTCTTTAAGATTTTGTGGGTAATAGGTTCAAAGGTCAAGGTCAAAGGGCCCATCCATTCACAAATTAGTTTAGGGATGATAATTCTGGTTTGGATAGACAGATTGGCTTCAAACTTGATTTATTTATGACCAACCACTTAAGTAAGAAACATCTTGATTTTCAGGGCCCAGAGGTCAAAGGTGAAGGTCACAGGAGCCACAACTTCCAAAAGATTGTGGATGCACTGTAAATTAAACTTTTCGTCACAATTTTCCATCTTTCATTCAATGGTACTTGCCCAATGTGGAAGAAATCTGTAGATTTTGAGGTTACCTGGTCAGAGGTCAAGGTCACCTGACCCACCATTCTTTTTAAAGATTGTTACAATAATATATAAGCTGCAAGTTAAAGGATGATAAGTTCCCAGATTCATTGGTTAAGGCCACAGGACCATCTTTCTGAAGGACTTCTTGAAAAATATCCTTATTGACAAATTCAGCTGAGTGACGAGACCCATGTGCTTGAGACCCTAGTTAACTATTCACTAATTTGGGAATGAACTTTTTTATCCTGTAAGCACTGTTGAATTTAGTGATTATCCTGTATGTATTTACAGAGATTTTATAACTCCCAACATTCCACCCCCCCCACACACACACACACCTGACACACACACCACTATATATATATATATATATATATATATATATATATATATATATATATATATTTAATAATATATTAAAAAAAATTGATTGAACAAATGTGATTGAACAATTTCTGATTGAACAAAATCTGATTGAACAAATGTGTAAACTGCTGAACTGTCAACAGTTTATCAAAAAGCCAACCAATGATCAATGTAATAGTATTAGTACAGATCATATGTTCACAAACTGCTCACATGCTTCAGTTTAAACATTAGGAAACACATGGTCAGGTCACAAAATATTATTTGCACCAATTTCTTACTCATCAATACAAACCAATCATATCAACCAACCATGGCCTATATTACTTCTTCCTCTCGGACTTTTATCTCCATTTTATATTATTTTGAATTTTACCTTCCAGATTAACTTCAGCTGAGCACAGTGACCCTTGGGTCCCTTGTTTTCTTAAAGATTAGTGTTTAATATTCCAGTTATATAAACAAATTAGCCATCACTAAATTATATCAACAATTAGTATCATGCTTTAAGCTCATTGTATGGTAAATTTCTTTTACAGAAATTGTTAAATAAATAGATTGGAATCTAGTATGTTGCAAAGTTTTATTTGATGGTCCTTAACTGTCAGTACATACCAGATTGGGGAGGTGTTTGTCCTGTCTTCACTGGAAAGTACAAACCAGATGCTAGAAAATGCCAAGAGTGACCTTGAAAAGGACATTAGTGACCTTGAGGAAAATTGTGAGAGACACAAGCAAGTGTTGTCAGATCTTAAGGTCACATTGTACGCCAAATTTGGAAATAACATCAATCTAGATGCAGAGGAAGAATAATGGAGGATATATAATCGTTTCTGCCTTTTATCTGCATCTTGTTTTAAGTCCAGATGTGACCTCTCTACAAAGCCTGAAGTGTGTAATCTCGCTATGAAGTCTGAATTGTGTACTGTCTAGCAATTAGGAAGTGTATCATTAATATCCAAATCAATGGAAATAAATATTTGTCTCTTTTTGCATGTGTATGATTGTTTCACCTTCTGTAAGAAATCTCTTTTATCTCAGAAATGGCTTTAGCTGTCATCATCAAATTTTATGCGAATCTTGGACACATGAATCATATTTGATTTTTAGGTATTGGTGGCGCCACTTGCACCAACCTTTTATGTGTGTGTGTGTGTGGGGGGGGGGGGGGTCAGTAAATTAAGCCTTAATTTCTCAGGAACAGTAGGAGCTAGCATCCCCAAATTTTATGCAAAAATCAATCATATATCAAATGTTGTGGGATTGAGCTTTTTGTGGTGCCACTTGCATGGGATTTACATTTTATGGGGGAAAAGCTTGAAAACATTTGAAAATTTTCTTCTTCAAAATCATTCCGCCAAATTGTTTAATATTTCACAGAAAGATAATGGGAATTAGCTTTCTCATGTTTGTTCAATGGTTTAGGTTCGATGAATTTTGGCTGAGTTACAGGAATTTGAACTTAGTTATTTGGCCAAGTAAGCATACTAACATAACCATCTGAGAAACAACAGGAGCTACCATCACCAAGTTTTTACCCCTGCTTTTACAGGCAAAAACCTCGTAATTTTAACCTTTCAGCTTAAAAATGTTTATGATGAAGCTGTCAAGCTGAATGGTTTAATTTTTCACAATAATTATCTTAGGGTAGGGTTCTTTCCATTGTATAAAAATAGATTGGGTTCATTGATTTTTGGTAGAGACATAGAAAGCTGAAGTTGGTCTTATGGCCAATAGTTAGCCAATTTTAAATGGAGAGCTGCAATAGTCTTCTTCTGAAAAACTGTTGTTTTAGCCCCTGTAACATTGCACAAAAATGATTTTTAGGTGGCCTTTGTTCAAGTTTACTTAACTGATTTTTGGCAGAATTATTGGACCTTTTAACAAAGTAAGGACTGTGAAACACTTCAGTTGACATAGCTAGTAGATTGATCTATAAACAAACGTGAGCTCTCTGGGTATATCAGCAATGCTGTACAGGCAACATACATGATTGGTGTCCGTATCCAGCTTATTTGTAAGATAAATCCATGAAAGAAATATATCTGTATTCTGATTTTCCTTTCAATAGGCATCTGTTATTAGTTTAAACTTTTTGATAAAAGTTTCTTATATATATATTCAGCTTGAAAAAAAAAAACATTGTAGCCAAAGTCTTTCAGTATGTATAAACATACTTGGCAACTGGCCAAGTTTTATTCTGGATCTGTTCATAGCTTTGGCAGACTGCCAACTGTAACAGATTTTGCAATAGGTCAAGAGTTCACTTAGTGCAGCCAGGTAAAGGTCAAGAGATCACTCAGTGCAGTAACTACACCTGGCACTTAGTCACCATTTATTTAGGGACAACTGCTTTTCTCAGCTGAGCCTGGTCAGCTGAGTGGACCTAACTCATGGACAGGCCTGTCTTTGATGGCCTTCTCGTTCACAAGACTGGTGTCGCCACCTAAAATGATTTTTGCACAGTGTATGTCCCTGCTTATTTCTCAGGAGAGATTTGATATATCATCCTGAAATAGTGCAATTCTATTCATATAGGATAGCTTCGTCATATACAAGACTGGTAGCACCACCTACAATTATCTTGCACAGTGTATGTCAGTCTCAATTCTCAGGAGTGATTTGACATATCAGCCTGAAATTTTACATGTCCATACATCTCGGATGGTTTATTATATACAAGACTTGTGGTGCCACCTACAATTGTTTTGGGGTTTCATGTTTCTTTGCATGTAGCTCAAGAGTGGTTTTAAGTATCTGCCTGAAATTTTGCATGTCCATACATCGCCGAAGGCTTTCTCGTACACATAACTGGTGGGGGCCACCTACGATTATTTTGTGTTGTGTACATCCATGCCGATATTTCAGGAATGACGATTGTGTAATTAGTGCTCATGCTCGGGTTCAAAATGTTTAGTACCTGCATTGTACATAGTCATATAAGTGTCACACATATCCTTGAAAAGTAATGGTCCCGCATGGAAGCATTATACCTGATGTATATCCCATTGCACAGGTTCACAAAAATACCGTTTTATAACAAATACTTTTTTGTACCCCAAAAGAGTGCCAACATTTTCAGATGAGAAAGCTTTTCCACCTTCATTTTGAGCATATTTTTATTTTTATTCAGCTTAGCTGATTGTAAGTCATCTGAGCTGTGGTGATGGTCCTTTGTCCGTCCGTCTGTCCGTCCGAAATTCTATATTCAGCAGCACATCAGTCCCCATGTTCTCCTACCAAACCAAACACTGGGCCATTGCGACTTTGTTCGAGAAATTAAGGAAAACCCTCCAATGTCCATTCTGCCTTGCTTTCGTGTCAACTCAGGGTCACGTGTGATTGCGCAAGCAAGCTTCCAAGTAGTCTGGCATCAGAAACGGAATTACTTCGTCTCACACAGGATTACAAATACTTATTTTTGAAGCTGTGAAAGTCTTCGGGGAACACCCGTAAAAAGACTGAAGTCGGGGAATATCCGCAAACGTCCGAAACCGGGGAATACCCGCTCAGGAAAGATTATGGTTGTAATGAGCGAGGTCTGGATGGGGTGGGGCTGGGGGGCGTGCCGGTTTATACAAAGCGAGCTTGATGTAGCTGGTCAAGGTCTGCATGGACGGGACGTCTCATATGATTATGAAGCTTGAATTTTATATATTTCCTGAATTTCATTATATTTTACTAGTTGGTTGAAGATAAGCGCCTGTATCGTGACCCGCGCGTCGCGGGTGCATTTCAAAGTATAGAATGTATACAAATTAATGACATTCCCCGAGTTTGAACGCCAAAATTGGACCTTGAACGGTATTTTTGCCACAACTTATATTTGCTTTTTTTTCACAGAAAATAGAAAAATATTGGTCTACATAATAAACGGTAGCGATATCAACCAACTATTGTTGATGTATTTTTAATATTTTATCCAAGCTTTATGCCACAATCAAAATACACAGTACAAAATAAGACACCGTTTCTCTTATAAAGCATATCATATCTCAATCTATTAAACATTTTTATACTGATCACTTCTCTGTTAACTCTTGCGTCCCGTTATTGTATCCGCCAAAACGAAGTTTTGCGGATACTATGTTTTTGACCAGGTTCCGCCGCTGCCGCGGCGTTTGTTTCCGGAGAACCCCTCTGAGGCTACTGGACGGATTTTTCCGAAACTTGCACAAATTATTGGGTCACATATGAACTGGTGCCTAACCCAAGTGACCTTGACCTCTGTCCTTTCCTCTCTGCCCAGTGTCCGTTTGTGCGTCTGTTTCGACACATAAACCCAAATATCTTTGGAAGCATTTGACCAATCAGGAAAAAAATTTTTATACAAATGTAGCCCTTGGATAGCTTTATAACATACACAAAAATGGTGGCCCCACCTGCAGCCATTTTTGCACAGCGTCCATCTGTTTGTCTGCCTTAGGTTAAAATCACTCATATCTCTGCAGTGGTTTGACCAAATTACCTGAAATTCGGCATGCTTATACTTCCTAGATAGCTTTCTTGATTTTATGACAGGTGGCGCCACCTACATTCACGTTCACGCTGTAGACATCCATGCTTATATCTCCGGACTCGTTCAACCTATCAGGAAACCAATCAGGAAAAAGTTTTTACACAAATGTAGCCCTTGGATAGCTTATAACATACACAAAAATGGTGGCGTCACCTGCAGCCATTTTTGCACAGCGTCCATCTGTTTGTCTGCCTTGGGTTAAAATCACTCATATCTCTGCAGTGGTTTGACCAAATTACCTGAAATTTGGCATGCGTATACATCCCGCATAGCTTTCTTGATTTTATTACAGGTGGCGCCACCTACATTCACGTTCACGCTGTAGACATCCATGCTTATATCTCCGGACTCATTCAACCAATCAGGAAACCAATCAGGAAAAAGTTTTTACACAAATGTAGCCCTTGGATAGCTTTATAACAGACACAAAAATGGTGGCGCCACCTGCAGCCATTTTTGCACAGCGTCCATCTGTTTGTTTGCCTTTGGTTAAAATCACTCATATCACTGCAGTGGTTTGACCAAATTACCTGTAATTCGGCATGCGTATACTTCCTAGATAGCTTTCTTGATTTTATGACAGGTGGCGCCACCTACATTCACGTTCATACTGCAGACATTAAGCCTTTAAACTCCAATACCGCCTTGGCGGGCGCACGGTTTGTCACAGGCCTAGAATTCAAAGGCGCCCGCCAGGGCGCGCTAAAGCCCATTTTACATTCCCGTATTTGGGGCAAGTTTTGGGGGTGAAATATCTATTGTCATCTATCATATTTGTACTTAAATGAAAGAGCAGAACGTCAAGAGTTGTTCTAACATGTGACCAAGATCCAAACTGGCGCGGACGCCGACTTGTTGGAAAAAAATAAAAATGATTGACTTTCACTCACGTGGCCTTGTTACGTGGGCCCTGGTCACATGTCGCCTGCGAGAGTAAAATCAGACACTTTCGCTAAATTCATAAGAAATCGGTAAATCACTAAATGTTGGCTATCAATTCCAGTGAGAAAACCAAGTGCGATGTGTTTACAGAGTTAACTTCCGTTAAATATTTCCAAGATCATATATTATCCCTTTTTTTATTGGTTTAACTTGTGACCAATGATCGCCGTCCGACTGACTGACGCGTTTGACAGACACCACGCACGTGATCTGAGTGACCTCCTAATTGTGTCATGTAATGGCACTGGAAAACCATGTTTTACCGATTTCATATAATAAGATGAGTATTTATTTTAAATATTAACATATTTTCATAAATAAAAATCGAAGATACTGTCATATATCATGTCGTATATATATGTGATGTCTGATTGTTTACTAGTGATCATTTCTGTGCCAAACATTCTATGTACAATCGTTATTGGGCACAATCGGCCGTGCACAAGAACTGTCAATCATTCTAAGAGACTTTATGAATTGAAAATAAAATTGATACCGTCTTAACTTGGAAAGAGCCAGATAATTTATGGATATAGTTAATTTTCCAGTGTAAAATATAATGATAATATACTTCATGAAATATTGATGTAATTATTAAACGACGTACGTGGAACTGCACGCTTACACCCAGATCCTTGAATATGTAAGACAAGACAGTAAGTGACTTATACGCTTGAACAAATATGTATTAATACGGTTTCAACACATACTGAACAGATTTTACAAATTTGTATATGTGTAGTACTTTCTGTATATGTATAGGCTACATGTGTACGTGCACGTGTGCGCGCTTTTGTGTGTGCATGTGTGTGTATATAGGCCTATATATATACACATGTATATAGTATGTGCGTATTATAATTTTCATTAGTGATTGAAAAAAGCACTGTCACTGCCAGTGAAACAGTTTTTGGGAGGAGCTGCAAAACATCCTTAAATATATATGGCACATAGCAAATGAAATTATAAAACTATAACCTATTATATTATGAATTGAAGTAAATATTTTTTTTGGTAATACATGTTTGCCTATAACAGGCTATTCATTGTTGTAAGGAATAGTACTGCGTTAAATGTTTGTACCTTTTTAACATAAAATCTTACCACTAATACCAGAACTTATAACTCCTTTTTACAATTCATCCATGTCAATTTCTCAAATCGGTTTCATTCGCTGCCTATATTCATAAAAAATACATAGTGTATACCGCAGACCACCTGCATATATATCGCATATACCGTGCGCCCGGTATAAACGCCGCTTTATATTGATATCGCTCTCAAAACCCAGTCACCGTGCATGCATGGCCCAGGGATTAAATATGGAAAATGTGTCTTGGTCATGATAATCCTTTAAAGTCATACGGCGGAGTCAGTCTCAGTCATGATACATGCAGGACAAATGAATAAAATGCATTTGCCAATCTTAAATTAGAAGCTATAGCGTGTATATATATAGTGACGGTGACACAGTGAAAGTAAAATATAAAGACTGAAGATGCGGACTTTCGATATGCATGCGCATGGTGTATTCAAAATGACGAGAAACCATGCAGGTGGACAAATTAGACTGAAATATAATTGTACCTTTCCATTGCTGTAAGATAAGATTTAAAAGACGCAGGTATACAAATATATCTATATTGCAAAATGTTTGATGGCTTTGTCTCAAACTTGCCCCTTTCGAAGACCTAAAATACCACAAGGTGTCGGCTTCTATTTTTACCCACCCTACCTTGTCATTTTCACGTTTGATTGACAGTTTTATTAGCACACGGAAATTTTCTTATCACACAGAAGATTTTAGCGGAAAGACAGCACACATCATGTGGCCAACCAGGCAGGGATTCGGAGTGGAATTTACTACTTTAAATTGGCACCTATTACATTAATCAACAAAGGATATCATTTACAATGTTCGGGAACCGAACGACATGTATAATTGCAAGGTGTAGGTCATGGTCCGCTTCTCTACAGCTGACGGGACTGGTGAATACAAAATAAATAAATAAACAAACACCCAAGGGATCATAACTTATTAGAAGTTTTTGGAACATTCCAGGCGCTTCTTTAGAATTATTGAATTGTTGCTGCATGTTGTTTTATGATTAACTGGAACTCTGCATCTCCGTGAAATCACCACCTTGCAGCCTGGGGAGACCGCATGCATTCCTGCTGAAGCTGAAGTTTTATCAGCAATGCATGACTTGTGCATTCTGACTATATGAAGGCTTAAATGTACAAAGTTGCATACGGAGGTTACCAGATTAGATATGATTTGAAGTTAGGTCTCGTGTATACATCTATAGTTAACCAAGGAATTGTGCGTCTCAAAATTATTAAATAAATTTCCTACTTTTCTTCAAGTGAAGTTGAATTGAATAAATGTAATTATATATTATATTTCCATTTTATATTAATTTCATAACGTAATTATGCTTCATTTAAATGTCACTGAAATAAAGTGCAAATTGAAGACCTGGATAAGTAAGTGCATAAAGATATGTACGTGCAATTTTCCTCTAAGATGAAATAAAGTGCAAATTGAAGACCTGGATAAGTAAGTGCATAAAGATATGTACGTGCAATTTTCCTCTAAGATACCAGAATGTACTGCTATGATATCATAGTAACTAGGCATAATTTTGGTAGGCTTTGTTGGACATACGTAGGCCTATATATTTGAATAACATAACATACATTAAAATGTACTGTGAAAAACATGTTTCTTTGGTGTTACTTCACAGTTTAGTATCGTTTTCCCACGTTTATAAACTTTGGTATTATGTGCATTATCCCAATAGCACATTTAAAAAACACCTTTCCAACAATAAAAATATTGATTTTCCGTTATTTTATATTCTTGTTAATAACGATTTGTTTACATTAATTTGCATATATATTCTATATGTAATGAATTGTTGTTCTACTATCTAAGTACTATCAGTACGTGTTCTCGTTGTTTCTGATCCCTGCGGGAAAGAATCCCTTCTAATGCATATACATATATTGCATGACGTGAAAGGATGTTTCCAGGTAACTCCAACAAACACCCCCCCCCCCCAAAAAAAAGAATAATTCGACCGCCAGTCGGCACTGCATCTCATGATGCCTCTAAAATAAACACGCCAGACTTAGTCACGTGAACCTTGTCCATTTAAAAGACTTTACAAAGTAAACACGCCAGACCCAGTCACGTGAACCTTGCCGATGTAAAAGTAGACGCGATTGGGTGAGAAAAGTTTGCAGCGTCAGTGCGTCACCGCTGGCTGAGGGATGACGCGGTAAAATTGGACCGTTCAGGAAAGAAACCCAAACAGACGTGTCGTCTTGCATCTTAATTGCCCAGTAAAAGTTTTAATTTATTTTTATTTTTCCGTTATATTGACTAGATAGGTTAATCCTGCGACTAAAGTCCGCAAAACCGCGTCATTAATGTACCTTGTGTGCTACACATTGCTGAATTCACTCATTATCGCTCAATCACCGTCAGCCGCGAAGGGGCGGGTACTTCAAAAGAAATTGCATGGATACCCTCAATTAGGAAAATAACAGTTTTCACAAGTGTAAGACATATTTGTTTTGATTTTTATTTCAAATTTTAGTACATTTGCACTGTTTAGAATGGGAAAGATTTGGATATATCAACGTTTATTAAGGCTAATCGTTGATCGAACCAAGTACACACCTGTTTACCTGTCGCACCTGGATTTTTACCTGTGCAGATAAACGCGACAGACCAACTAAACAGCAATTTTATTATTGCATGAAATGTAAACAAACAGAGTAGACACAATTTTCCAGATTTTATTTTATAATCCGTCGGCGATTTGTTTTTGCCTGCACATGTTAAAATATATTAATTTGACATAAAAAGGTATAATTTGTGCATTTTACACCCATAAATTATATATTTTGCACATTGGACAAAAGTAAATAGTTTTTATTGCGATGTTCCTTATAACAAGTGCAATATATAATTTAAATTTAAAAAATGAGAATTTACCTTTATTTACCTGATCTTACCTGTGCAGGTGAGTAAACTTTTACAGGTAGCAATTGGCAAAATTGAAATGCACAAGTCTCATGGCTGTGCAGTTAATTAAAAGATAGCTTCTGTATATTGTTTTGACTCCTTCAAAAATTTCCTTTCCACTTTTAAAATGAAAAGTTGTCTTTATATTCTGTTCTTACAAAGGTAATTAAATCTGTTTAAGATCAAAGGTATCATTTCAGGTAACCCAATAAATAGTGCAGTTAGTACCTGTAATTCATAAATTTTACACATGGCACTCAAAATTAAGTTGTTTGTTTTTTTTGTTCTCCCTAATTACATGTATAAAATATATACTTCATTAAAAAATAATTTACCTGGATTTACCTGAACTCACCTGTACAGGTGAGTATGTTTTTATGTGTAACTGTAACCAAAATTATCAATTTATGTTTTACATGTCTAAAAAAATCAAAATATAATGGTTTTACACAGTTGACACTTGTTTATCCCTATTCTCACCAGCCACTTTTCAGCATGATTTTGTCACTGTCACAGGTAATTAGATCAGTTGAAGAACAAAGGTACTATTCACATAGGTAACTTAATTACTTTATTAAAAGCACCTGTTCATATATCAAAATTAATTATACAGTCCATAAATAGAGAAGGTATTAATTTATAGTAACTATAATGATGAACAAGGTGTTTGCGTACATATTCAGAAAAAAAAATAATTTACCTTTTCTTACCTGTACAGGTAAACATATGTGTTATATGTCAATAGTCATAGAATGTGTTCTTTTGGTCAGCAAGCTTTTCAGGTGAAAAATATATGATTCCCACAGAAAAATCCAATTTTACTAGCACATTCTGGTTCGTCGGTGGTTCCCTTTCCAGTGTTAAACCAAATCATTTACCTTTTTCTTACCTTTAATATATAATTACCTTAGAGTGAAAAAAAAATCCTTACATTTCCCTTTTTTTATCAAATGGTTCATGGGTTACCTGAACAGGATGAAAGGGGTCATTTTGGTGATATACCAGTGAGTGGAAATACAGGTAGTACAGATTTACCTGTTTTTACCTGTATATACCTTAGTTACATACATATCAAACCAGGTATGTAGAAAATAAATAAAATAACATGAAGGACATATACCTGACAGTAAAAGCTGAAAATTTCACAAAGATACCTTTAACGGTTACTGAGTAAATGTCTCTTATATAGATTCATGTCAAAATGTGGAAAAAATGTAAAATAAATCTGAACAGTAGGAGTGTGACAATCCACAGGCTAATCTGAACAGTAAAGGGTTAATACTTATATCTCCAGAACCGTTTGACCAATCAGGAAATTTTTTTTACACAAATATAGCCGTTGGATAGCTTTATAACATACACAAAAATGGTGGCGCCAACTGCAGCCATTTTTGCACAGCGTCCATCTGTTTGTCTGCTGTGGGATAAAATCACTCATATCTCTACAGTGGTTTGACTTTTCCACATGAAATTTTGCATGTGTATACATCTTGGATAGTTTCACGTTTAAATGAGGCGACACCTACAATCATGTTTATGTGGCAGAGATCCATTCTAATATGTAACACATGTAACTCTATACCCCCTTGCCACTCAATCCATGCCTCACTTCACCCGTCCTTCTCTGATTTTGGCGGATACACGTAGTCACTTGTCGACTACCCGTATTCTAGTTGTTCTTTGCTATAATCATTTCAATCTGCATGAAATGCCTTAAATATTGTTTAAATCCTGTTATTGTTTCACCTATATCGTTACATATGCATCTATAAATATACCTTTTACCAGTAATAAATTTATATGCAATTTTCCATATTTCTTCACTTAACACTCCTAGAAAGACTCCCAATCTAACCTATTATGACAACAAGATTTCTATTTCTGACCAAAATTCTTTGATCAATTCAAATTTCCAAATTAGATGCACTGTACTTTCTTCATCAATTTTACAAACAGTGCATTTGTTATCAGTTACTAATTTCCACTTCTCTAACCAGTAATTATTAATTAAAATATTCTGTAGAACTTTATACTGGAACTCCTGTGTTTTAACAACATGAAACACTTTTATATATAACAGGTACACCTTCGACCAATTATCCTATATATTAAGAAATTTATTAATTCTTGGCAGTTTACAAAATGGCGAGCACATTTCATTCTTAATACACTAATACACCTGTTTTGAAGTGGTCTGATGTAATACATATAGTCCATGAACCAGACGGGTTGGTCGGTACCATCCGCGTTTACCGTACAACACTGTCATGAAAGTATGATGTTCATCCGAATATTCCGATGAATACCGTCGAAAGAAGAATCTCTCATGCAAGCCACATTCTTTCCAATATTCAGAAGACTTAAGGTCTTATGATCGTCAAACAACATTGGTTAAATTTAGCTTTAGAATTCATATTAAAATAAATTTTAGCAATAATAATATATACATATTTTGAATCCTTACAATATCCTCTGTTAAATGAGATATATATGAACATTGTCTCAGATTTTACAAAGAAGATATAAAACTTTAAATAATTTATTTTATATTTTTTGAACGCGAAATATCTCACATTTGGCAAACAGTATGTATGTAAAAATAGTATCACATGGAAGTACATTCAAATATCTCCAGCCGTTTTTAGCTCAGCTGACTATAAGTCTTCTGAGCTATAATCGTGGTCCATTGTCCGTCGTCCGTCCGGCTGTCCGTCTGTAAGACTGGCACGTTTCGACACCATTGGACCTACGAATCTGAAATTCGGCATACCATTAGATGCCCCAAAAATCTCCTACCATGCCGAAAATTGGGTCAATAGGACTGTGTTCCTTCGATATATTAAGGAAAAACCTCAATATTTTATTAAAAATCTATTTTCACACTTCAGGACTGCCTAATATCAAAACCACTCATCTGGTTTTCTTCATATTTACCATAAATATTCCTCTATATACTTCCTATGTACTTGCTGGAAATTAAGTCAGTGTTGTATAATTTGAAAAAGTCATGGGCCCAAACAATGTACTTTGTAAAAAAAAATCAGGAAAGATATTTGGTCGTTTAAGAGAAAAAGTGTTAAAGCTAGGGACTTTTTTTCAGTAATACGACGTTAATTAATCAAAATTTACTTGTATACCAAAATTTAGATCAAAATCTGTTAAGTTTTTTTAAATATTTGCAAAAATATAAAATTTGTGCCTTAAATTTTGCTCAAGTTTGACCATGGCACGTTTTTAGCTCAGCTGACTATAAGTCATCTGAGCTAAAGTCGTGGTCCGTCGTCCGTCTGTCAGTCCGTCCGTTAACAGGGCAAGTTTTAAAACCGTTGGACCTACGAATCCAAAATTCTGCATACCAATAGATGTCCCCAAAATCTCCTACCATACCAAAAATTGGGTCATTAGGACTTTGTTCCTTTAAGATATTAAGGAAAAACCTCTGTTTTCCATAAAAAAGCCATTTTTACACTTCAAAGCTGCCTAATATCAAAACCACTGATCTGTTTTTGATCATATTTAGTATTCATATTTTTCCATACATTTTCTGTGCACATGCCAAAAATTAGGTTAGTATTGGGTATTATTTTTAAATTAATGGGCCCAAATATAATGCAGTTTCTTAAAAATCAGGAAATATATTTGCTCACTTAACATGAGAATTGCTGAAGCTGGAGACTTTTTTTCAGGAATATAACTTTATTTAATCAAGATTCAATTGTTAACCCAAAATTAGATCTGAATTTCGCAAATTTTTCAATTTATTAGCATAAATAAAAAATCAGTACCTTAAATTTTGTCCAACTTTGGCAATGGCACGTTTTTTCCCTGTAAGCACTGTTGATTTAATTTTCACAGCATATATACATAAGGATTTAAATTTTTAAAATCTGAAATTTCAAAGGAATTGTTTGAAAAGAGTAGCTTTTATTCAAGTTTTCATACACCATGTCAAGTGTTGTTTACATCTGGCCCACCTAGTAATACAGTTTTCACTTGCATTATGTAACCCACCCCAGGCAGCTTGCCTTGGCTTAGCTTGGCCACAACTACAGGCTTCTCCTCTGCCCTGCACTCCCATCCCCTCAGCTGGTGCATAAACTAGATGAATGTTATAATTTTCTGTATTTTATTTTTGGCTATGCTACATTTTAGATTTTGTATTGTACCACCAGGGTTACAATGATTAAAGTGCACATTTAAATGTGTCCACAAAGTGATGTATTGCTATGAAAGTGTGGATGTTCATCAGAGTGCTCATTAAAGATTTTAATTTGTTTGACTTATAACTCATGGTTGTATCAGTTGTTACATGATACTGGCTAAATAATCAAAATTTATATTGCTGATCCTTTATTTCAGTTCATAAAATTAAACATTCCCAACTCCAGTTTGCTCCTGGTATAATATATTGGGTGTTTTGATCCTTGGATTAATTTTAACACATGTATTAGTTTCATAGTTGAGAATACTTTTTAGCCCTCAGCCCTTAGGCTGATGGGCTATTGTCGTCACCCAAGCTGTCCGTCCGTCCGTCCGTCTGTCCGTCCGGCGTCCGTTAACTTTTACTTTGTGAGCGGGATATCTTGAAAAGGATTCACCGTCAGAATTTTATTTCCTCGGTAAAGATGTATATCGACAAAATCTAGGTCAAGTTCAAAGATGGGTGACCTTGACCTATTTTTCTACATTTTAGAGCTGATTATAGAAAAACACTTAGATGCTTATTACTCAGGAACCATTTAGTGGATTTTCACAAAACTTACTATGATTATTGGGACTGATAGTCTGTACCTGCTACACAAGTTTGGTGGCGCCACCTACAATTTCTGATTTTTAATGAATTATTATCGGATTTTTCAACTTTGGGCTTGTGAGCGGGATATCTCGAATAGGATTCACCGTAAGAATTTTATTTTTTCGGTGAAGATGTATATTGACAAAATCTCGGTCAAGTTCGAAGATGGGTGACCTTGACCTATTTTTCTACATTTTAGAGCTGATTATAGAAAAAACATTTAGAAGCTTATTTCTCAGGAACCATTGGATGGATTTTCACAATACTTACTATGATCATAGGGACTGGTTGTCTGTAACTGCTGTACAAGTTTGGGGGCGCCACCTGCAATTTCTGATTTTTAATTGAATTTTTCTTGGATTTTTCAACTTTGGCCTTGTGAGCGGGATATCTCTAAAAGGATTCACAATAGGAATTTTATTTCTTTGGTGAAGATGTATATCAACAAAAATCTCCTTCATGTTCGAAGATGGGTGACCTTGACCTACTTTTCAAGGTCACAGAGCTTATAATAGAATAAAACTTAGAAGCTTATTTTTCAGGAAGCATTTGGTGGATTGTTATGAATCATGGTACATACCTCTCCATTTTAAATTTATAACTGAGACATGTACAGATATACATCCATGTGAGAACAGATATTTAGTACTTGTTACTGTTACCACCTCTCAACACTGTTCTTTTGGCTGAGGGCTTTTGGCAGCTTCTGCTGATATTCTAGTTTTTTTTTACTGACACCATTTAAAAAAATAATAATATTTAAATTTTTCCTGTTAATGCTGTGGATTTAATTTTCACAGCATGTACACATTAGCATTTCATCTGTTAAAATCTGAAATTTGAAACTAATTGATCAAAAACTGTAGATTTTATACAAGTTTCCAGGTACCAAGTCTTCATTGTGTACATCAGGTCACTATAAATGCAGTGCACTGGGCAGTTACATAACACCTTCAGGTCTGACCTACTGCCACTGTGAGTGTCTGGGTCAGGCAGTAATTACCAGAGAGCCTCTCTTTCTCTCTCTCTTTCTCTCTCTCTCTCCCTCTGGCAGTCCAGCTCTCTCTTTCTCTCTCTCTCTCTCTCTCTCCTCTGCTTTTTCTCTTTCTCTCTCCATCTCTCTCTCTCTCTCGCTCTTACCCTTATTGCCTCCCTTCCTCCCTCCATCCCATTCTGTTGACAGGTACTTTAAACTAGATACATTAGCTATAAATGTTGATGCAATTTAGAAATGTGAATCAACTGAAATATTCACAATCACATGTATGTTATACTGTAAATTTATAGTAACATTCGTAAACCTGGATACAAAATTATGTAATGAAAAAAAGGAATAAATGCAAATATTGTTAATTTTTTATTGGCTCAGTAGAATGGGGAAAAAAATTATTTGCTTGTTTCTCCATCTTTCTGTCTGTTTTAAATATTTGATGTTCATGAATAAACTTTTTTTTATAAGCACTGTTGAATTAAATTTCATATCCTGTATGTATATGCAATGGTGTTGTAACTCTCACCATCCCCTTCTTCATCTCACTGAGGCTTTGTTCCTTGGCACTGTGAACAATAGTTCTATGGCTATAGCATAAAATTTAATAATTAAAGAAAATATCTGCAGAGAGACAGAGGCGTTGTAACTCTGATCATAACACAACCCCCCCCCCCCCCATCAAGTCATTGCACCTGTGGAGTGGGGACGTTATGGCAACTGTATACATATCATAAAATTGATAAAAAAAAGGTTTACCAAATAAATTGGATCTCATCAGACAATGTGTAAACTGTTGAACTGTCAACAGCTTATCAAAAATGTAACCAATGGAAAGGCATGGTCAGATCTCAAATATTATTTGCAACATTTTCTTCAATCATATAAACCAACCATGGCCCAAATTACCTCTTCCTCTCAAACTTTATCTACATTTCATCATATTTTTAATATTTCAACCTTCTAGGTGGTTCAGTCCTGTTGACCATTTGTCCATAGGTACCTATGTACATGCCAGAAATTATGTCAATATTGTGTAATATGTAGATGTGAGGGTCATCAAAATAATGTACCTTGTAAAGACCGATCTTGTCAAGATATCATGTCATACAGTCACAAATTCATAAATCACCTCATTAGCATAGTTAATCATAACCTTGTATCTGTCAAATTGAAAGCTTGCAGTTTTCCAGACACTATAGATCCTTCAACAAATAGCCTTATCATCATTATACCACTGCTTAGTATACTGTCATTGCATTCATATTTGCTCAAATAAATTGTTTTTTTTTTCGACCCCTCCGAAATAAATAAAAAATAAACCACTGTATTTTACTCCATATTAATCCATCAGTCAGATTATTTCATATATCATTTACTCACATATTACATTATATTCCTTTATAAAAGCCCATCATGACCATGATATTCATAAGCTTTTTCTACTCAATATAGTATAACATTGGTGATACATTTATAGTCCAATCATGATCAGCTGAGCGCCGTGACCCATGGGTCCCTTGTTTTTTCTTGTAAGAACATTTGATTTACTTTTCACAGTCGGTATATATATAGTTATCCAGACAAACTCACAGGTGTGGGTAATGGAGAACTTTAAGGTCTATAAAGTTCACTATGTAAAATGCGCGTCGTCAAAGTAAGCAAGTATACAAGTATACAGATAACAATAAAACAATGCAGTGCAATTAAAATATATCGCGCTTCAAACTACTAAAATGTGACACAAATGTTACATTTTTCGGTCATGTTGTTATGGGAGTTTTAGCGAGTCCCGATGAAATCAATACTCCCTTGCCCATCTAACTGAAGGGTGGGTGGGCTGAAGGGTAAAATAAGAAGCATGCGTTCGCTATGACAGTCACAACTAAAATGCGCCCTTGGACACGTGCCCGGTGACCACCTGGCGAAACCCAGTGAACCGTGAAAGCGCCCCCTTGCCATCTGAATAAAGACAATTTAAACCACAGGGGTTGAAATTAACCTTATCCAGACAACAAACTCACAGGTGTGGGTAATGGAGAACTTTAATGACTAAAAAGTTCACAATGTAAAATGCGCGTCGTCATAGTAAGCAAGCACACAAGTATACAGATAAGAATAAAACAGTGCAGTGCAATTAAAATATATCGCGCTTCAAACTACTAAAATTTGATACAAATGTTACATTTTTCGGCCAGTTCCACCAAATTATATATTATATGATTATAGGTTATTTGCCATTGTACGAATTGCACTTAGAACAAGAGGTTTAGAGCAGTCAAGGTAAGCCATATATGCTTGCGACTTCCAATGGCCGATCATCCTGATAGTATCCACTGCATGCCTACGGAATAAGCCCAAGAATTTCCTCCACGTCTGAAGCTGTGAGCCGCATACGAACCAGCATCGTACCCGAGCGCTGACAGGTCTCCCGAATCCTCTCTACGAAGTATGCTGGAGACAAAGGCTGGAGACCACCGCTTTGTCCGGTTGACAAGAACGCAGGACCAGAATGTGACGCACCCCTGGTTGGCGCAAACGCGTTTAGGACAGCCTGAACAGGACATAAGGGGTTCCCTGGTTTGCGTGGTAGAGGTATTTGTAAAGTCCTCTCTTTAAATTGAATAGTCTTTGTCCACCGAATATGGACTTCTATTCCCCAATGATAAAACGTAATATCCTGTCGTCGGAGATGTTTACCATCATTGAATGACTTCGCCGTCAGTAGTAAGTTCCCGCGCTGTAACATGGTGAAAAACATTAATAAGGAGGCCGCCCAAAGATTTGCCTCGGATGCGGTTTTAACATCTAGGTGCGGCAATATTCTACGCAGGATGTCGAGTGTAATTGGCAACTTCCTGCGAGGGGTATCACCTAAGCTACGTCGCATCCCTTTTAGCTAACTCTTTAGCTTAAAGTTATTACTCATTGGATTAGGCAAGTTGAGTCCTATAAACCTTTTGTGTTGAAGGAGCATAGTTTTGTTGCAGGAAGTTGAGCACTTCACCATCTAACGTCCGTTCAAGGCTATCTGAAAGCACAATATCATATAATAACAGTCTCCGACAATATTTTATGTAAACGTGCGTAGGCAGAAGGTTCGTGCAACCTCGATACGGTATTAGCGATCCTGTTGTACACTTCTGGATAATAAACAGCGTGAAGCCGAAAGTTATAAACTGCCGAATGCCAGAAAATTTATCGGAGGGATTCCATGACTATAGCATTTTTGCAAGATCCTTTGTTAATTATAGAAACTGCTGCCATATTATCACAATGTACAAATACCTTTTTGTTTGTCCAATAAGGAGCCCACTGCAGAACTGCCGGTTCCAGCGCAAGGACTTCTTTATGATTAATACACAAATCGACTGCATATGGCATAGTCTCAGCCCAGCGGGTATAGAGACATTCGCCCCTGAAGTACGCTCCGGCAGCCTCCGTTTTTGCGTCAATACATACCGGCGCAGCTGGCCGGTTATCCACCATAGAGGATCTGCCGTTAAAATACTCCAAGAAACTTAGCCACCATGCAATATCCTTTTTCATATCTAATATTACTCGAGTTCTATGCCATGGTTTATTTAAAGTACAAATTTTATCCAAAATACGCCGCAAATGGAAACGGCCACCGTAAACGCATTGCGTTGCCAAGTTCAGTTGTCCGGCTAGGCGCATCAAGTCTTTCTTAGTAACCTTTTGTTTAATATTGAACCGAAAAAGTGTCTCTTGTAGTTCTTTAATTTTTGAATTAGGAAGAGAAATTGTCATATTACAGCTGTCAAGTTGAATACCAAGAAATGTCAATACCTGTACGGGCTTTTCGACTTTCTTATAGTTAATTCTGTACCCCAGCTGACGCAAAATATACATTAATTCACACATTGCTTCATTTGATTTTTATACGCAGATAAAGTTATCCAGATAAGATGCAATATTCTCGAAACCTTTGGCTTTCATGATGCGCCGAACAGCCTGGGATAATGTATTAAATATAAACGGAGATTTCCGAGCGCCAAACGGAAGCCGACGATCAAGGAGAAAAACTGTTTTACTATAGTACCTGTAAACTGCAACTTAATACCAGTAGCTTGGTATTCGCAGGGAAGAATTTTAACCACTCTATGTATATGCGTTTGACAAATCAACCTTAGCCATATAGCTATTCGGCTTAATTAAGTGAGTAGCATCCTGGACGGACTGATATTTAAATGTTTCCTTGAAAGCGTAATCATTTAATGCTGCTCCCGCCGGGCGACTACAGTCTTGTATAATTCGTATGTTTTTTTTAATATTGCCGAATAACGAAGCATACTTATCCTTCTTAGGCACTGCGCCCAAAGCAGAGATAGTCGGCGGTTCAGAAACGATGCTATAATGACCATTGGCTAATTCTTCCTGAATCTGAGCGTCAACATGCTCTTTAAAATCAGGTGCAGTAGCAGATTTGTAATTGTCAATCGTTACCGGCGAAGAACGGTCTATTGTTTCATCAGTAATTCGAAATCATTTCTCTATCCCATTCACGATATAATCCTTAGCCGGGTCATCATTTGGTAATATTCATATACCCACGAATCTAAGCAAAGTGATCCCTCTGAGTTAACGTATCGTTTTTTGGTTGAAACTGCGCTTGTTGCTGGTCAGGCATACTTATATCGAATACGTGACGATAGTTACAACTATCACCGAAAGGACACTTGCCATTGCGAGCTTTAAACTGTATACATTCTGGTACTGACCTTATGTGTTCGCCATCCCTCATGTTGACGTTACCTGACCTCATGTTGACGTTACCTGACCTGCGCTGCGTGGTCGGCCGGCTGTTGATACCAAGGAGCTGAAGTTCCATATTCGCAGTCAGAGTGCCCCATTTTAAAGCCGTTCTCTGCCTGGCGCTCCCTATACTGATAATCAAAATCAAGTAAGTTTTCCCAGCTATAGCGAGAAGCAAGATCGTACACCTGAGTAGTATATGCGAGATAATAGTCTATTTCATCTATATCGCCAGTTCTCTACTATGAATAAGGTGGGACATTAGTCTACAAATTCCTGCTGACCACTCCTCTATAGATATACCGCTGTAAGGGTGATCATTGTCCCCTCTGACTACAAGGTAACTGTCCTCATTCGTGACAACCTTCTTTCTCCGAGTCCGACAACACTTTTTGTACGCTCAGACAGGTATTGTGTTATATGTAAGGCCTTTTTGTATCTTTAATTTTGAGCACTGAACGAGGGTCTAATGGGTCAATAATCTCACTACTAATATGCAACATTGATTCCCCTTGTTTAGTAGGTATTTCCTGTGCTTTTTCACAAGTCCAGGGGGTAAAAAGTTCATCAAAGGTCTTACCTGCGGAATGGAGTTGTTCCGCTTGCCGCCTAATATCATTTATAGTCACCTGTGGCTCCTTGTCAATGGTCGGTTTCGAAGGTTGCCTCGAATCACCAGATTTCAAGTCTTCAGTTGCCGCTAGCAATACTTTGCCCTGTCCTGGGGTTAGAACAAGGTCGGAAACATCGTCTTCTCCGAGTAAAGCGAGAGTGTGCGCAGTAGTGAGGTCCTCCTTTCTTTTTACTTAAGCCACTTTGCTGACCCATTTTGCGAGTTCGAATACACTTGTATCACGGTCTGTTGAACCACTATTTACCTCTTTTACGGGGCTTATACTCTCTTTGTTTCTCATTTTGACGTAGACCCATAAATGTTTTAGAATGCTGTAAAAAGGCTGGACATAACGTGCAGAAAATAAGAAGCGTGCGTTCGCTGTGACAGTCACAAATAAAATGCGCCCTTGGACACGTGCCCGTTGACCAGCTGGCGAAACCCAGTGAACCGTGAAAGCGCCCCCTTGCCGCCTGAATAAAGACAATTTAAACCACAGGGGTTGAAATTAACCATTTAATCTGTTAAATTATGAAAATTGAAAGTAAAAGCTTAAAAATTATTCTAGTTATTGAAGTTTTTCTGAGGTCCTAATGTATTTACTTTTTGAGTTTCCAGACCAGCCATGTCTGGCTCCTACAGCCTTGTCTGGGTAAACGTATTAGTAATGCAACACTGCTTTTACAAAGGTAGAATCACATGTTGCAACCCTGCCCTCACCCCCCCCCATCCAACCAGATATGTTGCATTACTTACATTCATTAACCAATTGTTGTTTATCCGATCTAATGTATACAACCTTTCCAATCCTGAATCAAGTGTTATTTTCAGATATTTATTATTTTGCAAATTTAAAAAATATATTTTTAGAAAAATGAATAAATACATGTGTTTCTATTAAAAAATCTATTTTCATACTTCAGGACTGCCTAATATCAAAACCAATCATCTGGTTTTCTACATATTTACCATAAATATTCCTTTATATAATTCCTATGTAAATGCCAGAAATTAAGTCTGTATTATATAATTTAAAAAAAAATTATGGGCCAAAACATAGAGGACTTTGTAAAAAAATCAGGGAAGATATTTGGTCACTTAAGACCAAAAATGTTAAACCTAGGGACTTTTTTCAGTAATACAACTTAAGTAATTCAAAATTTAATTGTATACCAAAAATGAGATCAAAATCTGTTGATTTTTTTTTTTTAAATATTAGCAAAAATATAAATTTGGTACCTTAAATTTTGCCCAAGTTTGACCATGGCATGTTTCTTTCTTGTAAGAACATTTGATTTACTTTTCACAGTCAGTTCTTGCAGATCTGACTGACAACATCAAGCAAGAAGTCATATCAAGAATCCCTGATAATCCATCAAAACAAATGGTCTGTTACACAAGTTGCAAGCAGCTACCGGACTCACTTATGATATTGCCTGTAATGTTTCTGTTCAAGATGGAATTACCAATGGGTGTTCATGTGTACTAAAAAATTCAGTATCTACAAATAACCCTACACCAGCTCAGTGACTCAGTCACTTCACATTGTTTCCCTCTATAGGTCAACACTATGTCCCAACAGTAACTTCTCTGAACTTCCTTTTGAATTTTCAATTAAAAAATATGATTCAAACAATGCATACTTTTTAAAATGGTGTATAACTGCTAAAAAAACAGATATCGAAAAAAAAAGAAAAAAAAAACGCATTTTAGATTACATGTCAACATACCTTTACGCAAAATTTGAGAAATATCGCGCCGAAGACCGTGCAGTCTGTTGACTTTGATTTGAGAAAATGGCCAAAATCGGTTTCGAAAGAATTATCTCTTTTTCAACGGGAAATAGGAATATCATCGCAAGTGACAGTCGTATATTTTCATTATATATTGTGATCTGATTTGGTTGCGATAAACAAAACTGAAAATTAGATAGTTTGTCATGGTGAAAAAGACGAAATTTAAACATGAAATCAAATGACATCTCAAGAACTGTCAAACAGTAGTAGGCGGAGCTTACTACTCCGAGTGGCTGGTCATCGGTAGTTAGCTCATGGACCACCGCGCCGGGACACGCGTTAGGTGTGAAGTGACTGATTAGCAACGATTAAAGCGGTTTCACACCGGATGCGTCCGAACGAATATGACACGAACGAATATTTCTGTCGTTCCGACTAAACTCCTGTCGTATCAGAAATTTCATTCACACTGAATCCGAACGATATTTTTGGTTTCCGACCGAGAAATTTTCGTCTCCGAAATATGTATTGGACAGCTATATATATAAGAAATATATCGGATGCAATATAATGTAGGCTTAATTGACATATATATATATATATATATGTCGAATATTTTTGAACTTTTAAATTGATTTTTTAATTAATTTTGTAATTAATAATAATTAATAATAAATTTTATCTCTGAGTGTCTGACTGTATAATTGAAAATTATTGGGCCTAGCTAGGTACCAGCAGTAGTCATGAGTTCACAGGTGACATATATTTATACCACTGAATAGACACAGATTCCCATTTCAACATGCCTTTAAAAATAACTGTGCAACCTGTTGTTTCAACAGAACAGATTCTCTTTCAGAGAATAACTGTAATATATTGCAAATAACATATTAGGAATTAGAATTTACCATGAAATATAATATCTTAACCTGGTTAAAAATCTAATAAATTTTTTGTCCTCGATTGTATATTAAAATAAGTGGCCATGCGGCGATTGAAATCCCCTTTGATTAAAATATTATTACTTCCCAGGAAATATACATATTATATAAAAAGAATTCTGATTTTAATGGAGAAATCATTGGAGCTAACAAAATTTATAAATATCTGTTTAAATCAAATAAATTTGATTGAAATAAAAATAATCCCTCTTTTTATTATTTTCATTTATCACATAGTTTTGGAAGAGTGGACAAGGAAACAACATTTCTTTTGTGTACAGTGTTATATATCTAAAGGTAACGTACAAATGAACCGTTCCCGTTATAAATGTTTCAGCTCTTTTGTGTTGAAGGTGAAAAGAAGCCATTCTTGTCCGATGCGAACGACAAAAAATAGAACATGTTCTATTTTTTTCGTTCGGATAGCATCGTTCGGATTTGGTGTGTATGCACCAAGATAAAATAAAGGATTTTATTTTTTCGTTCGTACAACAAATTTTCGTTCTGACGTAAAATTCGATCGGACGCATCCGGTGTGAAACCGCCTTTACCTTGATCACTCTGAGCACACATTCGAACTGCCAATGTACTAGTCTCCCCCGCTCACAATCATACGTGAAATGTACACGAAATAACTAGCAGCAACTCATGCTAGTAAACCGATATCATCCCAGAATGACGAAACCTATAGATTGCCGAATACTGAATAGGAATATTTAACATAAAATATTTTTTGTTGTTAAACTTTTTAGTTGGCTGATATCTTAATACATTAAAACTGTATCCAGACTTAAAATGGTTTTAAATGTAAAAAAAATAATCGAATCTCGATGTTGATTGACAGCGTTCCCAAAAAAGATCCGAACTGGCTTTTATATATCATACAGCGCTATAAGCCATCCAGCAGCACGAAATATGAATATTAAACAAGGGTGACTGTTTCACAAGGTGCCGTATTTACTGCGTAAAATGTGAACGATTTCTATGTATGTCGACGCTTCTAGCTGGCTTTCACAGAGATATACACGGAGACATGCACGCTTACAGGACAACCGGTAGAGCATACCATGTCACCTGCACGCTGTTCAGATGGACGCTATAAAAATGGACGCCGACAGCTGGACGCTATGAAAATGGACGCTGATCAGCTGGACGCTATTCATTTAGACGCTATCCCAACACTAAGAGAATCATACAGAGATCATAATACAAACACAACTAGTTGATGGTCCACCCTCTGAAGGGATGCAATAACAATAACTTTGACTTGAGGTTTTCTGCTGATTGAGCAGATCTGCAAACGACAATTAATCATCGCGTATAGCACGGCGGGGATCCTCATACTGGTGGCACAGAATAATTATGACTGCGTACCGTAAAAGAAAAGCTGACCAGTACAGAATGTTAATAAATTGCGATTTAAAAAAAAACGTTTTAAATAACTAGGTTAGGCAAAATGAAGAAATATAAGAAAATGTAGTTCAGAATATAGTCTGACACATACAATTTTTTCCAATTAATTTTCCAATGTTTAATTGCCAAATAAATTCATGCTTCCATATTAATATACCTTTTACAATTAAGTTAGAAGAGTCGATGTTTCCGCCGTCAATATATATATATATATATATATATATATTATTATTTAATAAAAACATATTTATACAGGGTAGCCCGTTCAGACAAGATTGTCTGATCTGCAACAGAGCCCTGTTTGGATATATACATCAGGGTTGGGTCCTATTACAGTGGTCCTATTACTATTACTATTACTTGTAATTCTATATATTACTATTACTATATTACTATTACTCGGCTTATATTACTATTACTATAACTATTACTTTTCTTTTAAATGGTGATATTTGCATATGCAGACCTTGCCCACTACATTAACCAACCCGCATTCCCTGTTGGTGAAATTTAAATTTTTTTCATCCGTTTTAATTGAAATTCTTGTTATTTTTGTCCTTAATTAAAAATGGAATTTAAATAGATTAAAATCCTTTAGTATACATGAGATTTCTCTATAGCAATTAACGCTCACAATTTGGCTTAGATTAAAGTTCAGGATTATGTCCAGCTAGTTCCTGATCAGTACAACATAAACCCAGTTCCAGTAGATTCATGTTGAGAATAGTTAAGGACACTTTCCTTTACATTTTATTTCACATTTCACACAATGTTCAACAGAAAATTCAGTAAACAACTCCATGTTAAGAACAGTTAAATAAAAGAGTAAGGTTTGAATAATCCTGAAACACAAAAAAAATATTAAAGGAATGTTTGGTGCAATTTAGTGTCACTAAATATGATAACTTCCTGTTCAACGTAGCATAATCCAAGTAATATATATCTATATATTTGTATATCTTTTAATTATAGGACAAATAATGTGCAAATAGTCCTCGCTTGTAGCTTGCAACCTTTCCATATTCATCAAAACACAGAAATTGCGTGGATTGTATTGTATTGTGAATGTATCTTGAGTAGGTGTTAATAACACATGATAAACAGATTTTTAAGCATAGTCAACAAGATTTGTTCAAGCTATAGTACTTAGACTGCAATACCCTATCGTTAAAACAAACCTCTTTCACTGTCTGTGGCACCCCTAATTATCTCATCAAAGGTTATGACAATCAGACTGTCTACTAGTGATTTTTGGCTGAGCTACAGGAGATAACTTAGTCATCTGTGTTAAAAAGCATACTAAACTTAAAATCTCAGAAACAGCTGGCGCTGTCATCACCAAATTTTGTGCCAATGTTTGTCACATGAGTCATATCTGAAATTGAGGTGTTGGTTGCGCCACCTACATTGATCTGTTTTTTACAAGCAAAAATATAAGTTTAGACTCTTCTAGCTTATACACTGTTTTATGATGAAACTGTTAAGCTAATTGGTTTAAACTAACAAGAATTGTTCTATGGTATTGTTCTGCCAGTTTAATAAGGATAGAAAAGGTAAATGCAGCTTTAAAAAAGCTGTGTAGCAAATTGAAAAAAAAGGCTTTCTGTGTTTGAAAACTGATTTGACAACATGCCGAGTTTAAAATAAACCTTCATTCATACTCCCAAACTTTGCACAGGTTCGCATCAGGCCTGTAGACCTTGTTGTAAAATATAAACTGCTGCTAATAAATATAATTGAGCAATCAGGTCAATCGTTATTTTACAATATGCAACGTTTTCAGGGTTTATAAACTATCCATTTTACAAGGGAATTTTAAATATTGTTTATTAATATCAAAACGTGCTATATAAAACTAGTTGTAATATCATGTGGTGACATGAGGAATATTTTGTTTTACATGATGTATAAGCAAACAGAAGGTATAAATAAATATATAATTTCAGTATGATATATTAGATCCCCAATTAATCTACGTTTCATTGGAAATTTCCCCAAGATACCACTTTAGAATTTAACCATTTTTTCCGCTCAGCAAAAGCAGTCAGTTATACTAAACGGACATGGACCAGTCATCATATGATGTTGTGTAAACAATAAACGAGAGTGCCGGTTACAGACTGGGCTAGAACTCTGTAATCTGATTGATAAACTAATTAACGGGATACCCCGATAACGGGGTAAGTTTTCTTTGATGTTAACTAATTAAATACTGAATTCTCTTATAATGTACATGCTTTTATTGCCTCGAGTTTTTAAACCTGAACCATATATTAAGGAAGGATAGAAATATTTACAATGGTAAAGTACAATTAAGTTTACATTAATTTTATTGAAACTACATTTGACAATTTAAAATTTAATTTGTTTGGTAAAGGAAACAAAAGACCCTCATTCGCACGAAATATACACGAAACAAAATATAATCTGAAACATAACATTATGAAACTATTATTATTATGAAATTGGGTCTCGCCGTTCTGGAAACATTTAGAACAAAATGTTAATGTGTGACATGCGTCTTTCTGAAGGGTGCATGCAGATGGCGTCTGTTATACGATGCCGTCTATATGATCAGCGTTCATTTTCATTCGCACGATATACAAAAAAGATCTAATACGACATATAAATACTTCAACAAAATATAATATAAAACAAAATACTATGTAGGCATCTTAACGAAGGATGCATGGGCCCGCTCAGCATACGATGGCGTCTATATACTACGATGGACTCTATCTTGTCGTCTATCTTCATTCACACGATATACAGACGTAATAAAAATACTATAAAAAAAACCAGGCTATATGACCTGTATTTAGGCGTCATTCCGAATGGTGTCTGCATGGGCCCGCTCAGCATATGATGGCATCTATAATACGATGGCCTCTATATATGATCATCGTCCGAAAGAACAGCATCCAGTTGATACAGAGGCGTCTATCTGAAAAGCGTCCATCTGAGATGATCCCCATATTTCATGACATACCATGTCCTTTACCCATATAGGATGGCACTGACGTATTTTGGGGCAGTGACACAGACCTAAACAAAATTCTACAATCTGCTAAATAGTTCAGTGGTAAGAGTACAGGAGGGAGTGTTTACATATATATGTGTAAGTTATAAAGTGCCGGTAATAAAGATAAGCACAGACCCGGCTAACTGACCAGCGGCCTCCGCACGCCTGTCAATCAACGATGTGCCGTGCACCGCCAGGAAATAGCAGAATAAATAATAAACAATTGAATACCTTGTTGGTTCTCGCTGAGCTGACAGTGGTCCTGTATACACCCCACGTGGGGTTGATTATCATCAAATAAATCCTTGGCGGTCATAATCCCAACTGCAATGAAATCTTTCCAACAAAACATTTTGTTATCGATCTTAACATTTCTGTTCACCCATATTAATTGATTACATTATTATTGTTCTCTAGAAAAAAACATCTCTGATGACCTGAACACTTCGTAAAATATCTCTCTAAAAATCTGTATTTTTTTTTCCAAATTCTGACCAAAATTACCCAATAAAAGTATTTATGTATTCTTGGTGATCCGTTTCAATTGAACATTCCATAATTTCTTCTTAAATCTTGCACTTCTCTCTGCAGATATCTTTCAATCCATGCAATGCAGGATGTCATTATAATGGACTATAAATGTGGCGCATATAAGTTCCCCTTTTGCTTTTCTTTAACTAATAGACTACGTGGCAATTTCTGGGAATTTCCATTCCAAATAAAATGGCATATTATTTTTTATAAAATCTTTTTACACCATAAAAGAAGAGGGTCGTTAGCAAACTGATATTGAAATTTGAAGATAAAAGTTTTGACTATTTGGATTCGCACTGTAGGGTCAGACTTCTCATACGCCGACGCCATATATCAATTAATACTCAATATCTAATTTTCTTATAGAAATTTTCTCTTTCGCATTCTTATTTATCGTCAGAACAAAAAATACCTAGTATTTCTATTCCTTTTTCTGGCCATACAATATTAAGAGGTTAACTGGAAGTGTTTGTCAAACTTTCTGACGTTTCTGTCCAATATCCATATGATTTATCTTAATTCATTTTCAACTCGCTATACCTTCCGAATAATTCAACTGCTTCTAGAAACCTTGTAGCTGACTTAATATTATTTACAACTGCTGCTTTATCATCGGCATAATGTACTTGCTTTATTTCCTCGTTGTCTACTTTTATACCCTTTATTTATCTTGTCTTATTAACTGACCTAACAATTCAATTGACAAAATAAAAAGATAGGGGGACAATGGACCCCCTTGTCTGACTCCATTTTGCACTGAAAATAATCACATGTTGTTCCGATGTAAATAACAGTGCTGCTTATATTATCATATAATACATGTACCTTGATAGGATTTATAAGAGATTCAGAGAAACCAAACCATTGGAGTACGTCTTAATTGTTTGCAGACAATCCTCACCAGTGATTGGACGGTCTAACCAGTTAATATCATCTTGATCAAGTTGAGGTACATTTATAGTTTTAATATTTTTATATTTCATTAGTATTTTTATCTTTTTTTGATGAGTATAAAATCTGATAATATTCTTTGCAAATTCATATTATTTCTAGGTGATTTGTAATACAGGTATTACATTTTTTTAATTTCAGTTTCCTAATAGTTTTCTTTATATTCCGTTTTTCTAAATTAAGAAAGTATTTTGTGCTCTTTTTCATGCCATGTAACCTGAAATCTGGTTATCAAACCCAGTGTATTTAGCTCAGCTGACTGAAAGTTATCTGAGCTATAGTTATCACTCTCTGTCCGTTGTCCGTCCGTCCGTCGGTCTGTCCGTCCGTTAACAAGGCATATATCGAAATCACTGTACCTAGAATCTTGTAATTTGACATCAAGAGAGGTCCATAAAAAATCTCCTTGGAAACATGAAATTAGATCTCTGTTAATCCTCCGAACTATAAACTCGAAAGTACCCCTCAGAATAGTTAAAAATTTGATACATAAGCTCCATAACCGAATAAATAATGCATTGATCGCCATGATTTTTTGCATGCTTATTTAACATGGAATGTTTTATCAGTTCCTGCAGACTGGTGGCGCCACCTTGATTTTTTTTTTCGATTGTTATGCATTTTTGCCTCCTTTTTTGATACCTTCATAGATGTGATCATCTATTAACAGGGCACAAATCGTAACCATTAGACCTAGGAACCTTTTACTTGACATCCAGGGAGGTCATTGAAAAATCTTCTTTGAAACCTGAAATTAAGTCTCTGTTACCTATGTCCTTTAAGCTATGGGGCCCAGAGAGGCCCCTCAGAATAATTAAAAATTTGATACAAAAACTCTAGTATCTGAACAACTTATGCATTGATCACCATGATTCTTAGCTTGCAAATTGATTATGGCGTGTTTCATCTGTTCCTGTAGACTGGTGGTGCCCCCTGGATTTTTTTCTCGAATTTTTTGCGCATTTTTTCCCTATTCTTTATACCTTCAAAGATGTAGTCATCTATTAACAGGACACTAATCGTAACCATTAGACCTAGAATCTTCTACCTTGACATCCAGGGAGGTCTATAACAAATCCCCATGGAACTCTGAGATTAGGTCTCTGTTACCTTTATCCATCAAGCAATGTGACTCGAAAGTACCCCTCATAATAATTAAAATTTGATACAAAAGCTCCGGTATCTGAATAACTTATGCATTGATCACCTTGATTCTTTGCATGCTAATGATCATGGACTGGCACCACCTTGATTTATTTCGAAATGTTTATGCTTTTTTCTCTATTTTTGATACATGCAAAGATGTGGTCATCTATTAACATTATTTTTAAAACAATCCTAACATTACAATACTCGAAATCAATACAATTACACAGTATAACAACAGTATAACAGTAAATCAATACAATCACACAGTATAACAAATAAAGTGTACAGTACCAGTGTCCTGATCCTAGGATTTTCTGGATACCACCACTGTCACAGCTCATCAAGTCCTTTAAAACTAAAAATCCGCGTAAACAGTTCAAATAGTCAAAAGTAAAGTTTTGTAATAATCGCGAAGGCAAACTGGACATAGTCCCATAAAATCTGCATAGAGTTTGTAGTATCCCTGAGTCTACTGCAATTATCGAACAGGTTCAAAACTGACTCATACTTTTCCTTGTCCGCTGGAATATTTCTCTCTCTCCTGCCCGGCTCTAAACACAGCTCCTAATTTATAGCTTCTCACCCCAAAGCCTAGAAACTTCTATTTCACGAACAATCCAAAGAACACAACAATACATAATACACACGCGCCCAAAGAACAATACAAGACACTCGCTCATAGATGCTGTCATTAGTTAACGGTGCACAATTCTTAACAGGTGGACCTAGAATCTTTTATCTTGACATGCTGGGAGGCCAATTAAAAGTATCCTAGGAAACCTGAAATTAGGTCTCTTTTTCCCATAACAGAATAATTGAATATTTGATACATAAGCTGAAGTTTCTGAACAACTAATGCATTGATCACCATGATTTTTTGCATGGATATTTGTTATGTAATATGTTATAAGTTTCTGCAGACTGGTAGCGCCATATGTATTTTTTTCGATTTTTAAAACTTTTTTTTCTGTTTTTGAAACCTTTAATGTTGTGGTCATCTGTTAACAGGGCACAAATCGTAATGACTGGACCTAGAATCTTGTATCTTGACTTGCAGGGAGGCCCGTTAAATGTCTCCTTAGAAACCCGGAATTAGGTCTCTGTTACCGATATTCTTTAAGCTATCGGGCTGGGAAGTACCCCCAAGAATAATGTGAAAATTGATACAAAAGCTCAAGTATCTGAGCAGCTAATGCATTGATCACTATGAATCTTTGCAAAGATATTGATGGAGTGTTTCATCAGTTTCTGCAGACTGGTGGCGCTACCTGTGTTTTTTATTTTTTACGCATTTTCTCTCTTTTTTTTTGGACCTTCAAAATGCGGTTTCTGTTAACTGGGCACAAATTGTAACCTTAAGACCTGTAATCTTCTCACTTGACATCCAGGGAGGGCCATGAAAAATCTCCATAAAAACCTTTTAATTAGGTCTCTGTTGCCCATATTCTCCTAGCTATAGGGCTTAGAAGTACCCCTTAGAATAATTAAAAATTAAATACAAAAGCTGCTGCATCTGAATAACTAATGCATGAATCACCATTAATCATTGTATGCATATTCATCATTATGTGTTCATCAGTTCCTGCAGACTGGTGGCGCCACCTGGATTTTTAAAAGAATTTTGAGCAATTTTTTTTTCTCTATTTTTGAGACCTTTAAAGATGTAGTCATCCATTGACAGGGCACAAATAATGACCACGGGACCCAGAATATTCTAACTAGACATCCAGGTAGGTCCGTGAAAAATATCCTTGGAAACCTGAAATTAGGTCTCTGTAACCGATATTCTATGAGCTATGGGGCTGATAAGCACCCCCAGCGTAACTGAAAATTCGATACCAAAGTACGGCACAAATCATAATCATTGGACCCAGAATCTTCTTACTTGATATCCTGAGAGTTCCTCAAAAGTTCTCCCCAGACATCTGAAAATGGGTCACTGTAACCAATATTCTCAGAGTTTTGGGGTATGTTTGAGCACCCTCGAAATAATGCAAAATAGACAAAAATTGCCAAATTCATCAGGAAAGGCTGGTTCGATTGTCATCAAATTTGGTGTGCTTACGGGTGTTGATGAACTCAAGCTAATATGCATGAACAATGATGCCACCTACATTATCTTAATTAGTTGCCTGTGCAAGTACATATTTGTCAACATGTCAGTAGGCTGAGCGTCATGAACCATTGGTCACATGTTACTGTGTTCAAGGATTTGTATGGCTGCTTGAGTGTAGCAGTGAGGAGACAGACTGTGAGCAGACATGAGTACTCTGTGGTTGTACTACGGCAGGGAGAGTTGTCCTACGGCAGTCCAACGGCAGTCCAACGGCAGAGAGAGTTGTACTACGGAAGTCCTGCGGCGGTAGAGTTGTACAACGGCAGTCCTACGGCGGGGAGGTTTGTACTACGGCAGTCCTACGGCGGGGAGGGTTGTTCTACGGCAGTCCTACGGCAGGGAGAGTTGTACTACGGCAGTCCAACGGCAGTCCAACGGCAGAGAGAGTTGTACTACGGAAGTCCTGCGGCGGTAGAGTTGTACAACGGCAGTCCTACGGCGGGGAGGTTTGTACTACGGCAGTCCTACGGCGGGGAGGGTTGTACTACGGCAGTCCAACGGCAGTCCAACGGCAGAGAGAGTTGTACTACGGAAGTCCTGCGGCGGTAGAGTTGTACAACGGCAGTCCTACGGCGGGGAGGGTTGTTCTACGGCAGTCCTACGGCGGGGAGGGTTGTTCTACGGCAGTCCTACGGCGGGGAGGGTTGTACTACGGCAGTCCTACGGCGGGGAGGGTTGTTCTACGGCAGTCCTACGGCGGGGAGGTTTGTTCTACGGCAGTCCTACGGCGGGGAGGGTTGTTCTACGGCAGTCCTACGGCGGGGAGGGTTGTACTACGGCAGTCCTACGGCGGGGAGGGTTGTTCTACGGCAGTCCTACGGCGGGGAGGGTTGTACTACGGCAGTCCTACGGCGGGGAGGGTTGTTCTACGGCAGTCCTACGGCGGGGAGGGTTGTTCTACGGCAGTCCTACGGCGGGGAGGGTTGTTCTACGGCAGTCCTACGGCGGGGAGGGTTGTTCTACGGCAGTCCTACGGCGGGGAGGGTTGTACTACGGCAGTCCTACGGCGGGGAGGGTTGTTCTACGGCAGTCCTACGGCGGGGAGGGTTGTTCTACGGCAGTCCTACGGCGGGGAGGGTTATTCTACGGCAGTCCTACGGCGGGGAGGGTTGAACTACGGCAGTCCTACGGCGGGGAGGGTTGTTCTACGGTAGTCCTACGGCGGGAGGGTTGTACTAAAGGTTACACTAATTAGCCCGGCATAAACGCTGCCACCCGACTCAGCTGAGCTGGTTAAAAAAATCTTTTTATCAGTGGAATCGCGTCGCAGTGCATGCGTGAAAACAATGCAACTCAACCAGAGTCGGCATCAGTCGGCATCAGTTTTTGGTTTCTGGCAGTGTTCGAAAAATATCGTGTCCAGTTGAGTCCTTACAAAAGCACATTCAGCATTCAATCAAAACAATGATTCTGACGACATGATTATTTTGCATAAACTGGGGAAAACTGTACAAAACTGAATAAAACCAGCTCAGTCGGGCCGTGTTGAGTTGATTCGGGTCGCGTCGCAACGTGTATGCCAGGTTTAAGGTTCCACTACGATATACATGAACCGTGGGCTGGGCTACGGTGATCCAGCACGGGTGTTTTAAACCTTTTAAAACTACCGTATCGAACTACGGATCGTCACGACTCCTCATGGATCGTTACAGTTTGCCGCGGGATTCGCCAAGGAGCCCCAAGGATGCCCCAATTTCCAGCACCGTGACTCACCGTTGCAATAAACCGTGAATGATTGACTGGTACTTTACGTTAATAAGACTGGAACCCTCCCCATGGTCTCTAACTTCTCCGTGATCATTGGTAACGGATACGAATCACGTCTCGTCTTTAAGCTCACATTTCGATAGTCTATACACAGGACTATCCGTCCACTATCATTAGAGCTGCATAAAGAGTCATCTAATAAATTCCTCAAGCTGTTGTTTGACTTCCTTCCATACATTGAGAGCTAATGTCTGGAATGTCAAGCTGACTGGGACCTCGTTCTCTGTGGTAATCTGATATTGTACAAGATGAGTGCAGGTGATGGACTCTTCTTCCAAAGAAAATCAGTATGGTAATCTTTAAACAAAGTGCAGAATTTAGCATTCTACATATTGACCTCAGTCAAAGTCTGGTCAAATTGCGCATCAGTGTCCACACTAGGCTGATCTTTACTAACTTCGATCCTGTCCCCTGTCATTCTGACGTTCAGTTGTGTGCCCCCCCCCCCCCCCCACAAACCCGAAACCAAAATTACCATTTTTTATCAGTGAAATATATATTTCTACACGTTGTATTCTTATTTTATCTGCATTTTTAGCGAACCTATGAGTTTTTGCGATGGCGCAGCGTCGTCCGCCCGCCGTCGTCAGTACGTTAACCCATGCTATATCAGAAACCGTCGGAGCTAGCAGCTCGAAATTGCATATAAGAATCAGTAACATGTCCATCTTTATCGGATTGAGCTTATTTTTCGGGTATCTGCATTAACTTCCATTTTATAGGGAAAAGGCTTAAAATACCTTTAAAAATATTACTCGACCAGCCAAATTGTCCAAAACTTCACAGATATAATTCCAGAAACAACCTCTCTCAAATTTGTTCGAATGGTTCCTGTTCGGTGATTTTTTGCCGAGTTAGAGGAAATAGAACTTAGTCATCTGTCCAAAAAAGCATACTAAAATTTCCTTCTCAGAAACGGCTGGAGCTATCATCACCAACTTTAATGCCAATGTTGGTCACGAGTCATATCTGAAATTGAGGTATTGGTGGCGCCACCTGCGTCGGCCTTTTTTGTAGGAGGTCATCAGTGCCTGTATCATACGGAGGGCTACAAAACAACTTCTTCTCTGAAACCATATGGCCAAATTGTTTAATACCGCACAAAATGAGTTAGTGTTATCTGAAGTTTATTCAAATGGTCTCTGTTCAGTGACTTTTGGCTGAGTTATTGGAAGCTGAATTTAGTCATATGCCATAACAGCCCATTTAGCTCCGTGGCGACAAAGATCTTCTTCTCAAAAGTAGGCACCTTTCAGAACTTCTGTGTCGGTAGGTGGGTTGCAAATGTAAGCTTTTTCTCCTGCCGGAAGAAGCCCGTCCCGCCTACCCCCGACCGGCGTGGCTGTAACCCTGAGTCTGAACATCTGCATTAATGACAGTATTTATGGTTTTTTTTTGGTTTCTTCATCCTACACAAAGAACGTATGACAAAACGTCTTTGGACAGATCTGTCCAAGGAACCTTTGGGTAAACTCTGGCTGAAGAACCATGCGAATCATGGGCAAGCAGTATTATACTGTTGCTATACGTATGCCTTGCTATTCAAGCCTCTTCAAAGGCTAGAGTATTTAAAGTTTACTATAGCATTGACCCATCGATAAAAATCCTTTGGAGACACCAGACTCCCTCCGTTAAATGTGCCAGTTGGTCAGGTACGAACACGGCCACAAAGCTCAGACAGGTGGACAGCACCTGTGTTTGAAGGGACATAATGAAGAGTAATATGCTATTCTTTCACACTCTAAGAACAGTTTTGCTTTATACAAAAGTTCACCAGCAAAACCATCCCAGCACATAGTCTTAGTGCCTCGCATACGGCTGGTAACTCGTTAACTTTACGTTTTGGTAAGCACAGTCCACGTGTGTCTGTTTACCAATCAAGGCCGCGTGCCCGGAGGTCCAATTCTCAGCCGCAATAACAAATGATTTAGCCAGCGGAAACATGTATTACATTTTTTAGGGGCCAAGTCGGTCAGGATATCTCCTGATTGACACTTGTTTTTGCCCAGGCGGTGTACCGAGTCCCAATTGGTCGCCCTACCATGATTTTGCTGAAGCAGGTATCAGCTTTCGCGGACTTTCTGACAAAAAAAACTTCATGGGAAATAATTTTAAGACCAAATCCATAATCTACGTCGAGCCCTTGACGGAGTTGAGGTTTCAAGTTCAAAACCTGTAATATTTGATCTCGAGAAAATCTCGCGAGAGTGAAACTAATGTCATTTATAAAACATATTATAATAGTTCTTTAAAGTATGAAATCCTTAATTTGCACCTAAAAGTTTAGGCCCTTAGGCTTATACAGAACTAGAAATGCAAACAAAGAGGAATACTGAAAAAAAAATATTATTACAAGCCAGAGCTTGTTTATTGAAATTAGACTACACAGCTAACATATGAGTTTGATGTCATTATTCAATACGTTAGTATGACAATATATTTCTGTTCCGTTTTATATTGCAATTATGAATAAGTAAAACAAATAGTGCATTCCTTAAATGTTTCTTTCCTAATGCATGCGACCCGAGGCATCAACGTACAAAGTCGACTGATATAGTGGACCTTAATAAAACATAGAGCTAAACTGAGATTACTGAGTATTCTTAATATCAGCAAACTATATAATCCAGAGCGGATCCAGGGGAGGGGTCCATGGGATTCCGGACCCCCCTTTTCTGTCGCCGCAACCTTTTTAAGGTTTTCAGACCAAATGTCATGGCCTGGACCCCCTTTTCCAGACCTGGGGACCTTTTTTTTGTGAATACATCTATAATTGCCGATATGCGTTCATGCAATTTTTAGGTTCATCTGTATGATCAACAACATCGGCGGCATATTTTTTAGCGAACCTGTGGGCTTATGCGATGGTGTGGCGTCGTCTATCGACTTTACGTTAACCCATACTATCTCGAAAACGGCAAAAGCTAGCATCACCAAATTTTATAACAAAAATAGTAATATGAAAATCTCTATACCATTTTGCTTATTTGTTTGGCTAACTGCATTTTTTAGATTTTATAGGGAAATAATTAAAAAAACTTTAAAAATTTTCTTCTCGCGAACCGTTCAGCCAAATTGTCCAATATTTCACAGGATTGATTCCTGGAACAATCTCTCTCAAATTTGTTCGAATGGTTCCAGTTCAGTGATTTTTGGCTGAGTTAAAAAAGTTGAACTTATTCATCTGTCCGAAAAGGCATACTATAATTACAATCTCAGAAACGGCTTGAGCTATCATCACCAAATGTAATGCCAATGTTGGTCACAGGAGTCTTATCTGAAATTTAGGCATTGGTGGCGCCACCTGCAACAACCTTTTTTGTAAGGGGGTCATCTGTTATCAGTTCATTAACCCAAACTTTCTCAGGAACAGCAGGAGCTAGCATCCCCAAAATATACACAAAAAAACCAGTCACATGTCAAATGTTCTTGGATACTGCTTTTTTGTCGCCGTCTGCATCATTTTACATTTTACCGGGAAAAGCTTTAAAAACTTTGAAAATCTTCTCCGAAATCATTGAGCCAAAGTGTTCAATACAAGTATTTCACAAAAAATGATTCCAGGGATAAGCGCACTCAAATTTGTTCGTTTTGTTTCAGTTTGGCTTATTTTTGCCCAGTTACAGGAATTTGAAATTGGTCATTTGGCCAAGCGAGCACACTAACATAAGAATCCTAGAAACGACAGGAGCTGGCATCACTAAGTTTGTGCAAATGTTACAAAATGACTCATGTTTGAAATTGAGGTTTTGTGACGCCACCTTCATCGACCTGTGTATATTATCGACAAAAACCTTGTACTTTTTGCCTCATTCAGCTGAAAAATGTTTCTTTATTGCATTATTGGCCTGAAATTGTGCATATCCATAGATCTTTGCCTCTTTAACCCATCATGTGCTCAAGACTGGTGGCGCAATCTGCAATCGTTTTCCCGTGGCGTCCATCCATGCATGGGCTTTGGGTGAAATTGCTCATATCTCAGGAGTGGGTCAAGGTATCGGTTTGATATTTTGCATGGCAAATTTATCTTGGAGAATTTTCTAGTAGACCAGACAGACGGCAAGAGTTTTCGTTGAATAAATTTATGCCCTTTTCTCACAGGTTTAGTGGACTTTTTTTCAGCAGTGATGTGACATACCACTTTATTCATCCGTCACTTCACCCGTACCACTCTCCACTACAGGGGAGACACGTGCATGTCGCTTGTCGACTACGTGCTTTCTAGTTGTTTCATGCATCTGTGCACTAGCCTAACAGTGGTTTGAAGTATCTGCCTGAAGTTTTTTTATGTCCATTCATCTTTGATGGCTTTCTCGTTCACAAGACTGGTGGTGCCACTTACAATCATTTTTGTGTTGTGTGTATCCATTACATATTTCAGCAGTGACTTTTGTGTAATCGGTGCATGCACTCTGGTTCATAATGTTCAGTGCTTGAATTGTATGTACACTTTTCACACATGTACTTGGAAAGTAACGGTGCAGCTTGGAAGCATTATACCTGATGTATATCTCATTGCACAGGTTCGCATTAGGCCGGGGGGGGGGGGGCATTTTATATCATCATTTATCACCATTTATATTAACATGAGTTTTGGAAAAGGAGAATTTTGAAAACAACAAGTGACCCATGGGTCATACTGTTTAGCTGTCAAGCATGACCTGCGATATCATGGGCTGAGATTCACAACTTCCTGTCAAATCTTTGAAGAACCTTCTTGCTAATTTTGTTGAAACTTTCTACGATGACAGAAATATATATCACATATGTCTGGTTAAATCAACATATATAGCAAACTAGGGATCCATTGGTCTCGACGCTCAGCTTACTTTGTCTATAATGATAGTTTTAAAGAATATTTTTTTTAGAATGACAGTCCTGTGTCCTTAAACAATGGCCTTGTGACCAAATAATCTGAGGATTTATTATCCTTTAACTTGCAGCATTTAGATTATTGTAACAATATTTAAAAAAATATGTGGGTCCAGTGACCTTGACCTCTGACCAGGTAACCTCAAAATCTACAGATTTCCTCACTTCGGGCAAGTAAGCCATGTATTGAAGATGGAAAGTTTGGGATTAAAAGATTGATTTAAAGTGCATCCTCAATCTTTTTAAAAATGTGGCTCCTGTGACCTTCATCTTTGATCTCTGGACCCTGTAAATCAAAATGAATTTACTTAAGTGGTGAGTTATTATTAAATCAAGTTTGAAACCAATCTGTCTATCCAAAGCAGAATTTTCATCCATAAACTTATTTGTGAATGGATGGGCCCTGTGACTTTGACCTTTGACCCTATTACCCCAAAAATCGAACAGAATCTTCCCCTATTGGCGGGTTAACAATATCTCGAAGATGGAAGGTTTGCGATGAAAAGTTTGGCTTCAAATGCATTTCCATTCTTTTTAATGAAATGGGTCCTGTTACCTTGACCTTTTGATCGTTGGACCCCAAAAGTGGTGAGCCACATATAAGTTAAGTTTGAAACCAATATGTCAAACTAAACTGGAGTTATTATCTTGAAACTTTTTTTGTGAACAGATGGCCCTTGTGACCTTGTCCTTTGACTTTGTGATCCCAAATTCATTTATGCTCTCTCTACACTGGCAAGTTAGCTAAATGTGCAAGACGGAAAGTTTGGAATGAAAAGCTTGGCTCAAAATGCAGCCATAATCTTTTAAAAAAAGTGAGTCCTATGACCTTGACCTTTGACCTCATGACTCCAAAATCATATAGGTTCTTGCATTAGTGGTAACCCATATACAAGTCTGAAAGTTTGAAATCCATGTGTCATTCCAACCTAGAGTTATCATCTGGAAACAAATTTGTGTGGATGGACGGATGGACAGACAGACAAACAGGGTGATTACTACAGGGCATTCACTTGTGATCAATAAACACACCCAGTTTTGGGACACTAGAGGTAATCAAAGCTGAGAAACTGACATGATTGTTGTCATTATATAGTAAAAAAAAAACAGAAAAATATTCGTTAAAATAAAAAAATACAGGTGGCGCCATCACTTTTCTAGATCGAACAAAATAGTCATGGTCAATATTCGTAGCAAGATTCATGATTCAAGATACTGGGGGTTTTGTATCATTTTTTATTATTATTCTGCGTGGTACTTTCAAGCCACATACCTCGGAAGATATAGGTCGCAGTGCCCTAATTTCAGGTTTCCAAGGGATTTTGTTATTGTCCTCCTAGGATATTCATTTAGAAGTTTCTAGGACCAGCGGTTACCATGTGTGCCCTGCCAACGGACGACCAGACGGACGACGGACAAAGCGTCATTCCTATATACCTCAGTTGAATTACAGTCAGCTGAGCTAAAATACTTAGGACCCTAAAACAAGGTTGAGTGTTGTGGCTACCGGACTTGTCAGCTTTAGGCGTGGCAACATCTTTACTGTCGCCTTGGTGTTACTGATGAATAGTTCGTTATGTCAACTGAATATAGATACTAGAATGTTTTGTCACGCGGCATGAACAAATGCTACTATGACGCGGAGCAAAATTTCACAAGAGTACGACTCCGCTTTCCGTCCAAATCTACCAATCACAACACACCGGGGCTTCTAAATACACCAGCGGCGCAGGTATAAATGTAGTGAAGAGGGTAATGTAATATATGTGGACAAATATGTGGACAAGAATGTTTCAAGGCACATTACATAAACATTGGTGTTTTTGTAGATCGGCAGGATACATAAACAAGATGACTGTTTTAATTTTTATGTTTAATTCATTTTCTACATTTTGAAATTTTATATGTATTATGTATTATATGATTAAAGTGCACATTAAATTATATGTCCACAAAGTAATGTATTGCTATAAAAGTGTGGATGTTCATCTTGTGAGGGATTCCTCGCTTCAGAAGAGTTAAAAATTGTTTGCTTTCTTTGGGTCTCCACCGGGAGGCTTTGCGTTCATTCCTGTTCGTGTGTGTATTAATGTATGTTTGCTTACAGCATAACTCGCGCCATCCTAACAGGAATCCCATGAAATTTTCAGGGTGCCTCGGGAATGGGCCAGTGAAGAATCGATTAAATTTTGATGTTGATAAGACTCATGATCCGGATCAGGAAGGACTTCCAAAAATATTCACATATGTACGATTGAATATGATAATATGGGCCAGTCAGTGAAAGCGAACACTTGTTGGGGGACATTATGCATCAAGTTTACCTGGGAATATGGGCCATCAGTGAAAGCTGACACTTGTTGGGCGAACTTGTGCACCAACCTAACCTGGGAATATGGGCCAATAAGTGAAAGCGAACACCTGTTGGGCGAAACTTATGCACCAAGTTCACCTGCGGATATAGGCTAATAATTGAATGAACAAGTGACCCATGGGTCATGACGCTCAGCTGCCAAGCATGACCTGTGACATCATGGACTGAGATTCACAACTTCTAGTCAAATTTTGAAGAACCAATTTGCCAATTTGTTGAAAATTTTCTATGACAACAGAAATATATATCACCTATGTCTGGTTAAAACACAGTGAATTGATGGTCTGAGGAAAATGCATGATTGTTAAGCTATCAGGAACTATTCCAACAGCTTGCTTGAAACCTGTCAGTCTCAAAAGGAACACCACAAAGGGCAAATATAAGATCAAAATATATAGCAAAAATCAAGGAAATACATGCAAGAATTATTGAGAAACAGGTGCTTCTGTGTGAATTTTTATTCAATACAAGCCAACTGTACTGCACTTTTATAAATGATGGTAATATTTATTCAGAAATATTTGACCCAATCCTTTACAAGATTACATAAATATACATCCAACTGCATTCACTTTAACTGTTCTTGAGATAAAATGATCAAAAGGAATAAAAGATGGTTGCCTGGTGTCCATATTGGACTTCTGACAAGTCTGAAATCAGACAACAAACATTCTCTAAATCGGACCAAACATTAAAGAAAAATTACTGAAACTGCACTGAAGAAAGAATTCTAAGGTGGCTAACTGGCAGACATAATGGATTTCTGACAAGTATGACATTTGATATCCCACATTCTCCAATAAGAGACCAAACTTGGGGCAAATTATCCAGTAATGGATGCCCAAAATAATTCAAAAGGCATGTCCAGGCCCTCATATCATTTTTATAGATATGCAATTGTAAAAAGTATAAGTCCAATATTTTTTATTATCACTCTGCTTTTCAATGGGGTCAGCAGGGTAGGTAAACTGCCAAACCTGAAAGAAAAGAAATGCAGAAAGCATGACTAAGAGTCTTGAAATAAAACAAAAAGCCATCCTAAATCAAGGTACACATCCACATATTATGAGAACAAACACTTGCTTTTATATGTGGTGATATATATTAAAATATTCAGATATCTAGGAAACTAAGTTTATTGCTAGGATTCCATAAAATAAACTGCAAAATGTTCCCATCATCTTATAAATCAGTAGCTAAACCTTAATACAATACTCTCATAGTCTTAATGCCTGGCTGAAGCATTCTGACAACAGTGTTTTTGTTATGAAGTAACGAGGTACTTATCACTGAGCCTTATCACTTAATAGGCTGATACAAAAGGGAGTCATATGTCACCAGTGTCACTCACAATTACAGCCACACAGGGAGATGTACCAGCTGGAGTGGGATGGTTATATGGTTATATATATGGTATACAAGAAAAATAGAGATGGTCTATAAAATAAGTAGTTGTGAACATCCCTGACCTATGACCTTGGCCTTTTGCCCATATATCAACTGGATTCTTTCTAAATGATGGGTAACTACTAACCACTTAAATCTGGTGTAATTACTTTGCAACCAATGGGTGAATAACTTTGACCTGCAACCTTTAACCTGCTGACCAGCTGACCCCAAAATCAATAAGTTATTTATTCAAGCAAAAAGACCCATAAATATGAAGTTTGAGTCAAACTGAGTGATGCATAGATGTGGCATATGTGAAAGACTGAAGGTTTGGGTTGAACAGTTACACTTGAAATATGCTCACAAGCATTTAGAACATATATAAATATTGTGACCTTGACCTTTGACTTTTTGACCTCAACATCAATAGGCTTCTTCCCTTATTGGTAGGTAAGCCATATATGACAGATTGAAGGTACAGATTGAAAAGTTTGCCTGAAAAAGACTCCACGCAAGAAGTGGGTGCTGTGAACTTGACCTTTGACCTCAAAATCAACAGGTCTTTTCCCCTGTTGGCAGAGAAGCGATATCAGTGCTGGAAGGTTTGGAATGAAAAGTCTAGCTTGAAATGTGTCCACAACCTTTTCAAAGAAGTGGATCCTGTGACCCTGACCTTTGACCTTGTGACCTCATAATCTATTGGATTCTTCTCCAACTTAGTAGGTGAGCTATATGTGAAAGATCAAAGAATTGGGATGAAAGGGTTGGCTTAAAATGCATCCACAGGCTTTTCAAAGAAGATGCCCCTGTGACCTTGACCTTTGACCTTTTGACCTAAAAAAAATTATGGTTCTTCCCCTGTTGGTAGGTGAGCTGTATGTGAAAGATGGAAGGTTTGGGATGAAAATTTTGTCTCAAAGAGTTATTTCTGGGGGGTGCAAACACACCTCATAACTTCGAAAATATAGGTCGCAGTGACCTAATTTCAGGTTTGCAAGGAGATCTTTTTAGAACCTCTAAGACTGCATAGGGTTCATGGCCCTAGCCCCTACGGTTACGATTTGTGCCCTGCTAACGGACGGCCGGCCGGACGGACAGACGGAAGGACGCCGGACAAAGACCCATCGCTATAGCCCAGCATGACTGAAAGTCAGCTGAGCTAAAAAACGGGTTGCGGAGGACCCCACATTAAGGACCGCCAACATGGTGGAGGCCTGCATTCCTGAGAAAGCATATTTCCAGTTTAACATGTATGGAATTGAATATTTATTCAGTTTTAGAATATAATTGAATATAATTCGCATAATTATATTGTTTCTCCCTCATCCAACCAAAAGGGAATTTTTAATCAATTTTACTTAAGCTTTTATTTAAGTTATCAAGTTTTATTTAAGAATAAAGCATATACATTATACTGAAAACTCCAGTGTACAAAACCTTTTGTAATGGTGATCAAAGGAATAATCTTTTATGCAATTTAGTGACATTTTGTTCTTTTAGTGATTTTATTTAAAAAAAGTGTTTTAAATTTTCATTTTGATTTGAGAAGCATTTAGAAGCATTTTCATTTAATACAAATGTACAACATGTGTATGCATTATTTGACAAGACCAAACTAAGGATGAATAATGATAAAACATAATTCTAAATTAACTTATATTTTCATATTTTTTTAGTGTAAATTTATAAAGTTCGTAAAATAAAAAAAATATCATATGAATAAATAATTATTCTCTGGCAATATGGATATAGAAAAAAATTGGGTTTAATATTAACTTAAAATTATTATTTCCCTGCCTTGGCAGAAATTGAAATAAATGATCAGTCCTTTCTGTCCACATGTCTTCCATCTGCAAATATTCCATGTGCAACACTGTATCTGAAAATCTGTAATTTTTTTTCATGGCAGTCATGTCAAAGTATTAGTTTGGCAATCATATATTTAGTACTTGAGTATCAGCAAATAGCAGGACCTTTTCATCTTAGCATTTCAAATGCTAATCTATAATAAAAAACTATACAATAGAAATAAGTATATTTTTCATTTGCTCACATTTTACAAAATTTTGCTCGGCACCGAGTCTCACGGGGCCCTTGTATAGTATATGTTTCCTAATATAGGAATTTTCTAGTTTTAACCCATGTGATGGACAAGTTGACAGCAAGTTAGGTTATGACGATACGGGGCAATGACTAGGTAAGACATTAACGGTCCGTAGTCGTTGACAGAGATGATTGTAGTGTGTAGCGGGTTGACCTCTAGCGCCATTTCAGCCTCTGACATCAGAGTCCACGACCACAGTACTTGCTGTCAGATTGCCTTTACATCCTTGATGAGGATGAAAAAATATTTTCTTCATTTTTGACAACGTCTCAAGGCCTACAAGTACGCTGTGACTTGACATTAACCAGACCAATCGTTTGCTTTTTTAGTATGCTTTCTAACAGTATCAACCATTAGCGAGGACAATTCCGTTTTATCTCAGCATATTGATTAAATCCTATGCATGTTTGTTGAATTTCTGACCGCACGAATACATGCATGGCTCGCACGGGTTACTGGACGCAGCCAACTTGTACGCGATACAAGGAATGTCTCGTTACCATAGAGACGGAGGTTTAGTTTGGGTTGTGTGTTAACATGTATTCTTTTGCGTCATTTATAGACTAATGTTAAGATTATGGGCTGTTTATGGATGCAACGTGATTGGAAAACCACTGCAATGCTTTCCTCTGTATTGCTTGTATCACGACTCAAGTTGGCTGCCAAGCTATATATCTATATATGCCTACTGAATAGTGTAATCACGGCTAGGTGACCTCTGGTGGAGATCTATACTACTGTCTAAAAGCAGGTATGACTGACGTAGAAACCGTAATTAGCGCCTATTTATGTAATTTGGTTTTGTATCCAGACACCCATTGGAAACTAAGCAAGATTGCTCTGAGAGTTCCTCCATTACAAACTTATCGTCATTGTGAACAGAACTTGTTTGTACACATGCATTAACCTGGTGTTGGTCTGACTAATTAATCTCGCTTTTATTAAGTTGGGCAAGTCTTTGTCCTCATCGAATATTAGTACGATTGTAATGTTTTCGGATACATATGTATTCTAGGTTATGAGGCAGAAATTTTACAAGTATACAATTTCGTCACTGTATCCATTTTGCTGATTATATTTTAGAGAAATTTTGAGGGGAAATGACTATTGATATCAATTATTGAGCTTTCAGTAAAAAACAGCAGTGAACGATATTAAATCTCTAAATATATCTATGCATGAATCTAAGATATAATTAACGAGTCTCTACTAAGACTTCAAGTTGGTATAAGCTAGACCCTAATCTGTGATTTAATTCCGTTCAGGTTATATGGTTTATTTGGTTTCCGTTCAAAAGGTGGCCATATACAACATGACAACGTATGCGAAACCTCTCAGACCTTACATGGTCATCGTATTGATAGACGTGTGTAAAATTCGGCTACTGATAATTCTCCAGTGATGGAAATTAATTGAGTTGACTCTAGGTATCAAGGGCGTGTTATAGTCTAAAATCATCTCATATATTATCAGCAGGTCTTATTTTCATTTCTGTCTTCTTCAGTTGTTCGGATTTCCAGGCGTTCCAGGAGATGCCCCGATATTTGACCTTCGTTGTGTGAAAGTATTCTCCATTCAGAAACGACAACCAACAGTTGGTGAACCACCAACCAGCAGACCACTCCTTGGCACAGTGATACCCCTCCCACTGGTCGTTATCTTGGTCAGGGGTACTGAAACCCACCCCGCTGTGTTGTGTCATTCCGTCCGGTAGAGGGCCTGTGTGGTTGCTGATCGTCAGCTTGTACTGGTCCCTTTGACCATCCACTTTGAATGTCCCATATTCTGCAGACAAACGATGCCCATAGAAATCCCAGATGTCCACGCGCATGATATAATCTTTCTGATTGGTTAATACAAACAAATTATCATTTCCCAACCAATGGTCTTTGTTCACGTCACCAAAGCCTTTTCGGTATGCGTCCCACCCACGGCTGAAATGAACTTTCCCATCCGCTCGTCTTTGGAACACAAGCCATCCTCCCGGAGCTGTGGCCATGTCGCACCAAACAGGGATGGTCCTGGCCGAATACAACGGTGTGATGTAGTAGACCCCGCTTACATTGTGTCCGGCTTGCTTCAGCTCCCAACAGTCTGCAATAAAACAATCCCTTTTAAATTATTAAAACCCATTATAAAATCATGAATGTTTAATTTCCCCTATCATTGAACGAGAGGTAGCTCATCGGTCTGTCAACCTTTTCATAAAGTCGTCTTGTTGACATTGCAGTTCATTATTAATAAAAAGCAACATCTTACTCGTCGACCCTATGCGGGTGTAAACGAAAACATGTCCTCGGAGAAACGTGTATAATCTCATGTCTATAATCTGGGAATGTAAGTTGGGGCACTGCTTATCTCTGGAATATACTAGAATCGTAAGCTCCATGCTGAGTGTTATACTTATAAACCTAAAATAATTATTAATCACTTGTAAACATGATAGATGATAAATTAAAGACAAATGCAGAATAGAGGGAACCACACAGAGAAGGATATGGAATTCATGTTATACGAGTTATACGATGCCAAATATGTCTTTATGTATACTCGGTATGTATTTTAATATAAATCTATGTATATGTGTGTGTGTGTGTTCTTCCGACTAAAGTTTATTTAAATACATATTCTAAAGCTAAACTGAAGCAAAATAGTGAGATTTTTTAGGATATTTTAGAAACGAAGCCATGACTGCCCTATAATCATTTGTAATATAGCTTTAACATAGGCACATGCATTAACATAAATATAAATCATGAACTTTGCACTATTATTTCTAAGAAAAATGCCTTAAATGTTACTTCGACGAATTTTCACTTGTATTTGCATATGTCACTCTGTTCGGCAGAATATTCAGAAGGTGAGGGACGTTGTCAACTTTTCTTAGCAAAGGCTGGACAAAATGTTATACACATGCGTCGAATGAACCGAGTGCAAAGAAATTAATTAAGGCGCTACTAACATTTTGTCGCGAAAATACACAACCTTAAGCAACATTTTGAAAAACCTGTTTTTTATTCAAATATTGTAGGATTAGAGAAACAGGCATGGTGGTTAAATCAATTTAGTAACACTTAACAGTTTCAGAATAACATTAAATTATACTATGACATTTACTGGTGTCATACCATGGATAAAGCTTTACCTGAAACCAACACGAGTTGAACATTTTGGTTGGTACAGTTAACAAAGAATACAGGTTATCTGTGGCTTAATTTCATGTTTCCATAGATATTTCCCTGGGGTCTCCCTGAATTTTAAGTAAGAGGTTTCTTGGACAAGCGGTGGTTACCAAAGTGCCCTGTTAACGGCCGGACGACTACATATACCTCAGATGACGTTCAGTCAGCTTAGGAAAAAAATGAATGTTTATTATCCCCACATATATCTCTGTCACAGTCTCACCTTTTTTGGTGAAAATTGTGAAGAATAATTTTCCTGAACTGTCAGGGACATATTGGTAAAATAAACTGAACTGGTGAACATTTTTTAAATTCATTAGATGCATCCTGTTCAGGGATGACCGCATATTTAAAGGTCTCAAAAACAGAGAACAAAATACTTAAAACTTAAAAAAATAATCCAGCGGGCGCCACTAGTCTTTAGGATATGATGTAACAATCCACGATCAATATGCGTGCAAAGAATCATGGTGATCAATGCATTAGTTGTTAGATACTGGAGTTTTTGTATCAAAATTTTAATGATTCTAAGAGGTACTTCTGGGCCCGTTTGCTCGGAGTATATGGGTAACAGAGACCTAATGTCAGGTTTCAAAGGAGATTTTCATAGACCTCCCTGCATGTCAAGTTAGAAGATTCCAGGTCCAGCGGTTACGAGTTGTGCCTGGTTAACGGGACGGAAGACAGACAGACGGACGACGGACAAAGAGTTTTCGGTATAGCTCAGATGACTTCGTGATGATCGTAAAAGATGGCAGCGGATGGTCATGGAATCGTAACCGATCTCTATAGAATGATTAGAAATCGGTTATTTGATCAGGTCAAGGATTTGATTCGTGCCGTAGGTGTGACAGCGGGTATGATAACGATTTATTTGCACAAAGTGGTAATCCAGGACCTGTATTTTAATAATCAGACTGATGCCACGCTGGCTTCCTTGGGTAAAAACTTTAAGAAAGGTTTGGATTTAAAAAATTAAAAATATAATACAGAGCGTCCCGTTTAAAATAAAAATAAAAAAAAATAAAAACCCTGGTTCAGCCAAATCCCGATTCAGACTGTAATTTGACAAAAACTGAATGACGCCTTCTGCCTTGTGACCTTGACCTTTGACCTCATGCCTCCAAAATAAAAAAGGGATCTTGGTTTATTGGTGGGTCATATATAAGTCAAGTTTGAAACAATATATCAACCCGAACTGCAGTTATCACCAGGAAACAAATATGCAGACAGACGGCCCTTGTGACCTCGATCTTTGATCTTGTGACCCCAATATCGATCAGGTTCTTCCCCAATTTGCAGGTCAGCTATACGTGCCAGATGGAAGGTTTGGGATGAAAAGTTTGGCTTAAAATGCATCCATAATCATTCTAAATATGTGGGTCTTACCTGTTACCTTGACCTTTGACCCCAAAAATCAAACCGTTTCATGTCCTAAAAGTAGGTCACTTATATGTGTTACATGGAAGGTTGAGGATGAAATGTTTGGCTTAAAATGCATCCACAATCTTTCTTAAGGTAGCAGAACTGGTTATATTCCTAAAAATTGATGTTTATGCAATAAAAGGTATACTTAATTTTGAATATTGGGCCGATCTAATGCACCTGAGCACATTTTAGGTCGCCGGTTGCATTTTGTGGAAAAAGGTGATTTCTATTTAGTCAACAAAACGATGTGTTGACAGGGTGTTTGTTAACTAACTTCAGCCCAGCCACAGGCTTGTCTATCACTGTGCCCCCAGCCCTCACCTGGGTCAGTCGGCAAATCGCAAGGTGCAAGTGGTTAATTAATGCATGGGCAAAATCCGTGCACGGGGCTGCCAGAGTCGACGGTCGAGGTTTGAAAGCCCAAACTCATTAGCTGAGCATACAACTGATAACCTTAGTAAATCAACCCAAACTCAAGCTATTTAGTGTGCAAATGCATATGTTCTTGTGAATCATCTGTTAGTGTCATATACAGCAATTGATATCGTTGGCCTCTCTCGTTTGACGTGTATATGGAAACACAAACTTTAATATGGTATCATGTTATTTCTGCTGTATCCTAGGCCTATTGAGTGGCGTGGATGTGTATGCATAGTGTATGTGACGCTTTAACAAATCATCGTCTCCCTGCTTCCCTTAATGAAACAAGTCAATACTTTGTGTGACTAGTAGGCCTATGGGTATGCGAGATTTGTATTATCTTTGAAAGCTAATTTTATTTTCAAAATAAAAAAAGGGTCTAAACCGTGAAGAGTAAATCAATCCTCGGTGCCTCGTTCTCCTTGAATGTCCATATATCCCTTAACCGTAACTCCTGTGTAAACACGCGGTTTCCAATTAGGCCCGGCGCAGCCAGCATTGCCCACCTGTTCACTCGCGGGTCCCGGCTTTCGGGTACTCGGCCAACCTTGATACTCGGCCAAGCTCCGCCTATTACATCCAGGGCACGTGGTGTTTGGCAGCTCGCTCTTGTGACATGACGAACTTTCATCGTTTTAAGTCATTTTTAAAGCAAAATAGTAAACTAATCCATGTTATTATGATATGGTTTGATAGGAACTACCTTCTTGTCCACATTCGTGTGACTGTCAACAAGAAGTTGTGCTTAGTTACGTCTGTAGAACGAATGATCTCTACGAATGAAATGATTTGTTAGGGTATCAAAATTAAATACTCTGTAAAATCGAAAATTTAAAACTTAACTCTCCAAACAAAAAAACGCCTTGGGATTTTCATCTAAATTTTCGATTAATAAAAATATATATTCTGTATCTGCTTTAGATGTGCAAGAATAAACTGTTTTTTTGTTAAATATTTAAATGAAATTAAAACACTTATAAATTAAGAGATAATTCTCCAAAACAAAGTTTAAAATTTCAGAAATGTAGAGAATCTTCTTAGCTTTCAGAAAATGTATACTTTAAGGGGTCCTAAGACATCAGATTGTTCAATGCAAAGGAGTAACTGACACAAAGTCAGGTCAAGCTGGGGGACCAGTTCAGCTACCTTAATAAGTTGGTCCTGTGATCTTGACCTTTGACCTCAAGACCCCAAAATCTAACGGGTACTTACATTATTGGTGGGTCATATATAAGTCAAGTTTGAAACCAATATGTCAATCCAAACTGCAGTTATCATCAGGAAACAAATATGCAGACAGATGGCCCTTGTGACCATGACCTTTGACCTTGTGACCCCAATATTGATCAGGTTTATCCCCTATTTGCAGGTCAGCTAGCTATATGTACCAGAAGGAAGGTGTGGGATGAAAAGTTAAAAAGGCTTAAAATGCATCCATAATCATTCTAAACAAGTGGGTCTTACCTGTTACTTTGACCTTTGACCTAAAAATCTATAGAGTTTTTGCGTTTGAGGTGGGCCATATATAACTTAAATTTGAATTCCATATGTCTATCAAAACTTGATAGAAACAAATTTGCCGGACATAGAGAAGTGTGATTACTGTAGGGCATCCGCTTATTCAAGAAGGGCCCTAATGACACAAGGTTTCAGAACTTTTTGTATATATTAACGTATAGGGCGTATGATCATATATTTGTTTTGCAGATTATTATTTTATTGTATATAATATCAATATATATGTTTAGCCATTAGCGTGAGAAGCTCAGAAGAATCTGGTTTGTTTGATATCGAAATCTAAGAGATTTAGCAATCAGTATAGAACACCAGCATCTTCAAAGATCCTTTCTTTAGTTGAGAAAAGCCGAGCTTGTACGGCGGTCTCCTTAGAAACGGTGTTTAGCTGGCGCCAACATGTCTAATTCTGTCTGCGTGTTTTGCTTAAAAAAGTTTTTCCCGCGTGTTTTGCCTGGGGGCGTGTCCACGGTAGTTTGATGTTTGTGAAAACACAGAGTTAGATCAACTACAACACCTTGATCATCAAGGTCACAGTCGCAAAGCGATGGACGAACATTATCATCTTATGCAATAATATTGTACTCATACCTAATATCACACTTATGTCAAGTATCTCCCTGACTACAGATAGTGTTGTTGGAGATTGTGGCTGTTCATGAGTGGACTCCACATCTGAAGGAGAAGGGCTAAGGCCAAAAAAAAAAAAAAAAATATATATATATATATATATATATATATATATATATATATATATATATATATATATATATATATATATATAATAAAATAAAAAATAAGGTATGGTTCTCAGGCACTTTTTTTTCAGAAATCATTGCGGGCGGGCGGTATTTTATTTTTGACCTTTTTTGAATGTTTTGATAAAAATGTCATATGATCAGGGAATAGCATGAAAATAACAATTTTCAATACATAAATTGTATTATTATCTTCTTGAAAATATAAAAATCAAAATAAAAATTTTTAATGGGGGGGGGGGGGGGTTAAAATTGACGCGGGCGGTGCCTGAGAACCATACCTTTTATTTTTTTTGGCCTTAGCGTTATCGTTTTTCAGGCAGTATTAGCAGCAATGTTAGTGGCAGTATATATACGGCAGTCTTCTTCATCAGAAATCTTTGTGGAGGTTTATTTAAAGGTACTGATATGAAGGACCATTCGCAGCAGAAACGTTGGCAGCCTTGACGAACGTAACACTACCTTGATGCTCCCTGGTGATACCTTGGTGCTCGCGGCACTGCGCTGGTGCCCACCGGAGTGGTCTGTCACATTCATGGTGTGGTCGTGGTTTTACCCTGGTACAACCTTGGCCGATTATCTTCCCACAGAAAGTGACCACCACGATTCAACCGGTTTATAGCACCATAATTATCCGGGGATTACCTTGAAGAGTAGCGTGTATATGATACTTGAGCGTTATATACATTTGTTCTCCTGTTCTGTAGGTTGTAACGGGGGAATAAGCTCAACTCAATACATATACATGTATGTCCAATGACGCTTTATCATATGTTTGACCAAGTCCGTGCCAGCTTTCCCAAGTGACCTCAAATGACCCAGCTGTCCTTTGTGACAGGGCTGCGGTCTACGCCCATCGTATCACTGATTACATTCCACATGCTGATATGCGTCCACCTGTCTGGTCTACAACAAAGCTATCTAAGATAAACATGCAAACTATCAGGCTGATACATCAATCCTCTCCTGAGATATGAGCGCATTTTACCCAAAGCAAACGGAGCAGATGGACACCACACAAAAAATTGTTGATGGCGCCACCAGTCTTGAATACGAGATGGAGGCTTTCAAGATCCAGCAACATGCACAATTTCAGGTCAATGCGGCAAATCACTTGTTGGGTAAATGTATTTTTTTATTCAAAAGGCTCCCATGAATGACTTGACATGTCATGCTTTAAATGGAATTGCTGTATGACATTTTTAACGAAATGCAATAACATGCAAGGATTTTTCTTAATACTGTTCTACCTCCTGTACTGAATGCTTTTGCCAGGTCTGTTAAATAAGCGTATGGTGGAGACTGTAATTTTATGGATTGTTAAGTGATTAACGCATATTTGCTTACTTTTAATTTTCTAAGCAACTGCATTATCTTTTCAAAATCATGCGAAAACAAATTGAAACGCTGACGTAAAATCTACAAAACCTGATGTTTAGCTACTTTTACATCTTCCCTGTGAGATGCTGAGGATCTGGCTATGCCAGGAATGACCATACGAAGCCTGTCAACGTCTTGCTGTAAATGACACAGTGATACAGTGAAAAAATGGATCCTCCATTTTTTAAACACCCTTTAGTCGAGAAATAAGAATGCTTAGCCTGATATGAAAATGTTCCAAGGACCAAGACATAACGTTGGTTGAAATTTCTATAGAAACCGTCATTAAATATAATAAGATTATGAGTTTTTATTGACTAATTCAAAACAGAAAAGATATCCCAAGAAATTCTCAACTTTCTCACGTTAGCATATTGGATAGTTTTTTTTTCCAAAAGCTGTTTTGCATATTGAATAACTGGGTAGCACAATTTCTGAGGTGCCCCACCGACGTTTATGCCTCTTCCCTCTTACACAAACGTTCACTGGTTTACTCTCAACTTTGACACTCGCCACTTCGGTTTGTTGGTACTTAGAAACTCCTACCATCAGAACCAATATTGAAACCTTACCTATGCAGAACTGAATAAACAGATAACAGTTTATAATATATTAGACGGGGCGTTATATAGTATACCCATCTCCGTCTGATAACTTACCAGTGCTTTGATGAATTTTCACAATATTCGACTACTTAGTTATACATTATCTCGCACGAGTTCGATTATAAGCAAATTCCACGCACATTTAACGAAGTCAGGCTGCTTTGTGATGTCGCTATGGTAACTTTAAAGGAACCTGATGGATCAGCAAAAGTAGTAATAAATTTAATATGTCACCTACGTTCGATTTCCGGCAAAATCAATGTAACTAATGAGGTAAGAGTTCATCAGGCTTTGGTGTTGTCGTAATGAATCGCCAAAAATCTGATGGAATTTCATTAAATAACCAATGGAATTTCTCACCTGAATTAAATTCTCCGAGTCGTCAAAATACATGCTTTATAATGAGGCCTGAGGTCATTATGCTAGTATGTGGTGTCCACACCACGGAGACTCGGACTCACAAGACTACGTCTCTAATGTGTAGGGTTAATGGCCGGCACAATCTGCGGCGTAGGTAAAAATATAGTGAAGAGGGTAATCCACTCAAATATGTTGGATGAGAATTGATTCAGATTACATAAACATGGTTGTTTTTTTTTATAAGGACTTCACGGAATAAGTAATATTTTGTAAGCATACGCATGTGAAATTTAAAAAGAAGATGTTTCCTTAAATGTAACAAATTTTGATTTTGAAGTTGGACAGTTGAGACTAGTAGTCCCGGCGGTCCCATTATGACTACCAGGAAGAGGTTCGTTTCGAACAGTTACGGTATCGACCTCTGACGGAAGTGTGTTTTCTGTCTCCGTCCGTTAACTTTTAGTGTGGAGCGAACTGGATAGGGTTTGGATTTAAACTCGACAAAACTACTTACCGATAGATCATCTCGCCCGAGTTCGATTATAGGCAAAATTCACGCATATTTAATGAGGTCAGAGGTCAAAATTCATACGACGGGCGTATTATGCACCCTTGCGGTGCTCTTGTTTAAATAGCATACATCTTAGCCGGGATGTAGTGTTAGCTTTGCTGGATTAATTGCACACTTTTTTAAAATAAAAATCTGAACATTTGCAAATCACCACATTAATTACATGTCAGTCATGGCGTCATAACAGAGACTGACAGGAATTTAATAAAAGTTTATGAAAATCTCTAGGAAAAAATTAATCTGACCAGTTAAAATGGAATGATAACTTTTGGTTACTGACACCGCTAGCAGACCATGCTGGTTACCTGGAGTAATTCTCAGTAACTCTGATAATGGAAACATTTGTTTATCTCTTTATCTACGATAGCATGCTAACTGCAATTTGCTTATGGTGGACTCTGAATGGTTCACCTGGAATGTAAGATAGGAGTTATATGTGACTGCCGTCTACCGACACAATACAGAGTTACCGAATTGTGGGGCTATAATGTGTATTTCCGCTAACAGAGCTCTGAACAGGGAATGTGAATTAGAAATTAAACTAAAGCTAGTAAACGTGCTACATGTGGTTTATTAGGCCTATAAGTTGGTTTTAGCATCTTGTTACAGCAAACATATGTATAACGCATGAGTATGTACAACATACTGTCGTGTTGATATATCAGGCTTAATGACGACTTGTATCTGGCTGTGGTAAATCATTTGTAATAGGGAGCAGACGGGGTTGTCACATTTACTTGACATTGTGGTGACAGGTTGTTCATCATTTGTTTCACAAGTTGTCAACAGATGGCGGTATTTGAAGTGGTGCTCTACAGGAGTCAGAGGGTGCAAAAATATACACAAATTTAACTGCTTGCCTAACACAGGGACCTTGATGTATATCTGCATGTTATATGTAAAAGGCATTTTTGTTTTGTTTTTCCTTCTACAAAGTTTAAATCTGACTGAGACAGAGTATCCGTAACACCAAACAGGTGGCACCTAAAAAACGTCTTGCGATCATTTACACCAATTATTTGTTTTCTTGAAATTGTGTTGCAAATTAATACTCAAGGAAAATCACTGTTGGTAGCAATTCCTGTTCAGTCTATCTATGCCCATCATAAAAAGTCCTTGGTTTATACAGTAAATCATAGTGTCACAACTGTGCCTATTATAAAGTTCCCAGCTGTGGCACAGAGAGAGCTATGTGTCAGGTCTGGCTAGCCCCATCGCCCATTTACATGATTTTTTTTCGTTTTTATATACAATATTGACTTTTCTGGGGCAGAGTTTAAGGACGTTTATGGTTTATGAGACCCTTTTACATCATGGGACAAATAATCTAAAGGATATGGAGTAAAGGTGATATGACACCTGGTATATTTGTATAAATACTCCTGGATAACTTTGGATGCACTGACACCATGTGATATGACATATGGTATATTTGTAGAATTACTGCTTGGTAACTTAGGGTGCACTGACACAAGGTGATATGACACATTGTATATTGAATAATTACTCCTGGGTGCACTTACACAAGGTGATATGACACATGGTATATTTGTATAATTACTGCTTGGTAACTTAAGGTGCACTGACACCAGGTGATATGACACATGGTATATTTATATAATTACTCCTTGGTAACCTTGGGTGCACTGACACCAGGTGATATGACACATGGTATATTACATTAATTATTGCTCGGTAACTTTAGGTGCACTGACACCAGACGATATGACACATGGTATATTACATTAATTACTGCTCGGTAACTTTTTGTGCACTTACTTCAGATGATGTGACACATGGTATATTTGTATATTTACTGCTGGGTAACTTAGGATGCACTGACACCAGGTGATATGACATATGGTATATTAGTAGAATTACTGCTGGGTAACTTAGGATGCACTTACTTCAGATGATGTGACACATGGTATATTTGTATATTTACTGCTGGGTAACTTAAGGTGCACTGACACCAGGTGATATGACACATGGTATATTACATTAATTACTGCTCGGTAACTTTGGGTGCACTGACACCAGACGATATGACACGTGGTATATTACATTAATTACTGCTCGGTAACTTTTTGTGCACTTACTTCAGATGATGTGACACATGGTATATTTGTATATTTACTGCTGGGTAACTTAGGATGCACTGACACCAGGTGATATGACACATTGTATATTACATTAATTATTGCTCGGTAACTTTAGGTGCACTGACACCAGACGATATGACACATGGTATATTACATTAATTACTGCTCGGTAACTTTTTGTGCACTTACTTCAGATGATGTGACACATGGTATATTTGTATATTTACTGCTGGGTAACTTAGGATGCACTGACACCAGGTGATATGACATATGGTATATTAGTAGAATTACTGCTGGGTAACTTAGGATGCACTGACACCAGGTGATATGACACGTGGTATATTTGTATAAATACTCCTGGATAACTTTGGATGCACTGACACCATGTGATATGACATATGGTATATTTGTAGAATTACTGCTTGGTAACTTAGGGTGCACTGACACAAGGTGATATGACACATTGTATATTGAATAATTACTCCTGGGTGCACTTACACAAGGTGATATGACACATGGTATATTTGTATATTTACTGCTGGGTAACTTAAGGTGCACTGACACCAGGTGATATGACACATGGTATATTACATTAATTACTGCTCGGTAACTTTGGGTGCACTGACACCAGACGATATGACACGTGGTATATTACATTAATTACTGCTCGGTAACTTTTTGTGCACTTACTTCAGATGATGTGACACATGGTATATTTGTATATTTACTGCTGGGTAACTTAGGATGCACTGACACCAGGTGATATGACACATGGTATATTACATTAATTACTGCTCGGTAACTTTTTGTGCACTTACTTCAGATGATGTGACACATGGTATATTTGTATATTTACTGCTGGGTAACTTAGGATGCACTGACACCAGGTGATATGACATATGGTATATTAGTAGAATTACTGCTGGGTAACTTAGGATGCACTGACACCAGGTGATATGACACGTGGTATATTTGTATAAATACTCCTGGATAACTTTGGATGCACTGACACCATGTGATATGACATATGGTATATTTGTAGAATTACTGCTTGGTAACTTAGGGTGCACTGACACAAGGTGATATGACACATTGTATATTGAATAATTACTCCTGGGTGCACTTACACAAGGTGATATGACACATGGTATATTTGTATAATTACTGCTTGGTAACTTAAGGTGCACTGACACCAGGTGATATGACACATGGTATATTTATATAATTACTCCTGGGTAACCTTGGGTGCACTGACACCAGGTGATATGACACATGGTATATTACATTAATTATTGCTCGGTAACTTTGGGTGCACTGACACCAGACGATATGACACATGGTATATTACATTAATTACTGCTCGGTAACTTTTTGTGCACTTACTTCAGATGATGTGACACATGGTATATTTGTATATTTACTGCTGGGTAACTTAGGATGCACTGACACCAGGTGATATGACACGTGGTATATTTGTTTCATTACTGCTTTATATAGTTGATATTACACCAATTGATTCGTATGTAATTGTCATATTTAAATAGACAGAAAGCAGTCATTCGAGCGTTTTCGCTGCGAGTCACGTGAGCGTTTTCACTGCGAATCACGTGAATGTTTTCGCTATAAGTCACGCGAGTATTCTCGCTGTGAGTGACGTTAGATTAGTGGATCCTTTATTTGGTGGACTTTATTTGGCTGCTCTTAACAGATTTTATAAGAGGTCCTTTTAATGTGATTTTGGTGTTTTACAGTTATACAACAACCCTGGTGCTTCGATTTCATCAATCACTAGATCCCGTTCACTGTCACAGCTGCGAGTGTTACACAGGTTGAGAATTTACTGTTCCCCATGACCTACTTATCTCTCTACTCCCACCCAGCCGACCTGATATCCAACACATGTGCTTCCCTTGATGTAAATTGCCCCAACTGATTAGGAATCGGAAACGCGCACATTATGCACTTCTTTGTACACAAGTTATTTATTTTGTGACATAATAATCCATGTCTAGCAGAGTGTTTACTTTGAAATCATGTATTTTGCTTTGGATCATTATTTTAAATAATTTACTGTCATCAAACTTATATTCATGTCATCCTATCACACTGCCATTGAGGTCCTTACCAGGGTTCTTATAATGTTGACTATGATTCAGGGTATATTGTAAGGATATAAATCACCACAAAACCGTATAATAAAGCGTTTACCAGTCAGCATAAAGTGATGCTTAAAAAGGGCAAATATAAAGCAGTTGACCAGGGTAAAGCCAGGGGACCAGGGTAATCAGAGACAAAGGACAGTTGGGGAACCTTTTCCAGTAGAAAAATAGATATGAGGAAATTAAAGAAATATGGAAGGAGTATGAAAGAATGGTTACATTGATCAGAGAAGGAGACTTTAAATGGTGCAACATCTGAAGAGACATTCAGCTACCATCAGTACTAAGAAAAATATTGTCTCGCATAATTCTTGAAAGATAAAAAGCAGTTGTCAATAAACATCGACCATAGCAAATATCAACAACGCTGAGAGCAGGTAGCAAAACAGATTTGGCAAAAGCATTTGGCACAGCGGGGAGAACAGAACTATGAAAAATCCTTGCATGTTACTGCATTCAAATATAAATATGATACAACAGCTCTGTAAGCCATGATATATCAGGTCATCCAGGGAGAAGACTTACGGAGCTTTGTGAATAAAACTATGGACCCATGGGTCTCGACGCTCAGCTGATTTTGTCTATAAGGATATGTTTATGAGCCTTTCAAATATATTGGTCCAGTGACCAGTTTGTAGCCAACCTGTTTACCCTAACTGGAGTTATCCTCCATAAACTCATTTGTGAATGGATGGGCCCTCTTACCTTGACCTTTGATCTAGTGATCCCGACAACAAAAGGAACCTTCCCCAATTGGCAGGTACGCCACGTGGAGGACGGGAGGTTTAGAATGAAAAGTTCAGCTTAAAATGCATCCACAATCTTTTTAATGTAGGGGGTCCAGTGACCTTGATCTTTGACCTTGTAATCCCAAAATAAAAAAGAACCTTCCCGAATTGGCAGGTACGCCATGTGGAAGAAGAAAGGTTTGGGATGAAACGTTTTGGCTTAAAATGCATCCTAAGTCTTTGTAAAGAAGTGGGTCCTGTAACCTTGAGCTTTGACCTCATGACCCAAAAATCAGTTCTTGCATTAGAGATGAGCCATATATAGGTCAAGTTTGAAATCCATATGTCAATCCAAACTGAAGTTATAATCAGGGTACGTGATTAATTTGGGGCATCCACTTATTCAAACAGGGCCCTAATAAACACACAAGGTTTCATGACACAGATCAAACCACAGTTGTGAATCTGTTAGTATCAGGATAATTTGGCAGTCTCAAAATAAAGGGGGAAAATGCGTAAAAATAGAAAAAATACAAGTGGCGCAACCAGTCTTCACGAACTGAAATAACCAATCATAATCAATAATCACTCCGGGTTTCAGGACACTGGATAAAACCACAGCTGAGAAACTGACATCATAGCTGTCATTTGACAGTCTCAAAAACAGAAAAAAAAATCGTAAAATTTAAAAAAATACAGGTGGCGCCACTAGTTTCCGGGAGCTGATGAAACTAGTCATTGTAAATATTCCAGGCAAGATTCATGGAAAACCATGCATTATTCATCAAGATACTGGACATCCCTGACATCCCTGACTGGACCGTATTGACCTCCCTGGATGTATATCTAAAGTTTCTAGGAATAGCGGTTACGATTGTGCCATTCTGAAGGACGGCCAAACGGACGACGGACAAAGCGCCATACCTATATCTCAGCTGACTTTCAGTAAGCTGAGCTAAAAAATACATAAGCCCAACAAGGTGTTAACTATCGTTGCTGGCTTTCATTCGAGTACGTGATTGTAAAAGACAACGTGGGAAACCGTGGACATTAACAGAGAAGTAAGAAATCTAGTAAGAAGACGTCCCTGTGTGGACAATATATGTCTTTTAGCATAATGTATCTGAACTTGCATTCAATAACGTCAAAATACAGCAAATGGCATGAATTGTCATTCTGAAGGTCAACATAGAAATTACCAAGTTAGTGAAGATCTACGATGAACAAGAAGATCCATTGTACATACATTGGAGTGAAATAGAAGAAGTGTCTGAGTTGACATGCCTTGTTAACACAATAATGTTAACACAATAAAATGAACAACATTTTAGACACAGTTACTAAACTTTCAGTATCAATAAATGTTCGAATATGAATGACCTTGAACCTGTTTTCAAGGTCACAGAGGTAATCTTGTTCCATCTATGTCCACAGCAGGCGGGGGACCGGGGCGTACCAGATATGTTCCACTGAGCAGGGCTTTTCTTGTTCGACACTGAAGATCAAGATCAAAGTCAACATATATTGAACTACAACGAAAAATTGTCTTTCAATTTTGAAGGAAAATATGCCGTACTGTAAAAGTTATGAGAATCCTATATTTTGGCTGATTTGCTTTTGAGGATCAAGGTCATGGTCACCAGTGCTCAAGCTCTTCCGAGATTTTTGTTGAATCAATTTGTGTATACAATTTGAGTAAAGCAATGCAGTACTTCAGAAATTGTTGTGTTCTCCAGAAATCCTATATTTCCACAGGACATGGTCACCACTTTTCAATGTCCTTCGAGATAATGGTTGGTACAATTAGTGAATCAAAGTTGAGGGACAGTATGCACTCCTTCAAACATTTAGAAGAGTCTGACTCCTATGGTTTTCAAGTTCGCATAAAATAAGTCACCGTGACCAAATTTTTGTTTTTTTTATGAGATTTTACCTAGGCCTCCCTGGCTGTTAATTATGAATTTCTAGGCACAATGATTCCGTTTGGTAAGATTTACTAAACAGACATTTAACTTTTGAAACAACCTAAAGAGTTCGGTTTCGCACGGTAACTCAAAGAATATGGGTCATAGTTACCTCATATTCGCATACTAGTTCCCAAGAAGAACCGACATGATTCGTGCCTTGTCGAAGAGTGGACTAATTGCTAAAATATATAATTTTAAATAATATAAGTTGAAAGTGCCGCCACGAGGCTTCTGCAGCTGTTAGCACACCAAATGTCATGGCAATCCGTTCACCGGTTCTTCTTCGGAATCATTGCATTTTGCATATTTTTCTACTGTTGAGGATCATAAGTCACGTTCTTCAGTCTCAGTCGTCCCACAGCTCAAGTAATACAGGTTACACTGACCTAATTTCCAGAAACCTTAGAAAACCAGCCAGGACTTGTTTTACAGGATAATATCATGGTCTGTTGGAAGCACTATTTAATGATGATGAAGGTATCCAAAAGAATAATGTTGTCTTTAAGCCTTCTGGAATTCAGGTTTTATATATACACAGGACTAGGAATAATCCAAAAGTAATCAGCTGTAGTGAAGGCATTACAAAGAATCACTGAGATTCATCCTTTATGCCATTGAGGCACCGGGGTCCTGCAACCCATTAACCCAAACAACACAACCATTAGGCCACGTCCTGCCCCGGGCATGCAACACCACAACCAAAAGGTTCCGTCCTACCCCGGGCCTGTAACACCATAACTACCGGACTACGTCTATCCCTGGCCTGCAACACCATAACCCTGCAGGTTCCGTCCTAACCCTGGCCTGCAACACCATAACCATCAGAATACGTCCTACCCCTGGCCTGCAACACCATAACCACCAGGCTAAATCCAACCCCTGGCCTGCAACACCATAACCCTCCAGGTTCCGTCTTACCCCTGGCCTGCAACACCATAACCATCAGAATACGTCCTACCCCGGGCCTACAACACCATAACCATGAGAATACGTCCTACCCCTGATCTGCAACACAAAAACCACCAGACTACGTCCTACCCCGGGCCTGCAACATCATAACCACCAGGTTCCGTCCTACCCCGGGCCTGCAACACCATAACTATCAGAATACGTCCTACCCCTAACCTGCAACACAAAAACCACCAGACTACGTCCTACCCCGGGCCTGCAACATCATAACCATCAGGTTACGTCCTACCCCGGGCCTGCAACACCATAACCATCAGAATACGTCCTACCCCGGGCCTACAACACCATAACCATGAGAACACGTCCTACCCCTGACCTGCAACACAAAAACCACAAGACTACGTCCTACCCCGGGCCTGCAACATCATAACCACCAGGTTCCGTCCTACCCCGGGCCTGCAACACCATAACTAACAGAATTCGTCCTACCCCTGACCTGCAACACAAAAACCACCAGACTACGTTCTACCCCGGGCCTGCAACATCATAACCACCAGGTTACGTCCTACCCCGGGCCTACAACACCATAACCATGAAAAAACGTCCTACCCCTGACCTGCAACACAAAAACCACCTGACGACGTTCTACCCCGAGCCTGTAACATCATAACCACCAGGTTCCGTCCTACCCCGGGCCTGCAACACCATAACTATCAGAAAACGTCCTACCCCTGACCTGCAACACAAAAACCACCAGACTACGTCCTACCCCGGGCCTGCAACATCATAACCACCAGGTTACGTCCTACCCCGGGCCTGCAACACCATAACCATGAACAAACGTCCTACCCCTGACCTGCAACACAAAAACCACCAGACTACGTCCTACCCCGAGCCTGCAACATCATAACCACCAGGTTCCGTCCTACCCCGGGCCTGCAACACCATAACTATCAGAATACGTCCTACCCCTGACCTGCAACACAAAAACCACAAGACTACGTCCTACCCCGGGCCTGCAACACCATAACCACCAGACTACGTCCTACCCCGGGCCTGCAAAACCATAACCACCAGGTGACGTTCTACCCCTGTCCTGCAACACCATAACACTTTTACCACCAGACTACGTCCTACCCCTAGCCATGACAACATGACACTCATGACACTAAAATATGTATTAGAAAAGGGATACAACAGTCCAGATAATATATAAGATACTAATACAAGTGTGATTATAATATCTGATCGATTTGTATATTTAAGCCAATAATTATTTAAAAACTAAAATTAATACTTTTTTCAACTTTTTAACTCTTTCTTTCAAATTTTTTCAATCTTGATATTTATACTAAATATTTCATTCCTGATGTTTCAACATCACATTTCAACTTCAAATAAATGGATATTTAATAATATTTTAAAGTATATTTGCAAATGAATTCACTCTCAAACGTTATAATATGTGCATGATAAGGGCATCTAAACCATAACCCACCATAACCACCAGGTTCCTTCCTACCCGTTGCCTGCAACACCATAACCATCAGAATACGCCCTAACCCTGGCCTGCAACACCATTACCACCAGACTACGTCCTACCCCGTGCATGCAAGACCACAACCACCAGGTTACACCTTACCCCGGGCCTGCAACACCATAACCATCAGAATACGTCCTACCCCTGGCCTGCAACACCATAACCAACAGGTTACGTCCTACCCCGGGCCTGAAACACCATACCCACCAGGCTACGTCCTCCCCCTAACCTGTTAGGACCTTAAAGTGTAGTACTCAAGTATATAATTTGTGCGATGCTGTATTCTATCTTCCTCAAAAATATTTATAAAATTATATATAGCGGGGGGGGGGCATGTAAGTTAAGACACCAAATTCCACGACAATCAAAGCCAGATTTGCTTCAGAAATTTTCTGATACGCACAGACATATTTACACCCGGAAGTTCAGAGAATGTAGGTCACTTGAACCTAATTTTATATTTTCAGATGACCTGACGAGACCTTTTTGCATGTTTGAACTTTCTTGGTCCTCGGTTGAATACGATTCGTACCATGTTAATGGACGGCCCGGTTTCCAGACAGACAGGCAAAGGTTTAGCTCAAGGACTTATAATCAGTTAAGCTGATAAAACACTGTTAATAAGACTTTGGTTTAGAATTGAGCAAACTGAGCCATTTAGAAAAATAAGTCTGTGGTGATCTTTCTGTGCCACGGAAGAGCTCCCTGAGGGAGCGTAACCCCACCAACACAGGATTTTTTTTTACGAAATAACAATAATAATAATAACAATAATAGATAATACCTTTAACAAAAATAAATTTAATATACTATTCACACTCATGGTCTAAGGACAAATCTCTGTTATATATACCAAATGCCTAATATACATAACATGTAAGTGCAGGTGACAGTTATATCTAAACAATTTCATTTATAACTAGGGACCCATGGGTCTCGACGTTCAGCTGAATTTGTCCATAAGGATATTTTTTAATGGATTTTTTTTTCAGAATGACAGTCCTGTAACCTTAACGAATGACCTTGTGACCAAAAAATCTTAGAACTTATTATCCTTGAAATTGCAGCATTTAGATTATTGTAAAAATCTTTTAAAAAGTTGCCTTGACCTCTGACCAGGTAACCTCAAAATCTACAGATTTTCTCAATTTGGGCAAGTAAGCCATGTGTGAAAGATGGAAAGTTTAGGATGAAAAGTTTGATTTACAGTGCATCCTGAATCCACAATTTCAAAGATGTGGCTCCAGTGACCTTCAACTTTGATCTGTAGACCCTAAAAATCTAAAATAATTTACTTAAGTGGTGGGTCATTAATAAATCAAGTTTGAAGCTGTCTATCAAAAGCAGAATTATTACCCATAAACTAATTTGTGAATGGATGAGCCCTGTGACCTTGACTTTTGACCCTATCACCCCAAATTCGAATAGAAACTTCCCCTATTGGCAGGTTAGCAATATCTTGAAGATGGAAGGTTTGTGATGCAAAGTTTGGCTTGAAATGCATACACATTCTTTTTAAAGAAATTGGTCCTGTGACCTTGACCTTTGACCGTTGGACCCCAAAATCGACACGGTTCTTATTTTAGTGGTGAGCCATATATATGTTAAGTTTAAAACCAATATGTCACACTAAACTGGATTTATCATCTGAAAACTAATTTGTAAACAGATGGCCCAAGTGACCTTGACATTTGACCTTGTGACCAAAAATTCATTTATGCTCTCCCCATACCGGCAAGTCAGCTTAATGTGCAAGACGGAAAGTTTGGGATGAAAAGCTTGGCTTTAAAATGCAGCCATAATCTTTTTTAATTGAGTCCTATGACCTTGATTTTTGACCTCATGACCCAAAATCAAATCTTGCTTTAGTGGTGGGCCATATTAAAGTCAAGTTTGAAATCCATGTGTCAATCCAACCTGGAGTTATCAACTTGAAACAAATTTGTGTAGATGGACGGATGGACAGTAAGACAGACAGACAGACAGACAGACAGACAGGGTGATTACTACAGGGCATCCACTTGTGATAAATAAACACACCCAGTTTTGGGACACTAGATGTAATCACAGCTGAGAAACTGACATGATTATTGTCATTATATAGTAAAAAGAATAGAAAAATATTCGTTAAAATAAAAAAAAAAGAATACAGGTGGCGTCATCACTTTTCGGGAACTGACAAAACTAGTCATGGTCAATATTCAAGGCAAGATTCATAACAATCCATGCATTAATTATCAAGATATTGAAGGTTTGTATCAATATTTTTATAATTCTGGGGGGTACTTTTAAGCCCAATAGCTCGGAGGGTATAGGTCGCAGTGACCTAATTTCAGGTTTCCAAGGAGATATTTTGTTATCTCGCTGGATATTCACTTAGAATTTTCTAGATCCAGCAGTAACGATTTGTGCCCTGACGGCCGGACGCCCGGACGGCCGACGGACAAGGCGCCATTCCTATACCTCAGTTGACTTACAGTCAGCTTAGCTAGTAAAGCTTACCGAATTACTCTATATTACATATATGAAATGGATATTCCATTTTTAACATTTAAAAGAAATATTTCCCACGACTAACTCCTCAAGCTGTTATGTAGTATATTTGCCTGTTTAGTCTTTGCTCGACGGATATGTCACATCATACGCCTGAACGGCACCAAACAGTACATGAGGCCTGGTGGCCGCATTCCACGCTTGGACATATGACGGTTGTCACCTGTCGTCTGCCCAGTATGAAGTGTGTGCGGGCTAGGCGGATACTAGTATATATATGCACAGAGGAAATGTATGCCGCCTATGCAACTTTTGTTTAGGGTGCTAAATGTGTCTGCAAGATGTTATATACAAGAGTAGTGTGATATGTGATGGGACTTTAGAGAAACTGTCAGCTTTATGATATAATACTATATGTGAACGAAACGAATATTTCCACAACATACGATATGATATACCATATTCACTAAGCAAATAGCCATATACATTTTGGGGACTATTGACAAATGATGCACCACGTAAAAAATGGCAAAGTTGGTGCAATTTGCCAGTCTTAACATACCATAAAATAATCTCTATATAATTAAACATGTCTATATATATATATATATATATATATATATATATATATATATATATGTGTGTGTGTGTGTGTGTGTGTTGCACCAACAGTGTTGTAAAACTCATTAAACTCTCCGTGATCAATGAACATAACACGTTTGATAATGCATGAAACCAAAATTAAGAAATTTTTTGTCATTCTACACTAGTGATCCATTGGTCGATCAAGACGCTCAGCAACGGTTGACACTTACTGATGTGTTTTGTATCAATATGGAACAAGTAGAACTAGACATTTCTTGGCACCGCAGGTGCCAGAGTATCCCCAGACATAGTAGGCCCCCCTCCTACAAGAACAGACCCCCATTTTTAGCAGCATATACTGACACTTGGCATATTTATTGTTTATTCCATCTAACGATTCCACAATCTTGTTGAAGATGTTGGTCCTGTGACCTTGATCTTTTAAAAGATGTGTCCTGTGACCTTGACCTTTGATCTCATAACCCCAAAATCAATTTGGGTCTTGCTTTTCCAATGGGACATATGCAAGTCAAGTTTGAAATCTATACATCAATAAAGCAGGAATTATCATCCAGAAACTTATTTTTGGACAGATGGCTCCTGTGACCTTCACCTTTGACCTTGTGACCTCAAAATTGATAGTGTTCTTCCTCTCTTGGCAGGAGAACTATATGTGCAAGATGAAAGATATGAGATGAAATGTTTGGCTGAAAATGCATCCACATCTTTTTAAAGATGTGTCCTGTGACCTTGACCTTTGACCTCATGACCCCAAAATCAATTTTGGTCTTACTTTTCCAATGGGACATATACAAGTCAAGTTTGAAATCCATACATCAATAAAAGCAGGAATTATCATCCAGAAACTAATTTTTGGACATATGGCTCCTGTGACCTTCATCTTTGACCTTGTGACCTCAAAATTGATAGTGTTCTTCCACTCTTGGCAGGTGAACTATATGTGCAAGAGGAAAGATCTGAGATGAATTTTTTGGCTGAAAATGCATCCACAATCTTTTTAAAGAGGTTTCCTGTGACCTTGACCTTTGACCTCATGACCCCAAAATCAATTTGGGTCTTGCTTTTCTAATGGGTCAATAACAAAGCCAAGTTTGAAATCCATACATCAGTAAAAGATGGAATTAAAATCCAGAAACTAATTTTTGGACAGATGGCTCCTGTGACCTTCACCTTTGACCTTGTGACCTCAAAACTGATAGGGTTCTTCCTCTCTTGGCAGGTGAACTATATGTGCAAGATGAAAGACCTGAGATGAAATGTTTGGCTGAAAATGCATCCACATCTTTTTAAAGATGTGACCTTGACCTTTGACCTCATGACCCCAAAATCAATTTGGGTCTTGCTTTTCCAATGGGACATATATAAGTCAAGTTTGAAATCCATACATCAATAAAAGCAGGAATTATCATCCAGAAACTAATTTTTGGACATATGGCTCCTGTGACCTTCACCTTTGACCTTGTGACCTCAAAATTGATAGGGGTCTTCCACTCTTGGCAGGTGAACTATATGTGCAAGATGAAAGATCTGAGATGAATTGTTTGGCTGAAAATGCATCCACAATCTTTTTATAGATTAATCCTGTGACCTTGACCTTTGACCTTATGACCCCAAATTCAATTCCGGTCTTGCTTTTCCAATGGGTCAAATACAAGTCAAGTTTGAAATCCAAACATCAATAAAAGAAGGAATTATCATCCAGAAACTAATTTTTGGACAGATGGCTCCTGTGACCTTCACCTTTGACCTTGTGACCTCAAAACTGATAGGGTTCTTCCTCTCTTGGCAGGTGAACTATATGTGCAAGATGAAAGACCTGAGAAGAAATGTTTGGCTGAAAATGCATCCACATCTTTTTAAAGATGTGACCTTGACCTTTGACCTCATGACCCCAAAATCAATTTGGGTCTTGCTTTTCCAATGGGACATATATAAGTCAAGTTTGAAATCCATACATCAATAAAAGCAGGAATTATCATCCAGAAACTAATTTTTGGACATATGGCTCCTGTGACCTTCACCTTTGACCTTGTGACCTCAAAATTGATAGGGGTCTTCCACTCTTGGCAGGTGAACTATATGTGCAAGATGAAAGATCTGAGATGAATTGTTTGGCTGAAAATGCATCCACAATCTTTTTATAGAGGTTTCCTGTGACCTTGACCTTTGACCTTATGACCCCAAATTCAATTCCGGTCTTGCTTTTCCAATGGGTCAAATACAAGTCAAGTTTGAAATCCAAACATCAATAAAAGAAGGAATTATCATCCAGAAACTAATTTTTGGACAGATGGCTCCTGTGACCTTCACCTTTGACCTTGTGACCTCAAAATTGATAGGGTTCTTCCTCTCTTGGCAGGTGAACTAAATGTGCAAGATGAAAGATCTGAGATGAAATGTTTGGCTGAAAATGCATCCACATCTTTTTAAAGATGTGTCCTGTGACCTTGACCTTTGACCTCATTACCCCAAAATCAATTTGGGTCTTGCTTTTCCAATGGGACATATATAAGTCAAGTTTGAAATCCAAACATCAATAAAAGCAGGAATTATCATCCAGAAACTAATTTTTGGACATATGGCTCCTGTGACCTTCACCTTTGACCTTGTGACCTCAAAATTGATAGGGGTCTTCCACTCTTGGCAGGTGAACTATATGTGCAAGATGAAAGATCTGAGATGAATTGTTTGGCTTAAAATGCATCCACAATCTTTTTAAAGAGGTTTCCTGTGACCTTGACCTTTGACCTCATGACCCCAAAATCAATTTGGGTCTTGCTTTTCCAATGGGACATATATAAGTCAAGTTTGAAATCCATACATCAATAAAAGCAGGAATTATCATCCAGAAACTAATTTTTGGACAGATAGCTCCTGTGGCCTTGACCTTTGACCTTGTGACCCCAAAATTTATATGGATCATCCATTATTGGCAAGTGAGCTATATATTCAAGATGGAAGACCTGGGATGAAAGTTTGGCTTAAAATGCATCCACAGTATCTTTTAAAATGCCAGTCCAGTGACCTTGACCTTTGACCTCATGACCCTAGAACCTATAGGGTTCTTACTTTAGTGGTTGGCCATACATAAGTCATGTTTGAAATCCATATGGCTATCAACACTGGAGATATCATAAGAGGTGTGTGATTTTCACCATATATGGCAATATTCAAGGTCAAGGCCACTATCATAGGAAAGGTCATGACCCCAATTTAAATAAGCATCATCCCATAACCCATACCTATGTATATGCATAATATAAAAGAAATCTGTCCATTAGTTTTTGACTTATAATGCTCACAGTGCTGTAAGGTGGCAATTTAGGGGGTATTAAACGGCACGAAAACAAGTAAAGAATAATAGGTGGCGCCACCAGTTTCTGGAACATGACAACCCTATCCATGATCTTCCATCAACTTGATTTTGGGATAAATCCATGCAAAATTTCTTGAGATATTAAAGAATTTGTGTGATTTTCCCCGAAATTGGACCTATTCAAGGTCAAGGACACTCTCCTAGTAAAGGTCATGACCTCATTTTAAATAGGCGTCGTCCTCCTACCCATATCTATACATATACCAAGTTTGGTAAAGTTCCGTGAAATATTTTTTGGGTTATCGCGCCAACAAGATTCATATGCGGCGGCGGCGGCGGCGGCGGCGGCGGCGGCGGGACCGGTATGAAAACATAGTATCCCCCGACTTTGTCTGGGGATACAATAATTTCATTCATTATGTTAATGGAGTGCTCTTAGACCCAATCTTTTCTCTCCTTGTAGGTTTGAAGAAATATATCTCTTTAGATTTGACACTGTTAAAATTTTGTCAGTGGCAAAATGAAAAATTATTTTTTTTAATATCCCAATATTTTAGCATAACTACTATTTGTGAGCCTCATAATATGGAGTTTAAGTTGAATTGGCCCCATCTGAAAGTTGCAAGGTACAGGTAAAAAAGCAGTGATATATTTTGAAATAAAACAGGGTTCCACCAACAGCCTTAAATCTATTAATGGAGAAACACTTCGCAATATGCATAAGACGTTTCAGGACAGTAAATGAGCATTTGAGAAATGACATGATTATTGTAACTTTAGAAAATCAAGATACTTTTAAAATTATGTGGTAAAATAATGAGATATAGTGCTTTTAGATTGGATATGTTAACTGTAAAGGCCCTGTCACATAAGCACTGCGTGTAACTTGCCTGTTGGATGCGTGGAATCTGCGTTGGCCTTGCGTACGTGTGCTCCGAGTGACATGCGAGCCAGGCGTGTGAGAGCGTACAGACAGGTCCGTGTTAGCTCCGGGCCACATACGGGCATTGCGAGTTATCTGCGTGCCAGCTCCGGGCCAGATACGGGGGAGTTGCCTGCAAGGCGCAAGAGTTGTGCGTGTCGGTATCGGGACTATTTAAACGACAGAGGTAATCGCAGAACGCAAGTAACTTGCCCGCAGCTAGCCCTCAGATTACCAGCAGGAAGACAGTAACTGAACCTCCACATGCCCTCACGTTCCTCGTTAACCTCGCTCCATGCCCGCAGAAATGACTGGATACACACGCAGGTCGGCAGTACCGACACCGTTCCATGTCAGCAAAACGCACGCTCCATGCCCGCATCTGACACGTACTGGCGCGAACTTGCCAAATGTCCACGGCCAACATACTTTCCTCATGCGGGTTAATTTCCTGTGACTTGCGGCCGCTACGGGCCTACTGCTGGTGTTCTGCGTGGACTTTTGCAGGCAAACTCCCGCAGCTTACCCGGACCAAGTTTTGAGCATGTTCAAAACTTGGCTGCGGGCAATTCGGACTTCCGGGCGCACCTGCGGGCAAGTCCGGACAAGATCTGATGAAAATCTGTAAGAATTTTCCTCTATTGGTAGGTGACCTGTTTGTGAAAGATGGAAAGTTTGGAAAAAACTTTGGCTTAAAATGCATCCACAACCTCTATCACGAAGTTGGTCCTTCGACCTTGATTTGACCTTGTGAACATAAAATTCAATACGGTTCTTCTGCTATAGGTGAGTCATATGTAAAATACTGAAGTTTGGGATGATACATTTCGCTTAAAAAATCCTGTACTTTTCTGAAGAAGCGGGTCATGTGATTGGACAGTCTTGATCACAGATGAGATTCCCAAAATAATGTTTCTGCCCGGTAGTTCGCAGAATATTTGTATCGTGACCTAATGTAGTGTTTCCAAGACGTTTTCACCAGGACCTCACTGGATGACGAGTAAGAAGTTTCTAGGTCAAACGGTTACTGTTTGTGCCCTGTAAACCGACGGACGGGCGCTCCAGGAACATAGGGTAATTACTAGAGGTCAGATAACTTTCAGTCAACCGAGCTATTTATAATATTGGAATTGCGTGAAAATGACAAAATTGATGCGACATTTCTGAAGAATATTTTTTTTTCTCGACACTTTGTCACACTGTTAAAGATTTATGAAACAACACAAACTATTATTTTAAGAACCTTAAAATCTCAGAAATGTGCCCTGTCCGCGGAGGACCGGACGACGGATAAATGGTAGTCGCTTTAGTTCAGATAACTTTCAGTCAGCTGACCTAAACACACCTCACTGGATTACAAAAAACCCCAAGAAACCCAGGGGTAATGACGCTAGGTTGACTAGGAAGACACTAACAAAAGGAATTTTATCATTTGAATCCCCATTCAACTGAAGCATAGGTCGGAGGATATAGGTGACCTAATTACAGGTTTCCAAGAAGCTCTGTCATGGACCTCCCTGGATGTCAAGTTAGAAGATTGTAGTCCAATGGTTACGATTTGTGCCCTGTTAACGAACGACCGCATCTTTGAAGGTCTAAAAAATAGAGAAAAACGTGTAAAAAGTGGAAAAAATTCAGGTGGCGCCACCATTCTGTAGGAACTGATGTAACACTCCATGATGAATATGCATGCAAAGTATCAGGGTGATCAATGCTTTAGTTGTTCAGATACTGGAGTTTTTGTATCAAATTTTTAATTATTCCGGGGGGGGGGGGTTTACTTCTGAGTCCCATAGCTCGGATTATATGTGTATCAGAGACCCGATTTCAGGTTTTCAAAGAGATTTTCATGGACCTCCAAGCATGTCTAGTTGGAAGAATCCAGGCCAAGCGGTTACGGTTTGTGCTTGGTTAACGGACGGAAGGACAGAAGGACGACGGACAAAGAGTGATCGCTATAGCTCAGATGACTTTCAGTCAGCTGAGCTAATTATGAAGGGAAGAAGAGATCAGAAGAAAAACATGAGTGCATGCCTGATTCACAGCTTTCAATTCAGTAAAAATTCAATAACTAAAAACACTGGGAAATAAAAAAGTACAGATTAAGATGCTAAGTAAATAGTTTACATATATATTGTTATCAATTTATAGTCAAAAGATTCTGCAGGATAGAGGAATTTAGTATGACCGACTCGGCGAATGCCCTCAGTGGGCTGTCTCAACACATCCGCGATCTGTCCCACTAACATTGACATGGAAATATACGCGTGGGCCCCTGTAACGTGTAAGAATCTGGTGTATCATTAAACTTACAATAAATATACCAAATAGAGATAAAAATGAGCATCCGAGTCCCCGTGTTGAGAAAGCTATTTCAGGCGGATGTGAAATGAAGAGTCCTCTTCCTCTATTTGATAAATGAATAACAATAGACATAGAAAACCAGGAGTGTTTAGACCTATTCAACAACTAAAGCTACGTTTCCATAAGCGCGAACGCGAAGGCGATTTCTTGACTTTTCTGTACAATTACATAACAGAAATATTGGTTTCATTATGTGAATTTTGGATAACTTCTCTGTATTCATTGTGTGTGTTTGTGTGTGTTAGTGTGTGTGTGTGGGGGGGGGGGGGGGTACGCGAACCGCGACTGTGGAATGTGTGTCTCGGCTGATGGGATAGGGCGTCGGACTGGTGTTTCAAAACTGCATGCGTTGTAAGAATTTTTTAAAAGGATCCCTTCATAAAACCAACAAGAAGTAAAATTGCTTTTCTTAAAGATTTGGATCTATAAAAGTGCACGAATGTTTTATTTGAGCGTTTAATAGCCGAGTAGCACAGTGTCGTGAAAACGGGGGAATCATACCACATTATCAGTGATTTTGCCATTTTATTCATTTTTGAGACACTGCAATTCACTGACGTTTGAAGAAAATCCCGGCACTAAGAAATGTTATTGTTAACAACTTGTATTTTTAACCAATTACAGTTGGAGCCTATATTTAATGACAAAGTTACACCAACTTTATGGCAAAAAGTGTGTGTGAGAAGATGTGTGTGTCTGTGTGTGTGTGGGGGGGGGGGGGAGGGGGGGGCATGGTAAGTCTCCCCGGTAAAAAAAAGGGGGGGAGGGGTGCATGTCCCCCCTGTCACCCAACTGATTGCACTCAAAGCATCGATTCATCAGAAAAAAGCCGTACACGGTTTATATTAGGAAGCCACAAGCTTCTCTGAAGATCTGGTCGGTGGATAATATTAAATAAAGTAAATTTTAAACACAACTTTCTCTTGGGGTGATATGTAATGTATCTTACTAACATGCGTAATAGATTCAGGTTAGGTCTCTGGGACAATTTTACCTGTGTTGTAGTCCGTTTCATCACATGCTGTCCACCTGGTTTTTGTTGATGATTTTCTTAAATGTTTATATTTTTCATTAATTTCCAAGAAACTAACATATGGAAGTAGCAACCTAATATGGCAATTAAGAATTTTACAATAAATCTGCCGTTTATGTTTTACAACATTTTAGTCTCTTCACCATGATCTGGCAGGTTTGAAGTGTCCCTCCATAATTAGCCATCTTTGTTTTAGCTGGTTATATTTTTTAGAGTGTTTACATGAGATCATCCAATCAGCAGCTGTCAGTTGAGTCTGTTTTTGCATATGACCAATGACCTTGACCGCCATAAATGGGCCTGATATGTTGTAAAATGTAGACTGATTTCTCATATTTTGAAATAATTCTGGTAAGGTATAAGGTTGGTATTTATTTACCTTGTTGAAAATTAGGTTCTTTAATGCCCTGCTCTACACTATAATTGTTTCCCTTGAAATGTAACTAATAAAAATTTTCATAGCAAAAAACAGGTGGACATGAGGGGATGAAACGGACTATAGAAACTTTCAAAAGTTTAAACTTGGATTATTTGATTTAAGTTTAAATTTAAGTTTATTGCTATCACAGACGACATATAAGTCTGAAACCGTCCTCTCTCATCCTCACTGAACACAGGCTTGCCGGTGTGAAATAAAACTAATTGTATACGTTTTCTTCAAGGTTCATTGATTGATTTTTTTTTGTTTACAAAAGGAACTGGTCCTGTTAAACATTTTCATACACTATTCGTCACTTTATACATTTTTTGTTTGTTCTTACAACATACCTCTGTATATCTTGCCTTTCCCCGGGGTATAATTGCATGAATCCGCCACTGACTTCACCGGAAAGACTTTTTCCTCGTTCCCTGTACCGGCTGTTTCTATATGTCTCTCCATCTTCTTGTGCATTTCATTCAGATCAAGCATAAGATTAGATAACTTTCTCTCTAGGTGAGCAAACTGCCGGTCATTTTTATTCGTTTGCTTAACCAAATCTTGATTTTCCTGGTCCAATTTGCCAAGTGTTGTCTGCACCTGTTTTGGATTAAAGGTCTCCATCTGAGTCTGCAGGGATTTGAGTGGTTTAATTTCCGATAAAACAGAATTGGTGCGGAGAGTTTCAGCCTCAAGTCTCTGTTGAAGCTGTTTCAGTCGGTAATTTAGCTGCAAATAATCACGTCTAGTCGGGATGGACCTCTGTTGACCTCTTTGACCATCATTAATCACCATTTTTGTTTTACATTTATGTTGCTGTAGGAGGCGCGGGCAGCTGGCAGCGTCCACGTGATTGACAACTAGAGTATACGAACAATTTGTACTGTCCTGAGCCATTATCCCTAAGAACAGCACTGTCGATAATGCCACGTACCAACAAAGATTGCCCATTTTTGATGACACTCTGACATCAGAGATAATTACTGAAGGCCTCCGTACAGCTGCATACGTTGCTGTGCGTTGTTGTTTTTTTTTTTTGGCGTTCCCGTCCGTCTGGCGGATCTCCTCGAACGCAGCAGCTACGTGTGTACAATGCGAGGCTTCACTACACTGTGGTATTATTACAGCTCAAAGTTCGGATGTGAGATTTTTCGTTTCCAAGCTAGGTTTGGCGGTTAGTGTTATTTCGGCTGGTACAGGTTAACCTTTAACCCTTTCTTCAGGGACGTGCGAGCAGATGTTTTGCATGCAGCTTCTTTCGGAAGACTCCCTGTAAATAATCCACCTTTATACGCGTCTTGCTAGAAGTTATCACTGTATGGACCAGTGCGGGGTAAGATAATTCGGCCTTGTGCCCCTGTGCCCCACTTTCAGGCAGGATGAGAACCCTGTCTCATCATTACGGCGGTGTTCCTGGACAGTGGACTGTTTTATCTTGGGATTCTACTTTGCGGGGAGATTCCGGCTGGGGTCACGCCGAACCGATCAGGTCACGGTGCATGTATCTAATCAACCCGCTGTGCTCTTTTTCCCGACATATAGTTCATCTTAAGTGATACATCGGTATTCTAACCATGTATTATTTGGTCAGTTAATACCCTCAAGACCTAATGTTTAGTAAATACGTGTGATGCCCTGACCCGCCTGAGGCCATGTTTTGCTAAAATGACCTCGCTAATTATTGCCACAAAGCCACATACAGACTACCCGTGTTTACATGCACGTTGCCTACAGCGGGGTAATAACAATCTCAGATATCTAACTGGACCCAGCACGGTACGGGAGCTTAAACAAGCAAGAGGAAATCAAAGTAATATTGACGTGAATTAAAAAAAAATCACTTACAGCTTGCAGTTATTTAAAGACGCGATCTACAGTGTTCGGTAAGATTTTATCTAATGGCCTTCATTCAACATGAAAAAAATATGGTCATGAGCTCAGCTGACTGGAAGTCATCTGAGCTTTAGCGATAGGTCTTTGCCCGCCGTCCGGTCTTCATTCCGTCTGTCCGTTAGCAAGGGACAAATCGTAATCGCTAGGCCTAGAAACTTCAAACTTAACATCCGGGAAGGTCCATGAAAATCTTCTTGGAAACCTGGAATTAGGTCTCTGTTACCAATATCCTCTGAATGTAAGTACCCCCGAGAATAATTAAAAAAATGATACATAAGCTCCAGTATCTGGATAACTAATGCATTGATCGTCATGATTCTTTGCATGCATTTTGATAATTGAGTGTTTCATCAGTTCCTGCAGTCTGGTGTCGCCACCGAATTTTTACTCATTTTTAGCTCAGCTGACTATAAGTCATCTGAGCCATAGTCGTGGTCCATTGTCCGTCGTCCGTCCGTCTGTCCGTCCGTCCTTCCGTCTGTCCGTATATGTAGCACGTTTTGAAACCGTAAGACCTAGGAATGCAAAATTTGGCATAATGTTAGATGTCCCCAAGATCTCCTACCAAGCCGAAAACTGGGTCTTTGCGACTTCGTTCTTATGAGAAATTAAGAAAAAACCTCATTTTTTAAAAACCTATTTTCACACTTCAGGACTGCCTTATATCAAAACCACTCATCTGTTTTTCCTCATATTTACCATAAATAATCCTCTATTTAGTTCCTATGTACATTCCACAAATTAGGTCTGTATTATATAATTTAAAAAAGTTATGGGCCCAAACATAATGCATTTTGTAAATAATAAGGAAAGAAATTTGATCACTTAACACAAAACTTGTTAAAGCTTAGCACATTTTTCCAGTAATATAAGTTTTATTAATCAAAATTAAATTGTATACCCAAAATTAGATCAATTTTTTTTAAATTTTGAAAATATTAGCAAAAATAAAAAATTGGTACCTTAAATTTTGTCCAATTTGACCATGGCACGTTTTTTTCCTGTAACTGCTGTGGATTTAATTTTCAAAGCATGTTTTTGTTAGCATTTCAACTGTTAACACCAAAAATTTGAAACCAGTTGGTCAAAAACTGTAGATTTTATTTAAGTTTTCAAGCACCATGTCACATATTGTTTACATCAAGCTAATGTTATGCAGTTTGCTAGAGCTCAGCTCTCAAGCTTTAGCTCTAAGTTCCTTAAATTTGGCATACAGTTAGATATCTCCAAAATCCCCTACCATGCTAAGAATTTGGTCACTAGGACTTATTTCCTTCGAGATATTAATGAAAAACTTCATTTTTCCATTAAAAACCCATTGTTACACTTTAAGATGGCCTAATTTCAAAACCATTGATCTGACTTTGATCATATATAGTATACATATTTTTCTATACATTCGCTATGCACATGCCAGAAATGATGTCAGTATTGCGTAATTGTTTTAAGTTATGGGCCTAAACATGATGCACTTTTTAAAAAATCAAGAAATATATTTACTCCCTTAACAAGAGGATTGCTGAAGCTAGAGATTTTTTTTGTCAGGGATGTAACATTATTTAATCAAGATTCAATTGAATACCCAAAATAAGTTCTGAATTTTTCAAATATTATAAGTTATTAGTATAAATATAAAATTAGTACCTTAAATTTTGCCCAACTTTGGCCATGGCACGTTAAATTAATAAATTAATAAATTTGTATTGGTTTTTAATAACAAATTAAAGAAAAATTAATAGAAAAGGAATTTGTTAGTTGATGAGTAACAGGAAATTAACTTGAAGTTACTGATGATGTAAGAATCTTGTATGGATAAATAGAATGTCAATGTCAATGTTATTCCAAATAACACCGTGCAGTCAGCTATGGTATTTTTCAGTTCAATTTTAATGTTAACAAGTGACCCGTGGGTCATGACGCTCAGCCGACTGACATGTTGACAATATGTCCTTGCACACACAACTAATTATGATAATGTAGGTGGCATCATTGTTCATGCATATAAGCTTAAGTTTATCAAGCAACCCTGGTCTGTCTGATTAAATACTTATACGCTGATGCCCAATTGACTGTATACTTGCTTTGGAGCACAGGTCCTCTGCCTGTAAGTAGTGTAACCCCCCTGTACATGGCCTGTGAAAGTTGTGATGTCGTAAAACGTATACGAGTTACCCTTACCCTTCGAGCATGAAATACACCAGTAAGTATTTACTCCAGGAAGTGTTTATCACTATTAATATATGGCATATCCTGGATACGGGTGACCCTAAGCCATCGGACATGAAATTCTCCTGTGTTTGTAACTATTCATATATGCTAAACCCGTATCCGGAGCAAGTGTTACTCACTATTAATATATGCTATATCCGGGATACGGGTTACATTAAGCATTCGGACATGAGATACTCCAGTTAGTCTTTGATACCAATAATATATGGTGAATGCGGGATACAGGTTACCCTAACCCTTAGGGCATGAAATACTCCAGTATGTGTTAGTCACTATTAGTCACCATTAGTAAATTAATAATTAGTAAATAAAAATAATTCATTAAATTAAAATTAAATTTTATTCTTAACGTATATGCAGAGGTGCTGTTACTCCCACCAGTCCCTGCAAGCACCATTCAATTTAATTCCGTATCCTGTATTTATTATATGCAAAGGTGTTGTAACTCCCCCCCCCCCCCCCACCAGTCATTGAGCCCTAGTTCCTGAGCACTGAGAATAGTATTTTCATTGCAACTTCAAAAAGTCTATGGTGATGCAGTCATAACTGTCACAATCAGCTGTGCGCCGTGACCCAAGGGTCCCTTGTTTTATCAGAGAAGAAAATCTGTACATTATTTCCAATTGCTGTCAAATAAATATCACCCTTTAAACAGAAAAAAATAAAGTGGAAAACCTAAGGAATCGTAAGTAGAAACTCTAAACGAGGATCATGCATTTTTAACTGGTGGTGGTCCATTGTCAGTCTTTTGTCCGTCTTTTGTCCGTCCGTCCTTTCGTCCGTTCGTCCGTACGTCGTCCCGTCTGTCAAACTGGGCCAAATATAATTTAATTAAAAATACTAACAGTAAAATCCGAAAATTTATTAAAATAATATAATGGAAATGAATGATTAATGTAATAATACACTGAAAATCAAAAATGTGTACGGGAACACATTTGGCGCGTTCCGGAACTCAAACACATCAAATTTTGCTGTGTATGAGGCATAAAATGTGTTTCGTTTAGTCAGAACACACTCACTGTGTGTTTGGAAATGTGTTTGGGAACACATCTACTGTGTTTGAGTATGTGTTTCAAAACACTTGTAATGTGTATGCGCCTTTCCTCGAGAGGGAGTTGGTTGTCACGTGACACATGACCGCCAAGAACTGCCTGGTCTTTGTTCGGGTGGCCCATCATCTCAGCAGACATAGCTGGCAGAGTACATGCAGCAAGGTCTGAGGTAAGTTAAGAATGTATTGTTTTATCAAAATCGGCTATATGTGGAATGTCTTAATTATATATACAGTCAGTAAGAGCACTGAGTGTTAATTAACCAGATTTAGCTGATGATGCATGCATTGCATGGCTGCCTGACTGCCATATTGCTCCTAAAATAATGTGTATACAGTCATGCAGTTTACAAGGAATGTGCAGGGCGATTTATATTATACGTGTATATAACATATTTTTGTCGTACTTAACAACTTAACATTACAAAAGACGTTATTATTATATAATTCCAAATGTTCACTGTATGTGTATGCATGCAGGGCCATGCACAAAGTTCATGAAGCTTCGCTAAGTACAGGGCACATGTAAAAACTGCTTATAAGACAGCAGGCAGTTTGTTGTAGAACAGGGTCAGGTATGTAACCCTATAAGGTTGTCACAGTCACAGCGTGCTTTTATACGGCCACACGCTTGTTATGTTGGTGACTTAGCTACATATATGTCCCCCCCACCCCAATAGGTTTGTTATAAATGCACATACTCCCACACATTTATACACAGGTGTGTGCGTGACATGTCAATATGTCAGAAATAAATAAATAAATATACATATATATATATATATATATATATATATATATATATTAAATGCTAATATACAACTGCACAATGTTTCATGCCTGTTTGTTTTTTTTATTTCTTATACGTTCGTTTTCTTATTTTATAGGACTTAAGCCCACCCAAATCTTTATGCTCTTCAAGAAGAGGAGCGAAATGAGGCTGTCTCAAGACTGCTGGTGATCCAATTAAGAGAGCTACATCGTAGATGAATACATAATTACTCCAGACTCATTGAACTTATATTTACCATATATTATGACATTTCGGCAACTTGCACTCTACATATATACCCCATTTCTGTATATTATAGTATGTGCATCACTTGGTTTAGTTATAATCTGGGGTGTTTTTCTCAGATTCTTGCCCTGCATACTACAGAAAAACATCATTAGAGACCTGTGTCTCTGTATTCAATAAGGACAAGGACTATAATCTATTTTCTCATAAACTGGATAAAATACGGTGAAATATTATAATAAATGGTTCAAATTTGTGTAACTGCTTTTGTCATTTGTTTTCTGTGTTACAGATGAATATACAGCTGACAATATGGATTAGATACTTTTATTCCTTACTACATATATTTTTTATTCCAGTCTCAAGACCATGCAAGCTACATGTATTTGGAACTTTTGCAGAACACATTTTAGCACATTCAGAACACATCAAATGCGTTTCAGAACACATTAAATTTATCAAACACATTTACTGTGTTTCCGTACACATTTAATGCCTCGTCCCAGATACAACTCTCTTACACAGCTGTATGTGTTTCCAAACACATGCGTGTGTTCCGAAACACGTCCATGTGTGTTCCGAAACACATCCATATGTGTCCCAAAACACATCTATGATGTGTTACAAAACACATTAAATTTATCATACACATTAATGTGTTCCCGTACACATTTTAATGCCTCATCTCAGATACAAGTCTCGTACACATTTAAATGTGTTCCCAAACACATTTTTGGTTTTCAGTGTATCCATAATTTGATAGGTATTACGGTGTGTGTATATATACATGTGTGTGTATGTTTATTTGTGTGTGTGCGCAATATATATGAATTATCAGTATAGACGTTATCTACTTGCAGCCTAGAAAAATAAGAAATATTGTTTGTTTTAGATTACCTATATGTATAAAATCTAAAGCCATGTTCGTTTTGGACAGTTAATGACAGGTATACGGTAGAGTTTCTCTCCCATATTTTGAAAAGTTTTCAATATGCAGTGTTAAGAGGACTTTTCTGAGGCACCTTTCACAGAATAGACTACTAGCTGTTCTCTTAAATGTCTTTGTATAACGTAGTCAAAGATGAATGGGTGGGGGTACCCGTGTGTAGGGCTATATTATTTATAGTTCCTAAAAAATAAGAGAAGAAAACTGTACTGTCTATAAATTAAATGTATGTAACATGTTGATTTTCGGATGGTGGAACTTCGCATGTACGTTCCTAACTTGCCACATATCAATATTTGAATGATCGTTTTTGTGTTTGGGGAGATCACGGGACTATACTGAGCACGGGACTATACTGAGCACAGGAGTATATTGAGCACAAGACTATACAGAGTGAGAGTGTCGAAGCGACAAGGAAGAGTACGTGTGTAAGAGATTATTTTCAGCCCCCCCCCCCCCCCCCCCCCCCCGAGATATATATGAAACCCCGGAGATATATCTTCTCTACTGAATGTCCGGCAAATTGCGGAATTGTTCAAAGGTTGCCCTTCCTTTCAATCTGGGCTGGGGCTTCCCGTATCGGAGGATTAATTTAACTCTAAAGTTGCTAAATTGTCGGAAATTTGCGAGCTTGTTAGACGGTGGCCACTCAGTGTAATCTCCTCTGGGCCTCCCCTATCGGAGGATTCAAAGAACTACAAAGTTGCTAAATTGCCGGCAGTTTGTGGAGTTGCTAGACGAAGGCCCCTGTGTGTATGACCGCAGGGGGCTCACTCTAGCGGAGGAATCAGGGAACTACAAAGTTGCGGAATTGCTTGATGGGAGCCCTCCATTTCAATGTCGGCTGGGGTTCCTCCTATTGGATGATTCATATAACTCCATAGTTGCTTAATTGCCGCAATTTGCGGAATTGGTAGACAGGGGCCCCTCGTTTCAATCTTGGCTAGGGCTCCCCTTATCGGAGGATTAAGAGAACTTCAAAGTTGCAAAATTGCTGGCAGTTTGCTGAATTGCTAGATGAGGGGTCCCTCCGTGTATGACGACGGGGCTCACTCTACCGGAGCAATGAGAGAACTACCAAGTTGCTAAATTGCCCACAAATTGCGGAATTGTTAGAGGGGGTTTTTATTTGTTTGCAGCCTGAGCTCCCTCTAGCGGATGAATAAGATCACTCCAAAATTGCCAGCAACTTGTGGAATTGCTAGACCGGGGGCACTTCATTTCATTGTCGCCTGGGACTCCCTCTATCGGAGGATTATGAGAACTTCGCCTGGGGCTCCCTCTAACGGAGGAGGGGCTCCCTCTAACGGAGGATTATGAGATCTTCAAAGTTGAAAAAATGCCAGCAAATTGTGTGTATGAGAGACGGGAGGTCTTCCCTGCCGAATGGCAAACTGGCTTCCAAAGTTGCTAGATTGCTAGCAGTTTGCGCATTAGGATTCAAAATTGCTGGTTACCTGGGGCCTGTTGCATAAAGGCATCGCAAGGCTGCGAGGCGTCGCAACAGGGTCGCAAGCAGAAAAGTCGGTTGCATAAAACTGTTGCAGAGTTGCGATGTGTCGCAAAACACCCAAAATTTGCGACGACAAAATAGGGGTCGCAAGCCCATCGCAGCACCTTTTAATCCAAAAATAAATATAAATAATATTTGTTCACTGTTTGTTTTAATCAAGATCTTGGAATATGTTTGTTATATTTTACGGCCGCTGTTGACAAAAATTTATTTCTAGCTCTAATTTTGCATAAACACTACGATATTTGTTTCATAAATTATTATTTAAACCTTTCCAGCATTACATATAAATATTCTTTCATAATATAATGTAAACAGACGTTCTTTAGAAATACATAATATTCATACATCATAACATGCAAATTATGTGCGCCATTTTCTTTTTCTTACAATATCTCATTTACAGAATTTGTAATGGAGACAATATGTATATAGAGCCTTGGTTTTCATATAGTTATAGACTGGCACAACATCTGTTCACTGTTAGATTTAAATTGTAATGTACATATTTTTATGCCAACTAATAATAATCATTTGATAATAAAATTAATAACTGATATTTATTTATTCTATAAAGCGTAAAATCCGCCAGAAATGGTGCCCTAAACGCTTTATACATGATTAAAGGTGACAATTGGAATGATATTGGTTAATTTTACCATAAAACAACTCAAAAGTTACAAAATTAAGTTTAGAACAATAACAACGTTTCAAGAGAATTCGTATCACAGAAATTCATTGACTACCCTAATGAGTTTTCAAATGAGATTTAAAAGCTGACAGACTGTATTTGGAGTTTTGGATTCATAAAGGTCCAATTCAAAACGTTGTTTGTTTACGGACGTCCGGCCGGACGGACAAAGGACCATCGCTATAGCTTAGATAAATTATAGTAAGCTGAGCTAAAAATGCAGCGGTACGACCATAACTTCGAAATGTGGCCTGACAAATCCGGGTTTTAATGTGTGCGCATAATGCCAGAACTCATGAGAGGCCTCGATAAGCTTTGATAAACAAACCTGTCATTGTTCGATTAGGGCGCTCAGATGCGACACAATAGTACCCCGGGAACATTCTTCAATCAAGCTGCGGGGAGAGTTTGATGACAACGAAGTGTGAATCGACAATGTTTAAAGCGGAATAACGCTATTTTGGACCACGCCCAAATCCTTAATTACAGTCGGATGTAGAGATTTCTAGAGATATTCAAAGTGGAAAGTTAAAATTGGTGCCAACTAGCGTAAAACTGTATGAAATTTTTAAACTTTACCATTTTTAGGGCCATTTATTTGAAATGAGAAGTAAAGTACATGAAATCGGGAACTTGGAAGAACTTAAAGAAATTCCAGTGCCAAATAGTAAAATAACAAGGCTTTCTCCTTGTAGATATTATTTGGAAATGACACAGCTTAGTTGTAACGGTGAAACTGACAAAAAGTTACATTTTCATTACCTCCTTACTTTACATACATTATGGTATACATGTGTTAAACTGAAATATAATTATGAATACGAAATGTCAGTTGTGTGAATATATGAATGTTTATAGGCTGGATCTTGTTTGGTATATGTGCATATGAAGGGAAATCAATTCATGTTTTTTAGTTAGGAAGGAGGGGGGGGGGGGGGGGGGGGGGGCTAAACGAAGAGAAAATGGGGGAAATCTTAAAGTTTCTTGGAGATAAAAGTTTTTATAATAAACATATATATTACAATAATGAAACAATTGACAAATGATATGGTAACATAAAAATATGTATTTTCCCAGTTTGTTCAATATTATTTACGATTTGTTTTATAGTTATTAACGAATTATAAAGATGATTACTTATTCTTGCAATTATATATTTTAGGACCTTCAAGGGTGTTTTTTGTATAACGTTGTCACAAAAACTATCTGCCTTTAAAATCGAAGTTTATATGTGTACTTATCGAAGGTGGTTACATGATTTTTTCACTACCTAGGATACACATAGTTTGACACTACCTGGGAGGCACATGGAATCGCCTTATTCAGACAGGTCTACGTGCCGGCAGAATCTAAGAACACACGACACGTGAAGCATAAATTGCGTTAATCCCGTCACAAGTGCGTGGCAAGTACGTGAAATTTGCGTCATGTTTTATGCAACCGTCGCAAGAGCTTCGCAATTTCCATCGCAAACCCATCGCAACTTTGCGATTTGCGGAAATTTTATGCAACAGGCCCCTGATTGATTGCTGGCAATTTGCAAGAGTTGCTGACAATTTGTGAGACTGCTGGGAAAGTTGACGGGCACCTCGCAGCTTTGCGAGAGAGGCAAACTTCAAATGGAAGAAACCAACGGTTCCCCACATATATGGAGCTTTCATGAGGAATCTGGCAATTTGTGTGTATTTTGCATTATTTCTAGGGTGCTCAAACATACCCCAAAACTCTGAGAATATAGTTCGCTATGACCAAATTTCAGGTTTCCAAGGAGATTTTCATAGACCTCCCTGAATGTTAGGTTAGATGATTCCAGGTCCAATGATTATGATTTGTGCCCTGCTTTGGTATCAAATTTTTAATTATGATGGGGGGTGCTTATAAGCCCAATAGCTCAGAGAATATGGGTAACAGAGACCTAATTTCAGGTTTCCATGGAGACTTTTAATTTACCTCTCTGGATGTAAAGTGAGAAGATTCTAGGTCTAGTTGTCACGATTTGAGGCCTGTTAACAGATGACCGCATCTTTTAAGGTCTAAAAAATAGATAATAAAATCGTGAAAATTCGAAAAAATACAGGTGGCACCACCAGTCTGCAGAGAACTGATGAAAAACTCCATGATGAATATCCATGCAAAGAATCATGGTGATCAATGCATAAGTTGTTCAGATACTTGAGTTTTGTATCAAATTTTTCATTATTCTGGGGGATACTTCGGAGCCCCATAGCTTAAAGAATATGGATAACAGAGACCTAATTTTAGGTTTCCAAGTAGACTTTTCATGGACCTCTCTGGTTGTAAAGTGAGAAGATTCCAGGTCCAGCGGTTACGATTTGTGCCCTGTTAACAGATCACCACATCTTTTAAGGTCTCAAAAATAGAGAAAAAAATCGTAAAAAATTGAAAAAAATACAGGTGGCGCCACCAGTCTGCAGAAACTGATGGTACTCTCCATGATCAATATCAATGCAAGGAATCATGGTGATCAATGCATTAGTTGCTCGGATACTTGAGTTTTTGTATCAAATTTTTCATTATTCGGGGGGGGGGGGTAATTCGGAGCCCCATAGCATGAAGAATATTGGTAACAGAGACCTAATTTTAGGTTTCCAAGGAGATTTTTCATGGACGTTATCGGATGTAAAGTAAGAAGATTCCAGGTCTAGCGGTTACGATTTGTGTCTTGTTAATGGACAGACGGCCGGATGGCCGTGCGGACGACGGACAAAGAAAGAGTGATCGCTATAGCTCATATGACTTACAGTCAGCTGAGCTAAAAAGATAAATCATAATATTCATTACTAATCATTAGGGATCATATGAAGGAAATAAATGATAGACAAAGATGCAGTTGATAATATTAATCTAGATTCCTGCTGTGTCTAGTGTGTAGATTGATGTGCAAGGAGTCCAAAGTGAATATATTACATTTATTTTTTAAAAATTTAAATCAAGCCATAAAACCAGGTCCTATGATCATTATTTAAATTTGTGAATTTAGTATATTCTGGATTCTCAACATCATTGTTTGGCTAAAACTGAATAAATACAAGACAAGGTGCGAATGCTTTGCAAATGTATTTGAATACGAATATGAATATGTACTGCATTAAAAAAAATTATTGCATAAGAAATTCAGGTTAAAATGAAAGTATTTGAATATCAGTGCAGATACTTTCAAAATGTATTCATGAATGCATTCATGAATATATTCTATAATATTATTTTAATAATCATTTCAGTTATATTTTATTTTAAAAAATCATATGATTTTCTTATTATTTTTTAAATAAAAATTATATTGGAACAATATTTGTTATTAAATTTTAATAAATAGTTAAACTCTTTTATTATATGTGCTGCTTATAAGTTATATGGCCAAGACAAAATCTGTGTGACAATAGTACTCCATTTGTTGTTAAAATAAATGAAATCAATCTTCTTCCCTGTCTCCAAAGATGCTATCAAAATCATACATAAGCTATACACCAGCAACTCATAATAAAGCTTATATTTATTACCACCCAAAACCAGCACGTGCCTCATTTCCAGATCATATTTTATATAACAGCTGCGCGCCGTGACCAATGGGTCCTTGTTTCTCTATTTTTGAGACCTTCAATGAAGCGGTCATCTGTTAACAGGGCACAAATCGTTGCCGCTGGACCTAGAAATTTCTGACTGAACATCCAGGGAGGTCTATAAAAAATCTCTTTGGAAACCTGAAATAAGGTCTCTCATACCAATATCCTCCGAGTTATTGGGCTCGTTAGTAACCCCCCCCCCCCCGAATAATTAAAAAAAATGATACAAAAGCCCCAGTATCTGAAAAACTAATCCACTGATATCCATGATTCTTTGCATGACCTCATTTGGATAAGTACAGGCTTATGTATAGTGCCCTTGGGACAACCAGTACCAAACACATAAATGCATCTAGTATCAAACTAAAACTTATACTAACTAGTCAATCAGCTGAGCGTCATGACCCATAGGTCATTTATTCTTATAATCCTGTGATTATCCTGTGTTCAAAGAGTACTTATATTTATTTCCACCTATACCCACAGGTGGGGATATTTGTCCCCCCCGCCCCCTCTTATTCAATTTCTTCTTTTTCTTAACAACTGCCACTTTTTTTTTATCCGATTTCATTGATTCTTACCCATGATACCTTATGATGTTCGAATTACATTGATTCTGTTTAAGTGAACTTGACCTATTTTCAAGGTAACAGGTATTAAATGGCCGCTGAATCTACCACTATCACTCTGATATTTGTCTTTCTGGCCGCTTAATCAACCATTATCACTCCAATATTTGTCTGTTTGGCCGCTTAATCAACTACTATTACTCTGATATTTGTCTATCTGGCCGCTTAATAAGCCACTGTCACTTTGATATCTGTCTGTCTGGCCGCCTAATCAGCCACTGTCACTTTGATATTTGTCTGTCTGGCTGCTTAATCAGTCGCTGTCACTCTGATATATTGCACTGACGCTGAAACAGACACTGTCACTTTGATATCTGTCTGTCTGGCCGCTTAATCAGCCACTGTCACTTTGATATCTGTCTGTCTGGCCGCTTAATCAGCCACTGTCACTTTGATATCTGTCTGTCGGGCCGCTTAATCAGCCGCTGTTACTTTGATGTCTGTCTGTCTGGCCGCTTAATCAGCTACTGTCACTTTGATATCTGTCTGCCTGGCCGCTTAATCAGCCACTGTCACATTGATATCTGTCTGTCTGGCCGCTTAATCAGTCACTGTCCCTCTGATATATCGCATTGACGTTGAAACAGACTCTCTCTCTTTCTCTCTCTCTCTGATATCTATTAATCTCACTGAAGTAGAAACTCCTACTCTGATAGCTATCATTCTGTCCTTTTATCAGCCACTCTCACCCATACATCCATCTAACTAGCCGATATATATATATATATATATATATATATATATATATATATATATATATATATATATAGAGAGAGAGAGAGAGAGAGAGAGATGTATAAATAGCCATGCTGGTTCACTGTTTATAGATGGAAATGGTTAACACAGAAATTAAAGTCGGTTCACTGACGGTGGGAATCGAACCCAATATATATATGTAAACTCCCACTCTCATTCCGATACCTTTTATTCTCGCTCAATCACCATATCTCACAGAGATATCAATATTGCTGACCGCTAAATCGACCACTTTCTGTCTGTTATCTATTATTTTCGCAGAATCTATAATTCTGATATCAATCATAGATAATATCTTTGACCAACGAGAGCGGTTTTGCATGTTAAATTTGGGCTCGCTGCACAATGCAATACCATGCTTTCATGGACTGGTCTATTCCAGTTGTTAAAATCCGGCAACACAGTCAGTCTGTGGTCGCTGACAGCTGCTTTAGACCCCCGGGGCTGGCCTTATCGACTGCCACAGTAATGTAAACAAAGATAACATAGGGCCTTCATTAAAAACGACATATCATTCTTTTGTTTAGCACCACCGATTTCCCATGTGGGCTGACTGTGGTTACCGTTTGACTGCTGTCTTCTAACTGATCACACCAGGTGTCAAGGTTTAAGTGTTTTTATGTTACAGTTTGTTTTACTGTAGATACAGTGCTTATATGCATGTCCATGTATATGATTATACGTACAACATCTCAATATCCGTAATGAGTATTTAAGGCCAGAGCTAAGCCTATGACGAGAAGCCCTGAAGCCTTATTTGTGCATATATTAGTACTTTCATTAGCTTTTCTAGTTTCTATATCTTCTTAAAAAGCAATAAGGACACATTCATTGCAGCCATACCAACTAACTGTCCTGAACTAACCCTATACTGCCCCCACACATCTTCTACTCATAAAGTTCAAAGGCCTTACTGCAGGCTAGCCAGCCATCCGTTATTTTTATACTATGGTTGTCGTTTTAATATTTTGATTGTTAAATAATTAATCATACATTAAATCACACACAAAAAAACTCATACTGTTGAGGATATACTACAACCAGAACTTGACATTCCGACCCGTAACAATCCGATAAACCATGCAATTCCCTCGTTTTGTTCTGTAACCCCCCCCCCCCCCCCCCCCCCCAATATTAAAAACAAGGCCTACAGGCCTAATGCGAACCTGTGCATATGGATATACACCAGATATAACGCTTCAATGCTGAACCACTACTTTTCATATATATGAACAATGCAAGTACTAAACATCTGAACAAGAAACAATACACAAACATCACTGCTGAAACTCTCGCATGGGTGCACACAACACAAAAATTATTGTAGGTGGCACCATCAGTCTTGTATACAACAAAGCTATTTGACATGTATAAATATGCCCAATTTCAGGCTGATATATCAAATTCCTCCGTAGAATTAAGCAGGCTCATACACTTTGCAAAAGTCATTGCAGATGGCGACACCTGTCTTGTGAACGAGAAAGCCATTAAAGACACATAGACAGGTCAGAATAACAGGCCAATACATCAAACTTACCTTGAGTCTGATGCATGGGGCTGACCAGGCTTAGGTGAGAAAGGCTGTTGCCCCGAGTGTACTGTGACAAATTACTGGCTCAGGCTACTGCATTGAGTGATCTCTTGACCTGCACCTGGGTAGACTGAGTGAACTTCTGACCTGTACCTGGCTGCACTGAGTGAATTCTTGACCTGTTCCATAATCTGACACAGTTGGCAGTCTGCCAAAGCTATAAATAAATCCAGACTGACCTTTTGCCTGTTGCCAAATCTGAAATAGTAGCCACACAATTGCATAAGCTCACAGATTGGCTCCATATGCAGCCCTGAGGGGCATGACACCCATGTGGTGATCACATGATACTCATGATGTGATCACATGCTACCCATGAGATGATCACATGCTGCCCATGAGGTGCTCACATGACACCCATGAGGTGATCACATGCCTTGTGCTTGGCTGCACTGATTGAACTGTTGACCTATATTTGGCTGCACTGAATGAACTCTTGATCTGTTGTCAAATCTGAAACAGTTGGCAGTTTCTCAACCTATTCAAGAAACATACACAATCTTGGCCTGTTATGTAACTCTGCTAAAATTTATCAAACACAAACCATTTGAACAAACTTGAGAGGGCTCGCCTCTGGGATAATTTTTGTAAATTTCTGACCGTTTAGAAGAATAAGACTTTTAAAGTTTTTTTCAGCTTTTTCCCTGTAAAATCTAAGTAAATACAGATAGCAAAAATAAGCTGAATCCATCAACATTTATTTTGTGACAGATAATTGCATACAATTTGGGGATGGTAGCTCCTGCTATTCCTGAGAAAATATGAGTTAGTGTACAGATGATATCTAATATCATAAATCTACATTTTTAAAAGCTTTTAAAAAACATTCTTCTCAATATTTTCCATAGATAACCTGAAATCTAAATGTCTAGAGGCATGATGTAATAGATGCCGATAAACTGGTGCTAGGCTAGATGTATCTGCTTCACACAGCTAACATGAATGGTAAAATGACTCAATTCAATCTTTATAAATCAGCCAAAATTCATTCTTTGGAACCATAAAAGACAATTATTATAAGAATTATTCAGGGAATTATTCTTGCAAAGTATTAAACAAACTGGCCTCAGTATCATCAGTCAAAAAACGTTTTGTAGGATTATAACTCATATGGGAAAATACAGCAAAATGGCAAAGTTCAGCTTCCCATAATTCAGCCAAAAATCATTGAACCAAAACCATTTGAACAAACTCGAATTATCAACATCTAAGAATAATTAATGTGTGAGATTTAAGAATTTGGCCCAGTGGTTTTTGAGAAGAAGATTTTTGTAGCCACTTAGCTAAAATGGGCTGTTACGGCATATGACTAAATTCAGCTTCCCATAACTCAGCCAAAAGTCACTGAACTGACCAATTTTAACAAATTTGAATTATCAACAACTAAGAATAATTAATGTGTGAGATTTAAAAATTTGGCCCAGTGGTTTTTGAGAAGATTTTTGTAGCCACTTAGCTAAAATGGGCTGTTACGGCATATGAATAAATTCAGCTTCCCATAACTTAGCCAAAAGTCACTGAACTGAGACCATTTGAACAAACATGAATTATCAACATCTAAGGATAATTAATGTGTGAGATTTAAGAATTTGGCCCAGTGGTTTTTGAGAAGAAGATTTTTTTAGCCACTTAGCTAAAATGGGCTGCTATGTCATATGACTAAATTCAGCTTCCCATAACTTAGCCAAAAGTCACTGAACTGAGACCATTTGAACAAACTTCAGAAAGCACTACCCTAGGATCATTTCTGTGCGATATTAAAAAATTTGGCCATATCGTTTCAGAGAAGAAGTTATTTGTAGACTTCAGTTTGATACGGGCACTGATGACCCCCGTACAAAAAAGGCCGATGCAGGTGGCGCCACCAATACCTCAATTTCAGATATGACTCATGTGACCAACATTGGTGATGATAGCTCAAGCCATTTCTGAAATTGTAATTTTAGTATGCTTTTTTGGACAGATGACTAAGTTCAACTTCCTGTAACTCGGCCAAAAATCACCGAACTTAAACCATTCGAACAAACTTGAGAGAGATTGTTCCAGAAATCATTTCTGTAAAATATTGGACAATTTGGCTGAACAGATTCGGAGAAGAAGATTTTTTAAGCTTTTTTAGCTTTTTCCCTATAAAATCTAAGAAAATGCAGTTAGCCAAAAAATAAGCAAAATCCGATAGAGTTTTTTAGATGACTAATTTTATGCATAAAATTTGATGATGCTAATTCTTGCCGTTTTCAAGATAGTATAGGTTAACGTACAGACGACGGACGACGGACGCCGGACGACGCCACACCATCGCATAAGCTCACAGGTTCGCTTAAAAGAAAACATACAAATTAGCCTTGACATACCGACAGCATCGGTGTCCGACTCCGAATTGACCTTTCATTAAGCAAACAAGGATAAAACAAGGAAAAAACGTGTTTCTTACTCGAAAATTCGACCGGTTTACTTTCCCTTGATGTGAACCGTCGGCCCCGTGCACACAGCGCCCTGATCAATTATACGTGAAATCCAGGCTTTCCAATTCTTCTAATCATACACTGGACCCACTGATTGAGTCAGTTTGTCCCACTAATTAAGTTCTTTGAGGTATCAAACAATGTTACATGTTTTAACACAGAAGAGATTTCGATGAGAAGGGCAGGATTGAGCGCGTTCATATGAAAGACGCCATGCATAACAATTAATAGGAAGGATGTGAAATAATCAACCATGGCTAACGGCTGGCGGTTAACAGGGATATCAACAGTCTGTGCCGGTGAACTCGCTGAAAACACATCAGACAAGGCGGATGTTGAGCACGAGGTCGGGAACCTTATCCAGGCACTCTACAGCGAAGACCTCGTGACTGCGGAAGAACAAGTGTTCGTCTTTATGAAGCAGTAACAGAAGCTGCAAAAAATTTCTGATACTTTTTTGGAACCAATGTTTTTGGGAATCCTTGGACCCTAATGAACATCTAGGTTGCATTTTTGTCAACAGATTTTATGGCAGCCATATTGGATTTCAAAATGGCGTCTTTTTTACACATTTATTAAATATGTTTGCACGGTTTCTTGGGATTACAATGTCTCTGGGTGTTCTTAGTGTTAACTTTTTTTGACATGTAATATAACTACTCTAGAACAGATAAATAACCATAAAATTAATATAATGCCGTTTATCAATGACAAATATGAATTCTGAATGCCTATGATGTACAAAAAACTAAAATATATAATACCACTACGGCACTACCGATGACATATCAACATACACATTAACTGATAATCAAAGTGAACTTCAGGCCGATTTACGTTTTGATCATATTTTGTTAGCATGGGCACATGAACTAAATTATATTATAATTGACCGTCATGTCACTGGGCTTTGTCACAGAACTCCTTTTCATGTATTCCCTTGACTATTCAGAATTTATTATTAGTGCACGAATTAAGGAACTATCACAGTTGTCTATTACTCATGAAGTGTGTCTAGCAGGAGATCTCGTTCCGTGAAAAACCTGAATATCGCAAGTCGGATGTCGAAGTTCATTAGTAAACATGCATCATCAAAAGATATTGAGATGTTGTTTAACCTGGAACTTTCCTGCCAAAAAAACTGGTCCTGTTTGAATTATTTTTATCATATTTTGATGCACATTTCACAAAATTTGATAAAGTTTTTCCAATGTTTGGCCAAGAATGGTTCAACAGATATACTAATGTCATTATTAAATGGATAAATTTTCATTTAGAATAAAACAATTGGCAATGGGCAATGTCTACCGGACACTTTCAGCACTTATGGTTTTACTATTGGTGGAACATTGCTCTTACATAAGACCATCCGCAAGTACCCCTGGACCAGTAGCACAGCAAAACAAGAGCTCAGATAGATCATGTGATCATCAATAAGAGATGGAAAAGATCCCTTGAAGAAAGCAGAATCGATAGAGGCGCAGATATATACAGTGATCGCGAACTACTGGTAGGAACCTTCATGATGGAACTATCATACTCTAATCCTTATGAACAGACCAGACAGTTTGCCACCTTCAAGCTGAACTTTGGGAACATCAGGGATGGCAGCAAACAAGACATTAAGAAGAACATCAGCTCTTAGAGCACTGGAAGGACCGTGGAGGAAGAGTGGCTGAACATCAGAGATGGCATCACCGAAGCTGCAGGTACCACCGTAATCCCAGTGAAGCACAACAGGAAAGAGTGAATAGGTGTTGAGAATGAAGAATTGATCGAGAAGGGAAGAGTAGGAAAGAACAAATGGGACAGTTATAGAAAAAGGAACTGTAATGAGGAGTTAAGAAAGCTAGATGCTTCAGTGCAAAAAGAGACAAACAAAACTGTTTTGATACATATGCAGAAGAGCGGGGTGACGCAACCAGAACGAACAACCAAAGGAAAGTATACCAGAGGGATCTAACTCGACAGATAAAAAAGTGAAGGCAAATGAAAGGAGCACTTTCATGAGCTACTAAAGAGGCCAGCATCTATAGAAGGCTTTACTATCCAATAACTAGCGAAACCCAAGATCTGGACATTGAGACAGATAAACCTAAACCAAAAGAGGTGGAAAGAGCTGTCAGTAAGCTGAAAAAAAAAAAACAAGCCAACAGGTATGATAACATCAGTGCAGAGTTCTTAAAGGCAGGAAGGAAAGTATTCCTTGAGAAACTACATAAATTGATTGGCAAGATCTGGAGTACATTCCAGAAGACTGGCGCACCATACCTTGGTATTTTATTACTCTCTGTAGCAGGCAGAGCCTTTGCTTTGATCATCCTACATAGAATACATAGTAAGTTTGCTAAGAATTCGAACATCAATGACACATACACGGGACGCCAGTCAAGGGTGAGGATTGGCACAGAAACATCCGACTATTTCAGTACAGAGACGAGAGTCAGACAGGGATGTGTGTGTTCACCTCTGCTCTTAAAACTGCTGGGTGACTGGGTGCTACAAAAAGCCTGGGATGGTAATGGTCTGCCGATGAGGAAATGGGGGTTTTCCCCTTAAAGGTATCAATGAAGTCTGACAACTGTCAGACCTGGCTTTTGCAGATGATGTGACTCTGATAACATCTAGAAACAAGTAGGCATCAGAGGACCTTGTGAGACTGAGAAGAGCTGGAGAGGAGGTAGGGTTGGGTGTATACATCAAAGCCATTGTCTGTTGGTGATACATCAGGAAACTAAGTGATGGTAAGCACATCAACGATTGTACGCCTTGTGAAACTTCTATGTACAAAAAGGCAGATTTTCACACAATCTTAGGGGTATTGGGTACTTTTAAAAGGTGTAAATGTTACAATTTATCTTTCTTTGTCTCAAATAAGTATTCATTTTAAAGTGCATGTTCATACCTTTCGAACAAGTCCATATACGTACTGCTTACCTTCAGGCTGGTAGAGTTATTTAGGTTCAAATACAACACTGAATTTCCCCCAACAGACTTATTTTTTTGCTTGATATGAAACCTTTTGAAAGAGCAGATCCTGAGCAGACCTCATTAAATAAACATTCTAATACCTATAGTTCGTAAAATAAACCTTGGAATTTGTAGTCCTTTTAGGGACAGTTAACTCCATTTTCAAAGCGGTTTTGCCAACTCGGCTCCAAGACTAAGGCCTAATTTGACGCTCGATATGAATCCTTTTGCAAGAGCATATCCCGAGCAGACCTCATTAAATAAACATCCTAATACCTATAGTTCGTAAAATAAACCTTGGAATTTGTAGTCCTTTTAGGGACAGTTAACTCCATTTTCAAAGCGGTTTTGCCAACTTGGCTTCAAGACTACCAAGGAAAGACTTAATGGAGGTTGACACTAGCAGCACTGATGTGACATGTGCACTAATAGCACTACGTTGGTCTTATATAGCACCGGTTCTGACCAAGAGTCAAACTAACATTAACAGGAGCTGGTGTCTTGGAGTAGTTAGGCCACTGACAGCGGATGTGGCATGTTTAAAATTGGGACTGGATGCACAATGAGATACCACGCTCCCTTTGGTCTGATTACAATTCTTTGCACTGTGTCCCCTGGTGGCGTTGCCCAGAGAATCTTGCCCTACAAAGCAGCGGTGACACGAAATGATGTCTGGGACGACTGCAGGGTATAATCGCTGCGTGAAGCATATAACACTACCAGTGACGATGATGATAATGATGATGATTCAAGGGAATATTATATTGTGGAAATGAATAATACTGTTACCAAGTCATTTATTAGAAGCGACAGTTATATAATGGACACTCACAAGTCTAAACCTTTTGGTCATGTTTTCATGGAAAGATAATGCCATGTTAAACAAGGTCTTTTGATGAAACGTGTGCCAGTGGTAGAACCCTTAAGTCCGATATCCAACTTTATCATGGAAAAATTCCTTTACTTGATGCATGGTATATATATGCTGAGTTTATATTAAAACCAAGGTTATATATAACTCAAAAACCGCCATTTTAGACAATGGTTGGCAAGAAAAATCTCATAATCCTCAATAGAAAACTTGTCTTGGTAGATTCTAGTTTAATTTTTCTTGTAGAATCAATTTCTGCTATCAAAATGTTGCACTGTAATATGTAATTAGATAATTGGCATAATTATGCATATTTCAATGAATCAGTGGAATTGATTGTATAGTGAATAATCTATAAATTAGTTGGCTTTTTATAGAAAGAGTAAAGTATTTCGGGAACAAAATATTCAAATTTGATAAGATATAACTTATGTCTATATAAAATTATACATTCTTTATTAAAAATGCAGATAAATTATGCAAATAGACAATTTATCAAGATTAAAGTAGCCTGTTTTTATATGAACATCAAGACGGGAACAGTTGCTTAATAATTCACTTATTAGCGGTAATATGTATTTAGTTTTAATTTCAAAGCTAATTTACATATTTGCTTTATATGTTAATTAATTTGCATAAACAATAACATAGGCAATTAAATTTCCTATAGGAATAGCGATGCTGATTTGAATATTTTATTTGAAGGTAATTTAGAAGCATTAAGTGTGATTAAATGGTTCGTATACTTACTTGAGTTATTGGTCTTCCCCTTTACTTAATATTTAATAAACAATTATTATACAATAATTAAATAACTTATTTGCGTATGTAATGAGCCTTTAAAACACGGAACGGAACGGGAACAGGGGCTTAAATAGAATTTTGACAAATCGCAAATGTTGAAATATGCTATAATACAATAAATTATGTCATGAAACATTCATCTATTTAAAAGTTATGACATTTTTTATATCTTTGTTCCGTTCCGTTCGGTAAATTAGGCCCCTGTTCCGCGTTCCGTTCCGTGTTTCATAGGCCAGCTCCGGAAGACCCCCAGGACGTGTGAGTGAGGCCTTTTGTTTTGACTTTGCCGTACTGATTGCATATCAGAGATTAGTTTTTAAGATCTGTTCGAGTAAGACATCAATCCCGTATAAGTTTCAATCTTTCATAGTTATTTTTTCTTTCGTTCCGGGAAAGTTGTGAAAGTGCTCAACGTCTATAGGACGTGCTGCCATCTGCCGGCCGCTGGTGGTATTAATGTTCCGTTTCTATGCAAAAAAAGGTTAAAGGAAACGATATTTGTAACCACGCTTAAAATAAAACAATAACACGATGCGTCAAGAGGTCGATTGTTGACTAGGAAATCTGTATCTAATTTTTTTGGGCGCTAGGATACTTCAAAGTTACTAAATATTACAAACAATCACAAGTGGATAGCCCGGCAGTGGATTCTGGCCGAACCCGCAGTGGTTTTGCACACGGCCCGCAGCTACTGTCAGCCTGTGACGCAGGAGTGGCCAAACAGCACAGGTCAATCCCGGTCATATAAGTAGCGTGTTGACAATATCGTGGTCCCATAACATGTCCGAATTATCTAATGTCAGCATTAATTTAGGGAACCTGAAGTCAGTCTTGGTGTTGAAGTGGTAATACATGTTGAAACTCCACTCGAGCGCGAGGCAAGTCCGCAATTACCAATTTAATAGTCGGAATTTTCGAACGACGAAAATTACGGGGAGCACGGCCAACCGTCAGGCAAATGCTGAAGACGCTCCTGGAGACCCACCTTACCTGTAACTAATTCTTATGGGATGAATATAAATAATTTAATAAACCGTTTGAATAATTAACTTTTGTTACGTAATTTTCGTGAATATACACTTTACAGTTCCCATAGAATTATCAGGTGTTTAGTGAGCGATATTGAAATTATTTAGAATTAATCATTGTAACAATAATCAATGCTCGTGAACAGTACCAGAAAAAACACTGATGTAAAGGATATAATTAAAAGATGTCCTATAAAACTTAGCATTTTGCTTATTAGTGCTTCTAAAAGAAATATTTTCTGTGACGCTATGAAAAAAAAATAAAAGTTATTTTTATCGTTTTATTATAGGCCGATTATTAGCATAAGATCCATTTCGGATCTACATAACATTAGGCTTAGGCCTACTTGTGGAACATGCAACCACTGAGACAGTCTCATATATATATATATATATATATATATATATATATATATATATATATATATATATATATATATATATATATATGTGTGTGTGTGTGTGTGTGTGTGTATGTTTACTTTATATTTAATTTATGCCTGTTAATTGTAAGGTAAAAAAACTTTCTATAGGTATGTATGCGGATTATGTGAAATGATGATGACGGGTTTGTAATGTAATCGTTGTCACAGTTACACAAAAAAGTAGACAAGCTTTCCACTGATGACAGTTCTATCATGTATAACCAAGCATCTGGGTTTCAAGTCAAACTGACTGGACACATATGTACCGGAGGCATCATATACTGTGAGTTTGTTCAGACTGAAGGTGTATTTAAATTTCCCCTATTTATTATTAGATTTTTCTTTAAAAAAAAACAGAATACAGAATTTGGTAGAATATACTGTTTATTGGATATTTTAATAAGGAAATATGAAAAGTGCATGGAAAATGTAGGCCCTAATACCTCGTGATTTATGCATGCATCATTAGATATACAGTGAAACCTCGTAGTGTCGAACCTGGTTAAGTCGAATTCCTGCATGCATGTGTCGAAGTCGAAGGTGGAGTCACAGCAAAAAACAAAAAAAAAAAAAAAAGTTAAAACCTTACTAATTTATATACTTTTGTGTCGAACTCAAATGTGTCGAAAAACCTGATGTATCGACTGCTGGTATTTCTTTCGCTTAACTTGAAGTCATGTCGCTTGAATGTTTGGATATCAGTTGTGCACGGCCCGTCAAGCGTGATGGGGCCGTGATGACCAGTAATACATAATTAATACCGGCAAGGATCTTACTCAACAAGCGCGATGGCTCCATCTGTCGCTCGACTAGAGGTCATGCCTCTTTATTTTCTGGATAACAACTGTGCCCGGTCCATCAGTCATACCTACGGCCGTGATGACCAGTTATACATAATTAATACCGACAAGGCTGTCACTCATCCAGCGCGATGGCTCGATCTGTCGCTCGACTAGAGGTCATGCCTCTTTATTTTCTGGCCGGTTTGCACTGCTCCTTGTATAATTGTGTTTTTATTACGACACAGCATTGACACATGGGGGCTCGTCAGCTACAAGTGACACCCATGCAGTGCTGCTTGGTAAAACTGACGTCACGGTGATCGGGTTCACGGGGACAGCCGGGGGTGGGTGGGGGGTTTAATGCAACGTTCTTATCAGAGTCGTATCAAAGTGAATTTAATTGATCATTATAGGTTTAACTGACATCAGATCAAGGTTAAAATGGGAGAATAACTGGTGTACCTTGTGTTTCTATCTTGAATCCGATCGTTTCCTAAGGTGCTCGACCCTTGCTGCCGTCTATCGACAGCCGTTGCAACTAAAGTTCCTGACAATTTTGTTATTGTTCAGTTGTGAATATCTTAAATTTATATCACGAAGGCCACATAGACCAAACATTTTTTATACATCAATCATTTATTATATATTCTCTGCTGTTGTCATTAGTTCATCATTCTTATTGCTGTACAATAAAAACCCTATTTATCTGCCTATTACCAAATCAGTCGCTTAACTCCACCTGTATTTCTGCCTTTTGTTTGCATTCTTTTCATTTGTAGACTTGCATATTACCCATTATTATTAATTACACCCATACAAAATGCCCTTTTTTTGTGTGTACCCTGGTATAAGCAATATGTTCTAATCTGTAGCATATTGTTTCTTTTCCATATATCAGCAGATTTACTCAGTAGAATAATTAACCCACTAAGAATAATTATAACATTAACACATTTAATTAAAGCTTAATAAAAGGATACAAGTTATACTGTTCCGCATAGTTATACACCACTTCATCCCTACTATACTGATAGTGGCTACCTTGGTCTGCTGTAGCTATTGTCATGTATGCATCTGATAGCTTATGAGTAACCATTTAGTACTTGACCATTTGATTACTCACTTGTTTCTACATGGGTTATATTAAGCTTATAGTACAGCTACTTTGAGCAGTTACTCGTTTGATTTCGTCACTGGTTTACTCAAAACTGAGCATGACAGTTACTATTACAGCACAATAATTGTCACATTTCCTGCTATATTTATTTTGACAAATTCATCACCCAGAATTTCTCTTCTTTGGTGATTTTATATTAGCTATCCACCTCACAAAGCCATTCAATCTCCATACCGCATCTGTGGATGAGATTATTAATTGTTTACCATACACATAATCTGCTTCTGCAGCTGTCGCTGTTGTTGCACTTTGCTAGTCCAATACACATTTCGATTTGGCTTATTAAGAACAAGCTTCTTGACTCACTGTCTCTGACTGGCAATACTTTCTTGATAAGGGCTTAGGTAAGACTGATGTACCTGCTGCCCAAAGCAGTGGTTCACCTGGTGCAGCACAACAGCTCTCTCAAACTGACCATGGACAGCTTCTTCAGGAATTAGCGGCTTGTAGAGCTGAATTCCGTGCCGCTTATGAGCGACTAGACAATCCTGATGCTGCTTGTCCCGCAGTAATTCTTGTAGTTGTGATCCTCACCAGCCTGTAGGCTCTGCCCGGTCTAACCCACATGCGAAAGTCGTTTCTGTTAACCCGACGGACAACATATACTAACGGCACTGTTAGGCTAATCCATCTGCCTCTCATTTTAGGAGGAGGGGGAGGCAATTTTTTTTTGCAATGACTGGAAGAAAGGCCTGATTACCAAAATACCCAAGAAAGGAGATCCTACAAAGTGTGACAGTTCTAGAAAATTTTTTTTTACTATGTAGTCCAGCAAACATTTTCGGGAGAATCTTAATTGATAGAATAAGGAAATGCATAGACAAAACACTAAGGAAAAAAAACAAGCAGCATACAGGAAGGGTAGAGGGAAAACAGACCAGATATTCATACTTAGAAACATAATAGAAATCAGCATTGAATGGCAAGCACTGTTATATATAAACTTTATAGAATTAAAAAAAGCATTTGACAGTTTACGAGAGGAAGCTATTGGGAATTCTCAGAAACTTTAAAATCCCGAACCAGATGGTAATTATGATACAAAATTTTTTATAAGGGAAGCAGCTGAATTGTTTTAGATAACGGAAAGACAGAATATTTGGAAGTTTAAACATAAATTCGGCAAGGATGTGTGATGTAAGGATTTATTTTAATAATAGCAGTGGACTGGATAATGAGATGTGTAACTGAAGGAAAGAGGCACGGAATAAGATGGAATTTTACATCTGGAATATGCAGATGATATAGCTCTTTTAAGAAGCAAGAAAAGAGCGAAAGACTGAACAGAACAGCTAGGTTTATCAATTAAAAAATTAATACTGAAAAGACAGACTAAGAGTAAAAAAAAAAAAAATCGGACATCAATAGGAGGTCAAGGAATTAAGGATTTATACAGTTTTACGTATCTTGGAGCGGAAGTTTACAAGGAAGGGGGAACGAAAGAAGATGGGAAGAATAAATTTGGCAAGAAGCGCATGTGTGAAATTAAGCTGTGGTCTTCTACCAGATACAAGACAGACACAATGTAAAGAATTGTCAAAACTAACGTACTATCTGTATCCTTATACAGTTCAGAGTCGTGGAGAACGACAGAGGCAGACAAGTAAAAGCTAAATGTTTTTCAAACAAAGTGTTTAAATCAGATACTTAAGGTCCACTGACCAATGTAAATTACAAACGAGGAACTTTATAAAAACACAATAATGAATTTGGTAACAGAGTATATCTATATCAAAGTTAAACGTTTGAAATGGCTAGGGTATGTTATTAGAAAGGAAAAGAACACCGACACTAAAGTAGCTGTAACTTTGGCACTAGAAGGGAAGAGACGGAGAGGTAGATCAAAGATAAATTGGAGAAGAAAAGTAAAGACAAAACGGGACGAGATAAGATGAAGCTCCTGGAAGGAGACAGAAAGTTACAACAAGAGAGGATCTATGATCGTAGGTTGAATGAGGCCCTCTATAGTCAAGGTGACCTGGTGTACGTGATGGAAAAGTCAACTAGGAAGGGCCAGAGCCCCAAGCTTTAACCCGTTTGGAAGGGGCCCTTCTTGGTTGTTGCCAGTAAGCCACCCATATACCGGATCCAGACTAGCAAGTCACAAAAGACGCTCCATAATAATAACCGCAAGGCTTGCAAAGACCGAGAGATCCCTTTTGGTTATGGCGTACTAAGAATATGTTCTGAAAGGGTGACCTTGAAGATAATGTAGTGTCAGATCAGCAAGAGGAATTGATGGAGGTCCTGGAGCGAATATCGTCATGCCGGAATATCCCAGAGAGTACCGTGCTCCATCTGGCCAATCACAATGCAGCAGTAGTATATGGACCATTCTGTTGAGGAGTATTATTCGTTGACCAGAGAGGACTGATAAGCTCTTCTCACTGGTACTTCTTACATGCTAATATCATATACCATTTGCGGACTGGACAGAGGAAAGTCTCTGCTCTCTGCTCTAAACTTTTGAACGTCTGAATTTTCTGCATTCATCCTGGTGAAAACCTGTTCCCGAAAGAGGGAAAAATTTACTAGGGACATATATTATAAAGAGTAAGGCGATAAATGGATACAACTGTTGCGCATTTGTTCTGATGTTATCGCTCACCGGATCATCTAAAGACCATCTATGACCATTTTAAAACTCCAATAATGTAGCTCGTACCAGTGATAATATATTGTCGATAATATCTCTTAAATTGAATCAGGATTACTGTTTATTAATTATTTGTCTATTATAACCAGGAAAATGTCTTGACTTGTCATGTAAACAATAGATACAATATAAATAGTATGGTAAAATTATCATTAATCTTGTTAGTGAATCATAATACTGAACCATGTACTAGTGTATGACAGGGTTTGCTATTTGAGCAGGATGCCAGGTGTTGACCATTCATTAACCAGGCACCCTAACCTTATCTTATATTTACTTTACTTTGACTAAGCTCTTCAGTGGTTATGAGCTTCCATTATGTACAAGAACATGGGAATAAAACAGGTGTACCACTATCGATGTGCAACCTTGTAAATACTTAACCCAGACCGATTACATCTGGTGGCAGCGATGGGACAGGCTGCTTTCTGTAAATTGTAATGATTAGGTGGCTGGTTACCAACGTTCTCTAGTCAGTGATCTTCATGTGGACATTGCTGTTGGGCCATGGTTATGAAGATTTCAATGTGAACTATAGACAGTTAGACAGGTTAATGTTTACGTACACCTGGCTTGTTTCTGAAGATTTTATTCATTGATGCGGACAGTCCATGAGTGACTTAAAAGTAATAACAGTGTTTGTACCTTCGGTATTGTGTGCCTCACAAGTTTGTATACCTGATCATACAAACATTTCAGGAACTGGACTGATGTCATCATCACTTAGCGGCGGCTGATGAGATTTACCTGTGAGAGAGGACTGTGTTAAAGGACAACCTGTTTCGTCGACATGCAAAGGTTTTTATGAGAGAAGATGAACCACTTTGTTGCCCTTCTACTATCAAGCACAACATCAGAACATGTGCCAATAAACCAATTTTTCAGCTGTTTCGAAGGTTGCCTCCTCATCAGTGGAACGAAGTTAAGAGATATTATGAAGAGTTGTTAGCTTATGGTGTAATTTAACAGAGCACCTCTTATTATTGTCAGGTACGCAAACATGGTAACATCCGGATGTGTGTGACTTAAGGAAACATAACCAAAAGATAAAACGTGATCATTTCCCACTCCCGAGAATTCAAGAGTCACAAGAGGCGCTTACAGGATCAACTGTGTTTAGTACTATGGACTTCTGCGTATAACCAAGCTGAGGTAGAGCCTGAGGATATCGAAAAAACAGCTTTCACAACCCCTTTGGGATTGTTTGAGTATATTTGAAAGTCGTTTGGGCCCACGAACGTGCCTGCGACATTTTCTAGGCTTGTTAATCAAGTGTTCAAAGAAGAGAAATATACATCAATACTTGTTTATCTGGATGATATTATTGTATTTTTTTTCGGAGGGGATGGAAGAACACTTGTCTAGACAGGACCGAGTGTTTCAGAGATTGTCACAACACAATATGCGACTGAGGGCGGATAAGTGTAATTTCTTCAAGATCCAGGCAAAGTCTGTTTGGGAAATATAGTCCCGTATGCTCAAAAGCCGACCAAGTAAACCTGATTTGGACAATTATATAGTACATGTTTTTGCTTAATCTCGGACTGGCTAAAATGGGATTATCAGTCTAAACGGTATGCACAAAGCAGGACCAAAGATGGTTTAGCCAGACCAAGTACTAACTCATTAAACCTGGTACTTAACCCAATATAGGAATATTAAAGAAGCAGGTTAGCAGGGTTAATATGGGGATTCCCCACGGAACACAACAGTTATGAGCAATTTTACTGCTGTCTTTTGCTTTACAGTGTATGTTAGGGCTAAGTGTGTAATTTTTATGTAATTAACCTATAAAACCTCCTACAACTGAAAGGTCGTTACAACATTTAAAATATTAGTAAAATGACCCTCTTTAGTTCAACTTTCACCCATGCTGAGCTATTGTGATGGGTCTTTGACCAATTCAAGCCTGGATTTTTATGCCCCCGCAACAAAGTGGCCGGGGCATATATTTTACCCATGTTCGTCATTCCGTCAATCCGTCATTCCGTTCTTCGTCCTTCCGAAATCAAACATTTGTACAGACTTTTTTTCGCAATGCCTGCAGATATTGGCCTGATTTTTGGTGTGTGGGCAGATAATGACCAGTTACAGATCAAGTTAGCGTTTCGTCTCGGTTGACCTATTTTTGACCGTTTTACGGCTCCTAAACTTTGAAAATTTCATGAAAAATAGAAATTTTCATGACAATACACATGTCCGGATTTTTTTTCGCAATGCCTGCAGATATTGGCCTGATTTTTGGTGTTGGCAGATAATGACCAGTTAAAGATCGAGTTCGCGTTTTGTCCCAGTTGACCTACTTTTGACCATTTGACGGCTCCTTAACATAAAAATTTTTTTTAAAAATAGTAATTTTTATGACAAGTGCACATGTACAGACTTTTTTTTGCAATGCCTGCAGATACGGGCCTTATTTTTAGTGTGTGGGCAGATAATAACCAGTTAAAGATCGAGTTCGCGTTTTGTCTCAGTTAACCTACCTTTGACCGTTTGACGGTTCCCTAACATAGAAAATATCATGAAAAATATAAATTTTCATGACAACTGCACATGTACGGACTTTTTTCGCAATGTCTGCAAATACAGGCCTGATATTTGGTGTGTAGGCAGATGATGACCAGTTATAGATCGAGTTCGTATTTTGTCCCAGTTGACCTACTTTTGACCGTTTGACTGCTCCTGAACATAGAAAGTTTCATGAAAAATAGAAATTTTCATAACAAATGCATATGTATGGACTTTTTTTTCCGAAACGCCTTCAGATACCGCCCTGATTTTTTATGTGTGGGCAGATAATGACCAGGTACAGATCGAGTTCGCGTTTCGTCCTGGTTGACCTATTTTGGATTGTTTTACGGCTACTAAACTTAGAAAATTTTATGAAAAATAGAAATTTTCATGACAAATGTACATGTACAACCTTTTTTAGCCCTCAGCTCATAGGCTAATGGGCTATTGTCGTCACCCAAGCTGTCCGTCTGTCCGCCCGTCTGTCTGTCCGTCCGGCTTCCGTCCGTCCGTTAACTTTTACCTTGTGAGCGGGATATCTGTAAAAGGATTCACCGTTGAAATTTTATTTCATCAGTGAAGATGTATATCGATAAAATCTCGGTCAAGTTCGAAGATGGCTGACCTTGACCCATTTTTCTACATTTTAGAGCTGATTATAGAAAAACACTCAAAGAGCTTATACATCAGGAACCATTGTGTGGATTTTCACAAAACTTGCTATGATCATTGGTACTGATGGTCTCTACATGCTGCACAATTTTGGCGGCGCCACCTGGAATTTCTGATTTTTTAATCAACTTTTATCGGAATTTTTAATGTAGGCCTTGTGAGCGGGAAATCTCTAAAAGGATTCACCGTTGGATTTTTTTTTTCATCAGTAAAGATGTATATCAACAAAATTTTGGTCAAGTGCGAAGATGGGTGACCTTGACCTGTTTTTCTTTGTTTTAGAGCTGATTATACAAAACACCCAGAAGCTAATATCTCAGGAACCATTGCGTGGATTTTCACAAAACTTACTATGATCATTTGGCTTTTGCTCATATTCTAGTTTCGCAATGCAGTGCTTACAGATATTGGCCTAATATGTTTGGTCTGTGGGCGCATAATGACCACTTACAGATCGAGTTCGCGTTTCGTCCCAGTTGACCTATTTATGACCCTATGACAGATCCTGAACATAGAAAATTTCATGAAAGACAGAAATTTTTATGAAAAATGCATATGTATGGACTTTTTTTCACAATGCCTGCAGATACTGGCCTGATTTTTGGTGTGTTTCTTGATAATGACTTTGCATTTTGCCCTTGTTGATCTACTTTTGACCATACGACACCTCCTGAACCAAAGTTAACAAATATTTCTAATTTGCTCGAGGCGGGGGCATTCGTGTCCATCCGACACATCTAGTTAACATTTTTTTTCTGAAGGGGATGTCAAGGAAGATGTCACGACACAGACTTTATATATAATATGTGAATTATATAAGAAATACACAGTAAATATACATATATTATATGCATATACAATATGCTATATGGCCAGGCACTTATTGGATATAACTACATTGTCCGGCTTCCCTGCGACAAATGGCTTTATCAGTGGGGACTTTTATATCGGCCTTAAGTTGCACATGTATTCCACCTGGATTCTTTTTTTAATTCTGCATGCTTTAATCAAGCCATACAGGAATTGTTACCTCTGATTTTTAGTGATATCAAGTCAATATCCTCAAAGATATATTAGTATGAATCGATAAACCGCACATCTAATAATGACAGTAGGCACGCGATGTAATGAGCTACTAAAAAATTCCCGAGGCCAGATATCAACTCTACTATGATTTATAATACCTAAAATTAAAAATTATGCAAATATATGGTAAATAATGTATATTAGGGTATTCGGGACAATATTGTGCATAATTCAAAACTCCGATTAAAAATCATTGTTTTTCCCAGGAGCAGGGAAGGGATGTCAACCCGCAAAACCCCCTCTGAATCCGAACTTCGTTCCGTACCTTTCGGTCCTGCCATTAACAGGACACAAGATACTGACCCAGAAAGATCTTGGTAAACATCATGACGGGACCTGCAGAAATCTCCTGGCAAACTTAGTTTTAGCTCCGTGACACTTTGAAAGTAACATTTTTTGAATGTTAAAGGCTGTTGAACAAAAATATAAAATAGGAGATCAAGGAAATAAAATGATGTATATACTTCACACATGTGTACCCCCCAGCTTGCAGATTTTTGGACAACGTTGTCACATACAGCTCCACATGTGAGTCAATTACAGGTTTTATGTTTCACCAAAATTAGTCAGTTTGGAGCACAAAATGATGTAAAAAAGCTCCAGGTTCCTAATAAAACGAAGCAAAGATTGCCTCGAAATTTACTGCCATTATTCATCTTTTTATAGCTCGACCTATTGTATTTGAATATTGGTGCCATCTAAATGTTGGTTTGTTTATACGGGAATTCAAGATTGGTATTGAGCCAGCTGCAATCTCAAAGTAAAAGTAATGCACGGAATCCCCTGAAAATTGAAAAATTCATTTTCTTATGAGATATTGGTTTTCTCTGTGATTTTGAGACTGAGATCTCAGAGTCGTGTTAAAGTTTTACCCCTGAACGATTATGATATTTAATTAAACTGGTCAATTTAGCGAAAAAAAATCCCCAAACATCTCAGAAATTAATACATTATAATTGATAATAATATGCTATATAAGTTATCCTTGGATATATTTTAAACTTTAAAAAAATTTTATAGTAGCACCACCTTTTTTTCTATACATATGTATATTTACAGCTCCAATGGCTAGGCTGACAAATAGCATTCACAGATTTTATATCAGATACTTTGCATTTTACCATCACAATAAAATAATGTACTTCTATCAAACATACGTGCCAATGATTTTGCAAAGTATTAGTCCGAAGATGTCACTAACATTGATGAAATTTCAGTGCAAAAGTTCTGTATTGAGTAATATTAATACAGATGCAAGAATTTAAAAATTCACAAGGATTGTTTTGAAATTTGTATTTTTTTGTAGATCTTACATTTATTCATTTTATGGCATAAGAGGGAAGGGGCACCTACATTTTTTTGTAGGCCATCTTAATGGCTATTTTTAGACTTGCAAATATCATGCAGCATGCAAGTCTGTTAGCACTATATATGAGTCTCATTATATCAGGGATTTGGCGCGAAGTAAATACTCTTCATCATTATTTAGGCCATGATTGAAAAGCACGCATGGCTTTATAGTGATCACTTTGTTTTTACGTTCGTCGACCATCAGTGACGTAATTTTTCTCGCACAGTATCTCAAAGAAAATATATTTGATCTTGTTCAAAGTCATAGGGATGATTGGCGTCTATTAGGGCTACAGATCTTTGGTGTGACAGGCCCACTGTAAATCCAATATGGGCACCAGATTAAAAAGAGTGATTTTCTATCGCGCAGTATCTCAAGATATGCATGATCTTTTTTCCGAATCCATAGGGGTGATTTGTGCCCTTGAGCGCTCCAACCCATTAAATTACAAACCTGTCTAATATCTCATATTCTTTCACAATATTTAAATATACCCTAATAACCAAGGGGGGGCTATGCGCCTTCAAATTCTAGACTCCTTTTTTATCCCATATGGCTGTCATGCAAATACTAGTATTCAAAAACTCCTACCTGTATATTATATCAATAATAAGATATTGTCGTGATTTTACTGACGCATAGTCCTTTTTAGTGAATCTGTGAGCATATGCGAATGTGCGGCGTCCATCGTGCATCGTCTGTACGTTAACCCATACTATCTCGAAAACAGCAGGAGCTAAAATCCCCGAACTATATGCAAAAAATCATTGATCTATAAAAACCCTATCGGACTTTGCTTATTTTTTGGCTTTCTGCATTTCCTTAGATTATATAGAGTAAAGCCAAAAAAAAGCTTTAAAAATCTTCTTCTCCGAAACTGTCCTGTTAAATCATTCAATATTTCACAGAAATAATTCCTGATACAATCTTTCTCAGGTTTGATCAAATGGTTCCAGTTCGGTAAATTTTTGCCGAGTTACAGGAAGCTGAATGTCATTTAGCTAAAAAAGGATAATAAAATTACAATATCAGAAACAGCTAGAGCTATCATCATCAAATTTTATGCAAATGTTGGTCACATAAGTCATATTTGAAATTGAGGTATTTGGGGCGCCACATGCATCGACCTTTTCTGTACAGGGGTCACCGGTCATCAGTCATTAATTCATAGTACCTCAGGAATAGCAGGACCTAGCATCCCCAAATTATTTTATGCAAAAATCTGTCGCATATCAAATGTTGTGGGATCGAGTGTTTCGTGGCACCACTTGCATTGACTTATAAAAAAAAAATTTGAAAATCTTCTTCTTTGAAATCATTAGCCAAATGGTTCAATATTTCACAGATATGATTGCACAGACGAGTTCTCTCAAGTATGTCCAAATGATTTTGGTTTAATGAATTTTGGCCGAGCAACAGGAACTGGAAATTAATCATTTGATAAGTAAGGATACTAACATAAGAATCTTAGAAAATTTTGTGCAAATGTGGGTCACGTGACTCATATATGATATTGCAGATTTTTTGGCGTCACCTAAATTGACCTGTTTTATACGGTGTGAAACCTTGTAATTTTAGCCACTCAAAATTGTTTTATGATGAAGCTGTAAAGCTGAATGGTTTATTTTTCACAAGAATATTCTAGGATAGTTTTTTTTTTAATTGTATAAGAATGGGTTGGGTTCATTGATTTTTGATAAAGTCATAGAAAGCTTAAGTTGGTCTTGAGACCATTAGTAATAAACCTATTTCAACTTGAAGGCTGCAATAGTCTCCTTCTGCAAAACTGTTGTTTCAATTTATGTAAAATTTGTACTTAAATGATTCTTAGGTGGCCTTTGTTCAAGCTTACTTAAATGATTTTGAGCAAAATTATAAGACCCCTTAGAAATAAAAAGACTCCATCTTTTATTTATTTTTATAAAAATCTCATGAAAACATCAGCAAGAAAAAAGCATTTAGCCAAAGTCTTTTAGTATATGTAAACAGATTTACCAAAAGGCTAAGACTGTGTCTTTAAATAGCTTTGCAGACTGCGAACTATTTGGCAACGAACCAAAGGTCAGCCTGGACCTATATATCGCTTTTGCAGACTGCCAACTGTATCAGATCAGCCAACAGGTCAAGAGTTCACTCAGTGCAGTAGCTGCATTCTAATTATAGGTTTGGCAAAATGCCCTTTGCGTCAGATTTGGCGCCAAAGGTCAGTCTGGTTCTTTTTATAGCTTTGGCAGACTGCCAGCTGTGTCAGATTCTTCAATAGGCCAAGAGTTCACTCAGTGCAGCTAGGTACAGGTCAAAACTTCACTCATTTTAGCCAGGTGCAGGTCAAAAGTTCACTCAGTGCAGAAGCTTGAGCCAGCAATTTGTCACAGTTCACTCGGGTCAACTGCCTTTCTTACCTAAGCCTGGTCAGCCCAGTGCATGAAACTCAAGAAATGTTTGATGTATTGGCCTGATATTTTGACATTTAAGGGATGCAAGCTATTAAAAGTTTTAACATATGCGTAAAAATTCACATAAGCAAAAGAAAAAAATCATTTTTTTTTCTTGCTGAAACTGAGCTGGATAGATATTTTTTAGCAGTAAATCTGGCAATATAATTGAAATTACTTTCATGCCATATTATATATTTTAACGAGCAAAGTATTTCTATACTTTTCCGTGTGTTTTGTTTTATGACATTGTATCTAATATATATAGAGTGTAAATGCACGTCGAATGACTTTTATATTGCACATAAAAATGATCGTAGCCTTCCTTGTCAGATGCTTTTGGTAAGTAAATATTTTCCATAAACTGTAAGAAAAATGTTTTTGAGATTTGTTATCTTATTTCTGAATTTTATTATATTTTATTCAGTTACTACCATTAGGTCTATGGTTTTGAAATGAAATATTGATAAAGCCAGATTTCAGCACCTTATCAAGTTACATTCTATGTCAAAGGTCATTGATTCATTTAGTAAAAAGATAATATGAGTATTATATGATTTAGTGCTTCAAATATACATGCTATATAATGCTAAACACAATTCCAAAGGAAAACTTATATTTGTTGAATTCCTGCTATTTTGCTACAAATTAAAAATATTACACGTGACACTGTTTTTCATAATTTTATAATGATCAAACGGGTCTTCAACTTGAATTGCTGCAAATAGAATGTCAGTATATCACATGTATGTGGGGTTAAAAATTATTTGAGTGAAATCATTTTCATACATTAATACTTTTAACAGCCCATAATATGGTTATAATGAATTTGTTTCCTATGAATTTAAGCACTTGGTCCAACCTTAAACTACCCCTTACAAGGGCTAATGTTTTGCTTAAATCTCGAACTAAAATGCAGAGATAAACTCATTTTATGAGCATATGGTCTAAAGTTGGTCTGCAGATTAAACTGAGACTAACAATTAGTCGGCCTTTGAGCATACTGCCCATGGTCTCTTGCAGTGGTGTAAGCACCGACCCGAAACGTTATCCACTGTTCCTGATTGGCAAGAACCAACAACCGTCAAGGAACTTAAAAGATTCTGGGTTTACATCTTACTACAGGCGAATTATTCCTGGATATGCCTCCATAGCAGCACCGTTGCATGGATTGGTTGGAAAGAAAACTGGCCAACGTAATAAGACCAAGTTTATAAACATTAATCTGGGGAAAGTTTGGAATGAGTAAAACCGCAAGGCCTTTAGAACCTTGAAAGATAGGCTTGTCAGTTCGGAGGTTTTGGCTTTTCCCGAATTTAGTAGGCAATTTTTTTTCAAGAGATCGATGCCTCCAGACAAGGACTTGGAACTATCCTTAGTCAAGAGCAGAATGGTGTCAAGAAAGTGATTAGCTACGCTACCCGTAGCTTTAGAAAAACCGAGAAGAATCCGATCGGATATAGCTGAAAGAAACTAGAATTGCATGGCGATGAGCTGTGACCCAACAGTTTAAAGATTATTTGTGCTATGGACCATGTACTGTGTATAGAGACAATCAATTAACATATCTGAATAGGAGTATAATTCCAGCGTAAGAGCAAAAGTGGGCGTCAGAGCTTGCCAACCATGACATTAAGATTATTTACAAACCGGGTCGCAAAAATGGAAATGCTGATGCGTTGTCACGCCAAGAAGCGAGGCCATGGGACATAACCCTGGAAGAGGTACGAGAACAATGTAATTCTGTTCTTGAAGGTTCGGCATTCCCATCAGAATTACAAGTAGCAATGTATGAAGCTGTAGTCAGCACCGCAGCCGAAGACTTTTTGGCTGATGCAAGTTGTACGAACTTACCCTGTATGACTAATGTCAAAATGAAAACCCTACAACGAGACGATATGGGAATAAGAAGGTTCATTGACATCATTGACATTTTTTACAAAGAACAGAAGCAGAATGGTGTGCAGCGGAAGAAGGAACCGCGGGAAGTGCAGTTACTTATTCGTCAGTGGTACAAGATGACACTGAAACAGGGCTTATTGTACATGAGAGTCAACTATCCCAAGTCAGGAGGTACTTAACCAGGTAGTACTACCCTCGGACTTGAGATGTGGAGCCTTAAGATCTGTGCACAACAACATGGGCACCAAGAACTTGACAGAGCCATGTTGTTGCTACGTCCAAGAGGTACTTGGCCTCGTATGTTGCGAGATATGAAGGATTGGATAAAAGTATGTGAAAGGTGCAACTTGTCGAAGCCGGAGAAAGTCTAGTCACCCATAGGAACCCTTTCCGCATCAAAACCATTTGAAATAGTCACGGTAGACGTTTTGCTTATGGAAAAATCTTTCAGTGGATGTGAAAATGGCCTTGTTATAACAGATGTCTTTTCCATGTAAAAACTTGCGGTGCCAGCCCCTGACCAGAAGGCTGTCACTGTCGCACGTTTGTTAGTGTCACATTGGTTACGGAGGTTCGGTCCTTCCTTGCGCTTGCACTCAGACTAAGGAAGGGATTTTGAAGGACATCACATAAAATATCTATTTCACCTCTACGTTGTTAGGAAATCAATGACAACAGCATACCGACCACAAGGAAACGATCAGTGCGAGAGATATAATCGCTCATTTCACGAACTGTTGAAAGCACTATCGCCTGAAAAGAAGGGGAAATGGCCAGATTACCGGGAAGAAAGCACTTTTTTTCTACACTACCACTCCGCATAGTGCAAATGGGTATTCATCGTTCTATATCATTTTTAAAGAGAGCCAAGGATAATGCCACACATAGTTCTTGAGGAATCTGAGGACTACAATCCCCATGAGTGGAAAGCTGCCCATCAAGCTAAGTTACAAGAAGCTTACAAAGTTGTTCAAAAGAGACTGCAAGTGTCTGCAGAGAAGAGAAAGAGGTATCATGATAAAAATGCATAGGAAAAGCCGTTAGAGCTTGGTACGGATGTTTACCGTAGAAATCTATACCTGGACATAGGAAACTTCAGGATGCCTATCGACCAGTAAGATATAACGTTGTTAAGAGATCAACGGATAAGAATATATACCTTATCGAACTAGTTCATGGTTTTGGCGTCACTAGCGTAAACAGAACTAAAATATGTCCTACTAAAACATCGTCCTTGTCCGATGCAAGTAGGCACTTGAGCATAGAAGGCGAGAATCTTAAAACCTGAGTCTGATGTAGCAGGTACAGATTCTGAGTCAGAGTCAAGGATGGATTTTTGTAACTCGCCAGCCTCACTGTCAGAGAAAGACAGGTAGTAATGGACAAATACCAAATGATTTGTCAAGTTCATGTAAAGAATATAATCATCCTATCGTAGAATTTGTAGGGCGAAAGAGTGCTGGAAGCACAGCTGGGAAACATCATAATTGGTATAGAGAACCCAGGTCTGTTTATCACGAATGTAGTTAGAATGAGCGAGTAATCATGCTTTGCATGTTGTATCACTATTAATAGTAGGCACTGTTGCGTAGAATAATTAAGAATTTGTTCAGCTATTTTGATGTTTAAATATGTAGTATTGAATGTGTTTCCTGGTAGAGTAGGAAATAATATGATATGGTTGTTGTATACCAAGTGGCCTGGACGGATAGCCATTCAAGAGAGGATTGTCCTACTTTTATTTAATGTATCTGCACAGAGTGAGACCCTTTTGGATCTCATGTATATTTGAATCCAGCGATGATTAGGACAGCTGGTTTGTGTTTGATATACCTAGGCTGTGATTGTATTCACCTATTTAGCACATGCTCATACTGTGCGAATGTGTTTGTACCTTGTGGTTTCATATTGACCTAGTAGCGGATGTTAGACACCTGTGGATGGTACTGTGGTTATGATAATTGTGATCAAGGGTAAGTGTTAGAATGTTATTTTCACGTTGCATATTGTGTAGTTATGGAGAGTTCAGTCTCTTGCATAGAATTTGTGACTTTGAAAACTATTTTTGTGGGAGTACCATAGAATGTATAGTGTGTGAGACGCTGTACAGTAGATGATACAGAAGCTGTTTCATCGTTCATTTGATGTTTGATTATAACTATGTAAACCAGTCAGGGAGGTTACATACTGTAAGACTTGCTACGTTTAGGTGATAATCTAAATTCTACATTGACCATCGAGTAGCTTCGCAGCTTGTGAAAGGGTTTAATTGTAAATGCCGAGACCGGCCAAATTGAAGATGGTGGCGGATGTAGCAAAGTTTACTAATAAATAGACCCTCTTAACCCTAATTTGAGTGTGTATAGCCTTTTAATAATGTCAGACTTATAGCTAGCGCGAGTCACTTGGATAACTGTACGACTGGGCAGCCCCGTTAGCGCAGGGCGGACACCAGCGTTCTTTTGGAAGGCATATTCGAAAGAACTTTGTGGTAGAGACCCTGCGGAACATTTAAGCATCCAATCTGAGGTAAGTTTCTCTTGTCATTTAATATGTAACGATTATAATGTTAGACTAGTACCTTTCTTTGATATTGATAGGTGTTTGAAGTGTAAACACCCCTTATTTAGCAAGGAATAGTGCTTTACGTTTTTGGGTTGCGATATTGACATCGTGCGGTTAAGTAATATTGTAAATCTCCCCTTGTTGTATGTCCTGTCGCCGATGAATGGTCATTTAATGAGATATTTGTATGTAAACTTAGGTATTTGGATAAACCTTAGTTCAAAGAGAGCTAGATCTGTATATAAAACATTGAGTAAGATGTACTTGATCATTATAAGAGTAGTGTAACGCTTTTCTGAGTAGTGGTGAAGGATTAGTACCCTTAGTGGTACATTGGTATATTTATCAGCCGATAGATGGCGCAAGCTGTTGTGCATTTGTTCTGATGTTATCGCTCACTGGATCATCTAAAGAAGTCTATGACCATTTTAATATTTCTATAATGTAGCGCGTACTAATTTACAAGTAATATTATATTATCGATAATATCTCTTAAATGGAATCAGGATTACCGTTTATTAAATATTTGTCTATTATAACCAGGGAAATGTCTTGACTTGTCATGTAAACAATAGATACAATATAAATAGTATTGTAAAATTATCAGTAATCTTGTTAGTGAATCATAATACTGAACCATGTACTATTGTATAACCGGGTTGGCTATTTATCGTTTTCTTTTGTTTATTTGAGCAGGGTGCCAGGTGTTAACCATTCAGTAACCAGCCACCCTAACCTTATCTTTACTTTACTTTGACTAAGCTCTTCAGTAGTTTTGAGCTTCAATTATGTACAAGAACATTGGAATAAAACGTGTATACCACTACCAGTGTGCAGTCTTGTTAATACTTAATCGAGACCGGTTACAACAGGAAAGAGGGTTTTCTAATGAAGTAGAAGCGCAGACTAAAATAGACATAAACACATTCTGGACTCTTCTTTCGAGACAAAAAAAAAAAAACAAATATGCCTGGATTGGCATCTTATTTTACTTCCTTTTGATGGGGATATTATGTGCGTCTTTGTGTAGTACGGGCCTATATGAAACATGGTGTACAAATTAAAAAAAAATGATAGTATTTGCATCATCTTACAATATATTTTTAGTTTTTTTTTGTTGGAGGTAACCGCCTCCATTTTGTATTGCTAGCGTAACTAGGTGTGTCTTTATGCGCAGATTTCCGTTACGGTTTGGAACTACGAGACAGGGCAATAGGACACATAACCGTCATAACAACGAGGAATCCTTGTTTGAAAGTGAAAAACGGCCTTGGGGCACGGCCTTCCCATTAAGTCTGCGGAGCGCTTACCTGGATGCGGCTCGACCCTGAAAAATTTCACCGCTTCGGCAGATTCGGTAGATTCGAACTCTCGACCTTCAGGCTTTGAGTTCTGTGCTATACCCCAAGACATCAGAAGCCGCTGGTCACAAAGTGTTTGGCTTTTCTTCAGTACTGTTGTTTTACTAGGGTCTGATCAAATTGTAAATTTCTCTAATCATCATATCTATAAAGGTCTACGGACATTCTATTGAGTATAAGTAAATCATTTTTATTATTTTTTCCTTGATATTACGAAACTGGTGTTTGGGGCCCTGGATGATCGTGTATTCATGTCACGAGCTGGTTAGTTTTCCTTCACACTAAGTATTGATTTGGTTTGATCATTTTGTTGATTATTCTCAGTTTTACATGTGATGGAATAAAATTATGGTTAATCATTTTTGTAAGTTTAAACAAGAGTATGTGTAGAGAAGAAAACATGTTGAAAATGTACACATCATTCAATATATCTGTTTGCAGGATTGGGCTTTTGTAAAAAAGAACATTGTAATTTTTGCTAAATCTGATTTTATCTTTTAAGGTAAGGTCTTATGACTCTCTCTGGACCCCAAGACCAGTTTTAGCTCAGCTGACTATAAGTAATCTGAGTTATAGTGAGCACTCTTTGTCCGTCGTCCGTCTAGCCGTCCGTCCGTTAACAAGGCACAAATCGTAACTGTTAGACCCAAAGAGGTCCTTAGCAAATCTTCATGAAAATCTTAAATTAGGTGACCTATGGGCCAAAAACATGATTTTGAGCACCCAGACAGTCAGACGGGGCACAAAGTGTTTTCATTAGGCCTAGAATCCTGTAACGTTAGATTCAGGGAGGTCCTAGGCAAATGTCCTTGGAAACCTGATATTAGGTCACCGTGACCTATATTCTGCGACCTATAGGAAAAAGATTTCATATGAGCACCCTGAATGTCAGATGGGCACAACTTTTATCTATTAGGCCTAGAATCTGCTAACGCAACATCCAGGGAGATTCTAGGCAAATTTCCTTGAAACCTGAAATAAGGGCATGTTGACCTATAATTTGTGACTAACAGGCCGAAAACATGATTTTGAGGACCCAGAAAAACAGATGGGCACAAATCGTATCTGTTAAGCCCAGAATCTTCTAACCAATACCCTGGGATGTTCTAGGCATAACGCCTTGAAATTAGGTCATGGCGACCCATATTTTGCAACCAAGGCTATGGACCGAAAACATGATATTGAGCATCCAGACAGACTGGGAACAAATTGTATCCATTAGGCCTAGAATCTTCTAACATAACATTCAGGGAGGTCCCAGGCAAATGTCCTTGGGAACCTGAAATAATTTAAGAGTGACCCATAGTCTGCAATCTACAGGAAAAAAATGTCGTATGAGCATCCTAAACGTCAGATGGGTACAAATTGTATACATTAGGCCTAGACTCTTTTAACGCATCATCGAGGGAGGTTCTAGGCAAATATCTTTTGAAACCTGAAGTTAGGTCATGGTGACCTATATTCTGCGAACAATGGACCAGAAACATGATTCTGAGCACCCAGACAGACAGGGTACAAATTGTATCCATTTTCCTTGGAACCTTCTATTTAAAATCCAGGGAGTCCTTAGCAAGTCTTCTATGAATCCTGAGCTTTTTTTTTCATTTCCTGTCCGTTTTACAACAGTAACCTTGGCAATAGGCTATTCTCACAGACGATATAAAATATTAATTAAAGAAATAAGGACCCTGTCAAATTCAGCTGAGCGTAATGGCCCATGTGCCACATGTTATATTCTTGAAATCAAGACTGTTCTATACTCTGTAATGTATAGAAAAATTAATATTGTTCCCACTCTGAGTGATTTTATGAAGGTTGTAATATTTTATAATTTATATACAATTTAGCGTTATATTCCTTTCGTTTTACATAAATATTTCTCAGCCAACATCTATACAAAGCATTCCATTTTAACATTACTGTAATTTAGGACCTATAATAAATACACCGATAAAACCATTAATGATAAAAAATCACAATATACCATCTATTTTCAGAAAATTTTATAGAAAATTTATCCCTGAAGTCCCTTTATTCTGTTACAAATTATCTAGAGGTTTTTGCAACGGTAATCAACTTTGAGATATCAAAAAGTTTCCTGTATGAAATAAAAGAGTTCTAGCTTTTGGGTACTTGACCCTTTGTGTTATAGAATGTGTTTGCCTGAGAAAGCCAGTCAAAACTATTTTTCTGTTATACTGACAGCAGCAAGGCTGACACTGCGGTTTGTTTGTAAATATGAATGATTTTTTTTTTAATTTTAATGGCCCACTTTCGAGAACTATTATTAACGTGTATATAAACATATTGCTGAACCTTTCTGACTGAGAAGTCTGTCCTTCATTCCAATAATGCAGTCAGTAAGACGGGGAACAATACTATTCCCTCGGTTTCATATTACTTTTAAATGCTCTTTTAGATGAGTTTTTATTGGAGAACAAAGGAGCCATAATTAAAGAAAAAATATGAAGTTAGTGCAACACAGGTGCATGAAATACCTTGATCTGTGAGAGTGATGGGTCTAAATGAATTTTATATCCGCTGTATCACAGGGTCTTAATGGTTTATAATCCGCTGACAGTATAAGCCGCCTTTACACATCAACAGAAGCGGATCCAGAGGGGGTCCAGGGGGTCTAAACCCTTCTTTTCCTATATCCTGGATTCGCCCCTGATCAATAATTTTATTAAGATGTCTATATGGTTCTGAGCTTTGGTGCAGCTTAAATGTTCAAGAACTAAGCAATCCAGAGAAGATGCATAGCCAGCTTTTGTTTGAAGATTCAAAAGTCTTTACCTGCCCGTATACAAGATCAGACATATAGTGCAGTCATTTTTTTGGTATTCCTTCAATAGTAGTATTTGCAAATCGACATAAACTTGTTTTTTGTCGACTTCGCGTAACTAACCCAGGCTCTTAACCGTCACGAATGTTTGGGTTTCAAAAACATGTTGCAGTTAGTTTTTCATAACTCAGTTTAGAAAGAATTACAACAAACGCTATAATCGATTACGAAAGGTTTTCAATAGAAACTCTGAACAGCAGCCGGAGACATTACACTAAAGGTGGGAATATTTTCTTGTACTGTGCAATTACTTTCAAATAATGGGGAGTTAGAAACACTTGTTCAATTCAGTTCACTCTTGTGGAAAGATGTTCACTTGCACTTCTCGCCATGACTTGTTTCATGTGATAAGACATTAACAGCACGAGAACGTCCCGTTCTTTAACGATAACTTTTCGTGAAGGTTATTTATATACAGATTATTATGGATTAAAAGCTGAACTTGTATAAATATCATGTTTAACACATAAAGAATAAACCATTTTTAGAGATCAAATGTTTACTTTAAATTTGTAAAACATGCAACAGAAGCCTCTTTGACCGTCAAAATTATATGCTAATTATATAAAAAGGTATAGAAAACAGGTATATCTGTAGTAATAATATAATATCACTTAATATTTTATTTAAAACGTGATCCGAATAGTTTGTGACTATTAGTATAATTTGTTTTATTATAATTTTCCTATTGAGTTAAATTGCACTATAAAAATCCAAGCACGAAACCTGACAACCAGATAGGTATAGTGGAAGTATTTCCTCGGAAACCTGAATGCATGTCACTGTGACCTGGGTTCTCCAAGCTCTTGTAATTAAAGTACTTAAATGTCTATATGTTTTCCTGTTTATACCATCGTATAAGCTATGCTGAGTATAACCATATACATGTACCATGGGTTTCTTGGGCTCTCTCTCGCTCTCTCTCTCTCTCTCTCTCTCTCTCTCTCTCCCTCCAGGATGCCTTTATGTGTAAAATGGAGGGACTGCCAGTTACAAACAATATAGTATAAACAAATCAAACCAATAAAACAACATTTAATCAACAACAAAAATCATAATATTGCCATTCTCAATACGTAGTCACAGATTATGACAAATAATCATAAGATTTCATTAATTCCAAATATCAAAACATGCTTACGGTATACCAGTGAAGGTCATAAAAGGTATGTTCTTCATTAACTCTTGGAGGAGTCTTAAACTCCAAATCATTATAACCTAATATGTTGTTGGTGGACCGGTTGAAGGTCGGGCTCTAGTGTTTTTCCTTGTAGAAATTATATTTCATTTCAGGAATCAATGGAGGATATTGAAAAACCTTATAATTCCTGGAAACTTGCAGAGGGAAATTCATAATGCCTGTCACATAATGACATTTTTAATACGCACAACATTTCGATACATTTATAGATATCAGGATTCTCAATCACTTCACAAAACTATGAAATAATTTTCCTCGCCTGATATCCTTTTTTAAACTCCACACGAAGTGAAACTGTCTACCAAAAGGTATATCAAGAGTCTACATATAAGGTTCATACAAATTGTCTGCAAAAAGGTATATTTAGATAGTACCGGATACATAAGGTTTATACAATGGACCATACCTCATGAAGATGACTAAGTGTCAGGTCTGCCCAGCCCAGAATATTGCTGACTATAGAATATAAACGTGCATTAGCTGGTGCCCGAACCGTTAAATGATTACACATAGATTAAATACGGCTATGCTAACCAGTGCTCACAGAAATTATACATAGTGATCGAAGAAATGTGTGGTTTTTGTATTCCACCATTATTTAGTCATTTTTTAAAAATTTCTTCAAAGAAATGATCTGCGACTGAATGGTTTCTCATGTGGGCGATTCGGTCATGATAAAGTAGACCCGGATTATAATTTTATACAGCACGGTGGGCTTTGTAAATATCAGGTTGATCCCGGATTACAGTTCGATACAGCTTGGTGGGCTTTGTAAATATCAGGTTGATCCCGGATTACAGTTTTATACAGCACGGTGGGCTTTGTAAATATCGGGTTGATCCCGGATAACATTTGTATACAGCATGGTGGAATTGTAAATATCAAGTTGATCCTTGATTACAGTTTTTACAGCTTGGTGGGCTTTGTAAATATCAGGTTGATCCCGGATTACAATTTTATACAGCACGGGAGGTTTGTAAATATCAGGTTAATCCTGGATTACAGTTTTATACAGCACGGTGGGCTTTGTAAATATCAGGTTGATCCCGGATTACAGTTCGATACAGCTTGGTGGGCTTTGTAAATATCATGTTGATCCCGGATTACAGTTTTATACAGCACGGTTGGCTTTGTAAATATCGGGTTGATCCCGGATGACAATTTTATACAGCACGGTAGGTTTGTAAATATAAGGTTGATCCTGGATTACAGTTGTTTACAGCTTGGTGGGCTTTGTATATATCAGGTTGATCCCGGATTACAATTTTATACAGCACGGGAGGTTTGTAAATATCAGGTTGATCCTGGATTACAGTTTTATACAGCACGGTGGGCTTTGTAAATATCAGGTTGATCCCGGATTACAATTTTATACAGCACGGTAGGTTTGTTAATATCAGGTTAATCATGGATTACAGTTTTATACAGCACGGTGGGCTTTGTAAATATCGGGTTGATCCCGGATGACAATTTTATACAGCACGGGAGGTTTGTAAATATAAGGTTGATCCTGGATTACAGTTTTTTACAGCTTGGTGGGCTTTGTAAATATCAGGTTGATCCTTGATTACATTTTTTTACAGCTTGGTGGGCTTTGTAAATATCAGGTTGATCCCGGATTACAATTTTATACAGCACGGGAGGTTTGTAAATATCAGGTTGATCCTGGATTACAGTTTTATACAGCACGGTGGGCTTTGTAAATTTCAGGTTGATCCCGGATGACAATTTTATACAGCACGGGAGGTTTGTAAATATCAGGTTGATCCTGGATTACAGTTTTATACAGCACGGTGGGCTTTGAAAATATCAGGTTGATCCCGGATTACAATTTTATACAGCACGGTAGGTTTGTTTATATCAGGTTAATCCCGGATTACAGTTTTATACAGCACGGTGGGCTTTGTAAATATCGGGTTGATCCCGGATGACAATTTTATACAGCACGGGAGGTTTGTAAATATAAGGTTGATCCTGGAATACAGTTTTTTACAGCTTGGTGGGCTTTGAAAATATCAGGTTGATCCCGGATTACAATTTTATACAGCACGGTAGGTTTGTTAATATCAGGTTACTCATGGATTACAGTTTTATACAGCACGGTGGGCTTTGTAAATATCGGGTTGATCCCGGATGACAATTTTATACAGCACGGGAGGTTTGTAAATATCAGGTTGATCCTGGATTACAGTTTTATACAGCACGGTGGGCTTTGTAAATATCAGGTTGATCCCGGATTACAATTTTATACAGCACGGTAGGTTTGTTAATATCAGGTTAATCATGGATGACAGTTTTATACAGCACGGTGGGCTTTGTAAATATCAGGTTGATCCCGGATTACAATTTTTTACAGCACGGTAGGTTTAATAATATCAGGTTAATCATGGATTACAGTTTTATACAGCACGGTGGGCTTTGTAAATATCGGGTTGATCCCGGATGACAATTTTATACAGCAGGGGAGGTTTGTAAATATCAGGTTGATCCTGGATTACAGTTTTATACAGCACGGTGGGCTTTGTAAATATCAGGTTGATCCCGGATTACAATTTTATACAGCACGGAAGATTTGTTAATATCAGGTTAATCATGGATTACAGTTTTATACAGCACGGTGGGCTTTGTAAATATCGGGTTGATCCCGGATGACAATTTTATACAGCACGGGAGGTTTGTAAATATCAGGTTGATCCTGGATTACAATTTTATACAGCACGGTAGGTTTGTTAATATCAGGTTAATCATGGATTACAGTTTTATACAGCACAGTGGGCTTTGTAAATATCGGGTTGATCCCGGATGACAATTTTATACAGCACGGGAGGTTTGTAAATATAAGGTTGATCCTGGATTACAGTTTTTTACAGCTTGGTGGGCTTTGTAAATATCAGGTTGATCCCGGATTACAATTTTATACAGCACGGGAGGTTTGTAAATATCAGGTTAATAATGGATTACAGTTTTATACAGCACGGTGGGCTTTGTAAATATCGGGTTGATCCCGGATGACAATTTTATACAACACGGGAGGTTTGTAAACATCAGGTTGATCCTGGATTACAGTTTTATACAGCACGGTGGGCTTTGTAAATATCAGGTTGATCCCGGATTACAATTTTATACAGCACGGTAGGTTTGTTAATATCAGGTTAATCATGGATTACAGTTTTATACAGCACGGTGGGCTTTGTAAATATCGGGTTGATCCCGGATGACAATTTTTTACAGCACGGTAGGTTTGTAAATATAAGGTTGATCCTTGATTACAGTTGTATACAGCATGTTGGGCTTTTTAAATATCAGGTTGATCCTGGATTACAGTTTTATACAGCACGGTGGGCTTTGTAAATATCAGGTTGATCCCGGATTACAATTTTATACAGCACGGTAGGTTTGTTAATATCAGGTTAATCATGGATTACAGTTTTATACAGCACGGTGGGCTTTGTAAATATCGGGTTGATCCCTGATGACAATTTTATACAGCACGGTAGGTTTGTAAATATAAGGTTGATCATTGATTACAGTTTTATACAACATGGTGGGCTTTTTAAATATCAGGTTGATCATGTATTACAGTTTTATACAGCACGGTGGGCTTTGTAAATATCGGGTTGATCCCGGATGACAATTTTATACAGCACGGTAGGTTTGTAAATATAAGGTTGATACTTGATTACAGTTTTATACAGCATGGTGGGCTTTTTAAATATCAGGTTGATCCTGGATTACAGTTTTATACAGCACGGTGGGCTTTGTAAATATCAGGTTGATCCCGGATTACAATTTTATACAGCACGGTTGGTTTGTTAATATCAGGTTAATCATGGATTACAGTTTTATACAGCACGGTGGGCTTTGTAAATATCGGGTTGATCCCGGATGACAATTTTATACAGCACGGGAGGTTTGTAAATATAAGGTTGATCCTGGATTACAGTTTTTTACAGCTTGGTGGGCTTTGTAAATATCAGGTTGATCCTGGATCACAGTTTTATACAGCATGGTGGGCTTTTTAAATATCAGGTTAATCCTGGATCACAGTTTTATACATCTTAGTGGGCTTTGTAAATATCAGGTTGATCCTGGATCACAGTTTTATACATCTTAGTGGGCTTTGTAAATATCAGGTTGATCCTGGATCACAGTTTTATACAGCATGGTGGGTTTTTTAAATATCAGGTTGATCCTGGATCACAGTTTTATACATCTTAGTGGGCTTTGTAAATATCAGGTTGATCTTTGATTACAGTTTTTACAGCTTGATGGGCTTTGTAAATATCAGGTTGATCCCGGATTACAGTTTTATACAGCACGGTGGGCTTTGTAATTATCAGATAGATCCCGGATAATAGTTTTATACAGCACAATTGGCTTTGTAAATATCAGGTTGATCCCGGATATTGGTTTATACAGAATTCGCTAGCATCTATCTTCGGATGTATATACTGAGCCGCCTAGATCCTGGATCACAGTTTTATACAGCACGGTAGGTTTAATAATATCAGGTTAATCATGGATTACAGTTTTATACAGCACGGTGGGCTTTGTAAATATCGGGTTGATCCCGGATGACAATTTTATACAGCAGGGGAGGTTTGTAAATATCAGGTTGATCCTGGATTACAGTTTTATACAGCACGGTGGGCTTTGTAAATATCAGGTTGATCCCGGATTACAATTTTATACAGCACGGAAGATTTGTTAATATCAGGTTAATCATGGATTACAGTTTTATACAGCACGGTGGGCTTTGTAAATATCGGGTTGATCCCGGATGACAATTTTATACAGCACGGGAGGAACACGCCTTTGAACATTTGGAACACATCGGCAAAATGCGTTGGCTTCATGCCTCGATTGTACATGGGGCGGCGCCATCGAGAGTATTCCGGCAAGGCAAGGTCAAAACCATGCCTGGTCAAAACAATGTCGCACAACTTTGTTCGTATCGGCGCAATCTTGATTTTAGACTGGTACTCTGCTCTATTATAGCCCTCAGCCAAGCATAGAGACAGACGTACAAAGCCGTCTTAAGTACTCCCAGTTGCAACTCCTTACTTACCTGTAGACTGGTTCCAACTCCAGTGTGCACGCTCATACAGGTTGTCATGGACGTTCACGCGATCCTGATTGATAATCCATTAGGATTTCTTATAAAATAACTTTCTTTAGTTATTTCTAGTTTTCGAATATTGAAGAATGAGTTGTTGCACAAAAATTGAATGAGGGATGTATAGATAATACGATATGCTGGATCTTTGATATTCCACTGTGCGTAGCAGTGATATATTATTAATATCTATTTATCTAATCATTAATGTCACGCGTAATGTACAGCAAACTTTCGGTAACTTCTCTGAGCAAACGAAATGCTTATTTTAATCATATATAATACATACTGCAGGAGTGGATCCAGGATTTTGCAAGGGGGGGGGGGGGGGGCTAGTAGACACATACATACATATACATATATTATAGTGTAAACTTCTGATATTCAAAAAGTTATATTCAGTCCATTGTTGGATACGTTATATGAATTTAAGTCACTTTATACCTAAAAAAATGAATTCTTTGCCATTTTAAAACGAAAAACTGCCCTTTTTCTGTTCATAAACTTCAGAATAATTATTTTAAAAAAATGTTTCAAATCAACGAATCAACAAACGTCGATAATTACGTGATAAACCTTGCTTCACAGAGGAATAATTAACTCAGCAAATAAAAACTTCTCCGGAGCAAGCAGTAAAAATGGGGAATTCATAGCTAAGAATAAATGATCTGGACATTATTTTGTTTCCTTCTATCAACCGATTTATAAATAATGTTACATGTATCTGTTTGTTATGCTTGGGATATTACATAACCTGGCATGTGCTAGGCATTCTAATTCGTGTTAGCGCAAACCCTGTGCGCTGCTATGGGAACCGCACTGGCAGAACTCTGGCGTTTAGGGTCACGGCGCTCGTTGTAGTCTAGAATTTTCGGGTCTGTTCATGCGGTATGGGCACGTGTGTATTGTTGTTCTTTTGAGTGTTCGTGAATTTGGAAGTTTCTGGGCTTCGGGTGAAAAAGCTTAAATAGGGGCTGTTTTGAGCCGGCAGAGAGAAAAATACCAGCGGACACGAAAGAGTGTGACTCTCTCGTCAGTGTTTTTTTTTTTTTTTTTTGGGGGGGGGGGATAATTCCGATAATTGCAGAACTTACAGATCTTCAACGGACTTTATACAGACTTTATATACGGATTGTCTTCAGTTTGCCTTTGGGATTATTACCAGAGCTTCACTTTTGGATTACAACAGATTGATTTCGGTATTGAATCGGACTATTCTCTGGGATGATTGATTTGAACTATTTACGAGGATTGTTTGTGTTAAAGGACTCTCATTGAGCTGTGGCAGTGGTGGTATCCAGAAATCAAGGCCTACGATCCGGACACTCTGGTGATGTACATTTTTTTATTGTTATACTGTGTAATATTTAATTTAGTGTATTGTAATGTACGGGCTGTTCTAAGAGTAAATTATAATTATTTGTTAACAAAAAACCACTGACTTCTTTATTCATTCCCCTAAACATATCACGCTGCCTAGTGTTGCGGAATCTGATTTTTTTATCTCCGTAACAAAATTTATGCTCGTCACGGTTACGTGATCTGTTATAATTAGGTACCGTAACAATAAAAATAAGACTTGGGTATTTTAATAATCTCTTTTTTAAGTATCGTATTGAGATGAACATGACATGTGAGCACAAGTTCCCAACGATGTAAACATTTCGTTTATTATTTAATCTCAAATAATTAATCAGTCATAAAATAAAGACAACTACATATCTTTAAGTGCATTAAACATCATTGAAAAAGGCAAACGAATAACTCATGATTGAATATTATTCTCTAACTACTTTTTGAGGTATTACTCACCAGCGTTTATTTTGAATAACTGGTATAGCTTAAATTGCTTTTCCGTGTATGCATTTGCTTCATTATTCTATAACTTGCTTTTACACATTGAAACGTCAGATCTCTTTTATATACGTCTGAATTTTAAAATGCATTTCTATTCCTAGTATATAGAAAGGTTATTAAGGCTTGCTTTTTATTTTAACGCTTGATCATGTTCATTTCTGCGGAGCTACAAAGCGGAGAAAGTTTTTTTTTCAGCTTGGCTTTGCAGTACGGCGTTTGTTGTTGACACTCTTAGTCTATGCATGTAATGTGAACCAACGTTTTATTTTTGCAGCGCGGCACAGCGTTCAGTGTGAACGGGCCTTTCCTCTAAATCGTGCCTATGTAACTAGACCTCTTTTTCAAAAGCAGTGGAATACTTGACCCGCTCCACAATTACCAAAGCCTGAGATCAAATGCTACTTGAAAGAAACCTCCACACGCACCTCCACTTGCTTTAGTGTAGCTTTAAAATATATTTTCAAATACCTTTGCGCTACTATGATTTATACACACTTGATTATCCACAGAATATCCTCTATCATATCTACTATATATACAGTGAACTCCACTATGACGACCAACGCGTTAACACGACCACCCCGTTAACACAACCACTTTTCTTGGTCCCAGAATTGTCTAATATAAATTATCATATAAAAAACTTCGGTAACACGACCACCCCGCTATCACGACCAACGACCACTTTTTTTGTCCCAACCGTCAGATGAGCCCCCGTATGACGACCATTGGCCCGTTGAGCAGGTGACATGCTCAGCGCCCAGCTCTGACTTAGAGAAAATAGCCCGTGATTAATTAGCCGGACACGTGAGAAAGCCCGCTTTCATCCGCCAGCCATGGTTTTGCTTGTTTATAATGCCGCCCAATATACGCATTAATAGATATTTGACTACATTGTCCGTTACATTGTTTGTTGAGTACGGCTGTTAGATTAGCATTCAACATACTGATCAAACATGAGTTTGGCAAACATAACTGACACCACACGCATACATTTAGGTGAATAAAGTAAATCTGTGACAAATCAAATTTCAATAATCAAGCAGGAACCATATAAATAACACTTAGAATTTGATGTGTTCAATCTGTTCTTACTACGTGCTCGATATCAGACCATCTGCGTGTTAAGACCAATGCTGTAAGAATGACTCCAACGCCAGCTTGTAAAAACCAAAGAGCTCAGCCTCAAGGAGAAGACAGAACTCATCAGGGCCGCTTGAGGAAAAGGTGCAAACTGAAGCACTGAAAGAAACTGTCATGTTGAAGACACAGTCAACTCTGGATGCATATTTTGGACGAGTGTAGATTGTTCATTTTATACAAAGCCTATTGACTTGTATTATGGCTTAGTCAATCTATTTGTTTCATTTATGTCTTTTATTTCTATGTGAATAAAACTTTTGAATCATATTCATGTTTGTTGTTTATTTTATATATATATATTTTAAATTTTAAATTAAACAGGGACAACAACTGAATACTTATTTTAAATACCCATATTATCGCCTGCGTTAATATTGTCAGACTAATGTCTGTTTCCGCAGGTGGTCGCGTTAGCGGGTTTTTACTGTATACATATTTTTTGGTGTTGTTGGTTTGAAAATTCCAAATAAGGAGAAGAGGTACATTTTAAGTTAAAAAAAAACACGCAAGAAATATAACACCAAGCAACAACTGTGCATTTAACAATATAATTTTACATTAAATGCATATTTCCATGTTCTTTTACACTGATTATGTTTCCTTCTTCCTAAGTTTAAATGATAAAATTTAGGATGATTGAAAAACAAACATTTTTGTAAGAAAGAAAAATGATTGAAACTGCTTGTTTACGATTACATGCATGTTTCTATATTCCTGATATGTTTGACTTAGATAGTTGATCAACTGAGGCTTAAATACTTTAAACCCTAAAGATCTAAAAAAACGTTTGTTGTTGAAGGTTGATTAGGTATTCACGTACGACATTAAATCCTCTCAGACTTATAAAATAAATCACGGCGGTACGACATGAACCCTCTCAGACATAGGTTAATCACGGCTGAACGACATGAAGCCTCTCAGACATAGGTTAATAACGGCTGTACGACATAAAGCCTCTCAGACATAGGTAAATCACGGCTGTACGACATAAAGCCTCTAAGACATAGGTAAATCACGGCTGTACGACATGAAGCCTCTCAGACATAGGTAAATCACGGCTGTACGACATGAAGCCTCTCAGACATAGGTTAATCACAGCTGTATGACATTAAGCCTCTCAGACAAAGGTTAATCACGGCTGTATGACATTAAGCCTCTCAGACAGATTAATCACAGCCGTACGACATAAAGCCTCTCAGACGGGTTAATTACGGCTGTACGACATAAAGCTTCTCAACATTTGGTAAATCACGGCTTCATAATGTAAAGGCTCTAAGGCATAGGTTAATTATGGCTGTACGACCTGAAGCCTCTCAGACATAGCTTAATTATAGCCGTATGACATGAAGCCCATTACACATGGGTAAATTACGGCTGTACGACATAAATACTCAGACATAGGTAATAAAGGCTTTACGATATAAACACTCTCAGACATAGGTTAATAAAAGCTGTACGACATCAAGCCTCTATGAAATAGGTTAAATACGACTGTACGACATGAAGCCTCTCAGACAATGGTTACTCTAGGGCATAGCAAATGCTTAGCATATGAGTCAAAACAGTAAATCATACCTTTACCTTTTTCACTTTAATGTCGGCTAATAGAGTGTTTGATTCCTAAATGCATCACACGTTTCAGCTCTTGTCCCAGGGGAGAAGCTTCCCGAGTTTACGGACAATTAAGAGGCCTCTCTGTGACAAGTTTAAGAACGGTGTAGCGTCTCAAAGGGGGTCTTATAAGTCATATCAGTGTGTGTGTGTGTGGGGGGGGGGGGGGGGGGGCACTGCTTCATAGAAATCACATGAGACAAGTGCCCCCAATTAAATTAGCTGCCTTAGTTATTACAATACATGAGCTAGAGGGACAAGTCACGTGGACAGTGTGTGTGCAGGAGTGTAGCGATTCATCAGAGCAGCACGGGGGGAGGGGTCACTTTATATCTTAGTGGCTTGTTCATCAGAGTAACAGGAAGGGCGTGTCACATTATATCTTATTGGATGGTTCATGAGAGCAGAAGGGGGTGTCACTTTATATCTTAGTCACTGGTTCATGAGAGCAGCAGGAGGGGGGTGTCACTTTATAACTTAGTGGCTGGTTCATCAGAGCAGCAGGGGGGGGGGGTCACTTTATATCTTAGTGGCTGGTTCATCAGAGCAGCAGGAGGGGGGTGTCACTTTATATCTTAGTGGCTCGTTCATCAGATCAGCAGGAAGGAGGTGTCACATTATATCTGAGTGACTCGTTCATCAGAGCAGCAGGACGGGGTGTCACTTTATATTTTAGTGACTGGTTCATCAGAGCAGCAGGAGAGGGGGGGGGGGGTGTCACTTTATATATTAGTGGCTGGTTCATCAGATCAACAGGAAGGGGGTGTCACAAGTGCCCCCAATTAAATAAGCTACCTGGGTTAATACAATACATGAGCTAATGGGACCAAGTCACGTGGACAGTGTGACTGCAGGAGTGTAGCGATTCATCAGAGCAGCACGGGGTGTGTGTGTGTGGGGGGGGGGGGTGTCATTTTATATCTTAGTGGCTGGTTTATCATAGCAGCAGGAAGGGCGTGTCACATTATATCTTAGTGACTGGTTCATCAGATCAGCAGGAAGGGGGTATCACATTATATCTTAGTGGCTGGTTCATCAGAGCAGCAGAAGGGATGTCACTTTATATCTTAGTGGCTGGTTCATCAGATCAGCAGGAAGGGGGTGTCACAAATGCCCCAATTAAATAAGCTGCCTGGGTAATTACAATACATGAGCAAGAGGGACCAAGTCACGTGGACAGTGTGTCTGCAGGTGTATAGCGATTCATCAGAGCAGCACGGGGGGGGGGGGGGGGTCACTTTATATCTTAGTGGCTGGTTCATCAGAGCAGCAGGAAGGGCGTGTCACATTATATCTTAGTGGCTGGTTCATCAGAGCAGCAGGAAGGGGGTGTCACATTATATCTTAGTGGCTGGTTCATCAGAGCAGCAGAAGGGGGTGTCACTTTATATCTTCGTGGCTGGTTCAACAGAGCAGCAGGAAGGGCGTGTCACATTATAACTTAGTGGCTGGTTCATCAGAGCAGCAGGAGGGGGTGTCACTTTATAACTTAGTGGCTGGTTCATCAGAGCAGCACCTGGGGGGGGGGGGGGGTGTCACTTTATATTTTAGTGGCTGGTTCATCAGAGCAGCAGGAGGGATCAGTTTTATTTCTAAGTGGCTGGTTCATCAGAACAGCACCGGGGGGGGGGGGGGTCACTTTATATCTTAGTGGCTGGTTCATCAGAGCAGCAGGAGGGATCAATTTTATATCTTAGGGGCTGGGCTTGGATTTGTTTCGGCTGAAATTTTTACCGAAGACTCACTTTTTGAAGATTTAGCCATGAGAGTGGAGGAGGTTTTGGACAGCTTCTTTCCTGTCTTCCTGGCGCGCCTTTTACGCATCTGCACGAGAACCGAAAACGTGTACAGGAAGGGGTTCAGTGTCGAGTTAAGTGGCAAGATAAATACCACCATCCATGCTGTAACTCCAGGGTGGATTGGTATCCCGGCGACCGATAGATAAGCGGTTACAATCAGGGGCACCCAGCAAATGAAATTGGTGGCGACGATAAGCAAAAATCGCTGAGTCAGCACCAAATCCGCCTCACTGGCTTCACGGTTAGCTGCTTTTCTTGCTTTTTTCAGAGCTCGGTAGATCAAAGAGTAGGACAAAAACATGAATATAAAAGCGAGGGTGTTCACAAACATGAAAAGGAATGTCGAGTATTCCCATCCACTTGTCTTCCCAGCTGCGATGTTGAACAACAGGCAAACCCCACTACGGATGTACACGTCGCCAAAATACTTCAGACGGAGGATCGGCAGGGCACTGAAAAATGCGCAGACAATCCATCCTGCACCAACAACAATAAGCAATTTCTTCAATGATAGTTTCTTTATGGTAAATGGGAACAGCAGCGACACCAAGCGGTCAGCCGTGATAACAACCAGCATGAACACAGACATCTCACTTGACAATGTGGAGATGAAGCCAGAGAGACCACAAAGACCGCTGGCACGCCACTGGTCAGCGTACAGGATATACTTACCCCGGTAATGGGTGTCGGCGGATGCAATGATTAACAAATACACTCCCATTAGGAAATCTGAGAAAGCCAGGTTTACCACCATGACAGAATTGGTCTGTTTTCCCTCCGTGATCATCCGCCCAATGATCACGGCAATATTGCCTACAACCGAGGCTGTCCCGAGCACCCAGATAGCAACCCGCAAGATGCCATTGGCCATCATATCCTCGCAAGAGGAAAATGCATCACCGGCTGGGGTGCAAAGTGGAACTTTTTTGGCATAACAACAAAATTTGAATTCGTCCGTGTGAAGTTCGTCCAAATTCATGTTGTCAAACGAGTCAACGGCCAAATCTTCGATGCTGTTACCTTTAAGGTTCAGAACCCTTAATTTCTCAAGACCTTGCCACGTACGTTGACCAATACTCTTAATTGTGTTATTTTTTAGAGAAAGGTGCGTTATATGGGAAAGGTCCTGAAAGCTATCGTCTTCTATTGTACTTACCTGCAGCAGCTCAAGGCGCAGGTACCGAACTGATGACAGACCATGAAAAGCACTCCTTGCTATATAATGTATGGGATTGCCACCCAACATTAAATGCTGGAGGTTATCTAAGCCGAAGAACATACCTTTAGTGACGGATGATAACTCGTTATTACGAAGATCTAGGAGTAGGAGATTTTGTTGATTTCTAAATGAGCCTTCCTCTATAAAATAAATACCCATGTGAAGAATCTTCAGTTGACCCAAATAGACAAAATTAGTAAATAAATCGGAAGAAATCATAGATTTACCGATGGATACGGTAAGCACGAGTGACCGTACCTCAGGCGGCACGGCTAATAAACTGTTAAGAGTCAGGTCGCTGCAAACATAACCTCTTCCATTACACTCGCAGCCAGCAGGGCATAATCGATCGTAACAGAAACGTTCGTCTTCTCCCGTGACATCACAATGCACTATGCCGTCGCAAACCAAAGACTGATTAACACACGATCCATTTCTGCATTTTAGCATACCCGGGCAGCTTAAGTTATGGCAGGTGTTTTCATCATGGCCGTCTAGACAGTCCACGGTGCCGTCGCACACTCTGTGCAGAGGAATGCAATAAGAATCTGGACACTTGAACATATTTGGACATGAAAACTTTTGACAGTTGCGGAGGTGATTCCCATCAGGACAACCTGTCATGTAACCATACTTATCATTATCGAGAATACACGCCAGATGGCGCTCAAAACAGTGAGGGTGGTTCAGAGAACACCGAGTTGAACTCCCGTTGCCTTTCGGGCAATATGGCTCATGATTATCCTCTATCATCCAAAATTCTGAATACCAGCGTCCTCTCTTCACGTCTCTAGGTGTCAGCTTTTCATCTTCCTGCACTTGTCCGACACAATCGACTCTCATGTTCTGGTAGAAAGAGTCCGGTACACACGCACCTGTGTAACATTGGAAACCTGTACACACTTTACTTATATTTATTAGCTGTTCATCAGAACCATCCAGACAATCGATTTTGTAATCCCAAAATTTTTCCAAGTCTAAACACTGGCCATTGGAACATAATCTCTGGCCCTCAGGACAGGCTTTGAAAGAACAGTTCTTCTCATCGGAGTTGTCGGGACAGTCCTGGTAAAAGTCGCAGTACTTGGAATATGGAATGCATTGTCCGTCTTCGCACCTGAAATCGTCTTCTTCGCACTCACAGTTTAGTTCATCTTCACTATTGACACAGTCTGCTTTCCCGTCACATCTATGCATACGAACTAAACATGTTCCATCATCACAAACGAATTGATCAGGTGTGCAAAGGTTAACTGTGTCGTATGATTGAATCTCACATAATACGTTGAGTATAGCAACGCCTGTCAAATTATCCGACTGACTCGAGAGAGAATAAGAAGAACTATCTTCGTTGTAAGTGATTAAGTTGCATCCAGAAGTCCATATACTTCCGTACTCTGGTTCATGCAGCCAGAATTTCAACAGATGAGGAAATATTGTATCATGCGTGCTTGCAGCAATTGAGCCATTATGTTTACGACACAAAGCTTCCCCTTCAGCACATGATATGTTCACATCGATACGACCTGTACTGGTGACAAGCCTAAAACAGCGATCTTCCACAAAAAAAGTCCACCCTTCTGGGCAAGATGTTTTACCAGGAGTAAGCTGTGTCAAATTTCCCTCCGAGGTAAGCAGTGTGACGTCACTGAAAAGAGTAGGATGTTGGGGCTCTGTGAATTCTGCAGCCGAAATGTTCAGAGTTGTGTTTTGTATATCCGAGAGTTGATATTCGCAAATGGAAGCGGATTCTGGATAGCGGGAACCACAAGGGATACGAATCCAGTTCGTCGGCATATTGACTGTCTGTATAATCATGGCCACACATTGCGAGGCATCGTCATTGGCAGGTTGGTATAAGCCAGGTGTTGCGAAGCGGACACTGGAGCCAAATAATTCTTGAGTTTGAGTCTGCGTATTGAATGGACCTGGGCGGTACCAATCTGTTATGATGGCAGGAGTGTCATCGACCCAACGATGGTGCTGAAAGTAAGCATTCAAAGTTATTTACAGCTGAAATTTTACACTGTTTCGGAAACAGAGGTGTATAACAGATATTGCGTTATTATATACACGATATATTATGTTTGATTGGACTATCACCATACGAAATAAATAGTCCAGTGTTTATTTTATCTTAAGATTACTCAGTTACAATGTTTCACACAAAAATGACAAGTTTAATAAACGAAAATTACATGCCCGATAGAATAGAACTACACTGAACCGACTCATAGAAAGGCTTACACGTGTAACAGGAAATTATTTTACTCCTCTGGTCCCAATGTTCATGCTAGACCAAGGGTGCAGCCACAGTGACGTAAAGTGTTTGGCAAAGATTAGGTCTAGGTTGCATTCTCTATCGTAAAGAAAACATGTTGGCTTTTAATGGATAGGCTTTATGTCCAGAATAATATATAGTTGAGCATATACCCATGGCAAAAATCTCCTCAAGATGATAATCTTCCTCTCCAAAAAATCTGGTCAGACAGAATTATCTCAGATTTTGCGATTTAGATAAAACCACAAGAGAATTTTGTACTGCAGGTTTTGTTATATACACTAAAAGCTTACTTAATAAACCTAATATGGTCGATATATTTGATTAATCTTGGACTGGCTTAAACTGGAATATTGGTGTAGTATATGAACAGTCTGCACAAAGAAGGATAAAAGAAGGTTTAGTCAGACAAAGTACTAAGCTCTTAAATCTGGTACTAAACCCTGTATATGAATATTAATGAAGCAGATCATCATTGTCATGATGGGGATCCCCTGGAAAATAAGAGTTAAGAGCCATTTTTAATGTTGTCTTCAGCTCAACAGTGGATGTTTGGGCTGGCGACTGTGTAATATTTATCTAACCAAACCTCCTACAACTGATAGATTGGTAACAACATTTAAAACCGTAGTGTAAGGAGCGTTTTTAGCCCAGATTTTCGGTCATGCTTAGCTATCGTGATGGTTTTTTTCTTTGTTACAAGCCCGGAAAAATGATTTTTCCCCGGCGGGCGGGGAACAGGAGATGTCAAGGCACAGACTATTTTTATATATAGTCTAAATATTTAACTTATAATGTGCATTTGATATAAATTATATTACCATGGGGGGGGGGGGGGGTTCTAGGGACCTCCCCATAACATTTCACCAGACTAGAAGGCAGTAAACTCCATCTTCCGGCTGCCCAGCGTCAAACTGAAGAGCTATAAGTCAGATTTGTGACCTGTCTGACTTTCTAGATGCTCAAAATTAGGTTTTCTGTCCATAGCTCAGGAGATTCAAAAGAGACTCCAGTGACGACCATGGATTTCATATTAGAAGGTTCTACGTACAAAAATAAAGATTGGTGCCATTCCTGACTGTCTAGGTGCTCATAATCATATTTTTGGCCAGTTACTTGCAGAATACAGGTCACCATGACCTAGTTTTAGATTTCAAAGAAAATTTGGCCAGAACCTTCTTGGATGTTGTGTCATAAGATTCTGGGCGTAACAGTTACTATTTGTGTCCTGTCTGACTGTCTGGTTGTTCAAAATCATGTTTTTGACCAGTTTGACCGCTGCCTAGTGTTACAGAATCTGATTTTTTTTATCTCCATTACAGAATTCGTGTTCATCACGCATTCGTGATCTGTTTATATAAGGTTCCGTTACATAATATTGGGGGTCTCGTCGGGATGCTTAATAGTTTTCAAACTTATTAGGCCTCGAACTGGACACATTGTTTTGTCATACATTGTTTACACGATTACATATTGTTTACAGTACATTGTTTACAGGATTTATCTCAGTGGTTATTTGTTATTGTTTTGACATCTTAACATGGCAGATTTCAAACCTGAGACATTTGTTGACGATCCCGACCCTGATCAACTTGAACAGTTGTCAAAAGAACAAGTTGTTACGTTTGGGACAACACTTAGGGCTAAGTGTGAAAAAAAGCTTTGAGAAAGCCTGATATCATTGCTAAAATCATGCAAGATCTTATTAGCAAAGGTTTAATTGAAGAGACTGAAGTTGAAACATAACAAAATGACAGCCTTGCTATGCAATTAGAATTGAAAAAGTTGGAAATGCAACATGAGCTAGCATTAAAACAGTTAGAATTAGAAAAAGAGAGGGAAGAACGGTTAGAAAGAGAAATACTAGAAAAAGAAATAGAAAGAGAAAAACTAGAAAAGAAATAGAAAGAGACAGACTAGAAAAAGAAAAAGAAATTGAGTTAAAACGACTGGCGTTAGAAAGACTTAAAGTAGAACGTAGTCTAAGTGCTGCCTCAACTCAAGGTTTTGATGTTACTAAACACATTAGACTTGTCGCACCTTTTCAAGAAAAAGAGGTTGATAAATATTTCTTACACTTTGAGAAGGTAGCTGAAAATTTAAAATGGCCTACGGAAAATTGGACTATGCTGTTACAAAATGTATTGACTGGCAAGGCCAGAGAAATTTATATAGAGCTTTCAGTAGAAGCTAATGCTGACTATGACCTGGTAAAACGGTTAATCCTAAAAGCTTATTAGTTAGTTCCAGAGGCTTACCGCCAGAAATTCAGAAATTGGGAAAAGCGCAAAGAACAGACCTACGTCGAATTTGCTAGGACAAAAGAGCAGTTGTTTGAGCGCTGGTGTAGTATTAAAAATGCAATGAAAGATTTTGACAATTTACGCCAGTTGATTTTGCTTGAAGAATTTAAGCGCTGCATTAACGCAGATGTTAAAATTTTTCTCGATGAGAAAAGTCCTGAAACACTTGACATTGCTGCTCAATTAGCTGATGATTATTCATTGACACACAAAATGTCCTTTACTAGCAAATCAAACCAGTCATTCACAAATAAGAATGTAAATCAGTATGGTCAAAAGAAGTTTAAAGCGCAGTCACCCAGTACAAGTAGTCCTGATAGTTCAGCAAAGCCCATAGCTACATCTCAGTCCACGTCCACTGTGTCTAAGTCCAACAAAGACCAGTCATTTCAAAGAAAATCTGTAATTACTGCAAGAAGGAAGGTCATTTAATATCTGACTGCTGGAAACTTGCGAATAGACCAAATAGCAAACCTTCTGGTTTTGTTTCAAAATCTATGTATAGCATAGTACAAGAGCCAGGCTCTTTTCATGTAAATAAGTGGTACAACTCCTTTATTGACTCCAATAAAGAGTTTGATGCTTCGGAGGCCCAAGTGCCGTCTGAATCTAAAGAAGAATCCGTAGATTGCGGGGTAAAAACCTCAGTTAATTCCTGCGAGGAATTAAATAAGGCTAGGTCTTTTTAAGACTCCTGCGAGGAGTGTTCTCTAAATGAGGCTAAGTCCTTTTATGACTCTTGCAAGAGAATTTCAAGTGAGGCCAGGTCCTCTTATGACAAACAAAAGTTTTTTTTCTGCTGAGGAAAATTCCTCTGTTGACTCCCATGAGGAGTTTGATGATAAAAAGGATGTAGATTCCTTAGATGGCTCTGAAACAGAGTTTATGACTGACACTGTCAATGTCAGTTCTTTGTTTGATGAGACTGAGGTAGTAGATTCCTCTCCTGACTCTGCAATGGAGTTATTTGAGCCATTCATACATGATGGTTTTGTATCACTTTCGAGTGATTTTTTTCAGATTCTACCCCTATTAGAATTTTGAGGAACACTGGTTCAGGCCAGACTCTCATGTTAGCAAACACTTTGCCATTTTCTAATAAGTCCTTTACTGGTGCACATACACTTAATGGTGTGTTTTCAGACAGGCACACTTCAGTTCTGCTTCACGGTATCCATTTAATGTCAGATTTGATTTATGGGAATATTACTGTGGGCATAAGAACTACTTTACCCTTTAAGGGAATTCAGTTGCTACTAGGCAATGATGTTGGAGGTGATAGAGTACAGCCTGTACCAATAGTGACAGAAAAGCCGTCACTTGATCAGGACACTGATCCGGAAAGTCAAGAAATTCCTGGTTTGTATCCTTCATGTGCTGTAACTAGATCTATGGCAAAGAAAAACACACATGAGGATAATGGTCCAGATAATAACACTCTGGGAGTCACTAGTGACTCGTCTAATGACTCGCCCGTACAGGATGAAGCTTACTCAAGGTCAGAACTTATCGCGGAACAGCATAAGGACCCTGATATTTCATGTTTGTTTCCCAGGGCAGTTTCTAAAGATGAACTGTCACAGAACCCAGTTTGTTTCTATGTTAAAAATGGAGTGCTTATGCGTAAATGGCGACCACCAGATGTATGCGCTGATGATGAGTGGGCCATCAAACATCAAATAGTAATGCCCAAAGCTTTCGCAGTGAAGTTCTAAGCATGGCACATGAGGCTCCTTTGTCGGGCCATTTAGGTATAAATAAAACTTATCAGAAAGTTAGTACACACTTCTATTGGCCTAACCTCAGGAAAGATGTTGTACAATATTGTAAATCATGCCATACATGCCAGATGGTAGGCAAGCCCAATCCGAATCCTTCTAAGGCCCCACTTAGGCCTATTCATGCTTTCGAGGAACCATTCAGTAGGATTATTGTTGATTGTTTTGGTGCCCAAAACAAAATCTGGACATGAATACTTGCTGACAATCATGTGCACATCTACCGGGTTCCCTGAGGCAATACCATTGCGCAAAATTAATGCCAAAAGTGTTGTCAAAGCTCTGTCCAAGTTTTTTAACACCTTTTGGATTACCAAAATCCGTCCAGTCTGACCAAGGGTCTAATTTTATGTCTGGCTTATTCCAACAAGTTATGCTTGAGTTAGGTATAAAACAGTACAGCTCTTCGCCATACAATCCTGAAAGTCAGGGCGCCCTCGAGCGTTTTCACAAGACATTAAAACACATGATCAGAACTTATTGTTATGACACACAAAAAGACTGGGACGAAGGAATCCACCTATTGTTGTTTGCTGTCAGAGAATCCTTTCAGGAGTCCTTGGGTTTCTGTCCCTCTGAACTAATTTTTGGACATGGACCTCGAACGGAACTTCCATTGAAACTGCGTAAGGAAAAACTCTTGTGTGAAAATCCTGATTCTCTTAGTTTACTGCAGTAGTCTCAGACTTTCGCACTAAACTACACAATGCTTGTGAGATTGCAAAGTCAAATCTAAAATCTGCACAAAGTTAAATGAAAACAAAGTATGACAGGCACACAGTAAGTAGGACGTTTGAGCCCGGTGAAAAGGCCCTTGCCTTACTTCCCATCCCTGGCAGACCTCTGCAAGCTTGGGATTTTGGTCCTTACATTGTTGACAAGAAAGTCAGTGATTTGAATTACATACCAGATAGACGTAGGAAGAAACAATTGTGTCATGTTAACATGTTGAAACCATATTATGACAGAAATAGCACATCAGATGTTGTACAAAATAAAAAAAAAATCGGTAGCTCCAGATATGTCTCCAAGTTTGACTTGCTAAAAGGATTCTGGCAAGTTCCGCTGACAGATCGAGTGAAAGAAATATCCGCATTTGTTGCGCTGCGGGGACTGTACCAGTACAAAGTTATGCCGTTTGGCATGAAGAACTCGCCAGCCACGTTCCAGCGCCTCATCCATACTGTTGTCAAGGACATTCAGGGCTGCGAGGCATAAATTGATGACCTTATCGTGTACAGCGACACCTGGGAGAAACACCTGCAAATTCTTTGCGACCTCTTCGAAAGACTCGGTGAAGCACGTCTGACAATTAAATTAGTAAAATCTGAGTTTTGTCATGCACAAGTAACATTTTTGAGTCAATTGTAGGGCAGGGTCAAGTAAAACCTGTTAATGCTAAAATAAGTGCTATTTCTGCATTTCCTAGACCAGAAAACAAAAAGCAAATAATGCGTTTTCTTGGTATGGTCTGGTACTACAGGAGGTTTTGTCCAAATTTTGCTGCTGTAGCTGAACCTTTGACTAATTTGTTAAAGAAGAAACAAAAGTTTGTATGGAGTGTTCAGTGTGAAGATGCATTTCAGAATTTGAAAGCAATTCTGCAAAGTTCACCAGTTCTCGCAGCTCCAGACTTTTTTGTAACTTTTAGGTTAGCTGTTGATGCTAGTGATACTGCTACTGGTGCTGTGTTGTTACAGGAAGGCAATGATTGCATAGATCATCCAATTTGTTATTTCTCAAGAAAGTTTAATTGAAACCAGAAAAACTACTCCACTATTGAAAAAGAATGTTTGGCTTTGATTTTGGGGTTGAAACATTTTGAAGTTTATGTTACTTTATCAGTCAGGCCTATCATTGTCTTCAGTGATCACAATCCCCTTACGTTCATGAACAAGTTGAAGTGTAAAAATCAAAGATTGTTGAGATGGAGCTTGATTTACAGGATTACAATTTTGATAACATACACATTAAAGGGAAAGACAATGTACTTGCTGATTGCTTATTGAGATGTTTATGATATGTTGTAAACAAGATGTTTATGTAATGTTGTAAATAAGATGATTTTTGAGATGTTGTCAAATTTTAGTAATTGTGATCGCAAAAAGAAAATTTTCCGTGAAAACTTTCTTTTTCTTAAAGGAGGGGGAGTGTTACAGGTGCTCTTTTTATTGTGTGACGCGGGCGTAAGTCATGTTGTAGCGCTTTTGCCTGGCCGCTTGTTACATTCTATGTTTAATCCGTACCGGTGGAACTCTTGTTGTCCTGCTGGCTTGGTCGTGAGTCACGTGTACACCATGGTGTGTGGAGACACGCAGCGCTGATTTTCTAGAGAATTCCTGAAACGCGTGTTTACTGTGATTGTGCAAGATTTTATTAGACTGTTCGAGAAGTGGAAAATTCCCGGCTTGGGGTGAATAGTATATAAGGGGCTGTGTTTAAGCAGAGGGCAGAGAGATAGCAGAGCAGATTTTCCAGCGGACGCAAGAGCGTGTGTGAGCTTCTAGGACCTTATCCGACGGATGCGGCAATTATAGATGTTTAAAGACTTTCTCCTGGATTTTATGCATTTGGACTTCAGTTTACTTTCTGGGTTGTTGCAAGAACTTTCCACTGGACTGTCATTCTCCAAAAATATACATTTAAAGGACATATCGTTGTGATGGTGTTGGTATCCAGGTACTGTGCACATACATTATTTTCTGTGTGATTGTTTTGACTTGACGTTATACCGCTGTTTTACTGTATAATTGTATTGATTTAGTGTATTGTAATGTTAGGGTTGTTTAGGAATAAATTATAGTTATTTGTTAACAAAAAACCACTGACTTCTTTATTCATTCCCCTAGACATTTCACGCTGCCTTGTGTTACAGAATCGGATTTTTTTTTATCTCCGTTACAGAATTTATGTTCATCACGCATACGTGATCTGTTTATATTAGGTTCCGTAACATTATATAGTTCCTATGTACATGCCAGAAATTAGGTCTGTAACATATAATTTAAGAAAGTTATGGGCCCAAACATATTGCATTTTGTAAATAATCAGGAAAAATATTTGGTCACTTAACACAAACAAATGTTAAAGCTAGGGACTTTTTTTTCAGTAATATAACTTTAATTAATCAAAATTTAATTGTTTACTCAAATAAGATCAAAATCTTTTAATTTTTTAATATATTAGCAAAAATATAAAATTGGTACCTTAAATTGTGCCCAAATTTGACCATGGCACGTTTTTTCTCTTACGTATATTTAATTTATTTTTCACAGCCGGGATATATGTGGATTTAATCTGTTGAATTCTGTAATTTGAAAGTAAAAGCTTAAAAATTATTCTAATTATTGAAGTTTTTCAGATGCCCTAATGTATTTGCATTTTGTATATCCAAGACCCCACTATGGCTCACTACAGCCTTGCCTAGGTAACCTTATTAGTGATGCAGCACTAGCTGAACACCCCTGTTGTAATAAACATACACTTATTCTCATGGGCCTTACCCTAACACCCCCCTGTCCCCCCAACCACCACCACTAATTATATTGCAATACATGGTTTGTTATTTTTAACTGTATTTCTTTAAATGTAAAGCTCTTTTTGATCCAATGTGCACAACTTTTCTTGAAATTCAAGAAGTAATCCAAGTAAGCTACGTTGTTCTGATGTAGCATTTTTAAGAAATTATTTCCTTTTAAATAATTCAACAAAATATAATTTAACCCATCAGTAGGCATAATTTGATAATATATGAAACAAATCATGGATAAATAAAGGTGCAATTTAAAATTGTTAATCATGGAGTGTAATTTTCATATATTTATTGCTTTGCACATTTAAAAAATATATTTTATAAAAAAAAAAGAAATATATGTGTGCATAATGTGATGTTACCTGACTAAATTAAGTATAAATGTTGATGCAATTTAGATTTGTGAATCAATTTAAATATTCAGATACATATAATATACTGTAAATATATAGTAAAATTTATAAACTAAAAAAATGACTTAACAAAAGAAAAAATTAGGATCTAATGCAAATATCTGTTCATTATTTTCCTGTCTTAGTAGAATGGAAATTCAAGCTATTTGCTTTGTTTTCCATCTCTCTGCCTGTTTTTAAATATTTAAAAATAATTTCATTTAAATTAATTTTTTTCCTTTACGTATATGCAGAGGTGCTGTAACTCCAACCAGTCCCTGTAAGCACCATTGAATTTAATTCCGTATTCTGTATTTATATCCAAAGGTGTTGTAACTCCCCCCCCCCCTCCCAAGTCATTGAGCCCTAGTTCCTGGGCACTGAGGATAGTATTTTTATTGCAACTTAAAAAAATCTATGATGATGCAGTTATAACTGTCACAATCAGCTGAGCGCCGTGACCCATGGGTCCCTTGTTGTACTTAGTGTTGTACTTATCTTGCTGGAAATAAATAATGCTGTACACAAGAACTGCATGAATGTATAAAAAATAAAATAGTTAAATTTATTTATATTTTATATAAAATAAAAATAATAGTATTATTAACAGAAGCCAAGTAATAGTGATAGTAGTAGTTATTGATGTGAAAATGCTGTAATAGTTTTTTTACTATATACTATATAGTAAAAGATGGATTACTTTAAGTACTATTATATATTATATTTTGTTATATTATATATAATATCTTACTATAATAAACTATTACTAATATTATAAATTGAGATTAAAATTATTAATGATATATGAAATACCAAAAGTACTCATGAATTACTCATATGAATACCGAGTACTTTCAAAGTAGTCGAGTACAAGTACGAGTACTTTGTGATTTTTTAAAAGTACTCGGAAAAAAAGTACTCATAAGTATGAGTACTATGAGTACGAGTACTTTTTGACCCAACTCTGCTGACATCACGTTTTTCCCGTATAGCTCACAGAATATAGGTCAAAGGACCTCATTTCATATTTCCAAGGTCATTTCCCCAGGACTTCCCTGAATGTCACATCATTAGATTGTAGCCAAATGGATATATGTTATGACCCGTCTAACTCTCTGGGTGCTGAAAATCATGTGTTCAGCCAGTAGCTCGCAGAATATAGGTCACCATGACCTAATTACAGATTTCTGAGGAGATTGGCCGAGAATCTCCTTGGATGTACAGTTAGAAATTTCTAGGTCTAACGGATACAATATGTGCCCTATCTAAATTTCAGGGTGCTCATAGTCATGCTTTTGGCCAGTTACTCGCAGAATATAGGTCATCATGACCTAGTTTAAGGTTTCTAAGAAAATGTGCCCAGAAACTCCCTGGATATTGCGTTAGAAGTTTCTAGGCCGAACGGATACAATTGAACCCATCTGACTTTCAGGGTGCTCAGTATATTTTTTCCTATAGCTCGCAGAATATAGGTCACGGTGACCTCATTTCATGTTTCCAAGAACAATTTATCCAGGATATCCTTGAATGCACACTTCAAAACTCTAGGCCAAACAGATACAATGTGGACCCATCTGACCTTCAGGCCTAATGGATACAATTTTTGCCCTGTCTGACTCTCTGGGTGATAAAAAAATAGATCACTGTCACTAATGGAAATTACACATAAGCCCTTTTTATGATCCATTTTATATCAGGTTGATGAAAGACTGTATTGCTTCTGGTTATGCCCGTTATAAGAACAAAAAACAACTATATCCAGGTTGGCGTGAATGATTAAAATCAACATAGAAGAAACCAGTATTATTCTAAATCGAAATCAAAAGAAAAATTAAACCAGCAGATCAACTTTGATAGACAAAAGGGTTTAACAAATCTCACAACTTATAAATATAAATTCTATAGCTAAAGATATTGACAGACTAAACGATGAAAAACATTTACTTGAAATAGAAAAAAATGATTTTTTAATAATATAACAAAACATGCGAAGATACGTAGCAGAGCTAATTGGTTGAACAAGGGAAAAGAGTATGAAAAAAAGGAAAAATAGTCAAACAACACTATTTAGAAAATCAGAGAAAGTAATAATTTATTTGAAGATGCTCAAGAAATCTTAAATTATACAAAAGATTATTAGAAAAACTGATATACATCAAACAATCCCTGTGTGAAAGAGTGATGAAGAGTGATGAAGACAAAGATAAATATGCTGCTGAAATAGCAATTGGTCAATTTAAAAAAAGCTGTTACCAAAATGAAGAAAAACATATCTCCAGGGTAAGACGGAAGCCCCTTTGGATTTTAAGTGACTTTTTGGAATGACCTTAAAGATGTTTTTATAATGCCTATATCGTTACAAAAGCATTATGTAACACCAAGCGCGGAGCTGTTACACCAATATAATTTAAAATGGAGATAAATAGCATTTGAAAAATTATAGACCTTTAAGCCTATGTAACACTGATTACAAAATATTAGCACAAGTATTTGCAAACCGATTACAAAAATACTACAAAGAAAATGGACACAGATCAAACCTGATACAGAAAAGGCAGATACATCGGAAATAATTGATTATTCATATTTGAATTTGCTATGAAATATAATAAAGAAGGGGGAATGTTTTAAACATTTAAAACAAGGGACCAATGGATCACTGTGCTCTGCTGAAGTTCACCTTGAAAGTAAATATCTAAAATATTATCAAATGGAGAAAGTCTGAGAGGAAGAGGTAATACAAGCCACGGTTGGTTGTTATGATTGTATTGATGAGTATGAAATTGTGGCAAATAATATTTTGTGATCTGAACATGCGTTTCCTAATGTTGAAACTGAAGCATGCGAGTAGTTGGTAAAAATAAGATGTATACTATTACCATGGTCATTAGTTGGCTTTTTTAAAAAAGCTGTTGACATTTCAGCAGTTTACACATTTGTTCAATTGGATCTTATTTTTTTTATTATACCATTTTTTCAATTTTATAAAATGTATACAGTAGCAATAAATCTATCATTCCCAGTACATAGGTGCTAGGACTTGATGGTGGGGGAGGGAGCAGGGGGGGATATCTGTAATCACAACATCTGTATCCATACAGAATATGAAATTTTCTTCAACAGTGCTTACAGGAAACAATATTGATTCATAATTATTAAATATTTAGAAATAGCCAGAGAGAAGAGAAAAAGCCAATCACTTAATTCCCATTGTACTGAGGCAGGAAAATAATGAACAAATGTTTGCATTAGATCCTCATTTTTTGTTACATCCATTTTTTAAGTTTATAATTTTATACGTTTACATTGTTACATATAATTCTGAATATATAAGTTGATTAATAATTCTAAATTGCATCAACATTTATCCCTAATTTGGTCAGATATGATCACAGTATGCACATAGATGAATATATTTATTTATTTATTTCCGAAAAAAAATATATTTTAATAACTTAAAACAACATTTATAATAAATGAATGAAATACAGTTCGAACAATAGCAATTTATGCAATACACTGTGGTCGGTCGGGGTAGGGGATGGGGAGAGGGTTTTGTAGGTCAAACGGTTTCAAAACGCGCCAGACTAACGAGAGGACGATCGACGGAAAATGAACCATAAAGATAGCTCAGCTGACTTATTGTCTGCTGTTCTAGATAAATTCTAGTCAGAATTTTTCAAACTGGATTAAAACTTTATAATAACCATTTTTAAGGATTAAATAACGGATAGTTCTCTAAAAAATGTATACGATAAGGTCCTGTATTTCACTGCTTTAAATTATTTCAGTTAAAATAATAGCACAAAAATAAAAACAAATAATGGCATTACCGGTTTACTTTTCGGTAGTTAATAAATAAAAATAAGCCAATATGCAGATGACACTACTCTGACAGTAAAGAATAATAAATTAGTTTCAATAGCTTTGAAAGAAATTATTGAATTGCGAAACCTTGCTGGTTTTATATAAATATGGAAGAAACTACCGTTTTAGTTCTATGAAATAATAATAGGTACATAGATCCAACATGCGTGACATGGAGAAAAAAACCCCGTTTAATGCTAAGGATTTTGGTTTGGATATGTTGAGCAAAATATAGAAAAGCTAAACTGGGATGACAAAACTGATAAAATGTAGAATAACATAATGATGTGGAAGTTGACAAATCAAAGCTTAGTTGGGAAAAATATTATTTGTTTAGATAATTCTTCTATCTAAAATAGCACTGCAAGCTTCTGTACTACCAATCCTGGAGGGGTTTGAAAAAAAGAATTAGCAAAATTATTTATAATCATTTGTTGAAAATAAAAGGTATGTTTTAATAAGAGATTTAGCGGAAGGTCTAAAATTCATTAATATCAACAGCTGGTTAATCGCATTCAAAGCCGCATGGGAACCAAGAATAATTTATAAAGGAAAAAAAAATATATCTTTAAACATTATTTACACAATTATAATCATACCAACTGGATATTTAACACAAACTGTGTATCAATCAATCAGTTTAGCATATTGAAACATATATCCCAGGTTTATAGAGAAGTAATATTAATTTTTAGCTAAGCTGACTGTAAGTCATCTGAGCTATAGCGATCACTCTTTGTCCGTCGTCCGTCCGGCCGTCCGTCCGTTAACAGGGACAAACTGTAACTGTTGGACCTAGAATCTTCTCACTTGACATCCTGGGAGGTTCATAAAAAATCTCCTTGGAAACCTGAAATTAGGTCTCTGTTACCCATATTCTTTGAGCTATGGGGCTCCGAAGTACCGCCCCCCCCCCCAGAATAATGGAAAATTTGATACAAAAGCTCAAGTATCTGAACAACTATTGTATTGATCACCATGATTCTTTGCATGAATATTGATCATGGGATGTTCCATCACTTCTTGCAGACTTGTGGCACCACCTGTATTTTTTTCCAATTTTTTTTTCTCTTTTTTTTCAGACCTGCAATGAAACTGTCATCTGCTAACAGGGCACAAATCGTAACCACTGGACCTGGAATCTTCAAACTTAATATCAAGGGAGGTCCATGAAAAATCTCATTGAAAACCTGAAATTATGTCTCTGTTACCCATATCCTTTGAGCCATGGGGCTCTGAAGTACCCCCCAGAATAATGCAAAATTTGATACAAAAGCTCAAGTATCTGAATAACTACTGCATTGGTCATCATGATTCTTTGCATGAATATTGATCATGGGATGTTCCATCACTTCCTGCAGACTGGTGGCGCCACCTGTGTTTTTTTCCAATTTTTACGATTTTTTCTCTTTTTTTTAGACCTGCAATGAAACTGTCATATGTTAACAGGGCACAAATTGTAACCACTGGATCTGGAATCTTCAAACTTAATATACAGAGAGGGCCATGAAAAATCTCCTTTAAAACCTGAAATCAGGTCTCTGTTATCCATATCCTTTGAGCTATGGGGCTCTGAAATACCCCTCAGAATAATGCAAAATTTGATACAAAAGCTCAAGTATCTGAATAACTACTGCATTGATCATCATGATTTTTTGCATGAATATTGATCATGGGATGTTCCATCACTTCCTGCAGACTGGTGGCACCACCTGTATTTTTCTAATTTTTTACCAATTTTTTTCTCTTTTTTTCAGACCTGCAATGAAACTGTCATCTGTTAACAGGGCACAAATCGTAACCACTGGACCTGGAATCTTCAAACTTAATATCCAGGGACGTCCATGAAAAATCTCATTGAAAACCTGAAATTAGGTCTCTGTTACCCATATCCTTCAAGCTATGGGGCTCTGAAGTACCCCCCAGAATAATGCAAAATTTGATATACAAAGGCTCAAGTATCTGAATAACTACTACATTGATCACCTTGATTCTTTGCATGAATATTGATCATGGGATGTTCCATCACTTCCTGCAGACTGGTGGCGCCACCTGTATTTTTTTCCAATTTTACGATTTTTTTCAATATATTTGAGACCTTCAAAGAAGCTGTCATCTGTTAACAGGGCACAAATCGTAACCGCTGGGTCTGGATTCTTCTTACTTGACATCAAGAAAGGTCCATGAAAAGTCTCTTTGGAAACTGAAATTAGGTCTCTGTTACCCATACCCTTCGAGCTATGGGGCTTGTAAGTACTCCTAAGAATAATTAAAAATGTGATACAAAAGCTGCAGTATCTGAATAACTAATGTACTGATGGCCATGATTTTTTGCATTCATATTGATCATGGAGTGATTCATAAGTTCCTGCAGACTGGTGGCGCCCCATATTTTTTAAAATTTGTACGCATTTTTTCTCATTTTGAGACTTTCAAATAAAGCCTCATCTTGTAACAGGGCACAAATCGTAACCACTTGACCTAGAATCTTTATACTTGACATCTAGGGAGCTCCATAAAAAGTTTTCATGGAAATCTGAAATTAGGTCTCTGTTTCCCATATCCTCTGAGTTATCGGGCTCATAAGTACCCCCGAAATAATTAAAATTGTGATACAAAAACGGTGTTTGTTTCTAGAGAACTCCTCTGAGACCCTTGGACTGATCTTCCATAACCCGGCATAGTTGTTCCCTCACCTATGTAGTTGTGCATAACAGACAGGTGGCACCACCTGCAATCCTTTATGGGCAGTCTGAATCTGGGTGTCTTTTAGATAACAGCCGATATCTCAGGAGTGGCTCAATGAATTTAGCTGAAAGTTAGCATGTATATAGATCTTGGATCTCTCCATCTTGTAATCGATTTCAACAATCCTTGAATTCAGCTGAGCGTCATGGCCCATGGGCCACTAGTTAATAAATGCAATATGAAAAGAAAGATGACTTCAGTGGAAGATATCATAAAACAACCTTACCTTTAATTGTGGGGTAATACCAAATTAATTATTAATAATATATGCTTATATTTAGAGTGAAGAAATTTAATCTATGTTAGAGATGTACTACACAAAGAAGAACTTTTTATATCATTTGCAGCCAACAACCCAATTAAAATGTAAATAAAACACAATTGCAATTATAGATTTCAGAATACTTATAGGTTAATGTCGTTATAAAGAGACGCTTTCCTTGTTTTTAAAAGATCAATTCACAAAGAAATCGATTTCTCTAGAACACCCATATATGTTTGGTAAACAAAACAGTAATATATATCAGAAAAAATGTTAATTCTTTAATAATGAATTACTAAGTAGAAATTTGTCCTCTCCAAAACATCAACTTATTTTGCAAGAAAAAATAAATAAGAATTAATACCTTGGACAAATGCCTATCTTTGTGAAATTAAAACATGCCAACGAAAAAACTATCATAATTCAACTTCAGATTGTTACATGGTATTATCCAAACAGGTGCCAAAATATTAAAATGAAAATAAAATATTTCTTCTCTTTTTGAATTGTGACTTGTGCAATGTAAAAGAACAAATGCTGTATGAATGTAAATTAGTAAGTGGAACATTGGGAAGTGTTATGAAAATAATTCATATCGAAATAAAGTGAGAATCGCTTGTTATTGGTCTTAAAGACACACCTGATGGTAATTTTGTAAAAATGAATAATCTTATGATATCAGTAATAATATACCATTTTAAGTAGAATATTATTCTAAATATTATTAACGTTGTCTATCAGAGAGTAAATGACTACAGGGCATAATGAAACATACGTGTCTGTGCAGAAATATCTGATATGTTCTTACTTTTGTCAATTTAATTTTGTATCAACAATCTTATAAAATTAAATAAAGTTTGACAGTTTTACCGATATGATAATATTTCACATTAAATTATTTTCTATAGTTTTATATGTTATTGTGCTAACGTATAAAAAATTGTTTTAGCACATCTCCAAACCTATTTTCCGGAGTGGATATTGTTTTGTAAAAGGCAGATTATGTTGCAATAAAGGTTATTAAAACAGGTGTTTCCAAACATCAAATTGGGCAAAACTCCCCATTTATATATTTAAAAAACAGCGTGCTTAGTTTTCTCATTTCACCCGCAGTTACTTATTATGAATCAAAATTGCAAAATGTTGACACTAATAGACCTAGAAGAACATTACCTGAATTAGAATTATGTTTTTATTCGGAAATTATACACATTCATTCAGAGACCACTCTGGTACCCCTAAGACTCTTTCCCTAAAAATTGACATTTACACATATGCATTTTATTTATAATAAAGAAATGTAGGATTCAAGCCTGTTATTTAGATTAAATAATTGTTTAACATTTCTGTCAGCACAAATAACACAAACACATATGGATTTTTTCAAATACGTTTCTCATTTTATGGAAAACGCCATAATGAATGAAGAATACTCTTATGGTGTCACTTAATGAATTAATAAAATAATTCATATTAATAAAAAATAAATTGTAATAAAGATTGTAAAAAAATGTTATATGTTCATGTATCAAGTGTATATTTATGTAACTTAAATTTAAATATTTATAAATTATTAATTTTTTATTATAATTTTTTTTTTGTAAACTATGTTTTCTGTGATTTATGAGTACAGGCTCTTTATGTATAGCTTATAATACAATTATCATAGAGAGATCACACCAACAACCAACGAACACAGCATCAAGAGTGGTCTTGGCTAGTCGTCCAGTGTCACTCTGTGTATATGACTATCTGGAGAAAAAAAAACTCTAACCAAGTCGGGCTTTTTGTTACTGCGTGCCAGATGTCAGAAGGCAACAACCAGAGCACCACGTAATAATTGGTGGAGAATCCGAGTAAAAAGTACTCATCAACCATGGATAACAAATTATCATCAACCGACCAGATTTTACAGTAATAACTTTGAAAATCTCAACGTATGGATTTAACTATGACATCTAACATGTTTGAAGGAAAAATAGAATTTGATTCTTTATTGATTTTGCCTTTGATTTCTGGATATGAAAGACAGGAAGCAAATGATGATTGGAATATTTCATCCCGTTGCGGTCACCGCACTACGTAGATCACCGTTCGGTTTTTGTAACCGCAGGAATACTTATGCGGTCGACGTACGGGAACGGCAAGGTGTCTACCTCATTCCCACGACATTCGCACTGTAAAGTTAGCAAACCTTTTACGGAAGCCGCAAAGACCCATTACGACATCCGCAGGTACACCGTACCTCTCTCGGGTGGCCATTTAGAAGTAAAAAAAAAGTACGGGCATCCTACGACATCCATACGTCTACTGCACGGTGCCCGTATACGGAGCCCGTACGTGGCTGCCAGACGCGCGGCCCCCGCATAAACTTAAGCGCTCTGCGCTAATTACAGTTACGGTCGTTGCGCATTCACGTGACGTCTAGGCTGTTAAAAGAGAAGAGCCTCACGGCCGCTACGTATAGGGTCCTGGGTTATGCGCCGGAAGTACACCGCATGAAGTGTTCAAGTATTACGAGATTAAGAAAAATTCCTGCACCGTTGAGCTATACTGTCAATTTGTACATGTAAAATAATTATAAGATAAAATCGTGTGATGAACTGTTTAAGTGGTGCGTTACATGTCTTGATATAACAAAATATAAACAAAAACACGTGACAAATGAGCGATAGTCGGAGATGCTGTCGATTTTATGGTTCATTATACATGTCCTTTTCCGATGAAATGCGACGGGGTTGATTGAAAAAGGATTCATGCACCAAACTACCAAATACGACCTTGGTGTGCTATATTTCGTACAACCGCTCAAGCTGACAGCCCGCTAAACCATGTTGTTTACGATAGGCGAGACTCATTGTCAGGTTACCGTGACCGATAAAATAGTCCGACGACCTCTGTAAGGTGTCAGAGAGGTCTTTACCATAAGTCTACAGCCTTGAAAAACCGCACGGTTTAAAACTAGGCAGCAGTGCCATAAAATGGTACAGAACTTTAAGTGCTGCAGTAAAAACACACTTTACAACATTAGCTGAAGAATAAGAAGGGGCGTAGATAGCGTGTGTGTGTGTTGGGGTGGGGGGGGGGGGGTGCATATCCCCAAGATTTTTAGGTGGGGGACGGTGTGTACAATCAACCCAACCCCCCAAGGTTATCATGGGAAAAAAAGCAAAACTGTAGTAATTATGCATTACATGCCAGTTAATAGTGAGGTATTAGAAGTTACAACTGTCTCGCGTCGTCTAACATTCAAGGATCGTTAATAGTTAGAAAAGTAATAACTTACAAAAACTTTATTTTGCAGAAAATTAGGGCCATGTCCATTTGTTAGGTTAGAGTCTCCAAATATAATTTTTTTACAGTTACATGGCCAAAAATTTTGCATATTTGCTATTGGGAAAATTGAAAGTATCAACATGAAGTATAAGGCAAATCAGAGATGGTCATTCAGGAGGTATTTGTTAATTTAACATGGAATGATAAAAAAAAATAAAAAATTAAATACCCATTTTTTAAAGAAGAACACTTAGTATCGTCAAAATGAATATTTTCCCTGTAATATAGTAAAAGTTGAGCACATAAGAATGAATGAAAATTGATTTTATCAAATGTTTGGCTCGGAATAACTTTAATCATATACTGTAGCTGTAAAGGGCAGACATTGATATTTATGGAAATTGCTGAGTTTATATGTCCTGGCTTGCTGCATGAACTTGACAAAAAAAAATCATTTATAGTGGGGTTTTTTTAAATCCTGGTAATTGTGGCTAATTATGAGTTATAAAGTCACTCCTGCAAGTTTCTACTTATTTTAGGCAAGTTCTGTCCGGCCCTGACTTGTAGTAAACTACTGAATCTAAAGGCAGAGTATCAGCATAAGAAGTAAAGCATGCTTCTGAAAGTTTACCTTTAACATGGAAATTTTAAGCAATCTTGAAACTTCAGCCTCATGTTATATACATACTGTATCACTGACTAACTGCGTTTCAACTTCGCGAACAGAAGCGAGAGGAGGCGCCAAAAATTCAAATATTCCTTTGACTAGAGGGCAAGAAACTTCTGTTACATTTAGCACTTAAAGCGTTCATACTACTGCACCGTTTAAGAGAATAAGAACTTAACAAGTATGTTTCTCTCCTGCATTTTACCTGATTCCGCCATTTTTACCCCATTTTTAATGTCGTTCTTGATATTATGTTTTTTTTCGAGTAATTTATCAGTTATCTATTGTCGGTTTATTAATTTAGTTGTGGATTCATTTATTTGTTCATTAACAATATTACTTCTTCTAGACTTAAATACTTAACGGAATACATGATACTAGTTCTATTCTAAATCATGTAGCAGTGTACACTCTCATGATCAAGATTATATCTAGATACCTGATCTTATTATCGTCGATTCTTATGGTTATAATTTAACCAGAATCGAAATAAAGAATATTACTGTCATGAAATAATGTGCAGGACAATTTGTTTATTGCTGAAAGTAAAGCAATAGACCGAGAGTTATAAAAATGCACGAGGTAATCATTGTACAATGTACACTTTTTATTTTTTTATCACTATATATTATACAATGAACTTCCCGTGCACACAAACAGCGACACACTGATTTATATATACATACGAACACACGCATATATATATATATATATATAGAGAGAGAGAGAGAGAGAGAGAGAGAGAGAGAGACGTTTAAGGAAGCAGTTATTGAAGCCCTATAATTGTCTATTCAACAGTTAATTTACTTCATGGACTCACAAACTCAATAGCCCAGGATCAGTTGTCATTCCTTGGGAATTTCATGAAGGTCAGTCAGATGTTCTCTGAGTAAGATTTTGACAGTTCAATTAAACAGTAACATGAAAGTCGGTCAGATGTACTGTTATTCAGATGTGTCACTGTACAGTTAGTAATATAAAGGTCAGTCAGATGTACTCGAATATCCCATGCTTGATAGTACCGTTAAAGAGTAACAAGAAGGTGAGTCAGATGTACTCCAAGTCAGATGGTTAACAGTACAATTAAACAGTAATATGAAGGTCAGTCAGATGTACTGTAAGTCAGATGTACCTTTAGTCAGATGTTCACAGTTCAGTTAAACAGTATTATGAAGGTCAGTCAGATGTACTCTGAGTCAGATGTTGACAGTACAGTTAAACAGTAGTATGAAGGTCAGTCAGATGAACTCTGTGTAAGATGTTGACAGTTCAGTTAAATAGTAATATGAAGGTCACTCGGATGTACTCTGAGTCAAATGTTGACAGTACAGTTAAACAGTAATATGAAGGTCAGTCAGATGTATTCTGAGTCAGATGTTGACAGTTTAGTTAAACAGTAGTTTGAAGGTCAGTCAGATGTACTCTGAGTCAGATGTTGACAGTACAGTTAAACAGTAGTATGAAGGTCAGTCAGATGAACTCTGTGTAAGATGTTGACAGTTCAGTTAAATAGTAATATGAAGGTCACTCGGATGTACTCTGAGTCAAATGTTGACAGTACAGTTAAACAGTAATATGAAGGACAGTCAGATGTATTCTGAGTCAGATGTTGACAGTTTAGTTAAACAGTAGTTTGAAGGTCAGTCAGATGTACTCTGTGTCAGATGTTGAAAGTACAATTAAACAGTGTTACGGGTTTCTCTTTTATTGTGCGATGTTGACATTCTGATTCATGTTAGGTTCAAGTCCTGGGAGTTGCTATGGCATTTAGAGACACAGCGCTCGGTGTAATCCGTACTGGTTGTCCTGGCGTGTAAAGACACAGCGTTTGTGCTAATCGGGAATTTATTGGGCTGTTCGCGCCCTATGAGCGCGTATGGCTTGTTGTGTTCTTTGGATTGTTCGTGAAATTGAAAGTTCTGGGCTTAAGGTAAAAAAAATTATAAATAGGGAGGAGAGAGAAATATTCCAGCGGACACGGAAGAGTGTGAGTCAGTTTGTGGACCTTTCCGATGATTGCAGCACATCTAGATATTCTCCGAACGTTGTAACAGATTCTATTAAGTTTTCATTTTACCTTTGACTATTACCAGAACTTCACTTTTGGATTACAACAGATTGATTTCGGGATTGCATTGGACTATTATTCTCTGAGAGGATTTACATGAACTATTCATCTTGATTATATGTTTTAAAGGACTTGTTGAGCTGTGACAGTAGTGGTTTCCAGAAAAGCCTAGGATCCGGACACTCTGATACTGTACACTTTATTTATTATACCGTGTAATTGTATTGATTTACTGTTGTTATACTGTATAATTGTATTGGTTAGTGTATTGTGATGTTAGGGTTGTTTTAAGAATAAATTTTAATTATTTGTTAACAAAAATCACTGACTTCTTTATTCATTCCCCTAGACATTTCACGCTGCCTAGTGTTTCAGAATCTGATTTTTATTAATCAAGTAAAAAAAATTTATGCTCGTCACGACTACGTGATCTCTTGTTATTAGGTTCCGTAACAGCAGTAATATCATGGTCACTTAGATGTACTCTGAGTCAGATGTTGACAGTTCAGTTAAACAGTAATATGAAGGTCGGTCAGATGTACTCTGAGTCAGATGTTGACAGTTCAGTCAAACAGTAATATGAAGGTCATTCAGATATACTCTGAGTCAGATGTTTGACTGTACAGTAAAACAGTAATATCAAGGTCAGTCACCCGTATTTTAAGTCAGATGTTTGACAGTACAATTCAACCTCAGGTAATTCAGATGTAATTATGTCCGATGTTGACAGTACAGTAAAACAGTAATATAAAGGTCAGTCACACGTATTCTTAGTCAGATGTTTGACAGTTCACTTAAACATTAATATAAAGGTCAGTCAGAAATACTTCAAGTCAGATGTTGATAGTACAGTTAAACAGTACTATGAAGGTCAGTCAGATGTACTCTGAGTCAGATATGTACAGTACCGTTAAACATTTATATAAAGGTCAATCCGATGTTCTATAAGTCAGATGCTTGACTGTACAGGTTTACAGTAATATGAAGGTCAGTCACACGTATTTTTAGTCAAATGTTTGACAGTTCACTTAAACAGCAATATAAAGGTCAGTCAGATATACTCCAAGTCAGATGTTGACAGTACAGTTTAACAGTAATATGGAAGTCAGTCAGATGTACCCTAATTCAGATGTTGACAGTACAGTTAGACAGTAATATCCAGGTCAGTCAGATGTACTCTGAGTCAGTTGTTGACAGTACAGTTAAACACTAATATCCAGGTCAGTCAGATACTAATGAAGTCTGATGCTTGACGGTAAAGTTAGACAGTAATTTGAAGGTCAGTCACACGTATTTTTAGTCAGATGTTTGACAGTTCACTTTAACAGCAATATAAAGGTCAGTCAGATATACTCCAAGTCAGATGTTGAAAGTACAGTTAAACAGTAATATGGAGGTCAGTCAGATGTACCCTAATTCAGATGTTGACAGTACAGTTAGACAGTAATATCCAGGTCAGTCAGATGTACTCAGAGTCAGATGTTAACAGTTCAGTTAAACAGTAATATCATGGTCAGTCAGATGTTGAGACTTAAGAGTACGTTTTAACAGTAATATGAAGGCCAGTCAGATACGTATGAAGTCAGATGCTTGACAGTACAGTTAGACAGTAATGTTAAAGTCCATCAGATGTTTTACTGTAAAGTTAGACAGTAATACGAAGGTCAGTTTGCTGTTATCCAAGTCATATATATACAGTTTAGTTATATAGTAATATGAAGGTCAGTCAGATGTACTCTGTGTCTGATGTTTGACAATACAGTTGAACAGTAACATGAAGGTGAGTCAGATGTACTCCGAATCAGATGTTTGACTGTACAATTAGACAGTAATATGATGGTCAGTCAGATGTACTCCGAATCAGATGTTTGACTGTACAATTAGACAGTCATATGAAGGTCAGTCAGATGTACTCCGAATCAGATGTTTGATTGTACAATTGGACAGTTATATGAAGGTCAGTCAGATGTACTCTGAATCAGATGTTTGACTGTACAATTAGACAGTAATATGTAGGTCAGTCAGATGTACTCTGAATCAGATGTTTGACTGTACAATTATACAGTAATTTGAAGGTCAGTCAGGTGTACTCCGAATCAGATGTTTGACTGTACAATTAGAAAGTAATAGTAAGGTCAGTCAGATGTACTCTGTGTCAGATGTTTGACATTACAGTTAAACAGTAATATGAAGGTCAGCAGATGTACTCCGAATCAGATGTTTGACTATACAGTTAGACAGTAATATGAAGGTCAGTCAGATGTACTCCGAATCAGATGTTTGACTGTACAGTTAGACAGTAATATGAAGGCCAGTCAGATGCATGCATGTACTCTAAGTTAGATGTTTCACATTGCAGTTCAACTGATATAATAATGCCCGTCAGATGTTCTCAAAGTAATGTGTAAATATGCTTAAAAACGTAATTTTGCAATGTTACCAACAGTAAATAGGTCCCATGACATGGTCCCAGCTTTTTTCTGGGGGGTTGGGAGGGGGATGGGTGGATTTTATTTTGTATGTAAAGCAAGAACTTTCAAGTCTGACAGGGCCTTGCTAACAACCCTAAATATGGACGACGGCCGATCTAATACCGCTATAGCTCAGCATGATGCACAGACATCACGAAGCTGTGGTACCGTTAACTATTCTCCCAAATAATCCGGTTTTTGTTGTTGTTTTGTTTCGGTCGATTGCGCTGCAGAAAACAAGATAAGGCACTGAGGAAAAATGATCTGGAACATTATTATATTTCAAGGTTTTACCTTCTCAGTTGCAGTCAATCCAATATAAATATTTTTCTTTTCCTGCGCCAGCCACCCGCTTCGAAACATTCCCTTAATGAATGAGAACTCGTCCGGTGTGTTTATGCTGACTAATCTTCCACCTCCTCGTTCACAGGCGGCTTGGGCTTCTTGCCACGTTTTGGGAGTCGTGTGCGGTTCAAATCGATAACAGGAACCTTTGTACCGCACCATGTCGGACGAAACAGTTAGCGGACATCCAGCTGCACTCACGTCAGGTGCCGGGGCAACAAACTTCTTCAGCTGATAATTCAGTTTTATTTTTATTTGGTTTGAATCAGCATCTAAATATATTGTTGTGTGAAAACTCCAAGTTGTACTGAAGTAAAACGGCAATAATTTAAAAATCAATTCACTGCCCCGCATAATTCGGGACGAGGGCCCTGAATTTGTGTTCCAGCGGAACCGTCCCAAGGATGGTCTGCACAGCCTCTCATCCGGGCAAGTTAACGTTAGCGCGTAAAAGTGGTCCTGGTATTTTGCAATTGGTGCCCTGATCTCAATTCTATGCTCTTTAGGTCGATTAAAAAGTATTGAGCCACAGGAAGATGGTATCAGATATACATGAATTCTGATGTCATTGGTTCCATAAGTGGTTACATCGTCACAAAACGTGAGGTCTTTTGTTCCTATTTTAGCGATGTAGCCAAGCATGTGTTCTTCACACCTGATCCCATTCCTAAAAGAATAATACCACATGCGGTCCTTTATTATCAATCTCAGGTTACATCCCGGTATTATATCGGCATTAATCACTTCATTAGCTCTTGTTAAATAAAACTGCTCAGACTGTATCTTCAAAGTCGTTTCGGTCCCTATGGGCTCACCAGATGGCAGCAGCTCCAATATAAAACACATTTCCCGCTTTACAGTGGCGTAAATTCTGGGTCTTTGGTATGTGACAGACAAGACATCCAATCGATGCAGGGTCCACCAGTCATATACACCAGGGCAAGAACTGAGGGAGACATCAAAACTAAATGAAGTTTGCCAAACGGTTTCATAAGCATAGAAGAGCAACGTAAATTCATTTGAGGAGGAATGAAGCAGTGCGTTTTGTGTAGATTTGTTGGCTTTTTTTCTAACATCAACTGAGAAGACTCTTGCATGATGGTACATGCCACAATATGGTCCAAATTTCTTCCCGGTTGTTGGATCTCCATCCCAAAATATAAACCCTTCTGTGGGACAGTTAGCGCCATGCGGACCCCTAAAGTCATATTTAGTTATTTGTACAGAAACATAAAAGCCAGCGGGCACAATGTACTTGTAATACATTAGGGCCGGAGAGGCCGCTTTGTCTGGTTGTATATTGACAGAGCTGGTACCGTTTTTGGATGTAACCGATATGGTTTTATATTCTACAAATGTTATGTTGCTTTTTAGTCCATGTGATATGCTTTCATAAAAAGCATAGAATTTTGGCAGGAGACACATTTTAGGTACCTCCAAGGATACAAACATTTGAAAGCCTTTCGACATCACCGTGTCATTAGACGTTTGGTTTAGGGTAACAATGATCGAGTGTTTGTTCCGTCGCGGACCGTCATATATTGTTAACGTTATGTGATCACATGATGTGATCAGAGTCCAGTTGAACTTAATGTAGTTGAACTCTTTGACCCGTATATACCATTCATAGATGTAAATTTGATTCTCAATTCTGTTCGGTGTCTGTGGGAGATTGTCAATGGTGTCACTCTCCGCGATGTAAATCTTCTCTGGTGAGTAATAATGATAACGGTCCTCAGGGACAACCTTGTATTGAAGATGTATTCCATTCCCGGTGATTGTACCGCGCAGACGCATTCGTATGTGAACCTCATTTGATTTAGATACGAGTGACCAAGGGGTCCTTACTCCGCAGAACCTACCCCGTGTCTCCTCTGTGCCGTTGATCACATCCACTATGTCGACGCTATCACACCTACACACGAGGCCGCAACTCATACTTCTAAATTCCACAATGTTCATCTGGATTTTATAGTTTGCTCGCACATGAATTATCCAGTCGCAGTATTTACCTTTGCCGACAAATGGGGTAGAAATGTTCACCTGGGGGAAGAAAAAAGTAATATTTCCACAGTCGGACGTCAGGTATTTATTCGATCCGCAGCCAGAATTACCGTAACCTACTCCGCAGAAAGGGAACTGCGCGTCGACCATTTTGGTTTCAGGATACGGCCAAGCAGAGTTTGGAAGGAATATTGTTATAGGTTCAAATTCACATTGACCAGAAGCGTTATCGTAATTTGTGCAAACCAAAGAACTGAACACTCTGGTTCCAACCGGGCTTCTTTCAGTAGTAAGGAGATTTCTCAAAGACTCGTTCGTAGACGCCATTTTGAACAGACTGCGTGGTGTTACAGCAAAAATACTGGCTTGGTTTAAATTCTGTTCAAGGGAGTTATTTCGTGCAGTAGCAGCCACTTCATGAGCAGACACAAATAACCGTTTTTTGCAACTTTTCCATAATCCATGCGTAGCCATTAAGGCTACCAAGTAGCTGAGCAGCAGCATGATGTCCTCTCTGTCATACAGCCAGGATGTCTCTGAAAGCAAAACAACTCGCCGCTTGTCATTATGTAAAAACAACCTTCTCTCTCTCTCTCTCTCTCTCTCTCTCTCTCTCTCTCTCCGTCTTTAATGTGTCTCAGAATCGATGATCACCTTTTATTAAATTATATTTTTTTTTCAGCACCGACACCGGCTTCATCGACTATATAAATAGATTACAAATTAGGTCAAGAATAAATTACATAACACATACTTTTACATCCTGTTTGCAACAGTGGCTTCAATTCAATGGTTTCAATAATTAATCAAATCACTCCCGATGATCATTTTTTCATACAAATTCTTTTGCCAACCATAATTTTCCTGGAGTGTTAAATTTTATTTGTTCGAGGACTTGTTAACTTCTTATTTAAACATGACCCTCAGAATTGGCTGCTACCTTATGAGTAATGTATGGTAGTACGTTATACCATTATACTCTTCTTTAAAAAGACAATTATTACCCATATTTATCGTCGTAAATCCTTAATGTCATATTTCTTCGTCGTTATATATAATAATTTAATGTTTGTTTTCACTCCGATTAAAATGAAATATTTGGTGCTTTCTCCATGTTCAAACTAAATTTACACCAGATAATATTACATGACACTGTTATTCTATTGTTTTACTTCTCAATTCCCTGTGAAATGCTTTCACATTCAGATTGAAAAAAAAAATGGTGGAGGTAACCGCCTCCAATTCCCATACTGTCTCACAATATCTAAGTCTAAGTATATACATCTGCATTTAAGTTTTGATCTACATCACACGAAAGTAGCATTCGCTTCCTATCATATTATTTTGTATCCTTGTGTCACCAAGGCCCTTTGTCTACACTCCTAGGTGTGTAAGTATTCCTATTACAGTGTCAAAACACCATGAAACCCCTAAAGACACACTCGTTTGAGAGTGATACACGGCTGTGATGCGCAGGCTTCCCATTAAGAGTGCAGAGCGTTTACTCTGAATTGGAGCCGGTCGTGAAAAATCTCACCGCCTCTCGGCTGACATTTGAACTCACTACCTCCCGGCTTTGAAGTCCTGTGTTCTACCCTTAGACCACAGAAGCCGAACGGTTTCTTTGCATTTCATAACGCAAGGTCTCAGAGCCATCTCCCAAGTGTGTTTAAATATTTTCTTTTTCAGTTTTTCCTTGATATTCCCTGAACTGTTGCTATAAGTGCATTTGGCATGACAAATTTCTGGAAGCTGAAAAACATTCTCTGCAAGGTAGTGTTTGAATAGCCGTGAATACACGTCTCAATTAGCATTTATATTGGGCTAGTAACCTAACTTGAGTCGTGATACAAGCCAAACGGGGCGGTGAACTGCAAGAGTTATCCATCCTGTTGTTTGATAAAGTGGTAAACAGCTGATAATCTTCCCTTTAGACTACGAGTGATGAATGAACACAAAAGAATACAAGTGAACTCGCATAACAAACTGAAAATTCGTCTCTATGGTAGAGAGTCCTATGGTTTATTGCGTACAAGTTTGTTAGTTATCCTCCAGTTCCCCGTGGGGGCGATGCTTGTGTTCATAGGGTCATTAATTCATCAAACATATAGAGGGATTTACCAATATACTAAAAAAGCTAACGGTTGGTCTGGTTGATGTCAAGTGACAGCGTACGTGTAGGCCATGAGGCCCTGTAAAAATGACGAAGTTATTTGCATCCTCATGAACCTTACAGTGCGGTTCTCGCTGCAAGATGTCCGAGTGCAAACTCTCAAATTTCATAGGGCCGAAATGGCGCCACTGTATTAAACGGTCAAATTTTTCAAATATAAAGAATACTTGGTTTTTATATATTTAAACTTTAAAATGTTATTTCTCAGCCATTTGTTTCAATACATTCAATTTGCAAATTATGTTTATGGTAGTAAACATATGCTCCAAAATGTGTATGTTTTGCCTATGTTTGGTCGGAAGACTTTTATGGGTTTGATTTATAAGTTATCTTTATATATGCATTTCAAATTCAATATAATTTTAAATAATTTTGTTAAATATGTACTCCAAATAAAATTATTAAAGGTGCCCTGAGGCATTCTGCATTTACTTTAGGTATGTTGAAACAAAAATTGTTTTTTAAGCCAGATACCTGAAATAAATTGAAATATCTAAAAATGTAGATAAAATCAACCGGTATAAGAAACCCAAAGTTTTCATATTCCAAGATTTAGAACATATTCTACGCTTTCAGAAATTTATGACAAGGGTCGCAGAGCACCAGTTTTTAAAATATTGAGGGACTATTGAAGAAAGATCATGGGACAGTTCTGCAAGCTCATGGGACAGTTCTGCATGCTCATGGGACAGTTCTGCATGCTCATTGGACAGTTCTGCATGCTCATGGGACAGTTCTGCTAGAGCTCATAGGACAGTTCTGCAAGCTCATGGGACAGTTCTGCAAGCTCATGGGACAGTTCTGCAAGATCATGGGAAGATCTGCAAGCTCATTGCACAGTTCTGCTGGGGCATGCTCATCGGACAGTTTTGCATGCTGATGGGACAGTTTTACATGTTCGGCGGACAGTTACGCATGCTCATGGGACTGTTCTGCTTGCTCTTGGGACAGTTCTGCGTGAGGCATGCTCTCGGGACTGCGCGGGCCGGAATAAAGAGCCCATCATCTTCCCGCAAAACAAGACCTCAGCCCGTAACCGCACCGCCCCGCAGTTACAAATGAAAAATCAACCCCACCTGCCAGCACGGTAAGGTTTTAGCCCGCACCTGGCCTGACCTTTTTTGTGAGTGGAAGCCATTACCATGATTTGTTGACAGAAATACTTTTCTATTTTTTTTTTGTGAGAGACATCGAGTGAGGTCTAGTTACCACTTCCAAAATACAATCATATTGTGCAATATATGCTGCAAATACTTGTACAGACAAATAAGTGGAAATATCCGTAAGTGGAACACATTAATGTTGCCTTCGTGTTTCATTGAAATGTTTAAAGAAAGGATATATTGAACTTATTCAGATATTTTTACAAACGTCAGATCAGCTTAAATTCAGCACATAATTCAGCTGGTTTAACAGAAGCTCGAATTTTACATACTTTGTGAATTCAATAATATTGTAGTATTTGGTTGAAAATAAGTGCGCATGTCGTGACCGATTTTCAATGTACGGTTTGTTTACATATTAGCAACATTCTCAGGATTTAATTTTTTTAATTGATTACATTGCATTACCCTCCTGTGATTTTATTTTATATAATTACTGATTCTAAAGTGTTAATAATTTGACTCGCGCGTTTCCAGTCATTCATTCATTTGATGGGTATGAGAGTGGGTTGTTGTGGCCCGTCCAATGCGGTGGTTTTCTCCGGGTTCTCCGGTTTCCTCCACCCTTACCGACCAGGGTGCCTAGTATTAGTTTTTATAACTAATTGTACAATCCATGTAAAATAAATTAAGTTTACATTAATCAGTTATTCTGAAAGCTTTAAAGGGTTCATTAATAGTTATCGCTCTCTCTCTCTCTCTCTCTCTCTCTGTCTGTCTCTCTCTCTCTCCCAATATATTTTATGTATTTTCTGAAACTCAATGTATTAGGACTTCGTCCCCCCTCCCTCTCGTTCAGTTCATTCTGAAAGGGGGGAAAGATCAGCCCTTCCCCTCTCTCTCCCTCTCTTTGTGTGATTTCATTTTATAAAGTTACTTATACCAAACGTGTCAATAATTATACTCTCTTTCATCTAATTCATCCACTGATCCTGATAGGGATAATGTTTAGGCCCCCCTCCTTCTCTCTCGTTTCTATTCATACAATCACTTTTTTCTTAAAAGTTTAATAAATCCCCCCTCTTATGCTCCTTCTCATTCTATATTGAATAGCTTATCGTTACACATTCGGCGAATACGTTTTTGATCAATAATAAATATTCATATAAAATCGATGTTGTGGGTATATCTAATTTTCCTGTCAACTTTTTGATTAATACAGTTGATCTTTTTACATTGGGCGAATACATTTTTGATGTATAAAATCGATGTTGTGGGTATATCTCATTTTCCAGTCCACTTTTTTTAATACAGTTGATCTTTTCACATTCGGCGAATACATTTTTGATGTATAAAATCGATGTTGTGGGTATATCTAATTTTTTCCAGTCAACTTTTTTTAATACAGTTGATCTTTTCACATTCGGCGAATACATTTTTGATGTATTAAAATCGATATTGTGGGTATATCTAATTTTTTCCAGTCAACTAATTTTAATACATTTGATCTTTTCACATTCGGCGAATACATTTTTGATGTATTAAAATCGATGTTGTGGGTATATCTAATTTTCCACTCAACTTTTTTTTAATACAGTTGATCTTTTTACATTCGGCGAATACATTTTTGATGTAATAAATCGATGTTGTGGGTATATCTAATTTTTTTCCAGTCAACTCAACTTTTTTTTAATAAAGTTGGTCTTTTCACATTCGGCGAATACATTTTTGATGTATTAAAATCGATGTTGTGGGTATATCTAATTTTTTTCCAGTCAACTTTTTTTTTAATAAAGTTGATCTTTTCACATTCGGCGAATACATTTTTGATGTATAAAATCGATGTTGAGGGTATATCTAATTTTTTCCAGTCAACTTTTTTTTTTAATAAAGTTGATCTTTTCACATTCGGCGAATACATTTTTGATGTATAAAATCGATGTTGAGGGTATATCTAATTTTCCACTCAAGTTTATTTTTAATAGAGTTGATCTTTTTACATTGGGTGAAAACATATTTGGTATATTAAAATCGATGTTGTTGGTATATCTATTTTTTTCCAGTCAACTTTTTTTAATACAGTTGATCTTTTCACATTCGGTGAAAACATTTTTGATGTATTAAAATCGATGTTGTGGGTATATCTAATTTTCCACTCAACTTTTTTTAATACAGTTGATCTTTTTACATTCAGTGAAAACATTTTTGGTATATTAAAATCGATGTTGTTGGTATATCTATTTTTTTCCAGTCATTTTTTTTTAATAAAGTTAATCTTTTCACATTCGGCGAATACATTTTTGATGTATAAAATCGATGTTGTGGGTATATCTAATTTTTTCCAGTCAACTTTTTTTAATACATTTGATCTTTTCACATTCGGCGAATACATTTTTGATGTATTAAAATCGATGTTGTTGGTATATCTATTTTTTTCCAGTCAACTTTTTTTTAATAAAGTTGATCTTTTCACATTCGGCGAATACATTTTTGATGCATTAAAATCGATGTTGTGGGTATATCTAATTTTCCACTCAACTTTTTTTTAATACAGTTGATCTTTTCACATTCGGTGAAAACATTTTTGATGTATTAAAATCGATGTTGTGGGTATATCTAGTTTTCCACTCAACTTTTTTTAATACAGTTGATCTTTTTACATTCGGTGAAAACATTTTTGGTATATTGAAATCGATGTTGTTGGTATATCAATTTTTTTCCAGTCAACTTTTTTTAATACAGTTGATCTTTTCACATTCGGCAAATACATTTTTGATGTATTAAAATCGATGTTGTGGGTATATCTAATTTTCTCCAGTCAACTATTTTTAATACATTTGATCTTTTCACATTCGGCGAATACATTTTTGATGTTTTAAAATCGATGTTGTGGGTATATCTAATTTTTTCCAGTCAACTTTTTTTTAATAAAGTTGGTCTTTTCACATTCGGCGAATACATTTTTGATGTTTTAAAATCGATGTTGTGGGTATATCTAATTTTTCCAGTCAACTTTTTTTTTAATAAAGTTGATCTTTTCACATTCGGCGAATACATTTTTGATGTTTTAAATCGATGTTGTGGGTATATCTAATTTTTCCAATCAACTTTTTTTTAATAAAGTTGATCTTTTCACATTCGGCGAATACATTTTTGATGTATAAAATCGATGTTGTGGGTATATCTAATTTTTTCCAGTCAACTTTTTTTAATAAAGTTGATCTTTTCACATTCGGCGAATACATTTTTGATGTATTAAAATCGATGTTGTGGGCATATCTAATTTTTTCCAGTCAACTTTTATTAATAAAGTTGATCTTTTCACATTCGGCGAATACATTTTTGATGTATTAAAATCGATGTTGTGGGTATATCTAATTTTTCCAGTCAACTTTTTTTAATACATTTGATTTTTTTACATTCGGCGAATACATTTTTGATGTATTAAAATCGATGTTGTGGGTATATCTAATTTTTTCCAGGCAACTTTTTTTAATAAAGTTGATCTTTTCACATTCGGCGAATACATTTTTGATGTATTAAAATCGATGTTGTGGGTATATCTAATTTTTTCCAGTCAACTTTTTTAAATAAAGTTGGTCTTTTCACATTCGGCGAATACATTTTTGATGTTTTAAAATCGATGTTGTGGGTATATCTAATTTTCCACTCAACTTTTTTTAATACAGTTGATCTTTTTACATTCGGTGAAAACATTTTTGGTATATTAAAATCGATGTTGTTGGTATATCTATTTTTTTCCAGTCAACTTTTTTTTAATACAGTTGATCTTTTCACATTCGGCGAATACATTTTTGATGTATAAAATCGATGTTTTTGGTATATCTAATTTTACCAGTCAATTTTTTTAATACATTTGATCTTTTTACATTCGGCGAATACATTTTTGATGTATAAAATCGATGTTGTGTGTATATCTAATTTTCCACTCAACTTTTTTTTAATACAGTGGATCTTTTTACATTCGGTGAATACATTTTTGATGCATTAAAATCGATGTTGTTGATATATCCATTTTTTTCCACTCAACTTTTTTTAATACAGTTGATCTTTTCACATTCGGCGAATACATTTTTGATGTATTAAAATCGATGTTGTGGGTATATCTAATTTTCCACTCAACTTTTTTTTTAATACAGTTGATCTTTTTACATTCGGCGAATACATTTTTGATGTATTAAAATCGATGTTGTGGGTATATCTAATTTTTTTCACTCAACTTTTTTTTATACAGTTGATCTTTTTACATTCGGCGAATACATTTTGGATGTATTAAAATCGATGTTGTGGGTATATCTAATTTTCCACTCAACTTTTTTTTAATACAGTTGATCTTTTCACATTCGGTGAAAACATTTTTGATGTATTAAAATCGATGTTGTGGGTATATCTAATTTTCCACTCAACTTTTTTTAATACAGTTGATCTTTTTACATTCGGTGAAAACATTTTTGGTATATTAAAATCGATGTTGTTGGTATATCTATTTTTTTCCAGTCAACTTTTTTTAATACAGTTGATCTTTTCACATTCGGCGAATACATTTTTGATGTATTAAAATCGATGTTGTGGGTATATCTAATTTTCTCCAGTCAACTATTTTTAATACATTTGATCTTGTCACATTCGGCGAATACATTTTTGATGTATTAAAATCGATGTTGTGGGTATATCTAATTTTTTCCAGTCAACTTTTTTTAATAAAGTTGGTCTTTTCACATTCGGCGAATACATTTTTGATGTTTTAAAATCGATGTTGTGGGTATATCTAATTTTTTCAGTCAACTTTTTTTTAATAAAGTTGATCTTTTCACATTCGGCGAATACATTTTTGATGTATAAAATCGATGTTGTGGGTATATCTAATTTTTTCCAGTCAACTTTTTTTAATAAAGTTGATCTTTTCACATTCGGCGAATACATTTTTGATGTATTAAAATCGATGTTGTGGGCATATCTAATTTTTTCCAGTCAACCTTTTTTAATAAAGTTGGTCTTTTCACATTCGGCGAATACATTTTTGATGTATTAAAATCGATGTTGTGGGTATATCTAATTTTTTCCAGTCAACTTTTTTTAATAAAGTTGGTCTTTTCACATTCGGCGAATACATTTTTGAAGTTTTAAAATCGATGTTGTGGGTATATCTGTTTTTTCACTCAAATTTTTTTAAAACAGTTGTTCTTTTTACATTCGGTGAAAACATTTTTGGTATATTAAAATCGATGTTGTTGGTATATCTATTTTTTTCCAGTCAACTTTTTTTAATACAGTTGATCTTTTCACATTCGGCGAATACATTTTTGATGTATAAAATCGATGTTTTTGGTATATCTAATTTTACCAGTCAATTTTTTTAATACATTTGATCTTTTTACATTCGGCGAATACATTTTTGATGTATAAAATCGATGTTGTGTGTATATCTAATTTTCCACTCAACTTTTTTTTAATACAGTGGACTTTTTACATTCGGTGAATACATTTTTGGTATATTAAAATCGATGTTGTTGATATATCCATTTTTTTCCACTCAACTTTTTTTAATACAGTTGATCTTTTCACATTCGGCGAATACATTTTTGATGTATTAAAATCGATGTTGTGGGTATATCTAATTTTCCACTCAACTTTTTTTTAATACAGTTGATCTTTTTACATTCGGCGAATACATTTTTGATGTATTAAAATCGATGTTGTGGGTATATCTAATTTTTTTCACTCAACTTTTTTTTATACAGTTGATCTTTTTACATTCGGCGAATACATTTTTGATGTTTTAAAATCGATGTTGTGGGTATAATTTTACCAGTCAATTTTTTTAATACATTTGATCTTTTTACATTCGGCGAATACATTTTTGATGTATTAAAATCGATGTTGTGGGTATATCTAATTTTACCAGTCAAATTTTTTTAATACATTTGATCTTTTTACATTCGGCGAATACATTTTTGATGTATAAAATCGATGTTGTGGGTATATCTAATTTTCCACTCAACTTTTTTTAATACAGTGGATCTTTTTACATTCGGTGAATACATTTTTGGTATATTAAAATCGATGTTGTTGATATATCTATTTTTTTCCAGTCAACTTTTTTTAATACAGTTGATCTTTTCACATTCGGCGAATACATTTTTGATATATTAAAATCGATGTTGTGGGTATATCTAATTTTTTTCACTCAACTTTTTTTAATACAGTTGATCTTTTTACATTCGGCGAATACATTTTTGATGTATTAAAATCGATGTTGTGGGTATATCTAATTTTTTTCAGTCAACTTTTTTTTATACAGTTGATCTTTTTACATTCGGCGAATACATTTTTGATGTATAAAAAATCGATGTTGAGGGTATATCTAATATTTCGAGTCAACTTTTTTTTAATACAGTTGATCTTTTTAAATTCGGTGAATACATTTTAGGTATATTAAAATCGATGTTGTTGGTATATCTATTTTTTTCAGTCAACTTTTTTTTATACAGTTGATCTTTTTACATTCGGCGAATACATTTTTGATATATAAAAAATCGATGTTGAGGGTATATCTAATATTTCGAGTCAACTTTTTTTTAATACAGTTGATCTTTTTAAATTCGGTGAATACATTTTAGGTATATTAAAATCGATGTTGTTGGTATATCTATTTTTTTCCAGTCAACTTTTTTTAATTACAGTTGTTCTTTTTACATTCGGCGAATACATTTTTGATGTATTAAAATCGATGTTGTGGGTATATCCAATTTTCAAGTCAACTTTTTTTAATTACAGTTGTTCTTTTTACATTCGGCGAATACATTTTTGATGTATTAAAATCGATGTTGTGGGTATATCCAATTTTCAAAAAGGAGGTTGAATTATTAACACTTTCAGTATGAGTATATATATATATATATATATATATATATATATATATATATATATATATATATGGGACGAGAGAGAGAGAGAGAGAGAGAGAGAGAGAGAGAGAGAGAGAGAATGCCTGACACGGAATCTAGATAGAACTGATTATTTCGGAATGTGACAAACGATTTAAATAATTCATATTTAATATTTACAGTGTTTGGAAAGTGAAGAAAATGAAAATAGCAGGAGAGCAATGCAGTGTAAAAATAAAAATAATGCAAATCTGCGCGTTTCGTTCCTTAAAAGTACTTCCGGCATTATGGCCGCGACGTTGACGGACCTCAATACAATCATGAGCATGTCTGATGATAAATATATATGGCAAGGAAACCATAATACAATTATTCAAATGTTTGTGAAGACGAGTTTCTGAACAGATGATGCAGCTGTTTAATCAGTGCTAGGATACCGATATGTCTAATAAACTAATTAACGGATAGCCCGTGTTGACTTCTGAGGTGGCAGGTTTCCCTCCTTTGATGCACTTCTCCAGGTAACTGGGTTGTCTACATCAAAAATTTATGTTGAATATTGAGAACTAACTTCCTTGTTTGTTAGATACACCGATATTATGCTATTGTCAAGCAACAAAATATATATGTGGCAAACAATCATCCAAGACTGCATTAATATGGCAGCTGTTTGCCATCATAGTCAACTATAGCTTTTGAAGAAAATTACCAACATTTTTAAATGATGTAAGACAAATTGATGTCTAAACTTTGGAATATCTCATACATTTCAACATACCGTCCATTGTAATGTACTGGAGCGTAAGTCACCGACACGCTTATCTTCAGCCGAAGACATTCGTGATGATCTTCAACCAAATAGTAACATATAATTGAATTCATGGAATAAGTAAGGACGTAATTGCTGTTGATTTTATTTTATACTAAAAATGGGAGCTTATAACAACATAATATATATACCTCAAACAATCAGTTGTCACATTTTATTGGAAAAATAAACAGGCACAGCCCTTTGTTTTCCACATACATGCATCTATTACCGAGATATAAAACAAAACTCAAGGATAAAGCGACCAATTTCTATTAAGTTTGTATGCTCAGAACCAGTAGTTGCACTAACTAAAACATTTCACACCGTTTATTTGACAAAGAAACGGTCAGTGGTCAGATTAATCCTGTTTAGTAATAACCTGCTAATTAACTGAAAAGGCGGAAGGGTATGGAACTACAAGGAGAGTCCAGCTCTGGGTCCAGGAGGTGTACACAGATAGAGATATGAAAAGAACATGAATGTCTTCTTTGTGCCATACTACTTTGCCCACGTAATGCTCTAAACCAGCCATTGCATTAGTCCGGCAGACAAACCCCCTATTTCAAGTGAAACGTGCATTCGATTCCCCGTGAAACATGTTTGCAGTTTCATGACGTTTTGATCATACTCTTAAATTTAAGAGAGGGTGTCGCCCTGACACCATTGAGCATTTCTTCATAAAACCCTATAATATGCAAATTAGCCGTCGTTATTATTGGAACTTTTAGTTTTAGTTTATTTCTCTCTTGGACCTTGTCCTATCTTAGTGATCAAGGTGTCTACACCTATCTTTTCATGGTAGAGGAGTATGATGAACCGTTTCAAAGTACCAGTTTATAAATTTTTAATATGCAAATTAGCTGTCGCCATTATCTAATTTTGCTCATATCTATCTTGGACCTTGTCCTATCTTAAAGATAAAGGTGTCTTCACCTATGTTTTCTTGGTAGAGGAGTATAATAAACCGTTTCAAACTTCCATTTAAAGAATTTTTAAAATGCAAATTAGCTGTCGCCATTATTGGAACTTCTAATTTTGTCCTTATCTTTCTTAGTTCTTGTCCTATTTTAGAGATTTAGGTGTGTACCCATCAAGTAGAGCACAGAGGATACTTCGTGAGATATCTGTCGAAAAACGGCAATATTATTTGGCCCTGAAGGATGCATAGGCTAAGAGATTCGGTCCAACGTGTACAGAGAGCGCATTTCGGGCAATGTTCCGCGAGCGAAAGAGAGGCGTTAAAGAACCTTAATGGATTACGAAAGTGAGGTCTCTCGTCTGGCCAAGAGGGCATACCAAGGTTTTGGCAGCGATGACCTAGACGTGATAGCCAGAGAACAGTTTGTTAGAAGGTTGAGCGATATTGAAATGAGGATCAAGGCATGTGGATCCAAGTTGTTCTTAGCAACTCAGTATGAGTCGTTTGAGGAAAGAGAATGTTTCGGCCAGATCGTAAGTTCCGACCAAAGTCAGCTCCGGTAGATGTTACTGGGACGCAAACTGATGAACAGATAACGCATCTTCAAGAGCAAATCCAAAGGTTGAAGGCCAATAAGAACATGACTCAAAAAGATGACCAGACTGTAACTCGCCAGTTATAGTCTCTAACTGAGCAGGTACAAGCTATCGCAAGTGTTTGCCGGAACAGATCAACGGTGGTAGCAGACCCCTGGCGACAGTGAAACGCGTGATACCCAAAGTGGAAGGACTTCATCCCGATTAAGACTAGTTCAGATCGAGGACTGGCACAACCAGCCTGCTGTGGCCAGCCTGGCCATTTCAAGAGAAATTGTCTCACCGGACAAAAGAAACCCTCGGATATGACTAACCAGAAAAGATACACCAAACCAACCCAGAATAAGAGTAGCAAGAGAACCACCAGCATTAAGGGCGGATGGTTGATAGAGGGTGTCGTTCAGAATAAAACTGTCGACCTCCTGTTGATAGTGGTTCGAATATGTCCTTGCCTGACTACTCCTTATTCCGGAAGCTCCGGAATAACACCAGGCGTAAACTGAGAGATTCGGGTGGTGACATCAGCACTGCCTCCGGAGATCCAATGGACGTCAGAGGAGAGATTGACTTTAAGTGTCGGTAAGGAAACCAAGTATGGAATCGCCCCTTTGTTATCACCAAGTTAGGCTCTTTGAAAGGAATTCTTGGAAATGCCTTTATGCGAGATGTTGGTTGCCTGATTTACGTTAAGTTAGGGATCCTCCGTACAGAACAAGAGCGGTACATGTTACGGGCTGAATCGAGCGACAGCTGTCACAGAGTAATACTAAGTGAGCCTATTAAGGTACCACCTAGACACGAGGTTAGAGCTTCTGCCTTGCTGGATAAGCTTAGGGTTGAAAACGGTCAACCTCAGGTGGGTTTGGTACAACCTCTAACATCATTGTTTGAGGAGACGGGACTATTCATGGTAACAGCTTTAATCAATACCACAAAGTCGAGTGTGCCTGTCACCTTGATGAACCTGGGCGAAGAGACTGAGTACTTGCCCGCCAGACTCACAGTAGGAGTGGTGGAAGAAGTTAGTAGAGTCCCTGACGTGGCTGAGTCATTGATGCGGAGCTTTTCCACTGACGCCTCAGTGCCTGGACATTTGGAACCTACGTTGGAGGAGATATCTGATGAGTTGAGTCCTGACCAGAGAAAACAAGTACGACGACTAGTAGCCGAATACAGTGATAAGTTCGCGTCACAAGATGGAGCTTTGGGACTCACAACTTTAGTAGAACACACAATTGATACGGTGAAACAACATCCACGGAGATTGCCGTTAGCTTGGCGGGAAGTAGCTAACCAAGAGATCGACAAGATGCTCGATATAGGCTTTATTGAGCCAAGCGATAGTCCATGTACTAGCCCTATAGCGCCTAGATAGCCTAGATAGGAATGAATTTACCATTCATCACTGTCCTGGAGCCAAACATGGAAATGCTGAAGAACTCACTAGGTAGCAGTGCACGTAGTGCAAGTAGCATGATTGTCGTGCAACCACTATCGAGTCCAAGAAAACGGAAATGACAACAACCGAAACTGTCACTGAGCAGACTGCTCAGTCAAACTGGCTAGACAACTGCAGTGTTGGTCACCTGTGCCAACTCCAATCCAAAGATCCGAGTATCGCTTAGATCAGACGCTGTATATTGTCTGGGCGGATCGACCAAAGTGGCAAGAAATATCCCATGAAGGGCGGAATCACAAGGCCCTGTGGAGCCAATGAAATATTTGGAGATCTGTAACGGAGCTTTCAACCGTAAATTTGGTTAGGATGCCAAGTCAAATACTATTAATCAGTGGTGGATCCAACGGAGATCCGCAAAGAGATAATGATGCAGCTATATGATCATAAAACAGGTGGACATCTTTGGGGTACTAAGACGCTCCACAATATCAGACAGAGGTTTTACTGACCAAGACTGCGGGAAGATGTTGAACGACGGTGCAGACGATGCAGAAATTGTGGGAGTCCAAAATCAATACAAAATAGCAACAAGGCACCGCTGAAACAAGACGTGACAGGCTTGCCCCTGGAAGGAATCACCTTGGATATCATATGATCCCTGTCGAAATCATGGCCCGGGAATCAGTACATCTTGGTGATAGGGGACTATTTAACCAAGTGGACAGAGGCGTATATGCTCTACCTGATCATACGGCATAGACTGTCGCCCGGGTTGTTGTGGATAAATGGACCTGTATGAAACTGTACTTATCGGAGTAGTAAACATGAGAACAAAGGTGTCACACTAAATCTGATGATGTTTAGGATAGAGGTCACTCTCCCCATTGACATCTTGACTGGGCATTCTCCCTGTAAAGGAGATGTTACCACCTATCCAGTAGCGTACACCAAGTGGTTGCGAAATGCCCTTGATTCCGCATTTGGGTAAGCTAGGAGGCCCCTTAACACAAGCAGCAAGCAGACAAAAACGACAATATGATCGTCAGGCTACTGAACGATGTTTGCTCGAAGCCGAAAGTTGTCTATGTTGATCAATTGAGAGCGTACCCGCGGGGAAACAACGGCGACTACATACATTTCTTGGGTTCACTTAACTTTGCTGATCTCAGTCGGTTGAATACCATCTTCAAGTTAGTCAGGGAGTTCTTCGAGATCATAATTTGAGACAGGTGTTAAATTAACTGCATTCTTCCTTTGCAACTGGTCACATATCATGAGTTTACTTTGTATGCAAATATATTTTGCCATCGGCTGTGGCATTTTAGTGTCGTCTCCGTTTGTGCTTCCATAGCATGTTTAAAAGATTTAATTACAAATAAAATTACAAGTTAAATATAACGTAATAAAATAACCTTATATTTGATATATTGAGGAGTGTGATTTACGTTATAATTTACAGACTTTGTTTTGAACTTTGTATATATTGTATATAATGTTAATTTGGATAATTATATATATCTGCACCGTACCATGAGTCTTTCTTTGCATATTTATGTTTGTTGTGTGAAGAACCCGGAAGGAAATTAAATTTGCACGCAACATATTGATTGGGCTCGTCCGTTCGCTTTTCTCTTTGGCTCGTTTTGTTTAGGAATATGAATTGGGGTTGTATTTAACATTTTCTGCACTGTTTTGTATTTTGCCTACTGATATAAAATTCTATTTTTGTACGGGTTCACTTTAATTTCTGAGATAGGTTTCTAAAATATGAAGGACTCTTTGTAAATATTGATATAATGTATTTAGTAGTCATGTATTTAGTGGAATAAGGATAAGTATTTCGCTTTGTCAGATGTCATTTGTATTTGTATAATTTTTGAGGTACCATATTTTCAAAATGGAAACTGACAAATTTATAGCGAACCCTACTACCAAGGTCTTAGACCAAATGAAAAAAGTTGAATTATTAGAAACTTGTAGCAAATTAGAATTAGAAGGAAAACAGGCTACAAAAAAAATCAGAGTTGAAAAGAAAAATTGTAGATTATTTTGTTGACAATGTGTTTGACACTGTCGTTTTGGAATGGTATCCTCTAGAGCCACCGAAAGGTGCTGACTCTAGTTAATTTGAATATCAATTGAAACTAAAAGAATCAGAAATAAAAATGAAAGAATTCGGAATAAAATAATTAGAATTGAAATTAAAACTAAAATCTGGGGAAGAAAAAAAGAAATCTGCAACGGGTGGAATTTTAAACCCTTAAAATACATTAAATTAGTTCCCACATTCAATGAGAAAGAAGTAGATAAATTCTTTCAATATTTTGAGCTTATAGCTAAAAATCTTGGGTGGCCATTAGAGTTATGGCCTACCTTGGTGCAAAGTTTATTCACTGGAAAAGCCCAAGAGATATATTCTGCTTTATCTGTAGAAGATTGTTCAAACTATGAAACTCCCAAATCTGCTGTTTTTCATGCATAAAAGTAAGTTCCTGAAGCTTACAGACAAAAGTTTCGGAATTTAAAAAGACATTTCAATCAGACACATGTTGAATTTGCTCATGGAAAGAGATGCTTTTTGCAAAATGGTGTAACTCAAAAGAAGTAAACTCAAATTATGAGAAACTAAAACAACTGATATTAATTGAAGAATTTAAGAAATTTGTTAGAGATGATATTAGGACATATTTAAATGAGAAAGAAGTAATTTCGTCACAACAAGCGTCAAAATTTGCCGATGAGTTTGCTTTAACTCATAGATAGACCGAAAGAAGTTGGTTTTCAAAGACCTAGAAATGTAAATGGTAGTGAAAAAAAAGGGAGTCCACCTCGGCCCAGAAGAGAATTTTCTGAGGTCAAAAAAGGTGAAAAACATAAGAATAGTCAGGGACCTATCTGCTATTTTTGTAGGAAATCAGGACATGTTATGTCTGTGTGCTCTGAACTCAAACAGAGTAAATAAGCAATATTTAAGGAAACATCACCAAATGCACTCGTAAATACATACGAGGGCTTGCTTTGTGATCCTCCGTCAGGGACAGTAGGTTAACGCTTCCGAGACATCGGAAATCTTGCGCTTCTAAAGAAGCTACTGATTTTCACGCTGCCTGCTTTGACCGTTAATGATACATTTTAACACCAGGTGGTGAACATGGGCCTGTCTGCTTAAAAACTGCTGAGGTGACTATCAGCCAACCAAATGCATGTCAACAAACAGGCATCTGGCTCCGCCCAGAAACCACGTGCGGGGCAATTCTCTCTGAGCCTTTGGCCTGTTCAAACGGTCGCCGGGGCGATGAGCTGTCACTCAAAACGAAATGAACAACATTGGCTTCGTGTATTCCTCGCTTGGCTGGTAAACCATTTTGCTTCCAGCACAGGGTCTCATCTGATTGGACCAAAATACAATGCTTCCCTCTTGTGTAGAGATTCAGGATACAAGGTCATAACAAATAGCGCTTACGATATAGGTAGTTGGCCTATGGGTAATGCGCTGTGTAAAGAGCGTACAGTAGGTTTAGAGGATCCTGTCTTTGTGGGAAAGAATAATGACTTTCAGGCGTAAAGAATTTAAGCCTTTTGTGTCAGGAGGTTTTGTATCTTTAGAAGGGGACAGCGTTGACCCAGTGCCAGTCAAAATTCTGAGAGACACTGGAGCGTCTCAATCCTTTTTGTTAAAAGGTGAATTACCTTTCTCTAATGAGACGGCTACGGGAGAAATTGTATTGGCTCAGGGCATTGAGGGTTCCATTGTTAAAGTACCTCTGCACAAAGTCGTGTTAAAGTTAGAGTTGGTATCAGATCCTGTTAGAGTGGACCGTATAATATTATAGCGTCTGAAATCCTATAATATTATAGGGCTTTGAAGGCTCGCTCAAGATCCCCCAGCGCCCTCCCCCTATATTATCACTGCCGTCCAGGGCCTGAGGTTCTGTTGATAACTGCAGCTGATATATCCATGCTTGATTAGCTACCACCAGATGCGACCTGCTATAGCGAGAGTGTTCTGCTGACGCAAGTGACCACTGGTCATGTCACGCGCACTCAACCGTTCTTCTTAGCGGCCCCGCAATGCTCAAATGAGCTGCAGTGATCTGATACGATAAGCTCGTGCGCGTCAAAGCATCTCCATGTGGAAGCGAATTCGAAAACCAACAGGCCATCCGCGCAAGTCCGACATGCAAGTCCGAACGCGATAAATAGTGTTATATATATTTTACTACATTAATTTTATTTGAATTGTCATGTTAAACATGATGTTTTTTGCACCCGGTATATAGGACCCCAGTTAAAACAGAGGTATCCTTCTGGTACGTGCTACCCTGCGAATTGTTATACACATGTAATAATAAATACATTATCCACTCACAAATATCCGCCTTTTATAATTCAGCAGAAAGAACAAATGAAGCAACTCATTCCATAATAATCCAGAGTTTTGCTCGTTCAAAAACAAAAGAATCTTTCTCTCATTTTCGCCCAAAAAGGTTGTAAAAGAATAGATTTAGAAATTTTCTTCTTTGGACTAAAACGGTTAAAGGGTGAATATTTTTTAAGCTCTTGTGTGCATTGTTATCTGTTTCTTGTTCTAACTCGGTCTTCTATTTGTCGATTTTTCTACTTATTGCATTATAGTTAATTCCAACTACAGATAATGCATCTAAATATTTCATTATTTTAAATAACAAAATCAAATTGCACTTTATTTTTTGACAAAAGGCCTGATGTGCCATGAAGTCACATACATTCAGACAGTATTGTTAACAATTCAGAAATACACATAACCTCATCTGTTTTTAAATAGCACACACCTCCCCCATTTTTACATTGTGCACTGGAGGTCTTCAATCGCCGAGCTGTCGCAAGGATGTCTTCCCCTAACGACCTTTAAAATACGGTCTAGGTATAAAACTAGACTGCCCCCGCCTGGAGCAAATAAGAAATATTTTTTTTCCCACAGAAAAAAAATCATATTACATATTCAACGTTGATCCCGGCAGGTAGGATCCACGCCACAATATAAGACTGCATCAAAGCATACACTGAGCCAATTTGTCGATCTGCATTGCAATTCCAGTATTTTTTTTCTTATAAAGGCTAAATAGTATTTCATATCATATTTTACATGAGCTTTTAAACGTGTTACACAAGGTTCTTCGTTTTTCATTCTACACTTGATTTTGTAATTATAAATTGATAAAGCTGTTACTGATATAGTTTCTTCTACATACTTTATATATTCACCTTCTTGTTCAAAGCCCAAAACAATAGTTCTCCAATTTAATTTACAATGAAAACATGTAATAAAATATTGCCATAGGCATTACCATAGGACACGAGTAGATCATATGTTCTATATCTTCCAACGTTGCACATTTATAACAATTTTCAGAAACAGTCTTTTTTCCATTTATATAAATCTAGACCAGAAACTACAATGTTATGTAACATTTTATAGTTGAAATCTGCTACTTTAGCAATTACTTCCCTTTTTACATTTCTTAAATAAATGTTCTTGAATATATGACAATTATTTTTTAAATTAAACCTCTCTATCAACATCTTTTGCCATATTAGCTTAACAAATTTCTGTTTAACAAAACAATCATAAAATATTTTTGTTGTTAATATATTAATATGTAACAATTTACCATTCATCAAAAACAATTAAGATAACCTTGGATTGCTGTATTTTGCCTCTGAATAATTAAATACATTTTCTAATTGTTTAAAAACACTTTTCGTAATTACATATTCACACAGCCAATTAGATTTGTTCTTCAAGGATGATATTACTTCCTCAGGTGTAATGAACTTACCATATTCATCATATAAATCTTTGACAAAGACAAAACCTGTTTCAATTTTTGAAAGCTAAGCACTGCCCTTTGTACATAAATAACCTATTACACCATATCTGTTGACCTAAAAAGTTGGAGGTTGTGATATTCATGATACTTATTCTATCTTTACATTCATGAAAATAACATAAAACATTTTGATAAAAAACAGGTATTTTTCAATATTTTTAAAATTCTTTTTTCTCAAAATTACCGTTCAGTAATAATAAGTCATAACACACAGTCTTCTGAAATGATAGGTTCCAAAGACATTTATACATTTGCCATCACTAAATAATCTCGGAATCCATCTGGCTTTTAATGCCTTTTCATATATTTCAACATCTATCATTTTTATCCACCATCTTCATAATTACCAATCAAGGTGTTCCTTTTAATTCCTTCAGTTAATGTCCAAACAAAATTAAAGAAAAGTCTTTTTAACTTCAGAATTAAAGATCCTTTAATCGGAAATAAGGATAGTAATAATGTAATTTTCGACAAAGCTAGTGACTTTAGTATCAAAATTTTTCCTCTGGTTGATAAATTCCGTTGTTTCCAGGTCTTCAATAACAAATCTAATTTTTTAATATTACTTTCCCATACTCCATCAATGTCATTATTGATATTTTCCGAAATGGGAATACCCAAATATTTAATTAAATGTTTATCAAAATTAACACCCAGATTTAGATATATTATAGAATCTGATAATGGGCCTAATGTAATCGCTTTAGTTTTTTCCCTGTTTAGCCTAAGCCCAGAAACAAAACCAAAATCTTCTATGACCTGTAAAGCGGTCTTTAATGAACAGAAACTATCCAACAGAAGTGCAGTATCATCTGCATATTGCATTATAGGTGAACATTTAACGTCATTTTTCAAACGAATACTAGAGATTTGTTTATTTTGTTTGATCTGAATAGATAAAATTCACTGGTCAAAATAAACAACATAGCTGAAACGGGGCACCCTTGACGGATTCCCTTATTCATAAAAATAGGTCTGGTTAACCATCCGTTATTTTTCACTACAAATTCCGGCTTATTATAAAGAATGTTTATCCAGTGTATAAACGATTTTCCTAAATTGAATTTTTTTTAAGCATGCTAATAGAAAGTAATGATTTAAGCTATAAAAAGCCTTTTTATAATCTATCAGGCATATTAAGCCTCCAACATTATTTTCTTTACAATAATCAATATAATCAAGAACATATCTACAATTGGTACCCATGTAGCGCCCTTTAATATATGCAGTTTGTTCTTTAGAAATAAGTATATCTAATGTTCCTTGTAATGTATTAGCCAAAGAGAAAGCAAATTATTTATAATCCACATTGGTAATACTAATAGGACGATAATTAGTTAACTCATTCTTATTACCCTTTTTAAAGATAAGTGAAATTACTGCCCGTCGCATGGAGGTACTCATTTTACCAGTGTCATATATTTTATTGATCATTGCTAAATAATATACTTTTAAATGAGTCCAGAAGCATTGGTAGAATTCATTACACAGTCCATCTAAACCTGGGCTTTTATTTTTTTTAGTTTTTTAACGACCGCATCGATTTCCTTTTCTGTTATGAAACCCTCGCAGTTTTACTTTTCACTTTTTACTCTATTTACTTTGGTTATTCTTAAATATTTATCTACATATTCTTTTTTTTATATTATCAGAATCATAAATTTTCTCATAGAAAGCCACAATTTCCTTCATAATTACATTGTTTATGGTTATTTGTTTATCACCAATCTGTAATTTTTTAAATAGCATTTAATGTTTGTCGTTCTGATTCAAGCCTCAGAAAATATGATGAACTCTTTTCTCCCTGTTCCCACCATTTTATCCTTGAGCGTATTCTAGCGCCTTCTACTCTATCACAATAAATATTATCAATTTCTTGCTTTAAATCTTTTATTTTGTCTTTTTTCTCATCTTGAGATACTTGTGAAGTCTCAATATTTTTTATCTTAGTGTTGATGTTTGATATTATGTTATTTTTCTTCCTACAATTTTCTTTTGAGAAATTTATAGAAAATGCTTTTATTTTATACTTCAGATTTTCCCAGAAATTTATTTTTGATATGGACCTTCGAAATTTATTTTTTTCCTGAACAAATAATTCCTTTATACCCTTAATATATAATTGGATTTTCAATAACCTTACATTTAATTTCCAGTTATTTTGACCTCTTATAGATCTATAATACTTAAAAGCTGCTATAACTGCTTTATGATCAGACAAGCTTATTTCTTTTTGATCAACAACTATATATTGACAGTAACAATAATCAATCTTCAAACAGCTTTTCGTAAATATATAGTCTATTCTGCTTTTATAATTTTTGCCACGTTCATAAGTAGACACATGTACATCTTTTCCATATTTCAGCTGATATACATCACTTAAATTCAAATTTTCTGTAAATTCAGTAAAATGTTGTCGACTTCTATCTTTTTCTACTTTTTTTTTTATGTTTTGTCACATATTCTTATATAACTGTTAAAGTCTCCAGCTATAACCATATTTTTTTCATTAAGCGTTTTTTCTTTTTTCCACCTTAAGGCATACTTGTAAAATGAAATTCTACAATGCTCTTCATTGGGTGCATATAATGATACGAAAGAGAATAATTCATTTTTAATTTCAATATTAACCATAACCAACCTTCCGTCTTTATCTGAGAAGTGATTAATTATTTTAAAATTTGTATTTTTTCGTAATAATATGGCGACTCCTTTACTATACTTATTTTCTGTCAAGGAATAAAAAAAATCACCACCCCAGCTAGAAAATATTACTTTTACATTATATTTTGTACAATGTGTCTCTTGCAGAAAAGCTACATCAATATCATTATTTTTTAACCATAAATATATTTTTTTTCTTTTTTTCAAAATTGTTAAGGCCCCGAACATTGTAAGAAATACATTTTACAGTACCACTTGCCATTGTTTAGTAATTTTTAGAGTTTTGTTTTTTCCCCAAGGTACTGCCTTATGCCACCACTGGGAGATTTTCCACTACTAGATCGTGTTACCATCATTTCTTCTTCAGCCGCATAGACAAACCTATCTCCATTTTTTATGGACGTTAATTTGCCATCATCGTCTCTAATGTGGCCAAATTTGATATCACCTCTGAGTTCAGCTCCCATTTCATTTAGCAGGTCCCTGATACCATCATTACTGAATGACAGGGGTAAATCCTTTACAGTTAGGATTACGCTCGTGGACCTGAACCAGCTGTTCACCTATGGTTATACCATTTATCAATAATTTGCTTCTAGCTTCAACAGTTGTTAAATATATCCTCCATAGTCCACCAATTTTTTGGCAAACTTCTATGCAGTCAAGCTCAACACAGTGTCCAACTGCTATTGACATTTCATATAGACTCAAGCTTTTTCTTTGTGGGCTCACAATGTCCTAGAAGGTACAGAAAAGTCTAGCACTTATTTTAGCATCAACAGGTTTTACATGACCCTGTTCTACAATATGACCTAAAAATGTTACTTGTGCATGCCTAAACTCAGATTTTACTAAGTTGATGGTCAGACGTGCTTCACCGAGTCCTTCGAAGAGGTCGCGAAGAATTTGCAGATGTTTCTCCCAGGTTTCGCTGTACACGATAAGGCTATCAATATATGCGTCGCAGCCCGGAATGTCCTTGACAACCATATGGATGAGGCGGTTGAACGTAGCTGGCGAGTTCTTCATGCCAAACGTCATAACTTTATACTGGTACAGTCCTTGCGGCGTCACAAATGCGGACACTTCTTTCGCTCGTTCTGTCAGCGAAACTTGCCAAAATTCTTTTAACAAATCAAACTTTGAGACTTACCTGGTGCTATCGACTCTATCAATACAATCATCGATCCTCGGAATCGGGAACGTGTCAGTCTTGGTGACAGGGTTCAGTTTTCGATAATCTGAGCACATACGGTAACTTCCATCAGGTTTTGTCACAAGAACACATGGTGAACTCCAGTTACTGTTACTAGGTTCAATAAAATCATTGTCCAGCAAATATTGAACCTCATCTTGTAGATACTTTTGCTCTCCTAGATTCAGTCTATATGGATGCTGCTGGACTGCATTTGCCTCCCCAACATCGACGTCATGGCACAATATGTTAGTTCGCGTTGGAATGTCACTAAACAAATGTTCATAATTCTGCAGCAGGCTCTTGAGGTCTTGTTGTTGTTGTGCGGTAAGGTGTGACAGTTTGGCATCCAGGTTGTTAAGCACGTCTGAGTTTTTAGTGGTACTTTTCCACACTGCATGTCTACATCACACTTACAATCAGTATCTACTTTAACTGGGTTAGGTCAGTTTTTACACAATTAACAGCAGTACAATTATGTACAAAATCTGATGTGCTATTTCTGTCATAATATGGTTTCAACATGTTAACATGGCACAGTTGTTTCTTCTTACGCCTATCTGGTGTCAACAGTATGTAATTGAAATCACTGAATTTCTTGTCAACAATGTAAGGACCAAAATACCTAGCTTGCAGGTGTCTGCCAGGTTTGGGAAGTAAGGCAAGGACCTTTTCACCAGGCTCATACGTCCTACTTACACTGTGCTTGTCATACTTTGTTTTCATTTTACTTTGTGCAGATTTTAGATTTGACTTTGCAATCTCACAAGCATTGTGTAGTTTTGTGCGAAAGTCTAAACATACTGCAACAAACTAAGATAATCAGGATTTTCACACAAGTGATTTTCTTTAAGCAGTTTTAATGGACTGCGAACTGACTGTCCAAAAACTAGTTCAAAGGGACTGAAACCCAAGGACTCTTGAAATGATTTTCTGACAGCAAACAGCAATAGGTGGATTCCTTCATCCCAGTCTTTCTGTGTGTCATAACAATAAGTCCTAATCATGTTTTTAATGTCTGGTGAAAACGCTCGAGGGCGCCCTGACTTTCAGGATGATATGGCGAAGAGCTGTACTGTTTTATACCTAGCTCAATCATAACTTGCTGGAATAAGCCAGACATAAAATAAGATTCTAGGTCAGACTGGACGGATTTTGGTAATCCAAAAGTTGTAAAAAAACATGGTCATAGCCTTGACAACACTTTAAGCATTAATTTTGCGCAGTGATTTTGCCTCAGGGAACCTGGTAGATGCGCACATAATTGTCAGCAAGTAATCATGTCCATATTTTGTTTTGGGCAGTGGTCCAACACAGTCAACAATAATCCTAATAAATGGTTCCTCGAAAGCAGGGATAGGCCTAAGTGGGGCTTTAGGAGGATTCTGATTGGGCTTGCCTACCATCTGGCATGTGTGGCATGATTTATAATATTGTACATCTGTCCTGAGGTTAGGCCAATAGAAATGTGTGCTAACTTTCTGATAAGTTTTATTTATACCTAAATGGCGAGACAAAGAAGATTAATTTGCCATGCTTAGAATTTCATTGCAAAAGCTTTTGGGCATTACTATTTGATGTTTTATGGCCCACTCTTCATCAGCGCATACATCAGGTGGTCGCCATTTACGCATAAGCACTCCATTTTTAACATAGAAACAAACTTGGTTTTCATTAACCTGGTTTCTCGTTTAACCTCGTCATAGTCAGCAGCAACTTCTACTGAAAGCTCTGTATAAAATTCTCTGGCCTTGCCAGTCAATACACATTGTAATATTAACATAGTTCAATTTTCCTTAGGCCATTTTAAATTTTCAGCTACCTTCTCAAAGTGTAAGAAATATTTATGAACCTCTTTTTCTTGAAAAGGTTGGACAAATCTAATTTGTTTAGTAACATCAAAACTGTTAGGTGGGGCAGCACGTAGACCATGTTCTAGTTTAAGTCTTTCTAACTCCAGTCGTTTTAACTCAATTTCTTTTCTTTTTGTTTTCTAATTCTAACTCTTTTAACCTTTCATGTTCTTCCCTCTCTTCTCTTTGTTTTTCTAATTCTAACTGTTTCAGCCTTTCATGTTCTTCCCTCTGTTCTCTTTGTTTTTCTAATTCTAATTGTTTTAATGCTAGTTCATGTTGCATTTCTAACTTTTTTATTTCCAACTGTATAGCAAGGATTTCGTTTTTTTATGTTTCCATTTCCCTCTCTTCAGTTAAACCTTTGCTAACTAGATCTTGCATGATTTTAGCAATGATATCAGGCTTTCTCAAAGCTTTTGTTACACCTAGTCCTAAGTGTTGTCGAAAACGCAACAACTGATCTTTTGTCAACTGTTGAAGTTGATCAGGGTCGGGATCTTCAAAAAAATGTCTCAGTTTTGAAATCTGCCATGTTAAAACAATAACAAAAAAAAATGAGATAAATCTTGTAAACAATGTAATGTAAACAATGTGTAATCTTGTAAACAATGTATTGTAAACAATGTGTCTAGGTCCAGGCCTAATATATTTTCAAAACTCTTAAGCATCCCGGATGACCCCTCAATTTTATGTTACGGAACCTAATATCATCAGATCACGTTGTCGTGACGAGCATAAATTTGGTTATGGAGATAAAACAAAATCAGATTCTGTAACACTAAGCAGCGTGAAATGTCTAGGGGAATGAATAAAGAAGTCAGTGGTTTTTTGTTAACAAATAACTATAATTTTTTCTTAAAACAACCCTAACATTACATTACACTAAATCAATACAATTTCTCAGTATAAAAACAGTACAACAGTAAATCAGTACAAGTATATCAATAAAGTGTACAGTACCTGGATACCACCACTGTCACAGCGACAAAAAAATCCTTTAAAGCATATAATCCAGATGAACAGTTTACATAAATCTTCTCAGTTCAATCACAAAATCAATTTGTTGTGATACAAAAGTGAAGTTCTTGTTATAATCCCGAAATCAAACTGAAGACTATATATGATCCGGCACAAATATAGAATAAAATCTATAACTGCCGCACTTATCGGAAAAGGTCAACAAACTGACTAGCACTCTTCTGTGTCCGCTAGAATATATCTCTCCTTTCTCTTTTGGCTCTAAAACACAGCCCCTTATTTATAACTTTTCACCTCCAGCCGACAACTTTTCAAGGGTCAAATATATTTGATTACCTGAGTTTCTTTGTCAGAGATCAATTTTAGACGCTAGCATTGAGTTGCCGCTTTAAAATTTAATCTAGATGTTAAGTTGGGTGTACTTTCTATGCCTAATATTCGCACATAGAAACAATGTATATTGCATCAATCATTTGTATCTATTTATCACGAACGGTAATGAATAATTTCTGTAGCGGTTCTTTTTTGGGTTCAGTTCTACATAAAATATACCTATTTATACCTTAGCCTGGTTAGTATATGGAGACCTAATGTTCTTTATGGCCATTTGGCCAGTATCTCTGGGTGGCACTCCCATAAAAAAAGTAGTTTTGCCATCTGTAAGCATGGAATTTATATAATTTATAGACACATTAATCCACTGGATTAACTATGCCTAGGCATACATCCTTATTCACGATATCACCTCTTTCGCTTTACATGTTAAATCGATAAATCTTTTGTTAATTAATGAAAACTAAAATGATTTTTTCTCTTAACACTTTGAGTAAGTTACGAATATCCAACCGTAAGATATCATCACGCATTTAAGTTTGTTTTCCAAGGCCAGAAGTCCCAAATACCCAGATGTCAAATGGAAGCAAAAGAATCGTTATAAATGTTTGTATATATGGTGAATATAATTGGACAATGACATCTATTTATACAAAATTCCGAAATTCATGTTATATGGAGATAAAAGGTAGTTTTACTTAGCCTAATTGTCGTATCTTCACCTCTAGTTTGGCCTTGCTTTATAAAACCGATGATGTAAAACACCCTGCTTGTGTGATCGTAATATAAGCTACCATATTTGCAGTCCAAGGTAGAAAAACAGTAATCGAGTCCTAGTGGTGGAAAATGCCTATTTGATTTTTTAATACCTATCTTGATATGCCTTTAGCGGGCTGGCGGATCGGTCTTTAACCAACATATTCGTGTATATAATACTCGTCTTCTGGTCTTGAGTTGCGCTTTTAATTCTATTCAAACATCAAGACAGGTGATAACACTAGCGGTTTTGTCAGGTTTAAATTATCCTGTCATCTTTACCTATCCTGATTACTTATGTTACAGAGTGCAGCCATCTGATGCTATAATATGCACAAAAGCTTACAATATTCAACTTTTATCTTTTGAAAACTATAATTAAGCGAGTTATCAACTTATTTTTCAAACATAATGGTTTTTAATATTTACTCTGATACTTATCCATAATAAATTTCATATATGGCACATGAAGGAAATAATTTTTGTTTTTGATCTCGGGAAAATCTATGACCAGGAAGGCCAAACTGTGCATTGAAAGAGAAAGACATGATAAAATGATATTTTGATAAATGATATAATTTTTTAAAACTGATCTATGAATATCTCATCTAAGGTTTTATATGCACGAGGTTGTAATAACCTGTATTGAAGACATCAGTGCTAAGCCTTGCAGACTTTATTTGGGATTGAATCTTGGCCTTTCGTGTCCAAACACAAATGCCCAAGCCACTGGGCTACGTCCTTGTCCATAAATACTTTCAAAGTTTCTAAGTGAAAACTTGCAGAAATACTGTTTTTTAAGAAAAACCTTCATTCGTTTACTAAACACTAAAATACACCTAAAACCTTATTTACAGGGTTTTGTTTGAATCAATAACCATGAAAGTCTAAGTCTTGATAAAATTTGTGAGTAAATATTATGTTTAGTTTTGAGCTCAGCTGACTTTCAGTCATGCTGAGCTATAGCGATCACTCTTTGTCCGTCGTCCGTCTGTCCGTCTGTCTGTCTGTCCGTTAACTAGGCACAAAACGTAACGGCTCGACCTAGAATCTTGTAACTTGACATTCTGAGAGGTCGATAAAAAATCTCCATGGAAACCAGAAATTAGGTCTCTGTTGCCCATATCCTTCGAGCTATGGGGCCCCAAAGTACCCCCCAGAATAGTAAAAAATTTCATGCAAAAACTTCCATATCTCATTAACAACATCACTGATGGTCATGATTTTTGGCATACATATTAATCATGAGATGTTCCATCAGTTCCTGCAGACTGGTGGCGCCACCTGTATTTTTCGATTTTCTACGAATTTTTTTCTCTATTTTGAGACCTTAAAAAATGTGAACATCTGTTAACAGGGCACAAATCGTATAGACTGGACATAGAATCTTCATTCTTGACACAGAGAGAGACCTATGAAAAGTCTCCATGGAAACCTGAAATTAGGTCTCTGTTGCCCATATCCTTTAAGCTATAGGACTCCGAAGTATTCCTCAGAATAATGGAAAATTTGATACAAAAGCTGAAGTATCTGAACAACTAATGCAGAGATCACTATGATTCTTTGCATGGATATTGACCATTAAGTGTTTTTATTAGTTTCTGCAGACTGGTGGAGCCACCTGCATTTTTTTTATAAGTTTACGCATTTTTCTCTATTTTTGAGATATATAAATACAGACACAATCTTGGCCTGTTGGTTAATCTGTTTGATGCTTCAGTTGAATGGGAATATACTACCTTTAAGATGATAAAATTTCCTTTTGCGAATCTCTTCCCAGTCAGCTGAGCGTCATGACCCATGGGTCACTTGTTTGATAATGCGAACGATTGTCTGAAAGTTTTTTTTCAGATGGTATTTTAACAATCTTGGCCATGAAAACCTAGGATATCATGTTTGACCAGTTACCATGGTTTCCAGCTGATCGAAACGGTTTAAAGACGGTTTAATCAATAATTTAATAAACCTTTAAACACGTTCAAAACATTTGTTAGCATGGTTTCAATCGAAGCTTTGACCGTGAAAACCATGGTCTAGACATAATATTTGTCCAATTATCCTGGTGAGTTTTTGAGATAACAAAGAAATTAGAATCTTCAGCAATGGCAGACCTAATTTGCATATTTACAATGATATACTGACTAAACCGTTGTAAACATTGTTTCATTTGAATCTTTGACCATGAAACCTATGTCTAGACAAAATGCTCGATAAGTAATCATGGTTAGTTCTGGAAATATCGAAGAAAGTAGTCTTTTCATTCATGGCGGCCCTAATTTGCATACTAAAATTAAAAAACAAATGAGTCATTGTTACTATTATTTCATTTGAATCTATGACCATGAAATCTAGGTCTAGACTCAATGATCGACCAGTATCAAGGCTTGTTCTTTAGGTATTAAAAAACTGAATTTTCGTCAATGGCGGTCCTAATTTGCATATTATGTACAATGCCGTCGTGAGGTCGTCGAAAGGACAACCCAACCCAAAATAATCAGTGGACCCCTACCTTTATAAATCCATAGAAAAAACATTGTTCTAAAGACAATTCATAGGTTCCCTATGGAATATATATAGGCGGCAACTCGACTACTAACCCCTCTATACATGGCGGTAACATTGAGGCAAGGCTCTCCGTTCATGTGTATACTGTGGGAGTTACCACGTAAGTTTGAAGTATTCACTCAAGTAGCATGTGTCATGATATCCAATAAAACCAAACTGGAACACTTGTTTGTATTATGTGCATTAAATTAAGTTTATTTTCGGTCGTTCAGTTTTTATTGTGCGCGGATGTATGCATATTAATCATAGGTTCTCACGACGTTGAATGACTGAAAGGAATATGAACTCATGACCACGAGAAACTAAAGGTCTGTTTTGTGTTTTGGAAAATCTGTCGTGTCTGGAGATCCAGCGCAAACCATGAGCATCAACCCCTAGAGTGGGGTTTGGGAGGCTTATTAATATCAATTCAGCATTAGGAAAGGAAGCTTTATATTTTATTTGACTACTTTGTAAGTCCTGCGTAACCTTTGACAGTTTTTTTTTAAAAAACTCCTACCTACACAAAGTAACGCTGTGGAAAATATGTAAATAGAAAGTTTGGTGGTGTCATCTTTCTTGGCCATTCACCATAATAATTTTTGTTCTGTTCGCATTAATTCCCGCTTCAGGGATAACATATTATCAGTTTGCTGAAAAGTTCCGATAAAAAAAAACAAAAAAAAAAAAAACAAGGCCTACAGGTCTAATGCGAACCTGTGCATTGGGAAATACACCAGGTATAATGCTTCAATGCTGGACCATGACTTCTCATGTATATGAACAATGGAGGTACTAAACATTTTGAATAAGAAACAATTACACGAACATCACTGCTGAAATTCTGGCATGGGTGCACACAACACAACTAGGGACCCATGGGTCTCAACGCTCAGTTGAATTTGTCTATATGGATATTTTGAAAGAAATTTTTCAGATTGACTGTCCTGTGACCTTAACCAATGACCTTGTAACCAAAAAATCTTAGAACTTAATATCCTTGAACTTGCAGCATTAGGATTATTGTAACAATCGTTTAACAAGTGACCTTGACCTCTGACCAGATAACCTCAAATTCTACAGGTTTCCTCACTTTGGGCAAGTAAGCCATGCGTGAATGTTGGAAAGTTCAGGATGAAAAGTTTGATTTACAGTGCATCCACAATCCTTTTAAAGATGTGGCTTCTGTGACCTTCAACTTAGATCGCTGGACCCTGAAAATCAAAATGAATTGACAAATGTGGTTGGTCATTATTAAATCAAGTTTGAAGCCAGTCTGTCTATCCAAAGCAGAATTATCATCCATGAACTAATTTGTGAATGGATGGGCCCTGTGACCTTGACCTATGACCTATGACCCAAAGATCAAACAGAATCTTCCCCTAGCGGCAGGTTAGCAATATCTTGAAGATGGAAGGTTTGCGATGAAAAGTTTGGCTTCAAATGCATACACATTCCTTTTAAAGAAATGGGTCCTGTGACCTTGACCTTTGACTGTTGGACCCCAAAATCAACATAGTTCTTACTTTAGCGGTGGGCCATTTATAAGTTAAGTTTGAAACCAATATGTCAAACTTAACTGGAGTTATCATCTGGAAACTAATTTGTGGGGATGGACGGATTGACAGACAGACAGACATACAAACAGACAGACTGACAGACAGGATGATTAGTATAAGGCATCCACTTGTGATCAATAAACACACCAGGTTTTGGGACACCAGATGTAATGACAGCTAAGAAACTGACATGATTGTTGTCATTTTATAATAAATTAATAGAAAAATATTTGTTTAAATAGGAAAACCACCACGTTTCAGGAACTGACAAAACTAGTCATGGTCAATATTCAAGGCAAGATTCATGACAAACCATGCATTAATTATCAAATTTTTTTACTATTCTGGGGGGTACTTTCAAGTCCCATAGCTCGAAGGAAAAAGGTCGCAGTGACCTAATTTCAAGTTTCCAAGGAAATTTTTAATTGAACGCTCTGGGTATTCACTTAGAAGTTTCTAGGACCAGCTGTTATGATTTGTGCCCTGCTAACGGACGACCGGATGTCCAGACGGACAACGGACAAAGCGCCATTCCTATACCTCAGTTGACTTACAGTCAGCTGAGCAAATAATGATCGTAGTTGGCACCACCAGTCTTGTATACAACAAAGCTACCAGAGATATGCCCAAGTTCAGACTGATATATCAAACCCCTCCTGAGAAATAAGCAGGGACACACACTGTGCAAAAAATTATTGTAGGTGGCACCATCAGTCTTGTATACGACAAGTATACGATAATTAAAATACGATAGGTATAAATATGCCCAATTTCAGGATATATCAAATTCCTCTATAGAAATAAGCAGGCACAAAACTCACACACTGTGCAAATGTCATTGTAGGTGGTGACACCTGTCTTGTGAACAAGAAACCCACCAAAGACACATAGACAGGTCAAAATATTAGGCCATACATCAAACTTACCTTAAGTCTGATGCATGGGGCTGACCATGCTTACGTGAGAACTGTGACAAATTTGCTAGCTCAGGCTACTGCACTGAGTGAACTCATGACCTGCACCTGGCTAGACTGGGTGAACTTTTGACCTGTACCTGGCTGCACTAAGTGAACTCTTGACCTGTTGCCTAATCTGAAAGCTATAAATAGATTGGCTCCACATGCAGCCCTGAGGGGCATGACACCCATGAAGTGATCACATGGTACCCATGAGGTGTTCACATGTCACCCATGAGGGGATCACATGCCTTGTGCTTGGCTGCACTGACTGAACTCTTGACCTATATCTGGCTGCACTGAATGAACTCTTGATCTATTGCCAAATCTGAAACAGTTGGCAGTTTCTTAACCTATGTAAATATACAGACACAATCTTGGCCTGTTGGCAAATCTGTTTACACATACTGAAAGAATTTGGCTAAAATGCTTTTTTTCAAGCTGAAATATTCATAAACTTTTCATCAAAATATCTAGAAAAATAAAAGATTCAGTTCTTTCATTGTTAAAGGTCCAATAATTCTGCCAAAAATCATTCAAGTAAACTGAAACAAAGGCCACCTAAGAATAATTTTTGTGCCATGTAACAAAAGTTATAATTGAATCAATAATTTTATAGAGGAACAGTTTTGCAGTCCCCAGTTTGAGTTAGACATAATAATGGCCATAAGACCAACTTAAGTTTTTCTGATATTATTGAAAGAACCATGTCCTACGACAATTCTGTTGAAAAATTGAACGATTCAACTTGACAGTTTCATCATAAACATTTTAAGCTGAAAGAGGCTAAAATTATGAGGTTTTTGCCCATAAAAAACAGGTCAATGTAGGTGGCACATCAAAATCTGCAACTTCAAATATGAGTCATTAGACCAACATTTGCACAATACTTGGTAATGCTAGCTTCTGTCATTGGCCAAATGACCGTTTGAATTCATTTAACTCCACTAGAATTCATCAAATGCAAACCATTTGAACAAACTTGAGAGTGCTTGCCTCTGGGATCATTTCTGTAAAATATTGAACAATTTGGCTGGACCGTTTACAAGAAGACTTTTAAAGGTTTTTCAGCTTTCCCCTATAAAATATAAGTAAATGCAGATAGCAAAAACAAAAGCAACATTTGATATGTAACAGATAATTGCATAAAATCTGGGGATGGTAGCTCCTGCAATTCCTGAGAAATTATGGGTTGATATAAAGATGACAATGACCCCCGTACAAAAAAAGGTCAATGCAGGTGGCGCCACCAATAACTGAATTTCATATATGACTCATGTGACCAACACTGGCATAAAATTTGGTGATGATAGCTCTGGCCGTTTCTCAGATTGTCATTTTAGTATGTTTTTTTGAACAGATGACTAGGTTCAACTTCCTGTAATTTGGCCAAAATTCACAGAAATTGAACCATTTGAATAAACTTAAGAGAGATGGTATAAAAGATTATTTCTGTGAAATATTGAACAAATTGGCTTGACCGTTTCAGAGGAGAAGATATTTAAAGGTTTTTTAGCTTTTTCTTTATAAAATCTAAGAAAATGCAGATTTTTTTCAGATGGCCGATTTTTTGCATTAAATTTCATGATGCTAGCTCCAGTCGTTTTCGAAATAGTACAGGTTAACGTATACCTGTGATTGTAAACATTGCCTGGCATGAGGAAAATTTAAAATCATAAATCTACATTTTTTTTTTAATTTTTAAAAAACATTCTTGTCAATATTAACCATAGATAACCTGAAATCTAAATGTCTAGAGGCATGATGTAACGGATGCTGATAAACTGGTTCCAGGCTAGATGTATCTGCTTCACACAGCTAACATATATGGTAAAATGACTCAATTCAATCTTTATTATTCAGCCAAAATTCATTCTTTGGAACCATAAAAGACAATTATTATAAGAATTATTCAGGGGATTATTCTTGTAAAATATTAAACAAATTGGCCTCAGTGGCGTCAGCCAAAAAACGTTTTGCAGGTTTATAACTCATATGGGAAAATAAAGCAAAATGGCTAAGTTAAGCTTCCAATAACTCAGCCAAAAATCACTGAACCAAAACCATTTGTATAAACTTGAATTATCAACATCTAAGGATAATTAATGTGTGAGATTTAAGAATTTGGCCCAGTGGTTTTTTAGAAGAAGATCTTTGTAGCCACTGAGCTAAAATGGGCTGTTATGGCATATGACTAAATTCAGCTTACCATAACTCAGCCAAAACTGAGACCATTTGAACAAACTTCAGAAAGCACTACCCTAGGATCATTTCTGTGCGATTTTAAACAATTTGGCCAAATGGTTTCAGAGAAGAAGTTTTTTGTAGCCGTCAGTATGATACGGGCACTGATGACCCCCGTTCAAAAAAGGCCGATGCAGGTGGCGCCACCAGTACCTGAATTTCAGACATGACTCTTGTGACAAACATTGGCATAAAATTTGGTGATGACAGCTCCAGCCGTTTCTAAGATTGTAATTTTAGTATGCTTTTTTGGACAGATGACTAAGTTCAACTAGCTGTAACTCGGCCAAAAATCACCGAACTTAAACCATTCGAACAAATTTGAGAGAGATTGTTCCAGGGATCATTTCTGTGAAATATCGGACAATTTGGCTGAACAGTTTCGGAGAAGAAGATTTTTAAAGCTTTTTTAGCTTTTTCTCTATAAAATCTAAGAAAATGCAGTTAGCCAAAAAATAAGCAAAATCCGATAGAGTTTTTTAGATGACTAATTTTTTTGCAGAAAATTTCTTGATGCTAACTCTTGCTGTTTTCAAGATAGTATGGGTTAACGTACACACGGACGACGGACGCCGGACGACGCCACACCATCGCATAAGCTCACAGGTTCGCTTTTTCTGGATAAGACCAGGTTCACTATTAATATATATATATATATATGTATATATATATATATGTATATAACATACATATATATATATGTATGTATATATATATATATATATATAGGCTAGGGGGGGATTAATATGTAAACTCTGGCTTCTGCATGAACACTTAAAAAAGACAGGTATACGTGGACGCCCTACTTAATTATTTTAAAAGGGCACTACTTACACTTAAATACCTTATAAATCTATGGAAAAAAACTACAGTAGTTAGAGTGGGCATGGACATCAAAATGTGTAATCACCAGAAGGTTTGTATCGCATGTTTGCTAACGTTTCTCCCATAGTAAAGACGTTAATACTCGTTTATATAGCAAGATTAACCACTTGGGGGGGGGGGGGGGGGGGGGGGGGTTGTAACCATGAAATACAAAACCGGTCATATCTATCTACAGAAATAGAGCATGTCGTAAAATTTGTTTCAAACACAGCTCGGACATTATAGAATGTATCTCCGTATAACATACAACAAATATGTGCATGGATGTAAAGGATGAGAGAGAAGTCTGTGAAGTGACCTTATAAGTACGCAATATTTTATGCAGAAAAAAACCCCACCTAAAATCATTTTTACCCAAAATTCATTTAATTTGACACTTTTTAGAGTCTTATGTCATCATTTGCTTACCGTGGTTTTAAATTGGGTAAAGAAAATGAGGGTTTATAATGTCATTCATTTCAAAATTTAATATTTAAAAAATGCGACTCCTGGTATTAGGAAAACGTAAAATATCATATTTCCCATCTGTTGATTTTGGTAGACTTTTAGTATGTCAAACTACAAACCTTACGAAAAATGCATTGTGCAAACAGAAATTATGTTGCAATGTTTTTTTTTTACCTTTTTCAGTAATTATACTGGCCTATATATATACAGTTTGAGAACAAATCAGAAAGCGGGTCTGGCAGGTTAACGGAAATCCTGGTTGTGCCATCCCATGTGTCCGGTCACACTCTAGACTTATTCATTACAAGGGATGATGAAATTACTATTACCAGTTCCCCGATCTGTGATACGTTCATTTCATATCAAGTTTCTATTCTATTTGAATCGTGCTTGAAAAGCCAAAAGCTGCTACAAGGAATGTTCAATTCCGCCCCCTTAAAATATTCATCCTCAGTCTTTCAGGAATGATGTTTCTGCTCGGCTGAGGATCCCTGGAAATATGGATTTAGATGATACTATTGAATTTCTCAACAGAAGTCTGAGAAACACTCTTGACATTCATGCTCCTGTGATTAACAAGCAAATCACATTACGTCCCAATCAGTCATGGCTCAATGTCTCTATTTCTAACGCGAATGCAAGGAATCACCTGTCATCTCTTGTACAGGAAACAAAGAAGGATCACTGCTCAGCACTAACTCAGTCAAACCAGTCTGGTCAAGGAGCCCTGTTCAGAATCATAAACGACTTGCTTCACAAGGTCAGTCCTGTAACTTTTCCGGTTAGTGACTCTGATGAGATGCTAGCCACATCGTATTATTTCCCCCACCAAAAGAAAATTCGCTCAGAACTTGATAAAAATTGACTCTAAACATGTCTACATATAGAACCTGTTGTTTCACCAACTTGTAGTCTGGGCCGTTTAACTTCCGTGTCTCAAGATTCTCTCCTAAAAGTCATCAGGACTCCTCCATCTAAATCTTGCCTCCTGGAACCTGTGCCCATCGACCCTTGAAGAACTGTGCTGATGTACTTATTTCTCTCATTACACTTTGCAAAACAGTATCTATCTTCTGGACAATTTTCTCATAAATTTGAGGAAGCTATTGTTTCTCCTTTAATGAAGAAAGATGGACTAGGACCTGTTTTTAGCAACTATAGGCCAATCTACAATCTTCCTTTCTTCTTTTACTACTTGCGTGGGTGGTGGCCTCGCAGCTTATCTAGCATATGCAAACAATCAACTTTTTAAAACTATTTTAGTCTGCTTATCGGAAACTTCACAGCACGATAACAGCTTTGTTTAAAATCCAAAATAATGTGTTTCGCTCACTTGACGATGGTAATGTTGTCCTGCTTGTACTTCTTGATCTGAGTGGAGCTTTTGACACTGTGGATCATCAGCTCCTTCTTAGTAGATTAAATACTAAAGCTTGGACTGTCAGGAACGGTACTTCAGTGATTTAAATCGTATTTGTCGTCCAGACAGCAACAAGTGCTCATCCACAATAGTCTTTCAGCGAAGCAAGAAATGCAGTGGGATGTGCCACAGGAATCTGTTATGGGACCATAACTTTTTTTCAATCTATCTTCTTCCTTTCAGCCATATCATCAGAAAGCAAAAACTTATTTTTACAGCTAATGTCAGCTATGCTGATGATCAGCTGAATATTACTTTACAACCAGTCACAGTTTCAGCATCATTCACCGTGGAAGCAATTCAAAACTATGTTCTGGACATCCAGTCCTGGATGACTAAAAACAAGCTCAAATTGAATAACAACAAAACTTAAAAGTATTGTTCTCGGCAGAAAGCGTCACCTTGCTGATATTACAGTAAGTCACATTTCCTTTGGCGGTTTAACTGTTCAACAGTCTGTCCTGGTTCAAACTTTTTTTATGTTCAGTTCGACAAAGAGTTCAGTTTTCAGTTTTATTACTTCAAGGATTGACTACTGCAATAGTCGTCTTTGTGGAATTACACATCTCTCTCTTGCTCAACTCCAATATGTCCAAAATAGTGCTGCTCGTCTGGTAAAACGCGTCAAGAAACATGATCATATCATCCCAATTCTTGCTTACCTACACTGGCTGCCTTGTAGCTCGGTGGGTTAGGTTTAAACTTTTTTGTATCACATTCAAAACTCTATACGGTATGTCTCCTGGATATCTTAGTGAACTCATTCATCAATACCAGCCTGCTCGTTCTTTACGCTCGGCTGACGCTTTCTTTTTCCGTGTGCCTTCAAATCGACTAGTAATTAACATGTCGCGACCATGCCCTCTCCATAGCTGCCCACAAAATATGGAACAGTCTTCCAAAGATACAAGAAACTGTTCTAATCTGTCTACTCTAAAACTTAACTTAAAACTTTCCTTTTTCAGAGAGAAAAATGTCTACGCACAATGACAGCTTTTTTTAGATTCTTATGTTAGCTTTTTAGTATAATTCACATCTTGTGTACTTCTGTGAAGTTATTTTACATGTCTTTATTGTGTTTCTTTTAATATGTTATGTTCTGTTATGCGCATTTATGCAGTATCACACTGTAAAGTGCGCAATATAAATGTACATTAATAATAATAACTAGCTGCACCATTGAAAATCCACGGCTCTATATGATAATTGTTTCTGTAATGAGCTGTTAGGGACTAAACGACGCATATTTTAATCCTAAGGTTTTCGCTAGAACTTTTTGTTATAAGTTTCACTTACATGATATAAAGATTACTTATGCAAGAAAACTCACGGAATCCCCTCCCCCAAAATATGAACAAAGAATAGCAAATTATTCTATTCCAAAAACCACACAGAAAATAGGCAACGGGACAACTACCCCCCGGACAATTACCCCCCCCGGACAACTACCCCCCGACAATTACCCCCTGGACAATTACCCCCCAGACAATTACCCCCCGGACAATTACCCCCCTGGACAATTACCCCCTCGGACAACTACCTCCCATACAACTACCCCCGGACAATTACCCCCGGTACAATTACCCCCCGGACAACTACCCCCTGGACAATTACCCCCATGGTATAAATTACACATTTTAAGTACACGTTATACATTTAAATACAGTGAAACTTGTCCAAAGCGGACAGTCAAGGGACTCAATCATTTTGTCCTTATTAGGCAGGTTGACTTTGGTTGATAACTGAGGGATTATAAATAAAGACAACGAACAGCTGCAAGAACGTGTTCATTGTATTATATCAGATTTCATGTATATGTACAACATATTCATGCACACATCATGCATTTAATATTCATATACAAACTGTCATTATTTTTACTTATCTCAAGGAGTGAACAATATAAGGAGAAAAGTCTATGAAAAACAATGTTCATATACTCGCGTACGCTCTTTTTCGCTAAATCACAGAGTCGAATAAGCTTAACATTCTCAGATAGCATAAGCTCATGCCCAGGAGTACGTGTGATGCCACCTGGCGGCATTGCCTAAAACTCTCCTGGTTCAGCTGTCAAAATGCGATAATCTCAATGATAATGACGACGTTGATAATGCGAAGATTGTAATGGTTACGAATCTGAGAACATTCGTTTTTAGAGATGAATGTAGCTTTAGCCTAATGAAATTTTCTTTGATGATGGTTGTTGGGTTTGATTTGCTTTAATGTTGAATGCACCCGAGATTAAACGAACCCCGAGGAACTTGTGCACGGCGGCACGGGCACTAACAGCTAAGGAGCGCGCAGATGTTTGACACTGAGCAGATCAGTTTTAGATATACTGAGCAAAACCGATAAATTAATATCAAACATCCTGCTATAACAAAGTGGCTAATTTTACAGTTAGATATTGCGTGGTGAGATCAGGGACGCATGGGAAATCGATAGCCGTTTAATCAATTTATTGACCCCGCGGTCGAGCGAAAAATATGCAGCTTCGCAACGCCTGAATGATCAACCTCGGAATAAAGTGACACGATGTTTAACGCTTCATATTTGCTGTGTTTAACTTATGAGCCCATCACACCGTGACATGAGCACGGACACGCATTAAGGTAACAACTGGGGATTGCATAATCCTTTGTGTTCCAGTCCCGGGGACAGCAACAGTACCGGTGGTCTTTGATGTTGCCCGGGGCGAGTGATCAGTGTCCGCCGGAGGTGGCGTATCGTGTCCGCATTTGTCAGGTTCATTCACTCTTGGAATGTTGGTTTGAGTTGAAATCTGCTGTCCGTTGTCCGCAGTAGTGAGGTGTCCGCCTTACAGAAGTTCCGCTTATACATAACATATAGGGAATTTTGAAGGGACTTAACTATCTTGTCCGTTATAGCCAGTTGTCCGCCTTAGTGTGGTGTCCGTTAGACAAGTTTTCACTGTATATTCTGTGTTGCTAATGAGTAGCACAGAATGCCAAAGAAATAAATAAAATTAATTGCAAACAAAAAATAAAAAGGAAATCACTTTAGATAATAATATCATGCTATTACTTATTATGATATTACTTATGGAGACTGGTAAGAATGGATCAGAATGAATGGTATTCTCTATTTGAATGGAATTATATTGTAAAGCTTGCGGGTGGTTATATGGACCATATGTTTACAAAGCTTTTGTTTTATAACTTGCCAATGTAAAGCCTATTTTATATAATGGACTTTTTAATATATATTTACAATTATTTTTTTACAATACACAATACAATCATCTGATAGGCATTGCCTAGAACTAGTAAACAGCCACTTAAAACTTGATGTAATGGATTTTTTTTTCTATTTTTACAATACACGTGATGTATGTACCTATGCTTGGTTTGAAATTTATTATCACTGGTATTTGTTTTACTTACAATCGGAATATTTTACTTTTAGTTTATACACTGTGTACTTTAAAAGTGTTATTATACCATGGGGGTATTTGTCCGGGGGGTAATTGTACCGGGGGTAATTGTCTAGGGGGTAGTTGTCTGGGGGGTAGTTGTCCGAGGGTAAATTGTACCGGGGGGTATTTGTCGGGGGGGGGGGGGTAGTTGTCCTGGGGGGTAATTGTCCTGGGGGGTAATTGTCCGGGGGGGTAATTGTCCAGGGGGTAATTGTCGGGGGGTAATTGTCCGGGGGTAGTTGTCCTAGAGCCCAGATAATAGGTTATGAAGAGAGACGTGAGGCATATACAGAGTGCACGAACTTTTAAGTGAGAACTTTTATCGATTAACAACATGAATCCGACAGCATCATAGGTTAGGAAATATCGTAGATTTACATTTGTAAAAAGAAGCATAATTTATATGCATATAGCAGAAATTTTATGAAAGATACTTTGTATTAATTAAAACTCATTCGACATCGTGAAACATCGTTTTTACAGTGTAGTCAGTTGAGGGTAGTAGGTATGTAAACAGATACATGCGTTATGCGTAGACACATGCGTTTGGCGTTGAAGGCTCTTGAAGGCTCCGATAAATATATTCCAACAGTATTAAACGTTTGGTTTGAGTATTTTAAGTTGTCATGGAATAAGCAGGTCTGATTCAAAACGGAAAACTCTCCCAGATAAAAAGAAAACAGGTTAACATATTTCGGTGAAAGCATTTGGCAGAAAAAAATAGCTACTGTCTTGGTTCATTGCATTGTCTGTTAAGCAAATTAACGCAAAAGGTTATGTACAGATTTTGCTGAAAATTTGTAGAGGGGAAGGGTAAAAGCGTATCCGTTATTTATTACATTTTTGGAGGTAATCAGAATCACCTTAATACATTTTTTTTCTTAAATGTCATAAGCACAATTCCACAAAAGGAATATTTCCAAAGGACTATTCCTTTGTCCCCATGTAGAAGCCGCCCTTTCGTATGCAATTGTTCTACCAGTCGCCAGGTGAACCCGTGTTACTGAGGCATGACAATGTTTTACATGAAACGGGTGCATATGAACAAAGTACTGATAAGAGAGATTTTCGTGGGAGTTCGAATGCTCCGACCACAGTATCTATTTTGTAATGGATCTATATCCTTTACAGATGTACTGGTCACATCTTTCAAAGTTCCTGGAGATTGAGGGCTCTAAGAAGTATGTGCAACCCCCCCCCGCCCCCCCCCCCCCACCGAATTGTATTCAGGTTGGAGGGCTTCCTTTTGAACACCTTTTTTTCAATCAACTAATAAATCGGTCGAACTATTAAAACCATGGTTATCATGAATAGCTACTTCTGAATGTATAGAAATCAACATACCTATCTAATACTTATATTATAGAAGGAATTAGCTCCACCTTTGTCCTCCGCATTTGAAACCGCATTGTGTTTGACACTGTGCCATATCTCATTTTAAAGGTTTTTATCCCCGCAGTGACATAGGCGATATGAGAATATATAATTTTTAATGTACATATAATTTTGAGTTCTTTTTCCGTTTTTGCTGACTTGCGCGGAGGTTGGACCGAGCACAGCCGAACTGCCTTCGGCAACGACCGGAATTGGTGCATCGTGGTCACTCAACCTCAAGCACACGCGATTAAGGACTATTGTTCATATGAATTTTGAAATTAAATGTTCCCAGCATGAAAAGTGCAAATGCTTACATTTAGCGCTGGTTCTGGAACTTCTTGGCTGGCATATGGCTCTTCTTTCCCATCTTGTCTGGAAAGTTGTGGCTCCTCTGGCCTTGGTTCCAGCCTAAAAAAGGACCCTTTCCCTTGTGGCTGGTTTTGCCACCATATGGCGACGTCTTGTATGGGCTAACCTTGTTCCCAAAGGATGATCTCCTGCTGCCAGTCTTTTTGGTGAGCCTGATACTCTCATCAATGTCCTTGACGTGCTGCTCAAGGTCATCACCAAAAAGCTGGCTAGTGACCGGGTTACTACTGGAGCAGAGAGACTTATAGCTTTCGTTTAAGTCCGGTTTGATTTGCTCTCTGCGGTGCATGGAAATATCATGTACCACATTAGCGATCAGTGACATCCCATTAATCAGGTTCCCCAGTATGTCCCCTGGTGGCATCATACTGTCACCTGTGTTCAGTGATTTCACACATGCATCAGCCACCTGTAAACAGGCTGTCAATCCATGGCTCAAATTCGTCTGCCAGCCCTGCATATTTTTGTCCTGATTCCTGGTATTAATCCTCAGATTCCCCCATAGTTTCTGATTTACTTTCACCTGTCCTAAACACTTAGAGTTCTCTGGCGGACTGAAGATTGTAGCCTTTTCAGCCACTAATTTCTTAGGCATACCTGTTCCCAGTACCGTATCTATCAGTGTAACCAGCTGGCCATCCACAGCTGGTCCGCGTTTGTCAGTCTTGCTGACCTGAGCGGTTAAGTCCACGAGGCAGTCTATACCACTCCGTCCTTGTACAGGAGAACACTCGTGTTCCTCCGTTCTCATCCGTTTTGCCGGTAGGCTGTCCTCATCTTCCTCCGACGAGCCTGCATCAGCAACATCGTGTTGTTCATGCATCTCATCTGCCTCAGGCACATCATAACAAACATCCTGTGTGCGGCGGCGACAATCTTTCAGGTCCTTTACCACAGAAGCTAGGTCTGTTATTAGAGCGGTCACTGTCGACAGCTTCTTTTCGACAGCTCTTATCTCCTGTCGAACCTCCGATCCCTCACCGTCAACATCGGACTTGGTCTTGAGTTCCGTTGGTCGTTTGTCATGGCCCACATGTGCGCCGCCATGTTTGTTTACCACAGAGATCTCGCTCCGGTCACGTGACTCTTCGTGTTCACATGTTCCGTGATCACATGACTCACGGTCAGATGACTGTGCGGTCCGTGCCCCCGTGCTGACCCCATGGCTGGAGAAGCTTTCTGGTTCCCGTAAGCGAGCAGCCTGCCTGAGGGGACTAGGTGACCTAAATTCCCGGGGTTTGTCGCCATTTTGTTCACCCTCGTGGGCTCCCGGGCGATCGACTTTTTTGTCTGAATCCACTCCTGCGTGGCTCAGCTGCGTCTTTCTAGACGCTTCCCCAGTATTTCCAGGCTGGTCATTCCCAGACCCTGGATGAGAGTCGTGCGGCCCCCGGCCATGATGCACGCTCTCATTTGACTGTTCCTTCTTGGAGGAGCTGGAGTGTGGGGCTCCGTGTCTCCTCATCTCAGCCAGAATACTGCCGACCATTTCCGCGGCCTTTCCTGCCGTGCTGGTCATATCTGACACTTCAGCAAGTTCAGGCGGATTGTCACAACTTAAGAGTTCCGTTTTGTATTCACAAAAGTAACATGCACTTGACGATACTCCAATGAAACCAATTAATTATTGCTGCTGTATAAAAGACGTCTTGTTTAAGCGACAAGCGAACGCAAGATGACGTCTGCGCATGCGCATGCATATCTCATAGAATCCCTGGTGACTAGGTGAGAGTTACATAACGCTTACTTCAGTGAGGAATTTGAGCATGTCTGGCCTTACATTTGACCCAGACTCTCACCCTAGTGCGTGGTCAGTAAAAGTGAAAAACACATTTTTCTCGCTTTATGAAATGGAGGGTTCAACCCAGGAGGATTAACGACAAAACCTTATTCAAGGTCCCAAATTCAGGAACAGGGGTGGGGTTGTGGCGGGGGTTTCAGGCATCAAAATTAATACGATGAAAAAAGTTGCGGCGGCTCAAAATGGAATACGTACCCTCTGCATGGAGTCCCATTGGGTCTGCTCCTGCTACTTACGAGGTATGCATATATCTGTTTCTTTCTTCAGGAAACTTTTTTTTTTGCAAAGTATATTTAATTAGTCTTTCATTCCTTACATCGACCTATTGTTTATACTCCCGACCATAGAAACCATCGAAAACCTGAATGCCCCCGCGTCCCATTGCGGCTCACAATGTAAAAATTGTCACTGTCCAGGTCTTCAATGAAAACTTACCGGGGTATGGATTTCTTGACAAGAGCACAGCGCCACGAAATAAATGTAAAAAATATTTGTACATATCCTATCGAGACAATATCCCACTGAAAACCTATATTTTCTTTTAACATTTAAAAATGAGCCAATTTCCACATTTCAGTTAATATATCTACCTTTACCCCGGTAAAAAGCCCGGTATACCAGGTTTATCAGCTAGTGAACCCATAAAACGGTGGTCGTGTAAAGGGTCAACGTAATAGCGCACGCTATTTAAAGCGGATTCATGTTGACATGTGTTCCGTGCTTGAATTTAAAATCTTTACTTCCTTTTGACAGAGTACCTTTACAGTGGTTAATGGAAATGGGGGTCAATGGGGATTACAGGTGATAAGCTTGACCGGCTCCGGCAGGACATGGCTTAACAATCCAGTGAGTTTTAATGCAAGAAAATCCCCAAGGCGCCTCCTGAAAAAGCGGGACATGCGTGGAGGACCTTGAAGCAGAAAAGAAATAGGGGTACCTATTAGGGAAATATTAAAAATATTAATTATGCAGCTTAATAAGAAATAATCCCGCAAAAGAAAACAACTTGTCCTAGAAGAGGACACCGACGATACGTGTGCAAAATATGGAGATTCAAATCAGAGAGGTAAACCATTGTCTAGAAGAAACCAACTGCGTATTAATTATACTACTACTACTACTACTACTGCTCCTAAGAATAATATATATATATATATATATATATATATATATATATATATATGTATATACGCATAAAAAATATTTAATATCGCATCATATATTCCGTATTATTTCTTTACGACAGAATTGAGTTTATATTAACAAGGATTTATCTTGAAATAAAAATATTAATGATATTTTAGTATAAATTTTTATTTATTGAAATTTGCCGCGTCTAGTAAAGGACGATTTCCGGTACTGGGTGTGTCATAACTGAACGCATTGTCTTTTTGCATACAAAAGAAAATGTACCTGTTACTTTCTTCCAAATTTCATAAAAAAAATATTACGCTATGAGATTTTCTTTGTTTCTAAAATATCGACCATCACCATTTTAAAGCAACTTCAGTTTTCTTCCCGCACGTAATTTTGACCCATGCTTCATGTTTCTGTTTGGGCAAATGGAGCTGATCAGCGTACCATTAGTGTGTGGGTTCGACCGGCCTCATTAAAGTATAAGGATCTTGTATGAAGTAATTTTTCACAGAAAATTGATGAACATTTTAACCAAGTTTTTTTCCTTTACATTATTTTGCAAGAACAAAAGGTAATGCTGCATTGCTAGTACGCGAGATTTACTAAATACCCTGTATACATTTGTAGTATGTACTGTACCTATGGGCTGATCAGCGAAATATGCCCTCCCCCATAAAATATATGCGACACTTTAATGAAAGTGTTACCTGATGCGGTGTACGATTTATGGCATTAAAAACTGTTTTTACGTTGCGCAATAGAAATATGGCATCGGGTCACAATACCCTGCAGATGGCACAATCTGTAAACATAATGCCACCTTCAGTTAAGTTACCAAATATGAACATTTTGGCCTTCAAGCCACATACAAGGGTTCCTTGGAACAAGGGGAGATAAATGAATACTATATTGAATAGATTTTTTTATGCCCCCGCCACAAAGTGGCCGGGGCATATAGTTTTACCCATGTCCGTCATTCCGTCCTTCCGTCCTTCCGAAATCAAACAGTTGTACGGACTTTTTTCGCAATGCCTGCAGATATTGGCCTGATTTTTGGTGTGTGGGCAGATATAGACCAGTTACAGATCGAGTTCGCGTTTCGTCCCGGTTGACCTACTTTTGACCGTTTTACGGCTCCTGAACATAGAAAATTTCATGAAAAATATGAAATTTCATGACAAACACACATGTACGGACTTTTTTTCGCAATGCCTGCAGATATTGGCCTGATTTTCGGTTTGTGGACAGATATAGACCAGTTACAGATCGAGTTCGCGTTTCGTCCCGGTTGACCTACTTTTGACCGTTTTACGGCTCCTAAACTTAGAAATTTCATGAAAAATAGAAATATTCATGACAGATACACATGTACGGACTTTTTTTCGCAATGCCTGCAGATATTGGCCTGATTTTTGATGTGTGGGCAGATATAGACCAGTTACAGATCGAGTTCATGTTTCGTCCCGGTTGACCAACTTTTGACCGTTTATGGCTCCTAAACTTAGGAAATTTCATGAAAAATAGAAATATTCATGACAGATACACATGTACAGACTTTTGTTCGCAATGCCTGCAGATATTGGCCTAATTTTTGGTGTGTGGGCAGATATAGACCAGTTACAGATCGAGTTCGTGTTTTGTCCCGGTTGACCTACTTTTGACTGTTTAACGGCTCCTGAACATAGAAAATTTCATGAAAAATATGAAATTTCATGACATATACACATGTACAGACTTTTTTTCACAATACCTGCAGATATTGGCCTGATTTTTGGTGTGTGGGCAGATAATGACCAGTTACAGATCAAGTTCACGTTTTGTCCCAGTTGACCTATTTTTGACCGTTTGACGGTGCTCTAACATAGAAAATTTCATAAAAAGGTGCACATGTATGGACTTTTTTTCGCAGTGCCTGCAGATACAGGCCTGACTTTTGGTGTGTAGGCAGATAAATACCAGTTACAGATCGAGTTCTTGTTTTGTCTCAGTTGACCTCCTTTTGACCATTTGACTGCTCCTGAACATAGAAAGTTTCATTAAAAATATAAATTTTCATAACAAATGCATATGTACTGACTTTTTTTCCTCAATGCCTGCAGATACCACCCTGATTTTTTTTGTGTGGGCAGATAATGACAGTTACAGATCGAGTTTGCGTTTCATCCCGGTTGACCTACTTTTGATTGTTTTACGGCTCCTAAACATAGAAAATTTCATGAAAGACAGAAATTTTTATTGAAAATGCACATGTATGGACTTTTTTTCACAATGCCTGCATATACTGGCATGATTTTTGGTGTGTTGCTTGATAATGACCCGTTACAGATCGAGTTTGCATTTTGCCCTTGTTGACCTACTTTTGACCATACGACACCTCCTGAACTTAAAAATTTTTCCAAATTTTACAAAGGTTTCTAATTTGCCCAAGGCGGGGGCATTCGTGTCGTTCCGACACATCTAGTTTAAATGATGTTTCCACAAAGACATTGAATTTTGCTGATCGTTAAATTTAAGATTTCACCTGATTGCATATTTATGAAGCAAAAACTGTTTCCTTTTATCTAACGAACAACTGCACCAATTATCCCTAAATTTGGCAGACATAATGATAATGTGATTGCAGAAGACGCCACCTGAAATGGTAGTTTCTGCTTTTTTCCTGAATTAGTTAGAGAAACATTTAAACTTCAACTGACGTATCAGTGTCACAAGTGATTTTCTTGATTTTCTCTCGGGAGAGAGCGTCTTGTGTTCACGTGCAGCTATTACATTGACCACACGCATCGGGGCGAAATCAATGAACCGTGTAAAGCGAGTGGGCACAATACCAAAGGCCAAGGATTTGGTTTTGTGCAGTTTCTTACCGGATAATGTTCTAGTGACAACTGGAGGTCCTACCGAGATCCGGTTATTTCTACTGAAACTGCCAGAATTACATTCAGTAGTATTTCCGCGGTGTAATTTCGGTGTTGAAAAATTTGGACCATCGTAAATTGAACTGTGCTCACACTAGGCCGCAGACTTTGACCTAATTAAATCAATTAGGTTATATTTTGGCCTGAATAATTAAGATGTTTGGTTTTTAAATTTATTGTAGTTGAGTTTATGTTTATGTTTTGGCCTGGATAATTCAGATTGACTTTTGGTATATATTATAATTGATATACCTAAACTTCGGTAGGTATAGTGGCCCCGCTTGAGTTAGGTCCAAGCATCAGTTTGATGGTGGAATGGTTGGAGGGTAAAACAGACCCTAACAATACTTCCCTTATCTAGCAACGGATCGCTAGTTATGGGTCGATATTTATCTTGCTACATGTAGGGGTACGATAGTACCAGATATGCGTTAGCTAGTATTGATGTGTTAGCATCAGAAGGTATAAAATACTACATGAGCAAGGGACACGTTAGTGTTGATATCACGCTAGTGGTTGGAAAACGATAGTGTTTGTTGGACATATAAGTCCTGAACATACGTTAGTATGGGAGTGTACATAGGTTATCTTAGGGTGACCTGGAGTGGTGAACGTATATGCCTATAGGTAAGTTAGTTTTAGACTACGTTATCTTGTCCTGTTCAGCATTTGTTAGGAGAACCGTGAGCAATTATACATAATACTTTCGGGTCCTTGAATGCAAATTAGGCACACTGAGAATATATAAGTTTGCCCTAAACTGATTTATAGAGATGGAGTTAGAACGAATTGCAGCAGTAGGAAGGGAGCTAGGCTATGAGGGCCAGGAGCTAAGGGCTTTTATTAAAGAACAGCAAGACAGAGAAAGAGACGAAAGGGCAAGACAGAGAGAACAAGATCAGGAAACACGTAGAACTGAGATAGAGAAATTGAGGATGGAAAAAGAAATAGAGATAGAAAAACAAAAGGGTAGACACTCATTGGAGGGCTCAAATAGAAAAGTATCCGGTTTAGTGGCCCCAGCGCTCAAAATTCCGGTATTTGATGAAAGTAAGGATAGTATGGACGCATACTTAGAAAGGTTTGCGAGATTAGCACAAGGGCAGGATTGGCCAAAGGAAGACTGGGCCTTGCAGTTAAGTGCATTATTAAAAGGTAAGTCTTGGACGTGTATACTAGGGTGGACACATCCGATGCACTGGTGTATGATAAAGTAAAAGCCGCTTTAATGCGACAGTTCCATTTGACAGAAGAGGGGTTCAGGCTGAAATTTAGATCGTCAAGGCCAGAACGGGTAGAAGCCCCTATGCAGTTTATTGCTAGAATAGGTGGATACCTACGTAAATGGTTAGATCTGGCAGAGGTTTGAGATGACTATGAAAGACTTGTAGATATCATCCTAAGGGAACAGTTCTTATCATGTTGTAGTAAAGAACTCAACTGTTTTCTGAGGGAGCGACAATGTCGGTCAATTGATGATATGGCCTCTTTGGCTGAAAAATACACGGAAGTTCACGGTATCAGTAGCTTCATAGGTTAGATTAGAGGAGGCTCAGTTAACCGTAACGCCACTAAGTTTGGTCAGGTTGATCAGCGGAAAGACCTTTCACGTAACATAGTGCCTCAGATTAGGGGAACCGAAGGGAAGGGGCAGAATCCACAAAGGACATGTTTCGTCTGTGGATCCCCCAAACATATGGCTAGAGACTGTAAATCGAAGCCTAGCCGTCGTATCCATTCTGGTCAGGCTTTAGTTACAAAGGGTCAAGATGTACAGACTTTGATGCAACCCAGTCATAGTGAGATAGGGTCCAGTCAGGAAACCTCGAATGAGTCGGTCCCAATCCCGGAACCTTCGGCAGCATGTGTTACTGTGGGTCTGCAAAAGTGTTGTGTAGATCATACTGATCCCTTAACTTTTAAGTGAGGCCACGAGTAGAAGTTCTTAAATATGGCCTTAAATCAGGGCCGTAAAGTAGATCTGCAGATGCCTGTTACCCGTGGTAGACTAAACAAACGCAGGTGTGATGTCTCCGTCCTGAGAGACACAGGCTGTAGTTCTGTAGTGGTCAAAGCATACTTGGTCAATTCAGATCAGATGGTGGGGATACAACAAACGGTAGTCCTTATCGATGGAACAGTTAGGAAGTTCCCAATTGCTAGGATAGAGGTAGATACCCCTTTCCTGGTCGGACCTGCAGAAGCACTGTGTGTTCCTGACCCAATATATGACCTTATTATTGGTAATGTCCCTGGTGCTAGAGGCCCAAATGATCCAGACAATTTGTGGACACCTGATAAGCTTCCCGACCCGCAGGTTCAGGCAGTCGTCACTAGGGCACAGTCAGAAAAAGCCCGGCAACCCGTAAAGCCCCTGAAAACCATAAAGTCTTTACCACAAGTTGAACCTGTAGATTTCGCTCTCGCTCAGAAACCAGATCCTTGTCTAGCTCATTTGTGGGAAAGGGCTAAACGTCCGATGATGACAAGCGCACAAAATACAAGTGGCTTATCCATCAAGGCTGGTTATGTCGCCAACGTAGGGATCCTAAAAATCCTGACACATTGATAGGGTCTAGACTGTTAGTAGTACCCAAGTAGTACCGAGAGCACGTTATGCGGTTAGCACACGAGTCTCTCCTAGCAGGGCATCAGGGTATTACTAAGACTAAAGAGAGGATCACAACTCAGTTTTACTGGCCAGGGATTATGGAGGATGTTGCAAATTTCTGCAGGTCCTGTGACATATGCCAGCGTACGATCGCTAAAGGTAAAGTATCAAAAGCGCCCTTGGGTAAACTACCAGTCATACAAGTCCCTTTCCAAAGAATTTCATTGGATTTAGTTGGTCCTATAAAACCTGTATCCGAACGTGGTTACAGGTATATACTGACCATCGTTGACTTTTCCTCGCGGTACCCAGAAGCAGTCCCGCTTAAGGGTATAACGACTGAAAAGTCGCTGAAGCTTTGGTGGAAGTGTATTCCCGTGTAGTGGTCCCCAGGGAAATTTTAACTGATTTGGGTAGTCAGTTTACCTCCAGCATGATGCAAGAAGTATGCAGGCTACTATCAATCAAATCTTTGACGACAAGTCGGCAGGATTGGCCAAAGGAAGACTGGGCCTTGCAGTTAAGTGCATTATTAAAAGGTAAGTCTTGGACGTGTATACTAGGGTGGACACATCCGATGCACTGGTGTATGATAAAGTAAACGCCGCTTTAATGCGACAGTTCCATTTGACAGAAGAGGGGTTCAGGCTGAAATTTAGATCGTCAAGGCCAGAACGGGTAGAAGCCCCTATGCAGTTTATTGCTAGAATAGGTGGATACCTACGTAAATGGTTAGATCTGGCAGAGGTTTGAGATGACTATGAAAGACTTGTAGATATCATCCTAAGGGAACAGTTCTTATCATGTTGTAGTAAAGAACTCAACTGTTTTCTGAGGGAGCGACAATGTCGGTCAATTGATGATATGGCCTCTTTGGCTGAAAAATACACAGAAGTTCACGGTATCAGTAGCTTCATAGGTTAGGTTAGAGGAGGCTCAGTTAACCGTAACGCCACTAAGTTTGGTCAGGTTGATCAGCGGAAAGACCTTTCACGTAACATAGTGCCTCAGATTAGGGGAACCGAGGGGAAGGGGCAGACTCCACAAAGGACATGTTTCGTCTGTGGATCCCCCAAACATATGGCTAGAGACTGTAAATCGAAGCCTAGCCGTCGTATCCATTCTGGTCAGGCTTTAGTTACAAAGGGTCAAGATGTACAGACTTTGATGCAACCCAGTCATAGTGAGATAGGGTCCAGTCAGGAAACCTCGAATGAGTCGGTCCCAATCCCGGAACCTTCGGCAGCATGTGTTACTGTGGGTCTGCAAAAGTGTTGTGTAGATCATACTGATCCCTTAACTTTTAAGTGAGGCCACGAGTAGAAGTTCTTAAATATGGCCTTAAATCAGGGCCGTAAAGTAGATCTGCAGATGCCTGTTACCCGTGGTAGACTAAACAAACGCAGGTGTGATGTCTCCGTCCTGAGAGACACAGGCTGTAGTTCTGTAGTGGTCAAAGCATACTTGGTCAATTCAGATCAGATGGTGGGGATACAACAAACGGTAGTCCTTATCGATGGAACAGTTAGGAAGTTCCCAATTGCTAGGATAGAGGTAGATACCCCTTTCCTGGTCGGACCTGCAGAAGCACTGTGTGTTCCTGACCCAATATATGACCTTATTATTGGTAATGTCCCTGGTGCTAGAGGCCCAAATGATCCAGACAATTTGTGGACACCTGATAAGCTTCCCGACCCGCAGGTTCAGGCAGTCGTCACTAGGGCACAGTCAGAAAAAGCCCGGCAACCCGTAAAGCCCCTGAAAACCATAAAGTCTTTACCACAAGTTGAACCTGTAGATTTCGCTCTCGCTCAGAAACCAGATCCTTGTCTAGCTCATTTGTGGGAAAGGGCTAAACGTCCGATGATGACAAGCGCACAAAATACAAGTGGCTTATCCATCAAGGCTGGTTATGTCGCCAACGTAGGGATCCTAAAAATCCTGACACATTGATAGGGTCTAGACTGTTAGTAGTACCCAAGTAGTACCGAGAGCACGTTATGCGGTTAGCACACGAGTCTCTCCTAGCAGGGCATCAGGGTATTACTAAGACTAAAGAGAGGATCACAACTCAGTTTTACTGGCCAGGGATTATGGAGGATGTTGCAAATTTCTGCAGGTCCTGTGACATATGCCAGCGTACGATCGCTAAAGGTAAAGTATCAAAAGCGCCCTTGGGTAAACTACCAGTCATACAAGTCCCTTTCCAAAGAATTTCATTGGATTTAGTTGGTCCTATAAAACCTGTATCCGAACGTGGTTACAGGTATATACTGACCATCGTTGACTTTTCCTCGCGGTACCCAGAAGCAGTCCCGCTTAAGGGTATAACGACTGAAAAGTCGCTGAAGCTTTGGTGGAAGTGTATTCCCGTGTAGTGGTCCCCAGGGAAATTTTAACTGATTTGGGTAGTCAGTTTACCTCCAGCATGATGCAAGAAGTATGCAGGCTACTATCAATCAAATCTTTGACGACAAGTCGGCAGGATTGGCCAAAGGAAGACTGGGCCTTGCAGTTAAGTGCATTATTAAAAGGTAAGTCTTGGACGTGTATACTAGGGTGGACACATCCGATGCACTGGTGTATGATAAAGTAAACGCCGCTTTAATGCGACAGTTCCATTTGACAGAAGAGGGGTTCAGGCTGAAATTTAGATCGTCAAGGCCAGAACGGGTAGAAGCCCCTATGCAGTTTATTGCTAGAATAGGTGGATACCTACGTAAATGGTTAGATCTGGCAGAGGTTTGAGATGACTATGAAAGACTTGTAGATATCATCCTAAGGGAACAGTTCTTATCATGTTGTAGTAAAGAACTCAACTGTTTTCTGAGGGAGCGACAATGTCGGTCAATTGATGATATGGCCTCTTTGGCTGAAAAATACACAGAAGTTCACGGTATCAGTAGCTTCATAGGTTAGGTTAGAGGAGGCTCAGTTAACCGTAACGCCACTAAGTTTGGTCAGGTTGATCAGCGGAAAGACCTTTCACGTAACATAGTGCCTCAGATTAGGGGAACCGAGGGGAAGGGGCAGACTCCACAAAGGACATGTTTCGTCTGTGGATCCCCCAAACATATGGCTAGAGACTGTAAATCGAAGCCTAGCCGTCGTATCCATTCTGGTCAGGCTTTAGTTACAAAGGGTCAAGATGTACAGACTTTGATGCAACCCAGTCATAGTGAGATAGGGTCCAGTCAGGAAACCTCGAATGAGTCGGTCCCAATCCCGGAACCTTCGGCAGCATGTGTTACTGTGGGTCTGCAAAAGTGTTGTGTAGATCATACTGATCCCTTAACTTTTAAGTGTGGCCACGAGTAGAAGTTCTTAAATATGGCCTTAAATCAGGGCCGTAAAGTAGATCTGCAGATGCCTGTTACCCGTGGTAGACTAAACAAACGCAGGTGTGATGTCTCCGTCCTGAGAGACACAGGCTGTAGTTCTGTAGTGGTCAAAGCATACTTGGTCAATTCAGATCAGATGGTGGGGATACAACAAACGGTAGTCCTTATCGATGGAACAGTTAGGAAGTTCCCAATTGCTAGGATAGAGGTAGATACCCCTTTCCTGGTCGGACCTGCAGAAGCACTGTGTGTTCCTGGCCCAATATATGACCTTATTATTGGTAATGTCCCTGGTGCTAGAGGCCCAAATGATCCAGACAATTTGTGGACACCTGATAAGCTTCCCGACCCGCAGGTTCAGGCAGTCGTCACTAGGGCACAGTCAGAAAAAGCCCGGCAACCCGTAAAGCCCCTGAAAACCATAAAGTCTTTACCACAAGTTGAACCTGTAGATTTCGCTCTCGCTCAGAAACCAGATCCTTGTCTAGCTCATTTGTGGGAAAGGGCTAAACGTCCGATGATGACAAGCGCACAAAATACAAGTGGCTTATCCATCAAGGCTGGTTATGTCGCCAACGTAGGGATCCTAAAAATCCTGACACATTGATAGGGTCTAGACTGTTAGTAGTACCCAAGTAGTACCGAGAGCACGTTATGCGGTTAGCACACGAGTCTCTCCTAGCAGGGCATCAGGGTATTACTAAGACTAAAGAGAGGATCACAACTCAGTTTTACTGGCCAGGGATTATGGAGGATGTTGCAAATTTCTGCAGGTCCTGTGACATATGCCAGCGTACGATCGCTGAAGGTAAAGTATCAAAAGCGCCCTTGGGTAAACTACCAGTCATACAAGTCCCATTCCAAAGAATTTCATTGGATTTAGTTGGTCCTATAAAACCTGTATCCGAACGTGGTTACAGGTATATACTGACCATCGTTGACTTTTCCTCGCGGTACCCAGAAGCAGTCCCGCTTAAGGGTATAACGACTGAAAAGTCGCTGAAGCTTTGGTGGAAGTGTATTCCCGTGTAGTGGTCCCCAGGGAAATTTTAACTGATTTGGGTAGTCAGTTTACCTCCAGCATGATGCAAGAAGTATGCAGGCTACTATCAATCAAATCTTTGACGACAAGTCCTTACCATCCAATCTGCAACGGCATGGTCGAGCGTTTCAATGGTACGCTTAAAACTATGCTTAAACGGCTCTGTGCAGAGCAACCCAGAGATTGGGACAGGTATCTTCCTGCTTTGCTCTTCGCAGTAAGAGAGGCTCCGAATGAAAGTTTGGGCTTTTCACCGTTTGAATTGCTTTATGGGAGAACCGTTCGTGGTCCCATGGCTGTACTAAAGGAAATCTGGATAGCAGAAACATTAGATCCTGAGACCAAACTTGTCTATCAGTACGTCTTGGATCTTAAAGACCGCTTAGAAAGTACGTGTGAGCTTGCTCGACAAAACCTAGAGAAAGCCACTAGCAAACACAAAAGCTTGTATGATCGTCGAACAAAACCTCGTAGGCTAGATATAGGTGACAAAGTGTTGATACTGCGCCCTACAGATACAAACAAACTGTTAATGCAGTGGAAAGGGCCTTTTCAAGTTACAGGGACGGTAGGTCAGAATGACTACTATGTAGACATCAACGGTACTAAAAAGGTGTATTATATCAACATGCTAAAAAAAAGTACCACACAAGAGACGTCGTAGCGCTAGGTTTACTGGATGTAGTCACAGGAACCGACGAACTGGGTGATTGTGTACCAGTGGCTGGAGCATCCAGGGCCATAGGAAAAAAACCCTGATTCCAACGAAGAAATAGGTGGCAGTTCAGAACAGGACATTTATGAGTCCCTGGTCGTTGGGATAGAACATTGCTCTTTGTCTCAAAAGGAAGGGTTTAGAGATGTACAGATTAACCCAGATTTGTGTACCAAACAAAGTTCCAAAGTATTCAGTTTAGTAGAAGAATACTCAGATATTTTAACTGATGTCCCAAAGAAATCAAACATAGTCCAGTGTGATATTAATTTGGCAAGTCCAGATCCAATTAGGTCAAGGCCGTACCCTATTCCGCATTCAATGCAGGATGTGGTAAAGAAAGAAGTAGATGACATGTTGAAAATGGGGATTATTGAAAGGTCACAGTCTGCCTATGCTCATCCGATAGTCCTTGTAAACAAAAAGGATGGCTCAAAAAGATTTTGTATAGACTTTCGGAAACTAAATAGAGTAACAGTTTTTGATCCGGAACCCATTCCAAAGCCAGGAGAAATGTTTGTCAAATTAGCACGTAGTAGCTATTTTAGCAAACTAGATCTAACAAAGGGTTACTGGCAGATACCTCTGTCGGAATCTGCAAAACCACTGACTGCTTTCATTTCACCAGATGGGCTTTTCCAGTTTAAATACATGCCCTTTGGGCTCGTGACTGCCCAAGCGGTATTTACGCGTATTATGCGGATACTGTTTGGTCATATGGACGGCGTCGTGAACTATGATGACGATATTCTGATATTTTCCAACTCTTGGGAGGAGCACCTCAGTAAGGTGAAACAAGTCCTAGAGTCATTGAGAATAGCTAATCTGGCTGCCCGGCCGTCAAAATGTTATTTTGGGTATAAGACCTTAGAGTTTTTATGGGACATGACGTAGGCGAGGGATCGCTGAGAACAAACCCCTCCTTGGTAAAGAAAATAGAAAGTAGCTCTCGACCAAAAAACCAAGAAGGAAGTGAAATCATTCTTAGGCCTTGTTGTGTATTACCGAAAATTTGTGCCCCTATTTTCTGAAATCGCAACACCGCTGAACGATTTAGTCAAACAGGGTAGGCCAGACAAGGTAAAGTCGGAACAGGTCCATGAAACAGCGTTTTTGGCACTAAAACGGGCTCTAGAACAACCCCCAATTCTCAGGTTACCGGACTTCCAAAACCCTTTTGTGCTGCAAACCGATGCGTCCTCAACAGGACTAGGGGCTGTCCTATTGCAGGAAATCGAGGGGGGATGTTTCCCGATTGCATACGCAAGCCGTAAATTGCTTCCACGTGAGCAAAACTATTCCACCATAGAACGGGAATGCTTAGCCATTGTATGGGCCATACAGAAATTTGACTTTTACTTGTACGGACGCAGTTTTGAACTGCGCACGGACCACAAACCCTTAGCTTAAACCAGGCCAAAGTCATAAACCGCAGGTTCATGCGCTGTGCTATGCTCTTGCAGGAGTACAGGTTTCGTGTGGTTACTGTATCAGGTCGCCAGAACAGTGGTCCAGATTTTTTAAGCCGTATCTAAATTGGTAAAGATGTTTTTCATTTGATTAATTTGCCAGTTCAGTTGTTGTTAAGGTTAGTTTGATAAAGTAAATGTGTAATGTTGCATATCAGTGACAACTGGATATGGAGTAAATGATCCTATGTATTTATATCAGTTTTTTTCTAAACAATGTTTAATAGAAATGTCTTTATGAACGAATTCAATTCGTACTAGTATGCTCGGCTATAGCAGCCTCTAAATGAGGGGAGAGAATGTCACTAGTGATTTTCTTGTTTTAATAATACGGGAGAGAACGTCTTGTGTTCACGTGCAGCTATTACATTGACTACACGCATCGGGGCGAAATCAATGAACCGTGTAAAGCCCCGTTCCCACTTTCACGAATTTGACGCCGAATCGCCACGATGTTTAATTCGTGGCGATTCGTGGCCAATCGGCCTGTCGAGTGATAAAAATTCCATCACGACCACGATATTGTACGAAAGGAGTACGATACCAGTACGATTGGCTACGACAGTGACACGAAGCCAGCACGATATGACAGGCCACTTTTAAGAATGTTCACGGCTCCGTGACGACGTCTAAGATACTGGTACGATATTTCCACGATTGATCTGCGACTTGTGGACGATACTCCTACGATCATTCAATTTTGCTACGGATTGTTAGATAGCTGTATATGTGATATATAGCTATTGTAATGTCACAAAGAAGACGATATTAGTAAAAGGACACCATAACAACACTTTAATCAACTTCTCCAGATATTTTAATTTGACAAAAGTTATCCAGTTTAAAACACTGATAATATATGTCTCATTTTATTTGAGTAATTAGACAATTACAAACTTATTTATGTGGTGGCAAATACGACGTTAACTTCTTTAAGTCCAAGTAGACGACCGTCTTAATCGGATGTAAAATATCTGTATTCTCAAAATATTGGTTAAAATATCTTACTGATTCAGCTCTCAATGTGATATAAGATTCTGTTAATATCAATTTGTGTTAGGCTCAGTTTATTCTCCCATAGTGAAATAGGAAATTCATGATTTATTATATTGACCATATGTTTAAGTATGACGAAACTGTATAATATATTCAGCTTCTTTACACTGTTTTGGTTCAAATTTATTTTGTCAACCAATATCCACGATAAAAAAAATCTTTAAAACAAATTAACGAAACTACATGGTTTATTCACTGCAAAAACTTCCTTGCTTGTTTACAAAGAAGTTACAAATTACAAAGGAAACGTAATTTGATTCAGCTTCTTCAAATTATTTTCGTTCAAATTTAGTTGGATACAATAACCACAATACAAATCTTCTTTAAAACAAATCTACAAATCTACACAGTGTTCTTACTTCTAAACCTTATTCCTCATTTGTTTGTAAAAAGTTAAAAATCACTAAGAAAATAAAATTGTTCGTTACATTATGATGTCAGTTCTTGATGATTCGTCACCAAATTCGTGGAAGTAGGAAGGGGCTTTATGAACGTGACTCTCTCTTGAGAGGTTCTTGTGGTAGTCGTATTGTAGTCGTGTTGAAGTCGTGTCAATGTCATTGTCCATCGTGAGCATTCGTGACATTGTTTTACATCACGAATTTACAAGAATTATGAAGACTCTCATACGACTTACCAAGAAACTGTTACGACTTAGCTACGACTTGTGACGACAAAGCTTAATTTTTGAACATTTCAAAAATAGCGCCACGAATTCTGAGTGCTCAAGACCTCGCTACGAAAATTACCGAATGTTCAAGACATCATCTACGACACTCCCACGACGTCCCTACGAATTTTAATGATGTAAGTTCGTGGCGATTCGGCGTCAAATTCGTGAAAGTGGGAACGGGGCTTAAAGCGAGTGGGCACAATACCATAGGCTTGAGATACAGTGACCGGGTCTTGAACCAAAAACACTTGAATATTGTTAGAAAAGCTAACAAATGCCCGGCTTAACTTGAGAGGCGAGTACGGGGAATTTCGGAGGAAGCCTCGGCGAAGCCTACAGAGAAGGTGGTGACATACGCACGCACGCACGCACGCACTGAGGGGCACAGGTACCTCACAGGGAGACAAACATGGCAGAGTGTACAGGGAAGCTTCGGTTGTCCAGGAGCAGCAACGATGGCGGTTTTCCAGTCGAAACGTAAGCTTTGTGAATTTCTACAGCTACCGCTGCTTCTTGAATATAGAAAGTTTGCCCAAATGACATTTTACTGGAACCTTCATGCGCTATTATTCATTGAAAACAAACAATTCTGTGAATAGACTTGCCTCGTGCCTTCTTCATTGATGGAAAACCCAGGACAGTGAATTACATATATTATCATTTGGAACCTTTTTGTGCTGTGCTTGAATATAACGCTGTTGAACTTTCGCTGTGAAGCTACTATATATAGGGAAAATTGCAGAACTGTTCATTTTGGGTTGCACGTGGACTTATTGAACACATGGTTCACCAAAGCTATGGGCTTAATTATCGCTCGCAAAATGACTGCTCTCCCGGGTTTACTATTTCCTTCCTGTTAGAGTAAATTTAAAGAGAGGTTGGGGTAGGGTTTTTTATATATATATACATATAGCCTTTCCTTTTGAGGGGTTTGAAGTTGGGGTTATTACATTTGAATAAACATTTTTTAACTCCAAAGATTTGGTTTTGTGCAGTTTCTTACCGGATAATGTTCTCGTGACAATCAGTTTGAACTGTATCTTATATCAAGGAAAATTAATTTAATGAGTGTGACTTGAATGTTTTTATTAAAAATGGCTGGAGCTATCAGATTACAATTTTACAGGCCTTGGCCATAACAATGACAGCCACCTGTTTTGGATGACAGCTTTTATCGTATTTTCATTTTTAAATGTTCTCTTTTTTTGCCTTTTATCTTTCACAATATTTGAATCAATTAAGAACCAACGCTTGGTTTTTTTGTTAAAATAAGGGGCTCATGGGTCATGACGCTCAGCTGATGTTATGATCTGTTAAAAAAAATTTGATAAGGCAAGGGACCTTGAACAATTGGTAAAATTACTTCCAGAGTGCCCCAAATCATGCTTTTTGCCCAAAGTCCTTAGAAAATAGGTTACAGTAACCTTATTAAAGGCTTCCGAGTAGATTTTACTAAGAACTCCCTAGATGCTTAGTTAGAATTTCCTACGTACAACTGCTTCACTTAGTGCCCATCTGATTAATAGAGTGCTAAAATCATGTTCTTTCAAATAGCTCGCAGAATATAGGTCACAATGACACAATTTCAGGTTTCAGCGGAGATTTTAACAGGGCCTTCCCGAACGTCAAGTTTGAAGATTCTAGGCCAAATTGATATAATTCGAGCCCCGTCTAATTTTTTAACTATTCTCGTGTGCAATAACAGACCCGTATGATAATATAGGTCACTGTCAGGAGACTGGCTTGATATACTGGAAGAAATAATATGTGATAAGGTTTGGTAACAACTGAAAGGCATGTGGCTGAGAGTAGAAAACATAGCCAGGAAGATGTCAGAGCAACATTATACACTCCTACACCTAGATCAACAATGAGGTCTTAGTAAAACAGGAGGTCAGGACAGTACAGATGCAAAGCACTCCTTGTAGTTTAGACAACACCCATGGTCAAACCTACAGTAAGACTACCCCTTTATGACAGGAGTAGCCCATGGGAGGACTATGAAACATAGTTTGACATAATATCTGTCAATTATGATTGTTACCCTGACCAAAAGTTAGTTTATTTGAATATGACGTATTGTAGATCTAACACAAACACAGGTAAAAAATTCTAACCGATGGTTATTTGAATATGACGTATTGTAGATCTAACACAAACACAGGTAAAACATTCTAACCGATGGTTATTTGAATATGACGTATTGCAGATCTAACACAAACACAGGTAAAAAATTCTAACCGATGGTTATTTGAATATGACGTATTGTAGATATAACACAAACACAGGTAAAAAATTCTAACCATTGGTTTTTGAATATGACGTATTGTAGATCTAACATAAACACAGGTAAAAAATTCTAACCGATGGTTATTTGAATATGACGTATTGTAGATCTAACACAAACACAGGTAAAAAATTCTAACCGATGGGTATTCACTCGTGGGACATATGAGAGTCCACCCTCCATCAAAATGACCCGGACATTGAAAAAGAAAAGCTTATCAACCACCCTATGAACCCTCGCCCCCCCCCCCTCCGCTTGCCTATGGGGGATGCTTAAATATATCCTGCTAAGAGGGTTTTCATAAGAAAAAGGATTGTTACATTTTTAGACATAGTATTTAATTGAAATTATCCCATCTTAGATGGAGTAGATAGGGTTTGCTCACCCTGTTTTACATTAGGGCACACTAATTATGTGTTTTTGAGTTGCCTGGTAAGTTAAAACAGAACTTCTCCAGCCATCTGAAGAAAGTGAAGTCTTGAAATATAAATAGCTGAAATTCTTAATGAGCACAGCTATAAAATAAGTTAAACGATTTTTAAGCATTACCAGTATATTTAATGCAGAACACTTTGCATTATAGTATCACTGTAAGCTCAAAAGAAATGGTGGCACAAATGTTAGAACTGTAACACAAAATGAAGTTTCAAGAAATACTATCGCAGAAGGATGCGTTTGAATTAAGGAATGGAGTGTCAGTAACTGTCCGAAAGTGTTATCGAGTCTACTTATGATAATGTCCTAAAGATAACTTATTGCTAAAGAACCCTGTTTATGTAATAATTCGGTAAGGATCTAAAATAAATTATTTGTGTCTTATAAAGGGAGACTAGCTCAAATTTACTGTTCTACATTGTTTTCTCATGTTTCTTCACCGTGGTAAAAAGTGGTCTTAATAGGCAGGTCAGTTATAACCAATGTGAATGCTTTCGGTTCACTCAAGGAGGTTTTAAGAGACACGTGGTCTTTCAGATAGTTTCCACTATATATTCCACTGAGAATTGACGCTTAACTGAATTAGGCCTGCCTAAGAATTAACACACATCCATTAGCATTGGATACTGTGAACCGTGTTGATATATTTAATGTATCCAATGGACAACCTGGGAGGGCTCCAGTGGTCCCTTTACTGTCCAACACGTTGTATCTAAACTTCTTTAATGACCGAATGGCCATATTTATAAATAATCAACGTGTGACTGGTCAGGCGGGGCCTGGGAGGCGTCGTCTAGTGTGACTGGTCAGGCGGGGCGTGGGAGGCGTCGTCCAGTGAGACTGGTCAGGCAGGGCCTGGGAGGCTTCGCCCAGTGTGACTGGTCAGGCAGGGCCTGGGAGGCGTGATCCAGTGATGTTGAGAACCTGCATGGCTGCTGACACCACTTCATGTGACAGAATCGGACCCCCCATTTTTAAGTGTTTTGGATATTTTTTTTGGCCTTGCCCCCCCCCCCCCCCCAGGTTTCCGGACCTGGGGCAGGGTAGGGGCCAATTACATTGAAAAGTAATCATTACAATTATAATTACTTCCACTAAAATCCCAATTGCAATTACAAATTACTTAAATTTTACAAAGTTATGATTAAATTACAATTACTTTTGAAAAGTTATTAATTACCTTCAATAACTCTATACAAAAATATAATATACAGAGGCATAGTTCAAGTAAAGTATCATTCACGGTAGAAAGGCTAACTGGTTAAATTTATAAAAGAAAAAAATTCTAAACAAAACATATCCAAAGTGCACAATAGCTATACTAACTATAATATAACATTGCATAGTGTTTAAATTTACACTTTTCTCTCATGGAAATGCAAAACTGGCTGTCATCATCATATATGATCATTGCGTGTATTGTTTGTAGTATCAGGCATTGAAACATTTGCTGAATAAGTGTTTTGACACAAAATAGAAATATCTGAGGGTACATATGGGTAAACTATAATTTTAACATATTATTTTGAAGTCACTTGTGCAAAAAAATTTCATCTTATATTCTTTAATCACAAATTATCCATTATCAGACAAAATGTCTGCTTTTTGATAACACTGGCATGTGCCAATTAGAACACATGGATATAATTGTTGGTTCAAACCTTTGATAATGGAAAAACCTTTTTAGCGACTGCCTTAATCCTAAACAGTAATCCGACACTTTAATCAACTCATAAATCCTAATTTCTTTACTATCAGTCTGATTAATTATGTCATAAATACTACAATTTTAAAAAAGTTTGTGATTTCACTAAACTCATTGATGCAAACATTTCATGTGAATAATTCATATACATATATTAATGCTGAATATATAATATATTACAATTTGATGCAATGAAATTATTTAAGGAAAACGTAATGAAAATCCAGTGCATTCACCAAGGTTAGCTTTTTATTTATGACAGGTAGTAAAACCAGTATATACACTGCCCAGAGTCTTCGGGCACAGGAAACAGTGGAGACTGTTCAAATGTTAGAGCGAGCCAACTGAGACAGCCCTGCTATCTTGATACCTATCTCTGTTTACCTCATGGACCATTGACTTAAGGTAAAATCTGATATCAGCCTTCCCAGATCATAAGCAACTTTTCTTCCTGTAACTCTCTGTGTTAGCTAATTAGCAGATAAACACTTATGTAATCAGATCAGTATGAATATGTTCCAGCCTCCATTTAAGTGAAAGTGTGAAATGTAGCAAGCCCACACTTGTTGTAATGTAGCTCTGGACAGGTGAACATTATGGAAGCTTATTACTTTATCTACACTGCAGTGGCAGCATTTGCAAAAAGGCTAGTGTAACTTAAACGGCATACTAATTACCATGCTTATTACATACATGGGTACTATTTATCAATACTCATAGCTTACAATCCTTACCCAAGAGTGTTTTGATAAACAGTGCAAAGGAATGAGGTATATGGTACGGTTGTCTGTCATGAATTTGAAAAGTAATTGAAATTACATCTAATTTTACAATTATAATCATTACAATTACTTGTAATTGAAATTTGTTCAATTATAAATTATATTCAATTACTCAAAAAACTGTAATAAATAACAGGTAATTACAATTACACAGTACAATTATCCCAACCCTGACCTGGGGACCTTTTTTTCAGGTTTTGTCATTAGTCCTCCATGGTTTGACCCCTCCTATTCCTAAATCCTGGATCCGCCAAGGCGTGACAATAACCATATGGGCCAATCTTTGCTTTCATAAACTGGTCAGTCACATTCACATGTGCTGATTGGAATGAAAGGATAGTTGGAAATGTTACTGTACAGGTTTATTGGTGTAAAGAACTGAGCCTACAGTAACATGATGCGACTTGATAGTATTGAATTTTTAAGTACTGGATTACATATTATTTTGGCTAATCATTATTATTATTATTATTATTATCTGGCGATTCGAGGGAGGCCGGCACCGTTAACAGTAAATCCGGCACAATAAACAGGGCACAAATCACAAAGCGGTGAAAGCCACTTTTTTCATTTCAAATTCATCGTGCAATTAGATGAATGCAAGATCTCATTCAAAACCGGTTCGAAAAATAAGCAAAAAGCTCGTTTTGCTAAACCTCATATCTAAACGACTTCGGCCTATTTCTTCAAAATTTATTTACATGTTTTCAAATATAACATCTATGCATAATAATATTGTCACGGAACCTAATATCAACAGATCACGTAGTCGTGACGAACATACATTTGGTTATGGAGATAAAAAAATCAATTTCTGTAACACTTCGCAGCGTGAAATGTCTAGGGGAATGAGTAAACAAGTCGGTGTTTTTTTATTGACAAATATTTATATTTTAATCTTAAAACAACCCTAACATCATAATACACTAAATCAATACAATTATACAATATAACAAGAATACAACAGTAAATCAATACAATTTCACAGTATAATAAACAATGTGTACAGTACCTGGATATCACCACTGTCACAGCGGTAAGTCCTTTAAAATGTATAAGCCGGATGAACAGTTCACACAGATCTCAGAGAATAACATTCCAATGTAATAACAAAATCAATCTACTGTAATCCAAAAGTGAAATCCTGGCAGTGATCCGAAAGGCAAACTGAAGACTATATAAAATCCGTCACAAATTAAGAAGAAAATCTATAATTGCCGCACTTATTGGAAAAGGTCCACAACTGACTTATATGCTTCTGTGTCCGCTGGAATATTTCTTTCCTCTCTCTCGTCTCTAAAACACAGCCCCCTATTTAAAACTTCTCACCCCAAACCGAGAACTCTCGAATTTCCGAACAATCCAAAGAACCTAACATGATACACAGTACGGGAAACATCTAGAACAACGAACACCACGTTTCTACATACTAGGGTCCACACGTGAGCCGGCCCGGCTCGGCCAGGCGAGAAAGCCCGCTGTTTACACGTCAGACCCCACGCGTTGGCCGTGCTATGCCGTCATGGCAACGGCCAATGCTAGCGCTGCATATACACATACAATAAAAGAGACATCTGTAACAATATAAGTAACACGTAATTTCAGAAAGTTCATGTATAATTTGTGACGTATGTTCAGCATTTCTGAAGGAAAGATCTGTGGACTTAAAAGTTTGTTTTGTCACTATAAATAAAATGGTGTATACATGTATACACCACATACTGTCAGATATGTTTTAATCAAAGAAGCTGCTCAATCAAACCTACATGATAACTAGAGTGTTGGCAAGGCAAGCCAATTCCAGTCCAAAGATTAGACGCAGGAAAGTGTTTGGGCGAGATCGCCGAAAGAAGCCCGATATCTCTTCCGGGGGGGGGGGGGGGGGGGGCAAGATCCCAGGGCCATGTGAAGCCAAAGGAATATCCTGCAGATCCGTAGTGGAGCTCTCTACCGTAAAATAGTCATAATGCCAGGTACTGTCTACTATTTGCTGGATCCGAAAGTTATAATTATGCACCTGCATGATCGCAAAGAGGTGTACATTTTGCAGTCACTATCAGACAGCGGTTTCACTGGCCTGGACTGAGACGCCTGGGGAGACGTGGAACGATGGTACAGACGATGCAGATATTGCGGGTGCCAGAAACCGAGACAAAAGAGCAACAAGACAACGCTAAAACAAAACGTCGCGGGCCTTACAAAGAATTGCCTTGGATATCATGGAACCCCTGTCAAATTTCGGGTCTGGGAATCAGTACATCTTGGTGATAGGTGACTATTTCAATAAGTGGACATGGGCCGATATATGCTCAATCTGATCATACATCGCAGACTGTCGCACGAGATGTTGTCGATGAGTGTATCTGTATAGGCCAGGGGTGCCACGGGTTATTAATTTTGGTCAATGGATAGACTTTAAGAGCAATCTATACAAGGAAATGTCTCGTCTGTTAGATATCATGAAGATAAAGACACCACTATCGCCTTAAGTATTTTGGATTAAAGAGATGTATAGGCCTAATCAAACTATAGACAAATGCTTATGGCTTTCTTGAAAGAGAACCAGCTTTAGTGGGATAAGTACCTGCCGTATTTAACATAGCTGATCGGAGTAATAAACATGAGAGCCCTGGTGTAATACCAAACCTGATGATTTTTTGGAGAAGTCGCTCTTCCTATTGACATCACGGTGCTGGTAAAAACAACCAGCCGTCAAAACGACAATATGACCGTCATGCTACTGAATAAGCTCGAGTTAAGCAGCGGTTACGCTATGCTCAACTATTCGCTCCACTTAGGACGACATTGTCTTCATCACTACATTAAAACCCATCGGCATGGTAAAGCACGGGGAAATTCTTGAATTTGACGTCGGTGATATGGAATTCCTTTGGCAGATGTCTTCTCTCCTCATACAGCTCTATACTTCAGGCCCAATGTCACCAGAGAACTGACTCAGCTATTGTATTGCATATTCAAGTAGGGAGTATAACCAGATGATTGTTTTTGATAATTTATTGAACATAATATAGAGTTTTTTTATGTTTAGATATATGAGTGAGAGCTTTGGTTAGACAACGCACGTGTCTAGGTTGATGTTAATTCCAGTACTATTCCGTCGCAGCTCTCTCAGTTTGGTGGTATCTGTAGTAACGAGTGTTTGTTGTAGATTTCACAGGACTAACACCTGTTTAGTTTTCTCGAGGATTTATCTCTATTAAAATTCATGTAATAATTGGCAGTCGGCATAATAGTGAAGTGATGATTGGCTAGAAGACCATCAAGACTTGTGACGTCAGCCAGCATATATAAGACGTGATTAAGACGGTATTCGCTACATTTTCCCGATCAGCGTGCTAGGATGGTATAGCCTCACGAAACCTGCACTACAGGGGCAGGTCTACGTGCATTAAGAGTGTATACAGCAGAGACCTGATGTCAAAAAGCGAAGATAGTCGATGTCTAAGGAAAGCCACGGTGATTTCCCTGTAACGGACTTCAGAGCTAGAATCGCATTTTGCCGACGGACTGGTAAACTAACGATTATGCCTATTGTGGGCACTTATTCTAAGTCAAAATAGGATTGTCTATGCGCTAATTAGTAAGTACTGCGTGAACTGTGTCTTGAGAATAATATCAGTACACCAAAGAAAATATATGCACAATTGCGTGCGGACGTTGCATATAATTATAACTAGAAAAAGCACTCAGACAGCGCAGACCTACGCCAAGGCAAGTCATTACTCCCATGTGGCATTTCCAGAAATGCAGCATTTTCCCTTTAAAATTTCCTGGATCCAGATGGTGATCCGGATCACCCCCACAATTTAATCAATTGTTCCTGGCATCATCGCCAAGCTATCCTTAAAATTTCATGAAAATCCGTTAATAACCTTTTTAATAATGTTGCCAACAGTCAAACAAAGGGACAAACAAACGCCCCTTGTCGAAGGTTAAAACTTTCAATGCACAAAATGACAGAAACTCGTTAACTTTCAAATACATTATTGTATAACTTAATTAATTCATGACGAATATTTGTCTGTGTTAGCCAAAAGTCACGAGGTCATTTAATACAATTTCCTATTCAGTATTATTTTTAAACATTTATTGAATTATTTTTGTTCTTTATTTATGCTCACCTACAATTTACAATGAGTACGTGCATCTACGTTTTCAGTGCATCGTACATTTGTTTTGTAATTCGTTATATCAAAATATATATCTTCTATATATATTGTGTATATATATATATATATATATATATATATATATATATATATATATATATATATATACAATGTATATATAACATATACATGTGTATGCTTTAAATTGCCATATATCACTACTGATATGTTTTTAATTTTCTTAGAACAATCACCAATAATATCAAATTATAAGTAATATGATGAATAAAATTGATTCTAAAAATCAGAGACAGGATTTTAAATAAAATATAACGGTAATTTATTTTCCCGCCATGCTATATATAAGCTACACATTATGTGTATTGAATCGGTATTCATGATATGTGATAACATGAATACATAACATAATACATATTTTATTGAAGAAGGAAAAAATGACGCTCGAGCGCCGTAGTTGCGGAAGTCAGGGGCCCCCGACCTAGTAGCCCCTTCAGCAACGAAAAATATGATATCTTAGTGAATGTTTAATAATTATCTTTTTACTATTAGGCCCAAAGATTAGGAGATATTCAGAGGAGATAGAGATGAAAAGCTAAGGTCTATAAATATCAAACTGCGTGCAAGGGAAGATGACTTGACAAGGCTATTTGCTTAGTGGATGTGATGTTAGTCTCTTTCTACATAGGATGTTGCAGGATTATGTCTAGAGGAGAACCGAATTTATTTCTGGCTATTGTATGCATGTAGTCATTTGTTAATAATCGTAATGAGCTTATATGTTTTATCCTGTTGTAAGTGTTGACAATGCAATTGTTCTATCATGTAATCTTTAACAGTGGGTGTGTTTGTGCGTGCTTTTAGTTCTGATGTTTAAGTGCACTTACTAACTGTTAGGGGTGCTCTCAGGGGTTTATTTTGTTGTACTTTTGTTTTATATAAGTGTGTCTTAGCTGAACTTAAGAAAGCAATGGATCCGTATATGCCTATAGAGCGGATCAATTGTTTATAAAGGTGTATAATTGTTTATATATTCCAATTACACCTTGGAATCTGGCGTCCGAATCTTTCAAATTCCCACCTAACAGTTTTAAGGGTTCAAAATTTGTTGGTTTGTACGCTTTACTAGACAAAACCGTTTGTGTTTTAGTTGGATTCAGTTTGATTCTCCAGGTGTTGCACCAGCTGCCTATGCGGTCGAGCTGGGCTTGGACTGCGTTGCGTGAAGAGCAAACGTTGGAAACAGTGGCCCAGATGGCTATGACCTCAGCGTATTGTGAAACACTGACCATTTGTCCCGTCTTCGGAAGGTCGTTAACATACATGATTTAAAGAGTATAAGGCTCATTGCTGCGTTCGAGATTCCCAGCTTCATGCGTTATCTCCTCCGATTTTGTACCTTCATGATAAACCATTTGGGATCTATCTGCCAGGAATGAGGATATTAATCTCACCAGTTTATGTGGCAGATAACTTTATCTCATAATTTTAATGCGGAGACCGTCAGACCATACAACATCCAAAGCCTTTTCCACATCGAGAAATGTGGCTAATAGTGTAGACGGAGATGTATTTCCGTAGGAATTTGATACTGAACTTATTAAAATGTTAGGTAACAAATTTTCAGATCCCTCTAACACCGAAAATCCAAAATGGCCGCCTTCACCCATTGGTATTATTAAGTGTTGGGGATAAAGTGTACTTGCACGTGTAACAGAACGACGTTTTCTTAGAAATTAAATAAGATAGTGCTTGCTTTCAATTTATTTGCCATTAAGCTGATGAATGAATGCAGTTTATTATTTTTTATGAACTCTATAGTTCCAAGATGGCCACCACTGCAGCCTTAACATAGAGATAATGCTATAATACTGTAAATGTCGCTTAAAACTTAATGATACTGGATAGATTTATACGTTTTTGAATGTGTTCTGTTGATTGCAAATAAAAATGAGTTTTTATAAGCTCTGTCACCCAAGGGAATCCAAAAGGGCGACCATGTCAATCTTAACATAAAGATAATGATAAAATAGTTAACTGTTGCATAAAACTTAATGATATTAGATAACTGGATCGATTTATACTTCTTGAATGTATTCTGTTAATTGCAACTAACCAAGAGTTGTCGGAAGCTCAAATAGGGTGCGCAAGGTCAAAGCCAAATGTATTTACTAATATTTTAAAGCATAAAAATATCTTGGGCACTTCATTGTCATATGTTATGTGATATGGTGATCAAAAAGAAATAGACTTTATGACATTGATGCTCGTGATCTCTTTTTTATATTGCTGATTCTCTCATAGAAGTACTACATTGTCAAGGTGCCTACCATATTACAACAAAAACATTTATAAGGAATTTTTGTGGATATATGGAAGATTCCAAGATTCCAAAAGCCTTGTTGGTGGTCTTGATACAGAAATATTCATTTCATATTAAACTATTCCTAGTACCTTGTAGAAAAGAGAGATCGGTAAAATCGTTGTCTGGATATTTTATATTTCTATATAGTTTATCTGAATAAGAGCTGAAACAGGTCTAATTGTTACAAGTTATAGACAAGGCACTTCATAAAGCTATAAATAGACAAATAATGCACACAAAAAACTAATCAGCCATATTTGATCAGCAGAAAAGAAGGCACATCTGCATATGTAAAATGGCATATGAGTACGCATTTTTCCTAAAGGAAAGTTTGCACATTACGGGAATACAAATATCTCTATTGTACACTTGTTGAATAAAACGGACCATGTAGATCCGGGCATAAGGCCAACACCACGGATGGAATTTTTTTTTAATAATTTTGTTTTGATGGAGGTAGCCGCTTCCATTTTTAATGCAAACTTAACTACATATATGTACATCTGTAGATTTCCATTCCGGTTTCGGACTACGAGACAGGGCAGTATCACACGCTTTCTCTCATTTTATATCTTGGCATTAACCAAGCCCCAATGACTTCTGCACCTACAGGTTCCTGGATTGAATCACCGTCGACTGTGCATCAACCAGGGGATGCAAATGCCACAATAATGTAATCCATCCAGTGGTGAAAAATTGCCCCCCACCCCCACCCCGGTCCTTTGAGCGCTCTCATTTCATTTGATTCTTTTCCCATTTATTCGTGATTATTTTTGTTTTCAGATTTCATTTTTTATTCCCCAGCAATTAAATTATTTATTGACGTATGTATGATTTGCTCCGTTAAGACAACATCTAAATAATTGTATACTTAGGAAGGGGGTCTTTCCTTAATTGCATTCTGGGTGGTCATAACACCAGGGTATAGATCCCCGAATTGCACTCTTGTCTAAGTGAGGCACAGCCTTCCCGTTAGCCTGTCATTTAATTTACCACGAAAATTAATTTTAGTTGTTGATATTTTGTGAGTGATTAACTTGGATGCGCATTTTCACCGATGAATCAACATGTACCATACAACTTAATGTATGGACCGGGCGGTTTATATCCTTATTTTTAACTTGTAAAAATATGAATATCAAAGCTAAGCCCCACTTAGGTTTACCCACACCATCTAAATACATTTTAAGGAATAAAAGTTAAGCAGAAAATCCTAATATTTCTTATGTGAATAATGCCTCAAAATATTCCTCTTAAATTGCATATTTCAAACTTTCTCCCTATACAGGAGGCATTATTTTTATCAAGGTTTCATATCGTGTGCACAGAGAAACCTTGAAGAGAAAACTTTTGAGGCTTTTATCATGCGATTATACTATCGTGTTATTACAGATGTTTTGATTCATGAATTGACAACTGATTTCAACATATTTTTGAATTTCAATGTCTTTAATTCCCCGATGTTATCAACGACATTACCAACATTCATAACAGGTATGTAATACTAAGTATGATCATGCAGTAGAGAAATTCCAAATTAAGTAGGGAACCTTCACCAGAAATCTTCCATTGTTTCTTGAATTCAAGAAGAACCGCGCAGAAAGCCCAATTTAACACTGAAACTCTTACACAGCATTATCGGCCCCCGTAGTTGCATGGTCAACGGTTTCACCAAATAATTTATATAATAGGACTGTTGCAGAGAAACAAGTATTTCGATGTTTCCACTGAATGTCTTTCAAGCATTGTTGTGCCTAAGGATTGACATATAATACATAATTTCAACCATGTTCAAGATAAATCCATGTTGATTTTTCCTACATACATTTATATGGTCATTTGAAACAGTTATCCTAATATCATATATTCCACTGCCCATCTCAATATTATTTGAATACGTCCTAGGCGTATCTTATACCTGGCTGCTGTGGCATTCTGGTTTTCTTATGCACGAGCATCTTCTGGCCGATGCAGACCTGGCAGTAATTCCTGATAATATCATCCATGGTAGGGGTATCTTAATCTTGAGGTGCTTGGTCCCGATTATCCGACATTAACCTACGGTGTTCCTAAAGGTGCATGTATTTGAATTCGCCAGATGGCATTTACATGTACACACTTATCTTTTTTACGGACAGCACCAGTATGACCCTGTGCACGTGCAGATGTGTTGTCTTCTTTCGCTGGCCGTCCTTTTTTGTCAGGGCAGCATATTTTTTCTGTTTCACTCTTTCAATCTTTTGTGACATTTACAATAACAGCTGACCTATTTCCGCCCATATTCAGGTAAACTCCAAAGATTCTACTGAAGATCCTCAAGTGTACCAGGCGTCTGGAATAGTTTACATGCTATAGATTGTTCCTTTTTTTTTACTAACCACACAAATTGATTTCAAAATAGTTGTTTCGCATTAATACTGTCGAAGAATAATACTAAACAATAAATCAGAAGAGAATCAGCAATATGTGAAATATGTAAAACGTACATCTACTTCATGTTATAAAGGGGCCAATTAAATCATCTATCTGACCTTTATAACCTAAAGGTAATCCCTTTGAGATTTTATACAAAATAGGCCAGAAAACCTTGATATCACGCACATAGGCTGCCTGTTTTGTTTATATCAACGTGTGTATGATATAATGGGGGGGGGGGGGGGGGGTGGGCGCCAAAATAAAAAGAATTCGACAATGGCATCGGACAGCAAGTCAGGTAGGCGAGAGTTTTGCAAATGGCGTTTTGCAACAAATACCTTTCTGCCTCCGCATATATGCCACATACTATGTTAGGTAACATTTTCCCCCCTTTTGTCAACATTGCTGTGTTTACAAACATGTTGTTGATGAACAAGTTCATACATCCTTCACGGAGGTATTATAAGAACATTTCAAAATCAGAATTCCCTTTAGATCATTAATATCTTTACACAGAGAAGCAAGAAATCACAAATTTTCTTTCAAAAAGGTAGGTAAATGGGCACCTTTAAGGTCCGTTTGAAAAACCTATGACAGTATCTTAGTGTAATGTATTTTAATATCGTCCCTATGGTATATTATTCTGCCATAACCAATATTAAAACAATTATTTCAAATATTGACTATTTGAAAAACATATTACATAATATATGACAGCGTAGTATCCAAGATGTCTAATGTTATTCTTAAGATAGAAGGTTGGTAAATAAGTTTGACCTTGATCTTGAAACTCTCCCTAACCTTTTAACAGCTCCTGGAGCAGTTGGTATTATCAGTACACATTCAAAATCTTATAAATCGTTCCAATATTATTCATTTTGATGCAATTATTATTCATTTTGATGCAATAGTTACAATATCAAAGCATTATCTAGGCTTTTTTATATGATGGCGGCAATCTAGGATTTTTAGGGGATCAGAGGGTTGATAAAACTTGTTACCTAACATTTTCCATCAGCCTACACCTAAATGAAGTAAAAGCAAGTGCTATCTCAATTTGGGCATTCAGTTCCTACAGGATTGTGATTTTGCTACATGGGCGACTACACTATAAGGAGTGCTGTCTTCGCTTCATGCCATTCATGATGGCCTGACTGATCCGGAATATACACAGGCGCTTGAATCCCTATTTGTGTTGATATTGGCTTAAATAGTGTTCCGTTTACCTCAACAACAATCCCCTACCGTTTAATGAGCTGTGACCCATGATATATTGCTTTGCCGGTACTTGTTTATTTAATAAATACACAAGGCCGGCATCCAAGTCTGCAGACGTGTCTGTATCCATTAAGCGACGAACAGACAGATTTATCCCAGATTACTATTTCCATCATTATCAACCAATGTTAGGTTCCAGGGGGAATCCTTACTGCTGACCAAGATACATGGGGATTTCCTTGATTTGGGTAACAGCTGCTTAATGGATGCAGACTAGTTACAAATAAGAGCTCATTACAAGTGGTACACTTTGTGTATTGGAATTGTTGATGCTTTTATAGAAAGAAGAACTGGCCATTTAACGACTGTAAGTTTCTTCCCTCGAAAATCTTTGAAATATTTGGGAATTTCAATTGATTTCTTGTATTATCGCCTACCCGTCCGCAGACTTGGATGCCGGCCTTGTGTATTTATTAAATAAACAAGTACCGGCAAGTGATATATCATGGTTTACAGCTCATTAAACGGTAGAGGATTGTTGTTGAGGTAAACTGAACACTATTTAAGCCAATATCAACACAAATAGGGATTCAAGCGCCTGTGGAATATATGATCCATGTTGATCTCCCGGAGCGAAAGCCTGATTGGTCGTCATTACAAAAAATGCACCACCGAGCTCGGGCGTTCTAGTGTCTAAGAACGTATATATTTGGTTTTTAATGATTTTTTTTTCAAATAGCTTGCCAAAGCAAGGTTGCAAGCTGTTACGAAGACAAATTTTTCAGATGAAAAATTCTAGATCGATTCAGGATTCGAACCCATAACGGTGGCGCACAAGTCCGGCGTACCAACCGCTTAGCTAGAAAAACAAGCCTCACTAGCGAGACAGTTCGGTCGCCTTTTATATGCACCCCGTAACAAAGCTAATAGGCTTGAAATTTGTCGGTTTATCAGTTGTCTTGCCAGGTTTTTGGATCATTGTTACTAATGCTCTTTTCCATTCAATCGGAAATCCCCATGAAATGGACAGCGTGTATAGGTTTGCAATTGTGCCTAGACAGGGGTCTGGGATAGTATCTTGTAAGTGTGTTTGCTGCGTTGCTACACTATCTTCTGTGGTCGGGTTTTCTAGAGGGGTAAACAGTGTTTTATTTTCATCAATTATTTGTTAAGCTGTGTTAAAGAATTCATTCTTGAAGTCAGGGTGTGTCGGGGTTTCGTGTGTTTTAAAGTATTCGCAGAAAGATCTGCACAACACTTTGCTGTAGCAGCAGTACTGTGCCGTCAGGGCCTGTCCTGTATTTGGGTTTAATGTAGAGTTACAGAAACGTTTGCATTGTTTCCCCAAATTCACCTGAGTTTGTTTTATGGTCTTGACTCTTAAGGTATTCTGATCATTGACACCGTTTTTGCGCCAAGATAGCTCGATCTACTAACCTATTTACTCTATTTAAAAAAAGCTTTGGCTTCCGTGGTACGTGTGCGTAATTGGTCGCGCCTGACTCGACGCCTCTTTAATTTCAGGGGTAAAGTTCCACCAATTTCTATTTTTAATTTTTTCTCTCTGGAGCCACCGCAGTGAATGCCTGATTGATACTGTATGTGAATGTCTGTTGCGATGCAATCTAACTGTAAGTGTGTAACTGTGTCAACTTTCTGACATATTATTTATGAGGATTTCCTGAAAACGACCCCAATCAGCTTTAACTAGTTTCCGAAATAACTTGGGTGGGGAAACCCGTTGCTTCCAAACAGTGTCTACGTAAATCGGGAGATGGTCCGATCCGATACACTCCCCTATTAAGAACTCAGAGGAGATGTTTGGAGTAGCAACAGCGAGATATAAAATGTCCCAAGCGCCGTTAGCCGCACTGTAAAATGTTGGCTTATCATCGTTAAACAAAATTAAATTACCATCTGAAGTTCATCCATAAGTATTTTATCAGAGGCATTACTATATCTAGCACCGTAGTCTCTATGTGGGGCGTTTAGATCACCTAGGATTAGATAATTATTACTTTTTGCTCTAATTTTTCTGAAAATCTGTTTTTGCAATGTTGACGTTGGGTATTATAATAAACTATTAAAACTAGGTATGGAGATGCCCCATCTGCTCCGTTAATACTGATTGAGAGGGCCGTCAGCTGACATCGTATTTTTATATATTGTCACTGTTTTCGATTACCTATATTTAAATTAACGGACGGGAAAAACTTAAAACAAAAGTTCGTACCAGGACTGCTGCGGAAGCGGTTACACTTATGATGAAGTACAACTGTTGACAGCAAACTCTTAAAAAAGCGGTAAATATTTTACTTAACCGTGCGTATATATGACATTAAAATTATTTTACATCAACCTCAGAAAATTATTATTGAACTTCCTATATGGTAATAATTTCTATTAACCAACACTTCTCCTAAAATTCTGAGCAGCCAGAGGGAAAGAACGCCCTTGATCGCTGGGGGAAATGTCCGTTTACCGAGCAAAAAGTGGGTTGCAGGAACCCTGAATTTAACCTTGAATTTTGGCTGTATCGTACATGACTGCCGCTAGTCATGGGACTTGGTGATGAATTACATGCAGTGCGTATGTCGTGGTCAAGAGTTGACATCCAATCCTTACACGACCTACAGTCATACAATGGCGGACCCGGCAGGCTGGGTTGCCGTGACACATGCACGTATATAAAGCAAGTGCAACTATCGGCCGCGTTTAGATAAATAAGTTCGTTTAAGGTGGATTTAAATTAGCAACCCACTCCTTCCCTGATGCACCTAATATGTCGACTTATACGGTATTTCACCACGTGTGCATAATTTTGGCACTAACGTGAGACAGATCATGAAGGCTACCTGGCTGCAAGGAAGATCTGACGGGTCGTGATTGTTCTGGCCGCCTTCCGCGATAGGACCTAGAAGCTAGCCAAGTATTTACGAATGAGTATAACACTGAATGAGTACGGTAGCCTCCTAGGTGGGAATAGGTACTCATTACGGGCAGAAGGCAAATGTAGAAAAGTAACCTTCTAGCGCATATTATGGCTGCTTGGGTAGTATGCTCAACAGGCGGTCGAGAAAGGTATATAAATACATTGTTTGCGTTGAACCCTACTGTCATCCGTTTTCTTCAACTGGTGAGCTGTTGAAATTTGGTGTTAGAAATGCGTTGTTGGGTGGACAGCGAGTTGGCGAATAACATAATAAAGGCCGATCAAGGATTTAGATGTGTATGTAACAGGACTATCCTGGAAATCAATAAACATGTGTGAAGGAACATGCCAAGGTTTTTGTCTTAGAAATCCGACATTTACTTTCAGGCTATCTAAAAAAAGAACATAAAATTTTGATCAGGGTGTTGGAGGTCATAAAACTGTATACCAGTTTACATTTTTCAACATAACATATTTGGCTGTAGAAAATCTGTTTCCATAGATTTTAAAGGCCAAGAGTCCTATTCTTGCAGAATCAAATATTATTTATTATCAATTTATTACACAGAATATGTGATTAAACTACTAATAACACTTCAGTGACCAGTGCTTTCATGTCATTGATACTTTCCAGAGAAAAAAAAATCCTTGTGACAAAAATTCTCAATAAAACCCCAGTCTTAGTAAAACTACCTTATTCCTTTATTAAAAGCACTACATAATCTTACGGAGAAACATTCTGTGTATGACATTAATACATCTGATCATGTGAGTATATATTTTCAGTAAACTTGGATGATAAGACAACACCAATCAAGGACTTCAGTGTAATAATTTTGCGCTTTTTTGTAATTAGGGTTATGTTAGATATTTTAATTATATGAAAAAATGACGTAAATAGTGTTACTAAGTCATTAATATAAACTGACACAGTACAAACATTTTAAAAGGGCTTTAAAATGGTACACTGATAAGTCAAATAGTAGTCTGTCTAGTTGAACTATAAATAATTATAAGTAAAGCAACTTACTGCATATGTGACAGGTTGTGTGAGGTGGCAGGGTCTCAGAGGGCTCAGGCTTCTCTGTGTGGAGTGGAGAAGAAATGGGCGCGGTGTGGGCAGGTAGTAATCAATGTCCTGATTTATACTGAGGCTTGGTTCGTACATATTCATGACATTCATTGTCAACCAATCTTATATTGTGTGACAGCATTCCAAACAACTGTCAATCAAAGAATCCCTGATTTTACTCTTTCGGGAAGTTGGCTCGAAACAGTTTTAACAGCAATGAACAAGGCAAGAGGAAAAAGGACTACAGAATGAAATACCATCCATTCATTGCACTTCAAGACTTTCTAACCGCTTAAAGCGACAAACTTCATGATGATGTATGGGGCGGAAATGTATATATTTGTGGTTAAATCATTTGGGTATTGTTTAAGTTGTGTGTCTTTAAGGAAAACACCAAAAAATATCAATATCATGAGAAAGCGACAGACTAAAGATCGGGTTTATTATACTGTTGTCCACACTTATAAAAAACATTTTTTTAAGTTTAACATGAAGGTAAAATAAAAAAAGATAAGAGTTACTAAATTTATAATGTTTAAGGCATATTAAAAAAACCGTAGTTGAGGGTTTCGAGTACAACTAGACTGAGGCATTCGGTTAAGATTCATTATACCCTGGTTATTTGCCCCTTCTTAATAATCTAGCATCACTTTAGAAATCTAATCTTAAACTTTTGTCTTAAGAGGCTACACGAAGATTAAGTGCTTGGTCTTGATCAGTGGATTTTTATAGATTTTACAGTGAGTGCTGATGTTTACATTCCTTATATTTGTACCGTGATGATTAACGTCTAGATAAACTGCTTTGGAATACTTCCACCCCTTTTCTCAAAATTTGACACTTTTGATGTCTCTTGGGTTTACTGAATGTTTATTATCGCCTCCCAAGAGCTGTCAACAACATGTGTAAGTATTACGCGTTATCACGACCTCGCGGGAAATCCTCTGTCACGGTATTAATGATCTGACTACAAACAACAGGACCAGAGCCTAGCGTGTTACAGTTCAGATTGGAACCACTCACGCGTCAACATGGGGGAAGTCCCTAAATACAGTAAATGTTAAGATTACCATAAAAAGAATCAGAGTGTTGCCACAAGAATTGATGATGACCCGTATTGCTTACAGTGTAAAATATTGGCCAAATAAAAATGGAAGAGAAAACAAACAAGTGACCCATGGATCAGGACGCTCATCTTACAAGAATGATATTTTAGCCTAACATTTACAACAGGAATTTTATCATCTGAAAGTCAAATTGAGATCAACTTCAGGTGTGATGTTGACCTTTGACATTCTGACACCGAATTCGAAAGGCTTCTTCCTTAAGTGAAGATGAGGAACCACCATACGCGATTAAAGACTCAACAAAAATCAAATCACCCATTAAGGTTACAGTCGATATTGAGGGTCAACCAGTGGAGCTGGAACTGGACATTGGTGTAGTTAACCAATAATGCCTGGGTGTTTGAATAATGGCAAAACTGTGATGTTTGAGGGATAGTTTGGCCATCAAAACTCCATTTTTGTGCAAAATCTGCTATCTTTTATCTTGTGAGCTGCTGCAAATATTATTTCCATTTTGGGCGGACACAATCACCATGTGACTGCTATTTGGTATTTCACCAGCAGATGGCACCACCTGTGGTCGTGTTCTCTCTGAGGTACCATTCACAATGTTGGAGTGGTAGCAGTACCTTAAATAATTTTTTAATAATATGCAATACGAAAACGTGACGTCACAGTAAGAAGAAGAGATAAAATTTCAACTTTATTTTATCGAAATATAATTTTTAAAATATTACATCATTAAAGAATTGGGTTAATAGGGTCAGGGGTAGAGGTCACAGTAGATATCAAAATATAGATGGCAATTTCTCATTAACTACTTAAACATCAACTCTATACTATAAATGTCAGATAACAAGATACTTTGCTTTATTTACTATTATCAGTTTTTAACCAGCTCCAGCAACTTCTAGGATATTTACTTAAATAATAACTATAAGGAAATGCTACCACTCCTACATTGTAAATGGAACGTGTCTGTTAAAAATTTTACTTTCAAGGGTAAATGGTTTATGTGGAAACGTAACCAAACTGAAAAGTGCCAAGTTACCTATCGCAACACTTTACACATGAGTGCATCGAAAAATGTTGACACAGTTATGGTCAAAACTGTTGACACAGTTATGGTCAAAACTAGATATTAAATGAAAATTTTCATCCATCTCCTGTATATGTAATAAATTAAGAGATTATAGACAAAATATTTTTTTTTTTAATTGCACATGTTCATTACTGTGACCTTGAAGAATAGGTCAAGGTAACTGAAATTACTGGGTTATAGTAATTAAAGTGTAGTAAGGTACCCCCTTGGTAAGTATCAATGAAATAGGATGGAATAGAGGTAGAGCAAACAATGATAAGAATTATAAGAATAATAGCGGGGGAAAATATCTTCACCTATTGATACGCGGATTTAAAAAATCCTACAAAAGAAGATTGTAAGCGCATATTTTGCGTGGAATCTGTTTAGATTTAGGGGGGGGGGATCGATTGGTTTTTCTGTTTTGTTTCTTATCAAAGCAATTCTTATCAAGTGAAGAACTTGTGAATTTTTCTTATAATATGTCGTTGATGGTCATAATCAATATACTGTTACAAGACTTAAACTGGTATAGTAACATAATCTAATAATGTAAGTGCAAGTATTCACCATCCTACCTTGAAATAGATCTGTGGCTCATTTATCAAGTACACAAAGCACTCATTGATCGGGAGTTTTATAATTACATTCCTCGTGGCGATAGAGGGCTCCTCGGGCGAAACGATGCAATCTCTCTTAATATGATGGGATACTGTTACATCGTTAAATGTCATTTGTGTGAACCTACTGGCGCAAATTTTGTATCACGCTTGCAAAGGCAGATTTGTTGTTATTTCTTAGAAAGTTGTCTTGTGCTGTTGAAACCTTTTACCAGTTATTATTCACGGATATATTGTGGATGAATAACATTAATAAAGACGGAGCAACCTGCGAGAGAAGGAGCGTTAGCGATACAATAGCAGGTCTGATGTGATCGGTTACAAAACACACTTTTACTAATGTAATTATACTGAATGGAACGATGTTACCCCCTAACGACGATATGCGGACAGTTCCAGTTATTACACGAACAAAACAAGAATAAAAAATAAGATACACATAAGATCAATTGTTTTATTTGTTTTTTTCAGGTAATATTTATCTACTACATAAACCTGTTTTAGAATTAACATATACTGCAAACATAATACTTCATTTGTTGAAATTTTACACATAACTGTAATGTATTTGAAACGTGTCACAGAGACAATAAAAGGAATATATATGGTCCATTCAGAAGGCTTGGTTCATTTAGAAGGCTTGGTCCATTCAGAAGGCTTGGTCCATTCAGAAGGCCTGGTCCATTCGGAAGGATTGGTTCATTCAGAGGGCTTGGTCCATTGAAAAAGCTGGTTCATTTAAAGGTTTAATCCACTCAGAAGGCTCAAAAGGCTTGGTCCACTCAGACAGCTTGGTCCATTTTAGAAGTCTTGGTCCATTCAGAAGGCTTGGTTCATTCAGAAGGCTAAGTCCAATCAGAAGGCTTGGTTCAATCAGAAGACTTAGTCCATTCAGAAGGCTTGATTAATTCAAAAGGTTTGGTCAGTTCAGAAAGCTTGGTCCATGCAGAATGCTTGGTCCATTCAGATGGCTTGGTCCATTCAGAAGGCTTGATTCATTCAAAAGGTTTGGTAAATTTAGAAGGCTTGGCCCATTCAGGAGGCTTGGCTCATCCAGGCTCATGTATAAAATCGTTATACAATAACCTATTCTATTTATAATCAAACCACTTGAATATTTTAGAAAATGTATAACCATAAATTCTACACCTTGGATAACAGGTATTCAAGATATCAATATTTATTAATATCTACTTTTAAATCAAAGTATAATTATACTTACGGTATAAATACATTGTTAGTTTACATTCACTTCAGGTTTCGAAGAACAGATCTCGATCACCAGCCTGAAAGTGAGAACTGCAACTAACACTGTTCTAACGTAAAAGTACTGTAAAACAAATAAAATGAAGCTATGCACTGTCATAGAAACAAAATAAAGTCGGGTACTGTAATACAAATAAAATGAAGCTGTGTTCTGTCCTACAAACAAAATGAAGCTTTGTACTGTCATACAAACCAAATGAAGCTGTGTATCTTCATACAAATCAAATGAAGCTGAGTACTCTCATCCAAACCAAATAAAGCTCTGTATTGCATACAAACCAATTGAAGCTTTGTACTGTCATACAAACCAAATGAAGCTGTGTATCTTCATACAAATCAAATGAAGCTGAGTACTCTCATCCAAACCAAATAAAGCTCTGTATTGCATACAAACCAATTGAAGCTGTGTACTGTCATACAAACCAAATGAAGCCGTGTACTGTGATCCAAATAAAATGAAGCTGAATACTCTCATACAGACCAAATGAAGCTGTGTACTGTCATACAAACCAAATGAAGCCGTGTACTGTGATACAAATAAAATGAAGCTGAATACTCTCATACAGACCAAAATGAAGCTGTGTACTGTCATACAAACCAAATGAAGCCGTGTACTGTGATACAAATAAAATGAAGCTGAGTACTCTCATACAGACCAAATGAAGCTGTGTACTGTCATACAAACCAAATGAAGCCGTGTACTGTGATACAAATAAAATGAAGCTGAATACTCTCATACAGACCAAATGAAGCTGTGTACTGTCATACAAACCAAATGAAGCCGTGTACTGTGATACAAATAAAATGAAGCTGAGTACTCTCATACAGACCAAATGAAGCTGAGTACTCTCATACAGACCAAATGAAGCTGTGTACTGTCATACAAACCAAATGAAGCCGTGTATTGTGATACAAATAAAATGAAGCTGAGTACTCTCATACAGACCAAATGAAGCTGTGTACTGTCATACAAACCAAATGAAGCCGTGTACTGTGATACAAATAAAATGAAGCTGAATACTCTCATACAGACCAAATGAAGCTGTGTACTGTCATACAAACCAAATGAAGCCGTGTACTGTGATACAAATAAAATGAAGCTGAATACTCTCATACAGACCAAATGAAGCTGTGTACTGTCATACAAACCAAATAAAGCCGTGTACTGTGATACAAATAAAATGAAGCTGAATATTCTCATACAGACCAAATGAAGCTGTGTACTGTCATACAAACCAAATGAAGCCGTGTACTGTGATACAAATAAAATGAAGCTGAGTACTCCCATACAGACCAAATGAAGCTGAGTACTGTCATACAAACCAAATGAAGCCGTGTACTGTGATACAAATAAAATGAAGCTGAATACTCTCATACAGACCAAATGAAACTGAGTACTGTCATATAAACCAAATAAAGCCGTGTACTGTGATACAAATAAAATGAAGCTGAATACCCACATACAGACCAAATGAAGCTGAGTACTGTCATATAAACCAAATAAAGCCGTGTACTGTGATACAAATAAAATGAAGCTGAGTACTCTCATACAGACCAAATGAAGCTGAGTACTGTCATACAAACCAAATGAAGCCGTGTACTGTGATACAAATAAAATGAAGCTGAGTACTCTCATACAGACCAAATGAAGCTGAGTACTGTCATATAAACCAAATAAAGCTGTGTACTGTGATACAAATAAAATGAAGCTGAGTACTCTCATACATACCAAATGAAGCTGAGTACTGTCATACAAACCAAATGAAGCCGTGTACTGTGATACAAATAAAATGAAGCTGAGTACTCTCATACAGACCAAATGAAACTGAGTACTGTCATATAAACCAAATAAAGCCGTGTACTGTGATACAAATAAAATGAAGCTGAGTACTCTCATACAGACCAAATGAGGCTGAGTACTGTCATACAAACCAAATGAAGCCGTGTACTGTGATACAAATAAAATGAAGCTGAGTACTCTCATACAGACCAAATGAAGCTGAGTACTGTCATACAAACCAAATAAAGCCGTGTACTGTGAAACAAATAAAATGAAGCTGAATACTCTCATACAGACCAAATGAAGCTGTGTACTGTCATACAAACCAAATGAAGCCGTGTACTGTGATACAAATAAAATGAAGCTGAGTACTCTCATACAGACCAAATGAAGCTGTGTACTGTCATACAAACCAAATGAAGCCGTGTACTGTGATACAAATAAAATGAAGCTGAATACTCTCATACAGACCAAATGAAGCTGAGTACTGTCATACAAACCAAATAAAGCCGTGTACTGTGATACAAATAAAATGAAGCTGAATACTCTCATACAGACCAAATGAAGCTGTGTACTGTCATATAAACCAAATGAAGCCGTGTACAGTGATACAAATAAAATGAAGCTGAGTACTCTCATACAGACCAAATGAAACTGAGTACTGTCATATAAACCAAATAAAGCCGTGTACTGTGATACAAATAAAATGAAGCTGAGTACTCTCATACAGACCAAATGAGGCTGAGTACTGTCATACAAACCAAATGAAGCCGTGTACTGTGATACAAGTAAAATGAAGCTGAGTACTCTCATACAGACCAAATGAAGCTGAGTACTGTCATAGAAACCAAATAAAGCCGTGTACTGTGAAACAAATAAAATGAAGCTGAATACTCTCATACAGACCAAATGAAGCTGTGTACTGTCATACAAACCAAATAAAGCCGTGTACTGTGATACAAATAAAATGAAGCTGAATACTCTCATACAGACCAAATGAAGCTGTGTACTGTCATACAAACCAAATGAAGCCGTGTACTGTGATACAAATAAAATGAAGCTGAGTACTCTCATACAGACCAAATGAAGCTGTGTACTGTCATACAAACCAAAAAAAGCCGTGTACTGTGATACAAATAAAATGAAGCTGAATACTCTCATACAGACCAAATGAAGCTGAGTACTGTCATACAAACCAAATAAAGCCGTGTACTGTGATACAAATAAAATGAAGCTGAATACTCTCATACAAACCAAATGAAGCTGAGTACTGTCATACAAACCAAATAAAGCCGTGTACTGTGATACAATGAAAAATGAAGCTGAATACTCTCATACAAACCAAATGAAGCTGAGTAATGTCATACAAACCAAATGAAGCCGTGTACTGTGATACAAATAAAATGAAGCTGAATACTCTCATACAAACCAAATGAAGCTGTGTACTGTCATATTAACCAAATGAAGCCGTGTACTGTGATACAAATAAAATGAAGCTGAGTACTCTCATACAGACCAAATGAAGCTGAGTACTGTCATACAAACCAAATAAAGCCGTGTACTGTGATACAAATAAAATGAAGCTGAATACTCTCATACAGACCAAATGAAGCTAAGTACTGTCATACAAACCAACTGAAGCCGTATACTGTGATACAAATATAATGAAGCTGAGTACTCTCATACAAACTAAATGAAGCTGAGTACTGTCATATAAACCAAATAAAGCCGTGTACTGTGATACAAATAAAATGAAGCTGAATACTCTCATACAGACCAAATGAAGCTGTGTACTGTCATACAAACCAAATGAAGCCGTGTACTGTGATACAAAGAAAATGAAGCTGAGTACTCTCACACAGACCAAATGAAGCTGAGTACTGTCATATAAACCAAATAAAGCCGTGTACTGTGATACAAATAAAATGAAGCTGAATACTCTCATACAGACCAAATGAAGCTGTGTACTGTCATACAAACCAAATGAAGCTGTGTACTGTCATACAAACCAAATGAAGCCGTGTACTGTGATACAAATAAAATGAAGCTGAGTACTCTCATACAGACCAAATGAAGCTGAGTACTGTCATATAAACCAAATAAAGCCGTGTGCTGTGATACAAATAAAATGAAACTGAATACTCTCATACAGACCAAATGAAGCTGTGTACTGTCATACAAACCAAATGAAGCTGTGTACTATCATACAAACAAAATAAAGCTGAGTACTGTCATACAAACCAAATGGAGCTGACTACTTTGATAAAAACCAAATGAAGCTGGGAACTGTCATACAAGCCAAATGGAGCCGTGTGCTGTCATTAAAACCAAATGAAGCTGGGAACTGTCATACAAACCAAATGAAGCCGTGTGCTGTCATACGAACCAAAAGAAGCTGTGTACTGCCATACAAACCAAATGAAGCTGTGTGCTGTCATACAAACCAAAAGAAGCTGTGTACTGCCATACAAACCAAATGAAGCTGTGTGCTGTCATACAAACCCGATGAAGCTGAGTTCTGTCATACAAACCAAATGAAGCTGAGTACTGTCATACAAACCAAATGAAGCTGTGTACTGTCATACAAACCAAATGAAGTTGTGTGCTGTCATACAGACCAAATGAAGCTGAATTCTGTCATACAAACCAAATGAGCCGTGTACTGTGATACAAATAAAATGAAGCTGAATACTCTCATACAGACCAAATGAAGCTGAGTACTGTCATACAAACCAAATGAGCCGTGTACTGTGATACAAATAAAATGAAGCTGAATACTCTCATACAGACCAAATGAAGCCGAGTACTGTCATATAAACCAAATAAAGCCTTGTTCTGTGATACAAATAAAATGAAGCTGAATACTCTCATACAGACCAAATGAAGCTGTGTACTGTCATACAAACCAAATGAAGCCGTGTACTGTGATACAAATAAAATGATGCTGAGTACTCTCATACAGACCAAATGAAGCTGAGTACTGTCATATAAACCAAATGAAGCCGTGTACTGTGATACAAATAAAATGAAGCTGAATACTCACATACAGACCAAATGAAGCTGAGTACTGTCATACAAACCAAATGAAGCCGTGTACTGTGATACAAATAAAATGAAGCTGAGTACTCTCATACCGACCAAATGAAGCTGAGGAATGTCATAAAAACCAAATGAAGCCGTGTACTGTGATACAAATAAAATGAAGCTGAGTGCTTTCATACAAACCAAATGAAGCTGAGTACTGTCATATAAACCTAATAAAGCCGTGTACTGGGATACAAATAAAATGAAGCTGAATACTCTCATAGGAACCAAATGAAGCTGAGTACTGTCATACAAACCAAATGAAGCCGTGTACTGTGATACAAATAAAATGAAGCTGAGTATTCTCATACAAACCAAATGAAGCTGAGTAATGTCATACAAACCAAATGAAGCCGTGTACTGTGATACAAATAAAATGAAGCTGAGTACTCTCATACAAACCAAATTAAGCTGAGTACTCTCATACAAACCAAATGGAGCTGAGTACTGTCATACAAACCAAATGAAGCTGTGTACTGTGATACAAATAAAATTAAGCTGAATACTCTCATACAGACCAAATGAAGCTGAGTACTGTCATATAAACCAAATGAAGCCGTGAACTGTGATACAAATAAAATGAAGCTGAATACTCTCATACAGACCAAATGAAGCTGTGTACTGTCATACAAACCAAATGAAGCCGTGTACTGTGATACAAATAAAATGAAGCTGAGTACTCTCATACAGACCAAATGAAGCTTGGTACTGTCATATAAACCAAATGAGGCCGTGTACTGTGATACAAATAAAAAGAAGCTGAATACTCTCATACAGACCAAATGAAGCTGTGTACTGTCATACAAACCAAATGAAGCCGTGTACTGTGATACAAATAAAATGAAGCTGAGTACTCTCATACAGACCAAATGAAGCTGAGTACTGTCATACAAACCAAATAAAGCCGTGTACTGTGATACAAATAAAATGAAGCTGAATACTCTCTTACAGACCAAATGAAGCTGTGTACTGTCATACAAACCAAATGAAGCCGTGTATTGTGATACAAATAAAATGAAGCTGAGTACTCTCATACAAACCAAATGAAGCTGAGTACTCTCATACAAACCAAATGGAGCTGTGTACTGTGATACAAATAAAATGAAGCTGAGTACTCTCATACAGACCAAATGAAGCTGAGTACTGTCATACCAACCAAATAAAGCCGTGTACTGTGAAACAAATAAAATGAAGCTGAATACTCTCATACAGACCAAATGAAGCTGTGTAATGTCATACAAACCAAATGAAGCCGTGTATTGTGATACAAATAAAATGAAGCTGAGTACTCTCATACAAACCAAATGAAGCTGAGTACTCTCATACAGACCAAATGAAGCTGAGTACTGTCATATAAACCAAATGAAGCCGTGTACTGTGATACAAATAAAATGAAGCTGAATACTCTCATACAAACCAAATGAAGCTGTGTACTGTCATACAAACCAAATGAAGCCGTGTACTGTGATACAAAAAAAATGAAGCTGAATACTCTCATACAGACCAAATGAAGCTGAGTACTGTCATATAAACCAAATAAAGCCGTGTACTGTGATACAAATAAAATGAAGCTGAATACTCTCATACAGACCAAATGAAGCTGAGTACTGTCATATAAACCAAATGAAGCCGTGTACTGTGATACAAATAAAATGAAGCTGAATACTCTCATACAGACCAAATGAAGCTGTGTACTGTCATACAAACCAAATGAAGCCGTGTACTGTGATACAAATAAAATGAAGCTGAGTACTCTCATACAGACCAAATGAAGCTGAGTACTGTCATACAAACCAAATAAAGCCGTGTACTGTGATACAAATAAAATGAAGCTGAATACTCTCATACAGACCAAATGAAGCTGTGTACTGTCATATAAACCAAATGAAGCCGTGTACAGTGATACAAATAAAATGAAGCTGAGTACTCTCATACGAACCAAATGAAGCTGAGTACTGTCATATAAACCAAATGAAGCCGTGTACTGTGATACAAATAAAATGAAGCTGAATACTCTCATACGAACCAAATGAAGCTGAGTACTGTCATACAAACCAACTGAAGCCGTGTACTGTGATACAAATAAAATGAAGCTGAGTACTCTCATACAAACCAAATGAAGCTGAGTAATGTCATACAAACCAAATGAAGCCGTGTACTGTGATACAAATAAAATGAAGCTGAGTACTCTCATACGAACCAAATGAAGCTGAGTACTCTCATATAAACCAAATAAAGCCGTGTACTGTGATACAAATAAAATGAAGCTGAATACCCACAAACAGACCAAATGAAGGTGAGTACTGTCATATAAACCAAATAAAGCCGTGTACTGTGATACAAATAAAATGAAGCTGAATACCCACATACAGACCAAATGAAGGTGAGTACTGTCATATAAACCAAATAAAGCCGTGTACTGTGATACAAATAAAATGAAGCTGAATACTCTCATACAGACCAAATGAAGCTGTGTACTGTCATACAAACCAAATGAAGCTGTGTACTGTCATACAAACCAAATAAAGCTGAGTACTGTCATACAAACCAAATGGAGCTGACTACTTTGATAAAATCCAAATGAAGATGGGAACTGTCATACAAGCCAAATGGAGCCGTGTGCTGTCATAAAAACCAAATGAAGCTGGGAACTGTCATACAAACCAAATGAAGCCGTGTGCTGTCATACAAACCAAATGAAGTTATATGCTGTCATAAAGACCAAATGAAGCTGAGTACTGTCATACAAACCAAATGAGCCGTGTACTGTGATACAAATAAAATGAAGCTGAATACTCTCATACAGACCAAATGAAGCTGAGTACTGTCATACAAACCAAATGAGCCGTGTACTGTAATACAAATAAAATGAAGCTGAATACTCTCATACAGACCAAATGAAGCTGAGTACTGTCATATAAACCAAATGAAGCCGTGAACTGTGATACAAATAAAATGAAGCTGAATACTCTCATACAGACCAAATGAAGCTGAGTACTGTCATACAAACCAAATGAAGCCGTGTACTGTGATACAAATAAAATGAAGCTGAGTACTCTCATACAGACCAAATGAAGCTGAGTACTGTCATATAAACCAAATAAAGCCGTGTACTGTGATACAAATAAAATGAAGCTGAATACTCTCATACAGACCAAATGAAGCTGTGTACTGTCATACAAACCAAATGAAGCCGTGTATTGTGATACAAATAAAATGAAGCTGAGTACTCTCATACAAACCAAATGAAGCTGAGTACTCTCATACTAACCAAATGGACCTGTGTACTGTGATACAAATAAAATGAAGCTGAGTACTCTCATACAGACCAAATGAAGCTGAGTACTGTCATACAAACCAAATAAAGCCGTGTACTGTGAAACAAATAAAATGAAGCTGAATACTCTCATACAGACCAAATGAAGCTTAGTACTGTCATACAAACCAAATGAAGCCGTGTATTGTGATACAAATAAAATGAAGCTGAGTACTCTCATACAAACCAAATGAAGCTGAGTACTCTCATACAGACCAAATGAAGCTGAGTACTGTCATATAAACCAAATGAAGCCGTGTACTGTGATACAAATAAAATGAAGCTGAATACCCACATACAGACCAAATGAAGGTGAGTACTGTCATATAAACCAAATAAAGCCGTGTACTGTGATACAAATAAAATGAAGTTGAATACCCACATACAGACCAAATGAAGGTGAGTACTGTCATATAAACCAAATAAAGCCGTGTACTGTGATACAAATAAAATGAAGCTGAATACTCTCATACAGACCAAATGAAGCTGTGTACTGTCATACAAACCAAATGAAGCTGTGTACTGTCATACAAACCAAATAAAGCTGAGTACTGTCATACAAACCAAATGGAGCTGACTACTTTGATAAAATCCAAATGAAGATGGGAACTGTCATACAAGCCAAATGGAGCCGTGTGCTGTCATAAAAACCAAATGAAGCTGGGAACTGTCATACAAACCAAATGAAGCCGTGTGCTGTCATACAAACCAAATGAAGTTATATGCTGTCATAAAGACCAAATGAAGCTGAGTACTGTCATACAAACCAAATGAGCCGTGTACTGTGATACAAATAAAATGAAGCTGAATACTCTCATACAGACCAAATGAAGCTGAGTACTGTCATACAAACCAAATGAGCCGTGTACTGTAATACAAATAAAATGAAGCTGAATACTCTCATACAGACCAAATGAAGCTGAGTACTGTCATATAAACCAAATGAAGCCGTGAACTGTGATACAAATAAAATGAAGCTGAATACTCTCATACAGACCAAATGAAGCTGAGTACTGTCATACAAACCAAATGAAGCCGTGTACTGTGATACAAATAAAATGAAGCTGAGTACTCTCATACAGACCAAATGAAGCTGAGTACTGTCATATAAACCAAATAAAGCCGTGTACTGTGATACAAATAAAATGAAGCTGAATACTCTCATACAGACCAAATGAAGCTGTGTACTGTCATACAAACCAAATGAAGCCGTGTATTGTGATACAAATAAAATGAAGCTGAGTACTCTCATACAAACCAAATGAAGCTGAGTACTCTCATACTAACCAAATGGACCTGTGTACTGTGATACAAATAAAATGAAGCTGAGTACTCTCATACAGACCAAATGAAGCTGAGTACTGTCATACAAACCAAATAAAGCCGTGTACTGTGAAACAAATAAAATGAAGCTGAATACTCTCATACAGACCAAATGAAGCTTAGTACTGTCATACAAACCAAATGAAGCCGTGTATTGTGATACAAATAAAATGAAGCTGAGTACTCTCATACAAACCAAATGAAGCTGAGTACTCTCATACAGACCAAATGAAGCTGAGTACTGTCATATAAACCAAATGAAGCCGTGTACTGTGATACAAATAAAATGAAGCTGAATACCCACATACAGACCAAATGAAGGTGAGTACTGTCATATAAACCAAATAAAGCCGTGTACTGTGATACAAATAAAATGAAGTTGAATACCCACATACAGACCAAATGAAGGTGAGTACTGTCATATAAACCAAATAAAGCCGTGTACTGTGATACAAATAAAATGAAGCTGAATACTCTCATACAGACCAAATGAAGCTGTGTACTGTTATACAAACCAAAAGAAGCTGTGTACTGCCATACAAACCAAATGAAGTTGTGTGCTGTCATACAAACCCGATGAAGCTGAGTTCTGTCATACAAACCAAATGAAGCTGAGTACTGTCATACAAACCAAATGAAGCTGTGTACTGTCATACAAACCAAATGAAGTTGTGTGCTGTCATACAGACCAAATGAAGCTGAGTACTGTCATACAAACCAAATGAGCCGTGTACTGTGATACAAATAAAATGAAGCTGAATACTCTCATACAGACCAAATGAAGCTGAGTACTGTCATACAAACCAAATGAGCCGTGTACTGTAATACAAATAAAATGAAGCTGAATACTCTCATACAGACCAAATGAAGCTGAGTACTGTCATATAAACCAAATGAAGCCGTGAACTGTGATACAAATAAAATGAAGCTGAATACTCTCATACAGACCAAATGAAGCTGTGTACTGTCATACAAACCAAATGACGCCGTGTACTGTGATACAAATAAAATGAAGCTGAGTACTCTCATACAGACCAAATGAAGCTGAGTACTGTCATATAAACCAAATAAAGCCGTGTACTGTGATACAAATAAAATGAAGCTGAATACTCTCATACAGACCAAATGAAGCTGTGTACTGTCATACAAAGCAAATGAAGCCGTGTATTGTGATACAAATAAAATGAAGCTGAGTACTCTCATACAAACCAAATGAAGCTGAGTACTCTCATACAAACCAAATGGACCTGTGTACTGTGATACAAATAAAATGAAGCTGAGTACTCTCATACAGACCAAATGAAGCTGAGTACTGTCATACAAACCAAATAAAGCCGTGTACTGTGAAACAAATAAAATGAAGCTGAATACTCTCATACAGACCAAATGAAGCTTAGTACTGTCATACAAACCAAATGAAGCCGTGTATTGTGATACAAATAAAATGAAGCTGAGTACTCTCATACAAACCAAATGAAGCTGAGTACTCTCATACAGACCAAATGAAGCTGAGTACTGTCATATAAACCAAATGAACCGTGTACTGTGATACAAATAAAATGAAGCTGAATACTCTCATACAGACCAAATGAAGCTGAGTACTGTCATATAATCCAAATAAAGCCGTGTACTGTGATACAAATAAAATGAAGCTGAATACTCTCATACAGACCAAATGAAGCTGAGTACTGTCATATAAACCAAATGAAGCCGTGTACTGTGATACAAATAAAATGAAGCTGAATACTCTCATACAGACCAAATGAAGCTGTGTACTGTCATACAAACCAAATGAAGCCGTGTACTGTGATACAAATAAAATGAAGCTGAGTACTCTCATACAGACCAAATGAAGCTGAGTACTGTCATACAAACCAAATAAAGCCGTGTACTGTGATACAAATAAAATGAAGCTGAATACTCTCATACAGACCAAATGAAGCTGAGTACTGTCATATAAACCAAATGAAGCCGTGTACTGTGATACAAATAAAATGAAGCTGAATACTCTCATACAAACCAAATGAAGCTGTGTACTGTCATACAAACCAAATGAAGCCGTGTACTGTGATACAAATAAAATGAAGCTGAGTACTCTCATACAGACCAAATGAAGCTGAGTACTGTCATACAAACCAAATAAAGCCGTGTACTGTGATACAAATAAAATGAAGCTGAATACCCACATACAGACCAAATGAAGCTGTGTACTGTCATATAAACCAAATGAAGCCGTGTACTGTGATACAAATAAAATGAAGCTGAGTACTCTCATACAGATCAAATGAAGCTGAGTACTGTCATACAAACCAAATAAAGCCGTGTACTGTGATACAAATAAAATGAAGCTGAATACTCTCATACAGACCAAATGAAGCTGAGTACTGTCATATAAACCAAATGAAGCCGTGTACTGTGATACAAATAAAATGAAGCTGAATACTCTCATACAGACCAAATGAAGCTGTGTACTGTCATACAAACCAAATGAAGCCGTGTACTGTGATACAAATAAAATGAAGCTGAGTACTCTCATACAGACCAAATGAAGCTGAGTACTGTCATACAAACCAAATAAAGCCGTGTACTGTGATAAAAATAAAATGAAGCTGAATACCCACCTACAGACCAAATGAAGCTGTGTACTGTCATACAAACCAAATGAAGCCGTGTACTGTGATACAAATAAAATGAAGCTGAATAGTCTCATACAGACCAAATGAAGCTGTGTACTGTCATACAAACAAAATGAAGCCGTGTACTGTGATACAAATAAAATGAAGCTGAATACTCTCATACAGACCAAATGAAGCTGTGTACTGTCATACAAACCAAATGAAGCCGTGTACTGTGATACAAAAAAATGAAGCTGAGTACTCTCATACAGACCAAATGAAGCTGAGTACTGTCATACAAACCAAATGAAGCCGTGTACTGTGATACAAATAAAATGAAGCTGAATACTCCCATACAGACCAAATGAAGCTGTGTACTGTCATACATACCAAATGAAGCCGTGTACTGTGATACAAATAAAATGAAGCTGAATACTCTCATACAGACCAAATGAAGCTGCGTACTGTCATACAAACCAAATGAAGCCGTGTACTGTGATACAAATAAAATGAAGCTGAATACTCTCATACAGACCAAATGAAGCTGTGTACTGTCATACAAACCAAATGAAGCCTTGTACTGTGATACAAATAAAATGAAGCTGAGTACTCTCATACGAACCAAATGAAGCTGAGTACTGTCATATAAACCAAATAAAGCCGTGTACTGTGATACAAATAAAATGAAGCTGAGTACTCTCATACAGACCAAATGAAGCTGTGTACTGTCATACAAACCAAATGAAGCCGTGTACTGTGATACAAATAAAATGAAGCTGAGTACTCTCATACAGACCAAATGAAGCTGTGTACTGTCATACAAACCAAATGAAGCCGTGTACTGTGATACAAATAAAATGAAGCTGAATACTCTCATACAGACCAAATGAAGCTGTCTACTGTGATACAAATAAAATGAAGCTGAATACCCACATACAGACCAAATGAAGGTGAGTACTGTCATATAAACCAAATAAAGCCGTGTACTGTGATACAAATAAAATGAAGCTGAATACTCTCATACAGACCAAATGAAGCTGTGTACTGTCATACAAACCAAATGAAGCTGTGTACTGTCATACAAACCAAATAAAGCTGAGTACTGTCATACAAACCAAATGGAGCTGACTACTTTGATAAAAACCAAATGAAGATGGGAACTGTCATACAAGCCAAATGGAGCCGTGTGCTGTCATAAAAACCAAATGAAGCTGGGAACTGTCATACAAACCAAATGAAGCCGTGTGCTGTCATACAAACCAAAAGAAGCTGTGTACTGCCATACAAACCAAATGAAGTTGTGTGCTGTCATACAAACCCGATGAAGCTGAGTTCTGTCATACAAACCAAATGAAGCTGAGTACTGTCATACAAACCAAATGAAGCTGTGTACTGTCATACAAACCAAATGAAGTTGTGTGCTGTCATACAAATAAAATGAAGCTGAATACTCTCATACAGACCAAATGAAGCTGAGTACTGTCATATAAACCAAATGAAGCCGTGAACTGTGATACAAATAAAATGAAGCTGAATACTCTCATACAGACCAAATGAAGCTGTGTACTGTCATACAAACCAAATGAAGCCGTGTACTGTGATACAAATAAAATGAAGCTGAGTACTCTCATACAGACCAAATGAAGCTGAGTACTGTCATATAAACCAAATGAAGCCGTGTACTGTGATACAAATAAAATGAAGCTGAACACTCTCATACAGACCAAATGAAGCTGTGTACTGTCATACAAACCAAATGAAGCCGTGTACTGTGATACAAATAAAATGAAGCTGAATACTCACATACAGACCAAATGAAGCTGAGTACTGTCATACAAACCAAATAAAGCCGTGTACTGTGATACAAATAAAATGAAGCTGAATACTCTCATACAGACCAAATGAAGCTGTGTACTGTCATACAAACCAAATGAAGCCGTGTATTGTGATACAAATAAAATGAAGCTGAGTACTCTCATACAAACCAAATGAAGCTGAGTACTCTCATACAAACCAAATGGACCTGTGTACTGTGATACAAATAAAATGAAGCTGAGTACTCTCATACAGACCAAATGAAGCTGAGTACTGTCATACAAACCAAATAAAGCCGTGTACTGTGAAACAAATAAAATGAAGCTGAGTACTCTCATACAGACCAAATGAAGCTGTGTACTGTCATACAAACCAAATGAAGCCGTGTATTGTGATACAAATAAAATGAGGCTGAGTACTCTCATACAAACCAAATGAAGCTGAGTACTGTCATATAAACCAAATGAAGCCGTGTACTGTGATACAAATAAAATGAAGCTGAATACTCTCATACAGACCAAATGAAGCTGAGTACTGTCATATAATCCAAATAAAGCCGTGTACTGTGATACAAATAAAATGAAGCTGAATACTCTCATACAGACCAAATGAAGCTGAGTACTGTCATATAAACCAAATGAAGCCGTGTACTGTGATACAAATAAAATGAAGCTGAATACTCTCATACAGACCAAATGAAGCTGTGTACTGTCATACAAACCAAATGAAGCCGTGTACTGTGATACAAATAAAATGAAGCTGAGTACTCTCATACAGACCAAATGAAGCTGAGTACTGTCATACAAACCAAATAAAGCCGTGTACTGTGATACAAATAAAATGAAGCTGAATACTCTCATACAGACCAAATGAAGCTGAGTACTGTCATATAAACCAAATAAAGCCGTGTACTGTGATACAAATAAAATGAAGCTGAATACTCTCATACAGACCAAATGAAGCTGTGTACTGTCATACAAACCAAATGAAGCCGTGTACTGTGATACAAATAAAATGAAGCTGAGTACTCTCATACAGACCAAATGAAGCTGAGTACTGTCATACAAACCAAATAAAGCCGTGTACTGTGATACAAATAAAATGAAGCTGAATACCCACATACAGACCAAATGAAGCTGTGTACTGTCATACAAACCAAATGAAGCCGTGTACTGTGATACAAATAAAATGAAGCTGAATACTCTCATACAGACCAAATGAAGCTGTGTACTGTCATACAAACCAAATGAAGCCGTGTACTGTGATACAAATAAAATGAAGCTGAGTACTCTCATACAGACCAAATGAAGCTGAGTACTGTCATACAAACCAAATAAAGCCGTGTACTGTGATACAAATAAAATGAAGCTGAATACTCTCATACAGACCAAATGAAGCTGAGTACTGTCATATAAACCAAATAGAGCCGTGTACTGTGATACAAATAAAATGAAGCTGAATACTCTCATACAGACCAAATGAAGCTGTATACTGTCATACAAACCAAATGAAGCCGTGTACTGTGATACAAATAAAATGAAGCTGGGTACTCTCATACAGACCAAATGAAGCTGAGTACTGTCATACAAACCAAATAAAGCCGTGTACTGTGATACAAATAAAATGAAGCTGAATACCCACATACAGACCAAATGAAGCTGTGTACTGTCATACAAACCAAATGAAGCCGTGTACTGTGATACAAATAAAATGGAGCTGAATACTCTCATACAAACCAAATGAAGCTGAGTACTGTCATATAAACCAAATGAAGCCGTGTACTGTGGTACAAATAAAATGAAGCTGAATACTCTCATACAGACTAAATGAAGCTGTGTACTGTCATACAAACCAAATGAAGCCGTGTACTGTGATACAAATAAAATGAAGCTGAGTACTCTCATACAGACCAAATGAAGCTGAGTACTGTCATACAAACCAAGTAAAGCCGTGTACTGTGATACAAATAAAATGAAGCTGAATACCCACATACAGACCAAATGAAGCTGTGTACTGTCATACAAACCAAATGAAGCCGTGTACTGTGATACAAATAAAATGGAGCTGAATACTCTCATACAGACCAAATGAAGCTTTGTACTGTCATACAAACCAAATGAAGCCGTGTACTGTGATACAAATAAAATGAAGCTGAATACTCTAATACAGACCAAATGAAGCTGTGTACTGTCATACAAACCAAATGAAGCCGTGTACTGTGATACAAAAAAATGAAGCTGAGTACTCTCATACAGACCAAATGAAGCTGAGTACTGTCATACAAACAAAATGAAGCCGTGTACTGTGATACAAATAAAATGAACCTGAATACTCTCATACAGACCAAATGAAACTGAGTACTGTCATATAAACCAAATAAAGCCGTGTACTGTGATACAAATAAAATGAAGCTGAATACCCATATACAGACCAAATGAAGCTGTGTACTGTCATATAAACCAAATAAAGCCGTGTACTGTGATACAAATAAAATGAAGCTGAGTACTCTCATACAGACCAAATGAAGCTGTGTACTGTCATACAAACCAAATGAAGCCGTGTACTGTGATACAAATAAAATGAAGCTGAATACTCACATACAGACCAAATGAAGCTGAGTACTGTCATACAAACCAAATAAAGCCGTGTACTGTGATACAAATAAAATGAAGCTGAATACTCTCATACAGACCAAATGAAGCTGTGTACTGTCATACAAACCAAATGAAGCCGTGTATTGTGATACAAATAAAATGAAGCTGAGTACTCTCATACAAACCAAATGAAGCTGAGTACTCTCATACAAACCAAATGGACCTGTGTACTGTGATACAAATAAAATGAAGCTGAGTACTCTCATACAGACCAAATGAAGCTGAGTACTGTCATACAAACCAAATAAAGCCGTGTACTGTGAAACAAATAAAATGAAGCTGAGTACTCTCATACAGACCAAATGAAGCTGTGTACTGTCATACAAACCAAATGAAGCCGTGTATTGTGATACAAATAAAATGAGGCTGAGTACTCTCATACAAACCAAATGAAGCTGAGTACTGTCATATAAACCAAATGAAGCCGTGTACTGTGATACAAATAAAATGAAGCTGAATACTCTCATACAGACCAAATGAAGCTGAGTACTGTCATATAATCCAAATAAAGCCGTGTACTGTGATACAAATAAAATGAAGCTGAATACTCTCATACAGACCAAATGAAGCTGAGTACTGTCATATAAACCAAATGAAGCCGTGTACTGTGATACAAATAAAATGAAGCTGAATACTCTCATACAGACCAAATGAAGCTGTGTACTGTCATACAAACCAAATGAAGCCGTGTACTGTGATACAAATAAAATGAAGCTGAGTACTCTCATACAGACCAAATGAAGCTGAGTACTGTCATACAAACCAAATAAAGCCGTGTACTGTGATACAAATAAAATGAAGCTGAATACTCTCATACAGACCAAATGAAGCTGAGTACTGTCATATAAACCAAATAAAGCCGTGTACTGTGATACAAATAAAATGAAGCTGAATACTCTCATACAGACCAAATGAAGCTGTGTACTGTCATACAAACCAAATGAAGCCGTGTACTGTGATACAAATAAAATGAAGCTGAGTACTCTCATACAGACCAAATGAAGCTGAGTACTGTCATACAAACCAAATAAAGCCGTGTACTGTGATACAAATAAAATGAAGCTGAATACCCACATACAGACCAAATGAAGCTGTGTACTGTCATACAAACCAAATGAAGCCGTGTACTGTGATACAAATAAAATGAAGCTGAATACTCTCATACAGACCAAATGAAGCTGTGTACTGTCATACAAACCAAATGAAGCCGTGTACTGTGATACAAATAAAATGAAGCTGAGTACTCTCATACAGACCAAATGAAGCTGAGTACTGTCATACAAACCAAATAAAGCCGTGTACTGTGATACAAATAAAATGAAGCTGAATACTCTCATACAGACCAAATGAAGCTGAGTACTGTCATATAAACCAAATAGAGCCGTGTACTGTGATACAAATAAAATGAAGCTGAATACTCTCATACAGACCAAATGAAGCTGTATACTGTCATACAAACCAAATGAAGCCGTGTACTGTGATACAAATAAAATGAAGCTGGGTACTCTCATACAGACCAAATGAAGCTGAGTACTGTCATACAAACCAAATAAAGCCGTGTACTGTGATACAAATAAAATGAAGCTGAATACCCACATACAGACCAAATGAAGCTGTGTACTGTCATACAAACCAAATGAAGCCGTGTACTGTGATACAAATAAAATGGAGCTGAATACTCTCATACAAACCAAATGAAGCTGAGTACTGTCATATAAACCAAATGAAGCCGTGTACTGTGGTACAAATAAAATGAAGCTGAATACTCTCATACAGACTAAATGAAGCTGTGTACTGTCATACAAACCAAATGAAGCCGTGTACTGTGATACAAATAAAATGAAGCTGAGTACTCTCATACAGACCAAATGAAGCTGAGTACTGTCATACAAACCAAGTAAAGCCGTGTACTGTGATACAAATAAAATGAAGCTGAATACCCACATACAGACCAAATGAAGCTGTGTACTGTCATACAAACCAAATGAAGCCGTGTACTGTGATACAAATAAAATGGAGCTGAATACTCTCATACAGACCAAATGAAGCTTTGTACTGTCATACAAACCAAATGAAGCCGTGTACTGTGATACAAATAAAATGAAGCTGAATACTCTAATACAGACCAAATGAAGCTGTGTACTGTCATACAAACCAAATGAAGCCGTGTACTGTGATACAAAAAAATGAAGCTGAGTACTCTCATACAGACCAAATGAAGCTGAGTACTGTCATACAAACAAAATGAAGCCGTGTACTGTGATACAAATAAAATGAACCTGAATACTCTCATACAGACCAAATGAAACTGAGTACTGTCATATAAACCAAATAAAGCCGTGTACTGTGATACAAATAAAATGAAGCTGAATACCCATATACAGACCAAATGAAGCTGTGTACTGTCATATAAACCAAATAAAGCCGTGTACTGTGATACAAATAAAATGAAGCTGAGTACTCTCATACAGACCAAATGAAGCTGAGTACTGTCATACAAACCAAATGAAGCCGTGTACTGTGATACAAATAAAATGAACCTGAATACTCTCATACAGACCAAATGAAGCTGAGTACTGTCAGACAAACCAAATAAAGCCGTGTACTGTGATACAAATAAAATGAAGCTGAATACTCTCATACAAACCAAATGAAGCTGAGTACTGTCATACAAACCAAATAAAGCCGTGTACTGTGATACAAATAAAATGAAGCTGAATACTCTCATACAAACCAAATGAAGCTGAGTAATGTCATACAAACCAAATGAAGCCGTGTACTGTGATACAAATAAAATGAAGCTGAATACTCTCATACAAACCAAATGAAGCTGTGTACTGTCATATAAACCAAATGAAGCCGTGTACTGTGATACAAATAGAATGAAGCTGAATACTCTCATACAGACCAAATGAAGCTGTGTACTGTCATACAAACCAAATGAAGCCGTGTACTGTGATACAAATAAAATGAAGCTGAGTACTCTCATACAGACCAAATGAAGCTGAGTACTGTCATATAAACCAAATAAAGCCGTGTACTGTGATACAAATAAAATGAAGCTGAATACTCTCATACAGACCAAATGAAGCTAAGTACTGTCATACAAACCAACTGAAGCCGTATACTGTGATACAAATAAAATGAAGCTGAGTACTCTCATACAAACTAAATGAAGCTGAGTACTGTCATATAAACCAAATAAAGCCGTGTACTGTGATACAAATAAAATGAAGCTGAATACTCTCATACAGACCAAATGAAGCTGTGTACTGTCATACAAACCAAATGAAGCCGTGTACTGTGATACAAATAAAATGAAGCTGAGTACTCTCATACAGACCAAATGAAGCTGAGTACTGTCATATAAACCAAATAAAGCCGTGTACTGTGATACAAATAAAATGAAGCTGAATACTCTCATACAGACCAAATGAAGCTGTGTACTGTCATACAAACCAAATGAAGCTGTGTACTGTCATACAAACCAAATAAAGCTGAGTACTGTCATACAAACCAAATGGAGCTGACTACTTTGATAAAAACCAAATGAAGCTGGGAACTGTCATACAAGCCAAATGGAGCCCTGTGCTGTCATAAAAACCAAATGAAGCTGGGAACTGTCATACAAACCAAATGAAGCCGTGTGCTGTCATACAAACCCGATGAAGCTGAGTTCTGTCATACAAACCAAATGAAGCTGAGTACTGTCATACAAACCAAATGAAGCTGTGTACTGTCATACAAACCAAATGAAGTTGTGTGCTGTCATACAGACCAAATGAAGCTGAGTACTGTCATACAAACAAAATGAGCCGTGTACTGTGATACAAATAAAATGAAGCTGAATACTCTCATACAGACCAAATGAAGCTGAGTACTGTCATATAAACCAAATAAAGGCTTGTTCTGTGATACAAATAAAATGAAGCTGAATACTCTCATACAGACCAAATGAAGCTGTGTACTGTCATACAAACCAAATGAAGCCGTGTACTGTGATACAAATAAAATGAAGCTGAGTACTCTCATACAGACCAAATGAAGCTGAGTACTGTCATATAAACCAAATAAAGCCGTGTACTGTGATACAAAAAAATGAAGCTGAGTACTCTCATACAGACCAAATGAAGCTGAGTACTGTCATACAAACCAAATGAAGCCGTGTACTGTGATACAAATAAAATGAAGCTGAATACTCTCATATAGACCAAATGAAGCTGTGTACTGTCATGCAAACCAAATGAAGCCGTGTACTGTGATACAAATAAAATGAAGCTGAATACTCTCATACAGACCAAATGAAGCTGCGTACTGTCATACAAACCAAATGAAGCCGTGTACTGTGATACAAATAAAATGAAGCTGAATACTCTCATACAGACCAAATGAAGCTGTGTACTGTCATATAAACCAAATAAAGTCGTGTACTGTGATACAAATAAAATGAAGCTGAATACTCTGATACAGACCAAATGAAGCTGTGTACTGTCATACAAACCAAATGAAGCCTTGTACTGTGATACAAATAAAATGAAGCTGAGTACTCTCATACGAACCAAATGAAGCTGAGTACTGTCATATAAACCAAATAAAGCCGTCTACTGTGATACAAATAAAATGAAGCTGAGTACCCTCATACAGACCAAATGAAGCTGTGTACTGTCATACAAACCAAATGAAGCCGTGTACTGTGATACAAATAAAATGCAGCTGAGTACTCTCATACAGACCAAATGAAGCTGTGTACTGTCATACAAACCAAATGAAGCCGTGTACTGTGATACAAATAAAATGAAGCTGAATACTCTCATACAGACCAAATGAAGCTGTGTACTGTCATACAAACCAAATGAAGCTGTGTACTGTCATACAAACCAAATAAAGCTGAGTACTGTCATACAAACCAAATGGAGCTGACTACTTTGATAAAAACCAAATGAAGCTGGGAACTGTCATACAAGCCAAATGGAGCCGTGTGCTGTCATAAAAACCAAATGAAGCTGGGAACTGTCATACAAACCAAATGAAGCCGTGTGCTGTCATACAAACCCGATGAAGCTGAGTTCTGTCATACAAACCAAATGAAGCTGAGTACTGTCATACAAACCAAATGAAGCTGTGTACTGTCATACAAACCAAATGAAGTTGTGTGCTGTCATACAGACCAAATGAAGCTGAGTACTGTCATACAAACAAAATGAGCCGTGTACTGTGATAAAAATAAAATGAAGCTGAATACTCTCATACAGACCAAATGAAGCCGAGTACTGTCATATAAACCAAATAAAGCCTTGTTCTGTGATACAAATAAAATGAAGCTGAATACTCTCATACAGACCAAATGAAGCTGTGTACTGTCATACAAACCAAATGAAGCCGTGTACTGTGATACAAATAAAATGAAGCTGAGTACTCTCATACAGACCAAATGAAGCTGAGTACTGTCATATAAACCAAATAAAGCCGTGTACTGTGATACAAAAAAATGAAGCTGAGTACTCTCATACAGACCAAATGAAGCTGAGTACTGTCATACAAACCAAATGAAGCCGTGTACTGTGATACAAATAAAATGAAGCTGAATACTCTCATACAGACCAAATGAAGCTGTGTACTGTCATATAAACCAAATAAAGCCGTGTACTGTGATACAAATAAAATGAAGCTGAATACTCTCATACAGACCAAATGAAGCTGTGTACTGTCATATAAACCAAATAAAGCCGTGTACTGTGATACAAATAAAATGAAGCTGAATACTCTGATACAGACCAAATGAAGCTGTGTACTGTCATACAAACCAAATGAAGCCGTGTACTGTGATACAAATAAAATGAAGCTGAGTACTCTCATACAGACCAAATGAAGCTGAGTACTGTCATATAAACCAAATAAAGCCGTGTACTGTGATACAAATAAAATGAAGCTAAATACTCTCATACAGACCAAATGAAGCTAAGTACTGTCATACAAACCAACTGAAGCCGTATACTGTGATACAAATAAAATGAAGCTGAGTACTCTCATACAAACTAAATGAAGCTGAGTACTGTCATATAAACCAAATAAAGCCGTGTACTGTGATACAAATAAAATGAAGCTGAATACTCTCATACAGACCAAATGAAGCTGTGTACTGTCATACAAACCAAATGAAGCCGTGTACTGTGATACAAATAAAATGAAGCTGAGTACTCTCATACAGACCAAATGAAGCTGAGTACTGTCATATAAACCAAATAAAGCCGTGTACTGTGATACAAATAAAATGAAGCTGAATACTCTCATACAGACCAAATGAAGCTGTGTACTGTCATACAAACCAAATGAAGCTGTGTACTGTCATACAAACCAAATAAAGCTGAGTACTGTCATACAAACCAAATGGAGCTGACTACTTTGATAAAAACCAAATGAAGCTGGGAACTGTCATACAAGCCAAATGGAGCCGTGTGCTGTCATAAAAACCAAATGATGCTGGGAACTGTCATACAAACCAAATGAAGCCGTGTGCTGTCATACAAACCCGATGAAGCTGAGTTCTGTCATACAAACCAAATGAAGCTGAGTACTGTCATACAAACCAAATGAAGCTGTGTACTGTCATACAAACCAAATGAAGTTGTGTGCTGTCATACAGACCAAATGAAGCTGAGTACTGTCATACAAACAAAATGAGCCGTGTACTGTGATACAAATAAAATGAAGCTGAATACTCTCATACAGACCAAATGAAGCCGAGTACTGTCATATAAACCAAATAAAGGCTTGTTCTGTGATACAAATAAAATGAAGCTGAATACTCTCATACAGACCAAATGAAGCTGTGTACTGTCATACAAACCAAATGAAGCCGTGTACTGTGATACAAATAAAATGAAGCTGAGTACTCTCATACAGACCAAATGAAGCTGAGTACTGTCATATAAACCAAATAAAGCCGTGTACTGTGATACAAAAAAATGAAGCTGAGTACTCTCATACAGACCAAATGAAGCTGAGTACTGTCATACAAACCAAATGAAGCCGTGTACTGTGATACAAATAAAATGAAGCTGAATACTCTCATACAGACCAAATGAAGCTGTGTACTGTCATACAAACCAAATGAAGCCGTGTACTGTGATACAAATAAATGAAGCTGAATACTCTCATACAGACCAAATGAAGCTGCGTACTGTCATACAAACCAAATGAAGCCGTGTACTGTGATACAAATAAAATGAAGCTGAATACTCTCATACAGACCAAATGAAGCTGTGTACTGTCATATAAACCAAATAAAGCCGTGTACTGTGATACAAATAAAATGAAGCTGAATACTCTGATACAGACCAAATGAAGCTGTGTACTGTCATACAAACCAAATGAAGCCTTGTACTGTGATACAAATAAAATGAAGCTGAGTACTCTCATACGAACCAAATGAAGCTGAGTACTGTCATATAAACCAAATAAAGCCGTGTACTGTGATACAAATAAAATGAAGCTGAGTACTCTCATACAGACCAAATGAAGCTGTGTACTGTCATACAAACCAAATGAGTCGTGTACTGTGATACAAATAAAATGAAGCTGAATACTCTCATACAGAACAAATGAAGCCGAGCACTGTCATATAAACCAAATAAAGCCTTGTACTGTGATACAAATAAAATGAAGCTGAATACTCTCATTCAGACCAAATGAAGCTGTGTACTGTCATACAAACCAAATGAAGCCGTGTACTGTGATACAAATAAAATGAAGCTGAGTACTCTCATACAGACCAAATGAAGCTGAGTACTGTCATATAAACCAAATAAAGCCGTGTACTGTGATACAAATAAAATGAAGCTGAATACTCACATACAGACCAAATGAAGCTGAGTACTGTCATACAAACCAAATGAAGCCGTGTACTGTGATACAAATAAAATGAAGCTGAGTACTCTCATACAGACCAAATGAAGCTGAGTACTGTCATACAAACCAAATGAAGCCGTGTACTGTGATACAAATAAAATGAAGCTGAGTACTTTCATACAAACCAAATGAAGCTGAGTACTGTCATATAAACCAAATAAAGCCGTGTACTGTGATACAAATAAAATGAAGCTGAATACTCTCATACGAACCAAATGAAGCTGAGTACTGTCATACAAACCAAATGAAGCCGTGTACTGTGATACAAATAAAATGAAGCTGAGTACTCTCATACAAACCAAATGAAGCTGAGTAATGTCATACAAACCAAATGAAGCCGTGTACTGTGATACAAATAAAATGAGGCTGAGTACTCTCATACGAACCAAATGAAGCTGAGTACTGTCATATAAACCAAATAAAGCCGTGTACTGTGATACAAATAAAATGAAGCTGAGTACTCTCATACAGACCAAATGAAGCTGTGTACTGTCATACAAACCAAATGAAGCCGTGTACTGTGATACAAATAAAATGAAGCTGAGTACTCTCATACAGACCAAATGAAGCTGTGTACTGTCATACAAACCAAATGAAGCCGTGTACTGTGATACAAATAAAATGAAGCTGAATACTCTCATACAGACCAAATGAAGCTGTGTACTGTCATACAAACCAAATGAAGCCGTGTACTGTGATACAAATAAAATGAAGCTGAATACCCACATACAGACCAAATGAAGGTGAGTACTGTCATATAAACCAAATAAAGCCGTGTACTGTGATACAAATAAAATGAAGCTGAATACTCTAATACAGACCAAATGAAGCTGTGTACTGTCATACAAACCAAATGAAGCTGTGTACTGTCATACAAACCAAATAAAGCTGAGTACTGTCATACAAACCAAATGGAGCTGACTACTTTGATAAAATCCAAATGAAAATGGGAACTGTCATACAAGCCAAATGGAGCCGTGTGCTGTCATAAAAACCAAATGAAGCTGGGAACTGTCATACAAACCAAATGAAGCCGTGTGCTGTCATACAAACCAAATAAAGCTGAGTACTGTCATACAAACCAAATGGAGCTGACTACTTTGATAAAAACCAAATGAAGCTGGGAACTGTCATACAAGCCAAATGGAGCCGTGTGCTGTCATAAAAACCAAATGAAGCTGGGAACTGTCATACAAACCAAATGAAGCCGTGTGCTGTCATACAAACCCGATGAAGCTGAGTTCTGTCATACAAACCAAATGAAGCTGAGTACTGTCATACAAACCAAATGAAGCTGTGTACTGTCATACAAACCAAATGAAGTTGTGTGCTGTCATACAGACCAAATGAAGCTGAGTACTGTCATACAAACAAAATGAGCCGTGTACTGTGATACAAATAAAATGAAGCTGAGTACTCTCATACAGACCAAATGAAGCTGTGTACTGTCATACAAACCAAATGAAGCCGTGTACTGTGATACAAATAAAATGAAGCTGAGTACTCTCATACAGACCAAATGAAGCTGTGTACTGTCATACAAACCAAATGAAGCCGTGTACTGTGATACAAATAAAATGAAGCTGAATACTCTCATACAGACCAAATGAAGCTGTGTACCGCATACAAACCAAATGAAGCCGTGTACTGTGATACAAATAAAATGAAGCTGAATACCCACATACAGACCAAATGAAGGTGAGTACTGTCATATAAACCAAATAAAGCCGTGTACTGTGATAAAAATAAAATGAAGCTGAATACTCTGATACAGACCAAATGAAGCTGTGTACTGTCATACAAACCAAATGAAGCTGTGTACTGTCATACAAACCAAATAAAGCTGAGTACTGTCATACAAACCAAATGGAGCTGACTACTTTGATAAAATCCAAATGAAGATGGGAACTGTCATACAAGCCAAATTGAGCCGTGTGCTGTCATAAAAACCAAATGAAGCTGGGAACTGTCATACAAACCAAATGAAGCCGTGTGCTGTCATACAAACCAAATAAAGCTGAGTACTGTCATACAAACCAAATGGAGCTGACTACTTTGATAAAAACCAAATGAAGCTGGGAACTGTCATACAAGCCAAATGGAGCCGTGTGCTGTCATAAAAACCAAATGAAGCTGGGAACTGTCATACAAACCAAATGAAGCCGTGTGCTGTCATACAAACCCGATGAAGCTGAGTTCTGTCATACAAACCAAATGAAGCTGAGTACTGTCATACAAACCAAATGAAGCTGTGTACTGTCATACAAACCAAATGAAGTTGTGTGCTGTCATACAGACCAAATGAAGCTGAGTACTGTCATACAAACAAAATGAGCCGTGTACTGTGATACAAATAAAATGAAGCTGAATACTCTCATACAGACCAAATGAAGCCGAGTACTGTCATATAAACCAAATAAAGCCTTGTTCTGTGATACAAATAAAATGAAGCTGAATACTCTCATACAGACCAAATGAAGCTGTGTACTGTCATACAAACCAAATGAAGCCGTGTACTGTGATACAAATAAAATGAAGCTGAGTACTCTCATACAGACCAAATGAAGCTGAGTACTGTCATATAAACCAGGTAAAGCCGTGTACTGTGATACAAAAAAATGAAGCTGAGTACTCTCATACAGACCAAATGAAGCTGAGTACTGTCATACAAACCAAATGAAGCCGTGTACTGTGATACAAATAAAATGAAGCTGAATACTCTCATACAGACCAAATGAAGCTGTGTACTGTCATACAAACCAAATGAAGCCGTGTACTGTGATACAAATAAAATGAAGCTGAATACTCTCATACAGACCAAATGAAGCTGCGTACTGTCATACAAACCAAATGAAGCCGTGTACTGTGATACAAATAAAATGAAGCTGAATACTCTCATACAGACCAAATGAAGCTGTGTACTGTCATATAAACCAAATAAAGCCGTGTACTGTGATACAAATAAAATGAAGCTGAATACTCTGATACAGACCAAATGAAGCTGTGTACTGTCATACAAACCAAATGAAGCCTTGTACTGTGATACAAATAAAATGAAGCTGAGTACTCTCATACGAACCAAATGAAGCTGAGTACTGTCATATAAACCAAATAAAGCCGTGTACTGTGATACAAATAAAATGAAGCTGAATACTCTCATACAGACCAAATGAAGCTGTGTACTGTCATACAAACCAAATGAAGCCGTGTACTGTGATACAAATAAAATGAAGCTGAATACCCACATACAGACCAAATGAAGGTGAGTACTGTCATATAAACCAAATAAAGCCGTGTACTGTGATACAAATAAAATGAAGCTGAATACTCTCATACAGACCAAATGAAGCTGTGTACTGTCATACAAACCAAATGAAGCTGTGTACTGTCATACAAACCAAATAAAGCTGAGTACTGTCATACAAACCAAATGGAGCTGACTACTTTGATAAAAACCAAATGAAGATGGGAACTGTCATACAAACCAAATGAAGCCGTGTACTGTGATACAAATAAAATGAAGCTGAATACTCTCATACAGACCAAATGAAGCTGTGTACCGCATACAAACCAAATGAAGCCGTGTACTGTGATACAAATAAAATGAAGCTGAATACCCACATACAGACCAAATGAAGGTGAGTACTGTCATACAAACCAAATAAAGCTGAGTACTGTCATACAAACCAAATGGAGCTGACTACTTTGATAAAATCCAAATGAAGATGGGAACTGTCATACAAGCCAAATTGAGCCGTGTGCTGTCATAAAAACCAAATGAAGCTGGGAACTGTCATACAAACCAAATGAAGCCGTGTGCTGTCATACAAACCAAATAAAGCTGAGTACTGTCATACAAACCAAATGGAGCTGACTACTTTGATAAAAACCAAATGAAGCTGGGAACTGTCATACAAGCCAAATGGAGCCGTGTGCTGTCATAAAAACCAAATGAAGCTGGGAACTGTCATACAAACCAAATGAAGCCGTGTGCTGTCATACAAACCCGATGAAGCTGAGTTCTGTCATACAAACCAAATGAAGCTGAGTACTGTCATACAAACCAAATGAAGCTGTGTACTGTCATACAAACCAAATGAAGTTGTGTGCTGTCATACAGACCAAATGAAGCTGAGTACTGTCATACAAACAAAATGAGCCGTGTACTGTGATACAAATAAAATGAAGCTGAATACTCTCATACAGACCAAATGAAGCCGAGTACTGTCATATAAACCAAATAAAGCCTTGTTCTGTGATACAAATAAAATGAAGCTGAATACTCTCATACAGACCAAATGAAGCTGTGTACTGTCATACAAACCAAATGAAGCCGTGTACTGTGATACAAATAAAATGAAGCTGAGTACTCTCATACAGACCAAATGAAGCTGAGTACTGTCATATAAACCAGGTAAAGCCGTGTACTGTGATACAAAAAAATGAAGCTGAGTACTCTCATACAGACCAAATGAAGCTGAGTACTGTCATACAAACCAAATGAAGCCGTGTACTGTGATACAAATAAAATGAAGCTGAATACTCTCATACAGACCAAATGAAGCTGTGTACTGTCATACAAACCAAATGAAGCCGTGTACTGTGATACAAATAAAATGAAGCTGAATACTCTCATACAGACCAAATGAAGCTGCGTACTGTCATACAAACCAAATGAAGCCGTGTACTGTGATACAAATAAAATGAAGCTGAATACTCTCATACAGACCAAATGAAGCTGTGTACTGTCATATAAACCAAATAAAGCCGTGTACTGTGATACAAATAAAATGAAGCTGAATACTCTGATACAGACCAAATGAAGCTGTGTACTGTCATACAAACCAAATGAAGCCTTGTACTGTGATACAAATAAAATGAAGCTGAGTACTCTCATACGAACCAAATGAAGCTGAGTACTGTCATATAAACCAAATAAAGCCGTGTACTGTGATACAAATAAAATGAAGCTGAATACTCTCATACAGACCAAATGAAGCTGTGTACTGTCGTACAAACCAAATGAAGCCGTGTACTGTGATACAAATAAAATGAAGCTGAATACCCACATACAGACCAAATGAAGGTGAGTACTGTCATATAAACCAAATAAAGCCGTGTACTGTGATACAAATAAAATGAAGCTGAATACTCTCATACAGACCAAATGAAGCTGTGTACTGTCATACAAACCAAATGAAGCTGTGTACTGTCATACAAACCAAATAAAGCTGAGTACTGTCATACAAACCAAATGGAGCTGACTACTTTGATAAAAACCAAATGAAGATGGGAACTGTCATACAAGCCAAATGGAGCCGTGTGCTGTCATAAAAACCAAATGAAGCTGGGAACTGTCATACAAACCAAATGAAGCCGTGTGCTGTCATACAAACCAAAAGAAGCTGTGTACTGCCATACAAACCAAATGAAGTTGTGTGCTGTCATACAAACCCGATGAAGCTGAGTTCTGTCATACAAACCAAATGAAGCTGAGTACTGTCATACAAACCAAATGAAGCTGTGTACTGTCATACAAACCAAATGAAGTTGTGTGCTGTCATACAGACCAAATGAAGCTGAATTCTGTCATACAAACCAAATGAGCCGTGTACTGTGATACAAATAAAATGAAGCTGAATACTCTGATACAGACCAAATGAAGCTGTGCACTGTCATACAAACCAAATGAAGCCTTGTACTGTGATACAAATAAAATGAAGCTGAGTACTCTCATACGAACCAAATGAAGCTGAGTACTGTCATATAAACCAAATAAAGCCGTGTACTGTGATACAAATAAAATGAAGCTGAGTACTCTCATACAGACCAAATGAAGCTGTGTACTGTCATACAAACCAAATGAGTCGTGTACTGTGATACAAATAAAATGAAGCTGAATACTCTCATACAGACCAAATGAAGCCGAGCACTGTCATATAAACCAAATAAAGCCTTGTACTGTGATACAAATAAAATGAAGCTGAATACTCTCATTCAGACCAAATGAAGCTGTGTACTGTCATACAAACCAAATGAAGCCGTGTACTGTGATACAAATAAAATGAAGCTGAGTACTCTCATACAGACCAAAGGAAGCTGAGTACTGTCATACAAACCAAATGAAGCCGTGTACTGTGATACAAATAAAATGAAGCTGAGTACTCTCATACAGACCAAATGAAGCTGAGTACTGTCATACAAACCAAATGAAGCCGTGTACTGTGATACAAATAAAATGAAGCTGAGTACTTTCATACAAACCAAATGAAGCTGAGTACTGTCATATAAACCAAATAAAGCCGTGTACTGTGATACAAATAAAATGAAGCTGAATACTCTCATACGAACCAAATGAAGCTGAGTACTGTCATATAAACCAAATAAAGCCGTGTACTGTGATACAAATAAAATGAAGCTGAATACTCACATACAGACCAAATGAAGCTGAGTACTGTCATACAAACCAAATGAAGCCGTGTACTGTGATACAAATAAAATGAAGCTGAGTACTCTCATACAGACCAAATGAAGCTGAGTACTGTCATACAAACCAAATGAAGCCGTGTACTGTGATACAAATAAAATGAAGCTGAGTACTTTCATACAAACCAAATGAAGCTGAGTACTGTCATATAAACCAAATAAAGCCGTGTACTGTGATACAAATAAAATTGAAGCTGAATACTCTCATACGAACCAAATGAAGCTGAGTACTGTCATACAAACCAAATGAAGCCGTGTACTGTGATACAAATAAAATGAAGCTGAGTACTCTCATACAAACCAAATGAACCTGAGTAATGTCATACAAACCAAATGAAGCCGTGTACTGTGATACAAATAAAATGAAGCTGAGTACTCTCATACGAACCAAATGAAGCTGAGTACTGTCATATAAACCAAATAAAGCCGTGTACTGTGATACAAATAAAATGAAGCTGAGTACTCTCATACAGACCAAATGAAGCTGTGTACTGTCATACAAACCAAATGAAGCCGTGTACTGTGATACAAATAAAATGAAGCTGAGTACTCTCATACAGACCAAATGAAGCTGTGTACTGTCATACAAACCAAATGAAGCCGTGTACTGTGATACAAATAAAATGAAGCTGAATACTCTCATACAGACCAAATGAAGCTGTGTACTGTCATACAAACCAAATGAAGCCGTGTACTGTGATACAAATAAAATGAAGCTGAATACCCACATACAGACCAAATGAAGGTGAGTACTGTCATATAAACCAAATTAAGCCGTGTACTGTGATACAAATAAAATGAAGCTGAATACTCTAATACAGACCAAATGAAGCTGTGTACTGTCATACAAACCAAATGAAGCTGTGTACTGTCATACAAACCAAATAAAGCTGAGTACTGTCATACAAACCAAATGGAGCTGACTACTTTGATAAAATCCAAATGAAGATGGGAACTGTCATACAAGCCAAATGGAGCCGTGTGCTGTCATAAAAACCAAATGAAGCTGGGAACTGTCATACAAACCAAATGAAGCCGTGTGCTGTCATACAAACCAAATAAAGCTGAGTACTGTCATACAAACCAAATGGAGCTGACTACTTTGATAAAAACCAAATGAAGCTGGGAACTGTCATACAAGCCAAATGGAGCCGTGTGCTGTCATAAAAACCAAATGAAGCTGGGAACTGTCATACAAACCAAATGAAGCCGTGTGCTGTCATACAAACCCGATGAAGCTGAGTTCTGTCATACAAACCAAATGAAGCTGAGTACTGTCATACAAACCAAATGAAGCTGTGTACTGTCATACAAACCAAATGAAGTTGTGTGCTGTCATACAGACCAAATGAAGCTGAGTACTGTCATACAAACAAAATGAGCCGTGTACTGTGATACAAATAAAATGAAGCTGAATACTCTCATACAGACCAAATGAAGCCGAGTACTGTCATATAAACCAAATGAAGCCGTGTACTGTGATACAAATAAAATGAAGCTGAATACTCTCATACAGACCAAATGAAGCTGTGTACTGTCATACAAACCAAATGAAGCCGTGTACTGTGATACAAATAAAATGAAGCTGAGTACTCTCATACAGACCAAATGAAGCTGAGTACTGTCATATAAACCAAATAAAGCCGTGTACTGTGATACAAATAAAATGAAGCTGAATACTCTCATACAGACCAAATGAAGCTAAGTACTGTCATACAAACCAACTGAAGCCGTATACTGTGATACAAATAAAATGAAGCTGAGTACTCTCATACAAACTAAATGAAGCTGAGTACTGTCATATAAACCAAATAAAGCCGTGTACTGTGATACAAATAAAATGAAGCTGAATACTCTCATACAGACCAAATGAAGCTGTGTACTGTCATACAAACCAAATGAAGCCGTGTACTGTGGTACAAATAAAATGAAGCTGAGTACTCTCATACAGACCAAATGAAGCTGAGTACTGTCATATAAACCAAATAAAGCCGTGTACTGTGATACAAATAAAATGAAGCTGAATACTCTCATACAGACCAAATGAAGCTGTGTACTGTCATACAAACCAAATGAAGCTGTGTACTGTCATACAAACCAAATAAAGCTGAGTACTGTCATACAAACCAAATGGAGCTGACTACTTTGATAAAAACCAAATGAAGCTGGGAACTGTCATACAAGCCAAATGGAGCCGTGTGCTGTCATAAAAACCAAATGAAGCTGGGAACTGTCATACAAACCAAATGAAGCCGTGTGCTGTCATACAAACCCGATGAAGCTGAGTTCTGTCATACAAACCAAATGAAGCTGAGTACTGTCATACAAACCAAATGAAGCTGTGTACTGTCATACAAACCAAATGAAGTTGTGTGCTGTCATACAGACCAAATGAAGCTGAGTACTGTCATACAAACAAAATGAGCCGTGTACTGTGATACAAATAAAATGAAGCTGAATACTCTCATACAGACCAAATGAAGCTGAGTACTGTCATATAAACCAAATAAAGGCTTGTTCTGTGATACAAATAAAATGAAGCTGAATACTCTCATACAGACCAAATGAAGCTGTGTACTGTCATACAAACCAAATGAAGCCGTGTACTGTGATACAAATAAAATGAAGCTGAGTACTCTCATACAGAGCAAATGAAGCTGAGTACTGTCATATAAACCAAATAAAGCCGTGTACTGTGATACAAAAAAATGAAGCTGAGTACTCTCATACAGACCAAATGAAGCTAAGTACTGTCATACAAACCAAATGAAGCCGTGTACTGTGATACAAATAAAATGAAGCTGAATACTCTCATACAGACCAAATGAAGCTGTGTACTGTCATGCAAACCAAATGAAGCCGTGTACTGTGATACAAATAAAATGAAGCTGAATACTCTCATACAGACCAAATGAAGCTGCGTACTGTCATACAAACCAAATGAAGCCGTGTACTGTGATACAAATAAAATGAAGCTGAATACTCTCATACAGACCAAATGAAGCTGTGTACTGTCATATAAACCAAATAAAGCCGTGTACTGTGATACAAATAAAATGAAGCTGAATACTCTGATACAGACCAAATGAAGCTGTGTACTGTCATACAAACCAAATGAAGCCTTGTACTGTGATACAAATAAAATGAAGCTGAGTACTCTCATACGAACCAAATGAAGCTGAGTACTGTCATATAAACCAAATAAAGCCGTCTACTGTGATACAAATAAAATGAAGCTGAGTACCCTCATACAGACCAAATGAAGCTGTGTACTGTCATACAAACCAAATGAAGCCGTGTACTGTGATACAAATAAAATGAAGCTGAGTACTCTCATACAGACCAAATGAAGCTGTGTACTGTCATACAAACCAAATGAAGCCGTGTACTGTGATACAAATAAAATGAAGCTGAATACTCTCATACAGACCAAATGAAGCTGTGTACTGTCATACAAACCAAATGAAGCTGTGTACTGTCATACAAACCAAATAAAGCTGAGTACTGTCATACAAACCAAATGGAGCTGACTACTTTGATAAAAACCAAATGAAGCTGGGAACTGTCATACAAGCCAAATGGAGCCGTGTGCAGTCATAAAAACCAAATGAAGCTGGGAACTGTCATACAAACCAAATGAAGCCGTGTGCTGTCATACAAACCCGATGAAGCTGAGTTCTGTCATACAAACCAAATGAAGCTGAGTACTGTCATACAAACCAAATGAAGCTGTGTACTGTCATACAAACCAAATGAAGTTGTGTGCTGTCATACAGACCAAATGAAGCTGAGTACTGTCATACAAACAAAATGAGCCGTGTACTGTGATAAAAATAAAATGAAGCTGAATACTCTCATACAGACCAAATGAAGCCGATTACTGTCATATAAACCAAATAAAGCCTTGTTCTGTGATACAAATAAAATGAAGCTGAATACTCTCATACAGACCAAATGAAGCTGTGTACTGTCATACAAACCAAATGAAGCCGTGTACTGTGATACAAATAAAATGAAGCTGAGTACTCTCATACAGACCAAATGAAGCTGAGTACTGTCATATAAACCAAATAAAGCCGTGTACTGTGATACAAAAAAATGAAGCTGAGTACTCTCATACAGACCAAATGAAGCTGAGTACTGTCATACAAACCAAATGAAGCCGTGTACTGTGATACAAATAAAATGAAGCTGAATACTCTCATACAGACCAAATGAAGCTGTGTACTGTCATACAAACCAAATGAAGCCGTGTACTGTGATACAAATAAAATGAAGCTGAATACTCTCATACAGACCAAATGAAGCTGCGTACTGTCATACAAACCAAATGAAGCCGTGTACTGTGATACAAATAAAATGAAGCTGAATACTCTCATACAGACCAAATGAAGCTGTGTACTGTCATATAAACCAAATAAAGCCGTGTACTGTTATACAAATAAAATGAAGCTGAATACTCTGATACAGACCAAATGAAGCTGTGTACTGTCATACAAACCAAATGAAGCCGTGTACTGTGATACAAATAAAATGAAGCTGAGTACTCTCATACAGACCAAATGAAGCTGAGTACTGTCATATAAACCAAATAAAGCCGTGTACTGTGATACAAATAAAATGAAGCTGAATACTCTCATACAGACCAAATGAAGCTAAGTACTGTCATACAAACCAACTGAAGCCGTATACTGTGATACAAATAAAATGAAGCTGAGTACTCTCATACAAACTAAATGAAGCTGAGTACTGTCATATAAACCAAATAAAGCCGTGTACTGTGATACAAATAAAATGAAGCTGAATACTCTCATACAGACCAAATGAAGCTGTGTACTGTCATACAAACCAAATGAAGCCGTGTACTGTGATACAAATAAAATGAAGCTGAGTACTCTCATACAGACCAAATGAAGCTGAGTACTGTCATATAAACCAAATAAAGCCGTGTACTGTGATACAAATAAAATGAAGCTGAATACTCTCATACAGACCAAATGAAGCTGTGTACTGTCATACAAACCAAATGAAGCTGTGTACTGTCATACAAACCAAATAAAGCTGAGTACTGTCATACAAACCAAATGGAGCTGACTACTTTGATAAAAACCAAATGAAGCTGGGAACTGTCATACAAGCCAAATGGAGCCGTGTGCTGTCATAAAAACCAAATGAAGCTGGGAACTGTCATACAAACCAAATGAAGCCGTGTGCTGTCATACAAACCCGATGAAGCTGAGTTCTGTCATACAAACCAAATGAAGCTGAGTACTGTCATACAAACCAAATGAAGCTGTGTACTTTCATACAAACCAAATGAAGTTGTGTGCTGTCATACAGACCAAATGAAGCTGAGTACTGTCATACAAACAAAATGAGCCGTGTACTGTGATACAAATAGAATGAAGCTGAATACTCTCATACAGACCAAATGAAGCCGAGTACTGTCATATAAACCAAATAAAGGCTTGTTCTGTGATACAAATAAAATGAAGCTGAATACTCTCATACAGACCAAATGAAGCTGTGTACTGTCATACAAACCAAATGAAGCCGTGTACTGTGATACAAATAAAATGAAGCTGAGTACTCTCATACAGACCAAATGAAGCTGAGTACTGTCATATAAACCAAATAAAGCCGTGTACTGTGATACAAAAAAATGAAGCTGAGTACTCTCATACAGACCAAATGAAGCTGAGTACTGTCATACAAACCAAATGAAGCCGTGTACTGTGATACAAATAAAATGAAGCTGAATACTCTCATACAGACCAAATGAAGCTGTGTACTGTCATACAAACCAAATGAAGCCGTGTACTGTGATACAAATAAAATGAAGCTGAATACTCTCATACAGACCAAATGAAGCTGCGTACTGTCATACAAACCAAATGAAGCCGTGTACTGTGATACAAATAAAATGAAGCTGAATACTCTCATACAGACCAAATGAAGCTGTGTACTGTCATATAAACCAAATAAAGCCGTGTACTGTGATACAAATAAAATGAAGCTGAATACTCTGATACAGACCAAATGAAGCTGTGTACTGTCATACAAACCAAATGAAGCCTTGTACTGTGATACAAATAAAATGAAGCTGAGTACTCTCATACGAACCAAATGAAGCTGAGTACTGTCATATAAACCAAATAAAGCCGTGTACTGTGATACAAATAAAATGAAGCTGAGTACTCTCATACAGACCAAATGAAGCTGTGTACTGTCATACAAACCAAATGAGTCGTGTACTGTGATACAAATAAAATGAAGCTGAATACTCTCATACAGACCAAATGAAGCCGAGCACTGTCATATAAACCAAATAAAGCCTTGTACTGTGATACAAATAAAATGAAGCTGAATACTCTCATTCAGACCAAATGAAGCTGTGTACTGTCATACAAACCAAATGAAGCCGTGTACTGTGATACAAATAAAATGAAGCTGAGTACTCTCATACAGACCAAATGAAGCTGAGTACTGTCATATAAACCAAATAAAGCCGTGTACTGTGATACAAATAAAATGAAGCTGAATACTCACATACAGACCAAATGAAGCTGAGTACTGTCATACAAACCAAATGAAGCCGTGTACTGTGATACAAATAAAATGAAGCTGAGTACTCTCATACAGACCAAATGAAGCTGAGTACTGTCATACAAACCAAATGAAGCCGTGTACTGTGATACAAATAAAATGAAGCTGAGTACTTTCATACAAACCAAATGAAGCTGAGTACTGTCATATAAACCAAATAAAGCCGTGTACTGTGATACAAATAAAATGAAGCTGAATACTCTCATACGAACCAAATGAAGCTGAGTACTGTCATACAAACCAAATGAAGCCGTGTACTGTGATACAAATAAAATGAAGCTGAGTACTCTCATACAAACCAAATGAAGCTGAGTAATGTCATACAAACCAAATGAAGCCGTGTACTGTGATACAAATAAAATGAGGCTGAGTACTCTCATACGAACCAAATGAAGCTGAGTACTGTCATATAAACCAAATAAAGCCGTGTACTGTGATACAAATAAAATGAAGCTGAGTACTCTCATACAGACCAAATGAAGCTGTGTACTGTCATACAAACCAAATGAAGCCGTGTACTGTGATACAAATAAAATGAAGCTGAGTACTCTCATACAGACCAAATGAAGCTGTGTACTGTCATACAAACCAAATGAAGCCGTGTACTGTGATACAAATAAAATGAAGCTGAATACTCTCATACAGACCAAATGAAGCTGTGTACTGTCATACAAACCAAATGAAGCCGTGTACTGTGATACAAATAAAATGAAGCTGAATACCCACATACAGACCAAATGAAGGTGAGTACTGTCATATAAACCAAATAAAGCCGTGTACTGTGATACAAATAAAATGAAGCTGAATACTCTAATACAGACCAAATGAAGCTGTGTACTGTCATACAAACCAAATGAAGCTGTGTACTGTCATACAAACCAAATAAAGCTGAGTACTGTCATACAAACCAAATGGAGCTGACTACTTTGATAAAATCCAAATGAAGATGGGAACTGTCATACAAGCCAAATGGAGCCGTGTGCTGTCATAAAAACCAAATGAAGCTGGGAACTGTCATACAAACCAAATGAAGCCGTGTGCTGTCATACAAACCAAATAAAGCTGAGTACTGTCATACAAACCAAATGGAGCTGACTACTTTGATAAAAACCAAATGAAGCTGGGAACTGTCATACAAGCCAAATGGAGCCGTGTGCTGTCATAAAAACCAAATGAAGCTGGGAACTGTCATACAAACCAAATGAAGCCGTGTGCTGTCATACAAACCCGATGAAGCTGAGTTCTGTCATACAAACCAAATGAAGCTGAGTACTGTCATACAAACCAAATGAAGCTGTGTACTGTCATACAAACCAAATGAAGTTGTGTGCTGTCATACAGACCAAATGAAGCTGAGTACTGTCATACAAACAAAATGAGCCGTGTACTGTGATACAAATAAAATGAAGCTGAGTACTCTCATACAGACCAAATGAAGCTGTGTACTGTCATACAAACCAAATGAAGCCGTGTACTGTGATACAAATAAAATGAAGCTGAGTACTCTCATACAGACCAAATGAAGCTGTGTACTGTCATACAAACCAAATGAAGCCGTGTACTGTGATACAAATAAAATGAAGCTGAATACTCTCATACAGACCAAATGAAGCTGTGTACTGTCATACAAACCAAATGAAGCCGTGTACTGTGATACAAATAAAATGAAGCTGAATACCCACATACAGACCAAATGAAGGTGAGTACTGTCATATAAACCAAATAAAGCCGTGTACTGTGATAAAAATAAAATGAAGCTGAATACTCTAATACAGACCAAATGAAGCTGTGTACTGTCATACAAACCAAATGAAGCTGTGTACTGTCATACAAACCAAATAAAGCTGAGTACTGTCATACAAACCAAATGGAGCTGACTACTTTGATAAAATCCAAATGAAGATGGGAACTGTCATACAAGCCAAATTGAGCCGTGTGCTGTCATAAAAACCAAATGAAGCTGGGAACTGTCATACAAACCAAATGAAGCCGTGTGCTGTCATACAAACCAAATAAAGCTGAGTACTGTCATACAAACCAAATGAAGCTGACTACTTTGATAAAAACCAAATGAAGCTGGGAACTGTCATACAAGCCAAATGGAGCCGTGTGCTGTCATAAAAACCAAATGAAGCTGGGAACTGTCATACAAACCAAATGAAGCCGTGTGCTGTCATACAAACCCGATGAAGCTGAGTTCTGTCATACAAACCAAATGAAGCTGAGTACTGTCATACAAACCAAATGAAGCTGTGTACTGCCATACAAACCAAATGAAGTTGTGTGCTGTCATACAGACCAAATGAAGCTGAGTACTGTCATACAAACAAAATGAGCCGTGTACTGTGATACAAATAAAATGAAGCTGAATACTCTCATACAGACCAAATGAAGCCGAGTACTGTCATATAAACCAAATAAAGCCTTGTTCTGTGATACAAATAAAATGAAGCTGAATACTCTCATACAGACCAAATGAAGCTGTGTACTGTCATACAAACCAAATGAAGCCGTGTACTGTGATACAAATAAAATGAAGCTGAGTACTCTCATACAGACCAAATGAAGCTGAGTACTGTCATATAAACCAGGTAAAGCCGTGTACTGTGATACAAAAAAATGAAGCTGAGTACTCTCATACAGACCAAATGAAGCTGAGTACTGTCATACAAACCAAATGAAGCCGTGTACTGTGATACAAATAAAATGAAGCTGAATACTCTCATACAGACCAAATGAAGCTGTGTACTGTCATACAAACCAAATGAAGCCGTGTACTGTGATACAAATAAAATGAAGCTGAATACTCTCATACAGACCAAATGAAGCTGCGTACTGTCATACAAACCAAATGAAGCCGTGTACTGTGATACAAATAAAATGAAGCTGAATACTCTCATACAGACCAAATGAAGCTGTGTACTGTCATATAAACCAAATAAAGCCGTGTACTGTGATACAAATAAAATGAAGCTGAATACTCTGATACAGACCAAATGAAGCTGTGTACTGTCATACAACCCAAATGAAGCCTTGTACTGTGATACAAATAAAATGAAGCTGAGTACTCTCATACGAACCAAATGAAGCTGAGTACTGTCATATAAACCAAATAAAGCCGTGTACTGTGATACAAATAAAATGAAGCTGAATACTATCATACAGACCAAATGAAGCTGTGTACTGTCAAACAAACCAAATGAAGCCGTGTACTGTGATACAAATAAAATGAAGCTGAATACCCACATACAGACCAAATGAAGGTGGGTACTGTCACATAAACCAAATAAAGCCGTGTACTGTGATACAAATAAAATGAAGCTGAATACTCTCATACAGACCAAATGAAGCTGTGTACTGTCATACAAACCAAATGAAGCTGTGTACTGTCATACAAACCAAATAAAGCTGAGTACTGTCATACAAACCAAATGGAGCTGACTACTTTGATAAAAACCAAATGAAGATGGGAACTGTCATACAAGCCAAATGGAGCCGTGTGCTGTCATAAAAACCAAATGAAGCTGGGAACTGTCATACAAACCAAATGAAGCCGTGTGCTGTCATACAAACCAAAAGAAGCTGTGTACTGCCATACAAACCAAATGAAGTTGTGTGCTGTCATACAAACCCGATGAAGCTGAGTTCTGTCATACAAACCAAATGAAGCTGAGTACTGTCATACAAACCAAATGAAGCTGTGTACTGTCATACAAACCAAATGAAGTTGTGTGCTGTCATACAGACCAAATGAAGCTGAGTACTGTCATACAAACCAAATGAGCCGTGTACTGTGATACAAATAAAATGAAGCTGAATACTCTCATACAGACCAAATGAAGCTGAGTACTGTCATACAAACCAAATGAGCCGTGTACTGTGATACAAATAAAATGAAGCTGAATACTCTCATACAGACCAAATGAAGCCGAGCACTGTCATATAAACCAAATAAAGCCTTGTAATGTGATACAAATAAAATGAAGCTGAATACTCTCATACAGACCAAATGAAGCTGTGTACTGTCATACAAACCAAATGAAGCCGTGTACTGTGATACAAATAAAATGAAGCTGAGTACTCTCATACAGACCAAATGAAGCTGAGTACTGTCATATAAACCAAATAAAGCCGTGTACTGTGATACAAATAAAATGAAGCTGAATACTCACATACAGACCAAATGAAGCTGAGTACTGTCATACAAACCAAATGAAGCCGTGTACTGTGATACAAATAAAATGAAGCGGAGTACTCTCATACAGACCAAATGAAGCTGAGTACTGTCATACAAACCAAATGAAGCCGTGTACTGTGATACAAATAAAATGAAGCTGAGTACTTTCATACAAACCAAATGAAGTTGAGTACTGTCATATAAACCAAATAAAGCCGTGTACTGTGATACAAATAAAATGAAGCTGAATACTCTCATACGAACCAAATGAAGCTGAGTACTGTCATATAAACCAAATGAAGCCGTGTACTGTGATACAAATAAAATGAAGCTGAGTACTCTCATACAAACCAAATGAAGCTGAGTAATGTCATACAAACCAAATGAAGCCGTGTACTGTGATACAAATAAAATGAAGCTGAGTACTCACATACGAACCAAATGAAGCTGAGTACTGTCATATAAACCAAATAAAGCCGTGTACTGTGATACAAATAAAATGAAGCTGAGTACTCTCATACAGACCAAATGAAGCTGTGTACTATCATACAAACCAAATGAAGCCGTGTACTGTGATACAAATAAAATGAAGCTGAGTACTCTCATACAGACCAAATGAAGCTGTGTACTGTCATACAAACCAAATGAAGCTGTGTACTGTCATACAAACCAAATAAAGCTGAGTACTGTCATACAAATCAAATGGAGCTGACTACTTTGATAAAATCCAAATGAAGATGGGAACTGTCATACAAGCCAAATGGAGCCGTGTGCTGTCATAAAAACCAAATGAAGCTGGGAACTGTCATACAAACCAAATGAAGCCGTGTGCTGTCATACAAACCAAAAGAAGCTGTGTACTGCCATACAAACCAAATGAAGTTGTGTGCTGTCATACAAACCCGATGAAGCTGAGTTCTGTCATACAAACCAAATGAAGCTGAGTACTGTCATACAAACCAAATGAAGCTGGGTACTGTCATACAAACCAAATGAAGTTGTGTGCTGTCATACAGACCAAATGAAGCTGAGTACTGTCATACAAACCAAATGAGCCATGTACTGTGATACAAATAAAATGAAGCTGAATACTCTCATCAGACCAAATGAAGCTGAGTACTGTCATACAAACCAAATGAGCCGTGTACTGTAATACAAATAAAATGAAGCTGGGAACTGTCATACAAGCCAAATGGAGCCGTGTGCTGTCATAAAAACCAAATGAAGCTGGGAACTGGCATACAAACCAAATGAAGCCGTGTGCTGTCATACAAACCCGATGAAGCTGAGTTCTGTCATACAAACCAAATGAAGCTGAGTACCGTCATACAAACCAAATGAAGCTGTGTACTGTCATACAAACCAAATGAAGTTGTGTGCTGTCATACAGACCAAATGAAGCTGAGTACTGTCATACAAACAAAATGAGCCGTGTACTGTGATACAAATAAAATGAAGCTGAATACTCTCATACAGACCAAATGAAGCCGAGTACTGTCATATAAACCAAATAAAGCCTTGTTCTGTGATACAAATAAAATGAAGCTGAATACTCTCATACAGACCAAATGAAGCTGTGTACTGTCATACAAACCAAATGAAGCCGTGTACTGTGATACAAATAAAATGAAGCTGAGTACTCACATACAAACCAAATGAAGCTGTGTACTGTCATACAAACCAAATAAAGCTGAGTACTGTCATACAAACCAAATGGAGCTGACTACTTTGGTAAAATCCAAATGAAGATGGGAACTGTCATACAAGCCAAATGGAGCCGTGTGCTGTCATAAAAACCAAATGAAGCTGGGAACTGTCATACAAACCAAATGAAGCCGTGTGCTGTCATACAAACCAAATAAAGCTGAGTACTGTCATACAAACCAAATGAAGCTGACTACTTTGATAAAAACCAAATGAAGCTGGGAACTGTCATACAAGCCAAATGGAGCCGTGTGCTGTCATAAAAACCAAATGAAGCTGGGAACTGTCATACAAACCAAATGAAGCCGTGTGCTGTCATACAAACCCGATGAAGCTGAGTTCTGTCATACAAACCAAATGAAGCTGAGTACTGTCATACAAACCAAATGAAGCTGTGTACTGTCATACAAACCAAATGAAGTTGTGTGCTGTCATACAGACCAAATGAAGCTGAGTACTGTCATACAAACAAAATGAGCCGTGTACTGTGATACAAATAAAATGAAGCTGAGTACTCTCATACAGACCAAATGAAGCTGTGTACTGTCATACAAACCAAATGAAGCCGTGTACTGTGATACAAATAAAATGAAGCTGAGTACTCTCATACAGACCAAATGAAGCTGTGTACTGTCATACAAACCAAATGAAGCCGTGTACTGTGATACAAATAAAATGAAGCTGAATACTCTCATACAGACCAAATGAAGCTGTGTACTGTCATACAAACCAAATGAAGCCGTGTACTGTGATACAAATAAAATGAAGCTGAATACCCACATACAGACCAAATGAAGGTGAGTACTGTCATATAAACCAAGTAAAGCCGTGTACTGTGATACAAATAAAATGAAGCTGAATACTCTAATACAGACCAAATGAAGCTGTGTACTGTCATACAAACCAAATGAAGCTGTGTACTGTCATACAAACCAAATAAAGCTGAGTACTGTCATACAAACCAAATGGAGCTGACTACTTTGATAAAATCCAAATGAAGATGGGAACTGTCATAAAAGCCAAATTGAGCCGTGTGCTGTCATAAAAACCAAATGAAGCTGGGAACTGTCATACAAACCAAATGAAGCCGTGTGCTGTCATACAAACCAAATAAAGCTGAGTACTGTCATACAAACCAAATGGAGCTGACTACTTTGATAAAAACCAAATGAAGCTGGGAACTGTCATACAAGCCAAATGGAGCCGTGTGCTGTCATAAAAACCAAATGAAGCTGGGAACTGTCATACAAACCAAATGAAGCCGTGTGCTGTCATACAAACCCGATGAAGCTGAGTTCTGTCATACAAACCAAATGAAGCTGAGTACTGTCATACAAACCAAATGAAGCTGTGTACTGTCATACAAACCAAATGAAGTTGTGTGCTGTCATACAGACCAAATGAAGCTGAGTACTGTCATACAAACAAAATGAGCCGTGTACTGTGATACAAATAAAATGAAGCTGAATACTCTCATACAGACCAAATGAAGCCGAGTACTGTCATATAAACCAAATAAAGCCTTGTTCTGTGATACAAATAAAATGAAGCTGAATACTCTCATACAGACCAAATGAAGCTGTGTACTGTCATACAAACCAAATGAAGCCGTGTACTGTGATACAAATAAAATGAAGCTGAGTACTCTCATACAGACCAAATGAAGCTGAGTACTGTCATATAAACCAGGTAAAGCCGTGTACTGTGATACAAAAAAATGAAGCTGAGTACTCTCATACAGACCAAATGAAGCTGAGTACTGTCATACAAACCAAATGAAGCCGTGTACTGTGATACAAATAAAATGAAGCTGAATACTCTCATACAGACCAAATGAAGCTGTGTACTGTCATACAAACCAAATGAAGCCCTGTACTGTGATACAAATAAAATGAAGCTGAATACTCTCATACAGACCAAATGAAGCTGCGTACTGTCATACAAACCAAATGAAGCCGTGTACTGTGATACAAATAAAATGAAGCTGAATACTCTCATACAGACCAAATGAAGCTGTGTACTGTCATATAAACCAAATAAAGCCGTGTACTGTGATACAAATAAAATGAAGCTGAATACTCTGATACAGACCAAATGAAGCTGTGTACTGTCATACAAACCAAATGAAGCCTTGTACTGTGATACAAATAAAATGAAGCTGAGTACTCTCATACGAACCAAATGAAGCTGAGTACTGTCATATAAACCAAATAAAGCCGTGTACTGTGATACAAATAAAATGAAGCTGAATACTATCATACAGACCAAATGAAGCTGTGTACTGTCATACAAACCAAATGAAGCCGTGTACTGTGATACAAATAAAATGAAGCTGAATACCCACATACAGACCAAATGAAGGTGAGTACTGTCATATAAACCAAATAAAGCCGTGTACTGTCATACAAACCAAATGGAGCTGACTACTTTGATAAAAACCAAATGAAGATGGGAACTGTCATACAAGCCAAATGGAGCCGTGTGCTGTCATAAAAACCAAATGAAGCTGGGAACTGTCATACAAACCAAATGAAGCCGTGTGCTGTCATACAAACCAAAAGAAGCTGTGTACTGCCATACAAACCAAATGAAGTTGTGTGCTGTCATACAAACCCGATGAAGCTGAGTTCTGTCATACAAACCAAATGAAGCTGAGTACTGTCATACAAACCAAATGAAGCTGTGTACTGTCATACAAACCAAATGAAGTTGTGTGCTGTCATACAGACCAAATGAAGCTGAGTACTGTCATACAAACCAAATGAGCCGTGTACTGTGATACAAATAAAATGAAGCTGAATACTCTCATACAGACCAAATGAAGCTGAGTACTGTCATACAAACCAAATGAGCCGTGTACTGTGATACAAATAAAATGAAGCTGAATACTCTCATACAGACCAAATGAAGCCGAGCACTGTCATATAAACCAAATAAAGCCTTGTACTGTGATACAAATAAAATGAAGCTGAATACTCTCATACAGACCAAATGAAGCTGTGTACTGTCATACAAACCAAATGAAGCCGTGTACTGTGATACAAATAAAATGAAGCTGAGTACTCTCATACAGACCAAATGAAGCTGAGTACTGTCATATAAACCAAATAAAGCCGTGTACTGTGATACAAATAAAATGAAGCTGAATACTCACATACAGACCAAATGAAGCTGAGTACTGTCATACAAACCAAATGAAGCCGTGTACTGTGATACAAATAAAATGAAGCTGAGTACTCTCATACAGACCAAATGAAGCTGAGTACTGTCATACAAACCAAATGAAGCCGTGTACTGTGATACAAATAAAATGAAGCTGAGTACTTTCATACAAACCAAATGAAGCTGAGTACTGTCATATAAACCAAATAAAGCCGTGTACTGTGATACAAATAAAATGAAGCTGAATACTCTCATACGAACCAAATGAAGCTGAGTACTGTCATATAAACCAAATGAAGCCGTGTACTGTGATACAAATAAAATGAAGCTGAGTTCTCTCATACAAACCAAATGAAGCTGAGTAATGTCATACAAACCAAATAAAGCCGTGTACTGTGATACAAATAAAATGAAGCTGAGTACTCACATACGAACAAATGAAGCTGAGTACTGTCATATAAACCAAATAAAGCCGTGTACTGTGATACAAATAAAATGAAGCTGAGTACTCTCATACAGACCAAATGAAGCTGTGTACTGTCATACAAACCAAATGAAGCCGTGTACTGTGATACAAATAAAATGAAGCTGAGTACTCTCATACAGACCAAATGAAGCTGTGTACTGTCATACAAACCAAATGAAGCCGTGTACTGTGATACAAATAAAATGAAGCTGAATACCCACATACAGACCAAATGAAGGTGAGTACTGTCATATAAACCAAATAAAGCCGTGTACTGTGATACAAATAAAATGAAGCTGAATACTCTAATACAGACCAAATGAAGCTGTGTACTGTCATACAAACCAAATGAAGCTGTGTACTGTCATACAAACCAAATAAAGCTGAGTACTGTCATACAAACCAAATGGAACTGACTACTTTGATAAAATCCAAATGAAGATGGGAACTGTCATACAAGCCAAATGGAGCCGTGTGCTGTCATAAAAACCAAATGAAGCTGGGAACTGTCATACAAACCAAATGAAGCCGTGTGCTGTCATACAAACCAAAAGAAGCTGTGTACTGCCATACAAACCAAATGAAGTTGTGTGCTGTCATACAAACCCGATGAAGCTGAGTTCTGTCATACAAACCAAATGAAGCTGAGTACTGTCATACAAACCAAATGAAGCTGTGTACTGTCATACAAACCAAATGAAGTTGTGTGCTGTCATACAGACCAAATGAAGCTGAGTACTGTCATACAAACCAAATGAGCCATGTACTGTGATACAAATAAAATGAAGCTGAATACTCTCATCAGACCAAATGAAGCTGAGTACTGTCATACAAACCAAATGAGCCGTGTACTGTAATACAAATAAAATGAAGCTGGGAACTGTCATACAAGCCAAATGGAGCCGTGTGCTGTCATAAAAACCAAATGAAGCTGGGAACTGGCATACAAACCAAATGAAGCCGTGTGCTGTCATACAAACCCGATGAAGCTGAGTTCTGTCATACAAACCAAATGAAGCTGAGTACCGTCATACAAACCAAATGAAGCTGTGTACTGTCATACAAACCAAATGAAGTTGTGTGCTGTCATACAGACCAAATGAAGCTGAGTACTGTCATACAAACAAAATGAGCCGTGTACTGTGATACAAATAAAATGAAGCTGAATACTCTCATACAGACCAAATGAAGCTGTGTACTGTCATACAAACCAAAATGAAGCCGTGTACTGTGATACAAATAAAATGAAGCTGAATACTCTCATACAGACCAAATGAAGCTGCGTACTGTCATACAAACCAAATAAAGCCGTGTACTGTGATACAAATAAAATGAAGCTGAATACTCTGATACAGACCAAATGAAGCTGTGTACTGTCATACAAACCAAATGAAGCCTTGTACTGTGATACAAATAAAATAAAGCTGAGTACTCTCATACGAACCAAATGAAGCTGAGTACTGTCATATAAACCAAATGAAGCCGTGTACTGTGATACAAATAAAATGAAGCTGAGTACTCTCATACAGACCAAATGAAGCTGAGTACTGTCATATAAACCAAATAAAGCGGTGTACTGTGATACAAATAAAATGAAGCTGAATACTCACATACAGACCAAATGAAGCTGAGTACTGATATACAAACCAAATGAAGCCGTGTACTGTGACACAAATAAAATGAAGCTGAGTACTCTCATACAGACCAAATGAAGCTGAGTACTGTCATACAAACCAAATGAAGCCGTGTACTGTGATACAAATAAAATGAAGCTGAGTACTTTCATACAAACCAAATGAAGCTGAGTACTGTCATATAAACCAAATAAAGCCGTGTACTGTGATACAAATAAAATGAAGCTGAATACTCTCATACGAACCAAATGAAGCTGAGTACTGTCATACAAACCAAATGAAGCCGTGTACTGTGATACAAATAAAATGAAGCTGAGTACTCTCATACAAACCAAATGAAGCTGAGTAATGTCATACAAACCAAATGAAGCAGTGTACTGTGATACAAATAAAATGAAGCTGAGTACTCTCATACGAACCAAATGAAGCTGAGTACTGTCATATAAACCAAATAAAGCCGTGTACTGTGATACAAATAAAATGAAGCTGAATACTCTAATACAGACCAAATGAAGCTGTGTACTGTCATACAAACCAAATAAAGCCGTGTACTGTGATACAAAAAAATGAAGCTGAGTACTCTCATACAGACCAAATGAAGCTGAGTACTGTCATACAAACCAAATGAAGCCGTGTACTGTGATACAAAGAAAATGAAGCTGAATACTCTCATACAGACCAAATGAAGCTGTGTACTGTCATACAAACCAAATGAAGCCGTGTACTGTGATACAAATAAAATGAAGCTGAATACTCTCATACAGACCAAATGAAGCTGCGTACTGTCATACAAACCAAATGAAGCCGTGTACTGTGATACAAATAAAATGAAGCTGAATACTCTCATACAGACCAAATGAAGCTGTGTACTGTCATATAAACCAAATAAAGCCGTGTACTGTGATACAAATAAAATGAAGCTGAATACTCTGATACAGACCAAATGAAGCTGTGTACTGTCATACAAACCAAATGAAGCCTTGTACTGTGATACAAATAAAATAAAGCTGAGTACTCTCATGCGAACTAAATGAAGCTGAGTACTGTCATATAAACCAAAGGAAGCCGTGTACTGTGATACAAATAAAATGAAGCTGAGTACTCTCATACAGACCAAATGAAGCTGTGTACTGTCATACAACCCAAATGAAGCCTTGTACTGTGATACAAATAAAATGAAGCTGAGTACTCTCATACGAACCAAATGAAGCTGAGTACTGTCATATAAACCAAATAAAGCCGTGTACTGTGATACAAATAAAATGAAGCTGAATACTATCATACAGACCAAATGAAGCTGTGTACTGTCATACAAACCAAATGAAGCCGTGTACTGTGATACAAATAAAATGAAGCTGAATACCCACATACAGACCAAATGAAGGTGAGTACTGTCATATAAACCAAATAAAGCCGTGTACTGTGATACAAATAAAATGAAGCTGAATACTCTCATACAGACCAAATGAAGCTGTGTACTGTCATACAAACCAAATGAAGCTGTGTACTGTCATACAAACCAAATAAAGCTGAGTACTGTCATACAAACCAAATGGAGCTGACTACTTTGATAAAAACCAAATGAAGATGGGAACTGTCATACAAGCCAAATGGAGCCGTGTGCTGTCATAAAAACCAAATGAAGCTGGGAACTGTCATACAAACCAAATGAAGCCGTGTGCTGTCATACAAACCAAAAGAAGCTGTGTACTGCCATACAAACCAAATGAAGTTGTGTGCTGTCATACAAACCCGATGAAGCTGAGTTCTGTCATACAAACCAAATGAAGCTGAGTACTGTCATACAAACCAAATGAAGCTGTGTACTGTCATACAAACCAAATGAAGTTGTGTGCTGTCATACAGACCAAATGAAGCTGAGTACTGTCATACAAACCAAATGAGCCGTGTACTGTGATACAAATAAAATGAAGCTGAATACTCTCATACAGACCAAATGAAGCTGAGTACTGTCATACAAACCAAATGAGCCGTGTACTGTGATACAAATAAAATGAAGCTGAATACTCTCATACAGACCAAATGAAGCCGAGCACTGTCATATAAACCAAATAAAGTCTTGTACTGTGATACAAATAAAATGAAGCTGAATACTCTCATACAGACCAAATGAAGCTGTGTACTGTCATACAAACCAAATGAAGCCGTGTACTGTGATACAAATAAAATGAAGCTGAGTACTCTCATACAGACCAAATGAAGCTGAGTATTGTCATATAAACCAAATAAAGCCGTGTACTGTGATACAAATAAAACGAAGCTGAATACTCACATACAGACCAAATGAAGCTGAGTACTGTCATACAAACCAAATGAAGCCGTGTACTGTGATACAAATAAAATGAAGCTGAGTACTCTCATACAGACCAAATGAAGCTGAGTACTGTCATACAAACCAAATGAAGCCGTGTACTGTGATACAAATAAAATGAAGCTGAGTACTTTCATACAAACCAAATGAAGTTGAGTACTGTCATATAAACCAAATAAAGCCGTGTACTGTGATACAAATAAAATGAAGCTGAATACTCTCATACGAACCAAATGAAGCTGAGTACTGTCATATAAACCAAATGAAGCCGTGTACTGTGATACAAATAAAATGAAGCTGAGTACTCTCATACAAACCAAATGAAGCTGAGTAATGTCATACAAACCAAATGAAGCCGTGTACTGTGATACAAATAAAATGAAGCTGAGTACTCACATACGAACCAAATGAAGCTGAGTACTGTCATATAAACCAAATAAAGCCGTGTACTGTGATACAAATAAAATGAAGCTGAGTACTCTCATACAGACCAAATGAAGCTGTGTACTGTCATACAAACCAAATGAAGCCGTGTACTGTGATACAAATAAAATGAAGCTGAGTACTCTCATACAGACCAAATGAAGCTGTGTACTGTCATACAAACCAAATGAAGCTGTGTACTGTCATACAAACCAAATAAAGCTGAGTACTGTCATACAAACCAAATGGAGCTGACTACTTTGATAAAATCCAAATGAAGATGGGAACTGTCATACAAGCCAAATGGAGCCGTGTGCTGTCATAAAAACCAAATGAAGCTGGGAACTGTCATACAAACCAAATGAAGCCGTGTGCTGTCATACAAACCAAAAGAAGCTGTGTACTGCCATACAAACCAAATGAAGTTGTGTGCTGTCATACAAACCCGATGAAGCTGAGTTCTGTCATACAAACCAAATGAAGCTGAGTACTGTCATACAAACCAAATGAAGCTGTGTACTGTCATACAAACCAAATGAAGTTGTGTGCTGTCATACAGACCAAATGAAGCTGAGTACTGTCATACAAACCAAATGAGCCATGTACTGTGATACAAATAAAATGAAGCTGAATACCCTCATCAGACCAAATGAAGCTGAGTACTGTCATACAAACCAAATGAGCCGTGTACTGTAATACAAATAAAATGAAGCTGGGAACTGTCATACAAGCCAAATGGAGCCGTGTGCTGTCATAAAAACCAAATGAAGCTGGGAACTGGCATACAAACCAAATGAAGCCGTGTGCTGTCATACAAACCCGATGAAGCTGAGTTCTGTCATACAAACCAAATGAAGCTGAGTACCGTCATACAAACCAAATGAAGCTGTGTACTGTCATACAAACCAAATGAAGTTGTGTGCTGTCATACAGACCAAATGAAGCTGAGTACTGTCATACAAACAAAATGAGCCGTGTACTGTGATACAAATAGAATGAAGCTGAATACTCTCATACAGACCAAATGAAGCTGTGTACTGTCATACAAACCAAAATGAAGCCGTGTACTGTGATACAAATAAAATGAAGCTGAATACTCTCATACAGACCAAATGAAGCTGCGTACTGTCATACAAACCAAATGAAGCCGTGTACTGTGATACAAATAAAATGAAGCTGAATACTCTCATACAGACCAAATGAAGCTGTGTACTGTCATATAAACCAAATAAAGCCGTGTACTGTGATACAAATAAAATGAAGCTGAATACTCTGATACAGACCAAATGAAGCTGTGTACTGTCATACAAACCAAATGAAGCCTTGTACTGTGATACAAATAAAATAAAGCTGAGTACTCTCATACGAACCAAATGAAGCTGAGTACTGTCATATAAACCAAATAAAGCCGTGTACTGTGATACAAATAAAATGAAGCTGAGTACTCTCATACAGACCAAATGAAGCTGTGTACTGTCATACAAACCAAATGAGTCGTGTACTGTGATACAAATAAAATGAAGCTGAATACTCTCATACAGACCAAATGAAGCCGAGCACTGTCATATAAACCAAATAAAGCCTTGTACTGTGATACAAATAAAATGAAGCTGAATACTCTCATTCAGACCAAATGAAGCTGTGTACTGTCATACAAACCAAATGAAGCCGTGTACTGTGATACAAATAAAATGAAGCTGAGTACTCTCATACAGACCAAATGAAGCTGAGTACTGTCATATAAACCAAATAAAGCCGTGTACTGTGATACAAATAAAATGAAGCTGAATACTCACATACAGACCAAATGAAGCTGAGTACTGTCATACAAACCAAATGAAGCCGTGTACTGTGATACAAATAAAATGAAGCTGAGTACTCTCATACAGACCAAATGAAGCTGAGTACTGTCATACAAACCAAATGAAGCCGTGTACTGTGATACAAATAAAATGAAGCTGAGTACTTTCATACAAACCAAATGAAGCTGAGTACTGTCATATAAACCAAATAAAGCCGTGTACTGTGATACAAATAAAATGAAGCTGAATACTCTCATACGAACCAAATGAAGCTGAGTACTGTCATACAAACCAAATGAAGCCGTGTACTGTGATACATATAAAATGAAGCTGAGTACTCTCATACAAACCAAATGAAGCTGAGTAATGTCATACAAACCAAATGAAGCCGTGTACTGTGATACAAATAAAATGAGGCTGAGTACTCTCATACGAACCAAATGAAGCTGAGTACTGTCATATAAACCAAATAAAGCCGTGTACTGTGATACAAATAAAATGAAGCTGAGTACTCTCATACAGACCAAATGAAGCTGTGTACTGTCATACAAACCAAATGAAGCCGTGTACTGTGATACAAATAAAATGAAGCTGAGTACTCTCATACAGACCAAATGAAGCTGTGTACTGTCATACAAACCAAATGAAGCCGTGTACTGTGATACAAATAAAATGAAGCTGAATACTCTCATACAGACCAAATGAAGCTGTGTACTGTCATACAAACCAAATGAAGCCATGTACTGTGATACAAATAAAATGAAGCTGAATACCCACATACAGACCAAATGAAGGTGAGTACTGTCATATAAACCAAATAAAGCCGTGTACTGTGATACAAATAAAATGAAGCTGAATACTCTAATACAGACCAAATGAAGCTGTGTACTGTCATACAAACCAAATGAAGCTGTGTACTGTCATACAAACCAAATAAAGCTGAGTACTGTCATACAAACCAAATGGAGCTGACTACTTTGATAAAATCCAAATGAAGATGGGAACTGTCATACAAGCCAAATGGAGCCGTGTGCTGTCATAAAAACCAAATGAAGCTGGGAACTGTCATACAAACCAAATGAAGCCGTGTGCTGTCATACAAACCAAATAAAGCTGAGTACTGTCATACAAACCAAATGGAGCTGACTACTTTGATAAAAACCAAATGAAGCTGGGAACTGTCATACAAGCCAAATGGAGCCGTGTGCTGTCATAAAAACCAAATGAAGCTGGGAACTGTCATACAAACCAAATGAAGCCGTGTGCTGTCATACAAACCCGATGAAGCTGAGTTCTGTCATACAAACCAAATGAAGCTGAGTACTGTCATACAAACCAAATGAAGCTGTGTACTGTCATACAAACCAAATGAAGTTGTGTGCTGTCATACAGACCAAATGAAGCTGAGTACTGTCATACAAACAAAATGAGCCGTGTACTGTGATACAAATAAAATGAAGCTGAGTACTCTCATACAGACCAAATGAAGCTGTGTACTGTCATACAAACCAAATGAAGCCGTGTACTGTGATACAAATAAAATGAAGCTGAGTACTCTCATACAGACCAAATGAAGCTGTGTACTGTCATACAAACCAAATGAAGCCGTGTACTGTGATACAAATAAAATGAAGCTGAATACTCTCATACAGACCAAATGAAGCTGTGTACTGTCATACAAACCAAATGAAGCCGTGTACTGTGATACAAATAAAATGAAGCTGAATACCCACATACAGACCAAATGAAGGTGAGTACTGTCATATAAACCAAATAAAGCCGTGTACTGTGATAAAAATAAAATGAAGCTGAATACTCTAATACAGACCAAATGAAGCTGTGTACTGTCATACAAACCAAATGAAGCTGTGTACTGTCATACAAACCAAATAAAGCTGAGTACTGTCATACAAACCAAATGGAGCTGACTACTTTGATAAAATCCAAATGAAGATGGGAACTGTCATACAAGCCAAATTGAGCCGTGTGCTGTCATAAAAACCAAATGAAGCTGGGAACTGTCATACAAACCAAATGAAGCCGTGTGCTGTCATACAAACCAAATAAAGCTGAGTACTGTCATACAAACCAAATGAAGCTGACTACTTTGATAAAAACCAAATGAAGCTGGGAACTGTCATACAAGCCAAATGGAGCCGTGTGCTGTCATAAAAACCAAATGAAGCTGGGAACTGTCATACAAACCAAATGAAGCCGTGTGCTGTCATACAAACCCGATGAAGCTGAGTTCTGTCATACAAACCAAATGAAGCTGAGTACTGTCATACAAACCAAATGAAGCTGTGTACTGCCATACAAACCAAATGAAGTTGTGTGCTGTCATACAGACCAAATGAAGCTGAGTACTGTCATACAAACAAAATGAGCCGTGTACTGTGATACAAATAAAATGAAGCTGAATACTCTCATACAGACCAAATGAAGCCGAGTACTGTCATATAAACCAAATAAAGCCTTGTTCTGTGATACAAATAAAATGAAGCTGAATACTCTCATACAGACCAAATGAAGCTGTGTACTGTCATACAAACCAAATGAAGCCGTGTACTGTGATACAAATAAAATGAAGCTGAGTACTCTCATACAGACCAAATGAAGCTGAGTACTGTCATATAAACCAGGTAAAGCCGTGTACTGTGATACAAAAAAATGAAGCTGAGTACTCTCATACAGACCAAATGAAGCTGAGTACTGTCATACAAACCAAATGAAGCCGTGTACTGTGATACAAATAAAATGAAGCTGAATACTCTCATACAGACCAAATGAAGCTGTGTACTGTCATACAAACCAAATGAAGCCGTGTACTGTGATACAAATAAAATGAAGCTGAATACTCTCATACAGACCAAATGAAGCTGCGTACTGTCATACAAACCAAATGAAGCCGTGTACTGTGATACAAATAAAATGAAGCTGAATACTCTCATACAGACCAAATGAAGCTGTGTACTGTCATATAAACCAAATAAAGCCGTGTACTGTGATACAAATAAAATGAAGCTGAATACTCTGATACAGACCAAATGAAGCTGTGTACTGTCATACAACCCAAATGAAGCCTTGTACTGTGATACAAATAAAATGAAGCTGAGTACTCTCATACGAACCAAATGAAGCTGAGTACTGTCATATAAACCAAATAAAGCCGTGTACTGTGATACAAATAAAATGAAGCTGAATACTATCATACAGACCAAATGAAGCTGTGTACTGTCATACAAACCAAATGAAGCCGTGTACTGTGATACAAATAAAATGAAGCTGAATACCCACATACAGACCAAATGAAGGTGGGTACTGTCACATAAACCAAATAAAGCCGTGTACTGTGATACAAATAAAATGAAGCTGAATACTCTCATACAGACCAAATGAAGCTGTGTACTGTCATACAAACCAAATGAAGCTGTGTACTGTCATACAAACCAAATAAAGCTGAGTACTGTCATACAAACCAAATGGAGCTGACTACTTTGATAAAAACCAAATGAAGATGGGAACTGTCATACAAGCCAAATGGAGCCGTGTGCTGTCATAAAAACCAAATGAAGCTGGGAACTGTCATACAAACCAAATGAAGCCGTGTGCTGTCATACAAACCAAAAGAAGCTGTGTACTGCCATACAAACCAAATGAAGCCGTGTACTGTGATACAAATAAAATGAAGCTGAGTACTCTCATACAGACCAAATGAAGCTGTGTACTGTCATACAAACCAAATGAAGCTGTGTACTGTCATACAAACCAAATAAAGCTGAGTACTGTCATACAAACCAAATGGAGCTGACTACTTTGATAAAATCCAAATGAAGATGGGAACTGTCATACAAGCCAAATGGAGCCGTGTGCTGTCATAAAAACCAAATGAAGCTGGGAACTGTCATACAAACCAAATGAAGCCGTGTGCTGTCATACAAACCAAAAGAAGCTGTGTACTGCCATACAAACCAAATGAAGTTGTGTGCTGTCATACAAACCCGATGAAGCTGAGTTCTGTCATACAAACCAAATGAAGCTGAGTACTGTCATACAAACCAAATGAAGCTGTGTACTGTCATACAAACCAAATGAAGTTGTGTGCTGTCATACAGACCAAATGAAGCTGAGTACTGTCATACAAACCAAATGAGCCATGTACTGTGATACAAATAAAATGAAGCTGAATACCCTCATCAGACCAAATGAAGCTGAGTACTGTCATACAAACCAAATGAGCCGTGTACTGTAATACAAATAAAATGAAGCTGGGAACTGTCATACAAGCCAAATGGAGCCGTGTGCTGTCATAAAAACCAAATGAAGCTGGGAACTGGCATACAAACCAAATGAAGCCGTGTGCTGTCATACAAACCCGATGAAGCTGAGTTCTGTCATACAAACCAAATGAAGCTGAGTACCGTCATACAAACCAAATGAAGCTGTGTACTGTCATACAAACCAAATGAAGTTGTGTGCTGTCATACAGACCAAATGAAGCTGAGTACTGTCATACAAACAAAATGAGCCGTGTACTGTGATACAAATAGAATGAAGCTGAATACTCTCATACAGACCAAATGAAGCTGTGTACTGTCATACAAACCAAAATGAAGCCGTGTACTGTGATACAAATAAAATGAAGCTGAATACTCTCATACAGACCAAATGAAGCTGCGTACTGTCATACAAACCAAATGAAGCCGTGTACTGTGATACAAATAAAATGAAGCTGAATACTCTCATACAGACCAAATGAAGCTGTGTACTGTCATATAAACCAAATAAAGCCGTGTACTGTGATACAAATAAAATGAAGCTGAATACTCTGATACAGACCAAATGAAGCTGTGTACTGTCATACAAACCAAATGAAGCCTTGTACTGTGATACAAATAAAATAAAGCTGAGTACTCTCATACGAACCAAATGAAGCTGAGTACTGTCATATAAACCAAATAAAGCCGTGTACTGTGATACAAATAAAATGAAGCTGAGTACTCTCATACAGACCAAATGAAGCTGTGTACTGTCATACAAACCAAATGAGTCGTGTACTGTGATACAAATAAAATGAAGCTGAATACTCTCATACAGACCAAATGAAGCCGAGCACTGTCATATAAACCAAATAAAGCCTTGTACTGTGATACAAATAAAATGAAGCTGAATACTCTCATTCAGACCAAATGAAGCTGTGTACTGTCATACAAACCAAATGAAGCCGTGTACTGTGATACAAATAAAATGAAGCTGAGTACTCTCATACAGACCAAATGAAGCTGAGTACTGTCATATAAACCAAATAAAGCCGTGTACTGTGATACAAATAAAATGAAGCTGAATACTCACATACAGACCAAATGAAGCTGAGTACTGTCATACAAACCAAATGAAGCCGTGTACTGTGATACAAATAAAATGAAGCTGAGTACTCTCATACAGACCAAATGAAGCTGAGTACTGTCATACAAACCAAATGAAGCCGTGTACTGTGATACAAATAAAATGAAGCTGAGTACTTTCATACAAACCAAATGAAGCTGAGTACTGTCATATAAACCAAATAAAGCCGTGTACTGTGATACAAATAAAATGAAGCTGAATACTCTCATACGAACCAAATGAAGCTGAGTACTGTCATACAAACCAAATGAAGCCGTGTACTGTGATACATATAAAATGAAGCTGAGTACTCTCATACAAACCAAATGAAGCTGAGTAATGTCATACAAACCAAATGAAGCCGTGTACTGTGATACAAATAAAATGAGGCTGAGTACTCTCATACGAACCAAATGAAGCTGAGTACTGTCATATAAACCAAATAAAGCCGTGTACTGTGATACAAATAAAATGAAGCTGAGTACTCTCATACAGACCAAATGAAGCTGTGTACTGTCATACAAACCAAATGAAGCCGTGTACTGTGATACAAATAAAATGAAGCTGAGTACTCTCATACAGACCAAATGAAGCTGTGTACTGTCATACAAACCAAATGAAGCCGTGTACTGTGATACAAATAAAATGAAGCTGAATACTCTCATACAGACCAAATGAAGCTGTGTACTGTCATACAAACCAAATGAAGCCATGTACTGTGATACAAATAAAATGAAGCTGAATACCCACATACAGACCAAATGAAGGTGAGTACTGTCATATAAACCAAATAAAGCCGTGTACTGTGATACAAATAAAATGAAGCTGAATACTCTAATACAGACCAAATGAAGCTGTGTACTGTCATACAAACCAAATGAAGCTGTGTACTGTCATACAAACCAAATAAAGCTGAGTACTGTCATACAAACCAAATGGAGCTGACTACTTTGATAAAATCCAAATGAAGATGGGAACTGTCATACAAGCCAAATGGAGCCGTGTGCTGTCATAAAAACCAAATGAAGCTGGGAACTGTCATACAAACCAAATGAAGCCGTGTGCTGTCATACAAACCAAATAAAGCTGAGTACTGTCATACAAACCAAATGGAGCTGACTACTTTGATAAAAACCAAATGAAGCTGGGAACTGTCATACAAGCCAAATGGAGCCGTGTGCTGTCATAAAAACCAAATGAAGCTGGGAACTGTCATACAAACCAAATGAAGCCGTGTGCTGTCATACAAACCCGATGAAGCTGAGTTCTGTCATACAAACCAAATGAAGCTGAGTACTGTCATACAAACCAAATGAAGCTGTGTACTGTCATACAAACCAAATGAAGTTGTGTGCTGTCATACAGACCAAATGAAGCTGAGTACTGTCATACAAACAAAATGAGCCGTGTACTGTGATACAAATAAAATGAAGCTGAGTACTCTCATACAGACCAAATGAAGCTGTGTACTGTCATACAAACCAAATGAAGCCGTGTACTGTGATACAAATAAAATGAAGCTGAGTACTCTCATACAGACCAAATGAAGCTGTGTACTGTCATACAAACCAAATGAAGCCGTGTACTGTGATACAAATAAAATGAAGCTGAATACTCTCATACAGACCAAATGAAGCTGTGTACTGTCATACAAACCAAATGAAGCCGTGTACTGTGATACAAATAAAATGAAGCTGAATACCCACATACAGACCAAATGAAGGTGAGTACTGTCATATAAACCAAATAAAGCCGTGTACTGTGATAAAAATAAAATGAAGCTGAATACTCTAATACAGACCAAATGAAGCTGTGTACTGTCATACAAACCAAATGAAGCTGTGTACTGTCATACAAACCAAATAAAGCTGAGTACTGTCATACAAACCAAATGGAGCTGACTACTTTGATAAAATCCAAATGAAGATGGGAACTGTCATACAAGCCAAATTGAGCCGTGTGCTGTCATAAAAACCAAATGAAGCTGGGAACTGTCATACAAACCAAATGAAGCCGTGTGCTGTCATACAAACCAAATAAAGCTGAGTACTGTCATACAAACCAAATGAAGCTGACTACTTTGATAAAAACCAAATGAAGCTGGGAACTGTCATACAAGCCAAATGGAGCCGTGTGCTGTCATAAAAACCAAATGAAGCTGGGAACTGTCATACAAACCAAATGAAGCCGTGTGCTGTCATACAAACCCGATGAAGCTGAGTTCTGTCATACAAACCAAATGAAGCTGAGTACTGTCATACAAACCAAATGAAGCTGTGTACTGCCATACAAACCAAATGAAGTTGTGTGCTGTCATACAGACCAAATGAAGCTGAGTACTGTCATACAAACAAAATGAGCCGTGTACTGTGATACAAATAAAATGAAGCTGAATACTCTCATACAGACCAAATGAAGCCGAGTACTGTCATATAAACCAAATAAAGCCTTGTTCTGTGATACAAATAAAATGAAGCTGAATACTCTCATACAGACCAAATGAAGCTGTGTACTGTCATACAAACCAAATGAAGCCGTGTACTGTGATACAAATAAAATGAAGCTGAGTACTCTCATACAGACCAAATGAAGCTGAGTACTGTCATATAAACCAGGTAAAGCCGTGTACTGTGATACAAAAAAATGAAGCTGAGTACTCTCATACAGACCAAATGAAGCTGAGTACTGTCATACAAACCAAATGAAGCCGTGTACTGTGATACAAATAAAATGAAGCTGAATACTCTCATACAGACCAAATGAAGCTGTGTACTGTCATACAAACCAAATGAAGCCGTGTACTGTGATACAAATAAAATGAAGCTGAATACTCTCATACAGACCAAATGAAGCTGCGTACTGTCATACAAACCAAATGAAGCCGTGTACTGTGATACAAATAAAATGAAGCTGAATACTCTCATACAGACCAAATGAAGCTGTGTACTGTCATATAAACCAAATAAAGCCGTGTACTGTGATACAAATAAAATGAAGCTGAATACTCTGATACAGACCAAATGAAGCTGTGTACTGTCATACAACCCAAATGAAGCCTTGTACTGTGATACAAATAAAATGAAGCTGAGTACTCTCATACGAACCAAATGAAGCTGAGTACTGTCATATAAACCAAATAAAGCCGTGTACTGTGATACAAATAAAATGAAGCTGAATACTATCATACAGACCAAATGAAGCTGTGTACTGTCATACAAACCAAATGAAGCCGTGTACTGTGATACAAATAAAATGAAGCTGAATACCCACATACAGACCAAATGAAGGTGGGTACTGTCACATAAACCAAATAAAGCCGTGTACTGTGATACAAATAAAATGAAGCTGAATACTCTCATACAGACCAAATGAAGCTGTGTACTGTCATACAAACCAAATGAAGCTGTGTACTGTCATACAAACCAAATAAAGCTGAGTACTGTCATACAAACCAAATGGAGCTGACTACTTTGATAAAAACCAAATGAAGATGGGAACTGTCATACAAGCCAAATGGAGCCGTGTGCTGTCATAAAAACCAAATGAAGCTGGGAACTGTCATACAAACCAAATGAAGCCGTGTGCTGTCATACAAACCAAAAGAAGCTGTGTACTGCCATACAAACCAAATGAAGTTGTGTGCTGTCATACAAACCCGATGAAGCTGAGTTCTGTCATACAAACCAAATGAAGCTGAGTACTGTCATACAAACCAAATGAAGCTGTGTACTGTCATACAAACCAAATGAAGTTGTGTGCTGTCATACAGACCAAATGAAGCTGAGTACTGTCATACAAACCAAATGAGCCGTGTACTGTGATACAAATAAAATGAAGCTGAATACTCTCATACAGACCAAATGAAGCTGAGTACTGTCATACAAACCAAATGAGCCGTGTACTGTGATACAAATAAAATGAAGCTGAATACTCTCATACAGACCAAATGAAGCCGAGCACTGTCATATAAACCAAATAAAGCCTTGTACTGTGATACAAATAAAATGAAGCTGAATACTCTCATACAGACCAAATGAAGCTGTGTACTGTCATACAAACCAAATGAAGCCGTGTACTGTGATACAAATAAAATGAAGCTGAGTACTCTCATACAGACCAAATGAAGCTGAGTACTGTCATATAAACCAAATAAAGCCGTGTACTGTGATACAAATAAAATGAAGCTGAATACTCACATACAGACCAAATGAAGCTGAGTACTGTCATACAAACCAAATGAAGCCGTGTACTGTGATACAAATAAAATGAAGCTGAGTACTCTCATACAGACCAAATGAAGCTGAGTACTGTCATACAAACCAAATGAAGCCGTGTACTGTGATACAAATAAAATGAAGCTGAGTACTTTCATACAAACCAAATGAAGTTGAGTACTGTCATATAAACCAAATAAAGCCGTGTACTGTGATACAAATAAAATGAAGCTGAATACTCTCATACGAACCAAATGAAGCTGAGTACTGTCATATAAACCAAATGAAGCCGTGTACTGTGATACAAATAAAATGAAGCTGAGTACTCTCATACAAACCAAATGAAGCTGAGTAATGTCATACAAACCAAATGAAGCCGTGTACTGTGATACAAATAAAATGAAGCTGAGTACTCACATACGAACCAAATGAAGCTGAGTACTGTCATATAAACCAAATAAAGCCGTGTACTGTGATACAAATAAAATGAAGCTGAGTACTCTCATACAGACCAAATGAAGCTGTGTACTATCATACAAACCAAATGAAGCCGTGTACTGTGATACAAATAAAATGAAGCTGAGTACTCTCATACAGACCAAATGAAGCTGTGTACTGTCATACAAACCAAATGAAGCTGTGTACTGTCATACAAACCAAATAAAGCTTAGTACTGTCATACAAATCAAATGGAGCTGACTACTTTGATAAAATCCAAATGAAGATGGGAACTGTCATACAAGCCAAATGGAGCCGTGTGCTGTCATAAAAACCAAATGAAGCTGGGAACTGTCATACAAACCAAATGAAGCCGTGTGCTGTCATACAAACCAAAAGAAGCTGTGTACTGCCATACAAACCAAATGAAGTTGTGTGCTGTCATACAAACCCGATGAAGCTGAGTTCTGTCATACAAACCAAATGAAGCTGAGTACTGTCATACAAACCAAATGAAGCTGGGTACTGTCATACAAACCAAATGAAGTTGTGTGCTGTCATACAGACCAAATGAAGCTGAGTACTGTCATACAAACCAAATGAGCCATGTACTGTGATACAAATAAAATGAAGCTGAATACTCTCATCAGACCAAATGAAGCTGAGTACTGTCATACAAACCAAATGAGCCGTGTACTGTAATACAAATAAAATGAAGCTGGGAACTGTCATACAAGCCAAATGGAGCCGTGTGCTGTCATAAAAACCAAATGAAGCTGGGAACTGGCATACAAACCAAATGAAGCCGTGTGCTGTCATACAAACCCGATGAAGCTGAGTTCTGTCATACAAACCAAATGAAGCTGAGTACCGTCATACAAACCAAATGAAGCTGTGTACTGTCATACAAACCAAATGAAGTTGTGTGCTGTCATACAGACCAAATGAAGCTGAGTACTGTCATACAAACAAAATGAGCCGTGTACTGTGATACAAATAAAATGAAGCTGAATACTCTCATACAGACCAAATGAAGCCGAGTACTGTCATATAAACCAAATAAAGCCTTGTTCTGTGATACAAATAAAATGAAGCTGAATACTCTCATACAGACCAAATGAAGCTGTGTACTGTCATACAAACCAAATGAAGCCGTGTACTGTGATACAAATAAAATGAAGCTGAGTACTCACATACAAACCAAATGAAGCTGTGTACTGTCATACAAACCAAATAAAGCTGAGTACTGTCATACAAACCAAATGGAGCTGACTACTTTGGTAAAATCCAAATGAAGATGGGAACTGTCATACAAGCCAAATGGAGCCGTGTGCTGTCATAAAAACCAAATGAAGCTGGGAACTGTCATACAAACCAAATGAAGCCGTGTGCTGTCATACAAACCAAATAAAGCTGAGTACTGTCATACAAACCAAATGAAGCTGACTACTTTGATAAAAACCAAATGAAGCTGGGAACTGTCATACAAGCCAAATGGAGCCGTGTGCTGTCATAAAAACCAAATGAAGCTGGGAACTGTCATACAAACCAAATGAAGCCGTGTGCTGTCATACAAACCCGATGAAGCTGAGTTCTGTCATACAAACCAAATGAAGCTGAGTACTGTCATACAAACCAAATGAAGCTGTGTACTGTCATACAAACCAAATGAAGTTGTGTGCTGTCATACAGACCAAATGAAGCTGAGTACTGTCATACAAACAAAATGAGCCGTGTACTGTGATACAAATAAAATGAAGCTGAGTACTCTCATACAGACCAAATGAAGCTGTGTACTGTCATACAAACCAAATGAAGCCGTGTACTGTGATACAAATAAAATGAAGCTGAGTACTCTCATACAGACCAAATGAAGCTGTGTATTGTCATACAAACCAAATGAAGCCGTGTACTGTGATACAAATAAAATGAAGCTGAATACTCTCATACAGATCAAATGAAGCTGTGTACTGTCATACAAACCAAATGAAGCCGTGTACTGTGATACAAATAAAATGAAGCTGAATACCCACATACAGACCAAATGAAGGTGAGTACTGTCATATAAACCAAGTAAAGCCGTGTACTGTGATACAAATAAAATGAAGCTGAATACTCTAATACAGACCAAATGAAGCTGTGTACTGTCATACAAACCAAATGAAGCTGTGTACTGTCATACAAACCAAATAAAGCTGAGTACTGTCATACAAACCAAATGGAGCTGACTACTTTGATAAAATCCAAATGAAGATGGGAACTGTCATAAAAGCCAAATTGAGCCGTGTGCTGTCATAAAAACCAAATGAAGCTGGGAACTGTCATACAAACCAAATGAAGCCGTGTGCTGTCATACAAACCAAATAAAGCTGAGTACTGTCATACAAACCAAATGGAGCTGACTACTTTGATAAAAACCAAATGAAGCTGGGAACTGTCATACAAGCCAAATGGAGCCGTGTGCTGTCATAAAAACCAAATGAAGCTGGGAACTGTCATACAAACCAAATGAAGCCGTGTGCTGTCATACAAACCCGATGAAGCTGAGTTCTGTCATACAAACCAAATGAAGCTGAGTACTGTCATACAAACCAAATGAAGCTGTGTACTGTCATACAAACCAAATGAAGTTGTGTGCTGTCATACAGACCAAATGAAGCTGAGTACTGTCATACAAACAAAATGAGCCGTGTACTGTGATACAAATAAAATGAAGCTGAATACTCTCATACAGACCAAATGAAGCCGAGTACTGTCATATAAACCAAATAAAGCCTTGTTCTGTGATACAAATAAAATGAAGCTGAATACTCTCATACAGACCAAATGAAGCTGTGTACTGTCATACAAACCAAATGAAGCCGTGTACTGTGATACAAATAAAATGAAGCTGAGTACTCTCATACAGACCAAATGAAGCTGAGTACTGTCATATAAACCAGGTAAAGCCGTGTACTGTGATACAAAAAAATGAAGCTGAGTACTCTCATACAGACCAAATGAAGCTGAGTACTGTCATACAAACCAAATGAAGCCGTGTACTGTGATACAAATAAAATGAAGCTGAATACTCTCATACAGACCAAATGAAGCTGTGTACTGTCATACAAACCAAATGAAGCCCTGTACTGTGATACAAATAAAATGAAGCTGAATACTCTCATACAGACCAAATGAAGCTGCGTACTGTCATACAAACCAAATGAAGCCGTGTACTGTGATACAAATAAAATGAAGCTGAATACTCTCATACAGACCAAATGAAGCTGTGTACTGTCATATAAACCAAATAAAGCCGTGTACTGTGATACAAATAAAATAAAGCTGAATACTCTGATACAGACCAAATGAAGCTGTGTACTGTCATACAAACCAAATGAAGCCTTGTACTGTGATACAAATAAAATGAAGCTGAGTACTCTCATACGAACCAAATGAAGCTGAGTACTGTCATATAAACCAAATAAAGCCGTGTACTGTGATACAAATAAAATGAAGCTGAATACTATCATACAGACCAAATGAAGCTGTGTACTGTCATACAAACCAAATGAAGCCGTGTACTGTGATACAAATAAAATGAAGCTGAATACCCACATACAGACCAAATGAACGTGAGTACTGTCATATAAACCAAATAAAGCCGTGTACTGTGATACAAATAAAATGAAGCTGAATACTCTCATACAGACCAAATGAAGCTGTGTACTGTCATACAAACCAAATGAAGCTGTGTACTGTCATACAAACCAAATAAAGCTGAGTACTGTCATACAAACCAAATGGAGCTGACTACTTTGATAAAAACCAAATGAAGATGGGAACTGTCATACAAGCCAAATGGAGCCGTGTGCTGTCATAAAAACCAAATGAAGCTGGGAACTGTCATACAAACCAAATGAAGCCGTGTGCTGTCATACAAACCAAAAGAAGCTGTGTACTGCCATACAAACCAAATGAAGTTGTGTGCTGTCATACAAACCCGATGAAGCTGAGTTCTGTCATACAAACCAAATGAAGCTGAGTACTGTCATACAAACCAAATGAAGCTGGGTACTGTCATACAAACCAAATGAAGTTGTGTGCTGTCATACAGACCAAATGAAGCTGAGTACTGTCATACAAACCAAATGAGCCATGTACTGTGATACAAATAAAATGAAGCTGAATACTCTCATCAGACCAAATGAAGCTGAGTACTGTCATACAAACCAAATGAGCCGTGTACTGTAATACAAATAAAATGAAGCTGGGAACTGTCATACAAGCCAAATGGAGCCGTGTGCTGTCAGAAAAACCAAATGAAGCTGGGAACTGGCATACAAACCAAATGAAGCCGTGTGCTGTCATACAAACCCGATGAAGCTGAGTTCTGTCATACAAACCAAATGAAGCTGAGTACCGTCATACAAACCAAATGAAGCTGTGTACTGTCATACAAACCAAATGAAGTTGTGTGCTGTCATACAGACCAAATGAAGCTGAGTACTGTCATACAAACAAAATGAGCCGTGTACTGTGATACAAATAAAATGAAGCTGAATACTCTCATACAGACCAAATGAAGCCGAGTACTGTCATATAAACCAAATAAAGCCTTGTTCTGTGATACAAATAAAATGAAGCTGAATACTCTCATACAGACCAAATGAAGCTGTGTACTGTCATACAAACCAAATGAAGCCGTGTACTGTGATACAAATAAAATGAAGCTGAGTACTCACATACAAACCAAATGAAGCTGTGTACTGTCATACAAACCAAATAAAGCTGAGTACTGTCATACAAACCAAATGGAGCTGACTACTTTGGTAAAATCCAAATGAAGATGGGAACTGTCATACAAGCCAAATGGAGCCGTGTGCTGTCATAAAAACCAAATGAAGCTGGGAACTGTCATACAAACCAAATGAAGCCGTGTGCTGTCATACAAACCAAATAAAGCTGAGTACTGTCATACAAACCAAATGAAGCTGACTACTTTGATAAAAACCAAATGAAGCTGGGAACTGTCATACAAGCCAAATGGAGCCGTGTGCTGTCATAAAAACCAAATGAAGCTGGGAACTGTCATACAAACCAAATGAAGCCGTGTGCTGTCATACAAACCCGATGAAGCTGAGTTCTGTCATACAAACCAAATGAAGCTGAGTACTGTCATACAAACCAAATGAAGCTGTGTACTGTCATACAAACCAAATGAAGTTGTGTGCTGTCATACAGACCAAATGAAGCTGAGTACTGTCATACAAACAAAATGAGCCGTGTACTGTGATACAAATAAAATGAAGCTGAGTACTCTCATACAGACCAAATGAAGCTGTGTACTGTCATACAAACCAAATGAAGCCGTGTACTGTGATACAAATAAAATGAAGCTGAGTACTCTCATACAGACCAAATGAAGCTGTGTACTGTCATACAAACCAAATGAAGCCGTGTACTGTGATACAAATAAAATGAAGCTGAATACTCTCATACAGATCAAATGAAGCTGTGTACTGTCATACAAACCAAATGAAGCCGTGTACTGTGATACAAATAAAATGAAGCTGAATACCCACATACAGACCAAATGAAGGTGAGTACTGTCATATAAACCAAGTAAAGCCGTGTACTGTGATACAAATAAAATGAAGCTGAATACTCTAATACAGACCAAATGAAGCTGTGTACTGTCATACAAACCAAATGAAGCTGTGTACTGTCATACAAACCAAATAAAGCTGAGTACTGTCATACAAACCAAATGGAGCTGACTACTTTGATAAAATCCAAATGAAGATGGGAACTGTCATAAAAGCCAAATTGAGCCGTGTGCTGTCATAAAAACCAAATGAAGCTGGGAACTGTCATACAAACCAAATGAAGCCGTGTGCTGTCATACAAACCAAATAAAGCTGAGTACTGTCATACAAACCAAATGGAGCTGACTACTTTGATAAAAACCAAATGAAGCTGGGAACTGTCATACAAGCCAAATGGAGCCGTGTGCTGTCATAAAAACCAAATGAAGCTGGGAACTGTCATACAAACCAAATGAAGCCGTGTGCTGTCATACAAACCCGATGAAGCTGAGTTCTGTCATACAAACCAAATGAAGCTGAGTACTGTCATACAAACCAAATGAAGCTGTGTACTGTCATACAAACCAAATGAAGTTGTGTGCTGTCATACAGACCAAATGAAGCTGAGTACTGTCATACAAACAAAATGAGCCGTGTACTGTGATACAAATAAAATGAAGCTGAATACTCTCATACAGACCAAATGAAGCCGAGTACTGTCATATAAACCAAATAAAGCCTTGTTCTGTGATACAAATAAAATGAAGCTGAATACTCTCATACAGACCAAATGAAGCTGTGTACTGTCATACAAACCAAATGAAGCCGTGTACTGTGATACAAATAAAATGAAGCTGAGTACTCTCATACAGACCAAATGAAGCTGAGTACTGTCATATAAACCAGGTAAAGCCGTGTACTGTGATACAAAATAATGAAGCTGAGTACTCTCATACAGACCAAATGAAGCTGAGTACTGTCATACAAACCAAATGAAGCCGTGTACTGTGATACAAATAAAATGAAGCTGAATACTCTCATACAGACCAAATGAAGCTGTGTACTGTCATACAAACCAAATGAAGCCCTGTACTGTGATACAAATAAAATGAAGCTGAATACTCTCATACAGACCAAATGAAGCTGCGTACTGTCATACAAACCAAATGAAGCCGTGTACTGTGATACAAATAAAATGAAGCTGAATACTCTCATACAGACCAAATGAAGCTGTGTACTGTCATATAAACCAAATAAAGCCGTGTACTGTGATACAAATAAAATGAAGCTGAATACTCTGATACAGACCAAATGAAGCTGTGTACTGTCATACAAACCAAATGAAGCCTTGTACTGTGATACAAATAAAATGAAGCTGAGTACTCTCATACGAACCAAATGAAGCTGAGTACTGTCATATAAACCAAATAAAGCCGTGTACTGTGATACAAATAAAATGAAGCTGAATACTATCATACAGACCAAATGAAGCTGTGTACTGTCATACAAACCAAATGAAGCCGTGTACTGTGATACAAATAAAATGAAGCTGAATACCCACATACAGACCAAATGAACGTGAGTACTGTCATATAAACCAAATAAAGCCGTGTACTGTGATACAAATAAAATGAAGCTGAATACTCTCAAACAGACCAAATGAAGCTGTGTACTGTCATACAAACCAAATGAAGCTGTGTACTGTCATACAAACCAAATAAAGCTGAGTACTGTCATACAAACCAAATGGAGCTGACTACTTTGATAAAAACCAAATGAAGATGGGAACTGTCATACAAGCCAAATGGAGCCGTGTGCTGTCATAAAAACCAAATGAAGCTGGGAACTGTCATACAAACCAAATGAAGCCGTGTGCTGTCATACAAACCAAAAGAAGCTGTGTACTGCCATACAAACCAAATGAAGTTGTGTGCTGTCATACAAACCCGATGAAGCTGAGTTCTGTCATACAAACCAAATGAAGCTGAGTACTGTCATACAAACCAAATGAAGCTGTGTACTGTCATACAAACCAAATGAAGTTGTGTGCTGTCATACAGACCAAATGAAGCTGAGTACTGTCATACAAACCAAATGAGCCGTGTACTGTGATACAAATAAAATGAAGCTGAATACTCTCATACAGACCAAATGAAGCTGAGTACTGTCATACAAACCAAATGAGCCGTGTACTGTGATACAAATAAAATGAAGCTGAATACTCTCATACAGACCAAATGAAGCCGAGCACTGTCATATAAACCAAATAAAGCCTTGTACTGTGATACAAATAAAATGAAGCTGAATACTCTCATACAGACCAAATGAAGCTGTGTACTGTCATACAAACCAAATGAAGCCGTGTACTGTGATACAAATAAAATGAAGCTGAGTACTCTCATACAGACCAAATGAAGCTGAGTACTGTCATACAAACCAAATGAAGCCGTGTACTGTGATACAAATAAAATGAAGCTGAGTACTTTCATACAAACCAAATGAAGCTGAGTACTGTCATATAAACCAAATAAAGCCGTGTACTGTGATACAAATAAAATGAAGCTGAATACTCTCATACGAACCAAATGAAGCTGAGTACTGTCATATAAACCAAATGAAGCCGTGTACTGTGATACAAATAAAATGAAGCTGAGTACTCTCATACAAACCAAATGAAGCTGAGTAATGTCATACAAACCAAATGAAGCCGTGTACTGTGATACAAATAAAATGAAGCTGAGTACTCACATACGAACAAATGAAGCTGAGTACTGTCATATAAACCAAATAAAGCCGTGTACTGTGATACAAATAAAATGAAGCTGAGTACTCTCATACAGACCAAATGAAGCTGTGTACTGTCATACAAACCAAATGAAGCCGTGTACTGTGATACAAATAAAATGAAGCTGAGTACTCTCATACAGACCAAATGAAGCTGTGTACTGTCATACAAACCAAATGAAGCCGTGTACTGTGATACAAATAAAATGAAGCTGAATACCCACATACAGACCAAATGAAGGTGAGTACTGTCATATAAACCAAATAAAGCCGTGTACTGTGATACAAATAAAATGAAGCTGAATACTCTAATACAGACCAAATGAAGCTGTGTACTGTCATACAAACCAAATGAAGCTGTGTACTGTCATACAAACCAAATAAAGCTGAGTACTGTCATACAAACCAAATGGAACTGACTACTTTGATAAAATCCAAATGAAGATGGGAACTGTCATACAAGCCAAATGGAGCCGTGTGCTGTCATAAAAACCAAATGAAGCTGGGAACTGTCATACAAACCAAATGAAGCCGTGTGCTGTCATACAAACCAAAAGAAGCTGTGTACTGCCATACAAACCAAATGAAGTTGTGTGCTGTCATACAAACCCGATGAAGCTGAGTTCTGTCATACAAACCAAATGAAGCTGAGTACTGTCATACAAACCAAATGAAGCTGTGTACTGTCATACAAACCAAATGAAGTTGTGTGCTGTCATACAGACCAAATGAAGCTGAGTACTGTCATACAAACCAAATGAGCCATGTACTGTGATACAAATAAAATGAAGCTGAATACTCTCATCAGACCAAATGAAGCTGAGTACTGTCATACAAACCAAATGAGCCGTGTACTGTAATACAAATAAAATGAAGCTGGGAACTGTCATACAAGCCAAATGGAGCCGTGTGCTGTCATAAAAACCAAATGAAGCTGGGAACTGGCATACAAACCAAATGAAGCCGTGTGCTGTCATACAAACCCGATGAAGCTGAGTTCTGTCATACAAACCAAATGAAGCTGAGTACCGTCATACAAACCAAATGAAGCTGTGTACTGTCATACAAACCAAATGAAGTTGTGTGCTGTCATACAGACCAAATGAAGCTGAGTACTGTCATACAAACAAAATGAGCCGTGTACTGTGATACAAATAAAATGAAGCTGAATACTCTCATACAGACCAAATGAAGCTGTGTACTGTCATACAAACCAAAATGAAGCCGTGTACTGTGATACAAATAAAATGAAGCTGAATACTCTCATACAGACCAAATGAAGCTGCGTTATGTCATACAAACCAAATGAAGCCGTGTACTGTGATACAAATAAAATGAAGCTGAATACTCTCATACAGACCAAATGAAGCTGTGTACTGTCATATAAACCAAATAAAGCCGTGTACTGTGATACAAATAAAATGAAGCTGAATACTCTGATACAGACCAAATGAAGCTGTGTACTGTCATACAAACCAAATGAAGCCTTGTACTGTGATACAAATAAAATAAAGCTGAGTACTCTCATACGAACCAAATGAAGCTGAGTACTGTCATATAAACCAAATGAAGCCGTGTACTGTGATACAAATAAAATGAAGCTGAGTACTCTCATACAGACCAAATGAAGGTGAGTACTGTCATATAAACCAAATAAAGCCGTGTACTGTGATACAAATAAAATGAAGCTGAATACTCACATACAGACCAAATGAAGCTGAGTACTGATATACAAACCAAATGAAGCCGTGTACTGTGACACAAATAAAATGAAGCTGAGTACTCTCATACAGACCAAATGAAGCTGAGTACTGTCATACAAACCAAATGAAGCCGTGTACTGTGATACAAATAAAATGAAGCTGAGTACTTTCATACAAACCAAATGAAGCTGAGTACTGTCATATAAACCAAATAAAGCCGTGTACTGTGATACAAATAAAATGAAGCTGAATACTCTCATACGAACCAAATGAAGCTGAGTACTGTCATACAAACCAAATGAAGCCGTGTACTGTGATACAAATAAAATGAAGCTGAGTACTCTCATACAAACCAAATGAAGCTGAGTAATGTCATACAAACCAAATGAAGCAGTGTACTGTGATACAAATAAAATGAAGCTGAGTACTCTCATACGAACCAAATGAAGCTGAGTACTGTCATATAAACCAAATAAAGCCGTGTACTGTGATACAAATAAAATGAAGCTGAATACTCTAATACAGACCAAATGAAGCTGTGTACTGTCATACAAACCAAATGAAGCTGTGTACTGTCATACAAACCAAATAAAGCTGAGTACTGTCATACAAACCAAATGGAGCTGACTACTTTGATAAAAACCAAATGAAGATGGGAACTGTCATACAAGCCAAATGGAGCCGTGTGCTGTCATAAAAACCAAATGAAGCTGGGAACTGTCATACAAACCAAATGAAGCCGTGTGCTGTCATACAAACCAAAAGAAGCTGTGTACTGCCATACAAACCAAATGAAGTTGTGTGCTGTCATACAAACCCGATGAAGCTGAGTTCTGTCATACAAACCAAATGAAGCTGAGTACTGTCATACAAACCAAATGAAGCTGTGTACTGTCATACAAACCAAATGAAGTTGTGTGCTGTCATACAGACCAAATGAAGCTGAGTACTGTCATACAAACCAAATGAGCCGTGTACTGTGATACAAATAAAATGAAGCTGAATACTCTCATACAGACCAAATGAAGCTGAGTACTGTCATACAAACCAAATGAGCCGTGTACTGTGATACAAATAAAATGAAGCTGAATACTCTCATACAGACCAAATGAAGCCGAGCACTGTCATATAAACCAAATAAAGCCTTGTACTGTGATACAAATAAAATGAAGCTGAATACTCTCATACAGACCAAATGAAGCTGTGTACTGTCATACAAACCAAATGAAGCCGTGTACTGTGATACAAATAAAATGAAGCTGAGTACTCTCATACAGACCAAATGAAGCTGAGTACTGTCATACAAACCAAATGAAGCCGTGTACTGTGATACAAATAAAATGAAGCTGAGTACTTTCATACAAACCAAATGAAGCTGAGTACTGTCATATAAACCAAATAAAGCCGTGTACTGTGATACAAATAAAATGAAGCTGAATACTCTCATACGAACCAAATGAAGCTGAGTACTGTCATATAAACCAAATGAAGCCGTGTACTGTGATACAAATAAAATGAAGCTGAGTACTCTCATACAAACCAAATGAAGCTGAGTAATGTCATACAAACCAAATGAAGCCGTGTACTGTGATACAAATAAAATGAAGCTGAGTACTCACATACGAACAAATGAAGCTGAGTACTGTCATATAAACCAAATAAAGCCGTGTACTGTGATACAAATAAAATGAAGCTGAGTACTCTCATACAGACCAAATGAAGCTGTGTACTGTCATACAAACCAAATGAAGCCGTGTACTGTGATACAAATAAAATGAAGCTGAGTACTCTCATACAGACCAAATGAAGCTGTGTACTGTCATACAAACCAAATGAAGCCGTGTACTGTGATACAAATAAAATGAAGCTGAATACCCACATACAGACCAAATGAAGGTGAGTACTGTCATATAAACCAAATAAAGCCGTGTACTGTGATACAAATAAAATGAAGCTGAATACTCTAATACAGACCAAATGAAGCTGTGTACTGTCATACAAACCAAATGAAGCTGTGTACTGTCATACAAACCAAATAAAGCTGAGTACTGTCATACAAACCAAATGGAACTGACTACTTTGATAAAATCCAAATGAAGATGGGAACTGTCATACAAGCCAAATGGAGCCGTGTGCTGTCATAAAAACCAAATGAAGCTGGGAACTGTCATACAAACCAAATGAAGCCGTGTGCTGTCATACAAACCAAAAGAAGCTGTGTACTGCCATACAAACCAAATGAAGTTGTGTGCTGTCATACAAACCCGATGAAGCTGAGTTCTGTCATACAAACCAAATGAAGCTGAGTACTGTCATACAAACCAAATGAAGCTGTGTACTGTCATACAAACCAAATGAAGTTGTGTGCTGTCATACAGACCAAATGAAGCTGAGTACTGTCATACAAACCAAATGAGCCATGTACTGTGATACAAATAAAATGAAGCTGAATACTCTCATCAGACCAAATGAAGCTGAGTACTGTCATACAAACCAAATGAGCCGTGTACTGTAATACAAATAAAATGAAGCTGGGAACTGTCATACAAGCCAAATGGAGCCGTGTGCTGTCATAAAAACCAAATGAAGCTGGGAACTGGCATACAAACCAAATGAAGCCGTGTGCTGTCATACAAACCCGATGAAGCTGAGTTCTGTCATACAAACCAAATGAAGCTGAGTACCGTCATACAAACCAAATGAAGCTGTGTACTGTCATACAAACCAAATGAAGTTGTGTGCTGTCATACAGACCAAATGAAGCTGAGTACTGTCATACAAACAAAATGAGCCGTGTACTGTGATACAAATAAAATGAAGCTGAATACTCTCATACAGACCAAATGAAGCTGTGTACTGTCATACAAACCAAAATGAAGCCGTGTACTGTGATACAAATAAAATGAAGCTGAATACTCTCATACAGACCAAATGAAGCTGCGTTATGTCATACAAACCAAATGAAGCCGTGTACTGTGATACAAATAAAATGAAGCTGAATACTCTCATACAGACCAAATGAAGCTGTGTACTGTCATATAAACCAAATAAAGCCGTGTACTGTGATACAAATAAAATGAAGCTGAATACTCTGATACAGACCAAATGAAGCTGTGTACTGTCATACAAACCAAATGAAGCCTTGTACTGTGATACAAATAAAATAAAGCTGAGTACTCTCATACGAACCAAATGAAGCTGAGTACTGTCATATAAACCAAATGAAGCCGTGTACTGTGATACAAATAAAATGAAGCTGAGTACTCTCATACAGACCAAATGAAGGTGAGTACTGTCATATAAACCAAATAAAGCCGTGTACTGTGATACAAATAAAATGAAGCTGAATACTCACATACAGACCAAATGAAGCTGAGTACTGATATACAAACCAAATGAAGCCGTGTACTGTGACACAAATAAAATGAAGCTGAGTACTCTCATACAGACCAAATGAAGCTGAGTACTGTCATACAAACCAAATGAAGCCGTGTACTGTGATACAAATAAAATGAAGCTGAGTACTTTCATACAAACCAAATGAAGCTGAGTACTGTCATATAAACCAAATAAAGCCGTGTACTGTGATACAAATAAAATGAAGCTGAATACTCTCATACGAACCAAATGAAGCTGAGTACTGTCATACAAACCAAATGAAGCCGTGTACTGTGATACAAATAAAATGAAGCTGAGTACTCTCATACAAACCAAATGAAGCTGAGTAATGTCATACAAACCAAATGAAGCAGTGTACTGTGATACAAATAAAATGAAGCTGAGTACTCTCATACGAACCAAATGAAGCTGAGTACTGTCATATAAACCAAATAAAGCCGTGTACTGTGATACAAATAAAATGAAGCTGAATACTCTAATACAGACCAAATGAAGCTGTGTACTGTCATACAAACCAAATAAAGCCGTGTACTGTGATACAAAAAAATGAAGCTGAGTACTCTCATACAGACCAAATGAAGCTGAGTACTGTCATACAAACCAAATGAAGCCGTGTACTGTGATACAAAGAAAATGAAGCTGAATACTCTCATACAGACCAAATGAAGCTGTGTACTGTTATACAAACCAAATGAAGCCGTGTACTGTGATACAAATAAAATGAAGCTGAATACTCTCATACAGACCAAATGAAGCTGCGTACTGTCATACAAACCAAATGAAGCCGTGTACTGTGATACAAATAAAATGAAGCTGAATACTCTCATACAGACCAAATGAAGCTGTGAACTGTCATATAAACCAAATAAAGCCGTGTACTGTGATACAAATAAAATGAAGCTGAATACTCTGATACAGACCAAATGAAGCTGTGTACTGTCATACAAACCAAATGAAGCCTTGTACTGTGATACAAATAAAATAAAGCTGAGTACTCTCATGCGAACTAAATGAAGCTGAGTACTGTCATATAAACCAAAGGAAGCCGTGTACTGTGATACAAATAAAATGAAGCTGAGTACTCTCATACAGACCAAATGAAGCTGAGTACTGTCATATAAACCAAATAAAGCCGTGTACTGTGATACAAATAAAATGAAGCTGAATACTCTGATACAGACCAAATGAAGCTGTGTACTGTCATACAACCCAAATGAAGCCTTGTACTGTGATACAAATAAAATGAAGCTGAGTACTCTCATACGAACCAAATGAAGCTGAGTACTGTCATATAAACCAAATAAAGCCGTGTACTGTGATACAAATAAAATGAAGCTGAATACTATCATACAGACCAAATGAAGCTGTGTACTGTCATACAAACCAAATGAAGCCGTGTACTGTGATACAAATAAAATGAAGCTGAATACCCACATACAGACCAAATGAAGGTGAGTACTGTCATATAAACCAAATAAAGCCGTGTACTGTGATACAAATAAAATGAAGCTGAATACTCTCATACAGACCAAATGAAGCTGTGTACTGTCATACAAACCAAATGAAGCTGTGTACTGTCATACAAACCAAATAAAGCTGAGTACTGTCATACAAACCAAATGGAGCTGACTACTTTGATAAAAACCAAATGAAGATGGGAACTGTCATACAAGCCAAATGGAGCCGTGTGCTGTCATAAAAACCAAATGAAGCTGGGAACTGTCATACAAACCAAATGAAGCCGTGTGCTGTCATACAAACCAAAAGAAGCTGTGTACTGCCATACAAACCAAATGAAGTTGTGTGCTGTCATACAAACCCGATGAAGCTGAGTTCTGTCATACAAACCAAATGAAGCTGAGTACTGTCATACAAACCAAATGAAGCTGTGTACTGTCATACAAACCAAATGAAGTTGTGTGCTGTCATACAGACCAAATGAAGCTGAGTACTGTCATACAAACCAAATGAGCCGTGTACTGTGATACAAATAAAATGAAGCTGAATACTCTCATACAGACCAAATGAAGCTGAGTACTGTCATACAAACCAAATGAGCCGTGTACTGTGATACAAATAAAATGAAGCTGAATACTCTCATACAGACCAAATGAAGCCGAGCACTGTCATATAAACCAAATAAAGCCTTGTACTGTGATACAAATAAAATGAAGCTGAATACTCTCATACAGACCAAATGAAGCTGTGTACTGTCATACAAACCAAATGAAGCCGTGTACTGTGATACAAATAAAATGAAGCTGAGTACTCTCATACAGACCAAATGAAGCTGAGTATTGTCATATAAACCAAATAAAGCCGTGTACTGTGATACAAATAAAACGAAGCTGAATACTCACATACAGACCAAATGAAGCTGAGTACTGTCATACAAACCAAATGAAGCCGTGTACTGTGATACAAATAAAATGAAGCTGAGTACTCTCATACAGACCAAATGAAGCTGAGTACTGTCATACAAACCAAATGAAGCCGTGTACTGTGATACAAATAAAATGAAGCTGAGTACTTTCATACAAACCAAATGAAGTTGAGTACTGTCATATAAACCAAATAAAGCCGTGTACTGTGATACAAATAAAATGAAGCTGAATACTCTCATACGAACCAAATGAAGCTGAGTACTGTCATACAAACCAAATGAAGCCGTGTACTGTGATACAAATAAAATGAAGCTGAGTACTCTCATACAAACCAAATGAAGCTGAGTAATGTCATACAAACCAAATGAAGCCGTGTACTGTGATACAAATAAAATGAAGCTGAGTACTCACATACGAACCAAATGAAGCTGAGTACTGTCATATAAACCAAATAAAGCCGTGTACTGTGATACAAATAAAATGAAGCTGAGTACTCTCATACAGACCAAATGAAGCTGTGTACTGTCATACAAACCAAATGAAGCCGTGTACTGTGATACAAATAAAATGAAGCTGAGTACTCTCATACAGACCAAATGAAGCTGTGTACTGTCATACAAACCAAATGAAGCCGTGTACTGTGATACAAATAAAATGAAGCTGAATACCCACATACAGACCAAATGAAGGTGAGTACTGTCATATAAACCAAATAAAGCCGTGTACTGTGATACAAATAAAATGAAGCTGAATACTCTAATACAGACCAAATGAAGCTGTGTACTGTCATACAAACCAAATGAAGCTGTGTACTGTCATACAAACCAAATAAAGCTGAGTACTGTCATACAAACCAAATGGAACTGACTACTTTGATAAAATCCAAATGAAGATGGGAACTGTCATACAAGCCAAATGGAGCCGTGTGCTGTCATAAAAACCAAATGAAGCTGGGAACTGTCATACAAACCAAATGAAGCCGTGTGCTGTCATACAAACCAAAAGAAGCTGTGTACTGCCATACAAACCAAATGAAGTTGTGTGCTGTCATACAAACCCGATGAAGCTGAGTTCTGTCATACAAACCAAATGAAGCTGAGTACTGTCATACAAACCAAATGAAGCTGTGTACTGTCATACAAACCAAATGAAGTTGTGTGCTGTCATACAGACCAAATGAAGCTGAGTACTGTCATACAAACCAAATGAGCCATGTACTGTGATACAAATAAAATGAAGCTGAATACTCTCATCAGACCAAATGAAGCTGAGTACTGTCATACAAACCAAATGAGCCGTGTACTGTAATACAAATAAAATGAAGCTGGGAACTGTCATACAAGCCAAATGGAGCCGTGTGCTGTCATAAAAACCAAATGAAGCTGGGAACTGGCATACAAACCAAATGAAGCCGTGTGCTGTCATACAAACCCGATGAAGCTGAGTTCTGTCATACAAACCAAATGAAGCTGAGTACCGTCATACAAACCAAATGAAGCTGTGTACTGTCATACAAACCAAATGAAGTTGTGTGCTGTCATACAGACCAAATGAAGCTGAGTACTGTCATACAAACAAAATGAGCCGTGTACTGTGATACAAATAAAATGAAGCTGAATACTCTCATACAGACCAAATGAAGCTGTGTACTGTCATACAAACCAAAATGAAGCCGTGTACTGTGATACAAATAAAATGAAGCTGAATACTCTCATACAGACCAAATGAAGCTGCGTTATGTCATACAAACCAAATGAAGCCGTGTACTGTGATACAAATAAAATGAAGCTGAATACTCTCATACAGACCAAATGAAGCTGTGTACTGTCATATAAACCAAATAAAGCCGTGTACTGTGATACAAATAAAATGAAGCTGAATACTCTGATACAGACCAAATGAAGCTGTGTACTGTCATACAAACCAAATGAAGCCTTGTACTGTGATACAAATAAAATAAAGCTGAGTACTCTCATACGAACCAAATGAAGCTGAGTACTGTCATATAAACCAAATGAAGCCGTGTACTGTGATACAAATAAAATGAAGCTGAGTACTCTCATACAGACCAAATGAAGGTGAGTACTGTCATATAAACCAAATAAAGCCGTGTACTGTGATACAAATAAAATGAAGCTGAATACTCACATACAGACCAAATGAAGCTGAGTACTGATATACAAACCAAATGAAGCCGTGTACTGTGACACAAATAAAATGAAGCTGAGTACTCTCATACAGACCAAATGAAGCTGAGTACTGTCATACAAACCAAATGAAGCCGTGTACTGTGATACAAATAAAATGAAGCTGAGTACTTTCATACAAACCAAATGAAGCTGAGTACTGTCATATAAACCAAATAAAGCCGTGTACTGTGATACAAATAAAATGAAGCTGAATACTCTCATACGAACCAAATGAAGCTGAGTACTGTCATACAAACCAAATGAAGCCGTGTACTGTGATACAAATAAAATGAAGCTGAGTACTCTCATACAAACCAAATGAAGCTGAGTAATGTCATACAAACCAAATGAAGCAGTGTACTGTGATACAAATAAAATGAAGCTGAGTACTCTCATACGAACCAAATGAAGCTGAGTACTGTCATATAAACCAAATAAAGCCGTGTACTGTGATACAAATAAAATGAAGCTGAATACTCTAATACAGACCAAATGAAGCTGAGTACTGTCATACAAACCAAATGAAGCCGTGTACTGTGATACAAAGAAAATGAAGCTGAATACTCTCATACAGACCAAATGAAGCTGTGTACTGTTATACAAACCAAATGAAGCCGTGTACTGTGATACAAAGAAAATGAAGCTGAATACTCTCATACAGACCAAATGAAGCTGTGTACTGTTATACAAACCAAATGAAGCCGTGTACTGTGATACAAATAAAATGAAGCTGAATACTCTCATACAGACCAAATGAAGCTGCGTACTGTCATACAAACCAAATGAAGCCGTGTACTGTGATACAAATAAAATGAAGCTGAATACTCTCATACAGACCAAATGAAGCTGTGTACTGTCATATAAACCAAATAAAGCCGTGTACTGTGATACAAATAAAATGAAGCTGAATACTCTGATACAGACCAAATGAAGCTGTGTACTGTCATACAAACCAAATGAAGCCTTGTACTGTGATACAAATAAAATAAAGCTGAGTACTCTCATGCGAACTAAATGAAGCTGAGTACTGTCATATAAACCAAAGGAAGCCGTGTACTGTGATACAAATAAAATGAAGCTGAGTACTCTCATACAGACCAAATGAAGCTGAGTACTGTCATATAAACCAAATAAAGCCGTGTACTGTGATACAAATAAAATGAAGCTGAATACTCTGATACAGACCAAATGAAGCTGTGTACTGTCATACAACCCAAATGAAGCCTTGTACTGTGATACAAATAAAATGAAGCTGAGTACTCTCATACGAACCAAATGAAGCTGAGTACTGTCATATAAACCAAATAAAGCCGTGTACTGTGATACAAATAAAATGAAGCTGAATACTATCATACAGACCAAATGAAGCTGTGTACTGTCATACAAACCAAATGAAGCCGTGTACTGTGATACAAATAAAATGAAGCTGAATACCCACATACAGACCAAATGAAGGTGAGTACTGTCATATAAACCAAATAAAGCCGTGTACTGTGATACAAATAAAATGAAGCTGAATACTCTCATACAGACCAAATGAAGCTGTGTACTGTCATACAAACCAAATGAAGCTGTGTACTGTCATACAAACCAAATAAAGCTGAGTACTGTCATACAAACCAAATGGAGCTGACTACTTTGATAAAAACCAAATGAAGATGGGAACTGTCATACAAGCCAAATGGAGCCGTGTGCTGTCATAAAAACCAAATGAAGCTGGGAACTGTCATACAAACCAAATGAAGCCGTGTGCTGTCATACAAACCAAAAGAAGCTGTGTACTGCCATACAAACCAAATGAAGTTGTGTGCTGTCATACAAACCCGATGAAGCTGAGTTCTGTCATACAAACCAAATGAAGCTGAGTACTGTCATACAAACCAAATGAAGCTGTGTACTGTCATACAAACCAAATGAAGTTGTGTGCTGTCATACAGACCAAATGAAGCTGAGTACTGTCATACAAACCAAATGAGCCGTGTACTGTGATACAAATAAAATGAAGCTGAATACTCTCATACAGACCAAATGAAGCTGAGTACTGTCATACAAACCAAATGAGCCGTGTACTGTGATACAAATAAAATGAAGCTGAATACTCTCATACAGACCAAATGAAGCCGAGCACTGTCATATAAACCAAATAAAGCCTTGTACTGTGATACAAATAAAATGAAGCTGAATACTCTCATACAGACCAAATGAAGCTGTGTACTGTCATACAAACCAAATGAAGCCGTGTACTGTGATACAAATAAAATGAAGCTGAGTACTCTCATACAGACCAAATGAAGCTGAGTATTGTCATATAAACCAAATAAAGCCGTGTACTGTGATACAAATAAAACGAAGCTGAATACTCACATACAGACCAAATGAAGCTGAGTACTGTCATACAAACCAAATGAAGCCGTGTACTGTGATACAAATAAAATGAAGCTGAGTACTCTCATACAGACCAAATGAAGCTGAGTACTGTCATACAAACCAAATGAAGCCGTGTACTGTGATACAAATAAAATGAAGCTGAGTACTTTCATACAAACCAAATGAAGTTGAGTACTGTCATATAAACCAAATAAAGCCGTGTACTGTGATACAAATAAAATGAAGCTGAATACTCTCATACGAACCAAATGAAGCTGAGTACTGTCATACAAACCAAATGAAGCCGTGTACTGTGATACAAATAAAATGAAGCTGAGTACTCTCATACAAACCAAATGAAGCTGAGTAATGTCATACAAACCAAATGAAGCCGTGTACTGTGATACAAATAAAATGAAGCTGAGTACTCACATACGAACCAAATGAAGCTGAGTACTGTCATATAAACCAAATAAAGCCGTGTACTGTGATACAAATAAAATGAAGCTGAGTACTCTCATACAGACCAAATGAAGCTGTGTACTGTCATACAAACCAAATGAAGCCGTGTACTGTGATACAAATAAAATGAAGCTGAGTACTCTCATACAGACCAAATGAAGCTGTGTACTGTCATACAAACCAAATGAAGCTGTGTACTGTCATACAAACCAAATAAAGCTGAGTACTGTCATACAAACCAAATGGAGCTGACTACTTTGATAAAATCCAAATGAAGATGGGAACTGTCATACAAGCCAAATGGAGCCGTGTGCTGTCATAAAAACCAAATGAAGCTGGGAACTGTCATACAAACCAAATGAAGCCGTGTGCTGTCATACAAACCAAAAGAAGCTGTGTACTGCCATACAAACCAAATGAAGTTGTGTGCTGTCATACAAACCCGATGAAGCTGAGTTCTGTCATACAAACCAAATGAAGCTGAGTACTGTCATACAAACCAAATGAAGCTGTGTACTGTCATACAAACCAAATGAAGTTGTGTGCTGTCATACAGACCAAATGAAGCTGAGTACTGTCATACAAACCAAATGAGCCATGTACTGTGATACAAATAAAATGAAGCTGAATACCCTCATCAGACCAAATGAAGCTGAGTACTGTCATACAAACCAAATGAGCCGTGTACTGTAATACAAATAAAATGAAGCTGGGAACTGTCATACAAGCCAAATGGAGCCGTGTGCTGTCATAAAAACCAAATGAAGCTGGGAACTGGCATACAAACCAAATGAAGCCGTGTGCTGTCATACAAACCCGATGAAGCTGAGTTCTGTCATACAAACCAAATGAAGCTGAGTACCGTCATACAAACCAAATGAAGCTGTGTACTGTCATACAAACCAAATGAAGTTGTGTGCTGTCATACAGACCAAATGAAGCTGAGTACTGTCATACAAACAAAATGAGCCGTGTACTGTGATACAAATAAAATGAAGCTGAATACTCTCATACAGACCAAATGAAGCTGTGTACTGTCATACAAACCAAAATGAAGCCGTGTACTGTGATACAAATAAAATGAAGCTGAATACTCTCATACAGACCAAATGAAGCTGCGTACTGTCATACAAACCAAATGAAGCCGTGTACTGTGATACAAATAAAATGAAGCTGAATACTCTCATACAGACCAAATGAAGCTGTGTACTGTCATATAAACCAAATAAAGCCGTGTACTGTGATACAAATAAAATGAAGCTGAATACTCTGATACAGACCAAATGAAGCTGTGTACTGTCATACAAACCAAATGAAGCCTTGTACTGTGATACAAATAAAATAAAGCTGAGTACTCTCATACGAACCAAATGAAGCTGAGTACTGTCATATAAACCAAATGAAGCCGTGTACTGTGATACAAATAAAATGAAGCTGAGTACTCTCATACAGACCAAATGAAGCTGAGTACTGTCATATAAACCAAATAAAGCCGTGTACTGTGATACAAATAAAATGAAGCTGAATACTCACATACAGACCAAATGAAGCTGAGTACTGATATACAAACCAAATGAAGCCGTGTACTGTGACACAAATAAAATGAAGCTGAGTACTCTCATACAGACCAAATGAAGCTGAGTACTGTCATACAAACCAAATGAAGCCGTGTACTGTGATACAAATAAAATGAAGCTGAGTACTTTCATACAAACCAAATGAAGCTGAGTACTGTCATATAAACCAAATAAAGCCGTGTACTGTGATACAAATAAAATGAAGCTGAATACTCTCATACGAACCAAATGAAGCTGAGTACTGTCATACAAACCAAATGAAGCCGTGTACTGTGATACAAATAAAATGAAGCTGAGTACTCTCATACAAACCAAATGAAGCTGAGTAATGTCATACAAACCAAATGAAGCAGTGTACTGTGATACAAATAAAATGAAGCTGAGTACTCTCATACGAACCAAATGAAGCTGAGTACTGTCATATAAACCAAATAAAGCCGTGTACTGTGATACAAATAAAATGAAGCTGAATACTCTAATACAGACCAAATGAAGCTGTGTACTGTCATACAAACCAAATAAAGCCGTGTACTGTGATACAAAAAAATGAAGCTGAGCACTCTCATACAGACCAAATGAAGCTGAGTACTGTCATACAAACCAAATGAAGCCGTGTACTGTGATACAAAGAAAATGAAGCTGAATACTCTCATACAGACCAAATGAAGCTGTGTACTGTCATACAAACCAAATGAAGCCGTGTACTGTGATACAAATAAAATGAAGCTGAATACTCTCATACAGACCAAATGAAGCTGCGTACTGTCATACAAACCAAATGAAGCCGTGTACTGTGATACAAATAAAATGAAGCTGAATACTCTCATACAGACCAAATGAAGCTGTGTACTGTCATATAAACCAAATAAAGCCGTGTACTGTGATACAAATAAAATGAAGCTGAATACTCTGATACAGACCAAATGAAGCTGTGTACTGTCATACAAACCAAATGAAGCCTTGTACTGTGATACAAATAAAATAAAGCTGAGTACTCTCATGCGAACTAAATGAAGCTGAGTACTGTCATATAAACCAAAGGAAGCCGTGTACTGTGATACAAATAAAATGAAGCTGAGTACTCTCATACAGACCAAATGAAGCTGAGTACTGTCATATAAACCAAATAAAGCCGTGTACTGTGATACAAATAAAATGAAGCTGAATACTCTGATACAGACCAAATGAAGCTGTGTACTGTCATACAACCCAAATGAAGCCTTGTACTGTGATACAAATAAAATGAAGCTGAGTACTCTCATACGAACCAAATGAAGCTGAGTACTGTCATATAAACCAAATAAAGCCGTGTACTGTGATACAAATAAAATGAAGCTGAATACTATCATACAGACCAAATGAAGCTGTGTACTGTCATACAAACCAAATGAAGCCGTGTACTGTGATACAAATAAAATGAAGCTGAATACCCACATACAGACCAAATGAAGGTGAGTACTGTCATATAAACCAAATAAAGCCGTGTACTGTGATACAAATAAAATGAAGCTGAATACTCTCATACAGACCAAATGAAGCTGTGTACTGTCATACAAACCAAATGAAGCTGTGTACTGTCATACAAACCAAATAAAGCTGAGTACTGTCATACAAACCAAATGGAGCTGACTACTTTGATAAAAACCAAATGAAGATGGGAACTGTCATACAAGCCAAATGGAGCCGTGTGCTGTCATAAAAACCAAATGAAGCTGGGAACTGTCATACAAACCAAATGAAGCCGTGTGCTGTCATACAAACCAAAAGAAGCTGTGTACTGCCATACAAACCAAATGAAGTTGTGTGCTGTCATACAAACCCGATGAAGCTGAGTTCTGTCATACAAACCAAATGAAGCTGAGTACTGTCATACAAACCAAATGAAGCTGTGTACTGTCATACAAACCAAATGAAGTTGTGTGCTGTCATACAGACCAAATGAAGCTGAGTACTGTCATACAAACCAAATGAGCCGTGTACTGTGATACAAATAAAATGAAGCTGAATACTCTCATACAGACCAAATGAAGCTGAGTACTGTCATACAAACCAAATGAGCCGTGTACTGTGATACAAATAAAATGAAGCTGAATACTCTCATACAGACCAAATGAAGCCGAGCACTGTCATATAAACCAAATAAAGCCTTGTACTGTGATACAAATAAAATGAAGCTGAATACTCTCATACAGACCAAATGAAGCTGTGTACTGTCATACAAACCAAATGAAGCCGTGTACTGTGATACAAATAAAATGAAGCTGAGTACTCTCATACAGACCAAATGAAGCTGAGTATTGTCATATAAACCAAATAAAGCCGTGTACTGTGATACAAATAAAACGAAGCTGAATACTCACATACAGACCAAATGAAGCTGAGTACTGTCATACAAACCAAATGAAGCCGTGTACTGTGATACAAATAAAATGAAGCTGAGTACTCTCATACAGACCAAATGAAGCTGAGTACTGTCATACAAACCAAATGAAGCCGTGTACTGTGATACAAATAAAATGAAGCTGAGTACTTTCATACAAACCAAATGAAGTTGAGTACTGTCATATAAACCAAATAAAGCCGTGTACTGTGATACAAATAAAATGAAGCTGAATACTCTCATACGAACCAAATGAAGCTGAGTACTGTCATATAAACCAAATGAAGCCGTGTACTGTGATACAAATAAAATGAAGCTGAGTACTCTCATACAAACCAAATGAAGCTGAGTAATGTCATACAAACCAAATGAAGCCGTGTACTGTGATACAAATAAAATGAAGCTGAGTACTCACATACGAACCAAATGAAGCTGAGTACTGTCATATAAACCAAATAAAGCCGTGTACTGTGATACAAATAAAATGAAGCTGAGTACTCTCATACAGACCAAATGAAGCTGTGTACTGTCATACAAACCAAATGAAGCCGTGTACTGTGATACAAATAAAATGAAGCTGAGTACTCTCATACAGACCAAATGAAGCTGTGTACTGTCATACAAACCAAATGAAGCTGTGTACTGTCATACAAACCAAATAAAGCTGAGTACTGTCATACAAACCAAATGGAGCTGACTACTTTGATAAAATCCAAATGAAGATGGGAACTGTCATACAAGCCAAATGGAGCCGTGTGCTGTCATAAAAACCAAATGAAGCTGGGAACTGTCATACAAACCAAATGAAGCCGTGTGCTGTGATACAAACCAAAAGAAGCTGTGTACTGCCATACAAACCAAATGAAGTTGTGTGCTGTCATACAAACCCGATGAAGCTGAGTTCTGTCATACAAACCAAATGAAGCTGAGTACTGTCATACAAACCAAATGAAGCTGTGTACTGTCATACAAACCAAATGAAGTTGTGTGCTGTCATACAGACCAAATGAAGCTGAGTACTGTCATACAAACCAAATGAGCCATGTACTGTGATACAAATAAAATGAAGCTGAATACTCTCATCAGACCAAATGAAGCTGAGTACTGTCATACAAACCAAATGAGCCGTGTACTGTAATACAAATAAAATGAAGCTGGGAACTGTCATACAAGCCAAATGGAGCCGTGTGCTGTCATAAAAACCAAATGAAGCTGGGAACTGGCATACAAACCAAATGAAGCCGTGTGCTGTCATACAAACCCGATGAAGCTGAGTTCTGTCATACAAACCAAATGAAGCTGAGTACCGTCATACAAACCAAATGAAGCTGTGTACTGTCATACAAACCAAATGAAGTTGTGTGCTGTCATACAGACCAAATGAAGCTGAGTACTGTCATACAAACAAAATGAGCCGTGTACTGTGATACAAATAAAATGAAGCTGAATACTCTCATACAGACCAAATGAAGCCGAGTACTGTCATATAAACCAAATAAAGCCTTGTTCTGTGATACAAATAAAATGAAGCTGAATACTCTCATACAGACCAAATGAAGCTGTGTACTGTCATACAAACCAAATGAAGCCGTGTACTGTGATACAAATAAAATGAAGCTGAGTACTCACATACAAACCAAATGAAGCTGTGTACTGTCATACAAACCAAATAAAGCTGAGTACTGTCATACAAACCAAATGGAGCTGACTACTTTGATAAAATCCAAATGAAGATGGGAACTGTCATACAAGCCAAATGGAGCCGTGTGCTGTCATAAAAACCAAATGAAGCTGGGAACTGTCATACAAACCAAATGAAGCCGTGTGCTGTCATACAAACCAAATAAAGCTGAGTACTGTCATACAAACCAAATGGAGCTGACTACTTTGATAAAAACCAAATGAAGCTGGGAAATGTCATACAAGCCAAATGGAGCCGTGTGCTGTCATAAAAACCAAATGAAGCTGGGAACTGTCATACAAACCAAATGAAGCCGTGTGCTGTCATACAAACCCGATGAAGCTGAGTTCTGTCATACAAACCAAATGAAGCTGAGTTCTGTCATACAAACCAAATGAAGCTGTGTACTGTCATACAAACCAAATGAAGTTGTGTGCTGTCATACAGACCAAATGAAGCTGAGTACTGTCATACAAACAAAATGAGCCGTGTACTGTGATACAAATAAAATGAAGCTGAGTACTCTCATACAGACCAAATGAAGCTGTGTACTGTCATACAAACCAAATGAAGCCGTGTACTGTGATACAAATAAAATGAAGCTGAATACTCTCATACAGACCAAATGAAGCTGTGTACTGTCATACAAACCAAATGAAGCCGTGTACTGTGATACAAATAAAATGAAGCTGAATACTCTCATACAGACCAAATGAAGCTGTGTACTGTCATACAAACCAAATGAAGCCGTGTACTGTGATACAAATAAAATGAAGCTGAATACCCACATACAGACCAAATGAAGGTGAGTACTGTCATATAAACCAAGTAAAGCCATGTACTGTGATACAAATAAAATGAAGCTGAATACTCTAATACAGACCAAATGAAGCTGTGTACTGTCATACAAACCAAATGAAGCTGTGTACTGTCATACAAACCAAATAAAGCTGAGTACTGTCATACAAACCAAATGGAGCTGACTACTTTGATAAAATCCAAATGAAGATGGGAACTGTCATAAAAGCCAAATGGAGCCGTGTGCTGTCATAAAAACCAAATGAAGCTGGGAACTGTCATACAAACCAAATGAAGCCGTGTGCTGTCATACAAACCAAATAAAGCTGAGTACTGTCATACAAACCAAATGGAGCTGACTACTTTGATAAAAACCAAATGAAGCTGGGAACTGTCATACAAGCCAAATGGAGCCGTGTGCTGTCATAAAAACCAAATGAAGCTGGGAACTGTCATACAAACCAAATGAAGCCGTGTGCTGTCATACAAACCCGATGAAGCTGAGTTCTGTCATACAAACCAAATGAAGCTGAGTACTGTCATACAAACCAAATGAAGCTGTGTACTGTCATACAAACCAAATGAAGTTGTGTGCTGTCATACAGACCAAATGAAGCTGAGTACTGTCATACAAACAAAATGAGCCGTGTACTGTGATACAAATAAAATGAAGCTGAATACTCTCATACAGACCAAATGAAGCCGAGTACTGTCATATAAACCAAATAAAGCCTTGTTCTGTGATACAAATAAAATGAAGCTGAATACTCTCATACAGACCAAATGAAGCTGTGTACTGTCATACAAACCAAATGAAGCCGTGTACTGTGATACAAATAAAATGAAGCTGAGTACTCTCATACAGACCAAATGAAGCTGAGTACTGTCATATAAACCAGGTAAAGCCGTGTACTGTGATACAAAAAAATGAAGCTGAGTACTCTCATACAGACCAAATGAAGCTGAGTACTGTCATACAAACCAAATGAAGCCGTGTACTGTGATACAAATAAAATGAAGCTGAATACTCTCATACAGACCAAATGAAGCTGTGTACTGTCATACAAACCAAATGAAGCCGTGTACTGTGATACAAATAAAATGAAGCTGAATACTCTCATACAGACCAAATGAAGCTGCGTACTGTCATACAAACCAAATGAAGCCGTGTACTGTGATACAAATAAAATGAAGCTGAATACTCTCATACAGACCAAATGAAGCTGTGTACTGTCATATAAACCAAATAAAGCCGTGTACTGTGATACAAATAAAATGAAGCTGAATACTCTGATACAGACCAAATGAAGCTGTGTACTGTCATACAAACCAAATGAAGCCTTGTACTGTGATACAAATAAAAGGAAGCTAAGTACTCTCATACGAACCAAATGAAGCTGAGTACTGTCATATAAACCAAATAAAGCCGTGTACTGTGATACAAATAAAATGAAGCTGAATACTATCATACAGACCAAATGAAGCTGTGTACTGTCATACAAACCAAATGAAGCCGTGTACTGTGATACAAATAAAATGAAGCTGAATACCCACATACAGACCAAATGAAGGTGAGTACTGTCATATAAACCAAATAAAGCCGTGTACTGTGATACAAATAAAATGAAGCTGAATACTCTCATACAGACCAAATGAAGCTGTGTACTGTCATACAAACCAAATGAAGCTGTGTACTGTCATACAAACCAAATAAAGCTGAGTACTGTCATACAAACCAAATGGAGCTGACTACTGTCATACAAACCAAATGAAGAGGGGAACTGTCATACAAGCCAAATGGAGCCGTGTGCTGTCATAAAAACCAAATGAAGCTGGGAACTGTCATACAAACCAAATGAAGCCGTGTGCTGTCATACAAACCAAAAGAAGCTGTGTACTGCCATACAAACCAAATGAAGTTGTAGGCTGTCATACAAACCCGATGAAGCTGAGTTCTGTCATACAAACCAAATGAAGCTGAGTACTGTCATACAAACCAAATGAAGCTGTGTACTGTCATACAAACCAAATGAAGTTGTGTGCTGTCATACAGACCAAATGAAGCTGAGTACTGTCATACAAACCAAATGAGCCGTGTACTGTGATACAAATAAAATGAAGCTGAATACTCTCATACAGACCAAATGAAGCTGAGTACTGTCATACAAACCAAATGAGCCGTGTACTGTGATACAAATAAAATGAAGCTGAATACTCTCATACAGACCAAATGAAGCCGAGCACTGTCATATAAACCAAATAAAGCCTTGTACTGTGATACAAATAAAATGAAGCTGAATACTCTCATACAGACCAAATGAAGCTGTGTACTGTCATACAAACCAAATGAAGCCGTGTACTGTGATACAAATAAAATGAAGCTGAGTACTCTCATACAGACCAAATGAAGCTGAGTACTGTCATATAAACCAAATAAAGCCGTGTACTGTGATACAAATAAAATGAAGCTGAATACTCACATACAGACCAAATGAAGCTGAGTACTGTCATACAAACCAAATGAAGCCGTGTACTGTGATACAAATAAAATGAAGCTGAGTACTCTCATACAGACCAAATGAAGCTGAGTACTGTCATACAAACCAAATGAAGCCGTGTACTGTGATACAAATAAAATGAAGCTGAGTACTTTCATACAAACCAAATGAAGCTGAGTACTGTCATATAAACCAAATAAAGCCGTGTACTGTGATACAAATAAAATGAAGCTGAATACTCTCATACGAACCAAATGAAGCTGAGTACTGTCATATAAACCAAATGAAGCCGTGTACTGTGAGTGATACAAATAAAATGAAGCTGAGTACTCTCATACAAACCAAATGAAGCTGAGTAATGTCATACAAACCAAATGAAGCCGTGTACTGTGATACAAATAAAATGAAGCTGAGTACTCACATACGAACAAATGAAGCTGAGTACTGTCATATAAACCAAATAAAGCCGTGTACTGTGATACAAATAAAATGAAGCTGAGTACTCTCATACAGACCAAATGAAGCTGTGTACTGTCATACAAACCAAATGAAGCCGTGTACTGTGATACAAATAAAATGAAGCTGAGTACTCTCATACAGACCAAATGAAGCTGTGTACTGTCATACAAACCAAATGAAGCCGTGTACTGTGATACAAATAAAATGAAGCTGAATACCCACATACAGACCAAATGAAGGTGAGTACTGTCATATAAACCAAATAAAGCCGTGTACTGTGATACAAATAAAATGAAGCTGAATACTCTAATACAGACCAAATGAAGCTGTGTACTGTCATACAAACCAAATGAAGCTGTGTACTTTCATACAAACCAAATAAAGCTGAGTACTGTCATACAAACCAAATGGAGCTGACTACTTTGATAAAATCCAAATGAAGATGGGAACTGTCATACAAGCCAAATGGAGCCGTGTGCTGTCATAAAAACCAAATGAAGCTGGGAACTGTCATACAAACCAAATGAAGCCGTGTGCTGTCATACAAACCAAAAGAAGCTGTGTACTGCCATACAAACCAAATGAAGTTGTGTGCTGTCATACAAACCCGATGAAGCTGAGTTCTGTCATACAAACCAAATGAAGCTGAGTACTATCATACAAACCAAATGAAGCTGTGTACTGTCATACAAACCAAATGAAGTTGTGTGCTGTCATACAGACCAAATGAAGCTGAGTACTGTCATACAAACCAAATGAGCCATGTACTGTGATACAAATAAAATGAAGCTGAATACTCTCATCAGACCAAATGAAGCTGAGTACTGTCATACAAACCAAATGAGCCGTGTACTGTAATACAAATAAAATGAAGCTGGGAACTGTCATACAAGCCAAATGGAGCCGTGTGCTGTCATAAAAACCAAATGAAGCTGGGAACTGGCATACAAACCAAATGAAGCCGTGTGCTGTCATACAAACCCGATGAAGCTGAGTTCTGTCATACAAACCAAATGAAGCTGAGTACCGTCATACAAACCAAATGAAGCTGTGTACTGTCATACAAACCAAATGAAGTTGTGTGCTGTCATACAGACCAAATGAAGCTGAGTACTGTCATACAAACAAAATGAGCCGTGTACTGTGATACAAATAAAATGAAGCTGAATACTCTCATACAGACCAAATGAAGCCGAGTACTGTCATATAAACCAAATAAAGCCTTGTTCTGTGATACAAATAAAATGAAGCTGAATACTCTCATACAGACCAAATGAAGCTGTGTACTGTCATACAAACCAAATGAAGCCGTGTACTGTGATACAAATAAAATGAAGCTGAGTACTCTCATACAGACCAAATGAAGCTGAGTACTGTCATATAAACCAAATAAAGCCGTGTACTGTGATACAAAAAAATGAAGCTGAGTACTCTCATACAGACCAAATGAAGCTGAGTACTGTCATACAAACCAAATGAAGCCGTGTACTGTGATACAAATAAAATGAAGCTGAAAACTCTCATACAGACCAAATGAAGCTGTGTACTGTCATACAAACCAAATGAAGCCGTGTACTGTGATACAAATAAAATGAAGCTGAATACTCTCATACAGACCAAATGAAGCTGCGTACTGTCATACAAACCAAATGAAGCCGTGTACTGTGATACAAATAAAATGAAGCTGAATACTCTCATACAGACCAAATGAAGCTGTGTACTGTCATATAAACCAAATAAAGCCGTGTACTGTGATACAAATAAAATGAAGCTGAATACTCTGATACAGACCAAATGAAGCTGTGTACTGTCATACAAACCAAATGAAGCCTTGTACTGTGATACAAATAAAATAAAGCTGAGTACTCTCATACGAACCAAATGAAGCTGAGTACTGTCATATAAACCAAATGAAGCCGTGTACTGTGATACAAATAAAATGAAGCTGAGTACTCTCATACAGACCAAATGAAGCTGAGTACTGTCATATAAACCAAATAAAGCCGTGTACTGTGATACAAATAAAATGAAGCTGAATACTCACATACAGACCAAATGAAGCTGAGTACTGATATACAAACCAAATGAAGCCGTGTACTGTGACACAAATAAAATGAAGCTGAGTACTCTCATACAGACCAAATGAAGCTGAGTACTGTCATACAAACCAAATGAAGCCGTGTACTGTGATACAAATAAAATGAAGCTGAGTACTTTCATACAAACCAAATGAAGCTGAGTACTGTCATATAAACCAAATAAAGCGGTGTACTGTGATACAAATAAAATGAAGCTGAATACTCTCATACGAACCAAATGAAGCTGAGTACTGTCATACAAACCAAATGAAGCCGTGTACTGTGATACAAATAAAATGAAGCTGAGTACTCTCATACAAACCAAATGAAGCTGAGTAATGTCATACAAACCAAACGAAGCAGTGTACTGTGATACAAATAAAATGAAGCTGAGTACTCTCATACGAACCAAATGAAGCTGAGTACTGTCATATAAACCAAATAAAGCCGTGTACTGTGATACAAATAAAATAAAGCTGAATACTCTAATACAGACCAAATGAAGCTGTGTACTGTCATACAAACCAAATAAACCCGTGTACTGTGATACAAAAAAATGAAGCTGAGTACTCTCATACAGACCAAATGAAGCTGAGTACTGTCATACAAACCAAATGAAGCCGTGTACTGTGATACAAAGAAAATGAAGCTGAATACTCTCATACAGACCAAATGAAGCTGTGTACTGTCATACAAACCAAATGAAGCCGTGTACTGTGATACAAATAAAATGAAGCTGAATACTCTCATACAGACCAAATGAAGCTGCGTACTGTCATACAAACCAAATGAAGCCGTGTACTGTGATACAAATAAAATGAAGCTGAATACTCTCATACAGACCAAATGAAGCTGTGTACTGTCATATAAACCAAATAAAGCCGTGTACTGTGATACAAATAAAATGAAGCTGAATACTCTGATACAGACCAAATGAAGCTGTGTACTGTCATACAAACCAAATGAAGCCTTGTACTGTGATACAAATAAAATAAAGCTGAGTACTCTCATACGAACCAAATGAAGCTGAGTACTGTCATATAAACCAATGGAAGCCGTGTACTGTGATACAAATAAAATGAAGCTGAGTACTCTCATACAGACCAAATGAAGCTGAGTACTGTCATATAAACCAAATAAAGCCGTGTACTGTGATACAAATAAAATGAAGCTTAATACTCACATACAGACCAAATGAAGCTGAGTACTGATATACAAACCAAATGAAGCCGTGTACTGTGATACAAATAAAATGAAGCTGAGTACTCTCATACAGACCAAATGAAGCTGAGTACTGTCATACAAACCAAATGAAGCCGTGTACTGTGATACAAATAAAATGAAGCTGAGTACTTTCATACAAACCAAATGAAGCTGAGTACTGTCATATAAACCAAATAAAGCCGTGTACTGTGATACAAATAAAATGAAGCTGAATACTCTCATACGAACCAAATGAAGCTGAGTACTGTCATACAAACCAAATGAAGCCGTGTACTGTGATACAAATAAAATGAAGCTGAGTACTCTCATACAAACCAAATGAAGCTGAGTAATGTCATACAAACCAAATGAAGCAGTGTACTGTGATACAAATAAAATGAAGCTGAGTACTCTCATACAGACCAAATGAAGCTGTGTACTGTCATACAAACCAAATGAAGCCGTGTACTGTGATAAAAATAAAATGAAGCTGAGTACTCTCATACAGACCAAATGAAGCTGTGTACTGTCATACAAACCAAATGAAGCCGTGTACTGTGATACAAATAAAATGAAGCTGAATACTCTCATACAGACCAAATGAAGCTGTGTACTGTCATACAAACCAAATGAAGCCGTGTACTGTGATACAAATAAAATGAAGCTGAATACCCACATACAGACCAAATGAAGGTGAGTACTGTCATATAAACCAAATAAAGCCGTGTATTGTGATACAAATAAAATGAAGCTGAATACTCTCATACAGACCAAATGAAGCTGTGTACTGTCATACAAACCAAATGAAGCCGTGTACTGTGATACAAATAAAATGAAGCTGAGTACTCTCATACAGACCAAATGAAGCTGAGTACTGTCATACAAACCAAATAAAGCCGTGTACTGTGATACAAATAAAATGAAGCTGAATACTCTCATACAGACCAAATGAAGCTGAGTACTCTCATACAAACCAAATGAAGCCGTGTATTGTGATACAAATAAAATGAAGCTGAGTACTCTCATACAAACCAAATGAAGCTGAGTACTCTCATACAAACCAAATGGAGCTGTGTACTGTGATACAAATAAAATGAAGCTGAATACTCTCATACAGACCAAATGAAGCTGAGTACTGTCATACAAACCAAATAAAGCCGTGTACTGTGATACAAATAAAATGAAGCTGAATACTCTCATAGAGACCAAATGAAGCTGTGTACTGTCATACAAACCAAATGAAGCCGTGTACTGTGATACAAATAAAATGAAGCTGAGTACTCTCATACAGACCAAATGAAGCTGAGTACTGTCATATAAACCAAATGAAGCCGTGTACTGTGATACAAATAAAATGAAGCTGAATACTCTCATACAGACCAAATGAAGCTGTGTACTGTCATACAAACAAAATGAAGCCGTGTACTGTGATACAAATAAAATGAAGCTGAATACTCTCATACAGACCAAATGAAGCTGAGTACTGTCATACAAACCAAATAAAGCCGTGTACTGTGATACAAATAAAATGAAGCTGAGTACTCTCATACAGACCAAATGAAGCTGTGTACTGTCATACAAACCAAATGAAGCCGTGTACTGTGATACAAATAAAATGAAGCTGAGTACTCTCATACAGACCAAATGAAGCTGAGTACTGTCATATAAACCAAATGAAGCCGTGTACTGTGATACAAATAAAATGAAGCTGAATACTCTCATACAGACCAAATGAAGCTGAGTACTGTCAAACAAACCAAATGAAGCCGTGTACTGTGATACAAATAAAATGAAGCTGAATACTCTCATACAGACCAAATGAAGCTGTGTACTGTCATACAAACCAAATGAAGCCGTGTACTGTGATACAAATAAAATGAAGCTGAATACTCTCATACAGACCAAATGAAGCTGAGTACTGTCATACAAACCAAATAAAGCCGTGTACTGTGATACAAATAAAATGAAGCTGAATACTCTCATACAGACCAAATGAAGCTGTGTACTGTCATACAAACCAAATGAAGCTGTGTACTGTCATACAAACCAAATAAAGCCGTGTACTGTCATACAAACCAAATGGAGCTGACTACTTTGATAAAAACCAAATGAAGATGGGAACTGTCATACAAGCCAAATGGAGCCGTGTGCTGTCATAAAAACCAAATGAAGCTGGGAACTGTCATACAAACCAAATGAAGCCGTGTGCTGTCATACAAACCAAAAGAAGCTGTGTACTGCCATACAAACCAAATGAAGCTGTGTGCTGTCATACAAACCCGATGAAGCTGAGTTCTGTCATACAAACCAAATGAAGCTGAGTACTGTCATACAAACCAAATGAAGCTGTGTACTCTCATACAAACCAAATGAAGTTGTGTGCTGTCATACAGACCAAATGAAGCTGAGTACTCTCATACAAACCAAATGAGCCGTGTACTGTGATACAAATAAAATGAAGCTGAATACTCTCATACAGACCAAATGAAGCTGAGTACTGTCATACAAACCAAATGAGCCGTGTACTGTGATACAAATAAAATGAAGCTGAATACTCTAATACAGACCAAATGAAGCCGAGTACTGTCATATAAACCAAATAAAGCCTTGTACTGTGATACAAATAAAATGAAGCTGAATACTCTCATACAGACCAAATGAAGCTGTGTACTGTCATACAAACCAAATGAAGCCGTGTACTGTGATACAAATAAAATGAAGCTGAGTACTCTCATACAGACCAAATGAAGCTGAGTACTGTCATATAAACCAAATAAAGCCGTGTACTGTGATACAAATAAAATGAAGCTGAATACTCACATACAGACCAAATGAAGCTGAGTACTGTCATACAAACCAAATGAAGCCGTGTACTGTGATACAAATAAAATGAAGCTGAGTACTCTCATACAGACCAAATGAAGCTGAGTACTGTCATACAAGCCAAATGAAGCCGTGTACTGTGATACAAATAAAATGAAGCTGAGTACTTTCATACAAACCAAATGAAGCTGAGTACTGTCATATAAACCAAATAAAGCCGTGTACTGTGATACAAATAAAATGAAGCTGAATACTCTCATACGAACCAAATGAAGCTGAGTACTGTCATACAAACCAAATGAAGCCGTGTACTGTGAAACAAATAAAATGAAGCTGAATACTCTCATACAGACCAAATGAAGCTGTGTACTGTCATACAAACCAAATGAAGCCGTGTATTGTGATACAAATAAAATGAAGCTGAGTACTCTCATACAAACCAAATGAAGCTGAGTACTCTCATACAGATCAAATGAAGCTGAGTACTGTCATATAAACCAAATGAAGCCGTGTACTGTGATACAAATAAAATGAAGCTGAATACTCTCATACAAACCAAATGAAGCTGTGTACTGTCATACAAACCAAATGAAGCCGTGTACTGTGATACAAATAAAATGAAGCTGAATACTCTCATACAGACCAAATGAAGCTGAGTACTGTCATATAAACCAAATAAAGCCGTGTACTGTGATACAAATAAAATGAAGCTGAATACTCTCATACAGACCAAATGAAGCTGAGTACTGTCAAATAAACCAAATAAAGCCGTGTACTGTGATACAAATAAAATGAAGCTGAATACTCTCATACAGACCAAATGAAGCTGAGTACTGTCATATAAACCAAATAAAGCCGTGTACTGTGATGCAAATAAAAAGAAGCTGAATACTCTTATACAGACCAAATGAAGCTGTGTACTGTCATACAAACCAAAAGAAGCCGTGTACTGTGATACAAATAAAATGAAGCTGAATACTCTCATACAGACCAAATGAAGCTGTGTACTGTCATACAAACCAAATAAAGCCGTGTATTGTGATACAAATAAAATGAAGCTGAATACTCTCATACAGACCAAATGAAGCTGAGTACTCTCATACAAACCAAATGGAGCTGTGTACTGTGATACAAATAAAATGAAGCTGAATACTCTCATACAGACCAAATGAAGCTGGGTACTGTCATACAAACCAAATAAAGCCGTGTACTGTGAAACAAATAAAATGAAGCTGAATACTCTCATACAGACCAAATGAAGCTGTGTACTGGCATACAAACCAAATGAAGCCGTGTATTGTGATACAAATAAAATGAAGCTGAGTACTCTCATACAAACCAAATGAAGCTGATTCCTCTCATACAGACCAAATGAAGCTGAGTACTGTCATATAAACCAAATGAAGCCGTGTACTGTGATACAAATAAAATGAAGCTGAATACTCTCATACAGACCAAATGAAGCTGAGTACTGTCATATAAACCAAATAAAGCCGTGTACTGTCTTACAAATAAAATGAAGCTGAATACTCTCATACAGACCAAATGAAGCTGAGTACTGTCATATAAACCAAATGAAGCCGTGTACTGTGATACAAATAAAATGAAGCTGAATACTCTCATACAGACCAACTGAAGCTGTGTACTGTCATACAAACCAAATGAAGCCGTGTACTGTGATACAAATAAAATGAAGCTGAGTACTCTCATACAGACCAAATGAAGCTGTGTACTGTCATACAAACCAAATGAAGCCGTGTACTGTGATACAAATAAAATGAAGCTGAGTACTCTCATACAGACCAAATGAAGCTGAGTACTGTCATATAAACCAAATAAAGCCGTGTACTGTGATACAAATAAAATGAAGCTGAATACTCACATACAGACCAAATGAAGCTGAGTACTGTCATACAAACCAAATGAAGCCGTGTACTGTGATACAAATAAAATGAAGCTGAGTACTCTCATACAGACCAAATGAAGCTGAGTACTGCCATATAAACCAAATAAAGCCGTGTACTGTGATACAAATAAAATGAAGCTGAATACTCTCATACGAACCAAATGAAGCTGAGTACTGTCATACAAACCAAATGAAGCCGTGTACTGTGAAACAAATAAAATGAAGCTGAATACTCTCATACAGACCAAATGAAGCTGTGTACTGTCATACAAACCAAATGAAGCCGTGTATTGTGATACAAATAAAATGAAGCTGAGTACTCTCATACAAACCAAATGAAGCTGAGTACTCTCATACAGATCAAATGAAGCTGAGTACTGTCATATAAACCAAATGAAGCCGTGTACTGTGATACAAATAAAATGAAGCTGAATACTCTCATACAAACCAAATGAAGCTGTGTACTGTCATACAAACCAAATGAAGCCGTGTACTGTGATACAAATAAAATGAAGCTGAATACTCTCATACAGACCAAATGAAGCTGAGTACTGTCATATAAACCAAATAAAGCCGTGTACTGTGATACAAATAAAATGAAGCTGAATACTCTCATACAGACCAAATGAAGCTGAGTACTGTCAAATAAACCAAATAAAGCCGTGTACTGTGATACAAATAAAATGAAGCTGAATACTCTCATACAGACCAAATGAAGCTGAGTACTGTCATATAAACCAAATAAAGCCGTGTACTGTGATGCAAATAAAAAGAAGCTGAATACTCTTATACAGACCAAATGAAGCTGTGTACTGTCATACAAACCAAAAGAAGCCGTGTACTGTGATACAAATAAAATGAAGCTGAATACTCTCATACAGACCAAATGAAGCTGAGTACTCTCATACAAACCAAATGGAGCTGTGTACTGTGATACAAATAAAATGAAGCTGAATACTCTCATACAGACCAAATGAAGCTGGGTACTTTCATACAAACCAAATAAAGCCGTGTACTGTGAAACAAATAAAATGAAGCTGAATACTCTCATACAGACCAAATGAAGCTGTGTACTGTCATACAAACCAAATGAAGCCGTGTACTGTGATACAAATAAAATGAAGCTGAATACTCTCATACAGACCAAATGAAGCTGGGTACTTTCATACAAACCAAATAAAGCCGTGTACTGTGATACAAATAAAATGAAGCTGAGTACTCTCATACAGACCAAATGAAGCTGTGTACTGTCATACAAACCAAATGAAGCCGTGTACTGTGATACAAATAAAATGAAGCTGAGTACTCTCATACAGACCAAATGAAGCTGAGTACTGTCATATAAACCAAATAAAGCCGTGTACTGTGATACAAATAAAATGAAGCTGAATACTCACATACAGACCAAATGAAGCTGAGTACTGTCATACAAACCAAATGAAGCCGTGTACTGTGATACAAATAAAATGAAGCTGAGTACTCTCATACAAACCAAATGGAGCTGTGTACTGTGATACAAATAAAATGAAGCTGAATACTCTCATACAGACCAAATGAAGCTGGGTACTTTCATACAAACCAAATAAAGCCGTGTACTGTGATACAAATAAAATGAAGCTGAGTACTCTCATACAGACCAAATGAAGCTGTGTACTGTCATACAAACCAAATGAAGCCGTGTACTGTGATACAAATAAAATGAAGCTGAGTACTCTCATACAGACCAAATGAAGCTGAGTACTGTCATATAAACCAAATAAAGCCGTGTACTGTGATACAAATAAAATGAAGCTGAATACTCACATACAGACCAAATGAAGCTGAGTACTGTCATACAAACCAAATGAAGCCGTGTACTGTGATACAAATAAAATGAAGCTGAGTACTCTCATACAGACCAAATGAAGCTGAGTACTGCCATATAAACCAAATAAAGCCGTGTACTGTGATACAAATAAAATGAAGCTGAATACTCTCATACGAACCAAATGAAGCTGAGTACTGTCATACAAACCAAATGAAGCCGTGTACTGTGAAACAAATAAAATGAAGCTGAATACTCTCATACAGACCAAATGAAGCTGTGTACTGTCATACAAACCAAATGAAGCCGTGTATTGTGATACAAATAAAATGAAGCTGAGTACTCTCATACAAACCAAATGAAGCTGAGTACTCTCATACAGATCAAATGAAGCTGAGTACTGTCATATAAACCAAATGAAGCCGTGTACTGTGATACAAATAAAATGAAGCTGAATACTCTCATACAAACCAAATGAAGCTGTGTACTGTCATACAAACCAAATGAAGCCGTGTACTGTGATACAAATAAAATGAAGCTGAATACTCTCATACAGACCAAATGAAGCTGAGTACTGTCATATAAACCAAATAAAGCCGTGTACTGTGATACAAATAAAATGAAGCTGAATACTCTCATACAGACCAAATGAAGCTGAGTACTGTCAAATAAACCAAATAAAGCCGTGTACTGTGATACAAATAAAATGAAGCTGAATACTCTCATACAGACCAAATGAAGCTGAGTACTGTCATATAAACCAAATAAAGCCGTGTACTGTGATGCAAATAAAAAGAAGCTGAATACTCTTATACAGACCAAATGAAGCTGTGTACTGTCATACAAACCAAAAGAAGCCGTGTACTGTGATACAAATAAAATGAAGCTGAATACTCTCATACAGACCAAATGAAGCTGTGTACTGTCATACAAACCAAATGAAGCCGTGTATTGTGATACAAATAAAATGAAGCTGAATACTCTCATACAGACCAAATGAAGCTGAGTACTCTCATACAAACCAAATGGAGCTGTGTACTGTGATACAAATAAAATGAAGCTGAATACTCTCATACAGACCAAATGAAGCTGGGTACTTTCATACAAACCAAATAAAGCCGTGTACTGTGAAACAAATAAAATGAAGCTGAATACTCTCATACAGACCAAATGAAGCTGTGTACTGGCATACAAACCAAATGAAGCCGTGTATTGTGATACAAATAAAATGAAGCTGAGTACTCTCATACAAACCAAATGAAGCTGATTACTCTCATACAGACCAAATGAAGCTGAGTACTGTCATATAAACCAAATGAAGCCGTGTACTGTGATACAAATAAAATGAAGCTGAATACTCTCATACAGACCAAATGAAGCTGAGTACTGTCATATAATCCAAATAAAGCCGTGTACTGTGATACAAATAAAATGAAGCTGAATACTCTCATACAGACCAAATGAATCTGAGTACTGTCATATAAAACAAATGAAGCCGTGTACTGTGATACAAATAAAAAGAAGCTGAATACTCTCATACAGACCAAATGAAGCTGTGTACTGTCATACAAACCAAATGAAGCCGTGTACTGTGATACAAATAAAATAAAGCTGAGTACTCTCATACGAACCAAATGAAGCTGAGTACTGTCATATAAACCAAATAAAGCCGTGTACTTTGATACAAATAAAATGAAGCTGAGTACTCTCATACAGACCAAATGAAGCTGTGTACTGTCATACAAACCAAATGAAGCCGTGTACTGTGATAAAAATAAAATGAAGCTGAGTACTCTCATACAGACCAAATGAAGCTGTGTACTGTCATACAAACCAAATGAAGCCGTGTACTGTGATACAAATAAAATGAAGCTGAATACTCTCATACAGACCAAATGAAGCTGTGTACTGTCATACAAACCAAATGAAGCCGTGTACTGTGATACAAATAAAATGAAGCTGAATACCCACATACAGACCAAATGAAGGTGAGTACTGTCATATAAACCAAATAAAGCCGTGTACTGTGATACAAATAAAATGAAGCTGAATACTCTCATACAGACCAACTGAAGCTGTGTACTGTCATACAAACCAAATGAAGCCGTGTACTGTGATACAAATAAAATGAAGCTGAGTACTCTCATACAGACCAAATGAAGCTGTGTACTGTCATACAAACCAAATGAAGCCGTGTACTGTGATACAAATAAAATGAAGCTGAGTACTCTCATACAGACCAAATGAAGCTGAGTACTGTCATACAAGCCAAATGAAGCCGTGTACTGTGATACAAATAAAATGAAGCTGAGTACTTTCATACAAACCAAATGAAGCTGAGTACTGCCATATAAACCAAATAAAGCCGTGTACTGTGATACAAATAAAATGAAGCTGAATACTCTCATACGAACCAAATGAAGCTGAGTACTGTCATACAAACCAAATGAAGCCGTGTACTGTGAAACAAATAAAATGAAGCTGAATACTCTCATACAGACCAAATGAAGCTGTGTACTGTCATACAAACCAAATGAAGCCGTGTATTGTGATACAAATAAAATGAAGCTGAGTACTCTCATACAAACCAAATGAAGCTGAGTACTCTCATACAGATCAAATGAAGCTGAGTACTGTCATACAAACCAAATGAAGCCGTGTACTGTGATACAAATAAAATGAAGCTGAATACTCTCATACAGACCAAATGAAGCTGAGTACTGTCAAATAAACCAAATAAAGCCGTGTACTGTGATACAAATAAAATGAAGCTGAATACTCTCATACAGACCAAATGAAGCTGAGTACTGTCATATAAACCAAATAAAGCCGTGTACTGTGATGCAAATAAAAAGAAGCTGAATACTCTTATACAGACCAAATGAAGCTGTGTACTGTCATACAAACCAAAAGAAGCCGTGTACTGTGATACAAATAAAATGAAGCTGAATACTCTCATACAGACCAAATGAAGCTGTGTACTGTCATACAAACCAAATGAAGCCGTGTATTGTGATACAAATAAAATGAAGCTGAATACTCTCATACAGACCAAATGAAGCTGAGTACTCTCATACAAACCAAATGGAGCTGTGTACTGTGATACAAATAAAATGAAGCTGAATACTCTCATACAGACCAAATGAAGCTGGGTACTTTCATACAAACCAAATAAAGCCGTGTACTGTGAAACAAATAAAATGAAGCTGAATACTCTCATACAGACCAAATGAAGCTGTGTACTGGCATACAAACCAAATGAAGCCGTGTATTGTGATACAAATAAAATGAAGCTGAGTACTCTCATACAAACCAAATGAAGCTGATTACTCTCATACAGACCAAATGAAGCTGAGTACTGTCATATAAACCAAATGAAGCCGTGTACTGTGATACAAATAAAATGAAGCTGAATACTCTCATACAGACCAAATGAAGCTGAGTACTGTCATATAATCCAAATAAAGCCGTGTACTGTGATACAAATAAAATGAAGCTGAATACTCTCATACAGACCAAATGAATCTGAGTACTGTCATATAAAACAAATGAAGCCGTGTACTGTGATACAAATAAAAAGAAGCTGAATACTCTCATACAGACCAAATGAAGCTGTGTACTGTCATACAAACCAAATGAAGCCGTGTACTGTGATACAAATAAAATAAAGCTGAGTACTCTCATACGAACCAAATGAAGCTGAGTACTGTCATATAAACCAAATAAAGCCGTGTACTTTGATACAAATAAAATGAAGCTGAGTACTCTCATACAGACCAAATGAAGCTGTGTACTGTCATACAAACCAAATGAAGCCGTGTACTGTGATAAAAATAAAATGAAGCTGAGTACTCTCATACAGACCAAATGAAGCTGTGTACTGTCATACAAACCAAATGAAGCCGTGTACTGTGATACAAATAAAATGAAGCTGAATAGTCTCATACAGACCAAATGAAGCTGTGTACTGTCATACAAACCAAATGAAGCCGTGTACTGTGATACAAATAAAATGAAGCTGAATACCCACATACAGACCAAATGAAGGTGAGTACTGTCATATAAACCAAATAAAGCCGTGTACTGTGATACAAATAAAATGAAGCTGAATACTCTCATACAGACCAAATGAAGCTGTGTACTGTCATACAAACCAAATGAAGCCGTGTACTGTGATACAAATAAAATGAAGCTGAGTACTCTCATACAGACCAAATGAAGCTGAGTACTGTCATACAAACCAAATAAAGCCGTGTACTGTGATACAAATAAAATGAAGCTGAATACTCTCATACAGACCAAATGAAGCTGTGTACTGTCATACAAACCAAATGAAGCCGTGTACAGTGATACAAAGAAAATGAAGCTGAGTACTCTCATACAGACCAAATGAAGCTGTGTACTGTCATACAAACCAAATGAAGCCGTGTACTGTGATACAAATAAAATGAAGCTGAATACTCTCATACAGACCAAATGAAGCTGTGTACTGTCATACAAACCAAATGAAGCCGTGTACTGTGATACAAATAAAATGAAGCTGAATACCCACATACAGACCAAATGAAGGTGAGTACTGTCATATAAACCAAATAAAGCCGTGTACTGCGATACAAATAAAATGAAGCTGAATACTCTCATACAGACCAAATGAAGCTGTGTACTGTCATACAAACCAAATGAAGCTGTGTACTGTCATACAAACCAAATAAAGCTGAGTACTGTCATACAAACCAAATGGAGCTGACTACTTTGATAAAATCCAAATGAAGATGGGAACTGTCATACAAGCCAAATGGAGCCGTGTGCTGTCATAAAAACCAAATGAAGCTGGGAACTGTCATACAAACCAAATGAAGCCGTGTGCTGTCATACAAACCAAAAGAAGCTGTGTACTGCCATACAAACCAAATGAAGTTCTGTGCTGTCATACAAACCCGATGAAGCTGAGTTCTGTCATACAAACCAAATGAAGCTGAGTACTGTCATACAAACCAAATGAAGCTGTGTACTGTCATACAAACCAAATGAAGTTGTGTGCTGTCATACAGACCAAATGAAGCTGAGTACTGTCATACAAACCAAATGAGCCGTGTACTGTGATACAAATAAAATGAAGCTGAATACTCCCATACAGACCAAATGAAGCTGAGTACTGTCATACAAACCAAATGAGCCGTGTACTGTAATACAAATAAAATGAAGCTGAATACTCTCATACAGACCAAATGAAGCCGAGTACTGTCATATAAACCAAATAAAGCCTTGTACTGTGATACAAATAAAATGAAGCTGAATACTCTCATACAGACCAAATGAAGCTGAGTACTGTCATACAAACCAAATGAAGCCGTGTACTGTGATACAAATAAAATGAAGCTGAGTACTTTCATACAAACCAAATGAAGCTGAGTACTGTCATATAAACCAAATAAAGCCGTGTACTGTGATACAAATAAAATGAAGCTGAATACTCTCATACGAACCAAATGAAGCTGAGTACTGTCATACAAACCAAATGAAGCCGTGTACTGTGATACAAATAAAATGAAGCTGAGTACTCTCATACAAACCAAATTAAGCTGAGTACTCTCATACAAACCAAATGGAGCTGAGTACTCTCATACAAACCAAATGAAGCTGAGTACTGTCATACAAACCAAATGAAGCTGTGTACTGTGATACAAATAAAATGAAGCTGAATACTCTCATACAGACCAAATGAAGCTGAGTACTGTCATATAAACCAAATGAAGCCGTGTACTGTGATACAAATAAAATGAAGCTGAATACTCTCATACAGACCAAATGAAGCTGTGTACTGTCATACAAACCAAATGAAGCCGTGTACTGTGATACAAATAAAATGAAGCTGAGTACTCTCATACAGACCAAATGAAGCTGAGTACTGTCATATAAACCAAATGAAGCCGTGTACTGTGATACAAATAAAATGAAGCTGAATACTCTCATACAGACCAAATGAAGCTGTGTACTGTCATACAAACCAAATGAAGCCGTGTACTGTGATACAAATAAAATGAAGCTGAATACTCTCATACAGACCAAATGAAGCTGAGTACTGTCATACAAACCAAATAAAGCCGTGTACTGTGATACAAATAAAATGAAGCTGAGTACTCTCATACAGACCAAATGAAGCTCTGTACTGTCATACAAACCAAATGAAGCCGTGTATTGTGATACAAATAAAATGAAGCTGAGTACTCTCATACAGACCAAATGAAGCTCTGTACTGTCATACAAACCAAATGAAGCCGTGTATTGTGATACAAATAAAATGAAGCTGAGTACTCTCATACAAACCAAATGAAGCTGAGTACTCTCATACAAACCAAATGGAGCTGTGTACTGTGATACAAATAAAATGAAGCTGAGTACTCTCATACAGACCAAATGAAGCTGAGTACTGTCATATAAACCAAATAAAGCCGTGTACTGTGAAACAAATAAAATGAAGCTGAATACTCTCATACAGACCAAATGAAGCTGTGTACTGTCATACAAACCAAATGAAGCCGTGTATTGTGATACAAATAAAATGAAGCTGAGTACTCTCATACAAACCAAATGAAGCTGAGTACTCTCATACAGACCAAATGAAGCTGAGTACTGTCATATAAACCAAATGAAGCCGTGTACTGTGATACAAATAAAATGAAGCTGAATACTCTCATACAGACCAAATGAAGCTGAGTACTGTCATATAATCCAAATAAAGCCGTGTACTGTGATACAAATAAAATGAAGCTGAATACTCTCATACAGACCAAATGAATCTGAGTACTGTCATATAAACCAAATGAAGCCGTGTACTGTGATACAAATAAAAAGAAGCTGAATACTCTCATACAGACCAAATGAAGCTGTGTACTGTCATACAAACCAAATGAAGCCGTGTACTGTGATACAAATAAAATAAAGCTGAGTACTCTCATACGAACCAAATGAAGCTGAGTACTGTCATATAAACCAAATAAAGCCGTGTACTTTGATACAAATAAAATGAAGCTGAGTACTCTCATACAGACCAAATGAAGCTGTGTACTGTCATACAAACCAAATGAAGCCGTGTACTGTGATAAAAATAAAATGAAGCTGAGTACTCTCATACAGACCAAATGAAGCTGTGTACTGTCATACAAACCAAATGAAGCCGTGTACTGTGATACAAATAAAATGAAGCTGAATACTCTCATACAGACCAAATGAAGCTGTGTACTGTCATACAAACCAAATGAAGCCGTGTATTGTGATACAAATAAAATGAAGCTGAGTACTCTCATACAAACCAAATGAAGCTGAGTACCCTCATACAGATCAAATGAAGCTGAGTACTGTCATATAAACCAAATGAAGCCGTGTACTGTGATACAAATAAAATGAAGCTGAATACTCTCATACAAACCAAATGAAGCTGTGTACTGTCATACAAACCAAATGAAGCCGTGTACTGTGATACAAATAAAATGAAGCTGAATACTCTCATACAGACCAAATGAAGCTGAGTACTGTCATATAAACCAAATAAAGCCGTGTACTGTGATACAAATAAAATGAAGCTGAATACTCTCATACAGACCAAATGAAGCTGAGTACTGTCAAATAAACCAAATAAAGCCGTGTACTGTGATACAAATAAAATGAAGCTGAATACTCTCATACAGACCAAATGAAGCTGAGTACTGTCATATAAACCAAATAAAGCCGTGTACTGTGATGCAAATAAAAAGAAGCTGAATACTCTTATACAAACCAAATGAAGCTGTGTACTGTCATACAAACCAAATGAAGCCGTGTACTGTGATACAAATAAAATGAAGCTGAATACTCTCATACAGACCAAATGAAGCTGAGTACTGTCATATAAACCAAATAAAGCCGTGTACTGTGATACAAATAAAATGAAGCTGAATACTCTCATACAGACCAAATGAAGCTGAGTACTGTCATATAAACAAAATGAAGCCGTGTACTGTAATACAAATAAAATGAAGTTGAATACTCTCATACAGACCAAATGGAGCTGTGTACTGTCATACAAACCAAATGAAGCCGTGTACTATGATATAAATAAAATGAAGCTGAATACTCTCATACAGACCAAATGAAGCTGAGTACTGTCATACAAACCAATTGAAGCCGTGTACTGTGATACAAATAAAATGAAGCTGAATACTCTCATACAGACCAAATGAAGCTGAGTACTGTCATATAAACCAAATGAAGCCGTGTACTGTGATACAAATAAAATGAAGCTGAATACTCTCATACAGACCAAATGAAGCTGTGTACTGTCATACAAACCAAAAGAAGCCGTGTACTGTGATACAAATAAAATGAAGCTGAATAGTCTCATACAGACCAAATGAAGCTGTGTACTGTCATACAAACCAAATGAAGCCGTGTATTGTGATACAAATAAAATGAAGCTGAATACTCTCATACAGACCAAATGAAGCTGAGTACTCTCATACAAACCAAATGGAGCTGTGTACTGTGATACAAATAAAATGAAGCTGAATACTCTCATACAGACCAAATGAAGCTGGGTACTGTCATACAAACCAAATAAAGCCGTGTACTGTGAAACAAATAAAATGAAGCTGAATACTCTCATACAGACCAAATGAAGCTGTGTACTGGCATACAAACCAAATGAAGCCGTGTATTGTGATACAAATAAAATGAAGCTGAGTACTCTCATACAAACCAAATGAAGCTGATTACTCTCATACAGACCAAATGAAGCTGAGTACTGTCATATAAACCAAATGAAGCCGTGTACTGTGATACAAATAAAATGAAGCTGAATACTCTCATACAGACCAAATGAAGCTGAGTACTGTCATATAAACCAAATAAAGCCGTGTACTGTCTTACAAATAAAATGAAGCTGAATACTCTCATACAGACCAAATGAAGCTGAGTACTGTCATATAAACCAAATGAAGCCGTGTACTGTGATACAAATAAAATGAAGCTGAATACTCTCATACAGACCAACTGAAGCTGTGTACTGTCATACAAACCAAATGAAGCCGTGTACTGTGATACAAATAAAATGAAGCTGAGTACTCTCATACAGACCAAATGAAGCTGAGTACTGTCATACAAACCAAATAAAGCCGTGTACTGTGATACAAATAAAATGAAGCTGAATACTCTCATACAGACCAAATGAAGCTGAGTACTGTCATATAAACCAAATGAAGCCGTGTACTGTGATACAAATAAAATGAAGCTGAATACTCTCATACAGACCAAATGAAGCTGTGTACTGTCATACAAACCAAATGAAGCCGTGTACTGTGATACAAATAAAATGAAGCTGAGTACTCTCATACAGACCAAATGAAGCTGAGTACTGTCATACAAACCAAATAAAGCCGTGTACTGTGATACAAATAAAATGAAGCTGAATACCCACATACAGACCAAATGAAGCTGTGTACTGTCATACAAACCAAATGAAGCCGTGTACTGTGATACAAATAAAATGAAGCTGAATACTCTCATACAGACAAAATGAAGCTGTGTACTGTCATACAAACCAAATGAAGCCGTGTACTGTGATACAAATTAAATGAAGCTGAATGCTCTCATACAGACCAAATGAAGCTGTGTACTGTCATACAAACCAAATGAAGCCGTGTACTGTGATACAAAAAAATGAAGCTGAGTACTCTCATACAGACCAAATGAAGCTGAGTACTGTCATACAAACCAAATGAAGCCGTGTACTGTGATACAAATAAAATGAAGCTGAATACTCTCATACAGACCAAATGAAGCTGTGTACTGTCATACAAACCAAATGAAGCCGTGTACTGTGATACAAAAAAAATGAAGCTGAATACTCTCATACAGACCAAATGAAGCTGTGTACTGTCATACAAACCAAATGAAGCCGTGTACTGTGATACAAATAAAATGAAGCTGAATACTCTCATACAGACCAAATGAAGCTGTGAACTCTCATACAAACCAAATAAAGCCGTGTACTGTGATACAAATAAAATGAAGCTGAATACTCTCATACAGACCAAATGAAGCTGTGTACTGTCATACAAACCAAATAAAGCCGTGTACTGTGATACAAATAAAATGAAGCTGAATACCCACATACAGACCAAATGAAGGTGAGTACTGTCATATAAACCAAATAAAGCCGTGTACTGCGATACAAATAAAATGAAGCTGAATACTCTCATACAGACCAAATGAAGCTGTGTACTGTCATACAAACCAAATGAAGCTGTGTACTGTCATACAAACCAAATAAAGCTGAGTACTGTCATACAAACCAAATGGAGCTGACTACTTTGATAAAATCCAAATGAAGATGGGAACTGTCATACAAGCCAAATGGAGCCGTGTGCTGTCATAAAAACGAAATGAAGCTGGGAACTGTCAGACAAACCAAATGAAGCCGTGTGCTGTCATACAAACCAAAAGAAGCTGTGTACTGCCATACAAACCAAATGAAGTTGTGTGCTGTCATACAAACCCGATGAAGCTGAGTTCTGTCATACAAACCAAATGAAGCTGAGTACTGTCATACAAACCAAATGAAGCTGTGTACTGTCATACAAACCAAATGAAGTTGTGTGCTGTCATACAGACCAAATGAAGCTGAGTACTGTCATACAAACCAAATGAGCCGTGTACTGTGATACAAATAAAATGAAGCTGAATACTCCCATACAGACCAAATGAAGCTGAGTACTGTCATACAAACCAAATGAGCCGTGTACTGTAATACAAATAAAATGAAGCTGAATACTCTCATACAGACCAAATGAAGCCGAGTACTGTCATATAAACCAAATAAAGCCTTGTACTGTGATACAAATAAAATGAAGCTGAATACTCTCATACAGACCAAATGAAGCTGTGTACTGTCATACAAACCAAATGAAGCCGTGTACTGTGATACAAATAAAATGAAGCTGAGTACTCTCATACAGACCAAATGAAGCTGAGTACTGTCATATAAACCAAATAAAGCCGTGTACTGTGATACAAATAAAATGAAGCTGAATACTCACATACAGACCAAATGAAGCTGAGTACTGTCATACAAACCAAATGAAGCCGTGTACTGTGATACAAATAAAATGAAGCTGAGTACTCTCATACAGACCAAATGAAGCTGAGTACTGTCATACAAACCAAATGAATCCGTGTACTGTGATACAAATAAAATGAAGCTGAGTACTTTCATACAAACCAAATGAAGCTGAGTACTGTCATATAAACCAAATAAAGCCGTGTACTGTGATACAAATAAAATGAAGCTGAATACTCTCATACGAACCAAATGAAGCTGAGTACTGTCATACAAACCAAATGAAGCCGTGTACTGTGATACAAATAAAATGAAGCTGAGTACTCTCATACAAACCAAATGAAGCTGAGTAATGTCATACAAACCAAATGAAGCCGTGTACTGTGATACAAATAAAATGAAGCTGAGTACTCTCATACAAATCAAATTAAGCTGAGTACTCTCATACAAACCAAATGGAGCTGAGTACTCTCATACAAACCAAATGAAGCTGAGTACTGTCATACAAACCAAATGAAGCTGTGTACTGTGATACAAATAAAATGAAGCTGAATACTCTCATACAGACCAAATGAAGCTGAGTACTGTCATATAAACCAAATGAAGCCGTGTACTGTGATACAAATAAAATGAAGCTGAATACTCTCATACAGACCAAATGAAGCTGTGTACTGTCATACAAACCAAATGAAGCCGTGTACTGTGATACAAATAAAATGATGCTGAGTACTCTCATACAGACCAAATGAAGCTGAGTACTGTCATATAAACCAAATGAAGCCGTGTACTGTGAAACAAATAAAATGAAGCTGAATACTCTCATACAGACCAAATGAAGCTGTGTACTGTCATACAAACCAAATGAAGCCGTGTACTGTGATACAAATAAAATGAAGCTGAATACTCTCATACAGAACAAATGAAGCTGAGTACTGTCATATAAACCAAATAAAGCCGTGTACTGTGATACAAATAAAATGAAGCTGAGTACTCTCATACAGACCAAATGAAGCTCTGTACTGTCATACAAACCAAATGAAGCCGTGTATTGTGATACAAATAAAATGAAGCTGAGTACTCTCATACAAACCAAATGAAGCTGAGTACTCTCATACAAACCAAATGGAGCTGTGTACTGTGATACAAATAAAATGAAGCTGAGTACTCTCATACAGACCAAATGAAGCTGAGTACTGTCATATAAACCAAATAAAGCCGTGTACTGTGAAACAAATAAAATGAAGCTGAATACTCTCATACAGACCAAATGAAGCTGTGTACTGTCATACAAACCAAATGAAGCCGTGTATTGTGATACAAATAAAATGAAGCTGAGTACTCTCATACAAACCAAATGAAGCTGAGTACTCTCATACAGACCAAATGAAGCTGAGTACTGTCATATAAACCAAATGAAGCCGTGTACTGTGATACAAATAAAATGAAGCTGAATACTCTCATACAGACCAAATGAAGCTGAGTACTGTCATATAATCCAAATAAAGCCGTGTACTGTGATACAAATAAAATGAAGCTGAATACTCTCATACAGACCAAATGAATCTGAGTACTGTCATATAAACCAAATGAAGCCGTGTACTGTGATACAAATAAAAAGAAGCTGAATACTCTCATACAGACCAAATGAAGCTGTGTACTGTCATACAAACCAAATGAAGCCGTGTACTGTGATACAAATAAAATAAAGCTGAGTACTCTCATACGAACCAAATGAAGCTGAGTACTGTCATATAAACCAAATAAAGCCGTGTACTTTGATACAAATAAAATGAAGCTGAGTACTCTCATACAGACCAAATGAAGCTGTGTACTGTCATACAAACCAAATGAAGCCGTGTACTGTGATAAAAATAAAATGAAGCTGAGTACTCTCATACAGACCAAATGAAGCTGTGTACTGTCATACAAACCAAATAAAGCCGTGTACTGTGATACAAATAAAATGAAGCTGAATACTCTCATACAGACCAAATGAAGCTGTGTACTGTCATACAAACCAAATGAAGCCGTGTACTGTGATACAAATAAAATGAAGCTGAATACCCACATACAGACCAAATGAAGGTGAGTACTGTCATATAAACCAAATAAAGCCGTGTACTGTGATACAAATAAAATGAAGCTGAATACTCTCATACAGACCAAATGAAGCTGTGTACTGTCATACAAACCAAATGAAGCCGTGTACTGTGATACAAATAAAATGAAGCTGAATACTCTCATACAGACCAAATGAAGCTGTGTACTGTCATACAAACCAAATGAAGCCGTGTACTGTGATACAAATAAAATGAAGCTGAATACCCACATACAGACCAAATGAAGGTGAGTACTGTCATATAAACCAAATAAAGCCGTGTACTGCGATACAAATAAAATGAAGCTGAATACTCTCATACAGACCAAATGAAGCTGTGTACTGTCATACAAACCAAATGAAGCTGTGTACTGTCATACAAACCAAATAAAGCTGAGTACTGTCATACAAACCAAATGGAGCTGACTACTTTGATAAAATCCAAATGAAGATGGGAACTGTCATACAAGCCAAATGGAGCCGTGTGCTGTCATAAAAACCAAATGAAGCTGGGAACTGTCATACAAACCAAATGAAGCCGTGTGCTGTCATACAAACCAAAAGAAGCTGTGTACTGCCATACAAACCAAATGAAGTTCTGTGCTGTCATACAAACCCGATGAAGCTGAGTTCTGTCATACAAACCAAATGAAGCTGAGTACTGTCATACAAACCAAATGAAGCTGTGTACTGTCATACAAACCAAATGAAGTTGTGTGCTGTCATACAGACCAAATGAAGCTGAGTACTGTCATACAAACCAAATGAGCCGTGTACTGTGATACAAATAAAATGAAGCTGAATACTCCCATACAGACCAAATGAAGCTGAGTACTGTCATACAAACCAAATGAGCCGTGTACTGTAATACAAATAAAATGAAGCTGAATACTCTCATACAGACCAAATGAAGCCGAGTACTGTCATATAAACCAAATAAAGCCTTGTACTGTGATACAAATAAAATGAAGCTGAATACTCTCATACAGACCAAATGAAGCTGTGTACTGTCATACAAACCAAATGAAGCCGTGTACTGTGATACAAATAAAATGAAGCTGAGTACTCTCATACAGACCAAATGAAGCTGAGTACTGTTATATAAACCAAATAAAGCCGTGTACTGTGATACAAATAAAATGAAGCTGAATACTCACATACAGACCAAATGAAGCTGAGTACTGTCATACAAACCAAATGAAGCCGTGTACTGTGATACAAATAAAATGAAGCTGAGTACTCTCATACAGACCAAATGAAGCTGAGTACTGTCATACAAACCAAATGAATCCGTGTACTGTGATACAAATAAAATGAAGCTGAGTACTTTCATACAAACCAAATGAAGCTGAGTACTGTCATATAAACCAAATAAAGGCGTGTACTGTGATACAAATAAAATGAAGCTGAATACTCTCATACGAACCAAATGAAGCTGAGTACTGTCATACAAACCAAATGAAGCCGTGTACTGTGATACAAATAAAATGAAGCTGAGTACTCTCATACAAACCAAATGAAGCTGAGTAATGTCATACAAACCAAATGAAGCCGTGTACTGTGATACAAATAAAATGAAGCTGAGTACTCTCATACAAACCAAATTAAGCTGAGTACTCTCATACAAACCAAATGGAGCTGAGTACTCTCATACAAACCAAATGAAGCTGAGTACTGTCATACAAACCAAATGAAGCTGTGTACTGTGATACAAATAAAATGAAGCTGAATACTCTCATACAGACCAAATGAAGCTGAGTACTGTCATATAAACCAAATGAAGCCGTGTACTGTGATACAAATAAAATGAAGCTGAATACTCTCATACAGACCAAATGAAGCTGTGTACTGTCATACAAACCAAATGAAGCCGTGTACTGTGATACAAATAAAATGAAGCTGAGTACTCTCATACAGACCAAATGAAGCTGAGTACTGTCATATAAACCAAATGAAGCCGTGTACTGTGATACAAATAAAATGAAGCTGAATACTCTCATACAGACCAAATGAAGCTGTGTACTGTCATACAAACCAAATGAAGCCGTGTACTGTGATACAAATAAAATGAAGCTGAATACTCTCATACAGACCAAATGAAGCTGAGTACTGTCATACAAACCAAATAAAGCCGTGTACTGTGATACAAATAAAATGAAGCTGAGTACTCTCATACAGACCAAATGAAGCTGAGTACTGTCATACAAACCAAATGAAGCCGTGTATTGTGATACAAATAAAATGAAGCTGAGTACTCTCATACAAACCAAATGAAGCTGAGTACTCTCATACAAACCAAATGGAGCTGTGTACTGTGATACAAATAAAATGAAGCTGAGTACTCTCATACAGACCAAATGAAGCTGAGTACTGTCATACAAACCAAATAAAGCCGTGTACTGTGAAACAAATAAAATGAAGCTGAATACTCTCATACAGACCAAATGAAGCTGTGTACTGTCATACAAACCAAATGAAGCCGTGTATTGTGATACAAATAAAATGAAGCTGAGTACTCTCAACAAACCAAATGAAGCTGAGTACTCTCATACAGACCAAATGAAGCTGAGTACTGTCATATAAACCAAATGAAGCCGTGTACTGTGATACAAATAAAATGAAGCTGAATACTCTCATACAGACCAAATGAAGCTGAGTACTGTCATATAATCCAAATAAAGCCGTGTACTGTGATACAAATAAAATGAAGCTGAATACTCTCATACAGACCAAATGAATCTGAGTACTGTCATACAAACCAAATGAAGCCGTGTACTGTGATAAAAATAAAATGAAGCTGAGTACTCTCATACAGACCAAATGAAGCTGTGTACTGTCATACAAACCAAATGAAGCCGTGTACTGTGATACAAATAAAATGAAGCTGAATACTCTCATACAGACCAAATGAAGCTGTGTACTGTCATACAAACCAAATGAAGCCGTGTACTGTGATACAAATAAAATGAAGCTGAATACCCACATACAGACCAAATGAAGGTGAGTACTGTCATATAAACCAAATAAAGCCGTGTACTGTGATACAAATAAAATGAAGCTGAATACTCTCATACAGACCAAATGAAGCTGTGTACTGTCATACAAACGAAATGAAGCCGTGTACTGTGATACAAATAAAATGAAGCTGAGTACTCTCATACAGACCAAATGAAGCTGAGTACTGTCATACAAACCAAAAAAAGCCGTGTACTGTGATACAAATAAAATGAAGCTGAATACTCTCATACAGACCAAATGAAGCTGTATACTGTCATACAAACCAAATGAAGCCGTGTATTGTGATACAAATAAAATGAAGCTGAATACTCTCATACAGACCAAATGAAGCTGTGTACTGTCATACAAACAAAATGAAGCCGTGTACTGTGATACAAATAAAATAAAGCTGAGTACTCTCATACGAACCAAATGAAGCTGAGTACTGTCATACAAATCAAATAAAGCCGTGTACTGTGATACAAATAAAATGAAGCTGAGTACTCTCATACAGACCAAATGAAGCTGTGTACTGTCATACAAACCAAATGAAGCCGTGTATTGTGATACAAATAAAATGAAGCTGAGTACTCTCATACAAACCAAATGAAGCTGTGTACTGTCATACAAACCAAATGAGCCGTGTACTGTGATACAAATAAAATGAAGCTGAATACCCACATACAGACCAAATGAAGGTGAGTACTGTCATATAAACCAAATAAAGCCGTGTACTGTGATACAAATAAAATGAAGCTGAATACTCTCATACAGACCAAATGAAGCTGTGTACTGTCATACAAACCAAATGAAGCCGTGTACTGTGATACAAATAAAATGAAGCTGAGTACTCTCATATAGACCAAATGAAGCTGAGTACTGTCATACAAACCAAATAAAGCCGTGTACTGTGATACAAATAAAATGAAGCTGAATACTCTCATACAGACCAAATGAAGCTGTGTACTGTCATACAAACCAAATGAAGCCGTGTATTGTGATACAAATAAAATGAAGCTGAGTACTCTCATACAAACCAAATGAAGCTGAGTACTCTCATACAAACCAAATGGAGCTGTGTACTGTGATACAAATAAAATGAAGCTGAATACTCTCATACAGACCAAATGAAGCTGAGTACTGTCATACAAACCAAATAAAGCCGTGTACTGTGATACAAATAAAATGAAGCTGAATACTCTCATACAGACCAAATGAAGCTGTGTACTGTCATACAAACCAAATGAAGCCGTGTACTGTGATACAAATAAAATGAAGCTGAGTACTCTCATACAGACCAAATGAAGCTGAGTACTGTCATATAAACCAAATGAAGCCGTGTACTCTGATACAAATAAAATGAAGCTGAATACTCTCATACAGACCAAATGAAGCTGTGTACTGTCATACAAACCAAATGAAGCCGTGTACTGTGATACAAATAAAATGAAGCTGAATCCTCTCATACAGACCAAATGAAGCTGAGTACTGTCATACAAATCAAATAAAGCCGTGTACTGTGATACAAATAAAATGAAGCTGAGTACTCTCATACAGACCAAATGAAGCTGTGTACTGTCATACAAACCAAATGAAGCCGTGTATTGTGATACAAATAAAATGAAGCTGAGTACTCTCATACAAACCAAATGAAGCTGAGTACTCTCATACAAACCAAATGGAGCTGTGTACTGTGATACAAATAAAATGAAGCTGAGTACTCTCATACAGACCAAATGAAGCTGAGTACTGTCATACAAACCAAATAAAGCCGTGTACTGTGAAACAAATAAAATGAAGCTGAATACTCTCATACAGACCAAATGAAGCTGTGTACTGTCATACAAACCAAATGAAGCCGTGTATTGTGATACAAATAAAATGAAGCTGAGTACTCTCATACAAACCAAATGAAGCTGAGTACTCTCATACAGACCAAATGAAGCTGAGTACTGTCATATAAACCAAATGAAGCCGTGTACTGTGATACAAATAAAATGAAGCTGAATACTCTCATACAGACCAAATGAAGCTGAGTACTGTCATATAATCCAAATAAAGCCGTGTACTGTGATACAAATAAAATGAAGCTGAATATTCTCATACAGACCAAATGAATCTGAGTACTGTCATATAAACCAAATGAAGCCGTGTACTGTGATACAAATAAAATGAAGCTGAATACTCTCATACAGACCAAATGGAGCTGTGTACTGTCATACAAACCAAATGAAGCCGTGTACTGTGATACAAATAAAATAAAGCTGAGTACTCTCATACGAACCAAATGAAGCTGAGTACTGTCATATAAACCAAATAAAGCCGTGTACTGTGATACAAATAAAATGAAGCTGAGTACTCTCATACAGACCAAATGAAGCTGTGTACTGTCATACAAACCAAATGAAGCCGTGTACTGTGATAAAAATAAAATGAAGCTGAGTACTCTCATACAGACCAAATGAAGCTGTGTACTGTCATACAAACCAAATGAAGCCGTGTACTGTGATACAAATAAAATGAAGCTGAATACTCTCATACAGACCAAATGAAGCTGTGTACTGTCATACAAACCAAATGAAGCCGTGTACTGTGATACAAATAAAATGAAGCTGAATACCCACATACAGACCAAATGAAGGTGAGTACTGTCATATAAACCAAATAAAGCCGTGTACTGTGATACAAATAAAATGAAGCTGAATACTCTCATACAGACCAAATGAAGCTGTGTACTGTCATACAAACGAAATGAAGCCGTGTCCTGTGATACAAATAAAATGAAGCTGAGTACTCTCATACAGACCAAATGAAGCTGAGTACTGTCATACAAACCAAAAAAAGCCGTGTACTGTGATACAAATAAAATGAAGCTGAATACTCTCATACAGACCAAATGAAGCTGTGTACTGTCATACAAACCAAATGAAGCCGTGTATTGTGATACAAATAAAATGAAGCTGAATACTCTCATACAGACCAAATGAAGCTGTGTACTGTCATACAAACAAAATGAAGCCGTGTACTGTGATACAAATAAAATAAAGCTGAGTACTCTCATACGAACCAAATGAAGCTGAGTACTGTCATACAAATCAAATAAAGCCGTGTACTGTGATACAAATAAAATGAAGCTGAGTACTCTCATACAGACCAAATGAAGCTGTGTACTGTCATACAAACCAAATGAAGCCGTGTATTGTGATACAAATAAAATGAAGCTGAGTACTCTCATACAAACCAAATGAAGCTGAGTACTCTCATACAAACCAAATGGAGCTGTGTACTGTGATACAAATAAAATGAAGCTGAGTACTCTCATACAGACCAAATGAAGCTGAGTACTGTCATACAAACCAAATAAAGCCGTGTACTGTGAAACAAATAAAATGAAGCTGAATACTCTCATACAGACCAAATGAAGCTGTGTACTGTCATACAAACCAAATGAAGCCGTGTATTGTGATACAAATAAAATGAAGCTGAGTACTCTCATACAAACCAAATGAAGTTGAGTACTCTCATACAGACCAAATGAAACTGAGTACTGTCATATAAACCAAATGAAGCCGTGTACTGTGATACAAATAAAATGAAGCTGAATACTCTCATACAGACCAAATGAAGCTGAGTACTGTCATATAATCCAAATAAAGCCGTGTACTGTGATACAAATAAAATAAAGCTGAGTACTCTCATACGAACCAAATGAAGCTGAGTACTGTCATATAAACCAAATAAAGCCGTGTACTGTGATACAAATAAAATGAAGCTGAGTACTCTCATACAGACCAAATGAAGCTGTGTACTGTCATGCAAACCAAATAAAGCCGTGTACTGTGATAAAAATAAAATGAAGCTGAGTACTCTCATACAGACCAAATGAAGCTGTGTACTGTCATACAAACCAAATGAAGCCGTGTACTGTGATACAAAGAAAATGAAGCTGAATACTCTCATACAGACCAAATGAAGCTGTGTACTGTCATACAAACCAAATGAAGCCGTGTACTGTGATACAAATAAAATGAAGCTGAATACCCACATACAGACCAAATGAAGGTGAGTACTGTCATATAAACCAAATAAAGCCGTTTACTGTGATACAAATAAAATGAAGCTGAATACTCTCATACAGACCAAATGAAGCTGTGTACTGTAATACAAACGAAATGAAGCCGTGTACTGTGATACAAATAAAATGAAGCTGAGTACTCTCATACAGACCAAATGAAGCTGAGTGCTGTCATACAAACCAAAAAAAGCCGTGTACTGTGATACAAATAAAATGAAGCTGAATACTCTCATACAGACCAAATGAAGCTGTGTACTGTCATACAAACCATATGAAGCCGTGTATTGTGATACAAATAAAATGAAGCTGAATACTCTCATACAGACCAAATGAAGCTGTGTACTGTCATACAAACCAAATGAAGCCGTGTACTGTGATACAAATAAAATAAAGCTGAGTACTCTCATACGAACCAAATGAAGCTGAGTACTGTCATACAAACCAAATAAAGCCGTGTACTGTGAAACAAATAAAATGAAGCTGAATACTCTCATACAGACCAAATGAAGCTGTGTACTGTCATACAACCCAAATGAAGCCGTGTATTGGGATACAAATAAAATGAAGCTGAGTACTCTCATACAAACCAAATGAAGCTGATTACTCTCATACAGACCAAATGAAGCTGAGTACTGTCATATAAACCAAATGAAGCCGTGTACTGTGATACAAATAAAATGAAGCTGAATACTCTCATACAGACCAAATGAAGCTGTGTACTGTCATATAAACCAAATAAAGCCGTGTACTGTGATACAAATAAAATGAAGCTGAATACTCTCATACAGACCAAATGAAGCTGAGTACTGTCATATAAACCAAATGAAGCCGTGTACTGTGATACAAATAAAATGAAGCTGAATACTCTCATACAGACCAAATGAAGCTGTGTACTGTCATACAAACCAAATGAAGCCGTGTACTGTGATACAAATAAAATGAAGCTGAATACTCTCATACAGACCAAATGAAGTTGAGTACTGTCATACAAACCAAATAAAGCCGTGTACTGTGATACAAATAAAATGAAGCTGAATACTCTCATACAGACCAAATGAAGCTGAGTACTGTCATATAAACCAAATGAAGCCGTGTACTGTGATACAAATAAAATGAAGCTGAATACTCTCATACAGACCAAATGAAGCTGAATACTCTCATACAGACCAAATGAAGCTGTGTACTGTCATACAAACCAAATGAAGCCGTGTACTGTGATACAAATAAAATGAAGCTGAGTACTCTCTTACAGACCAAATGGAGCTGTGTTCTGTCATACAAACCAAATGAAGCCGTGAACTGTGATAAAAATAAAATGAAGCTGAGTACTCTTATACAGACCAAATGAAGCTGTGTACTGTCATACAAACCAAATGAAGCCGTGTACTGTGATACAAATAAAATGAAGCTGAATACTCTCATACAGACCAAATGAAGCTGAGTACTGTCATACAAACCAAATGAAGCCGTGTACTGTGATACAAATAAAATGAAGCTGAGTACTCTCATACAGACCAAATGAAGCTGAGTACTGTCATATAAACCAAATGAAGCCGTGTACTGTGATACAAATAAAATGAAGCTGAATACTCTCATACAGACCAAATGAAACTGAGTACTGTCATATAAACCAAATAAAGCCGTGTACTGTGATACAAATAAAATGAAGCTGAATACTCTCATACAGACCAAATGAAACTGAGTACTGTCATATAAACCAAATAAAGCCGTGTACTGTGATACAAATAAAATGAAGCTGAGTACTCTCATACAGACCAAATGAAGCTGAGTACTGTCATACAAACCAAATAAAGCCGTGTACTGTGATACAAATAAAATGAAGCTGAATACCCACATACAGACCAAATGAAGCTGTGTACTGTCATACAAACCAAATGAAGCCGTGTACTGTGATACTAATAAAATGGAGCTGAATACTCTCATACAGACCAAATGAAGCTGTGTACTGTCATACAAATCAAATGAAGCCGTGTACTGTGATACAAATAAAATGAAGCTGAATACTCTCATACAGACCAAATGAAGCTGTGTACTGTCATACAAACCAAATGAAGTCGTGTACTGTGATACAAAAAAATGAAGCTGAGTACTCTCATACAGACCAAATGAAGCTGTGTATAGTCATACAAACCAAATGAAGCCGTGTACTGTGATACAAAAAAATGAAGCTGAGTACTCTCATACAAACCAAATGAAGCTGAGTACTCTCATACAGACCAAATGAAGCTGAGTACTGTCATATAAACCAAATGAAGCCGTGTACTGTGATACAAATAAAATGAAGCTGAATACTCTCATACAGACCAAATGAAGCTGAGTACTGTCATATAATCCAAATAAAGCCGTGTACTGTGATACAAATAAAATGAAGCTGAATACTCTCATACAGACCAAATGAATCTGAGTACTGTCATATAAACCAAATGAAGCCGTGTACTGTGATACAAATAAAATGAAGCTGAATACTCTCATACAGACCAAATGAAGCTGTGTACTGTCATACAAACCAAATGAAGCCGTGTACTGTGATACAAATAAAATAAAGCTGAGTACTCTCATACGAACCAAATGAAGCTGAGTACTGTCATATAAACCAAATAAAGCCGTATACTGTGATACAAATAAAATGAAGCTGAGTACTCTCATACAGACCAAATGAAGCTGTGTACTGTCATACAAACCAAATGAAGCCGTGTACTGTGATAAAAATAAAATGAAGCTGAGTACTCTCATACAGACCAAATGAAGCTGTGTACTGTCATAAAACCAAATGAAGCCGTGTACTGTGATACAAATAAAATGAAGCTGAATACTCTCATACAGACCAAATGAAGCTGTGTACTGTCATACAAACCAAATGAAGCCGTGTACTGTGATACAAATAAAATGAAGCTGAATACCCACATACAGACCAAATGAAGGTGAGTACTGTCATATAAATCAAATAAAGCCGTGTACTGTGATACAAATAAAATGAAGCTGAATACTCTCATACAGACCAAATGAAGCTGAGTACTGTCATATAAACCAAATGAAGCCGTGTACTGTGATACAAATAAAATGAAGCTGAATACTCTCATACAGACCAAATGAAGCTGTGTACTGTCATATACAAACCAAATGAAGCCGTGTACTGTGATACAAATAAAATGAAGCTGAATACTCTCATACAGACCAAATGAAGTTGAGTACTGTCATACAAACCAAATAAAGCCGTGTACTGTGATACAAATAAAATGAAGCTGAATACTCTCATACAGACCAAATGAAGCTGAGTACTGTCATATAAACCAAATGAAGCCGTGTACTGTGATACAAATAAAATGAAGCTGAATACTCTCATACAGACCAAATGAAGCTGAATACTCTCATACAGACCAAATGAAGCTGTGTACTGTCATACAAACCAAATGATGCCGTGTACTGTGATACAAATAAAATGAAGCTGAGTACTCTCTTACAGACCAAATGGAGCTGTGTTCTGTCATACAAACCAAATGAAGCCGTGAACTGTGATAAAAATAAAATGAAGCTGAGTACTCTAATACAGACCAAATGAAGCTGTGTACTGTCATACAAACCAAATGAAGCCGTGTACTGTGATACAAATAAAATGAAGCTGAATACTCTCATACAGACCAAATGAAGCTGAGTACTGTCATACAAACCAAATGAAGCCGTGTACTGTGATACAAATAAAATGAAGCTGAGTACTCTCATACAGACCAAATGAAGCTGAGTACTGTCATATAAACCAAATGAAGCCGTGTACTGTGATACAAATAAAATGAAGCTGAATACTCTCATACAGACCAAATGAAACTGAGTACTGTCATATAAACCAAATAAAGCCGTGTACTGTGATACAAATAAAATGAAGCTGAATACTCTCATACAGACCAAATGAAACTGAGTACTGTCATATAAACCAAATAAAGCCGTGTACTATGATACAAATAAAATGAAGCTGAGTACTCTCATACAGACCAAATGAAGCTGAGTACTGTCATACAAACCAAATAAAGCCGTGTACTGTGATACAAATAAAATGAAGCTGAATACCCACATACAGACCAAATGAAGCTGTGTACTGTCATACAAACCAAATGAAGCCGTGTACTGTGATACAAATAAAATGGAGCTGAATACTCTCATACAGACCAAATGAAGCTGTGTACTGTCATACAAATCAAATGAAGCCGTGTACTGTGATACAAATAAAATGAAGCTGAATACTCTCATACAGACCAAATGAAGCTGTGTACTGTCATACAAACCAAATGAAGCCGTGTACTGTGATACAAAAAAATGAAGCTGAGTACTCTCATACAGACCAAATGAAGCTGTGTATAGTCATACAAACCAAATGAAGCCGTGTACTGTGATACAAAAAAATGAAGCTGAGTACTCTCATACAGACCAAATGAAGCTGAGTACTCTCATACAAACCAAATGAAGCCGTGTACTGTGATACAAATAAAATGAAGGTGAATACTCTCATACAGACCAAATGAAGCTGTGTACTGTCATACAAACCAAATGAAGCCGTGTATTGTGATACAAATAAAATGAAGCTGAGTACTCTCATACAAACCAAATGAAGCTGAGTACTCTCATACAGACCAAATGAAGCTGAGTACTGTCATATAAACCAAATGAAGCCGTGTACTGTGATACAAATAAAATGAAGCTGAATACTCTCATACAGACCAAATGAAGCTGAGTACTGTCATATAATCCAAATAAAGCCGTGTACTGTGATACAAATAAAATGAAGCTGAATACTCTCATACAGACCAAATGAATCTGAGTACTGTCATATAAACCAAATGAAGCCGTGTACTGTGATACAAATAAAATGAAGCTGAATACTCTCATACAGACCAAATGAAGCTGTGTACTGTCATACAAACCAAATGAAGCCGTGTACTGTGATACAAATAAAATAAAGCTGAGTACTCTCATACGAACCAAATGAAGCTGAGTACTGTCATATAAACCAAATAAAGCCGTGTACTGTGATACAAATAAAATGAAGCTGAGTACTCTCATACAGACCAAATGAAGCTGTGTACTGTCATACAAACCAAATGAAGCCGTGTACTGTGATAAAAATAAAATGAAGCTGAGTACTCTCATACAGACCAAATGAAGCTGTGTACTGTCATAAAACCAAATGAAGCCGTGTACTGTGATACAAATAAAATGAAGCTGAATACTCTCATACAGACCAAATGAAGCTGTGTACTGTCATACAAACCAAATGAAGCCGTGTACTGTGATACAAATAAAATGAAGCTGAATACCCACATACAGACCAAATGAAGGTGAGTACTGTCATATAAACCAAATAAAGCCGTGTACTGTGATACAAATAAAATGAAGCTGAATACTCTCATACAGACCAAATGAAGCTGTGTACTGTCATACAAACGAAATGAAGCCGTGTACTGTGATACAAATAAAATGAAGCTGAGTACTCTCATACAGACCAAATGAAGCTGAGTATTGTCATACAAACCAAAAAAAGCCGTGTACTGTGATACAAATAAAATGAAGCTGAATACTCTCATACAGACCAAATGAAGCTGTGTACTGTCATACAAACCAAATGAAGCCGTGTATTGTGATACAAATAAAATGAAGCTGAATACTCTCATACAGACCAAATGAAGCTGTGTACTGTCATACAAACCAAATGAAGCCGTGTACTGTGATACAAATAAAATAAAGCTGAGTACTCTCATACGAACCAAATGAAGCTGAGTACTGTCATACAAACCAAATAAAGCCGTGTACTGTGAAACAAATAAAATGAAGCTGAATACTCTCATACAGACCAAATGAAGCTGTGTACTGTCATACAAACCAAATGAAGCCGTGTATTGTGATACAAATAAAATGAAGCTGAGTACTCTCATACAAACCAAATGAAGCTGATTACTCTCATACAGACCAAATGAAGCTGAGTACTGTCATACAAACCAAATGAAGCCGTGTACTGTGATACAAATAAAATGAAGCTGAATACTCTCATACAGACCAAATGAAGCTGAGTACTGTCATATCAACCAAATAAAGCCGTGTACTGTGATACAAAGAAAATGAAGCTGAATACTCTCATACAGACCAAATGAAGCTGAGTACTGTCATATAAACCAAATGAAGCCGTATACTGTGATACAAATAAAATGAAGCTGAATACTCTCATACAGACCAAATGAAGCTGTGTACTGTCATACAAACCAAATGAAGCCGTGTACTGTGATACAAATAAAATGAAGCTGAATACTCTCATACAGACCAAATGAAGTTGAGTACTGTCATACAAACCAAATAAAGCCGTGTACTGTGATACAAATAAAATGAAGCTGAATACTCTCATACAGACCAAATGAAGCTGAGTACTGTCATATAAACCAAATGAAGCCGTGTACTGTGATACAAATAAAATGAAGCTGAATACTCTCATACAGACCAAATGAAGCTGTGTACTGTCATACAAACCAAATGAAGCCGTGTACTGTGATACAAATAAAATGAAGCTGAGTACTCTCATACAGACCAAATGAAGCTGAGTACTGTCATACAAACCAAATAAAGCCGTGTACTGTGATACAAATAAAATGAAGCTGAATACCCACATACAAACCAAATGAAGCTGTGTACTGTCATACAAACCAAATGAAGCCGTGTACTGTGATACAAATAAAATGAAGCTGAATACTCTCATACAGACCAAATGAAGCTGTGTACTGTCATACAAACCAAATGAAGCCGTGTACTGTGATACAAATAAAATGAAGCTGAATACTCTCATACAGACCAAATGAAGCCGTGTACTGTCATACAAACCAAATGAAGCCGTGTACTGTGATACAAAAAAATGAAGCTGAGTACTCTCATACAGACCAAATGAAGCTGAGTACTGTCATACAAACCAAATGAAGCCGTGTACTGTGATACAAATAAAATGAAGCTGAATACTCTCATACAGACCAAATGAAGCTGTGTACTGTCATACAAACCAAATGAAGCCGTGTACTGTGATACAAATAAAATGAAGCTGAATACTCTCATACAGACCAAATGAAGCTGTGTACTGTCATACAAACCAAATGAAGCCGTGTACTGTGATACAAATAAAATGAAGCTGAATACTCTCATACAGACCAAATGAAGCTGTGTACTGTCATATAAACCAAATAAAGCCGTGTACTGTGATACAAATAAAATGAAGCTGAATACTCTCATACAGACCAAATGAAGCTGTGTACTGTCATACAAACCAAATGAAGCCGTGTACTGTGATACAAATAAAATGAAGCTGAGTACTCTCATACGAACCAAATGAAGCTGAGTACTGTCATATAAACCAAATAAAGCCGTGTACTGTGATACAAATAAAATGAAGCTGAGTACTCTCATACAGACCAAATGAAGCTGTGTACTGTCATACAAACCAAATGAAGCCGTGTACTGTGATACAAAGAAAATGAAGCTGAGTACTCTCATACAGACCAAATGAAGCTGTGTACTGTCATACAAACCAAATGAAGCCGTGTACTGTGATACAAATAAAATGAAGCTGAATACTCTCATACAGACCAAATGAAGCTGTGTACTGACATACAAACCAAATGAAGCCGTGTACTGTGATGCAAATAAAATGAAGCTGAATACCCACATACAGACCAAATGAAGGTGAGTACTGTCATATAAACCAAATAAAGCCGTGTACTGCGATACAAATAAAATGAAGCTGAATACTCTCATACAGACCAAATGAAGCTGTGTACTGTCATACAAACCAAATGAAGCTGTGTACTGTCATACAAACCAAATAAAGCTGAGTACTGTCATACAAACCAAATGGAGCTGACTACTTTGATAAAATCCAAATGAAGATGGGAACTGTCATACAAGCCAAATGGAGCCGTGTGCTGTCATAAAAACCAAATGAAGCTGGGAACTGTCATACAAACCAAATGAAGCCGTGTGCTGTCATACAAACCAAAAGAAGCTGTGTACTGCCATACAAACCAAATGAAGTTGTGTGCTGTCATACAAACCCGATGAAGCTGAGTTCTGTCATACAAACCAAATGAAGCTGAGTACTGTCATACAAACCAAATGAAGCTGTGTACTGTCATACAAACCAAATGAAGTTGTGTGCTGTCATACAGACCAAATGAAGCTGAGTACTGTCATACAAACCAAATGAGCCGTGTACTGTGATACAAATAAAATGAAGCTGAATACTCCCATACAGACCAAATGAAGCTGAGTACTGTCATACAAACCAAATGAGCCGTGTACTGTAATACAAATAAAATGAAGCTGAATACTCTCATACAGACCAAATGAAGCCGAGTACTGTCATATAAACCAAATAAAGCCTTGTACTGTGATACAAATAAAATGAAGCTGAATACTCTCATACAGACCAAATGAAGCTGTGTACTGTCATACAAACCAAATGAAGCCGTGTACTGTGATACAAATAAAATGAAGCTGAGTACTCTCATACAGACCAAATGAAGCTGAGTACTGTCATATAAACCAAATAAAGCCGTGTACTGTGATACAAATAAAATGAAGCTGAATACTCACATACAGACCAAATGAAGCTGAGTACTGTCATACAAACCAAATGAAGCCGTGTACTGTGATACAAATAAAATGAAGCTGAGTACTCTCATACACACCAAATGAAGCTGAGCACTGTCATACAAACCAAATGAAGCCGTGTACTGTGATACAAATAAAATGAAGCTGAGTACTTTCATACAAACCAAATGAAGCTAAGTACTGTCATATAAACCAAATAAAGCCGTGTACTGTGATACAAAAAAATGAAGCTGAATACTCTCATACGAACCAAATGAAGCTGAGTACTGTCATACAAACCAAATGAAGCCGTGTACTGTGATACAAATAAAATGAAGCTGAGTACTCTCATACAAACCAAATGAAGCTGAGTAATGTCATACAAACCAAATGAAGCCGTGTACTGTGATACAAATAAAATGAAGCTGAGTACTCTCATACAAACCAAATTAAGCTGAGTACTCTCATACAAACCAAATGGAGCTGAGTACTCTCATACAAACCAAATGAAGCTGAGTACTGTCATACAAACCAAATGAAGCTGTGTACTGTGATACAAATAAAATGAAGCTGAATACTCTCATACAGACCAAATGAAGCTGAGTAATGTCATATAAACCAAATGAAGCCGTGTACTGTGATACAAATAAAATGAAGCTGAATACTCTCATACAGACCAAATGAAGCTGTGTACTGTCATACAAACCAAATGAAGCCGTGTACTGTGATACAAATAAAATGAAGCTGAATACTCTCATACAGACCAAATGAAGCTGAGTACTGTCATACAAACCAAATAAAGCCGTGTACTGTGATACAAATAAAATGAAGCTGAATACTCTCATACAGATCAAATGAAGCTGAGTACTGTCATATAATCCAAATAAAGCCGTGTACTGTGATACAAATAAAATGAAGCTGAATACTCTCATACAGACCAAATGAATCTGAGTACTGTCATATAAACCAAATGAAGCCGTGTACTGTGATACAAATAAAATGAAGCTGAATACTCTCATACAGACCAAATGAAGCTGTGTACTGTCATACAAACCAAATGAAGCCGTGTACTGTGATACAAATAAAATAAAGCTGAGTACTCTCATACGAACCAAATGAAGCTGAGTACTGTCATATAAAAAAAAATAAAGCCGTGTACTGTGATACAAATAAAATGAAGCTGAGTACTCTCATACAGACCAAATGAAGCTGTGTACTGTCATGCAAACCAAATAAAGCCGTGTACTGTGATAAAAATAAAATGAAGCTGAGTACTCTCATACAGACCAAATGAAGCTGTGTACTGTCATACAAACCAAATGAAGCCGTGTACTGTGATACAAAGAAAATGAAGCTGAATACTCTCATACAGACCAAATGAAGCTGTGTACTGTCATACAAACCAAATGAAGCCGTGTACTGTGATACAAATAAAATGAAGCTGAATACCCACATACAGACCAAATGAAGGTGAGTACTGTCATATAAACCAAATAAAGCCGTGTACTGTGATACAAATAAAATGAAGCTGAATACTCTCATACAGACCAAATGAAGCTGTGTACTGTCATACAAACGAAATGAAGCCGTGTACTGTGATACAAATAAAATGAAGCTGAGTACTCTCATACAGACCAAATGAAGCTGAGTGCTGTCATACAAACCAAAAAAAGCCGTGTACTGTGATACAAATAAAATGAAGCTGAATACTCTCATACAGACCAAATGAAGCTGTGTACTGTCATACAAACCATATGAAGCCGTGTATTGTGATACAAATAAAATGAAGCTGAATACTCTCATACAGACCAAATGAAGCTGTGTACTGTCATACAAACCAAATGAAGCCGTGTACTGTGATACAAATAAAATAAAGCTGAGTACTCTCATACGAACCAAATGAAGCTGAGTACTGTCATACAAACCAAATAAAGCCGTGTACTGTGAAACAAATAAAATGAAGCTGAATACTCTCATACAGACCAAATGAAGCTGTGTACTGTCATACAAACCAAATGAAGCCGTGTATTGTGATACAAATAAAATGAAGCTGAGTACTCTCATACAAACCAAATGAAGCTGATTACTCTCATACAGACCAAATGAAGCTGAGTACTGTCATATAAACCAAATGAAGCCGTGTACTGTGATACAAATAAAATGAAGCTGAATACTCTCATACAGACCAAATGAAGCTGTGTACTGTCATATAAACCAAATAAAGCCGTGTACTGTGATACAAATAAAATGAAGCTGAATACTCTCATACAGACCAAATGAAGCTGAGTACTGTCATATAAACCAAATGAAGCCGTGTACTGTGATACAAATAAAATGAAGCTGAATACTCTCATACAGACCAAATGAAGCTGTGTACTGTCATACAAACCAAATGAAGCCGTGTACTGTGATACAAATAAAATGAAGCTGAATACTCTCATACAGACCAAATGAAGTTGAGTACTGTCATACAAACCAAATAAAGCCGTGTACTGTGATACAAATAAAATGAAGCTGAATACTCTCATACAGACCAAATGAAGCTGAGTACTGTCATATAAACCAAATGAAGCCGTGTACTGTGATACAAATAAAATGAAGCTGAATACTCTCATACAGACCAAATGAAGCTGAATACTCTCATACAGACCAAATGAAGCTGTGTACTGTCATACAAACCAAATGAAGCCGTGTACTGTGATACAAATAAAATGAAGCTGAGTACTCTCTTACAGACCAAATGGAGCTGTGTTCTGTCATACAAACCAAATGAAGCCGTGAACTGTGATAAAAATAAAATGAAGCTGAGTACTCTTATACAGACCAAATGAAGCTGTGTACTGTCATACAAACCAAATGAAGCCGTGTACTGTGATACAAATAAAATGAAGATGAATACTCTCATACAGACCAAATGAAGCTGAGTACTGTCATACAAACCAAATGAAGCCGTGTACTGTGATACAAATAAAATGAAGCTGAGTACTCTCATACAGACCAAATGAAGCTGAGTACTGTCATATAAACCAAATGAAGCCGTGTACTGTGATACAAATAAAATGAAGCTGAATACTCTCATACAGACCAAATGAAACTGAGTACTGTCATATAAACCAAATAAAGCCGTGTACTGTGATACAAATAAAATGAAGCTGAATACTCTCATACAGACCAAATGAAACTGAGTACTGTCATATAAACCAAATAAAGCCGTGTACTGTGATACAAATAAAATGAAGCTGAGTACTCTCATACAGACCAAATGAAGCTGAGTACTGTCATACAAACCAAATAAAGCCGTGTACTGTGATACAAATAAAATGAAGCTGAATACCCACATACAGACCAAATGAAGCTGTGTACTGTCATACAAACCAAATGAAGCCGTGTACTGTGATACAAATAAAATGGAGCTGAATACTCTCATACAGACCAAATGAAGCTGTGTACTGTCATACAAATCAAATGAAGCCGTGTACTGTGATACAAATAAAATGAAGCTGAATACTCTCATACAGACCAAATGAAGCTGTGTACTGTCATACAAACCAAATGAAGTCGTGTACTGTGATACAAATAAAATGAAGCTGAATACTCTCATACAGACCAAATGAAGCTGTGTACTGTCATACAAACCAAATGAAGCCGTGTACTGTGATACAAATAAAATAAAGCTGAGTACTCTCATACGAACCAAATGAAGCTGAGTACTGTCATATAAACCAAATAAAGCCGTATACTGTGATACAAATAAAATGAAGCTGAGTACTCTCATACAGACCAAATGAAGCTGTGTACTGTCATACAAACCAAATGAAGCCGTGTACTGTGATAAAAATAAAATGAAGCTGAGTACTCTCATACAGACCAAATGAAGCTGTGTACTGTCATAAAACCAAATGAAGCCGTGTACTGTGATACAAATAAAATGAAGCTGAATACTCTCATACAGACCAAATGAAGCTGTGTACTGTCATACAAACCAAATGAAGCCGTGTACTGTGATACAAATAAAATGAAGCTGAATACTCTCATACAGACCAAATGAAGCTGTGTACTGTCATATACAAACCAAATGAAGCCGTGTACTGTGATACAAATAAAATGAAGCTGAATACTCTCATACAGACCAAATGAAGTTGAGTACTGTCATACAAACCAAATAAAGCCGTGTACTGTGATACAAATAAAATGAAGCTGAATACTCTCATACAGACCAAATGAAGCTGAGTACTGTCATATAAACCAAATGAAGCCGTGTACTGTGATACAAATAAAATGAAGCTGAATACTCTCATACAGACCAAATGAAGCTGAATACTCTCATACAGACCAAATGAAGCTGTGTACTGTCATACAAACCAAATGATGCCGTGTACTGTGATACAAATAAAATGAAGCTGAGTACTCTCTTACAGACCAAATGGAGCTGTGTTCTGTCATACAAACCAAATGAAGCCGTGAACTGTGATAAAAATAAAATGAAGCTGAGTACTCTAATACAGACCAAATGAAGCTGTGTACTGTCATACAAACCAAATGAAGCCGTGTACTGTGATACAAATAAAATGAAGCTGAATACTCTCATACAGACCAAATGAAGCTGAGTACTGTCATACAAACCAAATGAAGCCGTGTACTGTGATACAAATAAAATGAAGCTGAGTACTCTCATACAGACCAAATGAAGCTGAGTACTGTCATATAAACCAAATGAAGCCGTGTACTGTGATACAAATAAAATGAAGCTGAATACTCTCATACAGACCAAATGAAACTGAGTACTGTCATATAAACCAAATAAAGCCGTGTACTGTGATACAAATAAAATGAAGCTGAATACTCTCATACAGACCAAATGAAACTGAGTACTGTCATATAAACCAAATAAAGCCGTGTACTATGATACAAATAAAATGAAGCTGAGTACTCTCATACAGACCAAATGAAGCTGAGTACTGTCATACAAACCAAATAAAGCCGTGTACTGTGATACAAATAAAATGAAGCTGAATACCCACATACAGACCAAATGAAGCTGTGTACTGTCATACAAACCAAATGAAGCCGTGTACTGTGATACAAATAAAATGGAGCTGAATACTCTCATACAGACCAAATGAAGCTGTGTACTGTCATACAAATCAAATGAAGCCGTGTACTGTGATACAAATAAAATGAAGCTGAATACTCTCATACAGACCAAATGAAGCTGTGTACTGTCATACAAACCAAATGAAGCCGTGTACTGTGATACAAAAAAATGAAGCTGAGTACTCTCATACAGACCAAATGAAGCTGTGTATAGTCATACAAACCAAATGAAGCCGTGTACTGTGATACAAAAAAATGAAGCTGAGTACTCTCATACAGACCAAATGAAGCTGAGTACTCTCATACAAACCAAATGAAGCCGTGTACTGTGATACAAATAAAATGAAGGTGAATACTCTCATACAGACCAAATGAAGCTGTGTACTGTCATACAAACCAAATGAAGCCGTGTATTGTGATACAAATAAAATGAAGCTGAGTACTCTCATACAAACCAAATGAAGCTGAGTACTCTCATACAGACCAAATGAAGCTGAGTACTGTCATATAAACCAAATGAAGCCGTGTACTGTGATACAAATAAAATGAAGCTGAATACTCTCATACAGACCAAATGAAGCTGAGTACTGTCATATAATCCAAATAAAGCCGTGTACTGTGATACAAATAAAATGAAGCTGAATACTCTCATACAGACCAAATGAATCTGAGTACTGTCATATAAACCAAATGAAGCCGTGTACTGTGATACAAATAAAATGAAGCTGAATACTCTCATACAGACCAAATGAAGCTGTGTACTGTCATACAAACCAAATGAAGCCGTGTACTGTGATACAAATAAAATAAAGCTGAGTACTCTCATACGAACCAAATGAAGCTGAGTACTGTCATATAAACCAAATAAAGCCGTGTACTGTGATACAAATAAAATGAAGCTGAGTACTCTCATACAGACCAAATGAAGCTGTGTACTGTCATACAAACCAAATGAAGCCGTGTACTGTGATAAAAATAAAATGAAGCTGAGTACTCTCATACAGACCAAATGAAGCTGTGTACTGTCATAAAACCAAATGAAGCCGTGTACTGTGATACAAATAAAATGAAGCTGAATACTCTCATACAGACCAAATGAAGCTGTGTACTGTCATACAAACCAAATGAAGCCGTGTACTGTGATACAAATAAAATGAAGCTGAATACCCACATACAGACCAAATGAAGGTGAGTACTGTCATATAAACCAAATAAAGCCGTGTACTGTGATACAAATAAAATGAAGCTGAATACTCTCATACAGACCAAATGAAGCTGTGTACTGTCATACAAACGAAATGAAGCCGTGTACTGTGATACAAATAAAATGAAGCTGAGTACTCTCATACAGACCAAATGAAGCTGAGTATTGTCATACAAACCAAAAAAAGCCGTGTACTGTGATACAAATAAAATGAAGCTGAATACTCTCATACAGACCAAATGAAGCTGTGTACTGTCATACAAACCAAATGAAGCCGTGTATTGTGATACAAATAAAATGAAGCTGAATACTCTCATACAGACCAAATGAAGCTGTGTACTGTCATACAAACCAAATGAAGCCGTGTACTGTGATACAAATAAAATAAAGCTGAGTACTCTCATACGAACCAAATGAAGCTGAGTACTGTCATACAAACCAAATAAAGCCGTGTACTGTGAAACAAATAAAATGAAGCTGAATACTCTCATACAGACCAAATGAAGCTGTGTACTGTCATACAAACCAAATGAAGCCGTGTATTGTGATACAAATAAAATGAAGCTGAGTACTCTCATACAAACCAAATGAAGCTGATTACTCTCATACAGACCAAATGAAGCTGAGTACTGTCATACAAACCAAATGAAGCCGTGTACTGTGATACAAATAAAATGAAGCTGAATACTCTCATACAGACCAAATGAAGCTGAGTACTGTCATATCAACCAAATAAAGCCGTGTACTGTGATACAAAGAAAATGAAGCTGAATACTCTCATACAGACCAAATGAAGCTGAGTACTGTCATATAAACCAAATGAAGCCGTATACTGTGATACAAATAAAATGAAGCTGAATACTCTCATACAGACCAAATGAAGCTGTGTACTGTCATACAAACCAAATGAAGCCGTGTACTGTGATACAAATAAAATGAAGCTGAATACTCTCATACAGACCAAATGAAGTTGAGTACTGTCATACAAACCAAATAAAGCCGTGTACTGTGATACAAATAAAATGAAGCTGAATACTCTCATACAGACCAAATGAAGCTGAGTACTGTCATATAAACCAAATGAAGCCGTGTACTGTGATACAAATAAAATGAAGCTGAATACTCTCATACAGACCAAATGAAGCTGTGTACTGTCATACAAACCAAATGAAGCCGTGTACTGTGATACAAATAAAATGAAGCTGAGTACTCTCATACAGACCAAATGAAGCTGAGTACTGTCATACAAACCAAATAAAGCCGTGTACTGTGATACAAATAAAATGAAGCTGAATACCCACATACAAACCAAATGAAGCTGTGTACTGTCATACAAACCAAATGAAGCCGTGTACTGTGATACAAATAAAATGAAGCTGAATACTCTCATACAGACCAAATGAAGCTGTGTACTGTCATACAAACCAAATGAAGCCGTGTACTGTGATACAAATAAAATGAAGCTGAATACTCTCATACAGACCAAATGAAGCCGTGTACTGTCATACAAACCAAATGAAGCCGTGTACTGTGATACAAAAAAATGAAGCTGAGTACTCTCATACAGACCAAATGAAGCTGAGTACTGTCATACAAACCAAATGAAGCCGTGTACTGTGATACAAATAAAATGAAGCTGAATACTCTCATACAGACCAAATGAAGCTGTGTACTGTCATACAAACCAAATGAAGCCGTGTACTGTGATACAAATAAAATGAAGCTGAATACTCTCATACAGACCAAATGAAGCTGTGTACTGTCATACAAACCAAATGAAGCCGTGTACTGTGATACAAATAAAATGAAGCTGAATACTCTCATACAGACCAAATGAAGCTGTGTACTGTCATATAAACCAAATAAAGCCGTGTACTGTGATACAAATAAAATGAAGCTGAATACTCTCATACAGACCAAATGAAGCTGTGTACTGTCATACAAACCAAATGAAGCCGTGTACTGTGATACAAATAAAATGAAGCTGAGTACTCTCATACGAACCAAATGAAGCTGAGTACTGTCATATAAACCAAATAAAGCCGTGTACTGTGATACAAATAAAATGAAGCTGAGTACTCTCATACAGACCAAATGAAGCTGTGTACTGTCATACAAACCAAATGAAGCCGTGTACTGTGATACAAAGAAAATGAAGCTGAGTACTCTCATACAGACCAAATGAAGCTGTGTACTGTCATACAAACCAAATGAAGCCGTGTACTGTGATACAAATAAAATGAAGCTGAATACTCTCATACAGACCAAATGAAGCTGTGTACTGACATACAAACCAAATGAAGCCGTGTACTGTGATGCAAATAAAATGAAGCTGAATACCCACATACAGACCAAATGAAGGTGAGTACTGTCATATAAACCAAATAAAGCCGTGTACTGCGATACAAATAAAATGAAGCTGAATACTCTCATACAGACCAAATGAAGCTGTGTACTGTCATACAAACCAAATGAAGCTGTGTACTGTCATACAAACCAAATAAAGCTGAGTACTGTCATACAAACCAAATGGAGCTGACTACTTTGATAAAATCCAAATGAAGATGGGAACTGTCATACAAGCCAAATGGAGCCGTGTGCTGTCATAAAAACCAAATGAAGCTGGGAACTGTCATACAAACCAAATGAAGCCGTGTGCTGTCATACAAACCAAAAGAAGCTGTGTACTGCCATACAAACCAAATGAAGTTGTGTGCTGTCATACAAACCCGATGAAGCTGAGTTCTGTCATACAAACCAAATGAAGCTGAGTACTGTCATACAAACCAAATGAAGCTGTGTACTGTCATACAAACCAAATGAAGTTGTGTGCTGTCATACAGACCAAATGAAGCTGAGTACTGTCATACAAACCAAATGAGCCGTGTACTGTGATACAAATAAAATGAAGCTGAATACTCCCATACAGACCAAATGAAGCTGAGTACTGTCATACAAACCAAATGAGCCGTGTACTGTAATACAAATAAAATGAAGCTGAATACTCTCATACAGACCAAATGAAGCCGAGTACTGTCATATAAACCAAATAAAGCCTTGTACTGTGATACAAATAAAATGAAGCTGAATACTCTCATACAGACCAAATGAAGCTGTGTACTGTCATACAAACCAAATGAAGCCGTGTACTGTGATACAAATAAAATGAAGCTGAGTACTCTCATACAGACCAAATGAAGCTGAGTACTGTCATATAAACCAAATAAAGCCGTGTACTGTGATACAAATAAAATGAAGCTGAATACTCACATACAGACCAAATGAAGCTGAGTACTGTCATACAAACCAAATGAAGCCGTGTACTGTGATACAAATAAAATGAAGCTGAGTACTCTCATACACACCAAATGAAGCTGAGCACTGTCATACAAACCAAATGAAGCCGTGTACTGTGATACAAATAAAATGAAGCTGAGTACTTTCATACAAACCAAATGAAGCTAAGTACTGTCATATAAACCAAATAAAGCCGTGTACTGTGATACAAAAAAATGAAGCTGAATACTCTCATACGAACCAAATGAAGCTGAGTACTGTCATACAAACCAAATGAAGCCGTGTACTGTGATACAAATAAAATGAAGCTGAGTACTCTCATACAAACCAAATGAAGCTGAGTAATGTCATACAAACCAAATGAAGCCGTGTACTGTGATACAAATAAAATGAAGCTGAGTACTCTCATACAAACCAAATTAAGCTGAGTACTCTCATACAAACCAAATGGAGCTGAGTACTCTCATACAAACCAAATGAAGCTGAGTACTGTCATACAAACCAAATGAAGCTGTGTACTGTGATACAAATAAAATGAAGCTGAATACTCTCATACAGACCAAATGAAGCTGAGTAATGTCATATAAACCAAATGAAGCCGTGTACTGTGATACAAATAAAATGAAGCTGAATACTCTCATACAGACCAAATGAAGCTGTGTACTGTCATACAAACCAAATGAAGCCGTGTACTGTGATACAAATAAAATGAAGCTGAATACTCTCATACAGACCAAATGAAGCTGAGTACTGTCATACAAACCAAATAAAGCCGTGTACTGTGATACAAATAAAATGAAGCTGAATACTCTCATACAGACCAAATGAAGCTGAGTACTGTCATATAATCCAAATAAAGCCGTGTACTGTGATACAAATAAAATGAAGCTGAATACTCTCATACAGACCAAATGAATCTGAGTACTGTCATATAAACCAAATGAAGCCGTGTACTGTGATACAAATAAAATGAAGCTGAATACTCTCATACAGACCAAATGAAGCTGTGTACTGTCATACAAACCAAATGAAGCCGTGTACTGTGATACAAATAAAATAAAGCTGAGTACTCTCATACGAACCAAATGAAGCTGAGTACTGTCATATAAAAAAAAATAAAGCCGTGTACTGTGATACAAATAAAATGAAGCTGAGTACTCTCATACAGACCAAATGAAGCTGTGTACTGTCATGCAAACCAAATAAAGCCGTGTACTGTGATAAAAATAAAATGAAGCTGAGTACTCTCATACAGACCAAATGAAGCTGTGTACTGTCATACAAACCAAATGAAGCCGTGTACTGTGATACAAAGAAAATGAAGCTGAATACTCTCATACAGACCAAATGAAGCTGTGTACTGTCATACAAACCAAATGAAGCCGTGTACTGTGATACAAATAAAATGAAGCTGAATACCCACATACAGACCAAATGAAGGTGAGTACTGTCATATAAACCAAATAAAGCCGTGTACTGTGATACAAATAAAATGAAGCTGAATACTCTCATACAGACCAAATGAAGCTGTGTACTGTCATACAAACGAAATGAAGCCGTGTACTGTGATACAAATAAAATGAAGCTGAGTACTCTCATACAGACCAAATGAAGCTGAGTGCTGTCATACAAACCAAAAAAAGCCGTGTACTGTGATACAAATAAAATGAAGCTGAATACTCTCATACAGACCAAATGAAGCTGTGTACTGTCATACAAACCATATGAAGCCGTGTATTGTGATACAAATAAAATGAAGCTGAATACTCTCATACAGACCAAATGAAGCTGTGTACTGTCATACAAACCAAATGAAGCCGTGTACTGTGATACAAATAAAATAAAGCTGAGTACTCTCATACGAACCAAATGAAGCTGAGTACTGTCATACAAACCAAATAAAGCCGTGTACTGTGAAACAAATAAAATGAAGCTGAATACTCTCATACAGACCAAATGAAGCTGTGTACTGTCATACAAACCAAATGAAGCCGTGTATTGTGATACAAATAAAATGAAGCTGAGTACTCTCATACAAACCAAATGAAGCTGATTACTCTCATACAGACCAAATGAAGCTGAGTACTGTCATATAAACCAAATGAAGCCGTGTACTGTGATACAAATAAAATGAAGCTGAATACTCTCATACAGACCAAATGAAGCTGTGTACTGTCATATAAACCAAATAAAGCCGTGTACTGTGATACAAATAAAATGAAGCTGAATACTCTCATACAGACCAAATGAAGCTGAGTACTGTCATATAAACCAAATGAAGCCGTGTACTGTGATACAAATAAAATGAAGCTGAATACTCTCATACAGACCAAATGAAGCTGTGTACTGTCATACAAACCAAATGAAGCCGTGTACTGTGATACAAATAAAATGAAGCTGAATACTCTCATACAGACCAAATGAAGTTGAGTACTGTCATACAAACCAAATAAAGCCGTGTACTGTGATACAAATAAAATGAAGCTGAATACTCTCATACAGACCAAATGAAGCTGAGTACTGTCATATAAACCAAATGAAGCCGTGTACTGTGATACAAATAAAATGAAGCTGAATACTCTCATACAGACCAAATGAAGCTGAATACTCTCATACAGACCAAATGAAGCTGTGTACTGTCATACAAACCAAATGAAGCCGTGTACTGTGATACAAATAAAATGAAGCTGAGTACTCTCTTACAGACCAAATGGAGCTGTGTTCTGTCATACAAACCAAATGAAGCCGTGAACTGTGATAAAAATAAAATGAAGCTGAGTACTCTTATACAGACCAAATGAAGCTGTGTACTGTCATACAAACCAAATGAAGCCGTGTACTGTGATACAAATAAAATGAAGATGAATACTCTCATACAGACCAAATGAAGCTGAGTACTGTCATACAAACCAAATGAAGCCGTGTACTGTGATACAAATAAAATGAAGCTGAGTACTCTCATACAGACCAAATGAAGCTGAGTACTGTCATATAAACCAAATGAAGCCGTGTACTGTGATACAAATAAAATGAAGCTGAATACTCTCATACAGACCAAATGAAACTGAGTACTGTCATATAAACCAAATAAAGCCGTGTACTGTGATACAAATAAAATGAAGCTGAATACTCTCATACAGACCAAATGAAACTGAGTACTGTCATATAAACCAAATAAAGCCGTGTACTGTGATACAAATAAAATGAAGCTGAGTACTCTCATACAGACCAAATGAAGCTGAGTACTGTCATACAAACCAAATAAAGCCGTGTACTGTGATACAAATAAAATGAAGCTGAATACCCACATACAGACCAAATGAAGCTGTGTACTGTCATACAAACCAAATGAAGCCGTGTACTGTGATACAAATAAAATGGAGCTGAATACTCTCATACAGACCAAATGAAGCTGTGTACTGTCATACAAATCAAATGAAGCCGTGTACTGTGATACAAATAAAATGAAGCTGAATACTCTCATACAGACCAAATGAAGCTGTGTACTGTCATACAAACCAAATGAAGCTGAGTACTGTCATACAAACCAAATGAAGCTGTGTACTGTCATACAAACCAAATGAAGTTGTGTGCTGTCATACAGACCAAATGAAGCTGAGTACTGTCATACAAACCAAATGAGCCGTGTACTGTGATACAAATAAAATGAAGCTGAATACTCCCATACAGACCAAATGAAGCTGAGTACTGTCATACAAACCAAATGAGCCGTGTACTGTAATACAAATAAAATGAAGCTGAATACTCTCATACAGACCAAATGAAGCCGAGTACTGTCATATAAACCAAATAAAGCCTTGTACTGTGATACAAATAAAATGAAGCTGAATACTCTCATACAGACCAAATGAAGCTGTGTACTGTCATACAAACCAAATGAAGCCGTGTACTGTGATACAAATAAAATGAAGCTGAGTACTCTCATACAGACCAAATGAAGCTGAGTACTGTCATATAAACCAAATAAAGCCGTGTACTGTGATACAAATAAAATGAAGCTGAATACTCACATACAGACCAAATGAAGCTGAGTACTGTCATACAAACCAAATGAAGCCGTGTACTGTGATACAAATAAAATGAAGCTGAGTACTCTCATACACACCAAATGAAGCTGAGCACTGTCATACAAACCAAATGAAGCCGTGTACTGTGATACAAATAAAATGAAGCTGAGTACTTTCATACAAACCAAATGAAGCTAAGTACTGTCATATAAACCAAATAAAGCCGTGTACTGTGATACAAAAAAATGAAGCTGAATACTCTCATACGAACCAAATGAAGCTGAGTACTGTCATACAAACCAAATGAAGCCGTGTACTGTGATACAAATAAAATGAAGCTGAGTACTCTCATACAAACCAAATGAAGCTGAGTAATGTCATACAAACCAAATGAAGCCGTGTACTGTGATACAAATAAAATGAAGCTGAGTACTCTCATACAAACCAAATTAAGCTGAGTACTCTCATACAAACCAAATGGAGCTGAGTACTCTCATACAAACCAAATGAAGCTGAGTACTGTCATACAAACCAAATGAAGCTGTGTACTGTGATACAAATAAAATGAAGCTGAATACTCTCATACAGACCAAATGAAGCTGAGTAATGTCATATAAACCAAATGAAGCCGTGTACTGTGATACAAATAAAATGAAGCTGAATACTCTCATACAGACCAAATGAAGCTGTGTACTGTCATACAAACCAAATGAAGCCGTGTACTGTGATACAAATAAAATGAAGCTGAATACTCTCATACAGACCAAATGAAGCTGAGTACTGTCATACAAACCAAATAAAGCCGTGTACTGTGATACAAATAAAATGAAGCTGAATACTCTCATACAGACCAAATGAAGCTGAGTACTGTCATATAATCCAAATAAAGCCGTGTACTGTGATACAAATAAAATGAAGCTGAATACTCTCATACAGACCAAATGAATCTGAGTACTGTCATATAAACCAAATGAAGCCGTGTACTGTGATACAAATAAAATGAAGCTGAATACTCTCATACAGACCAAATGAAGCTGTGTACTGTCATACAAACCAAATGAAGCCGTGTACTGTGATACAAATAAAATAAAGCTGAGTACTCTCATACGAACCAAATGAAGCTGAGTACTGTCATATAAAAAAAAATAAAGCCGTGTACTGTGATACAAATAAAATGAAGCTGAGTACTCTCATACAGACCAAATGAAGCTGTGTACTGTCATGCAAACCAAATAAAGCCGTGTACTGTGATAAAAATAAAATGAAGCTGAGTACTCTCATACAGACCAAATGAAGCTGTGTACTGTCATACAAACCAAATGAAGCCGTGTACTGTGATACAAAGAAAATGAAGCTGAATACTCTCATACAGACCAAATGAAGCTGTGTACTGTCATACAAACCAAATGAAGCCGTGTACTGTGATACAAATAAAATGAAGCTGAATACCCACATACAGACCAAATGAAGGTGAGTACTGTCATATAAACCAAATAAAGCCGTGTACTGTGATACAAATAAAATGAAGCTGAATACTCTCATACAGACCAAATGAAGCTGTGTACTGTCATACAAACGAAATGAAGCCGTGTACTGTGATACAAATAAAATGAAGCTGAGTACTCTCATACAGACCAAATGAAGCTGAGTGCTGTCATACAAACCAAAAAAAGCCGTGTACTGTGATACAAATAAAATGAAGCTGAATACTCTCATACAGACCAAATGAAGCTGTGTACTGTCATACAAACCATATGAAGCCGTGTATTGTGATACAAATAAAATGAAGCTGAATACTCTCATACAGACCAAATGAAGCTGTGTACTGTCATACAAACCAAATGAAGCCGTGTACTGTGATACAAATAAAATAAAGCTGAGTACTCTCATACGAACCAAATGAAGCTGAGTACTGTCATACAAACCAAATAAAGCCGTGTACTGTGAAACAAATAAAATGAAGCTGAATACTCTCATACAGACCAAATGAAGCTGTGTACTGTCATACAAACCAAATGAAGCCGTGTATTGTGATACAAATAAAATGAAGCTGAGTACTCTCATACAAACCAAATGAAGCTGATTACTCTCATACAGACCAAATGAAGCTGAGTACTGTCATATAAACCAAATGAAGCCGTGTACTGTGATACAAATAAAATGAAGCTGAATACTCTCATACAGACCAAATGAAGCTGTGTACTGTCATATAAACCAAATAAAGCCGTGTACTGTGATACAAATAAAATGAAGCTGAATACTCTCATACAGACCAAATGAAGCTGAGTACTGTCATATAAACCAAATGAAGCCGTGTACTGTGATACAAATAAAATGAAGCTGAATACTCTCATACAGACCAAATGAAGCTGTGTACTGTCATACAAACCAAATGAAGCCGTGTACTGTGATACAAATAAAATGAAGCTGAATACTCTCATACAGACCAAATGAAGTTGAGTACTGTCATACAAACCAAATAAAGCCGTGTACTGTGATACAAATAAAATGAAGCTGAATACTCTCATACAGACCAAATGAAGCTGAGTACTGTCATATAAACCAAATGAAGCCGTGTACTGTGATACAAATAAAATGAAGCTGAATACTCTCATACAGACCAAATGAAGCTGAATACTCTCATACAGACCAAATGAAGCTGTGTACTGTCATACAAACCAAATGAAGCCGTGTACTGTGATACAAATAAAATGAAGCTGAGTACTCTCTTACAGACCAAATGGAGCTGTGTTCTGTCATACAAACCAAATGAAGCCGTGAACTGTGATAAAAATAAAATGAAGCTGAGTACTCTTATACAGACCAAATGAAGCTGTGTACTGTCATACAAACCAAATGAAGCCGTGTACTGTGATACAAATAAAATGAAGATGAATACTCTCATACAGACCAAATGAAGCTGAGTACTGTCATACAAACCAAATGAAGCCGTGTACTGTGATACAAATAAAATGAAGCTGAGTACTCTCATACAGACCAAATGAAGCTGAGTACTGTCATATAAACCAAATGAAGCCGTGTACTGTGATACAAATAAAATGAAGCTGAATACTCTCATACAGACCAAATGAAACTGAGTACTGTCATATAAACCAAATAAAGCCGTGTACTGTGATACAAATAAAATGAAGCTGAATACTCTCATACAGACCAAATGAAACTGAGTACTGTCATATAAACCAAATAAAGCCGTGTACTGTGATACAAATAAAATGAAGCTGAGTACTCTCATACAGACCAAATGAAGCTGAGTACTGTCATACAAACCAAATAAAGCCGTGTACTGTGATACAAATAAAATGAAGCTGAATACCCACATACAGACCAAATGAAGCTGTGTACTGTCATACAAACCAAATGAAGCCGTGTACTGTGATACAAATAAAATGGAGCTGAATACTCTCATACAGACCAAATGAAGCTGTGTACTGTCATACAAATCAAATGAAGCCGTGTACTGTGATACAAATAAAATGAAGCTGAATACTCTCATACAGACCAAATGAAGCTGTGTACTGTCATACAAACCAAATGAAGTCGTGTACTGTGATACAAATAAAATGAAGCTGAATACTCTCATACAGACCAAATGAAGCTGTGTACTGTCATACAAACCAAATGAAGCCGTGTACTGTGATACAAATAAAATAAAGCTGAGTACTCTCATACGAACCAAATGAAGCTGAGTACTGTCATATAAACCAAATAAAGCCGTATACTGTGATACAAATAAAATGAAGCTGAGTACTCTCATACAGACCAAATGAAGCTGTGTACTGTCATACAAACCAAATGAAGCCGTGTACTGTGATAAAAATAAAATGAAGCTGAGTACTCTCATACAGACCAAATGAAGCTGTGTACTGTCATAAAACCAAATGAAGCCGTGTACTGTGATACAAATAAAATGAAGCTGAATACTCTCATACAGACCAAATGAAGCTGTGTACTGTCATACAAACCAAATGAAGCCGTGTACTGTGATACAAATAAAATGAAGCTGAATACTCTCATACAGACCAAATGAAGCTGTGTACTGTCATACAAACCAAATGAAGCCGTGTACTGTGATACAAATAAAATGAAGCTGAATACCCACATACAGACCAAATGAAGGTGAGTACTGTCATTTAAATCAAATAAAGCCGTGTACTGTGATACAAATAAAATGAAGCTGAATACTCTCATACAGACCAAATGAAGCTGAGTACTGTCATATAAACCAAATGAAGCCGTGTACTGTGATACAAATAAAATGAAGCTGAATACTCTCATACAGACCAAATGAAGCTGAATACTCTCATACAGACCAAATGAAGCTGTGTACTGTCATACAAACCAAATGATGCCGTGTACTGTGATACAAATAAAATGAAGCTGAGTACTCTCTTACAGACCAAATGGAGCTGTGTTCTGTCATACAAACCAAATGAAGCCGTGAACTGTGATAAAAATAAAATGAAGCTGAGTACTCTAATACAGACCAAATGAAGCTGTGTACTGTCATACAAACCAAATGAAGCCGTGTACTGTGATACAAATAAAATGAAGCTGAATACTCTCATACAGACCAAATGAAGCTGAGTACTGTCATACAAACCAAATGAAGCCGTGTACTGTGATACAAATAAAATGAAGCTGAGTACTCTCATATAGACCAAATGAAGCTGAGTACTGTCATATAAACCAAATGAAGCCGTGTACTGTGATACAAATAAAATGAAGCTGAATACTCTCATACAGACCAAATGAAACTGAGTACTGTCATATAAACCAAATAAAGCCGTGTACTGTGATACAAATAAAATGAAGCTGAATACTCTCATACAGACCAAATGAAACTGAGTACTGTCATATAAACCAAATAAAGCCGTGTACTGTGATACAAATAAAATGAAGCTGAGTACTCTCATACAGACCAAATGAAGCTGAGTACTGTCATACAAACCAAATAAAGCCGTGTACTGTGATACAAATAAAATGAAGCTGAATACCCACATACAGACCAAATGAAGCTGTGTACTGTCATACAAACCAAATGAAGCCGTGTACTGTGATACAAATAAAATGGAGCTGAATACTCTCATACAGACCAAATGAAGCTGTGTACTGTCATACAAATCAAATGAAGCCGTGTACTGTGATACAAATAAAATGAAGCTGAATACTCTCATACAGACCAAATGAAGCTGTGTACTGTCATACAAACCAAATGAAGCCGTGTACTGTGATACAAAAAAATGAAGCTGAGTACTCTCATACAGACCAAATGAAGCTGTGTATAGTCATACAAACCAAATGAAGCCGTGTACTGTGATACAAAAAAATGAAGCTGAGTACTCTCATACAGACCAAATGAAGCTGAGTACTCTCATACAAACCAAATGAAGCCGTGTACTGTGATACAAATAAAATGAAGGTGAATACTCTCATACAGACCAAATGAAGCTGTGTACTGTCATACAAACCAAATGAAGCCGTCTATTGTGATACAAATAAAATGAAGCTGAGTACTCTCATACAAACCAAATGAAGCTGAGTACTCTCATACAAACCAAATGAAGCTGAGTACTGTCATATAAACCAAATGAAGCCGTGTACTGTGATACAAATAAAATGAAGCTGAATACTCTCATACAGACCAAATGAAGCTGAGTACTGTCATATAATCCAAATAAAGCCGTGTACTGTGATACAAATAAAATGAAGCTGAATACTCTCATACAGACCAAATGAATCTGAGTACTGTCATATAAACCAAATGAAGCCGTGTACTGTGATACAAATAAAATGAAGCTGAATACTCTCATACAGACCAAATGAAGCTGTGTACTGTCATACAAACCAAATGAAGCCGTGTACTGTGATACAAATAAAATAAAGCTGAGTACTCAAATACGAACCAAATGAAGCTGAGTACTGTCATATAAACCAAATAAAGCCGTGTACTGTGATACAAATAAAATGAAGCTGAGTACTCTCATACAGACCAAATGAAGCTGTGTACTGTCATACAAACCAAATGAAGCCGTGTACTGTGATAAAAATAAAATGAAGCTGAGTACTCTCATACAGACCAAATGAAGCTGTGTACTGTCATAAAACCAAATGAAGCCGTGTACTGTGATACAAATAAAATGAAGCTGAATACTCTCATACAGACCAAATGAAGCTGTGTACTGTCATACAAACCAAATGAAGCCGTGTACTGTGATACAAATAAAATGAAGCTGAATACCCACATACAGACCAAATGAAGGTGAGTACTGTCATATAAACCAAATAAAGCCGTGTACTGTGATACAAATAAAATGAAGCTGAATACTCTCATACAGACCAAATGAAGCTGTGTACTGTCATACAAACGAAATGAAGCCGTGTACTGTGATACAAATAAAATGAAGCTGAGTACTCTCATACAGACCAAATGAAGCTGAGTATTGTCATACAAACCAAAAAAAGCCGTGTACTGTGATACAAATAAAATGAAGCTGAATACTCTCATACAGACCAAATGAAGCTGTGTACTGTCATACAAACCAAATGAAGCCGTGTATTGTGATACAAATAAAATGAAGCTGAATACTCTCATACAGACCAAATGAAGCTGTGTACTGTCATACAAACCAAATGAAGCCGTGTACTGTGATACAAATAAAATAAAGCTGAGTACTCTCATACGAACCAAATGAAGCTGAGTACTGTCATACAAACCAAATAAAGCCGTGTACTGTGAAACAAATAAAATGAAGCTGAATACTCTCATACAGACCAAATGAAGCTGTGTACTGTCATGCAAACCAAATGAAGCCGTGTATTGTGATACAAATAAAATGAAGCTGAGTACTCTCATACAAACCAAATGAAGCTGATTACTCTCATACAGACCAAATGAAGCTGAGTACTGTCATACAAACCAAATGAAGCCGTGTACTGTGATACAAATAAAATGAAGCTGAATATTCTCATACAGACCAAATGAAGCTGAGTACTGTCATATAAACCAAATAAAGCCGTGTACTGTGATACAAAGAAAATGAAGCTGAATACTCTCATACAGACCAAATGAAGCTGAGTACTGTCATATAAACCAAATGAAGCCGTATACTGTGATACAAATAAAATGAAGCTGAATACTCTCATACAGACCAAATGAAGCTGTGTACTGTCATACAAACCAAATGAAGCCGTGTACTGTGATACAAATAAAATGAAGCTGAATACTCTCATACAGACCAAATGAAGTTGAGTACTGTCATACAAACCAAATAAAGCCGTGTACTGTGATACAAATAAAATGAAGCTGAATACTCTCATACAGACCAAATGAAGCTGAGTACTGTCATATAAACCAAATGAAGCCGTGTACTGTGATACAAATAAAATGAAGCTGAATACTCTCATACAGACCAAATGAAGCTGTGTACTGTCATACAAACCAAATGAAGCCGTGTACTGTGATACAAATAAAATGAAGCTGAGTACTCTCATACAGACCAAATGAAGCTGAGTACTGTCATACAAACCAAATAAAGCCGTGTACTGTGATACAAATAAAATGAAGCTGAATACCCACATACAAACCAAATGAAGCTGTGTACTGTCATACAAACCAAATGAAGCCGTGTACTGTGATACAAATAAAATGAAGCTGAATACTCTCATACAGACCAAATGAAGCTGTGTACTGTCATACAAACCAAATGAAGCCGTGTACTGTGATACAAATAAAATGAAGCTGAATACTCTCATACAGACCAAATGAAGCCGTGTACTGTCATACAAACCAAATGAAGCCGTGTACTGTGATACAAAAAAATGAAGCTGAGTACTCTCATACAGACCAAATGAAGCTGAGTACTGTCATACAAACCAAATGAAGCCGTGTACTGTGATACAAATAAAATGAAGCTGAGTACTCTCATACGAACCAAATGAAGCTGAGTACTGTCATATAAACCAAATAAAGCCGTATACTGTGATACAAATAAAATGAAGCTGAGTACTCTCATACAGACCAAATGAAGCTGTGTACTGTCATACAAACCAAATGAAGCCGTGTACTGTGATAAAAATAAAATGAAGCTGAGTACTCTCATACAGACCAAATGAAGCTGTGTACTGTCATAAAACCAAATGAAGCCGTGTACTGTGATACAAATAAAATGAAGCTGAATACTCTCATACAGACCAAATGAAGCTGTGTACTGTCATACAAACCAAATGAAGCCGTGTACTGTGATACAAATAAAATGAAGCTGAATACTCTCATACAGACCAAATGAAGCTGTGTACTGTCATACAAACCAAATGAAGCCGTGTACTGTGATACAAATAAAATGAAGCTGAATACCCACATACAGACCAAATGAAGGTGAGTACTGTCATTTAAATCAAATAAAGCCGTGTACTGTGATACAAATAAAATGAAGCTGAATACTCTCATACAGACCAAATGAAGCTGAGTACTGTCATATAAACCAAATGAAGCCGTGTACTGTGATACAAATAAAATGAAGCTGAATACTCTCATACAGACCAAATGAAGCTGAATACTCTCATACAGACCAAATGAAGCTGTGTACTGTCATACAAACCAAATGATGCCGTGTACTGTGATACAAATAAAATGAAGCTGAGTACTCTCTTACAGACCAAATGGAGCTGTGTTCTGTCATACAAACCAAATGAAGCCGTGAACTGTGATAAAAATAAAATGAAGCTGAGTACTCTAATACAGACCAAATGAAGCTGTGTACTGTCATACAAACCAAATGAAGCCGTGTACTGTGATACAAATAAAATGAAGCTGAATACTCTCATACAGACCAAATGAAGCTGAGTACTGTCATACAAACCAAATGAAGCCGTGTACTGTGATACAAATAAAATGAAGCTGAGTACTCTCATACAGACCAAATGAAGCTGAGTACTGTCATATAAACCAAATGAAGCCGTGTACTGTGATACAAATAAAATGAAGCTGAATACTCTCATACAGACCAAATGAAACTGAGTACTGTCATATAAACCAAATAAAGCCGTGTACTGTGATACAAATAAAATGAAGCTGAATACTCTCATACAGACCAAATGAAGCTGAATACTCTCATACAGACCAAATGAAGCTGTGTACTGTCATACAAACCAAATGAAGCCGTGTACTGTGATACAAATAAAATGAAGCTGAATACCCACATACAGACCAAATGAAGGTGAGTACTGTCATATAAACCAAATAAAGCCGTGTACTGTGATACAAATAAAATGAAGCTGAATACTCTCATACAGACCAAATGAAGCTGTGTACTGTCATACAAACGAAATGAAGCCGTGTACTGTGATACAAATAAAATGAAGCTGAGTACTCTCATACAGACCAAATGAAGCTGAGTATTGTCATACAAACCAAAAAAAGCCGTGTACTGTGATACAAATAAAATGAAGCTGAATACTCTCATACAGACCAAATGAAGCTGTGTACTGTCATACAAACCAAATGAAGCCGTGTATTGTGATACAAATAAAATGAAGCTGAATACTCTCATACAGACCAAATGAAGCTGTGTACTGTCATACAAACCAAATGAAGCCGTGTACTGTGATACAAATAAAATAAAGCTGAGTACTCTCATACGAACCAAATGAAGCTGAGTACTGTCATACAAACCAAATAAAGCCGTGTACTGTGAAACAAATAAAATGAAGCTGAATACTCTCATACAGACCAAATGAAGCTGTGTACTGTCATACAAACCAAATGAAGCCGTGTATTGTGATACAAATAAAATGAAGCTGAGTACTCTCATACAAACCAAATGAAGCTGATTACTCTCATACAGACCAAATGAAGCTGAGTACTGTCATACAAACCAAATGAAGCCGTGTACTGTGATACAAATAAAATGAAGCTGAATACTCTCATACAGACCAAATGAAGCTGAGTACTGTCATATCAACCAAATAAAGCCGTGTACTGTGATACAAAGAAAATGAAGCTGAATACTCTCATACAGACCAAATGAAGCTGAGTACTGTCATATAAACCAAATGAAGCCGTATACTGTGATACAAATAAAATGAAGCTGAATACTCTCATACAGACCAAATGAAGCTGTGTACTGTCATACAAACCAAATGAAGCCGTGTACTGTGATACAAATAAAATGAAGCTGAATACTCTCATACAGACCAAATGAAGTTGAGTACTGTCATACAAACCAAATAAAGCCGTGTACTGTGATACAAATAAAATGAAGCTGAATACTCTCATACAGACCAAATGAAGCTGAGTACTGTCATATAAACCAAATGAAGCCGTGTACTGTGATACAAATAAAATGAAGCTGAATACTCTCATACAGACCAAATGAAGCTGTGTACTGTCATACAAACCAAATGAAGCCGTGTACTGTGATACAAATAAAATGAAGCTGAGTACTCTCATACAGACCAAATGAAGCTGAGTACTGTCATACAAACCAAATAAAGCCGTGTACTGTGATACAAATAAAATGAAGCTGAATACCCACATACAAACCAAATGAAGCTGTGTACTGTCATACAAACCAAATGAAGCCGTGTACTGTGATACAAATAAAATGAAGCTGAATACTCTCATACAGACCAAATGAAGCTGTGTACTGTCATACAAACCAAATGAAGCCGTGTACTGTGATACAAATAAAATGAAGCTGAATACTCTCATACAGACCAAATGAAGCCGTGTACTGTCATACAAACCAAATGAAGCCGTGTACTGTGATACAAAAAAATGAAGCTGAGTACTCTCATACAGACCAAATGAAGCTGAGTACTGTCATACAAACCAAATGAAGCCGTGTACTGTGATACAAATAAAATGAAGCTGAATACTCTCATACAGACCAAATGAAGCTGTGTACTGTCATACAAACCAAATGAAGCCGTGTACTGTGATACAAATAAAATGAAGCTGAATACTCTCATACAGACCAAATGAAGCTGTGTACTGTCATACAAACCAAATGAAGCCGTGTACTGTGATACAAATAAAATGAAGCTGAATACTCTCATACAGACCAAATGAAGCTGTGTACTGTCATATAAACCAAATAAAGCCGTGTACTGTGATACAAATAAAATGAAGCTGAATACTCTCATACAGACCAAATGAAGCTGTGTACTGTCATACAAACCAAATGAAGCCGTGTACTGTGATACAAATAAAATGAAGCTGAGTACTCTCATACGAACCAAATGAAGCTGAGTACTGTCATATAAACCAAATAAAGCCGTGTACTGTGATACAAATAAAATGAAGCTGAGTACTCTCATACAGACCAAATGAAGCTGTGTACTGTCATACAAACCAAATGAAGCCGTGTACTGTGATACAAAGAAAATGAAGCTGAGTACTCTCATACAGACCAAATGAAGCTGTGTACTGTCATACAAACCAAATGAAGCCGTGTACTGTGATACAAATAAAATGAAGCTGAATACTCTCATACAGACCAAATGAAGCTGTGTACTGACATACAAACCAAATGAAGCCGTGTACTGTGATGCAAATAAAATGAAGCTGAATACCCACATACAGACCAAATGAAGGTGAGTACTGTCATATAAACCAAATAAAGCCGTGTACTGCGATACAAATAAAATGAAGCTGAATACTCTCATACAGACCAAATGAAGCTGTGTACTGTCATACAAACCAAATGAAGCTGTGTACTGTCATACAAACCAAATAAAGCTGAGTACTGTCATACAAACCAAATGGAGCTGACTACTTTGATAAAATCCAAATGAAGATGGGAACTGTCATACAAGCCAAATGGAGCCGTGTGCTGTCATAAAAACCAAATGAAGCTGGGAACTGTCATACAAACCAAATGAAGCCGTGTGCTGTCATACAAACCAAAAGAAGCTGTGTACTGCCATACAAACCAAATGAAGTTGTGTGCTGTCATACAAACCCGATGAAGCTGAGTTCTGTCATACAAACCAAATGAAGCTGAGTACTGTCATACAAACCAAATGAAGCTGTGTACTGTCATACAAACCAAATGAAGTTGTGTGCTGTCATACAGACCAAATGAAGCTGAGTACTGTCATACAAACCAAATGAGCCGTGTACTGTGATACAAATAAAATGAAGCTGAATACTCCCATACAGACCAAATGAAGCTGAGTACTGTCATACAAACCAAATGAGCCGTGTACTGTAATACAAATAAAATGAAGCTGAATACTCTCATACAGACCAAATGAAGCCGAGTACTGTCATATAAACCAAATAAAGCCTTGTACTGTGATACAAATAAAATGAAGCTGAATACTCTCATACAGACCAAATGAAGCTGTGTACTGTCATACAAACCAAATGAAGCCGTGTACTGTGATACAAATAAAATGAAGCTGAGTACTCTCATACAGACCAAATGAAGCTGAGTACTGTCATATAAACCAAATAAAGCCGTGTACTGTGATACAAATAAAATGAAGCTGAATACTCACATACAGACCAAATGAAGCTGAGTACTGTCATACAAACCAAATGAAGCCGTGTACTGTGATACAAATAAAATGAAGCTGAGTACTCTCATACACACCAAATGAAGCTGAGCACTGTCATACAAACCAAATGAAGCCGTGTACTGTGATACAAATAAAATGAAGCTGAGTACTTTCATACAAACCAAATGAAGCTAAGTACTGTCATATAAACCAAATAAAGCCGTGTACTGTGATACAAAAAAATGAAGCTGAATACTCTCATACGAACCAAATGAAGCTGAGTACTGTCATACAAACCAAATGAAGCCGTGTACTGTGATACAAATAAAATGAAGCTGAGTACTCTCATACAAACCAAATGAAGCTGAGTAATGTCATACAAACCAAATGAAGCCGTGTACTGTGATACAAATAAAATGAAGCTGAGTACTCTCATACAAACCAAATTAAGCTGAGTACTCTCATACAAACCAAATGGAGCTGAGTACTCTCATACAAACCAAATGAAGCTGAGTACTGTCATACAAACCAAATGAAGCTGTGTACTGTGATACAAATAAAATGAAGCTGAATACTCTCATACAGACCAAATGAAGCTGAGTAATGTCATATAAACCAAATGAAGCCGTGTACTGTGATACAAATAAAATGAAGCTGAATACTCTCATACAGACCAAATGAAGCTGTGTACTGTCATACAAACCAAATGAAGCCGTGTACTGTGATACAAATAAAATGAAGCTGAATACTCTCATACAGACCAAATGAAGCTGAGTACTGTCATACAAACCAAATAAAGCCGTGTACTGTGATACAAATAAAATGAAGCTGAATACTCTCATACAGACCAAATGAAGCTGAGTACTGTCATATAATCCAAATAAAGCCGTGTACTGTGATACAAATAAAATGAAGCTGAATACTCTCATACAGACCAAATGAATCTGAGTACTGTCATATAAACCAAATGAAGCCGTGTACTGTGATACAAATAAAATGAAGCTGAATACTCTCATACAGACCAAATGAAGCTGTGTACTGTCATACAAACCAAATGAAGCCGTGTACTGTGATACAAATAAAATAAAGCTGAGTACTCTCATACGAACCAAATGAAGCTGAGTACTGTCATATAAAAAAAAATAAAGCCGTGTACTGTGATACAAATAAAATGAAGCTGAGTACTCTCATACAGACCAAATGAAGCTGTGTACTGTCATGCAAACCAAATAAAGCCGTGTACTGTGATAAAAATAAAATGAAGCTGAGTACTCTCATACAGACCAAATGAAGCTGTGTACTGTCATACAAACCAAATGAAGCCGTGTACTGTGATACAAAGAAAATGAAGCTGAATACTCTCATACAGACCAAATGAAGCTGTGTACTGTCATACAAACCAAATGAAGCCGTGTACTGTGATACAAATAAAATGAAGCTGAATACCCACATACAGACCAAATGAAGGTGAGTACTGTCATATAAACCAAATAAAGCCGTGTACTGTGATACAAATAAAATGAAGCTGAATACTCTCATACAGACCAAATGAAGCTGTGTACTGTCATACAAACGAAATGAAGCCGTGTACTGTGATACAAATAAAATGAAGCTGAGTACTCTCATACAGACCAAATGAAGCTGAGTGCTGTCATACAAACCAAAAAAAGCCGTGTACTGTGATACAAATAAAATGAAGCTGAATACTCTCATACAGACCAAATGAAGCTGTGTACTGTCATACAAACCATATGAAGCCGTGTATTGTGATACAAATAAAATGAAGCTGAATACTCTCATACAGACCAAATGAAGCTGTGTACTGTCATACAAACCAAATGAAGCCGTGTACTGTGATACAAATAAAATAAAGCTGAGTACTCTCATACGAACCAAATGAAGCTGAGTACTGTCATACAAACCAAATAAAGCCGTGTACTGTGAAACAAATAAAATGAAGCTGAATACTCTCATACAGACCAAATGAAGCTGTGTACTGTCATACAAACCAAATGAAGCCGTGTATTGTGATACAAATAAAATGAAGCTGAGTACTCTCATACAAACCAAATGAAGCTGATTACTCTCATACAGACCAAATGAAGCTGAGTACTGTCATATAAACCAAATGAAGCCGTGTACTGTGATACAAATAAAATGAAGCTGAATACTCTCATACAGACCAAATGAAGCTGTGTACTGTCATATAAACCAAATAAAGCCGTGTACTGTGATACAAATAAAATGAAGCTGAATACTCTCATACAGACCAAATGAAGCTGAGTACTGTCATATAAACCAAATGAAGCCGTGTACTGTGATACAAATAAAATGAAGCTGAATACTCTCATACAGACCAAATGAAGCTGTGTACTGTCATACAAACCAAATGAAGCCGTGTACTGTGATACAAATAAAATGAAGCTGAATACTCTCATACAGACCAAATGAAGTTGAGTACTGTCATACAAACCAAATAAAGCCGTGTACTGTGATACAAATAAAATGAAGCTGAATACTCTCATACAGACCAAATGAAGCTGAGTACTGTCATATAAACCAAATGAAGCCGTGTACTGTGATACAAATAAAATGAAGCTGAATACTCTCATACAGACCAAATGAAGCTGAATACTCTCATACAGACCAAATGAAGCTGTGTACTGTCATACAAACCAAATGAAGCCGTGTACTGTGATACAAATAAAATGAAGCTGAGTACTCTCTTACAGACCAAATGGAGCTGTGTTCTGTCATACAAACCAAATGAAGCCGTGAACTGTGATAAAAATAAAATGAAGCTGAGTACTCTTATACAGACCAAATGAAGCTGTGTACTGTCATACAAACCAAATGAAGCCGTGTACTGTGATACAAATAAAATGAAGATGAATACTCTCATACAGACCAAATGAAGCTGAGTACTGTCATACAAACCAAATGAAGCCGTGTACTGTGATACAAATAAAATGAAGCTGAGTACTCTCATACAGACCAAATGAAGCTGAGTACTGTCATATAAACCAAATGAAGCCGTGTACTGTGATACAAATAAAATGAAGCTGAATACTCTCATACAGACCAAATGAAACTGAGTACTGTCATATAAACCAAATAAAGCCGTGTACTGTGATACAAATAAAATGAAGCTGAATACTCTCATACAGACCAAATGAAACTGAGTACTGTCATATAAACCAAATAAAGCCGTGTACTGTGATACAAATAAAATGAAGCTGAGTACTCTCATACAGACCAAATGAAGCTGAGTACTGTCATACAAACCAAATAAAGCCGTGTACTGTGATACAAATAAAATGAAGCTGAATACCCACATACAGACCAAATGAAGCTGTGTACTGTCATACAAACCAAATGAAGCCGTGTACTGTGATACAAATAAAATGGAGCTGAATACTCTCATACAGACCAAATGAAGCTGTGTACTGTCATACAAATCAAATGAAGCCGTGTACTGTGATACAAATAAAATGAAGCTGAATACTCTCATACAGACCAAATGAAGCTGTGTACTGTCATACAAACCAAATGAAGTCGTGTACTGTGATACAAATAAAATGAAGCTGAATACTCTCATACAGACCAAATGAAGCTGTGTACTGTCATACAAACCAAATGAAGCCGTGTACTGTGATACAAATAAAATAAAGCTGAGTACTCTCATACGAACCAAATGAAGCTGAGTACTGTCATATAAACCAAATAAAGCCGTATACTGTGATACAAATAAAATGAAGCTGAGTACTCTCATACAGACCAAATGAAGCTGTGTACTGTCATACAAACCAAATGAAGCCGTGTACTGTGATAAAAATAAAATGAAGCTGAGTACTCTCATACAGACCAAATGAAGCTGTGTACTGTCATAAAACCAAATGAAGCCGTGTACTGTGATACAAATAAAATGAAGCTGAATACTCTCATACAGACCAAATGAAGCTGTGTACTGTCATACAAACCAAATGAAGCCGTGTACTGTGATACAAATAAAATGAAGCTGAATACTCTCATACAGACCAAATGAAGCTGTGTACTGTCATACAAACCAAATGAAGCCGTGTACTGTGATACAAATAAAATGAAGCTGAATACCCACATACAGACCAAATGAAGGTGAGTACTGTCATTTAAATCAAATAAAGCCGTGTACTGTGATACAAATAAAATGAAGCTGAATACTCTCATACAGACCAAATGAAGCTGAGTACTGTCATATAAACCAAATGAAGCCGTGTACTGTGATACAAATAAAATGAAGCTGAATACTCTCATACAGACCAAATGAAGCTGAATACTCTCATACAGACCAAATGAAGCTGTGTACTGTCATACAAACCAAATGATGCCGTGTACTGTGATACAAATAAAATGAAGCTGAGTACTCTCTTACAGACCAAATGGAGCTGTGTTCTGTCATACAAACCAAATGAAGCCGTGAACTGTGATAAAAATAAAATGAAGCTGAGTACTCTAATACAGACCAAATGAAGCTGTGTACTGTCATACAAACCAAATGAAGCCGTGTACTGTGATACAAATAAAATGAAGCTGAATACTCTCATACAGACCAAATGAAGCTGAGTACTGTCATACAAACCAAATGAAGCCGTGTACTGTGATACAAATAAAATGAAGCTGAGTACTCTCATATAGACCAAATGAAGCTGAGTACTGTCATATAAACCAAATGAAGCCGTGTACTGTGATACAAATAAAATGAAGCTGAATACTCTCATACAGACCAAATGAAACTGAGTACTGTCATATAAACCAAATAAAGCCGTGTACTGTGATACAAATAAAATGAAGCTGAATACTCTCATACAGACCAAATGAAACTGAGTACTGTCATATAAACCAAATAAAGCCGTGTACTGTGATACAAATAAAATGAAGCTGAGTACTCTCATACAGACCAAATGAAGCTGAGTACTGTCATACAAACCAAATAAAGCCGTGTACTGTGATACAAATAAAATGAAGCTGAATACCCACATACAGACCAAATGAAGCTGTGTACTGTCATACAAACCAAATGAAGCCGTGTACTGTGATACAAATAAAATGGAGCTGAATACTCTCATACAGACCAAATGAAGCTGTGTACTGTCATACAAATCAAATGAAGCCGTGTACTGTGATACAAATAAAATGAAGCTGAATACTCTCATACAGACCAAATGAAGCTGTGTACTGTCATACAAACCAAATGAAGCCGTGTACTGTGATACAAAAAAATGAAGCTGAGTACTCTCATACAGACCAAATGAAGCTGTGTATAGTCATACAAACCAAATGAAGCCGTGTACTGTGATACAAAAAAATGAAGCTGAGTACTCTCATACAGACCAAATGAAGCTGAGTACTCTCATACAAACCAAATGAAGCCGTGTACTGTGATACAAATAAAATGAAGGTGAATACTCTCATACAGACCAAATGAAGCTGTGTACTGTCATACAAACCAAATGAAGCCGTCTATTGTGATACAAATAAAATGAAGCTGAGTACTCTCATACAAACCAAATGAAGCTGAGTACTCTCATACAAACCAAATGAAGCTGAGTACTGTCATATAAACCAAATGAAGCCGTGTACTGTGATACAAATAAAATGAAGCTGAATACTCTCATACAGACCAAATGAAGCTGAGTACTGTCATATAATCCAAATAAAGCCGTGTACTGTGATACAAATAAAATGAAGCTGAATACTCTCATACAGACCAAATGAATCTGAGTACTGTCATATAAACCAAATGAAGCCGTGTACTGTGATACAAATAAAATGAAGCTGAATACTCTCATACAGACCAAATGAAGCTGTGTACTGTCATACAAACCAAATGAAGCCGTGTACTGTGATACAAATAAAATAAAGCTGAGTACTCAAATACGAACCAAATGAAGCTGAGTACTGTCATATAAACCAAATAAAGCCGTGTACTGTGATACAAATAAAATGAAGCTGAGTACTCTCATACAGACCAAATGAAGCTGTGTACTGTCATACAAACCAAATGAAGCCGTGTACTGTGATAAAAATAAAATGAAGCTGAGTACTCTCATACAGACCAAATGAAGCTGTGTACTGTCATAAAACCAAATGAAGCCGTGTACTGTGATACAAATAAAATGAAGCTGAATACTCTCATACAGACCAAATGAAGCTGTGTACTGTCATACAAACCAAATGAAGCCGTGTACTGTGATACAAATAAAATGAAGCTGAATACCCACATACAGACCAAATGAAGGTGAGTACTGTCATATAAACCAAATAAAGCCGTGTACTGTGATACAAATAAAATGAAGCTGAATACTCTCATACAGACCAAATGAAGCTGTGTACTGTCATACAAACGAAATGAAGCCGTGTACTGTGATACAAATAAAATGAAGCTGAGTACTCTCATACAGACCAAATGAAGCTGAGTATTGTCATACAAACCAAAAAAAGCCGTGTACTGTGATACAAATAAAATGAAGCTGAATACTCTCATACAGACCAAATGAAGCTGTGTACTGTCATACAAACCAAATGAAGCCGTGTATTGTGATACAAATAAAATGAAGCTGAATACTCTCATACAGACCAAATGAAGCTGTGTACTGTCATACAAACCAAATGAAGCCGTGTACTGTGATACAAATAAAATAAAGCTGAGTACTCTCATACGAACCAAATGAAGCTGAGTACTGTCATACAAACCAAATAAAGCCGTGTACTGTGAAACAAATAAAATGAAGCTGAATACTCTCATACAGACCAAATGAAGCTGTGTACTGTCATGCAAACCAAATGAAGCCGTGTATTGTGATACAAATAAAATGAAGCTGAGTACTCTCATACAAACCAAATGAAGCTGATTACTCTCATACAGACCAAATGAAGCTGAGTACTGTCATACAAACCAAATGAAGCCGTGTACTGTGATACAAATAAAATGAAGCTGAATATTCTCATACAGACCAAATGAAGCTGAGTACTGTCATATAAACCAAATAAAGCCGTGTACTGTGATACAAAGAAAATGAAGCTGAATACTCTCATACAGACCAAATGAAGCTGAGTACTGTCATATAAACCAAATGAAGCCGTATACTGTGATACAAATAAAATGAAGCTGAATACTCTCATACAGACCAAATGAAGCTGTGTACTGTCATACAAACCAAATGAAGCCGTGTACTGTGATACAAATAAAATGAAGCTGAATACTCTCATACAGACCAAATGAAGTTGAGTACTGTCATACAAACCAAATAAAGCCGTGTACTGTGATACAAATAAAATGAAGCTGAATACTCTCATACAGACCAAATGAAGCTGAGTACTGTCATATAAACCAAATGAAGCCGTGTACTGTGATACAAATAAAATGAAGCTGAATACTCTCATACAGACCAAATGAAGCTGTGTACTGTCATACAAACCAAATGAAGCCGTGTACTGTGATACAAATAAAATGAAGCTGAGTACTCTCATACAGACCAAATGAAGCTGAGTACTGTCATACAAACCAAATAAAGCCGTGTACTGTGATACAAATAAAATGAAGCTGAATACCCACATACAAACCAAATGAAGCTGTGTACTGTCATACAAACCAAATGAAGCCGTGTACTGTGATACAAATAAAATGAAGCTGAATACTCTCATACAGACCAAATGAAGCTGTGTACTGTCATACAAACCAAATGAAGCCGTGTACTGTGATACAAATAAAATGAAGCTGAATACTCTCATACAGACCAAATGAAGCCGTGTACTGTCATACAAACCAAATGAAGCCGTGTACTGTGATACAAAAAAATGAAGCTGAGTACTCTCATACAGACCAAATGAAGCTGAGTACTGTCATACAAACCAAATGAAGCCGTGTACTGTGATACAAATAAAATGAAGCTGAGTACTCTCATACGAACCAAATGAAGCTGAGTACTGTCATATAAACCAAATAAAGCCGTATACTGTGATACAAATAAAATGAAGCTGAGTACTCTCATACAGACCAAATGAAGCTGTGTACTGTCATACAAACCAAATGAAGCCGTGTACTGTGATAAAAATAAAATGAAGCTGAGTACTCTCATACAGACCAAATGAAGCTGTGTACTGTCATAAAACCAAATGAAGCCGTGTACTGTGATACAAATAAAATGAAGCTGAATACTCTCATACAGACCAAATGAAGCTGTGTACTGTCATACAAACCAAATGAAGCCGTGTACTGTGATACAAATAAAATGAAGCTGAATACTCTCATACAGACCAAATGAAGCTGTGTACTGTCATACAAACCAAATGAAGCCGTGTACTGTGATACAAATAAAATGAAGCTGAATACCCACATACAGACCAAATGAAGGTGAGTACTGTCATTTAAATCAAATAAAGCCGTGTACTGTGATACAAATAAAATGAAGCTGAATACTCTCATACAGACCAAATGAAGCTGAGTACTGTCATATAAACCAAATGAAGCCGTGTACTGTGATACAAATAAAATGAAGCTGAATACTCTCATACAGACCAAATGAAGCTGAATACTCTCATACAGACCAAATGAAGCTGTGTACTGTCATACAAACCAAATGATGCCGTGTACTGTGATACAAATAAAATGAAGCTGAGTACTCTCTTACAGACCAAATGGAGCTGTGTTCTGTCATACAAACCAAATGAAGCCGTGAACTGTGATAAAAATAAAATGAAGCTGAGTACTCTAATACAGACCAAATGAAGCTGTGTACTGTCATACAAACCAAATGAAGCCGTGTACTGTGATACAAATAAAATGAAGCTGAATACTCTCATACAGACCAAATGAAGCTGAGTACTGTCATACAAACCAAATGAAGCCGTGTACTGTGATACAAATAAAATGAAGCTGAGTACTCTCATACAGACCAAATGAAGCTGAGTACTGTCATATAAACCAAATGAAGCCGTGTACTGTGATACAAATAAAATGAAGCTGAATACTCTCATACAGACCAAATGAAACTGAGTACTGTCATATAAACCAAATAAAGCCGTGTACTGTGATACAAATAAAATGAAGCTGAATACTCTCATACAGACCAAATGAAACTGAGTACTGTCATATAAACCAAATAAAGCCGTGTACTGTGATACAAATAAAATGAAGCTGAGTACTCTCATACAGACCAAATGAAGCTGAGTACTGTCATACAAACCAAATAAAGCCGTGTACTGTGATACAAATAAAATGAAGCTGAATACCCACATACAGACCAAATGAAGCTGTGTACTGTCATACAAACCAAATGAAGCCGTGTACTGTGATACAAATAAAATGGAGCTGAATACTCTCATACAGACCAAATGAAGCTGTGTACTGTCATACAAATCAAATGAGGCCGTGTACTGTGATACAAATAAAATGAAGCTGAATACTCTCATACAGACCAAATGAAGCTGTGTACTGTCATACAAACCAAATGAAGCCGTGTACTGTGATACAAAAAAATGAAGCTGAGTACTCTCATACAGACCAAATGAAGCTGTGTATAGTCATACAAACCAAATGAAGCCGTGTACTGTGATACAAAAAAATGAAGCTGAGTACTCTCATACAGACCAAATGAAGCTGAGTACTCTCATACAAACCAAATGAAGCCGTGTACTGTGATACAAATAAAATGAAGGTGAATACTCTCATACAGACCAAATGAAGCTGTGTACTGTCATACAAACCAAATGAAGCCGTCTATTGTGATACAAATAAAATGAAGCTGAGTACTCTCATACAAACCAAATGAAGCTGAGTTCTCTCATACAGACCAAATGAAGCTGAGTACTGTCATATAAACCAAATGAAGCCGTGTACTGTGATACAAATAAAATGAAGCTGAATACTCTCATACAGACCAAATGAAGCTGAGTACTGTCATATAATCCAAATAAAGCCGTGTACTGTGATACAAATAAAATGAAGCTGAATACTCTCATACAGACCAAATGAATCTGAGTACTGTCATATAAACCAAATGAAGCCGTGTACTGTGATACAAATAAAATGAAGCTGAATACTCTCATACAGACCAAATGAAGCTGTGTACTGTCATACAAACCAAATGAAGCCGTGTACTGTGATACAAATAAAATAAAGCTGAGTACTCTCATACGAACCAAATGAAGCTGAGTACTGTCATATAAACCAAATAAAGCCGTGTACTGTGATACAAATAAAATGAAGCTGAGTACTCTCATACAGACCAAATGAAGCTGTGTACTGTCATACAAACCAAATGAAGCCGTGTACTGTGATAAAAATAAAATGAAGCTGAGTACTCTCATACAGACCAAATGAAGCTGTGTACTGTCATAAAACCAAATGAAGCCGTGTACTGTGATACAAATAAAATGAAGCTGAATACTCTCATACAGACCAAATGAAGCTGTGTACTGTCATACAAACCAAATGAAGCCGTGTACTGTGATACAAATAAAATGAAGCTGAATACCCACATACAGACCAAATGAAGGTGAGTACTGTCATATAAACCAAATAAAGCCGTGTACTGTGATACAAATAAAATGAAGCTGAATACTCTCATACAGACCAAATGAAGCTGTGTACTGTCATACAAACGAAATGAAGCCGTGTACTGTGATACAAATAAAATGAAGCTGAGTACTCTCATACAGACCAAATGAAGCTGAGTATTGTCATACAAACCAAAAAAAGCCGTGTACTGTGATACAAATAAAATGAAGCTGAATACTCTCATACAGACCAAATGAAGCTGTGTACTGTCATACAAACCAAATGAAGCCGTGTATTGTGATACAAATAAAATGAAGCTGAATACTCTCATACAGACCAAATGAAGCTGTGTACTGTCATACAAACCAAATGAAGCCGTGTACTGTGATACAAATAAAATAAAGCTGAGTACTCTCATACGAACCAAATGAAGCTGAGTACTGTCATACAAACGAAATAAAGCCGTGTACTGTGAAACAAATAAAATGAAGCTGAATACTCTCATACAGACCAAATGAAGCTGTGTACTGTCATGCAAACCAAATGAAGCCGTGTATTGTGATACAAATAAAATGAAGCTGAGTACTCTCATACAAACCAAATGAAGCTGATTACTCTCATACAGACCAAATGAAGCTGAGTACTGTCATACAAACCAAATGAAGCCGTGTACTGTGATACAAATAAAATGAAGCTGAATATTCTCATACAGACCAAATGAAGCTGAGTACTGTCATATAAACCAAATAAAGCCGTGTACTGTGATACAAAGAAAATGAAGCTGAATACTCTCATACAGACCAAATGAAGCTGAGTACTGTCATATAAACCAAATGAAGCCGTATACTGTGATACAAATAAAATGAAGCTGAATACTCTCATACAGACCAAATGAAGCTGTGTACTGTCATACAAACCAAATGAAGCCGTGTACTGTGATACAAATAAAATGAAGCTGAATACTCTCATACAGACCAAATGAAGTTGAGTACTGTCATACAAACCAAATAAAGCCGTGTACTGTGATACAAATAAAATGAAGCTGAATACTCTCATACAGACCAAATGAAGCTGAGTACTGTCATATAAACCAAATGAAGCCGTGTACTGTGATACAAATAAAATGAAGCTGAATACTCTCATACAGACCAAATGAAGCTGTGTACTGTCATACAAACCAAATGAAGCCGTGTACTGTGATACAAATAAAATGAAGCTGAGTACTCTCATACAGACCAAATGAAGCTGAGTACTGTCATACAAACCAAATAAAGCCGTGTACTGTGATACAAATAAAATGAAGCTGAATACCCACATACAAACCAAATGAAGCTGTGTACTGTCATACAAACCAAATGAAGCCGTGTACTGTGATACAAATAAAATGAAGCTGAATACTCTCATACAGACCAAATGAAGCTGTGTACTGTCATACAAACCAAATGAAGCCGTGTACTGTGATACAAATAAAATGAAGCTGAATACTCTCATACAGACCAAATGAAGCCGTGTACTGTCATACAAACCAAATGAAGCCGTGTACTGTGATACAAAAAAATGAAGCTGAGTACTCTCATACAGACCAAATGAAGCTGAGTACTGTCATACAAACCAAATGAAGCCGTGTACTGTGATACAAATAAAATGAAGCTGAATACTCTCATACAGACCAAATGAAGCTGTGTACTGTCATACAAACCAAATGAAGCCGTGTACTGTGATACAAATAAAATGAAGCTGAATACTCTCATACAGACCAAATGAAGCTGTGTACTGTCATACAAACCAAATGAAGCCGTGTACTGTGATACAAATAAAATGAAGCTGAATACTCTCATACAGACCAAATGAAGCTGTGTACTGTCATATAAACCAAATAAAGCCGTGTACTGTGATACAAATAAAATGAAGCTGAATACTCTCATACAGACCAAATGAAGCTGTGTACTGTCATACAAACCAAATGAAGCCGTGTACTGTGATACAAATAAAATGAAGCTGAGTACTCTCATACGAACCAAATGAAGCTGAGTACTGTCATATAAACCAAATAAAGCCGTGTACTGTGATACAAATAAAATGAAGCTGAGTACTCTCATACAGACCAAATGAAGCTGTGTACTGTCATACAAACCAAATGAAGCCGTGTACTGTGATACAAAGAAAATGAAGCTGAGTACTCTCATACAGACCAAATGAAGCTGTGTACTGTCATACAAACCAAATGAAGCCGTGTACTGTGATACAAATAAAATGAAGCTGAATACTCTCATACAGACCAAATGAAGCTGTGTACTGACATACAAACCAAATGAAGCCGTGTACTGTGATGCAAATAAAATGAAGCTGAATACCCACATACAGACCAAATGAAGGTGAGTACTGTCATATAAACCAAATAAAGCCGTGTACTGCGATACAAATAAAATGAAGCTGAATACTCTCATACAGACCAAATGAAGCTGTGTACTGTCATACAAACCAAATGAAGCTGTGTACTGTCATACAAACCAAATAAAGCTGAGTACTGTCATACAAACCAAATGGAGCTGACTACTTTGATAAAATCCAAATGAAGATGGGAACTGTCATACAAGCCAAATGGAGCCGTGTGCTGTCATAAAAACCAAATGAAGCTGGGAACTGTCATACAAACCAAATGAAGCCGTGTGCTGTCATACAAACCAAAAGAAGCTGTGTACTGCCATACAAACCAAATGAAGTTGTGTGCTGTCATACAAACCCGATGAAGCTGAGTTCTGTCATACAAACCAAATGAAGCTGAGTACTGTCATACAAACCAAATGAAGCTGTGTACTGTCATACAAACCAAATGAAGTTGTGTGCTGTCATACAGACCAAATGAAGCTGAGTACTGTCATACAAGCCAAATGAGCCGTGTACTGTGATACAAATAAAATGAAGCTGAATACTCCCATACAGACCAAATGAAGCTGAGTACTGTCATACAAACCAAATGAGCCGTGTACTGTAATACAAATAAAATGAAGCTGAATACTCTCATACAGACCAAATGAAGCCGAGTACTGTCATATAAACCAAATAAAGCCTTGTACTGTGATACAAATAAAATGAAGCTGAATACTCTCATACAGACCAAATGAAGCTGTGTACTGTCATACAAACCAAATGAAGCCGTGTACTGTGATACAAATAAAATGAAGCTGAGTACTCTCATACAGACCAAATGAAGCTGAGTACTGTCATATAAACCAAATAAAGCCGTGTACTGTGATACAAATAAAATGAAGCTGAATACTCACATACAGACCAAATGAAGCTGAGTACTGTCATACAAACCAAATGAAGCCGTGTACTGTGATACAAATAAAATGAAGCTGAGTACTCTCATACACACCAAATGAAGCTGAGCACTGTCATACAAACCAAATGAAGCCGTGTACTGTGATACAAATAAAATGAAGCTGAGTACTTTCATACAAACCAAATGAAGCTAAGTACTGTCATATAAACCAAATAAAGCCGTGTACTGTGATACAAAAGAATGAAGCTGAATACTCTCATACGAACCAAATGAAGCTGAGTACTGTCATACAAACCAAATGAAGCCGTGTACTGTGATACAAATAAAATGAAGCTGAGTACTCTCATACAAACCAAATGAAGCTGAGTAATGTCATACAAACCAAATGAAGCCGTGTACTGTGATACAAATAAAATGAAGCTGAGTACTCTCATACAAACCAAATTAAGCTGAGTACTCTCATACAAACCAAATGGAGCTGAGTACTCTCATACAAACCAAATGAAGCTGAGTACTGTCATACAAACCAAATGAAGCTGTGTACTGTGATACAAATAAAATGAAGCTGAATACTCTCATACAGACCAAATGAAGCTGAGTACTGTCATATAAACCAAATGAAGCCGTGTACTGTGATACAAATAAAATGAAGCTGAATACTCTCATACAGACCAAATGAAGCTGTGTACTGTCATACAAACCAAATGAAGCCGTGTACTGTGATACAAATAAAATGAAGCTGAATACTCTCATACAGACCAAATGAAGCTGAGTACTGTCATACAAACCAAATAAAGCCGTGTACTGTGATACAAATAAAATGAAGCTGAATACTCTCATACAGACCAAATGAAGCTGTGTACTGTCATACAAACCAAATGAAGCCGTGTATTGTGATACAAATAAAATGAAGCTGAGTACTCTCATACAAACCAAATGAAGCTGAGTACTCTCATACAAACCAAATGGAGCTGTTTACTGTGATACAAATAAAATGAAGCTGAGTACTCTCATACAGACCAAATGAAGCTGAATACTGTCATACAAACCAAATAAAGCCGTGTACTGTGATACAAATAAAATGAAGCTGAGTACTCTCATACAAACCAAATGAAGCTGAGTAATGTCATACAAACCAAATGAAGCCGTGTACTGTGATACAAATAAAATGAAGCTGAGTACTCTCATACAAACCAAATTAAGCTGAGTACTCTCATACAAACCAAATGGAGCTGAGTATTCTCATACAAACCAAATGAAGCTGAGTACTGTGATACAAACCAAATGAAGCTGTGTACTGTGATACAAATAAAATGAAGCTGAATACTCTCATACAGACCAAATGAAGCTGAGTACTGTCATATAAACCAAATGAAGCCGTGTACTGTGATACAAATAAAATGAAGCTGAATACTCTCATACAGACCAAATGAAGCTGTGTACTGTCATACAAACCAAATGAAGCCGTGTACTGTGATACAAATAAAATGAAGCTGAGTACTCTCATACAGACCAAATGAAGCTGAGTACTGTCATATAAACCAAATGAAGCCGTGTACTGTGATACAAATAAAATGAAGCTGAATACTCTCATACAGACCAAATGAAGCTGTGTACTGTCATACAAACCAAATGAAGCCGTGTACTGTGATACAAATAAAAAGAAGCTGAATACTCTCATACAGACCAAATGAAGCTGAGTACTGTCATACAAACCAAATAAAGCCGTGTACTGTGATACAAATAAAATGAAGCTGAATGCTCTCATACAGACCAAATGAAGCTGTGTACTGTCATACAAACCAAATGAAGCCGTGTATTGTGATACAAATAAAATGAAGCTGAGTACTCTCATACAAACCAAATGAAGCTGAGTACTCTCATACAAACCAAATGGAACTGTGTACTGTGATACAAATAAAATGAAGCTGAGTACTCTCATACAGACCAAATGAAGCTGAGTACTGTCATACAAACCAAATAAAGCCGTGTACTGTGAAACAAATAAAATGAAGCTGAATACTCTCATACAGACCAAATGAAGCTGTGTACTGTCATACAAACCAAATGAAGCCGTGTATTGTGATACAAATAAAATGAAGCTGAGTACTCTCATACAAACCAAATGAAGCTGAGTACTCTCATACAGACCAAATGAAGCTGAGTACTGTCATATAAACCAAATGAAGCCGTGTACTGTGATACAAATAAAATGAAGCTGAATACTCTCATACAGACCAAATGAAGCTGAGTACTGTCATATATTCCAAATAAAGCCGTGTACTGTGATACAAATAAAATGAAGCTGAATACTCTCATACAGACCAAATGAATCTGAGTACTGTCATATAAACCAAATGAAGCCGTGTACTGTGATACAAATAAAATGAAGCTGAATACTCTCATACAGACCAGATGAAGCTGTGTACTGTCATACAAACCAAATGAAGCCGTGTACTGTGATACAAATAAAATGAAGCTGAGTACTCTCATACAGACCAAATGAAGCTGAGTACTGTCATACAAACCAAATAAAGCCGTGTACTGTGATACAAATAAAATGAAGCTGAATACTCTCATACAGACCAAATGAAGCTGTGTACTGTCATACAAACCAAATGAAGCCGTGTACTGTGATACAAATAAAATGAAGCTGAGTACTCTCATACAGACCAAATGAAGCTGTGTACTGTCATACAAACCAAATGAAGCCGTGTACTGTGATACAAATAAAATGAAGCTGAATACTCTCATACAGACCAAATGAAGCTGTGTACTGTCATACAAACCAAATGAAGCCGTGTACTGTGATACAAAAAAATGAAGCTGAGTACTCTCATACAGACCAAATGAAGCTGTGTATAGTCATACAAACCAAATGAAGCCGTGTACTGTGATACAAAAAAATGAAGCTGAGTACTCTCATACAGACCAAATGAAGCTGAGTACTCTCATACAAACCAAATGAAGCCGTGTACTGTGATACAAATAAAATGAAGGTGAATACTCTCATACAGACCAAATGAAGCTGTGTACTGTCATACAAACCAAATGAAGCCGTGTACTGTGATACAAATAAAATGAAGCTGAATACTCTCATACAGACCAAATGAAGGTGTGTACTGTCATACAAACCAAATGAAGCCGTGTACTGTGATACAAATAAAATGAAGCTGAATACTCTCATACAGACCAAATGAAGCTGTGTACTGTCATACAAACCAAATGAAGCCGTGTACTGTGATACAAATAAAATAAAGCTGAGTTCTCTGATACGAACCAAATGAAGCTGAGTACTGTCATATAAACCAAATAAAGCCGTGTACTGTGATACAAATAAAATGAAGCTGAGTACTCTCATACAGACCAAATGAAGCTGTGTACTGTCATACAAACCAAATGAAGCCGTGTACTGTGATACAAATAAAATGAAGCTGAATACTCTCATACAGACCAAATGAAGCTGTGTACTGTAATACAAACCAAATGAAGCCGTGTACTGTGATACAAATAAAATGAAGCTAAATACCCACATACAGACCAAATGAAGGTGAGTACTGTCATATAAACCAAATGAAGCCGTGTACTGTGATACAAATAAAATGAAGCTGAATACTCTCATACAGACCAAATGAAGCTGTGTACTGTCATACAAACCAAATAAAGCCGTGTACTGTGATACAAATAAAATGAAGCTGAGTACTCTCTTACAGACCAAATGAAGCTGTGTACTGTCATACAAACCAAATAAAGCCGTGTACTGTGATACAAATAAAATGAAGCTGAATACTCTCATACAGACCAAATGAAGCTGTGTACTGTAATACAAACCAAATGAAGCCGTGTACTGTGATACAAATAAAATGAAGCTGAATACCCACATACAGACCAAATGAAGCTGAGTACTGTCATATAAACCAAATGAAGCCGTGTACTGTGATACAAATAAAATGAAGCTGAATACTCTCATACAGACCAAATGAAGCTGTGTACTGTCATACAAACCAAATAAAGCCGTGTACTGTGATACAAATAAAATGAAGCTGAGTACTCTCTTACAGACCAAATGAAGCTGTGTACTGTCATACAAACCAAATAAAGCCGTGTACTGTGATACAAATAAAATGAAGCTGAATACTCTCATACAGACCAAATGAAGCTGTGTACTGTCATACAAACCAAATGAAGCCGTGTACTGTGATACAAATAAAATGAAGCTGAATACTCTCTTACAGACCAAATGAAGCTGTGTACTGTCATACAAACCAGATGAAGCCGTGTACTGTGATACAAATAAAATGAAGCTGAGTACTCTTTTACAGACCAAATGAAGCTGTGTACTGTCATACAAACCAGATGAAGCCGTGTACTGTGATACAAATAAAATGAAGCTGAGTACTCTCTTACAGACCAAATGAAGCTGTGTACTGTCATACAAACCAAATGAAGCCGTGTACTGTGATACAAATAAAATGAAGCTGAATACTCTCATACAGACCAAATGAAACTGAGTACTGTCATACAAACCAAATAAAGCCGTGTACTGTGATACAAATAAAATGAAGCTGAATACTCTCATACAGACCAAATGAAACTGAGTACTGTCATACAAACCAAATAAAGCCGTGTACTGTGATACAAATAAAATGAAGCTGAATACTCTCATACAGACCAAATGAAGCTGAGTACTGTCATATAAACCAAATGAAGCCGTGTACTGTGATACAAATAAAATGAAGCTGAATACTCTCATACAGACCAAATGAAGCTGTGTACTGTCATACAAACCAAATGAAGCCGTGTACTGTGATACAAATAAAATGAAGCTGAGTACTCTCTTACAGACCAAATGAAGCTGTGTACTGTCATACAAACCAAATGAAGCCGTGTACTGTGATACAAATAAAATGAAGCTGAGTACTCTCTTACAGACCAAATGAAGCTGTGTACTGTCATACAAACCAAATGAAGCCGTGTACTGTGATACAAATAAAATGAAGCTGAATACTCTCATACAGACCAAATGAAGCTGTGTACTGTCATACAAACCAAATGAAGCCGTGTACTGTGATACAAATAAAATGAAGCTGAGTACTCTCTTACAGACCAAATGGAGCTGTGTTCTGTCATACAAACCAAATGAAGCCGTGTACTGTGATACAAATAAAATTAAGCTGAGTACTCTAATACAGACCAAATGAAGCTGAGTACTGTCATACAAACCAAATGAAGCCGTGTACTGTGATACAAATAAAATGAAGCTGAGTACTCTCATACAGACCAAATGAAGCTGAGTACTGTCATATAAACCAAATGAAGCCGTGTACTGTGATACAAATAAAATGAAGCTGAATACTCTCATACAGACCAAATGAAACTGAGTACTGTCATATAAACCAAATAAAGCCGTGTACTGTGATACAAATAAAATGAAGCTGAATACTCTCATACAGACCATATGAAACTGAGTACTGTCATATAAACCAAATAAAGCCGTGTACTGTGATACAAATAAAATGAAGCTGAGTACTCTCATACAGACCAAATGAAGCTGAGTACTGTCATACAAACCAAATAAAGCCGTGTACTGTGATACAAATAAAATGAAGCTGAATACCCACATACAGACCAAATGAAGCTGTGTACTGTCATACAAACCAAATGAAGCCGTGTACTGTGATACAAATAAAATGGAGCTGAATACTCTCATACAGACCAAATGAAGCTGTGTAGTGTCATACAAACCAAATGAAGCCGTGTACTGTGATACAAATAAAATGAAGCTGAATACTCTCATACAGACCAAATGAAGCTGTGTACTGTCATACAAACCAAATGAAGCCGTGTACTGTGATACAAAAAAATGAAGCTGAATACTCTCATATAGACCAAATGAAGCTGTGTACTGTCATACAAACCAAATGAAGCCGTGTATTGTGATACAAATAAAATGAAGCTGAGTACTCTCATACAAACCAAATGAAGCTGAGTACTCTCATACAAACCAAATGGAACTGTGTACTGTGATACAAATAAAATGAAGCTGAGTACTCTCATACAGACCAAATGAAGCTGAGTACTGTCATACAAACCAAATAAAGCCGTGTACTGTGAAACAAATAAAATGAAGCTGAATACTCTCATACAGACCAAATGAAGCTGTGTACTGTCATACAAACCAAATGAAGCCGTGTATTGTGATACAAATAAAATGAAGCTGAGTACTCTCATACAAACCAAATGAAGCTGAGTACTCTCATACAGACCAAATGAAGCTGAGTACTGTCATATAAACCAAATGAAGCCGTGTACTGTGATACAAATAAAATGAAGCTGAATACTCTCATACAGACCAAATGAAGCTGAGTACTGTCATATATTCCAAATAAAGCCGTGTACTGTGATACAAATAAAATGAAGCTGAATACTCTCATACAGACCAAATGAATCTGAGTACTGTCATATAAACCAAATGAAGCCGTGTACTGTGATACAAATAAAATGAAGCTGAATACTCTCATACATACCAAATGAAGCTGTGTACTGTCATACAAACCAAATGAAGCCGTGTACTGTGATACAAATAAAATGAAGCTGAGTACTCTCATACAGACCAAATGAAGCTGTGTACTGTCATACAAACCAAATAAAGCCGTGTACTGTGATACAAATAAAATGAAGCTGAGTACTCTCATACGAACCAAATGAAGCTGAGTACTGTCATATAAACCAAATAAAGCCGTGTACTGTGATACAAATAAAATGAAGCTGAGTACTCTCATACAGACCAAATGAAGCTGTGTACTGTCATACAAACCAAATGAAGCCGTGTACTGTGATACAAAGAAAATGAAGCAGAGTACTCTCATACAGACCAAATGAAGCTGTGTACTGTCATACAAACCAAATGAAGCCGTGTACTGTCATACAAATAAAATGAAGCTGAGTACTCTCATACAAACCAAATTAAGCTGAGTACTCTCATACAAACCAAATGGAGCTGAGTATTCTCATACAAACCAAATGAAGCTGAGTACTGTGATACAAACCAAATGAAGCTGTGTACTGTGATACAAATAAAATGAAGCTGAATAATCTCATACAGACCAAATGAAGCTGAGTACTGTCATATAAACCAAATGAAGCCGTGTACTGTGATACAAATAAAATGAAGCTGAGTACTCTCATACAGACCAAAAGAAGCTGAGTACTGTCATATAAACCAAATGAAGCCGTGTACTGTGATACAAATAAAAATGAAGCTGAATACTCTCATACAGACCAAATGAAGCTGTGTACTGTCATACAAACCAAATGAAGCCGTGTACTGTGATACAAATAAAATGAAGCTGAATACTCTCATACAGACCAAATGAAGCTGAGTACTGTCATACAAACCAAATAAAGCCGTGTACTGTGATACAAATAAAATGAAGCTGAATACTCTCATACAGACCAAATGAAGCTGAGTACTGTCATATAAACCAAATGAAGCCGTGTACTGTGATACAAATAAAATGAAGCTGAATACTCTCATACAGACCAAATGAAGCTGTGTACTGTCATACAAACCAAATGAAGCCGTGTACTGTGATACAAATAAAATGAAGCTGAGTACTCTCATACAGACCAAATGAAGCTGAGTACTGTCATACAAACCAAATAAAGCCGTGTACTGTGATACAAATAAAATGAAGCTGAATACCCACATACAGACCAAATGAAGCTGTGTACTGTCATACAAACCAAATGAAGCCGTGTACTGTGATACAAATAAAATGGAGCTGAATACTCTCATACAGACCAAATGAAGCTGTGTACTGTCATACAAACCAAATGAAGCCGTGTACTGTGATACAAATAAAATGAAGCTGAATACTCTCATACAAACCAAATGAAGCTGTGTACTGTCATACAAACCAAATGAAGCCGTGTACTGTGATACAAAAAAATGAAGCTGAGTACTCTCATACAGACCAAATGAAGCTGTGTATAGTCATACAAACCAAATGAAGCCGTGTACTGTGATACAAAAAAATGAAGCTGAGTACTCTCATACAGACCAAATGAAGCTGAGTACTCTCATACAAACCAAATGAAGCCGTGTACTGTGATACAAATAAAATGAAGGTGAATACTCTCATACAGACCAAATGAAGCTGTGTACTGTCATACAAACCAAATGAAGCCGTGTACTGTGATACAAATAAAATGAAGCTGAATACTCTCATACAGACCAAATGAAGCTGTGTACTGTCATACAAACCAAATGAAGCCGTGTACTGTGATACAAATAAAATGAAGCTGAATACTCTCATACAGACCAAATGAAGCTGTGTACTGTCATACAAACCAAATGAAGCCGTGTACTGTGATACAAATAAAATAAAGCTGAGTTCTCTCATACGAACCAAATGAAGCTGAGTACTGTCATATAAACCAAATAAAGCCGTGTACTGTGATACAAATAAAATGAAGCTGAGTACTCTCATACAGACCAAATGAAGCTGTGTACTGTCATACAAACCAAATGAAGCCGTTTACTGTCATACAAATAAAATGAAGCTGAATACTCTCATACAGACCAAATGAAGCTGTGTACTGTAATACAAACCAAATGAAGCCGTGTACTGTGATACAAATAAAATGAAGCTGAATACCCACATACAGACCAAATGAAGGTGAGTACTGTCATATAAACCAAATGAAGCCGTGTACTGTGATACAAATAAAATGAAGCTGAATACTCTCATACAGACCAAATGAAGCTGTGTACTGTCATACAAACCAAATAAAGCCGTGTACTGTGATACAAATAAAATGAAGCTGAGTACTCTCTTACAGACCAAATGAAGCTGTGTACTGTCATACAAACCAAATGAAGCCGTGTACTGTGATACAAATAAAATGAAGCTGAATACTCTCATACAGACCAAATGAAGCTGTGTACTGTCATACAAACCAAATGAAGCCGTGTACTGTGATACAAATAAAATGAAGCTGAATACTCTCATACAGACCAAATGAAGCTGTGTACTGTCATACAAACCAAATGAAGCCGTGTACTGTGATACAAATAAAATGAAGCTGAGTACTCTCTTACAGACCAAATGGAGCTGTGTTCTGTCATACAAACCAAATGAAGCCGTGAACTGTGATAAAAATAAAATGAAGCTGAGTACTCTAATACAGACCAAATGAAGCTATGTACTGTCATACAAACCAAATGAAGCCGTGTACTGTGATACAAATAAAATGAAGCTGAATACTCTCATACAGACCAAATGAAGCTGTGTACTGTCATACAAACCAAATAAAGCCGTGTACTGTGATACAAATAAAATGAAGCTGAGTACTCTCATACAGACCAAATGAAGCTGTGTACTGTCATACAAACCAAATGAAGCCGTGTACTGTGATACAAATAAAATGAAGCTGAATACTCTCTTACAGACCAAATGAAGCTGTGTACTGTCATACAAACCAGATGAAGCCGTGTACTGTGATACAAATAAAATGAAGCTGAGTACTCTCTTACAGACCAAATGAAGCTGTGTACTGTCATACAAACCAAATGAAGCCGTGTACTGTGATACAAATAAAATGAAGCTGAATACTCTCATACAGACCAAATGAAGCTGTGTACTGTCATACAAACCAAATGAAGCCGTGTACTGTGATACAAATAAAATGAAGCTGAGTACGCTCTTACAGACCAAATGAAGCTGTGTACTGTCATACAAACCAAATGAAGCCGTGTACTGTGATACAAATAAAATGAAGCTGAATACTCTCATACAGACCAAATGAAGCTGTGTACTGTCATACAAACCAAATGAAGCCGTGTACTGTGATACAAATAAAATGAAGCTGAGTACTCTCTCACAGACGAAATGGAGCTGTGTTCTGTCATACAAACCAAATGAAGCCGTGTACTGTGATACAAATAAAATGAAGCTGAGTACTCTAATACAGACCAAATGAAGCTGAGTACTGTCATACAAACCAAATGAAGCCGTGTACTGTGATACAAATAAAATGAAGCTGAGTACTCTCATACAGACCAAATGAAGCTGAGTACTGTCATATAAACCAAATGAAGCCGTGTACTGTGGTACAAATAAAATGAAGCTGAATACTCTCATACAGACCAAATGAAACTGAGTACTGTCATATAAACCAAATAAAGCCGTGTACTGTGATACAAATAAAATGAAGCTGAGTACTCTCATACAGACCAAATGAAGCTGAGTACTGTCATACAAACCAAATAAAGCCGTGTACTGTGATACAAATAAAATGAAGCTGAATACCCACATACAGACCAAATGAAGCTGTGTACTGTCATCGAACCAAATGAAGCCGTGTACTGTGATACAAATAAAATGGAGCTGAATACTCTCATACAGACCAAATGAAGCTGTGTAGTGTCATACAAACCAAATGAAGCCGTGTACTTTGATACAAATAAAATGAAGCTGAATACTCTCATACAGACCAAATGAAGCTGTGTACTGTCATACAAACCAAATGAAGCCGTGTACTGTGATACAAAAAAATGAAGCTGAGTACTCTCATACAGACCAAATGAAGCTGTGTACTGTCATACAAACCAAATGAAGCCGTGTACTGTGATACAAATAAAATGAAGCTGAGTACTCTCATACAGACCAAATGAAGCTGTGTACTGTCATACAAACCAAATGAAGCCGTGTACTGTGATACAAATAAAATGAAGCTGAATACTCTCATACAGACCAAATGAAGCTGTGTACTGTAATACAAACCAAATGAAGCCATGTACTGTGATACAAATAAAATGAAGCTGAATACCCACATACAGACCAAATGAAGCTGAGTACTGTCATATAAACCAAATGAAGCCGTGTACTGTGATACAAATAAAATGAAGCTGAATACTCTCATACAGACCAAATGAAGCTGTGTACTGTCATACAAACCAAATAAAGCCGTGTACTGTGATACAAATAAAATGAAGCTGAGTACTCTCTTACAGACCAAATGAAGCTGTGTACTGTCATACAAACCAAATAAAGCCGTGTACTGTGATACAAATAAAATGAAGCTGAATACTCTCATACAGACCAAATGAAGCTGTGTACTGTCATACAAACCAAATGAAGCCGTGTACTGTGATACAAATAAAATGAAGCTGAATACTCTCTTACAGACCAAATGAAGCTGTGTACTGTCATACAAACCAGATGAAGCCGTGTACTGTGATACAAATAAAATGAAGCTGAGTACTCTCTTACAGACCAAATGAAGCTGTGTACTGTCATACAAACCAAATGAAGCCGTGTACTGTGATACAAATAAAATGAAGCTGAATACTCTCATACAGACCAAATGAAACTGAGTACTGTCATATAAACCAAATAAAGCCGTGTACTGTGATACAAATAAAATGAAGCTGAATACTCTCATACAGACCAAATGAAACTGAGTACTGTCATACAAACCAAATAAAGCCGTGTACTGTGATACAAATAAAATGAAGCTGAATACTCTCATACAGACCAAATGAAACTGAGTACTGTCATATAAACCAAATAAAGCCGTGTACTGTAATACAAATAAAATGAAGCTGAGTACTCTCATACAGACCAAATGAAGCTGAGTACTGTCATACAAACCAAATAAAGCCGTGTACTGTGATACAAATAAAATGAAGCTGAATACCCACATACAGACCAAATGAAGCTGTGTACTGTCATACAAACCAAATGAAGCCGTGTACTGTGATACAAATAAAATGGAGCTGAATACTCTCATACAGACCAAATGAAGCTGTGTAGTGTCATACAAACCAAATGAAGCCGTGTACTGTGATACAAATAAAATGAAGCTGAATACTCTCATACAGACCAAATGAAGCTGTGTACTGTCATACAAACCAAATGAAGCCGTGTACTGTGATACAAAAAAATGAAGCTGAATACTCTCATACAGACCAAATGAAGCTGTGTACTGTCATACAAACCAAATGAAGCCGTGTATTGTGATACAAATAAAATGAAGCTGAGTACTCTCATACAAACCAAATGAAGCTGAGTACTCTCATACAAACCAAATGGAACTGTGTACTGTGATACAAATAAAATGAAGCTGAGTACTCTCATACAGACCAAATGAAGCTGAGTACTGTCATACAAACCAAATAGAGCCGTGTACTGTGAAACAAATAAAATGAAGCTGAATACTCTCATTAAGACCAAATGAAGCTGTGTACTGTCATACAAACCAAATGAAGCCGTGTATTGTGATACAAATAAAATGAAGCTGAGTACTCTCATACAAACCAAATGAAGCTGAGTACTCTCATACAGACCAAATGAAGCTGAGTACTGTCATATAAACCAAATGAAGCCGTGTACTGTGATACAAATAAAATGAAGCTGAATACTCTCATACAGACCAAATGAAGCTGAGTACTGTCATATATTCCAAATAAAGCCGTGTACTGTGATACAAATAAAATGAAGCTGAATACTCTCATACAGACCAAATGAATCTGAGTACTGTCATATAAACCAAATGAAGCCGTGTACTGTGATACAAATAAAATGAAGCTGAATACTCTCATACAGACCAAATGAAGCTGTGTACTGTCATACAAACCAAATGAAGCCGTGTACTGTGATACAAATAAAATGAAGCTGAGTACTCTCATACAGACCAAATGAAGCTGTGTACTGTCATACAAACCAAATAAAGCCGTGTACTGTGATACAAATAAAATGAAGCTGAGTACTCTCATACGAACCAAATGAAGCTGAGTACTGTCATATAAACCAAATAAAGCCGTGTACTGTGATACAAATAAAATGAAGCTGAGTACTCTCATACAAACCAAATGAAGCTGAGTACTCTCATACAAACCAAATGGAACTGTGTACTGTGATACAAATAAAATGAAGCTGAGTACTCTCATACAGACCAAATGAAGCTGAGTACTGTCATACAAACCAAATAAAGCCGTGTACTGTGAAACAAATAAAATGAAGCTGAATACTCTCATACAGACCAAATGAAACTGTGTACTGTCATACAAACCAAATGAAGCCGTGTATTGTGATACAAATAAAATGAAGCTGAGTACTCTCATACAAACCAAATGAAGCTGAGTACTCTCATACAGACCAAATGAAGCTGAGTACTGTCATATAAACCAAATGAAGCCGTGTACTGTGATACAAATAAAATGAAGCTGAATACTCTCATACAGACCAACTGAAGCTGAGTACTGTCATATATTCCAAATAAAGCCGTGTACTGTGATACAAATAAAATGAAGCTGAATACTCTCATACAGACCAAATGAATCTGAGTACTGTCATATAAACCAAATGAAGCCGTGTACTGTGATACAAATAAAATGAAGCTGAATACTCTCATACAAACCAAATAAAGCCGTGTACTGTGATACAAATAAAATGAAGCTGAATACTCTCATATAGACCAAATGAAGCTGTGTACTGTCATACAAACCAAATGAAGCCGTGTATTGTGATACAAATAAAATGAAGCTGAGTACTCTCATACAAACCAAATGAAGCTGAGTACTCTCATACAAACCAAATGGAACTGTGTACTGTGATACAAATAAAATGAAGCTGAGTACTCTCATACAGACCAAATGAAGCTGAGTACTGTCATACAAACCAAATAAAGCCGTGTACTGTGAAACAAATAAAATGAAGCTGAATACTCTCATACAGACCAAATGAAGCTGTGTACTGTCATACAAACCAAATGAAGCCGTGTATTGTGATACAAATAAAATGAAGCTGAGTACTCTCATACAAACCAAATGAAGCTGAGTACTCTCATACAGACCAAATGAAGCTGAGTACTGTCATATAAACCAAATGAAGCCGTGTACTGTGATACAAATAAAATGAAGCTGAATACTCTCATACAGACCAAATGAAGCTGAGTACTGTCATATATTCCAAATAAAGCCGTGTACTGTGATACAAATAAAATGAAGCTGAATACTCTCATACAGACCAAATGAATCTGAGTACTGTCATATAAACCAAATGAAGCCGTGTACTGTGATACAAATAAAATGAAGCTGAATACTCTCATACATACCAAATGAAGCTGTGTACTGTCATACAAACCAAATGAAGCCGTGTACTGTGATACAAATAAAATGAAGCTGAGTACTCTCATACAGACCAAATGAAGCTGTGTACTGTCATACAAACCAAATAAAGCCGTGTACTGTGATACAAATAAAATGAAGCTGAGTACTCTCATACGAACCAAATGAAGCTGAGTACTGTCATATAAACCAAATAAAGCCGTGTACTGTGATACAAATAAAATGAAGCTGAGTACTCTCATACAGACCAAATGAAGCTGTGTACTGTCATACAAACCAAATGAAGCCGTGTACTGTGATACAAAGAAAATGAAGCAGAGTACTCTCATACAGACCAAATGAAGCTGTGTACTGTCATACAAACCAAATGAAGCCGTGTACTGTCATACAAATAAAATGAAGCTGAGTACTCTCATACAAACCAAATTAAGCTGAGTACTCTCATACAAACCAAATGGAGCTGAGTATTCTCATACAAACCAAATGAAGCTGAGTACTGTGATACAAACCAAATGAAGCTGTGTACTGTGATACAAATAAAATGAAGCTGAATAATCTCATACAGACCAAATGAAGCTGAGTACTGTCATATAAACCAAATGAAGCCGTGTACTGTGATACAAATAAAATGAAGCTGAGTACTCTCATACAGACCAAAAGAAGCTGAGTACTGTCATATAAACCAAATGAAGCCGTGTACTGTGATACAAATAAAAATGAAGCTGAATACTCTCATACAGACCAAATGAAGCTGTGTACTGTCATACAAACCAAATGAAGCCGTGTACTGTGATACAAATAAAATGAAGCTGAATACTCTCATACAGACCAAATGAAGCTGAGTACTGTCATACAAACCAAATAAAGCCGTGTACTGTGATACAAATAAAATGAAGCTGAATACTCTCATACAGACCAAATGAAGCTGAGTACTGTCATATAAACCAAATGAAGCCGTGTACTGTGATACAAATAAAATGAAGCTGAATACTCTCATACAGACCAAATGAAGCTGTGTACTGTCATACAAACCAAATGAAGCCGTGTACTGTGATACAAATAAAATGAAGCTGAGTACTCTCATACAGACCAAATGAAGCTGAGTACTGTCATACAAACCAAATAAAGCCGTGTACTGTGATACAAATAAAATGAAGCTGAATACCCACATACAGACCAAATGAAGCTGTGTACTGTCATACAAACCAAATGAAGCCGTGTACTGTGATACAAATAAAATGGAGCTGAATACTCTCATACAGACCAAATGAAGCTGTGTACTGTCATACAAACCAAATGAAGCCGTGTACTGTGATACAAATAAAATGAAGCTGAATACTCTCATACAAACCAAATGAAGCTGTGTACTGTCATACAAACCAAATGAAGCCGTGTACTGTGATACAAAAAAATGAAGCTGAGTACTCTCATACAGACCAAATGAAGCTGTGTATAGTCATACAAACCAAATGAAGCCGTGTACTGTGATACAAAAAAATGAAGCTGAGTACTCTCATACAGACCAAATGAAGCTGAGTACTCTCATACAAACCAAATGAAGCCGTGTACTGTGATACAAATAAAATGAAGGTGAATACTCTCATACAGACCAAATGAAGCTGTGTACTGTCATACAAACCAAATGAAGCCGTGTACTGTGATACAAATAAAATGAAGCTGAATACTCTCATACAGACCAAATGAAGCTGTGTACTGTCATACAAACCAAATGAAGCCGTGTACTGTGATACAAATAAAATGAAGCTGAATACTCTCATACAGACCAAATGAAGCTGTGTACTGTCATACAAACCAAATGAAGCCGTGTACTGTGATACAAATAAAATAAAGCTGAGTTCTCTCATACGAACCAAATGAAGCTGAGTACTGTCATATAAACCAAATAAAGCCGTGTACTGTGATACAAATAAAATGAAGCTGAGTACTCTCATACAGACCAAATGAAGCTGTGTACTGTCATACAAACCAAATGAAGCCGTTTACTGTCATACAAATAAAATGAAGCTGAATACTCTCATACAGACCAAATGAAGCTGTGTACTGTAATACAAACCAAATGAAGCCGTGTACTGTGATACAAATAAAATGAAGCTGAATACCCACATACAGACCAAATGAAGGTGAGTACTGTCATATAAACCAAATGAAGCCGTGTACTGTGATACAAATAAAATGAAGCTGAATACTCTCATACAGACCAAATGAAGCTGTGTACTGTCATACAAACCAAATAAAGCCGTGTACTGTGATACAAATAAAATGAAGCTGAGTACTCTCTTACAGACCAAATGAAGCTGTGTACTGTCATACAAACCAAATGAAGCCGTGTACTGTGATACAAATAAAATGAAGCTGAATACTCTCATACAGACCAAATGAAGCTGTGTACTGTCATACAAACCAAATGAAGCCGTGTACTGTGATACAAATAAAATGAAGCTGAATACTCTCATACAGACCAAATGAAGCTGTGTACTGTCATACAAACCAAATGAAGCCGTGTACTGTGATACAAATAAAATGAAGCTGAGTACTCTCTTACAGACCAAATGGAGCTGTGTTCTGTCATACAAACCAAATGAAGCCGTGAACTGTGATAAAAATAAAATGAAGCTGAGTACTCTAATACAGACCAAATGAAGCTATGTACTGTCATACAAACCAAATGAAGCCGTGTACTGTGATACAAATAAAATGAAGCTGAATACTCTCATACAGACCAAATGAAGCTGTGTACTGTCATACAAACCAAATAAAGCCGTGTACTGTGATACAAATAAAATGAAGCTGAGTACTCTCATACAGACCAAATGAAGCTGTGTACTGTCATACAAACCAAATGAAGCCGTGTACTGTGATACAAATAAAATGAAGCTGAATACTCTCTTACAGACCAAATGAAGCTGTGTACTGTCATACAAACCAGATGAAGCCGTGTACTGTGATACAAATAAAATGAAGCTGAGTACTCTCTTACAGACCAAATGAAGCTGTGTACTGTCATACAAACCAAATGAAGCCGTGTACTGTGATACAAATAAAATGAAGCTGAATACTCTCATACAGACCAAATGAAGCTGTGTACTGTCATACAAACCAAATGAAGCCGTGTACTGTGATACAAATAAAATGAAGCTGAGTACGCTCTTACAGACCAAATGAAGCTGTGTACTGTCATACAAACCAAATGAAGCCGTGTACTGTGATACAAATAAAATGAAGCTGAATACTCTCATACAGACCAAATGAAGCTGTGTACTGTCATACAAACCAAATGAAGCCGTGTACTGTGATACAAATAAAATGAAGCTGAGTACTCTCTCACAGACGAAATGGAGCTGTGTTCTGTCATACAAACCAAATGAAGCCGTGTACTGTGATACAAATAAAATGAAGCTGAGTACTCTAATACAGACCAAATGAAGCTGAGTACTGTCATACAAACCAAATGAAGCCGTGTACTGTGATACAAATAAAATGAAGCTGAGTACTCTCATACAGACCAAATGAAGCTGAGTACTGTCATATAAACCAAATGAAGCCGTGTACTGTGGTACAAATAAAATGAAGCTGAATACTCTCATACAGACCAAATGAAACTGAGTACTGTCATATAAACCAAATAAAGCCGTGTACTGTGATACAAATAAAATGAAGCTGAGTACTCTCATACAGACCAAATGAAGCTGAGTACTGTCATACAAACCAAATAAAGCCGTGTACTGTGATACAAATAAAATGAAGCTGAATACCCACATACAGACCAAATGAAGCTGTGTACTGTCATACAAACCAAATGAAGCCGTGTACTGTGATACAAATAAAATGGAGCTGAATACTCTCATACAGACCAAATGAAGCTGTGTAGTGTCATACAAACCAAATGAAGCCGTGTACTTTGATACAAATAAAATGAAGCTGAATACTCTCATACAGACCAAATGAAGCTGTGTACTGTCATACAAACCAAATGAAGCCGTGTACTGTGATACAAAAAAATGAAGCTGAGTACTCTCATACAGACCAAATGAAGCTGTGTACTGTCATACAAACCAAATGAAGCCGTGTACTGTGATACAAATAAAATGAAGCTGAGTACTCTCATACAGACCAAATGAAGCTGTGTACTGTCATACAAACCAAATGAAGCCGTGTACTGTGATACAAATAAAATGAAGCTGAATACTCTCATACAGACCAAATGAAGCTGTGTACTGTAATACAAACCAAATGAAGCCATGTACTGTGATACAAATAAAATGAAGCTGAATACCCACATACAGACCAAATGAAGCTGAGTACTGTCATATAAACCAAATGAAGCCGTGTACTGTGATACAAATAAAATGAAGCTGAATACTCTCATACAGACCAAATGAAGCTGTGTACTGTCATACAAACCAAATAAAGCCGTGTACTGTGATACAAATAAAATGAAGCTGAGTACTCTCTTACAGACCAAATGAAGCTGTGTACTGTCATACAAACCAAATAAAGCCGTGTACTGTGATACAAATAAAATGAAGCTGAATACTCTCATACAGACCAAATGAAGCTGTGTACTGTCATACAAACCAAATGAAGCCGTGTACTGTGATACAAATAAAATGAAGCTGAATACTCTCTTACAGACCAAATGAAGCTGTGTACTGTCATACAAACCAGATGAAGCCGTGTACTGTGATACAAATAAAATGAAGCTGAGTACTCTCTTACAGACCAAATGAAGCTGTGTACTGTCATACAAACCAAATGAAGCCGTGTACTGTGATACAAATAAAATGAAGCTGAATACTCTCATACAGACCAAATGAAACTGAGTACTGTCATATAAACCAAATAAAGCCGTGTACTGTGATACAAATAAAATGAAGCTGAATACTCTCATACAGACCAAATGAAACTGAGTACTGTCATACAAACCAAATAAAGCCGTGTACTGTGATACAAATAAAATGAAGCTGAATACTCTCATACAGACCAAATGAAGCTGAGTACTGTCATATAAACCAAATGAAGCCGTGTACTGTGATACAAATAAAATGAAGCTGAATACTCTCATACAGACCAAATGAAGCTGTGTACTGTCATACAAACCAAATGAAGCCGTGTACTGTGATACAAATAAAATGAAGCTGAGTACTCTCTTACAGACCAAATGAAGCTGTGTACTGTCATACAAACCAAATGAAGCCGTGTACTGTGATACAAATAAAATGAAGCTGAGTACTCTCTTACAGACCAAATGAAGCTGTGTACTGTCATACAAACCAAATGAAGCCGTGTACTGTGATACAAATAAAATGAAGCTGAATACTCTCATACAGACCAAATGAAGCTGTGTACTGTCATACAAACCAAATGAAGCCGTGTACTGTGATACAAATAAAATGAAGCTGAGTACTCTCTTACAGACCAAATGGAGCTGTGTTCTGTCATACAAACCAAATGAAGCCGTGTACTGTGATTCAAATAAAATGAAGCTGAGTACTCTAATACAGACCAAATGAAGCTGAGTACTGTCATACAAACCAAATGAAGCCGTGTACTGTGATACAAATAAAATGAAGCTGAGTACTCTCATACAGACCAAATGAAGCTGAGTACTGTCATATAAACCAAATGAAGCCGTGTACTGTGATACAAATAAAATGAAGCTGAATACTCTCATACAGACCAAATGAAACTGAGTACTGTCATATAAACCAAATAAAGCCGTGTACTGTGATATAAATAAAATGAAGCTGAATACTCTCATACAGACCAAATGAAACTGAGTACTGTCATATAAACCAAATAAAGCCGTGTACTGTAATACAAATAAAATGAAGCTGAGTACTCTCATACAGACCAAATGAAGCTGAGTACTGTCATACAAACCAAATAAAGCCGTGTACTGTGATACAAATAAAATGAAGCTGAATACCCACATACAGACCAAATGAAGCTGTGTACTGTCATACAAACCAAATGAAGCCGTGTACTGTGATACAAATAAAATGGAGCTGAATACTCTCATACAGACCAAATGAAGCTGTGTAGTGTCATACAAACCAAATGAAGCCGTGTACTGTGATACAAATAAAATGAAGCTGAATACTCTCATACAGACCAAATGAAGCTGTGTACTGTCATACAAACCAAATGAAGCCGTGTACTGTGATACAAAAAAATGAAGCTGAATACTCTCATACAGACCAAATGAAGCTGTGTACTGTCATACAAACCAAATGAAGCCGTGTATTGTGATACAAATAAAATGAAGCTGAGTACTCTCATACAAACCAAATGAAGCTGAGTACTCTCATACAAACCAAATGGAACTGTGTACTGTGATACAAATAAAATGAAGCTGAGTACTCTCATACAGACCAAATGAAGCTGAGTACTGTCATACAAACCAAATAGAGCCGTGTACTGTGAAACAAATAAAATGAAGCTGAATACTCTCATACAGACCAAATGAAGCTGTGTACTGTCATACAAACCAAATGAAGCCGTGTATTGTGATACAAATAAAATGAAGCTGAGTACTCTCATACAAACCAAATGAAGCTGAGTACTCTCATACAGACCAAATGAAGCTGAGTACTGTCATATAAACCAAATGAAGCCGTGTACTGTGATACAAATAAAATGAAGCTGAATACTCTCATACAGACCAAATGAAGCTGAGTACTGTCATATATTCCAAATAAAGCCGTGTACTGTGATACAAATAAAATGAAGCTGAATACTCTCATACAGACCAAATGAATCTGAGTACTGTCATATAAACCAAATGAAGCCGTGTACTGTGATACAAATAAAATGAAGCTGAATACTCTCATACAGACCAAATGAAGCTGTGTACTGTCATACAAACCAAATGAAGCCGTGTACTGTGATACAAATAAAATGAAGCTGAGTACTCTCATACAGACCAAATGAAGCTGTGTACTGTCATACAAACCAAATAAAGCCGTGTACTGTGATACAAATAAAATGAAGCTGAGTACTCTCATACGAACCAAATGAAGCTGAGTACTGTCATATAAACCAAATAAAGCCGTGTACTGTGATACAAATAAAATGAAGCTGAGTACTCTCATACAAACCAAATGAAGCTGAGTACTCTCATACAAACCAAATGGAACTGTGTACTGTGATACAAATAAAATGAAGCTGAGTACTCTCATACAGACCAAATGAAGCTGAGTACTGTCATACAAACCAAATAAAGCCGTGTACTGTGAAACAAATAAAATGAAGCTGAATACTCTCATACAGACCAAATGAAACTGTGTACTGTCATACAAACCAAATGAAGCCGTGTATTGTGATACAAATAAAATGAAGCTGAGTACTCTCATACAAACCAAATGAAGCTGAGTACTCTCATACAGACCAAATGAAGCTGAGTACTGTCATATAAACCAAATGAAGCCGTGTACTGTGATACAAATAAAATGAAGCTGAATACTCTCATACAGACCAACTGAAGCTGAGTACTGTCATATATTCCAAATAAAGCCGTGTACTGTGATACAAATAAAATGAAGCTGAATACTCTCATACAGACCAAATGAATCTGAGTACTGTCATATAAACCAAATGAAGCCGTGTACTGTGATACAAATAAAATGAAGCTGAATACTCTCATACAAACCAAATAAAGCCGTGTACTGTGATACAAATAAAATGAAGCTGAGTACTCTCATACGAACCAAATGAAGCTGAGTACTGTCATATAAACCAAATAAAGCCGTGTACTGTGATACAAATAAAATGAAGCTGAGTACTCTCATACAAACCAAATGAAGCTGAGTACTCTCATACAAACCAAATGGAACTGTGTACTGTGATACAAATAAAATGAAGCTGAGTACTCTCATACAGACCAAATGAAGCTGAGTACTGTCATACAAACCAAATAAAGCCGTGTACTGTGAAACAAATAAAATGAAGCTGAATACTCTCATACAGACCAAATGAAACTGTGTACTGTCATACAAACCAAATGAAGCCGTGTATTGTGATACAAATAAAATGAAGCTGAGTACTCTCATACAAACCAAATGAAGCTGAGTACTCTCATACAGACCAAATGAAGCTGAGTACTGTCATATAAACCAAATGAAGCCGTGTACTGTGATACAAATAAAATGAAGCTGAATACTCTCATACAGACCAACTGAAGCTGAGTACTGTCATATATTCCAAATAAAGCCGTGTACTGTGATACAAATAAAATGAAGCTGAATACTCTCATACAGACCAAATGAATCTGAGTACTGTCATATAAACCAAATGAAGCCGTGTACTGTGATACAAATAAAATGAAGCTGAATACTCTCATACAGACCAAATGAAGCTGTGTACTGTCATACAAACCAAATGAAGCCGTGTACTGTGATACAAATAAAATGAAGCTGAGTACTCTCATACAGACCAAATGAAGCTGTGTACTGTCATACAAACCAAATAAAGCCGTGTACTGTGATACAAATAAAATGAAGCTGAGTACTCTCATACGAACCAAATGAAGCTGAGTACTGTCATATAAACCAAATAAAGCCGTGTACTGTGATACAAATAAAATGAAGCTGAGTACTCTCATACAGACCAAATGAAGCTGTGTACTGTCATACAAACCAAATGAAGCCGTGTACTGTGATACAAAGAAAATGAAGCTGAGTACTCTCATACAGACCAAATGAAGCTGTGTACTGTCATACAAACCAAATGAAGCCGTGTACTGTGATACAAATAAAATGAAGCTGAATACTCTCATACAGACCAAATGAAGCTGTGTACTGTCATACAAACCAAATGAAGCCGTGTACTGTGATACAAATAAAATGAAGCTGAATACCCACATACAGACCAAATGAAGGTGAGTACTGTCATATAAACCAAATAAAGCCGTGTACTGCGATACAAATAAAATGAAGCTGAATACTCTCATACAGACCAAATGAAGCTGTGTACTGTCATACAAACCAAATGAAGCTGTGTACTGTCATACAAACCAAATAAAGCTGAGTACTGTCATACAAACCAAATGGAACTGACTACTTTGATAAAATCCAAATGAAGATTTGAACTGTCATACAAGCCAAATGGAGCCGTGTGCTGTCATAAAAACCAAATGAAGCTGGGAACTGTCATACAAACCAAATGAAGCCGTGTGCTGTCATACAAACCAAAAGAAGCTGTGTACTGCCATACAAACCAAATGAAGTTGTGTGCTGTCATACAAACCCGATGAAGCTGAGTTCTGTCATACAAACCAAATGAAGCTGAGTACTGTCATACAAACCAAATGAAGCTGTGTACTGTCATACAAACCAAATGAAGTTGTGTGCTGTCATACAGACCAAATGAAGCTGAGTACTGTCATACAAACCAAATGAGCCGTGTACTGTGATACAAATAAAATGAAGCTGAATACTCCCATACAGACCAAATGAAGCTGAGTACTGTCATACAAACCAAATGAAGCCGTGTACTGTGATACAAATAAAATGTAGCTGAATACTCTCATACAGACCAAATGAAGCTGTGTACTGTCATACAAACCAAATGAAGCCGTGTACTGTGATACAAATAAAATGAAGCTGAGTACTCTCATACAGACCAAATGAAGCTGAGTACTGTCATACAAACCAAATAAAGCCGTGTACTGTGATACAAATAAAATGAAGCTGAATACCCACATACAGACCAAATGAAGCTGTGTACTGTCATACAAACCAAATGAAGCCGTGTACTGTGATACAAATAAAATGGAGCTGAATACTCTCATACAGACCAAATGAAACTGTGTACTGTCATACAAACCAAATGAAGCCGTGTACTGTGATACAAATAAAATGAAGCTGAATACTCTCATACAGACCAAATGAAGCTGTGTACTGTCATACAAACCAAATGAAGCCGTGTACTGTGATACAAAAAAATGAAGCTGAGTACTCTCATACAGACCAAATGAAGCTGTGTATAGTCATACAAACCAAATGAAGCCGTGTACTGTGATACAAAAAAATGAAGCTGAGTACTCTCATACAGACCAAATGAAGCTGAGTACTCTCATACAAACCAAATGAAGCCGTGTACTGTGATACAAATAAAATGAAGGTGAATACTCTCATACAGACCAAATGAAGCTGTGTACTGTCATACAAACCAAATGAAGCCGTGTACTGTGATACAAATAAAATGAAGCTGAATACTCACATACAGACCAAATGAAGCTGTGTACTGTCATACAAACCAAATGAAGCCGTGTACTGTGATACAAATAAAATGAAGCTGAGTACTCTCATACAGACCAAATGAAACTGAGTACTGTCATACAAACCAAATGAAGCCGTGTACTGTGATACAAATAAAATGAAGCTGAGTACTTTCATACAAACCAAATGAAGCTAAGTACTGTCATATAAACCAAATAAAGCCGTGTACTGTGATACAAATAAAATGAAGCTGAATACTCTCATACGAACCAAATGAAGCTGAGTACTGTCATACAAACCAAATGAAGCCGTGTACTGTGATACAAATAAAATGAAGCTGAGTACTCTCATACAAACCAAATGAAGCTGAGTAATGTCATACAAACCAAATGAAGCCGTGTACTGTGATGCAAATAAAATGAAGCTGAGTACTCTCATACAAACCAAATTAAGCTGAGTACTCTCATACAAACCAAATGGAGCTGAGTATTCTCATACAAACCAAATGAAGCTGAGTACTGTCATACAAACCAAATGAAGCTGTGTACTGTGATACAAATAAAATGAAGCTGAATACTCTCATACAGACCAAATGAAGCTTAGTACTGTCATATAAACCAAATGAAGCCGTGTACTGTGATACAAATAAAATGAAGCTGAATACTCTCATACAGACCAAATGAAGCTGTGTACTGTCATACAAACCAAATGAAGCCGTGTACTGTGATACAAATAAAATGAAGCTGAGTACTCTCATACAGACCAAATGAAGCTGAGTACTGTCATATAAACCAAATGAAGCCGTGTACTGTGATACAAATAAAATGAAGCTGAATACTCTCATACAGACCAAATGAAGCTGTGTACTGTCATACAAACCAAATGAAGCCGTGTACTGTGATACAAATAAAATAAAGCTGAGTACTCTCATACAGACCAAATGAAGCTGAGTACTGTCATATAAACCAAATGAAGCCGTGTACTGTGATACAAATAAAATGAAGCTGAATACTCTCATACAGACCAAATGAAGCTGTGTACTGTCATACAAACCAAATGAAGCCGTGTACTGTGAAACAAATAAAATGAAGCTGAATACTCTCATACAGACCAAATGAAGCTGAGTACTGTCATACAAACCAAATAAAGCCGTGTACTGTGATACAAATAAAATGAAGCTGAATACTCTCATACAGACCAACTGAAGCTGAGTACTGTCATATATTCCAAATAAAGCCGTGTACTGTGATACAAATAAAATGAAGCTGAATACTCTCATACAGACCAAATGAATCTGAGTACTGTCATATAAACCAAATGAAGCCGTGTACTGTGATACAAATAAAATGAAGCTGAATACTCTCATACAGACCAAATGAAGCTGTGTACTGTCATACAAACCAAATGAAGCCGTGTACTGTGATACAAATAAAATGAAGCTGAGTACTCTCATACAGACCAAATGAAGCTGTGTACTGTCATACAAACCAAATAAAGCCGTGTACTGTGATACAAATAAAATGAAGCTGAGTACTCTCATACGAACCAAATGAAGCTGAGTACTGTCATATAAACCAAATAAAGCCGTGTACTGTGATACAAATAAAATGAAGCTGAGTACTCTCATACAGACCAAATGAAGCTGTGTACTGTCATACAAACCAAATGAAGCCGTGTACTGTGATACAAAGAAAATGAAGCTGAGTACTCTCATACAGACCAAATGAAGCTGTGTACTGTCATACAAACCAAATGAAGCCGTGTACTGTGATACAAATAAAATGAAGCTGAATACTCTCATACAAACAAAATGAAGCTGAGTACTCTCATACAAACCCAATGAATCTGTGTACTGTGCTACTATTTTTTCTTCGCATGTGCATCTACCGGTTTGATGCAGACCCGCCCCTGATTCCCTGATATTAGCCTTCGTGGTAGTGCTGAAGTGGTATTTAAGTCTCGAGGTGCTTGGTCCCGATTATCCGACATTAAACTAGGAGTTCTTCAATATATTTGCACAATTCAAATGCCATTAATATATGTGCCCCTCATCATGTAGGGATCGCACCAGTATGACTCTGTACACGGTCAGGCGTGTCTTCCGCTTTTGTTGGCCGCCCGTATTCCCAGGTTTGCTGGACAGATTTTGGTCAGTCTTTTTCAACTTTTTTGGTGACAATTACAATGACATCTGATCTGTCTCCGCTCAGATTCAGGTAAACTTGAAGGATATTCGGACTAAGGTTTCTATCTATAGAAGTTCCTCAAAGCAGGCGTCATAATTAGCTAAAATGCCGCAGATTGTTCCTGTATCGGGATCAACCAAGGTTTCTTAATCTTTTTTTACTAACCACAGGAATTGAATTCATAATGGTTGTTTGTTAGAAATACTGTTGGAGATTAATATCTTACATCAGAGAATCAGCAATTTGGGACATATGTAACACATGTTTAAAGGTCCAACTGAAAACCATATAACAGTATCTTAGAATAATACTGTAATGTATATTAATTATCGTTTCTATGACATATAGTTCTGCGAAGAAAATGTTTAATAATGTTAACCTTGACCTTGATTACTTCTGTGACCATCAGGAAATGAAAATATTATCAGGTCCATTTGAAAACCATATAACATAATATATGACAATGTAGTAATCAAGAAGTCTAATGTTATGCTTTAAAAAGTTTGAAAGTAAGTTTGACTTTGACCTTGAATACCTTCTATGACCTTCAGACAGCTCCTAGAATAGTTGCCATTGACATAACACATTCAAAATCTCATAAATCGAACCAATATTATTAAGTTTGATGCAATAGTTACAATATCAAGTGAATATCTAAATTTATAATTTGGATGGCGGCCATCTTGAATTTTTGGGAGACAAAGAGTTCATAAAATTTGTTACCTAACTTCTTCCATCAGCTAACACCGAAATCAAGTGAAAACAAGCACTATCTCAATGTGGGCATTCAATTCACACGGGATTGAGATTTGGGTACGTGAGCGACTACAATATATAGCTGTCACTGCTGGGCGAATTTATAAATAGTGCTGTAAGAGACTTTTGAAAAAGGCCATATTAAGATAGTGGGATCAAAATATAAACAGAAGATAATTGATTTGAAAATGTTCGTATGGTTCTCTAGTTTAAGAAGCTGCTTGATACCAGTGTCAAATTTACGTTTTGGGTAAATCACATCTAAAGATTGGCATGATTAGGCACAGGAAGAGACATCCGAAAACACGGATAAGTGGATGGGGTCACTTAAATGTCCCTAAATTACTTAATATTCAACGCATTCACTTCAAATTACCCTGTTCATATTGCCAATTACATATTCTTGAAAAGAATGAAGAGACCGATTGATTAATTTTGTATATTTATTTGATTGGGTAATGAATGATGGAGCGAATTGGTTAATACCGAAAACTGTTTTTGCTGTTTTTTTTAGGCTCGTCTTAGTTTTAATTCAGGTCCGAATCAGCAAATACATATAAGAAATCTTGGGATTTCTTTCTTGAAGACAACCAGGGTTGTTTGATTTAAATCATTTGATTAAAATCATTAATTTTGATTTCATGAATCATGATTTCAATTTTGATTTTTTGGTATTTTAGGGAGGCAAATATAAGTCGCAAAAATGTGAAAATTTATTGTATGACACTTATATCCTCATTCAGGCATTTGAAACAGGCCAGTTAATTTAGTTACTATGTTTTTCGCTTCAGTCAAAGATGACAGGTTTTCACAATTCTCTGGAGTCACCTGGGTACCCATTCCAGTATGCATTATAAACACTTGCATAGCAGTAGTTACTTAGATCAGGGTTTAAGCAAAATTATTATTTAAATAAAAGTTTTAAAAAATTATCAATTTTGATTTAAATCAGAATTTTAAAAATTACCATTATAATTCTGTAAAATGATGATTAATACTTTAGCTTTCAGTAATTGTGTGGAAAGGGTATGCTCAACATTTTGATCCATTCACATTCATAATTTAGGAACAGGTTAGACACAGAAAAGCTGAGAAAATTATCAACACAACTTCATGAACAAAACATTGACTGGTAAAAGCTTAGATGATTTAGATCACATCAGAATTTAAGGTAATTGTTCTACAGAGTGTGGCTAATATTTATTATAGAACAAATTATAATGTTCGATTTTTCAACCATTTGACATTCATCTAAGAACTTGTGAATGTGTTATAAATAAATGAATTTAAATCTGATTGATTAACTTTTAAGCCAGGTGAAGAGAAAAGGTAATATGGGTTAGCTTGAAATTAGAATATGATGTGGATGGATTTATGTATTTTTAAAATAAAAAAAAAAATATTTATCCCATAGATTATAGCATTTCATTTTAAAATACCCATTCATTTTTGGCATATCAGCATTTTATACAGTTTAAATACCTGTTTTTAAAGCCGATTTTAATGGAAACATTTGAGTCGTCTAAAAAATCGTAAAAATGGATACAAATTAAACAAATTTGATTTAAATCTAAGAATTCCGATTTATTTGATTTATTGAAAAAAAATCATGATTTTTATCAACCCTGAAGACAACATAAAATTCCATTGATAAACTCTAGATTATATTTAACTACAGCTAGGTGAACATTCAATAAAATGTCGCAAAGTAAATGTGGATTTATGACCCCTTCCATGATACAGTGTGATAGCATGAAACGTTATTTACCTTCTTATATGTATAGTATAAGTTAGATATATGTGCACATCACCTCAATTTTAATCAAGAACTAGTTGTAGAAGAAGCAACAGATGTTTAAACCCCTTAACTAGAGGGCACTTATTATAGATTTTGCTTGAAAATAATCAGCTTTAGTGGGTTTATTGATATTTACATTTGATAAATATCGAAAGTGTGATCTGTGGTGCGAGTACAGACAAACAACCAGGCAAAAAAGGTACATAATTGACGATACATAATATACGAAATTTAGACATAATTTAGACGAAATTTGAGCCATATGCGTGCCGATTACAAAATCCCAGCAAGCAATAAGCACGGGACGGTAGATGGCGTTTCAAGAGTAGGCAGTCAGGTAAGAAGGGCTCCGCTCTTATGTTCATTTTTGGGTAGTTATAGTGGTTTATAACTCATAATATTTATACAGCTATATTCAGGTAACCTCAGCAAGGTGTATACAACCTTTCTAAGTAAACTTTGGGGTATTTCACTAGAAATTTATATAACTCAATTTCCTCTGTGATACTATAGCTAGTTGTAATGGTTCACTGCACTCGCAAATTCGAGCTGACCGCTGTCCAGGGCCCCCTATTCAATAAAATTCAATAGGTGACATAATGGCAGGTAAAAATGACGGCAAAGGTTGGACGGGTACTTCCAAACCCAAAACAACTGGTGCCATTCCAAAGGAGAATATCAAAAGGTTCTTGAGTGACAGCTCATCAAACTCACCCATCCAAGCACATAAATAAAAAACAAACACAAATGACAGCGTTGAAGATCTGGACCCGCATCCACATCCTCAATGTACGATTTCATCAGATATCGAGGGCCACCGCCTTGAATCCAAAAAAATTACTCATTACCTGACCGAGTCACTTGGAACGGACTCTGTGCAAATCGCATTGTAATTATTTTGATGCGATTTGCACAGAGTCCGTTCCAAGTGACTCGGTCAGGTAATGTGCTTGAAGATCGTGTCAGTGTACTGGAAAACCAGGTTACCTCTCTGAGTAACACAATCGAGTCACTCCGAATTCAGATTGACCATCAGCAACAATATTCTCGAAGAACCTCACTTCGAATAATAAACGATTGGCCAGAAGAAAAAAAATGAAAATACTGACCAAAAGGTTATAGACCTGGCTCAAACATCGATCCAAAATGCTACGAGCACGCACGAAACTCAAGTTTGCGGGTATTGAAACGAGAAATATCTTCATTAATGATGACTTAACTAAGACCCGCCTACAAATGTTCAAGGAAGCGAGGTTACTGAAACGCGAAGGACAGATCTCAGATTGCTGGACAACGGACGGAACTATTACCATACGAGACCATAAAACGAAGGTGTTCTTTTTCACGAATCCTCGAATCCTTATTAAACTCTTGGGCGGACGAGCTACGAGCGAACCCTCCCCAGCAGTTCGCAACTGCAGCGACACCCGAGTTATCTACATCTACTTAAGAGAACACAGTTGATAATATTCTAAAAAGGCAGTTTTCATTCTTAATAAATATTACTGCTAAGCTACACTCAGACCTAGTCTGTCAATTATATATTCTTTACAAATAGCGGAGCGTGTCAAGCCTGATATCACACCTTAAAATATCCTCCCTCGATCCTTCTCTCCCTCAAATTGAGGAGACGATCATCAGCTTTCACACAATCTCCACTTTCTCTTACATGCATACTCATTGTATTTACTAAAAATATGTATGTTTGAAAAAACAAATTAATCAAAATCCGACCACTGAAGGATAATGCTTTAATTATATGCATCATTTTGTACACATGCGCTAGATACAATATTCAATAAGTTACCATGATACCTGATGTAAATGTCACTTTAACCTATCTCACACGTCCAGCACTGAATGTCCCTTTTTACTTACTTGTACAGAACATATTTACACTTAATGTCAAATTTCACCATAAATAGTTCAATGTAAGAGGACTGCAAAATAAATTCAAAAGAAGGAAAGCATTCCTGTGGTTTAAACAAACCGTCACATTCCTGCAAGAGACCCACAGTCACACAAGTAATGAACATATATGGACACATGAATGGGGTTTAACCATGGTTCAAGTAACAATAGAGGAGTTGCGATGGTGTGGTCACAGGATTTAAATATTGTTATATCAAACAGTGTAAAGTATTTAGATGGTCGTCTGTTAATTGTAGAATGTTTGATATATGATACGCCATTAATTTTGTGTAATGTATACTTTCCTACTAAAGATCATCTTGCTGACCAACTTGCTTTTATAAAAAGACTCGGGGGGAGGGGGGGGGGGGGGTATCTGGAACCGTACTCTGATGAAACAATTATACTTTGAGGTGACTTGAATATAACCCTGAACCCTGCATTAGATAAAGCAGGAGGCCGAGTTGAATTACCGAGTCAGGCAGCAAGGTCATTAATCATTTTAATGGGAAAATACTCTCTTTGTGAGGCCTGGCGGATGTTACATCAATTTAATTCGAGAATTTCTTCAAGGGATTGATCTTTTTTTAGTCAAATAGTATTGTGCAACATATTTTGACATCGGATATAAAATCTTCTGCTTTTTCAGATCATAGCCTTATATTCATTACCTTTAAAGGTAAATCAGATGCAATGAGAGGTAAGGGTTATTATAAGTTCAACAATGAGCTACTTAAAGACGAAGATTATGTTAAGAACATAAAACAATTTATTCTAGATTAATGAGAAAAATATTAACATATGGAAAATAAACATATTGTCTGGGACACAATAAAATGCGAGATAAGAGGATTTACTATTCATTATTCAAAGAGACAGACTAGACAAAGAAAGGAAAAAAGAAGAAATGCTCATTAAAGAATTTGAAGAACTCACTGCTAACGCTAATAAATATCCGGAGAATGAAGAATATCAATTACATGTAACACAACTGAAGTCTGAACTAGATGCCCTGTACGATTTGAAAACAAAAGGCGCCATGGTCAGATCACGGATACGTTGGTATGAACAGGGAGAAAAGAACACCAAATATTTCCTATCACTAGAGAAGAGAAATAGTATAAAATAAACAATAACCCTACTGGAAACAGAAAATAAAGACCTGACTGATAAGTTAGCAGATGACACCACGTGCTTCGTAGAAAATATATCCTCCGCAAAAGTATCATTAGATACTTTAAACTTATTTGAACATTGTTCAGGTTCAAAAGCCAGTATGGACAAAACAGAAGCGAGATGGGTTGGTTGTAGAGTTGGAAAAGAAGATGGAGACTTACCTTCAAGATGGTGCACGGAAAAATTTAAGACATTAGGAATTTCATTTTGTAGGACAGAGTTTGAGACGATAAAATATAATATAGAGGAGCGGATAGGGAAAATGGAATCATTACTCAGTGCCCGGAAAAAAGATCACTCACGCTATATGGAAAAATAATACTGGTTAAAACCTTGGGAGTGTCTCAACTCTTATATCTCATGTCCATCTTTCACATTCCAAATTACTATATTTTATAGGCTCAAAAAATAATCAACTGTTTTATTTGGAATGACCGACCGCCGAAAATCAAATATAGTGTGATGGTTAAAAAACTTTTAGATACACAAAATCGAGCCTTGAAATTGACCTGGGTAAAACGTACTCTCAACGGTTCAGTACCCACTCTTGAATCACTAATCGATTCGTACTTCAACAAAAAAATCAAATAATTCCGAGATATCTTGCGAAGTAGATGCTATTTTACCTTGCCAGATACACTTCCCATGTTCTATAAAGAGATTCTAAAGTAATTGAAACAATGCAAACAAAACATGACCCCCCCCCCCCCTCCCAACAAACGTGGGAGACGTACCAACCGAAATGATTTGGTATAATCCATACGTGTCACTACCAAATAACAAGAATGTTTTATTCACACTAGTATAATGCAGGAATATGTATCTTGGATTATATCTACGACAGCAAAGGAAATGTATTGTCGATGGAGCAACTGAGTTTAAAATATGATATGAAAATTAACTTTATAGAATATTACTCCGTAGCCACACATTCTTTTTCAATAGTGGAGTAGTTTTTTCTGGTTTGCATTAAACTTTCTTGAGAAATAATAAATTGGATGATCTATGCCATCATTGCCTTCTTGTAACAACACAGCACCAGCAGCAGTATCACTAGCATCTACAGCTAACTTAAAAGGTAAAGGTAACAGAAAAGTCTAGAGCTACCAAAACTGTTGAACTTTGCAGAATTGCTTTCAAATTCTGAAATGCATTCTCACACTGAGCATTCCATACAAACTTTTGTTTCTTCTTTAACAAATTAGTCAAAGGTACAGCTAAAGCTGAAAAATTTGGACTAAACTTCCTGTAGTATCCAACCATACCAAGAAAACGCATTATTTGCTTTTTATTCTGGTCTAGGAAATGCAGAAATAGCACTTATTTTAGCATTAACAGGTTTTATTTGACCCTGCCCTACAATATGACCCAAAAATGTTACTTGTGTATGACAAACTCAGATTTTCTAAGATGACAGTCAGACGTGCTTCACTGAGTCTTTCGAAGAGGTCGCGAAGAATTTGCAGATGTTTATCCCAGGTGTCGCTGTACAAGATGAGGTCATCATTATATGCGTCGCAGCTTTGAATGTCCTTGACAACCATATGGATGAGGCGCTGGAACTTGGCTGGCGAGTTCTTCATGCCAAACGGCATAACTTTATACTGGTACAGTCCTTGCGGCGTCACAAATGCGGACACTTCTTTCGCTTGTTCTGTCAGCGGAACTTGCCAGAATCCTTTTAGCAAGTCAAACTCTGAGACATATCTGGAGCTACCGACTCTATCAATACAATCATCGATCCTCGTAATCGGGAACGTGTCAGTCTTGGTGACAGAGATCAGTTTTCGATAATCTGTGCACATACGGTAACTTCCATCAGGTTTTGGCACAAGAATACACGGTGAACGCCAGTTACTGTTACTAGGTTCAATAACATCATAGTCCAGCAAATATTGAATCTCATCCTGTAGATACTTTTGCTTTTGTGGATTCAGTCTATGAAGGTGTTGCTTGACTGCGCTTGCCTCGCCAACATCGACGTCATGACACAATCTGTTAGTTCGCGTTGGAATGTCACTAAACAAATGTTCATAATTCCGCAGCAGGTTCTTGAGGTCTTGTTGTTGTTGTGCGGTAAGGTGTGACAGTTTGGCATCCAGGTTGTTAAGCATGTCTAAGTTTTTAGTGGTACTGTTCCACACTGAATGTCTACATCACATTTACAATCAGTATCTACTTTAACCGGGTCAGGGTCAGTTTTTACACAATTAACAGCAGTAACATTTTGTACAACATCTGATGTGCTATTTCTGTCATAATATGATTTCAACATGTTAACATGGCACAGTTGTTTCTTCATACGCCTATCTGGTGTCAACAGTATGTAATTTAAACCACTGACTTTCTTGTCAACAATGTAAGGACCAAAATACCTAGCTTGCACAGGTCTCCCAGGGATGGGAAGTAAGGCAAGGACTTTTTCACCAGGCTCAAACGTCCTACTTACAGTGTGCTTGTCATACTTTGTTTCATTTTACTTTGTGCAGATTTTAGATTTGACTTTGCAATCTCCCAAGCATTGTGTAGTTTAGTGCGAAAGTCTGAGATATACTGCAGTAAACTAAGAGAATCAGGATTTTCACACAAGAGTTTTTCTTTAAGCAGTTTCAATGGAATGTCAGTTCTTGGTCCACTTGTTCAAAGGAATTGAAACACAAGGACTCTTGGAAGGATTCTCTGACAGCAAACAACAATAGGTGGATTCCTTCGTCCCAGTCGTTCTGTGTTTTATAGCAATAGGTCATAATCATGTTTTTTAATGTCTGGTGAAAACGCTCAAGGGCGCCCTGACTTTCAGGATGGTATGTCGAAGAGCTGTACTGTTTTATACCTAGCTCAAGCATAACTTGTTGGAATAAGCCAGACATAAAATTAAACCCTAGGTCAGACTGGACGGATTTTGGTAATCCAAAAGTTGTAAAAAAACTTGGTCAGAGCTTTGACAACACTTTTGGCATTAATTTTACGCAATGGTATTGCCTCAGGGAACCTGGTAGATGCGCACGTAATTGTCAGCAAGTATTCATGTCCATATTTTGTTTTGGGCAGTGGTCCAACACAGTCAACAATAATCCAGCTGAATGGTTCCTCGAAAGCAGGAATAGGCCTAAGTGGGGCTTTCAGAGGATTCTGTTTTGGCTTGCCTACAATCTGGCATGTATGGCATGATTTACAATATTGTAAAACATCTTTCCTGAGGTTATGCCAATAGAAGTGTGTACTAACGTTCTAATAAGTTTTATGTATACCTAAATGGCCAGACAAAGGAGCCTCATGTGCCATGCTTAAAATTTCATTAGGATAGCTTTTGGGCATTACTATTTGATGTTTGATGGCCCACTCATCATCAGCACATACATCGGGTGGTCGCTATTTACGCATAAGCATTCCATTTTAACTTAGAAACAAACTGGGTCGGTGACAGTTCATCTTTAGAAATTGCCCTGGGAAACAAACATGAAATATCAGGGTCCTTATGCTGTTCCGCGATAAGTTCTGACCTTGAAAATGCTGTATCCTGTACGGGCGAGCCGTTAGACAAGTCACTAGTGACTCCCAGAGTGTTATTACCTGGACCATTATCCTCACGTGTGTTTTTCTTGGCCATAGATCTAGGTACAGCACATGAAGGATACAAACCAGGAAATTCCTGACTTTCAGGATCAGTGTCCTGATCAAGTGACTGCTTTTCTGTCACTATTGGTACAGGTTGTACTTTGTCACCTGCAACATCATTGCCTAGTAGCACCTGAATTCCCTTAAAGTGTAAAGTAGTTCTTATGCCCACAGTAATATTCCCAGAAATCAAATCTGACTTTAAATGGATACTGTGAAGCGGAAGTGTGCCTGTCTAAAAAGACACCATTAACAAGTGCATTGGCACCAGTAAACGACTTATTAGAAAGTTGCACAGTGTTTGCCAACATGAGAGTTTGACCTGAACCAGTGTCCCTCAAAATTCTAATAGGCGTAGAATCTAAAAAATCACTTAAAAGTGATACAAAACCATCATGTATGAATGGCTCAAAAACTCCATTTCAGAGTCAGGAGAGGAATCTACTACCTTAGTTTCATCAAACAAAGAACTGACATTGACAGTGTCAGTCATAAACTCTTTTTCAGAGTCCTTGAAAGAATTTACATCCTTTTTACAATCAAACTCCTCATGGGAGTCAACAGAGGAATTTTCCTCAGCAGAAACAAACTTCTGTTTGTCATAAGAGGACCTGGCCTCATTTGAAATACTTTCGCAAGAGTCATAAAAGGACTTATTTAAAGGATACTCCTCGCAGGAGTCTTGAAAGGACCTAGCCTTATTTAATTCTTCGCAGGAATCAACTGAGGTTTTTACCCCGCAAGCTACGGGTTCTTCTTTGGATTTAGACGGCACGTGGGCCTCTCTAGCATCAAACTCTTTATTAGAGTCAATAAAGGAGTTTTACCCCTTATTTACCTGAAAAGAGCCTGGCTCTTGTACTATGTTATGAATAGATTTTGAAACAAAACCAGAAGGTTTGCTATTTGGTTTATTGGCAAGTTTCCAGCAATCAGATATTAGATGATCTTCCTTCTTGCACTAATTACAGATTTTCTTCGAAAACTACTGGTCTTTGTTGGACTTAGACACAGTGGACGTGGGCTGATGTATAGCAATGGACTTTGTTGACCTATCAGGACTACTTGTACTGGGCGACTGCGCTTTAAACTTCTTTTGAACATACTGACTTACATTCTTGTTTGTGAATGACTGGTTTGATTTGCTAGTAAAGGACATTTTGTGTGTTAATGAATAAACATCAGCTAATTAAGCAGCAATATCCAGTGTTTCAGGACTTTTCTCATCCAGAAATGTTTAAACATCTGCGTTAATGCAGCACTTCAATATATCAAGAAAAATCAATTGGCGCAAATTGTCATAATCTTTCATTACATTTTTAGGAACTACAACAGCGATCAAATAACTGCTCTTTTCTCCTAGCAAATTCGACGTAGGTCTGTTGTTTGCGCTTTTCCCAATTTCCGAATTTCTTGCGGTAACCCTCTGGTACTAACTCATAACCTTTTAGGATAAACCGTTTAACCGGGTCATAGTCAGCAGCAGCTTCTAGTGAAAGCTCTGTATAAATTTCTCTGGCCTTGCCAGTCAATACACTTTGTAACAGCATAGTCCAATTTTCCTTAGGCCATTTTAAATTTTCAGCTACTTTCTCAAAGTGTAAGAAATATTTATCAACCTTTTTTTTCTTGAAAGAGTTGGACAGGTCTAATTTGTTTAGTAACACCAAAACTGTGAGTAGGGGCAGCACGTAGAATATGTTCTAGTTTAAGTCTTTCTAACTCCAGTCGTTTTAACTCAATTTCTTTTTCTTTTTCTTGTCTTTCTCTTTCTAACCTTTCTTCCCTCTCTTTTAATGCTAGCTCATGTTGCATTTCCAACTTTTTTTTTAAAATTCTAATTGCATAGCAAGGCTGTCAGTTTTTATGTTTCCACTTCGATCTTTTCAATTAAACCTTTGCTAACTAGATCTTGCATGATTTTAGCAATGATATCAGGCTTTCTCAAAGTTTTTTTCACACTTAGCCTAAGTGTTGTCCCAAACGCAACAACTGTTCTTTTGTCAACTGTTGAAGTTGATCGGGTCGGGATCGTCAACAAATGCCTCAGGTTTGAAATCTGCCATGTTAAGATGTTAAAACAATAACAAAAAACCACTGAGACAAATCCTGTAAACAATGTACTGTAAACAATATCTAATCTTGTAATCAATGTATGATAAAACAATGTGTCTAGGTCAAGGCCTAATAAATTTTCAAAACAATTAAGCCTCCCAGACGAGCCCCGAATTTTATTTTACGGAACCTAATATCAACAGGTCACGTATGCGTGATGAACATAAATTTTGTCAAGGAGATAAAAAAATCAGATTCTGTAATACTAGGCAGCGTGAAATGTCTAGGGGAATGAATAAAGAAGTCTGTGTTTTTTTTTTGTTAACAAATAACTATAATTTATTCTTAAAACAACCCTAACATAACAGTACACTTAATCAATACAATTACACAGTATAACAGCAGTATAACAACAAGTCCTTTAAAATATATAAGCCGAAAGAACAGTTTACACAAATTCTCTCGGAGAATAACAGTCCAATGTAAAGCTCTTGTAACAATCCCGAAAGTAAACTGAAGACCAAATAAGATCCGTCACAAATCCAGAAGAAAATTTGAAGAAAATCTATAATTGCCGCACTTATCGGAATAGGTCCCACAAACTGACATACACGCTTCTGTGCCCGCAGGAATATTCTCTCACCTCTCTCTCGGCTTTAAAACACGGCCTCTATTTTTATAACCTATTCTCTAAAAACTCTAGTAAATTCCCTTCCACGAACAATCCATAATACACAGTACACACGCTCAAAGAACATTCTAGAACGTGAACGCCGTGTCAGGGTTCACACGTTGGCAAGCCCGGCTGGCTAGGCGATGCTGCTATGGCAACGAGCTACGCAAACCAAATGACAACAACACATGGAACATCCGTGTGCACAATAAAACAATTATCTGTAACAATATATATGTGTATAAATATATGTATATATATATATATATATTTATATATATATAATAAAAATATATACGAACTTATGGGGTTGCTTTGGGGAGGGGTAGTGTGGTCTATTTCAGTCCTGTACAGGAGAATATACTAACTGAACTGAGAAATACTGGTACTCCTTATGTTTTTCCATCATATTATTTTTGGGGCTCAGCCCCCCCCCCCCCCCCCCCCCCTCTCTCTCTCTCTCAGATTTCATTAGTATATAGACTACAAAGTTTACATGAGGGATTCATGATGTTTGTTCCGCTGTAAAACAAGGTGGTGCAGGATTTGTACATTTAAACCTGACACATCAGTAAGCCTTATAGCTATGCGCCCCTGTGAATTCAATAAGATAGCACTTATTTGACATCATATAAATATGTTTTGTATAATGAGATACAAAGGGGGCCTCATAACCCTTAGTTTGGTATATCATATGTATACACATCTCCCTTATTTCAAATCTACAAATTGAATTGACAATTTGTGGAAAAAAAAGCGGAAACTATTCAGTTCAACACTGGAAACTTTAGGGCATTCTGTACAAAAACGCCCGTACATTTCAAATTGGCATCAGTTGGTTTCATTAATGGTAGGACCTAAGGAACAAGTTTATGTATGATGCCAAATGTATATACTGTAGATTCAGGTAATATCGTGGGCTTAAAATTTCGTGGTTTTTGTACTAAACGCATATCGTATTGGAATCCGTGAAAAGACAATGAAAACTTTAGGAAATCATGGTATATTAATATTAATACCTCCACGTTGGCAATACAGGTAATACACCGAGTGCCTGACTGAGATGTTTATCGCACGGTGCGCCTGTACCGCGTTCAATCGGGTCAGTGTTGACCCTAGCCTAACATAGGAATTAATCAGCCATGACCGACACAAGCTGGACGATACATCGCATATTAGTTTTAACACCCGTTCAGTTCACGCTCACAAAAAGGTCAACTCTCACTTTATCGGAGGGTCCGTGCGCAAAAACGTTTTATCTTTTTTTTTCCATCATGGCGGTAGTCACATGGGGCATTGGTATTCCGGACGCGGCCGTGAAAGAAGAGGTTCGTTCCATATTCAACGTGTCAACTATTTGGAGATTTTTAATCAAATAGAAATCGGTTTAATTGGTCGACTAGACAGAAATTTTACTTATCAGAAAATTAGCCGGACTTAATTTGCATACAAGTATTCTGCGACGCTCAGGCCTACTTTCGCGAACATGTATGCACAACTATCAGCAATATTTGGAAGAAGTACCGCTTTTCTTATTAATGACACACTTTTATGCAATATTCGGAATAGGTGTTATTAACACTTTACATTCGCTTCCCGCGGTAATACATGTTTTTATATTGGCGTGCCTCGGTAACCGTGGTAACGAAAATTGGCATATGTGTACTGTTTTTGTCGTGTGAGTTCTACCGCTTTTGGCGATAGAAATGTTATATTGTTCTTGAATATTTCACTCGAAATATTGAAAAAAAAAATGTAGGGATAATCAAATTTGTTTTCAGTTTAAAGTTTGATATTGTTTAATTGTAATCATTTCAGGAGGCCGTGTTTGTGCGATATTAGGGGAAATTAGGGAATTGTCAACAGAATATTTATAAATCACGTATCCTTTTTCGTAATTTACAGGAAAAACTGATTTAGCACATTTATTACTTCTATTAATTGAAATCATAAAATAGTAATTATCATTTTTGTACCTTTATTGAAAACTCGGCCAGGAATAATAAATATAGATGAAGTGGAACACCAGCTGCCGTTAAGATATTCCCTGACTGTGTGATTTTTTTTCGTTTGAATCACGAATTCGTGGATTACCTTGATCCACGAAAACCGCGAAAATAAAATCCCAATCAATATTTCTGAATCTACAGTATTTTGGTGCAGGTATATGGTTCGATAGGTGGGCCCTCCTGATACACAAAAATACAATACTTCCAGACGGACACTCAGTCTCATTCCTCCGGTTAATACGTTGTCTTTTCTACGTTGGTGCCATTGTGTTGTATAGTTGACACTAAAATAATAATAACAGAATAACCAAACTGTGTGCATTGTGTTGTACGACATGCCATCAATATTTTGGAAGTTAAATATTCCAATCTTTACCATCAGCAACTGCTGCCCTCAAACATTTCTATGTGAATGTTACCATTCGTGCGAGGAGAGTTAAGTTAAGCTTCCTCATGTACGGAATGCGGACAGCGGGATGCGTACAAAATCGGTTTTGACTAAATAAATATGGTGAGATCCTTATGCGCGGATCCTGCATGCGGAATGCGTATCCGGCAAAACGGATCGCTTCATGTAGCGATTTCTGAAGGTTCCGTATGATATCTAGGGGTAACACATAGAAAACATGCATGCCGCCATGCAGGTTCATATCAATATCTTTCAACACGCATTCCGCATCCCGTATTCCGTATATAAGATAGCTTAGCTTAAGATGTTTGAATCTACAAGTTTTGAAAAGTTTTCTGTCTATGCACTATAACATAGTATTCTCCATTAAATGTAACTGTTATCTTTGGGTTACCTAATCTAACAAATATATGCAGAGACTCTTAATGATAGTATCTGAAAAAAAATATCCTTCATAACTACAGCTTTAGGAAACGTTGAATGATATTCCATCATGCACTGTTAACATATAGGCCCACATTCTATGGATAAGTCCAAATATGCCAATCCCAATTTCTACTAAGTTTGTAACAAAGTTCAATTACTAACGGACAGGCAAAAGAGTTTCTTTGTCCATTCCAGTCAAGAAGAACATCTTTGTCCTAACTAAACTTTGATTTGACTCAAGTGCAATAATCAAAATGTCTTTCCTCAAGACTTAATAGGAACAAAACAGCCATATGTAGGTAGGCCATTCCTCAGTTTGTAAAAAGGAAACAATTCACTAAAGGGCGGCGTCTACATTTTGTCTGCACTGCGTCCGTCAGGCAAATGAATGCAGTGGCCTGTGGCTCTTTATATTCTGTACAGAGACACAACTTGGTTTCAAACCATTTTGAATGCGAATTGTTTTATCTGCTTCGCTAAAGTGTCGTGAGAACGCTCTAGAATGGTTTAGACCTAGTTTTCGAGCAGCAACTCGGCCAATGCTTGTTTTAGCATGTTGTTACATGACTGTTCAACACGTGTAATGTACACCTCTTGCATTGGCACTAGATGTCCGTTTGAACGCACTAATAGTCTTGTCAATTTACTTGATTTTTAAGCCAAAACCGGCTTTCAACAGAGATGATTTTTGTTGAATGGTGACCAGGAAATTCTGGAGAATAATATATCAAAAGTCCAAAAAAGTCCCATTTGGTAAAGTCATTTAATTTGATGATTTTATTTGGCTTATTAACTATTAACTTTACTTGTCTGCACATTGTCATATTGAGATTGGTCTAAACCCTTATGTGTGACCACTCATTTGAAAGATCTCTTCATTGCTTGTCTTCTGCGTGATCTGACTTAGGTGTAAATTTTACCAATACAGAGTTCGATCTTACCGCGGCGAGTGTGTACTTCGACGGACTCAGGGGCGTTGATAGAGGGGGGGGGGGATGGTATGTTCAATCACCCCCACCCTAGGTTTCTATGGGGAAAACATCTTTGTCCTAACTAAACTTTGATTTGATCCAAGTGCAATAATCAAAATGTCTTTCCTCAAGAATTAATAGGAACAAAACAGCCATATGTAGGTAGGCCATTCCTCAGTTTGTAAAAAGGAAACAATTCACTAAAGGGCGGCGTCTACATTTTGTCTGCACTGCGTCCGTCAGGCAAATGAATGCAGTGGCCTGTGGCTCTTTATATTCTGTACAGAGCCACAACTTGGTTTCAAACCATTTTGAATGCGAATTGTTTTATCTGCTTCGCTAAAGTGTCGTGAGAACGCTCTAGAATGGTTTAGACCTAGTTTTCGAGCAGCAACTCGGCCAATGCTTGTTTTAGCATATTGTTACATGACTGTTCCACACGTGTAATGTACACCTCTTGCATTGGCACTAGATGTCCGTTTGAACGCACTAATAGTCTTGTCAATTTACTTGATTTTTAAGCCAAAACCGACTTTCAACCGAGATGATTTTTGTTGAATGGTGACCAGGAAATTCTGGAGAATAATATATCAAAAGTCCAAAAAAGTCCCATTGGGTAAAGTCATTTAATTTGATGATTTTATTTGGCTTATTAACTATTAACTTTACTTGTCTGCACATTGTCATATTGAGATTGGTCTATACCCCTATGTGTGACCACTCATTTGAAAGATCTCTTCATTGCTTGTCTTCTGCGTGATCTGACTTAGGTGTAAATTTTACCATTGTGTGTACTTCGACGGACTCAGGGGCGTTGATAGAGGGGGGGGGGGGGGGGGGGATGGTATGTTCAATCACCCCCACCCTAGGTTTCTATGGGGAAAAAGCAAAACTTTAGTTATTATGCAATACATGCCAGTTAATTGTAATGATATTTATAACGTAACAACTGCCTCGCGTCGTCAAACATTCAAGGATCGTTAATTCGTTAATCAGAGTCTCACCACAGGTTTTTGTATTTGAATTTTGTATTTGCAAAGGAGATTATATGTATCAGTTATATATCTCAGCTATATATATATATATATATATATATATATATATATATATATATATATATATATATCAGTTGCAATATCTTTTAAATCATGCAAAAACTTTATTGCTTTCATATAACGCAAAGAAAACGCAGGAAGATAATTTTGATAATTTTTATTTCACCCGTTTATTATTTATTATCGTACTTGACATTATGATTTTTTTCGAGTGATTTATACTTTTATCTATTTATTGGATTCATTTAGTTGTGGATACATTTATTTCTTCATTAACTATATCACTTCTTCTAGACTTAAATACTTAAAGGAATACATGATACTTGTTCTATTCTAAATCATGTAGCAGTGTACACTGTCATGATCAAGATGATATCTAGATACCTGATCTTATGATCATCTATTCTCATGGTTTAAAACAGAAACAAAATACAAAATATTACTGACATGAAATAATGTGCAGGAAAATTCGTTTATTACTGAAAGTAGTGCGATAGACTGCGAGTTATTAAAATGCACGAGGTAATCCACGAAGCATATTGTGTTATTTTATTATTTTCTCTCATCCCCTTTGGCCTATGATTTTTTTCGTCTTTTCGATTTATCTCCTTGAAGGCTTGATATCTCCTTCATTCTACAATGTAAACTTTTTGATTTTTATTGCTATATATAATACTTCGCATGTACACAAACACCCACACACTTATATATTATATATTATTATATATACATACACACACGCATATATATATATATATATACATATCGGTGGTATATGCATAAATTATGATAATAACCGGGATGTGACATTATGCGGGCTTCAACATCGATTTCCTCTTGAGTTATAGAAGAAGCGTTATGTCTCAAATGATATAAAAAAAAATCGTCAAAAAAAAGGAAACAGAAACGTTTATGATATTTCTATTGCACATCGGCATATTAAATTACGTTGATGCGCACCTAACAATTTATTTCCTGTAAGTGTTGTGCCGCATGCCGCAATAACTGACAAAAATCCGACTTGCCAACAGAAAGAGACGTAGCGTCTGGGTCATGAGGTCAAATGTTTGGAAATATTAAATATGCGGCACGGTTATAACGTTATGCGTAGGCAAACTATTTTACTAAATAATTATTTCCCCGACCATTGCGCCTTATTTTCCGGATATCTTATTAATGACTCAAAGTTCCATGATCGTCCTTATGATAGGACTGTTTGGGGAGCGGTCATCGTCATGATATTGTCAACTTTTTGAAGTTTCGCCGCGATTGAGGTTTTGGACAGAGTATCTCCTCCAGTACTCTAAAAAACCTCCAGCTTTTCGTGGACCCTTTAAGGGGATTTACAGTCGTAAGCAACGTTAAGAGCTCGTGCTTCATATCATCTCGGCGAAACGTCACCGAGTTGTAAACCACAGCCTTGCAAAGGCCAGGAGATCATTATGGATGACATGTGATCGCAAACATCGCCTTTGTTACCGTACGAAGAAACGCAACGATCTGGATTACCGTGAAATCTAAAGACGTTAATTAGCTAAGTGACGGGGAGTGACCTGTATGCATCACTGCACTTGCCTGCCGCACACAGGTGGGAGATGTGATCGTTTGATACGCCTGACCGATTGCAGGCTCTTGGCCTCGTTGATCGCCGTGTCGGCATCTGATGTGATATTAACTGTGATCTGGTATCACTGCCAAGGGTTCCAAGCATGACAATAAACGGGATTATGACAATATTCCATGATATTACACGGTCAGATTAACCATTGATTATATAGGAAATGGTTTGGGATATAAGATTTATGTGACAATAAACGGGATTTTCTGTTAACCGATATGACACAAAGTGGGCTCGTCTGTATATATACATATATATATATATATATATATATATATATATATATATATATATATATATATATATCCCCAGGTCTGAAGACCTGTCTACGCCACTGGACGGACTAGTACGATTTTGTTACTTTCAGCCCGGTTGGCTAGTAGCCTGAGAAATTTTAACATTTGTTTTTCCATTCTAACCAAGTTTTCAACCTGGTTGAAACTTCATTTCAAACAACATTTTATATACAAAGTATAAATAATGTATAAATGTTTCAGATAATCTGATCATCCTTAGAAAAAACTGTGTTTTTTGGCTGCGGCTGGAATTTTTTTTAATATTTTGTAAATAATTTTTTTGGTATGATCTGTCGCGAACGCAGGTTGGCCCGTAAAAATCCGCCTTCATGAAGACCTGTCTATGCCAATGGATGGACTAGTACGATTTTGTTACTTTCAGTCCGGTTGGCTAGTAGCCTGAGAATTTAACATTTGTTTTTCCATTCTAACCAAGTTTTCAACCTGGTTGAAAGTTCATTTCAAACATCATTTAATGTACAAAGTATAAATTATGTATAAATGTTTCAGATAATCTGGTCATCCTTGGAAAAAAACTGTTTTTTTGCTGCGGCTGGAATTTTTTTTAATAGTATGTAAATAATTTTTTTGGTATGATCTGTCGCGAACGCAGGTTGGCCCGTAAAAATCCGCCTTCATGTGCTTCAAAAACAGCCTTTCTGTTACATTCCTAGATCGGTACACTCGTGCGCGATAGGAGAAAAATGCCAGGAAAAAAAAACTACCAATGTTAGTTACTCGCGCGAAACAGCGGACAAAACCGCCTCCAAAAACTGAGAGCATTTGGAAAAGGTTCTGATTTGACTACTTGTCTTATGACAGTGGCAGCAGATGTGTGCTTACATCAAAATAAATACTTATCATTCATTATTAAGTGTATATCAGGTACTTACAAGGTTATTGTACGTTTTTTATTTGTATAAATCGTTTGCCTCAAAAAGGCATCAAAGTAGGACCAGTTTGAGACGTACACCTCATCTGTCAGGGCACCACTTTCCTGCCAGCCTTCACTTTGTGCAGCTCCCTGGTGTAGTATGTCCGCAGGTTGCTGAACTTTTTCTGTACATCATCCACTATATTAAAAAACAGTATTGTTAAATTAAGTTTTAATTCATCTAAAAATATACAATTAAACCTTATGCATGAATGCATTTTTTAATTTAGCAGACCTGAATGTTTGGTACAACTATACAAATAATATATATATATATATAATCATATTTATAGTTATATATGTATGTCTGTGTAAAGTGTATATGTAAAAGGGTTTCTTTTTATTTAAAAGATCTTCTACTGCTTATTTAAAAAAATTCTTGTTTATGAAATAGGTCCATGTATGTATTTTATGGTAAAACAGCTGTATATTTCAAGTGGTGCTTGTACATAATATTATTATAAAGACAAATGCATATTTATGAAATAAATTGACTTACCAGACCACTGCAGTTCAGCTGCCATCTTTGTCATAAGCTGTTTTTCTTGTCTCTGTCCCTGTAAGCTTTGTAGCCTTCGTCCCACAATGTAGGGTTTGCCTAAATCAGTTATATCAAGAGAAAATTTTGTTTCTTTTCATGCAGGTGATGTTGTCTTGTTGAAGCCCTGGTGAGACTGATTGCAAGGAGTCAATCATGGAAAATATATATACATATATATATAATGGCTGGATGGTCCTTTGAAATTTCCCTATTTTGTTAATTCAGGAAGGATCTTTTACATTTAATTCTTTGAATATTTTGCATGCATGATTTAATTACCCCTATTTCCAGTCTGGATTGTGTCATTTCGCCTGTTTAGACAGCAGACCTGTGTCCAGAGACACATTTAGGCCTAATGAGCTTACTGGTGAGGCGGGCTGAAATAAAACCGTGCTATATTCCTCCACAGCATCTGCAAAGGTATAAGTTACATACACACCATGTGTCTTTGACCCGTTCACACAAGCAGATTTTTGTTTGAAGACTGGTGTTAGCTGACCTAAGTCTGTAGCGTGAGCCCGGCTTAATCCAATGAACAGCTTGCATACCCAACTCAAATCATACAAGAAATAACTAGTAGCAACAGATGCTTACCGATATCATCCTAGAATGACGTAGATTTAATATTTAGCATAAAATAAGATATTTTTGTTGTAAAACTTTCAATTTATTCACTATAATGCTAGAATCGTGTTTTTGTGATAAGATAGATATAACCTACAACTATAAGTCATGGTTTTTCCCAAAAATGTAAATTTTACGATTTTTGACGAATATAAGACCTTAATTGTAAAATTTCGCCTCTAAAAGCTCAGAACGTTACATTTCATATACACAAGACGCCTTGTAATATTTAATCATGCATTTTGACTCCACCCTCAACCCACCCAAAAAAATGCTGCAAAGGTCTTTGTTATTTATCTTTGAAATAGCTTCCCAGATGGCCACCAGGACCCTAAAATGAGCATATTTTTTTTTCATTCTATATAGTTGTATGTGTAATAACTCTGGTACTAGTTATAGATTTAGTCATTGTGGAAAACCATAAAAATAATCATACGACTTGTATATTTAAGGTGGCGTCAGAAATGGTTGCCCATCTATTTACACTGAAATGGTCATTAATCACTTTACATTATAGCAATACTTTGAGGTCAGGACTCGAAAATGTATTGGATTTCCCGCACTACCTTATATACTAGGATATCAGACTGCTGACACGTATATATGAATAGGTGGTTGGAAAATAATTTTATAATTCCATAATTCCAAAACATGTTTAAGATCTTTACATCCGTACCCCAAGCTTTGAGCTATACTCCTTGCTCCCGTTATGTCCATATCGTGTATGTGCATGTGACACGCCGGGAAGATTAGTCCTGATCAGGTTCATCGGGTCGATTAGGGTCGATTTCAGTGTGGACGATGTTGGCCTTTACACAGTCTTTAAAGCGTGTCTGAGACCTTCCTTGTGTTTTTTTTTTCTTAGCAGATATTAACTTTATTGAAGTAGCTTAGAATGTTTAGGTAATTATCATTGATTTTAAAATGACTTTGATCATACTGAATATTATGTTCACATATTTTAATCCAAATATTTACAAGTTTGCCCTTCAGGTTTGCCTCATAGGCCTAATAACCATTAATAGGATAACAGCTCAATCCCCGAGTCATCAATCAATGTAAGAGCCCCCTCGAAAAAAATTAACCTTGGAAATTAGCTTAAGGTATAAGATAAATATCAGCTGCAAATATGTCATTTATGAATATGGATCAGTGTCTGACCATCATTCGTAAATGAGATCTAGCACAATCGAGGACAGTAAAGGGGAAAAAATCAAGGTCAATAATCGGGTGCTATATCTCTTCAGCTTAGTATGTTCCACAAATAATACATGGGTGCCCTGTGTATGATGTAGATATGAAACAATTAACGAAGCTCTTGTTGATATAGCTGATATCTTATCATGTGAGCCCGAGTCTGTTTTATAACCCTTGTCAAGAAATAGCACGTGAGTTTGTTTATCTGAGGTAAATGGCCTCGAGGTTTAGGGGTCTGTAACTGAGGATTCGTAACACTCGGAGCTGAATATCTTGCACATCCTAAGACACCATTAGCATATCAGCAAATAGGTAAAATTTCAGGTCCATCTAGATCTTTGGGAGGGGGTACAGGGAGGGATCGAGGGAGTCAAAAACCGATATATCCATCCGACATAAAAGGAAGCGCAGCGATAATATTGCATGTGCAGATCCTGAAAAACTAAAATAACTTTTAAGGACTACATATATCCTACACCCCCTGTCAGGTTTGATGCCATTTTCTGTTAAAGTGATTCATTGAGATCATATTTTAAAACATTACCCCTCTAGAAAAGTGTCCAAAAAGCTTTAAATCGGCAATTTTGTAAACTTATCTCGGTACATAACTTCTTGAAAATATATGGGTTAATATCAAGGGTTCACTCTACGAAATTGTTATGTGGAGATATATTTACTACTAAATTCAATCAGAGCTTACCTAATTTTGATGTGCTTAACCCATTAAAATTAATTACATAAAATCTTTTTTGAATTTTTAACCTTCAAATTTTAAAATTTAAATTTAAAATATAATAAGGCATATAATTTTAAAACGTTACTGTTGTGGGGGATATAAAGAGGCAAGATTAGTTCTAATCATCAATTTGATGAGCCATATGGATTATAAAACGTTACTTTTGTCATTCAGCGTATTTCAAGCCTTAAGGTTTACAGCTTTATGCTTCTTAAAGTTATTAAATAAGTGATTTTTTTTGTTTATAATTATGGTATACATCAGCTTTTGGGGCAGAGTAAAACTTTGATGTTTACATTCCATGTAAACGACAAGGGGCAATGCATTGTGTACTCTTTAATTCGACTGAAATGAAATTACAAAAGTAAATTTGGAGTTTTAACAAGAAATTTCTAATGAAAAAGAAATAAAAATTCACAGAATTTTAAAGTTGTAATGGCATTTGCCAAAAATAAATCACTGCAGTTGTAGTTAAATATAAACATTTGATGAACAAATCCAGGGATATAATTGCTTTCAACACATTTCTGCTTTGCACCCTTAAACGTATAGCATTTAGAATTATAACTATGCATACATTTAGGATGTATAATTGTTTTTTTATTGATTTTATAAGTTTTGTGACATAAGCATTACCTGAGAAAAATAGCACTAACTTGAATAATATGAAGTTGCGCGTCAATAGTAATCGCTTAAATTATACGCCCCCAAAGTTTGAAAAATAAATTTGAAAAAAGACAACCAAACTGGGGATACCCTTCTTTGGCTGAAACCACTGGGAGGCGAAGTAATTATTAGTTTCATTACAAATCTGAATATGATCATTTGCATGCTGTGTTAAAGACCATAGTAGAGCTGGTACTCATAATTTTGAAATTAGAACATTTAAATTAATTTTTATTTTCGTCAGAAAGACTGGCATTTTTAGCTCCATCATTCAAATTTCAATTAAAAACACTTTTATTTATTTGATTGAAACCTTTGATTGAAATCTCTGATTGAAACTTCCTAGAGCTTCTATATTTATACCGAGTATTCCGAGAGACTTGGACAGAATACATTTTGTTCTATTTTTCATTCCATTTACATTTTGGAATAAAAAAAATGTTCAAGGTATAACTTTTATTTTCTACATATAATTTTCAAAAGTAAAAAATTCATCAGAATACCAGCCCAAATCCTGAATCGGATTGTGAACATACAAAATAATAAAGAATGAATAGGCAGCCCATTCATTTGATAAATAAAAACCGTACACCTGTTCAAACCTTAGACAAAGTCATTAGCTGGGTCAGGGGGTCTGGATGGCTGTAAACTTGATTTGACGGTAGAAGTAGTCATTGTTATTTGGCTGACATGTTTGGGGACTGGTCAAAGAAGCCAAAGACACTGAAAAACGAAACACGTAATAAACTTCCCTACTGGTAAACTCTCTTGTTATCAAACTAGTTTTGCTCTATTTTTCAGTATCATATAGCTGTGGATGGTATGGTCAGAAAGTTCATGATAATAATGATTTTTTTTTTGTAGTTTTGTAAGCCAAGTTTGCATGACGGTTCTGTAGTACTGGTTAGTATGAATGGCGATTGATTGAGACAGATGCAGATGTACGAAATCCTGTTGTATTTCCAGTTTAATGACAATTTCACTTTGCATTGTATTTGAGAGAGAATACCTCTTTACTGATATAAAATATACCTTGGCCATTTTCGCAACTACCTGACAGGAGAACCCTAAACCAGCGCTTTTTTTAAAGTCCCACACCATTTATGTTATACTGAACCTATGATGATCCTTTAATGCCTTCGGGTATTCACATATATCTTTTAATTATACATGCGTTAATATCGCAAAACGATAACTGTCGATAATATACTGCTGATAGTAGATGTTTGACCCGGAGCAGGTGGAACTGTATTGTTGTGAATCTTTGTAAACTGCCAGCTATACTTCCCCCACCCCCCACCCCCCCATCGTGAATGGAAATTATATATAGCAGAAAATTAAAAGAGAGTCCAAAATATAGAGAACATTTGACCTCAAGGTTATACATGACGGATAAGACTTTTTTTGTGGTTTATGTGGTTTGTTAATAATTCATTTATATTTCTGATCCTTTTTGATTGCCGAATGAAGACTTTTTATTACCCCCCCCCCCTTTTTTTATTGTAAATCAACAAACCTCCATCATCTTTGGTATCTCCCCAGGATATCTGAGAACTTGCGACACACCAGATTGTTAGATAATCAGTGAAGCCATCGCTTTGGAGCTGATCTCCTGTATACGTTAAATCAAACGAATCCCTAAATTTGGTAAACTTTAGTGAAATTCTGAAGGATTGATAGGACCATATATTTGCATGTTTCTCGTGACTCGAATATCTGTTTCCTTGCAAAGTGTGAAAGTATATCCATGAAGGTTTGTTAAGAAATCCCTCTATAATGGCTGGAAGGATATTATAAAAGGACCAGCCACGAAACTAAGTCCTAGTTAAAAGTCATTGGAGCTAAAAGAAATAAAACCAGTTTATATGAAACAATCATTCAATTCTTGCCTTTCAGTTAATATATCTTTTTTTAAATCTTATTAATAATTTTACCTGAGAAGCTTCACGGAACAGATGACAGTTGATAATGTGAATTCACAGAAGAAAAAACAGTTATATAACATTAATCCATATTATAATACTTTTTTATAATTTTTTTGTGTGGGATAACCGCCTACATTTTTTTATGCTTTCTTATCTAATACGTATGTACATCTACAGAGTTCCCTTTCGGTTTCGGACAACGTGACAGGGCGGTAGCACTCGCTTCCTATCAGATTACTTTTTTATCCTTGTTTCGGCCAGCCCCGGTCTCTACCGCACCTGCGGTCCTGGTTGCACAATCATCCCCAAGCTGGGTCATAACACCAAGGAACCTCCCAAAGACGCACTCGACTGTGAGTGATACACAGAGCAGAGTACTCAACCTGCGTGAGGACCGACCGTGAAAATTTAACCGCCTCAGCTAAGATTTGAACTCACGACCTCCCGGCTTTGAGTAATGTGCTCTACCCCTGAGCCACAGAAGCCGGTTTAATCCATATTATTATCTGATTCTCTCCCTCTTCAATTAGTCTTAACGTTTGATCTTGTATAAAAACTGATTTTAATACCAGCTATATCTAGTCTGTGAGTGACTAACTCTGAAGTTTGCGGAACTTATGATCGCAACTGTAAATAAAGGTCAGTAAACAGGTCCCTTAGTAATCAGGTCACCTGGGTACCATGGCTAAAGGCCTTTACACAAATTACTTTTTACAAATTTATACAAATTACTTTTCAAGAAAACGTTTAATGATTTAAAATTAGGATTTAATGGCTTAAACTAAACGTAAAGATAAACTTTGCTCTCCTCTGCATGCATGGGTTCGGCAGTTTTTTTCACAAAAAGCCTATGGCTTGAAATTTGTCCAAAATAAGATTCTCTTCTGCACGCTTACCCAAACTTTTATTTATTGATTGGAAATTTGAGATTTTAAATTTGATAAACTAAGAACAACGGAAGTCAAACATACAAATAAGATTTTTTTTTCAATGGAATAATCACACTGAATTTTTGCTGTCTTGCCGGACATAATACAAATTAACACAAAATGCTAGAGGATACATTAAAAATAAACATATTTTATAACATTTCAAGAACAATTTGGAAATTAAAATGATGTAACAGTTTAACTTTATAGCCTGACATTCAACTAGAATTTCATTGAATGGGAGTTTAAAAACTAAAAATCAGAAAGATAAGCTATATATTTTTATTATCAAAATAAATAAAAAATTCCCTTGCTGTCCTGCCGGCTTTGATAAAGGCGTGTACATCCAACATGTGCATATTTTAAGTTCAAATGGTTATGTTGTAAGTTATAGATCCGAAATGTTATGACACCATTTCATTGGTTTCTGTCCATCAGCTTTAATATTAATTTTGTAAAATAATTTTTATCCATATGAAAGTAAAACTTGTCCGTGCCAGTTGTGTGTAAACGTATTGCTATGCTGCATGCCGGCTTCAATAATGAAGCTCTTATATATATATATATATATATATATATATATATATATATATATATATATATATATATATATATTTACACGTACTCAAAGTTTTTAAATTAAATTAAGAGAAGCTTTAATGCACTATATTTTGGCTATAAACGGGAAATGTGATTGTCAAGCAATATATGTTTATGACTTACCTCATCAAAATACAAATCTTATGCAAAATGTCATGACAACTGTAAATTTCCATACTGATTTTCATTTCTTATATTTCGAATTAAAATTCTAAAATGCAGGGTTAAAGTAAAACATTTAAATTAAACTTGATTTTAATCAAATTTAGAAATATAAAAAATGATTTGTCCATGTCGTATCAGTGGAATAGACCTACCATAATTCTGATGTGCTTCAGCTCAATAAGCCAATTAATACTCAATTATAAACGTTATTTGATATTTATTGAATCCAATAAACTATCTTTAAATAGTGAATTTTAAATTTAAAACGAGACATGGGACTGAACTGACTATATTATTCGATCAAATTAATGATTAGCACTAATAATGCCTAGTAATATCCAAAACAATAGAAACGTTTTAAAAATATATGCCTTTTGATATTCATATTTATGCTTATATTTGTATTCATTTTAAAATTCAAATTATAGGTAAAAATTCATTTTTAACTTCATTTCAGTCTAATTAAAGAAAACACAAACAAATTGCCCCATGCCGTTCTAGGGGAATGTATACATCAAAGTTTCACTTGCCTGCAGAAGATGATGTATACCCTTATTATAAACAAATAATCACTTATTTGATTGCTTTAAATAGTTTAAAATTGTAAATACGCAAAAAAATAGCATTTTTTTTTCCATTTGTCTCATCACATTGATGATAATAATAAGACTGATCTTGTCTCTTTATATGCCAAATAACAGTAACTTTTTTAAAAATAATATGCCTTTTGAATTCATTTTTTAATGTATAATTTGAAAGTTAAAAATTTGAAAAGAGTTACGAAATTAAATTTTGATGAATTCAGCACATCAAAATTAGGTCAAGTGGTAGCCCTGATTAAATTTACCTGTAAATATTTCTCCATATAACAATTTCGTAAAGTGAACGCTCGACATTAACCCATATATTTAAAAAAAAAATATGTTCAGAGGTTAGTTTATAAAATTGCCGATTTTAAGACTTTTGGACACTTTTCCAGAGGGGTAGGCCTAATGTTTTGAAATATGATCTCCATGAATCACTTTAACAAAAAATGGCATCAAACCGAATAATGACAGGGGGTGCAGCAAACTCGAAATTCAGGGCCTGTTTGGCCCCAGGACTATACCCAGCCCTTTCTTGAGAAATCTCGCTGTTTCTTGTGCCCCACTTTTGATCCGACCTGTAGGTGACCTGTATCTGCTGCTCCCCCTTTGCCACTCGTGTATTTAGATGCCCCAGATACCAGTAGACCTATATTGACAGGAAAATGGGGCTCAAAGCGGCATACTGTATGTATACACTTGTGAGTGGGATACGGCACAGGGTTTTTATCGGACAAAGTCCGATCACGATAGGTCATACAATTTATTAATTGTCTACTGCATAAATTAATGTCAGGACACTTTGCTTGAATGCAAGATCACAACATTGTCTGCTGCATGTGAGGGTCTACAAAGTGTATCATATCAGTTACATAAACACAAAACCAGGCCACGGTTTTTGTTACAGGCAACTAACATTGAAACGTGCCGTGTCAGTAAATGTGCTGATCTCCGAGTCAAGTAACAGTGGTGATTCGTAAGCAACGTAGGCTCACCCCATGATAACGGGTACGGAACCTGTGCTCGACCTGACTGCAGTCAAGCCCTTCTGTCCTCATAACGGAAACCGTGAGTAGGCCGAGTTCTCAATGTATCCCACGTGTACACTTTGCTGACTGCGGATATAGCTGAACCTGTTAAGTGTTAGACCTATTATATAGGGGTGGACCATCTGACACTAAGTGATGTGCGTGTGTGTGTGTGTGGGTCGGTGGGGGGGGGGGGGGGGGTGTTCCTCTAAAAATAAAGATGGACCAAGCAAGAAAAGAGCTTAACTGAAATAAGAGTAATTTACATGTACATATGCTGAGAAAACTGTTTAATTAATTACACGATATAACACGAGACACGGTGTTTGTAATGTTAGCGATATCCGGGGGGGGGGGGGGGGTGCACTATGGTTATCTAACCGCTGCGCTACTTGAGAAAACATTTTTTGATACACATAGATCTATACGAGTCAGAGAATGAGTCTAAAACTTAAGACATGGCGAAGAATCACATATAACATTAATGACAGGAACTCAACACATTGAGTATGGGCGATACATAAGTATTAATAACTCACAAAATCGGGCCTACGTGATCTGCTCTACATCGTAAACCTGTATTTCCGTTTGTCGCAGTAGTGTAACAAAATTTGTGGTTATATTGCACTTTACTCGGGAATTTTGAATTCTGCCTTTCCTCCAAGTGATTACTTATTATAACCAGATGAGCAGCTGTAACATACATGCATTGTGTATGTATATATCCAGATTTTCAGCCAGATTTTTTCTATGACATCTGCTGCCACTAGAACGTCCTTGGTAATATTTTTTTTTAACTCAGCTGATTGTAAGTCAACTGAGCTATAGTGATCGGTCAGCGTCCTTGTGTCTAACCGTCTCTCTGAATGTCTGTTAGACTGGCAGGTTTTGACACCGTTGGGCCAAGAAACCTGTAACTGAATATCCAGGGAGGTCAATAATAAATCTCCTCGGAAACCTAAAATTAGGTAACTGTGACCTATATATTCCGAGCTATGGGGCTTGTAAGTGACCCCCCCCCCCCCAGAATAATTAATAATTTGATACAAAACCTCAAGTTTATTGACCATGACAAGGTTCACAAATTATGACCATTCACAAATTAGTTTCCAGATGATAACTCCAGTTTCGTCTGATATATTGGTTTCAAACTTAACTTATATATGGCTCACCACTAAAGTAAGAACCCTGTAGATTTGAGGGTCGAAAGGTCAAAGGTTAAGGTCACAGGAGCCATATTTTTAAAATGATTGTGGATGCAATGTAAATAAAACTTTTCATTCCAATCTTTCCATCTTTTACACATAGCTTACTTGCCCAAAGTGTAGGAAATCTGTTGAATTTGAGGTTACCTAGTCAGAGGTCACTTGACCCGCATGTTTTTAAGGAGATTGTTATAATAATCGAAATGCTGCAAGTTCAAGGATAATAAGTTCTTAGACTTTTTGGTCACAAGTCATTGGTTAACAACACAGGACCGTCATTCATAAAAATTTCTATAAAAAAAAATATTTTTATAGACAAATACAGCTGAGTGTCGAGACCCATAGGTACCTCATGCCTCACTTTACCAGCAATCAATTTCAAACTGATGTATTTTATGTTTGACAGTAAAACCTCGAAAACAAGTTTTCATTTGTCGAATATGACCTCCAGGGGGAGCTGCAATGACAACACTGCAATTTATCATTATTGTGCAATATCTCAAAAGCTATAAATGATATTATGATTTTCATTATTGCAGCTAAAACTAGAAAAGATGGCCTTATTCCTGTTTTTTGTTTTTGTTTTTTAACATCTAGTGATTCTTTGATATAAATTACATAAATTAATTATTTTTTCACAATGTGTAACAAAAGTCAAAGCCATAAACGTTTTTAGCTCAGCTGACTTTCAGTCATGCTGGGCTATAGCGATGGGTCTTTGTCCGTCGTCCTTCCGTCTGTCCGTCCGGCCGGCCGTCCGTCCGTTAGCAGGGCACAAATCATAACCGTAGGGGTTAGGGCCATGAACCCTATGCAGTCTTAGAGGTTCTAAAAAGATCTCCTTGCAAACCTGAAATTAGGTCACTGCGACCTATATTCTCGAAGTTATGGGGTGTGTTTGCACCCCCCAGAAATAATTCTTTTAGCCAAAATTTTCATCCCAAACCTTCCATCTTTTACATACAACTCGCCTACCAACAGGGGAAGAACCATAATTATTTTGAGGTCACAAGGTCAAAGGTCAAGGTCACAAAACCAACTTCTTTGAAAAGCCTGTGGATGCATTTTAAGCCAAACCTTTCATCCCAATTCTTTGATCTTTCACATATAGCTCACCTACTAAGTGGGAGAAGAATCCTATAGATGTCGAGGTCACAAGGTCAAAGGTCAGGGTCACAGGATCCACTTCTTTGAAAAGGTTGTGGACACATTTCAAGCTAGACCTTTCATTCCAAACCTTTCAGCACTGATATTGCTTCTCTGCCAACAGGGGAAAAGACCTGTTGATTTTGAGGTCAAAGGTCAAGTTCACAGCACCCTCTTCTTGCGTGGAGTCATTTTCAGGCAAACTTTTCAATCTTTACTTTCCATCTGTCATATATGGCTTACCTACCAATAGGGGAAGAAGCCTATTGATGTTGAGTTTAAAAGGTCAAAGGTCAAGGTCACAATATTGTTCTAAATGCTTGTGAACATATTTCAAGTGAAACTGTTTAACCCAAACCTTCAGTCTTTCACATATGCCACGTCTATGCATCACTCAATGGGATTCAAACTTCATATTTATGGGTCTTTCTGCATGAAGAAATAACTAATTGATTTTGAGGTCAGCTGGTCAGGAAGTTAAAGGTTGCAGGTCTAAGTTATTCACTCATTGGTTGCCAAGTAATTACACCCGGCCAGATGTAATTGGTTAGTAGTTACCCATCATTTAGAAAGAATCCAGTTGATATGTGGGCAAAAGGCCAAGGTCATAGGTCAGGTCAACTTATTTTGTAGACCCTCTCTATTTTTCTTGTATATATAAGCTTGCACTCCAGCTGGTACATCTCACCGTGTGGCTGTAATTGTGAGTGACACTGGTGACATATGACTCCCTTTTGTATCAGGCTATCAAGTGATAAGGCTTAGTGATAAGTACCTCGTTACTGCATAACAAAACACTGTTGTTGGAATACTTCAGCCAGGAATTAACATTATGAGAGTATAGTATTAAGGTTTAGCTACTGATTTATGAGATAATGGGAATATTTTGCAGTTTATTTTATGGAATCATAGCAATAAACTTAGTTTCCTAGATATCTGAATATTTTTATATAAATCACCACATATAAAAGCAAGTGTTTGTTCTCATAATATGTGGATGTGAACTTGATTTAGGATGGCTTTATTTTATTACAAGACTCTTTGTCATGCTTTCTGCATTTCTTTTCTTTCAGGTTTTGCAGTTTACCAACCCTGCTGACCCCATTGAAAAGCAGAGTGATAATAAAAAATATTGGACCTACACTTTTACATTTGCATATCTATAAATCTGATATGGGCGCCTGAACATGCTTTTTGAATTGTTTTGGACATTCATGACTGTAACATCATTTGGAGAATTTGCCCCAAGTTTGGTCTCTTATTGGAGGATGTGTGATATTAAATGTCAGAATTGTCAGAAATCCATTATGTCTGCAAGTTAGCCACCTTAGAAATCCTTTTTTCAGTGCAGTTTCAGTAATTTTCCTTCAATTTTTGGTCCGATTTAGAGAATGGTTGTTGTCTGATTTCAGACCTGTCAGAAGTCCAAAATGGCCACCAGGCAACCATCTTTAAATTCTTTTTGATCATATTATCTCAAGAACTGTTAAAGTGAAGGCAGTCGGACGTATATTAATGTAATCTTGCAAAGGATTGGGTCAAATATTTCTTAATAAATATTATCATCATATATGAAAGTGCAGTACAGTTGGCGTGTATTGAATAAAAAATCATACAGAAGCACTTGTTTCTCAATAATTCTTGCATGGATTTCCTTGATTTTTTGCTATATATTTTGATCTTATTTTGCCCTTTGTGGTGTTCCTTTTGAGACTGACAGGTATCAAGTAAGCTATGGGAATAGTTCTGGATACCTTAACAATCATACATTTTCCTCAGACCATCAATTCACTGTGTTTTAACCAGACATAGGTGATATATAGTTCTGTTGTCGTAGAAAATTTCAACAAATTGGCAAATTGGTTCTTCAAAATTTGACTTGAAGTTTTGAATCTCAGCCCATGATGTCGCAGGTCATGCTTGGCAGTTGAGCGTCATGACCCATGGGTCACTTGTTTTAATATTTTGATTGACAATTCTTACATATATATATATATATATATATATACAAACAATCAGTATACAAGATGCACGTGTAGACCATACAAGATAATTTACATAGACGCTTACAAAGTGACAATACAATTAACTATGTGTACATAACACAAGGCATCCACAGAGACAATTTTAACATTGTAACAAGACATAAGAGGTTTTCAATACTTCCTATTTTATACAGGTCCATACAACACAAGTAACACAATCTTACAAAAATGTAATTATCATCTGGTATCCTAGTATTCTAACAAGTACGGGAGCAGCATTACCCATTTCTTCAGATGTACACATAATTTCTCTCTTTTCTGAGCTATAACATATTCTACTTTCTGTTTGTATTTCAGCCGATTCTTAAACTTTTCAAACAAGTTGGCATTTTCTTCACCTCTGCTATGATAAACAGTCATTTTATATGTGATAACCAGTTGATTGACCAACATATTTCTCTGTACTGGAATCATTTCAAACAGAATTACATTGATATCATAGTCTAGGAAACTTATATTACATGATTTCAACCAAGCCTTTATTTTCAGATAAAATTTCTAGAGGCAAAACATTCAGAAAAAAGGTGTGTAACTGTCTCATCATAAAGATGACCGTATGAACAAAGTGGACTATCAACAAGTTTCCACTTTAAAAGCCAGAAGTTTACTGGTAAATAATTATGTATGATTTTAAACTGAAACTCTCTGCTATACATATCCAGAGAAACTTGATAAACTGTATTATAAAACTGTTTACAATCTACATGACTCTGTAATCCTGTAATTTTTAACCAATTATCCAAACAAGTTTAAGTGGAGGTTCTGTTATTGATTAACATATATATCCTATTCGAAGTAATGTCTGATAATCCTTTTATTCCTGCCACAGTGACCAATCTGTCCTCACTATTTTAACTGTCTGATATATTTTTACTAGCCCCTGTCTTACATTAACTAATCCACTCTTTTAGTATTGCACCTATTATAGACCTTCATGACAAAAATTTATTAGCTGATAATTCTGGGTATCTAGTTTTAAGCTCAGCTGACTAAGTCAGCTGAGGTATATGAATGGCGCTTTGTCCGTCGTCCGTCCGGCCGTCCGTTAGCAGGGCACATATCGTAACTGCTGGTCCTAGAAACCTCTAAGTGGACATCCAAAGAGGTCAAAAATCTCCTTGGACACCTGAAACTAGGTCACTGCGACCTATATCCTCCGAGCTATGGGGCTTGAAAGTACCCCTCAAAATAATCAAAATATAATACACAACCTCCATTATCTTCATAATTAATGCATGGGTTGTCATGAATCTTGCCTTAAATATTGACCATGACTAGTTTTGTCAGTTCCCAAAAAGTGGTGGCCCCACCTGTATTTTTTTGTTATTTTAACAAATATTTTTCTTTTTTTTTACTATTAAATGACAACAATCATGTCAGTTTCTTAGGTGTAATTACATCTAGTGTCCCAAAACCTGGTGTGTGTATTGATCACAAGTGATTGCCATATAGTAATCACCCTGTCTGTCTGTTTGTCTCTCCATTCGCCCATCCACACAATTTTTTTCCAGATCATAACTCCAGGTTGTATTGACACATGGATTTCAAACTTGACTTACGTATGGCCCACCACTAAAGCAATAACCTATATGATCTTTTGGTCACGAGGTCAAAGGTCAAGGTCACAGGACTCACTTATTTACAAAGATTATGGTTGCATTTTAAGCCAAGCTTTTCATCCCAAACTTTCCATTTTGCGCATTAAGCTGACTTGCCAGTGTAGGGAGAGCATAAATGAAATATTCGGTCACATGGTCAAAAGTCAAGGTCACAGGGGCCCATCTGTTCACATATTTGTTTCTGGTTGATAACTTCAGTTTTGTTTGACATATTGGTTTCAAACTTAACTTATATATGGCTCACTACTAAAGTAAGAACCGTGTCGATTTTGGGGTCCAACGGTCAAAGGTCAAGGTCACAGCACTCATTTCTTTAAAAAGAATGCATATGCATTTGAAACCAAACTTTTCATCGCAAACCTTCCACCTTCAAGATATTGCTAACCAGCCAATAGGGGACGATTCTGTTCAATTAGGGGTCATGAGGTCATAGGTCAAGGTCACCGTACCCACTTATTTAGAAAGATTTTGGATGCATATTAAGCCAAACTTTTCATCCCAAACCTTCCATCTTGAACATATAGCTGAGCTGCCAATAGGGGAAGAACCTGATTGATTTGGGGGTCACAAGGTCAAAGGTCATGGTCACAGGGGCCCATCTGTCCACATATTTGTTCCTGGATGATAACACCAGTTTGGTTTGAAATATTGGTTTTAAACTTGACTTATGTATGGCCCACCACTTAAGTAAGAACTGTTGATTCTGGGGTCATGAGATCAAAGGTCAAGGTCACACTTTAGAAAGATTTTGGATGCATTTTAAGCCAAACTTTTCATCTCAATCCTTCCATCGTCAACATGTGGTGCATCTGCCGATAGGGGAAGTTTCCTTTTGATATTTGTGTCACAAGGTCAAAGGTTAAGGTCACAGGGCCCATCCATTCACAAATTAGTTTATGGATGATAACTCCAGTTTGGGTAGACAGGTTGGCTTCAAACTGATCACAGGACCAATATTTTGGAAAACCTCATAAACATTTATCCTTAGCAGCTGAGCGTCGAGACCCATGGGTCCCTAGTATAAATTTAGGTGTACTGTTTCTCTATTCTTATCTAAACAGAGGCAGCACTTGCAATTTTTGTTCAAATTCAGATAATGTATTTGATTAACCTTTGCACCAAAGTATTGTCTTTCATATTTGATTATCTACATTTTCAAAGTGTATTTTATTTCTCTCTACTGTCTCCGTACTGTTCAGTTCACCTTGTATTTCATATATAAAACATGTACATTACATCCTTGTTGTCAATCAGTTTGTCCTGACTCCCTCTGTTATTTAATTTTTTTTTTTTTTTTGGGGGGGGGGGGGGAGGGGGGGGGGTCTGCAGTGTGACATGTGGGTACTTGTACTTTGACCAGTGGAGTGGTGCTGTCACTCACATGTGGTGACACTTGACCTTTGACCTGAGATTCAACAGAAAGGATCAAGTCTCTTCATTTACAGTGCTTGAGCACACTGTGTGTGGGTTGGTGTGGTTTCTTTTCTGATCAGAAGTCTCATTTATTGTTTATTGCTCATGCAAACATGCGCTTCAAAATCCCACGCAATAAGCTGTGGTAGGACTCAAGATTCCAATTCCACAGGACACAGATGTTTAATCTGATTGAAGAAAACTGTTAAGCCAGCCTTTTAGTGTCAGATTACAGCTCCCATGATCTGACCTTCACATGTAGGCCAAGGTTATAGCTGTAATGCTGATTCACATCAAGCATTTGATCCCGTTAATCACTGTAAAACTACCTTCCCACCCCTCCTCCTGATAATTAGCCAAGCAAATCAGTCCCCAGTCACAGAAGTGATTGACATTGCATTGTGTGACCTTTGATGTAGAGAGCATTGTCAACCAAGGTCTGCTCCCAGCAACAAGTACCTGACTACCTGGACAATATTAACTGGTCCCAATCCATGGTCCAATATTGTAAGGTTGCTGTGTTGGCAGGGTGGTTATGTCCTGTTATTGAAATAAGATCCTTGTGACTAAAAGGTGTCTTTGAAATGCTTTGTGGCAGAGCTTGGAATCGTTTCTGAAAATCGCTATTCCAGTAATCTGTCATTTTACCAAGTACTTTACATGTGCCTCAAACTTTTAAGACTTTTGCAATCCATAATAATTAATGACCTGTATTTTTTGTGTTTTCTTGTCTTTTTATTAGCTCAGTTGACTATAAGTCATCTCAGCTATAGTCGTGGTCCATTGTCCGTCGTCCGTCCGTCTGTCTGTCCGTCCGTCCGTCCGTCCGTCCGTCTGTCCGTTCGTAAGACTGGCACGTTTCGACACCATTGGACCTACAAATCTTAAATTCGCCATACAGTTAGATGTCCCCAAAATCTCCTACCATGCCGAAAATTGGGTCAATAGGGCTTCCTTCCTTCGAGATATTAAGGAAAAACCTCAATTTTTTACTAGAAATCTATTTTCACACTTCAGGACTGCTTTATTTCAAAACCACTCATCTGGTTTTCTCCATATTTACTATAAATATTCCTCTATAAAGTTCCTATGTACATGCCAGAAATTAAGTCAGTATTATTCAATTTAAAAAAGTTATGGGCCCAAACATGATGGACTTTGTAAAAAATCAGGAAAGATATTTGGTCACTTAAGACCAAAAGTGTTAAAGGTAGGGACTTTTTTTTCAGTAATAAAACTTTAATTGATCAAAATTTAATTGTATACCAAAAATTAGATCAAAATTTGTTAATTTTTTTTAAATATTGGCAAAAATATAAAATTGGTACCTTAAATTTTGCCAAAGTTTGACCATGGCACGTTTTTTTCCTGTCAGTACTGTGGATTTAATATTCACAGGATGTTTTTGCTAGCATTTTGTCTATTTACACCAAAAATTTGAAACCAGTTGATCAAAAACTGTAGATTTTATTCAAGTTTTCAAGCACCATGTCACATCAAGTTTACCTCAAGCTAGTGTTATGCAGTTTGCTAGAGCTCAGCTCCCCAGCTTCAGCTCTAAGTTCCTTAAATTTAGCATACACTTAGATGTCTCCAAAATCCCCTACCATGGCAAGAATTTGATCACTAGGACTTAATTCCTTCGAAATATTAATGAAAAACATATTATTCTATACATTCGCTATGCACATGCCAGAAATGATGTCAGTATTGCGTAATTGTTTTATGGGCCCAAACATAATGCACTTTTTAAAAAATCAAGAAATATATTTACTGCCTTAACAAGAGGATTGCTGAAGCTAGAGATTTTTTGTCATGGATGTAACATTATTTAATCAAGATTCAATTGAATACCAAAAATTAGTTCTGAATTTTTCAAATTTTATAAGTTATTCGTATAAATATAAAATTAGTACCTTAAATTTTGCCCAACTTTGACCATGGCACGTTTGTTTCCTGAGAGGACTGTTGATATAATTTTCATATCATGTACACATAAGGATTTCATCTTTGTAGTTTAGAAAGCTGAAAGAAATTGGCCAAATATTGTAGCTTTTATTAATGTTTTTATGAGACCATGTCAGACCCAGGCTTAATCCAGCCCCTCTTCAGTCACCTGTATGTTGACCTTTTTGACCTTTCATCAGATTATGCATGCTTGAGCGAAGCATACCATGGGGCAGACAGGTAGCTAATGCCCAGCCACAGTTAATCCAGATGTCCAACCCAACTCATCTAGTAGTTGTTTTGAAATACAACATAACAATAAACAATAAATTAATAATTTTGGATTGTTTTTTTTTATAACAAATTAAAGAAAAATTAATAGAAAAGGAATTTGTTAGTTGATGAGTAACAGATAATTAACTTGCAGTTACTGATGATAATAATAATAATATATTTAATTTATATAGCGCTAATTCAACCAAATAGTTATCAAAAGCGCTTTACAAGACACAAAGCACAGTTTTTCTAAAACATAAAATGTAGATTCCTACTAAAACAAAGATTCCTAAAAGTTAAACCCTAATTCCAAAGAACTACCAAAAGCTAATATAAAAAGGTAAGTTTTAAGATTTCTTTTAAAAGAAGCTAAAGATGGTGAAGCTCTGATTGAGTGCGGAAGTTCATTCCACAACCTTGGTGCCACAGCTGAGAAAGCTCTCGAACGACACATCTCACTTCGTGCTTTAGGAATCACTAAAAGCCCTTGGTCAGATGACCTAAGCTGCCTGACTGGAACATAAAAAGTTAAGAGGTTCCTAATGTAAATAGGCGATTGACCATTTATGGCTTTGTAATAATAAAATTTTAAAATCAATGCGCTGTCGCACCGGGAGCCAATGAAGTTCTTTAAGTATAGGTGTAATGTGGTCGCGCTTCTTGGCACCAGTTACAAGCCTAGCAGCTGCATTCTGCACTCTCTGAAGCCGGTCCAGTAACTTGCTAGGAAGACCACACAGCAAAGAGTTGGAACAGTCAATCCTTGAACTGATGAACGCATGAATTAATGTTATTTGTGAATCTTGAGTTAGGAAACCCTTTATCCTAGCTATATTACGCAGGTGGTAAAAAGCCAAACTACAAATATTATTTACATGCTTATCAAGGCAAAGCCCTTGGTCAAAAACAACCCCCAGGTTCCCAGCACAGTTTGTATGTAAGAATCTTGTATGGATGGATAGAATGTCAATGTCAATGTTATTTCAAATAACACCATGCAGTCACCTATGGTATTTTTCAGTGAAATTGTAATGATAAAAAAAATAAATCATATTATTCATAACTAATCATTAGGGATCATATGAAGGAAATTAATGATAGACAAAGATGCAGTTGATAATATTAATCTAGATTCCTACTGTGTCTAGTGTGTAGATTGATGTGACAGTAGTCCAAAGTGAATATATTACATTTTTTTTAAATATAAATAAAAGCCATAAAACCAGGTACTTATGATCATTATTTAAATTTGTGAATTTTGTATATTCTGGATTCTCAACATCATTGTTTGGCTAAAACTGAATAAATACTAGACATGGTGCGAATGCTTTGCAAATGTATTTGAATACGAATATGAATATGTACTGCATTAAAAAAATTATTGCATAAGAATGGGAATTCAGGTAAAAATGAAAGTATTTGAATACCAGTGCCGATACTTTCAAAATGTATTCATGAATGCATTCATGAATATATTCTATAATATTATTTCAATAATCATTTCAGTTATATTTTATTTTAAAAAAATCATTTGATTTTCTTATTATTTAAAAAAAATTATATTGGCACAATGTTTGTTATTAAATTTTAATAAATAGTTAAACTCTTTTATTATATGTGCTGCTAATAAGTTATATGGCCAAGTCAAAATCTGTGTGACAATAGCACTCCATTTGTTAATAAAATAAATTAAATCAATCCTCTTCCCTGTCTCAAAAGATACTATCAAAATCATACATAAGCTAAACACCAACAACTCATAATAAAGCTTATATTTATTACCACACAAAACAAGTATGTGCCTCTTTTCCAAATCATATTTTTTATCACATATAACAGCTGAGCGCCGTGACCCATGGGTCCCTTGTTTCAGTATTCCTGTTGAGATTTGGACATGTTCTGCCATAATCATATTGACCTAATTTAGAGTAAAACTTATCGAACTTAGAAATGTTCGAATATTTCTATCTCTGACACAGCCCAAAGTTTCATGCAATCGCTCTGAAACTTATACCGTTGGTTTATATCTATTACCATCAGATCTATTTGGTTTTTTTTTTCGAAATTGAATCAAAGGTCAAATGTCAAGGCCACAAACACGCACAAATGTCGTATTTTCTTCAAAATTTTGTTCAGAAATTGTCGCATCCACATGAACAGTTGCTTATTTTAGTCTCCTGTTCATTCTTCATTTTTTGAAAACGGCCCCCAGGAGGCGTTGCACAAGAAACGCTTCAACAAATCTTTTTTGTACTATATCTCCAAAATTACCAACCATATCACAACTGTCCTCGCAGTATTTTATCCTAGGATCCATGGCTATAGCTATATGGTCAAAGGTCTTATTCTGTTTTTACCATGCCTGCCTTATTGAAGGTAAAAGTTGTAAAACTTGAAAATGTATGCGAGGAAAACACTGAAAGGTCCCCTAGAGGCCCAAATTTTTCTGTAATCGCTTTCAAACTTATACATTTTACGTTATGTAATAAAAGCTGGAAAACCTTATTTTCATTTTTGAAAAAAATGGCCACCAGGAGGCGTTGCAGAGAAAACACTTTAAAATATCATTTTTCTCCTATATCTCTAAAATTACTAACGCGAGAGTTGTGCGTGCCGTTAGCGGGACTATTTATACGGCAGAGGTAGTTGCAGAACGCCTGCAACTTGCCCGCAGCTAGCCCTCAGATTACCAGCAGGAAGACAGTTACAGGCCCTGAACATGCCCTCGCGTTCCTCGTATACCTCGCTCCATGCCCGCAGAAATGACGGGATACACACGCAGGTCGGCAGTACCTACACCGTCCCTTGTCAGCAAAACGCACGCCCGATGCCCGCATCTGACACGTACTGGCGCGAAATTGCCACAGGTCCACGGCCAACATACTTTCTTCAAGCTGAGACTCCATGTGACTTGCGGCCGCTACTGGCCTCCTGCTGGTGTTCTGCGTGGACTTTGCGGGCAAACACCCGCAGCTTACACGGACCAAGTTTTGAGCATGTTCAAAACTTGGCTGCGGGCAATTCGGACTTCCGTGCGCACCTGCGGGAAAATCCGGGCACGTCCCATGGACTTTGGCCCGGGGTAAAATTCCCAATTAGCAGTTACCATATGGTTATATTTTCCGCGAGGAATAAGAGTTATTTATATGATGATTTCTACATGCTCATCTTTCTGTCTGTCTGTCTTTCAATTTCAATTTCCGGCAAGCGTTTGACCTATGGTCTCCAGTCTGTATGTCTGTTTGTCTGTTTTCTGAGTGCTCTACAGGCCACATATTTTTAGCAATCGCTCTGAAACTTGTAGAATTAATGTAAAATCGGTTCTCCTCGGTCATTTTTGGCCATGCTGGATTCAAGGTCAGGGTCCTCAAATGCCTTCTAAATTTTTTTTTTTAGATCAGCTGACTGTAAGTCAACTGAGGTATAGGAATGGCGCTTTGTCCGTCGTCCGTCCGGCCGTCCGGGCGTCCGGCCGTCCGTTAGCAGGGCACAAATCATAACTGCCGGACCTAGAAATTTCTAAGTGAACATCCAGGGAGGTCAATAAAAAAATCTCCTTGGAAACCTGAAAGTAGGTCACTGCGACCTATATCCTCCGAGCTATTGGGCTTGAAAGTACCCCCCAGAATAATCAAAAATATTATACCAAACCTCCAATATCTTGATAATTAATGCATGGATTGTCATGAATCTTGCCTTGAATATTGACCATGACTAGTTTTGTCAGTTCCCGATAGGTGGTGGCGCCACCTGTATTTTTTGTTATTTTAACGAATATTTTAAATTTTTTTTAACTATAAAATGACGACAATCATGTCAGTTTCTCACCTGTAATTACATATAGTGTCCCAAAACCTGGTGTGTTTATTGATCACAAGTGGATGCCATATACTTATCACCCTGTCTATCTGTCTGTTTGTCTCTCCGTCTGTCCATCCGTCCATCCACACAAATTTGTTTTCATATGATAACTCCAGGTTGTATTGACACATGGATTTCAAACTTGACTTACTAATGGCCCGCCACTAAAGCAAGAACATAAATGATTGGAGGTCAAGGTGACAGGACTGGCTTATATAAAAAAGATTATGGCTACATTTTAAGCCAAGCTTTTCATCCCAAACATTTAGCTGAACTGCCTATAGGGGAAGAACCTGATTGATTTGGGGGTCACAAGGTCAAAGGTCATGGTCACAGTCACAGTCACAGGGGCCCATCTGTTCACAATTTAGTATCCAGATGATAACTCCAGTTTAGTTTGACATATTGATTTCAAACTTAGCTTATATAAGACTCATCACTAAAGTAAGAACTGTGTCGATTTTGGGGTCCAACGGTCAGAGGACAAGGTCACAGGACTCATTTTTTTTAAAGAATGCATATGCATTTGAAGCCAAAACATATTCATTTGAATCCCAAACATTCCATCTTCAAGATATTGCTAACCTGCCAGAAGGGGGAAGATTCTATTCAGTTTTGGGGTCATTGGGTCAAAGGTCAGGGTCACAGTGCCCACTTATTTAGAAAGGTTGTGGATGCATATTAAGCTAAACATTTCATCCCAAACCTTTCATCTTGTATATATAGCTGAGCTGCCAATAGGGGAAGAACCTGGTTGATTTGAGGGTCAGAAGGTCAAAAGTCATGGTCACAGGGGCCCATCTGTTCACATATTTGTTTCTGGATGATAACTCCATTTTGGATTGACATATTGGTTTCTATTTTGACTTATATGACCCATCAATAACCCACCAACATCTCAACCACTCCAGATGTTGCTCACCTGTCAATAGTAACTTATGGATTTTGGGGTCACAAGGTCAAAGGCCAAGGTCATGGGGGCAATCTATCCACATATTAGTTTCCAGATGATAACACCAGTTTGGTTTGAAATATTGGTTTCAAACTTGACTTATATATGGCCCACAACTAAAGTAAGAACTGTTGATTCTGGGGTCATGAGATCAAAGGTCAAGGTCACAGGACCCACTACTTAAGAAAGATTGTTGATGCATTTTAAGCCAAACTTTCCATTTCAATCCTTCCATCATCAACATGTGGTGCACCTGTCAGTAGGAGAAGTTTCCTTTTGATTTTGGGGTCATAAGGTCAAAGGTTAAGGTCACAGGGCCCATCCATTCACAAATTAGTTAATGGATGATAACTCCAGTTTGGGTAGACAGGTTGGCTGCAAACTGATCACAGGACCAATAGGGTATTATAGTTGCCAGTTAGGGTGCACCTCACAAAGCCGCATTGAATAGAACACAAAAGCCGCAACATGTGAAGTGAACATACCTGTAATTTTTTCTTTGTGTCCCCGTGTGCGGCCCCTTGTATTGTCAGGTAACACTTCAAATCTTTCAAACAAGGGACGGGTCCCCGATGTGTAAAAACATGGTCGGGTCTATGGTTAAGCACTTGGGAAGGGGAGGGGGCAGGGATTTTATATATATATATATTATACATCAAATAAATATAATAAAATATAAAATCTCGAAACTTATTTTATTATTTAAAAACTACACGTCAGATGGCACTGCGCCAATCTTTATAGTGCCATATCTCCAAAACAACAGACAGTGTCACAACATTGATTGCAGCATCTGAAACTAGATTTAATGCGTTTATCCTCATGGTGACTGTCATATTCTTGTCATATACAGCACATGAAATTGTGCTTCTATTTCCCCCATGATTGGGGTTATTCATTTGACCAGTTCCAAATGTTACCTGGCTGTCTGCTGCTTGTTGTCTGTTAGATTGACTTTCTTATTTTCGCTTCCGGCAAGCTCTCGACCTATGATCTACTAGTTTGTTTGTTGCTTACCGGAATAAAAAAATTCGGCGATCATGTTGGTCAGTCCCGTATATTTGTTTGTTGCTTGCCGGAAATCTTCGATTTCGGCAAGCATGTTGGTCAGTTGCGATTGTGTGTTTGTGTGTTTGTTTATCAGTACTCTCCTCGCCACAATTTTTTAGCAATCGATCTGAAACTTACAGAGTTGATTTAAGGTCAAAAGTCGTGGTAGCCTATTGTTTTTGGTCGGCATAGGTCAAAGGTCAAGGTCAAGGTCATCGTAAAACGTCGAAATTTTTTTTTCATCATAACTTTGTTAATATTGGTCCTATCTTCACCAACTTAGGCTCATTTTCTTCCTCTTCGTCTTCTCCATAAAACAGTCTTGTCATCTTTTCTCAACTTTGTGTCACTTTGTCAGTATGTCTGTCTGTCTGTCAGTTGACCTCAATTTTGCCTTCTTGCTGGTGCTTGTGTTTTACATTTAGCATTCTACAGGCCACAGTTTTGCAGGAATCCTTTTGAAACTGGTGAATCTTATGTCTATCACTAATATCTCAAAATAGATCTTTCATTTTCGGCCGCCAGGGGGCGCTGCACTTGAACTTCATCAATGTATCAATTTTTGACAATATAAACTATAGCTTAACTCTTTCCCCTGAGTCTTCTCCATAACTTGGTCAAGTCATCTGCTTTCAGCTTTGTGTCACTTTGATAGTATGTCTGTCTGTCTGTCAGTTGTCATCGATTTCGCCTTCTTGCTTGCTCTTGTGTCTAACATATAGCATTATACAGGCCACAGTTTTGCAGGAATCCTTTTGAAACTGGTACATCTTATGTCATACACTTATATCTCGAAAGTAATTTTTCTGTTTTAGAAAATAGCCGCTAGGGGGCGCTGCACATAAAAGACTACAACATATCATTTTTTGACCATATCTCCAAAACTTTATACCTAAATTTCATAAATTATAGCTTATTTTATTCCTCTCTGTCTTCTTCATATCATTGTTTAGTCTTCTTGTCTTATCTTGGTGCCACTTTTTCAGTATGTCGGTCACTTCAAAACACTTCAAAATGTTATTTTCCTCACAACTTTGTCAAATCTGGTTGTATCTTCACATACTTTGGCTCATTTTTTTCACCTTTGTCTTCTGCATAACGTAGTCTAGTCAACTGTTTGTGTCACTTTGTCAGTATGTCTGTCTGTTTGCATGTTGTCCTAAATGATGCCTTCTTGCTGGTTCTTGCCTCTGTTATAATAGCATTCTATAGGCCACAGTTTACCAGGAATCACTTTGCACATTTCACCTATCGTATATTTGAACGATTTCTTGAAGCTGTATATGAATTTTTAAATAGGTCAAAGTTCAAGGTCAAAGTCATGAAAACACGTCAGATTATTCTTATCATTGTAACCTTGTCAATATTGGTCCAGTCTTTACAAACAATGGCTCATTTTCTTCCTCTTTGTCTTCTTTATGACATGTTTAGGTTATCTGTCTTCCAGTCTGGGTCAAAGTGTTTCCGGCAAGCGCGTGACCTCTGGTCGTCTTGTTTGTCTGTTTGTATATCACCGCGCTTCAGGCCACAATTTAAAGATAATTGCTCTGAAACGTATAGAATAAGTTAATAGTCGATAACCCTCGGAGCAAATTGCTTTTGGCCATGAAAAGTCAAAGGTCAAGGTCAGGGTCACCAAAAACCAAAAACAATTTTTAGCTCAGCTGACTTTCTGTCATGCTGGGCTGTAGCGATGGGTCTTTGTCCGTCGTCCTTCCGTCTGTCCTTTCGGCCATCCGGCCGGCCGTCCGCCCGTTAGCAGGGCACAAATCGTAACCGCAGGGGCTAGGGTCATGAACCCTGTGCAGTCTTAGAGGTTGTAAAAAGAGCTCCTTGCAAACCTGAAATTCTCGAAGCTACGGGGTGTGTTTGCACCCAAGAGAAATAATTCTTTTAGTCAAATTTTCATTCCAAACCTTCCATCTTTCACATACAGCTCACCTACTAAAAGGGGAAGAAACATAATTATTTTGAGGTCACAAGGTCACAGGACCCACTTCTTTGAAAAGCCTGTGGATGCATTTTAAGCCACTGCTCTCATCCCAATTCTTTGATCTTTCACATATAGCTCACCTGCTAAGTGGGAGAAGAATCCTAAAGATTTTGAGGTCACAAGGTCAAAGGTCTGGGTCACAGGATCAACTTCTTTGAAAAGGTTATGGAAATATTTCAAGCTAGACCTTTACTTTCAAACCTTCCAGCACTGAGGTCAAAGGTCAAGTTGACCCACTTCACCCACTTCTTGCGTGGAGTCATATTCACGCAAACTTTTCAATCTATACCTGCCGTCTGTCATATATGGCTTGCCTACCAATAGGGCAAGCAGTCTATTGAAGTTGAGTTCAAAAGGTCAAAGGTCAAGGTCACAATATCATATTGTTCCAAAAGCTTGTGAACATATTTCAGGTGAAACTGTTTAACCCAAACCTTCAGTCTTTTACATATGCCACATCTATGCTTGACTCTATTTGATTCAAAGTTAATATTTATGAGTCTTTTTGCTTGAAGAAATAACTTATTGATTTTGAGGTCAGCTTGTCAGGAGGTTAAAGGTTACAGGTCTAAGTTATTCACTCATTGGTTGCCAAGTAATTACACCCGGCCAGATGTAATTGGTTAGTAGTTACCCATCATTTAGAAAGAATCCAGTTGATATGGGGACAAAAGGCCAAGGTCATAGGTCAGAGATGTTCACAAAAACTTATTTTGCAGACCATCTCTATTTTTCTTGTATATATAACCATTGCACTTTAACTGGTACATCTCACTGTGTGCCAATCATCGTCCTTTTGAGACTGACAGGTATCAAGCAAGCACTGGGATTAGTTCCTTATAGCTCATCAATTCACTGTGTTTTAACCAGACATATGTGATATATTTATGCCAACGTAGAAAGTTTCAACAAAATTGGCATATAGGTTCTTCAACAATTTGACTGGAAGTTGTGAATCGCAGCCTATGATGTCGCAGGTCATGTTTGGCAGCTGAGCGTCATGACCCATGAGTCACTTGTTTTCTGCATATCTTTGTAAACATTAATCGTAGTCGTTTAATCTGTAGCTCATTTAATTCCTTTCTAGATGCTATAAAATAGCCTCATTCTGTTGTTACCATGGGTATACATTTTTGGGGAAAATATTTTTCTAACTTTGCCATTTTTAAAGCTAGAGAGGTCGGGCTTTTTGCATTAGGTAGTATTTGATGAGGTTTTTATCATACAATTGTAAGTCTCGTAGAATCTCGCACCCCTTCTCGTCAAAAGAGATTTTTTCGAGATTTTATTAAATGCTATCGACAGGTAACATTTTTATGTGCATAGCCTTGTAACTTATATATTTTATGTAATTTCCTAATATCTCTAAATCTTTTTTCATTTTTCGGAAATGGCCACCAGGGGGCGTAGTACTTGAAACACTGTAACATATAGTTTTTCTGCAATATCTCAAAAACTCTAAAATGTCATAATTTTTATTGTCTAACCTGAAACTAGGATCATTGGCTTATTACCGCGGATATGTAACCTTGTGCTGCCGTTAACATGGCTACCTAGTTTTGAGGTAAAACTTGGGGGACAATCTGAAAATATGAAGTTTTTCTGCCTCTATCTCTGTTAATTTTTGCGCTAGAAGGGTGTAGATTTTTTTGCATAAATTAAAATTTCTTTAGTTCTAAGACATCCAGTTGCTAGTCTCGTCAAATCTAGCTAGGTTTCTCGTCAAACGGGAAATTACGAGATTTTAAAGAAATGCATGGAAATCTATTAGGTTTTAAGCTAAGGAGGAGTAGTTTTCAGCATTTGGTAGCTTTTTTAGTAGCTTAACATGATCAAATTGCAAATCTCGCAAAATCTTGCATCATCCCCCGCCAAGCGAGGATATTAGAGATTTCGAGCAAATGTCTATATCTCAGTCATTTTAACGCTAGAGATTTTATTATTCTATTGTTCAAGAATTATTTGACTTGTTTGAAGTGACAAATGTAAATATATATCTTCATATCTCGCACCATTCGTTTTCAAACAAGAACATGGTACCATTTCAAAGAAATGCTTACCATTCAGTTATTTTTATGCTGAAGACCTATAGTTTAAAGCATTTGATAGCGTCTGACACTCTCGGTCACATGATGTGACTATAAGTTTTGTGAAATCTCGCATATTTTTCAGTACATCCCATTGCCCCGACCATAAGTGACGGCAGTGTGTGATAGTAAATGTTGCCAGGAGCATTTCTTGGAGCAATGTTCTAAGGGTGTGCGATGGTCCATGAAGTGGCACAATTGGGATTGATTCCCCTTGTGTGTTTGGTTGTGGCCCCTTTTCATGCGTTGTATGGGCACAATTTGAGGATTTCCCTGCATTGAGAGCTTAACGGCCTGTTCTTAAGGGTAATCCCTTTAAACTAACAAAGAAAGGTGCTCCGGCGACTGAATGCAGAGATTGTGTTGCTGGTAAACACTATCACAACCATTACACCAGGGACGGATCCCCAATTTTGCAGTAAGGGGTAGTGGTAAAATATAAATTCTACATCAAATATATATAATGAAATATAAATATCTCGAAACTTATTTTTTTTATTAAAAAAAATAGCCGTCAGATGGCGCTGCACCAGTCATTATTGTGCCATATCTCCAAAACTTTAGATAGTATCACAAAATTGATTGCAGCATCTGATACTAAATTGAATGCATTTATCCTCTTGATGTCTCTGTCATATACTTCCGTTACCAGTGCTACCTGGTATAGGTGACAATTCTTAACGTTCAAAATATGGAAATTCATTGTAGCAGACTGTATTTTATTTCATTCATGCATTTCATTCTCTATGACATGAGTACATGGTCTTTATTTGGAGATTTTTTTTCCGTCTGTTTTTCTGAATCTTTGTCTGTCTACTCAACTGCGACTCTTGAAAATAGAGAAGATAATATCCACATAAAGAAGTGCTTCTGTTTCCTTCACATTAGGGGTTGTTCATTTGAACAGTTCCAAATGTTCCCTGCCTGTCTGCTGCTCGCTATTTGTAAGTTTGATTTTCTTATTTCCACTTCCGGCAAGCTCTCGCCCTATGGTCGTCTAGTCTGTTTGTCTGTTGGTCTGTTTGTCTGCACTCTACAGGCCACAATTGTGAACAAATCGCTTTGATATTCATATAGTTAGTTTATAATCATAAGAAAATAGAACCCTATTGTTTTGGGTCATAATCGGACAAAGGTCAAGGTCAGGGTAATTGCCACCCCTCATAATAGGTTTTTTCTTCGTAACTTTGTCAAGAATAGCTCATTCCATTCGTCATTAAATTCATTTTCTTCCTGAAGCAACGACGTCTCATTCTGCTGTTACCATGTAAACAAATTTTTGGGGGATATTATTGAAATTTCAAATTAAACAAATACTTTTGTAACTTTGCCATTTTTAAAGCTAGAGAAGTCTAGTTTCCAATATGTAGCGTTTATTGAGTATTGCTCGATTTTCTGCAGATTTTCCAAAATGGCCACCAGGAGGCGCTGTACGATATTTTTGCAAAATTTCATCAATGATGCCCTAGAGGCCCCAGTTTTGAAGTAATTGCTTCAAAACTTACAAATTATATGTTAAATAGAATTATCTCGAAACCAATTTTTCTTTTTTCGAATATAGCCACTGATGGCGTTGCAGCTAAAACAGGTCAAAGTATAGTTTTTGTCCAATAGCTTCAAAATATTAACTATATCACAACTTTTATTACAGAATCTAAAACTACAATCAATGGGCTTATTGAGTGTACACTTGACTTCATTCTCCGGGTACCATGGTCACCTATTTTAGAGTAAAATTCTTTGCATTTTAACCTTAGTTTTTGTAAATTTGTCATTATTAACGCTAGAGAGGTGCAGTTTCGTCATCACGTTGAGTTCAGTTAGTCTTACAAGATTATATTCATGTTTTGCGAAATGACCACCAGGGGCGCTTCAGGAGATTTTTGCCAGATCTTGCTTAATGACGCTTTACATGCCTTAATATTTCAGCAATCTTTTTGACACTGATATATTTTATTTTGTAAAGAAATATCTCAAAAACTATTTTTCATATTTTGTATATGACTACCAGAGGGCGCTACCCTAAAAAAACTGCAATGTATCATTATTGTGCCATATTTCCAAAGCTTTAAATGATATTATTATTTTATTGCTGCATCTTAAACTAGAAACAATGGCCTTATTCCTGTGGAGACTTGGCCATATTCTGCTATGATTATCTAATTAAGTTTATAACTTGTTGAATTTAGAAATATTCAGATATTTCTATCTCTTGCACACGCCCCAGTTTCCTTCAATCCCTTTGAAACTTATATTGTTGGTAAATACCTATTATTGCATCCGACCTATTCGGTTTTGTCAAGATTGGTCAAAGGTCAAATAGTCATAGCCACGCCATAATATTTATTTTCTTCATAATACTGTTATTAATGGCAGTATCCACATTAACGGTATCTCATTTTACTCCCCTGCCAATTCTTTATAATTTAAAGAATAATCTGACCTTGATCTTCTTTTCTGTACATCTGTCCGTCTGCCTGCTGTGGTTCTCAATTTTTAGCCAGCTGACTGTAAGTCATCTGAGCTAAAGCGATCACCCTTTGTCCGTCGTCCGTCTGGCCGTCCGGCCATCCGGCCAGTCTGTCCGTTAACAAATCGTAACCACTCAACCTGGAATCTTCTTACTTTACATCCAGAGAGGTCCATGAAAAATCTCCTTGGAAACCTGGAATTAGGTCTCTGTTACCCATATTCTTCAAGCTATCGGGCTCCGAAGTACCCCCCAGAATAATGAAATATTTGATACAAAAGGTCAAATTTCTGAACAAATAATGCATTCATCACCATGATTCTTTACATGAATATTGATCATGGAGTGTTTCATCAGTTTCTGCAAACTGGTGGCGCCACCTTATTTTTTCGATTTTTTACATTTTTTTTCTCTATTTTGAGACCTTAAAAGTTGCGGTCATGTTAACAGGGCACAAATCGTAACGGCTGGACCTGGAATCTTCCCACTTTACATCCAGATAGGTTCATGAAAAGCCTCCTTGAAAACCAAGAATTAGGTCTCTGTTACCCATATTCTTCAAGCTATGGGGCTCCGAAGTAGCCCCCCCCCCTCAGAATAATGAAAATATTGAAACAAAAGCTCAAGTATCTGAACAACTAATGCATTGATCACCATGATTCTTTACATGGATATTGATCATGGGGTGTTACATCAGTGTCTGCAGAATGGTGGCGCCACCTGTATATTTCGATTTTTACGATTTTTTCTCTATTTTTGAGACCTTAAAAGATGCCGCATCTGTTAACAGGGCACAAATCTTAATGACTGGACGAAGAATCTTCTGTCTCGACATGCAGGGAGGCCTATGAAAAGTCTCCTTGGAAACCTGGAATTAGGTCTCTCTTACCCAAAACCTGAGAGCTATGGGGCTTCCAAGGTAACCCCCCCCCCCACCAAGGAATAACAGAAAATTTGATACAAAAGCTCAAGTATCTGAACAACTAATGCATTGATCACCATGATTGTTTGCATGGATATTGATCATGGAGTGTTTCATCAGTTTCTGCAGACTGGTGGCATCACCTGTATTTTTTCGATTTTTTACTATTTTTTTTTATCTATTTTGAGACCTTAAAAGATGTTGTTGTCTGTTAACAGGGCACAAATCATAACTATTTGACCTGGAATCTTCTTCTTTTTTGACATCCTGGGAGGTCCATAAAAAACTCAATGGAAACCTGAAATTAGGTCTCTGTCACCCATATTCTTCAAGCTATGGGGCTTAGAAGTACCTCCGAGAATAACTAAATATTTGATACAAAAGTTCTGGTATCTGAACAACTAGTGCTTTGTTCGGCATTATTCTTTGCATGCATATTCTTCATGTATTACGTGTTTCATCAGTGCTTGCGGAATGGTGGCACAACCTAAATTTTTTAAAATTTTAACACAATTTATTTCTCTATTCATGAGACCTTCAAAGATGTGGTCGTCCCTAAACAGGGCTCAAATTGTAGCCATTGGTCGTAGAATCTTCAAACATGACATCCAGGGAGATCTGTGAAAAGCCTCCTTGGAAACCTGAATTAAGGTCTCTGTTACCCATATTTTCTGAGTTATTGGGCTTATAAGCACCCCTTAGAATAATTGAAAATTCAATACCAAAGTAGGGCACAAATAATAACCATTGGGCCCAGAATCTTCTAACTTGACATCCTGAGAGTTCCTCAAAAGTTCTCCCCAGGAACCTGAAATTGGGTCACAGAGACCTGTATTCTCAGAGTTTTGGGGTATGTTTGAGCACCCCAGAAACAATGCAAAATACACACAAATTGCCAGATTCCTCATGAAAGGCTGGTTGGATTGTCATCAAATTTGTTGTGCTTATGGGTCTTGATGAAATTAAGCTAATATGCATGAACAATGATGCCACCTACCTTAATTTGTTGTCTGTGTAAGGACATATTATCAACATGTCAGTCGGCTGAGCGTCATGACCCATGGGTCACTTGTTCATATATTTGTTTGTTTGTTTTCTGCACTCTACAAGCCACAATTTTGATCAAATCACTTTGTTATCCATAAAGTTAGAATATAATCTACCAGAATAGAAGCCTAGTTTTGGGTCATAATCGGTCAAAGGTCAGGGTCAATAAGACTCCCTAAAATGGCATTTTTCTTCATATCTTTATCAAGAATACTCGTAGTCGCCTAAACTAAGGCTTATATCATTCGTCATTAAATGGCCTTTTACCTTGATGCATAACTGCCTCAGTCTAATGTTACCATGGTTACGTATTATAAAAAAAAGTTATGAAATTTCAAATCTGAAATATATTATTATTTTTGTAACTTGGTCTAGTTATTTGCATTATATAGGGTTTAATAGGAATTGCGCGATTTTCTTCAGGTTTTCGGAAAGGCCACCAGGGGGCATTGCACGACTTTTTGCGACATTTCATAAATGATGCCTTAGAGGCCCCAATTTTGATGTAATCGCTTCAAGTCCCATACATTTTATGTTAAATGGAAATTTGTTGAAACAAGTTTTTCATTTTTTTTAATATATTCATCAAGGGGCGCTGCAGCTTAAACACGACAAGATATGAGTTTTGTTTTATAGCTTCAAAACTATAAACCATGTCACAACTTTTATTAAAAAATCTGAAACTACAATCAATGGGCTTATTACCTCATTCTGCGGTTACTCAGACCTATGATAAAGTAAAATTCTTGGCCTTTTTACCTTAGCTAAAGTAAAGGTCTGCTGACCTATGTTAAAGTAAAATTCTTGGCATTTTTACCCTAGTTAATTAAAGCTGAAGTAATTTTGTCATTTTAAAAGCTAGACAGTTGTAGTGTTTTGCATTACGCAGAGTTCAGTTAGTGTTAAAAGATTATATTTCAAGTTTTGCAAATTGACCATCAAGGGGCGCTGCCGGAGTTATTGCAGGGTATCACTTAATGACGCCTTACAGGCATCAAATTTCAGCTCAGTTGACTGTAAGTCATCTGGGCTATAGCGATCACTCTTTGTCCGTGCGGCCGTGTCACTGTGACCTATATCCTCCAAGCTGTGGGGCTTGAAAGTACCCCCCAGAATAATCAAAAATATTATACCAAACCTCTAATATCTTGATAATTAATGCATGGATTGTCATGAATCTTGCCTTAAATCTTGACAATGACTAGTTTGGTCATTTCCTGAAAAGTGGTGGCGCAACCCTGTATTATTTGTTATTTTAACGAATACTTTTCTATTTTTACTTTAAAATGAAAACAATCATGTAAGTTTCTCGGCTGTGATTACCTCTAGTGTCCCAAAACTTGGTGTGTTTATTGATCACAAGTGGATGCCATAGAATAATTACCCTATCTGTCTGTCAGTTGTCTGTCTGTCTGTCCATCCGTCCATCCACACAAATTTGTTTCCAGATGATAACTCCAGGTTGTATTGACACATGGATTTCAAACTGGACTTACGTATGACCCTCCACTAAAGCAAAAGCCTATATGATTTTTGGGGTCACGAGATCAAGGTCAAGGTCACAGGACTCACTTATTTAAAAAGATTATGGCTGCATTTTAAGCCAAGCTTTTCATCCCAAACTTTCCATTTTGTGCATTAAGCTGACTTGCCAGGGAGAGCATTAATAAATTTAGGGTCACATGGTCAAAGGTCAAGATCACAGGGGCCATCTGTTCACACATCAGTTTTCGGATAATAACTCCAGTTTAGTTTGACATACTGGTTTCAAACTTAATTCATATATGGCTCACAACTAAAGTAAGAACCGTGTCGACTTTTGAGTCCATCGGTCAAAGATCAAGGTCACAGGACATATTTCTTTAAAAAGAATGCATATGCAATTGAAGCCAAACTTTTCATCGCAAACCTTCACTCTTCAAGATATTACTAACCTGTCAATAGGGGAAGATTCTGTTAGATTTTGGGGTCATAGGGTCAAAGGTCAAGGTCACAGGTCCCATCCATTTACAAATTAGTTTATGGATGATTATTCTGCTTTGAATAGACAGATTGGCTTCAAACTTGATTTAAAAATGACCCACAACTTAAATAAATTCATTTTGATTTTCAGGGTCCAAAGGTAAAAGTTGAAGGTCACAGGAGCCACACTTTAAAAGGTTGTGGATGAACTGTAAATCAAACTTTTCATCGCAAACTTTCCATCTTTCACTCATGGCTTACTTGCCCAAAGTGAGAAAATCTGTAGATTTTGAAGTTACCTGGTCAGAGATCAAGGTCACTGAACCCACTTTTTTTAAAGCTTGTACAATAATCTAAATGTTGCAAGTTCAAGGATAATAAGTTCTCGGAATTTTTGGTCACAAGGTTATTGGCTAAGGTCACCGGACCGTCAGTCTGAGAAATGTCTTTAAAGATATCCTTATAGACAAATTCAGCTGAGCGTTGAGACCCAAGGGTCCCTAGTTTACTCTAAAATGACAACAATCATGTCAGTTTCTCAGCTGTGATTACATCTAGTGGCCCAAAACCTGGTGTATGATTGATCACAAGTGGATGCCCTATAGTAATCACCTTGTCTGTCTGTTTTTTCTGTCAGTCTCTCCATCCGTATATCCACACAAATATGTTTCCAGATGATAACTCCAGGTTGTATAGACACATGGATTTCAAACTTGACTTACATATTGCCCACCACTAAAGCAAGAACCTATATAATATTGGGGTCACGAAGTCAACGGTCAGGGTTACAGGACTCGCTTATATAAAAAGAATAAGGCTGCATTTTAAGGCAAACTTTTCATCCCAAACTTTCCATTTTGCGCATTTAGCTGACTTGCCAGAATGGGGATAGCATAAATGATTTTGATAAGAATATAAATGATAAGATATATAGATTACCTAAGAATTCAAAGTTGGGGTGATCATATAGTGCTCCAGGCTTTAGCAGACATTTATTCAGTGAAAGTGAATGTTCACTCAACAGGTGCTCATATGAGTCACAAGGCTTGAAAGTGGTGAAACCAATGAATTTGATCTCGGACTTATGGGACAGTCGCATTATGTGATATTTGATTCCATACAGTGAGACAACTGAATGAATGAATCAACAGGATGTTGGCCAAGATGCTGATGATAATGCCCAGTGCACACAGATTGCAAGTGAAAATGTAGAAATAAGCATGTCAAGTTCTGAAGACGACGAAGACCTAGGAGATCATGAATTGCTGAACAAAATAATATGAATTGCACTAGCTGATGGAGAAAAACCGATGCCCCTTTTGATTGATCCAAGCTTTGAGGTATTATCAAATCCAGACATGTATCCTGATGGAACAAATGCTCTGACAGGTGAGCGAACTGTGTACTTGAATCCTCGAAAATATTTCAACCAAACATTGCTTGATGTTGATGGGAGGTTTCCAAGATCTATTGAGTACATTTTCAGCGCACAATATGCAACGGAATGTAAACAAGTTACAAGTGATTTAATAACTTCATTTAAAAAAGACGAGCTATTGGAATTAGAACTCTTGTTTAGAGATGTTCTCAAATCCAAAGAGCAACCGTTGGGAGAAATAGATGACTATGTTATTCGAATTGAGTTTCAGGCTCGTGGTTCTCCACATGCATATAAACTCTTGTGGGTGAAAGTCGCACCTAAAATTGACACTGATGCAGATGAAGTAGTGACATCATTTGATGATAAATACATTTCTTGTGCTATACCTGGTGATGAAGATCAGCTTCTCCAAGGGCTTGTGAGGGGATTACAAACTCACACTCACTCAATTTATTGCAAGAAGAAAGGATCGTGTAGACTTAGCTTTCCTAGACCACCTTGTCCAGTAACAATATTTGCTAAAGAACCAGATGACTAAACGGCAAATTTGAAGAAAGACCTTGCACTAAGTTTACTGCAAACAGTGAAAGACATATTGTCTAATGATGATACATCAAAAGATGCCACACTTGAACAAATTCTTGATCAGGCCAAGCTTTCAGTGCAAGAATACCTTCAACAGTTACATTGTCGCAAAAGGGCAAAACAATAGTGTTTAAAAGGTCACCTGCAGGAACTCGCGTCAATCCTTACAATCCGGTGATACTTAAAGCATGGCGGGCAAACATTGATATCCAGTATATCATAGATGCCTATGCATATGTTATGTACATGGCTGCCTCCATGAGGAAAATGAGAAAGGTATTGGTGAACTTTTGAAATAGGTGCGCAAAGAGTACAAGGACCAAGAGATCAAATGCTGTTTCGAGCCCCTGTAAGTCATCCGAGCTATAGCGATCACTCTTTGTCCGTCGTCCGTCCGGCCGTCTGTCCGTTAACAGGGCACAATTAATAACCACTGGACCTGGAATCTTTTAACTTTACATCCGGAGAGGTTCATGAAAAATCTCCTTGGAAACCTGGAATTAGGTCTCGGTTACCCATATTCTTCATACTATGGGGCTTCGAAGTACCCCCACGAATAATAAAGCTCAAGTATCTGAACAACTAATGCATTCATCACCATGATCTTTGCATGGATATGGTCATGGAGTGTTTCATCAGTTTCTGCAGATTGGTAGCGCCACCTGTATTTTTTTTCGATTTTTTACGGTTTGTTTCTCTATTTTTGAGACCTTTAAAGATGCGGTCATCTGTTTGCAGAGCATAAATTGTAAACGCTGGACACGGAATTTTCTTACAGTGCATTCAGAGATCCATAAAAAGTCTCCTTGGAAACCTGGAATTAGTTCCCATATTCTTCAAGCTTTGGGCTTAATACCCCCCCCCCCCCCGCATAATGAAAAAAATTGAAACAAAAGCTCAAGTATCTGAACAACTAATGCATTGATCACCATGATTCTTTGCATGGATATTAATCATGGAGTGTATCATCAGTTACTGCAGACTGGTGGCGCCACCGGTTTTTTTTACTATTTTACTCTGTTTTAAGAACTTTAAAGATGTGGTCATCTGTCAACAGGGCAAAAATTGTAATAACTGGACCTAGAGAAAACGCCCATGAAAAAAGGCTCCTTGGCAACCCAAAATTAGGTCTCTGTCACCCATATTGTCCGAGCTATGGGGCTCAGAATCCCCCCCCCCCCGAATAACTAAAAAAAAAATGTGATACAAAAGCTCTAGAGTCATAACAACTAGTACATTGATCGGCATGATTCTTTGCATACATATACATCGTGGAGTGTTTCATCAGTTCCTGCATACTGGTGGCGTCACCTGGACTTTTTCGAATTTTTGCGCATTTTTATCTTAATTTTTTAGACCTTCAAAGATGTGGTCGTCTGTTGACAGGGCACAAATCCTAACCATTTGAACTGGAATCTTCTTTCTTGATATCCAAGGAGGTCAATAAAAATCTCCATGGAAACCTGAAATTTGGTCTCTGTCATCCATATGGTCCTAGCTATGGGACCAAGAAGTATCCCCCCCCCCAAGAATAACTAAAAATTTGATACAAAAGTTCAAGTATCTGAACAACTAGTACATTGATCGGTATGATTCTTTGCATGCATATGTATCATGGAGTGTTTCCTCAGTTCCTGCAGACTGGTGACGACACCTGGACTCAAAACATTTTTTTCTCTATTTTTGAGACCTTCAAAGATGCTGTCGTCCGTTAACAGGGTTCAAATTGTGACCATTGGTCCTAGAATCTTTTAACTTGACATCCAGGGTAAAGGTCACTGGACTCACATCTTTAAAGATATTGAGGATGCATGTTACGGAACCTAATATGAACAGATCACGTAGCCGTGACGAGCATAAATTTTGTTATGGAGGTAAAAAAATCAGATTCTGTAACACTAGGCAGCGTGAAATATCTAGGGGAATGAATAAAGAAGTCAGTGTTTTTTTTTGTTAACAATTAATTATAATTCATTATTAAAACAATCCTAACATAACAGTTCACTAAAGCAATACAATTACACAGTATAACAACAGTACAACAGTCAAATAATACAAGTATATAAAATAAAGTGTACAGCACCCGGATATCACAACTGTCATAGCGACAAAAAGTCTTTTAAAGCATATAATCCAGATGAATAGTTCTTCATAAATCTTCTCAGATAATAACAGTCCAGTTCAATAACAAAATCAATTTACTGTTATCCAAAAGTGAAGTTCTTGTTATAATCCCGAAAGCAAAATGAAGAATATGTAAGATCCGTCACAAAATTAGAAGAAAAACTATAACGGCAGCAATTACAGGAAAAGGTCCACAAACTGACTTACACTCTTCTTAGTCCGCTGGAATATATCTCTCCTCTCTCTCGACTCTAAAACACAACCCCTTATTTATAACTTTTCACCTCAAGCCGAGAACTAACCATTTCCCGAACAATCTAAAGAACCAAACATAATACACAGAACTGAACAGCATAACTTGCTGGAATAAGCTATCAGAGCCTTGACACCACTTTTGGCATTAATTTTGCGCTATAGTATTGTCTCAGGGAACCTGGTAGAAGTGCACAGAATTGTCAGCAAGTATTCATGTCCAGATTTTGTTTTGGACAGTGGTCCAACACAATCAACAATAATCATACTAAATGGTTCATCGAAAGCAGGAATATGCCTAAGTGGGGCTTTAGGAGGATTCTGATTGGGTTTGCCTACCATCTGGCATGTATGGCATGATTTACAATATTGTACAACATCAGTCCTGAGGTTAGGCCAACAGAAGTGTGTACTACCTTTCTAATAAGTTTTATTTATACCTAAATGGCCAGACAAAGGAGTCTCATGTGCCATGCTTAGAATTTAATTGCGAAAGCTTTTGGGCAATACTATTTGATGTTTGATGGCCCACTCATCATCAGCGCATACATCAGGTGGTTACCATTTACGCATAAGCACTCCATTTTCAACATAGAAACAAACTAGGTTCTGTGACAGTTCATCTTTGGAAACTGCCCTGGGAAACAAACATGAAATATAAGGGTCCTTAAGCTGTTCCGCGATAAGTTCTGACCTTGAAAATGCTGCATCCTGTACGGGCGAGTCGTTAGACGAGTCACTAGTGACTCCCAGAGTGTTATTATCTGGACCATTATCCTCATGTGTGTTTTTCTTGGCCATAGCTCTTGTTACAGCATATGAAGGATACAAACCAGGAATTTCCTGACTGTCAGGATCAGTGTCCTGATCAAGTGACGGCTTTTCTGTCACTATTGGTACAGGCTGTACTTTGTCACTGCAATATCATTGCCTAGCGGCAACTGAATTCCCTTAAAAGATAAAGTAGTTCTTATGCAACAGTAATATTCCCAGAAATCAAATCTGACTTTAAATGTACACTGTGAAGCGAAACTGAAGTGTGCTTGTCTGAAAACACACCATTAACAAGTGCATGTGCACCAGTGAAAGACCTATTAGAAAATGGCAAAATTTTGACATGAGAGTCTGGCCTGAACCAGTGTCCCACAAAATTCTAATAGGGGTAGAATCTGGAAAATCACTGGAAGGTGAAACAAAACCATCTTGTATGAATGGCTCAAATAACTCCATTTCAGAGTCAGGAGAGGAATCTACTACCTCATTTTCATCAAACAAAGAACTGACATTGACAGTGTCATTAAACTCTTTTCCAGAGTCATTAAAGGAATCTACATCCTTATAACAATGAAACTCTAATGGGAGTCAACAGAGTAATTCTTCTCAGGAGAAACAAACTTCTGTTTGTCATTAGAGGACCTGGCCTCATTTGAAATACTCTCGCAAGAGTCATAAAAGGACTTAGCCTTATTTAAAGGATACTCCTCCCAGGCGTCTTGAAAGGACCTAGCCTTATTAAATTCCTGGCCTCCGTAGCATCAAACTCTTTTTTAGAGTCAATAAAGGAGTTGTACCCCTTATTTACATGAAAAGAGCCTGGCTCTTGTACTATGCTATGCATAGATTTTGAAACAAAACCAGGAGGTTTACCCTTTGGTCTATTTGCATGTTTCCAGCAGTCAGATTTTAGATGACCTTCCTTCTTGCAGTATTTACAGATTTTCTTTGAAAATGAATGGCCTTGGTTGGATTCAGCCACAGTGGACGTGGACTGAGGTGAAGCAATTGACTTTGCAGAACTTTCAGGACTACTAGTACTGGGTGACTGCGCTTTAAACTTCTTTTGACCATACTGATTTACATTTTTGTGAATGACTGGTTTGATTTGCTAGTAAAGGACATTTTGTGTGTTAATGAATAATCATCAGCTAATTGAGCAGCAATGTCCAGTGTTTCAGGACTTTTCTCATCAAGAAAAGTTTTAACATCTGCGTTAATGCAGCGCAAACTGTCATAATCTTTCATATCATTTTTAGAACTACACCAGCGATCAAACAACTGCTCTTTTGTCCTAGCAAATTCGACATAGGTCTGTTCTTTGCGCTTTTCCCAATTTCTGAATTTCCGTTATTAACCGTTTAACCTGGTCATAGTCAGCAGCGGCCTCTACTGAAAGCTCTGTATAAATTTCTCTGGCCTTGCCAGTCAATACACTTTGTAATAGCATAGTCGAATTTTCCTTTGGCCATTTTAAATTTTCAGCTACCTTCTCAAAGTGTAAGAAATATTTATCAACCTCTTTTTCTTGAAAAGGTGGGACCAGTCTTATGTGTAATTAACTCAATTTCTTTTTCTTTTTCTAGTCTTTCTCTTTCTATTTCATTTTGTTTTTCTAATTCCCTCTCTTCTCTTTGTTTTTCTTTATCTAATTCTAACTGTTTTAGCCTTTCATGTTCTTTCCTCTGTTCTCTTTGTTTTTCTAATGCTAATTGTTTTAATGCTAGTTTATGTTGCATTTCTAACTTTTTTAATTCTAATTGCATAGCAAGGCTGTAATTTTTTTATGTTTCCACTTCACTCTCTTCAATTAAACCTTTTCTAACTAGAATTTGCACGATTTTAGCAATGTTATCAGGCTTTCTCAAAGCTTTTTTTTCACACCTAGCCCTAAGTGTTGTCCCAAACGCAACAACTGATCTTTTATCAACTGCTCAAATTGATCATGTCTCAGGTTTGAAATCTGCCATGTTAAGATGTTAAAACAACAACAACAACAAAAAAACACTGAGATAAATCTTGTAAACAATGTAATGTAAAGAATGTGGAATCTTGTAAAAAATGAATTGTATACAAGGTGTCTAGGTCCAGGCCTAATAAATTTTCAAAACTATTAAGCATCCCGGACGAGCCCACAATTTTATGTTACGGAACCTTCTGTAACACTAGGCAGCGTGAAATTTCTAGGGGAATGAATAAAGAATTCAGTGGTTTTTTGTTAACAAATAATCATAATTTTTTATTAAAACAATCCTAACATAATAATTCACTAAATCAATACAATTACACAGTATAACAACAGTACAACAGTCAATCAATACAAACTTAAAATAAAGTGTACAGTACCTTGATACCATCACTGTCACAGCGACAAAAAGTCCTTTAAAGCATATAATCTAGATGAATAGTTCACATAAATCTTCTCAGAAAATAACAGTCCAGTTCAATACACAAAGAACCTGAAATAAACCACATACACACGCGCCTAAAGAACAAACTAGAACAAGGAACGCTGTGTCTCCACATGTCAGGGTTCACACGGCATAGATTAAACCGAGCGCTGTGTAGAGTTCACCCGGCCAGCTTGAACAAGGAACGCTGTAGCATAGCAACGCCCAGGGCTTGAGCCCAACACGAATCAGAATGTCAACAGCGCACAATAAAAGAGACATATCAACAGCTCACAATAAAACAGACATCTGTAACCATGTTGTTCACAGGAAGACCCCTGTCCATTTTGAGGGCACAAGGTCAAAGGTGAAGGTCACAGAAGCATCTGTCCAAAAATTAGGTTCCAGGATGATTATTCCAGCTTAGATTGATATATGGATTTCAAACTTGACTTAAACATGGCAATAAAGCAAGACGTATATTGATTTTGAGGTCATGAGGTCAGTGGTCACAGGACACACATCTTTGAAAAGATTGTGGATGCTGTTTCAGCCAATTTTTTCTCAGACCTTTTATCTTGCACATATAGTTCACCTGCCAATAGAGGAAGACCCCTATCCATTTTTAGGTCACAAGGTCAAAGGTGAAGGTCACAGGAGCCACCTGGCCAAAAAATTTCTGATGATAACTCCAGCTTGGATTGATATATGGGTTTCAAACTTGACTTATATATGTCTACCATCTTGGAACGTTTTCTCATAAACCATACAGGTGGCGCCACCTACCTTCCTATTTTTGTAGAATAAATAAATACCCTTTTCTGAGAAGTGATTTGCCCTATTGGCCTGGAAATGTGCATATCCATAGATCTTGGACTCCGACATTTTGTACTCAAGACTGGTGGCGACATCTGTACGTTTGCTTTTGGTGAAAATTGCTCATACCTCCAGATTGGTTCAAGGTATTGGTCTGAAATTTGGCATGTCCTTCAATCTAGGTCACAAGGTCAAAGGTGAAGGTCACAGGAGCCACCTGGCCAAAAAATTTCTGATGATAACTCCAGCTTGGATTGATATATGGGTTTCAAACTTGACTTATATATGTCTACCATCTTGGAACGTTTTCTGGTAAACCAGACAGGTAGCGCCACCTACCTTCCCGTTTCCGTAAAATAAATCAATGCTCTTTATGAGAAGTGATTTGCAATATTGGCCTGAAATCGTGCATATCCATAGATCTTAGACTCCTCCACCTCTTACTCAAGACTGGTGGCGCCATCTGCTATTGTTTTGCTCTGGTGTCCATCTGAAAATGTGCTTTTGGTGAAAATTGCTCATATCTCTTGAGTGGTTCAAGGTATTGGTCTTAAATTTGGCATGTCTATCCATCTTGTAAATTTTTTTGGAAACAAGACAGGTTGCGCCACCTGCTTTCCTGTTTCTGTAAAATAAATTAATGCTCTTTTCTCAAGAGAGATTCAACATATTGATCCCCATATTTGGTGAAAAATATTGTTTCTCAAGTTAGATAGATGGAAGAAACCATATTCGCTTGCTTAGTGTATGCTGCTGAAGATGGGGGCCTATTCTTAAAGGGGGAGGGATTAATTGACTGGGGATACTAAGGCACCTGCAGTGCCAAGATATATTTAGTTAAAAAAATTGATACCAAAGCAGGGCAGAAATCATAACCATTGGACCTGAAATCTTCTAATTTTTAATCCAGGGAGGTCCATGAAACTTCCCCTTGGAAACTTGAAATTGGGTCTCGGTTACCCATATTTTTTTCTGGGCTATGGGCTTATAAACACCCGTCAGAATAATTGAAAATTTGATAGCGAAGTAGGGCACAAATCATTACCATTTGACCTAGAATCTCCCTGCTTGACATCCTGAGAGTTCCTCAACAGTACTCCTCAGAAAGCTGAATTGAGGTCACTGTGACCTATATTATCTGAGTTACAGACCATGTTTGAGCACCCCAGAAATAATCCAAAATACCAGATTCCTCAGGAACAGCTGGATGGATTGTCTTCAAATATAATGTGCTTATGGGTCTTGATGAACTTTAGCTAATATGCATGAACTATGATGCCACCTATATTATCTTAAAGGACATGACCAGCGTAAGTAAAACTGCAATTTGATCATATTGTACAGTAGATGAATTGTTTTTGTAACTTTTGGCTTTGTGTGTAGTCGTTACTGCCGGTGTAAAGTAATTAAAACCGCGTCTAATAAGAGCACTAAGATGCTTGGTTTCACCACGCCCACGTTCGGCAATGATCGGTTTCGTGCCTCATGAATATTCGGAATGACGTCAGCTCAGGAACGGCAGTCGGTCATAACAAAGCCACATGTGTGAATTCATGACAATAGGTGTACCGTTTTCTGTTTTGCGTTCGATCGTTAATAGTTAAAATAATGCCAAATAGTTGTGTAGCTTTCGCTGCAGTATCACAAACCGTGATGGTGTGAGTTTACACAGGTTTCCTTTGAGCAAGCAATAACGTTTGAAGATATGGGTCAACTTTGTTCGCGTGAGGCGGGCAAGCTGGGAGGGGCCATTGGCTCGTTCCGTTTTATGCTTAGCCTTCACACTTCGTTAAAATCGAGCCATTGTCAGCGTATTATCACACAGGCAACATCAACTTTTATGTTAGAATGAAGAATTGATTACTATCTTAACGAAATTCGGATAGTTAATTAAAATTATATTGCCAATTTGAAACCAATCCACTGTTTCCCATTGCTTGTAAGTTGTATTTAGTCGCGTACTTAACACACAAGTACACATCTATAACATCCTGCAAGCATGCCTTAAAAATCAACAAAAATTGAACCCCTTCGTATAAATTATGTAAAATTATATATAAAAAGATCTGGCTGACAGGTATATTTTAAGGAAATTCCTTTTTTTGTGTATTTAATAAATCCAATAATATTATAAATATATAACTTTGATATGTAGGCCTACCGGTGATGTACAGCGTTTTTTGCCGATTTTAAGCAATCCACTGTTTCTCCATTGCTTGTAAGTTATATATAGTCGCGTGCTAAAATCGAAGTACGCCTCTAGATAACTTACCAAAAGTATGTCTTCTTTCCAATAACAGTGAAAGGAAATCCCCAGACACTCATATTAACATATGGATTTCATATGGAAATCATTCGTGTCATAATTAAACGAATAAATATCTGGATATATTTTATTTTGAAGTGCGCCTATAAGATAATGCAAGTATGACTATACCAAGAACTGACATAGTATTTTTTTTTTTTTTTTTTTACAAAACGTGTCTTTCCCAGTGGGCACCTTGACGTAAATTTGACGTCAAATATTGGTTGAGATTTGATCAAAATGTAAAACAATGTCATTTCAGATTTTTTTTGATTGTATTTACTCTAGAAGTAGAATAAGGAAATAAGCAAATCAAATTTAAAAGGAATTATAATATATATATTAAATTTGGTCAATCTAATTGATGTTCATTTGTCATCAAATTGATGTCGAGTTTTTGAAAACAAATTGATGTCAAATTGACGTCAAACTGACATCAATATTTTTTTGGTAAGAGTGCCTGAATGCTGTTCAGTATAAGGGAATCATGTTCATTTAGCCTAAGATTCTCATAAGAAAATGTAACCACATTTCCTTAATATTTTTTAATGATATAAATTATATGGGGATGATGTTGTGATTCAAATAATGTGCAATTTATATACAGTCAGAAATTAATAATTATTGTAAATGGTCAAATACGGTTATATTGCTGTATAATGCATGCTGTAATTAAGAACATACTATCAACATTTTTATGATGTGACGACACTGTCACCCCAGCAATAAAATACATTAAAAACTTAGGAAGCTTTGTTTTCCTGACAGAGGTTTGTATATTCAGTGAACAAAATAAAAATGGTTATATATATCAATCAAGAATCTGGTAATTAAAAACTGTGCTATTATTTCCAAATGTGAAATTTATCCAGGAACCATTAATTAATTGCTGGACTGTACAGCAACCACACTTGACCTGTGAACACTGCAGTCCTCTCAGTGTGTCACTTGTCAAATGATCCCCTCAAGTGCACTTGTATATCCCCTCCCCACCACCAGCAGCATTGGGTTCGTCTTTGGTTTCTGAGTCCTTTGTGAGGCCAACATTCTGGCGGGAAACATCAGCAGTGCAGCCCAAAACAGTCAAATCGGCCAGACGTGTTCAAGCATTGTGAGTATATTTTTCTTCTTCCTTCCTTCCTGCTTTAATACTTGCTATGTTATATAATGAAAAATATTGGTAATTAAGTGGAGAGGTTTCCTAGCAAACAAGCCAGTCAGTCTGAAATGTATTTATAAGGATAATTAAATCAATCCATATATGTTTGTAGTTCATATATGTTTGTAGTTCATATATGTTTGTGTTTGAAATCAGAATATATATATATATATATATATATATATATATATATATATATATATATATATATATATATTTCAGCCTAAGGCGTGTTGTACCCGACCTTCCCGTCAGTGGGAAAGAAGGGATAATTGCTGAATATGTTGAATATGGAAATTTTAATGTTATTTTTAATAAACCTCGGCCAGTTTTTCCCACAATTCCATGTCTTGTGCGCTTCTTTCAGCACTTCCGAGAACAGAGCAAGTGACTGGTTGGGTTTGAATGATATAATCAAGTTTTGATTAATTATGGGATAACTGTGAGCAGGTTCGGGTGTGTACATGTTGGTGTGACAGAGCATAAATATATAGAGTAGGAATATGTAAAATGAAGATTGAGGTTCGAATCTGACTTTCAAAACTGAACTTTTGCATATTTTTCTAATCACATACATAAATTCAAATGTGTGTGTGACTGTGTGTGATTATATTCTAAGTTTTCTGTACATGTAGTTGATCTGTCTTAGTGTCACATATCAGTGTGACTGGCTCCTGAGAAGCTGCCAGGGGGCATTACACCAACTCAAGCAAAGGAAGCCAAAGCCATTATTGTCTGACCTAGCCTGAACCTGCTGCATTCCTTAGGTTATATTACATGGCCTATACAGACCATACTATCCCCTCTCTTTCTCCCTCACCTCATTTATAAACTTGAGCCACAACAGTGCCAAGGCTGTCATGTTATGCCCTTATAAGCATATTCACTGAAGCCTTACTCTGTCCTTACAACGTGCAATGTTGACCTCATCCCTTATTTCACCTTCATTAAATACTTTATAATGACATTAATGAAGCAAATGACCATGGCATTATATTCACGTTCATATGTTTAAAAAAAAATTTAAATATATATTTATATAATGAATATTAATTTATGTATATTATATAGTATTTTACCATAAGATTGTAAAACATAATTTTTATGAAATGACATTGGTAATTTTTTTATAAGATTATTCAATTAGAAGTTCAATAGAAAAGGTGGCAAAATTGAATATTAAAATAAAATGAATAAATTAAATATTAGGGAAAAATGAAAAAAAAACTTAATAATAATTTTGATGTCCTGAAAGTACTACATGCAGTACATAAAGTTGCAGTCACTTGAAAATGTCACATTTTTAAACTCCTTTATACAGACCGCCATTTTGATGGAAAAAAATTGTAGCCTTTTAATTGAGAGGTCTTATACTAAAGCATTGAGCATGCAGGTATGGGAATCAGTTCTGGACTTGACATAGGATATTGCTGCTTTAAGGCCTGGCTGGTAAAGCGAGAATTATACAGACACTTTTATGAAAAAATTTGTATAAAATTTTAAGTTACCATTTTTGAACATGTTTAAATAAGAATTAGTAATTTTAAGTGATAAAAAAGTATCAATGTAAAAAGTAAAAATGGGGCAAAAGTGTTTGAAAACTTTTTCAATTATTTTATGTACTTGAAGCACTATATGCATGCATAAAGGTTACAGTTAGCGATTAAAAGGGGTATATAAGAATCAGTAAAATATATGTTATTAAAAAGTTAATAACTGAACAAATCATGATTTTCACTGAGCATTTACAAAAATGATAGTAAATACATAAGAAACCATTCCATGCTTAAGGGTGTCATTCAGTGCTACTTAATTCCCATTAAAGTGGTCATCTAGAGGTAAAATATATTTAATATAACAAGCGATTTTAGTAAAGTGCTTCACTCATGTTTATAATATGACATCCATGTTATTGTGATTATGACATTACTTATTACCATTATTGTTTCATAAAATCTTAAAAGTAAATAAGTAAAAGCATAAAAACCTGGTTGTGTCACTATTTAAGTTTGGAATATTAGTGGCTATGTTGAGTTCTGAATAGAAAACCAGTAAGCTGTTGGAGCTCCATACAGAATATGCACACTGTGACATATACTGATACATAAATACAAGTGGCCGAATGCATATGTGTCTAAAATAACAACAGGCCACGAGTCCTGATGCTCAGCTGAATTTTCCTATTATATTAATTTACCAAATCCTACCATACTGAAAAGAGGATTGTCTTTTTTATATTGTTATAACTCAGGATTTACTATACATATTAGAGAACTTTAATTTTTTAATTAAATCTTATTTTTTACATCCAAACTTTCTTTTTTTTGTATATTTAAAACAAAATATTGCCATATCCTATTAAAAGTTGGTTTATTCTGCCTAATATGGCATCATAGTTAATTTCCATTAATCTGATATTGTATTCACTTATCAAGAGGGTATAAATATAGTAATATTTTGGTTGTTGACTTTGCTTGCACACTCAGCATCTAGGCAAAAAGTGCAATATAGCAGTGAACAAGTTAACTCATACAAAAATACATGGTGGGCAGCGCATGGCTAGGATTTTACACTATTCAGCTCAGTTGGCAATGCAAATGATATTTGCTGCCCATTTGCAACTCAGGAGTATATATATATTTTCTCGGAGGTGTGGGCAGTGTTTGTGGCAGTATCATTTTTGCAATATACTTTTTGTTTACATTACATACATATTGACTGATTTTTTTATGTTTATACCATGAAAAAGGCATATGTGACTGTTTACATTTAACCAAACATAATGAAACTAAAGATGTATTGTCAAAAAAGTATGTTCCTTTTTTGCTACACCTACTGGCTGAATTGAACATAAAGATTTTACCCTTCTATGCTGGTAATATGCTTTTAAGACAATGTTGTGTTTACATCTTTGAGCTTATAAAAACATTATTTGTCCCTTCTTTTGATATGATGATTAAAATACACCTTAGAATAATAAAGATGTTTCCTGCTATTGCAAAATTCCTGGTACATACTCAAGGCTTTTCTGAATGCTTAAAAAAATCTCTATTCTTTTCAGATGGCAGCTGTAAATCTGAAGATCGCATTCCAGCAATCAAGATTCATGGACACTGAAATCAAAATAAATCAGTTCCTTCACTTGATATTCTTCTTGTTAGTTGGTGTGTGTTAACACTAAAGGAGAAAATCTACAGGGTGAAATTTTAACATAACTTGACATTTACATGAAATTAATTTGACTTTAAAGTGACCACAAATTTAGATCAAAATCTTGATGTCAAAACTTTTGACGTCAATTTGATCTGCAAACTTAGCCTGTTCTTGACATCATTTTGACATCAATGTTTGACATCAATTTGATGCCTAAATTTTGACGTCAATTTGATTTTAAAAGTAAACCTGTTTTTGACATCATTTTGACATCAATGTTTGATGTCAATTTGATGTCTATTCAACATCAATTGCCCACTGGGTTGTGTTCAATTCTGCATGAATAAAACGATTAGTTCATTGTATTTATACAAGTTCCGCTGAAGAATTTGACTTAAGGATTAAACTTTTACAGCAAAATGAGAACATCATGTGATGCACAAAGGCTCCACTGCAGATTAAACTGGAAAAGGGCTTTCCTAAATTCTTTCTTAGAGCGATTTTTATGTATATCTTAAAATATACGGTAATTTACTAGACTTCTGTGTAATGAATCAAAACATGATTAAAATTGGCAACATTTGTTTGTTTTTTTTTGCAATGTTCATTCATAGAAGACCTAAAATTATAAAAATACATTCATAAAAATCATTATTCATATATGTCTCTTTGTTTGCAGATTTTATTCCAGAACTAATAAAGCCAGATGATGACACATCTTGTTTAATTTTTCAATCATGTGATATATAAAAACCTGAAATGTTCGATAAAAATCAATTGAACCTCTTCACAATTATGTTTTACTTTATTATCAGAAACATAAAAATATGAAAAACACAACACAAATGGATTTAATGTATGATGAATGACCGTGATTTAAAAGATCTGAAGTGTTAACTGGAGTTCATCGGAAGGCCGGAGGCATGCAAAAATTGCCACGAAGGTTTGCTGCCGGACCACAGCTGTGAAGATGCATAGCTGTTATCATCTGTTCCTGCAGGATAAATATAACCCATTACAAATAAAAAATTATATAAATATATTTATATGTGTTTGCACATGACAGAGAGGTGGGGAGCGTAAATTATAGATAACATCATTTTATTTCATTGTTGAATTTTGGTGCATACAATTTCGTTGAAACACAAGCTTAAAAGTATGCCATGGTCACTCAACAAAATTAGACATTTAAGAACTTATCCATATGACTTGGTTAAAAACACCTTAGTTTTAACTTGTGAATGTCCACCATGGACATTGTGATGGCATGTAATTCGATTTTTAACAGATGTAGAAAATAAATGTATTTTAATTACAAATTTCCTGCGTGGGTACATTGATTGATATCTACAGTTTTATTTTTTAAATATACAAGTTTTTTTTACAATATAACATTTATAATTAAATTTGAATAAACAACCAGAACATTTAACTGACATTTTGCAAACACACACGTGCGTCTTGCACATAAACACTGCACCATGCACCGGTATATAGGCCTACATGTAACATATCAACATTATATACCTTATAATATTATTAAGTTTATCGAATACACAAAATAAATAATTTCAACAAAATATCTGACAGCTATATCTTTATTTATATTTTTGCATATTTTTTAATCGTTTTTCACGGCATGCGCGTGCATTTTGATTTTAGTACGCGAACATACACAACTTACAAACGATGGATAACAGTGGATTGCTTTAAAATCGACGATAGAATCTTAATTAACTATCCTAATTCCATTAAAATAGTAATTAATTCTTCATTCTAACTTAAAATTGATGTTGCCCGTGTGATAATACGCTCATAATAGCTTGATTTTAACGTTGTGTGCAAAGAACCTTGTCAAAGATCAGCGCGTGTCCGCCACCATGATCAATATGCGATCTTGTCAACTGGCATCCAATCAGGTTGCCCGATTCATTGGCAAAAGTGACCAATAAACATTGACTTAATATGGAGAAAAAACGGATAAAGTAATCGCAAGTTGGCAACACGAACGCTGTGGGTTTCGTACTTCGATTTAAGTACGACCGTCCTTCCTTTGAAGCACGTACCTAAATCGAAGGACGTCTTAAAACTGCGGTCAGCCCTGACCTGGTTAAATGTATCGCATATTATGCAAATGTAAATTATCAAGCATTATATTAATATCATAAAGATACCCGTCTGTTAGTCATTCGCATCATTTTAAAGGACTTGCACACCTTTCTTTCACGCGGAACGATATTAACGTGGAGATTTTTATCATTCACAGCTGACATGTCTTATATTAAAAATTGATGTGCATTTATCACATAATATGTGCAATTAATTTACATAATGTTCACCTATTTTACATGTATATTTGGAATAAAAACGACTTATAAAATAACCATTCTTTGTTCTTGATTCGTTACGGTGATTGTATATTATTGACTCGTCACTCGAATTGTCATCATCCCCGCTCAGGGTCGGCTCAAACATGTAACAGTTACGGCTGTACATTTTCGCTCCCCGGTATCCTTGTATCTTTACCTGAATGATCACTAAAGTTGTCGTAGCTTGAAGAGTCAAAATCGACTGTTGAATCCGTGATGGAATTAAAACTTTCAGAAAGGACATCGTTACAAAAACCAGTGGCCATTGTATCTACACAGGGTGACTGCCGTAGTAAGCCTGCAGTTCCTGAGCTGACGTCACAGCCTGTGCCTGCACTTGACAACCCGAGCGGCTCTGTAGCACTGACCCTGTGGCGAGTAGCCACATATTTGCCTAATTGCTCATTAAACAAGCTCAGTCAGCACAAGTCACCAGCGGTATGTCACTTTAATAGGGGTAAGATGCACTCTACACAAATGGGGTATATTTCGCTGGTCATGTCCTTTAATTAGTTGCTGTCCAAGGACATATTGTCAACATGCCAGTCGGCTTAGCGTCATGACCCATGGGCCATTTGTTACTTGGATTTCTGTCCACCCAGGTTTTTTTTGGTCAAAGGTCAGCTGCATTTTAAGCAAAGCTTATCATCCCAAACTTTCCATCTTGCACATTTAGCTGACTTGCCAGTATGAGGAGAGCATAAATGAATCTGGGGTCAAAGGTCAAGGTCACAGGGGCCATCTGTTCACACGTTGGTTTTGAGATGATTACTCCAGTTTAGTTAGACATATTTGTTTCAAACTTCACTTATATATATGGCTCACAACTAAAGTAAGAACCCTGTCGATTTTGGTGTCCAAAGGTCAGAGGTCAAGGTCCCAGGACCCATTTCTTTAAAAGGAATGTGTATGCATTTCAAGCCAAACTTTTCATCACAAACCTTCCATCTTCAAGATATTACTCACCTGCTAATAGGGGAAGATTTTTTTTTCGATATGGGGTCATAGGGTCAAAGGTCCAAGGTCACAGGGCCCATCCTTTCACAAAGATAGTTAGTTTATGGATTCTGCATTGGCTACACAGATTGGCTTCAAACTTGATCTATTAACGACCCACCACTTAAGTAAGCAATATTTTGATTTTCAGGGTCCAGAGACAAAGGTGAAGGTCAGAGGACCGTCATTCTGAAAAATTTCTTCAAAATATCCTTATAGACAAATACAGGCTGAGCGTTGAGACCCCTGGGTCCCTAGTTCTAGTTCAACATACCTTCAAAATTATATCTTTTTTTCTACTTCCTCTCACATTAAAGTATATTAATTTGAATATTTAAACATGTTCATTTGTTTGTCCTTCTCAATCAACTTCCGGCAAGCGCTGGACGTCTAGTCTCCTGGTTGACTGGTTTTCTCCATTTCTTGGGAAAATTAACGCCGCCATATGTGCCATGGAGAGTGCCCTAGCATTAGGTGATATTGTTTGGATAATCCATGTGCTTAATCCGTGTGCGATATTTAGTGTGCAACAGTGGTTTGTTGAATACGGTTTGAACATGCGTGGGGTATTATCGGGAGGACGGTAAAACACTGCGGTGCGAGGTCTTCTAGCCCTTTTTCACCTGGCGCAACTTTTTTAAGGGTTTCAGACCAGTCTACTAGGGTTTCAACCCCCTTTTCCGGACCTGACAGGGGGAGATCCAGGATTTAAAAAAAAGTGGGTATATATTACAAAACTGCAACCGGGCAATGCCCCTTCATACAAGTCCCGTATATGTAAAAACGAAAGGTAAGACAAAACCTACATGAAAGATAATTATATATAATATGAGCAAAGGGTGATGAAGCGGATACGGAAGAACGCGGGTAGGTGTCAACAGAGATAACGGATGGAGGACGAGGGCAATTTAACCCGGATAGGTGTGAACGCGGCTTAATGAACGCAAAATAAACTTAATCTGTGTTAAGTCACATAAAAACTGTGTTTCAAATTTTCCTCTTCAGATAATGCAAGGGTGTTTCAATATGCCTCTTTCGTGTGATCAACTTGAAGACCTCATACCTTGGGCGAAAGATTATGTGATGACTCACGGTAAGCAGAGTGACTGATACACTAGCTGATAATGATATATAATTTTAAATGTCATTGAAATATTTAATGTTAAATGAGATGATGTCCTGATATGTAATGATATATGGCTAAACAGACGGGCTGATATATCGACATGTAGTGTTATCTGACGAAAGCACACGGGCTGATATATCGACAGGTAGTGTTATATGACAAAAAAAGTACGGGCTCATATATCGACAAGTGGTGTTATATGACAAAAGCAAACGGGCTGATATATCGCACGTGTTTTATGACAAGCAGACGGGTTGATATATCGACAAATGATGTTATATAACAACAGCAGACGGGCTGATATATCGACACGAAGTGTTTGTTATATGACAAAAAAGTACGGGCTGATATATCGACATGTAGTGATATATGACAAAAGTAGACGGGTTCAAGTTCGACTCGAGTCTAGGGTCTTACCTCATCTATAAGCAGGGAGTTATACATGTGCCCATTTCATGTATTCTTCGCTGCACATGTAAATCTCACACATACTCTGCATGCTAATTTTGGTTCTAGGAGCCTTAGTGCGGACTCGACAAAACCCTGGTTCAGGAGATGTAGCTGCCCACGCACCTGTCACTTTGCTTCCATGTTCCGTCCCAAAGCAGCTCTTCTACCAGGCACGAGATGTGCAAACAGACTTAAACCTCTTGATGCACAAAGTAGCGCACGACTACGACTTCTTGAGAGATTGTTTACACAGGTACGTTATATAAACATCACTTCCTCAAGAGACTGTTTACACAGGATGTTATATAAACATCAATTCCTAAAGAGACTGTTTATACAGGTACGTCATATAAGCATCATTTCCTCAAGAGACTGTTTACACAGGTTCGTTATTTAAACATCACTTCCTCAAGAGACTGTTTACACAGGTACGTTATATAAACATCATTCCACAAGAGACTGCTTACACAGGTACGTTATATAAACATTGCTTCCTCAAGAGACTGTTTACACATGTACATTACATAAACATAATTCCCTAAGAGACTGTTTACACAGGTACGTTACATAAACATCACTTCCTTAGGACACTGTTTACACAGGTAAGTTATATAAACATCACTACTCAAGAGACTGCTAACACATGTACTTTATAAAAACATCACTTCCCTAAGAGACTGTTTACACAGGTTCATTATATAAACATCAGTTCCAAAAGAGACTGTTTACACAGGTACGTTATATAAACATCACTTCCTCAAGAGACTGATGACACAGGTTTCTTTTACTACTGCTCCTTCCTCAGGAGACTGTTGACACAGGTTCCTTTTACAACAGCCACTTCCTCAAGAGACTGTTGAAACAGGTTTCTTTTACAACTGCTTCTTCCTCAAGAGACTGTTGACTCAAGTTTCTTTTATTACTGCTACTTCCTCAAGAGACTGTTGACACAGGTTTCTTTCACAACTGCAACTTCCTCAAGAGACTTCTGGCACAGGTTTCTTTACATCTGTTACTAGCTCAAGAGACTGTTTTCAAAGGTTCCTTATACAACGTAGTACGGGGGTTAATGTAGAACAAAGGATTATATATCCCAATATCTTGAGGGTGAAAGTGCATTTGTTGAACTATAAATTTCCAGATTGTTGCGGGTTTGGAATATGTTAAGTTTTTATATCTCTCATGGACTAGTTATCTAGTCTTATTATTAAAATGTCGATAGTGAGGTTTCTTCGAACCACCCAAAGTACATCATTAATTATACAAATATAATGGCAATAGACATTGATACAGTGTTGTACAATATAATGATCTAAATATATTTCTATGAAAAGTTATGAACGTATTAAGAGCATGAGTTTTGCAATTATTGGACCTTATGCCGCTAAATATATTTATTTAAAAGTGTTTCTTTCAAGATTTTTCCATGATAATTTTAATGAACTCACATTGTAGGGTTATTCAAGTAGATGACTTCACAAGACGGATCTGGAAGATCTATGAAACCGTCAGAGGAGAAGGAATAAAGCAGGTGCTGGTTGTTTTTTTTATTCAAAGTATGCATGGATTCCCTCGTAGAACGTTCACGCACCACAGGAAATGTAATGATGAAATATCAGGGGGCGTCATAGGGGTTATTGGGGTATATATGCCTCCGATTTTAGTAAGGGGGGATGTCAGTGTAATCATCCCCAGGTCTATTCAGAGAATAATATTTATATATTGGAAACGAATTATATTGATAATTACAAATACAGACTCTGGCTCCATTTCTTAGTTTACTATTGTTACGGGGTGACATAAAATCGGACCGAACTGTCTCGCTAGTGAAGCTTGCTTTGTTAGCGAAGCGGTTGGTACGCAGGACTTGTGCGCCACCGTTATAGGTTCGAATCTCGGAGCGGCCCAGTATTTCCCCTGAACAATTTGTCTTCGTAACAAAAAGTTTTTTTTTTGTTTTTGCTTCACTAGTAAGACAGTTCGGTCCGCTTTTATGTCATCCCGTAACAAGTCCCCTCTAAAGAGCGTTCTGCTATCCGTCATCCCGGACGAGCCCCCATTTTGTTACGAAGGCAAATTGTTCAGGGGAAAATACTGCGCCACCAACATGAGTTCGACTCCCGGATCGGCCCAGTATTTTCCCCTTAACAATTTGTCTTCGTAAAAAAAAATTGGGGGTCGTCCAACGTGACGGTAAACTTTATGGCCTAGGGAATAAGCTCACCAAAGTGTGACTCCTGGAATAATTAGTCTTGTTCTGACAGCAGAACGTTATTAAAAGGGGGTGTGTTACGGGTTGACATAAAAGCGGACCGAACTGTCTCGCTAGTGAAGCTTGCTTTGCTAGCGAAGCGGTTGGTACGCAGGACTTATGCGCCACCATTATAGGTCTGAATCCATGAGCGGCCCAGTATTTCCCCTGAACAATTTGACTTCGTAACACTATCAATTATTGTATCCCCAGACAAAGTCGGGATACTATGGTTTCACGACGGTCCCGCCGCCGCCGCAGCAGAAAAACCTTGTGAGCGGGATAACTCCAAAAATATTTCACTGATCTTTTTCAAACTTTACATTTGTATAGATATTGGTAAGGGGACGAAGCCTATTTAAAATGGGGTCATGACCTATGCTAGGAGAGTGACCTTGACCTTGAATAGGTCCATTTTTGCTGAAAATAACACAAATTCTTAAATATCTCAAGTAAGCTTGCATGGACTGGTCCAAAAATCAAGGTGACCGAAGATCTTGTATAGCCTTGTGATATACCGGAAACTGGTGGCCCCACCTATTATCCTTTTCTTGTTTTTTAAGCCTTTTAATACCCCCATAATTGCCACTTGACAGTACTGTAAGCATTATAAGTCAAAAACTAATGGACAGATTTCTTTCATATTATGCACATGTAGAGAGATGGGTTATTGGATGAGGTCTATTTACATTTGGGTCATGACCTTTATCATGATAGTGGCCTTGACCTTTAATGTGTCCATATTTGGTGAAAATCACACAACTCTTATGATATCTCCAGTGTTGATAGCCATCTGGATTTTAAACGTGACTTATGTATGGCCCACCACTAAAGTAAGAACCCTATAGGTTCTAGGGTCATGAGGTCAAAGGTCAAGGTCACTGGACTCGCATCTTAAAAGATACTGTGGATGTATTTCAAGCCAAACTTCCATCCCAGGTCTTCCATCTTGAATATATAGCTCACTTGCCAATAGTGAATGATCCATATCAATATTGGGGTCACAAGGTCAAAGGTCAAGGCCACAGTCGCTATCTGTCAAAAAATTAGTTTCTGGATGATAATTCCTGCTTTTATTGATGTATTGATTTCAAACTTGACTTATATATGTCCCATTGAAAAAGCAAGACTCCAATTGATTTTTGGGTCGTGAGGTCAAAGGTCAAGGACACAGGACACATCTTTAAAGGATTGTGGATGCATTTTCAACCAAACATTTCATCCCAATTCAGTTCATCTGCCAATAGAGGAAGACCCCTATCAATTTTGAGGTCACAAGGTCAAAGGTGAAGGTCACAGGAACCATCTGTCAAAAAAATAGTTTCTGGTTGATAATTCCTGCTTTTATTGATGTATGGATTTCAAACTTGACTTATATATGACCCATTGGAAAAGCAAGACCCAAATTGATTTTGGGGTGATGAGGTCAAAGGTCAAGGTCACAGGACACATCTTTAAAAAGATTGTGGATGCATTTTCAGCCAAACAATTCATCTCAGATCTTTCATCTTGCACATATAGTTCACCTGCCAGGAGTGGAAGACCCCTATCAGTTTTGAGGTAACTAGGTCAAAGGTGAAGGTCACAGGAGCCACCTGTCCAAAAATTAGTTTCTGGATGATAATTCCTGCTTTTATTGATGTATGGATTTCAAACTTGACTTGTATAGTCCCATTGGAAGAGCAAGACCCGAATTTTGGGGTCATGAGGTCAAAGGTCAAGGTCACATGACACATCTTTAAAAAAAAAGTGAATGCATTTTCAGCCAAACATTTCATCTCGGATCTTTCATCTTACACATATTGTTCACCTGCCAAGAGAGGAAGAACCCTATCAATTTTGAGGTAACAAGGTCAAAGGTGAAGGTCACAGGAGCCATATGTCCAAAAATTAGTTTCTGGATGATAATTCCTGCTTTTATTGATGTATAGATTTCAAACTTGACTTGTATATGTCCCATTGGAAAAGCAAGACCCGAATTGATTTTGGGGTCATGAGGTCAAAGGTCAAGGTCACAGGACACATCTTTAAAAAAATCAAGGTCACAGAACCAACATCTTCAAAAAGATTGTGGATTGATAGATGGAAGAAACAATACTTGCTTGCCAAGTGTCAGTATATGCTGCTAAAAATGGGGGCCTATTCTTAAAGGGGGGGGGCGTACTCTGTCTGGGGATACTCAGGCACCTGCGGTGCCCAGAAATGTCTAGTTTAATATACGTTGTCACATTCATGAGCAAGGTAGCAGGATAAATATTTTACATTGCCTGAAAATGATATAATGTACATTTGAGGTCTTTCTATTATCCTGGATAGCATTTTAATTTGAAAATAAGCAGTGCTGCCACCAGTCCTTCCTAACCATGGATAGGTTGTATTTTTAGCTCAGATGACTGTAAATCATATTAGTTAATGCGATGGTCTTTTGTTCGAAGTCCGGTCGGAAAGTTAACAGCGCACGTGTTGAAACCGTTGGGCCTAGAAATAGGAAATTCAGTATAAAGAAGATGTTCCTAAGTACACTAACCAAACTTAAATTTCGTTCCATCGAGAAATTAAGGCCTCTGTTTTCCATTACATTACTATTGTTTCACTTTGAGGCTGCCTAACATCAATCCGCTGTTGTTTTGTTCATGTCTGGCATAAATATTTTATTGTATTTCCTATATACATGCCAGCAATTTGGTCAGTATTGTATAACTTGTAGAAAATATTTTAAATTTAATTATATGCCAGAAATAAGTTAAGTATTTTGTAAATATTTTTATTTTACTTGAGATTTAATTGTATACGAAATGTTAGATAAGCATTTTTTTAAGTTTTTAAAATGAATGCAAGATCATAACCTTAAGTTTGTCCACCATTGATTATACTGTCAAATGATGCACATATATGGATTAAAGCTATTAAATACGAAATTTGAAAATAAAAGCACTAAAAATGGGCCAGTTACGGAAGTTATTTTGAATGTTAAAAGTGCTAAAACTGTCTTCTATTCATGTCTTGATTGTCAGCTTAATAATTTACAACTGAAAACTTCCGAATATTCTAATAATGGCTGTAAGCACACTTTCTTTTGGTTTTGGTATATACTCTATAAAATTATACCTATTACAATTTACAGCTGAAAAATAAAATAGAGCTTGCAGAACAATTGTATTTATTTCAACACACCAAAAGAAATTGAATTAACAGATATAAATACGTAACACGTAGAGCTTGGGATCGAAGACCTAGAAATTAATGCTGATTAAGAAATATTAATGTAACCATTAATTATAAATATGTCCTTCATATATGCTTTGAATATTTTATGTCTTGATTTTTCAATGATTTTATTTTGTTTTATTAAAGAAAAACCACAAGTCTTGTATACAACGAAACTATTCGAGATCAATGAACATGCACAATTTAAGGCGGACATATCAAATTACTCTTGAGAAAAAAAGCTGAGACATACACTACAAAAAATATTGTAGATGTCACCTCTAGTCCGAGATGTATAGACATGCACAATTTCAGGCTGATACATCAAACTTCTCAGTCAGGTATACTTGGATGGCCAAGCTAAATTAAAGCAGACATTTACTCCCAAGTGAACCGAAAATAATTTGCAGGTGCTGCTACTGCACTGAGTGAACTCTTGACCTGTATCTGGCTGCATTGACTCTTGTCCTTTTTCCAAATATGAAACAGTTGGCATTCTGCTAAACAATTCATAGATACAGACAATATCTTGGCCTGTTGTCTAATCTGTCTACACATACTGAAAAAATGCCTAAAAATGCTTGTTTTCATGCTGTTATATTCATAAGATTTGTTTATAAAAAAATTGTATAGAATAAGATGATGAGAGAGATGATGTCTTACACAGTATAGCACACGTTCCATCCAGGTTTCTACAGAGACATCCCAAGGCCTGCTCTCCTGGCGTGTTAATGCATCAAAGTATATGTTTGTCTTTCTTGCTCTGTACTTGATAACAAAATCAAATGCTGCAAGAGCCGACACCCATCTCTGTTAAATATTAGTATGCTTTTCTGTTGTAAGTACAGGAGGTGATAATTGTCAGTCCACTTGAGTGCCAGGAGTTCAAGTTTGCTGGTACTGTAGTTTTTTGTACATATTTTGTTCCGATCATCTCAAGCTGCGACTGGTGTAGGCAATGATTTTTCTGATTGCCTGCCTGCTCCTGGCTCAGGATAGCCCAAATTCCCGGATAAGATGCGTCTACCTCTAAAATGAATTGCTTGGTATAATCAGGATATGCTAACAGTGGCGCAGATGTTAGACTTGTCTTGATGTCCTGAAGTGCTTTCCATGATACTCAGTCCACATTCCATATATATTGGTTCGTTGGTACTGTCAACTTGATTTTGATCTGTCGACCGCTGCTGCAATAAGATTATGGAGAGGATCAGCTTTGTGCACGAACCCCTTCACAAAACGGCTATAGTATGTTACAAAACAAAGGAACCGACGAAGTTTCTGCAGTACCCGTGGCCTTACCCACTCTGAAACGGCTTTTCCGGATCTGTGCTATCACCGTCTCCTGAAACAACGTGACCAAGGCACTGTTCTCTCCTTTGCATACATTTGAAATTATCCGGTTGAAGATTTAGACCATGTTGCTCGAGTTTGGCAAACACTTTTCCCAAGCGTTCCAGGTGTTCCTCCCCAGTTTGGGAGAATACAATCATATCATCTTAGTATATAAGTCTTTAGCATATTTTCTCTTAACACAGCATTATAAGTCGCATGAAAGTAGTAGGTGCATTTGATAAGCCAAAAGGTATCCATGGAAACTCGTTAAGACCGAACTGAGTAATGAACGTAGTCTTCTCTCAATCACCCTCTACAAATTCAATTTTGTTTTAGGCAGCTGTCATGCTAAGTGTCATGAAATGTTTGGATTCTGCCGATGCCTCGGCAGACGATTGGCAACTCTCGGGATCTTTTTATTCAATTGTCGGTAATCTACACAAACCCTTATTTTGCCAGTTTTTCTTGAGCACAATTACAATGGGCGAGGCATAAGGTGATAAACTCTCTCACATGATAACGCGCTAAGTACTCGTAGGTGTTCTTTCACCTCCTCCGAGAAGTTGGCGGGATCCGTCTGTACGGCTGTACTACTTGAATCTTATCAGTGGTTCTCATTTGATGACGAAAGGAGTAGTGTGTCAAACTGTCTCAATGTCCTCTACAAAAATGGATTTATACTCGGCGATCAGATTCTTGAAAGCACTCTTGTTCTCAACCTATGGAAGCTCTAACATTATTGGTTATCCAGCTTCGGCAGCCATCTTGCACGAAACTCTGTATTTCATAATTTTGTGGGTTTCTCTCATCGTCCAACACATTTTCCGGTTTCAAGGTAACTGGAGTTGGCCCAAAATTTCCTATGGGAATGGTAAAATACCAACGGGTTGCATCCACGCAAGTAGACGGTAGCTTCAGATGCCTCTAATGGCTTTACTAAGGCATTAGGGCTCCACATTGGCCCTCGTACATTTACCTTCAGTATAGTCCTTGGTGGAACCATGATTTTGTTGACTAGTACAACTTGGGTGAATCCGGTCTTGGGAGGCTGTGGTGAAGTCTGCTCGATACGCAAAAACCTTATTCTCCAGGAAAGACAGAATGCTTTTCCTTTGAGTAAGGTGTGTCTTAAACCACTAATACACCTACATCTGTCACATTTACAGCATCGACATGTAGGTCCGTCACGATAAAACCAGAGTATGGCACCTCTAATTCATTTGCTGCTTTTGGACACAACCAATTTACAGTATTTGGGGGAGCCACATTGCTCAAATGTTTAAGATTTCTCTCGAAGAAACCCTCACTGATTGTAGAAACTTGTGAACCTGAATCTATCAGAAAGCAGATGGAGCTCTATATATCTGAATAACTGCTTCTGGCCTGTTCCTGATTGTTTTCTCTGAGATCTGCATCTAGTCCTTTGGAGTCGGTCTCAACCTTAGAAATTTCTAGTTTTCTTTCAGCCCTAACCATTTCACTACCAGTCGCCAATGGAACTAAGGGATTCTCAATTGTAAAAGATATAAGGGGTCTCTGTTGAATCTGAGTGACACCTGGTCCTTATGGCAGCATTCAAGTTTGTGGCGGCATCCGGCTATATCCTGTAGGTTGTGACCATTGTCTCTGTATAGACAGTTTAAAACCTGGAGAAACAAATGATAAATTGAACTATAACTGGATGAAGGATATCCGGCCAAGCGTAGTGAACATTCCCTGGCAATGTGCCCATACTGATAATGATAAACTGAGTTATTCTTCCGCGTAAATTCTTCCGAAGTGATCGTTTAACGCCTGTGTAAACACTACACTTTGGAAGCCTTGATCTGTCGATCAGCTGAGCTGGTTGATTTAAATATTGATTTAAAGTCTCTTGTGTACTGGCAGTATTCTCTGATCTCTTAGAGATAATCTCTAACAGCTCCTAATGCTACCTGATCAATTGCTCCAGAGCTTGTTGCTGCTTTCTGACTATATTTTTCAGTCGACCCCCTGTCCTCAACAATTTTAGCCAGCTGGCCATTTACATCGATTTTTACCTGGATTCCTGAGAACAGCTATGGCCGACCTTTACTTCACGAAAATAGGTGGGTGAGCTACCTTCTTCTGTCCTACGTATGGCTTCATCTCATAGTTCTTTGAAGGACATGTCTTTCTTGTTATATTTTAAATGTATTAGTTCTCTCGTAATATCTGGGTCTCGATAGCGCTCAGCAAATCTGTCCCTCAGGGCCCTGTCCTTTTTTGGCAAAGCATTCAGGGTCCTTCTTAGAAGAACGGTCAATGATACTTCTAAGCGCATGTGAAAAGTTCTTAAGACTCTCTCGTTGCCTCTGCTCCCTATGGTTAAAAGTATCTAAAATTTGGGAGGCCGACATCTTTTCACCGAAAACCGATTCTAAAACGTTGCAGCTGGAGTACGATGATCGGTTTCTAGTGCGTATTTCACTTCTCGTCCAGTTGGACCTTCTAGATGAGCTAACAGGAAGTCAACAGCAGTCCCCCCTTTCTAACCTTGTGCATGAAGTGCAGCTTCATTCTCTACTATCCAGTCTTCTAAATAATCTTTATCTCAGACAAAGTTACTAAGTTTTCTGTGAATGTGAATTCCTTTTTCACTGGCCATTATGGTAGGATATCTTTCTAAGCTATGACTATTAAGAACTACAGGTCGACTATAGAGCTGACAACTTTCAAGAAATATCAATAAGTATAGAACATAAACGCTGGTCAGCCTACTAGAATATGAATCAATGCTGTGCGATTTTCCAGTCATCCAAGATGAACAGCATAAACTATTTTTTAAAACATTTATGTGGACAATGTGTATATCCCTGCTGCAAAATGTGAAGTCACGCTCGGGTGATATATGAAAGAAACAAATCCCTTGTCAACACAAGTTAAAAATAACTATCAAGTTATACAAATCTCAGTGCAAAGCTTACTCATATATCACTCAGAACTATTCAATGGATCCAAACCGCAACTGTTGAGATATATGCAAAATCCACTGGTTAATATACTATGCACAATACAGTGACAAACCTGCCCTTCGGGTCAGGGTCTTTCTAAACATACAATAATGCTACAACCAGTACTGACCAAACAACAATGCTATTACCAGCATTGGCCAAACAGCTTTGGGGGCCATGCCCCCCCCCCCCCCATGGTACACCCCGGTCGCATCCAGTACTCCTTTCAGAATTTCACTTAATCTTATACTAATATATATATATATATATACTGTGGTTGGCTTCATATTCGCGAGTCTGAAATTTCGCGATTTCTCCATTTTGAATGTTTCCCGAGGGTTTCATTTTCGCGATCTCACCAGAGCGTATGTAAAATCTTTGGTAAAGCCATACCTGTGTGTATTAAAAATGACAATAAGATACAATACAATACAATACAATACAAATGTTTATTGTCACAATACGCCCTCTGGGGGCCAAGGACTACATTATACATGGAAAATACTTCTACATGTAAACAATTACATACATGGGAACATCTATTAGACATGTAACATTAATCCTTAGTGAAAACATACATACATGTGCATACACACATGTATATTAGTGGACGGAATTTAAAAGTAAAGGACTGACCTCTATATTTCAACTTTTTTTTTTAGAATATAACATATTTACATTTTAAATTTTGTGACAGTAATTCTGTATTGGCTTAATTTCATGTTGGTTCTATTTACTAATAATTTTAATTTTGTGTATATTTATTCCCATGTTTTCTCTTTTTTAGTGCATAGTATACAAATCTTATAACACCAGTATTACTTTCATCAATATTGGCTCCCATTTTATCTATAAACTCATTTCTGTTACATATACTGATTTCAAATCTTTCCCTTATGTCTTTATAATAATTACATTTAAACAAATGGTATTCATCTTCTACTATGTCTTCATTACAATTTGTACAGATTCTTTTTTCAGGTGGAATTTTTGGTCTGATATATCTTCCCATTTCAATATTTAGTTCGTGTGCACTAATTCTTGATTGTGTAAATTTACTTCTCTGTTCTCTATTAGTGAATGTTTCTAAATATCCCTCAAATTTAAATTCTGTTTTAAATTTCCTGTAAGTTCTCAGTTTATTTCCTCTTCCATTTTCTTTGTCCTGCCACATATTATTTTTCCACACTGAAATGTATTCGGCTTGTAATTTTTCTCTCAGCAGATCTGCATTAAAATATTCTGAATGTATGAAAAAGCTATTCATATTATATTTATCTAACACAATTTTTATTCCCTTAATCCAGCACTTTTTGTTCTCGTTCATCATTTCTAGTTCACATTTATAAGTCTGACCTAAGAGAGAGTTAGGGTTTATTTTTGATAATCTTTGCCAAAATTTTGTACATTAAATAATACATTCTATATATATTAGGAACATTCCCAGTTCTCCTCTTACAGCTGTATTTGAGCTTTTTCTATGTACCCCTAAGAGATTTCTTGCATATTTGAAGCACGTCTTCTCTCCTGGTAATTTGGTTCTGGCATTATCACTAAATATCTCTTCTGAGGATTTTCTATTCAAACTTTTTAAATTTTCAGGTAGACACTAAATCTCTGCGCCATATTTAAGGATAGGTTTAATAAGTTGTTCAAATAATTTCATTCCTAATTTTACTGGAATGTTTGCTCCATTACTTACTTTTTTCAAGTTTGAAAAGGGCTTTCATAGCCTTTTCGTTTATTGTATCCCTGGCACCTGCCATGAATAAGCTCACCAAAGTGTGACTCCTGGGATAATTAGTCTTGTTCTGATAGCAGAACGCTCTTAAGAGGGTGTCTGTTACAGGGTGATATAAAAGCGGACCGAATTTTCTCGCTAGTATAGCTTTCTTTTCTAGAGAAGCGGTTGGAACGCCGGACATGTGCGCCACAGACATGGGTTCGAATCCCGGATCCGCCCAATGTTTTCCCCTGAACAATTTGTCTTCGTAGCAATATATATATATATATATAGAGGTAGTAGTTGTACTACTCACTTGGTCTTACAGCTGTTTCACTGTCTCCAGTTGATCACAGACTGAAGTGTAGTAGGTACATCTATTGTGGTTTTTCAGGTGCGCAGTCAGGCATGACGTGTCCGGGTCTTCGAGGCTTGTACACAGAGACGTGTGGCGGGCACCCCCACACAACTCTGCGTGCTTTTCTCAAGTTATTCTGTTAAGCATGAAGTTTTTACGATGTAGACATTTAGCCCCAATGTCATTTCTTTTGTTTATGTTGTTGGGGCTAGTGCTGTTTTTCAATATTTCTAGTTTTTCTGACAGACATAAGTCACAGCATTTATCACCTGGTTGGTAGGTTTTGCACTGTTTGATTATTTGCCATTTAATTTTTGGTTTAGGGTTCATTTTTTTGTCCCAGACGTATTGGGACAGGGTTGTGGCGTTCTTTTTAGATTGAGTTCTGAAAGAGTGAGTATGTTGGGTAAATCTGGTTTTAAATTTTCCTTGTGTCATGCCGACGTAGTTGATTTGGGTGTTTTCGACCGTGGCTTTGTAGATGACACCTTCCGTGCAACATTTTCCGGGGATGGGACAGTTGGTTTTGTCCTTGCAGTTGCATTTATCTGTCTGATCTTGTGGAGTGGTTTGGTCATTTAACACTTTACGGTTGTGGGATGATATTATGGAGTCAATATTAGGACAGCAGCTGTAACTGATTTTAACTGTTTTTCTGTTGATGATGGGATTTAGGATGTGGTTTTTGGGGAAGTGTTTATCAATTAGTTTTAGGAAGTTCTTGCCGATATTGGTTTTGAGTGCCATGTTATATGGTGGGTTGTACCATGTTACGTTTCTACTTCTATTCTTTTTTCTCCTAGAAGTGCCTTCAGCGTTTGGTTGAAATTTAAGTAGGCTGCTATGTCCACTTTTTTTGAGAGCTTGCTCATATTCATACTTATTTTGGTCAAATAGAGTTTCATCAGATGATATTTCAGAGAGTCTTTTGTTGATGGCCTTGGGAAGGTTTTTTATCACATTAGGAGGGTGGTTAGACAATTTGTGAACATATAGGGGGGTATCATTAGGTTTCCTGTACGGCTGGTAGTTGCTTTCGTGGAGGTTCATTGAGATGTCTAAGAAATCAACTGCAGCAAGGTTAGTGTCCAATGTAATTTTGAGGCCCATGTCAGAAAACAATTTATGTAGCCTCTTTTTGGTTCTCTCCATTTCTGAGGGAGGTATGCGCTTATGGACTCCCAAACCATCATCACGATATAGTCCAAAGTCTATTTGGGGGGCCTTTTCTCTGAGTTTATGTAAGATGTATAGGCCCACCAAGTCGGTGATTTGTGCACCATCGAAGGCGCCCATGGTGATATCGAATAAGCCTGTGTTCTTTGACCATATTTCTTTGTTGTGGTAGAGGATAGATTTTCTGGCGTTGTGGAGGATCTTCTTGTCCAGATCATTGATGGAGGTGAATTTGGATGCAACCGTAAAGTGTTAAATGACCAAACCACTCCACAAGATCAGACAGATAAATGCAACTGCAAGGACAAAACCAACTGTCCCATCCCCGGAAAATGTTGCACGGAAGGTGTCATCTACAAAGCCACGGTCGAAAACACCCAAATCAACTACGTCGGCATGACACAAGGAAAATTTAAAACCAGATTTACCCAACATACTCACTCTTTCAGAACTCAATCTAAAAAGAACGCCACAACCCTGTCCCAATACGTCTGGGACAAAAAAATGAACCCTAAACCAAAAATTAAATGGCAAATAATCAAACAGTGCAAAACCTACCAACCAGGTGATAAATGCTGTGACTTATGTCTGTCAGAAAAACTAGAAATATTGAAAAACAGCACTAGCCCCAACAACATAAACAAAAGAAATGACATTGGGGCTAAATGTCTACATCGTAAAAACTTCATGCTTAACAGAATAACTTGAGAAAAGCACGCAGAGTTGTGTGGGGGTGCCCGCCACACGTCTCTGTGTACAAGCCTCGAAGACCCGGACACGTCATGCCTGACTGCGCACCTGAAAAACCACAATAGATGTACCTACTACACTTCAGTCTGTGATCAACTGGAGACAGTGAAACAGCTGTAAGACCAAGTGAGTAGTACAACTACTACCTCTATAATTCCTCGACATATCATGTCTTGAGGTCTCTTGCATTCTCCATACAACAATTGGATATATATATATATATATATATATATATATATATGCACACATATATATGCATTAAATTGCCTTTGCTATCAGTGGCGAATCCTGAAACAGCGCCTTCGGCGCGCGGCCCCCGTTGAGCTCCAATATCTCTCAATTTAATTTCCCAATTTTCATGATTAATTTTCGTTTTTTTTTTTTCATATTTCTTTTTATTAATTGGCAATTAATTGGCCATTGGAAGGTATCTTCAGTTTATTACTTTCAAAGTCATTAGTTTAGGAAAAGGCTATTTATGAACAGCTGCAGAACAACAGGCCCTGGTTGGGGTCGACCGTGAACCATCGAACGGCTCCTGTTGTGATACCGATATACTCGAACTCGCGTTCTGTGCTCTTAGGAGTCCTGTATGCTGTCGAGACCACGGACCCCGGTAAAATGTAAAGTTTACCATAAGACTTAAACTTTTCAGTTATTTCACTCCAAGCATTACATTCAAAAGATAACATTTTGCAAGTTGTAACGTAAATGCGCCTTTGCGCCATTAACTTTTTTTAAAAACGGTTTAAATTTTATATCCTTATTTTGAAGAAATATAAATAAAACTATAAATATTCATATATTTATGCGTATAAATAACGGTTTTCTTAGTACCCAAACATACATATTATCCCCCCCCCCCGTTTTCGAATTTCTGGGTTCGCCACTGATCATTGCCCCCTCCCCTCCCTCAATCCTGGCTTCGCCCCTGATTCATTACAATTAGGACAGTCCATGGTGTACACATCTTTTGTACAGCGGTGACAACAGCTTTTGGCCGGGTACTGAAGTAATAAAAGTTCTCAAAACAGGTAACAATGTCTCAGCTCTGTTGGCAAAGTATTAATCTGCTGTTGATAGTCTCTTCATTGTTTATATTCACTTGTATAATAGTGAAAGGTCCTCAATCCAACAAAAGTTTTATACACTGAAGACAAAAGTTCTTGATCTGATATCAATAGTCTCTTCGGCGATAATAAAACTCTTGGAATGTGACAAAAGTTCTCAAAACAACAAAGGTTTTTGTAGACACTAATCACACAGTTTCTTCATCTGACATCAATAGTTTCTTTACTGGAAGGAATTTCTCTTTAACACTGTGTGCAGCTTCCCATAGGTAGTCATCTCTCTGTATAATCGTGGCTAATCAGCACATCTCTCTGGGTACATCAGTACATCTTTCTGGGTACATCAGTACATCTCTCTGGGCTGACAGGGATATCTACCATGATGCCTTCTCAGGGAAATGTCAACCACCTTTACGTAACAAGTTTGTAATATTACAAACAAGTCTCTGCACAGTTTATCCCACTTCTGACACCATCTGTTACCTTGGGTACCCATCTCTGTGGGCTTTAAATACTAAGGATGTCTGTATACCGTATGACAAACTATGTTTATATATACTTCCAATTAATGAACAAAGAAGTGAGTTACAATATCATAAATAAAGAAAACAAGTGATTGCCGAAGTGGTGGCTTGTGATCCTATAAATACACAAAACAATATCATTACCAATGTAGTGTATACATCCTTAATTCAACCTTTAATAACTGTACATTAAAAGAAGAAAACAAGTTTTTTCATCCATGTAAGAAAATTATCTGTGTCAGCTGGTACCTATCAGTCACATCATAACTGTTTATCTTTTTCAGCAAAAGTATCTCCTAAAACATTCTGTAATAATAGACCTGTTCATATTACTATACACACAGTTGTACATATATCAACATAAATAAACTCTTAAGTTTAAACCTGGTTTCGATCTTACTTGTTATCTCAATATAATATTATCATGGCATATTATTAAAGTACTTGACTGGTTAAATCAAGTTATCTCTACGGCTACAAATCTTCAGTAGGCCTATTCATATACAACTGGATGCATATACTATATGTTTGACGTTTAAACATAGCACATCGTGGACATTTAGCATATAAAACTATATTCAAACCTATCATCATGTGGTAATAAACATGGGAAAATACATAATACCTCCTTGAGTGGTAATGGTAGGTCTACTGTCACAGTAAAATACCACTTTCATATTTTACATTAACTCTGCGATAAAAACCTTTAAACACATGGAACTAAACATGGGCACCTTATGCTGTTTTATCACTTGTCCAGACACTGTTACAGATACGGATTTGGATAAGGATATAGATACTTTGGGCATTTCTCCACTTGTAAGTTCGCCGTACGGCTAAAATCGTTGTTTCGCCAGGTTGAATTGGGCCTAAAGACAGTTAAAACAAGTATAACAAGTGTAATTTCGAGATATAATACCATATATATTCTTGTAATTTTAATATATATATATACTAGTATATATATATATATATATATATATATATATATATATATATATATATATATACGCGCCAGTCTATGATGAATATAATGCACCTCTTTGTTTCCTACCCTGAATATCTGTATTGTTATGCATACACATATTTGGTCATATAGTGAAGATAAAATTAAAAAATTATGAACATTTGAGAGCACATAGCTGTAGGCTTTTCCTGAAATATTACATGACTTTAGCGATACCCGTACGGAGCCGTATACGGCGCCAGAGGGGAACAGTACAGTGAGAGTTCTGATATTGCGAGGCCGTATCCGTGTCCGTACATGTGGAAACACTCCTTATATTTTATCATACTTTTGTTCCAACCGTATCCGCGTCCATATGCGTGTCCGAACAAGTGGAAACACAGCTAAAGTGGCTGTAGCTGCTCGATGAGCGTATACTTCTTTTGGTTGGTTGGTTGGCATGGACCTTGCATGCAGTAACGACAGACACAGTAATAAACACTTACGTGATCTATCAAATAAATCCCCCTGGTTCTCCGTCCAGTCTGTATAGATCACAAGTATTCCCAACCAGGATATAAATCATGAACATCATATGGGACTCATAATATTACAAACCACGCATATTCGCCATTTTCTGAGCAGGAAGAAGAGTCACGTAACTACAGCATCCCGCCTCTTCGATATATAGTTCTTAGTGATTAAGCAAAATCTTCAATTAATTATGTATCCAACGAATTATAAGGATTACTTTAAACATTAACATCAAATTTGTTTCCTAATGGATTAATTACTTTTGGGGAAAACTCCCCTCTTTTTTTGGGCAAGAATCAGGGGCGGATCCAGGTTTTTTCAGCGGGGGGGGGGGGGGCTATAATCAGAAACTGGTTTTAATTTGAAACAGATAAAGTGCAAATTATATATATATATATATATATATATATATATATATATATATATCATATTATGAAGTGTAAAAACATGGGCAATGTTTGGACGAAACGTAAATGTAGACTCAAAAGTAAACATTTCATATAATGATTATTGGTAATTTTATTTGAAAACTATGAACAGCCGTGTAGTAGTTAGGAACAGACATGCTCTCAGCACTAATAATGACGCTCGCTTCATCGTAATCGAGACCAACATGTCCCTTTATATCAAGCCGGCATGCAGGAATCCAATGAGACTGAAGCTGAACCTTGTGTATTATGGTCAAGGGACTTACGACCAACACATGCATGCAGGAACCCAATGTCGTGTCAGAAACTGAAGCTGATCCTTGTGTATAATGTTCAAATGACTAACGCCCAACACAGTAGGTTTTTCGATGACGTGTTTCCTCCAAAACAGTTCTGGCAACAAATTTTAAATAAAACTTTTACCATAACCGACCGGTAAGTTCACAACGAGATTATCTTTGAAAGTAAGTAAATTCTTCAAGCCTTGAATCCCTAAGCTCACAGACGACTGCCATAAGTCTTCGCGACTTCTAATATCTTTTTTCCACATCCATGTTGTCCATGTTGCCAACATGTGAGCGAAGAGTGAAGTGAGTTTTATGACTGGGTCCAAAGGAGATAGCTCGTAGCCTTCAACGAAGGTGATATTAGCGTAGCGATAGTGATCTCTGGTTGAGATTACCGCCGAACATGGCAAACAAATAAACATTCAAAACCGTTGTGGTAATGACGTAACAGATTCACGACGTAGGGTCGAACTACAACACGTACATCAGTTTCAGTGAGTGACGTAGCCTCATCTTGCCACATTTAATGTATTATTAAACATTACAAAATCATGTTTAAATGAATTTAAAGGATCAAATGCAAACATGCATTCATTATTTTCTTGCCTCAGGACAATGGGAAATATAGTATTCAGCTGTGTCCATGTTTAAATGTTTGCCAATTCTGAATCAACTTATATTTTCTAAATTTTTATTTATTTAAAAAACAAAGAATGATCTGATAATAAATTGGGATCTAATACAAATAAGTATTTTTTTCCTCCTCTGCCTCGGCATGTATTATCATTGTAGGCGCCTAAGTATTTGGAACTGAGAGAAAGTAGACTTTACATGCAGGAGTGACTTATTGATAATATTGCCAAATGGCTGGAGCGTTACAATTAACAAATGCAGCAAAAATATGTAAACGTTTCTGTATGTTAGTTTGTTTGTCAAAGGCAAATTCAGCTGAGCGCCATAAATCTATGGGTGCCTTGTTGGAGCTCTTAGACAACTGGTAGCGGTGGTAATATTTCTGGTTAGCATTCAAGCATTGTATATTGAATCATGATATTGGACAAGTGTGTCTCATTCAGACATATTTCACCGTAATACAATCATCATGTAAGATGAACATCGCGACCCTTTCATCAACTGTTAATGATTCTCAGCCAAAGTAAAAAAATATAAAATCCATGACAGGAAAGCAATAGATGGTCATTTCTTTTATCGCAGTTTATTTGATCTAAAGGAATTTGATGTTTGGTATTAATATTTTGGAATTACCTTTATGAACTTCACTCTGGGTGGTTTATTTCAGCCGGTCAGTTTGGCTCTGAATCGATCAGATTACATGCTAGACTGTGGTCCACCACAAGAGACTGTAGACCAAGCCAAAATAGTCCTCAAACAGACTGAGTTTAACACGATGGCATCAGGCGCTGCGGGACTGGCGTGTAAGGTACAGGGGTATCACAGGTAAGACAACAGAGTATAGACACATATACACATATAAAACATCTCAAGACAGATATAACAAAAACAAGTAACAAGCCCGGTACGAGACCATCACTAGTCACGTAGAACAGCAAAGACACGTGAAAAGAATTGGGTTCCATCAATTGTGAGCCATAAAAGCAAAGACAGGTTACACCCTCAAGTCACGAGACGTATTAGTACAGCGGCTAAGCAGCAGTATGGCTCAAAGTTTGCATAAAGCATGAAACTCTGAACAGTGATACTACTGCCCCTAGGCATCTTTAGGGGGACCAAATCACCTATCTGACCTTTATAAACTAAAGATAATCCCTTGGTGCTTTTATAAAAATAGGCAAGAGAACGTGGATATGACCGCACACAAGCTGATTGTTTTATTTATACCAACGTGTTTATAAAATATGGGGGCCCGCCAAAATAATCAAAACAAATTCAGCAAAGGCATCTGGCAGCAAGTTAGTTAGACAGAGCTTTGCAAATGGCGCTTTGCACGTATAACCTTTCTGCCTCCGCATATATGCAACCTACCACCTTAGGTTACATGTTTATCCCGTTTGTCAACATTACTGTGTTGTTGATAAACATGTTGTTGATAAACAAGTTCATATACATCCTTCGAGAAGGCCTTAAATGAATATTTCACAACCAAAATTACCCTTAGATCAATACTTCATACACAGAGGAAGCCAGAAATCACAAGTATTCTTTTCAAGAGGTAAGTGAAAGGGCATCTTTAAAAAAATAGACATAAAAAAATCACGCCCTCTGGTGGCCGCCCTCTTGGTTTTAAATGTGGCAGCCAAAACATGCATTTTTCCGTATATATCATACTAATTTTCAATCAGGCACCCCTGAAAGTATGGCCGGTCAACAAAATGGGCATATGCTATCGATGATGTTATTCAATCATGTTTTGGGCTCTCAATTAGAAACTGCTTATTAAAGTTCCGGGGTGGTACCATTCTGTAAGATATGAGCTGGTGTCCATGGCAACCTTATTTAATTATGCCTTTACGTAATTTGTATCCAGTTATTTAAATAAATGGCCATGACTGGTTTCATATATTATTATTGTTAGACGTATAAATGATAGATTGATGTAAGGAAGATATAAAAATGTATGATTTAAGGCAAAGAAGCTGTTCCTAACGAAAGAAACGGAAATATGCATACCTCATTAGTCGAAGAAGCGGAATCAAGGGGACTTCGCACCTTCTCCTCTTTTTCAGCAGCCGCACACTCGTTAAGGGATTAAGGCCACTTTGTGCGGCCGTGTGTTAAATAAAATTTTCTAATTTCAGGACAATGCTTGAACCCACAGCTGATAATATTGACACAAACTGATAAGTTCGCTAGCGTCATTTGCCAGTCTCAAAACTATTATAAGATATCTCTCCCTCTCTCTCTCTATATATATACGTATATATATATATAATATATAATATATAATTATCTGGGCCACCAGAAGTACTAGGACAACAATATTACTGTCCTTAAAGCTTTATAAATTTTATGATAATAATAATAATAATAATACACAGATAGATACTATTTATATTTCGCGAATTCTCCGAAAATCGGACTCCCAGCGCACTTTCAGACTTAAGGAGCTATGAAGGACGTTCATCGACTTTCATACGACACTTTGGTACTTAAAGAAGGTTTCCGCCAGCCGAACATAGCGTACGCAAGGCCGATACATTTTTATTTTACAAATTTGATGGAAATTAGACATCGAAATTGCGATAAAAAACAACAACAATTTTGTACATCAGGATATGCATTTTTGCGCTATTAAACTGTTCTTAGATTAAAATCATCCCCAAGTGTGGCATTCCGATGTTTATGCTAACAGTTTTAATATAAGATCACCAGAAGTAGGCCATTTCTTTCACATGTCTGCACTTTTGCACGGTCACTTCGGTTGCCATGGAAACCAGATCGTACATTACAGTAACTATTAATCCTCTACCATTGTCAGGCATATTTGTGTTGTACAGGTGAATGCCATAAAAAGCTATTGATACCAAATGTCAACGCTATGTTTTAGAATGACAGATGTATACGGTGATTATAGGCAATATACGTTTTATATTTAAATTATGCCCATCAAGGCAAAATTTCTTTTATAATATCGAACATTTCCACAAGATAATTGCTGCATTGGGCATCTGCAGACAAATACATTCAAAAAGATTAAATTATTAGGAAACCTCGAAATACAATTGGAATCTTATCAATATCTTGACGTGATCGGTGACAAGCAGATTTAAAAAAAAACTGGAAGTACAATTTTCCATCATGCATATTCGTTAACAAAAATCTGTAAATACTGGATTTGAAAATTAGATCATACATTTGATTTTCTTATTTCTGTCGAACACGAACGGACACGTTGAGAAAAATATAGTTTGGATGTGTTCAGTTCTGAACGCAGTAAAAACTGTTTAAAGACATAGTTACGACGTGACTAAAACTTAGCAGGGACTTTACGGACATAGCAAAATTGTGGCGCGGACAAGTAAGATTGCATGGCGTTGTCACTTGGTGAATATTATAATCAATGCGCCCTCTGCAGTCTCGTGCTATGTTCTTCAGGACCTTTCCTCCCGTTCTTCAGGACCTTCCTTTCCCGTTCTTTTGGACTTTCCTCTCCCGTTCTTCAGAACTTTCCTGTCCCGTTTTTCTAGACCTCCCTGTCCCGTATTTAGGACCTCCCTCTCCCGTTCATCAGGACCTTCCTCTGCCTTTCTTCAGGACTTCCTCTGCCTTTCTTCAAGACCTTCTCTGCCTTTCTTCAAGACCTTCACTGCCTTTCTTCAGGACCTTCCTCTGCCTTTCTTCAGGACCTTCCTCTGCCTTTCTTCAAGATCTTCTCTGCCTTTCTTCAAGACCTTCTCTGCCTTTCTTCAAGACCTTCCTCTGCCGTTCTTCAGGACCTTCTTCTGCCTTTCTTCAGGGCCTCCTTGTCCCGTTCTTCAGGACCTCCCTGTCCCGTTCTTCAGGACCTCCATGTCCCGTTCTTCAGGACCTTCATCCCCCGTCTTCAGGACCTCCCTGTCCCGTTATTCTAGACCTCCCTGTCCCGTTCTTCAGGATGTTCATCTCCTGTTCTTCAAGGACGGGAGAGGATGATCTTAAGATTCAAAAGAACGGGAGAGGTAGGTCCTAAAGAACAGCATCGAATTAATGCATATGTACTTTATATGGGAAGTAGCAAAATTGCCCAGCATAAGCCTCTTTTTGACGATTTCGTGACCTTACAGAGACGTTACAGAGAAATCTGATGAATGAATGAAAAAAGCACAGCATTTGTCGTATTATATATATAGACCGGACGAACGCAGTGAGAACATGATAAACAGTGTAAAAAAGTAGAAGAACGCACTGATCGTGAAGCGCAAGTGATCATGCGAGAGATAAGACATTGAGGGGAACGTGTTTGACGCAGTGAGAGCCTGAAAAGGAGTAGAAAACCACACGTTTCTCAATTTTGACGAAGTCGCTGGCGCGTTTATGGTATTGGCCTTGGGTTAGGGGATGTAATTGAAGAGGGAACAACCCTTTTCAACATTCCTGATACATAGAAAACCTCTCGTGTTGAGATCTAGGCGGAGCTTGAAAGAACGGAAACCCAATGAGGTCACTTCGCATTGAGTTAAATGCATTGTAAAATACATTGTAATGACATGTTATATTTTCGGCACGGGGATTGCCTGTAAAGCGGGAGAGGGATGGTTACCTATTACTCACTATTCAAAATCTTACAGGAAAGCTCATAAATGTTCAGAATTTCCATTCTTTGATGCCGCAAGGCGCAAGCAGGTACTACCAGCTTAATGATCAGCTTTATAAAACCGTTTAGGAACAAATCGATTCCATGGCGAGATTTATCAGCAACAATGTCTGACAAACATTCCTCTATCCAGGTGACGTTCTAGTTTCTAGTGCAGATATACAGGAACCAGATTCAAGGCTAATGCAGTTAAAAACAAGTGACCGATGGGTCATGACGCTCAGCTGACAGGGAAGAGATTAGCAAAAGGAAATTTTATCATCAGAATGGTAGTATATACCCATTCAACTGAAGCATCAAACAGATTAACCAACAGGCCAAGATTGTGTTTGTATTTATATATATCTAAAAATAAAGAAAAAATGCGTAAACTTTAAAAATTAGAATACGGGTAGTCAACAAGCGACTACGTGTATCCGCCTAAATCAGAGTGGAATGGGTGAAATGAGGCATGGATTGAGTGGCAAGGGGAAATAGAGCGAGGTGTGTTGCATATTAGCATGGATTTCTGCAGCCTAAATGTATATGTAGGTTGTGCCACCTACCACAAATCCAGAAAGCTGTCCAAGTTGTATACATATGCGAAATTTTAGGCAGAAAAGTCAAACCATTACATGTATATGAGTGATTTTGGCCCACGGTAGACAAACAGACAGACGCCGTGCAAAAATGGTTGCAGGTGGCCCCTCCAGTTTTGTGTATGATAAAGACCTATGTAAGATCTAAACACATGCACAATTTTGGCCATATCGGTCAAATGGTTCCCGAGATATGAGCTTGGATGTCTGCAGCGTAAACTAGAATGTAGGTGGCGCCACCTGTCATAAAATCAAGAAAGCTGTGCAGGATGTATAAATCTGTAAAATTTAGCGCAGTTAGGTCAAACCACTGCCGAGATATGAGTTATATTATCCCACGGCAGACAAACAGACGGACGCTGTGCAAAAATGGTTGCAGGTGACGCCACCAGTTTTTCCTATGAGAAAGAGCTATGTGAGATCTATGCAAAATTTTGTCCTGATCGGTCAAACGGTTCCCGAGATATGAACTTAGATGTCTGCAGCGTGAACGAGAATGTAGGTGGTGCCACCTGTCAAAATTCAAGAAAGCTATCCTGGATGTATACACATGCCAAATTTCAGGTGAATTAGTCAATTCACTGCAGAGATATGAGTGATTTTAACCCAAGGCAGATGAACAGATGGACACTGTGCAAACATGTTTGCAGGTGGCGCCACCATTTTAATGTATGTTATACAGCTATCCAAGGGCTACATTTGTACAAAAAATTTTCCTGATCGGTCAAACGTTCCCGAGATATGAGGGTTTATGTGTGGAAACAAACGCACAAATGGACACTGGGCAGAGAGGAAAGGTCAGAGGTCAACGCAAATTGGTTAGGCACCAGTTCACATGTGACCCGATAATTGGTGTAAGTTTCGGAAAAATCGGTCCAGCAGTCTCAGAGGAGTTCTCCGGAAACGAACGCCGCGGCGACGGAGGCGGCGGCGGAACCCCGTCAAAAACATAGTATCCGCAAAACTTCGTTTTGGCGGATACAAAAATACCAGTCTGCAGAAACTAATAAAAACACTTAATGGTCAATATCCATGCAAAGAATCATGCTGATCTCTGCATAAGTTGTTCTGATACTTCAGCTTTTGTATCAAATTTTCCATTATTCTCAGGGATACCTCGGAGTCCTATAGCTTGAAGGATATGGGTAACAGAGACCTAATTTCAAGTTTCCACAGGCAATTTTCATGGGCCTCCTTGCATGACAAGAATGAAGATTCTAGGTCCAGTTGTTACAGTTTGTGCTACGTTTACAGATGACAGCATCCTTAAAGGTCTAAAAAATAGAGAAAAAAATTCGATAAATTGAATAAAATATAGGTGGCACCACCAGACTGCAGAAACAGATGAAACACTCCATAATCAATATCCATGCAAAGGATCATGGTGATCTCTGCATTAGTTGTTTAGACACTTCAGCTTTTGTATCAAATTTTCCATTATTCTGAGGGATACTTCGGAGTCCTAGGGCTTGAAGGATATGGGAAACAGAGACCTCATTTCAGGTTTCCACAGACACTTTTCATGGGCCTCCTTGCATGACGAGAATGAAATTCTAGGTCCAGTTGTTATGATTTGTGCCCTGTTAACAGATGTTCATGTCTTTAAAGGTCTATAAAATAGGGAAAAATTCGCAAAAAAACCCCGAACAAATACAGGTGGTCAATATCCATGCAAACAATTATGGTGATCTCTGTATTAGATATTTAGATACTTCAGCTTTTGTATCAAATTTCCAATTATTCTGAGCTGTATTTTGGAGTGCCATAGCTCAAAGGATATGGGTAACAGAGACCTAATTTCAGGTTTCCATGGAGACTTTTCATGGATCTCCCTGTGTGTCAAGAATGAAGATTTTAGGTCCAGTCGTTACGATTTGTACTCTGTTGACAGATAACTACATCCTTAAACGTTTAAAAAAAAAAGAGAAAAAAAAATTGTGAAAATTTGAAAAAATACAGGTGGCACCACCAGTCTGCCGGAACTAATGGAACACCTCTTGATCAATATGTATGCCAATAATCTTGACCATCAGTGTTGTAGTTATTGAGATGTTGCAGTTTGTTTTTATCAAATTCCATTTATCCATTATTCTGGGGGGTAATTGGGAGCCCCACAGCTCAAAGGATATGGGTAACAGAGGCCTTATTTCAGGTTTCCACGGAGACTTTTCATAGGTCTCTCGCTGTGACAAGAAGAAATTTCTAGGTCCATTCTTTACGATTTGTGCACTGTTAACAGATGTTCACATTTTTAAAGGTTTCAAAAATAGAGAAAACAATTAGTAAAAATTCGAAAAATACAGGTGGCGCCACCAGTCTACAGAAACTGATGAAACATCTCATGATTAATATGTATGCCAAAAATCATGACCATCAGTGATGTAGTTAATGAGATATTGAATTTTCGTATGAAATTTTTGACTATTCTGGGGGGGGGGGGTACTTTGAAGCCCCATAGCTCGAAGGATATGGGTAACAGAGACCTAATTTCTGGTTTCCAAGGAGAATTTTTATCGACCTTTCAGAATCCCAAGTTAAAAGATTCTAGGTCCAGCGGTTACGATTTGTGCCTGGTTAACGGACGGACAGACGGACGACGGACAAAGAGTGATCGCTATAGCTCAGATGACTTTCAGTCAGCAGAGCTAAAAACAGAGAAGACTTGGCTTCAGCCAAATATGAGAAATGTGAAATTTATTGCTCACCATTTTGCTCAGACATCAGTATTACAAGACAAAGCCTCCAACTGTCATATATAACAGAACGGGATAATTTGGTTGATACAACATGTACAATCTGCATGGCTGTAAAAGCACACAAAAAAATGCGACATAAAACCACTGGTGCGACATTAGAAATATAAAATGTAAACAAGGACAAAACAAAGTAGATTTCTAAAGAATATAGATACCTACCAAGGGCAAACAACAGGACTCTCTCCCACTGGTGTACCACCAGGGCAAAGACGCAGCACTTCATCACTAACGGGACAACAGGGAAAAGACGTTTTGCACAAATTATAAGATCAATCATATTTATCTGTTGTTCCAGAGACATGGTTTTCCAGACATATCTGTGGGTGTCGTATATTGCTGTGTTGAGGGATACCTTAATCATAAAAAAACAAGTAAAAGGATGTGTTCATTGATTTAATCTATATATATATCTACCGTTCAATCCATATTTACTATGTATAAATTAGTGCTCACGTAAGGAGGTTTTCGTATGTTAGGATCTTTAACTAAAAATTTAACGGGCTTCTTGAACTACTTTGCAAGCTGTTTCTACATTAACTCAATTCAATTTCATCTCTATTTTACCAATCCATATGTTCAAGATTCGACTGGAATGTTTTCGTTTTGCAGGGCAGTGATGGATAAAATGGACATTCCATACGCACACTCGGTGAGATAACAAGTTTAATGTTTTAATATAAATCATCGTGAGACCATCAAATGCGTGGGACCCCATGTAGTGCTTTAAAGCTAAGTGCCACTATTATTTCTGGAATTGATAATCAACTGAAACTTTTATACTTTGTGCTTTAGGTCGATTCATGTTGGGAATCAAACTGATCAAGGGTGGTCACCATGCATTTTGGTAAGATATGACCATTAAACAAGACGGTGGTCAACTGGCTTTTATGATGGACTGATAAAAATCATTTAAAGAATATGATAAGCTACTATATGCAATTAATTGTAATTTGAAAACCTTTTTAATAAAAGAAGTAAACAACATCATTTATTTTATGAAATAAAGACATTTTAATATAAAAACACAAAAAATATATTGCCAAAATTCATATAAAATAAAAAATAAATACCTGGCGGAAATGACCAGAATACATCACTCCTCTGCTGGAACAAAGTAAAATTTACAAAAACTAGAATTGATTTCTTGTTTTACTTTGGCCTATGAATCACTTATACTATATGATAAATTTTCACCCACAAAAATAGGGGGTCACCACAGATCTAAGCAGTCAAACACTAATTTCAGTATTTCAAGAATATAAAAAATTGTATAAAAATGATGCATATATCTAAAAAAAGTGGTTGCCCTGAGCATGATGACATGAAATTCTGAGATAAGTGACTAAGCAGGAGTTCTTATCGTATACAGGGTTGTGTCGAGGGCAATTAATTAAGCAGCAGTAGGCAATTAATTATCGATCTGTCATCTCTTCTGTGGGCCTGGGTTTTCTAACGGCCCCGAATAGAGGCATTTTAACCATTATAAAAATACGAATTATCAGCTAAACTTTTATTTCATAGAGAAGGGATAAACCCTATCTTTATGATTAACTCAGTTGCAAGATCGTTTCTATTACGTAAGGGTCTTTTTTCCATGTGTTTAATTAGGCCCGGGTTTCTCAGTCTGGGCCCAGCTTTCAGTGTGTTTCAGTAGCAAGTGCACCAGTAACTGTGCGTCCGCGATGCGCAGTAGCAAGGGTGGCACTTACCTTTAAGAACAATGAGTAAACATTATCATCATGGCATGCATTTCTTACTTTCAGAGTATCAATGATACTAGGATAACACTTTTACGTTCTAAAATATATTGATTGATACAAAAAATCTAAAGTAAAGTGATTCAGAAGTATAAATACATGTATGTTATAACAGTCAATGATGTATATGTTATTCACTTGTTTAATATCACCTTTATTGCCTACTCTCAATAAGATAAAAAGGACTGGTTAAGGAAGGAATGAACATGATAATGCGCAGTAATATCAAACATTCTTCTTAGACAAATTATGACACGTGGTTATTATGACTGTGGTAGTACTGTCTACTGTTTTTTTTTTTTTAATCCCATTGCTTGATCTGTATTCAGAGCATTCCAGACAACACCGCATTGCAGGATTTGGCTCTGGGAATCATGACCGCGTGGACCGCATACGGCAATACGGAGTTAGTGACGTTATTCCGCTCCCATATAAACATGGCGTTTAATACATGTACCCTTATCCATTCAAGGACATTAATAACAAATTTAGTTACTTACACCTCACCTAACCTATCCTGCTCGGGCCCTGTGTCCCATAAGGCTGCAGTTTGCTCCCTCCAGCTTGTTCTGTCTCTGGCTATGTTTTGGCTATGTTCTAACTGTTCCACCCTAGTTCTTTCCTTTCTCTTTCAACAGTTCTTCTCCATGTGGTTCGGGGACGTCCTACCATCCTCTCTCCCTTTGGTCTCCATGTCAGCGCTACTCGGCAGTTGTTATCCTCCTCCATATTCAAGACATGCCCTATCAACCTCCATCCCTTGATTTTGACTTCACTTATTCTCTTAATTTCAGTTTTCATCATTATGTCATAATAGGATATGGTATATTGCCATCTTGTTTTTTAAATCTTTCTTAGACATTACAACAAAAAGACGCTAACGTATTGTTAATTTGCTTTTATCTTCCATGTTTCACATCCATATGTAAGAACTGATTTGACCAGTGCACTGAAAAGTTATAAAAAAGCTATAAAAGTCGTTCTAGTCCTATATAGTTTGTGTCCAATGTCTTCTTCACCAGCCGATACATTGCTTGTGGTTGCTCCAAGGTACTTGTATTTTGCCAATGTGTTAAGATTTTGACCATCGATTTTAAATGATCTTTTATTTCTGCTGTTGATTGTCATTAACTCTGATTTCTTCTTGTTTATTTTCAGTCCTACTTTTTTAGCGAATTGGCACAGTTTTTCTACTTTCTTTTGCATGTGTTGGTGAGTTGATGCCAAAAGTGCTATATCAACAGCGAAATCCAAGTCACCAGTATTACTCCCCTCCGTGGCCTTTTTCATTACCCAGTCAACAATCAATAAGAATATAAATCCTGACATTACATCTCCTTGTTTCACTCCCGTCTTAACTTTTTAACCATTCTGTATGTTTGCCTTCATCTCTTACTGCGCATTCACTGTTCTCATACAAAATTTGCACCATTTTAATAATCTTTCCAGGTATTCTATAACTTTTCATAGTTTTCCATAAGTTATCCCTATGCACAGAATTAAAAGCCATTTCAAAATCCACAAAAGTAACATATAGAGTGGCCCTCCATTCCTCAACTTGTTCTATAATATTACGTAAATAATTGCTCAATTGTACTTCTTCTCCTTCTGAACCCAGCTTGCTCATCCCTAAGCGGATGAGCAACTCCATCTCTGATTCTGTCTATAATAATTCTACCGAAGATCATACTTGGTTCAGATAATAGCGTTTGTTTGTGTATCTGATTTTAATAATTCTGCTGTTATTCCATCTATCCCTCCTGCCTTACCATTCTTTAATTATTTTTTTACAGCTTTTCTGATTTCTGTTTTTAGCTCAGCTGACTTTCAGTCATGCTGGGCTATAGCGATGGGTCTTTGTCCGTCGTCCTTCCGTCTGTCCGTCCGGCCGGCCGTCCGGCCGGCCGTCCGGCCGTTAGCAAGGCACAAATCGTAACCGTAGGGGCTAGGGCCATGAAACCTATACAGTCTTAGAGGTTATAAAAAGATCTCCTTGCAAACCTGAAATTAGGTCACTGCGACCTATATTCTCGAAGTTATGGGGTGTGTTTGCACCCCCCAGAAATAACTCTGTGAGACAAAATTTTCATCCCAAACCTTCCATCTTTCACATACAGCTCACCTACCAACAGGGGAAGAACCATAATTATTTTGAGGACAAAAGGTCAAAGGTCAAGGTCACAGGAGCCTCTTCTTTGAAAAGCCTGTGGATGCATTTTAAGCCAACCCTTTCATCCCAATTCTTTGATTTTTCACATATAGCTCACCTACTAAGTTGGAGAAGAATCCTATAGATTTTGAGGTCACAAGGTCAAAGGTCAGGGTCACTTCTTTGAAAAGGTTGTGGACACATTTCAAGCTAGACTTTTCATTCCAAACCTTCCAGCACTGATATTGCTTCTCTGCCAACAGGTGAAACGACCTGTTGATTTTGAGGTCAAAGGTCAAGTTCACAGCACCCACTTCTTGCGTGGAGTCATTTTCAGGCAAACTTTTCAATCTGTACCTTCCATCTGTCATATATGGCTTACCTACCAATAAGGGAAGAAGCCTATTAATGTTGAGGTCAAAAAGTCAAAGGTCAAGGTCACAATATTTAATTGTTCTAAATGCTTGTGAGCATATTTCAAGTGTAACTGTTCAACCCAAACCTTCAGTCTTTCACATATGCCACATCTATGCATCACTCAGTTTGACTCAAACTTCATATTTATGGGTCTTTTTGCTTGAATAAATAACTTATTGATTTTGGGGTCAGCTGGTCAGCAGGTTAAAGGTTGCAGGTCAAAGTTATTCACTCATAGGTTGTCAAGTAATTACACCAGATTTAAGTGGTTAGTAGTTACCCATCATTTAGAAAGAATCCAGTTGATATATGGGCAAAAGGCCAAGGTAATAGGTCAGGGATGTTCACAATTACTTATTTTATAGACCATCTCTATTTTCTTGTATATATAACCATCCCACTCCAGCTGGTACATCTCCCTGTGTGGCTGTAATTGTGAGTGACACTGGTGACATATGACTCCCTTTTGTATCAGCCTATTAAGTGATAAGGCTCAGTGATAAGTACCTCGTTACTTCATAACAAAAACACTGTTGTCAGAATGCTTCAGCCAGGCATTAAGACTATGAGAGTATAGTATTAAGGTTTAGCTACTGATTTATAAGATGATGGGAACATTTTGCAGTTTATTTTATGGAATCCTAGCAATAAACTTAGTTTCCTAGATATCTGAATATTTTAATATATATCACCACATATAAAAGCAAGTGTTTGTTCTCATAATATGTGGATCTGTACCTTGATTTAGGATGGCTTTTTTTTTATTTCAAGACTCTTAGTCATGCTTTCTGCATTTCTTTTCTTTCAGATTTTGCAGTTTTCCTACCCTGCTGACCCCATTGAAAAGCAGAGTGATAATAAAAAATATTGGACTTACACTTTTTACAATTGCATATCTATAAATCTGATATGAGGGCCTGGACATGCCTTTTGAATTATTTTGGGCATTCATTACTGGATAATTTGCCCCAAGTTTGGTCTCTTATTGGAGAATGTGGGATATCAAATGTCATACTTGTCAGAAATCCATTATGTCTGCCAGTTAGCCACCTTAGAAATTCTTTCTTCGGTGCAGTTTCAGTAATTTTTCTTTAATGTTTGGTCCGATTTAGAGATGGTGTGTTGTCTGATTTCAGACTTGTCAGAAGTCCAATATGGCCACCAGGCAACCACCTTTTAATTCCTTTTGATCATATTATCTCAAGAACAGTTAAAGTGAGTGCAGTTGGATGTATATTTATGTAATCTTGTAAAGGATTGGGTCAAATATTTCTGAATAAATATTACCATCATTTATAAAAGTGCAGTACAGTTGGCTTGTATTGACTAAAAATTCATACAGAAGCACCTGTTTCTCAATAATTCTTACATGTATTTCCTTGATTTTTGCTATATATTTTGATCTTATATTTGCCCTTTGTGGTGTTCCTTTGAGACTGACAGGTTTCAAGCAAGCTGTTGGAATAGTTCCTGATAGCTTAACAATCATGCATTTTCCTCAGACCATCAATTCACTGTGTTTTAACCAGACATAGGTGATATATGTTTCTGTTGTCATAGAAAATTTTCAACAAATTGGCAAATTGGTTCTTCAAAATTTGACTGGAAGTTGTGAATCTCAGTCCACGATGTCACAGGTCATGCTTGGCAGCTGAGCGTGATGACCCATGGGCCACTTGTTGTTATTAGACACGTATTTATATCTTTTATGACTGGTTGTATGTCTATTTCCTCATCTGTTACCTGTTACAGGATTATCTGGCACTGGTCTGTTGAAAATTTATTCAAAATGTTCATACCATCTCTTCGCCCTGTTGATCTCTTCTGTTATCATATTTCCATCCTTGAATTTTACCGCATTCATTGATTTTCTTTTATCATTGCATAATGTCCTTGTGATCTCATATAACGCCTTTATTCTCCCCTGACCTGCTGCTGTTTCTGCTGTTTCACCAAGCTCATCAGCCCCTGCTCTCTCTCTTGTCTCACCTCATGTGTTTCTTAACTTCCTTATCTTTCACCTTGTACTGTTCTTTGAGATTGTTTGATTCTGTCAGATTTAACCTGTTCCATGTTCTTCTTGATTCTCCCTCTTTCTTCAACAAGGTCCCATGATTTCTTTCTTTCTGCTTTTTTTGTATCCAAGTACTTCTTTTGCTATTTCATTCTAAGACTTTTCAAAATCTAGCCAACCTTTATTGACTTTGTCCTCCATCTCCTCATAATCATGTAGTACATCATATCTGTTCCTTAATTATGACGAGAATTGTTCTTTTATTATTGGTTGTAGTAGTTTGGTAACATCATATCTCCTTTGTGTAGTATTGGTTACTTGTCTTCTCTTCAGTTTTAGTTTGAACCCTGTCCAAACCCTGTCCATCTACATTGACTAATCACAAGAAGATCTAGAGACAACAGGGAAAAGACGTTTTGCACAAATTATAAGATCAATCATATATATTCTGTTGATTGATAACATATTTATTCCTTAACAAATAAGATATTATCTAACTGTATCTTTATAGAGCAGTGTTCATATAAAAACCACCATTCTCACAAAATTCTTTAATATAATTAAATCTGCATCAAAGGTTAAAAATTCTTGATTACATCCATATGTATTAATTTATTTTCAGAGCAGTGATATTATTCCTCGTGATGGAAATAGAGAGTAATATATATGACCAGAGACTGTTAGAACACGCAGTTGTAAAGACACAAAAAGGCTGCAAAATTATCAGAAGGACATTGGAAAAGATTCACAACCGAGGCTGCCTCGGCGAAGATGGCGAATTGATCATGTGAGTGCTTTTATTGTCTTTAATGCAATATAAAAATATGACATATCGCAACTAAGGCCGGCTCCAACAGTTCAGGTATATGTCCGCCACGGCAGTAAAAGATAATCACCATGACGACCGTCATGAGGTCATCTTATCTGACTGTGTGGCTCTGGCTCAGACCAAGATAAAATGTTTCCGAAAATTTACAATAGGTAGGTAGAGAATCACGGCTTTTGAATAATTTTAAATGTTAGATGATGAAGTGATGTGTGACTGAAACAGACTTATGTTTTAGAAGATGATTTAATACTAGATTTTATTTGCAGTTTTATAGATTTAAGTGTAATGTTTTAAAAGATGATATTATGGACATAACTAAAGCATATATTTTTGCCAACGTACCAAGAGAAAATATGTGCACTGAAAGTTATGTTGCATGTTCCGTTTTCTGTTTGATTTTGACCACTCCATAATACTTAATTAACAAATAACTGCAACTGCATTAAATATTTATGACCTGTTACTATTTTGGAAAGGACAATTTGTTTATATATAACTTTAAATGTATATGTTTGTGTGTGTAAATAATTTGCTAACAGTCAGAAGTGATATTTAACTGACAAATTACCACATAACATCTTTATATATTGATGTGGTCAGTATAGTTACAGGCCATTGACTGCACATGAACCTGTCTGGATTACTTCAATAATTCAAGGAATTTAAAACAAAAATCAGACACATTTGGTCAATATATTTTAGTGAGTCCAACTGAAATAAACTGACAACTTTGTGATTTCTGTCAGAATATGAAGATTTACCTTTTTTGAGGTTATTGTCACAAAACAAACAACTGAATTTATGCAAAATGTATTGGAAATTAAATATATTTTGCAAACATAGTGAATTAATGAATGTTTTCATGCTTTTCATTTTGTTCACATCTTTCAGTCTAGTCATAAATATTTATTTCACCATTGACAAACACAGGAGTAGGGCTGATAAAATGCGAAGATATACTGTAAGTACAGTACAGACTAAGGTATCTATTTGAATATAGTGTCGTCTTCCTCATGTTACTTCAAAAGATTGCATGGTTCACAGGGTTCATATTTTAATAATCTGTCCAAAACATTGTTAAAAATTACTACATGTATTAATAAATCATCATTTACTGACCGCTTTCCGTGGGTTTTATAGGGGTTCAACACAGGGCTCAAAGCCGGTAGATCGTGAGTTTGAATCTCAGCGGAAAATCCGTGAGCTAAGTGCTTTCCAGGTTTAAAAAGAAGACTGTATTCCACCGTCTTGTATCACACACAGTGACAAATGAGTACGCCTTTCGGGTTTCCTCGGTGTTGCTCACCCAGGACCCACAGGTGGGGTAAACAGGCCACTTGACAGTACTGTGAGCATTTTAAATAAAAAACTAATGGACAGATTTCTTTCATATTATGAACATGTAGAGAGATGGGTTATGCGATGAGGTCTATTTAAATTTGGGTCATGACCTTTACCATAAGAGTGGCCTTGACCTTTAATATTTCCATATTTGGTGAAAATCACACACCTCATATGATATCTCCAGTGTTGAAAGCCATATGGATTTCAAACGTGACATATGTATGGCCCACCACTTAAATAAGAACCCTATAGGTTCTAGGGTCATGAGGTCAAAGGTCAAGGTCACTGAACTCGCATCTTTAAAGATATTGTGGATGCATTTTAAGCCAAACTTTTCATCCCAGGTCTTCCATCTTGAACATATAGCTCACTTGCCAATAGTTGATGATCCATATCAATTTTAGGGTTACAAGGTCAAAGGTCAAGGCCACAGGAGCCTTCTGTCCAATAATTAGATTTCGGGATGATAATTCAAGCTTGATATATAGATTTCAAACTTGACTTATATATGTCCCATTAAAAATGCAAGACCTCTATTGATTTTGAGGTCATGAGATCAATTCAAAGGTCAAGGTCACAGGACACATCTTTGAAAAGATTGTGGATACATTTTCAGCCAAACGTTTTATCTCAGACTTTTTATCTTGCACATAAAGTTCACCAGCCAATAAAGGAAGACCCCTGTCCATTTTGAAGGCACAGGGTCAAAGGTGAAGGGCACAGGAGCCATCTGTCCAAAAATTCATTTCCAGAAGGTCCAGACGTAATGTTGTACCTAATACCAGAGATCAAAACACAGCATCAGCTCAGTCAAACAGGTGTGCTCGTTGTGGCCGTAATCACGAGACAAACACACCGAGAGATTGCCCTGCATACGGCAAGACGTGTAGAAAATGTTCAAGGCCAAATCACTTCGCCAGGTGTTGTAGAACGCGTAATCCCAGACCCAGGCAGGTACATAATGTCTCCGCCGAATCGAATGATTAAAGCTCAGAGGATGAATTCTTTTTGTGTCCACTCACTATCAAATCAATAGAGACAGTAGCTGCAGATCAAAAAGCATGGTTTGAAACTGTGAAAATTTGTGATAGTATGATTCGCATGAAAGCTGATAGCGGAGCGGAAGTTAACACAATACCATGGAAAACATGGAAACGCATACAAAACCGCCCAAAGCTGCAGCCCTCAAACGTCCTTCTGAGAGCATTAGGTGACACAGTGGTAGAGCATGCAGGATGTGCCCAGATAACGATAAAAATCGGGAATACCAGTCTGACAACCAAAGTTTTCGTGACAGGAAGAAATCTCCACCGATCTTGGGTCTTGACGCTTCAATAAAATTAGGATTACTTCAGTCTGGAGCAAATGCTACAACAGAACTACACACTATAGATTGCCATAGATAGTCAACTGACGATATTCTCAGTAAATTCTCTGATGTGTTTGAAGGACTTGGCAAGTATCCCGGGCAATATCACATTCAACTAAGTGCTGATGCTCAGCCGACAATTCAACCTCCAAAACGTGTACCTCACAAACTGTACGAACCGCTTCGTGCTAAACTCAATGAAATGTGTGAGTTAGGGATCATTGAGCCTAATAACAAACCCACTGATTGGGTAAATAATCACGTCATCACAGAAAAGCGAGACGGCTCTTTGATATTATGCTTAGATCCTAAGCAACTGAACAAATCAATTCGCCGTGAACATTTCCAGACACCAACGCTTGATGATATAGTTAGCAAGTTAAGTGGATGCAAGCTTTTCTCAATCTTGGACCAGAGAGACGCCTACTGCCAGGTACAACTTGACTCTGATAGCGCAGCACTGTGTACATGTCAAACACCATTTGGCAGATTCTGTTTTAAACGGATGCCGTTTGGTATCTCGAGTGCCGGCGAGGTAAATTAAAAGAAAACATTCCAGATATTTGGAGATATAGAGGAGTGTACGTCGTAGCTGATGACATGCTAATAGCAGCTACAGATGAAGCGCATCATGACCAGATTTTTTATAACGATCTTGAGCGTGCAAGAAGGCACAACATTAAATTCAATCGCCACAAGATGCAACTCAAAAAGTCGGAAGTGATGTAAATGGGAGTGCGACTCGGTGCAGATGGACTTAAGCCTGATAGCGCGAAAATCCAGGCTATACTAGACATGCCAAATCCTACTGACAAGCAGTCAGTTCAACGCCTAGTGGGAATGTTGAATTTCTTCTCTACATTTATTCCAAACAAATCATCCGTCATCAGCCCCCTGCGACAGTTGTTGAAAGCTGACACACCGTGGACATGGGAATCTGAACACGAGGCAGCGATGGATCACATAAAACGAGTGCTCAGTAGTAAGCCTGTTCTCCGGTTGTATGATCCTGAAAGTCCGCTGACAATTCAGGCAGATGCATCATCCACAGGTCTTGGTGCATGTTTAATACAGGCCGGGCAACCAATCGCGTACGCATCTCGCTCGTTAACCGATACCGAAATCAGATATGCGCAAATAGAGAAGGAACTACTAGCAATTGTGATTGCCGCAGAAAAGTTCTATCAATACATATATGGTTCTCAAGTTGAAGTGCAGAGTGATCATCGCCCCCTGGAGGCCATATTTCGAAAACCGCTGAATAGTGCTACCCCCAGGATCTAATTGATGCTCCTAAAGCTCATGAAATATCAGCTCGGTATTTAATATGTACCAGGATCCAAAATGTATATTGCTGATACACTATCGCGAGCGCACGTATCAGATAAACCAGCTTATAACACAATTGGCACTGACATGCGCATTCATGAGGTCACAGCCACTTATCCGGCGACACCAACGAGGCACGAGCAAATTCGCGCAGCGACAAAACTAGACAAAGACCTTTGTAAAATGCAAAACTATGTATCTTGTGGATGGCCAAAGCACAAACCCTCAGTTCCTCATGATTTTCAACCATGTTGGAATTTACACGATCAGATCCATGAGGAAAACGGGCTACTGTTTGTAGGAGAAAGACTGATAATTTCTGAGTCTAAGAAAGAGGACATTCTTGTCAAACTACATGCGGGTCATCTTGGAATGGAGAAATGTAACAATCGTGCTCGAGATATCATGTACTGGCCTAACATGAACAAAGACACCATAAAGTTCGTGGAACGCTTTGCCACGTGCCAAGTACCAGCGATCGAACTACAAAGAACCGCTGATATCGCACAGCATACCTCAACGTCCATGGTGTAAACTTGGGGCGGATCTGTTTGACTTTCAAGGAAAGGCATATTTGGTTGTAGTTGATTATTTTTCAAAGTATCCTGAGATAACCAAGTTGGATTGAAAAACAGCTAAGGGAGTAATCAACGGTCTAAAACCTATATTTGCCAGACACGGCATTCCTGATGTTTTGGTGAATGACAATATGCCCTTCGGTAGATATACTTTCAAAGAATTCGATCAACACTGGGGATTTCGTACGGTTTCTGTTTGACTTTCAAGGAAAGACATATTTGGTTGTAGTTGATTATTTTTCAAAGTATCCTGAGATAACCAAGTTGGATAGCAAAACAGCTAAGGGAGTAATCAACGCTCTAAAACCTATATTTGCCAGACACGGCATTCCTGATGTTTGGTGAGTGACAATATGCCCTTCGGTAGATATACTTTCAAAGAATTCGATCAACACTGGGGATTTCGTACGGTTACTAGTTCCCCTACATACGCACAATCAAACGGACAGAGTGATAGATTTGTCAACATCATGAAAACTCTGTTAAAGAAAGCTTATCATGAAGGCAAGGAACCGCATATCGCTCTTCTGGAATATCGGAATACACCAATATGTGGACTTTCTTACTCACCTGCTCAGTTGCTCAGGAGTCGACGTTTAAAAGACCAAAAATTACCGTGCTCCGATCAGTCCCTGGAGCCAAAGGTTGTTGATTCGGCAAAATGTCATTTGAAAAATCGACAGACGAAGCAGAAATACTACTATGACCAACACGCGAGACCTACTAAATCTCCGCACTTGGGTGATATTGTAACAGTAAAGATGGATAAAACATGGACCCCAGCTGTTATTACTGGAGTACATGATACACCCAGATCATACTACGTCACTACAGAGTGTGGTCAAACGTACAGGAGGAACAAGAGATACTTAAATCCATCTCCTAATCAAGTTCAGTTTCAGCACCCTGTCAGTGATACTGATGACCACCACCCTGAGGAAAGAACGACGGATAAGACACCAGATCATCCCAGAGATGACTCCCCATTATCACCTCGAACACAACATGACAACCAAGAAACCGCGTGCGTGCAAACAAAACCTATTCCAGCGCCGCGAAGAAGTACCAGAAAACAAACAAAACCTGCGTGGCATAATGATTATGCAATGGACGAAGTGATTACAGTAACAGTTAAGGTGAAAGTTTATTTTCGTAGAAGGCTGGTTAATTCAGCTCCAATACCAGTAAGAGACTCGTAGTGATTTATATATGGTTAAATGTAACATGTTTGTTTTAATGATTTCATTGAAGAGTATGACACTTTATTTCAGACAACCGGCCCTAAAGATATCTTAACAAAGGGGAAGATGTCACAGAGTAATTCTAAATAAGAGACTATTACATGATATTACATGTTGCGTGGAGAGTATGTTTTGGTTGGCCCTGCTGGACAGTTGCCGACCCCCTTTACGGAATAAATAAGATTGTTACAGTTCACAAGTCTGGCGGGTTGTATGTGACAGTATCAAACTTGACTTATATATGGATCATCAATAAAACAAGATTCCTATTGATCTGAGGTCACAGGACAAACATACTTGAAAAGATTGTGGATGCATTTTCAGCCAAACGTTTCATCTCAGATCTTTTATCTTGCACATATAGATCACCTGCCAATAGAGGAAGACCCCTATCCAATTTTAGGTCACAAGGTCAAAGGTGAAGGTTAGAAGAGCTACCTGTCAAAACATTCTTTTTCTGTTGATAACTCTTGCTTGGATTGACATATGGGTTTCAAACTTGACTTATATATGTCCAAACATCTTCGAAAGTTTTTCGTAAACCAGACAGGTGGCGCCACCTACCTTCTCGTTTCAGTAAAATAAATTTATGCCCTTTCTGAGGAGTGATTTGCACTATCGGCCTGAAAGTGTGCATATCCATAGATCTTGGACTCCTCCATCTTGTACTCAAGACTGGTGGCGCCATCTGCTATCATTTTGCTGTGGTGTCCATCTGTACATGTGCTTTTGGTGAAAATTGCTCATATCTCTGGAGTGGTTCAAGGTATTCATCTTAAATTTGGCATGTCTATCCATCTTGGAAAATTTTCTTGAAAACTGCCTTTTTTTCAGAGATTAAACGGACTATATTTAGGAGTGGTGTAACATACCACTCAATCCATCCCTCACTTTACCTGTACCACTCTGACTTCGGCAGATACACGTTGTCCCTTGTCGACTATCCGTTTTCCAGTTAATAGTGTGATAAAAAAACTTCAGTATCTGAAAACTAATGCACTGATGGCTATGATACTTGTAGTGTCTCATCAGTTCTTGTACACTGGTGGCACCACCTTAATTATATTTTTTAGGCATTTTTTTCTCTATTTATGAGACCTTCAAATGAAGTGCTCATCTGTTAACGGAACAAACCATAACCGTTGAACCTAGAATCTTCTCACTTGACATCCATGGAGACTAATAATAAATCTCTTTAGAAACCTGAAATTAGGTCTCTGTTACTAAAGGGCTTGTTAGTACCCCCAAGAATAATTAAAAATTTGATACAAAAGCTCCAGTATCTGAATAACTAATGCCTTGATAGCCATGATTCTTTGCATATATATTGATCATGGAGAGTTTCATCAGTTCCTGCAGACTGGTGGCACTAACTGTATTTTTTTCAAATTTTTACGCATTTTTTCTTTCTATTTATGAGACCTTCAGATCTGTCATCTGTCCAAAAGCCCACTGTAAACCATTTGAAGGACTATTTACAAAATTCATGATTTTTTTGCACTCTGGCAGTCATTTTGCTCATTGTTCAACATTCCTTGAATTCAGCTGAGCGTCATGGCCCATGGGCCACTTGTTTTAACTCGGTAGGGTAACTGATAAAAAAAGAGATCTTATCAGCCTTATCTAAAACACACGACAGCGGCATGCAGATATAATCACATTCACGCTGAGGCATATGTGGCCAACCCGGCCAACCGATCAAATCAATTTTAATGTCTAATATAGCTATCTATATAATGTCATGTAACCAGACTTGGGTCCAATTACCTTTAAGATAATCGATTACAATAACAAATTACTATAAAAAGTAATCGATTACAGTTACAATTACTTTTGTGTTTTCAGAAAAGTTATCAATTACATTTACTTCTTAAAGTATTGCAATTACTTTTGCAATTACTTTAGGACCATTTACCTCATGCTATAACAGCAACTTGGTTAGAGATTGGTTTGAGCTCTTAACATTTTTCAACAGTCGTAATAAATTTAATAAAGGCACAACCTAAACAATCTATATTCATTTGAGACAAACATACTCAAAAGTCGTGAAAATTAATTGTTCAAACAATTACTTTTCAAAAGTTATCGATTACAATTACAATTACTTTCCAGGATTAGAAATGTAATCGATTACAAATACAGTTACTTGAAAAAAGTAATTTCAATTGTATCCCCAGACATATCTGGTATACTATGATTTCATGACGGTCCCGCCGCCGCCATTGCCGCCGCCGCCGCAGAAAAATCATGTGAGCGAAATAACTCAAAATAATTTCATGGATCTTTATCAAAATTTACATGTGTATAGATAGAGGTAAGAGGACGAAGCCTATTTAAAATGGGGACATGACCTTTACTATGAGAGTGACCTTAATATAACAAGAAAGCTTGCATGAATTGGTCCAAAAATCATAGCCTTGTGATGTGCCGGATACTGGTAGCGCCACCTGTTATCCTTTTCTTGTTTTCACACCTTATAATTCCCACATAATTGCCACTTGACAGTACTGTCAGCATTATAAGTCAAAAACTAATGGCCAAAAATCTTTCATATTATGAAAATGTAGAGAGACGGGTTATGGGATGAGGTCAATTTATATTTGGATCATGACCTTTACCATGAGAGAGGCCTTTGAATAATTGAATATTTCCATATTATCTGAAATCCACGCACCTCATATGATATCTCCATTTTTGATAGCCATATGGATTTCAAACTTGAATTATGTTTAGCCCACAACTAAAGTAAGAACCTTATAGGTTCTAGGGTCATGGGTCAAAGGTCAAGGTCACAGGACACGCAATTTTAAAAAAAATATTGTGGATGCATTTTAAGCCAAACTTGTCATCCCAGATCTTCCATCTTGAACATATAGGTCACAAGTCAAGGACACAGGAGCCATCTGTCAAAAATTAGTTTCCGATTGATAATTCCAGATTTTATTGATATATGGATTTCCAACTTGACTTATATATGTCCCATTTAAAAAGCAAGACCCTTATTGATTCGGGGGGGGGGGGGGAATGAGGTCAAAGGTCATGGTTAGAGGACCCACATCTTTAAAAAGATTGTGGATGCATATTAAGCCAAACTTTTCATCCCAGACCTTCCCTCTTGCAAATATAGTTCACCTGGCAATAGGCGAAGATTCCTATCAATTTTGGTGTCACAAGGTCAAAGGTCAATATCACAGGACCTATCTGTCTTCAAATCTGTGGAAACGGGATTTCAATCTCCACCATGATGTCTAACATGTTCAAACATTTATGACCTAGGCCCTGTCATGGTCAATATATACTTCAGAAGATGTGTGCCTATTTTAAAATGGGGTATGCTTAATATGTCCGGGGATACTACGGCATCTCAGATGCCAAAAATTTCTAGTTACAATTACTTCAAATACAATTACTTTTGGACCTACCTCTGCATTTGACAGTATCTTGTCAAGTATCAGGCTAATGCAATAAGGATATGGTGCTTAATTACGCAATAGTGAAAATAATTGACTTTGCGTCCTTGAATTTTGTGTATGAATTTATTTAATGCCGCAAAGCCTTTTCATGTGCGTGTGGCTATGAGAGTTGGTTATAGTGTCTCGTCCATGGCCAATGATTTTTTCCGGGCTCTCCTTTTTTGTACACTTTTTTGTAATAACTTTTTTTTACAGTCCAAACAAAATTAACAGTGTTCAGTATATATATAAATACATCTTTTTAATACATTTTAAAACAATTTATATTCGATCAACACCTTACAGAAATGACGATCATGGAAGTAGAGGTACTATAAAAGGAGCCACATGGTGCGATTTCTTCAACATTTGTTCATATTTCAGAGACGGCTATGAAGTTGCCATTGTTTACATGAGGACGGGATATAGTCCAGCAACATGTCAAACAGACCAGGTCAGTCTCCAATGCTGCTCACACACATTCTCACATCTTACACACACACCATCACACACATTATCGTACATTTTACCAGTGGCGGATTAAGAAATTCGAGAACAGGGGCGCTAACACTAGGTTCGCGGTTGATTGGTATTAAGAAAATAAATATAAGTTCTCTTATTGTACATGTAACTTTATGTTTTGTATATATATATATATATATATATATTTATTTACAGATTATTTTAAAATATGCAGTGTTCCTCAAATAATATTCTCTTGAATGTCTTTGCACATTGAAGTCAAATTGATGGGGTGATGGGGGTTCATGTGTGACCGGAATTGATGGGGGGGGGGGGGGTTCACGTGTGACCGCCTTTAATATTTTCAAAATTAGGATATCAACTGGAAAGTCCGGACATTCATTCGTTTGTAACATGTTGGTCTAAATACATCTAAGTTTATCACTTGGTCAGGGGGCTCAGTATGACCAAGCAGAGCGTTATGACGAAAAGACCACCTCTCTCAGTATAGTAATATTTGGAAGCTATGTTAATTACTGGAGCAGATCACAGAGCTGGTCATTAATATCCTCAACTCACGAATTATAAAGTATGAAACTGTGGATTACTTAATTATTTAATTGCTAGGAAATAAAACAGATAAAAAAGGAATAAACTAAAAAAAAAAAACAGCATACCCCCCCCCCCCCCCCCTGGATCCGCAACTGATTATACTGTAATCATGTGGCCATACAGAACAATCTTAAGAAAGCTTCATCCAAAAATCTCAGTCACATGATCACATGGATGATTTAATCGTTTATATATGAATGCATATTAATGACAGGAGTGGCGGGCTCGGCTGCTGTTGGAACGATCTAAAGCCATCAAATGTCCCAGTATCCATTATCATCTGGCTGGTACGAAGAAGGTCCAGCAGGTATTGGCGACACCTGGTGTCGTGGAGCGCTACATTGAGGATCCCGCCGCTGTTGAGAGAATCCGGGCCACGTTTACTGGACTCTATTCCTTGGATCAGGTATTTCTATTCTTGGATCAGGTATTTCTGTTCCCTTGTTCACATATTTCTGATCTATGGATAAGGTGTTTTTATACCCTGAACCAGGTATTCTGTTCCCTGGATTAGGAAATGCTGTTCCCTTGATCAGGTGTTTCTATTCCCTGGATCAGGTATTTATATTCTCTGGATCAGGTATTTATATTCCCTGGATCAGGTATTTATATTCCCTAGATGAGGTGTTTCTCTAACTGGACTCCAAGTATGTCCATACTATTGAGAAGGGTTTTTTCTGGGTTATATCATTACTCTAGATGAGTTTTTACTTTAACCGTGTTCTATAATTACTTATGTGAGGCATTGCTTTCTTTGTGTTCTATACTTACAAGCAGATGAGGTATTTCTTTTTCCTGTGTTCTGTACCTACTCTAAATGTGGAATATCTTTAACTGGGCTATACTCATTGTAGATCGGGTTTTCCTTCACTGCGTTCGATGCTTGCTTTTGATGATACGTTTTTAAACTCTGTACTATATATACTTTAGATGAGGCGTTTCTCTCTATATTTATATAAATTGTTTTTATTATGTTCTGTCCCTGTTACTTCTACTTCAAGACTTGGTGAGATCTAAATGGTAACCAATAATCACGCTACGCCACATTTTAAAAGTCTGACTTGCAATTATTAGTGCTTAATAATTTTAAATCCTCTTATTTACTCTGCATTTTGTTTCATTGTTCGAATAAACAAAGACATGGTCATAATGGATAAGGGGCTTAAACACAACTGGTCTGGTTGGATGTGTGGTCTGGTTGGCAGTCCACTATATGTCCACTTTATGCATCAGTGCGCAGCCAGCCACACCATACCATTTAATTAGATGAAAAGCTATTTAAACAAATGGGGGCGTGCTTATATATTCGGATTCATTATAAAAAACCGATACAAGGGGGAAATATTATGAAAATCACAGATATATTTGCATATGTCAGAAAACATAAAATAAATATCCACTTTATATCAATCAATTTTGAAGGAGATTTGGTTTTTCAGAATGGTCCGACATTCAGAATACTTAAGTCTCTTCAAATTTGGAGAATTCTTAAAAAAATGGGTTTATATTCTTTACATTAACATCAGCAGTTGTGTCATGAATAGAAGTTGGGCTACCGAGTATTTCACAATTTCTCAAGGAGTAAGATAAGGTTGTCCCTTAACTCCATATTTATTAATTTTAGCATCTGAAATATTAGCAGGTAAAATCAGAAATAATACAAATATTAAAGGAGTTCAGCTCTAGGGGATTACAGGTCTATCAAGGAAGCTATTAAGACATTTGAACACTGAGAGAAAATATCAGGACTTAAGATAAACGTAGATAAAACATTATAGTGACTACTAGCAATGGCGCTTTTTGAGTACGACCAGGTAAGACCGGCTGCGTTAATAATTTAAATTTACAGACTTACAGGTTTTTGTTGGAAAAAAGTACAGGTATTATTTCTGTTTTAGGTGCTTGTCTGCATTTTGCAAATAAGTATATAAGTGCATCCTTGCATGTTTTTAGCTCAGCTGACTGTAAGTCAACTGAGGTATTGGTATGGCGCTTTGTCCGTCGTCCGTCCGTTAGCAGGGCACAAATCATATCCGATGACCCTAGAAGCCTGTAACTTAAAATCTAGGGAAACCTGAAATTAGGTCACTGTGACCTATATCTTTGGAGCTCTGGGGCTTAAAAGTACCCCCCAGAATAATAAAAAAATTACTACAAATCCTCCAGTATCTTGATAATTAATGCACGGATTGTCATGAATCTTGCCTTGAATATTGACCATGACTAGTTTTGTCAGTTCCCGAAAAGTGGCGCCACCTGTTTTTTTTTTTTTTTTTTTTTTTTTTTTTTTTTTTTTTTTTTTACCAATATTTATCTTCGTTATTTAACTATAAAGTGACAACAATCATGTCAGTTTTTCAGCTGTGATTCCATCTTGTGTCTAAAACCTGGTGTGTTCATTGATTAAAAGTAGATGCCCTATATTAATCACCCTGTTTGTCTGTCTGTCCATCTGTCTGTCTGTCTGTCCATCTGTCCATCCAAACAAATTTGTTTCAAGATGTTAACTCCAGGTTGAATTGACATATGGATTTCAAACATGACTTACATATGGCCCACCACTAAAGAAAGAACCTGTATGATTTTTTGGGTCATGAAGTCAAAGGTCAAGGTCACAAGACTCACTAATTTTAAAAGATTATGGCTGCATTTTAAGCCAAGCTTTACATCCCAAACTTTCCATCTTGCACATTTAGCTGACTTGCCAGTATGAGGAGGGCATAAATGAATTTGGGGCCACAAGGTCAAAGGTCAAGGTCACAGTGGCCATCTTTTCACAAATTAGTTTCCAGATGATAACTCCAGTTTAATTTGACATATTGGTTTCAAACTGTTCTGTATATGGCTTATCACTTAAGTAAGAACCCTGTCGATTTTGGGGTCCAAAGGTCAAAGGTCAAGGTCACAGGACCCATTTCTTTATAAGGAATGTGTATGCATTTCAAGCCAAACTTTACTCACCTGCCAATAGGGGAAGATTCTTTTTGATTGGGGTCATAGGGCCCATCAATTCACAAATTAGTTTATGGATGATAATTCTGCTTTGGCTAGACAGATTGGCTTCAAATTTGATTTATTAATCACCCATCACTTAAGTAAGAAACATTTTGATTTTATGGGTCCAGAGGTCAAAGGTGAAGGTCAAAGGGGCCACATCTTTAAAATGCTTGTAGATGCACTGTAAATCAAACTCTTCATCCTGAACCTTCCATCTTTCACAACTGGCTTACTTGCCCAAAGTGAGGAAATCTGTAGATTTTGAGGTTACCTGGTCAGAGTTCAAGGTCATCTTTTAAAAGATTGTTACAATAATCTAAATGCTGCAAGTTCAAGGATAATAATTTCTAAGAATTTTTGGTCACAAGGTCACAGGACTGTCATTCTGAAAAAAAATTATCTAAAAATGTCCTTATACTCATTAACTTATAGACAAATTCAGCTGAGCGTCGAGACCCATGGGTCCCTAGTTAAAATATCAAGAGTTTTGATGTAGCTTCAATATTAACTGACATTTGTGAGGTCAAGGTCGCATGGGAAAATGCATGAGGTACCCAGGGGTTGAAATAGCTTCATGGAAACCACCGTCCGGTGTAAAGACTGGAAAAAAGATAAGAAAAGAGTTCATAGCGACTCCTCTGGTAGTAATTCGTTCCATCAAGATAAAAAACGTCCAAATAAAGATACCAATATGAGTGATATGGAACACTTCTGATGAATATCCTCTGTCTAATTTAAGTCAAAGACCAAAACAAACTGAAACTGAGCAGAAAATTGTGAAGAGTGACTGTGATAAATGACAAAATATTTAGAGGCAGCTCTGAAGTCTAAAGTTATTAAAACTTCATTGAAAACTATCGTGGATGCAGCGGTTGAGGAAATGTTGAAAGACCATAAACAGAAAGTTGAACAATTTACAACACGTGCGATGGACTTGGAGAACACAGTTTGTGAGATGAAAGATGAAATTGACAGTCAACAACAGTACTCGAGGAGAAAATCTGTTAGGATAACAAATATATGGTCAGAGAACAGAGATGAGGACACAGACAAACTAGTTATAGACATTGCCAAGAATCTGATGGATGTTCATATCAGTAAGGATGATATTGATCGGTCCTATAGAACAGGTAGACCCCTGCAAGGAGGCAAGCCGAGACCTACTCTTGTCAAGTTTTTGTTCGACAAAACAAAACTGGCTTTCATGAAAGTCAAAGCTCCCCTCAGAATGGTCGGGGATCAGGGTAAAGGTCTCTACGGAAATGAGAATCTCACAAAGACTAGACTGAATATGCACCGTTCGGCTCTGAGCATGAAGCGTGACAACCTTATTAACGATTGTTGGACAACGGATGGTGTTGTTTTCGTGACAGATCGCTCATTAAAGGTTCTGCGTTTCACTGCCGGCACAACATTTTATGCTTGGCTAGAGGAATTGAAACGAAATGCACCCAGTACGCTTGCTCAATCCCTTGATGTCCAACACACACCAGTGTGCAACCCCAACTCACGTCTACCCCAAGATAATCAGTCCACAGGTGGGTGACCTCGGTTGTTTATCACCAATCAAAATGTTAAAGATATGTTACATAACATTAATAGGTAAATTATTTCACTTTGGATAGTTTTTTTTTCACTTAGAGATTACAATCTGCTTAGATTCACCTTGAATATTTCTTATTAATCGACTTTTATCTGAATAATAAAAATAGAAGGAGCCGGTCTTCCTCTCCCCTTGTTTCTCTTAATAAATTCTTTTCGGCTTCTGTCAGATTGAGTTTCGATCTGAACCTTGAATTCAACGCAGAAATAAGATTGCTTTCTCTTATTAAATTAATCCTTTTCAGAATTCGGTAATATTCGGGATAATTACCGGATATATTCGCCCGAAAGCCGCCATACTATAACACTTACACACATATTCATTTATTTATCTATATAATTACTTTGTTAAATTCATTCAGGTATTTATATGCCGCTCCTTTGTTCTTTTCTCTTGTACCTTAATAACATTTACAATGGAATAGACAGTGTCTTTACATGTGAGAAAACGAGATCCGTGAGTGTTTTAAACAAATTACTAGGACGCGGGGAAAATGTTTTAACTAATGTAAAAAAAGAAAATCACCATTTATCTATTTTGTTTTTTTTTTAAGAAAACCAACCTATGTTAAGATTCCTTATTGTCACCTTAAATGTGCGGGTTAGTAGAAATAATAAGAAAAGACGGGAGTCATATAATTGGTTACAAAACAAAAGAGGTGCGGATAGTATTATAATTCTACAGGAAGCACACTGAACTGAGGACATAGAAAGTGAATGGAGAAAAGACTAGCCTGGTTTTACTTTGTTTTCTCACGGAACAAACCAAGCAAAAGGTGTATTGACACCTATTGGAAATAATCTTGAATTTGCTGCAATTGAAGGTAAAAAAGATGAGCATGGACGTTTTATTTTGAAAAAAAAGCGAATATTCAAGGTTCTTTGTTTATTAATGTAAATACTTATGTCCCAAATACAGAAACAACAAATATTATAGTTATGGTGAATGAAACTTTGCAAAACATGGCTACAGTTCCAGAGACACAAATTATATGGGGAGGGGAATTCAACATGGGCCTGTCAAGTCTCGACGGGGAAAAATTACAGTCTAAAAATCAATTCTACAAATTCATGAATTAATTTAAATCTAATTTGACCTCATTGACCTATGGAGAATTCGAAATCCGTCTACCATGCATATACATGGCGATCATACAACCTATTCAAACAGTGTAGATTGGACCTTTTGTTGGTCAGTTCTGAGTTAAAAACCATTGTAAAGGATGTACAAATTATTCCAACAATCTTGACGGATCATTCAGCTGTTATCGCAGATATATGTTCAATAAATAACCCTACACACGGACCGTCCTGTCGGAAATTTAATCTCTCCCTTCTACAAGATCAGAATTATATAAAAGAAATGAAAGAATATATCAAAGGAGTGAAAACAAGGGAGGAAATGGACTTAATGCAAAACAATGGTGGGAATATATAAAGTTTAAAATAAGAACATTTCTATGAGATAATGTAAGAATAAACGAAAAAAAATGAAAGAACAACGACTTCTGCAGACGGAAAATGACTACTCAGCCAACCCATGTAATCATATTAAGTACAATCATATAAGAAAAGAAGTTGAAGAATATTATGAGAAATATATCCAAGGACTGATAGTCAGATCTAGAGTACAGTGGTTGGAGGAGGGCGAACGTAGCTCAAAAATTTTCTTTAATATGCAGAACGTAAAAAGAAGAGAAAAACGATAAGGAAACTTTTTTAACAAATAATGAAATCACAAATCCAGTTCGCATCATGGAAGAAATCAAATCATTTTTTTTTCAGAAAAAGTATGCTAGGGAAAGAGATATTGATGAAATAGATTGTTTGGGTGTAATTTATAATTTGAACATGTCCAAATTATCCGAAAATGATTCTGAATTATGTGAAGGTATTGCTACCAAAACTGAAATATAAGAGGCGTAAAATGAGATTAAAAATAACAAGACGCCAGGAAACGACGGTCTGCCTAAAGAGTTTTACCTAACCTTTTTTGATTGTTAAGGAGGTGACCTGTTTCAATATTTAAATGTGTCTTGAAGAGGGACTACTGACGACAAGTCAAAGACAAGCTGTTATTACGTTGATAGAAAACCCTGGTAAAGACAATAGACACTTATCATCATGGAGACCTATTAGTATAGATAATATTGATTCCAAAATTTTAGGTAAAATTCTAGTCAGACGAATTAAGAAAGTATTACGTAGTCTGATAGGCGAGGATCAGACTGCTTTTATGAAGGATCGAAAGACATCTGATACAACTCGACTTATCAGAGATATAATAGACTACTGTTATATAGAAGATATCTGTCTTATTTGCCGTCGAATTTGCGACAGCGTTCGACTCAGTTGATTTTGTATTTTTATTTACTGTATAACGTAAATTTGGATATGGAAAAAACATTTATTGATTGGATTTAATTCTTACATTACGGATTAGAAAGCTGTATAATAAACAACACCACAGGGTGTTTTAAGTAAGAGCGAGGAACAAGACATGGTGATCTATTGGTGCCTTGCTTATTTTTTGTTTGTAATTGAAATATTTGCAATTATGGTCCGTCAATCAAAGGTATCATCATAATCCGCATTGAATTAAAACAATGCCTCTTTGTCGACGACAGCACATTCTTTTTAAAAGACTTGAAATCAATAGAGGCATTGCTACAAATTTTAAATTTTAAATGATATTTCAATGATATTTTCAGTGAAAGTGAATTAAAAAATGTGAAGCCGCTTGGATGGGAAGGAAAAAGAACACGCTAGAATATTTAAACAAAATATCAAATGGGTTGCCCATTCCGATGCTATAAAAATCTTGGGTATATGGTTTACATTCAGGGATGATTTGTCATACGAGTTGAATTTTGAAAAGGTTTATGATAATATTTTGAAAACGTTTAAATTTGTGGAAATCGCGAGGGTTTACAATATTTTGGCGAAAAACGATAATTAAATCCTTCGGAATATCAAAACTAATGTACACAACGAACATTCTTGAACCATGAAGGCGTTTTATCAAAAAGGTGAAAAACTGCATTGTTGATTTGATATGGTATGGCCGTAAGCCGAAAATTAAATATTATGTGTTGATAAGTGAATCAGAAAATGAAGGTATTGAAGTACCAGAGGTTGAGTCTGTTTTAGATTGCCAAAGTATATCTTGGTTGATCAGATTAAAACAATTGGCAAATTTGAAAAAGCACAGTTGTATCTAATTTTCTATCTACAGAGAGTGGGTGGTATAGAATAAATGGTGGTTAAGGGCCCCGCTTGACATGCGGTGCCCTATAGTGATTACCATGTCAGTCGGTCCTTCCGTCCGTCCGTACTTCCGTCCTTCCGTCAGTGACACTTTCTTTCGCGCGCGATAACTCAACAACAACATACTTCAGCTTTCCCAACCTTACAGGGATGATTATTACCTTTGAGGGCTCCACACCTATCGAATTAGACATTTCGGAATTCAAAGATATGGCCGCCACAGCCCAATTGCTGATTTTCTTTCGCATGGAATAACTCAACAACAACATACTAGAGCTTTTCAGATTCACCGGGATGATTGGTACCTCTGAGGGCTCCAGACTTATAGAATTACAGACCTGTCGGAATTCCTATATGGCCGCAACAGCTCAATCGCTGATTTTCTTTCGTGCGCGATAACTCAACAACAACCTACCGCAGCTTTCCCAAATTCACAGGGATGATTGGTACCTATAAGGGCTCTAGACCTATTGAATTACAGACCTGTTGTAATTTGTATATGGCTATCACCGTAGGGTAATTCTAAAAATGATATGTTGTGTTTTAGATAGTTATATAAAATAACATCTTAATACACGTATACACAAACCTGATCAAATTATATCATTAATTAATTTGGAATCTAAGGTAAGTCGACCATGTATGAAGATTGCTGCCCATAATGCAATTAGAGAACCTCTTATGGTTTGTTAATTAGAAATGGGTTCAACTTCAAGACAGCCTGATTGGGATGTTGGCTGGTGAACATAAAAGGTTTGCATATTTCTAGGTTGATTGTATATTCATTATGTAATAAGTGTTAATTCATCTTCATGGCATAACTTGTTGTTGAGACATGAAAAAGTACTAATAGGGAAACAGCCTGAAGCAAGGGGAAGTTTTTGGACTTGAAGATTAGAGGAACTCGGATTCATCAAGACCTCAGCTTGGACGACCAGTTGCACACAGTTGAAATGACCACAGTCTATGTTGATCCAGTACCTCGAGTTTGTAATTGTTATTTTCTCTAGAATCTTCTTCAATAAATCATCTATATATTCAACATCACTGGGATCTCATTTATTCATCTACAGACCAACATATACCAAACATCCCGGTGATATGGCCGCCATAGCCCGATCGCTGATTTTTTTCGTGCGCGATAACTCAACAACAACCTACTGCAGCTTTCCCAAATTCACGGGGATGATTGGTACCTATAAGGGCTCCAGACCTATTAAATTACAGACCTTTTGGAATTTGTATATGGCTGTCACCGTAGGTAATTCTGAAAATGTGACCTTGACAATGAATAGGTCCAGTTTTGGCGGTAATCGCATATTCTTAAATATCTAAAGATAACTTTCATGGATTGATCAAAAATTTAGTTGAACAAAGATCTGGGATAGTGTTGTCATGTGCTGGAAACTGGTGGCGCCACCTAGTATCCTTACTTTGATTTGTGCTGTTTAATACTCCCATTATTGCCACTTGACAGTACAATGAGCATTATAAGTCAAAAACTAATTGACAGATATCTTTCATATTATGCATCTACAAAGATATGGGTTATAGGATGAGGCACATTTAAATTGGGGTCATGACCTGTGCTATGACAGTGGATTTCACCTTTTATATACACATATTTGGTGAAAACTATTGTTTCTCGAGTTGACAGATGCAAAAAACATGGTCGATTACCAAGTGTCAGTATGAGCTGCTGATGATGGGGGCCTATTCTTAAGCGGGGAGGTGGATTGATTGTCTGGGGGTACTGTGGTGTCAAGAAATATTTAGTCTATGTTATCAAAACTGGTGATGCAACTGTTATCTTCAAACAATTTATGCACATTCATGATCAGATTAGGACTAGTTTGCGGGCAAACTGTTTTAACAGTAATTCTACTTTATGGAGGTATCCCCTTGGCTCTTTTACATTATTTAATCAGGCCTTTCTTGGAGTTCTTTTGTCACTCATTGTATCAGACATGTATATCATATATTTTGATCAATAAATGCCCATGCGTTAAATAATTCATTCAGTTATCTTCTTGTCCATGTCTCCACATATTATGTGCTGAAAAACGTTACTGTTCTATTCTCATCACTATTTTACACCAAGGAGGTGAAAATATGAACATAATAGTACTCTTGCCAAAAGCATAATACAGGACTGCCACCGAATGCAGGATGTCTGCCAGGCTGTTACTGCTTCGTTTCCCTCTTGACAAAAAAAAAATCAGTTCTTCATGTTACAGGTTCTTCAGCTTGTCCAGAATGGTAATTTTTTTATTGCAGGTCTTTCACACATGCAAGATAATGTCAACATTGGTTTGTTAAAATCATAGAAATAATTCTTATTCAATTTCCTTTTTAAGATTATTAGATCATATGAAGCTTTAACCCCAGTTAGCCCTTTGGTGGACCTGCAACACAACATTAACCTGAAACCTGTTGTGTCGGCAGCGGCAGCTTATATTGTCATTACAAATACACTATATACTTCTCAATTAAGACCCCTGTATGCACAGTAACTGTACACTTATCTCCACTTCACATTTTATTTAGCTCCGACTAAACCCACCCTGTAGCTCTCATTGCAATCATAAAACTACAACATTTCAGATTCCTTTTAAACATGTATAGTATTCATTCTCTCATCTCTATTATTAAGACTAATAGTGTTTGCACACTATGGAAAAATCATGAATGTTAAAAATTATTACTAAAAAGTCATATATTTAAAGGAAATGTTCCCTAAGTAAAAAAATTAAATTTGATAAGTTTTTCTTCCAATATCGGTAGACAAAATAGTAATGGTTGACTCTAAGCAACAGTTGTGCTAATATGTCAGGAGTGAGGTTGTAAAGTTTTGTGCCCAATCATGAAAAACTCCTATTAATCTAAATTTCTGCTTAATTTATGAACCGCCTGTAATGGTGCCACCTACATTCATCACATTTTACATAATGTTTTGCCATCCAAGATATATTTACATAGAACAGCTTTCACAATTTATATAAAAGTCAGCTTTCACATATCATAGACAAGATGAATCACTATCCAATATATTCTACTGAAACACTTGTATCCAGATAATCATAACCATCCATTAGTCTTATTTCAAGATTATTATTTCCCCATTTTTTTTTCTTTCCAGATCAAATCAGTTGCTTTGCTGAAGATGTATGTCATGTCCTGGCATCATGGCTTACAAATCTAGTTATATTTGAGTTGCCAACCCATGAGGTCACTTTCTTTAAATTGGGACTGACCAGCCCATCATATGATCTGGAGGCTCACATTTGGAAACAGGGATTAGCCACCCTATCTTGTTCCCAGCAGGCCAACTTTCAGAAACAAGGGCTGACCACCCTTTTTTATGAAAAAAGGCATTTTATCAAAAAAGGAGGCTTGCCACCTCTACTAAAAGAAATACTAATATATACAAAACAAAAGTAATCACTTTGCAGATATACCTTACTCCTACCAACATTCCAGTTGAACACTTTCACAGTCAAATTATTGTACATACAAATCAGAAGTTTTTAGCTCAGCTGACTGAAAGTCATCTAAGCCATAGCGATCACCCTTTTTCCGTCGTCCGTCCGTCCGTCCGTCCGTCTGTCTGTCTGTCCGTCTGTCTGTCTGTCCGTCCGTCTGTTAACCAGGCACAAATTGTAATGGCTGGACCTGGAATCTTCTAAATTGACATGCATGGAGGTCCATAAAAATTCTCCTTACAAACCTGAAATTAAGTCTCTGTTACCCGTATTCTTCAAGCTATGGGGCTCCGAAGAATAATGGAAAATTTTATACAAAAGCTCCAGTGTCATAACAACTGGACCTAGAATCGTCTTTCTTGACATGCAGAGAGGCCCATGAAAAGTCTCTTTGAAAACCTGATATTAGGTCTCTGCTACCCATATCCTTCGAGATATGGGGCTCAGAAATACCCCTCAGAATCATGTGAAATTTGATACTAAAACTCATGTATCTGAACAATAAATGCATTGATCACCATGAATCTTTGCACGGATATTGATCATGGGGTGTTTCATCAGTTTATGCAGACTGGTTGCGCCGACTGAATTTTTTAATTATTTTTTCTGTTTTTGAGACCTTAAAAGATGCTGTTATCTGTTAACACGGCACAAATCATAACAACTGGACCTATAATCTTCTATCTTGACATGCAGGGAGGCCCAAAAAAAAGGCTTCTCGAAAACCTGAAATTAGGTCTCTGTTACCCATGACATCTGAGCTATGGGGCTCAGAAGTATACCCCAGAATACCTAAAAATTTGATACAAAAGCTCCAGTATCTGAACGAGTAATGCATTGATCACCATGGTTCTTTCCATGTATATTCATCATGGAGTGTTTCATCATTTTCTGCAGACTCGTGACGCAACCTGGATCGTTTAGAATGTTAAGCAATTTTTCACTCATTTTTGAGACCTTTAAAGTTACAGTGAACCATTAACAGGGTACAAATCATAACCACTGGACCCAGAATCTTCTAACTTGACATCCAGGTAGGTCCGTAAAAATATCCTTGGAAACCTGAAATAAGGTCTCTGTTACACATATTCTCTGAGCTATGGGGCTTATAAGCACCCCCACCATAATTAAAAATTCGATACAAAGAAAGGGCACATATCATAATCATTGGATCATGAATCTTCTAACTTGACATCCTAAGAGTTTCTCAAAAGTTCTCCCCAGACACCTGAAATTGGGTCACTGAGACCAATTCTCAGAGTTTTTGGGTATGTTTGAGCACCCCAGAAATAATGCAAAATACACACACATTGCCAGATTCCCTAAGAAAGCTGGTTTGATTGTCATCAAATTTCGTGTGCTAATGGGTCTTGAAAACTGTGCGTGAACGATGATGCCACCAACAATATCTTAATTAGTTGCCTGTGCAAGGACATATTGTCAACATGTCAGTCGGCTGAGCGTCATGACCCATGGGTCACTTGTTTTTTATTGTTTTAACAACTTAACTTGGCAGATTTCAAACCTAAGACATTTTTTGACGATCCCGATCCTGATGAATTTGAACAGTTGACAAAGGAAAAGTTGTTGCGTTTGGGACAACTATGGGCTAGTTGTTAAAAAAGCTTTGAGAAAGCCTGATATTATTGCTAAAATCATACAAGATCTAGTTAGCAAATGAGTTAGTCCCGGAGGCTTACCGCCAGAAATTTAGAAACAGACCCACGACGAATTTGCTAGGACAAAAGAGCAGTTGCTTGATCGCTGGTGTAGTTCTAAAAATGTAATGAAAGATTATGACAATTTGCGCCAGTTGATTTTGCTTGAAGAATTCAAGCGCTGCATTAACGCAGATGTTAAAACTTTTCTTGATGAGAAAAGTCCTGAAACACTTGACATTGCTGCTCAATTAGCTGATGATTATTCATTAACACACAAAATGTCCTTTATTAGGGAATCAAATCAGTCATTCACAAACAAAAATGTAAAGCAGTATGGTCAAAAGAAGTTTAAAGCGCAGTCACCTAGTACTAGTAGTCATGATAGTTCAGCAAAGTCCATTGCTACACCTCAGCCCACGTCCACTCTGTCTAAGTCCAACAAAGACCAGTCATTTACGAAGAAAATCTGTAATTACTGCAAGAAGGAAGGTCACCTATTATCTGACTGCTGGAAACTTGCGAATAAACCAAATAGCAAACCTTCTGGTTGTGTTTCAAAATCTATGCATAGCATAGTACAAGAACCAGGCTCTTTTCAGGTAAATAAGGGGTACAACTCCAATAAAGAGTTTGATGCTATGGAGGCCCAAGTGCCGTCTGACTCGAAAGAAGAATCCGTAGCTTGCGGGGTAAAAACCTCAGTTGATTCTTGAGAGGAATTTAATAAGGCTAGGTCCTTTCAAAACTCCTGCGAGGAGTATTTTCTGAATAAGGCTAAGTCCTTTTATGACTCTTGCGAGAGTATTTTAAATGAGGCCAGGTTTTCTTATGACAAACAGAAGTTTGTTTCTGCTGAGGCAAATTCCTATGTTGACTCCCATGAGGAGTTTGATGATAAAAAGGATGTAAATTCCTTAAATGACTCTGAAAAAGAGTTTATGACTGAAACTGTCAATGTCAGTTCATTGTTTGATGAAGCTGAGGTAGTAGATTCCTCTGCTGACTCAGAAATGGAGTTATTTGAGCCATTCATACATGATGGTTTTGTATCTCTTTCATGTGATTTTTCAGACTCTACCCCCATTAGAATTTTGAGAGACACTGGTCCAGGCCAGACTCTCATGTTAGCAAACACTTTGCCATTTTCTAATAGGTCTTTTACTGGTGCACATACACTTGTTAATGGTGTGTTTTCAGATAGCACACTTCAGTTCCGCTTCACAGTATCCATTCAAAGTCAGATTTGATTTCTGGGAATATTACTGTGGGCATAAGAACTACTTTACCCTTTAAGGGAATTTAGTTGCTACTAGGCAATGATGTTGTAGGTGACAAAGTACAGCCTTTACCAATAGTGACAGAAAAGCCTTACTTTAACAGCTCACTGATCTTGAAAGTCAGGAAATTCCTGGTTTGTGTCCTTCATTTGCTGTAACTAGATATATGGCCAAGAAAAACACACACGAGGATAATGGTGCAGATAATGACACTCTGGGAGTCACTAGTGACTCGTCAAATGACTCGCCCGGGCAGGATGCAGCATGCTCAAGGTCAGAACTTATCGCGGAGCATGAGGACCCTGATTTTTCATGTTTGTTTCCCAGGGCAGTTTCTAAAGATGAACTGTCACAGAACCCAGATTGTTTCTATGTTAAAAATGGATTGCTCATGCGTAAATGGCGACCACCAGATGTATGTGCTGATGATGAGTGGGCCATCAAACATCAAATAGTAATGCCCAAATGCTTTCGCAATGAAATTCTAAGCATGGCACATGAGGCTCCTTTTTCTGGCCATTTAGGTATAAATAAAACTTATCAGAAAGTTAGTACACACTTCTATTGGCCCAACCTCAGGAAAGATGTTGTACAATATTGTAAATCATGCCATGGCAGATGGTAGGCAAGCCCAATCAGAATCCTCCTAAGGCCCCACTTAGGCCTATTCCTGCTTTCGAGGAACCATTCAGTAGGATTATTGTTGACTGTGTTGGACCACTGCCAAAAACAAAATCTTGTCATGAATACTTGCTGACAATTATGTGCGCATAAACCAGGTTCTCTGAGGCAATACCATTGAGCAAAATTAATGCCAAAAGTGTTGTCACAGCTCTGACCAAGTTTTTTACAACGTTTGGATTGCCAAAATCCGGTCTAGTCTGACCAAGGGTCTAATTTAATTTCTGGTTGATTCCAGCAGGTTATGCTTTAGCTAGGTATAAAACAGTACAGCTCTTCGCCGTACCATGCTGAAAGTCAGGGCGCCCTCGAGCGTTTTCACCAGACATTAAAAAACATGATTAGGACCTATTGCTATGACACACAGAAAGACTGGGATGAAGGAATCCACCTATTGCTGTTTTCTGTCAGAGAATCCTTTCAAGAGTCCTTGGGTTTTAGTGCCTTTGAACTAGTTTTTGGACACTCAGTTTGCGGTCCATTGAAACTGCTTAAAGAAAAAACTCTTGCGTGAAAATCCCGATTCTCTTAGTTTACTGCAGCATGTCTCAGACTTTCGCACTAAACTACACAATGCGTGTGAGATTGCAAAGTCAAGTCTAAAATCTGCACAAAGTTAAATGAAAACCAAGTATGACAAGTACACTGTAAGTAGGACGTTTGAGCCTGGTGTAAAGGGCCTTGCCTTACTCCCAATCCCTGGCAGACCTCTGCAAATTAGGTATTTTGGTCCTTACACTGTTAACAAGAAAGTCAGTGATTTAAATTACATACTGTTGACACCAGATAGGCGTAAGAAGAAACAACTGTGCCATGTTAACATGTTGAAACCATATTATGCCAGAAATAGCACATCCGATGTTGTACATAATGTTACTGCTGTAAATTGTGTAAACACTGACCCTGACCCAGTTGAAGTAGATACTGATTATAAGAGTGATGTAGACATTCAGTGTGGCACAGTACCATTAAAATACTCAGAAGTGCTTATCAACCTGGATGCCAAACTGTCACACCTTACCGCACAGGAACAACAAGACCTCAAGAACCTGCTGCGGAATTATGGGCATTTGTGTAGTGACATTCCAACGCGAACTAACATATTGTGCAATGACGACGATGTTGGCGAGGCAAGCGCAGTCATGCAAATTCCTTAAAGACTGGATCCAGAAAAGCAAAAGTAGCTACAGGATGAGATTCAACATTTGCTGGACAATGATTTTATTGAACCTAGTAACTGTAACTGGAGTTCACCATGTATTTTTGTGCCAAAACCTAATGGAAGTTACAGTGTGTGCACAGATTATCGAAAACTGAAGTCACCAAGACTGACACATTCCCGATTCCGAGGATTGATGATTCTATTGATAGAGTCGGTAGCTCCAGATATGTCTCCAAGTTTGACATGCTAAAAGGATTCTGGCAAGTTCCGCTGACAGAACGAGCGAAAGAAGTGTCCGCATTATGAAATGTTGTAAACGAGATGTTTATTTAATGTTGTAAATAAGATGGTTGTGAAATGTTGTAATAATTTAGTGATTGTGATCGCAAAAAGATGGGAAAACTTTCTTTTTTCTTACAGGAGGGGGGGGGGGGGGGGTGTTATAGATGCCCTTTTATTGTGTGCGGTGGTCTTACAGATGATTGTTTTATTGTGCACACGGATGTTCCATGTGTTGTTGGCAGTTTGTTTGTGTGCCACGCGTAGCTCGTGTTGTGGCGGCCTCGCCTGGCCGGATGTTGCAGACTCGGTTTAATCCGCATTGGTTGAACCCTAGATACACGGCGTTCCCGTTCTAGTATGTTCTTTGAGCGTGTGTACTGTGAAAGATTCTTTAGATTGTTCGAGAAGTGGAGAATTCTCGGCTGGAGGTGAAAAGTCATAAATAGGGGGCGATGTTTTAGAGCCGAGAGAGAGGTGAGAGAATATTCCAGCGGACACAGAAGCGTAAATGTCAGTTTGTAGGACCTCTTCCGATAAGTGCGGCAATTATACATTTTCTTCAGTTTACTTTCTGGATTGTTACAAGAGCTTTACATTGGACTGGTATTCTCCGAGAGAATTCGTGTGAACTGTTCGTCAAGTTTATACATTTTAAAGGAATTATCGCTGTGACAGTGGTGGTATCCAGGTACTGTGCACTTTGTTTATTTTACTGTGTGACTGTATTGATTTGCTGTTATACTGTGTCATTGTATTGATTTAGTGTATTGTAATGTTAGGATTGTTTTAAGAATAAATTATAGTTATTTGTTAACAAAAAACCACTGACTTCTTTCTTCATTCCCCTAGACATTTCACGCTGCCTAGTGTTACAGAATCTGATTTGTTTATATCTCCTTGACAAAGTTTGTGTTCATCAAGCATACGTGATCTGTTGATATTATTTTCCGTAACAGTATACTGGATGTCCATTCAAAAGGCTATACCACAGCAATGGATAAAAATCTTGAAAAATAACAATGATATTCAAGATTTTAATAGTTGTTTCAAATCAGCTGAAAATACCATTCAGTGATAAGATTGTTGAGTTGACCAAGTTGGGATTTAAGCACTTATACACCCATACTTTGCAAAATAAAAAAATCAGAACCAGTTGTTATTAAGAAATTAAAACATTTATTTAATGATAAAATAACTTTGAAAGATGCTGCACTGCATGTATACAATACAACCCTTGATATGTATCTGCGTCTATGTACCCGCGCTGCTAACCTTACTAAAGCGTGTTATATTAAAAAAAAACTAACTGCTCAACACTTGATATGTTAGTTCTACTTAATAAATATATATATATATATATATATATATATATATATATATATATATATATAGTTGTAAATGTAAAGACATACTAGCCAATTGATTACTTCGTATTTTATTGTAGTTACCATGTGTCTCTTCATTTTTTCATTAATTATTCAGGCGCTTGCAATGTAAGCTTAAGTATACCGATTAATATATAAACGCAGTGTATTTCGTGATGATAACGATGGTGATAATAACAATAATAACTACAAGTAGACTACGTTCTTCATATTGACCCTAATCATATTTTGCTGCACGTGTACAAACAAACATATGCATGTAAAATATACAACCATCACAGGCTACTTCCAGTACAAAGATGACCTCGGATAAAAACAATGGCTACCTCGACAGAAAAAGCTTTCAAACATCTATTAGGCAAATACATAATATTGAGAAAAACATAGTTAAGCAAACTACTAATATTTCAGTCTATTGTAACACATTTCAAATATTTTTTTCCAATCCGGTACACTATTCATTGAACAGTGATTTGTATTTATGACCCTCTAGATCGACAACACAGATATATAAATTAAAGGTTTTGTTCATGTATATGTAGGGAAATGTATGATGTCTCCATTTCTTGTTCTTCGTCCTGTATATTTAATAGTCATTTACATATCATTTACATCTGTCGTATGTTTGTATGTAATATGTTTTTTTTTTGTTTGAAAAAGTCTTCCTATCACTCTGGTGAGTGGTGCAAAAAATATCTTACTGTTAACCTCCTATGTATATATGCGCTATATTGTTAATATGTTAAATAAAATGTTATTCAATTACTGCCATGTGTTGTTATAAACTTTATTTATTTAACATGGATTGTACAACTAGTAATAATAACTAATACGAGGCAATCTCCATGGCTCGGATGTTGGCGCTCGGTAGTTGGTAAGGGTGGAGTAAACCGGAGGACCTGGAGAAACCACCGACCTTGGACAGGCATCTCCAACCCATTCTCATAGCCACGCCGGGAATCGAACCCGGAACGCCAGCGGAGAAGGCCGAGCGTTTTACCACTCAGATGCCATTTGTTGGATCTAGTACCATCTGTTGGACCTCTTGTACAAAGAATTATGTCACTCTTGTGAAGCAGAACATTTATTTGCAGATGTTTATATTAAAACGTAATTTTTAAGTTATTGCTGGAATTATTTGTCTGCTTTCAGAGAGATTTACTGATAATATCTGGATAATAGTAACTAATTGACAAGAAGTATTGTGTGGATAGTGTGGTTTGTACCGATTATTGTACATATTGAAGATTTAAAGTAGTTTTTATGATTTATATGAAATAATATCAATGATTTATAATAAATATCATGCTTTCTTTAATGTACTGTAACTGAAATGTTTCATGTTCTGTGATCACTGAGTATGACAACTGACTCACTGTCAGACACTCTTCTCAGAAAAGGTTACTCTTGCATCAAAAGTAAACTCATTAAAGGTTACTGTTATATCCTGACAAGTTCAAAGGTAATTAGCCACACGCAGTGGCACAGGTCTATCTCACTAATAAGAAATTACTTGTAAGATGAAATAAGATACTTTTATCAGGTATAAAAACCATATAAAAAAGAATACAAGATAAAGATGGATTAACATTAAGTACCATACCTTCCTGGATGCAAACCATCACCTCTGGTTTGGTGTATACAAGCTCGCCAGGTAGACCAGAGGACGACCGCTTTGTGTTATTATCATATAAACGCTTAATGATTATATTTGGGGTTGTTTTCCAATCTACACAAATCTATAAATATTTTCACGTATTACCACATTAAAATTATTTAATCCTTAGATACATACATTGCCTTACATAAATTACATACATTGCCTATCCATTATAGAAAAGTTAAGAAACCGCCTGAGTACATTATTACAACAAATCCTTATTTTACTGTACATCTGTTTTGAATAATTACACCACAGTGTGACATTATAAAAATTAGAACAGTATGCTTGGTACAAGGATGCAAGGACCTATTACTTCGTGCATATAAACTTCTTAATTGCTTTACCATATCTTCATGATCTTGCAGAGTACAAATATCTTGAATTACAACACCTAAATATTTCACTTTTGATGCAAACTTTATTTCCAAACCTCCTAATATAACCTTTCGACAGACAAGTTTTGACAAATGTGTAAAAGATTCTGCAGTCCCTTTGCACTTGGGTCAATAAGGCAGCGGTCATCTGCATAAAAGATATGATTTACTGAAAGGTCATTAATTTGACATCCATTATTCCTCTTGTTTAGTAAATAGCTTAGGTCATCCACATATAAAGCAAACAGGTGGAGCGATAAAACACTTTCTTGTCTAACACCATTAGTCACATAAAAAACTGATATAATATTTTTAAAATTTGCAAACTAGCATGGTTTGGCTATACAATTTTTTTTATATTTATAAGCAAAGGTTACAGTTATATAAAATAATAACTTCATTAAAGGTTACTGTTAAGTGGATACTGTTAAGTGGATACTGTTAATTGTCTATGGTATATACACACTGTCTCCCCAGTATTGGCCAGTAATTACTGTGCTGCACATATATTCAGATAATGGCCTGATGGGTTATCTGTTAATACAAATATTTATCTTATTAAATGGTATATTGTGGCTGGTTGTGCACTGATGCGTGAGGGTGACTAAATACATCACATATAGTGGTCCGGTTGGCAGTACTGCCAACCAGACCAGTAGTGTTTTAGACCCTATTGTCATAGCGGATGCTATCTGGTTTTATTCCGTTCTGGATAGTATAGCACAGTCATTTAGCTTGCGCGACCAGCGTACTCAACATCATGCTCTATTCTGACCTTTCGCCCCTACCTCTACTCTCCAGCACAAATGAACACTATGCTGAATGACTAACTCGGTCAGTTGAATACAAACTTTAATTCGCCATGATACATACTCGAGAGTGCTGTCTCACGAGACTTTCGTTCGGGGGTCGCGTACAAATCCAACCTTCAAACTTATCCCTGGGATTATTGTTAACATGTACACACCACACTGTACATAGTGTTATATTGCATATTCCGTCGCATGTTGGACACAAAGCCCCTATCAAGTATGCTGCTTTATGGATAGGTCTTACTCCTATCTGTTCACTGTAAATGTTGGTATAATCATATGCACATAAATTAACAATGTTTACTCACAGCCACCTTGTTAAAATTTACAATCTATACAGTCATGCATGTCACTAAATCGAGTTGAAGTTTTCACAATTCTGCCTCTCTTGTTTTTTCAATGAATCAATATCCTTAACTCAAACAGTTGTGTCATTTGCAAACATACACATTTTGACAGTGGTATTTCCAACCTGTGTGTAACTCCCCATTGGACAAACGAGATCACACGCAGATATCTTTACAGTAGCTTTATTATTCAGGCAGTACTTGCCTTCTACGTGAAAACTGAAACAAACAAATATAGTTGTAAGATCTCTACTTCTTTCCTCGTGAATAGACATGGTTTACGTAAGTATTTCTATTGCACTATAACCAAATGACCTATATAGCAGTTTGAGTGTGAAATATAAAAAAAAATATTTATTATATACACTGGCTAAAGCATTCCGCAAATTTAAATGACTGTATAAAAGAAATAAACTTGACATCTCAATATATAGGTATATATGCTGGAATATGTCGACAAATATGTATACATGCAACGACATACATGTGTAATTGGTAATTATATCACTATATCAAGTAAATGTATCTAGTAAATTATGTAATAGAATCATTACATGGTTTCTATATGACCTGCGTCTGTTGGTACATATTAAAGACTAATAATTTGTTCAAGCCTTTGATACACACCTACATATTACCAATATTGGCCATTTTTTCCTGGCTACTTCGTCATTTTAAGAATAACAACATCGCCTATTCTTCAGGTTTCTTCCTCTTTGTGCAATTTTGATCGAAGCTGAATGTTACTCAGATACTCTGTACGCCACCTAGACCAGATCTGTTTACGTAGATAGTGTACCCTTCGCCATCGTTTCTTCAGATACAGGTCCTGCCTTACGAAGTTCCGAAGGTAAGATTTACGCTGTCTTGAATTTCATAGTCAGGATGAGATTAGGCGTTAGAGGCTCCAGTAACAATGGATCATCCATTGTATCTGTGGTGAGCGAACGGCTGGTTATAATCGCCATGACCTCGTACAAAACTGTTCTCAGTGTCGATGTGTCAATGCGACCAGGTGCCTCATGCAGCAACGTCGTTAGGATATATTTCTCACAGTTCGGATCTGGCGTTCCAAGATACCTCCAAAGTGACTGGCATGCAGGGGGTTAAAATTAATCACGCACTGACGGTTTGTCATATACTCTTGAATTCTCTCACTTTCTAATTCCTTCAATGATTCCTTGAGTTCATTTGCTGCTCCCACGAAATTTGACCCCTGGTCAGAGTGTAGAGTCGATACAGATCCCCGCAGAGACACAAAGCATCGTAATCTATTTATGAAGCAGTCCGTTGACATGTCAACCAGAACTTCTAAGTGCACAGCTCTGGAGTATTTGCACGTAAATATCAACCCGTACCGCTTACAAGTTTTTCTTCCTTCTTTAACCATGATAGGGCAAAAGCAATCCATGCCTGTATGCTTGAATGTAGCCTAAATCCTTTCACTGGGTAGGTCTGCCTACGCTGGCTAAAGGACGTCTCCTTTTGCGGCATTCAACACATCTGAATGTAAAACTTGAAACAGTCCTAGCACCGGCCAACACCAAGTACCCGTTAGTTCCCAATGTGTTCAGCGTGAAACCTTTCCCACAATTTTTGGTTTGCTCATGGTAGTGTCAAATTTGCCATCTTGGGCAATATCACAGGGTGTCTAACACTGAAGGGCGAGTTCCCTTTCCTTAACCTGCCATCGACTCGTAGCACGCCATCAATTATGCCGTGTCTAAATTGTATAGCCGGTTCCCATTTTGGAAGACTGGAGTAGCTTGATGACCAGAATTTCTGCTTTCTCTCTTTCTTCCATGGAATTCAGACTAGAGTCCTTGTCTCCACTGGCTCGACATATCAGCCGTGCGACTATTCTGCGGACTTGGATCCAACTGGAAAATCTGTCGAGCTTAGCTAAGGGTGAACCTTAAATACTGGATTCTTTGGTCGTCATTGAAAGCGGTTCATCAAAGTACCTGACCTCGGACTCCCACAAAAAAGCAGGCCCCTTGAACCAACACGACTGTTCGAGTTCAGAAATGGTTGCCCTCTCGATGCAATATCTGCAGGGTTTAATTCCGAGGGGACGTAATGCCACTACTCGAACCTGGTTAAAGTTCGTATGATTTCTACCCTATTCGCGACGAATGTATGAAACTTTCGGCCTTCGTTCTTGATATACCAAAGGACCACCTTTAAATCCGACCAGAAATATTCTTCAAACTCTGGGTACTGAAGCTCTTCTTTCAGCATTACACTTATCTTTGCGGCAACTGTTGCTGCCGTGAGTTTTAGCCTAGGTATTGTAACCACCTCTGTGGGAGTGACACGAGCCTTAACAAAGACAAGGGAGCAATGAGCATCCTGATTGGTTACATGTCGTAGGTATGTGCAAGTACTATATCCAATAGCACTAGCGTCAGCAAAATGATGCAGTTGGACAGCAGTAACATCAGCTGAACCTGGGTAGAAACACCTCGGATTCTGATGCTGTTCAGTGCGTGTAGATCTGACAGTCACATATCCCAGTGAGGTTGTAGATCAGCTGGTAAAAGATCATCACATCCAACATTTTTCTACAAATTTCCTGAAGTGTCCTTTTCCCTAGTAGCACAAATGGAACAACAAACCCGAGTGGGTCGTACAGTGATGCAACAACAGAAGGTATACCGCGTCTACTAGAAGGAACAGTCCGGGATGAAACTGCGAACATTAAAGTATCTGTGGATTGGTACCACTGGATACCAAGTGCTCTTTCTATGGGCACATCCTCAAAATCCAGGCTCTTGACTGATGCTCGTTTAGGCGGGGCTATAATTTCCATGAGCTCTTGCGAATTTGAATGAAATTTGTGCTTATGTATGCCTCCCCTTTTACACAACTCTTGGGCATCCTGAACTAATATGACACCTTCTACGACAGTATGTACACTAGTGAGACCATCATCCACGTAAAAATTGTGCATAATGAATTTTGCTGCTTGAGGGTACTTGCTCTCATACTTTACCGCTATGAACTTCAGTCCATAAATCGCGCATGCAGAACTTGACGCAGCGCCAAAAAAAATGTACCGTCATTCGATACTCTTGTGTTTGAGTAGTTGTATCTCCATACTCCCACCATAGAAACCTTAACAGGTCTCGGTCATCCGTATGTACATAAAACAGGGGAAACATCCTTTCAATGTCTCTGATAAATGCAATTGGATGTTTTCTAAATCTGCACAACACTCCCAGGAGGCTGTTGTTCAGTTCATGTCCCTTAGAGAGTCGGTCATTGTGGGAGATGCCTTGATATATGTGGCTGAACAATCGAAGACAACCCGTATTTTGTCACGTTTCTTTGGGTGATACACGTCGTCATGAGGTACATAGTTTGTTCGTCCAGGAGGTCCTCCATCTAACACCAACTCAGTCTCACCCTTGTCTATAATACCTTTCATGAAAGCCTTGTACTGAGCAGCAAACCTTGTATCGCCGTTTAATTTTCGCTTTAGATCCTGTAACCGAACTACTGCTAGGCGTTAATTGTTTCGCAACAACGTGGGTTTAGACTTGACAGGTAAAGGCATTTCTACATGACCATCATTTCTTTGCTTCGCTTGTTTGCTCATCATGTCAACAAACTTAGTGTCCTATTGAGAGACCTTTTTACCCTGACCATAGTCATTCTCATCAAAATCTTGTTCCAGCGCATTTACCAACTCTCGTGGTGAAACCATTGGTATTTCCTTCACTGATATTCGAAGATTTAGGCCAGACTGACGATCCATACATCGGTTTGACAGCCCCATGATGCTTTTTAGCTCAGCTGACTTTCAGTCATGCTGGGCTATAGCGATGGGTCTTTGTCCGTCGTCCTTCCGTCTGTCCGTCCGGCCGTCCGGCCGGCCGTCCGTCCGTTAGCAGGGCACAAATCGTAACCGTAGGGGCTAGGGCCATGAACCCTATGCAGTCTTAGAGGTTCTAAAAAGATCTCCTTGCAAACCTGAAATTAGGTCACTGTGACCTATATTCTCGAAGTTATGGGGTGTGTTTGCACCCCCATGAAATAATTCTTTTAGCCAAAATTTTCTTCCCAAACCTTCCATTTTTCACATACAGCTCACCTACCAACATGGGAAGAACCATAATTATTTTGAGGTCACAAGGTCAAAGGTCAAGGTCACAGTACCAACTTCTTTGAAAAGCCTGTGGATGCATTTTAAGCCAAACCTTTCATCCAAATTCTTTGATCTTTCACATATAGCTCACCTACTAAGTGGGAGAAGAATCCTATAGATGTTGAGGTCACAAGGTCATAGGTCAGGGTCACAGGATCCACTTCTTTGAAAAGGTTGCGGGCACATTTCAAGCTAGACCTTTCATTCCAAACCTTTCAGCACTGATATCGCTTCTCTGCCAACTGGGGAAAAGACCTGTTGATTTTGATGTCAAAGGTCAAGTTCACAGCACCCTCTTCTTGCGTGGAGTCATTTTCAGGCAAACTTTTCAATCTATACTTTCCATCTGTCATATATGGCTTACCTACCAATAGGGGAAGGAGCCTATTGATGTTGAGTTCAAAAGGTCAAAGGTCAAGGTCACAATATTGTTCTAAATGCTTGTGAACATATTTCCAGTGAAACTGTTCAACCCAATCCTTCAGTCTTTCACATATGCCACATCTATGCATCACTGAATGTGATTCAAACTTCATATTTATGGGTCTTTTTGCATGAAGAAAAAACTTATTGATTTTGAGGTCAGCTGGTCAGGAGGTTAAAGGTTGCAGGTCTAAGTTATTCACTCATTGGTTGCCAAGTAATTACACCCGGCCAGATGTAATTGGTTAGTAGTTACCCACCATTTAGAAAGGATCCAGTTGATATGTGGGCAAAAGGCCAAGGTCATAGGTCAGGTCAACTTATTTTGTAGACCATCTCTATTTTTCTTGTATATATCAGCTTGCACTCCAGCTGGTACATCTCACCGTGTGGCTGTAATTGTGAGTGACACTGGTGACATATGACTCCCTTTTGTATCAGGCTATTAAGTGATAAGGCTGAGTGATAAGTACCTCGTTACTGCATAACAAAACACTGTTATTGGAATACTTCAGCCAGGAATTAACACAATGAGAGTATAGTATTAAGGTTTAGCTACTGATTTATAAGATGATGGGAACATTTTGGAGTTTATTTTATGGAATCATAGCAAAAAACTTCGTTTCCTAGATATCTGAATATATTTATATAAATCACCACATACGAAAGCAAGTGTTTGTTCTCATAATATGTGGATGTGTACTTGATTTAGGATGGCTTTATTTTATTACAAGACTCTTAGTCATGCTTTCTGCATTTCTATTCTTTCAGGTTTTGCAGTTTACCAACCCTGCTGACCCCATTGAAAAGTAGAGTGATAATAAAAATTATTGGACCTACACTTTTACATTTGCATATCTATAAATCTGATATGAGGGCCTGAACATGCCTTTTGAATTGTTTTGGACATTCATTACTGTAACATCATTTGGAGAATTTGCCCCAGGTTTGGTCTCTTGTTGGAGGATGTGTGATATCAAATGTCAGACTTGTCAGAAATCCATTATGTCTGCCAGTTAGCCACCTTAGAAATCCGTTTTTCAGTGCAGTTTCAGTAATTTACCTTTAATTTTTGGTCCGTTTTAGAGAATGGTTGTCTGATTTCAGACCTGTCAAGAGTCCAAAATGGCCGCCAGGCAACCATCTTTAAATTCCTTTTGATCATATTATCTCAAGAATTGTTAAAGTGAAGGCAGTCGGACGTATATTAATGTAATCTTGCAAAGGATTGGGTCAAATATTTCTTAATAAATATTATCATCATATATGAAAGTGCAGGACAGTTGGCTTGTATTGAATAAAAATTCATACAGAAGCACCTGTTTCTCAATAATTCTTGCATGGATTTCCTTGATTTTTTGCTATATATTTTGATCTTATATTTGCCCTTTGTGGTGTTCCTTTTGAGACTGACAGGTATCAAGTAAGCTATGGGAATAATTCTGGATACCTTAACAATCATACATTTTCCTCAGACCATCAATTCACTGTGTTTTAACCAGACATAGGTGATATATATTTCTGTTGTCGTAGAAAATTTCAACAAATTGGCAAATTGGTCCTTCAAAATTTGACTGGAAGTTGTGAATCTCAGCCCATGATGTCACAGGTCATGCTTGGCAGCTGAGCGTCATGACCCATGGATCACTTGTTTCTTAATGTGTCGGCTGCGCAAATGGTTCTGTTTCACTACCACCAATCGCCTCTCGAGGGGTAAGAGCCAGTGGGTAATCGTATCCAATTAGTAGCCCCACTTCAGATGTCTGCAGCGCTGGGATCTCATTAACAATATGCTTCAAGTGTGGCCACTCCATAGGTGTCTCATGTGTTGGTATATCTGACCTTTCGACTGGTATGTAGTCACGTGTATATGCTGTAGGCAAGGAGATTCTCATATCAGAGAACATACTACGAACTTGCAAGCCATCAATTAGTTGATGTAACTGTACCACTGTACCAGCGGATGTCATGGTATTAATCTTAAGTTTCACTTCCTTTGCCCCATCATCCCACGCCTTTGCTATATCATCTTGAACAAACGTTGAGTCACTTTGAGTGTCGAGTAAAGCGTAGGTGATTAGGTGATCAACACTAGATAACCATACAGGAATTATACTGGAGGTTATCATCAGACGTTTCACACTGTGAGATGTTGCTTGAGTTGAAGACACGACTTCCTCAGGTTTGGTCTCCTTTGATTAAATAGCCTTGTCATCATATACACATGTAGGATGGAGTCTTTTATCCGTCTTACATATGTATCCTTCTACATTCGCTGGAATAGTGACCCTTACGCAGGCAGCCAAAACACAAATTGTGGGTTCGAATAAAGTCTCCTTACTCAGACATATCTTTGTTACAAAATTCAGTGCAAGCAGCAATTGAGTGGTCGACGTCTTTGCAAAATATGCAAGATAGCCCTGGTTTTTCATACTTTTGGGATTTTGCAAACTGTTATGATGGTTGATTTTGATGGGAAAATGTGGATGATGACATCTTACTCTCAACTGTATCTGATGCTAGAATTTGTTTTTCACGGCCTTTTCCTTAGCCTCTGGTTTTGACAGATTGGGTGAGCAGATGGAACTGCACGCGACTCTTGCTTCTGTTTTCAAAAAGTCACAAAAAGTTTGAAAAGCAGGATACAATTTTTTCTTTGTATGATGACTAACAACGACCCAATTTCACTGTGGGAGTTTTTCTAGTATTTTCCTTTTCTCCCCACAGTATTTTAAGATGTCCTGGCCGCGAACATGAGGCATTGTACAAGCAGTTGCATTCAGAAAATCGACAAAGTCTCCTAACGCAAAAACATCTCTCGGTGCTATCTAGGCCACCTTGCAATTCGGTCGTGGAAGGCCTGTTTGATGATAAAAGGATCCCCGTAACGCCTGGTCAGTGTCCCGATAAAAATATCCTTCTACTGCCTTTTTAGCTGGACCTGATACATACTCTTTCAAGTAGTATAATTTATCACTTACAGAGAGGCTCTGGTTATCCACAAGTGCGGAAAACGACATTTTTCACTCCACAAATTTCAATGGATCTCCAGAAAATATAGAAGGTTTTGGTGGAGGAAGTCGATTGGCTGTGAGAGAATGACTCAACAACTGAGCTAATTTGGTAATCTTATCTTGAGGAGAACTCTTTGACTCATATTTAACATCACCATCATCAGGCTCCGATGTTTCTATTGTGTTTAAAGCACGAGTTCAATGTTTGGAGCAAAAGGATCCAACACTATATGTGCACTGTGTATATCCATATCTGATATCTTGGACTCCTGTAGACACCTTGTGATATTTCAGACAAGAATCTTTGTCATTTTTGCCTGCTCTGCATGTAGGGCTCTTGCTTTCTCGATTTCCTCTGCTAACTTAGCGTCTGCTCTTGCCTTCATGGACGCAATTTAAGACTTTCCTGTCATATTTGTCAACGATTCACCAAAAACTGAATGGTGTGCGTGCTTCATGCCCCGAGTTTCTTGACTCACTTGAGCAGTATTCAGGGTGCTGTCAACGTCTATCCTGAAGTAATTGTATCCCCAGACAAAGTCGGGATACTATAGTTAAAACACGGTCGCGCCGCGGCCGCCGCCGCAGAGATTACGTTTGGACGCGATAACTCAAAAAATATTTTACGGATCTTTACCAAACTTGACATGTGCATAGATATGGGTGAGAGGACGAAGCCTATTAAAATTGGGGTCATGACCTTCACCAAGAGAGTGCCCTTGACCTTGAATAGATCCATTTAGGGGGGAAATCACACAAATTCTTAAATATCTCAAGAAATCTTGCATGGATTAATCCAAAAATCAACTTGACTGTAGATCTTAGATAGTGATGTCATGTGCCGGAAACTGATGGCGCCACCTGTTATCCTTTTCTTGTTTTCGTGCCGTTTAATACCCCCATCATTGCCACTTTACAGTACTGTGAGCATTATAACTGAAAAACTAATGGACAGTTTTCTTTCATATTATGCATATACATAGACATGGGTTATGGGATGAGGTCTATTTAAATTGGGTCATGACCTTTACCATAAGAGTGGCCTTGACCTTTAATAATTCCATATTTGGTGAAAATCACACATATCTTATGATATCTAAAGTGTTGATAGTCATATGGAATTCAAACGTGACTTGTGTATGGCCCACCACTAAAGTACTATAGGTTCTAGGGTCCTGAGGTCAAGGGTCAAGGTCACTGGTGTCACATCTTAATAAATATTGTGGATGCATTTTAAGCCAAACTTTTCATCTTCCTTCTTGAAAATATAGCTCACTTGCCAATAGTGGAAGATCCATATCAATTTTGGGGTCACAAGGTCAAAGGTCAAGGCCACAGGAGCTATCTGTCAAAAAATTAGTTTCCGGATGATAATTCCAGCTTCTAAATGTCCTATTAAAAAAGCAAGATCCCAATTGATTTTGGGGTCACGAGGTCAAAGGTCAAGGTCACAGGACACATCTTAAAAAAGATTGTTGATGCATTTTCAGCCAAACTTCTCATCTCAGACCTTTTATCTTGCACATATAGTTCACCAGCCAATAAAGGAAGACCTCTATCCATTTTTAGGTCACAAGGTCATAGGTGAAGGTCACAGGGGCCATCTGTCCAAAAATTCATTTCCTGATGATAACTCCAGCTTGGATGGATATATGGGTTTCAAACTTGACTTATATATTTCCATCCATCTCGGAATGTTTTCTCATAAACCATATAGATGGCGCCACCTACCTTCTCTTTTTTAAGAATAATTTAATACCCTTTTGTGAGAAGTGATTTGCCCTATTGGCCTGAAAATGTGCATATCCATAGATTTGGGACTCCTGCATTTTGTACTCAAGACTGATGGCGCCATTTGCTATCGTTTTGCCGTGGTGTCCATCTGTACATGTGCTTTTGGTGAAAATTGCTCATATCTCTTAGAGTGGTTCAAGGTATTGGTCTTAAATTTGGCATGTCTATACATCTTGGAAAATTTTCTTGAAAACCAGACAGGTGGCGCAACCTACCTTCCTGTTTCTGTAAAATAAATTACTGCTCTTTTCTCAAGAGAGTTTCAACATATTGGCCCCCATATTTGGTGAAAAATATTGTTTCTCAAGTTGATAGATGGAAGAAACCTTAGTTGCTTGCTAGGTGTCAATATATGCTGCTGGAAATGGGGGGCCTATTCTTAAAGGGGGGGATTAATTGTAAGAAATATCTAGTTTTTTTCAGTTCTCCAGAGATCGCAACACAATTGTCTACTTTCATTAATTGGTCTCTGTATGGTGCACAATGCTTTTGTAAATCTTCATATACATGAAGAACCTATTCTGAGCATTTGACTAATTCAACATTTAGCTCATTCAGCTCATTTAATGATTGTGGTTTCATCAAACATTTGCGATTTTTTTATGCACACTGTCGCCATCTTTCGTATGCAGAATTTAATTTGTTTGCCATCCGTGCAACATCATCATCGAGATTCTGCTATGCCTTCTCGGCCAACTGTCTATCACATGCACTGCGACGTACTTCAGAATCAGGGATAGCGGAGGTTTGTATGTACGACATACTTTCATCTTCTTTCGACTGATCAGACTTATCCTTTGATTCTGACATAACTATATGCCACTGGTACTGATTGAGTCTTTTTTAGTTGACACTTTAACTTGACATACGGCCAATGTTACTAAATGTGCATAGCTTGGTGTAGTACGACTTCGACACTAAACTGCGAAAGAACCGGTAACATCTGACGTCATTTAGTACATATGCAAAATTCTCAAGGTCGCATGTTTTCACTGTAAATCCCCATTTGACGAACGAGATCACACGAAGATGTCTTTACAGTAGCTCTATCCTCAGGCAATACTTGCCTTCTACGTGAGAACTAAAGCAAACAAATGTAGTTGTCTGATCTCTACGTCTTTCACCATGAATAGACAAGTTTTATGTAAGTATTTCTATGCACTATAACCAAATGACCTACACATCAGTTTGAGTTTGAAATATAAAGAAACTACTTATTAATTATCTTTACTGGCTAAAGCATTTTTGCAAATATAAATGACATATATAAATGATACCACAATATATATGTTTATATGCTGGTATTTGTCGACAAATATGTATAAATGCAACAACATACATGTGTAATTGGTAATTATATCACTAAATCAAGTAAATGTATCTAGTAACATATGTAATAGAATCATTGCATGGTTTCTATATGACCTGCGTCTGTTGGTACGTTTTAAAGACTAATAATTTGTGTAAAGCCTGTGATAAACACTCACATATTTAACAACAATATCAACTTAAGAAAAAGTTTACAAATCTGAGTCATTTAACGTCTGAGAATGTTCTAGCAAAATTTAATTCCATATCTAAATAATAACAGGTTGTTTCCATTTTAGAGAGAAATAACAATCCTTTAATCCAGTTATAACACTGCAGAGACACATCAATGAAGAAAGATAAAATAATTTCCACAACAAGTTATTACTCCTTAAGTTCAGAAAGACATTCAAACATGGCTAAAAACACATAACATAGCTATATCCTCCACGTCAGCATGTGTTTATATGCCACACTGACCTACAAAAACCGACAGGTTCATATCTGGTCTAGATTCACTACATTATATATATAATACTTGTAATACAAGGGAATAACTACAGAAATAACAAATGAAATACATGGAAATACTACAAAAATCACAAACTAGACGACCATAGGTCGAACGCTTGCCGGAAATCGGAAGTGAAACACAGACGGACAGACAGAACATATTGTCGGTTTTCTATTAATGGAATGACTCTCAGGGACATTGCTGAGAATATGTGGGCCGTAGAATGACATATGAGACAAAAGAACAGGCAAGCAGACAAAGCTGACAACAAAAGACGAACAGACAGACATACTGACTTTGTGAGACAAGATTGACACCAACCTAGTTATGGAGAAGATTCAAAGGAAGAAAATGAGTTATAATTTATGTAATTTAGATTTATAGTTTTGGAGGTATGGCGAATTAATGATATACTTGGGAGGCTCGACTGTAGCGCCCTCTAGCAGACATATTCCGAAGACGACAAATGCGTTTCGTATTATTAGTGTATGACATGAGATGTCCCAGTTTCAAAAGGATTCCGTCAAAGCTGTGGCCTGTAGAATGCTATATGTAAGGCGTAAGAACCAGCAAGCAGGCGACTTTGAGGATAACGGACAAACAGATGGACACACTGACAAAGTGACAGAAGATTGAAACCAGATACCTTAATCAGGTTATGGAGAAGACTCAAAGGAAGAAAATAAGCTATAGTTTTTGTAACTGAGGCTTTGGGTGTAGAGATATGGCCAATACAATGGTATGTGTGTGAGGGTCGTGTGCAGCGCCCACTAGTGGCCATATCCGGAAAATGAAAAATTTATTTCTAGATATTAGTGTAAGACATAAGATGTAATAGTTTCAAAAGGATTCCGTCAAAACTGTGGCCTATAGAATGCTATATGTGAGACGCAAGAGCCAACAAGCAGGCGAATTTGAGGACAACTGACAAACAGACTAAAACACTGACAAAGTGACTCAAGATTGAGTCCAGATGACTACTCCAGGTTATGGAGAAGACTCAAAGGTAGGAAAAAGCTACAGTTTATGTAACTGAGGTTTATAGTTTTGGAGATATTGCCAAAGCATGATATGTTGGGAGAGGTTCGAGTTCAGCGCCCTCTAGCGGCCATATCCGGAAAATGAAAAATTGGTTTCGAGTTATTAGTGTAAGACTTAAGATGTAATAGTTTCAAAAGGATTCTTTCAAAACTGTGGCCTGTAGAATGCTATATGTGAGAGGCAAGAGCAAGCAGGCGAATTTGAGGACAACTGACAAACAGACGGACACACTGACAAAGTGTCACAAAATTGTGACCAGATGACTACACTAGGTTATGGAGAAGACTCAGAGAAAGAAAATAAGGTATAGTTTATGTAATTGAGGCTTATAATTTTGGAGATATGGCCAAAATATGATATGTTCCGGAGGTTCGCATCCAGCGCCCCCTAGCGGCCCTATTCAAAAAATGAAAAAAACATTTTCGAGATACTAATATAGGACTTATAATATGTCAGTTTCAAAAAGATTCCTGCAATAATGTTGCCTTTGGCGCAAGATGAATGAAATCTCGAAATATCTCTATTCACGAGATATTTTACGAGATACTGCAAGACTTGTAATAAAATCTTGTAGTACTAGTTGAATGCTACCTGATGCAAAAAACTAGATCACTCTAGCTTTAAAACTGACAAAGTTAGAAAAATAAGACCCCTTATTTTCGAATATCATGACTTTGAGTCAGCTACACACCAGATAACAGGCCTTGGAATGACGAATAAAATGAGCTATTGTTGAAGTAGATATGACTAATAGTCACAAAGATATGAAGAAAAAACCGTTTTGAGAAGTGTTGACGACCTTGACCTTGACCTTTGACCTACTTTAACCAAAAACAATAGGGCACCTAGAAATTATGTTTTTCATCATCCCTGTAAGTTTCAAGGTTATTGTGGCAAAATTGTGGCCAGCAGAGTGATGACAAACAAACAAACAGACAAACAGACATACGCAACTGACCAATATGCTTGCCGAAATCTTTGATTCCGGCAAGCAACAAACAGACAGACAAACAGACATACGCAACTGACCGATATGCTTGCCGAAATCTTTGATTCCGGCAAGCAATAAACTTACCATGTACGCCTATTTCAAATAAAAGGGGGTTAAATGCAAATTCTTCGAGTTTGACGACAAACCTGGCAATGTAACGACTGCTCTGCTTCCCAGCTATGCTTAAAACAATGGAAACAAGCATATTCGTGGAATTAATGTCCTCCGCTTTGGGATCTTGTTGTTTTTCATGCATGATAAAGGACGGACAGACAGAGTGATAGACAGACAGACAGACAAACAGACAGAAGCCAGACACTCCAAAACAAATCCCAACCAGGGTATGCATAAGAGAAATGACTGACAAAAATTTGAATGAAATCGGATATTATTTAAAGTTATCGCACGGAAATGAAAATCTGACGGACTGACAAAGTGACAGACAGACAGAGAGAGAGAAGCCAGACACTCCAAAACGAATCCCAACCAAGGTATGCATGAGAGCAATCACTGATCAAAATTTGGATGAAATCAGATAATATTTAGGAAAGTTATGGCACGGAAACGAAACCAGACGGACGGACATAGATACAGAGAGACAGACAGACAGACAGATAGCTAGACGGACAGACAGACTGACGGACAGACAAACCAAAATCAATGTCCCCCGCATCTGCGGAGCGGGGGACAACCTGTATATCTGCTGAACACCGACATTTAAAAGGGGCAGGCTGACAACCATGTAAAAATGTGGGTGATAACTGGAACACAGGCCAGCTGACTCAGTCGTTACACTGTATTCCATGAATATCTTTATATTGTCTTACCATTATAGATAATATTTCAATAACAATTATAAATAAATATGCAGCTAGTGGGCCACCCTGTCTAGTTCCTCTTTTCAACTGAAAATAACCTGTTGTGAATCCGTTATTCATAACTGAACTCTGTATATCGTAATGTTATATTTTTACCCATCTAAGAAATGAATGATTGAAACCAAAGTAACTTAATGCTGCCAAAGTAGAATCATGATCTACACTGTCGCTACGGGAATCTAAATCAGCTTCAGACATAATCCCTGTGAGTTTCTCTTCAGCAGTATAGTACATTACATTCCAAATGCATACTTATCATGCTGTATAATTTTCTGCAGATATTTTTCAATGCACTTTACTAAAACTTTGCTTATTATTTTACATAAACATTTAACAAGCTAATCGGTCTCCAGGCATTCAAATGGTTCAAATCCTTTCCTGGTTTAGGAATTAATTTTACAAGAGCGTGTTTTTTTTGATAATGTCAACGCCAGTATCATAGTTTTCATTTATACATTCAGTTAAACACTGTCCAAGATCATCAAATAATGCTATATAGAATGGTTTTGTCAGATCGTCATTTCCTGGATTTTTTTTTCATAGATTTTAACATGTATACACCTAACTTTTTGTGATGTTTGCCCCAGATGAATCAGCTTCTATCTCATTAAGTTTATTCGTTGGCGCTGGGTGTCTTAGAAAAAAATCTTGCAACTCAGTTTCATCACATGACACTTTTTTTCCTATTTTTGTCTTCAAATGTGTATTAAATAAATCTCATAATATCTTTGGAATCATTAATATATTCACCATTACAATATAATTGTCTTATTACAGAGTTATATTTATTTCTTTTATTTCTCAAGGTTTAAAAAATACCTAGACCCCTTTTCTCCCTGTTGCAGCCACTGAGCCCTTGACCTGATTATTTTCACAATATTTCTGTAACTTTTGCTTTGCATGTTTAACAGTGGTCCTTCCTCCATGATCGTCAAGTTCTGTTAGACGTTACCTTCCATCTTCCAGATAATGCTCAAATGCCAAAAGTGGAAGAAACTTATGGATTTTGGAGTCCCAAGGTCAGGGTCACATGAGTCATCTGTCCACTTATTGTTTCCAGCTGATAGCTTAATGTTGGATTGAAATATTGGTTTCAAACTTGACGTATACATGGCCCACCACTCAAGTAAAACTCGATTGATTTTAGGCACATGAGTTAAAAGATAAAGGTCATAGGACCTACTTTTTTTAAAAGATTGCGGATGCATTTTACGCCAAACTTTTCATCTCAGCTATTCGATATTCAACATTTGGCTCATCTGCTAAAAGTTTATGAATGATAACTCCAGTTTGGATAGACAAATTATTTTCAGACTTGATCACAGGACCCACATTTTGAAATAGCTCAAAACTACTTATCTTTCTAGTACAACATTTCTGCGTTGGGCAGAGTAAGCATCTAATGTAAAGTATTTATGTTTCTAGTTGGGTTTGAGGAAATCCGGTGTACAGGGGGTCCTAAACCTTGCAACATAAGCTCGTCTTATTTCATCGTAAGCTGTATTCAGTCCCTAGCCAGTTCACGGAATGTAAAGGATTCAATCCAAACTGTATTCCGTGTACAGATAAACTGCTGTCCATGTTGGTTTGGGGTGGTTACGTTGGGTGAGCGGTGGCCGTCGGGTCGTTTCAGACTGCCCGCTTCTGATCCAGTTTGGTGATGTGTACCTTCGTCGGCGAATTGTTTGATCGTTCCAATCAACAGAAACAAGGTCATAACGTTGAAAGCTGCGTTACCCTAACTTAGCGCGAACGCGAGAGCGAATGGGTAGCGATTCATCCAGGCGGCATTTGCCTGGGAAATTCTTAAAATTACCCCACGAAGGGATAGTGTAGTCGCTCATGTAGCAAAATCCCAGTCCCGTAGGAACTGAATGCCCAAATTGAGATAGCACTTGTTTTCACTTCATTTAGGTGTAAGCTGATGGAAAAAGTTAGGTAACAAATTTTATCAACCCCCGACCCCCAAAAAATCCAAGATGGCCGCCATCATAATAAAAAAGCCTTGCTTTGATATTGTAACTTTCGCATCAAAATGAATAATATTTGATCAATTTATAAGATTTTGAATGTGTACTGGTAATACCAACTACTCCAGGAGCTGTCCAAAGGTTAAGGAGGGTATTCAAGATCAAGGTCAAACTTATTTACCAACCTTCGATCTTAAAAATAACATTAGACATCTTGGGTACTACGCTGTGATATATATATTGTAATATGGTTTTCAAATGGTCAGTATTAATAATTGCCTCGCCAGAATAATATAAAAATAGGGACGATATTAAAAAAACATTACTCTAAGATACTGTCATATAGTTTTTTCAAATGGACCTTAAAGGTACCCATTCAACTACCTTTTTGAAAGTGAATTTGTGATTTCTGGCTTCTCTTTGTATATATTAATGATCTAAAGGTAATTCTGGTTTAGGAAAGTTCTTATAATACCTCCTTGAAGGATGTATGAACTTGTTGATCAAAAATATGTTTGTAAATACAGCAATGTTGACAATAGGGGAAAAATGTAACCTAACATGGTATGTGACGTATATGCAGAGGCACAAAAGGTTAATTGTTGCAAAACGCCATTTGCAAAACCTATCCGACTTGCTGTCCGATGCCCTTGTTGAATGTGGTTTATTTTGGCGGGGCCCACATATTATAAACACGTTGATATAAACAAAACAAGCAGCCTGTGTGCGTGATATCAACGTTTTCTGGCCTATTTTGAATGAAATCTCCAAGGGATTACCTTTTGTCTATAAAGGTCAGCTAGATCATTGGACTCCTTTAAGACATGAAATTGATGTACGTATTACATATTTCACATATGGCTGATTCTCTGCTGATTTATTGCTTAGTATTTATCGTCAACAGTGTTAATGCGAAACAACCATTTTGAAATCAATTTGTGTGGTTAGTAAAAAAAAAAAGATTAATACAGCCTTGTTGATCCCGATACAGGAACAATCTATGGCAAGTTAACTATTCGAGACGCCTGGAACACTTCGAGGAGCATTAGAAACCTTTGTTTGAATATCTTTTGAGTTAACCTGAATATAGGCGTGAATAGGTTCAGTTATATTTGTAATTGTCACAAAAAGATTGAAATAGTAAAAGAAAAAAATAAGCTTCCCTGACGGAAGAAGACAACACAATTGCACGTGCACAGGGTTATACTGATGCGGTCCGTTGAAAAATGTGTGTACATGTAAATGGCATCTGGTGATTTCAAATATATGTAACTAAGAACCCGTAGGTTAATGTCGGATAAGCGGAACCAAGCACCTCAAGATTTAAATACCACTACCACGGATGATAATATGAGGAACAACTATCAGGTCTGCATCGACCAAGAAAATATTAGAAATCGCGTGTCGCTTCGCTTATTAGGAAACAAACCCCACGAATGGTTGTCGAGTCTTGATCGCGTTCGCCTTCGCTCTCGCGCTTATGGAAACATATTAAACCAGTTTTTCAATGTGCTCGTATTGTCCTGATATGATTTTGCAGCTGTGGTGTTTAATTCCATGTGTCCGTCAGCTTATGTGAGTATACGCGTGAAAATAGCCAAACTAGCGATTTTTTACGCAAAGGGGCTGCGTGAACTCGGGGATTCTCGTTTAAGTGATGTCAATCCACTCTACAACTATATACTTCTGCCAGTTAACGCATATGTGCGTATACACGTACATAGAAAAAACAGTAATTGATCACTAATACACGCTCATACAACTTAACTTCAGGTTTTAATTCCGTTCTATCGTACAGAAATCAGTCATTCATGAGCTTACACTACCAGCATGCCCGCCACTATTGATGGCGTGGTCTGACCTTTCGACTCTTCTTCTACAGCTCATATAAACTTTGTTGTGCTCTACTAGTATTTGATTTAATTGAAATATGAAAACGTTATTATGCGTTCTACCACGACGCGGCTAGGGGCGGATTCCAGAATTAAGAATTGAAGGGACTCATAGTAGGTCGCGAAGCCGCAGGGAAGAAAACTTAGAATGTAATGGTGCAACCTGCGGTGCTGTATTTTTATATTAAATGTGTATTTTGTATTTCCCAGATTTTTTTAGGTCTAAGGGTGCGGGGGAACTCTACCAATGTCGCCTGTGACACTGGGTGTTGGGGAACTCTACCCATGTCGCCTGTGAAACTGGGTGTGGGAAAATCTACCAATGTCGCCTGTAACACTGGATGTGGGGGAACTCTACCCATGTCGCCTGTGACACTGGGTGTGGGGGAACTCTCCCATGTCGCCTGCGACACTGGGTGTAGGGAAACTCTAACAATGTCGCCTGTTACACTGGGTGTGGGAAAATCTCCCATGTCGCCTGTGACACTAGGTGTGGGCGAACTCTACCCATGTCGCCTGTGACACTGGGTGTGGGAAAATTTACCCATGTCGCCTGTGACACTTGGTGTTGGGGAAAATCCAGTCTCTTGCACAGACACACAGTCGCGCTCCGCAAGGAGCCTGTGGAAGTGGCTGGGGGAAATCTACCTATGTCGCCTGTGACAGTTCTGCTTTTTAGGCCTTTCAATTGACATTCATACTGGGTCCATACATTGTTTCCGGAGAATAAACACGCAGCTTAATTTTGTTACCCTTTGGTCTTGGTTCGAACCTGGTGGCGCCATCTATGCTTTTAAATCAAGGCTTCTGTTTGTATTTAACTGTTTCTGCATGTGACCTTAAGCATGTGACCTTTAAGTATAAATAGATATTAAATTAAAACAAAGAGACCTGTGTATATTTTTGTAATGCAGTATTTGATTAAGATTAAACATTTATTTAAACAAGGGAGACGAGGGAGACAGAAATACAGCGATGGCCATAAAAACCCCGGATAGATACGTCCTGAAACCGCAGAGGGAAGGAGGAGGTAGAGTATATTACATTCCCATTTCTTGAGCATTTTCTATTTTGATCTACCATGGACTAAAGATTAAATACATAAAAAACGTTGATATCACCATTGACCATATACCTGCAGCATATATAGTTGAAATAGTATTTTCACCATAAAGTAGTATCCCTCTGTATATCCTCATGAGAACATGCATCAGACAACACATAACAGATATCCTCTTATAAAAATTTGTATTAGTATACAGCATATAGCATATATATATATATATATATATATATATATATATATATATATATATATCTTTTAATAAAATTTAGATTTATAGGTTTATCAATATACAAAATGTTTCACGGACAAATACCTTCTATTGGTTATATTTGGCATAAATGTTGTCCATGCATTTTCTATGTTTGTTCCATTTAGTTAATTTTAGCTCAGCTGACTGTAAGTCATCTGACCTATAGCGATCACTCTTTGTCCGTCTGTCCGTTAACAGGGTACAAATCGTAACCACTGGACCTGGAAACTTCTTACTTTACATCAAGGGAGGTTCATTAAAAATCTGATCTTGGAAAAGATCTTAAAAATCTTGGAAACCTGGAACTAGGTCTCTGTTACCCATATTCTTCAAGCTATAGGGCTCTGAAGTACCCCCAAGAATAATGAAAAATTTGATACAAATGCTCAAGTATCTGAACAACTAACGGATTGATGACCATAATTCTTTGCATGGAAATCGATCATGGAGTGTTTAATCAGTTTCTGCAGACTGGTGGCGCCACCAATATTTTCTAAATTTTACGATTTTTTTCTCTATTTTTGAGACCTAAAAAGATGCGGTCATCTGTAAACAGGGCACAAATCGTAACTGCTGGACCTGGAATCTTCTCACTTTACATCCAGAGAGGTCCATAAAAGTCTCCATGAAAAAAGTCTCTGTTACCCATATTTTTCAAGCTATGGGGCACCGAAGTACCCCCCAGATTAATGAAAAATTTAATACAAAAACTCATGTATCTGAACAACTAATGCATTGATCACCATGATTCTTTGCATGTTTCTGCAGACTGGTGTTGCAATCTAGATTTTTTTTTTAAATTTTTTACTATTTTTTTCTTTGTTTTTGAAACCTTTAAAGATGTGGTCATCTGTTACAGGGCACAAATTGTAATTGTATCCCCAGACAAAGTCTGTTTACGACGGTACCGCCGCTGCCGCCGCAGAAAAACCTTGTGAGCGGGATGACTAAAAATTTTTTTCACTGATCTTTTTCAAACTTTACATTTGTATAGATATACGAAGCCTATTTAAGAAGGGGTCATGACCTATGCTAGGAGAGTGACCTTGACCTTGAATAGGTCCATTTTTGCTGAAAATTACACAAATCTTAAATATCTCAAGTAAGCTTGCATGGACTGGTCCAAAAATCAAGGTGACTGAAGATCTTGGATAGCCTTGTGATATACCGGAAAGTGGTGGCGCCACCTATTATCCTTTTCTTGTTTTTACGCCTTTTAATATCCCCATAATTTGCCACTTGACAGTACTGTAAGCATTATAAGTCAAAAACTAATGGACAGATTTCTTTCATAATATGCACATGTAGAGAGATGGGTTATGGGATGAGGTCTGTTTACATTTGGGTCATGACCTTTACCATGAGAGTGGCCTTGACCTTTACTGTGTCCATATTTTGTGAAAATCGCACACTTCTTATGATATCTCAAGTGTTGATAGCCATATGGATTTCAAACGTGACTTATGTATGGCCCACCTCTAAAGTAAGAACCCTATAGGTTCTAGGGTCATGAGGTCAAAGGTCAAGGTCACTGGACTCGCATCTTAAAAGATACTGTGGATGCATTTTAAGCCAAACTTTCATCCCAGGTCTTCCATCTTGAATATATAGCTCACTTGCCAATAGTGGATGATCCATATCAGTTGTGGGGTCACAAGGTCAAAGGTCAAGGCCACAGGAGATATCTGTCAAAAAATTAGTTTCTGGATGATAATTCCTGCTTTTATTGATGTATTGATTTCAAACTTGACTGATAAATGTCCCATTGAAAAAGCAAGACTGCAATTGATTTTGGGGTCAAAGATCAAGGTCACAGGACACATCTTTAAAAAGATTGTGGATGCATTTTCAGCCAAACATTTCATCTCAGACCTTTCATCTTGCACATATAGTTCATCTGCCATTAGAGGAAGACCCTTATCAATTTTCGGGTCACAAGGTAAAAGGTGAAGGTCACAGGAGCCATCTGTCCAAAAATTAATTTCCTGTTGATAATTCCTGCTTTTATTGATGTATGGATTTCAAACTTGACTTGTACATGACCCATTGGAAAAGCAAGACCCGAATTGATTTTGGGGTCATGAGGTCAAAGGTCAAGGTCACAGGACACATCTTTAAAAAGATGTGAATACATTTTCAGTCAAACAATTCATCTCAGATCTTTCATCTTGCATATATAGTTCACCTGTCAAGAGAGGAAGAACCCTTTCAATTTTGAGGAAACAAGGTCAAAGGTGAAGGTCACAGGAGCCATCTGTCCAAAAATAAGTTTCTGGATGATAATTCCTGCTTTTATTGATGTAGCCTTGTGATGTGCCAAAAGGTCAAGGTCACAGGACCAACTTCTTCAAAAAGATTGTGGATTGATAGATGGAAGAAACAATAATTGCTTGCCAAGTGTCAGTATATGCTGCTAAAAATGGGGGCCTATTCTTAAAGGGGGGGGGGGGGGGCGTACCATGTCTGGGGATACTCTGGCACCTGCGGTGCAAGGGAAATGTCTAGTTACTGGACCTAGAATCTTGTATCTTGACTTGCAGGAACGCCTATGAAAAAGTCTCCTTGGAAACCTGAAATTAGGTCTCTGTCACCCATATTGTCCGAGCTATGGGGCTCAGAAGTACCCCCAAGAATAACTAAAAGTTTATACAAAAGCTCTAGTATCTTAACAACGAATGCATTAATTGGCATGGTTCTTTGCATACATATGCACCATGGAGTGTTTCCCCAGTTCCTGCGTCACCTGGACTTTTTTTTATTTTTACGCATTTTTATCTTTATTTTTGAGACCTTCAAAGATGTGGTTGTCGGTTTTCAGGGCACAAATCATAACCATTTGACTTGGAATCTTCTTTCTTGACATCCCAGGAGGTCCATAAAATATTTCCATGAAAACCTGAAATTAGGTCTCTGTCATCCATATTGTCCAAGCTAGGATTTTAAAAAAATATTCAACACATTTTTTTCTCTATTTTTGGGAACTCGAAATTATGGCTCTGTTATCCATATTCTTTGAGCTATGGGCTTATAAACACCCCAGCATAATTAAAGATTTGATAACAAAGCAGGACACAAATCATAACCATTGGACCTAGAATCTTCCTACTTTAAATCCAGGGAGGTCCAGATAAAGTCTCCATGGAAATGTGAAATTAGGTCTCTTTTACCCATATTTTCTGAGCTATGGGGCTTATAAGCACCCCTCAGAATAACTGAAAATATGATACCAAAGTAGGGCACAAATCATAATCATTTGGCCCAGAAACTTCTTACTTGACATCCTGAGAGTTCCTCAAAAGTTCTCCCCAGAAACCTGAAATTCCGTCACTGTGACCTATATTCTCAGAGATATGGGGTATATTTGAGCACCCCAGAAATAATGCAAAATACACAAAAATTGCCAGATTCCTAAGGAAAGGCTGATTGGATTTTCGTCAATTTGTTGTGCTTATGGGTCTTGATGAACTTAAGCTAAGATGCATAAACAATGATTCCACCTACATTAATTAGTTGCCTGTGCAAGGACATATTGTCAACATGTCAGTCGGCTGAGCGTCATGACCCATGGGTCAATTGTTGTAGTTTACATTCATCGGGTTTGCGGCGTAAAAGCTTGCTGTGTGAATGAATATGGACAGTACATTTATCATTTACATTCGTAGATAGACCGTCTGTGTTTCGAACATATGGTCAACAAGGTTATTACCCCGTCGATAATCAGGGGAAAACAGTGCTTAATACAGATAATCAGTGCTCCACCAAGCAGGCATTTCACCAAGACTTCATTAACTGAACTGTTTCCTTACTCTTAATGCTTTTCCACTTTAAATACATCATTTAGTCCCTACAAAACCTAAAAAGGGTCCAAAGGTCCGGAAAAAGTCCACACAAAATGAAAAGTTTAAAGGTTTGCGGCGGGTCAGGACCCTCCCGACCCCCCTTTGGTTCCGCTTCTGTGACTAGCGAGGTATGCATATTCCCGTTTTTTTTCTTTAGGAACAGCTTCCTTGCCTTAAAGCATACAGTTCATTCATCTTTAGATCTTCCTTATATCAATCTATCCTTTATAGGTCTAACAATAATAATATATGTATCAGTCAAATATCTTCGAAAATCTTAATGCCCCGCGTCCTATTCCGGTTCGCAAATGTAAACATCATCGCCGACCATGTCTTTTAGGTAAACACCGATGTATGTATTTAATTGAGCCAACATTCTTCATCTTATTTGACACATTCCTCCTAACCTGATAAATAGCCCGGTTACTGGGTTTATAAGCTAGTATATATAAATAACAAAAGAAAAAGTATATCTTTGTGTACTTAAGGGAAAGTTCAATAATAATAAAAATCCATTTATATATATTTTTATATATTCATGTATCAGTGTACAGGAGAAAACAACATTTCGTTTCTTTATACATCCTTGCATGAACATGCTTCAGGTAACAACTTTTTCGGAGAGGATTTAAGATCTTTCCTGGAGATGAATCGAGACTCGGCCGAGAGGTCAGCTTACATTTTGATGGACAGATTGTTTCCCGTAACATTTAGGAACCACGTGCTTTTCTCAGGGAAGGCGCCTGTCTTTGACACACTGGTCTGTGAACTAGGCTTCTTCGGTGTATTAGTCGGGTGAGTATATAATATATACAAAAGTCGATTTATTTATTTTCAATATGCTTCCCTGAATCCCTTCGGACTACTTTATATACTTCACTTCTCACTTGCATTTCCAAACGTGTGTTTTTTTGTAACCTTTCTGTAAAGAATTTAATGTTTAATAGGACTGAGAAGAAGATTATTTTGAACAAAGAGGGAGGTTACTTGCTGCGGACAAAGCTGCAGACGACCCTGGAAGGAGGGATCATGTCAGGCGGCGCTGCTATAGACACACCCTTCCTGGTCGACTGAGGTTGTGAACAAACCATGTCCCGAAACGTGATTCTGACGGGAAAATAACATAGAGTGCAGTGGCGGATTAAGTGTTGTCATTCAGCTCCAGGAGAGGACAACAACGCCGATTATAACGTCTAACACTAAGTATTAACGCCAAGTATCGCTTTTAATTTTCGTATTGCAATATATTGCGATATTTGGTAGCGTGTTCTATACATGTTGCGGTATTTTCTTTGTGGTAATTGAAGGAAATATGTGTTAACAATAAAAGTTTATTTTGGTACCAACAAGTTATCGATCAGACATTCAGATTTCCCGAAACGGACCTTTGGTCAAATGGCCAATCAAGCTACTTACACCTCCCTGCTGTACTCAACCAAGTGATAGAATAACATTTAATATTGAAAACATGGGACTCCTGTAGTCTCTGTTGTACTCAACAAGTGGTACTTATGTCCATAAGACTTGAAGGATATGAAGCAATTAGCATGTTTGATTTCAGTGTGCCACATTATTTAGTGTAGAGATTACTTGTCACATACAACCCGCCTGACTCGTGAACTGTAACAATCTATTTATTCCGAAAAGGGGGTTGGCAACTGTCCAGCAGGGCCGACCAAAACATACTCTCCACGCAACATGTAATATCATGTAATAATCTCTTATTTAGAATTACTCTGTGACATCTTCCCCTTTGTTAAGATATCTTTTGGACCGGTTGTCTGAAATAAAGTGTCATACTCTGCAATGAAATCATTAAAACAAACATGTCGTATTTAACCATAGATAAATCACTACGAGTCTCTTACTGGTATTGAAGCTGAATTAACCAGCCTTCTACGAAAATAAACTTTCACCTTAACTGTTACTGTAATCACTTAGTCCATTGCATAATCATTATGCCACGCAGGTTTTGTTTGTTTTCTGGTACTTCTTCGCGGCGCTGGAATAGGTTTTGTTTGCACACACGCGGTTTCTTTGTTGTCATGTTGTGTTGGAGGTGATAATGGGGAGTCATCTCTGGGATGATCTGGTGTCTTATCCGTCGTTCTTTCCTCAGGGTGGTGGTCATCAGTATCACTGACAGTGGTGCTGAAACTGAACTTTATTAGGAGATGGATTTAAGAATCTCTTGTTTCTCCTGTACGTTTGACCACACTCTGTAGTGACGTAGTATAATCTGGGTGTATCATGCACTCCAGTAATTACAGCTGGCGTCCATGTTTTATCCAACTGTACTAGCTGTTACACTATCACCCAAGTACGGAGTTTTAGCAAGTCTCGCGTGTTGGTCATAGTAGTATTTCTGCTTCGTCTGTCGATTTTGCAAATGAGATTTTGCCGAATCAACAACCTTTGGCTCCAGGGACTGATCGGAGCACGGTAATTTGTCATTTAAACGTCGATCATGAGCAACTGAGCAGGTGAGTAAGATAGTCCACATATCGGAGTATTCCAATATTCAAGAAGAGCGATATGCGGTTCCTTGCCTTCATGATAAGCTTTCTTTAACAGAGTTTTAATGATGTTGACAAATCTATCACTCTGTCCGTTTGATTGTGCGTATGTAGGGGAACTAGTGACCGTACGAAATCCCCATTGTTGAGCGAATTCTTTGAAAGTATAACTACCGAGGGGCATATTGTCACTCACCAAAACATCAGGAATGCCGTGTTTGGCAAATATAGGTTTTAGAGCGTTGATTACTCCCTTAGCTGTTTTGCTATCCAACTTGGTTATCTCAGGATACTTTGAAAAATAATCAACTACAACCAAATATGCTTTTCCTTGAAAGTCAAACAGATCCGCCCCAAGTTTACACCATGGGCGTTGTGGTATGCTATGCGATATCAGCGGTTCTTTGTAGTCCGATCGCTGGTACTTGGCACATGTGGCACAGCGTTCCACGAACTTTATGATATCTTTGTACATGTTAGGCCAGTACAAGATATCTCGTGCACGATTTTTACATTTCTCCATTCCAAGATGACCTTCGTGCAGTTTGACAAGTATGTCCTCTTTCTCAGATTCAGGAATTATCAGTCTTTCTCCTACAAACAGTAGCCCGTTTTCCTCATGGATCTGATCGCGTAAATTCCAATATGGTTGAAGATCATGAGGAACTGAGGATTTGTGCTTTGGCCACCCACAAGATACATAGTTAAGCATTTTACAAAGGTCTTTGTCTAGTTTGGTCGCTGCGCGAATTTGCTCGAGCCTCGTTGGTGTCGCCGGATAAGTTATGTCACAAGCTGGTTTGTCTGATACTTGCGCTCGCGATAGCGTATCAGCAATATACATTTTGGATCCTGGTACATATTGAATACCGAGCTGATATTTCATGAGCTTTAAGAGCATCAATTTGATCCTGGGGGTAGCACTATACAGTGGTTTTCGAAATATGGCCTCCAGGGGGCGATGATCACTCTGCACTTCAACTTGAGAACCATATATGTATTGGTGGAACTTTTCTGCGGCAAACACAATTGCTAGTAGTTCCTTCTCTATTTGCGCATATCTGGTTTCGGTATCGGTTAACGAGCGAGATGCGTACGCGATTGGTTGCCCGGCCTGTATTAAACATGCACCGAGATCTGTGGATGATGCATTTGCCTGAATTGTCAGCGGACTTTCAGGATCATACAACCGGAGAACAGGCTTACTACTGAGCACTCGTTTTATGTGATCCATCGCTGCCTCGTGTTCAGATTTCCATGTCCACGGTGTGTCAGCTTTCAACAACTGTCGCAGGGGGCTGATGACGGATGATTTGTTTGGAATAAAGGGAGACAAGAAATTCAACATTCCCACTAGGCGTTGAACTGACTGCTTGTCAGTAGGATTTGGCATGTCTAGTATAGCCTGGATTTTCGCGCTATCAGGCTTAAGTCCATCTGCACCGAGTCGCACTCCCATATACAACACTTCTGACTTTTTGAGTTGCATTTTGTGACGATTGAATTTAATGTTGTGCCTTCTTGCACGCTCAAGAACGTTATAAAAAATCTGGTCAAGATGCGCCTCATCTTTAGCTGCTATGAGCTACGACGTACACTCCATCTATATCTCCAAATATCTGGAATGTTTTCTTTTGTTGTATCTCGCCGGCACTCGAGATACCAAACGGCATCCGTTTAAAACAGAATCTGCCAAATGGTGTGTGAAATGTACACATGCAGCGCTATCAGAGTCAGGTTCTACCTGCCTGTAGGCGTCTTTCTGGTCCAAGATTGAGAAAAGCTTGCATCCGCTTAGCTTGCTAACTATATTATCAAGCGTTGGTGTCTGGAAATGTTCACGACGAATTGATTTGTTCAGTTGCTTAGGATCTAAGCATAATCTCAAAGAGCCGTTTCGCTTCTCTGTGATGACGAGATTATTTACCCCGTCAGTGGGTTTGTTAATAGGCTCAATGATCCCTAACCCACACATTTCATTGAGTTTAACACGATGCGGTTCGTAGCATTTGCTCCAGACTGAAGTAATCCTGGTTGTATTGAAGTGTCAAGACCTAAGATCGGTGGAGATTTTTTCTTTGTCACGAAAACTTTGGTTGTCTGACTGGTATTCCCGATTTTTATCGTTATCTGGGCACATCCTGCATGCTCTACCACTGTGTCACCAAATGCTCTCAGAAGGACGTTTGAGGGCTGCAGCTCTGGGCGGTTTCGTATGCGTTTCCATGTTTTCCATGGTATTGTGTTAACTACCGCTCCGCCATCAACTTTCATGCGAATCTTTCTGTCACAAATTTTCACAGTTTCAAACCAAGCTTTTTGATCTGCAGCTACTGTCTCTATTGATTTAATAGTGAGTGGACACAAAAAGAATTCATCCTCTGAGCTGTTATCATTCGATTCGGCGGAGACATTATGTACCTGCCTGGGTCTGGGATAACGAGTTCTACAACACCTGGCGAAGTGAATAGGCCTTGAACATTTTCTACACGTCTTGCCGTATGCAGGGCAGTCTCTCGGTGTGTTAGTCTCGTGATTACAGCCACAACGAGCACACCTGTTTGACTCAGCTGATGCTGTGTTTTGATCTCTGATATTGGGTACAACATTACGTCTGGACCTGCGTAGTGCATTGACAGTTCTCTGACTTTGAAGGTTACACTGTTGCACCATGGTCTGCATTTCTCTATGTGTAATTTCTGAAGCTTTACATATGTCAACAGCTTTTACAAGCGTAAGGTCCTTTTCACGTAAAAGTCTCTCTTTAAGTGCTCTCTCAGTTATGCTGAATACAATTTTATCTCTAATCATGTTATCACATTCAAGAAACTCGCACTTACTGCTCAATGTTTTCAATTTTGTCAGATAATCATCAAAGGGCATCTGTTCTTCTCGTTTGTAGTCCCAGAATTTGTATCTGTTAAACACTATCCTTTTTCTCTCCGGTCAGTACTGTTTCAAATTTTGCCAGAACGTGAGCGTAATTTGTTTTATCCTAATCCGCCGACCACTCGAACTGGTTGAATCTTGTCAAGGCTTCTGGCCCTAACGCGTGAGAAACATACCAATTTTTACGTTGTCAGGTTTTTCGTGGGCTTCTTTTGCCGTCATATACAGTTCAAACATTTGTCGAAACTGTTCCCAACTGCCTGCAACGTCTCCATCGAACGAAAGTGGTCCTGGGGGTAGGAAATCTTCCATTTTCGACTTTTGACACCATGTCACATACAACCCGCCAGACTCGTGAACTGTAACAATCTATTTATTCCGGAAAGGGGGTCGGCAACTGTCCAGCAGGGCCAACCAAAACATACTCTCCACGCAACATGCCATATCATGTAATAGTCTCTTATTTAGAATTACTCTGTGACATTACTAATTTTTTTCCCTTAATGCCTACAAGAAAATATAGTTCATTTAATTATTAAAGCAGCACATCATCATTGGTTCTTAAACAATATCCATTAACCATATATTCAATCAGAGTAATTCTGGAACTCTCCTGACAGTTCGAGGGCTGAGAGGTAGGTATTGGACAATTCAAGGGCACATCCACAGGTTATCCTACTGGTGTACGTCCATACTCACTAGCAAGCTGGTAAACTGCACAGTGATGATTGTGCAAATCAATATGTCTGCACCTGCAAATATATAGTGTCACGACAGCCTGGGGTTTGTACAATTTGGTCTAGGGGAAATCAACACACAACCAAACCTCGGACATAAATCACACCAATCAAAACTCCAAGACCGGAGTAGAGTATACAGAAAACGTTACTTCAACTCAAAACGTGACCAGATACATGTGCAAAGAAATATATTTAAACTGATACAAAATGAATATACAGAAATGTTTGCTTAACTGAATAGTGCAGACGTTCCCGTGATGGTGCTACTTAAAGAGGAAATAGATACAGACGTACAAAACACACATGACACAGTACAAAACAAAAATGAGTGGGACTAAACCCTAGCAACACTAATATTATACATGATTATATCAAACTTAAGGCTGGCTCTTACAAGAATATTCCTATCTGGACCAGATTTGAGCTCTGAATACCGGCTTCCTTTTAACTCACAGAAATAAATAAGTATCTATATGTAAGAATACTAAAGAATGAAGATATACAACTACGAAACAAATGTGTTTCACTGACATAGAGAGAATTGAATGTACAGACGTAGTCCAGATAAGAATAGCTACAGACCTTTTTTATACACCTGTGTGTAACTGATAAAACGAAGTATATGGCTTAGAGCTGTTCTACAAAGTATTTATGGTTTTACCAGCATGAAGACAGAAATGACGGCAGTTATAACAATCTAGGCCTTATTGCACCTTGAAATTACTTTTTTACATTACAGAGTGTTATTTATTACACGGCTCAGGTGACATTTTACAGTATACAATAATATAAAGACGAGACGAGCCAGCCTTACCTTTGTCATTTTCGGCTACCTAGAATACGTATACGTGCCTAGAAAACTTGTCTTCCCTCTAAAAGAAGGTTCCAAGCGAACCCCTTTATATAGACTTTAAAGAGGCGGGAAAAATTAGCTGGTCCGTTTCACGTTGTACTTGTCATTCAGTAGGGGCTGTGGTGCCTGACCGACTGCACTGCAGTACACGTGCCCGCCTGTGTCGTAAACACGTCCGATGTACCACCTTGGAACCGTCACAATACAAAAAGAAATTTGAAAATACAAGAACACCTGAAACTCATTTCGAAGTAAACAGTTCTCATATAAAGTACTGAACAAGTTGAATTTAATCACATGTTACAGCTACAGAGAATTCTCATAGGAAATACTGACCTGAACAATTAACCTTCAAGTGTGACAGTAAGGGTGTTATGACTGCTATGCAGGGTTGGCATGTTCCTGCCATATCTGCCGTGGTTTCTGTCCGGAAACTGCCAGGGGGCAGAAATACCTCCCTTCTTTCTGCCATATGAGCAGAAATACCCTGAAAATTGCGATAAAATGAATATTTAATAGCTGACCAATTTGAATATGATCCAGCAATATTACAACAGTACCGAAAATGAAAGCATGACTATGATGTAAAGTTATGACAGAATATATTAATAATTACCGAAGAGTCCAAGTACTACATCAAGTCTGAAGGCCTGAGAAACCAAAATTTAAGGAATCGGAAGCCAATACTGATCCCTCAGTCAATAACCCCCTAAGATGCCCAGCCCTCGGAGCTTGTTTCATAGCAGAGGGACATGCATAACTCTATTAACAAACACCCATCAGGAATCCCAAAGGGTTGTGACAACAATATAAGGGGCCTGGACAGCTGAGTGGTAAAACGCTTGGCTATCTCCGCTGGCGACCCGGGTTCGATCCCCGGCGTGGCTATGAGAGTGGGTTGTAGTTGCCCGTCCAAGGCCGGTGGTTTTCTCCGGGTACTCCGGTTTCCTCCACCTCTGCAGACTACCGAACGCCATCACCGGAGCCATGGAGAGTGTCTCGATTAGTTATAATAACTATTTGTACAATCCATGTAAAATAAATAAGTTAAAAAAAATGATATTACCTTTGCCCAGGAACCAATGTGTCACACATGGTCTCCTGATCAGGGACCTACAGGACAGTTCAGGTTCTAAGAGCTGGGATTGCATAACCCAGTCAATTGGCAATATTTCATCACTTACACCTGAAAAAGGAAGGCCTTGTGACTACACCGCCAAAGGAATTACACTTAGTAGTGATAAGTGTCTTAGTCCTTAATTTGGGCAAAAATTGGTTTTCGGACTAAATGCAGTTGTCAGTTAATACTAGGTTGAAATCCTATTGCTTAACTCCACCCCCCCCCCCCCCCCCCGAATAAAATCTTGCTTGTTACATAATGTTAGAGGCACATTGGGCAATAATTATTATCATTGAAGTATTAAGCATGAGCATGGACGGTTGCCCTCTATTAACTTAATTTTGGTTAGGGTGAGTCTGATTCTGCGCAGTCGCATATAAGTCGGAAATTTTGATGCTGCCACCTGGAGGCTCAAACTCAGCATATTATAAAACACCAGTGTTGACTACTGTTTACCCAAGTCCGATCTCTCTATGGAACACTTGAATTACGCTTACCGGTCGTCCGTCATGAATTTCGGTAGAAGTTGATGCAGAGTGACCGCATCTGTCCCAAAATCGATCCAGTGTTTCCTCAACACGAGTCCTCTCTAGATATATTTCTTGCGCATCATTCTTAACACAACAAACCGATTGCGCATTCATAATTCCGGTCAATGTTATTCCATTGATTTACCGCTCAGTTACTGGATATATCGCTCTCCGCTTCAGCGAGCTACAGCGGACCGCGGAAGGAACATCTAGCAGACTCGCTTAATCAAAGGCCGTGCCGCCGCTGCGCGTGACACCGCGGCACGATAAACGCACAATAGAGTTAATGGGCTTATCAGGTCTTAATTGCACGACTGACACTCGGGGCCTTGCGGGGCTTCTGACAGTTTATACTCCAGTCCTGTAAACTCCTTGGTTATACATTTGATGAAGTATCAGACATTCGATGTATTATTACAGGCCTTATACAGCAAATAAATATGATTAAACTTTACAAGGAAGCGTAAAATTCATATATATATATATATTTAAACAATATCAAATTTAAAGCCCCGCGGTAATATATGCTTCGGGCCCCGCACCAGCTTAATCCGGCACTGCAAATGAATAGTTAGTCTGATCCCTGAGTGACCTCTGTAACTTTGACTGATTTCCATACCACATACACAAAATGGTATTACTTCCTAAAAACTGAAGAAAAAATAACTAGGCAAACATCTGGGCTACTGCTTTCACATTTCATTATTTTATAGAATCTGTTGTGAAAGGTGTCTGTTTTGTTGTGCGCAGGAGTGTCGCAAGTGTCTCTTGACATTCGGATTCGTGTAGCGCTGGCATAGTTCGTTGCCGTGGGAACCTCGCTTGTTGGGCGCTGGCTCGTTCTTTTGTTCTAGATGTTTCGGGTCTCTTCATGTGCGTATGTGTTGTTCTTTGGAATTTTCCATTTCTAGAATTTTCAGGTGAGAAGCTATAAATTAGGGGCTGTGTTTAGAGCCGGGAGAAAGGAAAATACCAGCGAGCACTAAGAGTGTTACTTTCTCGTCAGTTTTGGGACCTTACCGAATTTATACAGATTTAATAAGGACTGTCTCCAGTTTGTCTTTGGATTATTACTATTTACGTGGATAATTGGTGTTAAAGGACTCTAGCTGAGCAGTGACAGTGGTGGTATTTAGAAATCAAAGCCCAGGATCTGGACACTCTGGTACTGTACATTTTATTGTGATACTGTGTAAATGTAATGTTAGGATTGTTCTTAGAATAAATTAAAATTATTTGTTAACAAAACACCACTGACTTCTTTATTCATTCCCCTATTTCACGCAGCCTAGTGTTACAAAATCTGATTTTTTTTTATCTCCGTAACAAGATTTGTGCTAGTGACGATAACGTGATCTGTTGTTATTAGGTTCCGTAACATAAAATTGTTAGCTTGTCCAGGAGGCTTAATAGGTTTGAAAATTTATAAGGCCTTGACCTAGACACATTGTTTACAATTGTTAACAAGATTTATCTCAGTGGATTTTTAGCCCTCAGCCTTAGAGGCTGAAGGGCTATTGTCGTCACCCAAGCCGTCCATCCGTCCGGCGTGTGTTAACCTTTACCTTGTGAGCGGGATATCTCGAAAAGGATTTACCGTAGGAATATTATTTCCTCGGTGCTGATGTATATAAAAAAATCTCGGTCAAGTTCGAAGATGGGTGAACTTGTCTTATTTTTAGACGTTTAAAGCTGCGTGTCCACTTATGCGGTACGGATACGGATACGGATCCGGATGCGGACGCGTTTTAAATCGCGCATATGGAATAAAGAAGGAGTGTGTCCACTTATGCGGTGCGGAGTGCGTGCGGCATGCGGAAACGTTTTTTTTAAGCTCAGCTGACTTTCAGTCATGCTGGGCTATAGCGATGGGTCTTTGTCCTGCGTCCTTCCGTCTGTCCGTCCGGCCGTCCGTATGTCCGTTAGCAGGGCACAAATCGTAACCATAGGGGCTAGGGACATGAACCCTATGCAGTCTTAGAGGTTCTAAAAAGATCTCCTTGCAAACCTGAAATTAGGGCACTGCGACCTATATTCTCGAAGTTATGGGGTGTGTTTGCACCCCCCAGAAATAATTCTTTTAGCCAAAATTTTCATACCAAACCTTCCATCTTTCACATACAGCTCAACTACCAACAGGGGAAGAACCATAATTATTTTGAGGTCACAAGGTCAAAGGTCAAGGTCACTTCTTTGAAAAGCCTCAGGATGCATTTTAAGCCAAACCTTTCATCCCAATTCTTTGATCTTTCACATATAGCTCACCTACTAAGTGGGAGAAGAATCCTATAGATGTTGAGGTCACAAGGTCAAAGGTCAGGGTCACAGAATCCACTTCTTTGAAAAGGCTGTGGACACATTTCAAGCTAGACCTTTCATTCCAAACCTTTCAGCACTGATATCGCTTCTCTTCCAACAGGGGAAAAGACCTGTTGATTTTGAGGTCAAAGGTCAAGTTCACAGCACCCTCTTCTTGCGTGGAGTCATTTTCAGCAAACTTTTCAATCTATACTTTCCATCTGCCATATATGGCTTACCTACCAATAGGAGAAGAAGCCTATTGATGTTGAGTTCAAAAGGTCAAAGGTCAAGGTCACAATATTGTTCTAAATGCTTGTGAACATATTTCAAGTGAAACTGTTCAACCCAAACATTCAGTCTTTCACATATGCCACATCTATGCATCACTGAATGTGATTCAAACTTCATATTTATGGGTCTTTTTGCATGAAGAAATAACTAATTGATTTTGAGGTCAGCTGGTCAGGTGGTTAAAGGTTGCAGGTCTAAGTTATGCACTCATTGGTTGCCGAGTAATTACACCCGGCCAGATGTAAGTGGTTAGTGGTTACCCATCATTTAGAAAGAATCCAGTTGATATGTGGGCAAAAGGCCAAGGTCATAGGTCAGGGATGTTCACAATAACTTATTTTGAAGACCATCTCTATTTTTCTTGTTTTCTTGTATATATAACCATATGGCACTCACAACTGGTACATCTCACTATGTGCCCATAATTGTCAGTGACACTTGTGATATATGACTCCCTTTTGTATCAGCTCATGGAGTGATAAGGATATATCATTAGTGCATAACAAAAACACTATTGCCGGAATGCTTTGGCCAGGCATTAAGACTATGAGAGTTAAGTGTTAAGTTTAGCTTCTGATTTATAAAATGATGGGAACATTTTGCAGTTTATATCATGGAATCATAGCAATAAACTTAAATTTCTAGATATCTGAATATTATTATACAAATCATCAGATATACCAGCAAGTGTTTGTTCTGATAATATGTGGGTCTTTACCTGGATTTAGGATGGCTTTATTTGATAACAAGACTCTTAGTGATGTTTTCTGCATTTCTTTTCTTTTAGGTTTTGCAGTTAACCTACCCTGCTGACCCCAAAGAATAGCAAGTTGATAATTAAAACAAATTGGACTTGCACTTTTTACATTTGCATGTTCATAAATCTGATATGAGAGCTCTCCAACCTGATCATGCCTTTTGAAACGTTTTGGACATTCATAACTGTTACATTCTTTGAAGCAATTGGTTCAAGTTTAGTGTCTTATTGGAGGATGTGTGACTTGTCAGAAAACCATTATGTCTGCCAGGTAGCCATTTTAGAAATCCTTTTGCCAGGACAGTTTCTGTGATTTTTTAATGATGTTTGGTCCCTTTTAGAGGATGTTTGTTGTTCAATTTCCGACCTGTCAGAAATCCAATATGGCCACCAGGACGCCATCTTTAAATTCCTTTAGAACATATTATCTCAAGAACTATTAAAGTGAATGCAGTGGGATGTATATTAATGTAATCTTGCATTGGGTCAAAGATTTCTTAATAAATATGACTATCATTTATGAAAGCTCAGTACAGTTGGCTTGTATTGAATAAAAATTAATATGGAAGCACCCGTTTCACAATAATTCTTGCATGGATTTCCTAGATCTTTTGCTATATTTTGATCTTATATGTGGCCTGTGTGGTATTCCTTTTGAGACTGACAGGTATCGAGCAAGCTGTGGGATTAGTTCCTGATAGCTCAACAACCATACATTTTGCCTCAGACCATCATTCACTATGTTTTAACCAGACATATATGATAAAAATTTATGGCAATGTAGAAAGTTTAAACAAAATTGGCATATAGGTTCTGCAACAATTTTACTAGAAGTTGTGAATTGCAGCCCATGATGTTGCAGTTCATGCTTGGCAGCTGAGCGTCATGACCCATGGGTCACTTGTTTTAAACCGGACCATAAAGCCGCCGGTACGGAAACGCATGTGGAAACGCATGCAGAAAGTGCCATTTTGTACAGGTGAAATGGAATCAAAGACCTAAACACGCACTGAAAAACGTATCCAATGGACACACGCACAAAATATCCGCACACGTATCTGCATCGCACACGCACCGCATGCGTACAAGTGGACACGCGGCTTTAGAGCGAATTATAGGAAAAAAACCTGGCATGTGTTAACATTTCTATTGTGAGCGGGAAATCTCAAAAAGGATTTACCGTAGGTATTTTATTTCTTCGGTACTGATTTATATTAACAAAATCTCGGTCAAGTCTAAAGATGGGTGACCATGGCTTATTTTTCGACGTTTAAGAGCGAACTATAGGGGAAAAAAACTTGCATGTGTTAACATTTACCTTGTGAACGGGATATCTCAAAAAGGATTTACTGTAGGAATTTTATTTCTTCTATGCTGATGTATATTAACAAAATCTCGGTCAAATTCTAAGATGGGTTACCTTGACTTACTTTTCGACGTTTTAGAGCAAATTATAGGAAAAAAAAAACTGGCATGTGTTTACATTTACAATGTGAGCGGGATATCTCAAAAAGGATTTACCGTAAGTATTTTATTTCTTCGGTGCTGATGTATATAAACAAAATCTTGGTCAAGTTCGAAGATTAGAGACCTTGACTTATTTTCGACGTTTTAGAGCCAAATTAGAAAAAAAAACAGTGTGTTTTAACATTTGCCTTGTGAGCAGGATATCTCGAAAAGGATTTACCGTAAGAATTTTATTTCTTCTGTGCTGATGTATATTAACAAAATCTCGGTAAAATTCTAAGATGGGTAACCTTGACTTACTTTTCGACGTTTTAGAGCGAATTATAGGAAAAAAAACTGGCATGTGTTAACATTTACAATGTGAGCGGGATATCTCAAAAAGGATTTACAGTAGGAATTTTATTTCTTCGGTGCTGATGTATATTAACAAAATCTCGGTCACGTTCAAAGATGTTTGACCTTGACTTATTTTCGACTTTTTAGAGCGAATTATAAGAAAAAAACTGGCATGTGTTTACATTTACCTTGTGAGCGGGATATCTCAAAAAGGATTTACTATAGGAATATTATTTCTTCGGTGTTGATATATATTAACAAATGCTCGGTCAAGTTCAAAGATGGGTGACCTTGACTTATTTTTCGACGTTTTAGAGCGAATTATAGGAACACACTGGCATGTGTTCACATTTACCTTGTGAGCGGAATATCTCAAAATAGATTTACTGTAGGAATTTTATTCCTTCGGTGCTGATGTATATTAACAAAATCTCGGTCAAGTTCGAAGATTGGTGACCTTGACTTATTTTTTGACGTTTTAGAGCGAATTATAGGAAAAAAACTGGCATGTGTTAACATTTACATTGTAAGCATGATATCTCGAAAAGGATTTACCGTAAGAATTTTATTTCTTCTGTGCTGATGTATATTCACAAAATCTCGGTCAAGTTCGAAGATTGGTGACCTTGACTTATTTTTCGACGTTTTAGAGCGAATTATAGGAACACACTGGCATGTGTTAACATTTACCTTGTGAGCGGGATATCTCAAAATAGATTTACTGTAGGAATTTTATTTCTGCGGTGCTGATGTATATTAACAAAATCTCGGTCAAGTTCGAAGATTGGTGACCTTGACTTATTTTTTTTGACGTTTTAGAGCCAATTATAGGAAAAAACTGGCATGTGTTAACATTTACCTTGTGAGCGGGATATCTCAAAATAGATTTACTGTAGGAATTTTATTTCTTCGGTGCTTATGTATATTAACAAAATCTTGGTCAAGTTCGAAGATTGGTGACCTTGACTTATTTTTCGACGTTTTAGAGCGAATTATAGGAACACACTGGCATGTGTTAACATTTACCTTGTAAGCATGATATCTCGAAAAGGATTTACCGTAGGTATTTTATTTCTTCTGTGCTGATGTATATTAACAAAATCTCGGTCACGTTCAAAGATGTTTGACCTTGACTTATTTTCGACTTTTTAGAGCGAATTATAGGAAAAAAACTGACATGTGTTTACATTTACCTTGTGAGCGGGATATCTCAAAAAGGATTTACTGTAGGAATTTTATTTCTTCGGTGTTGATATATATTAACAAATGCTCGGTCAAGTTCAAAGATGGGTGACCTTTACTTATTTTTCGACGTTTTAGAGCGAATTATAGGAACACACTGGCATGTGTTAACATTTTCCTTGTGAGCGGTATATCTCAAAATAGATTTACTGTAGGAATTTTATTTCTTCGGTGCTGATGTATATTAACAAAATCTCGGTCAAGTTCGAAGATTGGTGATCTTGACTTATTTTTCGACGTTTTAGAGCGAATTATAGGAACACACTGGCATGTGTTAACATTTACCTTGTGAGCGGGATATCTCAAAATAGATTTACTGTAGGAATTTTATTTCTGCGGTGCTGATGTATATTAACAAAATCTCGGTCAAGTTCGAAGATTGGTGACCATGACTTATTTTTTTTTTGACGTTTTAGAGCCAATTATAGGAAAAAACTGGCATGTGTTAACATTTACCTTGTGAGCGGGATATCTCAAAATAGATTTACTGTAGGAATTTTATTTCTTCGGTGCTGATGTATATTAACAAAATCTCGGTCAAGTTCGAAGATTGGTGACCTTGACTTATTTTTCGACGTTTTAGAGCGAATTATAGGAACACACTGGCATGTGCTAATATTTACCTTGTAAGCATGATATCTCGAAAAGGATTTACCGTAAGAATTTTATTTCTTCTGTGCTGATGTATATTAACAAAATCTCGGTCAAATTCTAAGATGGGTAACCTTGACTTACTTTTCGACGTTTTAGAGCGAATTATAGGAAAAAAAACTGGCATGTGTTAACATTTACAATGTGAGCGGGATATCTCAAAAAGGATTTACCGTAGGTATTTTATTTCTTCTTTGCTGATGTATATTAACAAAATCTCGGTCACGTTCAAAGATGTTTGACCTTGACTTATTTTCGACGTTTTAGAGCCAAATTAGAAAAAAACAGTGTGTTTTAACATTTGCCTTGTGAGCAGGATATCTCGAAAAGGATTTACCGTAAGAATTTTATTTCTTCTATGCTGATGTATATTAACAAAATCTCGGTCAAATTCTAAGATGGGTAACCTTGACTTACTTTTCGACGTTTTAGAGCGGATCATAGGAAAAAACTGGCATGTGTTAACATTTACAATGTGAGCGGGATATCTCAAAAAGGATTTACCGTAGGTATTTTATTTCTTCTTTGCTGATGTATATTAACAAAATCTCGGTCACGTTCAAAGATGTTTGACCTTGACTTATTTTCGACTTTTTAGAGCGAATTATAGGAAAAAAACTGACATGTGTTTACATTTACCTTGTGAGCGGGATATCTCAAAAAGGATTAACTGTAGGAATTTTATTTCTTCGGTGTTGATATATATTAACAAATGCTCGGTCAAGTTCGAAGATGGGTGATCTTGACTTATTTTTCGACGTTTTAGAGCGAATTATAGGAACACACTGGCATGTGTTAACATTTACCTTGTGAGCGGAATATCTCAAAATAGATTTACTGTAGGAATTTTATTTCTTCGGTGCTGATGTATATTAACAAAATCTCGGTCAAGTTCGAAGATTGGTGACCTTGACTTATTTTTTTCGACGTTTTAGAGCCAATTATAGGAACACACTGGCATGTGTTAACATTTACCTTGTAAGCATGATATCTCGAAAAGGATTTACCGTAAGAATTTTATTTCTTCTGTGCTGATGTATATTAACAAAATCTCGGTCAAATTCTAAGATGGGTAACCTTGACTTACTTTTCGACGTTTTAGAGCGAATTATAGGAAAAAAAACTGGCATGTGTTAACATTTACAATGTGAGCGGGATATCTCAAAAAGGATTTACCGTAGGTATTTTATTTCTTCGGTGCTGATGTATATTAACAAAATCTCGGTCACGTTCAAAGATGTTTGACCTTGACTTATTTTCGACTTTTTAGAGCGAATTATAAGAAAAAAACTGGCATGTGTTTACATTTACCTTGTGAGCGGGATATCTCAAAAAGGATTTACTATAGGAATATTATTTCTTCGGTGTTGATATATATTAACAAATGCTCGGTCAAGTTCAAAGATGGGTGACCTTGACTTATTTTTCGACGTTTTAGAGCGAATTATAGGAACACACTGGCATGTGTTCACATTTACCTTGTGAGCGGGATATCTCAAAATAGATTTACTGTAGGAATTTTATTTCTTCGGTGCTGATGTATATTAACAAAATCTCGGTCAAGTTCGAAGATTGGTGACCTTGACTTATTTTTTGACGTTTTAGAGCGAATTATAGGAAAAAAACTGGCATGTGTTAACATTTACCTTGTAAGCATGATATCTCGAAAAGGATTTACCGTAAGAATTTTATTTCTTCTGTGCTGATGTATATTAACAAAATCTCGGTCAAATTCTAAGATGGGTTACCTTGACTTACTTTTCGACGTTTTAGAGCAAATTATAGGAAAAAAAAAACTGGCATGTGTTAACATTTACAATGTGAGCGGGATATCTCAAAAAGGATTTACCGTAAGAATTTTATTTCTTCTGTGCTGATGTATATTAACAAAATCTCGGTCAAGTTCGAAGATTGGTGACCTTGACTTATTTTTCGACGTTTTAGAGCGAATTATAGGAACACACTGGCATGTGTTAACATTTACCTTGTGAGCGGGATATCTCAAAATAGATTTACTGTAGGAATTTTATTTCTTCGGTGCTGATGTATATTAACAAAATCTCGGTCAAGTTCGAAGATTGGTGACCTTGACTTATTTTTTTCGACGTTTTAGAGCCAATTATAGGAAAAAACTGGCATGTGTTAACATTTACAATGTGAGCGGAATATCTCGAAAAATGATTTACCGTAGGTATTTTATTTCTTCGGTGCTGATGTATGTTAACAAAATCTTGGTCAAGTTCGAAGATTAGAGACCTTGACTTATTTTTCGACGTTTTAGAGCCGAATTAGAAAAAAAAGTGTATTTTAACATTTGCCTTGTGAGCAGGATATCTCGAAAAGGATTTACCGTAAGAATTTTATTTCTTCTGTGCTGATGTATATTAACAAAATCTCGGTCAAATTCTAAGATGGCTAACCTTGACTTACTTTTCGACGTTTTAGAGCGAATTATAGGAAAAAAACTACCATGTGTTAACATTTTCAATGTGAGCGGGATATCTTAAAATAGATTTACCGTAGGTATTTTATTTCTTCGGTGCTGATGTATATTAACAAAATCTCGGTCACGTTCAAAGATGTTTGACCTTGACTTATTTTCGACTTTTTAGAGCGAATTATAGGAAAAAAACTGGCATGTGTTTACATTTACCTTGTGAGCGGGATATCTCAAAAAGGATTTACTGTAGGAATTTTATTTCTTCGGTGTTGATATATATTAATAAATGCTCGGTCAAGTTCAAAGATGGGTGACCTTGACTTATTTTTCGACGTTTTAGAGCGAATTATAGGAACACACTGGCATGTGTTAACATTTACCTTGTGAGCGGGATATCTCAAAATAGATTTACTGTAGGAATTTTATTTCTTCGGTGCTGATGTATATTAACAAAATCTCGGTCAAGTTCGAAGATTGGTGACCTTGACTTATTTTTCGACGTTTTAGAGCGAATTATAGGAACACACTGGCATGTGTTAACATTTACCTTGTGAGCGGGATATCTCAAAATAGATTTACTGTAGGAATTTTATTTCTTCGGTGCTGATGTATATAAACAAAATCTCGGTCAAGTTCGAAGATTGGTGACCTTAACTTATTTTTTTCGACGTTTTAGAGCCAATTATAGGAAAAAACTGGCATGTGTTAACATTTACAATGTGAGCGGGATATCTCGAAAAATGATTTACCCTAGGTATTTTATTTCTTCGGTGCTGATGTATATTAACAAAATCTCGGTCACGTTCAAATATCTTTGACCTTGACTTATTTTCGACCTTTTAGAGCGAATTATAGGAAAAAAACTGGCATGTGTTTACATTTACCTTGTGAGCGGGATATCTCAAAATAGATTTACTGTAGGAATTTTATTTCTTCGGTGCTGATGTATATTAACAAAATCTCGGTCAAGTTCGAAAATTGGTAACCTTGACTTATTTTTCGACGTTTTAGAGCGAATTATAGGAACACACTGGCATGTGTTAACATTTACCTTGTAAGCATGATATCTCGAAAAGGATTTACCGTAAGAATTTTATTTCTTCTGTGCTGATGTATATTAACAAAATCTCGGTCACGTTCAAAGATGTTTGACCTTGACTTATTTTTTTCGACGTTTTAGAGCGAATTATAGGAAAACACTGGCATGTGTTAACATTTATCTTGTTAGCGGGATATCTCAAAATAGATTTACTGTAGGAATTTTATTTCTTCGGTGCTGATGTATATTAACAAAATCTCGGTCAAGTTCGAAGATTGGTGACCTTGACTTATTTTTCGACGTTTTAGAGCCAATTATAGGAAAAAACTGGCATGTGTTAACATTTACAATGTGAGCGGAATATCTCGAAAAATGATTTACCGTAGGTATTTTATTTCTTCGGTGCTGATGTATGTTAACAAAATCTTGGTTAAGTTCGAAGATTAGAGACCTTGACTTATTTTTCGACGTTTTAGAGCCGAATTAGAAAAAAAGTGTATTTTAACATTTGCCTTGTGAGCAGGATATCTCGAAAAGGATTTACCGTAAGAATTTTATTTCTTCTGTGCTGATGTATATTAACAAAATCTCGGTCAAATTCTAAGATGGCTAACCTTGACTTACTTTTCGACGTTTTAGAGCGAATTCTAGGAAAAAAACTGGCATGTGGTAACATTTACCTTGTGAGCTGGATATCTCAAAATAGATTTACTGTAGGAATTTTATTTCTTCGGTGCTGATGTATATTAACAAAATCTCGGTCAAGTTCGAAAATTGGTGACCTTGACTTATTTTTCGACGTTTTAGAGCGAATTATAGGAACACACTGGCATGTGTTAACATTTACCTTGTAAGCATGATATCTCGAAAAGGATTTACTGTAGGAATTTTATTTCTTCGGTGTTGATGTATATTAACAAAATCTCGGTCACGTTCAAAGATGTTTGACCTTGACTTATTTTTCGACGTTTTAGAGCGAATTAAAGGGACACACTGGCATGTGTTAACATTTACCTTGTAAGCATGATATCTCGAAAAGGATTTACCGTAGGTATTTTATTTCTTCGGTGCTGATGTATATTAACAAAATCTCGGTCAAGTTCGAAGATTGGTGACCTTGACTTATTTTTTTCGACGTTTTAGAGCCAATTATAGGAAAAAAACTGGCATGTGTTTACATTTACCTTGTGAGCGGGATATCTCAAAAAGGATTTACTGTAAGAATTTTATTTCTTCTGTGCTTATGTATATTAACAAAATCTCGGTCACGTTCAAAGATGTTTGACCTTGACTTATTTTCGACTTTTTAGAGCGAATTATAGGAAAAAACTGGCATGTGTTTACATTTACCTTGTGAGCGGGATATCTCAAAAAGGATTTACTGTAGGAATTTTATTTCTTCGGTGTATATAAATATTAACAAATGCTCGGTCAAGTTCAAAGATGGGTGACCTTGACTTATTTTTCGACTTTTTAGAGCGAATTATAGGAAAAAAAATGGCATGTGTTTACATTTACCTTGTGAGCGGGATATCTCAAAAAGGATTAACTGTAGGAATTTTATTTCTTCGGTGTATATAAATATTAACAAATGCTCGGTCAAGTTCAAAGATGGGTGACCTTGACTTATTTTTCGACGTTTTAGAGCGAATTATAGGAACACACTGGCATGTGTTAACATTTACCTTGTGAGCGGGATATCTCAAAAAGGATTTACTGTAGGAATTTTATTTCTCCGGTGCTGATGTATATTAACAAAATCTCGGTCAAGTTCGAAGATTGGTGACCTTGACTTATTTTTTTCGACGTTTTAGAGCCAATTATAGGAAAAAACTGGCATGTGTTAACATTAACAATGTGAGCGGGATATCTCGAAAAATGATTTACCGTAGGTATTTTATTTCTTCGGTGCTGATGTATATTAACAAAATCTCGGTCACGTTCAAAGATGTTTGACCTTGACTTATTTTCGACTGTTTAGAGCGAATTATAGGAAAAAAACTTCCATGTGTTTACATTTACCTTGTGAGCGGGATATCTTAAAAAAGGATTTACTGTAGGAATTTTATTTCTTCGGTGTTGATATATATTAATAAATGCTCGGTCAAGTTCAAAGATCGGTGACCTTGACCTATTTTTCGACGTTTTAGAGCGAATTATAGGAACACACTGGCATGTGTTAAAATTTACCTTGTGAGCGGGATATCTCAAAATATATTTACTGTAGAAATTTTATTTCTTCGGTGCTGATGTATATTAACAAAATCTCGGTCAAGTTAGAAGATTGGTGACCTTAACTTATTTTTCGCCGTTTTAGAGCGAATTATAGGAACACACTGGCATGTGTTAACATTTACCTTGTAAGCATGATATCTCGAAAAGGATTTACCGTAAGAATTTTATTTCTTCTGTGCTGATGTATATTAACAAAATCTCGGTCACGTTCAAAGATGTTTGACCTTGACTTATTTTCGACTTTTTAGAGCGAATTATAGGAAAAAAACTGGCATGTGTTTACATTTACCTTGTGAGCGGGATATCTCAAAAAGGATTTACTGTAGGAATTTTATTTCTTCGGTGTTGATGTATATTAACAAAATCTCGGTCAAGTTCGAAAATTGGTGACCTTGACTTATTTTTCGACGTTTTAGAGCGAATTATAGAAACACACTGGCATGTGTTAACATTTACCTTGTAAGCATGATATCTCGAAAAGGATTTACCGTAAGAATTTTATTTCTTCTGTGCTGATGTATATTAACAAAATCTCGGTCACGTTCAAAGATGTTTGACCTTGACTTATTTTTTTCGACGTTTTAGAGCGAATTATAGGAAAACACTGGCATGTGTTAACATTTACCTTGTTAGCGGGATATCTCAAAATAGATTTACTGTAGGAATTTTATTTCTTCGGTGCTGATGTATATTAACAAAATCTCGGTCAAGTTCGAAGATTGGTGACCTTGACTTATTTTTCGACGTTTTAGAGCGAATTATAGGAACACACTGGCATGTGATAACATTTACCTTGTAAGCATGATATCTCGAAAAGGATTTACCGTAAGAATTTTATTTCTTCGGTGTTGATATATATTAACAAATGCTCGGGTACGTTCAAAGATGTTTGACCTTGGCTTATTTTTTTCGACGTTTTAGAGCGAATTATAGGAAAACAATGGCATGTGTTAACATTTACCTTGTTAGCGGGATATCTCAAAATAGATTTACTGCAGAAATTTTATTTCTTCGGTGCTGATGTATGTTAACAAAATCTCGGTCAAGTTCGAAGATTGGTGACCTTGACTTATTTTTTTCGACGTTTTAGAGCGAATTATAGGAAAAAATTGGCATGTGTTAACATTTACAATGTGAGCGGGATATCTCGAAAAATGATTTACCGTAGGTATTTTATTTCTTCGGTGCTGATGTATATTAACAAAATCTCGGTCACGTTCAAAGATGTTTGACCTTGACTTATTTTCGACTTTTTAGAGCGAATTATAGGAAAAAAACTACCATGTGTTAACATTTTCAATGTGAGCGGTATATCTCAAAAAAGATTTACCGTAGGTATTTTATTTCTTTGGTGCTGATGTATATTAACAAAATCTCGGTCACGTTCAAAGATGTTTGACCTTGACTTATTTTCGACTTTTTAGAGCGAATTATAGGAAAAAAACTGGCATGTGTTTACATTTACCTTGTGAGCGGGATATCTCAAAAAGGATTTACTGTAGGAATTTTATTTCTTCGGTGTTGATATATATTAATAAATGCTCGGTCAAGTTCAAAGATGGGTGACCTTGACTTATTTTTCGACGTTTTAGAGCGAATTATAGGAACACACTGGCATGTGTTAACATTTACCTTGTGAGCGGGATATCTCAAAATAGATTTACTGTAGGAATTTTATTTCTTCTGTGCTGATGTATATAAACAAAATCTCGGTCAAGTTCGAAGATTGGTGACCTTAACTTATTTTTTTCGACGTTTTAGAGCCAATTATAGGAAAAAACTGGCATGTGTTAACATTTACAATGTGAGCGGGATATCTCGAAAAATGATTTACCCTAGGTATTTTATTTCTTCGGTGCTGATGTATATTAACAAAATCTCGGTCAAGTTCGAAGATTGGTGACCTTGACTTATTTTTTTCGACGTTTTAGAGCCAATTATAGGAAAAAAACTGGCATGTGTTTACATTTACCTTGTGAGCGGGATATCTCAAAAAGGATTTACTGTAAGAATTTTATTTCTTCTGTGCTTATGTATATTAACAAAATCTCGGTCACGTTCAAAGATGTTTGACCTTGACTTATTTTCGACTTTTTAGAGCGAATTATAGGAAAAAACTGGCATGTGTTTACATTTACCTTGTGAGCGGGATATCTCAAAAAGGATTTACTGTAGGAATTTTATTTCTTCGGTGTATATAAATATTAACAAATGCTCGGTCAAGTTCAAAGATGGGTGACCTTGACTTATTTTTCGACGTTTTAGAGCGAATTATAGGAACACACTGGCATGTGTTAACATTTACCTTGTGAGCGGGATATCTCAAAAAGGATTTACTGTAGGAATTTTATTTCTCCGGTGCTGATGTATATTAACAAAATCTCGGTCAAGTTCGAAGATTGGTGACCTTGACTTATTTTTTTCGACGTTTTAGAGCCAATTATAGGAAAAAAACTACCATGTGTTAACATTTTCAATGTGAACGGGATATCTTAAAATAGATTTACCGTAGGTATTTTATTTCTTCGGTGCTGATGTATATTAACAAAATCTCGGTCACGTTCAAAGATGTTTGACCTTGACTTATTTTCGACTTTTTAGAGCGAATTATAGGAAAAAAACTGGCATGTGTTTACATTTACCTTGTGAGCGGGATATCTCAAAAAGGATTTACTGTAGGAATTTTATTTCTTCGGTGTTGATATATATATATAAATGCTCGGTCAAGTTCAAAGATGGGTGACCTTGACTTATGTTTCGACGTTTTAGAGCGAATTATAGGAACACACTGGCATGTGTTAACATTTACCTTGTGAGCGGGATATCTCAAAATAGATTTACTGTAGGAATTTTATTTCTTCGGTGCTGATGTATATTAACAAAATCTCGGTCAAGTTCGAAGATTGGTGACCTTGACTTATTTTTCGACGTTTTAGAGCGAATTATAGGAACACACTGGCATGTGTTAACATTTACCTTGTGAGCGGGATATCTCAAAATAGATTTACTGTAGGAATTTTATTTCTTCGGTGCTGATGTATATAAACAAAATCTCGGTCAAGTTCGAAGATTGGTGACCTTAACTTATTTTTTTCGACGTTTTAGAGCCAATTATAGGAAAAAACTGGCATGTGTTAACATTTACAATGTGAGCGGGATATCTCGAAAAATGATTTACCCTAGGTATTTTATTTCTTCGGTGCTGATGTATATTAACAAAATCTCGGTCACGTTCAAATATCTTTGACCTTGACTTATTTTCGACCTTTTAGAGCGAATTATAGGAAAAAAACTGGCATGTGTTTACATTTACCTTGTGAGCGGGATATCTCAAAATAGATTTACTGTAGGAATTTTATTTCTTCGGTGCTGATGTATATTAACAAAATCTCGGTCAAGTTCGAAAATTGGTAACCTTGACTTATTTTTCGACGTTTTAGAGCGAATTATAGGAACACACTGGCATGTGTTAACATTTACCTTGTAAGCATGATATCTCGAAAAGGATTTACCGTAAGAATTTTATTTCTTCTGTGCTGATGTATATTAACAAAATCTCGGTCACATTCAAAGATGTTTGACCTTGACTTATTTTTTTCGACGTTTTAGAGCGAATTATAGGGAAACACTGGCATGTGTTAACATTTACCTTGTTAGCGGGATATCTCAAAATAGATTTACTGTAGGAATTTTATTTCTTCGGTGCTGATGTATATTAACAAAATCTCGGTCAAGTTCGAAGATTGGTGACCTTGACTTATTTTTCGACGTTTTAGAGCCAATTATAGGAAAAAACTGGCATGTGTTAACATTTACAATGTGAGCGGAATATCTCGAAAAATGATTTACCGTAGGTATTTTATTTCTTCGGTGCTGATGTATATTAACAAAATCTCGGTCACGTTCAAAGATGTTTGACCTTGACTTATTTTCGACTGTTTAGAGCGAATTATAGGAAAAAAACTACCATGTGTTTACATTTACCTTGTGAGCGGGATATCTCAAAAAGGATTTACTGTAGGAATTTTATTTCTTCGGTGTTGATATATATTAATAAATGCTCGGTCAAGTTCAAAGATCGGTGACCTTGACCTATTTTTCGACGTTTTAGAGCGAATTATAGGAACACACTGGCATGTGTTAAAATTTACCTTGTGAGCGGGATATCTCAAAATAGATTTACTGTAGGAATTTTATTTCTTCGGTGCTGATGTATATTAACAAAATCTCGGTCAAGTTCGAAAATTGGTGACCTTGACTTATTTTTCGACGTTTTAGAGCGAATTATAGGAACACACTGGCATGTGTTAACATTTACCTTGTAAGCATGATATCTCGAAAAGGATTTACTGTAGGAATTTTATTTCTTCGGTGTTGATGTATATTAACAAAATCTCGGTCACGTTCAAAGATGTTTGACCTTGACTTATTTTTCGACGTTTTAGAGCGAATTATAGGGACACACTGGCATGTGTTAACATTGACCTTGTAAGCATGATATCTCGAAAAGGATTTACCGTAGGTATTTAATTTCTTCGGTGCTGATGTATATTAACAAAATCTCGGTCAAGTTCGAAGATTGGTGACCTTGACTTATTTTTTTCGACGTTTTAGAGCCAATTATAGGAAAAAAACTGGCATGTGTTTACATTTACCTTGTGAGCGGGATATCTCAAAAAGGATTTACTGTAAGAATTTTATTTCTTCTGTGCTTATGTATATTAACAAAATCTCGGTCACGTTCAAAGATGTTTGACCTTGACTTATTTTCGACTTTTTAGAGCGAATTATAGGAAAAAACTGGCATGTGTTTACATTTACCTTGTGAGCGGGATATCTCAAAAAGGATTTACTGTAGGAATTTTATTTCTTCGGTGTATATAAATATTAACAAATGCTCGGTCAAGTTCAAAGATGGGTGACCTTGACTTATTTTTCGACGTTTTAGAGCGAATTATAGGAACACACTGGCATGTGTTAACATTTACCTTGTGAGCGGGATATCTCAAAAAGGATTTACTGTAGGAATTTTATTTCTCCGGTGCTGATGTATATTAACAAAATCTCGGTCAAGTTCGAAGATTGGTGACCTTGACTTATTTTTTTCGACGTTTTAGAGCCAATTATAGGAAAAAACTGGCATGTGTTAACATTAACAATGTGAGCGGGATATCTCGAAAAATGATTTACCGTAGGTATTTTATTTCTTCGGTGCTGATGTATATTAACAAAATCTCGGTCACGTTCAAAGATGTTTGACCTTGACTTATTTTCGACTGTTTAGAGCGAATTATAGGAAAAAAACTACCATGTGTTTACATTTACCTTGTGAGCGGGATATCTCAAAAAGGATTTACTGTAGGAATTTTATTTCTTCGGTGTTGATATATATTAATAAATGCTCGGTCAAGTTCAAAGATCGGTGACCTTGACCTATTTTTCGACGTTTTAGAGCGAATTATAGGAACACACTGGCATGTGTTAAAATTTACCTTGTGAGCGGGATATCTCAAAATATATTTACTGTAGAAATTTTATTTCTTCGGTGCTGATGTATATTAACAAAATCTCGGTCAAGTTAGAAGATTGGTGACCTTAACTTATTTTTCGGCGTTTTAGAGCGAATTATAGGAACACACTGGCATGTGTTAACATTTACCTTGTAAGCATGATATCTCGAAAAGGATTTACCGTAAGAATTTTATTTCTTCTGTGCTGATGTATATTAACAAAATCTCGGTCACGTTCAAAGATGTTTGACCTTGACTTATTTTCGACTTTTTAGAGCGAATTGTAGGAAAAAAACTGGCATGTGTTTACATTTACCTTGTGAGCGGGATATCTCAAAAAGGATTTACTGTAGGAATTTTATTTCTTCGGTGTTGATATATATTAATAAATGCTCGGTCAAGTTCAAAGATGGGTGACCTTGACTTATTTTTCGACGTTTTAGAGCGAATTATAGGAACACACTGGCATGTGTTAACATTTACCTTGTGAGCGGGATATCTCAAAATAGATTTACTGTAGGAATTTTATTTCTTCTGTGCTGATGTATATAAACAAAATCTCGGTCAAGTTCGAAGATTGGTGACCTTAACTTATTTTTTTCGACGTTTTAGAGCCAATTATAGGAAAAAACTGGCATGTGTTAACATTTACAAAGTGAGCGGGATATCTCGAAAAATGATTTACCCTAGGTATTTTATTTCTTCGGTGCTGATGTATATTAACAAAATCTCGGTCACGTTCAAATATGTTTGACCTTGACTTTTTTTCGACCTTTTAGAGCGAATTATAGGAAAAAAAAACTGGCATGTGTTCACATTTACCTTGTGAGCGGGATATCTCAAAATAGATTTACTGAGGGAATTTTATTTCTTCGGTGCTGATGTATATTAACAAAATCTCGGTCAAGTTCGAAAATTGGTGACCTTGACTTATTTTTCGACGTTTTAGAGCGAATTATAGGAACACACTGGCATGTGTTAACATTTACCTTGTAAGCATGATATCTCGAAAAGGATTTACCGTAAGAATTTTATTTCTTCTGTGCTGATGTATATTAACAAAATCTCGGTCACGTTCAAAGATGTTTGACCTTGACTTATTTTTTTCGACGTTTTAGAGCGAATTATAGGAAAACAATGGCATGTGTTAACATTTACCTTGTTAGCGGGATATCTCAAAATAGATTTACTGCAGAAATTTTATTTCTTCGGTGCTGATGTATGTTAACAAAATCTCGGTCAAGTTCGAAGATTGGTGACCTTAACTTATTTTTTTCGACGTTTTAGAGCGAATTATAGGAAAAAATTGGCATGTGTTAACATTTACAATGTGAGCGGGATATCTCGAAAAATGATTTACCGTAGGTATTTTATTTCTTCGGTGCTGATGTATATTAACAAAATCTCGGTCACGTTCAAAGATGTTTGACCTTGACTTATTTTCGACTTTTTAGAGCGAATTATAGGAAAAAAACTACCATGTGTTAACATTTTCAATGTGAGCGGTATATCTCAAAAAAGATTTACCGTAGGTATTTTATTTCTTCGGTGCTGATGTATATTAACAAAATCTCGGTCACGTTCAAAGATGTTTGACCTTGACTTATTTTCGACTTTTTAGAGCGAATTATAGGAAAAAAACTGGCATGTGTTTACATTTACCTTGTGAGCGGGATATCTCAAAAAGGATTTACTGTAGGAATTTTATTTCTTCGGTGTTGATATATATTAATAAATGCTCGGTCAAGTTCAAAGATTGGTGACCTTGACTTATTTTTTGACGTTTTAGAGCGAATTATAGGAACACACTTGCATGTGTTAACATTTACCTTGTGAGCGGGATATCTCAAAATAGATTTACTGTAGGAATTTTATTTCTTCTGTGCTGATGTATATAAACAAAATCTCGGTCAAGTTCGAAGATTGGTGACCTTAACTTATTTTTTTCGACGTTTTAGAGCCAATTATAGGAAAAAACTGGCATGTGTTAACATTTACAATGTGAGCGGGATATCTCGAAAAATGATTTACCCTAGGTATTTTATTTCTTCGGTGCTGATGTATATTAACAAAATCTCGGTCAAGTTCGAAGATTGGTGACCTTGACTTATTTTTTTCGACGTTTTAGAGCCAATTATAGGAAAAAAACTGGCATGTGTTTACATTTACCTTGTGAGCGGGATATCTCAAAAAGGATTTACTGTAAGAATTTTATTTCTTCTGTGCTTATGTATATTAACAAAATCTCGGTCACGTTCAAAGATGTTTGACCTTGACTTATTTTCGACTTTTTAGAGCGAATTATAGGAAAAAACTGGCATGTGTTTACATTTACCTTGTGAGCGGGATATCTCAAAAAGGATTTACTGTAGGAATTTTATTTCTCCGGTGCTGATGTATATTAACAAAATCTCGGTCAAGTTCGAAGATTGGTGACCTTGACTTATTTTTTTCGACGTTTTAGAGCCAATTATAGGAAAAAAACTACCATGTGTTAACATTTTCAATGTGAGCGGGATATCTTAAAATAGATTTACCGTAGGTATTTTATTTCTTCGGTGCTGATGTATATTAACAAAATCTCGGTCACGTTCAAAGATGTTTGACCTTGACTTATTTTCGACTTTTTAGAGCGAATTATAGGAAAAAACTGGCATGTGTTTACATTTACCTTGTGAGCGGGATATCTCAAAAAGGATTTACTGTAGGAATTTTATTTCTTCGGTGTTGATATATATTAATAAATGCTCGGTCAAGTTCAAAGATGGGTGACCTTGACTTATTTTTCGACGTTTTAGAGCGAATTATAGGAACACACTGGCATGTGTTAACATTTACCTTGTGAGCGGGATATCTCAAAATAGATTTACTGTAGGAATTTTATTTCTTCGGTGCTGATGTATATTAACAAAATCTCGGTCAAGTTCGAAGATTGGTGACCTTGACTTATTTTTCGACGTTTTAGAGCGAATTATAGGAACACACTGGCATGTGTTAACATTTACCTTGTGAGCGGGATATCTCAAAATAGATTTACTGTAGGAATTTTATTTCTTCGGTGCTGATGTATATAAACAAAATCTCGGTCAAGTTCGAAGATTGGTGACCTTAACTTATTTTTTTCGACGTTTTAGAGCCAATTATAGGAAAAAACTGGCATGTGTTAACATTTACAATGTGAGCGGGATATCTCGAAAAATGATTTACCCTAGGTATTTTATTTCTTCGGTGCTGATGTATATTAACAAAATCTCGGTCACGTTCAAATATCTTTGACCTTGACTTATTTTCGACCTTTTAGAGCGAATTATAGGAAAAAAACTGGCATGTGTTTACATTTACCTTGTGAGCGGGATATCTCAAAATAGATTTACTGTAGGAATTTTATTTCTTCGGTGCTGATGTATATTAACAAAATCTCGGTCAAGTTCGAAAATTGGTAACCTTGACTTATTTTTCGACGTTTTAGAGCGAATTATAGGAACACACTGGCATGTGTTAACATTTACCTTGTAAGCATGATATCTCGAAAAGGATTTACCGTAAGAATTTTATTTCTTCTGTGCTGATGTATATTAACAAAATCTCGGTCACATTCAAAGATGTTTGACCTTGACTTATTTTTTTCGACGTTTTAGAGCGAATTATAGGGAAACACTGGCATGTGTTAACATTTACCTTGTTAGCGGGATATCTCAAAATAGATTTACTGTAGGAATTTTATTTCTTCGGTGCTGATGTATATTAACAAAATCTCGGTCAAGTTCGAAGATTGGTGACCTTGACTTATTTTTCGACGTTTTAGAGCCAATTATAGGAAAAAACTGGCATGTGTTAACATTTACAATGTGAGCGGAATATCTCGAAAAATGATTTACCGTAGGTATTTTATTTCTTCGGTGCTGATGTATATTAACAAAATCTCGGTCACGTTCAAAGATGTTTGACCTTGACTTATTTTCGACTGTTTAGAGCGAATTATAGGAAAAAAACTACCATGTGTTTACATTTACCTTGTGAGCGGGATATCTCAAAAAGGATTTACTGTAGGAATTTTATTTCTTCGGTGTTGATATATATTAATAAATGCTCGGTCAAGTTCAAAGATCGGTGACCTTGACCTATCTTTCGACGTTTTAGAGCGAATTATAGGAACACACTGGCATGTGTTAAAATTTACCTTGTGAGCGGGATATCTCAAAATATATTTACTGTAGAAATTTTATTTCTTCGGTGCTGATGTATATTAACAAAATCTCGGTCAAGTTAGAAGATTGGTGACCTTAACTTATTTTTCGCCGTTTTAGAGCGAATTATAGGAACACACTGGCATGTGTTAACATTTACCTTGTAAGCATGATATCTCGAAAAGGATTTACCGTAAGAATTTTATTTCTTCTGTGCTGATGTATATTAACAAAATCTCGGTCACGTTCAAAGATGTTTGACCTTGACTTATTTTCGACTTTTTAGAGCGAATTATAGGAAAAAAACTGGCATGTGTTTACATTTACCTTGTGAGCGGGATATCTCAAAAAGGATTTACTGTAGGAATTTTATTTCTTCGGTGTTGATATATATTAATAAATGCTCGGTCAAGTTCAAAGATGGGTGACCTTGACTTATTTTTCGACGTTTTAGAGCCAATTATAGGAAAAAACTGGCATGTGTTAACATTTACAATGTGAGCGGGATATCTCGAAAAATGATTTACCCTAGGTATTTTATTTCTTCGGTGCTGATGTATATTAACAAAATCTCGGTCAAGTTCGAAGATTGGTGACCTTGACTTATTTTTTTCGACGTTTTAGAGCCAATTATAGGAAAAAACTGGCATGTGTTTACATTTACCTTGTGAGCGGGATATCTCAAAAAGGATTTACTGTAAGAATTTTATTTCTTCTGTGCTTATGTATATTAACAAAATCTCGGTCACGTTCAAAGATGTTTGACCTTGACTTATTTTCGACTTTTTAGAGCGAATTATAGGGAAAAACTGGCATGTGTTTACATTTACCTTGTGAGCGGGATATCTCAAAAAGGATTTACTGTAGGAATTTTATTTCTCCGGTGCTGATGTATATTAACAAAATCTCGGTCAAGTTCGAAGATTGGTGACCTTGACTTATTTTTTTCGACGTTTTAGAGCCAATTATAGGAAAAAAACTACCATGTGTTAACATTTTCAATATGAGCGGGATATCTTAAAATAGATTTACCGTAGGTATTTTATTTCTTCGGTGCTGATGTATATTAACAAAATCTCGGTCACGTTCAAAGATGTTTGACCTTGACTTATTTTCGACTTTTTAGAGCGAATTATAGGAAAAAAACTGGCATGTGTTTACATTTACCTTGTGAGCGGGATATCTCAAAAAGGATTTACTGTAGGAATTTTATTTCTTCGGTGTTGATATATATTAATAAATGCTCGGTCAAGTTCAAAGATGGGTGACCTTGACTTATTTTTCGACGTTTTAGAGCGAATTATAGGAACACACTGGCATGTGTTAACATTTACCTTGTGAGCGGGATATCTCAAAATAGATTTACTGTAGGAATTTTATTTCTTCGGTGCTGATGTATATTAACAAAATCTCGGTCAAGTTCGAAGATTGGTGACCTTGACTTATTTTTCGACGTTTTAGAGCGAATTATAGGAACACACTGGCATGTGTTAACATTTACCTTGTGAGCGGGATATCTCAAAATAGATTTACTGTAGGAATTTTATTTCTTCGGTGCTGATGTATATAAACAAAATCTCGGTCAAGTTCGAAGATTGGTGACCTTAACTTATTTTTTTCGACGTTTTAGAGCCAATTATAGGAAAAAACTGGCATGTGTTAACATTTACAATGTGAGCGGGATATCTCGAAAAATGATTTACCCTAGGTATTTTATTTCTTCGGTGCTGATGTATATTAACAAAATCTCGGTCACGTTCAAATATCTTTGACCTTGACTTATTTTCGACCTTTTAGAGCGAATTATAGGAAAAAAACTGGCATGTGTTTACATTTACCTTGTGAGCGGGATATCTCAAAATAGATTTACTGTAGGAATTTTATTTCTTCGGTGCTGATGTATATTAACAAAATCTCGGTCAAGTTCGAAAATTGGTAACCTTGACTTATTTTTCGACGTTTTAGAGCGAATTATAGGAACACACTGGCATGTGTTAACATTTACCTTGTAAGCATGATATCTCGAAAAGGATTTACCGTAAGAATTTTATTTCTTCTGTGCTGATGTATATTAACAAAATCTCGGTCACATTCAAAGATGTTTGACCTTGACTTATTTTTTTCGACGTTTTAGAGCGAATTATAGGAAAACACTGGCATGTGTTAACATTTACCTTGTTAGCGGGATATCTCAAAATAGATTTACTGTAGGAATTTTATTTCTTCGGTGCTGATGTATATTAACAAAATCTCGGTCAAGTTCGAAGATTGGTGACCTTGACTTATTTTTCGACGTTTTAGAGCCAATTATAGGAAAAAACTGGCATGTGTTAACATTTACAATGTGAGCGGAATATCTCGAAAAATGATTTACCGTAGGTATTTTATTTCTTCGGTGCTGATGTATGTTAACAAAATCTTGGTTAAGTTCGAAGATTAGAGACCTTGACTTATTTTTCGACGTTTTAGAGCCGAATTAGAAAAAAAGTGTATTTTAACATTTGCCTTGTGAGCAGGATATCTCGAAAAGGATTTACCGTAAGAATTTTATTTCTTCTGTGCTGATGTATATTAACAAAATCTCGGTCAAATTCTAAGATGGCTAACCTTGACTTACTTTTCGACGTTTTAGAGCGAATTCTAGGAAAAAAACTGGCATGTGGTAACATTTACCTTGTGAGCGGGATATCTCAAAATAGATTTACTGTAGGAATTTTATTTCTTCGGTGCTGATGTATATTAACAAAATCTCGGTCAAGTTCGAAAATTGGTGACCTTGACTTATTTTTCGACGTTTTAGAGCGAATTATAGGAACACACTGGCATGTGTTAACATTTACCTTGTAAGCATGATATCTCGAAAAGGATTTACTGTAGGAATTTTATTTCTTCGGTGTTGATGTATATTAACAAAATCTCGGTCACGTTCAAAGATGTTTGACCTTGACTTATTTTTCGACGTTTTAGAGCGAATTATAGGGACACACTGGCATGTGTTAACATTGACCTTGTAAGCATGATATCTCGAAAAGGATTTACCGTAGGTATTTTATTTCTTCGGTGCTGATGTATATTAACAAAATCTCGGTCAAGTTCGAAGATTGGTGACCTTGACTTATTTTTGTCGACGTTTTAGAGCCAATTATAGGAAAAAAACTGGCATGTGTTTACATTTACCTTGTGAGCGGGATATCTCAAAAAGGATTTACTGTAGGAATTTTATTTCTTCGGTGTTGATGTATATTAACAAAATCTCGGTCACGTTCAAAGATGTTTGACCTTGACTTATTTTTCGACGTTTTAGAGCGAATTATAGGGACACACTGGCATGTGTTAACATTGACCTTGTAAGCATGATATCTCGAAAAGGATTTACCGTAGGTATTTTATTTCTTCGGTGCTGATGTATATTAACAAAATCTCGGTCAAGTTCGAAGATTGGTGACCTTGACTTATTTTTGTCGACGTTTTAGAGCCAATTATAGGAAAAAAACTGGCATGTGTTTACATTTACCTTGTGAGCGGGATATCTCAAAAAGGATTTACTGTAAGAATTTTATTTCTTCTGTGCTTATGTATATTAACAAAATCTCGGTCACGTTCAAAGATGTTTGACCTTGACTTATTTTCGACTTTTTAGAGCGAATTATAGGAAAAAACTGGCATGTGTTTACATTTACCTTGTGAGCGGGATATCTCAAAAAGGATTTACTGTAGGAATTTTATTTCTTCGGTGTATATAAATATTAACAAATGCTCGGTCAAGTTCAAAGATGGGTGACCTTGACTTATTTTTCGACGTTTTAGAGCGAATTATAGGAACACACTGGCATGTGTTAACATTTACCTTGTGAGCGGGATATCTCAAAAAGGATTTACTGTAGGAATTTTATTTCTCCGGTGCTGATGTATATTAACAAAATCTCGGTCAAGTTCGAAGATTGGTGACCTTGACTTATTTTTTTCGACGTTTTAGAGCCAATTATAGGAAAAAACTGGCATGTGTTAACATTAACAATGTGAGCGGGATATCTCGAAAAATGATTTACCGTAGGTATTTTATTTCTTCGGTGCTGATGTATATTAACAAAATCTCGGTCACGTTCAAAGATGTTTGACCTTGACTTATTTTCGACTGTTTAGAGCGAATTATAGGAAAAAAACTACCATGTGTTTACATTTACCTTGTGAGCGGGATATCTCAAAAAGGATTTACTGTAGGAATTTTATTTCTTCGGTGTTGATATATATTAATAAATGCTCGGTCAAGTTCAAAGATCGGTGACCTTGACCTATTTTTCGACGTTTTAGAGCGAATTATAGGAACACACTGGCATGTGTTAAAATTTACCTTGTGAGCGGGATATCTCAAAATATATTTACTGTAGAAATTTTATTTCTTCGGTGCTGATGTATATTAACAAAATCTCGGTCAAGTTAGAAGATTGGTGACCTTAACTTATTTTTCGCCGTTTTAGAGCGAATTATAGGAACACACTGGCATGTGTTAACATTTACCTTGTAAGCATGATATCTCGAAAAGGATTTACCGTAAGAATTTTATTTCTTCTGTGCTGATGTATATTAACAAAATCTCGGTCACGTTCAAAGATGTTTGACCTTGACTTATTTTCGACTTTTTAGAGCGAATTATAGGAAAAAAACTGGCATGTGTTTACATTTACCTTGTGAGCGGGATATCTAAAAAAGGATTTACTGTAGGAATTTTATTTCTTCGGTGTTGATATATATTAATAAATGCTCGGTCAAGTTCAAAGATGGGTGACCTTGACTTATTTTTCGACGTTTTAGAGCGAATTATAGGAACACACTGGCATGTGTTAACATTTACCTTGTGAGCGGGATATCTCAAAATAGATTTACTGTAGGAATTTTATTTCTTCTGTGCTGATGTATATAAACAAAATCTCGGTCAAGTTCGAAGATTGGTGACCTTAACTTATTTTTTTCGACGTTTTAGAGCCAATTATAGGAAAAAACTGGCATGTGTTAACATTTACAATGTGAGCGGGATATCTCGAAAAATGATTTACCCTAGGTATTTTATTTCTTCGGTGCTGATGTATATTAACAAAATCTCGGTCACGTTCAAATATGTTTGACCTTGACTTTTTTTCGACCTTTTAGAGCGAATTATAGGAAAAAAAAACTGGCATGTGTTCACATTTACCTTGTGAGCGGGATATCTCAAAATAGATTTACTGTAGGAATTTTATTTCTTCGGTGCTGATGTATATTAACAAAATCTCGGTCAAGTTCGAAAATTGGTGACCTTGACTTATTTTTCGACGTTTTAGAGCGAATTATAGGAACACACTGGCATGTGTTAACATTTACCTTGTAAGCATGATATCTCGAAAAGGATTTACCGTAAGAATTTTATTTCTTCTGTGCTGATGTATATTAACAAAATCTCGGTCACGTTCAAAGATGTTTGACCTTGACTTATTTTTTTCGACGTTTTAGAGCGAATTATAGGAAAACAATGGCATGTGTTAACATTTACCTTTTTAGCGGGATATCTCAAAATAGATTTACTGTAGGAATTTTGTTTCTTCTGTGCTGATGTATATTAACAAAATCTCGGTCAAGTTCGAAGATTGGTGACCTTGACTTATTTTTCGACGTTTTAGAGCGAATTATAGGAACACACTGGCATGTGTTAACATTTACCTTGTTAGCGGGATATCTCAAAATAGATTTACTGTAGGAATTTTGTTTCTTCGGTGCTGATGTATATTAACAAAATCTCGGTCAAGTTCGAAGATTGGTGACCTTGACTTATTTTTCGACGTTTTAGAGCGAATTATAGGAACACACTGGCATGTGTTAACATTTACCTTGTGAGCGGGATATCTCAAAATAGATTTACTGTAGGAATTTTATTTCTTCGGTGCTGATGTATATTAACAAAATCTCGGTCAAGTTCGAAGATTGGTGACCTTGACTTATTTTTCGACGTTTTAGAGCCAATTATAGGAAAAAACTGGCATGTGTTAACATTTACAATGTGAGCGGAATATCTCGAAAAATGATTTACCGTAGGTATTTTATTTCTTCGGTGCTGATGTATGTTAACAAAATCTTGGTCAAGTTCGAAGATTAGAGACCTTGACTTATTTTTCCACGTTTTAGAGCCAAATTAGAAAAAAAGTGTATTTTAGCATTTGCCTTGTGAGCAGGATATCTCGAAAAGGATTTACCGTAAGAATTTTATTTCTTCTGTGCTGATGTATATTAACAAAATCTCGGTCAAATTCTAAGATGGCTAACCTTGACTTACTTTTCGACGTTTTAGAGCGAATTATAGGAAAAAAACTGGCATGTGGTAACATTTACCTTGTGAGCGGGATATCTCAAAATAGATTTACTGTAGGAATTTTATTTCTTCGGTGCTGATGTATATTGACAAAATCTCGGTCAAGTTCGAAAATTGGTGACCTTGACTTATTTTTCGACGTTTTAGAGCGAATTATAGGAACACACTGGCATGTATTAACATTTACCTTGTGAGCGGGATATCTCAAAATAGATTTACTGTAGGAATTTTATTTCTTCGGTGCTGATGTATATTAACAAAATCTCGGTCAAGTTCGAAGATTGGTGACCTTGACTTATTTTTCGACGTTTTAGAGCGAATTATAGGGACACACTGGCATGTGTTAACATTTACCTTGTAAGCATGATATCTCGAAAAGGATTTACCGTAGGTATTTTATTTCTTCGGTGCTGATGTATATTAACAAAATCTCGGTCACGTTCAAAGATGTTTGACCTTGACTTATTTTCGACTTTTTAGAGCGAACTATAGGAAAAAAACTGGCATGTGTTTACATTTACCTTGTGAGCGGGATATCTCAAAAATGATTTACCGTAGGTATTTTATTTCTTCGGTGCTGATGTATATTAACAAAATCTCGGTCACGTTCAAAGATGTTTGACCTTGACTTATTTTCGACTGTTTAGAGCGAATTACAGGAAAAAAACTACCATGTGTTTACATTTACCTTGTGAGCGGGATATCTCAAAAAGGATTTACTGTAGGAATTTTATTTCTTCGGTGCTGATGTATATTAACAAAATCTCGGTCAAGTTCGAAAATTGGTGACCTTGACTTATTTTTCGACGTTTTAGAGCGAATTATAGGAACACACTGGCATGTGTTAACATTTACCTTGTAAGCATGATATCTCGAAAAGGATTTACCGTAAGAATTTTATTTCTTCTGTGCTGATGTATATTAACAAAATCTCGGTCACGTTCAAAGATGTTTGACCTTGACTTATTTTTTTCGACGTTTTAGAGCGAATTATAGGAAAACACTGGCATGTGTTAACATTTACCTTTTTAGCGGGATATCTCAAAATAGATTTACTGTAGGAATTTTGTTTCTTCGGTGCTGATGTATATTAACAAAATCTCGGTCAAGTTCGAAGATTGGTGACCTTGACTTATTTTTCGACGTTTTAGAGCGAATTATAGGAACACACTGGCATGTGTTAACATTTACCTTGTGAGCGGGATATCTCAAAATAGATTTACTGTAGGAATTTTATTTCTTCGGTGCTGATGTATATTAACAAAATCTCGGTCAAGTTCGAAGATTGGTGACCTTGACTTATTTTTCGACGTTTTAGAGCCAATTATAGGAAAAAACTGGCATGTGTTAACATTTACAATGTGAGCGGAATATCTCGAAAAATGATTTACCGTAGGTATTTTATTTCTTCGGTGCTGATGTATGTTAACAAAATCTTGGTCAAGTTCGAAGATTAGAGACCTTGACTTATTTTTCCACGTTTTAGAGCCAAATTAGAAAAAAAGTGTATTTTAGCATTTGCCTAGTGAGCAGGATATCTCGAAAAGGATTTACCGTAAGAATTTTATTTCTTCTGTGCTGATGTATATTAACAAAATCTCGGTCAAATTCTAAGATGGCTAACCTTGACTTACTTTTCGACGTTTTAGAGCGAATTATAGGAAAAAAACTGGCATGTGGTAACATTTACCTTGTGAGCGGGATATCTCAAAATAGATTTACTGTAGGAATTTTATTTCTTCGGTGCTGATGTATATTGACAAAATCTCGGTCAAGTTCGAAAATTGGTGACCTTGACTTATTTTTCGACGTTTTAGAGCGAATTATAGGAACACACTGGCATGTATTAACATTTACCTTGTGAGCGGGATATCTCAAAATAGATTTACTGTAGGAATTTTATTTCTTCGGTGCTGATGTATATTAACAAAATCTCGGTCAAGTTCGAAGATTGGTGACCTTGACTTATTTTTCGACGTTTTAGAGCGAATTATAGGGACACACTGGCATGTGTTAACATTTACCTTGTAAGCATGATATCTCGAAAAGGATTTACCGTAGGTATTTTATTTCTTCGGTGCTGATGTATATTAACAAAATCTCGGTCACGTTCAAAGATGTTTGACCTTGACTTATTTTCGACTTTTTAGAGCGAACTATAGGAAAAAAACTGGCATGTGTTTACATTTACCTTGTGAGCGGGATATCTCAAAAATGATTTACCGTAGGTATTTTATTTCTTCGGTGCTGATGTATATTAACAAAATCTCGGTCACGTTCAAAGATGTTTGACCTTGACTTATTTTCGACTGTTTAGAGCGAATTACAGGAAAAAAACTACCATGTGTTTACATTTACCTTGTGAGCGGGATATCTCAAAAAGGATTTACTGTAGGAATTTTATTTCTTCGGTGCTGATGTATATTAACAAAATCTCGGTCAAGTTCGAAAATTGGTGACCTTGACTTATTTTTCGACGTTTTAGAGCGAATTATAGGAACACACTGGCATGTGTTAACATTTACCTTGTAAGCATGATATCTCGAAAAGGATTTACCGTAAGAATTTTATTTCTTCTGTGCTGATGTATATTAACAAAATCTCGGTCACGTTCAAAGATGTTTGACCTTGACTTATTTTTTTCGACGTTTTAGAGCGAATTATAGGAAAACACTGGCATGTGTTAACATTTACCTTTTTAGCGGGATATCTCAAAATAGATTTACTGTAGGAATTTTGTTTCTTCGGTGCTGATGTATATTAACAAAATCTCGGTCAAGTTCGAAGATTGGTGACCTTGACTTATTTTTCGACGTTTTAGAGCGAATTATAGGAACACACTGGCATGTGTTAACATTTACCTTGTGAGCGGGATATCTCAAAATAGATTTACTGTAGGAATTTTATTTCTTCGGTGCTGATGTATATTAACAAAATCTCGGTCAAGTTCGAAGATTGGTGACCTTGACTTATTTTTCGACGTTTTAGAGCCAATTATAGGAAAAAACTGGCATGTGTTAACATTTACAATGTGAGCGGAATATCTCGAAAAATGATTTACCGTAGGTATTTTATTTCTTCGGTGCTGATGTATGTTAACAAAATCTTGGTCAAGTTCGAAGATTAGAGACCTTGACTTATTTTTCCACGTTTTAGAGCCAAATTAGAAAAAAAGTGTATTTTAGCATTTGCCTTGTGAGCAGGATATCTCGAAAAGGATTTACCGTAAGAATTTTATTTCTTCTGTGCTGATGTATATTAACAAAATCTCGGTCAAATTCTAAGATGGCTAACCTTGACTTACTTTTCGACGTTTTAGAGCGAATTATAGGAAAAAAACTGGCATGTGGTAACATTTACCTTGTGAGCGGGATATCTCAAAATAGATTTACTGTAGGAATTTTATTTCTTCGGTGCTGATGTATATTGACAAAATCTCGGTCAAGTTCGAAAATTGGTGACCTTGACTTATTTTTCGACGTTTTAGAGCGAATTATAGGAACACACTGGCATGTATTTACATTTACCTTGTGAGCGGGATATCTCAAAATAGATTTACTGTAGGAATTTTATTTCTTCGGTGCTGATGTATATTAACAAAATCTCGGTCAAGTTCGAAGATTGGTGACCTTGACTTATTTTTCGACGTTTTAGAGCGAATTATAGGGACACACTGGCATGTGTTAACATTTACCTTGTAAGCATGATATCTCGAAAAGGATTTACCGTAGGTATTTTATTTCTTCGGTGCTGATGTATATTAACAAAATCTCGGTCACGTTCAAAGATGTTTGACCTTGACTTATTTTCGACTTTTTAGAGCGAACTATAGGAAAAAAACTGGCATGTGTTTACATTTACCTTGTGAGCGGGATATCTCAAAAAGGATTTACTGTAAGAATTTTATTTCTTCTGTGCTTATGTATATTAACAAAATGTCGGTCACGTTCAAAGATGTTTGACCTTGACTTATTTTCGACTTTTTAGAGCGAATTATAGGAAAAAACTGGCATGTGTTTACATTTACCTTGTGAGCGGGATATCTCAAAAAGGATTTACTGTAGGAATTTTATTTCTTCGGTGTATATATATATTAACAAATGCTCGGTCAAGTTCAAAGATGGGTGACCTTGACTTATTTTTCGACGTTTTAGAGCGAATTATAGGAACACACTGGCATGTGTTAACATTTACCTTGTGAGCGGGATATCTCAAAAAGGATTTACTGTAGGAATTTTATTTCTCCGGTGCTGATGTATATTAACAAAATCTCGGTCAAGTTCGAAGATTGGTGACCTTGACTTATTTTTTTCGACGTTTTAGAGCCAATTATAGGAAAAAACTGGCATATGTTAACATTAACAATGTGAGCGGGATATCTCGAAAAATGATTTACCGTAGGTATTTTATTTCTTCGGTGCTGATGTATATTAACAAAATCTCGGTCACGTTCAAAGATGTTTGACCTTGACTTATTTTCGACTGTTTAGAGCGAATTATAGGAAAAAAACTACCATGTGTTTACATTTACCTTGTGAGCGGGATATCTCAAAAAGGATTTACTGTAGGAATTTTATTTCTTCGGTGTTGATATATATTAATAAATGCTCGGTCAAGTTCAAAGATGGGTGACCTTGACTTATTTTTCGACGTTTTAGAGCGAATTATAGGAACACACTGGCATGTGTTAACATTTACCTTGTGAGCGGGATATCTCAAAATAGATTTACTGTAGGAATTTTATTTCTTCTGTGCTGATGTATATAAACAAAATCTCGGTCAAGTTCGAAGATTGGTGACCTTAACTTATTTTTTTCGACGTTTTAGAGCCAATTTAGGAAAAAACTGGCATGTGTTAACATTTACAATGTGAGCGGGATATCTCGAAAAATGATTTACCCTAGGTATTTTATTTCTTCGGTGCTGATGTATATTAACAAAATCTCGGTCACGTTCAAATATGTTTGACCTTGACTTTTTTTCGACCTTTTAGAGCGAATTATAGGAAAAAAAAAACTGGCATGTGTTCACATTTACCTTGTGAGCGGGATATCTCAAAATAGATTTACTGTAGGAATTTTATTTCTTCGGTGCTGATGTATATTAACAAAATCTCGGTCAAGTTCGAAAATTGGTGACCTTGACTTATTTTTCGACGTTTTAGAGCGAATTATAGGAACACACTGGCATGTGTTAACATTTACCTTGTAAGCATGATATCTCGAAAAGGATTTACCGTAAGAATTTTATTTCTTCTGTGCTGATGTATATTAACAAAATCTCGGTCACGTTCAAAGATGTTTGACCTTGACTTATTTTTTTCGACGTTTTAGAGCGAATTATAGGAAAACACTGGCATGTGTTAACATTTACCTTGTTAGCGGGATATCTCAAAATAGATTTTCTGTAGGAATTTTGTTTCTTCGGTGCTGATGTATATTAACAAAATCTCGGTCAAGTTCGAAGATTGGTGACCTTGACTTATTTTTCGACGTTTTAGAGCGAATTATAGGAACAAACTGGCATGTGTTAACATTTACCTTGTTAGCGGGATATCTCAAAATAGATTTACTGTAGGAATTTTGTTTCTTCGGTGCTGATGTATATTAACAAAATCTCGGTCAAGTTCGAAGATTGGTGACCTTGACTTATTTTTCGACGTTTTAGAGCGAATTATAGGAACACACTGGCATGTGTTAACATTTACCTTGTGAGCGGGATATCTCAAAATAGATTTACTGTAGGAATTTTATTTCTTCGGTGCTGATGTATATTAACAAAATCTCGGTCAAGTTCGAAGATTGGTGACCTTGACTTATTTTTCGACGTTTTAGAGCCAATTATAGGAAAAAACTGGCATGTGTTAACATTTACAATGTGAGCGGAATATCTCGAAAAATGATTTACCGTAGGTATTTTATTTCTTCGGTGCTGATGTATGTTAACAAAATCTTGGTCAAGTTCGAAGATTAGAGACCTTGACTTATTTTTCCACGTTTTAGAGCCAAATTAGAAAAAAAGTGTATTTTAGCATTTGCCTTGTGAGCAGGATATCTCGAAAAGGATTTATCGTAAGAATTTTATTTCTTCTGTGCTGATGAATATTAACAAAATCTCGGTCAAATTCTAAGATGGCTAACCTTGACTTACTTTTCGACGTTTTAGAGCGAATTATAGGAAAAAAACTGGCATGTGGTAACATTTACCTTGTGAGCGGGATATCTCAAAATAGATTTACTGTAGGAATTTTATTTCTTCGGTGCTGATGTATATTGACAAAATCTCGGTCAAGTTCGAAAATTGGTGACCTTGACTTATTTTTCGACGTTTTAGAGCGAATTATAGGAACACACTGGCATGTGTTAACATTTACCTTGTAAGCATGATATCTCGAAAAGGATTTACCGTAAGAATTTTATTTCTTCTGTGCTGATGTATATTAACAAAATCTCGGTCACGTTCAAAGATGTTTGACCTTGACTTATTTTCGACTTTTTAGAGCGAACTATAGGAAAAAAACTGGCATGTGTTTACATTTACCTTGTTAGCGGGATATCTCAAAAAGGATTTACTGTAGGAATTTTATTTCTTCGGTGCTGATGTATATTAACAAAATCTCGGTCAAGTTCGAAGATTGGTGACCTTGACTTATTTTTCGACGTTTTAGAGCGAATTATAGGAACACACTGGCATGTGTTAACATTTACCTTGTGAGCGGAATATCTCAAAATAGATTTACTGTAGGAATTTTATTTCTCCGGTGCTGATGTATATTAACAAAATCTCGGTCAAGTTCGAAGATTGGTGACCTTGACTTATTTTTTTCGACGTTTTAGAGCGAATTATAGGAACACACTGGCATGTATTAACATTTACCTTGTGAGCGGGATATCTCAAAATAGATTTACTGTAGGAATTTTATTTCTTCGGTGCTGATGTATATTAACAAAATCTCGGTCAAGTTCGAAGATTGGTGACCTTGACTTATTTTTCGACGTTTTAGAGCGAATTATAGGGACACACTGGCATGTGTTAACATTTACCTTGTAAGCATGATATCTCGAAAAGGATTTACCGTAGGTATTTTATTTCTTCGGTGCTGATGTATATTAACAAAATCTCGGTCACGTTCAAAGATGTTTGACCTTGACTTATTTTCGACTTTTTAGAGCGAACTATAGGAAAAAAACTGGCATGTGTTTACATTTACCTTGTGAGCGGGATATCTCAAAAAGGATTTACTGTAAGAATTTTATTTCTTCTGTGCTTATGTATATTAACAAAATGTCGGTCACGTTCAAAGATGTTTGACCTTGACTTATTTTCGACTTTTTAGAGCGAATTATAGGAAAAAACTGGCATGTGTTTACATTTACCTTGTGAGCGGGATATCTCAAAAAGGATTTACTGTAGGAATTTTATTTCTTCGGTGTATATATATATTAACAAATGCTCGGTCAAGTTCAAAGATGGGTGACCTTGACTTATTTTTCGACGTTTTAGAGCGAATTATAGGAACACACTGGCATGTGTTAACATTTACCTTGTGAGCGGGATATCTCAAAAAGGATTTACTGTAGGAATTTTATTTCTCCGGTGCTGATGTATATTAACAAAATCTCGGTCAAGTTCGAAGATTGGTGACCTTGACTTATTTTTTTCGACGTTTTAGAGCCAATTATAGGAAAAAACTGGCATATGTTAACATTAACAATGTGAGCGGGATATCTCGAAAAATGATTTACCGTAGGTATTTTATTTCTTCGGTGCTGATGTATATTAACAAAATCTCGGTCACGTTCAAAGATGTTTGACCTTGACTTATTTTCGACTTTTTAGAGCGAACTATAGGAAAAAAACTGGCATGTGTTTACATTTACCTTGTTAGCGGGATATCTCAAAAAGGATTTACTGTAGGAATTTTATTTCTTCGGTGCTGATGTATATTAACAAAATCTCGGTCAAGTTCGAAGATTGGTGACCTTGACTTATTTTTTTCGACGTTTTAGAGCCAATTATAGGAAAAAACTGGCATATGTTAACATTAACAATGTGAGCGGGATATCTCGAAAAATGATTTACCGTAGGTATTTTATTTCTTCGGTGCTGATGTATATTAACAAAATCTCGGTCACGTTCAAAGATGTTTGACCTTGACTTATTTTCGACTGTTTAGAGCGAATTATAGGAAAAAAACTACCATGTGTTTACATTTACCTTGTGAGCGGGATATCTCAAAAAGGATTTACTGTAGGAATTTTATTTCTTCGGTGTTGATATATATTAATAAATGCTCGGTCAAGTTCAAAGATCGGTGACCTTGACCTATTTTTCGACGTTTTAGAGCGAATTATAGGAACACACTGGCATGTGTTAAAATTTACCTTGTGAGCGGGATATCTCAAAATAGATTTACTGTAGAAATTTTATTTCTTCGGTGCTGATGTATATTAACAAAATCTCGGTCAAGTTAGAAGATTGGTGACCTTAACTTATTTTTCGCCGTTTTAGAGCGAATTATAGGAACACACTGGCATGTGTTAACATTTACCTTATAAGCATGATATCTCGAAAAGGATTTACCGTAAGAATTTTATTTCTTCTGTGCTGATGTATATTAACAAAATCTCGGTCACGTTCAAAGATGTTTGACCTTGACTTATTTTCGACTTTTTAGAGCGAATTATAGGAAAAAAACTGACTGAAATTTTATTTCTTCGGTGCTGATGTATATTAACAAAATCTCGGTCAAGTTCGAAGATTGGTGACCTTGACTTATTTTTCGACGTTTTAGAGCGAATTATAGGGACACACTGGCATGTGTTAACATTTACCTTGTAAGCATGATATCTCGAAAAGGATTTACCGTAGGTATTTTATTTCTTCGGTGCTGATGTATATTAACAAAATCTCGGTCACGTTCAAAGATGTTTGACCTTGACTTATTTTCGACTTTTTAGAGCGAACTATAGGAAAAAAACTGGCATGTGTTTACATTTACCTTGTGAGCGGGATATCTCAAAAAGGATTTACTGTAAGAATTTTATTTCTTCTGTGCTTATGTATATTAACAAAATCTCGGTCACGTTCAAAGATGTTTGACCTTGACTTATTTTCGACTTTTTAGAGCGAATTATAGGAAAAAACTGGCATGTGTTTACATTTACCTTGTGAGCGGGATATCTCAAAAAGGATTTACTGTAGGAGTTTTATTTCTTCGGTGTATATATATATTAACAAATGCTCGGTCAAGTTCAAAGATGGGTGACCTTGACTTATATTTTTCGACGTTTTAGAGCGAATTATAGGAACACACTGGCATGTGTTAACATTTACCTTGTGAGCGGGATATCTCAAAAAGGATTTACTGTAGGAATTTTATTTCTCCGGTGCTGATGTATATTAACAAAATCTCGGTCAATATAATCTCGGTCAAGTTCGAAGATTGTTGACCTTGACTTATTTTTTTCGACGTTTTAGAGCCAATTATAGGAAAAAACTGGCATATGTTAACATTAACAATGTGAGCGGGATATCTCGAAAAATGATTTACCGTAGGTATTTTATTTCTTCGGTGCTGATGTATATTAACAAAATCTCGGTCACTTCAAAGATGTTTGACCTTGACTTATTTTCGACTGTTTAGAGCGAATTATAGGAAAAAAACTACCATGTGTTTACATTTACCTTGTGAGCGGGATATCTCAAAAAGGATTTACTGTAGGAATTTTATTTCTTCGGTGTTGATATATATTAATAAATGCTCGGTCAAGTTCAAAGATCGGTGACCTTGACCTATTTTTCGACGTTTTAGTGCGAATTATAGGAACACACTGGCATGTGTTAAAATTTACCTTGTGAGCGGGATATCTCAAAATATATTTACTGTAGAAATTTTATTTCTTCGGTGCTGATGTATATTAACAAAATCTCGGTCAAGTTAGAAGATTTGTGACCTTAACTTATTTTTCGCCGTTTTAGAGCGAATTATAGGAACACACTGGCATGTGTTAACATTTACCTTGTAAGCATGATATCTCGAAAAGGATTTACCGTAAGAATTTTATTTCTTCTGTGCTGATGTATATTAACAAAATCTCGGTCACGTTCAAAGATGTTTGACCTTCACTTATTTTCGACTTTTTAGAGCGAATTATAGGAAAAAAAATGACTGAAATTTTATTTCTTCGGTGCTGATGTATATTAACAAAATCTCGGTCAAGTTAGAAGATTGGTGACCTTAACTTATTTTTCGCCGTTTTAGAGCGAATTATAGGAACACACTGGCATGTGTTAACATTTACCTTGTAAGCATGATATCTCGAAAGGATTTACTGTAGGAATTTTATTTCTTCGGTGTTGTTATATATTAACAAATGCTCGGTCAAGTTCAAAGATGGGTGACCTTGACTTATTTTTCGACGTTTTTGAGCGAATTTTAGGAACACACTGGCATGTGTTTACATTTACCTTGTGAGCGGGATATCTCAAAATAGATTTACTGTAGGAATTTTATTTCTTCTGTGCTGATGTATATTAACAAAATCTCGGTCAAGTTCGAAGATTGGTGACCTTGACTTATTTTTCGACGTTTTAGAGCGAATTATAGGAACACACTGGCATGTGTTAACATTTACCTTGTGAGCGGGATATCTCAAAATAGATTTACTGTAGGAATTTTATTTCTTCGGTGCTTATGTATATTAACAAAATCTCGGTCAAGTTCGAAGATTGGTGACCTTGACTTATTTTTTTCGACGTTTTAGAGCCAATTATAGGAAAAAACTGGCATGTGTTAACATTTACAATGTGAGCGGGATATCTCGAAAAATGATTTACCGTAGGTATTTTATTTCTTCGGTGCTGATGTATGTTACAAAATCTTGGTCAAGTTCGAAGATTAGAGACCTTGACTTATTTTTCGACGTTTAGAGCCAAATTAGAAAAAAAGTGTATTTTAACATTTGCCTTGTGAGCAGGATATCTCGAAAAGGATTTACCGTAAGAATTTTATTTCTTCTGTACTGATGTATATTAACAAAATCTCGGTCAAATTCTAAGATGGGTAACCTTGACTTACTTTTCGACGTTTTAGAGCGAATTATAGGAAAAAAAACTGGCATGTGGTAACATTTAAAATGTGAGCGGGATATCTCAAAAAGGATTTACCGTAGGTATTTTATTTCTTCGGTGCTGATGTATATTAACAAAATCTCGGTCACGTTCAAAGATGTTTGACCTTGACTTATTTTCGACTTTTTAGAGCGAACTATAGGAAAAAAACTGGCATGTGTTTACATTTACCTTGTGAGCGGGATATCTCAAAAAGGATTTACTGTAGGAATTTTATTTCTTCGGTGTTGATATATATTAACAAATGCTCGGTCAAGTTCAAAGATGGGTGACCTTGACTTATTTATCGACGTTTTAGAGCGAATTATAGGAACACACTGGCATGTGTTAACATTTACCTTGTGAGCGGAATATCTCAAAATAGATTTACTGTAGGAATTTTATTTCTCCGGTGCTGATGTATATTAACAAAATCTCGGTCAAGTTCGAAGATTGGTGACCTTGACTTATTTTTTTCGACGTTTTAGAGCGAATTATAGGAACACACTGGCATGTGTTAACATTTACCTTGTGAGCGGGATATCTCAAAATAGATTTACCGTAGGAATTTTATTTCTTCGGTGCTGATGTATATTAACAAAATCTCGGTCACGTTCGAAGATTGGTGACCTTGATTTATTTTTTTCGACGTTTCAGAGCGAATTATAGGAACACACTGGCATGTGTTAACATTTACCTTGTAAGCATGATTTCTCGAAAAGGATTTACCGTAAGAATTTTATTTCTTCTGTGCTGATGTATATTAACAAAATCTCGGTCAAGTTCGAAGATTGGTGACCTTGACTTATTTTTCGACGTTTTAGAGCGAATTATTGGAACACACACTGGCATGTGTTAACATTTACCTTGTGAGCGGGATATCTCAAAATAGATTTACTGTAGGAATTTTATTTCTTCGGTGCTGATGTATATTAACAAAATCTCGGTCAAGTTCGAAGATTGGTGACCTTGACTTATTTTTTTCGACGTTTTAGAGCCAATTATAGGAAAAAACTGGCATGTGTTAACATTTACAATGTGAGCGGGATATCTCGAAAAATGATTTACCGTAGGTATTTTATTTCTTCGGTGCTGATGTATGTTACAAAATCTTGGTCAAGTTCGAAGATTAGAGACCTTGACTTATTTTTCGACGTTTAGAGCCAAATTAGAAAAAAAGTGTATTTTAACATTTGCCTTGTGAGCAGGATATCTCGAAAAGGATTTACCGTAAGAATTTTATTTCTTCTGTACTGATGTATATTAACAAAATCTCGGTCAAATTCTAAGATGGGTAACCTTGACTTACTTTTCGACGTTTTAGAGCGAATTATAGGGAAAAAAACTGGCATGTGGTAACATTTAAAATGTGAGCGGGATATCTCAAAAAGGATTTACCGTAGGTATTTTATTTCTTCGGTGCTGATGTATATTAACAAAATCTCGGTCACGTTCAAAGATGTTTGACCTTGACTTATTTTCGACTTTTTAGAGCGAACTATAGGAAAAAAACTGGCATGTGTTTACATTTACCTTGTGAGCGGGATATCTCAAAAAGGATTTACTGTAGGAATTTTATTTCTTCGGTGTTGATATATATTAACAAATGCTCGGTCAAGTTCAAAGATGGGTGACCTTGACTTATTTATCGACGTTTTAGAGCGAATTATAGGAACACACTGGCATGTGTTAACATTTACCTTGTGAGCGGAATATCTCAAAATAGATTTACTGAAGGAATTTTATTTCTCCGGTGCTGATGTATATTAACAAAATCTCGGTCAAGTTCGAAGATTGGTGACCTTGACTTATTTTTTTCGACGTTTTAGAGCGAATTATAGGAACACACTGGCATGTGTTAACATTTACCTTGTGAGCGGGATATCTCAAAATAGATTTACCGTAGGAATTTTATTTCTTCGGTGCTGATGTATATTAACAAAATCTCGGTCACGTTCGAAGATTGGTGACCTTGATTTATTTTTTTCGACGTTTCAGAGCGAATTATAGGAACACACTGGCATGTGTTAACATTTACCTTGTAAGCATGATTTCTCGAAAAGGATTTACCGTAAGAATTTTATTTCTTCTGTGCTGATGTATATTAACAAAATCTCGGTCAAGTTCGAAGATTGGTGACCTTGACTTATTTTTCGACGTTTTAGAGCGAATTATTGGAACACACACTGGCATGTGTTAACATTTACCTTGTGAGCGGGATATCTCAAAATAGATTTACTGTAGGAATTTTATTTCTTCGGTGCTGATGTATATTAACAAAATCTCGGTCAAGTTCGAAGATTGGTGACCTTGACTTATTTTTTTCGACGTTTTAGAGCCAATTATAGGAAAAAACTGGCATGTGTTAACATTTACAATGTGAGCGGGATATCTCGAAAAATGATTTACCGTAGGTATTTTATTTCTTCGGTGCTGATGTATGTTAACAAAATCTCGGTCAAGTTCGAAGATTAGAGACCTTGACTTATTTTTCGACGTTTTAGAGCCAAATTAGAAAAAAAGTGTATTTTAACATTTGCCTTTTGAGCAGGATATCTCGAAAAGATTTTACCGTGAGAATTTTATTTCTTCTGTGCCGATGTATATTAACAAAATCTCGGTCAAATTCTAAGATGGGTAACCTTGACTTGCTTTTCTACGTTTTAGAGCGAATTATAGGAAAAAAAACTGGCATGTGGTAACATTTAAAATGTGAGCGGGATATCTCAAAAAGGATTTACCGTAGGTATTTTATTTCTTCGGTGCTGATGTTTATTAACAAAATCTCGGTCACGTTCAAAGATGTTTGACCTTGACTTATTTTCGACTTTTTAGAGCGAACTATAGGAAAAAAACTGTCATGTGTTTACATTTACCTTGTGAGCGGGATATCTCAAAAAGGATTTACTGTAGGAATTTTATTTCTTCGGTGTTGATATATATTAACAAATGCTCGGTCAAGTTCAAAGATGGGTGACCTTGACTTATTTATCGACGTTTTAGAGCGAATTATAGGAACACACTGGCATGTGTTAACATTTACCTTGTGAGCGGAATATCTCAAAATAGATTTACTGTAGGAATTTTATTTCTCCGGTGCTGATGTATATTAACAAAATCTCGGTCAAGTTCGAAGATTGGTGACCTTGACTTATTTTTTTCGACGTTTTAGAGCGAATTATAGGAACACACTGGCATGTGTTAACATTTACCTTGTGAGCGGGATATCTCAAAATAGATTTACTGTAGGAATTTTATTTCTTCGGTGCTGATGTATATTAACAAAATCTCGGTCACGTTCGAAGATTGGTGACCTTGATTTATTTTTTTCGACGTTTTAGAGCGAATTATAGGAACACACTGGCATGTGTTAACATTTACCTTGTAAGCATGATTTCTCGAAAAGGATTTACCGTAATAATTTTATTTCTTCTGTGCTGATGTATATTAACAAAATCTCGGTCAAGTTCGAAGATTGGTGACCTTGACTTATTTTTCGACGTTTTAGAGCGATTTATTGGAACACACACTGGCATGTGTTAACATTTACCTTGTGAGCGGGATATCTCAAAATAGATTTACTGTAGGAATTTTATTTCTTCGGTGCTGATGTATATTAACAAAATCTCGGTCAAGTTCGAAGATTGGTGACCTTGACTTATTTTTTTCGACGTTTTAGAGCCAATTATAGGAAAAAACTGGCATGTGTTAACATTTACAATGTGAGCGGGATATCTCGAAAAATGATTTACCGAAGGTATTTTATTTCTTCGGTGCTGATGTATGTTAACAAAATCTCGGTCAAGTTCGAAGATTAGAGACCTTGACTTATTTTTCGACGTTTTAGAGCCAAATTAGAAAAAAAGTGTATTTTAACATTTGCCTTTTGAGCAGGATATCTCGAAAAGGATTTACCGTGAGAATTTTATTTCTTCTGTGCCGATGTATATTAACAAAATCTCGGTCAAATTCTAAGATGGGTAACCTTGACTTACTTTTCTACGTTTTAGAACGAATTATAGGAAAAAAAACTGGCATGTGTTAACATTTACAATGTGAGCGGGATATCTCAAAAAGGATTTACCGTAGGTATTTTATTTCTTCGGTGCTGATGTATATAAACAAAATCTCGGTCACGTTCAAAGATGTTTGACCTTGACTTATTTTCGACTTTTTAGAGCGAACTATTGGAAAAAAACTGGCATGTGTTTACATTTACCTTGTGAGCGGGATATCTCAAAAAGGATTTACTGTAGGAATTTTATTTCTTCGGTGCTGATATATATTAATAAATGCTGGGTCAAGTTCAAAGATGGGTGACCTTGACTTATTTTTCGACGTTTTAGAGCGAATTATAGGAACACACTGGCATGTGTTAACATTTACCTTGTGAGCGGGATATCTCAAAATAGATTTACTGTAGGAATTTTATTTCTTCGGAGCTGATGTATATTAACAAAATCTCGGTCAAGTTCGAAGATTGGTGACCTTGACTTATTTTTCGACGTTTTAGAGCGAATTATAGGAACACACTGGCATGTGTTAACATTTACCTTGTGAGCGGGATATCTCAAAATAGATTTACTGTAGGAATTTTATTTCTTCGGTGCTGATGTATATAAACAAAATCTCGGTCAAGTTCGAAGATTGGTGACCTTAACTTATTTTTTTCGACGTTTTAGAGCCAATTATAGGAAAAAACTGGCATGTGTTAACATTTACAATGTGAGCGGGATATCTCGAAAAATGATTTACCCTAGGTATTTTATTTCTTCGGTAAGAAAAATCTCGGTCACGTTCAAATATGTTTGACCTTGACTTATTTTCGACCTTTTAGAGCGAATTATAGGAAAAAAACTGGCATGTGTTTACATTCACCTTGTGAGCGGGATATCTCAAAATAGATTTACTGTAGGAATTTTATTTCTTCGGTGCTAATGTATATTAACAAAATCTTGGTCAGGTTCGAAAATTGGTGACCTTGACTTATTTTTCGACGTTTTAGAGCGAATTATAGGAACACACTGGCATGTGTTAACATTTACCTTGTAAGCATGATATCTCGAAAAGGATTTACCGTAAGAATTTTATTTTTTCTGTGCTGATGTATATTAACAAAATCTCGGTCACGTTCAAAGATGTTTGACCTTGACTTATTTTTTTCGACGTTTTAGAGCGAATTATAGGAAAACACTGGCATGTGTTAACATTTACATTGTTAGCGGGATATCTCAAAATAGATTTACTGTAGGAATTTTATTTCTTCGGTGCTGATGTATATTAACAAAATCTCGGTCAAGTTCGAAGATTGGTGACCTTGACTTATTTTTCGACGTTTTAGAGCGAATTATAGGAACACACTGGCATGTGTTAACATTTACCTTGTGAGCGGGATATCTCAAAATAGATTTACTGTAGGAATTTTATTTCTTCGGTGCTGATGTATATTAACAAAATCTCGGTCAAGTTCGAAGATTGGTGACCTTGACTTATTTTTTTCGACGTTTTAGAGCCAATTATAGGAAAAAACTGGCATGTGTTAACATTTACAATGTGAGCGGAATATCTCGAAAAATGATTTACTGTAGGTATTTTATTTCTTCGGTGCTGATGTATGTTAACAAAATCTTGGTCAAGTTCGAAGATTAGAGACCTTGACTTATTTTTCGACGTTTTAGAGCCAAATTAGAAAAAAAGTGTATTTTAACATTTGCCTTGTGAGCAGGATATCTCGAAAAGGATTTACCGTAAGAATTTTATTTCTTCTGTGCTGATGTATATTAACAAAATCTCGGTCAAATTCTAAGATGGCTAACCTTGACTTATTTTCGACTTTTTAGAGCGAACTATAGGAAAAAAACTGGCATGTGTTTACATTTACCTTGTGAGCGGGATATCTCAAAAAGGATTTACTGTAGGAATTTTATTTCTTCGGTGTTGATATATATTAATAAATGCTCGGTCAAGTTCAAAGATGGGTGACCTTGACTTATTTTTCGACGTTTTAGAGCGAATTATAGGAACACACTGGCATGTGTTAACATTTACCTTGTGAGCGGGATATCTCAAAATAGATTTACTGTAGGAATTTTATTTCTTCGGAGCTGATGTATATTAACAAAATCTCGGTCAAGTTCGAAGATTGGTGACCTTGACTTATTTTTCGACGTTTTAGAGCGAATTATAGGAACACACTGGCATGTGTTAACATTTACCTTGTGAGCGGGATATCTCAAAATAGATTTACTGTAGGAATTTTATTTCTTCGGTGCTGATGTATATAAACAAAATCTCGGTCAAGTTCGAAGATTGGTGACCTTAACTTATTTTTTTCGACGTTTTAGAGCCAATTATAGGAAAAAACTGGCATGTGTTAACATATACAATGTGAGCGGGATATCTCGAAAAATGATTTACCGTAGGTATTTTATTTCTTCGGTGCTGATGTATGTTAACAAAATCTTGGTCAAGTTCGAAGATTAGAGACCTTGACTTATTTTTCGACGTTTTAGAGCCAAATTTGAAAAAAAAGTGTATTTTAACATTTGCCTTGTGAGCAGGATATCTCGAAAAGGATTTACCGTAAGAATTTTATTTCTTCTGTACTGATGTATATTAACAAAATCTCGGTCAAATTTTAAGATGGATAACCTTGACTTACTTTTCGACGTTTTAGAGCGAATTATAGGAAAAAAAAACTGGCATGTTGTAACATTTAAAATGTGAGCGGGATATCTCAAAAAGGATTTACCGTAGGTATTTTATTTCTTCGGTGCTGATGTATATTAACAAAATCTCGATCACGTTCAAAGATGTTTGACCTTGACTTATTTTCGACTTTTTAGAGCGAACTATAGGAAAAAAACTGGCATGTGTTTACATTTACCTTGTGAGCGGGATATCTCAAAAAGGATTTACTGTAGGAATTTTATTTCTTCGGTGTTGATATATATTAACAAATGCTCGGTCAAGTTCAAAGATGGGTGACCTTGACTTATTTATCGACGTTTTAGAGCGAATTATAGGAACACACTGGCATGTGTTAACATTTACCTTGTGAGCGGAATATCTCAAAATAGATTTACTGTAGGAATTTTATTTCTCCGGTGCTGATGTATATTAACAAAATCTCGGTCAAGTTCGAAGATTGGTGACCTTGACTTATTTTTTTCGACGTTTTAGAGCGAATTATAGGAACACACTGGCATGTGTTAACATTTACCTTGTGAGCGGGATATCTCAAAATAGATTTACTGTAGGAATTTTATTTCTTCGGTGCTGATGTATATTAACAAAATCTCGGTCAAGTCCGAAGATTGGTGACCTTGACTTATTTTTCGACGTTTTAGAGCGAATTATAGGGACACACTGGCATGTGTTAACATTTACAATGTGAGCGGGATATCTCAAAAAGGATTTACCGTAGGTATTTTATTTCTTCGGTGCTGATGTATATTAACAAAATCTTGGTCAGGTTCGAAAATTGGTGACCTTGACTTATTTTTCGACGTTTTAGAGCGAATTATAGGAACACACTGGCATGTGTTAACATTTACCTTGTAAGCATGATATCTCGAAAAGGATTTACCGTAAGAATTTTATTTTTTCTGTGCTGATGTATATTAACAAAATCTCGGTCACGTTCAAAGATGTTTGACCTTGACTTATTTTCGACTTTTTAGAGCGAATTATAGGAAAACACTGGCATGTGTTAACATTTACATTGTTAGCGGGATATCTCAAAATAGATTTACTGTAGGAATTTTATTTCTTCGGTGTATATATATATATTAACAAATGCTCGGTCAAGTTCAAAGATGGGTGACCTTGACTTATTTTTCGACGTTTTAGAGCGAATTATAGGAACACACTGGCATGTGTTAACATTTACCTTGTGAGCGGGATATCTCAAAAAGGATTTACTGTAGGAATTTTATTTCTCCGGTGCTGATGTATATTAACAAAATCTCGGTCAAGTTCGAAGATTGGTGACCTTGACTTATTTTTTTCGACGTTTTAGAGCCAATTATAGGAAAAAACTGGCATATGTTAACATTAACAATGTGAGCGGGATATCTCGAAAAATGATTTACCGTAGGTATTTTATTTCTTCGGTGCTGATGTATATTAACAAAATCTCGGTCACGTTCAAAGATGTTTGACCTTGACTTATTTTCGACTGTTTAGAGCCAAATTAGAAAAAAAGTGTATTTTAACATTTGCCTTGTGAGCAGGATATCTCGAAAAGGATTTACCGTAAGAATTTTATTTCTTCTGTGCTGATGTATTTTAACAAAATCTCGGTCAAATTCTAAGATGGCTAACCTTGACTTATTTTCGACTTTTTAGAGCGAACTATAGGAAAAAAACTGGCATGTGTTTACATTTACCTTGTGAGCGGGATATCTCAAAAAGGATTTACTGTAGGAATTTTATTTCTTCGGTGTTGATATATATTAACAAATGCTCGGTCAAGTTCAAAGATGGGTGACCTTGACTTATTTATCGACGTTTTAGAGCGAATTATAGGAACACACTGGCATGTGTTAACATTTACCTTGTGAGCGGAATATCTCAAAATAGATTTACTGTAGGAATTTTATTTCTCCGGTGCTGATGTATATTAACAAAATCTCGGTCAAGTTCGAAGATTGGTGACCTTGACTTATTTTTCGACGTTTTAGAGCGATTTATTGGAACACACACTGGCATGTGTTAACATTTACCTTGTGAGCGGGATATCTCAAAATAGATTTACTGTAGGAATTTTATTTCTTCGGTGCTGATGTATATTAACAAAATCTCGGTCAAGTTCGAAGATTGGTGACCTTGACTTATTTTTTTCGACGTTTTAGAGCCAATTATAGGAAAAAACTGGCATGTGTTAACATTTACAATGTGAGCGGGATATCTCGAAAAATGATTTACCGAAGGTATTTTATTTCTTCGGTGCTGATGTATGTTAACAAAATCTCGGTCAAGTTCGAAGATTAGAGACCTTGACTTATTTTTCGACGTTTTAGAGCCAAATTAGAAAAAAAGTGTATTTTAACATTTGCCTTTTGAGCAGGATATCTCGAAAAGGATTTACCGTGAGAATTTTATTTCTTCTCTGCCGATGTATATTAACAAAATCTCGGTCAAATTCTAAGATGGGTAACCTTGACTTACTTTTCTACGTTTTAGAACGAATTATAGGAAAAAAACTGGCATGTGTTAACATTTACAATGTGAGCGGGATATCTCAAAAAGGATTTACCGTAGGTATTTTATTTCTTCGGTGCTGATGTATATAAACAAAATCTCGGTCACGTTCAAAGATGTTTGACCTTGACTTATTTTCGACTTTTTAGAGCGAACTATTGGAAAAAAACTGGCATGTGTTAACATTTACCTTGTGAGCGGAATATCTCAAAATAGATTTACTGTAGGAATTTTATTTCTCCGGTGCTGATGTATATTAACAAAATCTCGGTCAAGTTCGAAGATTGGTGACCTTGACTTATTTTTTTCGACGTTTTAGAGCGAATTATAGGAACACACTGGCATGTGTTAACATTTACCTTGTGAGCGGGATATCTCAAAATAGATTTACTGTAGGAATTTTATTTCTTCGGTGCTGATGTATATTAACAAAATCTCGGTCAAGTCCGAAGATTGGTGACCTTGACTTATTTTTCGACGTTTTAGAGCGAATTATAGGGACACACTGGCATGTGTTAACATTTACAATGTGAGCGGGATATCTCAAAAAGGATTTACCGTAGGTATTTTATTTCTTCGGTGCTGATGTATATTAACAAAATCTTGGTCAGGTTCGAAAATTGGTGACCTTGACTTATTTTTCGACGTTTTAGAGCGAATTATAGGAACACACTGGCATGTGTTAACATTTACCTTGTAAGCATGATATCTCGAAAAGGATTTACCGTAAGAATTTTATTTTTTCTGTGCTGATGTATATTAACAAAATCTCGGTCACGTTCAAAGATGTTTGACCTTGACTTATTTTCGACTTTTTAGAGCGAATTATAGGAAAACACTGGCATGTGTTAACATTTACATTGTTAGCGGGATATCTCAAAATAGATTTACTGTAGGAATTTTATTTCTTCGGTGTATATATATATATTAACAAATGCTCGGTCAAGTTCAAAGATGGGTGACCTTGACTTATTTTTCGACGTTTTAGAGCGAATTATAGGAACACACTGGCATGTGTTAACATTTACCTTGTGAGCGGGATATCTCAAAAAGGATTTACTGTAGGAATTTTATTTCTCCGGTGCTGATGTATATTAACAAAATCTCGGTCAAGTTCGAAGATTGGTGACCTTGACTTATTTTTTTCGACGTTTTAGAGCCAATTATAGGAAAAAACTGGCATATGTTAACATTAACAATGTGAGCGGGATATCTCGAAAAATGATTTACCGTAGGTATTTTATTTCTTCGGTGCTGATGTATATTAACAAAATCTCGGTCACGTTCAAAGATGTTTGACCTTGACTTATTTTCGACTGTTTAGAGCCAAATTAGAAAAAAAGTGTATTTTAACATTTGCCTTGTGAGCAGGATATCTCGAAAAGGATTTACCGTAAGAATTTTATTTCTTCTGTGCTGATGTATTTTAACAAAATCTCGGTCAAATTCTAAGATGGCTAACCTTGACTTATTTTCGACTTTTTAGAGCGAACTATAGGAAAAAAACTGGCATGTGTTTACATTTACCTTGTGAGCGGGATATCTCAAAAAGGATTTACTGTAGGAATTTTATTTCTTCGGTGTTGATATATATTAACAAATGCTCGGTCAAGTTCAAAGATGGGTGACCTTGACTTATTTATCGACGTTTTAGAGCGAATTATAGGAACACACTGGCATGTGTTAACATTTACCTTGTGAGCGGAATATCTCAAAATAGATTTACTGTAGGAATTTTATTTCTCCGGTGCTGATGTATATTAACAAAATCTCGGTCAAGTTCGAAGATTGGTGACCTTGACTTATTTTTCGACGTTTTAGAGCGATTTATTGGAACACACACTGGCATGTGTTAACATTTACCTTGTGAGCGGGATATCTCAAAATAGATTTACTGTAGGAATTTTATTTCTTCGGTGCTGATGTATATTAACAAAATCTCGGTCAAGTTCGAAGATTGGTGACCTTGACTTATTTTTTTCGACGTTTTAGAGCCAATTATAGGAAAAAACTGGCATGTGTTAACATTTACAATGTGAGCGGGATATCTCGAAAAATGATTTACCGAAGGTATTTTATTTCTTCGGTGCTGATGTATGTTAACAAAATCTCGGTCAAGTTCGAAGATTAGAGACCTTGACTTATTTTTCGACGTTTTAGAGCCAAATTAGAAAAAAAGTGTATTTTAACATTTGCCTTTTGAGCAGGATATCTCGAAAAGGATTTACCGTGAGAATTTTATTTCTTCTCTGCCGATGTATATTAACAAAATCTCGGTCAAATTCTAAGATGGGTAACCTTGACTTACTTTTCTACGTTTTAGAACGAATTATAGGAAAAAAACTGGCATGTGTTAACATTTACAATGTGAGCGGGATATCTCAAAAAGGATTTACCGTAGGTATTTTATTTCTTCGGTGCTGATGTATATAAACAAAATCTCGGTCACGTTCAAAGATGTTTGACCTTGACTTATTTTCGACTTTTTAGAGCGAACTATTGGAAAAAAACTGGCATGTGTTTACATTTACCTTGTGAGCGGGATATCTCAAAAAGGATTTACTGTAGGAATTTTATTTCTTCGGTGTTGATATATATTAATAAATGCTCGGTCAAGTTCAAAGATGGGTGACCTTGACTTATTTTTCGACGTTTTAGAGCGAATTATAGGAACACACTGGCATGTGTTAACATTTACCTTGTGAGCGGGATATCTCAAAATAGATTTACTGTAGGAATTTTATTTCTTCGGAGCTGATGTATATTAACAAAATCTCGGTCAAGTTCGAAGATTGGTGACCTTGACTTATTTTTCGACGTTTTAGAGCGAATTATAGGAACACACTGGCATGTGTTAACATTTACCTTGTGAGCGGGATATCTCAAAATAGATTTACTGTAGGAATTTTATTTCTTCGGTGCTGATGTATATAAACAAAATCTCGGTCAAGTTCGAAGATTGGTGACCTTAACTTATGTTTTTCGACGTTTTAGAGCCAATTATAGGAAAAAACTGGCATGTGTTAACATTTACAATGTGAGCGGGATATCTCGAAAAATGATTTACCCTAGGTATTTTATTTCTTCGGTAAGAAAAATCTCGGTCACGTTCAAATATGTTTGACCTTGACTTATTTTCGACCTTTTAGAGCGAATTATAGGAAAAAAACTGGCATGTGTTTACATTCACCTTGTGAGCGGGATATCTCAAAATAGATTTACTGTAGGAATTTTATTTCTTCGGTGCTAATGTATATTAACAAAATCTTGGTCAGGTTCGAAAATTGGTGACCTTGACTTATTTTTCGACGTTTTAGAGCGAATTATAGGAACACACTGGCATGTGTTAACATTTACCTTGTAAGCATGATATCTCGAAAAGGATTTACCGTAAGAATTTTATTTTTTCTGTGCTGATGTATATTAACAAAATCTCGGTCACGTTCAAAGATGTTTGACCTTGACTTATTTTTTTCGACGTTTTAGAGCGAATTATAGGAAAACACTGGCATGTGTTAACATTTACATTGTTAGCGGGATATCTCAAAATAGATTTACTGTAGGAATTTTATTTCTTCGGTGCTGATGTATATTAACAAAATCTCGGTCAAGTTCGAAGATTGGTGACCTTGACTTATTTTTCGACGTTTTAGAGCGAATTATAGGAACACACTGGCATGTGTTAACATTTACCTTGTGAGCGGGATATCTCAAAATAGATTTACTGTAGGAATTTTATTTCTTCGGTGCTGATGTATATTAACAAAATCTCGGTCAAGTTCGAAGATTGGTGACCTTGACTTATTTTTTTCGACGTTTTAGAGCCAATTATAGGAAAAAACTGGCATGTGTTAACATTTACAATGTGAGCGGAATATCTCGAAAAATGATTTACTGTAGGTATTTTATTTCTTCGGTGCTGATGTATGTTAACAAAATCTTGGTCAAGTTCGAAGATTAGAGACCTTGACTTATTTTTCGACGTTTTAGAGCCAAATTAGAAAAAAAGTGTATTTTAACATTTGCCTTGTGAGCAGGATATCTCGAAAAGGATTTACCGTAAGAATTTTATTTCTTCTGTGCTGATGTATATTAACAAAATCTCGGTCAAATTCTAAGATGGCTAACCTTGACTTATTTTCGACTTTTTAGAGCGAACTATAGGAAAAAAACTGGCATGTGTTTACATTTACCTTGTGAGCGGAATATCTCAAAATAGATTTACTGTAGGAATTTTATTTCTCCGGTGCTGATGTATATTAACAAAATCTCGGTCAAGTTCGAAGATTGGTGACCTTGACTTATTTTTTTCGACGTTTTAGAGCGAATTATAGGAACACACTGGCATGTGTTAACATTTACCTTGTGAGCGGGATATCTCAAAATAGATTTACTGTAGGAATTTTATTTCTTCGGTGCTGATGTATATTAACAAAATCTCGGTCAAGTCCGAAGATTGGTGACCTTGACTTATTTTTCGACGTTTTAGAGCGAATTATAGGGACACACTGGCATGTGTTAACATTTACAATGTGAGCGGGATATCTCAAAAAGGATTTACCGTAGGTATTTTATTTCTTCGGTGCTGATGTATATTAACAAAATCTTGGTCAGGTTCGAAAATTGGTGACCTTGACTTATTTTTCGACGTTTTAGAGCGAATTATAGGAACACACTGGCATGTGTTAACATTTACCTTGTAAGCATGATATCTCGAAAAGGATTTACCGTAAGAATTTTATTTTTTCTGTGCTGAGGTATATTAACAAAATCTCGGTCACGTTCAAAGATGTTTGACCTTGACTTATTTTCGACTTTTTAGAGCGAATTATAGGAAAACACTGGCATGTGTTAACATTTACATTGTTAGCGGGATATCTCAAAATAGATTTACTGTAGGAATTTTATTTCTTCGGTGTATATATATATATTAACAAATGCTCGGTCAAGTTCAAAGATGGGTGACCTTGACTTATTTTTCGACGTTTTAGAGCGAATTATAGGAACACACTGGCATGTGTTAACATTTACCTTGTGAGCGGGATATCTCAAAAAGGATTTACTGTAGGAATTTTATTTCTCCGGTGCTGATGTATATTAACAAAATCTCGGTCAAGTTCGAAGATTGGTGACCTTGACTTATTTTTTTCGACGTTTTAGAGCCAATTATAGGAAAAAACTGGCATATGTTAACATTAACAATGTGAGCGGGATATCTCGAAAAATGATTTACCGTAGGTATTTTATTTCTTCGGTGCTGATGTATATTAACAAAATCTCGGTCACGTTCAAAGATGTTTGACCTTGACTTATTTTCGACTGTTTAGAGCCAAATTAGAAAAAAAGTGTATTTTAACATTTGCCTTGTGAGCAGGATATCTCGAAAAGGATTTACCGTAAGAATTTTATTTCTTCTGTGCTGATGTATTTTAACAAAATCTCGGTCAAATTCTAAGATGGCTAACCTTGACTTATTTTCGACTTTTTAGAGCGAACTATAGGAAAAAAACTGGCATGTGTTTACATTTACCTTGTGAGCGGGATATCTCAAAAAGGATTTACTGTAGGAATTTTATTTCTTCGGTGTTGATATATATTAACAAATGCTCGGTCAAGTTCAAAGATGGGTGACCTTGACTTATTTATCGACGTTTTAGAGCGAATTATAGGAACACACTGGCATGTGTTAACATTTACCTTGTGAGCGGAATATCTCAAAATAGATTTACTGTAGGAATTTTATTTCTCCGGTGCTGATGTATATTAACAAAATCTCGGTCAAGTTCGAAGATTGGTGACCTTGACTTATTTTTCGACGTTTTAGAGCGATTTATTGGAACACACACTGGCATGTGTTAACATTTACCTTGTGAGCGGGATATCTCAAAATAGATTTACTGTAGGAATTTTATTTCTTCGGTGCTGATGTATATTAACAAAATCTCGGTCAAGTTCGAAGATTGGTGACCTTGACTTATTTTTTTCGACGTTTTAGAGCCAATTATAGGAAAAAACTGGCATGTGTTAACATTTACAATGTGAGCGGGATATCTCGAAAAATGATTTACCGAAGGTATTTTATTTCTTCGGTGCTGATGTATGTTAACAAAATCTCGGTCAAGTTCGAAGATTAGAGACCTTGACTTATTTTTCGACGTTTTAGAGCCAAATTAGAAAAAAAGTGTATTTTAACATTTGCCTTTTGAGCAGGATATCTCGAAAAGGATTTACCGTGAGAATTTTATTTCTTCTCTGCCGATGTATATTAACAAAATCTCGGTCAAATTCTAAGATGGGTAACCTTGACTTACTTTTCTACGTTTTAGAACGAATTATAGGAAAAAAACTGGCATGTGTTAACATTTACAATGTGAGCGGGATATCTCAAAAAGGATTTACCGTAGGTATTTTATTTCTTCGGTGCTGATGTATATAAACAAAATCTCGGTCACGTTCAAAGATGTTTGACCTTGACTTATTTTCGACTTTTTAGAGCGAACTATTGGAAAAAAACTGGCATGTGTTAACATTTACCTTGTGAGCGGAATATCTCAAAATAGATTTACTGTAGGAATTTTATTTCTCCGGTGCTGATGTATATTAACAAAATCTCGGTCAAGTTCGAAGATTGGTGACCTTGACTTATTTTTTTCGACGTTTTAGAGCGAATTATAGGAACACACTGGCATGTGTTAACATTTACCTTGTGAGCGGGATATCTCAAAATAGATTTACTGTAGGAATTTTATTTCTTCGGTGCTGATGTATATTAACAAAATCTCGGTCAAGTCCGAAGATTGGTGACCTTGACTTATTTTTCGACGTTTTAGAGCGAATTATAGGGACACACTGGCATGTGTTAACATTTACAATGTGAGCGGGATATCTCAAAAAGGATTTACCGTAGGTATTTTATTTCTTCGGTGCTGATGTATATTAACAAAATCTTGGTCAGGTTCGAAAATTGGTGACCTTGACTTATTTTTCGACGTTTTAGAGCGAATTATAGGAACACACTGGCATGTGTTAACATTTACCTTGTAAGCATGATATCTCGAAAAGGATTTACCGTAAGAATTTTATTTTTTCTGTGCTGATGTATATTAACAAAATCTCGGTCACGTTCAAAGATGTTTGACCTTGACTTATTTTCGACTTTTTAGAGCGAATTATAGGAAAACACTGGCATGTGTTAACATTTACATTGTTAGCGGGATATCTCAAAATAGATTTACTGTAGGAATTTTATTTCTTCGGTGTATATATATATATTAACAAATGCTCGGTCAAGTTCAAAGATGGGTGACCTTGACTTATTTTTCGACGTTTTAGAGCGAATTATAGGAACACACTGGCATGTGTTAACATTTACCTTGTGAGCGGGATATCTCAAAAAGGATTTACTGTAGGAATTTTATTTCTCCGGTGCTGATGTATATTAACAAAATCTCGGTCAAGTTCGAAGATTGGTGACCTTGACTTATTTTTTTCGACGTTTTAGAGCCAATTATAGGAAAAAACTGGCATATGTTAACATTAACAATGTGAGCGGGATATCTCGAAAAATGATTTACCGTAGGTATTTTATTTCTTCGGTGCTGATGTATATTAACAAAATCTCGGTCACGTTCAAAGATGTTTGACCTTGACTTATTTTCGACTGTTTAGAGCCAAATTAGAAAAAAAGTGTATTTTAACATTTGCCTTGTGAGCAGGATATCTCGAAAAGGATTTACCGTAAGAATTTTATTTCTTCTGTGCTGATGTATTTTAACAAAATCTCGGTCAAATTCTAAGATGGCTAACCTTGACTTATTTTCGACTTTTTAGAGCGAACTATAGGAAAAAAACTGGCATGTGTTTACATTTACCTTGTGAGCGGGATATCTCAAAAAGGATTTACTGTAGGAATTTTATTTCTTCGGTGTTGATATATATTAACAAATGCTCGGTCAAGTTCAAAGATGGGTGACCTTGACTTATTTATCGACGTTTTAGAGCGAATTATAGGAACACACTGGCATGTGTTAACATTTACCTTGTGAGCGGAATATCTCAAAATAGATTTACTGTAGGAATTTTATTTCTCCGGTGCTGATGTATATTAACAAAATCTCGGTCAAGTTCGAAGATTGGTGACCTTGACTTATTTTTCGACGTTTTAGAGCGATTTATTGGAACACACACTGGCATGTGTTAACATTTACCTTGTGAGCGGGATATCTCAAAATAGATTTACTGTAGGAATTTTATTTCTTCGGTGCTGATGTATATTAACAAAATCTCGGTCAAGTTCGAAGATTGGTGACCTTGACTTATTTTTTTCGACGTTTTAGAGCCAATTATAGGAAAAAACTGGCATGTGTTAACATTTACAATGTGAGCGGGATATCTCGAAAAATGATTTACCGAAGGTATTTTATTTCTTCGGTGCTGATGTATGTTAACAAAATCTCGGTCAAGTTCGAAGATTAGAGACCTTGACTTATTTTTCGACGTTTTAGAGCCAAATTAGAAAAAAAGTGTATTTTAACATTTGCCTTTTGAGCAGGATATCTCGAAAAGGATTTACCGTGAGAATTTTATTTCTTCTCTGCCGATGTATATTAACAAAATCTCGGTCAAATTCTAAGATGGGTAACCTTGACTTACTTTTCTACGTTTTAGAACGAATTATAGGAAAAAAACTGGCATGTGTTAACATTTACAATGTGAGCGGGATATCTCAAAAAGGATTTACCGTAGGTATTTTATTTCTTCGGTGCTGATGTATATAAACAAAATCTCGGTCACGTTCAAAGATGTTTGACCTTGACTTATTTTCGACTTTTTAGAGCGAACTATTGGAAAAAAACTGGCATGTGTTTACATTTACCTTGTGAGCGGGATATCTCAAAAAGGATTTACTGTAGGAATTTTATTTCTTCGGTGTTGATATATATTAATAAATGCTCGGTCAAGTTCAAAGATGGGTGACCTTGACTTATTTTTCGACGTTTTAGAGCGAATTATAGGAACACACTGGCATGTGTTAACATTTACCTTGTGAGCGGGATATCTCAAAATAGATTTACTGTAGGAATTTTATTTCTTCGGAGCTGATGTATATTAACAAAATCTCGGTCAAGTTCGAAGATTGGTGACCTTGACTTATTTTTCGACGTTTTAGAGCGAATTATAGGAACACACTGGCATGTGTTAACATTTACCTTGTGAGCGGGATATCTCAAAATAGATTTACTGTAGGAATTTTATTTCTTCGGTGCTGATGTATATAAACAAAATCTCGGTCAAGTTCGAAGATTGGTGACCTTAACTTATGTTTTTCGACGTTTTAGAGCCAATTATAGGAAAAAACTGGCATGTGTTAACATTTACAATGTGAGCGGGATATCTCGAAAAATGATTTACCCTAGGTATTTTATTTCTTCGGTAAGAAAAATCTCGGTCACGTTCAAATATGTTTGACCTTGACTTATTTTCGACCTTTTAGAGCGAATTATAGGAAAAAAACTGGCATGTGTTTACATTCACCTTGTGAGCGGGATATCTCAAAATAGATTTACTGTAGGAATTTTATTTCTTCGGTGCTAATGTATATTAACAAAATCTTGGTCAGGTTCGAAAATTGGTGACCTTGACTTATTTTTCGACGTTTTAGAGCGAATTATAGGAACACACTGGCATGTGTTAACATTTACCTTGTAAGCATGATATCTCGAAAAGGATTTACCGTAAGAATTTTATTTTTTCTGTGCTGATGTATATTAACAAAATCTCGGTCACGTTCAAAGATGTTTGACCTTGACTTATTTTTTTCGACGTTTTAGAGCGAATTATAGGAAAACACTGGCATGTGTTAACATTTACATTGTTAGCGGGATATCTCAAAATAGATTTACTGTAGGAATTTTATTTCTTCGGTGCTGATGTATATTAACAAAATCTCGGTCAAGTTCGAAGATTGGTGACCTTGACTTATTTTTCGACGTTTTAGAGCGAATTATAGGAACACACTGGCATGTGTTAACATTTACCTTGTGAGCGGGATATCTCAAAATAGATTTACTGTAGGAATTTTATTTCTTCGGTGCTGATGTATATTAACAAAATCTCGGTCAAGTTCGAAGATTGGTGACCTTGACTTATTTTTTTCGACGTTTTAGAGCCAATTATAGGAAAAAACTGGCATGTGTTAACATTTACAATGTGAGCGGAATATCTCGAAAAATGATTTACTGTAGGTATTTTATTTCTTCGGTGCTGATGTATGTTAACAAAATCTTGGTCAAGTTCGAAGATTAGAGACCTTTACTTATTTTTCGACGTTTTAGAGCCAAATTAGAAAAAAAGTGTATTTTAACATTTGCCTTGTGAGCAGGATATCTCGAAAAGGATTTACCGTAAGAATTTTATTTCTTCTGTGCTGATGTATATTAACAAAATCTCGGTCAAATTCTAAGATGGCTAACCTTGACTTATTTTCGACTTTTTAGAGCGAACTATAGGAAAAAACTGGCATGTGTTTACATTTACCTTGTGAGCGGGATATCTCAAAAAGGATTTACTGTAGGAATTTTATTTCTTCGGTGTTGATATATATTAATAAATGCTCGGTCAAGTTCAAAGATGGGTGACCTTGACTTATTTTTCGACGTTTTAGAGCGAATTATAGGAACACACTGGCATGTGTTAACATTTACCTTGTGAGCGGGATATCTCAAAATAGATTTACTGTAGGAATTTTATTTCTTCGGAGCTGATGTATATTAACAAAATCTCGGTCAAGTTCGAAGATTGGTGACCTTGACTTATTTTTCGACGTTTTAGAGCGAATTATAGGAACACACTGGCATGTGTTAACATTTACCTTGTGAGCGGGATATCTCAAAATAGATTTACTGTAGGAATTTTATTTCTTCGGTGCTGATGTATATAAACAAAATCTCGGTCAAGTTCGAAGATTGGTGACCTTAACTTATTTTTTTCGACGTTTTAGAGCCAATTATAGGAAAAAACTGGCATGTGTTAACATTTACAATGTGAGCGGGATATCTCGAAAAATGATTTACCGTAGGTATTTTATTTCTTCGGTGCTGATGTATGTTAACAAAATCTTGGTCAAGTTCGAAGATTAGAGACCTTGACTTATTTTTCGACGTTTTAGAGCCAAATTTGAAAAAAAGTGTATTTTAACATTTGCCTTGTGAGCAGGATATCTCGAAAAGGATTTACCGTAAGAATTTTATTTCTTCTGTACTGATGTATATTAACAAAATCTCGGTCAAATTCTAAGATGGATAACCTTGACTTACTTTTCGACGTTTTAGAGCGAATTATAGGAAAAAAAAACTGGCATGTTGTAACATTTAAAATGTGAGCGGGATATCTCAAAAAGGATTTACCGTAGGTATTTTATTTCTTCGGTGCTGATGTATATTAACAAAATCTCGATCACGTTCAAAGATGTTTGACCTTGACTTATTTTCGACTTTTTAGAGCGAACTATAGGAAAAAAACTGGCATGTGTTTACATTTACCTTGTGAGCGGGATATCTCAAAAAGGATTTACTGTAGGAATTTTATTTCTTCGGTGTTGATATATATTAACAAATGCTCGGTCAAGTTCAAAGATGGGTGACCTTGACTTATTTATCGACGTTTTAGAGCGAATTATAGGAACACACTGGCATGTGTTAACATTTACCTTGTGAGCGGAATATCTCAAAATAGATTTACTGTAGGAATTTTATTTCTCCGGTGCTGATGTATATTAACAAAATCTCGGTCAAGTTCGAAGATTGGTGACCTTGACTTATTTTTTTCGACGTTTTAGAGCGAATTATAGGAACACACTGGCATGTGTTAACATTTACCTTGTGAGCGGGATATCTCAAAATAGATTTACTGTAGGAATTTTATTTCTTCGGTGCTGATGTATATTAACAAAATCTCGGTCAAGTCCGAAGATTGGTGACCTTGACTTATTTTTCGACGTTTTAGAGCGAATTATAGGGACACACTGGCATGTGTTAACATTTACAATGTGAGCGGGATATCTCAAAAAGGATTTACCGTAGGTATTTTATTTCTTCGGTGCTGATGTATATTAACAAAATCTTGGTCAGGTTCGAAAATTGGTGACCTTGACTTATTTTTCGACGTTTTAGAGCGAATTATAGGAACACACTGGCATGTGTTAACATTTACCTTGTAAGCATGATATCTCGAAAAGGATTTACCGTAAGAATTTTATTTTTTCTGTGCTGATGTATATTAACAAAATCTCGGTCACGTTCAAAGATGTTTGACCTTGACTTATTTTCGACTTTTTAGAGCGAATTATAGGAAAACACTGGCATGTGTTAACATTTACATTGTTAGCGGGATATCTCAAAATAGATTTACTGTAGGAATTTTATTTCTTCGGTGTATATATATATATTAACAAATGCTCGGTCAAGTTCAAAGATGGGTGACCTTGACTTATTTTTCGACGTTTTAGAGCGAATTATAGGAACACACTGGCATGTGTTAACATTTACCTTGTGAGCGGGATATCTCAAAAAGGATTTACTGTAGGAATTTTATTTCTCCGGTGCTGATGTATATTAACAAAATCTCGGTCAAGTTCGAAGATTGGTGACCTTGACTTATTTTTTTCGACGTTTTAGAGCCAATTATAGGAAAAAACTGGCATATGTTAACATTAACAATGTGAGCGGGATATCTCGAAAAATGATTTACCGTAGGTATTTTATTTCTTCGGTGCTGATGTATATTAACAAAATCTCGGTCACGTTCAAAGATGTTTGACCTTGACTTATTTTCGACTGTTTAGAGCCAAATTAGAAAAAAAGTGTATTTTAACATTTGCCTTGTGAGCAGGATATCTCGAAAAGGATTTACCGTAAGAATTTTATTTCTTCTGTGCTGATGTATATTAACAAAATCTCGGTCAAATTCTAAGATGGCTAACCTTGACTTATTTTCGACTTTTTAGAGCGAACTATAGGAAAAAAACTGGCATGTGTTTACATTTACCTTGTGAGCGGGATATCTCAAAAAGGATTTACTGTAGGAATTTTATTTCTTCGGTGTTGATATATATTAACAAATGCTCGGTCAAGTTCAAAGATGGGTGACCTTGACTTATTTATCGACGTTTTAGAGCGAATTATAGGAACACACTAGCATGTGTTAACATTTACCTTGTGAGCGGAATATCTCAAAATAGATTTACTGTAGGAATTTTATTTCTCCGGTGCTGATGTATATTAACAAAATCTCGGTCAAGTTCGAAGATTAGAGACCTTGACTTATTTTTCGACGTTTTAGAGCGAATTATAGGAACACACTGGCATGTGTTAACATTTACCTTGTGAGCGGGATATCTCAAAATAGATTTTTACTGTAGGAATTTTATTTCTTCGGTGCTTATGTATATTAACAAAATCTCGGTCAAGTTCGAAGATTGGTGACCTTGACTTATTTTTTTCGACGTTTTAGAGCCAATTATAGGAAAAAACTGGCATGTGTTAACATTTACAATGTGAGCGGGATATCTCGAAAAATGATTTACCGTAGGTATTTTATTTCTTCGGTGCTGATGTATGTTAACAAAATCTTGGTCAAGTTCGAAGATTAGAGACCTTGACTTATTTTTCGACGTTTTAGAGCCAAATTTGAAAAAAAGTGTATTTTAACATTTGCCTTGTGAGCAGGATATCTCGAAAAGGATTTACCGTAAGAATTTTATTTCTTCTGTACTGATGTATATTAACAAAATCTCGGTCAAATTCTAAGATGGGTAACCTTGACTTACTTTTCGAATGTGTTTTAGAGCGAATTATAGGAAAAAAAAACTGGCATGTTGTAACATTTAAAATGTGAGCGGGATATCTCAAAAAGGATTTACCGTAGGTATTTTATTTCTTCGGTGCTGATGTATATTAACAAAATCTCGATCACGTTCAAAGATGTTTGACCTTGACTTATTTTCGACTTTTTAGAGCGAACTATAGGAAAAAAACTGGCATGTGTTTACATTTACCTTGTGAGCGGGATATCTCAAAAAGGATTTACTGTAGGAATTTTATTTCTTCGGTGTTGATATATATTAACAAATGCTCGGTCAAGTTCAAAGATGGGTGACCTTGACTTATTTATCGACGTTTTAGAGCGAATTATAGGAACACACTGGCATGTGTTAACATTTACCTTGTGAGCGGAATATCTCAAAATAGATTTACTGTAGGAATTTTATTTCTCCGGTGCTGATGTATATTAACAAAATCTCGGTCAAGTTCGAAGATTGGTGACCTTGACTTATTTTTTTCGACGTTTTAGAGCGAATTATAGGAACACACTGGCATGTGTTAACATTTACCTTGTGAGCGGGATATCTCAAAATAGATTTACTGTAGGAATTTTATTTCTTCGGTGCTGATGTATATTAACAAAATCTCGGTCAAGTCCGAAGATTGGTGACCTTGACTTATTTTTCGACGTTTTAGAGCGAATTATAGGGACACACTGGCATGTGTTAACATTTACCTTGTAAGCATGATATCTCGAAAAGGATTTACCGTAGGTATTTTATTTCTTCGGTGCTGATGTATATTAACAAAATCTCGGTCACGTTCAAAGATGTTTGACCTTGACTTATTTTCGACTTTTTAGAGCGAACTATAGGAAAAAAACTGGCATGTGTTTACATTTACCTTGTGAGCGGGATATCTCAAAAAGGATTTACTGTAAGAATTTTATTTCTTCTGTGCTTATGTATATTAACAAAATCTCGGTCACGTTCAAAGATGTTTGACCTTGACTTATTTTCGACTTTTTAGAGCGAATTATAGGAAAAAACTGGCATGTGTTTACATTTACCTTGTGAGCGGGATATCTCAAAAAGGATTTACTGTAGGAATTTTATTTCTTCGGTGTATATATATATTAACAAATGCTCGGTCAAGTTCAAAGATGGGTGACCTTGACTTATTTTTCGACGTTTTAGAGCGAATTATAGGAACACACTGGCATGTGTTAACATTTACCTTGTGAGCGGGATATCTCAAAAAGGATTTACTGTAGGAATTTTATTTCTCCGGTGCTGATGTATATTAACAAAATCTCGGTCAAGTTCGAAGATTGGTGACCTTGACTTATTTTTTTCGACGTTTTAGAGCCAATTATAGGAAAAAACTGGCATATGTTAACATTAACAATGTGAGCGGGATATCTCGAAAAATGATTTACCGTAGGTATTTTATTTCTTCGGTGCTGATGTATATTAACAAAATCTCGGTCACGTTCAAAGATGTTTGACCTTGACTTATTTTCGACTGTTTAGAGCGAATTATAGGAAAAAAACTACCATGTGTTTACATTTACCTTGTGAGCGGGATATCTCAAAAAGGATTTACTGTAGGAATTTTATTTCTTCGGTGTTGATATATATTAATAAATGCTCGGTCAAGTTCAAAGATCGGTGACCTTGACCTATTTTTCGACGTTTTAGAGCGAATTATAGGAACACACTGGCATGTGTTAAAATTTACCTTGTGAGCGGGATATCTCAAAATATATTTACTGTAGAAATTTTATTTCTTCGGTGCTGATGTATATTAACAAAATCTCGGTCAAGTTAGAAGATTGGTGACCTTAACTTATTTTTCGCCGTTTTAGAGCGAATTATAGGAACACACTGGCATGTGTTAACATTTACCTTGTAAGCATGATATCTCGAAAAGGATTTACCGTAAGAATTTTATTTCTTCTGTGCTGATGTATATTAACAAAATCTCGGTCACGTTCAAAGATGTTTGACCTTGACTTATTTTCGACTTTTTAGAGCGAATTATAGGTAAAAAACTGGCATGTGTTTACATTTACCTTGTGAGCGGGATATCTCAAAAAGGATTTACTGTAGGAATTTTATTTCTTCGGTGTTGATATATATTAACAAATGCTCCGTCAAGTTCAAAGATGGGTGACCTTGACTTATTTTTCGACGTTTTAGAGCGAATTTTAGGAACACACTGGCATGTGTTAACATTTACCTTGTGAGCGGGATATCTCAAAATAGATTTACTGTAGGAATTTTATTTCTTCTGTGCTGATGTATATTAACAAAATCTCGGTCAAGTTCGAAGATTGGTGACCTTGACTTATTTTTCGACGTTTTAGAGCGAATTATAGGAACACACTGGCATGTGTTAACATTTACCTTGTGAGCGGGATATCTCAAAATAGATTTACTGTAGGAATTTTATTTCTTCGGTGCTTATGTATATTAACAAATCTCGGTCAAGTTCGAAGATTGGTGACCTTGACTTATTTTTTTCGACGTTTTAGAGCCAATTATAGGAAAAAACTGGCATGTGTTAACATTTACAATGTGAGCGGGATATCTCGAAAAATGATTTACCGTAGGTATTTTATTTCTTCGGTGCTGATGTATGTTAACAAAATCTTGGTCAAGTTCGAAGATTAGAGACCTTGACTTATTTTTCGACGTTTAGAGCCAAATTAGAAAAAAAAGTGTATTTTAACATTTGCCTTGTGAGCAGGATATCTCGAAAAGGATTTACCGTGAGAATTTTATTTCTTCTGTGCCGATGTATATAAACAAAATCTCGGTCAAATTCTAAGATGGGTAACCTTGACTTACTTTTCTACGTTTTAGAACGAATTATAGGAAAAAAAACTGGCATGTGTTAACATTTACAATGTGAGCGGGATATCTCAAAAAGGATTTACCGTAGGTATTTTATTTCTTCGGTGCTGATGTATATAAACAAAATCTCGGTCACGTTCAAAGATGTTTGACCTTGACTTATTTTCGACTTTTTAGAGCGAACTATTGGAAAAAAACTGGCATGTGTTTACATTTACCTTGTGAGCGGGATATCTCAAAAAGGATTTACTGTAGGAATTTTATTTCTTCGGTGTTGATATATATTAACAAATGCTCGGTCAAGTTCAAAGATGGGTGACCTTGACTTATTTTTCGACGTTTTAGAGCGAATTATAAGAACACACTGGCATTTGTTAACATTTACCTTGTGAGCGGGATATCTCAAAATATATTTACTGTAGGAATTTTATTTCTTCGGTGCTGATGTATATTAACAAAATCTCGGTCAAGTTCGAAGATTGGTGACCTTGACTTATTTTTCGACGTTTTAGAGCGAATTATAGGAACACACTGGCATGTGTTAACATTTACCTTGTAAGCATGATATCTCGAAAAGGATTTACCGTAAGAATTTTATTTCTTCTGTGCTGATGTATATTGTCAAAATCTCGGTCACGTTCAAAGATGTTTGACCTTGACTTATTTTCGACTTTTTAGAGCGAATTATAGGAAAAAAAATGGCATGTGTTTACATTTACCTTGTGAGCGGGATATCTCAAAAAGGATTTACTGTAGGAATTTTATTTCTTCGGTGTTGATATATATTAACAAATGCTCGGTCAAGTTCAAAGATGGGTGACCTTGACTTATTTTTCGACGTTTTAGAGCGAATTTTAGGAACACACTGGCATGTGTTAACATTTACCTTGTGAGCGGGATATCTCAAAATAGATTTACTGTAGGAATTTTATTTCTTCGGTGCTGATGTATATTAACAAAATCTCGGTCAAGTTCGAAGATTGGTGACCTTGACTTATTTTTCGACGTTTTAGAGCGAATTATAGGAACACACTGGCATGTGTTAACATTTACCTTGTAAGCATGATTTCTCGAAAAGCGTTTACGGTAAGAATTTTATTTCTTCTGTGCTGATGTATATTAACAAAATCTCGGTCAAGTTCGAAGATTGGTGACCTTGACTTATTTTTCGACGTTTTAGAGCGAATTATAGGAACACACTGGCATGTGTAACATTTACCTTGTGAGCGGGATATCTCAAAATAGATTTACTGTAGGAATTTTATTTCTTCGGAGCTTATGTATATTAACAAAATCTCGGTCAAGTTCGAAGATTGGTGACCTTGACTTATTTTTTTCGACGTTTTAGAGCCAATTATAGGAAAAAACTGGCATGTGTTAACATTTACAATGTGAGCGGGATATCTCGAAAAATGATTTACCGTAGGTATTTTATTTCTTCGGTGCTGATGTATGTTAACAAAATCTTGGTCAAGTTCGAAGATTAGAGACCTTGACTTATTTTTCGACGTTTTAGAGCCAAATTAGAAAAAATTGTATTTTAACATTTGCCTTGTGAGCAGGATATCTCGAAAAGGATTTACCGTAAGAATTTTATTTCTTCTGTACTGATGTATATTAACAAAATCTCGGTCAAATTCTAAGATGGGTAACCTTGACTTACTTTTCGACGTTTTAGAGCGAATTATAGGAAAAAAAACTGGCATGTGGTAACATTTAAAATGTGAGCGGGATATCTCAAAAAGGATTTACCGTAGGTATTTTATTTCTTCGGTGCTGATGTATATTAACAAAATCTCGGTCACGTTCAAAGATGTTTGACCTTGACTTATTTTCGACTTTTTAGAGCGAACTATAGGAAAAAAACTGGCATGTGTTTACATTTACCTTGTGAGCGGGATATCTCAAAAAGGATTTACTGTAGGAATTTTATTTCTTCGGTGTTGATATATATTAACAAATGCTCGGTCAAGTTCAAAGATGGGTGACCTTGACTTATTTATCGACGTTTTAGAGCGAATTATAGGAACACACTGGCATGTGTTAACATTTACCTTGTGAGCGGAATATCTCAAAATAGATTTACTGTAGGAATTTTATTTCTCCGGTGCAGATGTATATTAACAAAATCTCGGTCAAGTTCGAAGATTGGTGACCTTGACTTATTTTTTTCGACGTTTTAGAGCGAATTATAGGAACACACTGGCATGTGTTAACATTTACCTTGTGAGCGGGATATCTCAAAATAGATTTACTGTAGGAATTTTATTTCTTCGGTGCTGATGTATATTAACAAAATCTCGGTCAAATTCGAAGATTGGTGACCTTGCCTTATTTTTCGACGTTTTAGAGCGAATTATAGGAACACACTGGCATGTGTTAACATTTACCTTGTAAGCATGATATCTCGAAAAGGATTTACTGTAGGAATTTTATTTCTTCGGTGCTGATGTATATTAACAAAATCTCGGTCAAGTTCGAAGATTGGTGACCTTGACTTATTTTTCGACGTTTTAGAGCGAATTATAGGAACACACTGGCATGTGTTAACATTTACCTTGTAAGCATGATATCTCGAAAAGGATTTACCGTAAGAATTTTATTTCTTCTGTGCTGATGTATAATAACAAAATCTCGGTCACGTTCAAAGATGTTTGACCTTGACTTATTTTCGACGTTTTAGAGCGAATTATAGGAACACACTAGCATGTGTTAACATTTACCTTGTGAGCGGGATATCTCAAAATAGATTTACTGTAGGAATTTTATTTCTTCGGTGCTGATGTATATTAACAAAATCTCGGTCACGTTCGAAGATTGGTGACCTTGATTTATTTTTTTCGACGGTTTAGAGCAAATTATAGGAACACACTGGCATGTGTTAACATTTACCTTGTAAGCATGATTTCTCGAAAAGGATTTATCGTAAGAATTTTATTTCTTCTGTGCTGATGTATATTAACAAAATCTCGGTCAAGTTCGAAGATTGGTGACCTTGACTTATTTTTCGACGTTTTAGAGCGAATTATAGGAACACACACTGGCATGTGTTAACATTTACCTTGTGAGCGGGATATCTCAAAATAGATTTACTGTAGGAATTTTATTTCTTCGGTGCTGATGTATATTAACAAAATCTCGGTCAAGTTCGAAGATTGGTGACCTTGACTTATTTTTTTCGACGTTTTAGAGCCATATATAGGAAAAAACTGGCATGTATTAACATTTACAATGTGAGCGGGATATCTCGAAAAATGATTTACCGTAGGTATTTTATTTCTTCGGTGCTGATGTATGTTAACAAAATCTCGGTCAAGTTCGAAGATTAGAGACCTTGACTTATTTTTCGACGTTTTAGAGCCAAATTAGAAAAAAAGTTTATTTTAACATTTGCCTTTTGAGCAGGATATCTCGAAAAGGATTTACCGTGAGAATTTTATTTCTTCTGTGCTGATGTATATTAACAAAATCTCGGTCAAATTCTAAGATGGGTAACCTTGACTTACTTTTCTACGTTTTAGAACGAATTATAGGAAAAAAACTGGCATGTGTTAACATTTACAATGTGAGCGGGATATCTCAAAAAGGATTTACCGTAGGTATTTTATTTCTTCGGTGCTGATGTATATAAACAAAATCTCGGTCACGTTCAAAGATGTTTGACCTTGACTTATTTTCGACTTTTTAGAGCGAACTATTGGAAAAAAACTGGCATGTGTTTACATTTACCTTGTGAGCGGGATATCTCAAAAAGGATTTACTGTAGGAATTTTATTTCTTCGGTGTTGATATATATTAACAAATGCTCGGTCAAGTTCAAAGATGGGTGACCTTGACTTATTTATCGACGTTTTAGAGCGAATTATAGGAACACACTGGCATTTGTTAACATTTACCTTGTGAGCGGGATATCTCAAAATAGATTTACTGTAGGAATTTTATTTCTCCGGTGCTGATGTATATTAACAAAATCTCGGTCAAGTTCGAAGATTGGTGACCTTGACTTATTTTTTTCGACGTTTAAGAGCGAATTATAGGAACACACTGGCATGTGTTAACATTTACCTTGTAAGCATGATATCTCGAAAAGTATTTACCGTAAGAATTTTATTTCTTCTGTGCTGATGTATATTAACAAAATCTCGGTCAAGTTCGAAGATTGGTGACCTTGACTTATTTTTCGACGTTTTAGAGCGAATTATAGGAACACACTGGCATGTGTTAACATTTACCTTGTGAGCGGGATATCTCAAAATAGATTTACTGTAGGAATTTTATTTCTTCGGTGCTGATGTATATTAACAAAATCTCGGTCAAGTTCGAAGATTGGTGACCTTGACTTATTTTTTTCGACGTTTTAGAGCCAATTATAGGAAAAAAACTGGCATGTGTTAACATTTACAATGTGAGCGGGATATCTCGAAAAAGGTTTTACCTTAGGTATTTTATTTCTTCGGTGCTGATGTATATTAACAAAATCTTGGTCAAGTTCGAAGATTAGAGACCTTGACTTATTTTTCGACGTTTTAGAGCCAAATTAGAAAAAAAGTGTATTTTAACATTTGCCTTGTGAGCAGGATATCTCGAAAAGGATTTACCGTAAGAATTTTATTTCTTCTGTGCTGATGTATATTAACAAAATCTCGGTCAAATTCTAAGATGGGTAACCTTGACTTACTTTTCGACGTTTTAGAGCGAATTATAGGAAAAAACTGGCATGTGTTCACATTTACAATGTGAGCGGGATATCTCAAAAAGGATTTACCGTAGGTATTTTATTTCTTCGGTGCTGATGTATATTAACAAAATCTCGGTCACGTTCAAAGATGTTTGACCTTGACTTATTTTCGACTTTTTAGAGCGAATTATAGGAAAATAACTGGCATGTGTTTACATTTACCTTGTGAGCGGGATATCTCAAAAAGGATTTACTGTAGGAATTTTATTTCTTCGGTGTTGATATATATTAACAAATGCTCGGTCAAGTTCAAAGATGGGTGACCTTGACTTATTTTTCGACGTTTTAGAGCGAATTATAGGAACACACTGGCATGTGTTAACATTTACCTTGTGAGCGGGATATCTCAAAATAGATTTACTGTAGGAATTTTATTTCTTCGCTGCTGATGTATATTAACAAAATCTCGGTCAAGTTCGAAGATTGGTGACCTTGACTTATCTTTTTCGACGTTTTAGAGCCAATTATAGGAAAAAACTGGCATGTGTTAACATTTACAATGTGAGCGGGATATCTTGAAAAAGTATTTACCGTAGGTATTTTATTTCTTCGGTGCTGATGTATGTTAACAAAATCTTGGTTAAGTTCGAAGATTAGAGACCTTGACTAGTTTTTCGACGTTCTAGAGTGAATTAAAGAAAACAACTTAGAAGCTTAACGTGAAAACTTTACAACGGATATATCCTATAAAACAATAGGATGGGTTTACGCTCGCCACTTGATTTCACTCATCAAGAAATTAGATCCCGGTCATTACAGGTGACATTTCCAGGTTCTTTTAAGGACGTGTATTAAAAATACCAGACAATCATACACCTAGATCAATAGAAACTATGAGACATCAGGTTAAATTCACAAATATAAGTCAAGACAATACTTACAGAGATGTAGATGTGTGTGTGCGTTGATGTGTCAATACGATAGTCCTTCACATTAAAAATACAGGATATTTATACTGAGTCCGTGGTTTGTATAAAAACCAATAAAGTCCAGTTCCTTCAGAGATCTCTGGTTACTGTTTTGTGTAGAATCTAGCGTATGGTTAGCAGCATATAGTCTTTCTGAGTTTAGCGATCTTCAACTGATCTTGCTTGTCAGCGACCCGGGTAGGTTTACGATCACATGAATGCAATAGCGCCCTTTGTTTACGTTGAGCTTAGAGTCCTTGACCTTGCTCGTGTAGCAATGGGTTCACGGCTTACGGCGGTTATGTTTCTAGGTCAAGCTGAACTAGGCCTGTAGGTGACAAACGCTCTCTCACTTTATCGCCAATACGAAGCTCTGTCGGCAGCACGGCTGAGTTCTCATGAGCTGGGTCTTTGCCTCATGTAGAAGCTTGCTTCTATGCCGTTCCTGGCGTTTCAATGTTCGTGCGTGCGTGCTGCCACCTCAAGCTACAAGACCCAACTGAAGGCAGCTCCCAGCGTCTCTCCCTGAACTCTGACGTCACAATCGTCGTCACAATACGGCGATCCGGTTCTCTGATTGGCTCATTTCTCAAGTGTCCCATATAAGGATATATGTGACCTAGTTTGACTGTTAGCGTCACCTTGGCGACCCACATACCAGAAATAATTACACACGATGCGTGACACGGATAAATCAGCTGATAGCCGATGGGATTCCATACAAGAATACACAATATATATATATATACAATCAAGACCTGTCAACGCTTTAGGATGACGTTTCACGTCAATATCAATAGAGAACAGACTTCGTTAAACTATGATACAAAACACCGTACATATTGTCACCGATTTCTGGTGACATCACCCCCTCCTTTTAAGGAAAATACACAGTATTTTCTCGATACATCGTATCGTTCTATCTTACAGGGTCCAGCTAAACATATTTACATGTAGCAATACATAGCAATACATAAGGGTCATGTAACAAGTTGTCATTAGTACATGCCCACGGTCTATGACACAGGGCAAAAATCTTGTACATGTTTAGACTTAACTGGCTAAACATTATAGCTCATTACATCCTAACACTCAGGCAGTCTGCTAAGAAAATCAGGTCCATGGTTTAGTTTACCTGACACTGCTTCAATATCAAATCTAAACTCTTGTAGAACCAGTGCCCATTTCATTACTCTCTTATTAGCACATTTTGATTTGCTAATACACTTTAATGGTTTGTGGTCGGTCTGAATGGTGAACGGTCTACAAGCCAGGTACATCTCAAATTTCTGTACAGACCATACAATTGCTAATGACTCTTTCTCGATGGTGGAGTAATTTCTCTCCCTGGGCAATAGTTTACGACTGGCATAAGCTACTGGGTGCATGATCCCCTCGTGTCTTTGCAACAGGATACAGCCAATACCCACATCAGATGCATCACATTTCAAATAAAATCGTTTACTGAAATCAGGTAGCTTCAGTATGGGAGGGTCTGACAGTTTAGCCTTTAGAGAACAGTACGCGTTCTCGTGTACGGGTTTCCAGTCTAGTTTGTTAGGTTGACCTTTACGCGTTAGATCAGTCAAGGGCTCCGCTATACATCCCCATATTGCCTAAGCAGACTGAGTATTTCACGGCGCTGACACTTGCCTAGGTCAGCATTTACCTGAACATCTCGCTCAGTCTGGCGGCGCGCATACGACGGTAACGACATGTGGGCATCCTCATCAATCCCTTCTGGGTTTAACTCTCCGAACACGGGAGGCTCTGTTTCCCCGTCTACACCGTCAGGATTATGTATAGAATCAGGTGCGCCCTTGGCTACCGCTGCCAGAATATGCTGGGGCTCGTTTCTAGCATGGTACCGTTTCAGCATATTCACGTGGAAGGTTTTAACCTTATCGCCAATCTTAATCCGATAGTCTAAGTCCCCAACCCTGTTTACAATAGTATAGGGGCCTTTCCACTGTACCATTAATTTGTTCCGCTCCGTCGGGAGTAACAACAAAACTTCGTCTCCGGCCTCAAACCTGCGCGTGCATTTACCTCTATCATATACCAGTTTGTGTCTGTTCGCTGATTTGTTCAACGCCTCTCTAGCTAACGCGCATGTGTCGCTTAGTTTGTCTTGTAGGTCCAGGACGTATTGGTACGTGGTTTTAGTCTCGACGCTAGTATCTCGCTTGGTCCACAGATCCCTTAGAATCCGCATCGGTCCTCTAACGATCCTACCATAGAGCAACTCAAAGGGTGAGAACCCTGTGCTCTCATGCGGCGCTTCTCGGTACGCAAAAAGCACGGCGCTGAGGTACCGATCCCAATCTCGCGGTCTTTCCTCGCACATCCGTTTCAACATTAACTTTAACGTTCCATTGAATCTCTCCACCATTCCTTTGCACATAGGATGGTAAGGAGTAGTGGTGAGCTGTCTTACAGACAAAACACGGCTAACTTCTCGCATGAGGTCTGACGTAAATTGTGTTCCCATGTCAGTAAGCACCTCTGACGGCACTCCTAACCGCGCATAAATATCAACTAGCGCGTCAGCCACAGAGACTGTATCTATGTTCTTTAAAGCAACAGCCTCCGGATATCTAGTGGCATAATCCATAACGGTCAGAATATACCTGTGACCTCTCTCAGACGCTGGATGGATCGGCCCAACCAGATCCATCGAAATTCTACGCCAGGGCTCATCAATTAATGGCATCTGGCCTAACGTAGCTCCAGGCACCTTACCTTTCGGTATGGTTTTCTGGCAAATGGGACAGGACTTGCAAAACTCAGCAATGTCATTATACATCCCTTTCCAGAAAAACTGAGTTCTCACGCGGTCGTGCGTTTTGTCTATGCCCTGATGGCCCGCCATAACCGCTTCGTGGCCCATCCTCATTACGTCGTACCGTAACGTCTGAGGTACCACCACTCGAGATCCATCTTGATCTCCCCGTTTATCACTCACAACCCGAACTAAATATCCGTCCTCAATTCTAAATGGACTATCATTTCTAGCCTCTCTAGCTAGCCTCCAATACGGCGCTAAAGACCCATCCTCCTCCTGCGCCTTCAAAAATTCGGCCGGACTCACATCGGCAACTGGGCTTGCAACATTCAAGCTACGCGTCGGTATCTGTTTCTCTCGTGCAGCGCTCCGTGTCTCCACCGCGGACGACACCTCCTTTTGTGACTCTACACCGTCACACACTATGCCTGAGGACCGCTCAGACTTCCACGTCGGGTCCGGATCATACGGATCACGCGCTCCCGCTACGTTACCTAGCGCTAAATCACATACAGCATCCCCGACCACCATTGCCTCGATAGTACCGACAAAGTACGCACAGTCCACATTAATCCTAGCCGTAGGAAATTGTCTTACAGACCCGTCGAACAACCTACACTCGACCTGGTGTCCGGTGAACTGATTCGGCTCCACGTACGACTCACGTATTCCTGCCGAGGAACATCCCGAATCCCGCAGCACCCTCGCTGACTTACCATTCACCAGCCCTTCACACACAGGTAACGAGATTCCGCCTTCTGTCTGGGCAGCAAATCCTAACGACTGACTCGGACTCTCTACTTCCGGTTTCACCGCACCGACTGTCTCCGTTTCCGCCTTGACTACTGCCATTGACATAGTCTCCGGTTTCTGTTTTGGGTTATACGGGGGGCTAAAATTAGTCCTATACCTCTGCTGATCGCCAGCAGCACGCCCTACTTGAGGGGAAGACCTAGGCCTCGACCGGGCACTAGTCTTACATTCCCGCGCCTTATGTCCCAGTTCATTACATAAATAACATCTGATGCCTCCTGATGGCTTAAATGTCTGACCGTCCGGACTGCGCTCAACCTCTCGCTTCTCTCTAGGCTAAGATACCGGTTGCGCTGGACGCGGCACATTATTGCCATAACGAGGACCTGCTGTAAGGCTGTGTACACCGTGAGCCTCCGTATAACTCTCGGCTAAGTCTACCATACTATCAAAGTCACGACACCGTCTCTCTTTCAAAAACATAGAGAGATCCCTACTACAGCAGTTTATGAACTGCTCACACATCAACAGGTTAACTACCCCGTCGAAGTCACCTCCGACCCCTGCCATCCCTATCCAATGGTCTAGGTATCCACTCAGTCTCACCGCAAACTGACTCGGCGTTTCGCCTCGCTCAGGCCTACAAGTCCGAAACTTGTGTCGATAACCCTCTTCGGTCATTTGGTATCGCTTTAACAAGGCTATCTTTAACTTATCGTAATCCATGGCCTCACTAACCGATAACTGTGTGTAAGTCCCTAGCGCCTTACCCCGCAGTAACGGACTCAGGTGTAACGCCCAATTCTCCCTATCATAGCCTTGACATACAGCTAATCGTTCAAATCGCTCAAGAAACGCATCTAGCTGATCGTGAGCCTCATCAAAAGGTGGAAGCTGGATTTTCGGGAATACATCCCTACTTCTCTCTTCTTTAACCCCAGAGTCAGACTTTAACCTTAGAACCTCTAATTCGTGGGCTCTAGCCTCTCGCTCGCGCTCTAACTCCCGCTGCTCACGCTCTAATTCCCGCTGTTCCTTCTCTATTTCACGTTGCCTAGCTCTTTCCTCACGTTCTTCATCCGCACGCCGTCTAGCCTCAACATAATCTTGTAAAGCCTGGTCCTTAAGCCCCAAGGCCTGTCCGCATCTAACAAGTGACTCTAACGTTTCCATGGTAACGCTCTAACCTAGTAAGATTCCAGTATCTAGTAATATCCGCTCTTAAAAATCCGTAAATACGTACTGTTAAAGCCAACCTAACGAACCGGCGGTATCCGTACAATAACACTACGGTAGCTCCACGCATCAAAATCTACTTATACGGACGGACGGACGGAAGGTCGGACGAAGGGTCAGACGGATGGACGGATGGATATCAAGATATCAATAAACACCATGCACCTATGATTACCATGCCAATCGGGAGGGGTAAACTTACCTGTAAAGAGACCCTACCACGTGACCAATCACAAACCAGTGTAGGAAAAATTATACCAGGGCGTATCTAACAACATCAAAAATGTTCACTCTAATCTGGGTTTATATAAAACCAGTAATGATGTTCAGGTATCACTGAACTAGCATTACTCACAAAACATGCATGTGTTCTAGCCAAATCTTCAAGGTATATGCTAAGCCTGAAACAATGTTGTGCTTCAGGTAATATTCTCACTGAATAAATATTAACTCCTAATAGTGGGGTAATTTCATTGAGCAAGTATACACTATAACATCAGTTTGGTGTCATTTCCAATTATTAATTCAGATCAACTCTAGTTTGAGTATATGAATGTCTGGTTTCAGTACTGTTTTCTCAGTTCAAAACTTCTGAAACTTACTGTAATTAGCCAGTTTTTTAAGGCTAATTATATCCTGGCACGCTCGCCATACAATGTCACCCCTAACTTAACGTGAAAACTTTACAACGGATATATCCTATAAAACAATAGGATGGGTTTACGCTCGCCACTTGATTTCACTCATCAAGAAATTAGATCCCGGTCATTACAGGTGACATTTCCAGGTTCTTTTAAGGACGTGTATTAAAAATACCAGACAATCATACACCTAGATCAATAGAAACTATGAGACATCAGGTTAAATTCACAAATATAATTCAAGACAATACTTACAGAGATGTAGATGTGTGTGTGCGTTGATGTGTCAATACGATAGTCCTTCACATTAAAAATACAGGATATTTATACTGAGTCCGTGGTTTGTATAAAAACCAATAAAGTCCAGTTCCTTCAGAGATCTCTGGTTACTGTTTTGTGTAGAATCTAGCGTATGGTTAGCAGCATATAGTCTTTCTGAGTTTAGCGATCTTCAACTGATCTTGCTTGTCAGCGACCCGGGTAGGTTTACGATCACATGAATGCAATAGCGCCCTTTGTTTACGTTGAGCTTAGAGTCCTTGACCTTGCTCGTGTAGCAATGGGTTCACGGCTTACGGCGGTTATGTTTCTAGGTCAAGCTGAACTAGGCCTGTAGGTGACAAACGCTCTCTCACTTTATCGCCAATACGAAGCTCTGTCGGCAGCACGGCTGAGTTCTCATGAGCTGGGTCTTTGCCTCATGTAGAAGCTTGCTTCTATGCCGTTCCTGGCGTTTCAATGTTCGTGCGTGCGTGCTGCCACCTCAAGCTACAAGACCCAACTGAAGGCAGCTCCCAGCGTCTCTCCCTGAACTCTGACGTCACAATCGTCGTCACAATACGGCGATCCGGTTCTCTGATTGGCTCATTTCTCAAGTGTCCCATATAAGGATATATGTGACCTAGTTTGACTGTTAGCGTCACCTTGGCGACCCACATACCAGAAATAATTACACACGATGCGTGACACGGATAAATCAGCTGATAGCCGATGGGATTCCATACAAGAATACACAATATATATATATACAATCAAGACCTGTCAACGCTTTAGGATGACGTGTCACGTCAATATCAATAGAGAACAGACTTCGTTAAACTATGATACAAAACACCGTACATATTGTCACCGATTTCTGGTGACAAGAGGCACTCGGTGGATTATTTTAAAACATGCTTTGATTTTTGGCACTGATGGTCTGTAACTGCTGCATGAGTTTGATGGCGCCACCTCCAATTTCTGATTTTAAAAGAATTTTGATCGGATTTTTCAATTATGGCTTTGTGAGCGGGATATCTCCAAATGTATTCAACACAGGAATTTCATTTCTTTGGTGCTGATACATATAAACAAAATCTTGGTCAAGATCGAAGATGGATCACCTTCACCTAATTCTCAAGGTCACAGAGCTTATAATAAAAAAAAACTTAGGAGCTTATTTCTCAGGAAGCACAGGATGGATTGTTTTGGAATGTGGAATGGTCATTGGCCTTGATGATCTCTTAAGCGCTGTGTGATTCACAAAGACTGCGGCCAGACTTACAAAGTTACTTCATACCCCTCTAGTTCCAATTGAACAAGACACATATGTACATATATACATCCATGTGAGAACAAATGTTACATGAATACTTGTTACTGTTACCACCCATAAATACTGCTCTTTTGGCTGAGGGCTTTTGTCAGCTTTTGCTGATATTCTAGTTTAGCTCAACTGACTGAAAGTCATCTGAGCTATAGCTATCACTCTTTGTCCATCGCCCGTCTGTCTGTCCGTCTGTTCGTTAATAGGACACAAATCGTAACCACTGTACCTAGAATCTTCTTACTTGACATCCTGGGAGGTCCATGAAAAATCTCCTTGGAAACCTGAAATTAAGTCTCTTTCACCCATATTCTTTGAGCAATGGGGTTCAGAAATACCCCAAGGATAATGGAAAATTTGGTACAAAAGCTCAAGTAACTGAACAACTAATGCATTGATCACCATAATTCTTTGCATGGATATTCATCATGGAGTGTTTCATCAGTTTCTGCAGGTGGGTGGCGCCATCTGTATTTTTTTTTTTCTTTTTTTTAACGATTTTTCTCTATTTTTTTACCTGAAACATGCGGTCATATGTTAACAGGGCACAGATCGTAAAGACCAGACCTAGACTTTTCTCACTTTACATCCATAGAGATCCATTTAAAGTCTCTTTGGAAACTAGAAATTAGGTCTCTGTTACCCATATCCTTCGAGCTATGGGGCTTCGAAGTACTCCCCCCCCCCCCCCCTCCAAATAATGGAAAATTTATTACAAAAGCTCAAGTATCTGAACAACTTATCCATTGGTCCTAGGATTTTTGCATGGATATTGGTCATGGAATGTTTCATCAGTTTCTGCAGACTGATGGCGCCACATGCATTTTTTCGATTTTTTAACGATTTTACCTTTTTTTCCTCTTTTTTTAAACCTTTAAAGATGCGGTCATCTGTTAACAGGGCATAAATCTTAACATCCTGAAATTAAGTCTCTGTTACCCATATCCTCCGAGTTATGGTGCTCCTAAGTATCCCCAGAATAATGCAAAATTTAATAAAAAAGATAATTATCTGAAAAAACTTATTCATTGATCACCATGATTCTTTGCATGCATATTGATCATGGAGTGTTTCATCAGTTCCTGCAGACTGGTGGCGCCACCTTGATTGTTTTTCTTTTCAATTATTTTACAAACTATTTTCCTCTATCCTTGAGACCTTTAATGATGTGGCTTTTGTTAACAGGGCACAAATCGTAACCGTTGGTTCTAGAATCTTCTAACTTGACATCAAGGGAGGTTCGTGAAAAATATCCTTGGAAACTAATATTTGGTCTCTGTTACCTATATTCTCCCAGCTGTGGGGCTTACAAGCACATCCTAGAATAATTGAAAATTTGATACCAAAGTTTGGCACAAATCATAAGTTTGGACCCAGAATCTTCTAACTTGACATCCTGAGATAATCTCAAAACTAATCCCCAGAAGCCTGAAATTGGATCACTGTGACCTATATTCTCAGAGTCTCGGTGTATGTTTGACTCCCCCAGAAATAGTGCAAAATACACACAAATTGCCAGATTCCTGGGGAAAGGCTGGTTGTTTTGTGTCAGAATTGTTGTGCTTATGGTTCTTGATGAACATAAGCTAATATGCATGAACGATGATGCCACCTACATTATTTTAATTATTTGCCTGTGCAACGACATATTGTCAACATGTCAGTCGGCTGAGCGTCATGACCCATGGTTCACTTGTTGTTATTGTTTTAACATCTTAACATGGCATATTTTAAACCTGAGGCATTTGTTGAAGATCCTGACCCTGATCCACTTGAACAGTTGACAAAAGATCAGCTGTTGCGTTTGGGACAACACTTAGGACTAGGTATGAAAAAAGCTTTGAAAAAGTACCTGATATAATTTCTTAAATCATGCAAGATCTAGTTAGCAAAGGTTTAATTTAAGAGAGTGAATTCGAAACATAAAAAAATGACAGCCTTTCTTCGTAGTTAGAATTAAAAAAGTTAGAAATACAACATGAGCTAGCATTAAAAGAGAAAGAAAAAGAAATAGAAAGAGAAAGACTAGAAAAAAGAAAAAAGAAATTGAGTTAATACGACTGGAGATAGAGAGACTTAAACTAGAACATAGTCTAAGTGCTGCCCCAACTCACAGTTTTGATGTTACTAGGCACATTAGACTTGTCCCACCTTTTCAAGAAAAAGTGTTTGATAGATATTTCTTACACTTTGAGAAAGTAGCTAAAAATTGAAAATGGCCTAAGGAAAATTGGACTATACTGTTACAAAGTGTGTTGACTGGCAAGGCCAGAGAAATTTATACAGAGCTTTCAGTAGAAGCTGCTGCTGACTATGACCTGTTAAACGGTTAATCCAAAAAGGTTATGAGTTAGTTCCGGAGTTTTACCGCAAAAATTCAGAAATTGGGAAAAGCGGAAAGAACAGACCTACATCGAATTTGCCAGGACAAAAGAGCAGTTGTTTGATCGCTGGTGTAGTCCAAAAAATGTAATGAAAGATTATGACAATTTGCGCCAGTTGATTTTGTTTGAAGAATTCAAGCGCTGCATTAACGCAGATGTTAAAACTTATCTTGATGAGAAAAGTCCTGAAACACTTGACATTGCTGCTCAATTAGCTGATGATTATTCATTAACACACAAAATGTCCTTTATTAGGAAATCAAATCAGTCATTCACAAACAAAAATGTAAAGCAGTATGGTCAAAAGGAGTTTAAAGCGCAGTCACCTAGTAGTAGTAGTTCTGATAGTTTAGCATAGATTTATTTGAGCCATTCATACATGATGGTTTTGTATCACTTTCAAGTGATTTTTCAGACTCTACCCCTATTAGAATTTTGAGGGCACTGGTTCAGGCCAGACTTCCATGTCAGCAAACACTTTGCCATTTTCTAATAGGTCTTTTACTGGTGCACATGCACTTGTTAATGGTGTGTTTTCAGACAAGCACACTTCAGTTCCGCTTCACAGTATTCATTTAAAGTCAGATTTGATTTCTGGGAATATAACTGTGGGCATAAGAACTACTTTACCTTTTAAGGGAATTCAGTTGCTACTAGGCAATGATGTTGCAGGTGACAAAGTACAGCCTGTACCAATAGTGACAGAAAAGCCGTACTTGATCAGGACATTGATCCTGAAAGTCAGGAAATTCCTGGTTTGTATCTTTCATGTGCTGTAACTAGATCTATGGTCAAGAAAAACACACATGAGGATAATGGTCCAGATAATGACACTCTAGGAGTCACTAGTGACTCGTCTAATGACTCGCCCGTACAGGATGCAGCATTCTCAAGGCCAGAACTTATCGCGGAACAGCATAAGGACCCTGATATTTCATGTTTGTTTCCCAGGGCAGTTTCTAAAGATGAACTGTCACAGAACCCAGTATGTTTCTATGTTAAAAATGGAGTGCTTATGCGTAAATGACGACCATCTGATGTATGTGCTGATGATGAGTGGGCCATCAAACATCAAACAGTAATGCCCAAAAGCGTTCGCAATGAAATTCTAAGCATGGCACATGAGGCTCCTTTTTCTGGCCATTTAGGTATAAATAAAACTTATCAGAAAGTTAGTACATACTTCTATTGGCCTAACCTCAGGACAGATGTTGTACAATATTGTAAATCATGCCATAAATGCCAGATGGTAGGCAAGCCCAATCAGAATCCTCCTAAGGCCCCACTTAGGCCTATTCTTGCTTTCGAGGAACCATTCGGTAGGATTAATGTTGACTGTGTTGGACAACTGCCAAAAACAAAATCTGGGCATGAATACTTGCTGACAATTATGTGCGCATATAATAGGTTCCATGTTGTAAAGGCTCTGACCAAGTTTTTTACACTGTTTGGATTACCAAAATCCGGCCAGTCTGACCAAGGGTCTAATTTTATGTCTGGCTTATTCCAGCAAGTTATGCTTGAGCTAGGTATAAAATAGTACTGCTCTTCGCCATACCATCCTGAAAGTTAGGGCGCCCTCGAGCGTTTTCACTAGACACTAAAAAACATGATTAGGACCTATTGTTATGACACAGAAATACTGGGATGAAGGAATCCGCCTACTGCTGTTTGCTGTCAGAGAATCATTTCAAGAGTCCTTTGGTTTCAGTCCCTTTGAACTAGTTTTCGGAGACTCAGTTCGAGGTCCATTAAAACTGCTTGAAGAGAAACTCTTGTGTGGAAATCCTGATTCTCTTAGTTTATTGCAGTATATCTCAGACTTTTACACTAAACTACACAATGCTTGTGAGATTGCAAAGTCTAATCTAAAATCTGCACAAAATACATTGAAAACAAAGTATGACAAGCACACTGTAAGAAGGACGTTTGAGCCTGGTGAAAAAGTCCTTGCCTTACTGCCCATTCCTGCCAGACCTCTGCAAGCTAGGTATTTTGGTCCTTACATTGTTGAAAAGAAAGTCAGTGATTTAAATTACATACTGTTAACACCAGATGGGCGGAAGAAAATACAAATGTGCAAAGTTCAATCCATAATATGACAGAAATAGCACACCAGATGTTGTACATCATGTTACTTAAGTTAATTGTGTAACAACTTACCCTGACCCAGTTAAAGTAGATACTGATTGTAAGTGTGATGTAGACATTCAGTGTGGAACAGTACCACTGAAAAACTCAGACGTGCTTAACAACCTGGATGCCAAACTGTCACACCTTACCGTTCTGCAACAACAAAACCCCAAGAACCTGCTGCAGATTTATGAACATTTGTTTAGTGACATGCCAACGCGAACTAACATATTGTGCCATAATGTCGATAATGGCGAGGCAAGCGCAGTCAAGCAGCATCCTTATAGACTGAATCCAGAAAAGCAAAAGTATCTACAAGATGAGGTTCAATATTTGCTGGACAATGATTTTATTGAACCTAGTAACATTAACTGGAGTTCTCCATATATTCTTGTGCCCAAACCTGATGGAAGTTACCGTATGTGCACAGATTGTCGAAAAGTGAACTCTGTCACCAAGACTAATACGTTACCGATTCCGCAGATCGATGATTGTATTGATAGAGTTGGTAGCTCCAGATATGTCTCCAAGTTTGACTTGCTAAAGGGATTCTGGCAAGTTCCGCTGACAGAACGAGCGAAAGAAGTGTCAGCATTTGTGACGCCGCAAGGACTGTACCAGTATAAAGCTATGCCGTTTGGCATGAACTCGCCAGCGACGTTCCAGCGCCTCATCCATATGGTTGTCAAGGACATTCATGGCTGCGACGCACATATTGGTGACCTTGTCGTGTACAGGGACACCTGGGAGAAACATATGGAGATTCTTCGCGACCTCTTCGAAAGACTCGGCGAAGCACGTCTGACCGTCAACGTAGTCAAATCTGAGTTGTGACATGCACAGGTAACATTTTTGGGTCATGCTGAGGGTCAGAGTCAACTGAAACCTGGCGATGCTAATATAAGTGTTATTTCTGTATTTCCTAGACCAGAAAAAAAGCAAATAATGCGTTTTCTTGGTATGGTTTGATACTACAGAAAATTTGGCGAAATTTTTCTGCTGTAGCTGAACCTTTTACTAATTTGTTAAAGAAGAAACAAAAGTTTGTATGCAATGTTCAGTGTGAAAATGCATTTCAGAATTCGAAAGCAATTCTGCAAAGTTCAACAGTTTTAGCAGCTCCAGACTTTACCCTTCAAGTTAGCTGTAGATGCAAGTGATCCGTATTGCTACTGGTGCTGTGTTGTTACAAGAAGGCAATCATGGCATAGATCATCCAATTTGATATTTTTTTCAAGAAAGTTTAATGCAAACCAGATAAACTACTCCACTATTGAAAAAGAATGTTTGGCTTTAATTTTGGAATTGCAACATTTTTAAGTTTATGTTACTTCATCAGTCAAGCCTATCATTGTCTTCACTGATCACAATCCCCTCATGTTCATGAACAAGTTAAAGTGTAAAAATTAAAGATTGTTGAGATGGAGTTTGTTTTTACAGGATTTTAATCTTAAAATCAAACACATTCAAGGGAAAGACAATGTACCTGCTGATTGCTGATCGAGATGTTTATGAAATGTTGTAAACGAGATGTTTATGTAATGTTTTAAATAAGATGGTTTTGAAATGTTGCAAAAATTTAGTAATTGTGATCGCAAAAAGAAAGTTTTTAGAGAAAACGTTTTTATCTTATAGGAGAGGCAGTGTTACAGGTGTCTGTTTTGTTGTGCTCAGGAGTGTTGCATGTGTCTGTTGACATTCTGATTCGTGTAGTGCAGGCATGTTTCGTTGTTGTGGGAACCTTGCTTGTTGGGCGCTGGCTCGCGTATGGGATCTGGGGCGTAGAGACACAGCGGTCTTTTTTTCTAAATGTTTCGGGTCCGTTCATGTGCGTGTGTGTTGTTCTTTAGAATTTTCCATATCTAGAATTTTCGGGTGAGAAGCTATAAATTAAAGGCTCTGTTTAGAGCCGGGAGAAAGAAAAAATACCAGCGAGCACTGAGAGTGTTACTTTCTCTTCAGTTTTGGGACCTTACCGGTAATTGCAGTGGTGTCAGATATTTAACGGACTTTATACAGATTTAATACGGACTGTCTCCTGTTTGGCTTTTGATTATTACTATTTTCGTGGATTATTGGTGTTAAAAGACTCTTGTTGAGCTGTAACAGTGGTGGTATCCAGAAATCAAAGCCTAGGATCCGGACACTCTGGTACTGTGCATTTTATTGTTATACTGTGTAATTGTATTGACTTAGTGTATTTTAATGTTAGGGTTGTTCTAAGAACAAATTATAATTATTTGTTAACAATTAACCACTGACTTCTTTATTCATTCCCCTAGACATTTCACGCTGCCTAGTGTTACAGAATCTGATTTTGTTTTATCTGCGTAACAAGATTTGTGCTGGTCACGATTATGTGATCTGTTGTTATAAGGTTCCATAACATAAAATCGTGGACCTGTCCGGAAGGCCTACTAGTTTTGAAAATTTATTAGGGCTTGATCTAGACAAATTGTTTACAATACATTGTTTACAAGATTTATCTAAGTAGTTTTTAGCTCAGCTGACCGTAAGTCATCTGAGCTTAAGCAATCACTCTTTGTCAGCGCGGCCGTCTGTCCGTTAACAGGACACAAATCGTAACCGCTGGACCTAGAATCTTCTAACTTGACATCCAGAGAGTTCCATGAAAATCTCCTTGGATACCTGAAATTAGGTCTCTGTTACCAATATTCTTCCAGCTATGGGGCTCCGGAGTGCCCCCAAGAATAATGGAAAATTTCATACAACAGCTCAAGTATCTGTACAACTAATGCATTGACCACCATGATTCTCTGCGTGGATATTGGTCAAGGAGTGTTTCATCAGTTTCTACAGACTGGTGGCGCCACCTGTATTTTTTCGATTTTTTTCTCAATTTATTTAGACCTTTAAAGATGCAGTCATCTGTTAACAGGGCACAAATCGTTAAGACTAGACCTAGAATCTTCTTTCTTGACCTGCTGGGAGGCCTATGAATAGTGTCTTAGGAAACCTAAAATTAGGTCTTTGTTATCCAAAACCTCTGAGCTTTGGGTCTTCGAAATACCCCCCAGAGTAATGGAAAAATGATGCAAAAGCTCAAGTATCTGAACAACTAATGCATTGATCACCATGATTCTTTGCATGAATATTGATCAATGAGTGTTTCATCAGTTTCTACAGACTGGTGGTGCCCAAAACCTCTTAGCTATGGGGCTTCGAAGTACCCCCCAGAGTAATGGAAAATTGATACAAAAGCTCAAGGATCTGAACAACTAATGCATTGACAACCATGATATTCTTTGCATGGTTATTGATCATGGAGCGTTTCATCAGTTTCTGCAGACTGGTGGCGCCACCTGTATTTTTCGATTTTTTTTAACCATTTTTGTCTCTGTTTTTGAGACCTTTAAAGGTGCGGTCATCTGTTAACAGGGCACATATCATATTGACTGGACCTAGAATCTTTTAACTTGACATCCTGGAAGGTCCATGAAAAGTCTCTAAGGAAACTTGAAATTAGGTCTCTTTTACCCATACCATTTGAACTATGGCGCTCAAAAGTGCCCTCAAACCATTAAAAGTTTAACACAAAAGCAGCGCAGAAATCATAATCATTGGACCTAAAATCCATTTTGACAGGCAGGGAGGTCGCTAATAAGTCTTCTTGCAAACTTGAAATTATAGGTGTCTATATATAACTCATATTTTCCAACTTATGCGGCATGATTGAGCACTCCCAGAAATAATGCAAATTACACACAAATTGCGAGATTCCTGAGGAATGGGTGAATAGGTTGTCCTAAAATATGGTTTGCTTATGAGTCTTAATGAACTTAAGCTAACTTGCATGATTGATGATGCCACCTTGATTATCTTAATGAGTTCCCTATGCAAGGACACATTGTCAACATGTCAGTCGGCTAAGCGTCATGACCCATGGGTCACTTGTTTGTTATTGTTTTAAAATCTTAACATGGCAGATTTCAAACCTGACTCATTTGTTGAAGATCCCGACCCTGATCAACTTGAACAGTTGACAAAAGACAAGTTGTTGCGTTTCGTTCCCCTAAACATTTCACTCTGCCTAGTGTTACGGAATCTGTTTTTTTTTTTTATCTCCGTAACAAGATTTCTGCTTCTCACGATTACGTGATCTGTTGTTATTAGGTTCCGTAACACTGTATAAGGGAACTTGCATGTAAAGAAAGTTGTTATAACCTAGAGTCCTAAAGAGTGCCAACAGGTTTTGCAGTTTCAATAAATGATTTTTTTTACCTGTTAACAAATCCAGATCAACAGACAAAGGACCATCACTGTAGCTAAGCTGACTTAGAGAGCTGAGCTAAAAGTGTGTCAGTCACAGTTCTGAATCTGTAAGTGGTCATAGACCACATTTACACTACCATCATGATCGTAGTCAAACTTTTGTGTGTTCTACGCAGAAAAAAAGAGGATCCATGGGTCAGGATGCTCAACTGCAGTAGCCTTGTACCATGAAAAAGAGGTTATAATATCATTTGAAAATTGAACTTGGTAAAGTGCTACTGCTTTGGCCATATAATCTTTAGAACATATGGCTGTTTCTTTTAACTAAAGCTGACAAGGTGACACAATTGCTGTGATTGGGGAGTCTGAAAAAATACAGCGTAAAATTAGTCCGGTCGCCACTGGACTCAACCTTGCTTTATGGTCTTAAATTTTTTTTTCTTTGTGGAGTTTGTTTACCCACATATCAGGTGTGAAAAATATGTTGGTTGGCCCTCTGTCAGTCTTAGGCAAGATTTACTAATTAGTATTAAACAAAATAGCTGCAAAAATAATGCGAAAATAGCAAAAATACCTTAATTACCTTTACATTTGACAAAGAGGGTCATCCAATACATAAATTCTGGGGTATTATGACCCAGAAAATTAATTTTTGGTATTGTTTTAGTCATAACGACCACCATTTTCAATGTAGCTGTTCTCCCATTTGAAAAAAAAATCCTGTAAATATATACACTGAACACATGATTTGGTTAGTACGTATGTTCCAAAGCATTCTGGAGATAGAGGGTAATAAATTAAACCAATTAAACATTCAAGGTTAGATGAAGATGAGATGATCAAACGATCTGGAAAACGGCTGTTATACATTATAAAAATAATATGCTTTTTGGTTACCCATGTATGACCATAATGAAAGAATAAGAGCGAAACTGCCTTTATCCACACAGTTTTTATTTATGCCCCTTGTATCACGATGAGGCCCGATATTTACAACTTATACGAAATTTCACTTAGTTGTAGGGGGATTATGTGAGCATAATTTGGGTTTATTTAAATAAAAATGGCACCTTTACGAAAATTCATCTATTTATTCATGGAAAATGTAACAGTTGTAATATTATATTAATGGTACATGTATGATAAAAAATTATGTAAGTTTTTGTAGAGTGTATTATGAAGGGTGTACTTACAAATGGACAAAGCTGTCACATGCATGGAAAACTAACTGGTCTCTCTAAAAAATTTATATATGATTATGGGTTCAAAAGCATTACAGACAGCGAAACAGAAAGGACGTCAGAAGCATGTGTTTATTCACATTAGTTGTAATATGTTGCTATTGACTAAATTTGTATGTTTCCATAATACCATTAATATCCAATTAAATTTAAGCTCATTTGGGTCACCTTCCTCTAAAAAGATGTAAATTTTAATATAAAATCTAAAGTAATAGTCTTTTCTGGTATAGCTACAGAAAGTGGAGAAATGAATTCAGCTTGCACAGGCAAGCGACATAGTTGGCGATCCCATAGCAGACTAATAATCCATTTAAATATGATGCTGATAGCTACATGATGCTGATGGAAGCTTGCAGCAGTATATCTGAGAATGTTGCAATGTATGTGATACGACTTGACATAGTATATGCAAACACATACGATTGTTGCATTTGCCATCAAACAAAGATGAATTTCCGTTAAGGTGCCATTTTGATTTAATTGGACTCAAATTATGTTCATTTAAATCCCTCAAACAAAATAAATTATCGTCCAAGTTGTAAATATCGGGCCTCGTCGTGACAGGAGTCGGGAAATTTAAAAAAAAATACGTGGATAACGGCAGTTTCGCTTTTATTGTTTCATTTTGAAGGCCATACATCGGTAACTAAAAATGATGAAGATGCTGATATATAAAGAGCATACAAATATCAAACCAGGGAAGTAAAACATAAAAATATACATCTTAAGTCTGTGAATATTACCGGCCACATATGGAAGTCCACAGTTACTTAGATAACCTTTGACAAAATATGTAAAGACTGCATGAAAGTCATGGAGAAGGGGGATGGGGGGCTTCAAGTATGACTCAACTGTCTGTAATGCCTTTCAACCCATAATCATATATAAATATTTTTGAGAGACCAGTTAGCTTTCCATGCATGTAACAGCTTTGTCTGTTTGTATGTACAATCTTCACAATACACTATACAAAAACTCTTTTGTTATGCATGTTCTTTTAATATTATATACAAACACATACAACTGTTACATTTGCCACGAATAAAGATGAATTTCCGTAAAGGTGCTATTTTAATTTAATGGACCCAAATTATGCTCACATTATCCCCCTACAACTAACTAAAATCTCGAGTAAGTTGTAAATATCGGGCCTCGTCGTGACACAAGGGGGATAAATAAAAACTGTGTGGATAAAGGCAGTTTCGCTCTTATTCTTTCATTCTGAAGGTCATATAAAGATAACCAAAAAGCAAATTGTTTTTATAATGTATAACAGCTGTTTTCCAGAACGTTTGATCATCTCAACTTCATCTATTTAGTATTTAAATGAGTATTTAATTAGTTTAATTTTTTACCCTCGATCTGCAGTATGCTTTGGAACATACGTACTAACCAAATCATGTGATCATTATATTTACAGTTTTTTTTTCGAATGGGAGAACAGCTACATAAAAAATGGTGGTAATTATGACTAAAACAATACCAAAAATTAATTCTCTTGGTCATTATACCCCAGAATTCATGTATTGGATGACCCTCTATGTCAAATGTAAAGGTAATTATGGCATTTTTGCTATTTTCGCGTTATTTTGGCGGCCATTTTGTTTTATGCTAATTAGCAAAATTTGCCCATGGCTGACAGAGGGCCAACCAACATATTTTTCACACCTGATATGTGGGCAAACAAAATCCACAAAGAAAAAACATAAAGACCATAAAACAAGGGTAGCAAAAAATAATGACCTTTGGCTGCCGGACTACATAGAAAATTAAGGGTGTCATTACCAGTCTTCAAAAACTGATAAATCTATCAATCATTAACATGCACATGATCATTCAAGGAAAACTTATTTTGTGACTTACAGATTGGACAATCAATGTCATTAACCAATCTGTGACCTGTTAACACTTATGGGTCCTAATGTTTTTACTGCATTAACTCTTTAAAAATAGGCGACAGTGGCACGCATTTTGGATACCAAAGAACACGTCAGTACCTGTAAGCATAAGGGGCAACCTTCCACCTGAATGTCGATCTTGTATTTGGGAGACATCAAAGTGTCAGTACAAGCCATAGGGTTTGGATCAATTTTTGTGTAAGTAGATGTACTAACTATTTCTGACCCCATTCCCTTGTGTTTTTCTGCCTGTCAATTTGTTAATTTCATTATTTTGACAAAAAAGTGGTTCTACATCCTGTATCAAGAACTAACAAGTGACCCATGGATCATGATGCTAAGCTGAATTTGACATGTATACAGGTGATGCATGCATTAATTATTGATGTTATGATCTGGTATAAGGTATTTGTTCGGAATCCTTGAACAATGACTATAACGACTTCCAGACTGCTCAAAATCGTGATTATTTTGCCCCCAGTCCTTAGAAAATAGGTAACAGCAATAAGATTTTACTGGGAACTCCCCTGTTGCTAATTTAGAAGTTTCTTCGTCAAAGTGCTATGATTTGTGTCCATCTGACTTATAGGGTACTCAAATCATATTGTTTCTCACAGCTTACAGAATACAGATTATCATGACCTAGTTTAAGGTTTCAGAGATACTTTGCCCAGAAATTTCTGGATATTGCGTAAGAAGATTCTAGGCCTAAGGAATACAATTTGAGCCAATCTGAGTTTCAGGGTGCTCAATTTAATATTTTCCTACAGCTCGCAGAATATAGACCGCGGTGAACTAATTTCTGGTTTCCAAGGATATTTATCCAGGACCTCCCTGATTGCCACATTAGAAGATTCTAGGCCAAATGAACACCATTATTCGTCCGGACCACTACTTTTGAAGATTCAAAAATAGAGAAAAAAATGCGTAAAAATTATTAATTAGAAAAAATACAGGTGGCAACAACAGTCCTAAGGATTTGATGAAACACTGTTTTATCAATATGCATGGAAATAATCACGGCAATCAATACATTAGTTTTTGAGATACTGGAGCTTTAGTATCAATTATGAATTATTCGTGGGGGTATTTTCATACCTTCATGGGTTTCAGTTAAAAATTTCTAGGTCCAACGCTTACGATTTGTGCCCTGTTAGATGACAAACGGAAGAAGAGACTTTACGGACGGCGGATAGAGAGTGATCGCTATAGCTCAGATGACTTTCAGTCAGCTTAGCTAAAAATTAAGTAAACTTAAGTAGGCCGCACACAGAGCGGACGAGACGAGATCGGATCGGACCGGACCGGAAATCCTGGAGAGTCCGCAACCACGCGTCCTGCTGCAGCTCCTGTCTTGAACGGGTAGCAGACAGAGCGGACCGGATTGCTCAACATTAATTCAACCGGTGAAAATGGCGGGTGTTCTAAGTACCAGTCTACAGACGAAATCAACTTGTTCTATTCCCATAAAGGTACATAAAACTACGAAAGAACAGGAAGGGATTAACTTTAAATGTTTAGTAACAAATTTATAATCATCATAAATTTAAATTTTATTTCTTTGAAATTATATGAATAGGTATTTCTGATCCTTTCATGCTAGTGTAATCAATCTGATTTCTGAAGTATTTAACTAAACAACAACCGTTTACTTATAAGCGTTTCATTAATTCCATTTTAACGCTTCTAGAGATACTACTATGTAGACGTCTTGTGCAATCTATAGAGGACATTTTCATTTGCAAGTGTAATTTAATTAAACATTTAATTCTATACGGTTTCGCGCTAATATTAAAAAAAAAAAGAAAATTAAAATGTTTACACTCTTCTGGCAGATGATCATTTTATATATATATATATATATATATATATATATATATATATATATATATATATATACTCCGGTAAAAAATATATAATTATTATATATAAAAGCTCTAAATCGGTCACCAAATGGTTCGAAGACATTCCAGATAAGCGACAATGCTTTTTCTTTGGCTTTGACGTGGTTGAACTCTATCCTTCGAATAGTAAGAAGTCCCTTCCAACAATGAGTAATTATTTATATACTTAAATATATAAGAATGATTCTTCAGAGATTTGTAACGTACAATACAGATTTATTATAATTAAGATAATCTTTTAAAATAATTTGTCTATTAATGTTTGAATGAAGCTCAGAAAAAAAACATTTACAGTATATAATATACTAGTTTTTAATATGCAAAATACCATAACAAAATTTTATGTCAATTCCGGCTAAATAAGCTAATTTTAATAATTTAAAGCTATACCGATCCTGAGTTGCTCCTGTGCAGGTCTAAAACCGCCGCAAACAGAGCGGACTCAAGCGGACCAGACCGGACCACTCAAGACCGATCCTGAAATATCAAAACATTTTGATATGGTCAGGATCGCTCAGGACTGGGTCCGGAGCGGTCCCGGACTGGCAGTCCGGTCCGCAAGGTGCCGCAAACTGAGTGGATCGGACCAGATTCAAGTCCGGTCCGATCTCGTCTCGTCTCGTCCGCTTTGTGTGCGGCCTACTTTACACATCTTCATAGCGTGATATTTGATAACAAAGGCCTTTTTTATCACAATATTTCCCAAATATCACTCCATTAAACAAATCCTCACAGAAACGATATGCAAGACTGCTTTGGACTTACAACCGGCACAGATTTACCCACTGTAGGGCAACAAAGAATAAACTGTAAAAAAAAGCCCAAGGTACAAGTCTACAGTATAATTACTATAAATTAGTGAATCAAAAGAAGGTGCTTTTTCTGCATGAATATATGGAGACTCATGCTATTATTTATAAACATAACATGAAGGGCCCCCATGCATGGGTACAAGTCTGAGATACCTCCATGGCAGCTGTTGAACCTATAGCTAACAATCGCTTTTCTCACGAAAACTGCTGCCGAGGAAACGAGAGGAGGTATTTTGCACCACCTGACTCCGTAGTAAAGGATATATTTAATCATAATCATGTAAAACACAACTTTTTAATTTTTTTTTTTTGAAATACACTAAGCCAATATTTTGATTCCACCATTGATACGACTGATCAATTGTGACTTATCATGACTCCAGGCCCAGTTTGTTTGTTAAAAAAAAAACAAAAAAAAACCTGGAGTTAGAACTTCCTTGGCCTGAGTATTGATTTGTGCCCTGTTTACAGCCAGACAGACAGATGACGGACAAAGACCGTCACTGTGCAGTGCAGTGCTGTTGGATGCGTAGCACCAACTAGAGCTGGATTATCTAAAAACAGCCAACCCAACCCCACCAGGATACCATACAGGTTACCTATCAGGGGTATAGTGTGATGGGATCGTGAAGCCTTCTGGCATTAAATATATGGGAAATGTCTTAACAGGTCAATACTCCATTCTAACCCCGACCACCGCTCCTAGATGGTTCGGGAAATGGCGAAAGTCCCTAAATTTTAGTTATTGGTCATGTCACTGTTATATGTATGTAAACTGTAGGTGGCTCCTTTGTTTACCTGTTTCTGCGAGCCAAAATGCCATGTACGCCCGCCCCCATGGTAAAAGACACATAAGAAAACCCACTTCAACCTTAATATCTTCGTGAGACTGGCTGTCACCACAGAACTGTGACTTGTTTATTTTATTATTATGGTATTGCACATTCAAGTAAGGATAGTATAACCAGGTGACTGTTTCTATTATTTATTGTATTAATATGCAGTAATATGCATCGATGTTAGCGTGGGAATGTAGGTTTTCAGAACCCAGGTGTTTTATTTGATGTTGGTTTCAGCACAGTCCCCTGTGGGAGGATATAATTCGCTAATCAGCGCGCTTTTAGTTTTGGCTAATTTAATGCCCTAATTGTATTATTAATTTCAACACCGTTTCGGACTTTAAGCAGTGCATGCTTGGAAATTATATTTATGAAAGATTTAGTTGAATATTTCCATGCCAATTTCGCGGTCTCGCATAATTAATATAGAAACAAAATAAGAAAGGTTCACTTGTACGATGTGCTGTATAAAAATATATTTTAACCCTGTAAATTGCGTATTTTTAATCTTAATGTGTTCTAACCTGCAACCCGCAGAAGGTATAATGCAATAAATAGAAGGAAAATATAGCAATCTATCTCGGTCAATAAAAATGTTGGCGATAAAGTCATTTTCTAATATGTTTCTAAGTCATTTTATTTCTTAAAATTTTGCCTATTTTAAATATGTATCGGTGTTGAAGAAGGAGAACTGTGTTGAATCAAAATAAATGAAATCATTGGTAAAAGTATTACTTAAAGCATGCAGACTTCTCTTAGAAAAAATATTTTAAAAGTTTAATATTTAAAAATACATAACACATTAATCCCTATCAAAAAGATGTTATTCTGAATAACAATGCCAGTTTGTAGAATAGATGTTTCATCCATCCTGTAACCATTCTGTTTCAACACCGTTCATCGACATTCACTACCATTAAAAGTTAAAAATAACCGTGATGATTTACAATAGTGTTGTAATTAAAAGTAATTACTCCTTCAACCTTTCTAGTGCTCAGTATATTTATGTGTTAATAGTCTGAGCTATATATATTCCAAAACTATGAAAAGCATTCCTACTTCAATCATTTTAGAAAAATATATAAGTGACGGTGTAAAAGCAATAGATATACGGACATTTTTACACAATTATGGAAATGTCCTGTTGTATTAATGAAAAACAAGGGACCCATGGGTCACGGCGCTCAGCTGATCGTTTTTGGACTATAAATGTATCACCATTGTGATACTATATTTAGTCGACAAACCTTATGAATATCATGTGCATGTTAGGCTATTATAAAGGAATATAATGTAATATGTGAGTAAATGATGTATGAAATTACCTGACTAATGGATTAATATGGAGTAAATATAGTGGTTAATTTTTTATTTATTTGGGAGCTGTTGAAAATAGTGATATATTTGAGCAAATATGAATGCAATGACAGTACACTAAGCAGTGGTAGAATGATGATAAGGCTATTTGTTGAAGGATCTATAGTGTATGAAAGTCCGCAAGATTTCAATTTGACAGATATAATGTTATGATTAACTATGCTGAAGAGGGGATTAACGAATTGTGACTGTATAACATTATATCTCTTAGGTCTTGACAAGGTACATTATATTGATGCCCACCACGTCTACATATTACACAATATTGACATAATTTCTGGCACGTACATAGGTAACAAATAGTTATACAATATATAAAATATGAATATATCTGATTCATCTTGTTCTCGTTTACTGAGGCTGACATTGGGATGGGGTTCGGAGAAGGAAACAGTGTGGGCAGCAAGGAGGGTTGGATGTAGAGAGAAAAGGAGATAGAGAGAGAGGGACGGAGCATTCAACAGTACTTAAACACCTGGAAGGTTAAAATCTAAAATATTATGAAATGTAGATAAAGTCTGAGAGAAAGAGGTAATCTAGGCCATGGTTGGTTGATATGATTGAAGAAATTGTTGCAAATAATATTTTAAGATATGTCCATGCGTTTCCATTGGATAACTTTTTGACAGGCTGTTGACAGTTCAACATTTTACACATTTGTCTAATGAGATCCAATTTCTTTATTAACTTTTTTTCTATTTTATTATATGTATACAGTTGCTATAAAGTCCCCACTCCACAGGCAGAAGGACTTAATGGAAAGGGATGGGGGGTTTATGATGGGAGTTACAACGCCTCTGTCTCTCTGTATATATTTTCTTCAAATTATTAAATTTTATGCTATAGCAATAGAACTATTGTTCACAGTGCCAAGAGCAAGGACTTAGTGGGGTGGGGGAAGGGGATGGTGGGAGTTACAATACCCTTGTATATACGTACAGGATATGAAATTTAATTAATCAGTGCTTACAGGAAAAAAAAAAGTTTATTCATAATTATTAAATATTTAAAACATGTAGAAAGCTAGAGAAACAAAGCAAATTATTTTAATTCCCCTTCTTCTGAGCCAGGAAATTATGAACAATTTATACATAAATTCCTTTTTTTAAAACATCATTTTTTCCAGGTTTGAAAATGTATCTATACATTTAGAGTATAACATATATATGTGAATATTTCAGTTGATTCACATTTCTTAATTGCATCAACATATATATCTAATAAATCAGGTTTATAGTACCTGTCAACAGAATGGGTTGGAGAGAGGAAGGGAGGCATAGGGGTGAGAGAGAGAGAGAGAAAGAGAGAGAGAAAGAGAGCTAGACTGCCAGAGAAAAAGAGAAAGGGAAAGAGAGAGAGGAGAAAGGCTCTCTGGTAATTACTGCCTGACCCAGCCTGACCCAGACACTCACAGAAGCTGTAGGCAAGGAGTGAAGGTGTTATGTAACAGCCTAGAACACTGTTAACCAATGACTTTATGTAAACATTCAAGACAGCTGAAGTTATCCTTGAAAGTAAAAATCTAAAATAATATCAAATGGAGTTCAAGTCTAAGAGGAAAAGGTAATATATGCCATATCATGGCTGGTTGACATGATTGGTTTGTATTGATGAGTAAGAAATTGTTGCAAATAAAATTTTGTGACCAAACCATGCATTCTCTAATGTCAAAATTGAAGCATGTGAGCAGTTTGTGAACATAAGATGTATATTATTACCATGATCATTGGCTGGCTTTTTGATAAATTGTTGACAGTTCAGTAGTTTACACATTTGCTCAATTGGATCTATTTTACATGATATATATTATTAAATATATGTATTTTTATTTTATAAAATGTATATAGTTGCAATATAACACTGATGTCCCCAGTCCCCAGATGCAAGGACTTGGTGGTGGTGGTGGTGGTGGTGGGGGGGGGGGGGGGGGGGGCTGGAATGATGGGAGTTACAACATCTCTGTATTAATATAGTGTATATACATATAGGATTTCCACTTAATTCAACAATACTTACCGGATTAAATAGTTCATTCATAATTACATAATATTTAAAAAAGGACAGACAGACTGTTAGACAAACAAAGCTGATAATATATTTTAATATTTTAAAGTTTTTCATCTGCAATATTACACATCTGAATACATAAGTTGCTTTCAAATTTCAGACTTTAATAGCTTAAATCTATACACATACAGCATATGAAAGTAATTTCAACAGTGCTTAAAGGAAAAATTTCATAATTAATATATATATTTAATGATAATTGAGAGATAATGGACAGACAGAGCTGATCACTTTATGTTTATTCTCCTGAGACAAGAATATGTTTCAATATTAGATCTTAATTTTTCTAATCCAATTATCTTTCAAATAAAAAAAATTGTACACATTTGCAATAATAACAAATGTCCTAGTGCACAGGTGACGGTGAGGTGCAAAGGATCAATGACAGCCGGGGGGGGGGGGGGGGGGGGAAGGTGGGATTAACAACTGTTTTGCATATACATTCAGGGCAAACAAAGCCTGATCTCCAATTCTGCTGAGGCTCGAAAATAATAAACACATGTTTGTATTAGATCCTCATTTTTTATTTTAAGTTTAATTTGTATACATTTCCAATATAACATATATTTCTGAATACAAACGTTGATTCATAATTCTAAATTGCATCATCATAAATCTCAATTTTGTCATATAACACCACATCATGCATACCAATGTATATTTATATATTCATTGGGGGGGGGGGGGGGAGGAGGGGGTGTGATATGAGAACAATTGTACACCTGTCACAGCAGGGGATCTCCCCCAGTGACTGTAACAAATCAGGAACCCTGGCATAGCTGACTTCCAGTGACTGGAGTGGCCTACCTGCATCTGGAACAAAGCAAGTGACTACAATAGAGCCTCAAGATAAAATTCAATAACTAGCCTAATTTTCAACCTTTTAGTTTCATATTTCAGATTTAAACAAATTAAATACTTATGTTTACATGCTGAGAAAATTAAATCAACAGTACTCACAGGAAAAAAAAGTGCCTTCGTCAAAGTTGGGTAAAATTTAAGGTACTGATTTTATGTTTATGCTAATAACTTATAAAATTTACAAAATACAGATCTAATTTTGGGTATACAATTGAATCTTAATTAAACAAAGTTATATACTTGAAAAAAAATCTCTAGCTTCAATAATTTTCATGTAACGTGAGTAAATATTTTCTTGATTTTTTACAAAGTCCATTATGTTTGGGCCCATAACTTAAAACAATTACACAATACTGACATCATTTCTGGCATGTGCATAGCGAATGTATAAAAAAATATGTATATTATTTATGATCAAAGTCAGATCAGTGGTTTTGATATTAGGCAGTCCTGAAGTGTAACAATGGGTTTTTAATGAAAAAATGAAGTTTTTCATTAATATCTCGAAGGAATTAAGCCCTAGTGACCAAATTCTTGGCATGGTAGGGGATTTTACTTACTGTATGCCTAATTTAAGGAACTTAGAGCTGAAGCTGGGGAGCTGAGCTGCACAACACTAGCTGGATGTTAACAATATGAGATATGGTGCTTGAAAACTTGAATAAAATCTACAGTTTTTGATCAACTGGTTTCAAATTTTCAATGTTAACAGTTGAAATGCTAACAAAAACATGCTAAGAAAAAATTAAATCCACAGCAGTTACAGGGGAAAAAAAACGTGCCATGGTCAAATTTTGGCAAAAATAAAAAAGGTACCAATTTTTTTTTTTTGCTTATATTTTAAAAAATTTAAAAGATTTTGATCTAATTTTGGGTATACAATTTAATTTTGATTAATAAAAGTTATATTACTGGAAAAAGTTCTTAGCTTTAACAAGTTTTGTGTTAAGTGATCAAATTTCTTTCCTTATAATTTACATAATGCATTATGTTTGGGCCCAAAACTTTTTTAAATTATATAATACAGACCTAATACAGACTGGCATGTACATAGGAACTATATAGAGAATTATTTATGGTAACTATGAGGAAAAAAAGATGAGTGGTTTTGATATTAGGCAGTCCTGAAGTGTGTTCATAGGTTTTTAATAAAAAAATGAGGTTTTTCCTTAATTTCTCAAAGGAACGAAGTCGCAAAGACCCAGTTTTCGGCTTGGTAGGAGATCTTGGGGACATCTAACATTATGCCAAATTTTGGATTCCTAGATATTACGGTTTCAAAACGTGCCACATCTACGGACGGACGGACAGACGGACGACGGACAATGGACAACGACTGTAGCTCAGATGACTTATAGTCAGCTGAGCTAAAAAATGCATTCCGATAATGATGGTTTAGGTGGAGTCATTCTGTGACGTTACTTCAACTTATATATATATATATATATATATTATATATATATATATATAATATATATATATATATATATATATATATATATATATATATATATATATATATATATATATAGGTGGGATTTAAAGAGGAGTAATCATGAACATCTTGTCTAAATTGATCAAATTATCTATATAACGGTATTAAAAAAGATTTTGGCGACCCATAATTTAAACGCACATAAGAGGAAAATAAAAGGGATGTAAAGAACCTTGTGGAAGTTTTTAAAGAACGATTATATCACACATTAAGAGTGAAAAATCCTTTGGCTATACGTACAGTTCTTTATAAAAATAAGAGGATAATCGGTCTTTTATTATGACAAGAGGAAGGTTATTTTTTATGACCTTTGAACTATTAAGGATAGATTTGAAGCATTACAGGCATTAATTCGCTAAATAAATAAGCTCAAATTAAAATATGAGTAACTAAAAAATTCAATCCCGAAAGCACAATGAATGATTATATGTATATATATATATATATATATATATATATATATATATATATATATATATATATATATATATATATATATATAAATGGAGTTGGCAATGGTAATCTAGTTTGCCATTTGTTGCAAAAAACTTAATTTTGAATTTATTATAATCCCAATTCCTTTCCCTTTTTGATAGTTTCAATTTTGTATTGGGGATTTCACATAGTCCTTTTTTTGAAAATCATGCGTGTACTTTTTTTATACTGTTATATGTTATCTGTGATACTTTAATAAACTTTTCACTAATTCTATTTTAGACCACTTATCTGTGGCTTGTAAAATTGCACTGGCTCATTAGGAAAGAAATAGTTTATAGATGGTCAATTGAATGCTTAATAATTTACATTAATATTCAAGGTACTGATTTCATTTAACATTTTGAATTTTTAATGAATTAAAATTATATATACTTTAATACTTAGTGCATATCTCAGCTATTTATCTCACCTAACCGGTGAACACCTGCCGACAAATTACAGCAGCGACCCCTACCGGATAATTTATAGTTGTATGTGGAAGTCTGGTAAGGGCGATGTATTGGCAATCATTCGGTTTTCACAGGAAGTAAGTAAAACAACTGTGAGTCCTCTATGTTACCATTATGTACAATCACTCGTGACAGGTATCTTGGTCAAGAAGTACGTAAATCATTGCCGAGGAGCTCTTTATCAGTGTCAAGCGATAGCGCAGTTTGCTGATCAGCGAAATAGTAAGTGGTAGAAAGGTTTCACGCATAAACAGTAACACATTAAAATTGTACTCGTAGTTTTGTAAATATGAAATACTTATAGATAGAATATGCGTCGTTAAATGACACTTAATCACATAATAGTCAGAGGTTGTTATATAGGGGCCAATTTGCCTGAAATTAATGCTTGGATTAAAAGGGCGCAGCTGATCAGCGAAATAATCACTGGCAGTTAGTTTGCGTTTCATGTATATTTATATACACAATAAAAATATATGCATATGTTTGTAAATACGCCTAGGAAAGGTGTCTTTTAATCATATATAATCACAAAATAGTCGGAGGTTGTTATATGGGAGAAAATTGGCCTCAATTAATGCTTGAATTGAAAGGTGACTGATCAGCGCGCTGATGAGCGTTTTATACTTCAGTATTATACCCTCCCTCGAGAATTGGTTCTTGCCGGTGTTAAGTCAAGTCGGTTCCCTAAAATTACATTGTTTACTGTAGACTGTAGACTCCGGGATATCCGACTTAGGCATCAGTATATAGCTGGAAACGCGAAAGTAAAGCACAATTTCCTAAGTCAGTGCGCTAGATTGTGTAGCCTGACAGTTTGTCGGCCCAGAGGAGGGTCCGACGTCGTCCGTGAACTGATCAGCTGACGGACGATTTCCTGGTGTATATTGTATGTCAGAGTCTGCGGGCAACCAACGTAATCTCACTAACGGACTTGTGAGTTGTGTTTACAGAAGGACTTGTAAGCAGCCGATGTGTATCTGCCGTGGTGAAGCCCAGAAAACAAACCAGGACATTTGATACGCTGATCAACGTGAATGGTAATTAATACAGCTGGTTCAGTTGACCGTTTGAGAAAGAACCTGGAAAGACCATTCCTTTTGGTGTGTGACATAGCAGATAAGCCTTGATTATTTTGGTTCCAATTTTCCAGTATTGTTGGATGGGATTAACTTTATTTTACACATTTTATTAGCTAACAAATACTTACGCCATGACCGGGTTATATAGACAACTTTACCATACAGAAAATGTTTATGGATTTAGATAAATTCCTACTTACTAAAAAGATTGACTTTACAGACCTTTCAGATTTTCTTATCACAAATTTTGATGACGTGTTTGCCCACATTATCTTTTGTCTGTTATCCGTCAGCACTAAAGTACAGGCATATTGATCATGTGACTGATGTAACAATATAAACTGCAGGTGGCGCCACTTACACAAAGGCGGCTGGCTTGGACAAAAAGACGGCAGACTTTTGTAGTAAGCCGAGTTTCGTGGTTAAATTCGGCTTGCAATATGTCAGCTGGTTTCAAATGACCTGAAAGCGATGTTACCATACTTTATTTATACAAGTTATCTATATTATGTGATTTATTGCATCCATTTTACATTTAACTAGTTTGTGATAAAATATTGAATACAATTTATTCTGATGGTTTTCATAAGCCAACAATTTCATATTTAAACAATCACAACGTTTCCTTTGAACGACAAGAAAAAAAGGCAAGCGAAACTTCGGCTAAATTAAATATCAGCGTATGCTCCCGAAGCAGCGGAAATCATGCGCTTCTAAAGAAGCTACTGATTTTCCTGCTGCCTGGTTTGACCGTTTATGATACATTTAGGCACCAGGTGCTCCGCCCAGAGCTGCGCTTCAAGCGCCGCTTGATGACAGTTTTATGGTTACTCTTAGTATTTCTAAGACTCCTAACATTCGAATTTCAATTGCTACCTCTGCATTCTCGCATCATCGACCGATTCGATTATGACATTACGACTATGTTAGCGTAGTCATGTATCCGTTGTCAGCAAACTTGAAACCAGCCAGCGAGGTGTGAACGGAGCCTTTGTTGTTACATTTTGTTTCGATTACAGCTCACTGGCCGGGCATCTTTGTGCTCAAGGACGTGTGCAAACCACCTGTCGGGCCATTCTCTCTGTGTCTGTGGCCTGTTCAAACGGTTGCCGGGGCGATGAGCTGTCACTCAAAACGCAATGAACAACATTGGCTCCATGTATTCCCCGCTTGGCTGGTAGACCGTTTTGCTGGAAATGCGTCCTAAAATCATGGACATTCCTTGTCGCATCAGTTGTGTGTCGCATATCGGGCATTGTTTACATGGAGTCTAGAGGACCACAAATATTTATGGAATCAGTTTGTGGTCTAGCTCATACACAGTAGCCTCTTCAACCCCTTTAAAGTTTTAACCAACATTTATATTTGCCATTTATTAATCATGTGATTATTTTAGCCAATCATAGAGGTCGTGTCTCCCAGCACAGGGTCTCATCTGATTGGACCAAAATGCAGTGCTCCCTCTGGTGAAGCGATTCAGGATATGAGGTCAAAACAAACAGCGCTAACGATATAGGTAGTAGGCCTATAGGTAAAGCGCTGTGTAAAGAGCCTAATATCAGCGGCGCCTTCCGATAAACTCGGCTGGCGCCGCCAGGCTCTATGCTCTATTTATAAGAATAATAAATTAGAATAATAATGGTTGCCAAATCTAAAATAATTAGCAGTCTGCCAAGCTATTTATAGATAAATCAAAATTTTGACATGATGTTTAGAATGATAACAGATACCTATTGAAAGCAAAATCAGAATTCAAAAATATTTTATTCAAGGATTTATCTTACACATAATCTGGATAAGGAAACTAATTATTTATATTGCTTGTACCGCTCTGCTTATAAAACCAAAGAGCTGTTTGTAAATACAATAAATCTACTAGCTTTGTTTACCAAATTATCTCACAGTCCATTCATTGTTAAAGGTCCAATAATTCTGTCAAAATCCTTTAAGTACTTGAACAAAGGCACCTAAGAATCACTAATGTTACAGAAGTTGAAACAACAGTTTTTCAGAAGAAGGCTATTGCAGCCCTCAATTTAAATAGGCTAATGGCCACAAGACCAACTTCAGCTCTCTATGACTCTACCAAAAACCAATGAACCAAATCTAATCTTATACAATTGAGAAAAACCTACCGTAGGATAATTCTTGTGAACTAGGATCCGTGGGTAACTGTGCTCAGCTGAAGTTGACCTTGTAGGTAAAAATCTAAAATAATATAGAATGGAGATAAAGTGTGTGAGGAAGAGGTAATATAGGCCATGGTTGATTTATATGACTGGTTTGTATTGATGAATAAGAAATTGTCATCAGCTGTCGTCAATGATTGAACAGCAACTCCTTCTAACCATATTAGTGTAAAATTATTCGGCTGACATTTTGAATGCTCTCTTATAGAGAGTACAGGTCAACTGCACGTTCATGTTTATTCCCTTACATTTTACCACTGGGCAAATGATTAACTCTGGCAATAAATATACACACCAAAACTGAGGCATTATAATAATAAGAGTGACCTGGCAACATGTTATGTAAATGAGGTAATCGGCAGCCATTTTGTGGCCATCTATGCTTTGCCAGTCACATGACTACACAGCGATGCTTTATTTGGTTTCAGTTTACTCACAAACCAATAAATGTCATAGAAGATACATAAATAACAACTCTATGATAAAAAGGGAATTTGATTTGTCAGTGACATATAAGTAGTGATGTTTCTGTTGGCTCCAATGGATTTCTGGACATCGAAAAACCCAAAAGTAGGTAATAAAATTACAACTCTGTGATGAAAAATAAATGATTTATGGCCATTTTTAAGAACTTGGTGGCCAATTTGGACACCATCTTGGATTTTCCAGTAATATAATTATGTAATGATTTTATTTGTTCAACAGATTCATACCCCATAAACCAGTAGTAATTACCAAAAATTAAAACTTTATGAATAACAAGGGACCCATTGGTCACTGTGCTCAGCTGAAGTTGACCTTGTAGGTATAAATCTAAAATATATATCAAATGGAGATAAAGGAAGAGGAAGAGGTAATTTAGGCAATGGTTGGTTAATATGATTGTATTGATGAGTAAGAAATTGTTGCAAATATTATTTTGTGACCTGACCATGTGTTTCCTAATGTTGAGCATGTGAGAAGTTTGAGAACAAATGATCTGTACTATTACGTATTACCGTGATCATTGGTTGGCGTTTTGATAACTGTTGACAGTTCAGTTGTTTACACATTTGTTCAATTGTATCTATTTTCTTATAATATTTTATTAATAAAACTAATGTCCCCAGGTGCAAGGACTTGATGGGGTGTGTGTGTGTGTGGGGGGGGGGGGGAGGGGTTGATGTTGGGAGTTACATCTCCTCTGTATACTCTACATACAAGATAACTAAATTCAACAGTGCTTATACAGGATATAAAAAGTTCAGTCCCAATTACTAAATATTTAACCAGACGGACGATGGACAAAGCGCCATACCTATACCTCAGATGACTTACAGTCAGCTGAGCAAAAAACGGATAGATAGACTGGTAGACAAACAAACCTGTTCACTTTATCTCTCATTCTGCTGAGGCAGAAAAATAATGAACAAATGTTTGCATCAGATCCTCACATTTGTATTACAATTTTTTTTTATTTGTAATTTTTATACATTCCAAATATAACATATAAAGCTAAATATAAAAGTTTTATAATTATAATTGCATCATCATATATCTCAATTTTGTGAGATAACAACACAATATGGATATAAATGTATTTATTTTTTTACCACAAAAATATATCATTAGATTTGCAAAACAATAAATATCTGGGATCAATACTCGATTCAGAATTCACTTTTTCAAATTGTGCCTTTATTTATACATAATTTGGCTCATATGTTATCAATTTATACATACTGATGGGTTAAGTTATATTTTAATTTGTTTAAATTATTTAACAGAAAAATTGAATTCTTTAAAAATGCTCTACTGCCACAACAGTGCATCTTCTGGTTTACAATTTCAAGGAAAAAAATGTATAAATGGAGTGGAAACGGCATTACAATTAAGGAAATATAGTGTAAACAATACCAATTACTGCATAACACTTGGTGGGGATGGGGGTGGGTTTGATATGAAAATAAGTTAACGTTACACCTGTCAGAGTGTCACAGCAGGGGATCTCTCCCAGGGCTCTGTGACAAATCAGGTATTCTGGCAAAGCTAACCTCCAGTGACCAGAATTGGCCTGCCTGCAGCTGGACATTATGCAAGTGAATACAATAGAGCCTCTGAAAAAACTTAAATAACTACCCTAATTTTTAAGCTTTTATTTTCAAATTTCAGAATTTTACATATAAATCTGTAAATCATATAACTGCTGCGAAAATTTAAAAATGTCCTTACAGGAAAAAAACGTGCCATGGTCGAAGCTGGGCAAAATGTAAGGTACTGATTTGATATTTATGCTCATAACTTTACAAATATACAAAATTCAGATCTAATCTTGGGTTTACAACTGAATCTTGATTAAATAAAGTTATATCCCTGAAAAAAGTCTCTAGCTTCTACAATGATACTGTTAAGTGGGTAAATATCTTTTCTGATTTTTTACAAAGTGCATTATGTTTGGTTTAATAACTTTTTATAAAGTATGTTATACTGAACTATAATTTCTGGCATGTACACATGAACTACAAAGGGGAATTTTAATGGTAAGAATGAAGAAAAAAAAAGACAAGTGGTTTTGATATTATGCTGTCCTGAAGTGTGATAATAGGTTTTAAATAGAAAATTTAAGTTTTTCCTTAATTTCTCAAAGAAACGGAAGTCGCAGTGACCAAGTTTTCAGTCTGGTAGGAGATCTTGGGGACATCTAATGGTATGCCAAATTTCGGATTCGTAGCTCCAACGGTTTCAAAACGTGCCAGTCTAAGGCCCCTTTTCCATGGCGTTTCCGCGCGCTCAAAAAAATCGCGCAAGTGTAAATCAAGTATACCTTTTCAATGCAGGCGGAAACGCGCGCGTGTGAAATGAACATCGCGCGATGCGCGATTTTTTTCAGCGCGCGCTTCCTCCAATGGTTTCAAAACGTGCCAGTCGAAGGCCCCTTTTCCATGCGCGCGGAAACGCGCGCGTTTCCGCGCGCATGGAAAAGGGGCCTTAGGAACACGTGCTGCGCTTTGTCGGACCGTCAATTCAGAGAAGAACCGCAATGAGAGACCCACTGGAGGCAAAACAGAAACTGGCAATCTGCCTCAGGTATAAATATCTTAAGCTCTTGTGTAAAAAATGTAAAACTTGTACAGATTATCAAGGGAGTGCGTGGCCCTTCGCTATTGCGAAGTTTTACTTTTCCTTTTATACATGGATACACCTAGGCTGTAAGTTTGCAGAAATTGCCGGGCGGGGGGGCTCTGGGGGTACCTGTATATAAACTTATAGTTTAGGTTAATGTTAATGCCTTCTTTCTGTACATCCCCATTTTTAGCTCAGCTGACTTTCAGTCATGCTGGGCTAAAGCGATGGGTCTTTGTCCGTCGTCCTTCCGTCTGTCCGTCCGGCCGGCCGTCCGTCCGGCCGGCCGTCCGTCCGTTAGCAGGGCACAAATCGTAACCGTGAGGCTAGGGCCATGAACCCTATGCAGTCTTAGAGTTTCTAAAAAGATCTCCTTGCAAACCTGAAATTAGATCACTGCGACCTATATTCTCGAAGTTATGGGGTGTGTTTGCATCCCCCAGAATTAATTCTTTTTGCCAAAATTTTCATCCCAAACCTTTCATCTTTCACATACAGCTCACCTACCAACAGGGGAGAACAATAATTATTTTGAGGTCACAAGGTCAAAGGTCAAGGTCACAGAACCAACTTCTTTGAAAAGCCTGTGGATGGATTTTAAGCCAAACCTTTCATCCCAATTCTTTGATCTTTCACATATAGCTCACCTACTAAGTGGGAGAAGAATCCTATAGATGTTGAGGTCACAAGGTCAAAGGTCAGGGTCACAGGATCCACTTCTTTGAAAAGGTTGTGGACACATTTCAAGCTAGACCTTTCGTTCCAAACCCTTCAGCACTGATATCGCTTCTCTGCTAACAGGGGAAAAGACCGTTTGATTTTGAGGTCAAAGGTCAAGTTCACAGCACCCTCTTCTTGCGTGGAGTCATTTTCAGGCAAACTTTTCAATCTATACTTTCAATCTGTCATATATGGCTTACCTACCAATAGGGGAAGAAGCCTATTGATGTTGAGTTCAAAAGGTCAAAGGTCAAGGTCACAATATTGTTCTAAATGCTTGTGAACATATTTCAAGTGAAACTGTTCAACCCAAACCTTCAGTCTTTCACATATGCCACATCTATGCATCACTGAATGTGATTCAGACTTCATATTTATGGGTCTTTTTGCATGAAGAAATAACTAATTGATTTTGAGGTCAGCTGGTCAGGAGGTTAAAGGTTGCAGGTCTAAGTTATTCACTCATTGGTTGCCAAGTAATTACACCCGGCCAGATGTAAGTGGTTAGTAGTTACCCATCATTTAGAAAGAATCCAGTTGATATGTGGGCAAAAGGCCAAGGTCATAGGTCAGGTCAACTTATTTTATAGACCATCTATATTTTTCTTGTATATATAAGCTTGCACTCCAGCTGGTACATCTCACCGTGTGGCTGTAATTGTGAGTGACACTGGTGATAATGACTCCTTTTTGTATCAGGCTATTAAGTGATAAGGCTGAGTGATAAGTACCTCGTTACTGCATAACAAAACACTGTTGCTGGAATACTTCAGCCAGGCATTAACACTATGAGAGAATATTAGTATTAAGGTTTAGCTACTGATTTATAAGATGATGGGAACATTTTGCAGTTTATTTTATGGAATCATAGCAATAAACTTAGTTTCCTAGATATCTGAATATTTTTATATAAATCACGACATATAAAAGCAAGTGTTTGTTCTCATAATATGTGGATGTGTACTTGATTTAGGATGGCTTTATTTAATTACAAGACTCTTAGTCATGCTTTCTGCATTTCTTTTCTTTCAGGTTTTGCAGTTTACCAACCCTGCTGACCCCATTGAAAAGCAGAGTGATCATAAAAAATATTGGACCTACACTTTTACATTTGCATATCTATAAATCTGATATGAGCGCCTGAACATGCCTTTTGAATTGTTTTGGACATTCATTACTGTAACATCATTTGGAGAATTTGCCCCAAGTTTGGTCTCTTATTGGAGGATGTGTTATATCAAATGTCAAACTTGTCAGAAATCCATTATGTCTGCCAGTTAGCCACCATAGAAATCCTTTTTTCAGTGCAGTTTCAGTAATTTTCCTTCAATGTTTAGTCCGATTTAGAGAATGGTTGTTGTCTGATTTCAGACCTGTCAGAAGTCCAAAATGGCCACCAGGCAACCATCTTTAAATTCCTTTGATCATATTATCTCAAGAACTGTTAAAGTGAAGGCAGTCGGACGTATATTAATGTAATCTTGCAAAGGATTGGGTCAAATATTTCATAATAAATATTATCATCATATATGAAAGTGCAGTACAGTTGGCTTGTATTGAATAAAAATTCATACAAAAGCACCTGTTTCTCAATAATTCTTGCATGGATTTCCTTGATTTTTTGCCATATATTTTGATCTTATATTTGCCCTTTGTGGTGTTCCTTTTGAGACTGACAGGTATCAAGTAAGCTATGGGAATAGTTCTGGATACCTTAACAATCATACATTTTCCTCAGACCATCAGTTCACTGTGTTTTAACCAGACATAGGTGATATATATTTCTGTTGTCGTAGAAAATTTCAACAAATTGGCAAATTGGTTCTTCAAAATTTGACTGGAAGTTGTGAATCTCAGCCCATGATGTCGCAGGTCATGCTTGGCAGCTGAGCGTCATGACCCATGGGTCACTTGTTGTAAGGAACTGATCAATAAAAAGTAACAGGACAAGTACTATTAAATATATATATATATAAATATATAAATATATATTATGTATATATATATGTATATATATATATATATTATATAGTTAGTCGAACTTCTCTTAGTGGGCTCCTCCAAAGTGGTCACCTAAAGCGGACAATCACATTGGTTTTATTTCTATCATTTTCATAGCAAAGGTGGGCACCTCTATATTCTGTAAAGTGGGCTATTTCCCCCTGCTAATGAGTGCAATTCATCGATTTTCACCGTTGAAGTATCTTCCAAATTAAACTTTCAGAGCTTTATTTATTGTGAATCTGTAATTACACGAATTAGCAATCAGAATAACCGTTAATTATTAAATATTTATATTTCAACTCTTAACGATAATGATCAAACAGGTGAACAAAGATCAGAGGTTTATTACTGTCTTCTAACGAATTTACGGTCTTGTTTTTCTTCAGTGTTATATCTCTCTGGCATTGTGTGAAAGCCATAGAGCACTTTACACCGGAGGGTAACATTTCCTTTTATATATATATATATATACACACATATACAATACCACACTACCGTAGTTCGTCCCTGCATATGAGAAGCGGTATATACACGGACGGAGAGACACTTATAATGTTACACTGCAGGTCACATTATTTTATAGTGGATAAATAGGCCTATAAATGTTAATTGGCAAGGCTGCTGTACAGGTGAATGCATGCAATTTGGTTAAAATTCAATACTTAAATGATCCCAAAGTCAAGTTATATAGTATCAAAATTAGTTCACACGATATATCGTTTGAAGAGGATGGTGCATGAAACAGACGACACTTTATATATATATAAATTATAGATGGTTCGTCATGTCCTCCACGGGGAGAAAATTGTAGTAGTATTTGGAGTAGTCGTTTTAGTTCATAATTTGTTGCATAAGTGTTTATACATTTGTTCTTTATGGGAGGATATATTTGAGCTTATACATCTCAATTAATATTGAAACATTTTTGTATTCTTTTACAAAGTTGGTCTATATAATCACACTCACTCATTAAGGTTCATATTGCTTTTATTGCCTGAAATATGAAGGTGGGGGGGGGGGGGGGTATTGGATTATCTCTCACGTATATTCATATTAATTGTTCAGTTCAATGTCTGGAATGCCTCCTGCATGCATGAGTTAAGGACAGCAAATGAGCTGAGGCCAGATTCCTCTGCAAGTTTGGTTGCGGGTGCCCCTGTTGAGCTTGGTGGACAATTCGGGAACATGCGAGTCGGCTGTTCATCCGGCATGGACCTGCTTTGCTCCAGCTGCATGTACAAACCCCATATTTGTGCCTCCATCCACACCTGACATTGCCTCGGGAAGCTTGCCATTTTCTCCCCCATCATAATATAAAAAGTGCTAACTTTTCTACTTTTGTCCATTTCTTCTTCTATTCGTTTTATTCGTTTCATGTCATCTGCATAGTCAGCTTCTAGCCTTTCCATAAAAGTTTTGTTCTTCCGTTTCCTTGCTCTCCGTGCCGATCCTTGTGGTCTGAAAGACGATGAATTAAAAGTCTATACACATTGATACAGTTATTCGTCAAGGGCGATAATGACAATGCATTTTGGGTAATAAATTAATACGGCAAACTTTATAATCGGAGGCCAAATCGCATGAGTTTTTACATCACGATGGATCTCTTAGGCGATTATATCCCTCTGAATATTGCCTTTAACTTTAGTTACCGTGCCGACAGGATTAAGAAATAAAGCTAAAAGGGTTATATATACTGAGTACAATTTATTAGTCAAAGACGAAGACAGAAAGGAAGATATACCGATATACAGACCTACATTTTGGCTGATTTATGCAATTATTCTGCAGCTTACGTGTAAATATAGTAAACTTAGGTATATGAAGTTATTTATGTAAAAAAATTGCAAAGTTGCCTGGCATGAATTTTATAAAAGCACACATTTCCTCATCACGGAGCCAAAGTTGTGTGCTAAATGTTGTAATCGATTATGGAATTGCATGTTCGGATCGTTTTTTATACTAATCAAACGATCATCGATTATCGATTATAATCGTTCAGCAGTCCATCAGTGTGTGTGTGTGTTTTTTTTTTTTGGGGGGGGGGATAAAAAATGTTTCAGTACGATAGTGATCTTGAGTTTAATAGAAATTTGATACCATTGTTCAGACTACCTGGTTCATATTTAAATCTCTCCAGTATATAGACAAGCACGGTAATTCAACACTTGACACAGTGATCGAAATAGAATGCTATTACATCTTATAATATAGCATAATGATATTATTTATACTCTTCCAGACATGGCTGCTATTTGCCAGGGTTACTCTCTGTATCAGCAATTGTAGGCTCTGATGTGCTATACAGCCCCATTCTTATGACCATGATTTCTATAGGCTCACAGAAAGTATTGGATCTCACAAGTTATCTTTTTCAGATTCTTAGCAACAGGAGAGAGCTACGTTTCTTTGGCCACCCAGTACAGAGTCGGTGTCAAGACTGTAAGTCGCTTAGTACCAGAGGTATGCAGTGCTATCTGGAAAACCATGAAAGCAACCTACATGCAGACTCCACAGACTGCAGACCAGTGGAGAGCCATTGCTGAAGGCTTCCAACAAAATGGGACTTTCCTCACTGCGTAGGGGCAGGCGACGGAAAACATGTCGTTATCAAATCTCCCAATAACAGTGGGTCTCTCTTTTACGATTATAAGGGCACGTTTTCTGTAGTGCTAATGGCCTTAGTTGATGCCCATAGCAGGTTCCTGTTTGTGGATATTGGGGCTTATGGTGACAGTCTGACTCTGGTGAGTTTGCCAGTTCTGGTCTGGGTCAGGCGCTGACACCTCCAAACTCCCTGAATCTACCACCAGCTGAAATCATACATGGAGCAGAGCACCTTGGGTAACTGCCATACGTAATTCTCGGTGACGAGGCATTTCCGCTTCAAGAACATTTAATGAGACCTTATCCTGGTAGGCAGAGTAGCCTTGCACAAGATGCCTACAACTACAGGCACTCTCGTGCAAGGCGCATAGTTGAATGCGCACTTGGAATTCTCGCCACAAGGTGGCGAGTGTTCTATACCAAGATGGCTTTAGCTCCTGAAAACGTCAGGGCAGTCGTGCTGGGGGCCGTCATGCTGCACAATATGTTGCAACCAGAGGCGATTCCAGGAAAGGCCTTAGAGGACCAGCATGACGATGATCAGTCGTAACAGGTGAAGGGCCTTAGAGATCTTCCAGGTTTCTGTACGAGGGGTTCTGCTGTGGCTGTGGATATAAGGGACAAGTTTACAACATATTTTAACGAGAATCCTCTGCCTTGGCAAACCTCTCACATAGAGCGAGGCCTTCATTAGATTTAAATATGCATGTGTCATACTCACTCTTCGGAGGGTGAACTTTGTATGTCGAGAGGACCCTCCAAGATGTCTGTTACACAAGATGTGTTCTCTGAATCCAGGTGCACGTTTACCCCATGTTGGTCAAGGTTGTTAGTTTCGGGTGTATCGAAGTTGGAGACTGTGCTACAATTAAATTGAAAATAAAATATCTCTGTACATGTGCAGTGCAAACAATTGCAAAAGTCTATACCTTGCTGCAATACGCTGATAAAACATAATTTTCAAAATCATTTGTCAAGCCGTTAACCAAGACTTTCACAGGGGCGTATATGGGGGTTGGGGGTGGGGTGGGGGGTTGCTTTAGGGTTGCCCCCCGTCCGACTTCATGTACTTTTGAGAGAAAATATTCAAGACAGTCATATCTACTAATCAAATATGAAAATATCGGTCATGTGAATGGGAAGACATTTATATCCAACAGCATAAAATCACTCATCTGCTGACTCGATCAGTTATGAATGTTTCTGAAATACAATTGTTTTATTATCAATTATCAAGCTTTTGTTTGCTTGGAGGTATGAAAGTCGGGTATTTTGGTGACTTAATTTGTTTTCCTGAGAGCAACAGTATTCAAATTTTACTGACATTTTGAATGAAAGCCTTCAATGAGTTCCGAAGATATGTGATGGTATTGCTTCATGGGTTGTTAGTACCGACGAATAATCTGTATGTACCTTCCTTCGGTCGAACATTCTGCGAGAAATTGCAGTCTGTCCCAAAAGGGGCCTTTGTTGAAGAAGCTGGCCCCTGACCCACTGCGCTGGTTTTCTTTAAGTTTCCGCCTCGTTGTCATGAAATAATCCTTCAGGTTTTTCCACTTTCCCTTTGCCATTTCCCCTAAAGTATACAATATATATATATATTAAATCAATGTAATACAATAATGTTCAATTCATCACAGTGAAAGTGCTCTACCGAACTGTTTCGTTAATACCGCTTATCATCTGTGCTCACTCATTAGGTGTGTGTGTGTGTGTGTGTGTGTGTATATACTAATGTGTGTGTGTGCGTCTTACACATTTCAAATGCATAACAATAAATCCGTTATTAAAATTATTAATGTATTTCTTTTCCAATATGTAAATATTATTCCCTGAATAGGTGGGGGGGGGGGGGGGAATCTGCCCCATTCACCTATATATACCACCATATATATATATATATATATATATATATATATATATATATATATATATATATTTATCGATCCGAATATATAAGCGCTGGAAGCTGCTTCTGAGCAAAATGAGCAAGTGCCGCATGCCAAGTTTATTAAGTGGCATTTATGATATTTACATGCAGACTTTTCGTATGTTAACCGATTCATTTTAGCCATTCCACTAATTGCTTTGCATATTTTATACTTATACCATTTCACGTGTAATTTTATCATTATATATTGTATATCCATTATCGTTAAAATCTGTTTTTTCCAGAAATTTAGGTGAATAAACATACATGTAGGCCTATAAATATATTTATACAGTATATTTTCTCAAATTCATTGATTTGAATCACCACAGTGTATAAGGAATGTAAGTAGGCCTATGGTAATGTAGGCCTGCGTAGGCCTAATACGCAATCCGGTTGCACATCTTTGCTTGGAAAATGATTGTATAGGCCTAGCTATATAAATGAGCCATATATAGACTGCGTGCACTTATTATACGTGTATATATGGAACTCCTGTATATATCTATGATGGATTCATGCAGACTTTTTGGAGCGAGGTGGTTGGGACACTTTATTTAAAACTTAATACTAATACCCTTCAAAATCCACAAATCCAGAAGGATATAGGAACTGGCGCTATATATCCTACATGGATACGATGTGCTCTCCATTTTATAAATACACCTGTAGGGTACTTAAAAATGGATTTAAGAATAGGCAATTTTTTTTTTTATTTTCAGTTTTTTATATTTAATAATTCCTTGAATACCTCAGTCGTTCAAACACAGCTGTAAAGGTTTAATCGGTAGCTCCAGGAATCAGCCATATTTAAACTATCATGAGGATAGGTCAATATTTAATTCATGTGTATAGATGGGCCTATATATGAACAATAACAAGCAGACGGCGAGGACTGCAGATCTTGGTTATATATATATATATATATACAGAAGCGGATCCAGGGAGGGGTCGAGGGGGTCCGGACCACCCCTTTTTCACCCCAAGCAACCTTTTTTAAGGGGTTTTAGACGTAATTTTGCGGCTTGGACCCCCCCCCTTTTCCAGACCTGATGACCTTTTTTTTAGGATTTTCATTAGTCCTCCTGGGTTGGACCCCCCCCTTTTCCTAAATCCTGGATCCGCCCCTGATATATTATACTACAAGGCCTATATAGTACAGATGAATATAGAGGTACAAGACAGGCCTATTTTAGTAAACTTGATTTCGTTCATGTACGGGCAAGAAACACGGCCACAGCTGGGATAAGCTATGGTATCCTGGTCACTATAGGCCTATAATTAGTAATTTTATTAAAGACCGGTCACAGAAGAAAAATAGAACACACACAGGCCTATATTTAGGGCATATATATATATATATGTATATAAATGATATAATATAATATATTTAGGGCATATATATATGTATATAAATAATAAATCCTTTATAGGCTTATTACAAAGAAATGCCCTGATTACCTATTTGGGGGTGTAGGTCATTTTTTTTTTCATTTGCATTTTGTATAGTCATATAGGCAATCTTGTGACACAGGTTTATGAATGTGCTTTGTAATAAATAAATATTTATTATAATAGTAATATATAATAGGCCTATAGACTGTAGACTATAGTCTAATATACTTACAGTCCAGTCCCTCAACTTATCCCGGGATATTTTCATCCACGTCATCTTGGCCAGCTGTTTATTTCTATAGTCTTTTAATGACGGGTCGTAGAGCCAAGGATTATTCTCCACCAGGTCAATAAGAAACTCTTGTTTCCCATGACTGAGCTTAACCACCATCGACATGTTGCTAGGTACACTAGTGGAGGGGGATTCCCAGTGAAAATACGTCACGCGAAGGGGAGATTCCGCGGAAAAGCTCAACTCCGCGCGTTTTTTTCAGCGCGCGTTTCCGCGCGCATGGAAAAGGCGCCTAACTGAAGGACGGACGGACGACGCACAATGGACCACGACTATTGCTCAGATGACTTATAGCTGAGCTAAAAATTGAACATTCAGCTTGACGGATTCATCATAAAACTTTTTTAAGCTGAAAGAGGCTAAAATTACGAGGTTGGTGTAGGTGGTGCGACAAAAACCCTAATTTCAAATATGAGTCATGTGACCAACATTCGCACAAAACTTGGTGATGCTAGCTCCTGTCCTTTCTGAGATTGTTATGTTAGTATGTTTATCTGGCCAAATGACGAAGTTCAAATTCCTGTTACTCGGCCAAAGTTCAATGAACCCAAACCATTTAAACAAACGAGAGCTTATCTCTGGGATCATTTACGTGAAATATCGAACATTTTTGCTGAATGATTTCGTCGAAGATTTTCAAAGGTGTTCAAGCTTTTTTACCTTAAAATGTAAGTCAGTGCAGGTCGCGCCACAAAAGCTTAATGCCACAACATTCGATATATGATTGATTTTTGCGTAAAATCTGGGGATGGTACCTCCTGCTGTTCCTGAGAAATTATGGATTAATGTCCTGATGACCGATTACCCCCGTACAAAAAAAAGATTGATGCAGGTGGCGCAACCAATAACTCAATTTCCAATATGACTCACGTGACCAACTTTTGCATACAACTGATGATGATAGCTCCAGCCGTTTCTGTTATTGTAATTTAAGAATGCTTTTTTGGCGAAATGACTTAGTTCAGCTTCCTGTAACTCGGCCAAAAATCACCGAACCAGAACAATTTGAACAAACCTGAAATTGTTCCTGAGATTATTTCTATGAAATTTGACCAAACAGTTTCGGAGAGTTTGAAGTTTGTTTAGCTTTTTCTCTATAAAATCTAAGTAAATGCAGATAGCAAAAAAAAGCAAAATCCGTTTTTTAGATGACTGATTTTTATAAAATAAAATTTGGTGCTGCTAGTTCTAACGGTTTTTGAGACAACATATAGGTTTACGTTCGGTGGACGGACGCGGCCGCACCATCGCATAAGCTCACACGTTCGTTAAAAAGGGAATAGTTTTTTTTCCTGAACAGATGCCATGAAAAGTAGGACTAGCAAGGTCTCTTAGCCAAGGCCTCTGGTTATACTTAAATCGGGATTTAATGTATAATATGGTGTGCCACGGCAGAAGGTGCAATCAACAGTAAAATTATAAACGCGGAATAATTTCTGACAGACGTCTTAGTTTTATTTGAATGAGAAACATTAAAATGCTGTGAAATACCAAACACCATATAGACATATTTATTTTCTGGAAATGCCAGATACGAAAGTACTTACGACCACAGGAACTTGTTTTGGATCACCGGCATTGATATAACGAGTTACAGTGTAATGTTTAGGCATAGAGCCCGAAACTGGCGAGCCACAAGGCTGATCATTAGTTGAAACATGCACATTGAGTAAAAACACACTTCCAAAAGCCACCACGGTGATACGCTCCCGAGGCAGCGGAAATCGTGCGCTTCTAAAGAAGCAACTGATTTTCACGCTGCCAGCTTTGACCGTTTATGATATATTTAGACACCAGATGGCGGTTTGTTGTCCACTGAAATAAACGTGCGTACGATGTGACAAGCAGCCAATCAGATGCCAATAAACAAACACTCGACAAGCATCCTGGCTCCGCCCATTGCCGCGCTTCAAGCGCCGTTTGATGAGTTTCCGGTCGAATTTAAATTGCTCCCTCTGCATTCTCGCATCATCGACCGATTCGATTATGACATTATGACTGTGTTAGCGAAGCCATGTATCTGTTGTCTGCAGAACTGAAACCAGCCAGCGAGGTGTGCACGCAGCCTTTGTTGGTACGTTTCGTTTGAATTTCAGCTCACCGGCCGAGCATCCTATGTGCCCAAGGCCCTAAGCAAATCACGTCGGGGGCAATTCTCTCTGAGCCTGTGGCCTGTTTAGACGGTTACGCTGGGGGATGAGCTGACACTCAAAAAGAAATGAATATGATTGGCTCCGTGTATTCCTCGCTTGGCTTTGTCTTCCAGCACAAAGTTTCATCTGATTGGACAAAAATACAGTGCTCCCCTCTGGTGTTGCAAAGCAGGATACGAGGTCATAACAAACAGCGCCTTACAATATAGGAAGTAGCCCTATAGGTAAAGCGCTGTGTAAAGAGCGTACCACGGTGAGTAATTTCCCGCTGTAGACTGGTGCCCTGTAGGAATGAGGCCTCGGCAATGACTAGTTTTCTCCATGTAACCAATCTGTTCAAACACGTAACCCATTTTCAGCCATAAGTCCTGCACAATCCCAAATCTATTTGGCATATGCTTAGAACTGCCACCTCCAATATAAATAAGACAGGTGCCATCGTAAATATTTTCAACTAATTTTTAAAATTTTCCAGAAAAGGCATCAGATTCCCTGACTATCCTTGACATTCTATGCCCGTTTTTTTTTTAAATCCAGGACTTTCTAGGTTTCCAAGACCCGCGGGAACCCTGAGTATATGTATGATGTTACAGGTGCTCTTTTTATTATGTGACACGGGCGTAACTCCTGTTGTGGCAGTCGTGTCTGGCCGCGTATTACATTCTATGTTTAATCCGTACTGGTTGAACTCTTGTTGTCGTGCTGGCTTGGGGCGAGATCACGTGTACACCATGGTGTATAGAGGCACGGCGATGTTTTCAAGAGAATTCCTGAAACGCGTGTTTATTGTTGAGTAGGGTCCTTATAGACTGTTCGAGAAGTGAAAAATTCTTGGCTTGAGGTGTGAAGGTATATAAAGGGGCTGTGTTTAAGCAGGAGGCAGAGAGAGGGCAGAGAGCAGAGAAGGTTCCAGCGGACGCAGAAGCGTGTGTCAGATTCTAGGACCTTATCCGACGAATGCGGCAATTATACATTTTCAAAGGCTTTCTCCTGGATTTTATGCATTTGGACTTCAGTTTACTTTCTGGATTGTTGCAAGAGCTTTACACTGGACTGTCATTCTCCGAGAGTTTATATTTAAAGGACTTATCGTTGTGATGGTGTTGGTATCCAGGTACTGTGCACATAATTTTTCTATGTGATTGTATTTATTTGTTGTTATACCGCTGTTTTACTGTAAAATTGTATTGATTTAGTGTATTGTATTGTTAGGGTTGTTTTAAGAATAAATTATAGTTATTTGTTAACAAAAAACCACTGACTTCTTTATTCATTCCCCTAGACGTTTCACGCTGCCTAGTGTTACAGAATCTGATTTGTTTTTATCTCCATTACAAAATGTGTGTTCATCACGCATACGTGATCTGTTTATATTAGGTTCCGTAACAATGAGTACTGAATAATATTCACACTTTCCGAGTTAATAGATCCAGCGGGTGGGGGTTCGAACACGCCAGCCCTTACACAACGCCTTATTGTATTTCAAAAACAAAGAAAATGTAATATGATAATATCATTATCTTTATTAATATCATTATTAAATTTACTAATAATACTGTTTAACAACTGATCATTATTAACCATAATTGGACACCAGTAGTAAATGATGAATGGTTTGGCAAATAATGCAATAATGACTTTGAAAAATATATTTTCCTGATCATTACTGACGATATATATTTTCCTTATCATTAATCACCATCACTTTTTATGCATAAGGTTGATAAAGTTGAAAAGCTAAAGTAAAGTAAAAAAGTGGTTTAATGTTATGCCTAAAAATCATACACATCAAAAAAAGAACACTCATTTTCTGTTATTTAAAAATTCTCCCTGAAAACACCTGACTTTAATGTTAAGAAGTTTATGCAAATCAGAGATTTGTTTCAACATTTGTAAAAGTAATGTCATGGCATAATCATACACAAAATGAACTTTACTTTTTACATGTTAAATAACTTGGAGATCATTTTGAAAGTAAATATATAAACTTACTTCATTTTACAGAAAAATCTGGTTAATGCACATAAAGCCATTCAGACCAAATAAATCTTTCCAGAACTCAACACGATCTTTCTCTGAGAGAAGAAAAAAAAGATCATAATGATAGCGTGTTTTTCTTCCCAGTCATATTAAAGGATTTTAATGCTGTAGTTCACTAGTTGCCTTTGTTAAATGGAGCATAGATTTCATTGAGCTGCTGTGTGACTCTGATGAATGTTGTTCTCCTGCTCAGTTCCTTGAGTTTAGCTGCCCCCACATAAGTGCAGGTAGAGCGCAGTCCACCAAGGATGTCAAGAATGGTGGCTTCCACTGGGCCACGGTACTCCAGTTCCACAGTCTTGCCTTCAGATGCCCTGGAATTATTTCATTACACAATGAGGTCTGTTTTATTAGAAATTTGTATTATATATGACTGAAAGACAAAGGACCAAGGGTCACAATGCTCAGTGTAAGTTTATACTGGTTATTTTATAAAATTGGAGAATACAGAAAAAAAAACAAATTAGTTTGATTTTTTTTTTTAAATAAGTAATTGAACATTTACTTAAAGGACTCTTGATATTTGGTAATATATTCAGTTGTACTCTTTCTATTGATTGAACTTCTACATGTGATGCTGACCACCATCACATTCCTGCGGATACTGCTGTTTCATCTTCCAAGCATGGGCAATGTCACAGTTTCATGACCCATAAATATATTGGCTGATGCCATTTATGTTTAATGACTGTAAATTGTAATTCACAATTCTTAAATCTATGCATAGTAAGTGTGACCTACACATATGGCATACACTATTCTCTTAGTATGACATAACCTATGAGCATATTACTACACCATGCAACTCTCATGACTGCATGACTAGTTTTACCAAATGGTGTCAGTAAAATATTGTTACAAAAACCCATCAAAATGAGAATAAGCAGCACTGACAAAATGAAATTGTAAGTTATCATGTAGAAAGGCAGCGAAAACATGACAATGTGACCAACAAGAAATAGAAATTGTCAGATAGAGATTGATGCACATTTTACATGAATATGACGGCTGCTGACTCGGATCAACAGAGAATACATGTGCCGTATCTGACGAAATAAGCGTCACGGGCGCTCTCAAAGTTAATTTTATTCAAATATTTTTATGTCGTAAAAAGCGCCCCCTATGTTCCAGTTGTGTCACGTCTTACGATCCCTTGATTTTGACACTTTCGCTTGACATCGCAGCACGTTTGGCTGGTCCTCGGAAGCAAAAGAGCCCAAATGCAAATTGTAAAATTATGAATTAAATGATTACTAATCCAAGCTATATATTCAGTGTATTCATCATCTTAACGCCAACTTATTACATAAGAAAGATACTTGAACATCATATTCACCTACCGCTAATATAAACAAGCCGACACATTTTCGTAGATGATGCCATTTGCCGCTTATCACAGGATTGAAAATCCCAGAAACGGACGCCAAAAACCTAAACAAGCAGTCCTATTTTATTGCTTGCCGGATCTCTCCGATTTCGGCATGCAGGTTGGTAAGTCGCGGATGTCTGTTTGTTGCTTGCCGGAAATCTCCGATTTCGGCAAGCTGGTTGGTCAGTCGCGGATGTCTGTTTGTCTGTCTAGCTGTCTATCTGTCTGTTTGTCTGTTCCCTCTCTACAGATCCAAAATTTGCAGCAATCGCTTTCAAACGTACATAGTTGATGGGAAATTTAAAATGACAGAAGCCTATTGTTTTTGGTCAATATAGGTCAAAGGTCAAGGTCATCAAAAGTTTGCAAAACGGTTTTTTCTTCATATCTTTGTCACCATTAGTCGCATCTACTTCAACTGTAGCTCATTTTAATCATCATTCCAAGGCCTTTCTTATTGTGTGTAGCGGACTCAAATTGGCCGTAACCATGGATACGTATTTTCGGGGAAAAGTCATGATATTCAAAAATAAATGGTCTTATTTTTCTAACTTTGTCAGTTTAAAAACTAGAGAGGCGTAGTTTTTTGCATCAGGTAGCATTCAATTAGTGTTATTTGATTATATTAAAAGTCTCGCAATATCTCGTACAATATCTCGTTAAACGAGATGTTTCGAGATATCACTTAGTGATAGACTAGAGTCCACAATCATGCAGGAATCATTTTGAAACTGATATATCTTATGTCTGACATTAATATCTGGAGACAAATTTTTCATTTTCCGGATATGGCCGCTAGGGGGCACTTGAACCTCCCGAACATATCATTTTTTGGACATATCTCCAAAACTATAAACTCAGTTACAGAAACTATAGCTTGGTTTCTGCCTCTGGGTCTACTTCATAACCTAGGCAAGCCATCTGGTCTAAATCTTGTGTTACTTTGTTAGTGTGTCTCTCTGTTTGTCAGTTGTCCTGAAATTCGTCTGCTTGCTGATTCTTGTGTCTTACATATAGCATTCTACAGGCCACAGTTTTGAAGGAATACCTTTTGAAACTGGTACGTGTTATGTCTTACACAAATAGCTCGAAAAGAATTTTTCATTTTCCGAATACGGCCGCTAGGGGGCGCTGCACATGGCCCTCCCCAACATACCATTTTCATGTTCATGTTACCAATTGCCAGGGCTAAGGTAACACCAGAGATGGTTCCAGTGTCTAGGCAGATCTGATACATTTATCTACTGAGCTCTCTCACGGCGCTTTTAGAAACAGGGTTTTTGTTCGGATTCTTTGCCTGGCTGTTGGATAATTGTACGCCTTGGCTTTGGGCGTCGGGTTATTAGTTAATGCGTCAAAGCCTGGGGCTGGATCTACGCGAATTGTGGCAGGGGAATCTCCGATCAGTTTGACATTGGCTGATAAAGAGAGCAGTGCGTCTCGAAGCTAATCTTGGCACTCTTCGTCAACAAATGACGCAACGATGTAGGATAATACAGTTTCTCGGAGGAGCAGGATGAATTGGTGGTAGCGTCGCATAATGTCTGCTGCGAAGGATGAACCCACTACAGCTGGAGGTGGGCCCATAGTCGGAGGGCGGAAGTGAGTAGGGATGGATTTCACAGCCTCGCACTGATGGCATGTGAATATGGTGACTTCTAACGCTCTGTCAGTATCTAAGGCATAGAAGTATCTACTGAAGATGCGCTTTAGCTGATTTTTTTTGTGGGTGGTTGAATCTGATGTGAAGAGCTGTTAAGAAACTATCAAGAACCGATCGAGGAACGACGATGCGTTCTGAGGATGGCTTGAATGGCTGGGTCTCGTTTACACCTAGGACTTCATCTCTTAAAATAGTGACGGATTGCAGATTCCTTTTGACATCCTTAATCTTAGTCAGAATTTCTGGAAGGGCGTGTACCTTGGGACAAATGAGAATGTGTGCGCCGAAGGTCAGGGCACTCTGGCTAGGTGGCGTGTCAGGCAACGCGGTTGTCGAAAAGCATTTTGACAACGCCACTGGTAACTTCCTCTAAGGAGATGCTGCGAATGACAGCTTCTTCGGTGTCAGCAATAAATTTGCAAATTTAGCAAACAGCATTGTCACATTCACGGGTTGGCGGCTGCTGTAATCCAAAGGCAGGTTGGCAACGCCATCTATATATCTAATGTGTGCATGGTAACGGCTCACTATTGTCAAGAATGTAGCGACTCTCGAGCTGGATGAGAATTCTCCAAGCAATAGCTTGTCATAAGCTTGTACACATGGCTGACTATCAGTTATACCTGCGTGGTGTGGTTCGACTGAATAAAGAAAGGGGCAAAGTCCGCACTTCTGCTCAATGCCTCTGTTTCACATGGGAGCCAGTTAATCTGGTGTTTGCAGCTTGGCGTTAACGAAACCAGCTAACAAAAGTCTGTCCTCGCAACGTACGTAGAATGTGTCAGCGAGGTCTCTGTTAGCGACAGAACCGTCGATGACGATCCAAAGGGTGTCGCTGGGTCGAGGAATCTGGATAGCTTTGCAGTCGATAAATTCGTTCATAAGGGTTTAAAGTCTGTAAAATGAATCTGTGAATGAAACCTTGTTTTGTATATATTGAAATTGTCCTAAATTTTCTTTCGTTTACTAGCACATGTACAGCAAATATTATTTGTCGGGTTTTGCACAGCAGTCGCATACATTGTGATTGTATTCAAATGAAAGTGTCCTTTGATGGCTTAGGTTTGTCTGCTTTGTCATGCATTCGGATGCTTGAATTGTATAACAGTTTTTGTTGCAATATTCTTCCTTTGAATTTTCCTTCATTTGCATGCTTACAAATGTAATTGCTTTGAAGAGGTGATGGTTGCAAAAACTTTGTCGAAATCTGCAATAAAAGTAGAATACGGGTAGTCGACAAGCGACTACGTGTATCAACCAAAATCAGGGTGGAATGGGTGAAGTGAGGCATGGATTGAGTGGCAAGGGGAAATAGAGTGAGATGCATTGATGTCTGCAGCCGAAATGGGTATGTAGGTTGCGCCACCTACCACAAAATGCAGAAAGCTGTCCAAGTTGTATACATATGCAAAATGTTAGGCAGATAAGTCAAACCACTACATGTATATGAGTGACTTAATCCCACAGCAGACAATCCGAAGGACTTGTGCAAAAATGGTGGTAGGTGGCACCACCAATTTTATGTATGATTAAGAGCTATGTGATCTATACATATGCAGAATTTCAGGGGGATATGTCCAACCAGTCCTAAGATATAAGCCTGAATGTCTGCAGCATTAACATAAATGTAGGTGGCGCCACCTGCCAAAAAAAATCCAGAAAGCTATTTAAGGTGTATAAACACGCAAAATTTTAGGCAGATAAGTCAAACCTCTACTGAGATATTAAATGATTTTAGCCCACAGCAGACAAACAGACGGAAGCTGTGCAAAAATGGTTGCAGGTGGTCCCTCCAGTTTTGTGTATGATAAAGAGCTATGTGAGATCTAAACACATGCAAAATTTTGGCCCAATCGGTCAAACGGTTCCCGAGATATGAGCTTGGATGTCTGCACTGTAATCTAGAATGTAGGTGGCGCCACCTGTCATAAAATCAAGAAAGCTGTCCAGGATGTATAAACACGCAAAATTTTAAGCAGATATGTCAAACCATCACCGAGATATAAGTGATTTTATACCACGGCAGACAAACAGATGGACGCTGTGCAAAAATGGTTGCAGGTGGCACCACTAGTTTTGCGTAAAATAAAGAGCTATGTGAGATCTATACACATGCAAAATTTTGGCCCAATCAGTCAAACGGTTCACGAGATATAAGCATGGATGTCTGCAGCGTAAATGTGAATGTAGGTGGCGCCACCTGTCATAAAATCAAGAAAGCTATCCAGGATGTATATGCATGCCGAATTTCGGGTGAATTAGTCAAACCACTGCAGAGATGCGAGTGATTTTAACCCAAGGCAGACAAACAGATGGACACTGTGCAAACATGGTTGCAGGTCATGCCACCATTTTTTGTGTATGTCATAAAGCTATCCAAGGGCTACATTTGTACAAAAATTTTTTTCTGACTGGTCAAAGGTTCCCAAGATATGTGGGTTTATGTGTGGAAACAGACGCACAAATGGACACTGGGCAGAGAGGAAAGGTCAGAGGTCAACGCAAATTGATTAGGTACAAACAAGTTCACATGTGACCCAATAATTGGTGAAAGTTTCGGAAAAATCAGTCCAGTAGTCTCAGAGGAGTTCTCCGGAAACGAATACAGCGGCAGCGGCGGTGGAACCCATTCAAAAACATAGTATCTGCAAAACTTCGTTTTGGCGGATACAATAAGGATAGAACTTGATATGTCCGTAAACAATAATCATTAGAATGTTTTAACCCTACATACATGTAATTAGATTTTATGATCAGCTTTCATGAACCTCTGTTAGTGCAATTGGGAAATATCAAATGCATAAACCAACTGTGCTGACATTTTATATATATATATATATATATATATATATATATATATATATATATATACATATATATTTTTTTTTAAATCTTCAAACATGATATTAAATTTTACCATCAACTTAACATTCAAATCTTTATTAATGCAATTAAGAAAATAAAAAAGTTCAGCTGAAATTTAATTTACATGTACTAGTTACATGTATTTGAACACCATGTCTGTTTCAAAGGAAAGACTTTTATTTATAATTTATTTAGACTACATGCTTGCATGACAAGATACTCACTTATGTAGAAGGTCACACTTGTTTATTGTATAGATTCTAAGCTTCTTTTGCCATGAAGTGATGGCTTTCAGACATTATAATGGCATGAAAACACATTCAACACACATTAAGAAGGTGCGCAAGATGTTGTTATATATATGCTGCCTTTGTAATATGGTGATAAATGCATGAAATAATCAATACTCATGTAGATATCTTTTGCAGATTATTTTTGTGATATGGTGATGGTGCAGACTTTAGGCTGTATGCTCATATGAAAGAACCAACACGTGTCAGTTAAATATCACTGCCCTTTGTTGTGATGCTTTCTTTGTAATATAGAACTAGTTCCTTGCCAAAGAATTGCCATTAAAATTCACTTTGCATAATGTGCTTATGTCAACAAAATACTTTCATTTGCTGACATTATTTACATATGTAGATTCCTGTAGTACCTGCATGTATTGTTAGAAATATTCACTACATGTATTAGTCTGTGCTGCCATGTTAAAATTTAGTACAAAGTTTGGTTTGAGTTTTTATCGACTTGTTTGGTGATTGCAACTTTTCTGTGCTTTCAGCTTCTGAGATCTGACACCTCAGTACAGTTACACTTTCCCTTTGTCAGTTTTATGTCCAATTGCAGAATGCTTGGGAAATTTGTTTTTCATACCACCTGCTTCATTAAGTGAACCTACATTTTGGGAATACATTACTTCTGAATATTATTACTGAGCAGAACAGTTTATAACAGCATTCTTTGTAATATTGCCAGCAAGTTTTTATAACCGGGGCCTGAATATTTTCATTTAGATTTGGCAGGAAAAGAGCATTTTCCTTCTGGAAAACACACACAATTCCAACTTACTATTGGGTCGCTTGTTTGCTCAACACTAACCCGATTAACCGCGATACAGGCACACCATGTGATATGCATCCGAGTCGAGCCACCGGTGTACTAAACCTGTGTACATATGTCCTCTTCTCCCCTGCATGTGGAAATGTTAATGACCATGATTTCCTAAAATTGTCATTGTCTTTCCACAAATTCAAATACCCAATGATATGCATTTTGTTCATAAACCATGAAATTTTAAGCCAACGACATTATCTGAATCTACAGTATGCCTTGAAACCTAAAGAATTAAGGTATATGATTACTTATTTCCCAATCTGTTACACTTTAAAAATATAAAAAGAATGAATACTCATAAATTCAAATATGGCTTCAAATGACATGGTCTTCACTGTTCAAAACATTATCTTTCCGATTATAAACAGTGCATAAAATAGGGACAGCTTCAATATGTTAAAGACTTTGAAATATTCAACAGTAAATGCATGCAGTTTAAAAAAAAATATGTGCTTGCCAAAAATAAGGATGCTGGGTATTTTGCTAGGTGATAAGCTCTACTGAAAAGTCAGATAACAATTCAGCTGTCAAAAAACCAGAGATCATCTGAAATGATGATAATTCTGAATAAACTTGATAATATCTTGCATTCAATTGGTCCATTTCTTTAGATGTATGTGTTTGTATGCTAAAGATCATATTTTTAAGTGCTCATGGTATGTTGATTCTTGTTGTATCTTGTATGTCTTCAGATGAGCTTCATATATGATGAAATTGTACCTCAGGAGTGTTCCAAAATTGCTGATTCTGTGCTTCCATGAGTGCTTCAACTGTGCTTTTTATGTGCTGAAACTGTACTTCAGAAGTGCTCCAATTATGCTTATTCTGTGCTTCCATGATTGCTTCTTCATAGTGCTTCTTATGTGCTGAAACTGTACTTCAGAAGTGCTCCAAATGTGCTTATTCTATGCCTCCATGAGTGCTTCAGATGTGCCTCTTATGTGCTGAAACTGTGCATCTGAGTGCTCCAAATGTGCTTATTCTGTGCTTCCATGAGTGCTACACATGTGCTTCTTATGTGCTCAAACTGTACTTCATAAGTGCTCCAAAAGTGCTTGTTCTGTGCCTCCATGAGTGCTTCAGATGTGCCTCTTATGTGCTGAAACTGTGCATCAGAGTGCTCCAAAAGTGCTTGTTCTGTGCTTCCATGAGTGCTTCAGATGTGCTGATTATGTGCTGAAACTGTGCATCAGACTGCTCCAAAAGTGCTTGTTCTGTGCTTCCATGAGTGCTTCAGATGTGCTGATTATGTGCTGAAACTGTACTTCAAAAGTGCTCTAGGTATGCTTTTTCTGTGCTTCCATGAGTACTTCTCATGTGCTGAAACTGTGCTTCAAAAGTGCTCCAGTTATGCTTTTTATGTGCTTCCATGAATACTTCTAATGTGCTGAAACTGTGCTTCATATGTGCTCCAGGTGTGCTTTTTCTGTGCTTCCATGAATACTTCCCATGTGCTGAAAATGAGCTTCAAAAGTGCTCCAAGTATGCTTTTTCTGTGCTTTTATAGTGCTCCAGGTAAAATATAATTTTAAAGTGCTATTTCAATTGCAGTAACATTTAAGCACACTCTGAATATGCTTTAAAGGTGCTTTTTATATGTCCAAGCTGTGCTTTAAGCAAGCTCCATTTATACTTCTATTGTGATTTTTCTGTGCTTCTGACCAAACACTTTTTATCTTTCACATATGGCTAACCTATCCACAGATGAAGAACCCCTCTATAGATTTTGAGGTCATGGGGTCAAAGGTCAAGGCCACAGGACCTACTTCTTGAAAAAGATGGACCCATTTTAAGCCAAAATGTTTCACCAAAACCTTTCATCTTTCACATATGGCTCGCCCACGCATATATGAAGAACCTTTTTAAGTTTGAAGTTACATGGTCAAAGGTCAAGGTCACAGAGCTGCCTCCTGATTTTCATACTGTGTAATACACCCATTATAATTATGCTCCTGTGCCCTTGTGATGCCCTTGTGTGTATGGTATTGTGCTTTGTCAGCTGCCGTCCATCTCAATGACAAACTCAATGACAAATAAAATGACAAATTATTACACATGTAGCTCAAAAAAGAAGATGAAAAAATATAAAGTTTACTCAAAATTTGCAAGGTTTACCATATTAGAATACATATATGTCATTATAATAATCTATTTTAAATAAATGACTTGCCTTACACCAATTCAAAATTTAAGTCAATCTGTTAAATATTTGGACTGATTTTTCAGTCAATTTTTAAAATGCCTGAAAATTTCAGTCATTTGGTAAAATGCCTGAGTGAATAAGGCAATTTGTAACTTTACTGAAAATTTCAGGCAATTTACAAATTGACTGATTTTACACATTGACTGTAACATATATACAAACAGAACATATAAGTTTTATCACTCTTTGTTACAATCTAATAATATTTTGTTTGCGGTATTGCTAAGCGCTGTACTATATAGTCAATATCTAATATGAGCAACCATGTTATGCTGCTGGACATTTATAATATGACTGTGCCCTAAAGGGATAGTAAAAGGCATGCAGATGAGTTAAGATGCCATACTTGCAGAAGTCTGCAAGGATCTAATAAAATGTGGAGATGGTATAAGAAGCTGTCCCCTCATCATGTCTGGTGAGTGTTCTGTTCCTTTGATTTATAATTGTGTCACATAGGATAATTTCTATAGTTTACTTTCATTTCCTTTGTTGTTCCTTGTAATAGGTTTTAGTTCAGCTGACTGTCCGTGGTCCGTCCGTTAGCAGGGCAAAAATGGTAATCCTTGGGCCTTTAAATACTGACCATGACTGGTTTGTCAGAACCAGAAAACTTGTGGCACCACCTGTATTTTTTCTAATTTTTACAGTTTTTGTTTTGTTTTTGAGACAGTCAAATAACAGCAATTTTATCAGATTCTCAGCTGTGGTTTCATCTAGTGTCCTGAAATCTGGTGTGTTTATTGATTATGATTGGTTTCTTCAGATCCTGAAGACTGGTGGGGTCCCCTGTAATTTTAGCTCAGCTGACTTTGTCATGCTGAGCTATAGCAATGGGTCATTGTCCGTCTTCCTTCAGTCCGGCCATCCGTTAGCAGGTAACAAATCAAAAGCGTAAGGGCTAGGATCATGAACCCCATGCAGTCTGAGAGGTCCATGAAAAATCTCCTTGGAAACCTGAAATTAGGTTTCTGTTACCCATATCCTTTAAGCTATGGGGCTCAGAAGTACAAAAGCTCCATTATCTGAACAACTAATGCATTGATCACCATGATTCTTTGCATGCATATTGGTCATGGAGTGTTTCCTCATTTCCTTAAGACAGGTGGCCAATAAATGTATCCCCATTGTGAGTTGATAAAGCTTATGAATATCATGGACATGCTGGGCTATTATAAAGGAATATAATGTAATATATGAGTACATGATACATGAAATAACCTGACTGATGGATTAATATGGAGTAAAATATAGTGGTTTAATTTTATTTATTTGGGAGGGGTTGAAAATATTGATATATTTGAGCAAATATGAATGCGATGACAGCAGTAATAAGCAGTAGTAGAACTAGACATTTCTTGGCACCGCAGGTACCAGAGTATCCCCAGACATAGTAGGCCCCCCCCCCCCTCCTTTAAGAATAGACCCCCATTTTTAGCAGCATATACTGACACTTGGCATATTAATTGTTTCTTCCAGCTAACAATCCACAATCTTGTTGGTGATATTGGTCCTGTGACCTTGATCTTTTTAAAGATGTGTCCTGTGACCTTGACCTTTGACCTCATGACCCAGAAATCAATTGGGGTCTTGCTTTTCCAATGGGACATATACAAGTCAAGTTTGAAATCCATACATCAAAAAAAAGCAGGAATTATCATCCAGAAACTAATTTTTGGACAGATGGCTCCTGTGACCTTCACCTTTGACCTTGTGACCTCAAAATTGATAGTGTTCTTCCTCTCTTGGCAGGAGAACTATATGTGCAAGATGAAAGATCTGAGAAGAAATGTTTGGCTGAAAATGCATCCACATCTTTTTAAAGATGTGTCCTGTGACCTTGACCTTTGACCTCATGACCCCAAAATCAATTGGGGTCTTGCTTTTCCAATGGGACATATACAAGTCAAGTTTAAAATCCAAACATCAATAAAAACAGGAATTATCATCCAAAAACTAATTTTTGGACAGATGGCTCCTGTGACCTTCACCTTTGACCTAGTTACCTCAAAACTGATAGGGGTCTTCCACTCCTGGCAGGTGAACTATATGTGCAAGATGAAAGATCTGAGATGAATTGTTTGGCTGAAAATGCATCCACAATCTTTTTAAAGAGATTTCCTGTGACCTTGACCTTTGACCTCGTGACCTAGAAATTAATTTGGGTCTTGCTTTTCCAATGGGTCAAATACAAGTCAAGTTTGAAATCCATACATCAATAAAAGAAGGAATTATCATCCAGAAACTAATTTTTGGACAGATGGCTCCTGTGACCTTCACCTTTGACCTGGTGACCTCAAAACTGATAGGGGACTTCCTCTCTTGGCAGGTGAACTATATGTGCAAGATGAAAGATCTGAGATGAAATGTTTGGCTGAAAATGCATCCACAATCTTTTTAAAGATGTGTCCTGTGACCTTGACCTTTGACCTCATGACCCCAAAACCAATTCAGGTCTTGCTTTTCCAATGGGTCATATACAAGTCAAGTTTGAAATCCATACATCAATAAAAGAAGGAATTATCATCCAGAAACTAATTTGTGGACAGATGGCTCCTGTGACCTTTACCTTTACCCTTGTGACCTCAAAACTGATAGGGGTCTTCCACTCTTGGCAGGTGAACTATATGTGCAAGATGAAAGATCTGAGATGAATTGTTTGGCTGAAAATGCATCCACAATCTTTTAAAAAAGGTTTCCTGTGACCTTGACCTTTGACCTCATGACCCAGAAATCAATTCGGGTCTTGCTTTTCCAATGGGTCAAATACAAGTCAAGTTTGAAATCCATACATCAATAAAAGCAGGAATTATCATCCAGAAACTAATTTTTGGACAGATGGCTCCTGTGACCTTCACCTTTGACCTTGTGACCTCAAAACTGATAGGGGTCTTCCTCTATTGGCAGATGACTTATATGTGCTAGATGAAAGGTCTGAGATGAAATGTTTGGCTGAAAATGCATCCACAATCTTTTTAAAGATTTGTCCTGTAACCTTGACCTTTGACCTCATGACCCCAAAATCAATTGGAGTCTTGCTTTTTCAATGGGACATATATAAGTCAAATTTGAAATCAATACATCAATAAAAGAAGGAATTATCATCTAGAAACTAATTTTTTGACAGATAGCTCCTGTGGCCTTGACCTTTGACCTTGTGACCCCAAAATTTATATGGATCATCCACTTTTGGCAAGTGAGCTATATATTCAAGATGGAAGACCTGGGATGAAAGTTTGGCTTAAAATGCATCCACAGTATCTTTTAAAATGCCAGTCCAGTGACCTTGACCTTTGACCTCATGACCCTAGAACCTATAGGGTTCTTACTTTAGTGGTGGGCCATACATAAGTCATGTTTGAAATCCATATGTCTATCAACACTGGAGATATCATAAGAGGTGTGTGATTTTCACCATATATGGCAATATTCAAGGTCAAGGCCACTATCATGGGAAAGGTCATGACCCCAATTTAAATAAACATCATCCCATAACCCATACCTATGTATATGCATAATATAAAAGAAATCTGTCCATTAGTTTTTGACTAATAATGCTCACAGTACTGTAAGGTGACAATTTTGGGGGTATTAAACGGCACGAAAACAAGTAAAGAATAATAGGTGGCGCCACCAGTTTCTGGAACATGACAACCCTATCCATGATCTTCCATCAACTTGATTTTGGGATAAATCCATGAAAGATTTCCTGAGATATTAAAGAATTTGTGTGATTTTCCCCAAAATTGGACCTATTCAAGGTCAAGGACACTCTCCTAGTAAAGGTCATGACCTCATTTTAAATAGGCGTCGTCCTCTTACCCATATCTATACATATACCAAGTTTGGTAAAGTTCCGTGAAATATTTTTTGGGTTATCGCGCCAACAAGATTTATATGCGGCAGCGGCGGCGGGACCGGTATGAAAACAGTATCCCCCGACTTTGTCTGGGGATACAATGATGATAAGGCTATTTGTTGAAGGACCTATAGTGTATGGAAGTCTGCAAGATTTCAATTTGACAGATCTGATGTTATGATTAACTATGCTGATGAGGGGATTTATGACAAGATATCTCTTCAGTCTTGACAAGGTACATTATTTTGATGCCCACCATGTCAACATATTATACAATATTGACATAATTTCTGGCATGTACATAGGTACCTATGGACAAATAGTTATACAAAATATAATATTTATGTATATATCTGATTCATCTTGTTCTTGTTTACTGAGGCTGACATTGGGAGGGTTGGGAGAAGGGGACAGTGAGGGCAGCAAGGAGGTGGATGTAGAGAGAAAATGAGAGAGAGGGGGACAAGAATTCAACAGTACTTAAACACCTGGAAGGTTAAAATCTAAAATATTATGAAATGTAGATAAATTCTGAGAGGAAGAGGTTATCTCGGCCATGGTTGGTTGATATGATTGAAGAGACTGTTGCTGCTAATAATTTGAGTTCTGACCATGCATTTCCATTGGTTACTTTTTAGCTCAGCTGACTGAAAGTCATCTGAGCTATAGCGATCACCCTTTGCCCAGCAATTTTATCAGTTTCTCAGCTGTGGTTTCATCTAGTGTCCTGAAATCTAGTGTGTTTATTGATTATGATTGGTTTCTTCAGATCCTGAAGACTGGTGGGGTCCCCTGTAATTTTAGCTCAGCTGACTCTGTCATGCTGAGCTATAGCAATTGGTCATTGTCCGTCTTCCTTCAGTCCGGCCATCCGTTAGCAGGTAACAAATCGAAAGCGTAAGGGCTAGGATCATGAACCCCATGCAGTCTTAGAGGTCCATGAAAAATCTCCTTGAAAACCTGAAATTAGATCTCTGTTACCCATATCCTTGGAGCTATGGGGCTCCAAAGTACCCCCCCAGAATAATGCAAATTTTGATACAAGGGCTCAAGTATCTGAATAACTACTGCATTGATCACCATGATTCTTTGCATGAATATTGATCATGGGATATTCTGTCACTTCCTGTAGACTGGTGGTGCCACCTATATTTTTTCCAATTTTTACGAATTTTTTTTCTCTTTTTTTTCAGACCTGCAATGAAACTGTCATCTGTTAACAGGGCACAATTCGTAACCACTGGACCTGGAATCTTCAAACTTAATATCCAGGGAGGTCCATGAAAAATCTCCTTGAAAACCTGAAATTTGGTCTCTGTTACCCATATCCTTGGAGCTACGGGGCTCCGAAGTACCCCCCAGAATAATGCAAAATTTGATACAAGGGCTCAAGTATCTGAATAGCCACTGCATTGATCACCATGATTCTTTGCATGAATAATGATCAAGGGATGTTCCATCACTTCCTGCAGACTGGTGGCGCCACCTGTATTTTTTCCAATTTTTTCTCTTTTTTTCTTTATTTTTGAGACCTTCAAAGAAGCTGTCATCTGTTAACAGGGCACAAATCGTAACCGCTGGACCTATATTCTTCTAACTTGACATCAAGGGAGGTTTATGAAAAGTCTCTGTGAAAACCTGAAATTAGGTCTCTATTACCCATATCCTTCGTAGTAAGTACCCCTCAGAATAATTAAAAATTTGATACAAAAGCTCCAGTATCTGAATAACTAATGCATTGATCTCCATGATTCTTTGCAGGCATATTGATCATGGAGTGTTCCATCAGTTCCTGCAAACTGGTGGCGCCACCTGTATTTTTTTCAATTTTTTAGTCATTTTTTCTCTTTTTAGGAGACCTTCAAATGAAGTGGTCATCTGTTTACATGGCAAAACTGTAACTGCTGAACCTAGAATCTTCTTACTTGACATCCAGGGAGACTAATGAAAAATCTCTTTGGAAACCTGAAATTAGGATTCTGTTACCCATATTCTCTTAGCTATAGGGCTCATAAATACCCCCAAGAATAATTAAAAATTTGATACAAACAAAAGCTTCAGTATCTGAATAACTAATGCCTTGATAGCCATGATTCTTTGGATATATATTGATCATGGAGTGTTTCATCAGTTCCTGCAGACTGGTGGCACTACCTGTATTTTTTTCAAATTTTTACGCATTTTTTTTCTATTTATGAGACCTTCAAATGAAGTTGTCATCTGTCCAAAAGCCCACTGAAACCCATTTCTAAGGACTCTTCACAAAATTCATGATTTGTTTGAACTCTGGCAGTCATTTTGCTCATTGTTCAACATTCCTTGAATTCAGCTGAGCGTCATGGCCCATGGGCCACTTGTTTGATAAGCTGTTGACAGTTCAACAGTTAACACATTTGTCTAATGAGATTCAATTTTTTAATAAACCTTTTTTTCTATTTTATCATATGTATACATTTGCTTAACGTACCCATCCACAGGTGGAAGGACATGATATGGGGGGGGGGGGGGGGGGGGGGGGGAGGAGTGGTTGGTTATGATGGGAGATACAACACCTCTGTCTCTCTGTATATATTTTCTTTAATTATTAAATTTTATGCTATATAGCACAAGAACTAGCCCTGCCTGGGCTTTAGTATTTGCATTTACTGATAAAATGCTTAAAATAAAACATGATTCCATGTACTGATAGACTTTACTCAGTGCCAGCTCTTATCATTAAAGCCCTGTAAAGTCTGTATGGTGAATCCCTGATATTTGCATATTAAGGCGTCACAATGCTCTTTGAGGACCTGACAATTCCCTGTATTTGCATATCAAGCTGTCAAGCCTCATGTGAGTGGCATTGTGCTATAAGAACGCCAACAGCAGTCCCACAGTTCGACCCGCTTGGTAATATTCGCACTGAAATCATGTAGTCAGATATTCCACACATGGACCTTCGTGTCCTATGATATACCTCTGCTGAACGAATATTACGGCCCATGGGCCAAATGTAAGTGCATATTGTAGACACTATTGCAACAATTTTGTACCGACAGGTCCAGTAAAATTCCCTCTGCCGAGATGACAAGAGCAGCTGGCAGCATTTGTCAAAACCCTTGTATTGACTGTCAAATTGTGACTCGTGAATGGTGATCGTTTCAGTCAGCTGGAACAGTTTGACTGCGTGTGCACCTGAATATCTTGGGCTGATTGGCTGATCCAGAGTTTGTTAGGCGTATTGTCAATAGTGGTGGTCCCATAAACGTTAACACTGAAGCTGAGGGATAAAGTGTTTTAAAGTCTCGCCTAACTGAACATAAGCGACGGCCTAAAATATTGAGACAAATCAAATGGGAATAGGCGATGACTGAATGAACCATGTTGGTTTTGAAAAAGATTCTGGGAAAGACCACTGCTGACGTCACTGGAAAAGACCTTAGTTCAGTGAGGCGGTGATGTGTAGCGCTGACCGTCTGGGAATCAGCCAAGATTACCAGTCCACGAATAAGAGGGTCAGATATCGGTAAACTAGTTATATGAGTTGCCGCAAGATGGCAGTACCGATACTAAGTATGATACAACGCAGGAATGTTTGATTTCTCTGTCAGAAGCAACAATTAAGTCATAACTATTTCATGGACTGGGCCAGTCTACAATAGAACTATTGTTCAAAGTGCCAATAAGTAAGGACTCAGTGGGGTGGGAGAAGGGGATGGTGGGAGTTACAACACCCTTGCATATTGTTACGGGGTGACATAAAAGCAGACCGAACTGACTCGCTAGTGAAGCTTGCTTTTCTAGCAAAGCAGTTTGAACAACGGACATGTGCGCCACCGACATGGGTTCAAATCCCGGATCGGCCCATTATTTCACTGAGCAATTTGTCTTCATAACAAATAGGGGCTCGTCCGGGATGACGGCAAACTTTGTGGCCTGGGGAATGGCAGTTTGAAGTAATTGAGCAATTACCGCCACCTAGTTCACCAAAAGTGTGACTCCTGGGATGATTCATCTTGTTCTGATAGCGGAACACTATTAAGAGGGGGTGTATACGGAGTGTTATAAAAAGCGGACTGAACTGACTCCTAGTGAAGCTTGCTTTTCTAGCAAAGCGGTTAGAACGCCGGACATGTGGGCCACCGACATGGGTTCGAATCCCGGATCGGCCCATTATTTCCCCCAGAGCAATTTGTCTTCGTAACAATATACATTCAGGATATGAAATTTGATTCAACAGTGCTTACAGGAAAATAAAGTTTATTCATAACAATTAAATCTTTAAAACAGGCAAAAAGATGGAGAAACAAAGTTAAAAAATTATTTTAATTCCAATTCTACTGAGCCAGGAAAAAAGTAACAATATTTGCATTAATTCCTTTTTTTACATCAATTTTCCAGGTTTGAAAATGTTACTATAAACTTACAGTATAACATATATGTGAATATTTCAGTGTATTCACATTTCTTAATTGCATCAACATTTATAGCTAATTTATCTGGTTTATAGTACCTGTCAACAGAATGGGGTGGTGGGAGGAAGGGAGGCATGGGGATGAGAGAGTATGAGGTAGAGAGAGAGAGAGGCTCTCTGGTAATTACTTCCTGAGCAAGCCTGACCCACACACTCACAGAGGCAGTAGGAAATGAGTGAAGGAGTTCTGTAACACTGCCTATATATAGCTAGCACACAGCATACCACTGACTTGATGTAAACAATCAAGACATGGTGCTTGAAAACTTGAATGAAATCTACAGTTTTTATCATCTGGTTTCAAATTTCAGATTTTAACAGATGAAATGCTTTTGTGTAAATGCTGTGAAAATTATATCCACAGCACTAACAGGAAAAAAATGTCCACTGTAAGTAATGTTAATTATCTTTCATGCTTTTTACAAAGTGTTAACTGTTAAACAACAATTACAGGTTGCCCATAGCCAAGAGTAGCACTAGCACAAATGATATGAGAGTTTAACTATTTATTAACAAGGCCTACAGGCCTAATGCAAACCTGTGCAATGGTTTATACACCAGGTATAATGCTTCAGTGCTGGGCCATTACTTTTCAAGTAGGCCTACATGTCTTGTATACGACGAAGGTATCAGAGATGTATACATATGCCCAATTTTAGGCTGATATCCCCTAATGAGAAATAAGCAGGGACATACACTGTGCAAAAATTATTGTAGGTGGCACCAACAGTCTTGTATGTGACAAAGCTTTAAAATATATATAAATATGCCCATTTTCAGGCTGATATATCAAATTCCTCTGTAGAAATAAGCAGGCACATATACACTGTGCAAAAGTCATTATAGGTTGTGACACCTGTCTTGTGAACGAGAAAGCCATCAAATACGCATAGACAGGTCAAAATATAAAGCAAATACATCAAACTTACCTTGAGTCCAATGCACTGGGCTGATCAGGCTTAAGTGAGAAAGGCAGTTGCCCTGAGTGAACTGTGACAAATTGCTGGCTCAAGCTACTGCACTGAGTGAACTCTTGACCTGCACCTGGCTGTACTGAGTGAAATTTTGACCTGTTGTATAATCTGACACAGTTTGCAGTGTGCCAAAGCTATAAATAGATCCAGGCTGAACTTTGGTGCAAAATCTGATGCAGTCTGTCAATGCTATAAATAGAATGCAGCTACTGCACTGAGTGAACTCTTGACCTGCTGTCTAATCTGATACAGTTGGCAGTCTGCCAAAGCTATAAATAGATCCAGACTGACATTTGGCCTGTCGCCAAATTTGAAATAGTAGCTACACCATTGCATAAGCTCAAAGATTGGCTCTACATGCAGCCCTGAGGGCCAAGACACCCGTGAGGTGATCACATGATGCTCATGAGGTGATCACACGCTACCCATGAGGTGATCACATGGTGCCCAAAAGGTGTTCACATGACACCCATGTAGTGATCACATGCCTTTGCCTGGCTGCACTGATTGAACTCTTGATCTATATCTGACTGCACTGAATGAACTCTTGACTTGTTGCCAAATCTGAAAGTTTCTCAACTTATTTAAAGATGCAGACACATTCTTGGTAAATCTGTTTACTCAAACTTAAAGACTTTGACTTAAATCCTTTTTATCAAGCTGACATATTCATAAGACTTTTTATTAAAACATCTAGAATAAATAAAAGATGCAGTCCTTCCATTGTTAATGGTCCATTAATTCTTCCAAAAATCATTCAAGTAAACTTGAACAAAGGCCACCTAAGAATAATTTTTGTGGAATGTTACAGAAGTTATAATTGAAACAACAATTTTGTAGAAGAACATTATTGCAGTCCTCAGTTTGAAATGGACTTAATAATGGCAATAAGACCAACTTTAGCTTTGCATGACTCGACCAAAAATCAACAAACTCAATCTATTCTTATATGATTGAAAGAACCATGTACAAGAAAAAATCTTGGGAAAAATTGAAGGATTCAACCTGACAGTTTCATCATAAACATTTTTAAGCTGAAAGAGGCTAAAATTATGAGGTTTTTGCCCATAAAAAACAGGTAAATGTAGGTGGCGCCATGAAATCTGCCATGAAATCTTTTACGATTAGCACAATACTTGGTGATGCTAGCTCCAGTCATTTCTGAGATTGCTATGTCAGGTTTTTCAGCTTTTGCTGCAAGTAAATGCAGATAGCAAAAAAAATAAGCTGAATCCTACAACATTTGATGTGTGACAGATTATTGCATAAAATCTGAGGATGTTAGCTCCTGCTATTCCTGAGAAATTATTGGTTAATGTACAGATGACTGATGACCCCTATACATTCCAAGATGGATGAACATTCCACATTTCAGAGCAACACCTTGACCCACTCCTCAGATATGGGCAATTTTCACCCAAAGTACATGTACAGATGGACACCATAGGAAAACTATTGCAGATGGCGCCACCAGTTGTGAACCCAACATGGAGGAGTCCAAGATCTATGGATCTGGCAAATCTTTGCAATATGCCAATGGTAAACCAAGTGCTGCCACTTGTACACAAAAGTGGTCACTACTTGAAATAACTTTAAAACATTTTCCAAATACAAAATGCTTTTCAGCAGACTTTTTATAAAAAAGAAATTAGGAATATATGAAAAATTACTACAGATGCATACTGAATGCAAAATTATAATACAGATACATCTCACTGATGGCAAAATCTTGAATTGAGTATGGATACCAATTATTTATAATCCATGTACAGCCGTCTTTTTATAGCGACAGACAGTGAAATACCAGTGCTTGTTAACATTGCCTGGCATGAGGATTATCTAAATAGATAATCTACATTTTTTAAAAGCTTTTATAAACATTCTTGTCAATATTAACCATAGATAATGTAAAATTCAAATGTCTAGAGGCATGATGTAACGGATGCTATTAAACTGGTGTCAGGCTAGATGTAACTGCTTCACACAGCTAACATATATGGTAAAAATGACTCAATTCAATCTTTAAATTCAGCCAAAATTCATTCTTTAGAACCATTAAAGACAATTTTATAAAAATTATTCTAGGGATTATTCTTGTAAAATATTAAACGAATTGCCCTCAGTAGCATCAGTTGATCGAGAAACGTTTTGCAGGTTTACAACTCATATATAGGATACAGCAAAATGGCTAAGTTTAGCTTCCCTTAACTCAGCCAAAAATCACTTAACCAAATATTGAACAAACTTGATAAAGATTGTTCCAGGAATCATTTCTGTGAAATATTGGACAATTTGGCTGAACAGTTTCAGAGAAGAAGATTTTTAAAGTTTTTTTTTTAGCTTTTTCCCTATAAAATCTAAGAAAATGCAGGTAGATAAAAAATAAGCAAAATCCGATAGAGTTTTTTTAGATGACTAATTTTTTGCATAAAATTTGGTGATGCTAACTCCTTTCATTTTTAAGATAGTATGGGTTAATGTACAGACGACAGCCGACGGACGACACCACACCATCGCATAAGCTCACAGGTTCACTAAAAATGTGAACAGTTGCAATAAATTTCCTAGTTCATAGGTGGAAGGACAAGTGTTAATATCCATATTATTTTTGCATGACTGTACTGTCATGATGTTATCTGATGGTAACTGTGTTCTAATCTTCCTTATTTTGCCAGTATATGACATCCACTAAGTTTGTTTATCATTGGCATGAGATGAGCTGCAGAGAACTACTTTTCAGTAACTTGTGTATCCCGGGGCAAAACCAAGTCATCTCTGATTGGCAAATAGCTCAGAAAGCATCGTTGGCCTCCACATGGAGTTTCTAAATTTTATCAACTTACAAGTGTATTAATTAATATTATATTTTATGTATGCAGTGTGATGATAAAAATAGAAGTACATGGTTTATAGTAAATTCCAAAAGACAGTCACCGCCCAATGTACTATATGGTAATATCTTCTGGGTTACCACCCCAGAGGGTATAAATACAGGAGGCGGGTTTAGTTGACAGTTGTCGTCTTGGACTACTGCCAGGTACTTTGCAGACTCGGGTTCTTTACCCCTCAGATGACAGTGTAACCTTACCAGCGTGCACCATATAGGTACACACGTCATCTCCGTAATGTGTGTGTCCATAGTTTACATAAAATAAGTAGCCACTATGTGACCCACTGGAAACCAGTTGTGACCACCGGGTCACCGTGACCTGTGGTGACCCACCTGGTCACCAGGCTAGCGATCGGTGGGCCATGAAGGGGGTGACACATTTATTAAGGTCACAACCTTTAAGGTTTTACTTGATAAGTACTATTTAATACTGTTGTATCAACTGACGAGATTTGGCTCATTTTGGGAGAAATCATCCCTTGATAAGTAATTAAGGGCAGTCAGATGTGACTGGTGGGTCACCAGTATGACCCAGTTTTTTGGGCCAATATGTGTGACCCAGTTGGTGACCGGACTGGTGACCAGTGGGCCATAAAATGGTGACCCAGTTTTGCTGGTCACCACCTTGTATCAGGCTTACTAAATCACTATAATATGAGCCAGGTCAGTGAGACCTCGCTGGATATAATTAAGTGCCGTGTGACCCCGTTTTGTGGGTCACCACATTTTAACTGTAATTTGCCGCTGTGATCCTGTTGTCTCCTCTATGTACAGTGACCAGGTTTCTTTTGGATCACCATCTTTTATCAACATAAATATATAAAATGCATGAGGTATATAGGATGTAATTTAATACCACCTTGGGATATTAGACAGGTCTTACTTTTCATAATATAGGATTTTAATGTATTAATATATCTGGGCCCAATGTTCTAGTGTAATGTTCTAGTGTTAAATTATAACTGTAATGGGATACCCTTAGAGGTGAGATCAAAGTAGATCAACTGTTTATTTATATCATTTCTATGTAAGGGCATACCCGGTACATACATAATTCTAATACCAGTACTCTATGAATTATAGGTAACTCAGACATTGTCCATACAAGGTAACACTTGTATATAGGTGGGGAGTCTTTAAAAAACAAGGGACCCATGGGTCACGGCGCTCAGCTGAAGTTTGAAATTTATGCAAAATATGCAAAATATTCTATTGTAATGTTTTTCATTTATATAAGCATATGAGAACCTAAGAGGAAGAGGGGCCCTCCTACTTGGTTATAGTAAAGTTCTAAATATATGATTGCAAACTAATACTCTGACAAGACTGTCATGAAGAAAAACAGAAAAAGTTTTGAGATACTGTGATGCATATGAAAAATTTACAGATGGACAGGCAAGTGGACAGAATGGACTAATAACTTTATTTCACTTTCAAGGGAATAATGCATTTAAGTTTATATATAAGCCTATCTTTTAGCATATCCACTTTTTCCATTAATAGTTTTTATCTGATTCATTTTTTTTATTTACAAGTTTTATAAATTTGTAATAAAAAAACTAAAAATATAAGTTAAAATATTAGAATTCTAAGTTGCAATTATTATATATCCAGAGTGTAGCTCATATTGGGTCATATTATGCATACACATATATTTTATTATTTTTAAAACACAAATGTTTAAACTGAATTTAAAAGAAAATAATGCCACAACATGGCATCTACAAGATTATTCTTTGAATCACTATTTAAAAGTTTTGCACAATGGAGTTTTCAGTACATGCTTAATTTTATTCACCGAAATAAAATAAAAGATTCAGTAAATTTGATAAATAAAAACATCTTTTCAAATAAAATATACACACTGTTGGTTGAATGAGAGGCAAACAATATCATTGTGCTAATTACTATCTCAGCTATAGTTTATTACTGGAATTAATAGTCAATTTCACACCTGGTGAAGTTTTTACTCTTCTGAAGTAAGGAATTACTTATCTGATAAACATTCACACTTTCATAGCAATACACCACTTTGTGGACACAATTAAATGTGCACTTTAATCATTGTAACCCTGGTGGTACAATACAAAATCTAAAATGTAGCATAGCCAAGAATAAAAGAAAATACAGAAAATTATAACATTCATCTAGTTAATGAACCATCGGGGGGGGGGGGGGAGTGCAGGGCAGAGGGGAAGCCTGCTAGTAGTGGCCAAGCTGAGCCAAGGCAAGCTGCCTGGGGTGGGTTACATAATGCGAGTGAAGGCTGTGTTACTAGGTGGGCTAGATGTAAACAACACTTGACATGGTGTATGAAAACTTGAATAAAAGCTACTCTTTTCAATCAATTCCTTTGAAATTTCAGATTTTAAAAGATTAAATACTTATGTATATATGCTGTGAAAATTAAATCAACAGTGCTTACAGGGAAAAAACATGCCATTGCCGAAGTTGGACAAAATTTAAGGTATTGATTTTTTATTTATGCAATAACTTGAAAAATTTGCAAAATTCAGATCTAATTTTGGGTAAACAATTGAATCTTGATTAAATAAAGTTATATTCCTGAAAAAAAGTCTCAAGTTTCAGCAATTCTCATGTTAGGTGAGTAAATATATTTCCTGATTTTTTAAAAATTGCATTATATTTGGGCCCATAACTTCAAAATAATACCAACTACTGACCTTATTTTTGGTATGTTCATAGAAAATGTATGGAAGAATATGAATCCTAAATATGATCAAAAACAGATCAGTGGTTTTGATATTAGGCAGCCTTGAAGTGTAACAATGGTTTTTTTATGGAAAACGGGAGGTTTTTCCTTAATATCTCGAAGGAACTAAGTCGTAATGACCCAATTTCCGGTATGGTAGGAGATTTTGGGGACATCTAATGGTATGCAAAATTTTGGATTTGTAGGTCCAACGGTTTTAAAACGTGCCCTGTTAACGGACGGCCGGACGGACGACAGACAAAGGACCACAATTATAGCTCATATGACTTATAGTCAGCTGAGCTAATAAGTGAGATAGCACTATAAGTAGGGTTTAAACCCCAACACCTTGTCAACACCTTGTATCAAGGTAATTTGTATATACATTGGCTTTGCCTCCCCATGTTCTGGTGAGTTTGCTTGTAAGATTTTATTCAGAACAATCTTAAAACTTACATGACCGTTTTTTCACTGACTTTGTGTGTGTGTGTGCAAGTATGGAGTGTCTGAGAACTCCCTACAACCAGGAATTATAAATGTAGTAATTACACCTCCCATTCCCGTTAACATTTGTTTATTCTTAATATAAACTTATAAGGCATCCTGACATATACAGATGATAACAAGGGACCTATGGGTCACGGCGCTCAGCTGTTATATATGATAAAAAAAATATGATTTAGAAATGAGGCACATGCTGGTTTTATGTGGTAATAAAAATAAGCTGTTTTATGAGTTGTTGTTTAGCTTATGTATGATTTTGATAGTACCTTTGGAGACAGGAAAGAGGATTAATTTCATTTATTTTATTAACAAATGGAGTGCGATTGTCAAACAGATTTTGACTTGGCCATATAATTTATAAGCAGAACATATAATATAAGAGTTTAACTATTTATTAAAAAAATTACAAATATTGTCCCAAATATAGTTTTTATTAAAAATAATAAGAGAATAGTATGATTTTTTTCAAATAAAATAAAACTGAAATGATTATTAAAATAATATTAAAGAATATATTCATGAATGCATTCATTAATACATTTTGAAAGTATTTGCACTGGTATTCATATACTTTCATTTTTACCTGAATTCCCATTCTTATGAAAGAAATTTTATAATGGAGTACATATTCATATTTGTGTTTAAATACAATTGCAAAGTATTCGCACCATGTCTGGTATTTATTCTATTTTCACCAAACAATGATGTTGAGAATCCAGAATATACAAAATTCACACATTTAAATGATGATCATCAGTACCTGGTTTTTATTGCTTTTATTTATATTAAAAAACAAGGGACCTATGGGTCACGACGCTCAGCTGTTATATATGATGAAAAAAAAAATTATTTAGAAATGAGGCACATGCTGGTTTTGTGTGGTAATAAATATAAGCTGTATTATGAGTTGTTGTTGTTTAGCTTATGTATGATTTTGATAGTACCTTTGGAGACAGGGAAGAGGACTGACTTCATTTATTTTATTAACAAATGGAGTACTACTGTCACACAGATTTTGACTTGGCCATATAACTTATAAGCAGAACATATAATATAAGAGTTTAACTATTTATTAAAAAAATTACAAATATTGTCCCAAATATAATTTTTATTAAAAATAATAAGAGAATCGTATGATTTTTTAAAATGAAATATAACTGATATGATTATTAAAATAATATTAAAGAATATATTCATGAATGCATTCATGAATACATTTTGAAAGTATTTGCACGAGTATTCATATACTTTCATTTTTACCTGAATTCCCATTCATTATGCAAGAAATTTAATGGAGTACATAATCATATTCGTATTTAAATACAATTACAAAGTATTCGCACCATGTCTGGTATTTATTCAGTTTTCACCAAACAATGATGTTGAGAATCCAGAATATACAAAATTCACACATTTAAATAATGATCATAAGTACCTGGTTTTATGGCTTTTATTTATATTAAAAAATAACTGTAAAAAATTCATTCTGGACTTATTTCACATCAATGTACACACTAGACACAGTAGGAATCTAGATTAATATTATCAACTGCATCTTTGTCTATCATTAATTTCCTTCATATAATCCCTAATGATTAGTAATGAATAATATGATTTACTTCTTTATCATTAAAATTGAACTGAAAATGCCATAGGTGACTGCATGGTGTTATTTGGAATAAGTGACATTCTACCCATCGATACAAGATTCTCATATCATCAGTAACTGCAAGTTAATTTCCTGTTATTATAAACTAACAAATTCCTTTTCTATTTTTCTTTAATTTGTTATTAAAAACCAATAAAAATTTATTAAATTTATTGTTTATTGTTATGTTGTTGGTTAAAACTACTAGATGAGTTGGGTTGGACACCTGGATCAACTGTGGCTGGCCATAAGCTGCCTGGATTCTCGCCTCAACCGTGCATAATTTGATGAAAGGTCAACAAGGTCAACATACAGGTGACTCAAGAGGGGCTGGAGAGAGCCAAAGTCTGACAGGGTCTCATAAAAAACATTAATAAAAGCTACAACATTTGGCCAATTTCTTTAAGCTTTCTAAACTAAAAAGCTGAAATCCTTATGTGTGCATGATATGAAAATTATATCAACAGTGCTCACGGGAAACAAACGTGCCATGGTCACAGTCTGGCAAAATTTAAGGTACTAATTTTATATTTATACTAATAACTTATAAAATATGAAAAATTCAGAACTAATTTTGGGTATTCAATTGAATCTTGATTAAATAATGTTACATCCCTGACAAAAATATCTCTAGCTTCAGCAATGCCCTTGTTAAGGGAGTAAATATATTTCTTGATTTTTTACAAAGTGCATTATGTTTGGGCCCATAACTTAAAACAATTATGCAATACTGACATCATTCTGGCATGTGCATAGCGAATGTATAGAAAAATATGTATATTATTTATGATTAAAGTCAGATCAGTGGTTTTGATATGAGGCAGTCTTAAAGTGTAACAATGGGTTTTTAATGGAAAAATGAAGTTTTTCATTGATATCTCGAAGGAATTAAGTCCTAGTGACCAAATTCTTGGCATGGTATGGGATTTTTTGAGAAATCTAACTGTATGCCAAATTTAAGGAACTTAGAGCTGAAGCTCGGGAGCTGAGCTCTAGCAAACTGCATAACACTAGCAATATGTGACATGGTGCTTGAAAACTTGAATAAAATTTACAGTTTTTGATCAACTGGTTTCAAATTTTTTGTGTTAACAGTTGAAATGCTAACAAAAACATGCTGTGAAAATTAAATCCACAGCAGTTACAGCAAAAAAACGTGCCATGGTCAAAGTTGGGCAAAATTTAAGGTACCAATTTTTTATTTTTGCTAATATTTTAAAAAATTTAAAAGATTTTGATCTTATTTTGGGTATACAATTTAATTTTGATTAATAAAAGTAATATTACTGGAAAAAAAGTGCTTAGCTTTAACAAGTTTTGTGTTAAGTGATAAAATTTCTTTCCTGATTATTTACAAAATGCATTATGTTTGGGCCCATAACTTTTTTAAATTATATAATACAGACCTAATTTCTGGCATGTACATAGGAATTATATAGAGGATTATTTATAGGAAATATGAGGAAAAACAGATGAGTGGTTTTGATATTAGGCAGTCCTGAAGTGTGAATATAGGTTTTTAATAAAAAATTGAGGTTTTTCCTTAATTTCTCAAAGGAATGAAGTCGCAAAGACCCAGTTTTCGGCTTGGTAGGAGATCTTGGGGACATCTAACATTATGCTGAATTTTGGATTCCTAGGTCTTACGGTTTCAAAACGTGCCACATCTACGGACGGACGGACGGACGGACAGACGGACGGACGATGGACAATGGACCACAACTATAGCTCAGATGACTTATAGTCAGCTGAGCTAAAAATGTAATATATTCATTTTAGACTAATTTCACATCAATGTACTAACTATAGACACAGTAGGAATCTAGATAATAATATTATCAACTGCATCTTTTTCTTTCATTAATTTCCTTCATATGATCCCTAATGATTAGTAATGAATAATATGATTTACTTTTTATCATTAAAATTGAACTGAAAAATACCATAGGTGACTGCATGCGTTTTTTGGAATATGTGACATTCTATCCATCAATACAAGATTCTTATATCATCAGTAACTGCAAGTTAATTTCCTGTTATTATCAACTAACAAATTCCTTTTCTATTTTTCTTTAATTTGTTATTAAAAACCAATAAATATTTATTAATTTATTGTTTATTTTTATGTTGTTGGTTAAAACTACTAGATGAGTTGGGTTGGACACCTGGATCAACTGTGGCTGGCCATTATATAATAAGCTGCCTGGAGCTCCAGTTTATGCCCCGCCTCAAGCATGCATAATTTGCTGAAAGTTCAACAAGGTCAACATACAGGTGACTCAAGAGGTGCTACAGAGAGCCATGGTCTGACATGGTCTCATAAAAACATTAATAAAAGTTACGATCTTTGGCCAATTTCTTTCAGCTTTTTAAACTAAAAAGCTGAAATCTTTATGTGTGCATGATATGAAAATTATATCAACAGTGCTTACAGGAAACAAACATGCCATGGTCAAAGTTGGGCAAAATTTAAGGTACTAATTTTATATTTATACTAATAACTTATAAAATTTGAAAAATTCAGAACTAATTTTGGGTATTCAATTGAATCTTGATTAAATAATGTTACATCCCTGACAAAAAATCTCTAGCTTCAGCAATCCTCTTGTTAAGGGAGTAAATATATTTCTTGATTTTTTACAAAGTGCATTATGTTTGGGCCCATAACTTAAAACAATTACGCAATACTGATATCATTTCTGGCATGTGCATAGAGAATGTATAGAAAAATATGTATATTATATATGATTAAATTCAGATCAGTGGTTTTGATATTAGGCAGTTTTGAAGTGTAACAATGGGTTTTTAATGGAAAAATGAAGTTTTTCATTAATATCTCAAAGGTATTAAGTCCTAGTGACCAAATTCTTGGCATGGTAGGGGATTTTTGAGACATCTAATTGCATGCCATATTTTAGGAACTGAGAGCTGAAGCTGGGGAGCTTGCATTTGCGAACTGCATGACACTAGCTTGATGTAAACAATATGTTACATGGTGCTTGAAAACTTGAATAAAATCTACAGTTTTTGACCAACTGGTTTCAAATTTTTGGTGTTTACAGACAAAATGCTAAAAAAAAACATGCTGTGAAAATTAAATCCACAGTACTTACAGAAAAAAAACGTGCCATGGTCAAAGTTTGGCAAAATTTAAGGTACCAATTTTTTATTTTTGTTAATATTTTAAAAAATTTAAAAGATTTTGATCTTATTTTGGGTATACAATTTAAATTTGATTAATTAAAGTTATATTACTGGAAAAAAAAGTTTATAGCTTTAACATATTTTGTGTTAAGTGATCAAATATCTTTCCATATTTTTTACACAATGCATTATGTTTGGGCCTATAACTTTTAAATTTACATAATACAGACATAATTTCTGGCATGTACATAGGAAGTATATAGAGGAATAATTATGGTAAATATGAGGAAAAACAGATGAGTGGTTTTGATATTAGGCAGTCCTGAAGTGTAAATATAGGTTTTTCAATAAAAATTGAGGTTTTTCCTTAATTTCTAAAAGGAACAAAGTCGCAAAGACCCAGTTTTCGGCTTGGTAAGAGATCTTGGGGACATCTAACATTATGCTGAATTTTGGATTCCTAGGTCATACGGTTTCAAAACGTGCCACATCTACAGACGGACGGACGGACGGACAGACGGACAATGGACCACAACTATAGCTGAGATGACTTATAGTCAGCTGAGCTAAAAACAAAAGGCCTTCTGAAAAAAATGTAGGTAACAGCAGAAAACCCTCATATTGACGTGTGGGGGTAGTATATAGGGGTGGAGGAAATCAGAGGACACGGAGAAAACCACCTACCATAAAAGTCGTTGTAGGAGTCGCATCCTTATTACAAGTTGCAACCTGACTTATAGGACCCCCCTGGGGAATAGCTGTTAAAATTTTGTTTGATGGGAAAAGTCTGTAATATAAGTAGCACCCAGACTTTAGAGGCATACCAACCACCTGATTTTTAACGAATTTAAGTATCATTTTCTGTGGTGCAAGACTACAACCAACATTCCTGTAGTACTAATGTGTTTAAAAACTAAATAAATCATTTAAACATAAAAATAAATATAACAGCTTTATTACAGTGCTTATATTTAAGGAATAACAACAGAATCATTACATATTAAGTCAGGGTTCAATTGTCAGATAAGATTTGTACAGTGCATTGGGAGTCCCAGAGTCAGCTGCGTCAGATAACATTTTGATGAAAGATGCCATTATTGCTGTTTCTTACAAGGTTTAGTACCATTAGAAATACAAAAATCAAGTCAAATGACTGTATAAATAAAATTAAGAGTCTGAAGCAAAATACTATTTCAATTGAAAAATTGTTTAAATCCTTAATGATCATCAAAAGTAGAGTGGATTCATTAGACTATGATTAGTTTGTGCAGGTGACGAGTCCCAATCTGCCACATTGGGCAAATTTTAAACTGACTAAAGACAACTGAAGAATGATAAGAATAATTCAGTTTGAATTTATTCACCTAATTACTGAAATGGGCTATAAAACTGAATTAAGTAACCCTTGAAATAACTGTTACATTCGACCATCAGGGCACGGTACATGCAAAGTATTTCTGAAATCACTGAAATATGTTAGTCAACAAGGGGATAATGAACACTTCACTGACCTGTCAATTAAAAGAAAATAAACACCACTGAATTTACTTGTATTATATTTACTGAGACTAATGATTTTTATTCAGTGCATGATTATATCTGGAAAGTCCAATTTCCACCATTATCGGTGATTATGTTCAAATGGCTTGGATGTCTGGCAACCTCAGCCATGCTGCACCAGATCCTCGTTACACCAAACGATGTTGGTTCCTGTGGAATTTATGTACATGCATGTATGTTGCCATTTTTTAAAAAAATATATACCTATATGGTGTTTGTTATTTCATTGTACTTTAATCTGACTTCATTAAAAAAATTAACAATACGTCAACGCACAATTGACCGTAATGCATGCACGCTGCCATATTGTTGATGGGGCATACAGTTGTAATGAAAGAGACACGGGTTAAACACAAAGCAAATCTTATATTTGCACCTCACATGAAACATTATAACATTGTTATCCAATATGCTTGAAAACCACAAGATAGCGACGGTGACATAATGGTTCTAAATATGGGAGTTTATAACTGTGGATATCAGTCAAGGAAAGCTTAGTTGATCTTAGTTGATGGGGCTTGAACTTCTGCTACACGGCTTCAAAGGTCAACTTGTTCTGAGCGATAAACTGGACAGGCAATAGAATTCATGACGGGTTTTGAGTGGAACAAGTCTGAATGCGATGCAACTTTATATGTATAAACGGCTATGGAATCAGGAGTTTTTCATAATGACATGCATACCTATAACAAATAAATGGGAAAAAGTGTACAAAGAGCCGCAGAATGGCATATGCATCAAACTGACTCATGATATAACATCACTGCAGATTAGGAAAGTGTCACTTGAATTGCGACCTCTCAGAACAGATAGCCTTGAACTGGGCAAATATATAATTTGCATTTCATGTTAATAAATTGGAAAATCTGTCAGTTCACCAAACATAAGGCAGGTTTTCATAAGAAATGGTTAAGGTGTAAATTATTTGGGAAAGACGTTTATTTTGCAAAGCACTGGTTAAAAGAATCATTGATTATCGCTCAACTGACGTAGTTCCATGTACTGGGAAAGTTGACTGAGATGGGACATGTACGTATTACAAGTCACACCAGACTTTGCCAGATAATTCTGGTTTTCAGAATTAGATATCCTAGCACAAGGCTGAGATGACTGATCATGAGATGGGATGTGTACGTATTACAAGTCACACCAGACTTTGCCAGATAATTCTGGTTTTTAGAATTAGATATCCTAGCACAAGGCTGAGATGACTGATCATGAGATGGGATTTGTACGTATTACAAGTCACACCAGACTATGCAAGATAATTCTGGTTTTCAGAATTAGATATCCTAGCACAAGGCTGAGATGACTGATCATGAGATGGGATATGTACGTATTACAAGTCACACCAGACTTTGCCAGATAATTCTGGTTTTTAGAATTAGATATCCTAGCACAAGGCTGAGATGACTGATCATGAGATGGGATATGTACGTATTACAAGTCACACCAGACTTTGCCAGATAATTCTGGTTTTCAGAATTAGATATCCTAGCACAAGGCTGAGATGATCATGAGATGGGATATGTACGTATTACAAGTCACACCAGACTTTGCCAGATAATTCTGGTTTTTAGAATTAGATATCCTAGCACAAGGCTGAGATGACTGATCATGAGATGGGATATGTATGTATTACAAGTCACACCAGACTTTGCCAGATAATTCTGGTTTTCAGAATTAGATATCCTAGCACAAGGCTGAAATGACTGATCATGAGATGGATATGTACGTATTACAAGTCACACCAGACTTTGCCAGATAATTCTGGTTTTCAGAATTAGATATCCTAGTACAAGGCGCGACTTCTACAATAACTTTTACGGTACTTTGGACGGGCCACTACAACACACATTTTAGGACTGATGATGATCAGTGGAGATACCCAAGTGTTTTACCACTTGACTGTCAATTAAATTACATTGAAACAGACATAGGGCTGAAGTGTAGTTATTAACATGTAATAAATTAACATGTATATTAAATATCAGCACACTTGGATTTATTCAATTGATATTTCCCAATTTCACTCAGGTAAACTCAGGTTTACATGTAGGTTAAGATGATCGTAAAATCTAATTACCAGTATGTTGTATGTATATTTTACTGATGTATCCTAATGATTTTAATTGGATCCTCCAAAACAAAGTTTTGTGGATACTATGTTTTTGACTAGGTACCACCGCCGCAGCCGCCATATTTGTTTTCGGAGAACTCCTCTGAGACTACTGGACCCATTTTCTGAAACTTAACCCAATTATAAGGTCACATGTGAACTGGTGCCTTACCATTTGGAATTGACCTCTGACTTTCCTCTTTGAAGTATATCCATCTGTGCTTCTGTTTTGACACATTAGCCCATATATCTTCGGACGCGAAAAAAAATTTGCACAAATGTAGCTCTTGGATAGCTTTATAACATACATCAAAAATGGTGGCGCCACCTGCAACCAATTTTGCACAGTGTCCATCTGTTTGTCTGCCTTGGGTTAAAATCGTTCATATCTGTGCACTGGTCTGACTAATTCAGCTGAAATTTGGTATGTGTATACTTTTTTTTATTTTATGAAAGGTGGGGCCACCTGCATTTCCTATTCATGCTGCAGACATCCATCCTTATATCTCTAGACTGGTTTCACATATCTTCCTGAAATTTTGCATGTGTTTAGATCTCACATAGCTCTTTATCATAAAAGAAACTGGTGGCGCCACCTGCAACCATTTTTGCACAGCCTCCATCTGTTAATTTTCCTTGGGTTAAAATCACCTTTATCTCGGCTGTGGTTTGAATTATTTACCTGAAATTTGGTATGCGTATATATCCTGGATAGCTTTTTGATTTTATGACAGGTGGCGCCACCTACATTCACATTCATACTGCAGATATCCATGCTAATATCTCCTGACTGGTTTAACAAATGTTCCTGAAGTTTTGCATGTGTTTAGATCTCACATAGCTCTTTATCATACACAAAACTGGCGGCGCCTCCTGCAACCATTTTTGCACAGCATCCATCTGTTTGTCTGCTGTGGGATAAAATCTTATCCACCTGAAATTTTACATGTGTATACATCTTGGATAGTTTCTTATTCAAATAACAGGTGGCGCCACCTATAATCATGTTTACGTGGCACACATCCATGCTGATATGTAACACATATAACTCTATTTCCCCTTTCCACTCAATCCATGCTCACTTCACCCATCCTACTCTGATTTTGGCAGGGCTCTCCCTGCCTATTCGCCAATTCGCCAAAGGCTAGCAATGGGGAGATCTGGCGAAACAAAGTTCTCTCTGGCTAATTTACTGGCAAGGAGCATCTTTCCAATGCCCTAGGCCTAAAAAAATAGGTTCTTTTTTTCTGATTACAGTGGCGAAAAATTAGAGTAGGGAGTTAGGGAATTTATTTAATTTTAATTTTTTTTCCCAAGTGTTATAAAACAGAATATTATTTATATGATTTAATTTTGCTGAAGTTGCTCAGATTAAATTAATTCACACATAGGTTTCAAGGAAATAAACCAAAATGTTTATACCAGGCCCTCCAATGTTGTCACACTGTCAAAAAAAAGGAGCGAGGAACCAGATTACAATATTACCCCCACCCTGACTATAGAAGGCTGGTACATGGTAATCAAATGATCTCCTGCATGAATATGGACACTGTAACTCTGTTTCACATTTATACATAATTTATCCCTAAGATCATTAAACGAGTAACTGAACCATTACTGTGTTATAATTAGCTGTAATTTCAATTGTTTGTGACTTGTACAAGATTTATTAGGTGACCCTTTTTGTGCTCCATGTCTCAAGGCTCAAACCCCCAATAAAATTTAACTACACTGGCTAGGTTTTCTTGGAGTTGGTCTGGATACTGGAAACAAAGAACACTTTCGAAGCCTTACTGAATAAGCAAAACAAGAGACTATAATATTGTGAAATAAAAGTGAATTCTTCTCTTCATATTATTCAGAGAATAAGTGCTGGCTAAAGTGTTTCTGAAATGGCTAAAGAAAATTCCTGTTGGCTAAAATTTTTGCTAAATTTTTTTTGGAAGCAGGGCGAGCCATGTTTGGTGGATACACTTAGTCGCTTTTTGACTACCCATATTCTAGTTAGTGTTTGCAGGCATGTCAAGTTTCTAATTTTGACAGACAAGTTTCTGCACCAAAAACCTCTTCAAAACAATTACATTTGTTAGGATGCAAATAAAGCAAAATTAAAAGTAGGACATATGAAATATTGCAATAAAAACTGTTATACAATTCAAGCATAAAAATGCATGACAAAACAGACTTAACCCAGCAAAAGACACTTTCATTTGATTACAATCACAAAGTATTGGACTGCTGTGCAGAACTCAACGAATAATGTTTGCCGTTTGATGTGCTAGTAAAACAGGAATATCTAACACCATTTGGCCCCATTTCAGAAAATATTAAATATGGCCGGGACAACTATTATGCCAAGTTTCATGCTTCTTTCATTTTTTGCACAATTCCTCTCTTAACAGCTGAACTATTAGTGGGAGCTCCTTAAAGGGAACTAACACACTCTGGGTGCAACTATAAATAGTTGTGCGGCAAAAAAAAGGGGATATTTGGTACTGTTGTTGACAAGAGTTCATTAGTATTGAATAAACATATGTCTTGTCTATTAATTTATAGGTTTAATGCTTTCTTGATATTCATGTACTCACCGGTATTCAGCCACCTGACCAGCATGTTTCTTCATTGCTGTGGCTGATGACATTCCATAGAACAACTTAAACTTCTTGCCGTTCTTGTCTATGAGCTCACCGCCAGATTCATCATGACCAGCAAACATTCCACCAGCCATGACAAAGTCTGCCCCAGCACCAAATGCCTTGGATATATCACCGGGACATGTGCATCCCCCATCCTGATGAAACATGGTGAGATGAAAGTGACTGTAAATTTAATTAACCACAGATTCTATACAATCAGGTGTTCAATATTTGCATTTTATCTACAAACATAACTGATGCAAGAGTCATGTTGCTCAGCAGAACCTGTGACAATATACTCTTAAACTGTAAGGGGCACAAATAGTCCCCCACCATGTATTTAACTGAAAAGTGTGGCATCAGTGACACTCACGTTTCCCAAAAACTTGTCAAGAATTTCCATCATCTTCAAAATGCTTTCAAAATAAAAACTGGATTTAAAAACATGGGACCCATGGGTCACAGCTATTAGCTGTTTTATATGATCACAAAATATGATTTCAAAGAGGGAGAAGACAAATGCTGGTTTTGTGTTGTAATATAAGCTGTATTATGAGATGACGGCGAGGATTATGGTCATTTATATTAGTTAGATTATGGGTAATCGACAAGCGACTACATGTATCTGCCAAATCAGAGTGGGACAGGTGAAGTGAGGCATGGATTGAGTGGCAAAGGGAAACAGAGTGAGGTGTGTTGCATATTAACATGGATGTCTGCAGCCGAAATATGTATTTAGGTGGCGCAACCTGCCATTAAATAGAGAAGGCTATCCAAGATGTATAAACATGAAAATTTCAGGCAGATAAGTTAAACCACTACTTGTATATGAGTGATTTTATCCCAAGGCAGACAAACAGACGGACACCCAGCAAAAATGGTTGCAGGTGGCGCCACCAATTTTGCGTATGATTAAGAGCTATGTTAGATCTATACACATGCAAAATTTCAGGGGGATATGTCAAACTAATCCTGAGATATAAACATGGATGTCTGCAGCGTAAACATAAATGTAGGTGGCGTCACCTGCCATTAAATCGAGAAAGCTATCCAAGATGTATATACATGCAAAATTTCAGGTGGATAAGTCAAATCAAATCAGAGATATGAGTGATTTTATACCAACTAGACAGATGAACAGATGGATGCTGTGCAAAAATGGTTGCAGGCAGCTCAAACATTTTTAGTGTACGTTATAAAGCTATCCAAGGGCTACATATGTGCAATATTTGTAGCCTGATTGGTCAAACGGTTCCGAAGATATGTGGAATAATGTGTAAAAACAGACGCACAGATGGACCCACTTGAGAGGGGAAAGGTCAGAGGTCAATGCAAAACTTGTGACCTGATAATGGTGTAAATTTTCAGAAAAATCTGTCCAGTTCTATTCCAGAAACGAAGGTAGTGGCGGCGGAACCTAGTCAAAAACATAGTATCCGCAAAAATTTGTTTTGGTGGATACAATTACATTTGGAAATGGAGTGCTATAGTCACACTGGTTTTGACTTGGCCTGAAGCCTGAAATTTACACCATTTTGTCAGTTTTATCATATAAATTTTATCTCATGAGTATTTATTCAATTTTAGTCAAACAAAATGGTTGAGAAGCAAGGATATACAAATTTCACAAATTTAAATAATGATCGTAAGTACCTGGTGTATGGCTTTGATTTATATAAAAAAATAGAATTAAAATATATTTACTTTTGAATATTTTCATATCAATCTACACACTAAACATAACAGTAGTCTTATGACAATTATTAACATTATATACATCATAAGTAGAAATTGTCTACGATCTGACTTTTTTTTATCACATTTGAATATTTTTTATTTTTTTTAGTGTCAGAAAAAATTAAAAGTTATCTCAGCTGTGAAACAAATACATGTGTAAAAATAACCTGGCTTGCCCAGTATGGCCCGCTTCAAGCATGTATAATTAGCCTGAAAGGTCAATTAACAAAGGTGACATACATGTGACTGAAGAGGGGCTTCAGTATATCCATGGTATCATAAAAACTTCAATAAAAGCTACAGTTTTTAGCCAATTTCTATCAATTTCAGTATTTAGAAGCTGAAATCCTTATGTAGGCATGATATGAAATATAAATTGATATTAAATCAACACTGCTTACAGGAAAACAAGGTGCCATGGCCAAAGTTGGTCAAAATTTAAGGTACCGGTTTTATATTTACCGTAAAATCTCCACTTAAAACCGCAGTTTAATCAAGAAATTCAAAATCTTGAAATCAGGTCGTTTTCGAAGGCTGCCCTTAGCAGCAGTCTCGAATGCATAGAGCCGTGTGTAAATGTATTATTTACGATTATTTGTTATTTGTAAATTAATATTGCTAATTTAAATGTTATTGTGTTTTTAAATTGAGATAGAGTTATCATTAAAATGAATCCCTATGACCAATCATCGCCTGATATTTCATTTGCTGCGGATATGATACTTGGATGGGCTAGACCAGCTGCATGAAGTATGATGGAAGGCTTGGTTAACGGTTTGAAGTCTGACACCGCGCCGTCCGGTCCGTCACATCACCGTTTGCCCACTCCCGTAACAGATCAGTTAATTCCTTAAGATCTATAATCAAACTGACTGTCATTTTCAACAAATTCATAAAAAAAACTAGATGTGTCGGAACGACACAAATGCCCCCGCCTGGGGCAAATTAGAAACATTTGTTAAATTTTGTAAATTTTTTTAAGTTCAGGAAGTGTTGTATGGTCAAAATTAAGTCAACAAGGGCAAAATGCAAACTCGATCTGTAAAGGGTCATTATCAAGCAACACACCAAAAATCAGGCCAGTATCTGCAGGCATTGTAAAAAAAAGTCCATATATGTGCATTTTTCATGAAAATTTCTGTCTTTCATGAAATTTTCTATGTTCAGGATCTGTCATATGGTGAAAAATAGGTTAACTGGGACGAAACACGAACTCGATCTGTAAGTGGTCATTATGCGCCCACAGACCAAACATTAGGCCAGTATCTGTAAGCATTGTATTGCTAAACTAGAATATTAGCAAAAGTTGATAATCATTTATAAATTTAAATTGGAGAGGTATATACCATGTTTCATAACAATCCACCAAATGCTTCCTGAGAAATAAGCTCCTAAGTTTTTTTCTATACTAAGCTCTGTGACCTTGAAAAGTAGGTCAAGATCACCCATCTTTGAACTTGACCAAGATTTTGTAAATATAATGCAATAGCACTGAAGAAATGAAGTTCCTGTGTTGAATACCTTTGGAGATATCCTGCACAAAAGGCCAAAATTGAAAAAATCCGATAAAATTTCATTAAAAAATCAGAAATTGCAGGTGGCGCCACCAAAATTGTGCAGCACATACAGACCATCAGTCCCAATGATCATAGTAAGTTTTGTGAAAATCCACACAATGGTTCCTGAGATATAAACTTCTGAGTGTTTTTCTATAATCAGCTCTAAAATGTAGAAAAGTGGGTCAAGATCACCCATCTTCGAACTTGACCGAGATTTTATCGATATACATCTTCACTGATGAAATAAAATTCCAACGGTGAATCCTTTTAGAGATATCCCGCTCACAAGGTAAAAGTTAACAGACGCGGAACAGACGGACGGACGGACAGACACCGGACAGACAGATGGACAGACGGACAGCTTGGGTGACGACAATAGCCCATCAGCCTATGAGCTGAGGGCTAAAAAAGGCTGTACATGTGTATTTGTCATGAAAATTTCTATTTTTCATGAATTTTTCTAAGTTTAGGAGCCGTAAAACGGTCAAAAGTAGGTCAACCGGGATGAAACGCAAACTCGATCTGTAACTGGTCATTATCTGCCCACACACCAAAATTAGGCCAATATCTGCAGGCATTGTGAAAAAAAGTCCATACATGTGTATTTGTCATGAAAATTTCTATTTTTCATGAAATTTTCTAAGTTTAGGAGCCGTAAAACGGTCAAAAGTAGGTCAACCTGGACGAAACGCGAACTCGATCTGTAACTGGTCATTATCTGCCCACACACCAAAAATCAGGCCAATATCTGCAGGCATTGCGAAAAAAAATCTGTACATGTGTATTTGTCATGAAAATTTCTATTTTTCATGAAATTTTCTAAGTTTAGGAGCCGTAAAACGGTCAAAAGTAGGTCAACCGAAACGAAACGCGAACTCGATCTATAACTGGTCATTATCTGCCTACACACCAAAAATCAGGCCAATATCTGCAGGCATTGGGAAAAAAAGACCGTACATGAGTATTTGTCACGAAAATTTCTATTTTTCATGAAATTTTCTAAGTTTAGGAGCCGTAAAACGGTCAAAAGTGGGTCAACCGGGAGGAAACGCGAACTCGATCTGTAACTGGTCATTATCTGCCCACACACCAAAAATCAGGCCAATATCTGCAGGCATTGCTAAAAAAAGTCCGTACAACTGTTTGATTTTGGAATGACGGAAGGACGGACATGGGTAAAACTATATGCCCCGGCCACTTTGTGGCGGGGGCATAAAAACTTGTCCCATTAGTCGATCAGAATCAAGAAATAATTGCGCTATTTCCTTAATGTCAACAATAACAGACGGCGCCATGATTGACCTACTTCGCGGGTCATGACCGGTCATGTCCCGAACACATGATCAGTATGTCACCGCTATTTGCACACGGTTTGTCAAATAACCTTCCGGGAAAATGAAACTATTCGAAAGAAAATCCCCTTTAGTGATCCCGCATCAAATTTCATACGGACTGACGGGGTTCGAATTTAATTATTGGCCTATAAACCTCTCCCAAACTGTATCAATACTTATCCTGCATGGCGGGCATGCAGCGCGTCACCTGTATCAATACGGTTCCCGCAAGAGCAGGGTTAATAACTTAATATATTGTCTTTTATTATACTTTATTCTAAGTGTTCATTTTAAATAATATACTTTAATGACTGATTTGTATAGCTGTCGGAATCAGCGGAAAGCAGGGTATTCATATACATTAAATGAGAAAGTTGGTGCGGTTTTAATCGGAAGGGCGGTTTTAAGTGGAGATTTTACTGTATGCATATATCTTAGAACTATAAAATCAGCAGAAGCTGACAGAAGCCCTCCGCCAAAAGAACAGTGTTTATAGGTGGTAACAGTAACATGTATGAAAATTTGTTCTCACATGGATGTTTATCTGGACATGTCTCAGTCATTAATTTAAACTGGATAGGTATGATCCATGTTTCATAACAATCCACCAAATGGTTTCTGAGAAATAAGCCCCTAAGCTCTTAAGCTGTTACCTTAGGTCAAGGAAAGCAGATCAAGGTCACCCATCTTTGAACTTGACCAAGATTTTGTAAATGTGCATCAGCACTGAAGAAATGAAGTTCCTGTGTTGAATACCTTTGGAGATATCCTGCTCATAAGGCCAATTTGAACAAGGGACCATGGGTCACGGCGCTCAGCTGAAGTTTGAAATTTTAGCAATTGCAAAATATGCAAAATATTCTATTGTAATGTTATTCATATATATAAGCAAATGAGAAGCTAAGAGAAAGTGGCCCTCCAGTAAAGTTCTAAATATATGACTGCAAAACTATTTCTCAGACAAAGACTGTCATGAAAAAAAAACAATGAAAGTTTTGAAAATACTGTGATGCATATGAAAAATTTACAGATTGATAGGTAAGTGGACAAAATGGACTGATACCTTTATTTCACTTTCAAGGGAATAATGTATTTAGGTTTATATAAAAGCCTATTTTTTTAAGTATTTCCACTTTTTCCATTTATAAGAGTTTTTATCAGATTGTTTTTTTTATTAACAAGTTTTATAAATTTAAATAAAATAAAATAAATCTGAAAATATAAGTTAAAATATCAGAATTCTTAGTTGCAATCATTATTTATCTAGAGTTAAGCTCAAATGCATACACATATTTTATTATTTTTAAATCACAAATGATTAAACTGAATTTGAAGGAAAACTAGATGTGATCGGACAATGGTTTCAGAGGGCCTCACAATTCTGGTAGTGCTTGACTAGTTTACATATGGATGAAAAGTTTAGGTATAAGTTGAAAAATAGGACAAAAAGAATTAGTTTTTTTTATCCATATGCATGAGGGAAAAAATCCTACTTGTTCAAATAATATTAAAGAAGATATGTCTGAAATAATGGGTGCAATAGATAATCACCAATTGTACTCTGTTGCCCATATTAGATTTTGAGCAAGTTTGTATTTCAATAAGTCAGAAGCCCCCATTTAGGCACCAATGATCCCTGTGAATTTGAGAGAGATCAAGCATGTTCTTGTTGAGATATTAGGTGCAAAAGAAAATCAATAATTGTGCTCTAGCAGCCATATTGGAATTTCAACAGGTCTGCAATTTCATAGAGAGGGAGCACTCTTAAGTACCAATCATCGCTATGAATTAGGGAAAGCTGAAGTTTGTTGTTGTTGAGTTATCCTGTGCGAAAGAAAATTAGCGATTGGGCTGTGGTGCTGCCATATTGGAATTTGGTCAGGTCTGTAATTCAATAGGTCTTGAGCCCTCATATGTACCAATCATCGCTGTTAATATGGGAAAGCTGAAGTATGTTCTTGTTGTTGAGTTATCGCACACAAATTAAATTGGTGATTCGGCTGTGATGGCCACACTGGAATTCCAACAGGTCTGTAATTCGAAAGGTCTGGCGCCCTCATATGTACCAATCATCCCTGTGAATTTGGGATAGCTGAAGTATGTTTTTGTTGAATTATCAATCGAAAGAAAATCAGTGATTTGGCTGTGGTGGCCATATTGGAATTCGGACAGGTCTGAAATTCAATAGGTGGGGAGGCCTTGTATGTACCAATCATCCCTGTGAATTGAGGAAAGCTGAAGTATGTTGTTGAGTTATGGCGGGCAAAAGAAAATCAGTGATTGGGCTGTGGCGGCCATTTGGAAAAGGACAGGTCTGTAATTCAATAGGTCTGGAGCCCTCATATGTACCAAACATCCCTGTGAATTTGGGAAAGCTGAAATAAGTTGTTGTTGAGTTATCGTGCGTGAAAGAAAGTGTCACTGACAAAAGGACGGAAAGATGGAAGGACAGACAGACACGGTGATCAGCATAGGGCACGACTTGTCAAGTTGGGTCCTAATAATAATGCCACAACATGGCATCATCAAAATTATTCCCTGAATCACTATTAAAACGTTTTGTACATTGGGGTTTTCAGTACATGCTTAATTTTATTCACCAAAATAAAAGATTCAGTAAATCTGATGAAATAAAAACATCTTTTCAAATAAAGTAATCACACTGTTGGTTGAATGAAAGACAAATGATATCATTGTGCTAATTACCATCTCAGCTATAATTTATTACTGGAATAAATATTCAATTTTCATATTCAATTTTCAATATTCATCCACACATTGATACCAATACACCACTTTGTGGACCCCATTAAATGTGCACTTTAATCATTATAACCCTGGTGGTACAATACAATATCTAAAATGCAGCAAAAGCCTAGAATAAGAATGAATCAAATACAGAAAATTTAAATACATCTAGTTTATATGCCATGGGGGGGGGGGGGGGGGGTGCAAGTAGTGGTCAAGCTGAGCAAAGGCAAGCTGCCTGGATTGGGTTACATAACACAGATGAAGGCTGTACTAGGTGGGCTTGATGTAAACAACACTTGACATAAAACTTGAATAAAAGCTACTCCTTTCAATCAATTCGTCTGAAATTTCAGATTTTTAAAGTTTAATTCCTCAGTATATATGCTGTGAAAATTAAATCAACAGTGCTAACAGGGAAAAAATGTGTCGTGGCCAATGTTGGACAAAACTTAAGGTATTGATTTTTTTTATTTATACTAATAATTAAAAAAATGAAAAATTCATCAGATCTAATTTTGGGTTATCAATTGAATCTTGATTAAATAAGGATATATCTCTGAATAAAAGGTCCAACTTCCGCAATTCTCATGTTTGGTGAGTAAATATATTTCCTAATTTAAAAAAAAAATGCATTATATTTGGGCCCATAACTTCAAAACATGAGCATTACTGACCTACTTTTTGGTATGTACATAGAAAATGAATGTAAGAATATGCATACTAAATATGATCAAAAACAGAATATTTTTTTTGATATTAGGCAGCCTCAAAGTGTAACAATGGTTTTTTTAATGGAAAACGGAGGTTTTTCCTTAATATCTTTAAGGAATGAAGTCCTTAGGACCCAATGTTCGGGATGGTAGGAGATTTGGGGACATCTAACTGTATGCAAAATTCTTGATTCCTTGGTCCAACAGTTTCAAAATGTGCCCTATCAACCTACAGACAGCCAGGCGGATGGATGATGGACAAAGGACCATGACTATAGATCAAATGACTTATATTCAGCTGAGCTAAAAATCGGTTAGAAATTTATAAAAAATTAGAAATTGTAGATGGTGCTCCCGTACTTGTGCAGCAGGTACAAACTATCAGTTCCAATGATCTTAGTTAATTTTGTGAAAATCTACCCAATGGTTCCTGAGGAATAAGCTTCTGAGTGTTTTTTATAATCAGCTCTAAAATGTAGAAATATAGGTCAAGGTCAACCATCTTCAAACTTGACCAAGATTTTGACTCCATTTTGTACAAATGATTGGTGCTCACAGATATGATATGTTCTCCTAGTACTGTACAATTGATTGGTGCTTACAGATACGATATGTCCTCTTAGTACTGTAGAAATTATTGGTGCTCACAGACATGATATGCCCTCCTAGTACTGTACAAATGATTGGTGCTTACAGATACAATATGTCCTCCTAGTACTGTACAACTGATTGGTGCTTACAGATACGATATGTCCTCTTAGTACTGTAGAAATGATTGGTGCTCACAGACATGATATGCCCTCTTAGTACTGTACAAATGATTGGTGCTCACAGATATGATATGTCCTCCTAGTACTGTACAATTGATTGGTGCTTACAGATACGATATGTCCTCCTAGTACTGTACGAATGATTGGTGCTCACAGACACGATATGCCCTCCTAGTACTGTACAAATGATTGGTGCTCAACAGATATAATATGCCCTCCTAGTACTGTACAAATGATTGGTGTTCAACAGATATAATATGCCCTCCTAGTACTGTACAAATGATTGGTGCTCAAAGATATAATATGCCCCCCTAGTTCTGTACAAATGATTGGTGCTCACAGACATGATATGTCCTCCTAGTACTGTACAAATGATTGATGCTCACAGATATAATATGTCCTCCTGGTACTGTATAAATGATTGGTGCTAACAGATATAATATGTCCTCCTAATATTGTACAAATGATTGGTGCTCACAGATATAATATGCCCTCCTAGTACTGTACAAATGATTGGTGCTCAAAGACATGATATGTCCTCCTAGTACTGTACAAATGATTGATGCTCACAGATATAATATGTCCTCCTGGTACTGTATAAATGATTGGTGCTAACAGATATAATATATCCTCCTAATACTGTACAAATGATTGGTGCTCACAGATATAATATGCCCTCCTAGTACTGTAAAAATGATTGGTGCTCAAAGACATGATATGTCCTCCTGGTACTGTACAAATGATTGATGCTCACAGATATAATATGTCCTGCTGGTACTGTATAAATGATTGGTGCTAACAGATATAATATGTCCTATTTGTAATGTACACATGATTTGTAGTCACTGATATAATATGTCCTCCTAGTTCTATATAAATGGTTGGTGCTTGCCCTCCTAGTACTGTAAAAATGATTGGTGCTCTAAGACATGATATGTCCTCCTAGTACTGTACAAATAATTGGTACTCACAGATATAATATGCCCTCTTAGTACTGTACAAATGATTGGTGCTCACAGACATGATATGTCCTCCTAGTACTGTACAAATGATTGATGCTCACAGATATAATATGTCCTCCTGGTACTGTACAAATGATTGATGCTCACAGATATAATATGTCCTATTTGTAATGTACACATGATTTGTAGTCACTGATATAATATGTCCTCCTAGTTCTATATAAATGATTGGTGCTTGCCCTCCTAGTACTGTAAAAATGATTGGTGCTCAAAGACATGATATGTCCTCTTAGTACTGTACAAATGATTGGTGGTAACATATATATGTCTTCCTAGTATTGTACAAATAATTGGTACTCACAGATATAATATGCCCTCTTAGTACTGTACAAATGATTGGTGCTCACAGACATGATATGTCCTCCTAGTACTGTACAAATGATTGATGCTCACAGATATAATATGTCCTCCTGGTACTGTACAAATGATTGATGCTCACAGATATAATATGTCCTATTTGTAATGTACACATGATTTGTAGTCACTATTACAATATGTCCTCCTAGTTCTATATAAATGATTGGTGCTTGCCCTCCTAGTACTGTAAAAATGATTGGTGCTCAAAGACATGATATGTCCTCTTAGTACTGTACAAATGATTGGTGCTAACATATATATGTCCTCCTAGTATTGTACAAATAATTGGTACTCACAGATATAATGTCCTCCTGGTACTGTATAAATGATTGGTGCAAACAGATATAATATGCCCTCATAGTACTGTACAAATGATTGGTGCTTGCCCTCCTAGTACTGTACAAACTAGAATACGGGTAGTCGACAAGCAACTATGTGTATCCGCGTAATCAGAGTAAGACGGGTGAAATGAGGCATGGATTGAGTGGCAAGGGGAAATAGAGTTACATGTGTTACATATTAGAATGGATGTCTGCCACGTAAACATGATTGTAGGTGGCGCCACCTGTTAATTGAACGAGAAACTATCCAAGATGTATACACATGCAAAATTTCAGGTGGAAAAGTCAAACCACTGCAAAGATATGAGTGATTTTATCCCACAGCAGACAAACAGATGGTCACAGTGCAAAAATAGCTGCATGTGGTGCCACAATTTTTGTATATGTTATAAAGCTATCCAAGGGCTACATTTGTGTAAAAAATTTTTCCTGATTGGTCAAACGAGTCCGGAGATATAAGCATTAATGTCTGCAGCGTGAACGTGATTGAAGCTGGCGCCACCAGTCATAAAATCAAGAAAGCTATCCAGGATGTATACGCATGCCGAATTACAGGTAATTTGGTCAAATGACTGGAGAGATATGAGTGATTTTAACCCAAGGCAGACAAACAGATGGATGCTGTGCAAAAATGGCTGCAGCTGACACCACCATTTTTGTGTATGTTATTAAGCTATCCAAGGGCTACACTTGTGTATATTTTTTTCCTGATTGGTCAAACGGTTCCCGAGATATAAGCTTGGATGTCTGCAGCTTGAACTTTAATGCAGGTGGCGCCACCTGTCATAAAATCAAGAAAGCTATCTAGGATGTATATGCATGCCAAATTTCAGGTGAATTAGTCAAACCAATGCAGAGATATGAGTGATTTTAACCCAAGGCAGACAAACAGATGGACGCTGTGCAAAAATGGCTGCAGGTGACGCCACCATTTTTGTGTATGTTATTAAGCTATCCAAGGGCTACACTTGTGTATATTATTTTCCTGATTGGTCAAATGGTTCCCGAGATAAAAGCTTGGATGTCTGCAGCATGAACTTGAATGCAGGTGGCGCCACCTGTCATAAAATCATGAAAGCTATCTAGGATGTACCGTATTTATTCCAATTTGGCGACCACTTTAAAATAATTAATTTTCTCAGAGGTCGAGATAATGGAGGATATTTGAAAATTATCTTCCTTCTGAATTTGCGGTGGTCGAGAATTTAGAGGCATGCGGTTGGATAACCTTCCCTAGAGACGCCGAGCCGCTCTGACACTCGTGCGGTCATATGGTTTGAGTGATAATATGGGAATTTAAGTTCTAATTTGTTTTGTTAGCATTACAGTTTGTAAATTCCCTAAAACGGGCTTCCTACCGGCATGTGAATTATACAGAGTCCTCAAATGATTAATCAGACTTAGCTTAGTCACTTTACAAAATGATTACAGTCACTACTTCACGTGTATGTACGATGTTTCCCTGTCCTTCCCTTGACACAAGACGGCAACCCGTGTTTCTACCAGTTGTCTCAAGTTTACCCACCAGGTGGCGATACCGACGGACCGAGAGGGACAAGCGTCTGAATTTAAGTTTGAATGTAAGATGGTATTAAGATATATTTTATGGGGTGTATTTTATAATATTTTCACGTATATTAATAACTTATAATTATATATCATATATACTGCATACCTGACCTATCGGTATTTTCGATAATGTATTTAAGATACCTACGATTTGAATTTGAGTCACGTGTACTCATGCTTACTCATCCACTCAATCATACCACAACTGCGCTCAGCGTCATTGAACAATGCCTGTGGCAGCCATTTATATACATTTTCATTACCGCAGCTTAAAATCCTGTGAGCAGCTTTGAGTAGACTTGTTCAATTATCGGGAGTAGGGAGGTTTCTTTTAACGAAGTGTCTAGAGCTCCGGACCCGTGAATACTGCCGTGCAGCTATTTTTCCGTACTAGTTCCGGTTTACATGCGCAGTGGCGTACTGCGCAGATAACCGAAAACGGGCATCTTGTTTTGACTGGTACAGCCAAACTGAGCCGTGCTGTGCCAGCGACGGCGTTCTCCCGCTAAAATGGCTGTGAATAAGCTGTTAAATGAGGCTTCAAAAAGCAGCCTCCATTTCTGCGTACGGCATTGCAAGAACAGCATCCAGCATCGAGAAGGACAAAACGTTTCAAACGCTATGGCTGCCGTCGTGGTTGGTGACCTGTCCGGCACTGACTATTTTTACTATATAAGTGACATAAAATAAAACTGCCGGACGAATAGCTCAGTTGTTGCGGGTCCGGCACCGTCTCTTTTACTATTTAAGTGACATAAAATAAAACTGCCGGACGAATAGCTCAGTTGTTGTGGGTCCGGCACCGTCTCTTTTACTATTTAAGTGACATAAAATAAAACTGCCGGACGAATAGCTCAGTTGTTGCGGGTCCGGCACCGTCTCTTTTACTATTTAAGTGACATAAAATAAAACTGCCGGACGAATAGCTCAGTTGTTGCGGGTCCGGCACCGTCTCTTTTACTATTTAAGTGACATAAAATAAAACTGCCGGACGAATAGCTCAGTTGTTGCGGGTCCGGCACCGTCTCTTTTACTATTTAAGTGACATAAAATAAAACTGCCGGACGAATAGCTCAATTGATGCGGATCCGGCAGTGTCTTTTTTGCTTTATAAGTGACATAAAATAAAACTGCCGGACGAATAGCTCAATTGATGCGGATCCGGCAGTGTCTTTTTTGCTTTATAAGTGACATAAAATAAAACTGCCGAACCATTAGCTCAATTGTTGCGGGTCCGGCACTCACTGCCGCGCCGTGCGTATATCATATGAAGTACCGGTACTGAGCCAGATTCAAGGAGTGCCGGACCATTAGCTTTGCGTAGTATGCGCCCGGCACTTCTGCATTACGGTGCAACTGCGCATGTGCACAGGAAGTGCCGGACGAATAGCCGGCTGCATAATGGGTCCGGACCAATAGCAACAGCCTTCTTTTAATTGTGCTTGCAGGTGGCCATGAGGCTGTTCTCTGAGTAGATGATGGGTAGGGAGTAGCAATCATTAAATTACATGTTATGACAACAACCGTGCGATACCAGACTTGTTGTTTGGCTTCATTAACCAAGCACGGGCTTCGGCCCCTAATTACAAAATCAAAGCCCGTAAAAATCTGTTTGAACAAGACTTTCATAAGCGTTGGATATCACACCTCATGTTCAGGCAGCGTATATGAAGCTCCGGCACGGCTAATTGATCCAGGCGTAGCAGGTAAGATGTGAATAAAATAATATGACCAATGACTTTATTTACATTATTATGAATAATTTATCGAAATTAACTGACAATAATCTAAAAGCGCGTTAAAATTTACACGACCGATAATGGTCCTAGCTCCCGTGCCCTCGATCAAACCCTGTTTTGTACGGGCGGTCACCCATCCAAAAACTAACCCCGGTCATTCGAGCTTAACTAAGACGATCGTTCTAACGATGTCACAGTTGTACTATCCCGCGTACTTCACCTTAAGTTGTAAATATTGGTGTTATAAATATCCCGCGTGAATTGCACACGGGGCACGTTCGTCACGGACATCCATTTGGAACTTGAACGCTTTATCATGTTTATATATTATGAAAAATGCAACTTTGTATCTTCAAAAATTTTATTGCAAACATGCTCTAATTTGATATGGAAGCTCAGTGTAATAAGAATCTAGGCAGATACAAAATGCGGTGCCCGCGTGAGACGGAGGCATTTCACCTTAACATGGTCGACAGAAAACATCGTCGGCAGTCGCGAAATTAGAGTCATTTTATAAATTATGCTTTCAAAATATTTTTTGGGGTCGAGAAATTAGAGGGATCGCCAAATTGGAATAAATACGGTATATGCATGCCAAATTTCAGGTGAATTAGTCAAACCAATGCAGAGATATGAGTGATTTTAACCCAAGGCAGACAAACTGATGGACGCTGTGCAAAAATGGCTGCAGGTGGCGCCACCATTTTTGTGAACGTTATAAAGCTATCCAAGGGCTACACTTGTGTACATTTTTTTTCCTGATTAGTCAAATGGTTTCCAAGATATGAGCTTGGATGTCTGCAGCATGAATGTGAAAATAGGTGGCGCAACCTGTCAAAAAATCAGGAAAGCTATCTAGGATGTATACGCATGCGGAGTTTCAGGTGAATTAGTCAAACCACTGCAGAGATATGAGTGATTTTAACCCAAGGCAGATGAACAGATGGACACTGTGCAAACATGGTTGCAGGTGGCGCCACCATTTTTTGTGCATGTTATAAAGATATCCAAGGGCTACATCTGTACATTTTTTTTTTCCTGATCCGTCAAACAGTTCCTGAGATATGTTGGTTTATGTGTGGAAACAGACGCACAAATGGACACTGGGCAGAGAGGAAAGATCAGAGGTCGAGGCCAATTGGTTAGGCACCAGTTCACATGTGACCTGATAATTGGTGTAAGTTTCAGAAAAATCCGTCCAATAGTCTCATAGGAGTTCTCCGGAAACGAACGTGGCGGCAGGGGAACCCGGTCAAAAACATAGTATCTGCAAAACTTCAATTTGGCGGATACAATGATTGGTGCTCAAAGATATAATATGTCCTCCTAGTACTGTACAAATGATTGGTGTTCAACAGATATAATATGCCCTCCTAGTACTGTACAAATGATTGGTGCTTAAAGATATAATATGTCCTGCTAATACTGTACAAATGATTGGTGTTCAACAGATGTAACCTGCCCTCCTAGTACTGTACAAATGATTGGTGCTTAAAGATATAATATGTCCTCCTAGTACTGTACAAATGATTGGTGTTCAACAGATATAATATGCCCTCCTAGTACTGTACAAATGATAGGTGCTCACAGATATGATATGTCCTCCTAGTACTGTACAAATGGTTGGTGTTCAAAGATATAACCTGCCCTCCTAGTACTGTACAAATGATTGGTGCTCAAAGATATAATATGTCCTCCTAGTACTGTACAAATGATTGGTGTTCAACAGATATAATATGCCCTCCTAGTACTGTACAAATGATTGGTGCTCAAAGATATAATATGTCCTCCTAGTACTGTACAAATGATTGGTGTTCAACAGATATAATATGCCCTCCTAGTACTGTCAAATGATTGGTGCTTAAAGATATTATATTTCCTCCTAATACTGTACAAATGATTGGTGCTCACAGCCATGATATGCCCTCCTAGTACTGTAAAAATGATTGGTGCTCACAGATATAATATGCCCTCCTAGTACTGTACAAATGATTGGTGCTCACAGATATAATATGCCCTCCTAGTACTGTATAAAGGTGTCATCCCATATGGACGGGTTTCAAATAGACGGGTCGGATTTTTTCGATCCCATCTGGACGGGTCCCAGTCCGAGGGGTCCCAGTCAGACGCTCGTTTTGGTTTAATACACGAAGGCTATAATACATGCATTTTTATATTATATATAGTAATATGAATGAATATTTGAAAATATCAAGCAGTTTGAAACGTCCTGAAGGATGAATGGCTCATTCACATATAGACCACCCGGCTATTTGGCGACGCCTTACTTTGTCTCGTTTTCTTATCACTTACCTTGCAATATCTAGGGTATTTTGTTGTCTTGTTGTCTGATTATATATATATATATATATATATATATAAATATATATATATATATATATATATATACACACACATATACATCGATATATAAATATATAGATATATAGCATTTTAATTGTATATATGAAAATATTGAACCATTTGCAACGCCATGACGGCCTATATACATAGACCACCCGGCTGACTGGCGACGCCGACATCATGTGCAAGCATTATGTCTTGTTTTATTATCACTTACCTTGTAATATCAAGGATATTTTGCTGTATTTTTGTCTTATTATATTATATATATATATATATATATATATATATATATATATATATATATATATATATATTTAGCATTTTAATTGTATATATGATAATATTGAACAATTTGCAACGCCATGAAAGATTAACGGCCTGTTTACATATATAGAACACCCGGCTAACTGGCAAAATAAAATTCAATCATTAAAACGTCATGTATTTGGCATCGTTGAAGTCTATATATATTGAATTCATTTATTGGAACGATAATTTATGAGATGTTATCTTAAAAGAAATGCAGTTCATAATTTTTTATGGAACGTGTACAGAGCTTAAATAATTATTGCTTGCTTGTGACATCAATAAAATCAGAATTGTCCTTATTTGAAAGCCGAGTTACGTGGTCTATCAATAAAATATGAATGATTCATTTCATATGTTACATATTTTTCTTTCATAAATAGCCTTTGGTTATTGAACTCAATGCTTCTTTACTCATATGTGTAGGTTATCCTACACTTCCTTTTGTTTAAGTATTAAATTCAGTGATTCTTTACGGACTTGTATTGTACAATGCCTTTCATTTCAGTGGATAGATAGAGCGATAGATAAACAGATAGATAGACAGACAGATAGATAGATAGATTTCACATAGATTCATTAACTCCTTAATAAATTTATGTTAAATCACTGTCTTCAAAGACCCTAACAGGAATGAGAAAACTGTACATCCCATATTACCACGTTTCAAAGGGAAACCACATACGTGCATCTTCTTGTTAATTAACCAGTTACTGTTCGTTCCGCACCGGTTGTCTGAGCCATGTTGTAACTGTTATAATAACAGCACGGTGGTCTTTGATAAATATTCTGTTGATTAACATGAACCACCAAACATTAAAGTTCCCTGTGAAATAAAACGAATGTGTATTATATGATATTAATTTCATTTTTCAAACCATTCATTTTTTTATGAAAATAACATTTTTCTCCTTTCTTTCTATCATATCTCTCTTAGGGATTATCTCTCTCTCTCTCTCTCTCTCTCTCTCTCTCTCTCTGTTCATGTATTTATCAAGTACGTATATTACCCGTGTATTCAGCGGATAGCAATAAGTGAATATAAACTTTATCCAAAATACATACTAGTACGACAACACAGACAAATATAAATGTGTTACCATAATATTCATTGTGAAACGCAACTTAATTAGTCTCGTTATTCAAACAATAAGTTAATCATTATGCGACCTCGCTTCTCTTTGAAGTGCGCTGATCGTGTCAGAGGTGCAGGTTTCTCTGTCATATATCCCTGATGTGAAAAGGGGTTTCCAAACTGATTTTCTACTCTTTGTTTCTTGGAAATATGCATAATTTTGGACTAACAATATGGCAGCACATGGATTATGTGATATATCGGAATAAAATATGAGAATTCTCCGAAACCTAGCTTATATATTTTGCTTATTTACATTTATTGGCAGAGCATGTCGACCGCACGTCGGTTATTAAAGTAGATATCGCTAATTTATTTGACATTTGATTGCATGTTGATTCGTTATTGTAACTCTGACGAAACAGATAAAATTAGGATATCATGATTTCAGTTTTCACGAAAGCAACGTCAGGGAAGAAAACAATATAACGGTTAAAATCTATAGCTCTTTGAACAATAATTCATGTACAAAGGTATAAGGGCTTGCATAAAATGTCACAGCTATACCGAGTTTGATCAACATATATAAACTTTTATTATTTTAGTTAGGCTTTCCCATAAAGCTTCAATCCCCGGCTACTTACGTATGTAATTAAGTCACATAAATATAACATAGCGTCTAAATGGGACCTGTCCAACTGGGACCCGTCTAACTTGGACCCGTCCAACTGGGACAGTCTAAATGGGACCCGTCCAACTGGCGCCCGTCCAACTGACACGTAATCTGTATAAATGATTGGTGCTCACAGACATGATATGTCCTCCTAGTACTGTACAAATGATTGGTGCTCACAGATATAATATGTCCTCCTAGTACTGTACAAATGATTGGTGCTCACAGACATGATATGTCCTCCTAGTACTGTACAAATGATTGGTACTCACAGATATGATATGTCCTCCAAGTCCATGAGCTGCATCTGCACATTCAATCACAGCGCTCAGTTGAGGGTAACCAACGCCTGTCTTCTTACGCGTTGTGCAAACAGACCCAGGTCCAATCCCCACCTTGATGATGTCAGCCCCTGCCAGGATTAACTCCTCCACCATCTCACCTGTCACCACATTACCAGCCTGTTCATGTACAGATATAACTAGTGAGTCATGGTGATCAATAAGTTACCTATGTCATAGGCAGTAATTAACTAGAGGTAATGGGACCATAAAGATCCTCAATTAGGGCTCTGCTCTATGACACAAGAACTCCATGTGTGTCATTTTTCAGTAATTTCATAGATAGCTGCCTGGTGGCTATATTTGATAACCAATGGATCTGTTTGTTATGACCTCGTATCCTGAATTGCAACACCAGAGGGGAGCACTGTATTTCTGTCCAATCAGATGAGACCTTGTGCTGGAAGACATGGCCAAGTGATGAATACACGGAGCCAATCATGTTCATTTCATTTTGAGTGACAGCTCATCGTCCCGGTAATGGTCTGAACAGGCCACAGGCTCGGAGACAATTGCCGCAGACATGGTTTGCTTAGGGCCTTGGGCACATAGGATGCCCGGTCGGTGAGCTGTAAGTCAAACGAAGCGTAACAACAAAGGCTGCGTGCACACCTCGCTGGCTGGTTTCAGTTCTGCAGGCAACAGATACATGACTTCGCTAACACAGTCATACTGTCAGAATCGAATCGGTCGATGATGCGAGAATACAGAGGGAACAATTAAAATTCCACCGTAAACTGTCTTCAAACGGTGCTTGAAGCACAGCTATGGGCGGAGCCAGGATGCCTGTCAAGTGTTTGTTTATTGGCATCTGGTTGGCTGCTTGTCACGTCATACGCACATGTTTTTCAGCGGACAACGAACCGCCATCTGGTAAATATATCATAAATGGTCAAAGCTGGCAGCATGAAAATCAACTGCTTCTTTAGAAGCGTAAGATGTCCGCTGCCTCAGGGGCGTAATCCTTTTAAGTCCTGCATATCTACCTTAGTCATTTGATTTCAGCAAAATGGACATTTCGGACCTGCAAGTTTCAGACTAGGTCATTTTAAAACTAAAATATGGGTAGTCCACAAGCGACTGTGTGTCCGCAGATATCGGAGTTGGACGGGTGAAGTGAGGCATGGATCACTTGGAAAGGGGAATAGAGTGAGGTGTGTTGCATATAAGCATGGGTGTCTGCAGCGTAAATGTGAATGTAGGTGGTGCGACCTGTCATAAAACTGAGAAAATTGTCCAGGATGTATAAACCTGCAAAATTTCAGGTGGAAAAGTCAAACCACTGCTGAGATATGAGTGATTTTATCCCAAGGCAGATGAACAGATGGACGCTGTGCATAAATGGTTACAGGTGGCGCCACCAGTTTTGCTTATGATGAAGAGCTATGTGAGATCTATACACAAGCAAAATTTTGGCCCAATAGGTGAAACGATTCCCGAGATATGAGCTTGGATGTCTGCAGAGTAAACGTGAAAGTAGGTGGCACCACCTGTCATAAAATCGAGAAAGCTGTCCAGGATGTATAAACCTGCAAAATTTCAGGTGGAAAAGTCAAACCACTTCTGAAATATGAGTGATTTTATCCCAAGGCAGATGAACAGATGGACGCTGTGCATAAGTGGTTGCAGGTGGCCCCAGCAGTTTTGCCTGTGATGAAGAGCTATGCGAGATCTATACACATGCAAAATTTTGGCCCAATCTGTCAAACGGTTCCTGAGATATGAGCATGGATGTCTGCAGAGTAAACCTGAATGTAGGTGGTGCCACCTGTCATAAAATCAAGAAAATTGTCCAGGATGTATAAACCTGCAAAATTTCAGGTGGATAAGTCAAACCACTGCTGAGATATGAGTGATGTTATCCCAAGGCAGATGAACAGATGGACGCTGTGCATAAATGGTTGCAGGTGGCCCCACCAGTTTTGCCTATGTGAAGAGCTATGTAAAATCTATACATATGCAAAATTTTGGCCCTATCGGTCAAACGGTTCCTGAGATATGAGCTTGGATGTCTGCAGAGTAAACCTGAGTGTAGGTTGCGCGACCTGTCATAAAATCGAGAAAATTGTCCAGGATGTATAAACCTGCAAAATTTCAGGTGGATAAGTCAAACCACTGCTGAGATATGAGTGATTTGATCCCAAGGCAGATGAACAGATGGGTGCTGTGCATTAATGGTTGCAAGGGGGCCACCAGTTTTGCCAATGATGAAGAGCTATGTGAGATTCATACACATGCAAAATTTTGACCCAATTGGTTAAACAATTCCCGAGATATGAGCTTGGATGTCTGCAGAGTAAACCTGAATGTAGGTGGCGCCACCTGTCATAAAATCGAGAAAGCTGTCCAGGATGTATAAACCTGCAAAATTTCAGGTGGATAAGTCAAACCACTGCAGAGATATGAGTGATATTATCCCAAGGCAGATGAACAGATGGACTCTGTGCAAAAATGGTTGCAGGTGGCGCCACCATTTTTAGTGTATGTTATAAAGCTATCAAAGGGCTACATTAGTGCAAAATGTTTAGCCTGATCAGTCAAATGGTTCCCAAGATATGCAGGTTTATGTGTGGAAACAGATGCACAAATGGACGCTGGGCAGCGAGGAAAGGTCAGAGGTCAACCAAAAATGAGGGTGCAGCAGTTCACATGTGACCTGATGATGAACCCGATTTGCTTAAAATGCAAACCAAGTTTTTTAAACAGTTGAAAGATATAGTTCCAATAACCTGGGAATTCTGCATCTAAACATTGTGTCTAGACATCTAGATGCTGTGTCTAGACGTCTAGACACATTGTCTAGACACCCCCCCTTCCCCCCCCCCCCCCCGAGCCAGGTCATTTGCCATGGTGATGTCTGGACCCCACCTGTTTGTACTGAGTGACCTCTTGACATGGCTGCTGAAACTCAACATGTTGTCAAATCTTTTTTCAAATACAGAAAGCCTTTTTCAATTGGCTACAATGCTTTTTTAAAACTGTATTTACCCAATCTATTCTTATAAAACTGGCAGAACCCTACCATAGAATAATTCTTGTAAAGTTTAAACCAATCAGCTTAACAGTTACATCATAAATAAGTGTATAAGGTAGAAGAGTTTAAAATTACATTTTCACTTGTAAAAAACACATCAATGTAGGTGGCGCCACCAATACCTCAAAATCAGATATGACATATGTGACAAACATTGGTATGAAATTTTGTGATTATAGCTCTAGCCGTTCCTGAGATTTTAATTTAAGTGTGCTTTTTTGGACAGATGACTAAGTTCAACCTCCTGTAACTCCGCCAAAAATCTCAGAACTGGAACCATTCAAACAAACTTGAGAGAGATTGTTCTAGGGATCATTTCTGTGAAATATTGGACAATTTGGCTGGACAGTTTCAGAAAAGAAGATTTTTGAAGGTTTTTAAGCTTTTTCTCTATAAAATCTAAATTAATGCAGATACCCAATAATAAGCTCCAGGGCACCAAGTTTCACATGTGACTAATTCTTACATGTAATTTGGAGCTGCTAGCTCTGACGGTTTCTGACTTACAGCCATGGACGGCGGAAAGCCAGCCCTGGACGGCGGACGGCAGATGGCTGACGGACGACGTTGCGCCATCGCATAAGCTCACAGGTTCGCTAAAAAATCTAAGAACTTATTATCCTTGAACTTGCAGCATTTAGATTATTGTAACAATCTTTAAAAAGAATGTGGGTCCAGTGACCTTGACCTGTGACCAGGTAACCTCAAATCTACAGATTTTCATACATATATAAGTAAGTATACATCTTATATTGACAAATGATATCTTATATGATTCACCTGCAGACAGACAACTGCTAATATTAGAATTCCTACATCATTAATATTATTACTGTCTTACATTCTAAGAGAATTATAGCATATTTTGTAAGCCAATTGACAAGACACCTTTTGTCTAATGCAGATCTTAAATATACAGATTGTGTGAATAATTTATTGTTAAAAGCCATGCAACTACATACAGATATTTATGAGATAATTTAAGAGCACATTGGACATTTGTCTGAAAGTTAAAACACAAGCCAGCATAAAACTCTTAAGAAGAAGACATTTAATTATATAATGTTCCTGTGCATAAGGGTCCATCAGGCTAATTCAACAAATGATGATATGATTGGTTTGTATTGATGAGTAAGAAATTGTTGGAAATAATATTTTGTGACCAAACCATGCATTCTCTAATGTTAAAATTGAAGCATGTGAGCAGTTTGTTAACATAAGATGTATATTATTACCATGATCATTGGTTGGTTTTATGATAAATTATTGACAGTTCAGTAGTTCACACATTTGCTCAGTTGGATTTATATTTTTATAATATATAATATTAAATGTTTTTTTTTTTATTTTATAAAATGCAAGGACTTGGTGTTGGTGGTGGGGGTGGTGGGGGGGGGGGGGGGCATGGAATGAATGGAGTTACAACATCTCAGTATTATTACAGTGTATATACATAGGAATTTCACTTCATTCAACAATGCTTACAGGAGGAAATAGTTCATTTATAACTACTTAATATCTAAACAAGTGACCTATGGGTCATGATGTTCAGCCCACTGACAAGTTGACAATATGTCCTTGCACAGGCAACTAATTATGATAAAGTAGGTGGCATCATTGTTCATGAATATTAGCTTAAGTTCATCAAGATCCATAAGCACAACAAATTTGATGACAATCCAACTAGCCTTTCTTGAGGAATCTGGCAATTTGTGTGTATTTTGCATTATTTCTGGGGTGCTCAAACATACCCAAAAACCCTGAGAATATAGGTCACAATGACTGAATTTTGGGGAGAACTTTTGAGGAACTCTCAGGACATCAAGTTAGAAGATTCTGGGCCCAATGGTTATGATTTGTGCCCTACTTAGTTTTTAAATTTTCAGTTAATCTGAGTGGTGCTTATAAGCCCCATAGCTCAGAAAATATGGGTAACAGAGACCTAATTTCAGGTTTCCTAGGACACTTTTCATGGACCTCCGTGGATTTTAAGTTAGAAAATTTCAGGTCCAATGGTTATGATTTGTGCCCTTGTGGTATCAAATTTTTAATTATGCTGGGGGGTGCTTATAAGCCCCATAGCTCAGAGAATATGGGTAACAGAGACCTAATTTCAAGTTTCCAAGGATATTTTTCAAAGACCTCCCTGAATGTCAAGTTAGAAGGTTCTAGGACCAATGGTTACAATTTGTGCCTTGTTAACGGACAACCACATCCGTTAAGGTCTAAAAAATATTAAAAAAAGGGTTAGACTTTTAAAAAATCCAGGTGGCACCACCAGTCTGCAGGATCTAATGAAAAGCTCCATGATCAATATGCATGCAAAAAATCATGGTGATAAATTCATTCGTTATTCAGATAATGGCACTTTATATCATATTTTTAATTATTCGGGGGGTGTATCTGAGCCCCATAGCTTGGAGAATGTGGGTACTTCAGAGCCCAATAGTTCAGGTTTCACATGAGACTTTTCATGGATCTCCCTGGATGTCAAGTTAGAAGATTCCAGGTCCAGTGGTTAGGATTTGTGCCCTGTTAACAGATGAACGCATCTTAAGAGGTCTCAAAAATAGAATAAAAAATTCGTAAAAATCAGAAAAATAAAGGTGGCGCCACCAGACTGCAGAAACTGATGTTACATTCCAAGATCGATATCCATGCAAAGAATCATGGTGATCAGTGCAATAGTTGTTCAGATACTTGAGCTTTTGTTTCAAATTTTCCATTATTCTTGAGGGTACTTCAGAGCCCAATTGTTCAGAGTTTATGGGTAACAGAGACCTAACTTCAGGTTTCCAAGGAGACTTTTCATGGGTCTCTCTGCATGTCAAGAGAGAAGATTCTAGGTCCAGTTGTTACGATTTGTGCCCTGTTAACAGATGAGCGCATTTTTTAAGGTATAAATAATAGAGAAAAAAAGGGTTAAACTTTGAAAAAAATCCAGGTGGCGCCACCAGTCTGCAGGATCTAATGAAAGACTCCATGATCAATATGCATGCAAAGAATCATGGTGTTAATGCATTCGTTGTTCAGATAATGGAGCTTTTGTATAAATTTTTCCATTATTCTGAGGGGTACTTTGGAGCCCCATAGCTCAAAGAATATGGGTAACAGAGACGTAATTCCAGGTTTACAGGTTTACAGGAGATTTTTCATGGACCTCCCTGGATGTAAAGTTAGAAGATTCCAGGTCCAGCGGTTACGATTTGTGCCCTGTTAACAGACAGATGGCTAGACGGACGACGGACAAAGGGTGATCACTATAGCTCAGATGATTTAGTCAGCTGAGCTAAAAAGGACAGACATCATCATAAATCTCATAATTTAATTATTTTTAACCTTTTATTTTCAAATTTCAGTCAAACAAATTAAATAATTATGTTTACATGCTGTGAAAATTAAATTAACAGGACTCACAGGAAAAAAACATGCCATGGTCAAAGTTGGGCAAAATTTAAGGTACTGATTTTATTTTTATACTAATAACTTTACAAAATTTACAAAATTCAGATCTAATATTGGGTATACAATTGAATCTTAATTTATCAAAGTTATATACTTGAAAAAAAATTCTCAAGCATCAAAAGTGAGTTAAGTGAGTAAATATTTTTCCTGATTTTTACAAAGTCCATTATGTTCGGGCCCATAACTTAAAGAAATTACACTATAAAGGCTTAATTTCTGGCATGTATATAGGAAATGTATCTGAGAATACTTCTGATAAATATTAAAGATGCCCATTCTCCTAACTTTGAAAAACAATTTATCTGATTTTACGGCTTCCTCTGTGTATATATAAATGATCTTAGGGTAATTCTTGTTATGAAAAGTTCTTATAAGGTCTCCGTGAAGGATGTATGTACTTGTTTATCAACCACATGTTTGTAAACACAGCAATGTTGACAAACGGGAAATACATGTAATCTTAGGTGGTAGGTTACATATATGCGGAAGTAGAAAGGTCACTTGTTGCAAAACACCATTTGCAAAGCTGTGGTTTATCTGACTTGCTGCCAGATGCCCTAGTTGAATTTGTTTTGATTATTTTTGCGGGCCCCCACATATTATAAACACGTTGATATAAACAAAACATGCAGCCTGTGTGCAATGATATCAACGTTTTCTGGCCTATCTTTATAAAAGCTTCCTGGGGATCATCTTAAGTTTGTAGAGGTCAGATAGGTGATTGGGCCCCTTAAAGAAAAACAGATAAGATGACTTTCAGTCAGCTGAGCTTAAAATAAACAAAATCTGAAAGAGTTTTTTTAGATGAATGATATTTTGCATAAAGTTTGGTGATGCTAGCTCCTGCCCTTTTTGGAGATAATATGGGTTAATGTACAGACGATGGATGACGCCGCACCATCACACAAGCTCTCTGGTTTGCTAAAAATGCAAAAAAAATTGAAAAACACAGGTAGCACCACCAGTCTACAGGACCATGATTAATATGAATGCAAAGAATCAGGGTGATCAATGGATCAGTTCTTCAGATGTTGGAGCTATTGTATCAAATTTTAAATAATTCTGAGAGGAACTTTAGAGTCTCATATCACGGAAGATATGGGTAACTGAGGTTTTCAAGGAGATTTTTCATGGATCTCCTTGGATATCAAGTTAGAAGATTCTAGGTCCAGTGGATATGATTTGTGTCCTGTTAATGGACGGACAGACAGACAGACACCGGGCAAAGAGTGATCGCTATAGCACAGATGACTTTCAGTCAGATGAGCTAAAAACTTGACCCAAGTGAGGAAAACTGGTCCAAATGTGATTGCTTCCTTAGTTTTAATTAGCCTACTGTTGACAGGGTCATGATCAGATAGGTCTGTTAACTTATGTAATTATTACCATGCCAAAGTCAAGCTCCCTTTGTGTTCTCTAAATAAACAGCATTGGGGACCCAAAAGGCCCATGGGAATTCTTTTGCAGGGAAATGACCCATGAAACACTAATTACTTTCAAAACTACTTGATCCAAGTGAAGAAATCTGGTCCGAATGTGATTGCTTCCTTAGCTTCAAGGGAGGAAAACTGGTCCGAATGTGATTGCTTCCTAAGCTTTAATTAGCCTACTGTTGACAAGAGTCAGGTCAGAATGATCTGTTATGTTAATAGGGCCATGCCTGGCTCCAACCCCTACATGTGCCCTCTGCCTAAAGGGCCCTGGATATTCATGGATGCCACACAAGTATGCAGGTGATGCTCACCACCATCACAGCTGTCAGGTGCTACTCCTTAGTTATATCTTACATCAAACAATTCTGTTAAGACCTGATTAAGCATTTTTCATAACACCTGACAGCTAAAACAGACTTTGATATGATTTCAAATGTAATGTTCTATTAAAATTTGTTAAAACCTTGATTCTCAAAAGTTCACCACCATTGAACTGGTAAATTTTCCAATGACTACAGGAAATACAATATACGTCATCCAGGATTTTGTTCAGGAACAGGGTGCGTACACATTTGTTTTCCTAAAAAATGAGGCTCTAAAGGGGGGTGTGGATTATCCATGGCAGCAGATTATACGTGGGGGAAACGTTAACTGTATGTAGAATTTTGGATTTGAGATCAAACGGTTTCAAAACATGCCTTGGTAACAGATGGCCAGACAGTCATCCAGGTGGACAACATACAAAGGACCAAATGCGATAGCTTTGATGACTTATAGTCAGCTGAGGTAAAAATCATGTTTTCCCTATTAGCTTGCAGAATATAGGGGATGTGACCAAATTTGAGGTTTCCAAGGAGTTTTCAATATGACCCCGCACAATGTCTAGTTAGAATTTTCTGGGCTCAGTAATTACTCAACATGTCAAGTGTTGGACCCCTGAATACTGCTTCATAACGAAAGCATAACACTTCACATTTCAGTAGACAGTTAATTACTATGCACCTAGTGTTTACAATCTCGTATACTGACAATAACACTTTGACACAAACAATGCTATGCATCAATAAAGTGTCCTCTCACCATAATTGTGTGTTCTGGAAAATGAGCCCTAACATCTTTCACAAATTCCACAAAATGTTCTGAGTAGCCATTGGCAACATCTAAACATATGAACTGGATGTCAGGCACTGCTTTGCATATGGCCTCAATTTTCTCAAGGTCACCTCTCTGGAGTCCTGCACTTACTGCAACATTCTGAAACATAAACATACACAGAGATAAAAATATGACCATATAAACATTGCTACCTATTGAGTTATATCCTCACAAATACTGGTGACATCATTACAACACCCTTGCATATACATCCTACAGGATATGAAATTTAATTCAACAGTACTTCTAAGAACAAGTGGCCCATGGGCCATGACGCTCAGCTGAATTCAAGGAGCCTTGAAAAATGGGCAAAAGACTCCCAGAGTGCTCAAAATCTTGCATTTTGCCAACAGCCCTTAGATGTAGGTTACAATAACCTTATTCTACATGCAGCTGCTACCATTTGTGCCTACCAGACTAATTAAGTGTAAAAATCAATTTTTTTACACAGCTTGCAGAAAATGGGTCAGAGTGACATTTCAGGTTTCCAAGGAGATTTTTAGGGACCTCCCTGAAAGTCATGTATGAGGATTTTAGGCCAAATGGATAAAATTTGTGCCCCATCTGACTATCTTGGTGCTTAAAAATCATGTTTTCTCCCCTTATTTGCAAAATATAGTTAACCATGACCTAGTTTCAAGTTTCCAAGTATATTTTTCATGGAACTCCAAGGATTTCAAGTTAGAAGATTCTAGGTCCAACACTCATGATTTGTGCCCTGTTAATGGACAGCTGCTTCATTTGAAGTTCTAAAAAAGACATAAGAAGGCCTACAGGCCTAATGCGAACCTGTGCAAAGTTTAGGAGTATGAATGAAGGTTTATTTTTAAAATTAATTTAATATTGATCCTCCTTAGTCCTGCATATCTACCTTAGTCATTATGATTTCAGCAAAATGGACGTTTCTGACCTGCAAGTTTCAGACTAGGACATTTTAAAACCAGAATATGGGTAGTCGACAAGCCACTATGTGTATCCACAGAAATCAGAGTGGGACGGGTGAAGTGAGGCATGGATTAAGTTGCAAGGGGAATAGAGCATGGTGTGTTGCATATTAGCATGGATGTCTGCAGCTTAAACGTGAATGTAGGTGGTGCCACCTGTCATAAAATCGAGAAAATTGTCCAGGATGTATAAACCTGCAAAATTTCAGGTGGATAAGTCAAACCACTGCTGAGATATGAGTGATATTATCCAAAGGCAGATGAACAGATGGATGCTGTGCATAAATGGTTGCAGGTGGCACCACCAGTTTGGCCTATGATGAAGAGCTATGTAAGGTCCATGTACATGCAAAATTTTGGCCCAATCTGTCAAACGGTTCCCGAGATATGAGCTTGGATGTCTGCAGAGTAAATGTGAATGTAGGTGGCGCCACCTGTCATAAAATCGAGAAAGCTGTCAAGGATGTAAAATACCTGCAAAGTTTCAAGTGGAAAAGTCAAACCACTGCTGAGATATGAGTGATTTTAACCTAAGGCAGATGAACAGATGGACGCTGTGCATAAATGGTTGCAGGTGGCACCACCAGTTTTGCCTATGATGAAGAGCTATGTGAGATCTATACACATGCAAAATTTTGGCCTAATCGATCAAACGGTTCCCGAGATATGAGCTTGGATGTCTGCAGAGTAAATGTGAATGTAGGTGGCGACACCTGTCATAAAATCGAGAAACCTGTCCAGGATGTATAAAACTGCAAAATTTCAGGTGGATAAGTCAAACCATTGCTGAGATATGAGTGATTTGATCCCAAGGCAGATGAACAGATGGATGCTGTGCATAAGTGGTTGCAGATGGCGCCATCAGTTTTGCCTATGATGAAGAGCTATGTGAGATCTATAAACATGCAAACTTTTTGCCCAATCAGTCAAACGGTTCCTGAGATATTAGCTTGGATGTCTAAAGAGTAAATGTGAATGTAGGTGGCACAACCTGTCATAAAATCAAGAAAGCTGTCCAGGATGTATAAACCTGCAAAATTTCAGGTAAATAAGTCAAACCACTGCTGAGATATGAGTGATTTTAACCCAAGGCAGATGAACAGATAGAAGCTGTGCAAAAATGGTTGCAGGTGGCGCCACCAGTTTTAGTGTATGTTATAAACCTATCAAAGGGCTACATTAGTGCAAAATTTTTAGCCTGATCGGTCAAACGGTTCCTGAGATATGTGGGTTTATGTGTGTAAACAGACGCACAAATGGAACCTGGGCAGCAAGGAAAGGTCAGAGGTCAACCAAAAATGAAGGCGCTGCAGTTCACATGTGACCTGATGATAAACCTGATTCGCTTAAAATGCAAACCAAGTTTTTTCAAACAGTTGAAAGATATAGTTCCAATATTCTGGGAATTCTGCATCTAAACATTGTGTCAAGACGTCTAGACCCTGTGTCTAGACGTCTAGACACATTGTCTAGACACCCCCCAGAGCCAGGTCAGTTGCCATGGTGATGTCTGGACCCCCACCTGTTTGTACTGAGTGACCTCTTGACTTGGCTGCATGAAGTCAAATCTGTTTTCAAATACAGAAAGCCTTTTTCAATTGGCTACAATGCTTTTTTAAAACTGTATTTACCCAATCTATTCTTATAAAACTGGCAGAACCCTACCATAGAATAATTCTTGTAAAGTTTAAACCAATCAGCTGAACAGTTTCATCATAAATCAGTGTATAAGCTAGAAGAGTTTAAAATTACATTTTCACTTGTAAAAAACACATCAATGTAGGTGGCGCCACCAATACCTCAAAATCAGATATGACATATGTGACAAACATTGGTATAAAATTTGGTCATTATAGCTCAAGCCGTTTCTGAGATTTTAATTTTAGTGTCCTTTTTTGGACAGATGACTAAGTTCAACCTCCTGTAACTCCGCCAAAAATCTCAGAACTGGAACCATTCAAACAAACTTGAGAGAGATTGTTCTAGGGATCATTTCTGTGAAATATTGGACAATTTGGCTGGACAGTTTCAGAGAAGAAGATTTTTAAAGGTTTTTAAGCTTTTTCTCTATAAAATCTAAATTAATGCAGATACCCAATAATAAGCTCCAGGGCACCAAGTTTCACATGTGACAAATTCTTACATGTAATTTGGAGCTGCTAGCTCCGACAGTTTCTGACTTACAGCCATGGACGGCGGAAAGCCAGCCCTGGACGGCGGACGGCTGACTGCGGACGACGGACGGACGACGCTGCGCCATCGCATAAGCTCACAGGTTCGCTATAAATGTATAAACAAATGACCCGTGGGTCTTGACGCTCAGCCGACTGACATGTTTATAATATTTTCTTGCACAGACAACTAATTAAGATAGGTGACATCATTGTTCATGCATATTAGCTTAAGTTCATCAACACCCATGAGTACAACAAATTTGATGACAATCCAACCAGCCTTTCATGAGGAATCTGGCAATTTGTGTGTATTCTGCATTATTTCTGGGGTGCTCAAACATACCTCAAAACTCTGAGAATATAGGTCACTGTGACCCAATTTCAGGTTTCTGGGGAGAACTTTTGAGGAAATCTTTGCTACATGGTTATGATTTGTACTCTACTTTGGAATCAAATTTTTAATTATTCTGAGGGGTGCTTATAAGCCCCAAAGCTCAGAAAATATGGGTAACAGAGACCTTAATTCATGTTTCCTAGGAGACTTTTCACAGATCTCCCTGAATGTCAAGTTTGAAGATTCTACATGGAACATCTCATGATCAATATGTATGCCAAAAATCATGACCATCAGTCAAATAGTTAATGAGATATTGAAGTTTTTGTATGAAATTTTTTACTATTCTGGGGGGTACTTCTGAGTCCCATAGCTCGGAAAATCCAGGTGACAGAGACCTAAATTCAGGTTTCTAAGGAGACTTTTCATGGGCCTCCCAACATGTCAAGAAAGAAGATTCTAGGTCTAGTCATTACAATTTGTGCCCTGTTAACAGATGACCGCATCTTTGAAGGTCTCAAAAATAGATAAAACAAGGGACCCATGGGTCACATCACTCAGCTGATTTTTGGAAAATATTAGTAACTGCAAAAACTTTTATTTATTTTGGTTTTTCATGTATATTATCATTAGAACAGCTATCAGAAAATGGAACTGCTAAAATGAAACTCTGTAAATTATAGAATAATGGACATGAGCTGAACCATTCAGTGATGCACCAAGGGAACAAATAGGCCCTACGGTAAGTGTTATATAAAAGTAACATTTCATAAACAATTTGTGAAGGCAATTAAGTTTTCAAAAGTTAAATATATGGCCATATGAGTTAAAAATTTACCCCACAAAGTTTGACCAATATTCCTAATTTTAATACTAAGTTAACACTGTTATTCACACCAAGGCCCCGCCAACTTTAAGAGATATGAATGAATTGCTACAAAGTATTTATATCTTCTTAAATCTTGTCAGTTAGCATTTACATCAGATCCTAATATTTTATCACATTTGAATATTAGGATTAAATTCCTGAAATTTTTTCTTTATAAAAATAAAAATTGTCCAAGTCTCATCAAAAAGAATTTAAATTTATAACATTAAATTTATAAGATTCATCTTGTTTATAAGTCCTGTGTATTGAAGGAATGGTTGGGGGGAGGGGTCTCCATTGTAACTGCTCAGTGCTGAAAAAAATGTTAATTTTAAGATTCATCTAGTTCATAGTACAGGTCTGTCAACAGAATGGAGTGGGTGGGGGGGGGGGGGGGAAGGCTCCCTGTGGTATGGTATTAACTGCAGATAGCCTGATCAAGCTCAACTGAGTGGAGAGAGGGCTTGCCCTAGTGATGGGATTGCATAACATTATGCCAACAGCCTGGGGAGCATAGAGAGCTGCACTGAATGACCTACAGTGACCAAAGTGGACTGCTTGACAATGTAAGGGAATACATCAAGAGCCTCCACAAAATTCAATAACTAGCCTAATTTTGCAGCTTTTATTTTCAAATTTCAGCTTTTTACAGATTAAATCCTTATGTGCACATGCTGTGAAAATTAAATCCACAGTACTTACAGGAAAAAAACATGCCGTGGCCAAAGTTGGGCAAAATTTAAGGTACCAATTTTTTATTTTTGCTAATATTTTTAAAAATTTAAAAGATTTTGATCTAATGTTGGGTATACAATTTAAATATGATCAATTAAAGTTATTTTACTGGAAAAAAAAGTCCTTAGTTTTAACATGTTTTGTGTTAAGTGATCAAATATCTTTCCTGATTTTTTACAAAATGCATTATGTTTGAGCCCATAACTTTTTTAAATTATATAATGCAGACTTAATATCTGGCATGTACATAGGAACTATATAAATGAATATTTATGGCAAATATGAGGAAAAACAGATGAGTGGTTTTTATATTAGGTGGTCCTGAAGTGTGAAAATAGATTTTTAATAAAAAATTGAGGTTTTTCCTTAATTTCTCAAGGAACGAAGTCGCAAAGACCCAGTTTTTGGCTTGGTAGGAGATCTTGGGGACATCTAACATGCCGAATTTTGGATTCCTAGGTCTTAGGTTCTCAAAACGTGCAACATCTACGGAGGGAAGGATGGACGGAAGACGGACAATGGACCACGACTATAGCTCAGATAACTTATAGTCAGCTGAGCTAAAAAATAGTAAAAAATCGAAAAAAATACAGGTGGCGCCACCAGTCTGCAAAAACTGATGAAACACTCCATGATCAATATCCATGCAAAAAATCATGGTGAACAATACTTGAGTTTTTGTATCAAATTTTCTATTATTCTGGGGGGAGGGGGGTTAAAGCCCCATAGCTCACAGGTTTTGGGTAACAGAGACCTTATTCCAGGTTTCCAAGAAGACTTTTCATGGGCTTCCCTGCATGTTATGACAGGAGATTCTAAGTCCAGTCATTAAGATTAGTGCCCTGTTAACAGATTGGCATCTTTTAAGGTCTAAAAATAGAGATAAAAAATCGTAAAAAATCGAAAAATACAGGTGGTGCCACCAGTCTGCAAAAACTGATGTAACATTCCACGATCAATATTCATGCAAAGAATCATCTTGATCAATGCATTATTTGTTCAGATACTTGAGCTTTTGTATCAAATTTTTCATTATTCTGGGGGGTACTTCAGAACCCCATAGCTTGAAGATTATGGGTAATAGAGACCTAATTCCATGTTTCCAAGAAGACTTTTCATGGTCCTCTCTGGATGTAAAGTGAGAAGATTCCAGCTCCAGCGGTTACGATTTGTGCTCTTTTAACAGATGACGGCATCTTTTGCGGTCTCAAAAATAGAGGGGAAAAAATAGAAAAAAAACAGGCGGCACCACTGGTCTGCAGAAACTGATGAAACACTCCATGATCAATATTTATGCAAAGAATCATGGTGGACAATGCATTAGTTGTTCAGATACTTGAGCTTTTTTATAAAATATTTCATTATTCTTGGGGGTACTTCGGAGCCCCATAGCTGGATGAATATCGGTAACAGAGACCTTATTCCATGTTTCCAAGAAGACTTTTCATGGACCTCTCTTGATGTAAAGTGAGAAGATTCCTGGTCGAGCGGTTACGATTTGTGCTCTGTTAACAGATAACGGCATCTTTTGAGGTCTCAATAATAGAGAAAAAAATCGTAAACAAGGGACCCATGGGTCAAGGTGCTCAGCTGATCGTGATTGGACTATAAATGTATCACCATTGTGATACTATAATTAGTCAACAAACCTTATGAATATCATGGACATGTTAGGCTATTATAAAGGAATATAATGTAATATGTGAGTAAATGATGTATGAAATAACCTGACTGATGGATTAATATGGAGTAAATGTAGTAGTTTATTTTTTATTTATTTGGGAGCTGTTGAAAATAGGGATATATTTGAGCAAATATGAATGCAATGACAGTACACTAAGCAGTGGTAGAAAGATGATAAGAATCTATAGTGTATGGAAGTCCGCAAAATTTCATTTTGACAGATAAAATGTTATGATTAACTATGCTGAAGAGGGGATTTATGAATTGTGACTGTATGAAATGGTATCTCTTAGGTCTTGACAAGGTACATTATATTGATGCCCACCACGTCTACATATTACACAATATTGACATAATTTCTGGCATGTACATAGGTAACAAATAGTTATACAATATATAAAAATATGAAAATATCTGATTCATCTTGTTCTTGTTTACTGAGGCTGACATTGGGATGTGGCTCGGAGAAGGAAACAGTGTGGACAGCAAGGAGGGTTGGATGTAGAGAGAAAAGGAGAGACAGAGAGAGGGACGGAGCATTCAACAGTACTTAAACACCTGGAAGGTTATAATCTAAAATGTTATGAAATGTAGATTAAGTCTGAGAGAAAGAGGTAATCTAGGCCATGGTTGGTTGATATGATTGAAGAAATTGTTGCAAATAATATTTTAAGATCTGACCATGCGTTTCCATTTGATACCTTTCTGACAGGCTGTTGACAGTTCAACATTTTACACATTTGTCTAATGAGATCCAATTTTTTTAATAAACTTTTTTTTCTATTTTATGATATGTATACAGTTGCTATAAAGTCCACACTCCCCAGGCGGAAGGACTTGATGGGGGGGGGGGGGGGGGTTATGATGGGAGTTACAATGCCTCTGTCTCTCTGTATATGTATTCTTCAAATTATTAAATTTTATGCTATAGACATTGAACTATTGTTCACAGTGCCAAGGAGCAAGGACTTAGAGGGGTGGGGGACAGGGATGGTGAGAGTTACAATACCCTTGCATATACGTACAGAATATGAAATTTAATTAATCAGTGCTTACAGGAAAAAAAAGTTCATTCATAATTATTAAATATTTAAAACAGGCAGAAAGCTAGAGAAACATGCAAATCATTTTAATTCTCATTCTTCTGAGCCAGGAAATTATGAAGAATTTTTACATAAATTCCTTTTTTTATAACAACATTTTTTTTCCAGGTTTGAAAATGTGACTATACATATAGAGTATAATATATATATGAGAATATTTCAGTAGATTTACATTTCTTATTTGCATCAACATATATATCTAATAAATCAGGTTTATAGTACCTGTCAACAGAATGGGGTGGAGAGAGGAAGGGAGGCATAGGGGTGAGAGAGAGATAAAGAGAGAGAGAGAAAGAGAGCTAGACTGCCAGAGAAAGAGAGAAAAGGAAAGAGAGAGAGAAGAAAGGCTCTCTGGAATTAACTGCCTGACCAAGCCTGACCCAGACACTCACAGAAGCAGTAGGCTAGTAGTGAAGGTGTTATGTAACAGCCTAGAACACTGTTAACCAATGACTTGATATAAACATTCAAGACATGGTGCTATAAATATAGGTCACTGTGCTCAGCTGACGGTAAAAATCAAAATAATATCAAATGGGATCAAGTCTAAGAGGAAAAGGTAATATATGCCATGGCTGGTTGACATGATTGGTTTGTACTGATGAGTAAGAAATTGTAGCAAATAATATTTTGTGACCAAACCATGCATTCTCTAATGTCAAAATTGAAGCATGTGAGCAGTTTGTGAACATAAGATGTATATTATTACCATGATCATTGGCTGGCTTTTTGATAAATTGTTGACAGTTCAGTAGTTTACACATTTGCTCAACTGGATCTATTTTACATAATAAAATGTATACAGTTGAAATGTACCGTATTTATTCCAATTTGGCGACCACTTTAAAATAATTAATTTTCTCAGAGGTCGAGATAATGGAGGATATTTGAAAATTATCTTCCTTCTGAATTTGCGGTGGTCGAGAATTTAGAGGCATGCGGTTGGATAACCTTCCCTAGAGACGCCGAGCCGCTCTGACACTCGTGCGGTCATATGGTTTGAGTGATAATATGGGAATTTAAGTTCTAATTTGTTTTGTTAGCATTACAGTTTGTAAATTCCCTAAAACGGGCTTCCTACCGGCATGTGAATTATACAGAGTCCTCAAATGATTAATCAGACTTAGCTTAGTCACTTTACAAAATGATTACAGTCACTACTTCACGTGTATGTACGATGTTTCCCTGTCCTTCCCTTGACACAAGACGGCAACCCGTGTTTCTACCAGTTGTCTCAAGTTTACCCACCAGGTGGCGATACCGACGGACCGAGAGGGACAAGCGTCTGAATTTAAGTTTGAATGTAAGATGGTATTAAGATATATTTTATGGGGTGTATTTTATAATATTTTCACGTATATTAATAACTTATAATTATATATCATATATACTGCATACCTGACCTATCGGTATTTTCGATAATGTATTTAAGATACCTACGATTTGAATTTGAGTCACGTGTACTCATGCTTACTCATCCACTCAATCATACCACAACTGCGCTCAGCGTCATTGAACAATGCCTGTGGCAGCCATTTATATACATTTTCATTACCGCAGCTTAAACTCCTGTGAGCAGCTTTGAGTAGACTTGTTCAATTATCGGGAGTAGGGAGGTTTCTTTTAACGAAGTGTCTAGAGCTCCGGACCCGTGAATACTGCCGTGCAGCTATTTTTCCGTACTAGTTCCGGTTTACATGCGCAGTGGCGTACTGCGCAGATAACCGAAAACGGGCATCTTGTTTTGACTGGTACAGCCAAACTGAGCCGTGCTGTGCCAGCGACGGCGTTCTCCCGCTAAAATGGCTGTGAATAAGCTGTTAAATGAGGCTTCAAAAAGCAGCCTCCATTTCTGCGTACGGCATTGCAAGAACAGCATCCAGCATCGAGAAGGACAAAACGTTTCAAACGCTATGGCTGCCGTCGTGGTTGGTGACCTGTCCGGCACTGACTATTTTTACTATATAAGTGACATAAAATAAAACTGCCGGACGAATAGCTCAGTTGTTGCGGGTCCGGCACCGTCTCTTTTACTATTTAAGTGACATAAAATAAAACTGCCGGACGAATAGCTCAGTTGTTGCGGGTCCGGCACCGTCTCTTTTACTATTTAAGTGACATAAAATAAAACTGCCGGACGAATAGCTCAATTGATGCGGATCCGGCAGTGTCTTTTTTGCTTTATAAGTGACATAAAATAAAACTGCCGGACGAATAGCTCAATTGATGCGGATCCGGCAGTGTCTTTTTTGCTTTATAAGTGACATAAAATAAAACTGCCGAACCATTAGCTCAATTGTTGCGGGTCCGGCACTCACTGCCGCGCCGTGCGTATATCATATGAAGTACCGGTACTGAGCCAGATTCAAGGAGTGCCGGACCATTAGCTTTGCGTAGTATGCGCCCGGCACTTCTGCATTACGGTGCAACTGCGCATGTGCACAGGAAGTGCCAGACGAATAGCCGGCTGCATAATGGGTCCGGACCAATAGCAACAGCCTTCTTTTAATTGTGCTTGCAGGTGGCCATGAGGCTGTTCTCTGAGTAGATGATGGGTAGGGAGTAGCAATCATTAAATTACATGTTATGACAACAACCGTGCGATACCAGACTTGTTGTTTGGCTTCATTAACCAAGCACGGGCTTCGGCCCCTAATTACAAAATCAAAGCCCGTTAAAATCTGTTTGAACAAGACTTTCATAAGCGTTGGATATCACACCTCATGTTCAGGCAGCGTATATGAAGCTCCGGCACGGCTAATTGATCCAGGCGTAGCAGGTAAGATGTGAATAAAATAATATGACCAATGACTTTATTTACATTATTATGAATAATTTATCGAAATTAACTGACAATAATCTAAAAGGGCGTTAAAATTTACACGACCGATAATGGTCCTAGCTCCCGTGCCCTCGATCAAACCCTGTTTTGTACGGGCGGTCACCCATCCAAAAACTAACCCCGGTCATTCGAGCTTAACTAAGACGATCGTTCTAACGATGTCACAGTTGTACTATCCCGCGTACTTCACCTTAAGTTGTAAATATTGGTGTTATAAATATCCCGCGTGAATTGCACACGGGGCACGTTCGTCACGGACATCCATTTGGAACTTGAACGCTTTATCATGTTTATATATTATGAAAAATGCAACTTTGTATCTTCAAAAATTTTATTGCAAACATGCTCTAATTTGATATGGAAGCTCAGTGTAATAAGAATCTAGGCAGATACAAAATGCGGTGCCCGCGTGAGACGGAGGCATTTCACCTTAACATGGTCGACAGAAAACATCGTCGGCAGTCGCGAAATTAGAGTCATTTTATAAATTATGCTTTCAAAATATTTTTTGGGGTTGAGAAATTAGAGGGATCGCCAAATTGGAATAAATACGGTAACTGATGTCCCATATCCCCAGATGCAAGGACTTGGTGGTGGTGGTGGTGGAGGGGGGAGGGGGGGGGGGGGAGGGCTGGAATGAGGGGAGTTACAACATCTCTGTATAAATATAGTGTATATACATATAGGATTTCCACTTAATTCAACAATACTTACAGGATTAAATAGTTCATTCACAATTACATAATATTTAAAAAAGGACAGACAGACAAACAAAGTTGATAATATATTTGAATATTTTAAGGTTTTTCATCTGCAATATTACACATCTGAATACATAAATTGCTTTCAAATTTCAGACTTTAATAGCTTAAATCCATACACATACAGCATATGAAAGTTATTTCAACATTGTTTAAAGGAAAATTTCATAATTAATATATATATTTAATGATAATTGAGAGATGATGGACAGACAGAGCTGATCACCTTATGTTCCATTCTCCTTAGGCAAGAATATGTTTCAATTAGATCTTAATTTTTTCTAATCCAATTATTTTTTCAAATTAAAAAAATTGTACACATTTGCAATAATAACTAATGTCCCAGTGCAAAGGTGACGGTGAGGTGCAAAGGATCAATGACAGCCGGGGGAGGGGGGGGGGATGGTTGGATCAACAACACTTTTGCATATACATTCAGGGCAAACAAAGCCTAATCTCCAATTCTGCTGAGGCCTGAAAATAACAAACACATGTTTGTATTAGATCCTCATTTTTTAATTTTAAGTTTAATTTGTATACATTTCCAATATAACATATATTTCTGAATATAAACCTTGATTCATAATTCTAAATTGCATCATCATAAATCTCAATCTTGTCATATATCACCACATCATGCATACAAATGTATATTTATATATTCATGGGGGGGGGGGGGGGGGAGGGGGTGTGATATGAGAACAATTGTACACCTGTCACAGCAGGGGATCTCCCCCAGTGACTGTAACAAATCAGGAACCCTGGCATAGCTGACTTCCAGTGACCTGGAGTGGCCTACCTGCATCTGGAACAAAGCAAGTGACTACAATAGAGCCTCAAGATAAAATTCAATAACTAGCCTAATGTTCAACCTTTTATTTTCAAATTTCAGATTTAAACAAATTAAATACTTATGTTTACATGCTGTGAAAATTAAATCAACAGTACTCACAGGAAAAAAACATGCCTTGGTCAACGTTGGGTAAAATTTAAGGTACTGATTTTATGTTTATGCTAATAACTTATAAAATTTACCAAATACAGATCTAATTTTTGGTATACAATTGAATCTTAATTAAACAAAGTTATATACATGAAAAAAAATTCATTAGCTTCAATAATTTTCATGTAACGTGAGTAAATATTTTTCCTGATTTTTTACTAAGTCCATTATGTTTGGGCCCATAACTTAAAACAATTACGCAATACTGACATCATTTCTGGCATGTGCATAGCAAATGTATAGAAAAATATGTATATAATATATGATCAAAGTCAGATCAGTGGTTTTGATATTAGGCAGTCCTGAAGTGTAACAATGGGTTTTAAATGGAAATATTGAAGTTTTTCATTAATATCTCAAAGGAATTAAGTCCTAGTTACCAAATTCTTGGCATGGTATGGAATTTTGGAGACATCTAACTGTATGCCAAATTTAAGGAACTTAGAACTGAAGCTGGAGAGCTGAGCTCTAGCAAACTGCATAACACTAGCTTGATGTAAACAATATGTGACATGATGCTTGAAAACTTGAATAAAATCGACAGTTTTTGATCAACTGGTTTCAAATTTTTGAGGATAGCAGTTGAAATGCTAACAAAAACATCTTAGCTTTAACAAGTTTTGTGTTGAGTGATCAAATTTCTTTCCTGATTATTTACAAAATGCATTATGTTTGGGCCCATAACTGTTTTAAATTATATAATACAGACCTAATTTCTAGCATATACATAGGAACTATATAGAGGATTATTTATGGTAAATATGAGGAAAAACAGATGAGTGGTTTTGATATAAGGCAGTCCTGAAGTGTGAAAATAGGTTTTTAATAAAACAAGTGACCCATGGGTCATGACGCTCAGCTGACTGGAAAGAGACTCGCCAAAGGAAATTTTATCATCTGAATGGTAGTATATACCCATTCATCTGAAGCATCAAACAGATTAACCAACAGGCCAAGATTGTGACTGTATTTATATATCTCAAAAATAGAGAAAAAATGCATAAACTTTAAAAAAAAAATACAGGTGGTTCCACCAGTCTGCAGAAACTAATAAAAACACTTAATGGTCAATATCCATGCAAAGAATCATGGTGATCTCTGGATTAGTTGTTCGGATACTTCAGCTTTTGTATCAAATTTTCCATTATTCTGAGGGATACTTTGGAGTCCTATAGCTTGAAGGATATGAGTAACAGAGACCTAATTTCAGGTTTCCATAGAAACTTTTCATGGGCCTCCTTGCATGACAAGAATGAAGATTCTAGGTCCTGTTGTTACAATTTGTGCCACGTTAACAGATGACAGCATCCTTAAAGGTCTCAAAAATAGAGAAAACAATTTGTAAAAAAACCTGAACAAATACAGGTGGTGCCACCAGACAGCAGATATGTATGAAATACTCCATGATCACTATCCATATAAACAATTATGGTGATCTCTGCATTAGTTGTTCAGATACTTCAGCTTTTGTAACAATTTTTCCATTATTCTGAGCTGTACTTTGGAGTGCCATAGCTCAAAGGATATGGGTAACAGAGATCTAATTTCAGGTTTCCATGGAGACTTCTCATGGGTCTCCCTGTGTATCAAGAATGAAGATTCTAGGTCCAGTCATTACGATTTGTACCCTGTTGACAGATAACTAAATCCTTAAAGGTCTCAAAAATTGAGAAAAACTAGAATATCAGCAGAAGCTGACAAAAGCCCTCAGCCAAAAGAACAGTGTTTAGAGGTGGTAACAGTAACAAGTACAAAATATCTGTTCTCACATGGATGTATATCTGTACATGTCTCAGTTATAAATTTAAAATGGAGAGGTATGTACCATGATTCATAACAATCCACTAAATGCTTCCTGAAAAATAAGCTTCTAAGTAAGCTTCTATTATAAGCTCTGTGACCTTGAAAAGTAGGTCAAGGTCACCCATCTTCGAACTTGACCGAGATTTTGTCGATATACATCTTCACCGAAGAAATAAAATTCCTATTGTGAATCCTTTTAGAGATATCACGCTCACAAGGCCAAAGTTGAAAAATCCAAGAAAAATTCATTAAAAATCAGAAATTGTTGGTTGCACCCCCAAACTTGTGCAGCAGTTACAGACCATCAGTCCCTATGATCATAGTAAGTTTTGTGGAAATCCACCCAATGGTTCCTGAGAAATAAGCTTCTAAATGTTTTTTATATAATAAGCTCTAAAACGTAGAAAAATAGGTCAAGGTCACCCATCTTTGAACTTGACCGAGATTTTGTCAATATACATCTTCACCGAAAAAATAAAATTCCTACAGTGAATCCTTTTAGAGATATCCCGCTCACAAGCCCAAAGTTGATAATCCTTTAAAAATTCATTAAAAATAAAAAATTGTAGTTGGCGCCACCAAACTTGTGCAGCAGTTACAGACTATCAGTCCCTATGATCATAGTAAGTTTTGTGAAAATCCACCAAATGGTTCCTGAGAAATAAGCGTATAAGTGTTTTTCTATAATCAGCTCTAAAATGTAGAAAAATAGGTCAAGGTCACCCATCTTCAAACTTGACCGAGATTTTGTCGATATACATCTTTACTGAGGAAATAAAATTCTGACGGTGAATCCTTTTCAAGATATGCCACTCACAAGGTAAAAATGTTAACGGACGCCAGACGGACGGACGGACAGCTTGGGTGACGACAATAGCCCATCAGCCTAAGGGCTGAGGGCTAATAATTGTAAAAATTTGAAAAAAATACAGGTGGCACCACCAGTCTACAGGAACTGATGGAACACCTCTTGATCAATATGTATGCCAAAAATCATGACCATCAGCGTTGTAGTTATTGAGATGTTGCAATTTGTTTTTATCAAATTTTCCATTATTCTGGGGGGGGGTAATTGGGAGCCCCACAGCTCAAAGGATATGGGTAACAGAGACCTTATTTCAGGTTTCCATGGAGACTTTCCATAGGTCTCTCACTGTGTGAGGAATTAAGATTCTAGGTCCAGTCTTTACAATTTGTGCCCTGTTGACAGATGTTCACAGTTTTTAAGGTCTCAAAAAAAGAGAAAACATTCGTAAAAAATGGAAAAATACAGGTGGCGCCACCAGTCTGCAGACACTGATGAAACATCTCATGATCAATATGTATGCAAAAAATAATGACCATCAGTGATGTAGTTAATGAGATATTGAAGTTTTTGTATGAAATTTTTTACTATTCTGGGGGGGGGGGGGGTACTTTGGGGCCCAATAGCTCTAAGGATATAGGTAACAGAGACCTAATTTCTGATTTCCATGGAGACTTATCATAGGTCTCTCAGTGTGTCAAGAATTAAGATTCTAGGTCCAGTCTTTATGATTTGTGCCCTGTTAACAGATGTTCACATTTTTAAAGGTCTCAAAATTCGAGAATAAAATTCGTAAAAAATCGAAAAATACAGGTGGTGCCACCAGTCTGCAGGAACTGATGAATCTTCTCATGATCAATATGTATGCAAAATATCATGACCATCAGTTATGTAGTTATGTAGTAGACATCTAACATTATGCCAAGTTTTGGATTCCTAGGTCTTACGGTTTCAAACGTGCCACATCTACGGACGGACGACAGACAATGAACCATGACTATAGCTCAGATGACTTATAGTCAGCTGAGCTAAAAATAAAAACAATACAGGTGGGGCCACCAGTCTGCAGAAACTGATGAAACACTCCATGATCAATATCCATGCAAAGAATCATAGTGATCAATGCATTAGTTGTTCAGATGCTTGAGCTTTTGTATTAAATTTTTAGCTCAGCTGACTTTCAGTCATGCTGGGCTATAGCGATGGGTTTTTGTCCGGCGTCCTTCCGTCTGTCCGTCCGTTAGCAGGGCACAAATCGTAACCGTAGGGGCTAGGGCCATGAACCCTATGCAGTCTTAGAGGTTCTAAAAAGATCTCCTTGCAAACCTGAAATTAGGTCACTGCGACTTATATTCTCGAAGTTATGGGGTGTGTTTGCACCCCCCAGAAATAATTCTTTTAGCCAAAATTTTCATCCCAAACCTTCCATCTTTCACATACAGCTCACCTACCAACAGGGGAAGAACCATAATTATTTTGAGGTCACAAGGTCAAAGGTCAAGGTCACAGAACCAACTTCTTTGAAAAGCCTGTGGATGCATTTTAAGCCAAACCTTTCATCCCAATTCTTTGATCTTTCACATATAGCTCACCTACTAAGTGGGAGAAGAATCCTATAGATGTTGAGGTCACAAGGTCAAAGGTCAGGGTCACAGGATCCACTTCTTTGAAAAAGTTGTGGACACATTTCAAGCTAAACCTTTCATTTCAAACCTTTCAGCACTGATATCGATTCTCTGCCAACAGGGGAAAAGACCTGTTGATTTTCAGGTCAAAGGTCAAGTTCACCGCACCCTCTTCTAATGTGGAGACATTTTCTGGCAAACATTTCAATCTATACCTTCCATCTGACATATATGGCTTACCTACCAATAGGGGAAGAAGCCTATTGATGTCGAGTTCAAAAGGTCAAAGGTCAAGGCCACAATACTTAATTGTTCTAAATGCTTGTGAACATATTTCTGGTGAAACTGTTCAACCCAAACCTTCAGTCTTTCACATATGCCACATCTATGCATCACTCAATTTGATCCAAACTTCATATTTATGGGTCCTTTTGCTTGAAGAAATAACTGATTGATTTTGGGGTCAGTTGGTCAGGAGGTTAAAGGTTGCAGGTCAAAGTTATTCACTCATTGGTTGCCAAGTAATTACACCAGATTTAAGTGGTTAGTAGTTACCCATCATTTAGAAAGAATCCAGTTGATATGTGGGCAAAAGGCCAAGGTCATTGGTCAGGGATGTTTGCAATAACTTATTTTGTACACCATCTCTATTTTTCTTTTATATATAATCATTGCAATCCAGCTGGTACATATCACTGTGTTGCTGTAATTGTGAGTGACACTGGTGACATATGACTCCCTTTGGTATCAGCCTAATAAGTGATAAGGCTGAGTGATAAGTACCTCGTTACTGCATAACAAAAACACAGTTGTCGGAATGCTTCAGCCAGGCATTAAGACTATGAGAGTACAGTATTAAGGTTTAGCTACTGATTTAAAAGATGATGGGAACATTTTGCAGTTTTCTTTTATGGAATCATAGCAATAAACTTAGTTTCCTAGATTTCGGAATATTTATATATAAATCACCACATATAAAAGCAAGTGTTTGTTCTCATAATATGTGGATATGTACCTGGATTTAGGATGGCTTTTTTTCATTACAAGACTCTTAGTCATGCTTTCTGCATTTCCTTTCTTTCAGGTTTTGCAGTTTACCAACCCTGCTGACCCCATTGAAAAGCAGAGTTATAATAAAAAATATTAGACTTACACTTTTTACATTTGCATATCTATAAATCTGATATGAGGGCCTTAACATGCCTTTTGATTTGTTTTGGACATTCATTACTGTACCTTCTTTGGAGAATTTGCCCCAAGTTTGGTTTCTTATTGGAGGATGTGTGATATCAAATGTCTGACTTGTCAGAAATCCATTTTGTCTGCCAGTTAGCCACCTTAGAAATCCTTTTTTTCAGTGCACTTTCAGTGATGTTTCTTCAATGTTTGATCCAATTTAGAGAATGTTTGTTGTCTGATTTCAGACCTGTCAGAAGTTGAATATGGCCACCAGGCAACCATATTCCTTTTGATCATATTATCTCAAGAACTGTTAAAGTGAATGCAGTTGGAAGTATATTAATCTTATCTTGCAAAGGATTGGGTCAAATATTTCTTAATAAATATTACCATCATTTATACAGGTGCAGTACAGTTGGCTTGTATTATATAAAATTTAAACAGAAGCACCCATTTCTCAATAATTCTTGCATGGATTTCTTTGATTTTTGCTATATATGTTGATCTAATATATGACCTTTGTGGTGTTCCTTTTGAGACTGACAGGTATCAAGCAAGCTCTGGGAATAGTTGCTGATAGCTTAACAATCAATATTTTTCCTCTGACCATAAATTCACTGTGTTTTAACCAGACACTGGTGATATATATTTCTGTTGTCGTAGAAAATTTCAACATATTTGCAAATTGGGTCTTCAAAATTTAACTGGAAGTTGTGAATCTCAGCCCATGATGTCGCAGGTCATGCTTGGCAGCTGAGCGTCATGACCTATGGGTCACTTGTTCATTACTCTGGGGGGTACTTCAGAGCCCCATAGCTTGAAGAATATGAGTAACAGAGACCTAATTCCTGGTTTCCAAGGAGATTTTTCATGAACCTCTCTGGATGTAAAGTTAGAAGATTCCAGGTCCAGTGGTTATGATTTGTGCCTTGTTAATAGACAGACGGCCGGACGGCTGGAGAGCCGGCCGGACGACGGACAAAGAGTGATCGCTAAAGCTCAGATGACTTACAGTCAGCTGAGCTAAAAATCTGAAACTAGAATAGCTTTTTTTCTGCAGTGCAAACCTGTTCTATGTCTCCCCGTATGGGCCATCCCATAACATTAGGGTTAAAATATGCAATATCTCTAAAACAATGAATCTAGATTTCAGCAAATTAGAAACTGAAGGTCAATGTCACTGCTTTTGGAACTCTGATGACATTTTGGCAGAAACAACTGGTGTGTCAAATTTGAAGAAAGTCTTCAGTACTTCCTAAGTTATGGGGTAACAATAAGCCTAGAATTGCATAAATTTGACCTTGAAGATCAAGTCAAGGTCACAGAATTTCAAACACATCCAATATTTTGGTAGGAACAATAAGTGTTTCAAATTTCGGAGGAAAATTTGCAGCCCTTCAAAGTTATCTCATCCACAAGACAATAACTATAATTTGGCTGATTTGACTTTGAAGATCCTTATCAGGGTCACATGGTTTCAAACTTGTCTGAGAACTTGGTAGTAACAATTGGTGTACTATATTTGAGGACAAAATTGGAAATACTACAAAATTAATGGGGTTCACAAAAATGTTACATTTCAGAAGATTTGACCTTTAAGACAAGTGACCCATGGGTCATGATGTTCAGCTGACTGGGAAGAGATTTGCAAAAGGAAATTTTATCATCAGAATGGTAGTATATACCCATTCAACTGAAGCATCAAACAGATTAACCAACAGGCCAAGATTGTGTCTGTATTTATATATCTCAAAAATAGAGAAAAAATGTGTAAACTTTAAAAACTAGAATATGGGTAGCCGACAAGCCACTACGTTTATCCGCCAAAATCAGAGTGGAATGGGTGAAGTGAGGCATGGATTGGGTGGCAAGAGGAAATAGAGGTATGTTGCATATAAGCATGGATGTCTGCAGCCTAAATGTGTATGTAGGTTGTGCCACCTACCACAAATCCAGAAAGCTGTCCAAGTTGTATACATATGCAAAATTTAAGGCAGAAAAGTCAAACCACTATATGTATATGAGTGATTTAAGCCCACGGCAGACAAACAGACAGACGCTGTGAAAAAATGGTTGCAGGTGACCCCTCCAGTTTTGTGTATGATGAAGACCTATGTGAGATCTAAACATGTGCACAATTTTGGCCCAATCGGTCAAATGGTTCCTGAGATATGAGCTTGGATGTCTACAGCGTTAACTAGAATGTAGGTGGCGCCACTTGTCATAAAATCAAAAAAGCTGTCCAGGATGTATAAACCTGCAAAATTTTAGGCAGTTATGTCAAACCACTACAGAGAAATGAGTGATTTTAGCCCAAGGCACACAAACAGACAGACGCTGTGCAAAAATGGTTGCAGGTGGCCCCTTCTGTTTTGTGTATTATAAAGACCTATGTGAGATCTATACACATGCAAAATTTTGGCCCAATCGTTCATACGGTTCCCGAGATATGAGCTTGGATGTCTGCAGCATAAACTAGAATGTAGGTTGCGCCACCTGACATAAAATCAAGAAAGCTATCCAGGATGTATAAAACTGCGAAATTTTAGGCAGATATGTCAAACCACTGCCGAGATATGAGTGACATTATCAAACGACAGACAAACAGACAGACGCTGTGCAAAAATGGTTGCAGGTTGCGCCACCAGTTTTGCGTATGATAAAGAGCTATGTGAGATCTATGCACATCCAAAATTTTGGCCCAATCAGTCAAACGCTTCCCGAGATATGAGCTTGGATGTCATCAGCGTGAACATGAATGTAGGTGGGGCCACCTGTCATAAAATCAAGAAAGCTATCCAGGATGTATACGCATGCCGAATTTCAGGTGAATTAGTCAATTCACTGCAGAGATATGAGTGATTTTAACCCAAGCAGATGAACAGATGGACACTGTGCAAACATGGTTGCAGGTGGCGCCACCATTTTTTGTGTATGTTATAAAACTATCCAAGGGCTACTTTTGTATAATCCCAAGATATGAGGGTTAATGTGTGGAAACAGATGCACAATAGGAAGCTAGGCAGAGAGGAAAGGTCAGAGGTCAAAGCAAATTGGTAAGGCACCAGTTAACATATGACCCGATAATAGGTGTAGGTTTCGGAAAAATAGGTCCATTAGTCTCAGAGGAGTTCTCCTGGGGGGAGATGCCAAAATTTGTGACCATCAGTGATGCAGTTGATGAGATATTGAAGTTTTTGTATGAAATTTTTTACTATTCTTGGGGGTACTTTGGGGCCCCATAGCTTGAAGGATATGGGTAACAGAATCCTAATTTCTGGTTTCCATGGAGAATTTTCATAGCTTTCTCAGTGTGTCAAAAATGAAGATTCTAGGTCAAGATTTTATGATTTGTGCCACGTTAAAATATGACAGCATCCTTAAAGGTCTAAAAAATAGAGGAGAAAAAAATCGTTAAAAAAATTGAAAAATACAGGTGGCGCCACCAGTTTGCAGGAACTGATTAAACACTCCATGATCAATATCCATGCAAAGAATCATGGTGCTCAATGCATTAGTTGTTCAGATATTTGAGTCAAGGTCACCAGGTTTCAAACTCTGATGAAATTTTGGTAAGAACAATAAGTGTTTCAAATTTTGGAGGAAAACATGCAGCCCTTCAAAAGTCATCTCATCCAAACTTTCTGCTGATTTGACCTTGAAGATCCTGGTCAAGGTCACCAGGTTTCAAAGTCATCCGAGAGCTTGGTAGGAATAACTGATTGGTGTACCAAATTTGAAGACAAAATGTGAAATACTTCAAAAGTTATCGTCTTCACAAGACAATAACTATAATTCAGTTGATATGACCTTGATTTTAATGGTCAAAGTCACCAGGTTTTAAACTTGTCAGAGAACTTGGTAGAGACAATTGGAATACTTCAAAGGTTATGTGGTTCACAAAAATTTCACATTTCTGCAGATTTGACCTTGAAGATGAAGGTCAAGGTCACAGATTTCAGTCAGCTGAGCTAAAAATTGTAAAAAATCGAAAAAAATACATGTTCAATATCTATGCAAAGAATCATGGTGATCAAGGAGGCATTTCATGGGCCTACCTGCATGTCAAGAGAGAAGATTCTAGGTCCAGTTGTTACGATTCGTGCCCTGTTAACCGATGACCACATCTTTAAAGGTCTCAAAAATAGAGAAAAAAATTGAAAAGATAAAGGTGGCACCACCAGTCTGCAGAAACTGATGAAACACTCCAATGCATTAGTTGTTTAGATACTTGAGCTTTTGTATCAAATTTTCCATTATTCTGGGGAGTACTTTGAAGCCCAATAGCTCAGAGGATTTGGGTAAAAGAGACCTGCTTTTAGATTTCCAAGAAGACATTTTATGGGACTACCTGCATGTCAAGAGAGAAGATTCTAGGTCCAGCCGTTATGAATTGTGCCCTGTTAACAGATGACCGCATCTTTTAAGGTCTCAAAAATAGAGAAAAAAAAAAATTGTAAAAAATCGTAAAAATATAGGTGGTGCCTCCATTCTGCAGAAACTGATAAAACACTCCATGATCAATATCCATGCAAAGAATCATGGTGATCAATGCATTAGTTGTTCAGATACTTGAGCTTTTGTATCAAATTTTCTATTATTCTGGGAAGTACTTTGAAGCCCCATAGCTCAAAGGATTTGGGTAAAAGAGACCTAATTCCAGGTTTCTAAGGAAACACTTCATGGGCCTCCCTGCATTTCAAGATAGAAGATTTCAGGTCCAGTCACAACGATTTGTGACCTGTTAACAAATGATTACATCTTTTAAGTTCTCAAAAATAGAGATAAAAAATTGTAAAAAATTTGAAAAGATATAGGTTGCACCACCAGTCTGCAAAAACTGATGAAACACTCCATGATGAATATGCATGCAAAGAATCATGGTGATCAATGCAATAGTTATTCAAATACTTGAGCTTTTATATCAATTTTTCCATTATTCTGTGGGGGTACTTCAAGGCCCCGTAGCTCAGAGGATTTGGGTAACAGAGACCCAATTTTAGGTTTCCAAGAAGACATTTCATGGGCCTCCCTGCATGTCAAGAAAGAAGATTTTAAGTCCAGTCGTTACCATTTGTGCCCTGTGAAAAGATGACAGCATCTTTTTAGGTCTCAAAATAAAGAAAAATCGTAAAAAAAATTTAAAAAAATACAGGTTGCACCACCAGTCTGCAAAAACTGATGCAACACTCCATGATGAATATGCATGCAAAGAATCATGGTGATCAATGCATTAGTTTGTATCAAATTTTCCATTGTTCTGGGGGGTACTTCAAAGCCCCATAGCTCAAAGAATATGGGTAACAGAGACCTAATTTCAGGTTTACAAGGAGATTTTTTATGGACCTCTCTGGATGTACAGTTAGAAGTTTCTAGGTCTTATGGTTACTGTTTGTGCCCTGTTCACAGACAGCCGGACAGACGGCCGGACTGCTGGACGGACAACAGACAAAGAGTGATCGCTATAGCTCAGACGACTTTCAGTCAGCTGAGCTAAAAAAAGTTTATTCATGATCATTAAATATTTAAAACAGGCAGAAAGATGGAGAAACAAAGCAAATAATTTTTTCACATTCTTTTTCTAGGAAAAAATTAACAATATTTGCATTAATTCCTTTTTTTTCATTACATCATTTTTTTCCAGGTTTACAAATGTTAGTATACATTTACAGTATAACAAATACATGTTTTTGTTAATATTTCAGTTGATACACATTTCTATATTGCATCAACATTTATAGCTAATGTATCTAGTTTATAGATTAAGAGTGAGAAAGAGAAAAAGCAGGAGAGAGAGAGAGCTAGACTGTCATGGAGAGAGAGAGAGAGAGAGAGAGAGAGAGAGAGAGAGAGAGAGAGAGAGAGAGAGCTAGACTGCCACAGAGAGAGAGAGAGAGAAAAAGAGAGGCTCTCCAGTAATTACTACCTGACCCAGCGAGACCCAGACACAGAGTGTGTAGGTCAGAACTGAGGGTGTTATGTAACAGCCTAGTACACTGCATTTATACTGACCTGATGTAAACAATCAAGACTTGGTGCTTGAAAACTTGAATGAAATCTACATTTTTTTATCAATTGGTTTCAAATTTCAGATTTTAACAGATGAAATGCTTATGTGTACCTGCTGTGAAAATTAAATCCACAGCCCTAACAGGAAAAATTGGAATATTTTATTTTTTTTTAATTGTATCAGAAAAAAAGAAAAGTATTCTCAGCTATGAAACTTATACATGTGTTTAAAATAATCCAAGGATCAAACACCTAATATATTATACCAGGAGCAAACTGGAGTTGGGAATTTTTTGGATTTTATTAACTGAAATAAAGGTCTCAGTAATATATATTTTGATTATTTAGCCAGTATTATGTAACAACTGATACAACCATGAGTCTTAATGTCATTAGTCAAACATAATATAATCTTTAATGAGCACTTGTCTGAGTAATATTTTATATATTTGACATATTTATTTATTTTGTTAATTTTGTAATATATATAACCAAAAAGTTAAAAGCATGTAAAAGACCTGAAAATTTAGATTAATTTAATATAATCAACTGCATCCTTGTCTATCATTATCATGCTTTATATAATCCCTAATAGTAAACAACAATTTTATTTAATTATTTATTTTCCATTTTTATGGTTGAAATGAAAAATACCTAATGGTGCCTGCATGGTGTCATTTGAAATACATTTTTGGCCATCCATGGAAGATCCATAAATGATCAGTTACTGCAAGGTAATTCCCTGTAACTTCAGAATTTAGAAGCTAAAATCTTTACGTGTGCAAGATATGAAAATTAAATCAACAGTGCTTACAGGGAAAAAACGTGCCATTGCCAAAGTTGGGCAAAATTTAAGTCACTGATTTTTTATTTATGCTTATAACTTATAAAATTTGAAAAATTCATAACTAATTTTGAGAATACAATTGAATCTTGATTAAATAATGTTATATACTTGGAAAAAAAATCTCTACCTTCAGAAATTCACATGTTAAGGCAAGTAAATATATTTCTTGATTTTTTACAAAGTACATTCTGTTTGGGCCCTTAACTTAAAACAATTAAACAATACTGACATAATTTCTAGCCATGTGCATATAGTGTACAGAAGAACATGTATATTATATATGGTCAAAGTCAGACCGGTGGTTTTGATACTAAGTCTTGAAGTGTAACAATGGGTTTTTAATGGAAAATTGAAATTTTTTTCTTAATATGTTGAAGGAATGCAGTCCTAGTGACCAAAATTTTGGTATGGTAGGGGATTTGGGAGACATCTAACTGTATGCCGAATTTTTGGAGCTGAGAGCTGGCCTAGGAAGCTGGGGAGCTGAGCTCTAGCAAACTGCATAAAATCTAATACTTGATTACTTGAATAAAATCTACAGTTCTTGATCAACTGGTTTCAAATTTCAGATGTTAACAGATGAAATGCTAATGAAAACATGCCGTGATAACTGAATCCACAGCAGTTACAGGAAAAAAATGTGCCATGGTCAAATCTTGGCAAAATACCTGAAAAAAAGTCTCTAGCTTCTGCAGTTCTCAAGTTACGGAAGTAAATATATTTCCTGAATTTTTACAAAGTTCATTATGTTCAGGCCAATAACTCCAGGAATTTATAAAATATTGAACTTATTTCTGGTATTTACATAGGAAATAAATAGAGGAATTAATATATTAAATTTGTGGTTTTGATATTAGGCAGTCTTGAAATGTAACAATGGGTTTTAAATGGAAAAGGGAGGGTTTTCCCTAATATTTTGAAGGAACAAAGTCCAATTGACCCAATTTGGTATGGTAGGAGATTTTGGGGACATCTAATGGTATGTCAAATTTCAGATTCGTAGGTCCAACAGTTTCAAAACGTGCCAGTTTAACGGACGGACAGACAGACACACGGAAAGCCGACGAACAAAGGACCACGGTTATAGCTCAGATGACTTATAGTCAGCTGAGCTAAAAATGTATGGACATGCAAAATTTAAGGCAGATACTTCAAACTACTCTTCCGCTATGTGCACAGATGCATGAAACAATTGCAGGTGGCGCTATAAGTCTTGTATACAACAAAACTACCCTAGACCTATCAACATGTATAATTTCAGGCACATATGTCAAATCACTCCTGAGGAATAAGCAGGAGCATACACTGCAACAAGGGACCCATGGGTCATGGCACTCAGCTGTTATATATAATCACACAATATGAGTTGGAAGAGGGGTAGTATACAGTAAAATCTCCACTTAAAACCGCAGTTTAATCAAGAAATTCAAAATCTTAAAGTCAGGTTGTTTTCCTGAAGGCACTGTGCAGTTTTAACCAGAAGGGTTTCCTTTATATCTTCTTGACAGACATTGTTTTTTTGGCCAGCGATAATAGGCTCTTTCAAAGGCCGCCCTTAGCAGCAGTCTCGTATACGTGGGAGCCATGTGTCAATGTATTATTTATGATTATTTGTTATTTGTAAATTAAATATTGCTGATTATTTTTCGTGCAATAGATAACTTGTTATAGAAAATCTTGGTAATTTTCACTAAATAATACATTTATAACATCCCTGCTGTAACACACAGTGGTCAACTTCTATGGGCATGGTCGAGCAAAATTGAAATAAATGCCTACTGTAAACCCATTTGCGGCATTATTTAGCAACACTTATTTGTTTAGAAGGTAAACTGAATAAAAAGCTGTCATCGTAAAGTGTCACACAATGTCAGACGATCATTTTAAAATCAAGTTTGAGTGCCGCTTTGTGCTGAAATGCCCCGGTGTTCTGCTAAGAATATTTTGAACGGCTGTACGCTGTGGGTGGTAAACAGAACAGCCACCTATCCCTTCCCAGCGTACCTTGCGTGAATGCTGCCTTGACAAGATGGCTAAGTCGCAAAGTCTGGGTGCGGTTTTAATCGGAAGTGCGGTTTTAAATGGAGATTTTACGGTAAGCTGTATTATAAGATGATGATGTTTAACTCAAGTTATGAAAGATTTGGATAAAATCCTGGGATATAGGGAAGAGGATTTATGTCATTTATATTATTTAATTTGGAAATGGAGTGATTTGTCACACAGGTTTGACCTGGTCTGATACTGCAAGCATACATACACCATTTTGCCAATTTTTTCTAATGAGTATATATTCAGTTTCAGTCAAGCAAAATCGTTGAAAATCCAGGATATACAAATTTTACAGATTTAAATAATGAACATAAGTACCTGGTTTTATGGCAATAATTTATATTTAAAAATAAAACTAATATATTCACTTTATACTACTTTCACATCAATCTACACACCAGACATGGCAAGAATCTTAATTATGATAATTATTAACATTACAGAAATCATAATAAGAACTTGTCTAATAGTCCTGGGGCCAATTCCCAAACAGGCCCTAAATTTCGAGTTTGCTGCACCCCCTGTCATTATTAGGTTTGATGTCATTTTTAGCTCAGCTGACTTTCAGTCATGCTGGGCTATAGCAATGGGTTTTTGTCCGGCGTCCTTCTGTCTGTCCGGCCGGCCGGCCGTCCGTTAGCAGGGCACAAATCGTAACCGGAGGAGCTAGGGCCATGAACCCTATGCAGTCTTAGAGGTTCTAAAAAGATCTCCTTGCCAACCTGAAATTAGGTCACTGTGACCTATATTTTCGAAGTTATGGGGTGTGTTTACACCCCCCAGAAATAATTCTTTTAGCCAAAATTTTCATCCCAAACCTTCCATCTTTCACATACAGCTCACCTACCAACAGGGGAAGAACCATAATAATTTGAGGTCACAAGGTCAAAGGTCAATGTCACAGAACCAACTTCTTTGAAAAGCCTGTGGATGCATTTTAAGCCAAACCTTTCATCCCAATTCTTTGATCTTTCACATATAGCTCACCTACTAAGTGGGAGAAGAATCCTATAGATGTTGAAGTCACAAGGTCAAAGGTCAGGGTCACAGGATCCACTTCTTTGAAAAGCTTGAGGACACATTTCAAGCTACACCTTTCATTCCAAACCTTTCAGCACTGATATCACTTCTCTGCCAACAGGGGAAAAGACCTGTTGATTTTGAGGTCAAAGGTCAAGTTCACAGCACCCTCTTCTTGCATGGAGTCATTTTCAGGCAAACATTTCAATCTATACTTTCCATCTGTCATATATGGCTTACCTACCAATAGGGGAAGAAGCCTATTGATGTTGAGTTCAAAAGGTCAAAGGTCAAGGTCACAATATTGTTCTAAATGCTTGTGAATATATTTTTTTAAAAGGTTGTGGACACATTTCAAGCAAGACTTTTTATCCCAAACCTTCCAGCACTGATATTGATTCTCTGCCAACAGGGGAAAGACCTGTTGATTTTGAGGTCAAAGGTCAAGTTCACCGCACCCTCTTCTAATGTGGAGACATTTTCAGGCAAACATTTTAATCTATACCTTCCATCTAACATATATGGCTTACCTACCAATAGGGGGAGAAGCCTATTGATGTCGAATTCAAAAGGTCAAAGGTCAAGGCCACAATACTTAATTGTTCTAAATGCTTGTGAACATATTTCTGGTGAAACTGTTCAACCCAAACCTTCAGTCTTTCACATATGCCACATCTATGCATCACTCAATTTGATCCAAACTTCATATTTATGGGTCCTTTTGCTTGAAGAAATAACTGATTGATTTTGGGGTCAGCTGGTCAAGAGGTTAAAGGTTGCAGGTCAAAGTTATTCACTCATTGGTTGCCCAGTAATTACACCAGATTTTAGTGGTTAGTAGTTACCCATCATTTAGAAAGAATCCAGTTGATATGTGGGCAAAAGGCCAAGGTCATTGGTCAGGGATGTTCGCAATAACTTATTTTGTACACCATCTCTATTTTTCTTTTATATATAACCATTGCAATCCAGCTGGTACATCTCACTGTGTCGCTGTAATTGTGAGTGACACTGGTGACATATGACTCCCTTTTGTATCAGCCTATTAAGTGATAAGGCTGAGTGATAAGTACCTGTTACTGCATAACTAAAACACAGTTGTCAGAATGCTTCAGCCAGGCATTAAGACTATGAGAGTACAGTATTAAGGTTTAGCTACTGATTTATAAGATGATGGGAACATTTTGCAGTTTATTTTATGGAATCATAGGAATAAACTTAGTTTCCTAGATATTGGAATATTTATATATAAATCACCACATATAAAAGCAAGTGTTTGTTCTCATAATATGTGGATATGTACCTGGATTAAGGATATCTTTCTTTCATTACAAGACTCTTAGTCATGCTTTCTCCATTTCCTTTCTTTCAGGTTTTGCATTTTACCTACCCTGCTGACCCCATTGAAAAGCAGAGTTATAATAAAAAATATTAGACTTACACTTTTTACTTTAGCATATCTATAAATCTGATATGAGGGCCTTAACATGCCTTTTGATTTGTTTTGGATATACATTACTGTACCATCATTTGGAGAATTTACCCCAAGTTTGGTCTCTTATTGGACGATGTGTGATATCAAATGTCTGACTTGTCAGAAATCCATTATGTCTGCCAGTTAGCCACCTTAGAAATCCTTTTTTTCAGTGCAGTTTCAGTGATTTTTCTTCAATGTTTGATCCAATTTAGAGAATGTTTATTGTCTGATTTCAGACCTGTCAGAAGTTGAATATGGCCACCAGGCAACCATATTCCTTTTGATCATATTATCTCAAGAACTGTTAAAGTGAATGCAGTTGGAAGTATATTAATCTTATCTTGCAAAGGATTGGGTCAAATATTTCTTAATAAATATTACCATCATTTATACAGGTGCAGTACAGTTGGCTTGTATTAAATAAAATTTAAACAGAAGCACCCATTTCTCAATAATTCTTGCATGGATTTCCTTGATTTTTGCTATATATGTTGATTTTATATTTGCCCTTTGTGGTGTTCCTTTTGAGACTGACAGGTATCAAGCAAGCTCTGGGAATAGTTGCTGATAGCTTAACAATCAATATTTTTCCTCTGACCATAAATTCACTGTGTTTTAACCAGACACAGGTGATATATATTTCTGTTGTCGTAGAAAATTTCAACAAATTGGCAAATTGGATCTTCAAAATTTAACTGGAAGTTGTGAATCTCAGCCCATGATGTCGCAGGTCATGCTTGGCAGCTGAGCGTCATGACCTATGGGTCACTTGTTTCTTAAAGTGATTCATGGAGATCATATTTCAAAACATTACCCCTCTGGAAAAGTGTCCAAAAGGCTTGAAATAAGCAATTTAATAAACTAACCTCTGCACATATTTTTTAAAAATATATGGGTTAATGTCAAGGGTTCACTTTACGAAATTGTTATGTGGAGAAATATTTATTGTTAAATTCAATCAGGGCTACCACTTAATTTTGATGTGCTGAATCCATATATATTAATTTTGAAACTCTATTTTAAATTTTTAACCATCAATTTTAAATTAAAACAAGGGACCCATGGGTCGTGGTGCTCAGCTGTTATATATGATAAAAAAAATATGATTTAGAAATGAGGCACATGCTTGTTTTGTGTAGAAATAAATATAAGCTGTATTATGAGTTGTGGGTGTTTAGCTTATGTATGATTTTGATAGTATCTTTGGAGACGGGAAAGAGGAATGATTTCATTTATTTTATTAACAAATGGAGTGCTATTGTCACACAGATTTTGACTTGGCCATATAACTTATAAGCAGATCATATTATATAAGAGTTTAACTATTTATTAAAAATAATTACTTATTGTCCCAAATATAATTTTTATTAAAAATAATAAGAGAATCGTATGATTTTTAAATGAAATACAAGTGAAATGATTATTAAAATAATATCAAAGAATATATTCATGAATGCATTCATGAATACATTTTGATAGTATTTGCACTGGTATTCATATACTTTCATTTTTACCTGAATTCCCATTCTTTATGCAAGAAATTTTATAATGGAGTACATATTCATATTCGTATTTAAATACAATTGCAAATTATTCGCACCATGTCTGGCATTTATTCAGTTTTCACCAAACAATGATGTTGAGAATCCAGAATATACAAAATTCACACATTTAAATAAGGATCATAAGGCCAAAAAAAATTAAAGGTATGGTTCTCAGGCACTGCCCGCATCAATTTTAAACCCCCGCATCAAAATTTTTATTTTGATTTTCCAAAGTAAGTTACCAATTTTGAGCTACAGCCGCTCGGACATTTCTTTCAAGAAGATAAAATCATACACTTTCCTTTGTTATGTAGTACTTTTACTTGTTTAGCAAAATAAATCTGTTATTATCATGCTTTTCCCTTATCATTTGACATTTTTATCGAAACATACCAAAAAATAAAAAACCTCCCGTCCCCATTGATTTCTGAAAAAAAGTGCCTGAGAACCATACCTTTTTTTATTTTGGCCTAAGTACCTGGTTTTATGGCTTTTATTTATATTTAAAAAAAATAAATGTAAGGCCAAAATAAAAACAAGGGACCTATGGGTCACTGTGCTCAGCTGACGTTAACCTTGAAGGTAAAAATCTAAAATAATATCAAATGCAGATAAAGTGTAAGAGGAAGAGGTAATAAAGGCCATGGTTGGTTTATATGATTGGTTTGTATTGATGAGCAAGAAATTGTTGCAAAAAATATTTTGTGACCTGACCATGTGTTTCCTAATGTTGAAACTAAAGCATGTGAGCAGTTTGTGAACAAATGATCTGTACTATTACCATGATTATTAGTTGGTTTTTGATTAACTGTTGACATTTCAGTAGTTTACACATTTGTTCAATTGAATCTATTTTTTTGTATAATATATATCATTAAATATATATGTATTTTTTTTATGAAATGTATACAGTTGAAATAAAGCTAATTAACAACATAAAACAGGGCAAACAAAGCCTGATCTCAAATTCTGCTGAGGCAGGAAAATAATGAACAAATGTTTGTATTAAATCCTCATTTTTTTTTATCACATCAATTATTTTCTAATTTAAGTTTATATTTCTATACATTTCCAATTTAACATATATATCTGAATATAAAAGTTGATTCATAATTCTCAATTGCATCATCATAAATCTCAATCTTGTCAGATAACACCACATCATGCATACAAATGTTTATTTATTTTTTACCACAAAAATATATCTTTTTAATCTGCAAAACAATAAATATCTAAAAATAATACTTGATTTAGATTTCACAATTTTTAATTGTGTCTTTATTTATCCATAATGTGCTTCATATTTTATAATAATTTAAGCATACTGATGGGTTCAATTATATTTGTTAAAATCATTTAAAAGAAAATTGATTTTTTTAAAAATGCTACATTTCACAACATTGCATCTTCTGGATTACACCTTGAATTATTTTTTCAAGGAAAGTTTTTGCATATCGGAGTGGAAACAGCATTACAATTAAGAAGATACAGTGAAAACAATAACAATTACTGCATAACACTTGGTGGGTTGGGTTTGCAGGGGGGGGGGGGGGGGGGTGATTGGGGTGGTGATATGAGAATAACTGTACACCTGTCACAGCAGGGGATCTCCCCCAGTGACTGTAACAAATCAGAAACCCTGGCATAGCTGACTTCCAGTGACCTGGAGTGGGACCCTGCATCTGTAATCAAAGCAAGTGACTACAGAAAAAAAAATCAATAACTAGCTTAATTTTCAAGCTTTTATTTTCAAATTTCAGATTTAGACAAACTAAATATTTATGTTTACATGCTGTGAAAATTAAATCAATGGTGCTTACAGGAAAAAAACATGCCATGGTCAAAGTTGGGCAAAATTTAAGGTACTGATTTTTTTTTATGCTAATAACTTAAAAAATTTACAAAATTCAGATCTAATTTTGGGTAAACAATTGAATCTTAATTAAAAATAGTTATATACTTGAGAAAATAGACCCTAGTTTCAAATTTTTTCATGTAAAGTGAGTTATTATTTTTCCTGATTTTTTACAAAGTCCATTATGTTTGGTCCCATAACTTAAAGAATTTATACTTTACAGACTTAATTTCTGGCATGTACATAGGAACTATATAGAGGAATATTTATGGTAAATATGAGGAAAAACAGATGAGTGGTTTTGATATTAGGCAGTCCTGAAGTGTGAAAATAGGATTTTAATAAAAAATTGAGGTTTTTCCTTATTTCTCAAAGGTACGAAGTCGCAAAGACCCAGTTTTCGGCTTGGTAGGAGATCTTGGGGACATCTAACATTATGCTGAATTTTGGATTCCTAGGTCTTACGGTTTCAAAACGTGCCACATCTACGGACGGACGGACAGACGGACGGATGACGGACAATGGACCACGACTATAGCTCAGATGACTTATAGTCAGCTGAGCTAAAAAGGTATGGTTCTCAGGCACTTTTTTTCGGAAATCAATGTGGGCGGGCGCTTTTTTTATTTTAAATTTTTTGGTATGTTCCGATAAAAATGTCAAATGATAAGGAACAAGGCCTACAGGCTTAATGCGAACCTGTGCATATGGATATACACCAGGTATAACGCTTCAATGCTTAACCACTACTTTTCATATATATGAACAATGCTAAAATGCAAAGTACTAAACATTTTGAACAAGAAACAATACACAATCATCACTGCTGAAATTCTGGCATGGGTGCACACAACACAAAAATTATTGTAGGTGGCACCACCAGTCTTGTATACGACAAAGCTATTTGACATGTATAAATATGCCCAATTTCAGGCTGATATATCAAATTCCTCCGTAGAATTAAGCAGGCACATACACTTTGCAAAAGTCATTTTAGATGGCGACACCTGTCTTGTGAACGAGAAAGCCATTAAAGACACATAGACAGGTCAGAATATCAGGCCAATACATCAAATTTACCTTGAGTCTGATGCATGGGGCTGACCAGGCTTAGGTGAGAAAGGCTATTGCCCGGAGTGTACTGTGACAAATTACTGGCTCAGGCTACTGCACTGAGTGAACTCTTGACCTGCACCTGGCTAGACTGAGTGAATTTTGACCTGTATCTGGCTGCACTGAGTGAACTCTTGACCTGTTGCATAATCTGACACAGTTGGCAGTCTGCCAAAGCTATAAATAAATCCAGGCTGACCTTTTGCCTATTGCCAAATCTGAAATAGTAGCCACACAATTGCATAAGCTCACAGATTGGCTCCATATGCAGCCCTGAGGGGCATGACACCCATGAGGTGATCACATGATACTCATGAGGTGATCACATGCTACCCATGAGATGATCACATGCTGCCCATGAGGTGATCACATGCCTTGTGCTTGGCTGCACTGATTGAACTGTTGACCTATATTTGGCTGCACTGAATGAACTCTTGATCTGTTGCCAAATCTGAAACAGTTGGCAGTTTCTCAACCTATTCAAGAAACATACACAATCTTGGCCTGTTATGTAACTCTGCTAAAATTTATCCAACACAAACCATTTGAACAAACTTGAGAAGGCTCACCTCTGGGATCATTTCTGTAAAATATTGAACAATTTGGCTGAACTGTTTACAAGAAGAAGACTTTTAAAGTTTTTTTCAGCTTTTTCCCTGTAAAATATAAGTAATTGCAGATAGCAAAAATAAGCTGAATCCATCAACATTTGATATGTGGCTGATAATTGCATAAAATTTGGGGATGGTAGCTCCTGCTATTCCTGAGAAATTATGAGTTAGTGTAAAGATGATATGTAATATCATAAATCTACATTTTTTAAAAGCTTTTAAAAAACATTCTTGTCAATATTTTCCATAGATATTCTGAAATCTAAATGTCTAGAGGCATGATGTAATGGATGCTGATTAACTGGTGCTAGGCTAGATGTATCTGCTTCACACAGCTAACATATATGGTAAAATGACTCAATTCAATCTTTTTAATTCAGCCAATATTCATTTTTTTGGAACCATAAAAGACAATTATTATTAGAATGATTCAGGGAATTATTCTTGCAAAATATTAAACAAAATGGCCTCAGTATGATCAGTCGAAAAATATTTTGTAGGTTTATAACTCATATGGGAAAATACAGCAAAATGGCAAAGTTCAGCTTACCATAACTCACCCAAAAATCATTGAACCAAAACCATTTGAACAAACTTGAATTATCAACTTCTAAGGATAATTATTGTGTGAGATTTAAGAATTTGGCCCAGTGGTTTTTGAGAAGAAGATTTTTGTAGCCACTTAGCTGACATGAGCTGTTATGGCATATGACTAATTCAGCTTCCCATAACTCAGCCAAAAGTCACTGAACTGAGACCATTTGAACAAACTTGAATTATCAACATCTAAGGATAATTTATGTGTGAGATTTAAGAATTTGGCCTAGTGGTTTTTGAGAAGAAGATTTTTGTAGCCACTTAGCTAAAATGGGCTTTTATGGCATATGACTAAATTCAGCTTCCCATAACTTAGCCAAAAGTCACTGAACTGAGACCATTTGAACAAACTTCAGAAAGCACTACCCTAGGATCACTTCTGTGCGATATTAAACAATTTGGCCATTTCGTTTCAGAGAAGAAGTTATTTGTAGCTGTAAGTATGATACGGGCATTGATGACCCCAGTACAAAAAGGCCGATGCAGGTGGCGCCACCAATACCTCAATTTCAGATATGACTCATGTGATCAACATTGGCATAAAATTTGGTGATGAAAGCTCAAGCCATTTCTGAGATTGGAATTGTATCCGCCAAAACAGAGTTTTGCGGATACTATGTTTTCAGCCCACCGCCGCCACTGCCGCGTAGGTGTCCGGAGAACTCCTCCGTAACAGCTGGGCGGAATTTTACGAAACCCGGGATTATGTTCGGGTCACATGTGAAGTGCTACGCCCCGATTTTGTTTTGACCTCTGACCTTTCCTCTGCGCTCTGCGTCCGTTTGTGCGTTTTTTCCACACATAAACCCACATATCTCAGGAACCGTTTGACCGACCAGGAAAATTTTTTTGCACAAATGTAGCCCTTGGAGAGCTTTATAACATACACAAACAGGACCTATGGGTCACGACGCTCAGCTGTTATATATGATAAAAAAATATGACTTAGAAATGAGGCACATGCTGGTTTTGTGTGGTAATAAGTATAAGATGTATTATGAGTTGTTGTTGTTTAGCTTATGTATGATTTTGATAGTACCTTTGGAGACAGAGAAGAGAATTGATTTCATTTATTTTATTAACAAATAGAGTACTATTGTCACACAGATTTTGACTTGGCCATATAACTTATAAGCAGAACATATAATATAAGAGTTTAACTATTTATTTAAAAAATTACAAATATTGTCCCAGATATAATTTTTTTTAAAAATAATAAGAGAATCGTATGATTTTTAAAATGAAATATAACTGAAATGATTATTTAAATAATATTAAAGAATATATTCATGAATGCATTCATGAATACATTTGGAAAGTATTTGCACTGGTATTCATATACTTTCATTTTTACCTGAATTCCCATTCTTTATGCAAGAAATTTTATAATGGAGTACATATTCATATTCGTTTTTAAATACAATTGCAAAGTATTCCCACCATGTCTGGTATTTATTCAGTTTTCACCAAACAATGGTGTTGAGAATCCAGAATGTACAAAATTCACACATTTAAATAATGATCATAAGTACCTGGTTTTATGGCTTTTATTTATATTAAAAAAAAAAAATAAATGTGATATATTTATTTTGGACTAATTCACATCAATGTACACACTAGACACAGTAGGAATCTAGATTAATATTATCAACTGCATCTTTGTCTATCATTAATTTCCTTCATATGACCCCTAATGATTAGTAATGAATAATATGATTTACTTTTTTATTATTAAAATTGAACTGAAAAATGCCATAGGTGACAGCATGGTGTTATTTGGAATACGATACATTCTATCCATCGATACAAGATTCTTATATCATCAGTTACTGCAAGTTAATTCCCTATTATAATAAACTAACCATATCCTTTTTTATTTTTCTTTAATTTGTTATTAAAATCCAATAAAAATTGATTAATTTATTGTTTATTGTTATGTTGTTGGTTAAAACTACTAGATGAGTTGGGTTGGACACCTGGATCAACTGAGGCTGGCCATAAGCTGCCTTGCTGCCCCAGTATATGCCTCGTCTCAAGCATGCATAATTTGCTGAAGGTTCAACAAGGTCAACATACATGTGACTCAAGAGTGGCTGGAGAGGGCCAAGGTCTGACATGGTCTCATTAAAACATTATTAAAAGCTACAATTTTTGGCCAATTTCTTTCAGCTTTCTAAACTAAAAAGCTGAAATCCTTATGTGTGCATGATATGAAAATTATATAAGCAGAGCTCACATGAAACAAAAGTGAAATGGTCAAAGTTGGGCAAAATTTCAGGTACTAATTTTATATTTATACTAATAACTTATAAAATTTTAAAAATTCAGAACTAATTTTAAGTATTCAATTGAATCTTGATTAAATAATGTTACATCCCTGACAAAAAATCTCTAGCTTCAGCAAGCCCCTTGTTAAGGGAGTAAATATATTTCTTGATTTTTTACAAAGTGCATTATGTTTGGGGCCATAACTTAAAACAATTACCCAATACTGACATCATTTCTGGTATGTGCACAGAGAATGTATAGAAAAACATGTATATTATATATGATTAAAGTCAGATCAGTGGTTTTGATATTAGGCAGTCTTGAAGTGTAACAATGGGTTTTTAATTGAAAAATGAAGTTTTTCATTAATATCTCAAAGGTATTAAGTCCTAGTGACCAAATTCTTGGCATGGTAGGGAATTTTGGAGACATCTAATTGTATGCCAAATTTAGGAACTGAGAGCTTAAGCTGGGGAGCTGAGCTCTAGCAAACTGCATAACACTAGCCTGATGTAAACAATATGTTACATGGTGCTTGAAAACTTGAATAAAATCTACAGTTTTTGATCAACTGGTTTCAATTTTTTGGTGTATACAGACAAAATGCTAACAAAAACATGCTGAGAAAATTAAATCCACAGTTCTAACAGGAAAAAAACGTGCCATGGTCAAGGTTAGGCAAAATTTAAGGTACCAATTTTTTATTTTTGTTAATATTTTAAAAAATTTTAAGAGGTTTGATCTAATTTTGGGTATACAATTTAATTTTGATTAATTAAAGTTATATTACTTGAAAAAAAGTCCATAGCTTTAACAAGTTTTGTGTTAAGTGATCAAATATCTTTCCTGATTTTTTACAAAATGCATTATGTTCTGGCCCATAACTTTCTTAAATTATATAATACAGACATAATTTCAGGCATGTACATAGGAACTATATAGAGGAATATTTATGGTAAATATGAGGAAAAACAGATGAATGGTTTTGATATTAGGCAGCCCTGAAGTGTGAAAATAGGTTTTTAATAAAAAATTGAGGTTTTTCCTTAATTTCTCAAAGGAACAAAGTCGCAAAGACCCAGTTTTCGGCTTGGTAGGAGATCTTGGGGACATCTAACACTATGCCGAATTTTGGATTCCTAGGTCTTACGGTTACAAAACGTGCCACATCTACGGACGGACAGACGGACGGACGGACGGACAGACGGACGGACGACGGACAATGGACCACGACTATAGCTCAGTTGACTTATAGTCAGCTGAGCTAAAAATGGTGGCGCCACCTGCAACCATGTTTGCACAGTGTCCATCTGTTCGTCTGCATTGGGTTAAAATCACTCATATCTCTGCAGTGATTTGACTAATTCACCTGAAATTCGGCATGCGTATACATCCTGGATAGCTTTTCTGATTTTATGACAGGTGGCGCCACCTACATTCACATTTACGTTGCAGACATCCAAGCTCATATCTCGGGAACCGTTTGACCGATTGGGCCAAAGTTTTGCATGTGTATAGATCTCACATAGCTCTTGATCATACGCAAAACTGGTGGTGCCACCTGCAGCCATTTTTGCACAGCTCCCGTCTGTTTGTCTGCCATGGGATAAAATCACTCATATCTCGGCAGTGGTTTGACATATCTGCCTAAAATCTCGCAGTTTTATACATCCTGGATAGTTTTCTTGATTTTATGTCAGGTGGCGCCACCTACATTCTAGTTTTCGCTGCAGACATCCAAGCTCATATCTGGGGAACCGTTTGAACGATTGGGCCAAAATTTTGCATGTGTATAGATCTCACATAGGTCTTTATCATACACAAAACAGAAGGGGCCACCTGCAACCATTTTTGCACAGCATCCATCTGTTTGTCTGCCACGGGCTAAAATCACTCATATACATGTAGTGGTTTGACTTGTCTGCCTTAAATTCTGCATATGTAAACAACTTGGACGGCTTTCTGGATTTTGTGGTAGGTGGCGCAACCTACATACACAATTTGGCTGCAGACATCCATGCTTATATGCAACACCTCACAATATTTACCCTTGCCACTCAATCCATGCCTCACTTCACCCGTTCCACTCTGATTTAGGCGGATACACGTAGTCGCTTTTTCAACTACCCGTATTCTAGTTTTAGTCTGCTTTTTTGGACAGATGACTTAGATCAACTTCCTGTAACTCGGCCAAATATCACCAAACTTAAACCATTCCAACAAATTTGAGAGAGATTGTTCAAGGAATCATTTCTGTAAAATATTGGACAATTTGGCTGAACAGATTCGGAGAAGAAGATTTTTTAAGCTTTTTTAGCTTTTTCCCTATAAAATCTAAGAAAATGCAGTTAGCCCAAAAATAAGCAAAATCCGATAGAGTTTTTTAGATGACTAATTTTATGCATAAAATTTCGTGATGCTAATTTGTGCCGTTTTCAAGTTAGTATGGGTTAACGTACAGACGACGGACGATGCCACACCATCGCATAAGCTCACAGGTTTGCTAAAAAGCATGAAAATAACAGTAAAGTAAAAGCACTACAAAACAAAGGAAATTGTATGGATTTATCTTCTTGAAAGAAATGTCGGAGCAGCAGCAGCTCAAAATTGGGAAGTTTATTTTGATCAAAATAAAAATTTTTGATGCAGGGGTTTAAAATTGATGCGGGCGGTGCCTGAGAACCATACCTTTCATTTTTTTTGGCCTAAAATATTCATTTTGGACTAATTTCACATCAATGTACACACTAGACACAGTAGGAATCTAGATTAATATTATCAACTGCATCTTTGTCTATCATTTATTTCCTTCATATGATCCCCAATCATTAGTAATGAATAATATGATTTACTTTTTTATCATTAAAATTGAACTTAAATATACCACAGGTGACTGCATGGTGTTATTTGGAATACATGACATTCTATCCATCGATACAAGATTCTTATATCATCAGTTACTGCAAGTTAATTTCCTGTTATTATAAACTAACAAATTCCTTTTCTATTTTATTTTAATTTGTTATTAAAAACCAATAAAAATTTATTAATTTATTGTTTATTGTTATGTTGTTGGTTAAAACTACTAGATGAGTTAGGTTGGACACCTGGATCAACTGTGGCTGGCCATAAGCTGCCTGGCTGCCCCAGTGTATGCCTCGCCCCAAGCATGAATAATTTGCTCAAAGTTCAACAAGGTCAACATACAGGTGTCTCATTAAAACATTATTAAAAGCTACAATTTTTGGCCAATTTCTTTCAGCTTTCTAAACTAAAAAGCTGAAATCCTTATGTGTGCATGACATGAAAATTATATCAACAGTGCTCACAGGAAACAAAAGTGCCATGGTCAAATTTGAGCAAAATTTAAGGTACTAATTTTTTATTTATACTAATAACTTATAAAATTTGAAAAATTCAGAACTAATTTTGGGTATTCAATTGAATCTTGATTAAATAATGTTACATCCCTGACAAAAAAATCTCAAGCTTCAGCAATCCCCTTGTTAAGGGAGTAAATATATATTTCTGGATTTTTTACAAAGTGCATTATGTTTGGGCCCATAACTTAAAACAATTACGCAATACTGACATCAATTCTGGCATGTGCATAGAGAATGTATAGAAAAATATGTATATTATATATGATTAAAGTCAGATCAGTGATTTTGATATTAGGCAGTCTTGAAGTGTAACAATGGGCTTTTAATGGAAAAATGAAGTTTTTCATTAATATCTCGAAGGTATTAAGTTCTAGTGACCAAATTCTTGGCATGGTAGGGGATTTTGGAGACATCTAATTGTATGCCAAATTTGAGGAACTGAGAGCTTAAGCTGGGGAGCTGAGCTCTCGCAAATTGCATAACACTAGCTTGATGTAAACTATATGTTACATGGTGTTTGAAAACTTGAATAAAATCTACAGTTTTTGATCAACTGGTTTCAAATTTTTGGTGTTAACAGACATAATGCTAACAAAAACATGCTGTGAAAATTAAATCCACAGTACTTACAGGAAAAAAACGTGCCATGGTCAAAGTTTGGCAAAATTTAAGGTTCCAATTTTTTATTTTTGTTAATATTTTAAAAAATTTAAAAGATTTTGATCTAATTTTGGATATAAATTTAATTTTGATTAATTAAAGTTATATTACTGGAAAAAAAGTCCATAGCTTTAACATGTTTTTTGTTAAGTGATCAAATATCTTTCCTGATTTTTTACAAAATGCATTATGTTTGGGCCCATAACTTTTTTAAATTATATAATACAGACATAATTTCTGGCATGTACATAGGAACTATATAGAGGAATATTTATGGTAAATATGAGGAAAAACAGATGAGTCGTTTTGATATTAGGCAGTCCTGAAGTGTGAAAATAGGATTTTAATAAAAAATTGAGGTTTTTCCCTTAATTTCTCAAAGGAACGAAGTCGCAAAGACCCAGTTTTCGGCTTGGTAGGAGATCTTGGGGACATCTAACATTATGCTGAATTTTGGATTCCTAGGTCTTACGGTTTCAAAACGTGCCACATCTACGGACGGACGGACAGACGGACAATGGACCACGACTATAGCTCAGATGACTTATAGTCAGCTGAGCTAAAAAAGACTGCTTTTTAAGCTTGGCTTTTATGTGTTAGTTGAATTAGACATCTCTGTCATATATGACCAAAAAAAATTTGACCAAGCAGTTCACCAATTTGCTCAATTCACTGTGGAATGACCCATTTACAGTAATGACTGAAAAAGGCTAAGTTTTTCCCTGTAAAAAAAAACAGGTCAACAATGCAAGTGGCACCACAAAAACCTCAATTTCAATTATGAGTCATGTTACCAACATTTGCATAAAACTTGGTGATACTAGCATCTGCTATTTCTGAGATTGTAACATGAGTATGATTACTTGGCCAAATGATATGTTCAAATTATTGAAACTCAGCTATAAATTCGCTGAACTTGAACCATTTGTACAAAATTTAAGATCACCTCTAGGATAATTTTTTTGTGAAATATTACAGAATTTGGCTGCATAGTTTCAGAGAAGAAGATTTTCAAGCTTTTCCCCTGCAAAATGTAGGTCACAACAGTGCAATCCCATATCATTTGATATGTGACTGATTTTTCCATAACATTTGGTAATGCTATCTCCTACTGTTCCTGAGATATTATGGGTTACTGTACAGAAGACGGATGACCCGGTAAAGAAAAGGTCAATGCAGGTGGCACCACTAAAGCCTCAATTTATAATGAGTTATGTGACCAACTTGAACATCTGCATATAATTTGGTGATGACAGCTCGAGCCATTTCTGCACTGTAATCTAAGTATGCCTATTGGGCCACATGACTTAGTTCAGCTTCCTGTAACTCTTCCAAGAAATCATCAAACTGGAAATATTTGAACAAACTTGAGAAAGCTCATTCCTGGAATCATTTCCTTGAAATATTAATCAATTTTGCTTAACAGTTTCAGAGATGAAATTATCAAAGGTTTCTACCTTTTTTCTCTGTAAAATTAGAATGCAATTAAATGCAGATTTCACCAAAATCAGCTAAATCCTATAAAATTTGATATGTGACTGATTCTTCCACAAAATTTGGCGCTGCTAGCTCCAACAATTTTTCAGATAGAAAGGAATAACAGATGCATGGTGGACAGACAACGGAGGACAGATGATGATACGCCTATCATAAGCTCACAATTTTGCTGAAAATTAAGGATGACAGCACTGAACATGCCTATCAAACAGTGTTTGTATGAGAACATGACCAATGTGTAGAACCTTGTCATACCTTGATCAGCCTACAAACCTGTGTTTGTATGAGAACATGACCAATGTGTAGAACCTTGTCATACCTTGATCAGCCTACAAACCTGTGTTTGTATGAGAACATGACCAATGTGTAGAACCTTGTCATACCTTGATTAGCCTACAAACCATTGTTTGTATGAGAACATGACCAATGTGTAGAACCTTGTCATACCTTGATCAGCCCACAAACCATTGTTTGTATGAGAACATGACCCATGAGTAGAACTTTGTCATACCTTGATCAGCCTTCAAACCTGTGTTTGTATGAGAACATGACCCATGAGTAGAACCTTGTCATACCTTGATCAGCCTACAAACCATTGTTTGTATGAGAACATGACCAATGTGTAGAACCTTGTCATACCTTGATCAGCCTACAAACCATTGTTTGTATGAGAACATGACCCATGTGTAGAACCTTGTCATACCTTGATTAGCCTACAAACCATTGTTTGTATGAGAACATGACCAATGAGTAGAACTTTGTCATACCTTGATCAGCCTACAAACCTGTGTTTGTATGAGAACATGACCCATGAGTAGAACCTTGTCATACCTTGATCAGCCTACAAACCATTGTTTGTATGAGAACATGACCAATGTGTAGAACCTTGTCATACCTTGATCAGCCTACAAACCATTGTTTGTATGAGAACATGACCCATGAGTAGAACCTTGTCATACCTTGATCAGCCTACAAACCTGTGTTTGTATGAGAACATGACCAATGTGTAGAACCTTGTCATACCTTGATCAGCCTAAAAACCTGTGTTTGTATGAGAACATGACCAATGTGTAGAACCTTGTCATACATTGATTAGCCTAAAAACCTGTGTTTGTATGAGAACATGACCAATGTGTAGAACCTTGTCATACCTTGATCAGCCTACAAACCATTGTTTGTATGAGAACATGACCAATGTGTAGAACCTTGTCATACATTGATCAGCCTACAAACCATTGTTTGTATGAGAACATGACCAATGTGTAGAACCTTGTCATACATTGATCAGCCTACAAACCATTGTTTGTATGAGAACATGACCAATGTGTAGAACCTTGTCATACCTTGATCAGCCTACAAACCATTGTTTGTATGAGAACATGACCAATGTGTATAGTCCGTCCCAAAACCCGTGTCCGCATGTTTTTTCGCGATAATTATTTTAAAAATATTCTTTAAAAATGCCCTTTGGCCTGAAGTAGATAAACAGATATTCCGCCGATTTTGTGTATAAAAGTTATATATCATGTAAAATGTATTAACTTTGCGACTCTTTTGCGTTATTTATGCTTAAATACCATGAATGGCGTCTTCCCGGCACTACTGGAAAGTACATTCCTCCATGTTACACTTTCCATGTCTATGGCTTGCATTTGGTGTTTGTTAGACAACAGTGACGTCACAAATACGTCACAGTGATCGGTCGCGCGTCACCTTCAATTGACTGACGTCATAAGTTTGACTGGCTTGTTTATTATCAGTTCTCAGGCAAGGAATAAGTCGTAAACGCTGTAGCTTGTTTTGTCATATTTTGGATTTTTTGTCTCACATAAAATCAAGGCAAGGTAAGGCATTACTTTTTACGCAGGTAGTCGGCGGAATAGCTCCTGCAACCTTTGGACAAGAAATGTTTACACTGCTTTACTTGTATAAAAAATTATTCCGGAAAAACATGCGGACACGGGTACTGGGACGGACTATAGAACCTTGTCATACCTTGATCAGCCTACAAACCTGTGTCTGTATGAGAACATGACCAATGTGCAGAACCTTGTCATACCTTGATCAGCCTACAAACCTGTGTTTGTATGAGAACATGACCAATGTGTAGAACCTTGTCATACCTTGATCAGCCTACAAACCATTGTTTGTATGAGAACATGACCAATGTGTAGAACCTTGTCATACCTTGATCAGCCTACAAACCATTGTTTGTATGAGAACATGACCCATGAGTAGAACCTTGTCATACCTTGATCAGCCTACAAACCTGTGTTTGTATGAGAACATGACCAATGTGTAGAACCTTGTCATACCTTGATCAGCCTACAAACCTGTGTTTGTATGAGAACATGACCCATGAGTAGAACTTTGTCATACCTTGATCAGCCTACAAACCTGTGTTTGTATGAGAACATGACCCATGAGTAGAACCTTGTCATACCTTGATCAGCCTACAAACCATTGTTTGTATGAGAACATGACCCATGAGTAGAACCTTGTCATACCTTGATCAGCCTACAAACCTGTGTTTGTATGAGAACATGACCAATGTGTAGAACCTTGTCATACCTTGATCAGCCTACAAACCATTGATTGTATGACAACATGACCAATGTGTAGAACCTCGTCATACCTTGATCAGCCAACAAACCTGTTTTTGTATGAGAACATGACCAATGAGTAGAACCTTGTCATACCTTGATCAGCCTACAAACCTGTGTTTGTATGAGAACATGACCAATGAGTAGAACCTTGTCATACCTTGATCAGGCTACAAACCATTGTTTGTATGAGAACATGACCAATGTGTAGAACCTTGTCATACCTTGATCAGCCTACAAACCATTGTTTGTATGAGAACATGACCAATGTGTAGAACCTTGTCATACCTTGATCAGCCAACAAACCTGTCTTTGTATGAGAACATGACCAATGTGTAGAACCTTGTCATACCTTGATTAGCCTACAAACCATTGTTTGTATGAGAACATGACCAATGTGTAGAACCTTGTCATACCTTGATCAGCCTACAAACCTGTGTTTGTATGAGAACATGACCAATGTGTAGAACCTTGTCATACCTTGATCAGCCTACAAACCTGTGTTTGTATGAGAACATGACCAATGTGTAGAACCTTGTCATACCTTGAGCAGCCTACAAACCTGTGTTTGTATGAGAACATGACCAACGTGTAGAACCTTGTCATACCTTGAGCAGCCTACAAACCATTGATTGTATGAGAACATGATCAATGTGTAGAAGCTTGTCATACCTTGATCAGCCTACAAACCATTGTTTGTATGAGAACATGATCAATGTGTAGAACCTTGTCATACCTTGATTAGCCAACAAACCATTGTTTGTATGAGAACATGACCAATGAGTAGAACCTTGTCATACCTTGATCAGCCTACAAACCATTGTTTGTATGAGAACATAATCAATGTGTAGAACCTTGTCATACCTTGATCAGCCTACAAACCATTGTTTGTATGAGAACATGATCAATGTGTAGAACCTTGTCATACCTTGATCAGCCTACAAACCATTGTTTGTATGAGAACATGATCAATGTGTAGAACCTTGTCATACCTTGATTATCCAACAAACCATTGTTTGTATGAGAACATGACCAATGTGTAGAACCTTGTCATACCTTGATCAGCCTACAAACCATTGTTTGTATGAGAACATGACCAATGAGTAGAACCTTGTCATACCTTGATCAGGCTACAAACCATTGTTTGTATGAGAAAATGACCAATGTGTAGAACCTTGTCATACCTTGATCAGCCTACAAACCTGTGTTTGTATGAGAACATGACCAATGTGTAGAACCTTGTCATACCTTGATCAGCCTACAAACCTGTGTTTGTATGAGAACATGACCAATGTGTAGAACCTTGTCATACCTTGAGCAGCCTACAAACCTGTGTTTGTATGAGAACATGACCAATGTGTAGAACCTTGTCCTACCTTGATCAGCCAACAAACCATTGTTTGTATGAGAACATGACCAATGTGTAGAACCTTGTCATACCTTGATCAGCCTAACAACCATTGTTTGTATGAGAACATGACCAGTGTGTAGAACCTTGTCATACCTTGATCAGCCGACAAACCATTGTTTGTATCAGAACATGACCAATGTGTAGAACCTTGTCATACCTTGATCAGCCTACAAACCTGTGTTTGTATGAGAACATGAGCAATGTGTAGAACCTTGTCATACCTTGATCAGTATACAAACCTGTGTTTGTATGAGAACATGATCAATGTGTAGAACCTTGTCATACCTTGATCAGCCTACAAACCATTGTTTGTATGAGAACATGACCAATGTGTAGAACCTTGTCATACCTTGATCAGCCTACAAACCATTGTTTGTATGAGAACATGACCAATGTGTAGAACCTTGTCATACCTTGATCAGCCTACAAACCTGTGTTTGTATGACAACTTGACCAATGTGTAGAACCTTGTCATACCTTGATCAGCCTAAAAACCATTGTTTGTATGAGAACATGACCAATGTGTAGAACCTTGTCATACCTTGATCAGCCTACAAACCATTGTTTGTATGAGAACATGACCAATGTGTAGAACCTTGTCATACCTTGATCAGCCTACAAACCATTGTTTGTATGAGAACATGACCAATGTGTAGAACCTTGTCATACCTTGATCAGTCTACAAACCATTGTTTGTATCAGAACATGACCAATGTGTAGAACCTTGTCATACCTTGATCAGCCTACAAACCATTGTTTGTATGAGAACATGACCAATGTGTAGAACCTTGTCATACCTTGATCAGCCTACAAAAACCTGTGTCTGTATGAGAACATGACCAATGCTTAAAACCTTGTCATACCTTGATCAACCTACAAACTATTGTTTGTATGAGAACATGACCAATGTGTAGAACCTTGCCATACCTTGATCAGCCTACAAACCTGTGTTTGTATGTGAACATGACCAATGAGTAGAACCTTGTCATACCTTGATCAGGCGACAAACCATTGTTTGTATGAGAACATGACCAATGTGTAAAACCTTGTTATACCTTGATCAACCTACAAACCATTGTTTGTAGGAGAACATGACCAATGTGTAGAACCTTGTCATACCTTGATCAGCCTACAAACCATTGTTTGTATGAGAACATGACCAATGTGTAGAACCTTGTCATACCTTGATCAACCTACAAACCATTGTTTGTATGAGAACATGACCAATGAGTAGAACCTTGTCATACCTTGATCAGCCTACAAACCATTGTTTGTATGAGAACATGACCAATGTGTAGAACCTTGTCATACCTTGATCAGCCTACAAACCATTGTTTGTATGAGAACATGACCAATATGTAGAACCTTGTCATACCTTGATCAGCCAACAAACCTGTGTTTGTATGAGAACATGACCAATGTGTAGAACCTTGTCATACCTTGAGCAGCCTACAAACCTGTGTTTGTATGAGAAAATGACCAATGTGTAGAACCTTGTCATACCTTGAGCAGCCAACAAACCTGTCTTTGTATGAGAACATGACCAATGAGTAGAACCTTGTCATACCTTGATTAGCCTACAAACCTGTGTCTGTATGAGAACATGACCAATGTGTAGAACCTTGTCATACCTTGATCAGCCTACAAACCATTGTTTGTATGAGAACATGACTAATGTGTAGAACCTTGTCATACCTTGATCAGCCAACAAACCTGTCTTTGTATGAGAACATGACCAATGTGTAGAACCTGGTCATACCTTGATTAGCCTACAAACCATTGTTTGTATGAGAACATGACCAATGTGTAGAACCTTGTCATACCTTGATCAGTCTACAAACCTGTGTTTGTATGAGAACATGACCAATGTGTAGAACCTTGTCATACCTTGATCAGCCTACAAACCATTGTTTGTATGAGAACATGACCAATGTGTAGAACCTTGTCATACCTTGATCAGCCTACAAACCATTGTTTGTATGAGAACATGACCAATGTGTAGAACCTTGTCATACCTTGATCAGCCTACAAACCTGTGTTTGTATGACAACTTGACCAATGTGTAGAACCTTGTCATACCTTGATTAGCCTACAAACCATTGTTTGTATGAGAACATGATCAATGTGTAGAACCTTGTCATACCTTGATCAGCCTACAAACCATTGTTTGTATGAGAACATGACCAATGTGTAGAACCTTGTCATACCTTGATCAGCCAACAAACCTGTCTTTGTATGAGAACATGACCAATGTGTAGAACCTTGTCATACCTTGATCAACCTACAAACCATTGTTTGTATGAGAACATGACCAATGTGTAGAACCTTGTCATACCTTGATCAACCTACAAACCATTGTTTGTATGAGAACATGACCAATGAGTAGAACCTTGTCATACCTTGATCAGCCTACAAACCATTGTTTGTATGAGAACATGACCAATGTGTAGAACCTTGTCATACCTTGATCAGCCTACAAACCTGTGTTTGTATGACAACTTGACCAATGTGTAGAACCTTGTCATACCTTGATTAGCCTACAAACCATTGTTTGTATGAGAACATGACCAATGTGTAGAACCTTGTCATACCCTGATCAGCCTACAAACCATTGTTTGTATGAGAACATGACCAATGAGTAGAACCTTGTCATACCTTGATCAGGCTACAAACCATTGTTTGTATGAGAACATGACCAATGTGTAGAACCTTGTCATACCTTGATCAGCCTACAAACCATTGTTTGTATGAGAACATGACCAATGTGTAGAACCTTGTCATACCTTGATCAGCCAACAAACCTGTCCTTGTATGAGAACATGACCAATGAGTAGAACCTTGTCATACCTTGATCAGCCTACAAACCATTGTTTGTATGAGAACATGACCAATGTGTAGAACCTTGTCATACCTTGATCAGCCTACAAACCTGTGTTTGTATGAGAACATGACCAATGTGTAGAACCTTGTCATACCTTGATCAGCCTACAAACCTGTGTTTGTATGAGAACATGACCAATGTGTAGAACCTTGTCATACCTTGAGCAGCCTACAAACCTGTGTTTGTATGAGAACATGACCAACGTGTAGAACCTTGTCATACCTTGAGCAGCCTACAAACCATTGTTTGTATGAGAACATGATCAATGTGTAGAACCTTGTCATACCTTGATCAGCCTACAAACCATTGTTTGTATGAGAACATGACCAATGTGTAGAACCTTGTCATACCTTGATCAGCCAACAAACCTGTCTTTGTATGAGAACATGACCAATGTGTAGAACCTTGTCATACCTTGATCAACCTACAAACCATTGTTTGTATGAGAACATGACCAATGTGTAGAACCTTGTCATACCTTGATCAACCTACAAACCATTGTTTGTATGAGAACATGACCAATGAGTAGAACCTTGTCATACCTTGATCAGCCTACAAACCATTGTTTGTATGAGAACATGACCAATGTGTAGAACCTTGTCATACCTTGATCAGCCTACAAACCTGTGTTTGTATGACAACTTGACCAATGTGTAGAACCTTGTCATACCTTGATTAGCCTACAAACCATTGTTTGTATGAGAACATGACCAATGTGTAGAACCTTGTCATACCCTTATCAGCCTACAAACCATTGTTTGTGTGAGAACATGACCAAGGAGTAGAACCTTGTCATACCTTGATCAGGCTACAAACCATTGTTTGTATGAGAACATGACCAATGTGTAGAACCTTGTCATACCTTGATCAGCCTACAAACCATTGTTTGTATGAGAACATGACCAATGTGTAGAACCTTGTCATACCTTGATCAGCCTACAAACCTGTGTTTGTATGAGAACATGACCAATGTGTAGAACCTTGTCATACCTTGAGCAGCCTACAAACCTGTGTTTGTATGAGAACATGACCAACGTGTAGAACCTTGTCATACCTTGATTAGCCAACAACCCATTGTTTGTATGAGAACATGACCAATGAGTAGAACCTTGTCATACCTTGATCAGCCTACAAACCATTGTTTGTATGAGAACATGACCAATGTGTAGAACCTTGTCATACCTTGATCAGCCTACAAACCTGTGTTTGTATGAGAACATGACCAATGTGTAGAACCTTGTCATACCTTGATCAGCCTACAAACCTGTGTTTGTATGAGAACATGACCAATGTGTAGAACCTTGTCATACCTTGAGCAGCCTACAAACCTGTGTTTGTATGAGAACATGACCAACGTGTAGAACCTTGTCATACCTTGAGCAGCCTACAAACCATTGTTTGTATGAGAACATGATCAATGTGTAGAACCTTGTCATACCTTGATCAGCCTACAAACCATTGTTTGTATGAGAACATGATCAATGTGTAGAACCTTGTCATACCTTGATTAGCCAACAACCCATTGTTTGTATGAGAACATGACCAATGAGTAGAACCTTGTCATACCTTGATCAGCCTACAAACCATTGTTTGTATGAGAACATAATCAATGTGTAGAACCTTGTCATACCTTGATCAGCCTACAAACCATTGTTTGTATGAGAACATGATCAATGTGTAGAACCTTGTCATACCTTGATCAGCCTACAAACCATTGTTTGTATGAGAACATGATCAATGTGTAGAACCTTGTCATACCTTGATTATCCAACAAACCATTGTTTGTATGAGAACATGACCAATGTGTAGAACCTTGTCATACCTTGATCAGCCTACAAACCATTGTTTGTATGAGAACATGACCAATGAGTAGAACCTTGTCATACCTTGATCAGGCTACAAACCATTGTTTGTATGAGAAAATGACCAATGTGTAGAACCTTGTCATACCTTGATCAGCCTACAAACCTGTGTTTGTATGAGAACATGACCAATGTGTAGAACCTTGTCATACCTTGATCAGCCTACAAACCTGTGTTTGTATGAGAACATGACCAATGTGTAGAACCTTGTCATACCTTGAGCAGCCTACAAACCTGTGTTTGTATGAGAACATGCCAAATGTGTAGAACCTTGTCATACCTTGATCAGCCTACAAACCTGTCTTTGTATGAGAACATGACCAATTTGTAGAACCTTGTCATACCTTGATCAGCCTACAAACCTGTGTTTGTATGAGAACATGACCAATGTGTAGAACCTTGCCATACCTTGATCAGACTACAAACCTGTGTTTGTATGAGAACATGACCAATGAGTAGAACCTTGTCATACCTTGATCAGGCTACAAACCATTGTTTGTATGAGAACATGACCAATGTGTAGAACCTTGTCATACCTTGATCAACCTACAAACCATTGTTTGTATGAGAACATGACCAATGAGTAGAACCTTGTCATACCTTGATCAGCCTACAAACCATTGTTTGTATGAGAACATGACCAATGTGTAGAACCTTGTCATACCTTGATCAGCCTACAAACCATTGTTTGTATGAGAACATGACCAATGTGTAGAACCTTGTCATACCTTGATCAGTCTACAAACCATTGTTTGTATCAGAACATGACCAATGTGTAGAACCTTGTCATACCTTGATCAGCCTACAAACCATTGTTTGTATGAGAACAAGACCAATGTGTAGAACCTTGTCATACCTTGATCAGCCTACAAAAACCTGTGTCTGTATGAGAACATGACCAATGCTTAAAACCTTGTCATACCTTGATCAACCTACAAACTATTGTTTGTATGAGAACATGACCAATGTGTAGAACCTTGCCATACCTTGATCAGCCTACAAACCTGTGTTTGTATGTGAACATGACCAATGAGTAGAACCTTGTCATACCTTGATCAGGCGACAAACCATTGTTTGTATGAGAACATGACCAATGTGTAAAACCTTGTTATACCTTGATCAACCTACAAACCATTGTTTGTAGGAGAACATGACCAATGTGTAGAACCTTGTCATACCTTGATCAGCCTACAAACCATTGTTTGTATGAGAACATGACCAATGTGTAGAACCTTGTCATACCTTGATCAACCTACAAACCATTGTTTGTATGAGAACATGACCAATGAGTAGAACCTTGTCATACCTTGATCAGCCTACAAACCATTGTTTGTATGAGAACATGACCAATGTGTAGAACCTTGTCATACCTTGATCAGCCTACAAACCATTGTTTGTATGAGAACATGACCAATATGTAGAACCTTGTCATACCTTGATCAGCCAACAAACCTGTGTTTGTATGAGAACATGACCAATGTGTAGAACCTTGTCATACCTTGAGCAGCCTACAAACCTGTGTTTGTATGAGAAAATGACCAATGTGTAGAACCTTGTCATACCTTGAGCAGCCAACAAACCTGTCTTTGTATGAGAACATGACCAATGAGTAGAACCTTGTCATACCTTGATTAGCCTACAAACCTGTGTCTGTATGAGAACATGACCAATGTGTAGAACCTTGTCATACCTTGATCAGCCTACAAACCATTGTTTGTATGAGAACATGACTAATGTGTAGAACCTTGTCATACCTTGATCAGCCAACAAACCTGTCTTTGTATGAGAACATGACCAATGTGTAGAACCTGGTCATACCTTGATTAGCCTACAAACCATTGTTTGTATGAGAACATGACCAATGTGTAGAACCTTGTCATACCTTGATCAGTCTACAAACCTGTGTTTGTATGAGAACATGACCAATGTGTAGAACCTTGTCATACCTTGATCAGCCTACAAACCATTGTTTGTATGAGAACATGACCAATGTGTAGAACCTTGTCATACCTTGATCAGCCTACAAACCATTGTTTGTATGAGAACATAACCAATGTGTAGAACCTTGTCATACCTTGATCAGCCTACAAACCTGTGTTTGTATGACAACTTGACCAATGTGTAGAACCTTGTCATACCTTGATTAGCCTACAAACCATTGTTTGTATGAGAACATGATCAATGTGTAGAACCTTGTCATACCTTGATCAGCCTACAAACCATTGTTTGTATGAGAACATGACCAATGTGTAGAACCTTGTCATACCTTGATCAGCCTAAAAACCATTGTTTGTATGAGAACATGATCAATGTGTAGAACCTTGTCATACCTTGATCAGCCTACAAACCTGTGTTTGTATGAGAACATGACCAATGTGTAGAACCTTGTCATACCTTGATCAGCCTACAAACCTGTGTTTGTATGAGAACATGACCAATTTGTAGAACCTTGTCATACCTTGATCAGCCTACAAACCTGTGTTTGTATGAGAACATGACCAATGTGTAGAACCTTGCCATACCTTGATCAGACTACAAACCTGTGTTTGTATGAGAACATGACCAATGAGTAGAACCTTGTCATACCTTGATCAGGCTACAAACCATTGTTTGTATGAGAACATGACCAATGTGTAGAACCTTGGCATACCTTGATCAACCTACAAACCATTGTTTTTATGAGAACATGACCAATGAGTAGAACCTTGTCATACCTTGATCAGCCTACAAACCATTGTTTGTATGAGAACATGACCAATGTGTAGAACCTTGTCATACCTTGATCAGCCTACAAACCATTGTTTGTATGAGAACATGACCAATGTGTAGAACCTTGTCATACCTTGATCAGTCTACAAACCATTGTTTGTATCAGAACATGACCAATGTGTAGAACCTTGTCATACCTTGATCAGCCTACAAACCATTGTTTGTATCAGAACATGACCAATGTGTAGAACCTTGTCATACCTTGATCAGCCTACAAAAACCTGTGTCTGTATGAGAACATGACCAATGCTTAAAACCTTCTCATACCTTGATCAACCTACAAACTATTGTTTGTATGAGAACATGACAAATGTGTAGAACCTTGCCATACCTTGATCAGCCTACAAACCTGTGTTTGTATGTGAACATGACCAATGAGTAGAACCTTGTCATACCTTAATCAGGCGACAAACCATTGTTTGTATGAGAACATGACCAATGTGTAAAACCTTGTCATACCTTGATCAACCTACAAACCATTGTTTGTAGGAGAACATGACCAATGTGTAGAACCTTGTCATACCTTGATCAGCCTACAATCCATTGTTTGTATGAGAACATGACCAATGTGTAGAACCTTGTCATACCTTGATCAGCCTACAAACCATTGTTTGTATGAGAACATGATCAATGTGTAGAACCTTGTCATACCTTGATCAGCCTACAAACCATTGTTTGTATGAGAACATGACCAATGTGTAGAACCTTGTCATACCTTGATCAGCCTAAAAACCATTGTTTGTATGAGAACATGACCAGTGTGTAGAACCTTGTCATACCTTGATCAGCCTACAAACCTGTGTTTGTATGAGAACATGACCAATGTGTAGAACCTTGTCATACCTTGATCAGCCTACAAACCTGTGTTTGTATCAGAACATGACCAATGTGCAGAACCTTGTCATACCTTGAGCAGCCTACAAACCTGTGTTTGTATGAGAACATGACCAATGTGTAGAACCTTGTCATACCTTGATCAGCCTACAAACCATTGTTTGTATGAGAACATGATCAATGTGTAGAACCTTGTCATACCTTAATCAGCATACAAACCATTGTTTGTATGAGAACATGACCAATGTGTAGAACCTTGTCATACCTTGATCAGCCTAAAAATCATTGTTTGTATGAGAACATGACCAGTGTGTAGAACCTTGTCATACCTTGATCAGCCGACAAACCATTGTTTGTATCAGAACATGACCAATGTGTAGAACCTTGTCAGACCTTGATCAGCCTACAAACCTGTGTTTGTATGAGAACATGACCAATGTGTAGAACCTTGTCATACCTTGATCAGTCTACAAACCTGTGTTTGTATGAGAACATGACCAATGTGTAGAACCTTGTCATACCTTGATCAGCCTACAAACCTGTGTCTGTATGAGAACATGACCAATGAGTAAAACCTTGTCATACCTTGATCAACCTACAAACCATTGTTTGTATGAGAACATGACCAAAGTGTGGAACCTTGTCATACCTTGATCAGCCTACTAACCTGTGTTTGTATGAGAACATAACCAATGAGTAGAACCTTGTCATACCCTGATCAGGCTACAAACCATTGTTTGTATGAGAACATGACCAATGTGTAGAACCTTGTCATACCTTGATCAACCTACAAACCATTGTTTGTATGAGAACATGACAAATGTGTAGAACCTTGTCATACCTTGATCAGCCTACAAACCATTGTTTGTATGAGAACATGACCAATGTGTAGAACCTTGTCATACCTTGATCAGCCTACAAACCATTGTTTGTATGAGAACATGACCAATGTGTAGAACCTTGTCATACCTTGATCAGCCAACAAACCTGTCTTTGTATGAGAACATGACCAATGTGTAGAACCTTGTCATACCTTGATCAACCTACAAACCATTGTTTGTATGAGAACATGACCAATGTGTAGAACCTTGTCATACCTTGATCAACCTACAAACCATTGTTTGTATGAGAACATGACCAATGAGTAGAACCTTGTCATACCTTGATCAGCCTACAAACCATTGTTTGTATGAGAACATGACCAATGTGTAGAACCTTGTCATACCTTGATCAGCCTACAAACCTGTGTTTGTATGACAACTTGACCAATGTGTAGAACCTTGTCATACCTTGATTAGCCTACAAACCATTGTTTGTATGAGAACATGACCAATGTGTAGAACCTTGTCATACCCTGATCAGCCTACAAACCATTGTTTGTATGAGAACATGACCAATGAGTAGAACCTTGTCATACCTTGATCAGGCTACAAACCATTGTTTGTATGAGAACATGACCAATGTGTAGAACCTTGTCATACCTTGATCAGCCTACAAACCATTGTTTGTATGAGAACATGACCAATGTGTAGAACCTTGTCATACCTTGATCAGCCAACAAACCTGTCTTTGTATGAGAACATGACCAATGAGTAGAACCTTGTCATACCTTGATCAGCCTACAAACCATTGTTTGTATGAGAACATGACCAATGTGTAGAACCTTGTCATACCTTGATCAGCCTACAAACCTGTGTTTGTATGAGAACATGACCAATGTGTAGAACCTTGTCATACCTTGATCAGCCTACAAACCTGTGTTTGTATGAGAACATGACCAATGTGTAGAACCTTGTCATACCTTGAGCAGCCTACAAACCTGTGTTTGTATGAGAACATGACCAACGTGTAGAACCTTGTCATACCTTGAGCAGCCTACAAACCATTGTTTGTATGAGAACATGATCAATGTGTAGAACCTTGTCATACCTTGATCAGCCTACAAACCATTGTTTGTATGAGAACATGATCAATGTGTAGAACCTTGTCATACCTTGATTAGCCAACAAACCATTGTTTGTATGAGAACATGACCAATGAGTAGAACCTTGTCATACCTTGATCAGCCTACAAACCATTGTTTGTATGAGAACATAATCAATGTGTAGAACCTTGTCATACCTTGATCAGCCTACAAACCATTGTTTGTATGAGAACATGATCAATGTGTAGAACCTTGTCATACCTTGATCAGCCTACAAACCATTGTTTGTATGAGAACATGATCAATGTGTAGAACCTTGTCATACCTTGATTATCCAACAAACCATTGTTTGTATGAGAACATGACCAATGTGTAGAACCTTGTCATACCTTGATCAGCCTACAAACCATTGTTTGTATGAGAACATGACCAATGAGTAGAACCTTGTCATACCTTGATCAGGCTACAAACCATTGTTTGTATGAGAAAATGACCAATGTGTAGAACCTTGTCATACCTTGATCAGCCTACAAACCTGTGTTTGTATGAGAACATGACCAATGTGTAGAACCTTGTCATACCTTGATCAGCCTACAAACCTGTGTTTGTATGAGAACATGACCAATGTGTAGAACCTTGTCATACCTTGAGCAGCCTACAAACCTGTGTTTGTATGAGAACATGACCAATGTGTAGAACCTTGTCATACCTTGAGCAGCCTACAAACCATTGTTTGTATGAGAACATGATCAATGTGTAGAACCTTGTCATACCTTGATCAGCCTACAAACCATTGTTTGTATGAGAACATGATCAATGTGTAGAACCTTGTCATACCTTGATGAGCCAACAAACCATTGTTTGTATGAGAACATGACCAATGTGTAGAACCTTGTCATACCTTGATCAGCCTACAAACCTGTGTTTGTATGAGGACATGACCAATGTGTAGAACCTTGTCATACCTTGATCAGCCTACAAACCTGTGTTTGTATGAGAACATGACCAATGTGTAGAACCTTGTCATACCTTGAGCAGCCTACAAACCATTGTTTGTATGAGAACATGACCAATGTGTAGAACCTTGTCATACCTTGATCAGCCTACAAACCATTGTTTGTATGAGAACATGACCAATGTGTAGAACCTTGTCATACCTTGATCAGCCTACAAACCATTGTTTGTATGAGAACATGACCAATGTGTAGAACCTTGTCATACCTTGATCAGTCTACAAACCATTGTTTGTATCAGAACATGACCAATGTGTAGAACCTTGTCATACCTTGATCAGCCTACAAACCATTGTTTGTATCAGAACATGACCAATGTGTAGAACCTTGTCATACCTTGATCAGCCTACAAAAACCTGTGTCTGTATGAGAACATGACCAATGCTTAAAACCTTGTCATACCTTGATCAACCTACAAACTATTGTTTGTATGAGAACATGACCAATGTGTAGAACCTTGCCATACCTTGATCAGCCTACAAACCTGTGTTTGTATGTGAACATGACCAATGAGTAGAACCTTGTCATACCTTGATCAGGCGACAAACCATTGTTTGTATGAGAACATGACCAATGTGTAAAACCTTGTTATACCTTGATCAACCTACAAACCATTGTTTGTAGGAGAACATGACCAATGTGTAGAACCTTGTCATACCTTGATCAGCCTACAAACCATTGTTTGTATGAGAACATGACCAATGTGTAGAACCTTGTCATACCTTGATCAACCTACAAACCATTGTTTGTATGAGAACATGACCAATGAGTAGAACCTTGTCATACCTTGATCAGCCTACAAACCATTGTTTGTATGAGAACATGACCAATGTGTAGAACCTTGTCATACCTTGATCAGCCTACAAACCATTGTTTGTATGAGAACATGACCAATATGTAGAACCTTGTCATACCTTGATCAGCCAACAAACCTGTGTTTGTATGAGAACATGACCAATGTGTAGAACCTTGTCATACCTTGAGCAGCCTACAAACCTGTGTTTGTATGAGAAAATGACCAATGTGTAGAACCTTGTCATACCTTGAGCAGCCAACAAACCTGTCTTTGTATGAGAACATGACCAATGAGTAGAACCTTGTCATACCTTGATTAGCCTACAAACCTGTGTCTGTATGAGAACATGACCAATGTGTAGAACCTTGTCATACCTTGATCAGCCTACAAACCATTGTTTGTATGAGAACATGACCAATGTGTAGAACCTTGTCATACCTTGATCAGCCTACAAACCATTGTTTGTATGAGAACATGACCAATGTGTAGAACCTTGTCATACCTTGATCAGCCTACAAACCATTGTTTGTATGAGAACATGACCAATGTGTAGAACCTTGTCATACCTTGATCAGCCTACAAACCTGTGTTTGTATGACAACTTGACCAATGTGTAGAACCTTGTCATACCTTGATTAGCCTACAAACCATTGTTTGTATGAGAACATGATCAATGTGTAGAACCTTGTCATACCTTGATCAGCCTACAAACCATTGTTTGTATGAGAACATGACCAATGTGTAGAACCTTGTCATACCTTGATCAGCCTAAAAACCATTGTTTGTATGAGAACATGATCAATGTGTAGAACCTTGTCATACCTTGATCAGCCTACAAACCTGTGTTTGTATGAGAACATGACCAATGTGTAGAACCTTGTCATACCTTGATCAGCCTACAAACCTGTGTTTGTATGAGAACATGACCAATGTGTAGAACCTTGTCATACCTTGAGCAGCCTACAAACCTGTGTTTGTATGAGAACATGACCAACGTGTAGAACCTTGTCATACCTTGAGCAGCCTACAAACCATTGTTTGTATGAGAACATGATCAATGTGTAGAACCTTGTCATACCTTGATCAGCCTACAAACCATTGTTTGTATGAGAACATGATCAATGTGTAGAACCTTGTCATACCTTGATTAGCCAACAAACCATTGTTTGTATGAGAACATGACCAATGAGTAGAACCTTGTCATACCTTGATCAGCCTACAAACCATTGTTTGTATGAGAACATAATCAATGTGTAGAACCTTGTCATACCTTGATCAGCCTACAAACCATTGTTTGTATGAGAACATGATCAATGTGTAGAACCTTGTCATACCTTGATCAGCCTACAAACCATTGTTTGTATGAGAACATGATCAATGTGTAGAACCTTGTCATACCTTGATTATCCAACAAACCATTGTTTGTATGAGAACATGACCAATGTGTAGAACCTTGTCATACCTTGATCAGCCTACAAACCATTGTTTGTATGAGAACATGACCAATGAGTAGAACCTTGTCATACCTTGATCAGGCTACAAACCATTGTTTGTATGAGAAAATGACCAATGTGTAGAACCTTGTCATACCTTGATCAGCCTACAAACCTGTGTTTGTATGAGAACATGACCAACGTGTAGAACCTTGTCATACCTTGATCAGCCTACAAACCTGTGTTTGTATGAGAACATGACCAATGTGTAGAACCTTGTCATACCTTGAGCAGCCTACAAACCTGTGTTTGTATGAGAACATGACCAATGTGTAGAACCTTGTCATACCTTGAGCAGCCTACAAACCATTGTTTGTATGAGAACATGATCAATGTGTAGAACCTTGTCATACCTTGATCAGCCTACAAACCATTGTTTGTATGAGAACATGATCAATGTGTAGAACCTTGTCATACCTTGATGAGCCAACAAACCATTGTTTGTATGAGAACATGACCAATGTGTAGAACCTTGTCATACCTTGATCAGCCTACAAACCTGTGTTTGTATGAGGACATGACCAATGTGTAGAACCTTGTCATACCTTGATCAGCCTACAAACCTGTGTTTGTATGAGAACATGACCAATGTGTAGAACCTTGTCATACCTTGAGCAGCCTACAAACCATTATTTGTATGAGAACATGACCAATGTGTAGAACCTTGTCATACCTTGATCAGCCTACAAACCATTGTTTGTATGAGAACATGACCAATGTGTAGAACCTTGTCATACCTTGATCAGCCTACAAACCATTGTTTGTATGAGAACATGACCAATGTGTAGAACCTTGTCATACCTTGATCAGTCTACAAACCATTGTTTGTATCAGAACATGACCAATGTGTAGAACCTTGTCATACCTTGATCAGCCTACAAACCATTGTTTGTATGAGAACATGACCAATGTGTAGAACCTTGTCATACCTTGATCAGCCTACAAAAACCTGTGTCTGTATGAGAACATGACCAATGCTTAAAACCTTGTCATACCTTGATCAACCTACAAACTATTGTTTGTATGAGAACATGACCAATGTGTAGAACCTTGCCATACCTTGATCAGCCTACAAACCTGTGTTTGTATGTGAACATGACCAATGAGTAGAACCTTGTCATACCTTGATCAGGCGACAAACCATTGTTTGTATGAGAACATGACCAATGTGTAAAACCTTGTTATACCTTGATCAACCTACAAACCATTGTTTGTAGGAGAACATGACCAATGTGTAGAACCTTGTCATACCTTGATCAGCCTACAAACCATTGTTTGTATGAGAACATGACCAATGTGTAGAACCTTGTCATACCTTGATCAACCAACAAACCATTGTTTGTATGAGAACATGACCAATGAGTAGAACCTTGTCATACCTTGATCAGCCTACAAACCATTGTTTGTATGAGAACATGACCAATGTGTAGAACCTTGTCATACCTTGATCAGCCTACAAACCATTGTTTGTATGAGAACATGACCAATATGTAGTACCTTGTCATACCTTGATCAGCCAACAAACCTGTGTTTGTATGAGAACATGACCAATGTGTAAAACCTTGTCATACCTTGAGCAGCCTACAAACCTGTGTTTGTATGAGAAAATGACCAATGTGTAGAACCTTGTCATACCTTGAGCAGCCAACAAACCTGTCTTTGTATGAGAACATGACCAATGAGTAGAACCTTGTCATACCTTGATTAGCCTACAAACCTGTGTCTGTATGAGAACATGACCAATGTGTAGAACCTTGTCATACCTTGATCAGCCTACAAACCATTGTTTGTATGAGAACATGACCAATGTGTAGAACCTTGTCATACCTTGATCAGCCTACAAACCATTGTTTGTATGAGAACATGACCAATGTGTAGAACCTTGTCATACCTTGATCAGCCTACAAACCATTGTTTGTATGAGAACATGACCAATGTGTAGAACCTTGTCATACCTTGATCAGCCTACAAACCTGTGTTTGTATGACAACTTGACCAATGTGTAGAACCTTGTCATACCTTGATTAGCCTACAAACCATTGTTTGTATGAGAACATGATCAATGTGTAGAACCTTGTCATACCTTGATCAGCCTACAAACCATTGTTTGTATGAGAACATGACCAATGTGTAGAACCTTGTCATACCTTGATCAGCCTAAAAACCATTGTTTGTATGAGAACATGATCAATGTGTAGAACCTTGTCATACCTTGATCAGCCTACAAACCTGTGTTTGTATGAGAACATGACCAATGTGTAGAACCTTGTCATACCTTGATCAGCCTACAAACCTGTGTTTGTATGAGAACATGACCAATTTGTAGAACCTTGTCATACCTTGATCAGCCTACAAACCTGTGTTTGTATGAGAACATGACCAATGTGTAGAACCTTGTCATACCTTGATCAGACTACAAACCTGTGTTTGTATGAGAACATGACCAATGAGTAGAACCTTGTCATACCTTGATCAGGCTACAAACCATTGTTTGTATGAGAACATGACCAATGTGTAGAACCTTGTCGTACCTTGATCAACCTACAAACCATTGTTTGTATGAGAACATGACCAATGAGTAGAACCTTGTCATACCTTGATCAGCCTACAAACCATTGTTTGTATGAGAACATGACCAATGTGTAGAACCTTGTCATACCTTGATCAGCCTACAAACCATTGTTTGTATGAGAACATGACCAATGTGTAGAACCTTGTCATACCTTGATCAGTCTACAAACCATTGTTTGTATCAGAACATGACCAATGTGTAGAACCTTGTCATACCTTGATCAGCCTACAAACCATTGTTTGTATGAGAACATGACCAATGTGTAGAACCTTGTCATACCTTGATCAGCCTACAAAAACCTGTGTCTGTATGAGAACATGACCAATGCTTAAAACCTTCTCATACCTTGATCAACCTACAAACTATTGTTTGTATGAGAACATGACAAATGTGTAGAACCTTGCCATACCTTGATCAGCCTACAAACCTGTGTTTGTATGTGAACATGACCAATGAGTAGAACCTTGTCATACCTTAATCAGGCGACAAACCATTGTTTGTATGAGAACATGACCAATGTGTAAAACCTTGTCATACCTTGATCAACCTACAAACCATTGTTTGTAGGAGAACATGACCAATGTGTAGAACCTTGTCATACCTTGATCAGCCTACAAACCATTGTTTGTATGAGAACATGACCAATGTGTAGAACCTTGTCATACCTTGATCAACCTACAAACCATTGTTTGTATGAGAACATGACCAATGAGTAGAACCTTGTCATACCTTGATCAGCCTACAAACCATTGTTTGTATGAGAACATGACCAATGTGTAGAACCTTGTCATACCTTGATCAGCCTACAAACCATTGTTTGTATGAGAACATGACCAATATGTAGAACCTTGTCATACCTTGATCAGCCAACAAACCTGTGTTTGTATGAGAACATGACCAATGTGTAGAACCTTGTCATACCTTGAGCAGCCTACAAACCTGTGTTTGTATGAGAAAATGACCAATGTGTAGAACCTTGTCATACCTTGATCAGCCAACAAACCTGTCTTTGTATGAGAACATGACCAATGAGTAGAACCTTGTCATACCTTGATTAGCCTACAAACCTGTGTCTGTATGAGAACATGACCAATGTGTAGAACCTTGTCATACCTTGATCAGCCTACAAACCATTGTTTGTATGAGAACATGACTAATGTGTAGAACCTTGTCATACCTTGATCAGCCTACAAACCTGTCTTTGTATGAGAACATGACCAATGTGTAGAACCTGGTCATACCTTGATTAGCCTACAAACCATTGTTTGTATGAGAACATGACCAATGTGTAGAACCTTGTCATACCTTGATCAGCCTACAAACCTGTGTTTGTATGAGAACATGACCAATGTGTAGAACCTTGTCATACCTTGATCAGCCTACAAACCATTGTTTGTATGAGAACATGATCAATGTGTAGAACCTTGTCATACCTTGATCAGCCTACAAACCTGTGTCTGTATGAGAACATGACCAATGAGTAAAATCTTGTCATAACTTGATCAACCTACAAACCATTGTTTGTATGAGAACATGACCGATGTGGAACCTTGTCATACCTTGATCAGCCTACAAACCTGTGTTTGTATGAGAACATGACCAATGAGTAGAACCTTGTCATACCTTGATCAGGCTACAAACCATTGTTTGTATGAGAACATGACCAATGTGTAGAACCTTGTCATACCTTGATCAACCTACAAACCATTGTTTGTATGAGAACATGACCAATGAGTAGAACCTTGTCATACCTTGATCAGCCTACAAAACCATTGTTTGTATGAGAACATGACCAATGTGTAGAACCTTGTCATACCTTGATCAGCCTACAAACCTGTGTTTGTATGAGAACATGACCAATGAGTAGAACCTTGTCATACCTTGATCAGCCTACAAACCTGTGTTTGTATGACAACTTGACCAATGTGTAGAACCTTGTCATACCTTGATTAGCCTACAAACCATTGTTTGTATGAGAACATGACCAATGTGTAGAACCTTGTCATACCTTGATCAGCCTACAAACCATTGTTTGTATGAGAACATGACCAATGTGTAGAACCTTGTCATACCTTGATCAGCCAACAAACCATTGTTTGTATGAGAACATGACCAATGTGTAGAACCTTGTCATACCTTGATCAGCCTACAAACCTGTGTTTGTATAAGAATATGACCAATGTGTAGAACCTTGTAATACCTTGATCAGCCTACAAACCTGTGTTTGTATGAGAACATGACCAATGTGTAGAACCTTGTCATACCTTGATCAGCCTACAAACCTGTGTTTGTATGAGAACATGACCAATTTGTAGAACCTTGTCATACCTTGATCAACCTACAAACCATTGTTTGTATGAAAACATGACCAATGTGTAGAACATTGTCATACCTTGATCAGCCTACAAACCATTGTTTGTATGAGAACATGACCAATGAGTAGAACCTTGTCATACCTTGATTAGCCTACAAACCTGTGTCTGTATGAGAACATGACCAATGTGTAGAACCTTGTCATACCTTGATCAGCCTACAAACCATTGTTTGTATGAGAACATGACCAATGTGTAGAACCTTGTCATACCTTGATCAGCCTACAAACCTGTCTTTGTATGAGAACATGACCAATGTGTAGAACCTTGTCATACCTTGATCAGCCTACAAACCTGTGTTTGTATGAGAACATGACCAATGTGTAGAACCTTGTCATACCTTGATCAGCCTACAAACCTGTCTTTGTATGAGAACATGACCAATGTGTAGAACCTTGTTATACCTTGAGCAGCCTACAAACCTGTGTTTGTATGAGAACATGACCAATGTGTAGAACCTTGTCATACCTTGATCAGCCTACAAACCTGTGTTTGTATGAGAACATGATCAGTGTAAAACCTTGTCATACCTTGATCAGCCTACAAACCATTGTTTGTATGAGAACATGACCAATGTGTAGAACCTTGTCATACCTTGATCAGCCTAAAAACCATTGTTTGTATGAGAACATGACCAATGTGTAGAACCTTGTCATACCTTGATCAGCCTACAAACCATTGTTTGTATGAGAACATGACCAATGTGTAGAACCTTGTCATACCTTGATCAGCCTAAAAACCATTGTTTGTATGAGAACATGACCAATGTGTAGAACCTTGTCATACCTTAATCAGCCTACAAACCTGTGTTTGTATGAGAACATGACCAATGTGTAGAACCTTGTCATACCTTGATCAGCCGAAAAACCATTGCTTGTATGAGAACATGACCAATGTGTAGAACCTTGTCATACCTTGATCAGCCTACAAACCATTGTTTGTATGAGAACATGACCAATGTGTAGAACCTTGTCATACCTTAATCAGCCTACAAACCTGTGTTTGTATGAGAACATGACCAATGTGTAGAACCTTGTCATACCTTGATCAGCCTACAAACCTGTGTTTGTATGAGAACATGACCAATGTTAGAACCTTGTCATACCTTGATCAGCCTACAAACCATTGTTTGTATGAGAACATAACCAATGTGTAGAACCTTGTCATACCTTGATCAGCCTACAAACCTGTGTTTGTATGAGAACATGACCAATGTGTAGAACCTTGTCATACCTTGATCAGCCTACAAACCATTGTTTGTATGAGAACATGACCAATGTGTAGAACCTTGTCATACCTTGATCAGCCAACAAACCTGTCTTTGTATGAGAACATGACCAATGAGTAGAACCTTGTCATACCTTGATTAGCCCACAAACCTGTGTCTGTATGAGAACATGACCAATGTGTAGAACCTTGTCATACCTTGATCAGCCTACAAACCATTGTTTGTATGAGAACATGACCAATGTGTAGAACCTTGTCATACCTTGATCAGCCAACAAACCTGTCTTTGTATGAGAACATGACCAATGTGTAGAACCTTGTCATATCTTGATTAGCCTACAAACCATTGTTTGTATGAGAACATGACGAATGTGTAGAACCTTGTCATACCTTGATCAGCCAACAAACCTGTCTTTGTATGAGAACATGACCAATGTGTAGAACCTTGTCATACCTTGATCAGCCTAAAAACCATTGTTTGTATGAGAACATGACCAATGTGTAGAACCTTGTCATACCTTGATCAGCCTACAAACCTGTGTTTGTATGAGAACATGACCAATGTGTAGAACCTTGTCATACCTTGAGCAGCCTACAAACCTGTGTTTGTATGAGAACATGACCAATGTGTAGAACCTTGCCATACCTTGATCAGACTACAAATCTGTGTTTGTATGAGAACATGACCAATGAGTAGAACCTTGTCATACCTTGATCAGCCTACAAACCATTGTTTGTATGAGAACATGACCAATGTGTAGAACCTTGTCATACCTTGATCAGCCTAAAAATCATTGTTTGTATGAGAACATGACCAATGTGTAGAACCTTGTCATACCTTGATCAGTCTACAAACCATTGTTTGTATCAGAACATGACCAATGTGTAGAACCTTGTCATACCTTGATCAGCCTACAAACCATTGTTTGTATGAGAACATGACCAATGTGTAGAACCTTGTCATACCTTGATCAGCCTACAAAAACCTGTGTCTGTATGAGAACATGACCAATGCTTAAAACCTTCTCATACCTTGATCAACCTACAAACTATTGTTTGTATGAGAACATGACAAATGTGTAGAACCTTGCCATACCTTGATCAGCCTACAAACCTGTGTTTGTATGTGAACATGACCAATGAGTAGAACCTTGTCATACCTTAATCAGGCGACAAACCATTGTTTGTATGAGAACATGACCAATGTGTAAAACCTTGTCATACCTTGATCAACCTACAAACCATTGTTTGTAGGAGAACATGACCAATGTGTAGAACCTTGTCATACCTTGATCAGCCTACAAACCATTGTTTGTATGAGAACATGACCAATGTGTAGAACCTTGTCATACCTTGATCAACCTACAAACCATTGTTTGTATGAGAACATGACCAATGAGTAGAACCTTGTCATACCTTGATCAGCCTACAAACCATTGTTTGTATGAGAACATGACCAATGTGTAGAACCTTGTCATACCTTGATCAGCCTACAAACCATTGTTTGTATGAGAACATGACCAATATGTAGAACCTTGTCATACCTTGATCAGCCAACAAACCTGTGTTTGTATGAGAACATGACCAATGTGTAGAACCTTGTCATACCTTGAGCAGCCTACAAACCTGTGTTTGTATGAGAAAATGACCAATGTGTAGAACCTTGTCATACCTTGATCAGCCAACAAACCTGTCTTTGTATGAGAACATGACCAATGAGTAGAACCTTGTCATACCTTGATTAGCCTACAAACCTGTGTCTGTATGAGAACATGACCAATGTGTAGAACCTTGTCATACCTTGATCAGCCTACAAACCATTGTTTGTATGAGAACATGACTAATGTGTAGAACCTTGTCATACCTTCATCAGCCTACAAACCTGTCTTTGTATGAGAACATGACCAATGTGTAGAACCTGGTCATACCTTGATTAGCCTACAAACCATTGTTTGTATGAGAACATGACCAATGTGTAGAACCTTGTCATACCTTGATCAGCCTACAAACCTGTGTTTGTATGAGAACATGACCAATGTGTAGAACCTTGTCATACCTTGATCAGCCTACAAACCATTGTTTGTATGAGAACATGATCAATGTGTAGAACCTTGTCATACCTTGATCAGCCTACAAACCATTGTTTGTATGAGAACATGACCAATGTGTAGAACCTTGTCATACCTTGATCAGCCTACAAACCTGTGTCTGTATGAGAACATGACCAATGAGTAAAATCTTGTCATAACTTGATCAACCTACAAACCATTGTTTGTATGAGAACATGACCGATGTGGAACCTTGTCATACCTTGATCAGCCTACAAACCTGTGTTTGTATGAGAACATGACCAATGAGTAGAACCTTGTCATACCTTGATCAGGCTACAAACCATTGTTTGTATGAGAACATGACCAATGTGTAGAACCTTGTCATACCTTGATCAACCTACAAACCATTGTTTGTATGAGAACATGACCAATGAGTAGAACCTTGTCATACCTTGATCAGCCTACAAAACCATTGTTTGTATGAGAACATGACCAATGTGTAGAACCTTGTCATACCTTGATCAGCCTACAAACCTGTGTTTGTATGAGAACATGACCAATGAGTAGAACCTTGTCATACCTTGATCAGCCTACAAACCTGTGTTTGTATGACAACTTGACCAATGTGTAGAACCTTGTCATACCTTGATTAGCCTACAAACCATTGTTTGTATGAGAACATGACCAATGTGTAGAACCTTGTCATACCTTGATCAGCCTACAAACCATTGTTTGTATGAGAACATGACCAATGTGTAGAACCTTGTCATACCTTGATCAGCCAACAAACCATTGTTTGTATGAGAACATGACCAATGTGTAGAACCTTGTCATACCTTGATCAGCCTACAAACCTCTGTTTGTATGAGAATATGACCAATGTGTAGAACCTTGTCATACCTTGATCAGCCTACAAACCTGTGTTTGTATGAGAACATGACCAATGTGTAGAACCTTGTCATACCTTGATCAGCCTACAAACCATTGTTTGTATGAGAACATGACCAATGTGTAGAACCTTGTCATACCTTGATCAGCCTACAAACCTGTCTTTGTATGAGAACATGACCAATGTGTAGAACCTTGTCATACCTTGATCAGCCAACAAACCATTGTTTGTATGAGAACATGACCAATGTGTAGAACCTTGTCATACCTTGATCAGCCTACAAACCTGTGTTTGTATGAGAACATGACCAATGTGTAGAACCTTGTCATACCTTGATCAGCCTACAAACCTGTCTTTGTATGAGAACATGACCAATGTGTAGAACCTTGTTATACCTTGAGCAGCCTACAAACCTGTGTTTGTATGAGAACATGACCAATGTGTAGAACCTTGTCATACCTTGATCAGCCTACAAACCTGTGTTTGTATGAGAACATGATCAGTGTAAAACCTTGTCATACCTTGATCAGCCTACAAACCATTGTTTGTATGAGAACATGACCAATGTGTAGAACCTTGTCATACCTTGATCAGCCTAAAAACCATTGTTTGTATGAGAACATGACCAATGTGTAGAACCTTGTCATACCTTGATCAGCCTACAAACCATTGTTTGTATGAGAACATGACCAATGTGTAGAACCTTGTCATACCTTGATCAGCCTACAAACCATTGTTTGTATGAGAACATGACCAATGTGTAGAACCTTGTCATACCTTGAGCAGCCTACAAACCTGTGTTTGTATGAGAACATGACCAATGTGTAGAACCTTGCCATACCTTGATCAGACTACAAATCTGTGTTTGTATGAGAACATGACCAATGAGTAGAACCTTGTCATACCTTGATCAGCCTACAAACCATTGTTTGTATGAGAACATGACCAATGTGTAGAACCTTGTCATACCTTGATCAGCCTAAAAATCATTGTTTGTATGAGAACATGACCAATGTGTAGAACCTTGTCATACCTTGATCAGTCTACAAACCATTGTTTGTATCAGAACATGACCAATGTGTAGAACCTTGTCATACCTTGATCAGCCTACAAACCATTGTTTGTATGAGAACATGACCAATGTGTAGAACCTTGTCATACCTTGATCAGCCTACAAAAACCTGTGTCTGTATGAGAACATGACCAATGCTTAAAACCTTCTCATACCTTGATCAACCTACAAACTATTGTTTGTATGAGAACATGACAAATGTGTAGAACCTTGCCATACCTTGATCAGCCTACAAACCTGTGTTTGTATGTGAACATGACCAATGAGTAGAACCTTGTCATACCTTAATCAGGCGACAAACCATTGTTTGTATGAGAACATGACCAATGTGTAAAACCTTGTCATACCTTGATCAACCTACAAACCATTGTTTGTAGGAGAACATGACCAATGAGTAGAACCTTGTCATACCTTGATTAGCCTACAAACCTGTGTCTGTATGAGAACATGACCAATGTGTAGAACCTTGTCATACCTTGATCAGCCTACAAACCATTGTTTGTATGAGAACATGACTAATGTGTAGAACCTTGTCATACCTTGATCAGCCTACAAACCTGTCTTTGTATGAGAACATGACCAATGTGTAGAACCTGGTCATACCTTGATTAGCCTACAAACCATTGTTTGTATGAGAACATGACCAATGTGTAGAACCTTGTCATACCTTGATCAGCCTACAAACCTGTGTTTGTATGAGAACATGACCAATGTGTAGAACCTTGTCATACCTTGATCAGTCTACAAACCATTGTTTGTATCAGAACATGACCAATGTGTAGAACCTTGTCATACCTTGATCAGCCTACAAACCATTGTTTGTATGAGAACATGACCAATGTGTAGAACCTTGTCATACCTTGATCAGCCTACAAAAACCTGTGTCTGTATGAGAACATGACCAATGCTTAAAACCTTCTCATACCTTGATCAACCTACAAACTATTGTTTGTATGAGAACATGACAAATGTGTAGAACCTTGCCATACCTTGATCAGCCTACAAACCTGTGTTTGTATGTGAACATGACCAATGAGTAGAACCTTGTCATACCTTAATCAGGCGACAAACCATTGTTTGTATGAGAACATGACCAATGTGTAAAACCTTGTCATACCTTGATCAACCTACAAACCATTGTTTGTAGGAGAACATGACCAATGAGTAGAACCTTGTCATACCTTGATTAGCCTACAAACCTGTGTCTGTATGAGAACATGACCAATGTGTAGAACCTTGTCATACCTTGATCAGCCTACAAACCATTGTTTGTATGAGAACATGACTAATGTGTAGAACCTTGTCATACCTTGATCAGCCTACAAACCTGTCTTTGTATGAGAACATGACCAATGTGTAGAACCTGGTCATACCTTGATTAGCCTACAAACCATTGTTTGTATGAGAACATGACCAATGTGTAGAACCTTGTCATACCTTGATCAGCCTACAAACCTGTGTTTGTATGAGAACATGACCAATGTGTAGAACCTTGTCATACCTTGATCAGCCTACAAACCATTGTTTGTATGAGAACATGATCAATGTGTAGAACCTTGTCATACCTTGATCAGCCTACAAACCTGTGTCTGTATGAGAACATGACCAATGAGTAAAATCTTGTCATAACTTGATCAACCTACAAACCATTGTTTGTATGAGAACATGACCGATGTGGAACCTTGTCATACCTTGATCAGCCTACAAACCTGTGTTTGTATGAGAACATGACCAATGAGTAGAACCTTGTCATACCTTGATCAGGCTACAAACCATTGTTTGTATGAGAACATGACCAATGTGTAGAACCTTGTCATACCTTGATCAACCTACAAACCATTGTTTGTATGAGAACATGACCAATGAGTAGAACCTTGTCATACCTTGATCAGCCTACAAAACCATTGTTTGTATGAGAACATGACCAATGTGTAGAACCTTGTCATACCTTGATCAGCCTACAAACCTGTGTTTGTATGAGAACATGACCAATGAGTAGAACCTTGTCATACCTTGATCAGCCTACAAACCTGTGTTTGTATGACAACTTGACCAATGTGTAGAACCTTGTCATACCTTGATTAGCCTACAAACCATTGTTTGTATGAGAACATGACCAATGTGTAGAACCTTGTCATACCTTGATCAGCCTACAAACCATTGTTTGTATGAGAACATGACCAATGTGTAGAACCTTGTCATACCTTGATCAGCCAACAAACCATTGTTTGTATGAGAACATGACCAATGTGTAGAACCTTGTCATACCTTGATCAGCCTACAAACCTGTGTTTGTATAAGAATATGACCAATGTGTAGAACCTTGTAATACCTTGATCAGCCTACAAACCTGTGTTTGTATGAGAACATGACCAATGTGTAGAACCTTGTCATACCTTGATCAGCCTACAAACCTGTGTTTGTATGAGAACATGACCAATTTGTAGAACCTTGTCATACCTTGATCAACCTACAAACCATTGTTTGTATGAAAACATGACCAATGTGTAGAACATTGTCATACCTTGATCAGCCTACAAACCATTGTTTGTATGAGAACATGACCAATGAGTAGAACCTTGTCATACCTTGATTAGCCTACAAACCTGTGTCTGTATGAGAACATGACCAATGTGTAGAACCTTGTCATACCTTGATCAGCCTACAAACCATTGTTTGTATGAGAACATGACCAATGTGTAGAACCTTGTCATACCTTGATCAGCCTACAAACCTGTCTTTGTATGAGAACATGACCAATGTGTAGAACCTTGTCATACCTTGATCAGCCTACAAACCTGTGTTTGTATGAGAACATGACCAATGTGTAGAACCTTGTCATACCTTGATCAGCCTACAAACCTGTCTTTGTATGAGAACATGACCAATGTGTAGAACCTTGTTATACCTTGAGCAGCCTACAAACCTGTGTTTGTATGAGAACATGACCAATGTGTAGAACCTTGTCATACCTTGATCAGCCTACAAACCTGTGTTTGTATGAGAACATGATCAGTGTAAAACCTTGTCATACCTTGATCAGCCTACAAACCATTGTTTGTATGAGAACATGACCAATGTGTAGAACCTTGTCATACCTTGATCAGCCTAAAAACCATTGTTTGTATGAGAACATGACCAATGTGTAGAACCTTGTCATACCTTGATCAGCCTACAAACCATTGTTTGTATGAGAACATGACCAATGTGTAGAACCTTGTCATACCTTGATCAGCCTAAAAACCATTGTTTGTATGAGAACATGACCAATGTGTAGAACCTTGTCATACCTTAATCAGCCTACAAACCTGTGTTTGTATGAGAACATGACCAATGTGTAGAACCTTGTCATACCTTGATCAGCCGAAAAACCATTGCTTGTATGAGAACATGACCAATGTGTAGAACCTTGTCATACCTTGATCAGCCTACAAACCATTGTTTGTATGAGAACATGACCAATGTGTAGAACCTTGTCATACCTTAATCAGCCTACAAACCTGTGTTTGTATGAGAACATGACCAATGTGTAGAACCTTGTCATACCTTGATCAGCCTACAAACCTGTGTTTGTATGAGAACATGACCAATGTTAGAACCTTGTCATACCTTGATCAGCCTACAAACCATTGTTTGTATGAGAACATAACCAATGTGTAGAACCTTGTCATACCTTGATCAGCCTACAAACCTGTGTTTGTATGAGAACATGACCAATGTGTAGAACCTTGTCATACCTTGATCAGCCTACAAACCATTGTTTGTATGAGAACATGACCAATGTGTAGAACCTTGTCATACCTTGATCAGCCAACAAACCTGTCTTTGTATGAGAACATGACCAATGAGTAGAACCTTGTCATACCTTGATTAGCCCACAAACCTGTGTCTGTATGAGAACATGACCAATGTGTAGAACCTTGTCATACCTTGATCAGCCTACAAACCATTGTTTGTATGAGAACATGACCAATGTGTAGAACCTTGTCATACCTTGATCAGCCAACAAACCTGTCTTTGTATGAGAACATGACCAATGTGTAGAACCTTGTCATATCTTGATTAGCCTACAAACCATTGTTTGTATGAGAACATGACGAATGTGTAGAACCTTGTCATACCTTGATCAGCCAACAAACCTGTCTTTGTATGAGAACATGACCAATGTGTAGAACCTTGTCATACCTTGATCAGCCTAAAAACCATTGTTTGTATGAGAACATGACCAATGTGTAGAACCTTGTCATACCTTGATCAGCCTACAAACCTGTGTTTGTATGAGAACATGACCAATGTGTAGAACCTTGTCATACCTTGAGCAGCCTACAAACCTGTGTTTGTATGAGAACATGACCAATGTGTAGAACCTTGCCATACCTTGATCAGACTACAAATCTGTGTTTGTATGAGAACATGACCAATGAGTAGAACCTTGTCATACCTTGATCAGCCTACAAACCATTGTTTGTATGAGAACATGACCAATGTGTAGAACCTTGTCATACCTTGATCAGCCTAAAAATCATTGTTTGTATGAGAACATGACCAATGTGTAGAACCTTGTCATACCTTGATCAGTCTACAAACCATTGTTTGTATCAGAACATGACCAATGTGTAGAACCTTGTCATACCTTGATCAGCCTACAAACCATTGTTTGTATGAGAACATGACCAATGTGTAGAACCTTGTCATACCTTGATCAGCCTACAAAAACCTGTGTCTGTATGAGAACATGACCAATGCTTAAAACCTTCTCATACCTTGATCAACCTACAAACTATTGTTTGTATGAGAACATGACAAATGTGTAGAACCTTGCCATACCTTGATCAGCCTACAAACCTGTGTTTGTATGTGAACATGACCAATGAGTAGAACCTTGTCATACCTTAATCAGGCGACAAACCATTGTTTGTATGAGAACATGACCAATGTGTAAAACCTTGTCATACCTTGATCAACCTACAAACCATTGTTTGTAGGAGAACATGACCAATGTGTAGAACCTTGTCATACCTTGATCAGCCTACAAACCATTGTTTGTATGAGAACATGACCAATGTGTAGAACCTTGTCATACCTTGATCAACCTACAAACCATTGTTTGTATGAGAACATGACCAATGAGTAGAACCTTGTCATACCTTGATCAGCCTACAAACCATTGTTTGTATGAGAACATGACCAATGTGTAGAACCTTGTCATACCTTGATCAGCCTACAAACCATTGTTTGTATGAGAACATGACCAATATGTAGAACCTTGTCATACCTTGATCAGCCAACAAACCTGTGTTTGTATGAGAACATGACCAATGTGTAGAACCTTGTCATACCTTGAGCAGCCTACAAACCTGTGTTTGTATGAGAAAATGACCAATGTGTAGAACCTTGTCATACCTTGATCAGCCAACAAACCTGTCTTTGTATGAGAACATGACCAATGAGTAGAACCTTGTCATACCTTGATTAGCCTACAAACCTGTGTCTGTATGAGAACATGACCAATGTGTAGAACCTTGTCATACCTTGATCAGCCTACAAACCATTGTTTGTATGAGAACATGACTAATGTGTAGAACCTTGTCATACCTTCATCAGCCTACAAACCTGTCTTTGTATGAGAACATGACCAATGTGTAGAACCTGGTCATACCTTGATTAGCCTACAAACCATTGTTTGTATGAGAACATGACCAATGTGTAGAACCTTGTCATACCTTGATCAGCCTACAAACCTGTGTTTGTATGAGAACATGACCAATGTGTAGAACCTTGTCATACCTTGATCAGCCTACAAACCATTGTTTGTATGAGAACATGATCAATGTGTAGAACCTTGTCATACCTTGATCAGCCTACAAACCATTGTTTGTATGAGAACATGACCAATGTGTAGAACCTTGTCATACCTTGATCAGCCTACAAACCTGTGTCTGTATGAGAACATGACCAATGAGTAAAATCTTGTCATAACTTGATCAACCTACAAACCATTGTTTGTATGAGAACATGACCGATGTGGAACCTTGTCATACCTTGATCAGCCTACAAACCTGTGTTTGTATGAGAACATGACCAATGAGTAGAACCTTGTCATACCTTGATCAGGCTACAAACCATTGTTTGTATGAGAACATGACCAATGTGTAGAACCTTGTCATACCTTGATCAACCTACAAACCATTGTTTGTATGAGAACATGACCAATGAGTAGAACCTTGTCATACCTTGATCAGCCTACAAAACCATTGTTTGTATGAGAACATGACCAATGTGTAGAACCTTGTCATACCTTGATCAGCCTACAAACCTGTGTTTGTATGAGAACATGACCAATGAGTAGAACCTTGTCATACCTTGATCAGCCTACAAACCTGTGTTTGTATGACAACTTGACCAATGTGTAGAACCTTGTCATACCTTGATTAGCCTACAAACCATTGTTTGTATGAGAACATGACCAATGTGTAGAACCTTGTCATACCTTGATCAGCCTACAAACCATTGTTTGTATGAGAACATGACCAATGTGTAGAACCTTGTCATACCTTGATCAGCCAACAAACCATTGTTTGTATGAGAACATGACCAATGTGTAGAACCTTGTCATACCTTGATCAGCCTACAAACCTCTGTTTGTATGAGAATATGACCAATGTGTAGAACCTTGTCATACCTTGATCAGCCTACAAACCTGTGTTTGTATGAGAACATGACCAATGTGTAGAACCTTGTCATACCTTGATCAGCCTACAAACCATTGTTTGTATGAGAACATGACCAATGTGTAGAACCTTGTCATACCTTGATCAGCCTACAAACCTGTCTTTGTATGAGAACATGACCAATGTGTAGAACCTTGTCATACCTTGATCAGCCAACAAACCATTGTTTGTATGAGAACATGACCAATGTGTAGAACCTTGTCATACCTTGATCAGCCTACAAACCTGTGTTTGTATGAGAACATGACCAATGTGTAGAACCTTGTCATACCTTGATCAGCCTACAAACCTGTCTTTGTATGAGAACATGACCAATGTGTAGAACCTTGTTATACCTTGAGCAGCCTACAAACCTGTGTTTGTATGAGAACATGACCAATGTGTAGAACCTTGTCATACCTTGATCAGCCTACAAACCTGTGTTTGTATGAGAACATGATCAGTGTAAAACCTTGTCATACCTTGATCAGCCTACAAACCATTGTTTGTATGAGAACATGACCAATGTGTAGAACCTTGTCATACCTTGATCAGCCTAAAAACCATTGTTTGTATGAGAACATGACCAATGTGTAGAACCTTGTCATACCTTGATCAGCCTACAAACCATTGTTTGTATGAGAACATGACCAATGTGTAGAACCTTGTCATACCTTGATCAGCCTACAAACCATTGTTTGTATGAGAACATGACCAATGTGTAGAACCTTGTCATACCTTGAGCAGCCTACAAACCTGTGTTTGTATGAGAACATGACCAATGTGTAGAACCTTGCCATACCTTGATCAGACTACAAATCTGTGTTTGTATGAGAACATGACCAATGAGTAGAACCTTGTCATACCTTGATCAGCCTACAAACCATTGTTTGTATGAGAACATGACCAATGTGTAGAACCTTGTCATACCTTGATCAGCCTAAAAATCATTGTTTGTATGAGAACATGACCAATGTGTAGAACCTTGTCATACCTTGATCAGTCTACAAACCATTGTTTGTATCAGAACATGACCAATGTGTAGAACCTTGTCATACCTTGATCAGCCTACAAACCATTGTTTGTATGAGAACATGACCAATGTGTAGAACCTTGTCATACCTTGATCAGCCTACAAAAACCTGTGTCTGTATGAGAACATGACCAATGCTTAAAACCTTCTCATACCTTGATCAACCTACAAACTATTGTTTGTATGAGAACATGACAAATGTGTAGAACCTTGCCATACCTTGATCAGCCTACAAACCTGTGTTTGTATGTGAACATGACCAATGAGTAGAACCTTGTCATACCTTAATCAGGCGACAAACCATTGTTTGTATGAGAACATGACCAATGTGTAAAACCTTGTCATACCTTGATCAACCTACAAACCATTGTTTGTAGGAGAACATGACCAATGTGTAGAACCTTGTCATACCTTGATCAGCCTACAAACCATTGTTTGTATGAGAACATGACCAATGTGTAGAACCTTGTCATACCTTGATCAACCTACAAACCATTGTTTGTATGAGAACATGACCAATGAGTAGAACCTTGTCATACCTTGATCAGCCTACAAACCATTGTTTGTATGAGAACATGACCAATGTGTAGAACCTTGTCATACCTTGATCAGCCTACAAACCATTGTTTGTATGAGAACATGACCAATATGTAGAACCTTGTCATACCTTGATCAGCCAACAAACCTGTGTTTGTATGAGAACATGACCAATGTGTAGAACCTTGTCATACCTTGAGCAGCCTACAAACCTGTGTTTGTATGAGAAAATGACCAATGTGTAGAACCTTGTCATACCTTGATCAGCCAACAAACCTGTCTTTGTATGAGAACATGACCAATGAGTAGAACCTTGTCATACCTTGATTAGCCTACAAACCTGTGTCTGTATGAGAACATGACCAATGTGTAGAACCTTGTCATACCTTGATCAGCCTACAAACCATTGTTTGTATGAGAACATGACTAATGTGTAGAACCTTGTCATACCTTGATCAGCCTACAAACCTGTCTTTGTATGAGAACATGACCAATGTGTAGAACCTGGTCATACCTTGATTAGCCTACAAACCATTGTTTGTATGAGAACATGACCAATGTGTAGAACCTTGTCATACCTTGATCAGCCTACAAACCTGTGTTTGTATGAGAACATGACCAATGAGTAGAACCTGGTCATACCTTGATCAGCCTACAAACCATTGTTCGTATGAGAACATGACCAATGTGTAGAACCTTGTCATACCTTGATCAGCCTACAAACCTGTGTTTGTATGAGAACATGACCAATGAGTAGAACCTGGTCATACCTTGATCAGCCTACAAACCATTGTTCGTATGAGAACATGACCAATGTGTAGAACCTTGTCATACCTTGATCAGCCTACAAACCTGTGTTTGTATGAGAACGTGACCAATGAGTAGAACCTGGTCATACCTTGATCAGCCTACAAACCATTGTTCGTATGAGAACATGACCAATGTGTAGAACCTTGTCATACCTTGATCAGCCTAAAAACCTGTGTTTGTATGAAAACATGACCAATGAGTAGAACCTGGTCATACCTTGATCAGCCTACAAACCTGTGTTTGTATGAGAACATGACCAATGTGTAGAACCTTGTCATACCTTGATCAGCCTACAAACCATTGTTTGTATGAGAACATGACCAATGTGTAGAACCTTGTCATACCTTGATCAGCCTACAAACCATTGTTTGTATGAGAACATGACCAATGTGTAGAACCTTGTCATACCTTGATCAGCCTACAAACATGTGTTTGTATGACAACTTGACCAATGTGGAGAACCTTGTCATACCTTGATTAGCCTACAAACCATTGTTTGTATGAGAACATGATCAATGTGTAGAACCTTGTCATACCTTGATCAGCCTACAAACCATTGTTTGTATGAGAACATGACCAATGTGTAGAACCTTGTCATACCTTGATCAGCCTAAAAACCATTGTTTGTATGAGAACATGATCAATGTGTAGAACCTTGTCATACCTTGATCAGCCTACAAACCTGTGTTTGTATGAGAACATGACCAATGTGTAGAACCTTGTCATACCTTGATCAGCCTACAAACCTGTGTTTGTATGAGAACATGACCAATTTGTAGAACCTTGTCATACCTTGATCAGCCTACAAACCTGTGTTTGTATGAGAACATGACCAATGTGTAGAACCTTGCCATACCTTGATCAGACTACAAACCTGTGTTTGTATGAGAACATGACCAATGAGTAGAACCTTGTCATACCTTGATCAGGCTACAAACCATTGTTTGTATGAGAACATGACCAATGAGTAGAACCTTGTCATACCTTGATCAGCCTACAAACCATTGTTTGTATGAGAACATGACCAATGTGTAGAACCTTGTCATACCTTGATCAGCCTACAAACCATTGTTTGTATGAGCACATGACCAATGTGTAGAACCTTGTCATACCTTGATCAGTCTACAAACCATTGTTTGTATCAGAACATGACCAATGTGTAGAACCTTGTCATACCTTGATCAGCCTACAAACCATTGTTTGTATGAGAACATGACCAATGTGTAGAACCTTGTCATACCTTGATCAGCCTACAAAAACCTGTGTCTGTATGAGAACATGACCAATGCTTAAAACCTTCTCATACCTTGATCAACCTACAAACTATTGTTTGTATGAGAACATGACAAATGTGTAGAACCTTCTCATACCTTGATCAACCTACAAACTATTGTTTGTATGAGAACATGACAAATGTGTAGAACCTTGCCATACCTTGATCAGCCTACAAACCTGTGTTTGTATGTGAACATGACCAATGAGTAGAACCTTGTCATACCTTAATCAGGCGACAAACCATTGTTTGTAGGAGAACATGACCAATGTGTAGAACCTTGTCATACCTTGATCAGCCTACAAACCATTGTTTGTAGGAGAACATGACCAATGTGTAGAACCTTGTCATACCTTGATCAGCCTACAAACCATTGTTTGTATGAGAACATGACCAATGAGTAGAACCTTGTTATACCTTGATCAGCCTACAAACCATTGTTTGTATGAGAACATGACCAATATGTAGAACCTTGTCATACCTTGATCAGCCAACAAACCTGTGTTTGTATGAGAACATGACCAATGTGTAGAACCTTGTCATACCTTGAGCAGCCTACAAACCTGTGTTTGTATGAGAAAATGACCAATGTGTAGAACCTTGTCATACCTTGATCAGCCAACAAACCTGTCTTTGTATGAGAACATGACCAATGAGTAGAACCTTGTCATACCTTGATTAGCCTACAAACCTGTGTCTGTATGAGAACATGACCAATGTGTAGAACCTTGTCATACCTTGATCAGCCTACAAACCATTGTTTGTATGAGAACATGACTAATGTGTAGAACCTTGTCATACCTTGATCAGCCAACAAACCTGTCTTTGTATGAGAACATGACCAATGTGTAGAACCTGGTCATACCTTGATTAGCCTACAAACCATTGTTTGTATGAGAACATGACCAATGTGTAGAACCTTGTCATACCTTGATCAGCCTACAAACCTGTGTTTGTATGAGAACATGACCAATGTGTAGAACCTTGTCATACCTTGATCAGCCTACAAACCATTGTTTGTATGAGAACATGATCAATGTGTCGAACCTTGTCATACCTTGATCAGCCTACAAACCATTGTTTGTATGAGAACATGACCAATGTGTAGAACCTTGTCATACCTTGATCAGCCTACAAACCTGTGTCTGTATGAGAACATGACCAATGAGTAAAATCTTGTCATAACTTGATCAACCTACAAACCATTGTTTGTATGAGAACATGACCGATGTGTAGAACCTTGTCATACCTTGATCAGCCTACAAACCTGTGTTTGTATGAGAACATGACCAATGAGTAGAACCTTGTCATTCCTTGATCAGGCTACAAACCATTGTTTGTATGAGAACATGACCAATGTGTAGAACCTTGTCATACCTTGATCAACCTACAAACCATTGTTTGTATGAGAACATGACCAATGAGTAGAACCTTGTCATACCTTGATCAGCCTACAAAACCATTGTTTGTATGAGAACATGACCAATGTGTAGAACCTTGTCATACCTTGATCAGCCTACAAACCTGTGTTTGTATGAGAACATGACCAATGAGTAGAACCTTGTCATACCTTGATCAGCCTACAAACCTGTGTTTGTATGACAACTTGACCAATGTGTAGAACCTTGTCATACCTTGATTAGCCTACAAACCATTGTTTGTATGAGAACATGACCAATGTGTAGAACCTTGTCATACCTTGATCAGCCTACAAACCATTGTTTGTATGAGAACATGACCAATGTGTAGAACCTTGTCATACCTTGATCAGCCAACAAACCATTGTTTGTATGAGAACATGACCAATGTGTAGAACCTTGTCATACCTTGATCAGCCTACAAACCTGTGTTTGTATGAGAATATGACCAATGTGTAGAACCTTGTCATACCTTGATCAGCCTACAAACCTGTGTTTGTATGAGAACATGACCAATGTGTAGAACCTTGTCATACCTTGATCAGCCTACAAACCTGTGTTTGTATGAGAACATGACCAATTTGTAGAACCTTGTCATACCTTGATCAACCTACAAACTATTGTTTGTATGAAAACATGACCAATGTGTAGAACATTGTCATACCTTGATTAGCCTACAAACCATTGTTTGTATGAGAACATGACCAATGAGTAGAACCTTGTCATACCTTGATTAGCCTACAAACCTGTGTCTGTATGAGAACATGACCAATGTGTAGAACCTTGTCATACCTTGATCAGCCTACAAACCATTGTTTGTATGAGAACATGACCAATGTGTAGAACCTTGTCATACCTTGATCAGCCTACAAACCTGTCTTTGTATGAGAACATGACCAATGTGTAGAACCTTGTCATACCTTGATCAGCCAACAAACCATTGTTTGTATGAGAACATGACCAATGTGTAGAACCTTGTCATACCTTGATCAGCCTACAAACCTGTCTTTGTATGAGAACATGACCAATGTATAGAACCTTGTCATACCTTGATCAGCCTACAAACCTGTCTTTGTATGAGAACATGACCAATGTGTAGAACCTTGTTATACCTTGAGCAGCCTACAAACCTGTGTTTGTATGAGAACATGACCAATGTGTAGAACCTTGTCATACCTTGATCAGCCTACAAACCTGTGTTTGTATGAGAACATGATCAGTGTAAAACCTTGCCATACCTTGATCAGCCTACAAACCATTGTTTGTATGAGAACATGACCAATGTGTAGAACCTTGTCATACCTTGATCAGCCTAAAAACCATTGTTTGTATGAGAACATGACCAATGTGTAGAACCTTGTCATACCTTGATCAGCCTACAAACCATTGTTTGTATGAGAACATGACCAATGTGTAGAACCTTGTCATACCTTGATCAGCCTACAAACCATTGTTTGTATGAGAACATGACCAATGTGTAGAACCTTGTCATACCTTAATCAGCCTACAAACCTGTCTTTGTATGAGAACATGACCAATGTGTAGAACCTTGTCATACCTTGATCAGCCGAAAAACCATTGCTTGTATGGGAACATGACCAATGTGTAGAACCTTGTCATACCTTGATCAGCCTACAAACCATTGTTTGTATGAGAACATGACCAATGTGTAGAACCTTGTCATACCTTAATCAGCCTACAAACCTGTGTTTGTATGAGAACATGACCAATGTGTAGAACCTTGTCATACCTTAATCAGCCTACAAACCTGTGTCTGTATGAGAACATGACCAATGTGTAGAACCTTGTCATACCTTGATCAGCCTACAAACCATTGTTTGTATGAGAACATGACCAATGTGTAGAACCTTGTCATACCTTGATCAGCCAACAAACCTGTCTTTGTATGAGAACATGACCAATGTGTAGAACCTTGTCATACCTTGATCAGCCAACAAACCTGTCTTTGTATGAGAACATGACCAATGTGTAGAACCTTGTCATACCTTGATCAGCCTACAAACCATTGTTTGTATGAGAACATGACCAATGTGTAGAACCTTGTCATACCTTGATCAGCCTACAAACCTGTGTTTGTATGAGAACATGACCAATGTGTAGAACCTTGTCATACCTTGAGCAGCCGACAAACCTGTGTTTGTATGAGAACATGACCAATGTGTAGAACCTTGTCATACCTTGATCAGCCTACAAACCTGTGTTTGTATGAGAACATGACCAATGAGTAGAACCTGGTCATACCTTGATCAGCCTACAAACCTGTGTTTGTATGAGAACATGACCAATGTGTAGAACCTTGTCATACCTTGATCAGCCTACAAACCATTGATTGTATGAGAACATGACCAATGTGTAGAACCTTGTCATACCTTGATCAGCCTACAAACCTGTGTTTGTATGAGAACATGACCAATGAGTAGAACCTGGTCATACCTTGATCAGCCTACAAACCATTGTTCGTATGAGAACATGACCAATGTGTAGAACCTTGTCATACCTTGATCAGCCTACAAACCTGTGTTTGTATGAGAACATGACCAATGAGTAGAACCTGGTCATACCTTGATCAGCCTACAAACCATTGTTCGTATGAGAACATGACCAATGTGTAGAACCTTGTCATACCTTGATCAGCCTACAAACCTGTGTCTGTATGAGAACGTGACCAATGAGTAGAACCTGGTCATACCTTGATCAGCCTACAAACCATTGTTCGTATGAGAACATGACCAATGTGTAGAACCTTGTCATACCTTGATCAGCCTAAAAACCTGTGTTTGTATGAGAACATGACCAATGAGTAGAACCTGGTCATACCTTGATCAGCCTACAAACCTGTGTTTGTATGAGAACATGACCAATGTGTAGAACCTTGTCATACCTTGATCAGCCTACAAACCTGTGTTTGTATGAGAACATGACCAATGAGTAGAACCTTGTCATACCTTGATCAGCCTACAAACCATTGTTCGTATGAGAACATGACCAATGTGTAGAACCTTGTCATACCTTGATCAGCCTACAAACCTGTGTTTGTATGAGAACATGACCAATGTGTAGAACCTTGTCATACCTTGATCAGCCTACAAACCTGTGTTTGTATGAGAACATGACCAATGTGTAGAACCTTGTCATACCTTGATCAGCCTACAAACCTGTGTTTGTATGAGAACATGACCAATGTGTAGAACCTTGTCATACCTTGATCAGCCTACAAACCTGTGTTTGTATGAGAACATGACCAATGTGTAGAACCTTGTCATACCTTGATCAGCCTACAAACCTGTGTTTGTATGAGAACATGACCAATGTGTAGAACCTTGTCATACCTTGATCAGCCTACAAACCTGTGTTTGTGTGAGAACATGACCAATGTGTAGAACCTTGTCATACCTTGATCAGCCTACAAACCATTGTTTGTATGAGAACATGACCAATGTGTAGAACCTTGTCATACCTTGATCAGCCAACAAACCTGTGTTTGTGTGAGAACATGACCAATGTGTAGAACCTTGTCATACCTTGATCAGCCTACAAACCTGTGTTTGTATGAGGACATGACCAATGTGTAGAACCTTGTCATACCTTGATTAGCCAACAAACCTGTGTTTGTATGAGAACATGACCAATGTGTAGAACCTTGTCATACCTTGATCAGCCAACAAACCTGTGTTTGTATGAGAACATGACCAATGTGTAGAACCTTGTCGTACCTTGACCAGCCAACAGACCTGTGTTTGTATAAGAATATTGTCACTGTGGCTCAAAATATCATACCTTCATAATATCCTTGTTGTTTTCACCAAACTCCTTCCATGCATCAATTGAGTAATGCTTGTGGACAGCAGTGAACATGTTGTGCTGAAAGTAGACCAGCATTTTTACCTTAAACACTACATAAATGTATTGTTAACTTTTCAACACATTCAACATTTAACTAAACTGGGTCCAATTATAAATGTACAAGTAATGAATTACATCACACTTCCCAGACTATCCTATGAACCTGCCAAGTGGAAACACCTAAGAAACCAAAACCGAACAGACTTTATTTTTGGAAAGTGCATCATCAAAAAGTCAGAAAAAACAAGTGAAAGCAGGGGTGTTTGCAAATTAAACAAGGGACCCATGGGTCACTGTGCTCAGCTGAACTTAAATCTAATACTTATAAAAGGAATTCGGTTCACTTCTGTTCGCAATGTTTTCTAAAACGCGTTGTGTACAATAGTGTGCCATACATCATTTTAAAGGTTATTATCCCTGCAGGGACATAGGCGATATAAGAATAAATTCTCATTCCGAATGTAAACATAATCACTGACCAGGTCTTGAAGGTAAACATACCGGGGGATGAATTTCTTGCCATGAGGACAGCCCCGCATAATAAATGTAAAAAATATTTATACATATCTTATAAAGACAGTTTCCCCTGAAAACCCATATTTTCTGTTCACTTTTAGAATAAACAAGGCCTACAGGCCTAATGTGAACCTGTGCAAAGTTTAGGAGTATGAATGGAGGTTTATTTTTAAAATTTAATATTGATCCTCCTAAGTCCGGCATATCTACCTTAGCCATTATGATTTCAGCAAAATGGACGTTTCTGAACTGCAAGTTTCGGACTATGACATTTTAAAACCAGAATATGGGTAGTCAACAAGCCACTATGTGTATCTGCAGAAATCAGAGTGGGACGGGTGAAGTGAGGCATGGATTAAGTGGCAAGGGGAATAGAGCGTGGTGTGTTGCATATTAGCATGGATGTCTGCAGCTTAAACGTGAATGTAGGTTGTGCCACCTGTCATAAAATCAAGAAAACTGTCCAGAATGTCTAAACCTGCAAAATTTCAGGTGGACAAGTCAAACCACTGCTGAGATATGAGTGATTTTATCCAAAGGCAAATCAACAGATTGATGCTGTGCATAAGCGATTGCAGGTGGCGCCACCAGTTTTGTCTATGATGAAGAGCTATGTGAGATCTATACACAAGCAAAATTTTGGCCCAATCGGTCAAACGGTTCCCGAGATATGACCTTGGATGTCTGCAGAGTAAACGTGAATGTAGGTGGCGCCACCTGTCATAAAATCGAGAAAGCTGTCCAGGATGTATAAACCTGCAAAATTTCAGGTGGATAAGTCAAACCACTGCTGAGATATGAGTGATTTTATCCAAAGGCAGATCAACAGATTGATGCTGTGCATAAGTGGTTGCAGGTGGCGCCACCAGTTTTGTCTATGATGAAGAGCTATGTGAGTTCTATACACAAGCAAAATTTTGGCCGAATCGGTCCCCAAGATATGAGCTTGGATGTCTGCAGAGTAAACGTGAATGTAGGTGGTGCCCCCTGTCATAAAATCGAGAAAGCTGTCCAGGATGTATAAACCTGCAAAATTTCAGGTGGATAAGTCAAACCACTGCTGAAATATGAGTGATTTTATCCAAAGGCAGATCAACAGATGGATGCTGTGCATAAGTGGTTGCAGGTGGCGCCACCAGTTTTGCCTATGATGAAGAGCTATGTAAGATCTATACACATGCAAAATTTTGGCCCAATCGGTCAAAGGGTTCCCGAGATATGAGCTTGGATGTCTGCAGAGTAAACGTGAATGTAGGTGGTGCCACCTGTCATAAAATCGAGAAAGCTGTCCAGGATGTATAAACCTGCAAAATTACAGGTGGATAATTCAAACCACTGCTTAGATATGAGTGATTTTATCCCAAGGCAGATGAATAGATTGATGCTGTGCATAAGCGGTTGCAGGTGGCGCCACCAGTTTTGTCTATGATGAAGAGCTATGTAAGATCTATACACAAGCAAAATTTTGGCCCAATCGGTCAAACGGTTCCCGAGATATGAGCCTGGATGTCTGCAGAGTAAACGTGAATGTAGGTGGCGCCACCTGTCATAAAATTGAGAAAGCTGTCCAGGATGTATAAACCTGCAAAATTTCAGGTGGATAAGTCAAACCACTGCTGCGATATGAGTGATTTTATCCAAAGGCAGATGAACAGATGGACGCTGTGCATCAATGGTTGCAGTTGGCGCCACCAGTTTTGCCTATGATGAAGAGCTATGTAAGATCTATACACATGCAAAATTTTGGCCCAATCAGTCAAACAGTTCCCAAGATATGAGCTTGGATGTCTGCAGAGTAAATGTGAATGTAGGTGGTGCCACCTGTCATAAAATCGAGAAAGCTGTCCAGGATGTATAAACCTGCAAAATTTCAGGTGGACAAGTCAAACCACTGCAGAGATATGAGTGATTTTATCCAAAGGCAGATGAACAGATGGACGCTGTGCATAAATGGTTGCAGGTGGCGCCACCAGTTTTGCCTATGATGAAGAGCTATGTAAGATCTATACACATGCAAAATTTTGGCCCAATCAGTCAAACGGTTCCTGAGATATGAGCTTGGATGTCTGCAGAGTAAATGTGAATGTAGGTGGCGCCACCTGTCATAAAATCAAGAAAGCTGTCCAGGATGTATAAACCTGCAAAATTTCAGGTGGATAAGTCAAACCACTGCAGAGATATGAGTAATATTATCCTAAGGCAGATGAACAGATGGACGCTGTGCAAAAATGGTTGCAGGTGGCGCCACCATTTTCAGTGTATGTTATAAAGCTATCAAAGGGCTACATTTGTGCAAAATTTTTAGCCTGATCAGTCAAACAGTTCCTGAGATATTCCCGTGTTGAAACAGACGCACAAATGGACGCTGGGCAGCAAGGAAAGGTCAGAGGTCAACCAAAAATGAGGGTGCAGCAGTTCACATTTGACCTGATGATAAACCGATTCGCTTAAAATGCAAACCAAGTTTTTTCAAACAGTTGAAAGATTCAGTTCCAATAATCTGGGAATTCTGCTTCTAAACATTGTGTCTAGACGTCTAGACGCTGTGTCTAGACGTCTAGACACATTGTCTAGACAACCCCCTCAGAGCCAGGTGAGTTGCCATATTGATGTCTGGACCCCACCTGTTTGTACTGAGTGACCTTTTGACTTGGCTGCTGAAACTCAGTATGAAGTCAAATCTGTTTTCAAATACAGAAAGCATATTTCAATTGGCTACAATGCTTTTTTAAAACTGTATTTACCCAATCTATTCTTATAAAACTGGCAGAACCCTACCATAGAATAATTCTTGAAAAGGTTAAACCAATCAGCTGAACAGTTTTATCATAAATCAGTGTATAAGCTAGAAGAGTTTAAAATTACGTTTTCGCTTGTAAAAAACACATCAATGTAGGTGGCGCCACCAATACCTCAAAATCAGATATGACATATGTGACAACCATTGGTATAAAATTTGGTGATTATAGCTGTAGCCAATTTTGAGATTTTAATTTAAGTGTGCTTTTTTGGACAGTTGACTAAGTTCAACCTCCTGTAACTCGGCCAAAAATCTCCGAACTGGAACCATTCAAACAAACTTGAGAGAGATTGTTCCAGGGATATTTTTTGTGAAATATTGGACAATTTGGCTGGACAGTTTCAGAGAAGAGGATTTTTAAAGGTTTTTAAGCTTTTTCTATATAAAATCTAAATTAATGCAGATACCCAATAATAAGCTCCAGAGCACCAAGTTTCACATGTGATGAATTTTTACATGTAATTTGGAGCTGCTAGCTCTGACAGTTTCTGACTTACAGCCATGGATGGCGGAAAGCCAGCTCTGGACGGCGGACGGCAGACGGACGATGCTGCGCCATCGCATAAGCTCACAGGTTCGCTAAAAATGGGCCAACATTCCACATCTCAGCTAATATTTTTCCCCAAAGCCATTAATAAGCGCGGTATACCGGGTTTATCAGCTAGTCTAAAATAATATCAAATGGAGATAAATTCTGAGAGGAAGAGGTAATATTAGCCATGGTTGGTTGTTATGATTGGCTTGTATTGATAAGTAAGAAATTGTTGCAAATAATTTTTTGTGATCCGACCATGTGTTTCCAAATGTTGAAACTGAAGCATGTGAGCAGTAGTTTGCATTAGATCCTAATTCTTTTTATTACATCAAATTTGTTTAAAGTTTTTATATTTCACACATTTACAGTTTAACAAATATAAATGAATATATAAATTGATTCACTATTCTAAATTGCATCAACATTTATCTCAAATAAGGTAAGATAACATCACATTATGCACACAGATTTATTTTACCGCAAAAATATATTTTATAAATTTGTAAAACAACTAGAATTCAGGTAGTCGACAAGCAACCACATGTATCCATAAAATCAAGTGGTATGGGTGAAGTAAAGCATGGATTGAGTGGTATGTACTATGGGGAAAAAGAGTGAGATGTGTTGCATATAAGCATGGATGTCTGTCATGTTAACACTGTGATTGGTCAAACAAGTGCTGATGTGAGTCGTTTTTACCCAAGTCCCGAGATATTAGCATGGATGTCTGCAGCATTCACATGATTATAGGTGGTGCCACTTCATATAAATGAGAAATCTATCCAAGATGTATATAGATGCAAAATTTAAGGCATATAAGTCAAACCATTGCCAAGATATGAGCGATTTTTACCCCAGACAGACAACATGCAAAAACATTTGCAGGTGGCGCCACTAGTTCTGTGTGTGTTCAAGAGCTATGTTAGATCAATACACATGCAAAATTTCAGGCAGACATGTCAAACCAGTCCTGAGATATTAGCATTGATGTCTGCAGCGTAAACATGATTGTAGGTGGGACCACCTGTCATATAAATGAGAACATCCTCTGAGATGTATACAAATGCAAAATTTCAGGCAGATAAGTAAAACCAGTCCTGAGATATTTTGTGTTTTGTGAAAGATATACACCTATCCATGGGCTACAACTGTGCAATTTTTCAGCCCGATTGGTTAAACGATCCCAAGATATGTGGGTTTATCTGTGAAAACAGACACACAGATGTATGCTGTGCAAAGAGGAAAGTTCAGAGGTCAACCCAAAATGAGGGCACAGCAGCTCACATGTGACCCAATTATAATTCTGAGTTTTGTAAAATTCTGTCCAGTGGTTACCGAGGAGTTCTCTGGAAACCTATGAGGCGGCAGCAGCCGACTGAAAACAATAGTATCGCAAAACGTTTTAGCTGAAACATTTGCTCCTTTATTTATCCATAATTTGGCTCATATATTATCAAATCATGCATATTGATGGGTTTAATTATATATTAATTCTCTTAAATTATTTAATATCACTCATATGAGATATGAGTGATATTATCCCAAGGCAGATGAACAGATGGACGCTGTGCAATAATGGTTGCAGGTGGCGCCACCATTTTAGTGTATGTTATTAAGCTATCAAAGGGCTACATTTGTGCAAAATTTTTAGCCTTATCGGTCTAATGGTTCCTGAGATACATGTATGTGGGTTTATGTGTGGAAACAGACGCACAAATGGATGCTGGGCAGCGAGGAAAGGTCAGAGGTCAACCAAAAATGAGGGCTGAGCAGTTCACATGTGACCTGATTATAAACCCAATTCGCTTAAAATGCAAACCAAGTTTTTTCAAACAGTTGAAAGATATAGTTCCAATAATCTGGGAATTCTGCATCTAAACATTGTGTCTAGATGTCTAGACGCTGTGTCTAGATGTCTCGACACATTGTCTAGACACCCCCCCCCAGCCAGGTCAGTTGCCATGGTGATGTCTGGACCCCACCTGTTTGTACTAAGTGACCTCTTGACTTGGCTGCTGAAAGTCAGCATGTTGTCAAATCTGTTTTCAAATACAGAAAGCCTTTTTCAATTGGCTACAATGTTTTTTTTAAACTGTATTTAGCCAGTCTATTCTTATAAAACTGGCAGAACCCTACCAGAGAATAATTCTTGTAAAGTTCAAACCAATCAGCTTAACAGTTTCATCATAAATCAGTGTATAAGCTAGAAGAGTTTAAAATTACATTTTTGCTTGTAAAAAATACATCAATGTAGGTGGCGCCACCAATACCTCAAAATCAGATATGACATATGTGACAACCATTGGTATAAAATTTGGTGATTATAGCTCTAGCCATTTTTTAGATTTTAATTTTAGTGTGCTTTTTTGGACAGATGACTAAGTTCAACCTCCTGTAACTCAGCCAAAAATTTCTGAACTGGAACCATTCAAACAAACTTGAGAGAGATTGTTCCAGGGATCATTTCTGTGAAATATTGGACAATTAGGCTGGACAGTTTCAGAGAAGAAGATTTTTAAAGGTTTTTAAGCTTTTTCTCTATAAAATCTAAATTAATGCAGATACCCAATAATAAGCTCCAGGGCACCAAGTTTCACATATGACTAATTCTTACATGTATTTTGGAGCTGCTAGCTCTGAGGGTTTCTGACTTACAGCCATGGATGGCGGAAAGCCAGCCCTGGACGGCGGACGGCTGACAGCTGACGGCGGACGGCAGACGATGGACGGACGACACTGCGCCATAGCATAAGCTCACAGGTTCGCTAAAAAAAGTTTCAAACTTTAGAGGAAAGGCTACAAAAGTTTCCTTCCCATGTTACCTTTGAGAGCCAGAGAGAGGCATTATGGGCCATTAGGAGTTCAGTCAGTTGGCAGCAGACCCTTGAGGGGGTAACATTCAGATTTCTGACCATTGGTCTGGGCCTGGTAGCCAATACTGAAGAACAGCACAGGGGCCTATGAGCCGGGGAAATTATTCCCAGAATTTAGCCAACTCTAATAGACTGTTGTGCTGTTGCTGAGCCAAGAACAAAATCTAAAGGACAATATATAGGGCCATAGAGCCGGGTTTATTAGTCCCATGATTTAGTCAGCTATGAAGACTGAACTAATTTTGTTTTTATTTATATTCCCTTGGGATCAGTTTTTGAGCACATGGGCCACAACTACCAGGTTATCACTCATATATGGGCAAGAACTACCAAGTTATTACTCACATGGACCACAACTACTCAGTTATGACTATAACTAGTTCAGCAGGGACTACAACCAACCACTACAACCATGCAGTCCAGCAGGGTCCACAACCAACCAGAATACTCAGGATCCAGTATGGGCTAACCTGAGTTGTAAACAGTACCAGGCACCTGATTGTAAGTCCTTTTTCTGAGTCTCCCATGGGTCTGAATGAGAATGTTTTGTAGCCTCCTGAATTTACCCTGGCCACCATTGTAATGAGTAAAAATTAGTCCTATGGAACACTGAGTCATTCTGGTGGGTAATTTTGTCCTGTCTCACTTATACAGAAAAATGAAGACCATTTCATAAATTTGAGCATTACTATTGTATTTTCTATTAATGTGTTTACTGTAAATCAACAATTAGACGGCCTCAGACTGATGCATGCGTTATGCATTCATTTTACATTAAAGAAATATTCCATAGTGACTGTATAACACTAAGTCTTTTAAATTTTTGTCACGTGCAGATTGATTCAGGTCTTTCTTTATTATTCTACATTTTTAGAGTCTTGTGCGAATCTTGTGGGGTATCGTACCAACTTCAAGGTCACCTGTAGGGCGACATAGATATTAACCAACCAGAGATTTATAATACAGAGGGGACCCAATTTGGATAATTCCATTGCACTTCTTTAAGTCACTGATGTATATAGTTAATAATTAAATATTATCATAAATTTGTCTTTCTTGTGTTTTCGTTTGTGTGCATCTGAGAATAAATCTGTCCATTCTGATGAATCTGGGGCAAGGTACCCATGATATAGGGTGTTTTTTTAGGAATGACCTTGACAGCTACTAATATTCCGATTTAATTTGTCTTAATATTTTTAGGTCGTCGTTTATGTTGACTTCAGCGAGACTTTAAAACACTATGACCATCATACTCAGTGTTAATGTTTATCGGACCACCACTCTTGAGAGTAGGCCTAACAAACTCTGGCTCAATCAATCTGCGCAAGATATTCATGTGCACACGCGACAAGCACAGTCAAAATGTACCGGCTGACTGAAATGATCTTGATTCACGAGTGGCAGTTTGGCAGTTAATACACGGTTTCAGACAAATTCTGCCAGCTGCTCTTGTCATCTCGGCAGAGGGAATTTTACTGGACCTATCGGTACAAAATTGTTGCCATAGTGTCTACAATATGCACTTACATTTGGCCCATGGACCGCAATATTCGTTCAGCAGAGATATATCATAGGACACAAAGGTCCATGTGTGGAATACCTGAATACATGATTTCAGTGCAAATGTTACCAAGCAGGTCAAGCTGTGGGACCGCTGTTGGCGTTCTCATAGCAATGATGAAACTCACATGAGACGTGACGGTCTGATATGCAAATACGGGGAATGGTCAGGTCCTCAAAGAGCCTTGTGACCCCTTAATATGCAAAAATCAGGGATTCACCATACAGACTTTACAGGGCTTTAGTGATAGGAGCTGGCACTGAGTTAAGTCTATCGGTACATGGAATCACTTTTTAAGCATTTTATTAGTAAATGCAAATACTAAAGCCCAGGCAGGGTTAATACAATAGGGCCTGCAAGAAAAATTCAATAACAAGCCTTACTTTGGAGCTTTTGTTTTCAAATTTCAGATTTAAATAGATTCAATACTTACGGTACATGCTGTTAAACAAGGGACCCGTGGGTCTCGTCGCTCTGCTGAATTTTGGAAAATATTAGTAACTGCAAAATATTTTTATTTCTTATGGTTTTTCCATGTATATTACCATTTGAAAAGCTAAGAGAAAATGGCCCAGCTTAAATGAAACTCTGAAAATTATAGAATAATGGACATGAGCTAAAGCATATGGACTGTGTAATAAATGAAACCTTTGGCCTGAAACCATTTAGTGATGCACCAAGGGAAAAAATGGGCCTATAGTAAGTGTCATATTAAAGTTCCATTTCATAAACAAATAATGTGTTTAGGTAATTAAGTTTTCAAAAGTTAAATATATGGCCATATGAGTTAAAAATTAATCCTACAAAGTTTGACCAATATTCCTAATTTTAAAAACTAGGTTTAACAGTGTTATTCACACCTAGGCCCCGCCAACTTTAAAAGATATGAATGAAATGCTACCAAGTATTTATATCTTCTTAAATCTTGTCAGTTAGCACTTACATTAGGTTCTAATATTTTACCATATTTGAATATTAGGATTAAATTCCAGAACATTTTTTTCTTTAAAAAAAATCAAAATTGTCCAAGTCTCAACAAAAAGAATTTTTTTAACATTGAAATTATAAGCTTTGTATTGTATATTAGTCCTGTGTATCAAAGCGGTGGGTCAGGGAGGGGTCTCTGTTGTTACTGTTCATCGCTGAAAAAATGTGAAATTATAAGATTCATCTTGTTTAGAGTACAGGTCTGCCAACAGAATGGGGTGGGGGGGGGGGGGGGGGGGAGAGAAAGGCTCCCTGTGGTATTTATGCTGGCAGCCTGATCAAGCTCAACAAGAGAGAGGGCTTGCCTGAGTGATGGGATTACATAACAGCCTGGGGAGCATAGAGAGTTGCACTGAATGACCTACAGTGACCTCAGTGGCTTGCTTGACAATGTAAGGGAATACAACAAGGGCCTCCAAACAAATTCAATAACTAGCCTAATTTTGCAGCTTTTATTTTTCAAATTTCAGATTTTAACAAATTAAATCCTTATGTGTACATGCTGTGAAAATAACATCCACAGTACTTAAAGGAAAAATTCGTGCAGTGGCCAAAGTTGGGCAAAATTTAAGGTACTGATTGTATATTTGTGCTAATAACTTAAAAAAATTGCAAATTTCAGATCTAATTTTCGGTATACAATTGAATCTTGATTGAAAGATGTTATATTCCTGAAAAAAAGTCTCAGCCATTTTTATGTTAAGTGAGTAAATATATATCCTGATTTTTTATAAGGTGCATTATGTTTGGGCCTATAACTTCAACAAAGTATACAATACTGACCTAAATTTTGGTATGTACATAGGGAATGTATGGAAGAATATGAATATAATCAATATAATCAATAAATACAATTACATCTAACATTATGCCAATTTTTGGATTTCCAGGAAAACAAAAGTAGGGTCATGATGCTAGAAAAAACAAATACATTAAGGCTTCTAAAAAACTTCAATAGCTAGACTATTTTTTAAGCTTATACTTTAAAATTCAAAATTCATCAGATTAAATCTATATGTAAACTGGCTGTGAAAATTAAATCAAATGTACTTATAAGAAAAAAACATGCCATGGTCAAATTTAGGCAAAATTTAAGGTACCAATTTTTTTTTGCTAATATTTTAAAAGTTTTAACAGATTTTGATCATATTTTGGGTATACAATTTAATTTTGATTAATTAAAGATATATTACTGGGAAAAAGTCCTTAGCTTTAACATGTTTTGTGTTAAGTGATCAAATATCTTTCCTGAATTTTTACAAAATGCATTATGTTTGAGCCCATAACTTTTTTTTAAATCTTATAATACAGACCTAATTTCTGGCATGTACATAGGAACTATATAGAGGAATATTTATGGTAAATATGAGGAAAAACAGGTGAGTGGTTTCACAGTTAGGCTGTCCTGATATGTTAAAATAGGTTTTTAATAAAAAATTAAGGTTTTTCCTTAATTTCTCAAAGGAACAAAGTCTCAAAGACCCTGTTTTCGGCTTGGTAGGAGATTATGGGGACATCTAACATTATGCCAACAACCTTGGGAGCATAGAGGGCTGCACTGAATGACGAACAGTGACTACAGTGGACTGCTTGACAATGTAAGGGAATACAACAAGAGCCTCCAAACAAATTCAATAACTAGCCTAATTTTGCAGCTTTTATTTTCAAATTTCAGATTTTAACAGATTAAATCCTTATTTGTACATGCTGTGAAAATTAGATCCACAGTACTTCCAGGAAAAAAACGTGCCATGGTCAAAGTTGGGCAAAATTTAAGGTACCAATTTTTTATTTTTGTTAATATTTAAAAAAATTTAAAAGATTTTGATCTAATTTTGGGTATACAATTTAATTTTTATTAATTAAAGATATATTACTGGGAAAAAAGTCCTTAGCTTTAACATTTTTTGTGTTAAGTGATCAAATATCTTTTCTGATTTTTTACAAAATGCATTATGTTTGGGCCCATAACTTTTTTGAATTATATAATACAGACCTAATTTCTGGCATGTACTAAGGAACTATATAGAGGAATATTTATGGTAAATATGAGGAAATACAGATGAGTGGTTTCGACATTAGGCAGTCCTGAAGTGTGAAAATAGGTTTTCAACAAGTGACCCATGGGTCATGACGCTCAGCTGCCAAGCATGACCTGCGACATCATGGGCTGAGATTCACAACTTCCAGTCAAATTTTGAAGAACCAATTTGCCAATTTGTTGAATTTTTCTACGACAACAGAAATATATATCACCTATGTCTGGTTAAAACACAGTGAATAGATGGTCTGAGGAAAATGTATGATTCTTAAGGTATCCAGAACTATTCCCATAGCTTACTTGATACCTGTCAGTCTCAAAAGGAACACCACAAAGGGCAAAATTAGATCAAAATATAGAGCAAAAAATCAAGGAAATCCATGCAAGAATTATTGAGAAACAGGTGCTTCTGTATGAATTTTTATTCAATACAAGCCAACTGTACTGCACTTTCATATATGATGATAATATTTATTAAGAAATATTTGACCCAATCCTTTGCAAGATTACATTAATATACGTCCAACTGCCTTCACTTTAACAGTTCTTGAGATAATATGATCAAAAGGAATTTAAAGATGGTTGCCTGGTGGCCATTTTGGACTTCTGACAGGTCTGAAATCAGACAACAACCATTCTCTAAATCGGACCAAAAATTGAAGGAAAATTACTGATACTGCACTGAAAAAAGGATTTCTAAGCCAGCTAACTGGCAGACATAATGGATTTCTGACAAGTCTGACATTTAATATCACACATCCTCCAATAAGAGACCAAACTTGGGGCAAATTCTCCAAATGATGTTACAGTAATGAATGTCCAAAACAATTCAAAAGGCATGTTCAGGCGCTCATATCAAATTAATAGATATGCAAATGTAAAAGTGTAGGTCCAATATTTTTTATTATCACTCAATGGGGTCAGCAGGGTTGGTAAACTGCAAAACCTGAAAGAAAAGAAATGCAGAAAGCATGACTAAGAGTCTTGTAATAAAATAAAGCCATCCTAAATCAAGTAAACATCCACATATTATGTGGTGATTTATATAAAAATACTCAGACATCTAGGAAACTAAGTTTTTTGCTATGATTCCATAAAATAAACTGCAAAATGTTCCCATCATCTCATAAATCAGTAGCTAAACCTTAATACTATACTCTCATAGTGTTAATTCCTGGCTGAAGTATTCCAACAACAGTGTTTTGTTATGCAGTAACGAGGTACTTATCACTAAGCCTTTTCACTTAATAGCCTGATACAAAAGGGAGTCATATGTCACCAGTGTCACTCACAATTACAGCCACACGGTGAGATGTACCAGCTGGAGTGCAAGCTTATATATACAAGAAAAATTGAGATGGTCTACAAAATAAGTTGACCTGACCTATGACCTTGGCCTTTTGCCCACATATCAACTGGATTCTTTCTAAATGATGGGTAACTACTAACCAATTACATCTGGCTGGGTGTAATTACTTGGCAACCAATGAGTGAATAACCTGCAACCTTTAACCTCCTGACCAGCTGACCTCAAAATCAATTAGTTATTTCTTCATGCAAAAAGACCCATAAATATGAAGTTTGAATCACATTGAGTGATGTATAAATGTGGCATATGTGAAAGACTGAAGGTTTGGGTTGAACAGTTTCACTTGAAATATGTTCACAAGCATTTAGAACAATATTGTGACCTTGACCTTTGACCTTTTGAACTCAACATCAATAGGCTTCTTCCCCTATTGGTAGGTAAGCCATATATGACAGATGGAAAGTATAGATTGAAAAGTTTGCCTGAAAATGACTCCACGCAAGAAGAGGGTGCTGTGAACTTGACCTTTGACCTCAAAATCAACAGGTCTTTTCCCCTGTTGGCAGAGAAGCGATATCAGTGCTGAAAGGTTTGGAATGAAAGGTCTAGCTTGAAATGTGTCCACAACCTTTTCAAAGAAGTGGCTCCTGTGACCCTGACCTTTGACCTTGTGACCTCAACATCTATAGGATTCTTCTCCCACCTAGTAGGTGAGCTATATGTAAAAGATCAAAGAATTGGGATGAAAGCTTTGGCTTAAAATGCATCCACAGGCTTTTCAAAGAAGTTGGTTTTGTGACCTTGACCTTTGACCTTGTGACCTCAAAATAATTATGGTTCTCCCCCTGTTGGTAGGTGAGCTGTATGTGAAAGATGTAAGGTTTGGGATGAAAATTTTGGCTAAAACAATTATTTCTGGGGGGGTGCAAACACACCCCATAACTTCCAGAATATAGGTCGCAGTGACCTAATTTCAGGTTGGCAAGGAGATCTTTTTAGAACCTCTAAGACTGCATAGGGTTCATGGCCCTAACCCCTACGGTTATGATTTGTGCCCTGCTAACGGACGGATGGCCGGCCGGCCGGACAGACGGAAGGACGACGGACAAAGACCCATCGCTATAGCCCAGCATGACTGAAAGTCAGCTGAGCTAATAAAAAATTAAGGTTTTTCCTTAATTTCTCAAAGGAACGAAGTGGCAAAGACCCAGTTTTCGGCTTGGTAGGAGATCTTCGGGACATCTAACATTATGCCGAATTTTGGATTCCTAGGTCTTACGGTTTCAAAACGTGCCACATCTACAGACAGACGGACGGACAGATGGACGGACGGACGACGACTATAGCTCAGATGACTTATAGTCAGCTGAGCTAAAAATGAAAATTAGTATGGAAATTTACAGTTTTCATGACATTTTGCATAAGATTTGTATTTAATGAGGTAAGTCTTACACATATACAGTAAAAACCTGAGAGTTAAGACCACCTGATGTGCCACACCAAAAGCGGTCTTAAGTCACAGGTGGTCTTAAGTCTCAGGTGGTCTAAGTCTCAGCATGAAGCAAACAAAGAATATCAAGGCATATATGTCTACGTAAACATTTATTAATTTAGTATAAAAATACATACTGGATATATATATATATATATATATATATATATATATATTATATGAATTAACAGTGTTGTTTTTCTTCAGAGTTATATATATGTCAGAGACGAGATTGAAATCCAGGCGGATTTTAAATTCGCCTAGACGAGATTGCGATTGTGATCTCGCCTAGGCGAGATTGCAATTGTGATCTCGGCTAGACAGATTTTAAACTCGCCTAGACGAGATCACAATCGCAATCTCGCCTAGGCGAGATTAAAATCCATCATGGAGCAGGCCAGGATTTTAATCTCGCCTAGGCGAGTTTATAATCTGTCTGGTGTCATCCAGGCCAGTTTAAAATCTGCCTGATATCACTTGGGTGAGTTTAAAATCTGCCTAGGCGAGATTAAAATAGTGATCTGATCTAATTTCCCAATAAATTATGCATTGTAATTGACTTAGGAAAGATGTTTCAGTCAGATTTTCAATATTTTAACACTGAATGGTTATGTATAGTTCACAAGTTATATATTTATTAATATTTACAGAATATTATATTATTAATGTAATAATTAACATTAATTTTGGAAATGGAATATTTTATATTATATATTTTTTATTAATATGGTTATGTATAGTTCACAAGTAATATATATTTAATAATATTTACAGAATATTGTAATATTTATGTAATAATTAACATTAATTTTTTTATTTTATATTTTTATTTATAAACTAGGTAATAAGAAACTTATATTGGTATTATATATGGCATATTCAAATGATATATGATGTGGGCTGCTGCTGATTATTTACATAATAATTTTGTTGTCAATATTAATTTGAAGGGAAACTGGGATTGGTAATATTAGTAATGTAGTATTTTAAAAAGACAAAAGGAACATTTATTTTTTATCAATATAATTCAATGCATGTTCACATGCATAAATGATCTATTACTCTATGAATCTAGAAATCATATTTTTTCTGATATGATATAATACTGTCCAAAAAAAGGCAGTTATCTTGTAACACAGTCTACATAAATATTGAAGCTTCACAAAATGCCTCACAAAACATTAAAAAAAAGATCAGAAGAATATTATATACATTATAAGAAAAGACTAAATAAGACAAAGAAATATGCATACATCTGTGTATCAACTTTTACCTTTTCTCATATGATGTTTAATTACCAAAAAAAAAGGACGGTGTATCAAAGTCCATCATAAATACTGATACCCTGCATATTTTGTACCATAAGTGTACATGTTTTGACTGTTGAGTGTTGAAAACCTGGGTGAAAAGAAACATTTGAACTAGATCAACCAACTAATTTGTTCTGTTTGTCCTGTAAGAACTATCAAATAGGATGATTGTTTATGTTAATGTGTAATATACTCATTAAATAGTGAAGAAATAGCTAGCTAGACTAATCTATCTATCTGTCTATCTATCTATCTATGATTGATTCAATATGCAAGTGGATGACTTTTTCCCCCAGATTTGCTCTTCATAATATCTCATAAGTGTGCTTCAATATACCTCTTGTTACTATCTAATTGCCATATATTTGAATACAATTACAAATTATTTTTTTGTAAAAATTATTAGTGATATTTACAAACACAAGGTTGTTAAGAAAACTGGAGAAAAAAAATAAAGATTAATAAATGTTTTGCAAATAATTGGTATGATAAGGATGCTGTAGACCACATGAAACACATCAAAGGTGCAAATAATAATCAAATATCTATTTCATAATTCTGTTTCCAAAATTAATGTTAATTATCACATGAATAACTATTACATTACTGTAAAAAGTTAATTATTACATTAATACTATAATATTCTGTAAATATTAATAAATATATTACCTTTTAACTATATATAACCATTCAGTGTTAAAATATTGAAAATCCGACTGAAAACATCTTTCATATGTCAATTACAATGCTTAATATATTAGGAAATTAGATCAGATCACTATCTTAATCTCGCCTAGGCAGATTTTAAACTCGCCTAAGTAATATCAGGCAGATTTTAAACTGGCCTGGATGACACCAGACGGATTTTAAACTCGCCTAGGAGAGATTAAAATCCTGGCCTGCTCGATGATGGATTTTAATCTCGCCTAGGCGAGATTGCAATTGTGATCTTGTCTAGGCGAGTTTAAAATCCGTCTAGCCGAGATCACAATTGCAATCTCGCCTAGGCGAGATCACAATCGCAATCTCGTCTAGGCGAATTTAAAATCCGCCTGGATTTTAATCTCGTCTCTGACATATATATATATATATATATATATATATATATATTTATATATATCTTATAGATAATCAAGATATTCACAACAATATTTACAAGTTAACAACAATATTTACTTAAATCAATTAATCAATTTTGCTCTGCTTAATAAGGGAATCTTATTAATAATTATCAAAGAAAGCTGGTCCTTTTATAACTTTATTAAACAAGCCTTTATCAAAAGCTTTGAATAGCCTGTTTGTTATATTGCACAAACCACAAACCGCTAATTAATGATGTACCATGAGTACACACTGAGTCACTTTGTTTTAGAAACAGACCCCATTAAAATCTCAAGGCAGGTATGAAGGGATCGATCATTTGATTACAGGTGACTGCTCACGTTATCAAACAGTCTCTCTATATTGGTACTAGGGTAGTTAGCATTGAGTCCTTTTGTCTTATTGATGAATATTCTATTGATGTTATCGAAGCAGGTCGTCAGTTTGTCGTCGTCACGAACTGACTTGTTGTCAAGTCAAAATGTGTGTGATAAGCAATGACAGTTGATTTCTAACGTTATGACAAACTTACTTTCATGACTCACTTTTTTTTAAATTAAATCCGCGCAAATGTTATTTACACATCGCTAAGACTAGTTATGAACTCCGGTCAACGACCGCAGCGTAGTGAATGCGACCGCGGTGTCAGAAATACAGCGGGAGTTCTATTCGATGAATATTAATGAGGGATTTCCCCTAGAGCACGTGATCCTTTACCGTAAAGATGTTTTAGACAATCGTTAAACAAATACGATGTGTTCAAAGATAGGCTGTGCTAAAAAATAATGGTACACAGGCATCAGAATTAAAGAACTGCGTCGTTTTACATGTTCCCTCGCAATATTCGCGGAACTTTCATTTTTGGAGAAAGATTAAAACGACGCGGGCCCTAGGCCATTGACACCTGGAGGGGTATTGTGAATTAATGTCCAATTCACCGCGGGGAAAGTAGGTCACCATTGCCACCTTGCACATTCAAGAGACGGTCAATGGCACGGTCGTTTTAGTCTTAACTTATGACGCCAGGTGCCACTACCGCTACACCAGGCGGTCGCTTAACGGAGGTATAGACCAGCGACCGGCCACATCTGAGCGGTCGGTGGTCGCGTACCACAAACGGTCGCTCAACACAGGGGCATTAAAGAGTGATTAAGCTCGGTGCATTCGTTTTTCGGTCGTAAGTCACAGACGGTCGCTGGCGGCAGTGGTCGCTTGGTTCAGGTTTCACTGTATTGCTGAACAATCACATTTCCTGTTTTAAGCCAAAAATATAGGCATTAAAGCTTCTCTTAATTTAATTTAAAAACAATACCTAAATATAAAAAATATATTAGCTTCTTTATTGAAGCCTGCAGCATAGTATTACGTTTCTACACAAATGGCATTGACAAGTTTTACTTTCATATTGAGAAAAATAATATTACAAAATTAACATCACATCTGATGGACAGAAACCAATGAAATGGTGTCATAACATTTCAGATCTATAACTTACAACATAGTCCATTTGAACTTAAAATATGCACGTTGGATGAAATGTATGAAACACATATGAAATGTTATAAAATGTGATTATATTAAATGTATAAGTAAGCATTTTATGTTAATTTTGTATTACGTCTGACAGGATAGCAAAATTTTAGTGTGATTATTCCATTGAAAAAAATCTTATTTGTATGTTTTACTTCTGTTTGACTAAGATTATCAAATATAAAATCTCAAATTTCCAATCTATAAATAAAAGTAAGCATTCAGAAGAGAACCTAATTTTGGACAAATTTCAGGTCATAGGCTTTGTGTGAAAAAAATGCCATACCCAGAGGAGAGAAAAGTTTTCCTTTACATTTAGCATAAACCATTAAATCCTAATTTTAAATTATCAAACATTTTCTTGTTATTAAAGTGATTTGTGTAAAAGCCTTAAGCCATGGTACCCAGGAGACCTGATTACTAATGGACCTGTTTACAAACCTTTATTTACAGTTTTGGTCATAAATTCCGAGTTACACTCACAGACTGAAAAGCTGGTATTAAAATCACCTTTTTAAACAAGATGAAAGGTTAAGACTAATTGAAGAGGGAGATAATCAGATAATAATATGGATTAAACCGGCTTCAGTGGCTCAGGAGTAGAGTACAGGACTCAAAGCCAGGAGGTCGTGAGTTCAAATCTCAGCCGAGGCAGTGAGATTTTCATGGTCGGCCCCCACGCAAGTTGAGTGCTCTGCAGGCTTAATGGCTGTGCCCCAAAACTGTGTATAACTCACTTTTGAGTACGTCTTTGGGGGTTCCTCGGTGTTAAGACCGTGCTTGGGGATGATTACGCACCCAATACCCGCAGGTGCGGTAGACACCGGGCCTGGGTGGCTCCAGGATACACTTATAATCTGATAGGAAGCAAGTGCTACTGCCCTGTCACTTAGTCCAAAACTGAAATGGAACTCTGCAGATGTACATAGTTAGATAAGAGAGCATAAAAAAATGGAGGCAGTTACCTCCACCAAAACCGTTATAGAAAAAATAAAAACATGGATTAATGTTATACAACTGTTTTTTCTTCCGTTAATATACATTACCAACTGTCATCTGTTCCATAAAGCATCTCAGGTAAAATTATTAATAAATTTAACTGAAAGGCATGAAGTGATTCTTTCATATAAACTGGTTTTATTTCTTTTACCTCCAATGACTTTGACTTGGACATAGTTTCGTGGCTGGTCCTTTTATAATATCCTTCCAGCCATTTGAGAGTGCAAATACCGTATTTGACGTAATAAGCGCCCCTCCCGTAATAAGCGCCCCTCCCCCCTTTCACTTTAAGAAAACTAAGGGATGAGCCATCCTAACCTCATTTTTCTCCCCAGCCAATATAACATGGAGCAACGTAATGCTTTCATTTCTCCCTGCCAAGCTTTAATGTTAGCGCCAGTTTTTATTCTATCTCTGTTAGGCTTTATCATCTAATTTTATTATCATTGGTCAAGTGTGTCATAGATAACACTCACTGACTGTGTCCGTGAAGGCCAACCCAGCAGGTGGCCATGCTGATCGGGTGACCTGAATTCAGGTATGTGGATGTATTATGCAATGAAATATATATACTTACCGTATTTGCTCATGTACAGGGCAATAAATTTTATCCTAAAAATATTTGGCAAAGAAGGGTGGCTGTCTTATATACGGGTACAAGTTTTTCAGCGTCCTAAGGGCCACCAAGGATAATTTACGGCAATCAGCATTATTACGTTGGCAAAACTGGACGCCGTGGTTATCCGTGATCATGTCTGTATGGTGGTATTATACACTCAATAAAGCACATTACACATTATTATTGCTTTGATTTTGTTTGAATTAATCGTTTATACATCAGATTTACATGTGCACATAGTTAAATAATTGGTAAGAGGTTTGCAGTTGCCGCATTGACACAGGGATTTTAACTGAATCAATATATGAAAACCCTTCTGACATTAGAGCCAATGATTTTCTGCAAACAAGAACAGAATCACGGAACTAACAGACCGAAACAAATTTCCAGTCCCAAAAATATACAAGTTTTAATGTATTTTTTTAAATATCTTGGCAATTCACATGAAACATGTATGCAGTGATATATTTGTTGATGCCGCTGACAGCGTGCGGGCTTACCCATTGGTTCAAGACCCCAGAGCCCTGGTTTGTTTTGTGTGTATACAGCGCTCGCGCAAGGGATGCTGGGAACTAACTAGCCTACTTGGCTAAACATCATCCAGTAGAATATTATATATTGTATATTATATAATAAGCATATTAAAACAGGGATGATTTTTTCATATGGTGCCGTATGCACCGCGTAAATTGTTCATGAGTCCAGTGAATGCAGAAGCTGTCAGCTGGCTTACACACTGACAAACACGGAGACTTGCGCATGGTACTTCGATTACAATACAACCAGTAGCGCGTTATTAATTAAAAAAAATGAAGTGGCCTTTCCTCAGGTGACACGAAATTCAATGTTTGTAAAGCTTGTATTATTGAACAACGTCAAGAAATGAATGTATTATAACAGGTCCATGTTTCCATGAGATATAAATATGATAAATTTCCTAACAATTATAAAACAAAACCCCGGATTTGGGGCGTATACGCACTGAAGTTAATATTATACGCTGGAGTCAGAAGGCCAGTATTTCATGTGGGTTAGGGGACGGGCACTTATTGGGGTATAAAAAATATTTGGAAAAATTTAAATTTGTGGGTGCCCGGGGCACTTATTACGTCGAATACGGTATAAGGATTTCTTAACTAATCTTCTTGGACATATGTACAAACTTAATTGCCCAATATATGGCCCAATCAATCCTTCAGAATTTCACTAAAGTTTACAAAATTTAGTGATTTGTTTGAATTAGTGTATACATGAGATCAGCTCCAAAGGGATGATTTTCTCACAATTTGGTGTGTCGCAGGTTCTCAGATATCCTGGGCAGATACCCATGATGATGGACTTTTGTTGTTTTACAATAAAAAAAAGGGGGGGGGGGGTAATAAATAGTCTTTGTTAGGCAAACCAAAGGATCAGAAATATAAAAGAATTATTAACAAACCACATAAACCACAAAGTCTTATCTGTCATGTATAACCTTGAGGTCAAATGTTCTTTATATGTTGGACTCTCTGTTTTAATTATTTGCTATATAAAATTTCCATTCACGATGGGGGGGTGGGGGGGTGGGGGAAGTATAGCTGGCAGTTTACGAAGATTCACAACAATACAGTTCCACCTGCTCCGGGTCAAACATCTACTATCAGCAGTATATTATCGACAGTTATCGTTTTGCGGAATTAAAGCATGTATAATTAAAAGATATATGTATATACCCAAAGGCATTAAAGGATCATCATAGGTTCAGTATAACATAAATGGTGTGCAATTTTAGAAAAAGCGTTGGTCTAGGTTGCCACTGTCGAGTAGTTGCCAAAATGGCCAAGGTAAATATTATATCAGTAAAGAGGCTTTCTCTCTCAAATATCCAGCAAAAGTCATTAAACTGGAAATACAACAAGATTTTGTTCATCTGCATCTGTCTCAATCAATCGCCATTCATGCTGACCAGTACTTGCAAACTTAGCTTACAAAACTAATAAAAAAATTATTAATGTCTTGAAATTTCTGACAATACCATCCTCAGCTCAACATGATACTGAAAAGGAGGCAAAACTAATTTGATAACAAGAGAATTGACCATTAGGGAAGTTTATTATGTGTTTCCTTTTTCGGTGTCTTTGGATTCTTTGACCAGTCCCCAATCATGTCAGCCAAAGCCCTGATTTCCTAATAACAATGACTACCTCTCATGTCAAATCAAATTTACAGCCATCCAGACCCCCTGACCCAGCTAATGACTGATTTGATCAGGTGTATGGTTTTTAATTATTTAAATGAATGGGCTGCCTATTCATTCTTTGTTATTTTGAATGTTCACAATCCGAATCAGGATTTGGGCTGGTATTTTGATGAATTCTGGACTTTAAAAAAATTATATGTTGAGAATAAAAGTTAAACTTTGAACATTTTATTTTATTCCAAAAAGAAAAAGGAATGAAAAATAGAACAAAATGTATTCTGTCAGTCTCGCTGAATACTCGGTATAAATATAGAAACTCTTGGAAGTTTCAATGAGAGGTTTCAATCAGAGGTTTAATCAAATATAAACAGTGTTTTTAATTAAAATTTGAATTATTGAGTTAAAAATGCCAGTCTTTCTGAAAAAAAAATAAAAAACAGGATTTAAATGTTTTAATTTCAAAATTAGGACTCTTTTTATATTTAACTTACAACACTGCATGCAAATGCTCATAATTAGATTTATTTTATGAAACTAAAAATTACTTCGATTCCAAGTGGTTTCAGCCTAATAAGGGTATCCCCAGTTTGGATGTCTTTTTTCAAATTTATTTTTCAAACTTTGGGGGCGTATAATTTAAGCATTTACTTTTGACGCACCACTTCATATTATTAAAGTTATTGCTATTTTTCTCAGGTAATGCCTGAGTCACAAAACTTATAAAATCAATAAAAAAATATGTACATCCTAAATTTATGCATAGTTATAATTCTGAAAGCTATACGTTTAAGGGTGCAAAGCAGAAATGTGTAGAAGGCAATTATGTCCCTGGATTTGTTCATCAAATTTATATTTTTAACTGCATCTGTGGTGATTTTTTTTTGCTAATACCATTAAGAATTTTGAAAATTCTGTAAATCTGTATTTCTTTTTAATTAAAAATTTCAATTTAAAACTTTATTTCAGTCAAATGAAAGAGTAATCAACGTATAGCCCCATGTCATTTACATGGAATATAAACATCAAAGTTTTCCTCTGCCCAAAAAGCTGATGTATATCTTAATTATAAACAACAAGTGACCCATGGGTCATGACGCTCAGCTGACTGGGAAGAGATTCACAAAAGGAAATTTTATCATCAGAATGGTAGATACCCATTCAACTGAAGCATCAAACAGATTAACCAACAGGCCAAGATTTAGTCTGTATTTATATATCTGAAAAATAGAGAAAAAATGTGTAAACTTTAAAAACTAGAATACGGGTAGCCGACAAGTGACTACGTGTATCTGCCAAAATCAGAGTGAAGTGAGGCATGGATTGAGTAGCAAGGGGAAACAGAGTGACGTATGTTGCATATTAGCATGGATGTCTGCAGCCTTAATGTGTATGTAGGTTGTGCAACCTACCACAAATCCAGAAAGCTGTCCAAGTTGTATACATATGCAAAATTTTAGGCAGAAAAGTCAAACCACTACATGGATATGAGTGATTTTAGCCCACGGCAGACAAACAGACAGACGCTGTGCAAAAATGGTTGCAGTTTTGTGTATGATAAAGATCTATGTGAGATCCAAACACAAGCACAATTTTGGCCCAATCGGTCAAATGGTTCCTGAGATATTAGCTTGGATGTGTGCAGCGTTAACTAGAATGTAGGTGGTGCCACCTGTCATAAAATCAAGAAAGCTATCCAGGATGTATAAACCTGCAAAATTTTAGGCAGTTATGTCAAACCACTACAGAGAAATGAGTGATTTTAGGCCACGGCAGACCAACAGACAGACGCTGTGCAAAATGTGCAAAAATGGTTGCAGGTGGCCCCTCCAGTTTTGTGTATGATAAAGACCTATGTGAGATCTATACACATGCAAAATTTTGGCCCAATCGTTCAAACGGTTCCCGAGATATGAGCTTGGATGTCTGCAGCATAAACTAGAATAAAGGTGGCGCCACCTGTCATAAAATCAAGAAAGCTATCCAGGATGTATAAAACTGCCAAATTTTAGGCAGATATGTCAAACCACTGCCGAGATATGAGTGACATTATTGCACGGCAGACAAACAGACAGACGCTGTACAAAAATGGTTGCAGGTGGCGCCACCAGTTTAGCGTATGATAAAAAGCTATGTTAGATCTATATACATGCAAAATTTTGGCCCGATCGGTCAAACGGTTCCCGAAATATGAGCTTGGATGTCATCAGCGTGAATGAGAATGTAGGTGGCGCCACCTGTCATAAATTCAAGAAAGCTATCCAGGATGTATACGCATGCCGAATTTCAGGTGAATTAGTCAATTCACTGCAGAGATATGAGTGATTTTAACCAAAGGCAGATGAACAGATGGACACTGTGCAAACATGGTTACAGGTGGTGCCACCATTTTTTGTGTATGTTATAGAGCTATCCAAGGGCTACATTAGTATAAATTTTATTTCCTGATCAGTCAAACGGTTCCCGAGATATGAGCTTGGAAAGCTGATAAAATCAAGTCCCAGAGGAGCTCTCTGGAAACGAACGCGGCAACGGCGGAGGAACCCGGTCAAAAACATAGTATCCACAAAACTTCGTTTTGGCGGGTACAAAAATACAGGTGGCTCCACCAGTCTGCAGAAACTAATAAAAACACTTACAAACATCAATATCCATGCAAAGAATCATGGTGATCTCCCCATTAGTTGTTCAGATACTTCAGCTTTTGTATCAAATTGTCCATTATTCTTAGGGATACTTCGGAGTCCTATAGCTTGAAGGATATGGGTAACAGAGACCTAATTTTAAGTTTCCACAGGCACTTTTCATGGGCCTTCTTGCATGACAAGAATGAAGATTCTAGGTCCAGTTGTTGCGATTTGTACCCTGTTGACAGATAACCACATCTTTAAAGGTATCAAAAAAGAGAAAAAAAATCGTAAAAATTTGAAAAAAATAGAGGTGGCACACCCAGTCTGCAGAAACTGATGGAACAGGTCATGATCAATATGTATGCCGAAAATCATGACCATCAGTGTTGTAGTTATTGAGATACTGCAGTTTTTGTATCAAATTTTCCATTATTCTGGGGGGTAATTTGGAGCCATACAGCTTAAAGAATATGGGTAACAGAGACCTAATTTCAGGTTTCCATGGAGACTTTTCATGGGTCTCCCTGTGTGTCAAGAATGAAGATTCTAGGTCCAGTTTTAATGATTTGTGCCCTGTTAACAGATGTTCATAACTTTAAAGGTCTCAAAAATAGAGAAAAAATTCGTAAAAAAACCCGAACAAATACAGGTGGTGCCACCAGTCTGCAGACACTGATGAAACACTCCATGATCAATATCCAAGAAAACAATTATGGTGATCTCTGAATTAGTTGTTCAGATACTTCAGCTTTTGTATCAAATTTTCCATTATTCCGAGCTGTACTTTGGAGTGCCATAGCTCAAAGGATATGGGTAACAGAGACCTAATTTCAGGTGTCCATGGAGACTTATCATGGGTCTCCCTGTGTGTCAACAATGAAGATTCTAGGTCCAGTCCTTACGATTTGTACCCTGTTGACAGATAACTACATCCTGAAAGGTCTTGAAAATAGAGAAAAAATTGTGAAAATTTGAAAAAATACAGGTGGCACCACCAGTCTGCAGGTACTGATGAAACACCTCTTGATCAATATGTATGCCAAAAATCATGACCATCAGTGTTGTAGTTATTGAGATGTTGCAGTTTGGTTTTATCAAATTTTCCATTATTCTGGGGGTTATTGGGAGCCCCCCATAGCTCAATGGATATGGGTAACAGAGACCTTATTTCAGGTTTCCATGCAGACTTTTTATGGACCTCTCAGTGTGTCAAGAATGAAGATTCTAGGTCCAGTCTTTATGATTTGTGCCCTGTTAACAGCTGTTCACATTTTTAAATTCGTAAAAAATCGAAAAATTCAGGTGGCGCCACCAGTCTGCAGGAAGTGATGGAACATCTCATGATCAATACGTATGCCAAAAATCATGACCATCAGTCAAGTAGTTAATGAGACATTGAAGTTTTTGTATGAAATTTTTGACTTTTCTGGGGGGTACTTTGGGGCCCCATAGCTTGAAGGATAAGGGTAACAGAGATCTAATTTATGGTTTCCACGGAGATTTTTAATAGGTTTCTCAGTGTGTCGAGAATGAAGATTCTAGGTCCAGCGGTTACGATTTGTGCCACGTTAACAGATGACAGCATCTTTAAACGTCTCAAAAATAGAGGAAAAAATTGTAAAAAAATTGAAAAATACAGGTGGCACCACCAGTCTGCAGGAACTTATGGAACATCTCATGATCAATATGTATGCCAAAAATCATGACAATCAGTGTTGTAGTTATTGAGATATTGAAGTTTTTGTATGAAATTTTTTACTATTCTGGGGGGTACTTTAGGGCCCCATAGCTCGAAGGATATGGGTAACAGAGACCTAAATTCTGGTTTCCAAGGAGATTTTTCATGGACCTCTCAGTGTATCAAGAATTTAGATTCTAGGTCTAGGCTTTACGATTTGTGCCTTGTTAACAGATGTTCACATTTTTAAAGGTCTCAAAAATAGAGAAAAAAATTTGTAAAAAATAAAAAAATACAGGTGGCGCCACCAGTCTGCAGGAAGTGATGGAACATCTCATGATCAATATGTATGCCAAAAATCATGACCATCAGTCAAGTAGTTAATGAGATATTGAAGTTTTTGTATGAAATTTTTGACTTTTCTGGGGGGTACTTTGGGGCCCCATAGCTCGAAGGATATGGGTAACAGAGACCTAATTTCTGGTTTCCAAGGAGATTTTTCATGGACCTCTCAGAATCCCAAGTTACAAGGTTCTAGGTTCAGCGGTTACGATTTGTGCCTGGTTAACGGACGGACAGACGGACAGACGGACGACGGACAAAGAGTGATCGCTATAGCTCAGATGACTTTCAGTCAGCTGAGCTAAAAAACCACTTATTTAATTACTTTAAGAAGCTTAAAATTGTAAACTTTAAGGCTTGATATACACTGAATAACAAAAGTAACATTTTCAATCCATTTGGCTCATCAAAATGATGATTAGAACTAATCTTGCCTCTTTATATCCAAAATGACAGTAACATTTGTTACAGGTTTCTCTTTTATTGTGCGCTGTTGACATTCTGTTTCATGTTAGGCTCAAGCCCTGGGCGTCAATTGCTTAAGGTGTGTAGAGACACAGCGCTTGTGCGAATCTGGAATTTTCTGGGCTGTTCCCGCTCTATGAGCGCGTCTTGTATTGTTCTTTGGGTGCGTGTGTATTATGTATTGTTGTGTTCTTTGGATTGTTCATGAAATAGAAGTTTCTAGGCTTTGGGGTGAGAAGCTATAAATTAGGGGCTTTGTTTAGAGCCCAGGGAGGAGAAAGATAAATATTCCAGTAAGCACTAAAAGTGTTACCTTCTCTTCAGTTTGGACCTATCCAATAATTGCAGTAGTGTCAGGGATTCTACGAACTCCATGCAGATTTAGTGCGGACTGTCTCCAGTTTTCCTTTGGAATTATTACAAGAGCTTTACTCTGGACTTTTTTAACTGTTTACGTGGATTATTAGTTTTAAAGGACTTGTTGAGCTGTGACAGTGGTGGTATCCAGAATCAAAGCCTAGGATCCGGACACTCTGGTACTGTACATTTTTATTGTTTTACTGTGTAATTGTATTGATTTAGTGTATTGTAATGTTAGGATTGTTTTAAGAATAAATTATAATTATTTGTTAACAAAAAACCAGTGACTTCTTTATTCATTCCGCTAGACATTTCACGCTGCCTAGTGTTACAGAATCTGATTTTTATTTATCTCCGTAACAAAATTTATGCTCGTCACAACAACAGGTTCCGTAAAATAAAATTGTGGGCTCGTCCGGGAGGCTTAATAGTTTTGAAATTTATTAGGCCATGACCTAGACACATAGTTTACAATACATTGTTTACAAGATTACATATTGTTTACAATACATTTTTTACAAGATTTATCTCAGTGTTTTTCTGTTATTGTTTTAACATCTTAACATGGCAGATTTCAAACATGAGACATTTGTTGAAGATCCGGACCCTGATCAACTTAAACAGTTGACAAAAGATCAGTTGTTATGTTTGGGACAACACTTAGGGCTAGGTGTGAAAAAAGCTTTGAGAAAGACTGATATCATTGCTAAAATCATGCAAGATCTTGTTAGCAAAGGTTTAATTGAAGAGAGTGAAGTGGAAACATAAAAAAATGACAGCCTTGATATGCAGTTAGAATTTAAAAAGTTAGAAATGCAACATGATCTAGCAGTAAAACAGTTAGAATGAGAAAGCAAAGAGAAGAGAGGGAAGAACATGAAAGGTTAGAAAGAGAAAGACTACTAGAAAAAGAAATCAAGTTAAAACTACTGGACTTAGAAAGACTTAAATTAGAACATGGTCTACATGCTACCTCAACTCAGTTTTGATGTTACTAAACACATTAGACTTGTCCCACCTTTTCAAGAAAAAGAGGTTAATAAATATTCTTACACTTTCAGAAGGTAGCTGAAAATTTAAAATGGCCTAAGGAAAATTGGACAATGCTATTACAGAGTGTATTGACTGGCTAGGCCAGAGAAATTTATACAGAACTTTCAGTAGAAGCTGTGCTGACTATGACCAGGTCAAATGGTTAATCCTAAAAGGTTTTGAGTTAGTTCCGGAGGCTTACTGCCAGAAATTCAGTAATTGGGAAAAGCGCAAAGAACAACCCTATGTAGAATTTGCTAGGACAAAAGAGCAGTTGTTTTATCGCTGGTGTAGTTCTAAAAATGTAATGAAAGATTATGACAATTTGCGCCAGTTGATTTTGCTTGAAGAATTTAAGCGCTGCATTAACGCAGATGTTAAAGCTTTTCTTGATAAGAAAAGTCCTGAAACACTTGACATTGCTGCTCAATTAGCTGGTGATTATTCATTAACACATAAAATGTCCTTTACTAGCAAATCAAACCAGTCATTCACAAACAAGAATGTAAATCAGTATGGTCAAAAGAAGTTTAAAGATTAGTCATCAAGTACTAGTAGTCCTGATAGTTCTACAAAGTCCATTGCTACACCTCAGTTCACGTCCACTGTGTCCGAGTCCAACAAAGACCAGTCATTTTCAAAGAAAATCTGTAATTACTGCAAAAAGGAAGGTCATCTAATATCTGACTGCTGGAAACTTGCAAATAAACCAAAGTGTAAACCTTCTGGTTTTGTTTCAAAATCTATGCATAGTACAGTACAAGAACCAAGCTCTTTTCATGTAAATAAGGGGTACAACTCCTTTCTTGACTCTAAAAAAGAGTGTGACACTACGGAGGCTAACGTGCCATCTGACTCCAAAGAAAAATCTGTAGCTTGCGGGGTAAAAACCTCATTTGATTCCTGCGAGGAATTTAATAAGACTAGGTCCTTTCAAGACTCCTGGGAGGAGTATCCACAACTCCTTTCTTGACTCTAAAAAAGGGTGTGACACTACGGAGGCTAACGTGCCATCTGACTCCAAAGAAGGATCTGTAGCATGTGGGGTAAAAACCTCATTTGATTCCTGTGAGGAATTTAATAAGACAATGTCCTTTCAAGACTCCTGGGAGGAGTATCCACGAAATAAGGCTAAGTCCTTTTATGACTCTTGTGAGAGTATTTCAAGTGAGGCCAGGTCCTCTTATGACAAACAGAAGTTTGTTTCTGCTGAGGAAAATTCCTCTAATAACCCCCATGAGGAGTTTGATTGTAATAAGGATGAAGATTCCTTTAGTGACCCTGAAAAAGAGTTTATGACTGACAATGTCAGTGTCAGTTCTTTGTCTGATGAAATTGAGGTAGTAGATTCCTCTCCTGACTCTGAAATGGAGTTATTTGAGCCATTCATACATGATGGTTTTGGATCACTTTCAAGTGATTTTTTCAGACTCTACCCCTATCGGAATTTTGAGGGACACTGGTTCATGCTCAACTCTCATGTTAGCAAACACTTTGCCATTTTCCAATAGGTCCTCTACTGGTGCACATGCACTTGTTAATGGTGTGTATTCAGACAAGCACACTTCAGTTCCGCTTCACAGTGTACATTTAAGGTCAGATTTGATTTCTGGGAATATTACTGTGGGCATAAGAACTATTTTACCCTTTAAGGGAATTCAGTTGCTGCTAGGCAATGATGTTGCAGATGACTAAGTACAGCATGTACCAATAGTGACAGAAAAGCTGTCACTTGATCAGGACACTGATCCTGAAAATCAGGAAATTCCTTGTCTGTATTCTTCATGTGCTGTAACTAGGTCTATGGCCAAGATAAAAAACACATGAGGATAATGGTCCAGATAAAAACACTCTGGGAGTCACTAGTGACTCGTCTAAAGACTCGCCCATACAGGATGCAGCATTTTCAAGGTCAGCATAAGGACCCTAATAGTTCATGTTTGTTTCCAAGGGCAGTTTCTAAAGATGAACTGTCGCAAAACCTAGTTTGTTTCTATGTTAAAAATGATGTGCTTATGCATAAATGGCGACCATCTGAAGTATGCGCTGATGATGAGTGGGCCATCAAACCTCAAATAGTACTGCCCAAAAGCTATCGCAATGAAATTCTTAGCATGGCAAGAGGCTCCTTTATCTGGCCGTTTAGGTATAAATAAAACTTATCAGAAAGTTAGTACACACTTCTATTGGCCTAACCTCAGGACAGATGTTGTACAATACTGTAATTCATGCCACACATGCCAGATGATAGGCAAGCCCAATCAGAATCCTCCTAAAGCCCCACTTAGGCCTATTCTTGCTTTAGAGGAACCATTTAGTAGGATTATTGTTGATTATGTTGGACTACTGCCCAAAACAAAATCTGGACATGAATACTTCCTGACAATTATGTTCGCATCTACCAGGTTCCCTGAGGCAATACCATTGCGCAAATTTAATGCCAAAAGTATTGTCAAGGCTCTGACCAAGTTTTTTACAACCTTTGGATTACCAAAATCCATCCAGTCTGACCAAGGGTCTAATTTTATGTCTGGCTTACTCCAGCAAGTTATGCTTGAGCTAGGAATAAAACAGTACAGCTCTTCACCATACCATCCTGAAGGTCAGGGCATCCCTGGCATTTTCACCAGACAATTAAACAAGGGAACCATGGGTCACTGTGCTCAGCTGATGTTGATCTTGAAGGTAAAAAATCCTACCACAAAATCCAGAAAGCTGTCCAAGTTGTATACATATGCAAACTTTTAGGCAGATAAGTCAAACCACTACTTGTATATGAGTGGTTTTATCCCACAGCAGAGGAACAAAAGGACGCTGCGCAAAAATGGTTGCAGGTGGCACCACCAATTTTGTTTATGATTAAGAGCTATGTGAGATCTATACACATGCAAAATTTTAGGGGGATATGTCAACCAGTCCTGAGATATAAGCCTGAATGTCTGCACCATAAACGTAAATGTAGGTGGTGCCACCTGCCACAAAATCGAGAAAGCTATCCAAGATGTATAAACCTGTAAAATTTCAGGTGGATAAGTCAAACCACTACCGAGATATGAGTGATTTTATCTCAAAGCAGATGGACAGATGGACGCTGTGCAAAAATGGTTGCAGCTGGCGCCACCAGTTTTGCATATGATAAAGAGCTATGTGAGATCTACAAATGTAAAATTTTGGCCCAATCGGTTAAACGGTTCCCGAGATATGAGCTTGGATGTCTGCAGCATAAATGTGAATGAAGGTGGTGCCACCTGTCATAAATCAAGAAAGCTGACCAGGATGTATACACATGTTAAATTTCAGGTTGATAAGTCCAACCAATGCAGAGATATGAGTGATTTTTTCCCAAGGCAGATGAACATATGGAAGCTGTGCAAAAGTGGTTGCAGGTGACGCCACTGTTTTTAGTGTATGTTATAAAGCTATCCAAGGGCTACATTTGTGCAAAATTTTTAGCCTTATCAGTCAAACTGTTCCTGGGATATGTGGGTTTATGTGTGGAAACAGACGCACAAATGGACGCTGGGCAGAGAGGAAAGGTCAGAGGTCAACCAAAAATGAGGGCGCTGCAGTTCAAATGTGACCACATCATTTAATAAAAATTCTGCCTAGTGGTTACAGAGGAGTTCTCAGGAAACCTATGAAAACAATAGAGCCTCAAGAAACAAGGGACCCATGGGTCACGGCGCTCAGCTGAAGTTCGAAATTTTTTCAAAGGCAAAATATTCTATTGTAATGTTTATCATATATATAAGCATATGAGAAGCTAATAGGAAAGGGGCCCTCCTACTTAGTTATAGTAAAGTTCTAAATATATGATTGCAAAACTAATACTCTGACAAGACTGGCATGAAGTTAAACAGTAAAAGTCTTGAGATACTGGTATGCATATGAATAATTTACAGATGGACAGGCAAGTGGACAGAATGGACTGATACCTTTATTTCAATTTCAAGGGAATAATGCATTACAGTTTATATTAAGGCCTATTTTTTTAACATATCCACTTTTTCCATTAATAGTTTTTATCAGATTCATTTTTTTTTATTTAAAAGTAAAAATCTGAAAATATAAGTTAAAATATCAGAGTTCTAAGTTGCAATCATTATTTATCCAGAGTGCAGCTCATATAAGGGTTATATTATGCATACACATATATCGAATTATTTTTAAATCACAAATGTTTAAACTGAATTTAAAAGAAAATAATGCCACAACTTTGCATCTTCAAGATTATGCCTTGAATCGCAAATAAATGTTTTGTACATTGGAGTTTTCAGTACATTCTAAATTTTATTCACCAAAATAAAAGATTCAGTAAATTTGATAAAATATAAACAACTTTTTTTTTAAATAAAGTATACACACTATTGGTTGAATGAGAGACAATATCATGGTTCTGATAACTATCTCAGCTTTAATTTATGATTGGAATTAATAGTCAATTTCACACTTGGTGAAGTTTTTACTCTTCTGAAGTAAGGAATTCCTTATCTGATGAACATCCACACCTTCATAGCAATACACCACTTTGTGGACAAAGTTAAATGTGCACTTTAATCATTGTAACCCTGGTGGTACAATACAAAATCTAAAATGTAGCATAGCCTAGAATAAGAAAGAATAAAATACAGAAAATTATAACATTCATCTAGTATATGCACCATCTGGTGAATGGGGAAGGGGGGGGGGAGTACAGGGCAGAGGAGAAGCTTGCTAGTAGTGGCGAAGCTGAGCACTGGCAAGCTGCCTGGAGTTGTTACATAAGACAAGTGAAGGCTGTACTACTAGATGGGCTTGATGTAACAACAGTTGACATGGTGTATGAAAACTACTCTTATCAATCCTTTTCAAATTTCAGATTTTAAAAGATTAAATCCTTATGTATATAGGCTGTGAAAATAAAATCAACAGTGCTTACAGGAAAAAAATGTGCCTTTGCCAAATTTGGACAAAATTTATTGTATTGATTAAGGTATTGAATTTTTATTTATGCTAATAACTTAAACAAGGGCTCAATGACTGGGGGGGGGGGAGAGTTACAACACCTTTGGATATAAATACAGAATATGGAATTAAATTCAATGGTTCTTACAGGGACTGGTGGGAGTTACAGCACCTCTGCATATACATAAAGGATAAAATTTAATTTAAATGAAACAAATCTTAATTGCATCAACATTTATACTTATTTAGTCAGGTAACATCACATTATGCACACAGATATATTCTTTTTTTTATATAAAATATACTTTTTAATTTGCAAAGCAATAAATATATGAAAATAACTCCAGAAAATCCAGAATTCACAATTTTAAATTGCACCTATATTTAATCATGATTTGTTTCATATAATATCAAATTATGCCTTCTGATGGGTTAATATTTTGTTTGATTATTTAAAAGGAAAAAATTTCTTAAAAATGCTACATCAGAACAACGTGGCATCTCTTGGAATTTTCTTGAAATATTAAATATTTCTTGAAATATATTGGTAAAAGTCCCAAAGGCAAACTGAAGACTGTACAAAATCTGTTACAAATTTCGAAGAATATCTATAAATTCTGCAATTATCGAAAAGGTCCACAAACTGACTCATACTCTTCCGTGTCCGCTGGAATTTTTCTCTCTCTCCCCCTTGGGCTCTAAACACAGCCCCTAATTTATAGCTTTTCACACCAAAGCCTAGAAACATCTATTTCACCATACTGATTTACATTCTTGTTTGTGAATGACTGGTTTGATTTGCTAGTAAAGGACATTTTATGTGTTAATGAATAATCACCAGCTAATTGAGCAGCAATGTCAAGTGTTTCAGGACTTTTCTTATCAAGAAAAGCTTTAACATCTGCGTTAATGCAGCGCTTAAATTCTTCAAGCAAAATCAACTGGCGCAAATTGTCATAATCTTTCATTACATTTTTAGAACTACACCAGCGATAAAACAACTGCTCTTTTGTCCTAGCAAATTCTACATAGGGTTGTTCTTTGCGCTTTTCCCAATTACTGAATTTCTGGCAGTAAGCCTCCGGAACTAACTCAAAACCTTTTAGGATTAACCATTTGACCTGGTCATAGTCAGCACAGCTTCTACTGAAAGTTCTGTATAAATTTCTCTGGCCTAGCCAGTCAATACACTCTGTAATAGCATTGTCCAATTTTCCTTAGGCCATTTTAAATTTTCAGCTACCTTCTGAAAGTGTAAGAATATTTATTAACCTCTTTTTCTTGAAAAGGTGGGACAAGTCTAATGTGTTTAGTAACATCAAAACTGAGTTGAGGTAGCATGTAGACCATGTTCTAATTTAAGTCTTTCTAAGTCCAGTAGTTTTAACTTGATTTCTTTTTCTAGTAGTCTTTCTCTTTCTAACCTTTCATGTTCTTCCCTCTCTTCTCTTTGCTTTCTCATTCTAACTGTTTTACTGCTAGATCATGTTGCATTTCTAACTTTTTAAATTCTAACTGCATATCAAGGCTGTCATTTTTTTATGTTTCCACTTCACTCTCTTCAATTAAACCTTTGCTAACAAGATCTTGCATGATTTTAGCAATGATATCAGGCTTTCTCAAAGCTTTTTTCACACCTAGCCCAAAGTGTTGTCCCAAACACAACAACTGATCCTTTGTCAACTGTTCAAGTTGATCAGGGTCGGTATATTCAACAAATGTCTAAGGTTTGAAATCTGCCATAACAATAACAACTTGGACCCATGGGTCTCGACTCTCAGCTCATTTGTCTATAAGGATATATGTTTATAAGGTTTTCAAAAATATTGGTCCTGTGATCAATTTGAAGCCAACCTGTCTACCCAAACTGGAGTTATCATCCATATACTAATTTGTGAATGGATGGGCCCTGTGACCTTAACCTTTGACCTTGTGACCCCAAAATCAAAAGGAAACTTCCCCTATTGGCAGGTGCACCACATGTTGATGATGGAAGGACTGAGATGAAAAGTTTGGCTTAAAATACATCAACAATCTTTCTAAAGTGGTGGGTCCTGTGACCATGACCTTTGATCTCATGACCCCAGAATCAACAGTTCTTACTTTAGTGGTGGGCCATATATAAATCAAGTTTCAAACCAATATTTCAAACCAAACTGGTGTTATCATCTGGAAACTAATATGTGGATAGACGGCCCAGATGACCTTGACCTTTGACCTTGTGACCCCAAAATCCATAAGTTTCTTCCACTATTGGCAAGTGAGCAACACCTGGATGATAGAGAGTTTGGGACAGAAAGTTTGGATAAAAATATATCAACAATCTTTTTAAAGAAGTGGGTCCTGTGACCTTGACCTTTGACCTTATGACCCCAAAATCAAAAGGGTTCTTACATTATTGGTGGGTCATATATAAGTCAAAATTGAAACCAATATGTCAATCAAAACTGGAGTTATCATCCAGAAAGAAATATGTGGACAGATGGGCCCCTGTGACCATGACCTTTGACCTTGTGACCCCCAAATCAATCAGGTTCTTCCCCTATTAGCAGCTCAGCTAATTGTGCAAGATGGAAGGTTTGGGATGAAAAGCTTGGCTTCAAATGCATATGCATTCTTTTTAAAGAAATAAGTCCTGTGATCAATTTGAAGCCAACCTGTCTACCCAAACTGGAGTTATCATCCATAAACTAATTTGTGAATGGATGGGCCCTGTGACCTTGACCTTTGACCGTTGGACCCCAAAATCGACACATTTCTTACTTTGGTGGTGAGTCATATATAAGTAAAGTTTGAAACCAATATGTCAAACTGAACTGGAGTTATCATTTGGAAACTAATTTGTGAACAAATGACCCCTGTGACCTTGACCTTTGACCTTGTGACCCCAAAATCCATAAGTTTCTTCCACTATTGGCAAGTGAGCAACACCTGGATGATAGAGAGTTTGGGACAGAAAGTTTGGATAAAAATATATCAACAATCTTTTTAAAGAAGTGGGTCCTGTGACCCCAAATTCATTTATGCTCTCCCAATACTGGCAAGTCAGCTAAATGCGCAAAATGGAAAGTTTGGGATGAAAAGCTTGGCTTAAAATGCAGCCATTATCTTTTTAAATAAGGGAGTCCTGTGACCTTGACCTTTGACCTCGTGACCCCAAAATCATAGGCTCTTGCTTAAGTGGTGGGCATTACGTAAGTCAAGTTTGAAATCCATGTGTCAATACAACCTGGAGTTATCATCTGGAAACAAATTTGTGTGGATGGACGGATGGACAGACGGACAGACGAACAGACAGACAGACAAAGTGATTACTTTATGGCATTCACTTGTGATCAATAAACACACCAGGTTTTTGGACACTAGATGTAATTACAGCTGAGAAACTGACATGATTGTTGTCATTTTATGGTAAAAAAATAGAAAAATATTCGTTAAAATAACAAAAAATACCAATGGCGCCACCACTTTTTGGGAACTGACCAAACTAGTCATGGTCATTATTCAAGGCAAGATTCATGACACTCCATGCATTAATTATCAAGATATTGGAGGTTTTGTATTATATTTTTGATTATTCTGGGGGGGTACTTTCAAGCCCCATAGCTATGAGGATATAGGTCACAGTGACCTAATATCAGGTTTTCCAAGGAGATTTTTTTATTGACCTCCTAAGATGTTCACTTAGAAGTTTCTAGGACCAGCAGTTACGATTTGTGCCCTGCTAACAGACGGCCGGACGGCCAGACGACCGGACGGCCGGACAGACGAGCGCCATTCCTATACCTCAGTTGACTTACAATCAGCTTAGCTAAAAACACCACTGAGATAAATCCTGTAAACAATGTGTAATGTAAACAATGTGTAATCTTGTAAACAATGTATTGAAAACAGTGTGTCTAGGTCAAGGCCTAATAAATTTCCAAAAGTATGAAGCCTTCGAGATGAGCCCCTAATTTTTACATAGAAACAAACTGGGTTTTGTGACAGTTCATCTTTAGAAACTGCCCTTGGAAACAAACATGAAATATCAGGGTCCTTATGCTGTTCCGCGATAAGTTCTGACCTTGAAAATGCTGCATCCTGTATGGGCGAGTTGTTAGACAAGTCACTAGTGACTCCCAGAGTGTTATTATCTGGACCATTATCCTCATGCGTGTTTTTCTTGGCCAGAATTTCCTGACTTTCAGGATCAGTGTCCTGATCAAGTGTAGGCTTTTCTGTCACTATTGGTACAGGCTGTACTTTGTCACCTGCAACATCATTGCCTAGTAGCAACTGAATTCCCTTAAAGAGGAATAAAGTAGTTCTTATGCCCACAGTAATATTCCCAGAAATAAAATCTGACTTTAAATGTATACTGTGTAGCGGAACTGAAGAAATTGACATCCTTATTACAATCAAACTCCTCAAAAATTCATCACTATATTGTCAGCTTGTTGTCGAAATAATAATGGAAAGTACGGAGTATTACACTGAAATAGACTGAAAAAGGGCATACATTAATTTGCCGGCAGTTAAACCAGTGGGCTAGACCGCTGGCAAGGTCAATTTCCTTTGCCGGCTGTATAGCCTGTGGACTAAACTGTCGACACCCAGTAATTTTAGTAATTTGATAAAATAAAAACATCTTTTCAAATAAAGAATACACACTGTTGGTAAAAGGGACAAACAATATCTTTATGCTAATTACTATCTCCGCTATAATTTTTATAACTGAAATTTTCATTCAATTTCACACCTGGTGAAGTTTTTACTCTTCTGTTGTACGGAATTCCTTATCTGATGAACATCCACACTTTCATAGCAATACACCACTTTATGGACACAATTAAATGTGCACTTTAATCAGTGTAACCCTGGTGGAACAATACAAAATCTAAAATGTAGCAAAAGCCTAGAATACGAATGAATCAAATACAGAAAATTATAACATTCATCTAGTTTATGCACCATCCAGGTGGGGGGGGGGATAGGGGGGCAGGGCAGAGGGGAAGCCTGCAAGTAGTGGGCCAAGCTGAGCCAAGGCAAGCTGCCAACACTTGACATGGTTTATGAAAACTTGATAAAAGCTACTCTTTTCAACCAATTCCTATGAAAATTTCAGATTTTAAAAGAATAAAATCCTTATGTATATATGCTGTGAAAATTAAATCAACAGTGCCAACAGGGGAAAAAACTACCGTGGCCAAAGCTGGACAAAATTTAAGGTATTGATTTTTTATTTATGCTAATAACTTAAAAAAAGTTGCAAAATTCAGATCTAATTTTGGGTATATTATAGCTTAGATTGTAATTAGCATAATGATATTGTTTGTCCCTCATTCAACCAACAGTGTGTATACTTTATTTGAAAAGATGTTTTTATTTTACCAAATTTACTGAATCTTTTATTTTATTTTGGTGAATAAGATTAAGCATGTACTGAAAACTCCAATGTGCAAAACTTTTTAATAGTGATTCAAGGAATAATCTTGTAGATGCCATGTTATAAATTTAAAAGATTTTGATCTAATTTTGGGTATACAATTTAATTTTGATTAATAAAAGTAATAATACTGGAAAAAATGTGCTTAGCTTTAACAAGTTTTGTGTTAAGTGATCAAATTTTTTTCCTGATTATTTATAAAATGCATTATGTTTGGGCTCATAACTTTTTTAAATTATATAATACAGACCTAATTTCTGGCATGTACATAGAAACTATATAGAGGATTATTTATGGTAAATATGAGGAAAAACAGATGAGTGGTTTTGATATTAGGCAGTCCTGAAGTGTGAAAATAGGTTTTTAATAAAAAATTGAGGTTTTTCCTTAATTTCTCAAAGGAACAAAGTGGCAAAGACCCAGTTTTCGGCTTGGTAGGAGATCTTGGGGACATCTAACATTATGCCGAATTTTGGATTCCTAGGTCTTACGGTTTCAAAACGTGCCACATCTACGGACGGACGGACAGACGGACGGACGACGGACAATGGACAAAGACTATAGCTCAGATGACTTATAGTCAGCTGAGCTAAAAATCATACAGGTTCTTGTTTTAGTGGTGGGCAAAGGTAAGTCAAGTTTGAAATCCATATGTCAATCTAATCTGGAGATATCATATGAAAACAAATTTGTGTGGATGAACTGATGGACAGACAGACAGATGGACAGACAGGGTGACAACTAAAGGGCATCCACTTGTGATCAATAAACACACCATGTTTTGGGACAATAGATGAAATCACAGCTCAGAAACTGACATGATTGTAGTCATTTTATTGTAAAAAAATATCTGAAAATTATTCGTAACAAAGGACCCATGGGTCACTGTGATCAGCTGAAGTTGATCTTGAAGGTAAAAATCTAAAATTATATCAAATGGAGTTAAAGTCTGAGAGGATAAGGTTATATAGGCCATGGTTTACATGATGGTTTTGCACTGATGCGTAAGAAATTGTTGCAAATAATATTTTGTGACTAAACCATGCATTTCCTAATGTGAAAATTGAAGCATTTTATACATAAGATGTATATTATTAACATGATCATTGGTCGGCTTTTTGATAAATAGTTGACAGTTCGAAGTTTACACATTTGTTCAATCGGGTCATTTTTCTTATAATATATATTATTAAATCTATGTATTTTTTATTTTATCAAATGTATACAGTTGAAATATAACTTATGTCCCCAGTCCCCAAGATGCAAGGACTTGGTGGTGGTGTGGTGGTGGTGTGTGTAGGGGGGGGGGGGGGGGGATGGTGGAATGATAGGAGTTACATGGATGGTAGGAATAACTACACTTCTACATATACATACAAGACAAACTAAGTCTGATCTCCAATTCTGCTGAGGCAGGAAAATAATGAACAAATGTTTGTATCAGATCTTCATTATCACATCAATTTTTTTTTATTTTAAGTTGTATTTCTATACATTTCCAATATAACATATTTATACAAATATAAAAGTTGATCCATAATTCTAAATTGCATCATCATAAATCTCAATCTTGTCAGATATATACCACATCATGCATACACATGAATATCTATTTTTTTCCACACAAAAAAATCTTTCAAATCTGCAAAACAATAAATATCTAAAAATAATATCTGATTTAGATTTCACAATTTTTAATTGTGTCTTTATTCATCCATAATGTGCTTCATAATTTATAAATTTAAGCATACTGATGGGTTCAATTATATCTGTTAAAATCATTTAAAAGATGATTGATTTCTTTAAAAAAGGCTACATTTACACAATATGGCATCTTCTTGATTACTCCTTGAATTTCTTTTCAAGGAAAGTTTTGTATATTGGGTCGGAAACAGTATTACAATTGAGGAAATACAGTGCAAACAATATCAATTACTGCATAACACTTGATAGGGAGGGTGGGGGGGGGGGGGGGTTGGGGGGGCGGGGGGGAGTGATATGAGAATAACTGTACACCTGTCACAGCAGGATCTCCCCCAGTGACTGTAACAAATCAGGAACCCTGGCTAGCTGACTTCCAGTGACCAGTAGTGGGCTGCCTGAATCTGGACAAAAGCAAGTAACCATAATAGAACCTCAAGAAAAAAATAACTGGCCTAATTTTCAAGCTTTTATATTCAAATTTCAGATTAAAACAAATTATATAATTACGTTTACATGCTGTGAAAACTAAATCAACACTCTTCACTGGAAAAAATGTCCCATGGTCAAAGTTGGGAAAAATTTAAGGTAGTGATTTATTTTTATGCTAATAACTTAAAAAAATTTACAAAATTCAGATCTAATTTTTAGTATACAATTGAATCTTATTTAAACAAAGTTATATACTTGGAAAAAAAGGTCTCAAAAATTTTCATGTTAAGTGAGTTATTATTTTTTTCTGATTTTTTAAAAAGTCCATTATGTTCGGGCCCATAACTTTAAGAAATTACACTCAACGGACTTAATTTCTGGCATGTATATAGGAAATATACAGGAGTATACTTCGGGTAGATATTAAGAAAAACAGGTAAGTGGTTTTCATATAAGGCATTCCTGAAGTGTGATAATAGGTTTTTAAAGGAAATTTGAGGTTTTTCCTTTATTTTTCGTATGGAACTAAGTCACATTGACCCAGTTTTCGATTTGGTAGGAGATCTTTGGGACATCTAACAGTATGCCGAATTTTGGATTTGTAGGTCTAATGATTTCAAAACGTGCCAGTCTAATGGACGGACAGATGGACGGACAGACAGACAGATGGATTTATGACAGGCAATGGACCATGACTATAACTCAGATGACTGATAGTCAGCTGAGCTAAAAATGTGAAAAATAGATATAAGAGGTTTTGTATCAAATTTTTTATTATTCTGGGGGTACTTACAAGCCCCATAGCTCAGAGGATATAGGATGCAGTGACCTAATTTCAGGTTTCCAAGGAGACTTTTTTTGGACCTCCCTAGATATTTAGAAACAGGCTTCTACAGCAAGCGTTTACAATTTGTGCCCTGCTAACTGACAACCAGCTGGACGGCCAGATGGACAGAGGACAAAGCGCCATTCCTATACCTCAGTTGACTTACAGTCAGCTCAGCTAAAAACACTCCATGATGAATATGCATGCAAAGAATCATGGCGATCAATGCATTAGTTATTCAGATACTCGAGCTTTTGAATCAATTTTTAGCTCAGCTGACTGAAAGTCATCTGAGCTATAGCGATCACTCTTTGTCCGTCGTCCGTCTGTCCGTCTGTCCGTCCGTTAACCAGGCACAAATCGTAACCGCTGAACCTAGAACCTTGTAACTTGGGATTCTGAGAGGTCCGTGAAATATCTCCTTGGAAACCAGAAATTAGGTCTCTGTTATCCATATCCTTCAAGCTATGGGGCCCCAAAGTACCTCCCAGAAAAGTCAAAAATTTCATACAAAAACTTCAATATCTCATTAACTACTTGACTGATGGTCATGATTTTTGGCATACATATTGATCATGAGATGTTCCATCACTTCCTGCAGACTGGTGGCGCCACCTGTATTTTTTGATTTTTTACAAATTTTTTTCTCTATTTTTGAGACCTTTAAAATGTGAACATCTGTTAACATGGCACAAACCGTAAAGCCTAGACCTAGAATCTTAATTCTTCATACACTGAGAGGTCCATGAAAAATCTCCTTGGAAACTAGAAATTAGGTCTCTGTTACCCATATCCTTCGAGCTATGGGGCCCCAAAGTACCCCCCAGAATAGTAAAAAATTTCATACAAAAACTTCAATATCTCAATAACTACAACACTGATGGTCATGATTTTTGGCATACATATTGATCATGAGATGTTCCATAAGTTCCTGCAGACTGGTGGCGCCACCTGTATTTTTCAATTTTTTTACAATTTTTTCCTCTATTTTTGAGACGTTTAAAGATGCTGTCATCTGTTAACGTGGCACAAATCGTAACCGCTGGACCTAGAATCTTCATTCTCGACACACTGAGAAACCTATTAAAAGTCTCCGTGGAAACCATAAATTAGATCTCTGTTACCCATATCCTTCGAGCTATGGGGCCCCAAAGTACCCCCCAGAAAAGTCAAAAATTTCATACAAAAACTTCAATGTCTCATTAACTACTTGACTGATGGTCATGATTTTTGGCATACGTATTGATCATGAGATGTTCCATCACTTCCTGCAGACTGGTGGCGCCACCTGAATTTTTCGATTTTTTACGAATTTAAAAATGTGAACAGCTGTTAACAGGGCACAAATCATAAAGACTGGACCTAGAATCTTCATTCTTGACACACTGAGAGGTCCATAAAAAGTCTACATGGAAACCTGAAATAAGGTCTCTGTTACCCATATCCTTTGAGCTAAGGGGGATTCTCCCAATAACCCCCCAGAATAATGGAAAATTTGATAAAAACAAACTGCAACATCTCAATAACTACAACACTGATGGTCATGATTTTTGGCATACATATTGATCAAGAGGTGTTTCATCAGTACCTGCAGACTGGTTGTGCCACCTGTATTTTTTCAAATTTTCACAATTTTTTTTTCTCTATTTTCGAGACCTTTCAGGATGTAGTTATCTGTCAACAGGGTACAAATCGTAAGGACTGGACCTAGAATCTTCATTGTTGACACACAGGGAGACCCATGATAAGTCTCCATGGACACCTGAAATTAGGTCTCTGTTACCCATATCCTTTGAGCTATGGCACTCCAAAGTACAGCTCAGAATAATGGAAAATTTGATACAAAAGCTGAAGTATCTGAACAACTAATTCAGAGATCACCATAATTGTTTTCATGGATATTGATCATGGAGTGTTTCATCAGTGTGGCACCACCTGTATTTGTTCGGGTTTTTTTACGAATTTTTTCTCTATTTTTGAGACCTTTAAAGTTATGAACATCTGTTAACAGGGCACAAATCATTAAAACTGGACCTAGAATCTTCATTCTTGACACACAGGGAGACCCATGAAAATTTGATACAAAAACTGCAGTATCTCAATAACTACAACACTGATGGTCATGATTTTCGGCATACATATTGATCATGACCTGTTCCATCAGTTTCTGCAGACTGGGTGCGCCACCTCTATTTTTTTCAAATTTTTACGATTTTTTTTCTCTTTTTTTAATACCTTTAAAGATGTGGTTATCTGTCAACAGGGTACAAATCGCAACAACTGGACCTAGAATCTTCATTCTTGTCATGCAAGAAGGCCCATGAAAAGTGCCTGTGGAAACTTAAAATTAGGTCTCTGTTACCCATATCCTTCAAGCTATAGGACTCCGAAGTATCCCTCAGAATAATGGACAATTTGATACAAAAGCTGAAGTATCTGAACAACTAATGGGGAGATCACCATGATTCTTTGCATGGATATTGATGTTTGTAAGTGTTTTTATTAGTTTCTGCAGACTGGTGGAGCCACCTGTATTTTTGTACCCGGGTTCCTCCGCCGTTGCTGCGTTCGTTTCCAGAGAGCTCCTCTGGGACTTGATTTTATCAGCTTTCCAAGCTCATATCTCGGGAACCGTTTGACTGATCAGGAAATAAAATTTATACTAATGTAGCCCTTGGATAGCTCTATAACATACACAAAAAATGGTGGCGCCACCTGTAACCATGTTTGCACAGTGTCCATCTGTTCATCTGCCTTTGGTTTAAATCACTCATATCTCTGCAGTGAATTGACTAATTCACCTGAAATTTGGCATGCCTATACATCCTGGATAGCTTTCTTGATTTTATGACAGGTGGCGCCACCTACATTCTCAATCACGCTGATGACATCCAAGCTCATATTTCGGGAACCGTTTGACCGATCGGGCCAAAATATTGCATGTATATAGATCTAACATAGCTCTTTATCATAAGCTAAACTGAAGGCGCCACCTGCAACCATTTTTGCACAGCGTCTGTCTGTTTGTCTGCCGTGCAATAATGTCACTCATATCTCGGCAGTGGTTTGATATATCTGCCTAAAATTTTGCAGTTTTATACATCCTGGATAGCTTTCTTGATTTTATGACAGGTGGCACCACCTACATTCACGTTCACGCTGATGACATCCAAGCTCATATCTCGGGAACCGTTTGACCGATCGGGCCAAAATTTTGCATGTGTATAGATCTAACATAGCTCTTTATCATACACAAAACTGGTGGCACCACCTGCAACCATTTTTGCACAGCGTCTGTCTGTTTGTCTGCCGTGCAATAAAGTCACTCACATCTTGGCAGTGGTTTGACATATCTGCCTAAAATTTTGCAGTTTTATACATCCTGGATAGCTTTCTTGATTTTATGACAGGTGGCGCCACCTTTATTCTAGTTTATGCTGCAGACATCCAAGCTCATATCTCGGGAACCGTTTGAACGATTGGGCCAAAATTTTGCATGTGTATAGATCTCACATAGGTCTTTATCATACACAAAACTGGAGGGGCCACCTGCAACCATTTTTGCACATTTTGCACAGCGTCTGTCTGTTGGTCTGCCGTGGCCTAAAATCACTCATTTCTCTGTAGTGGTTTGACATAACTGCCTAAAATTTTGCAGGTTTATACATCCTGGATAGCTTTCTTGATTTTATGACAGGTGGCGCCACCTACATTCTAGTTAACGCTGCACACATCCAAGCTAATATCTCAGGAACCATTTGACCGATTGGGCCAAAATTGTGCTTGTGTTTAGATCTCACATAGGTCTTTATCATACACAAAACTGCAACCATTTTTGCACAGCGTCTGTCTGTTTGTCTGCCGTGGGCTAAAATCACTCATATCCATGTAGTGGTTTGACTTTTCTGCCTAAAATTTTGCATATGTATACAACTTGGACAGCTTTCTGGATTTGTGGTAGGTTGCACAACCTACATACACATTAGGCTGCAGACATCCATGCTAATATGCAACATACCTCACTCTGTTTCCCCTTGCCACTCAATCCATGCCTCACTTCACTCTGATTTTGGCAGATACACGTAGTCACTTGTCGGCTACCCGTATTCTAGTTTTTAAAGTTTACACATTTTTTCTCTATTTTTCAGATATATAAATACAGACTAAATCTTGGCCTGTTGGTTAATCTGTTTGATGCTTCAGTTGAATGGGAATCTACCATTCTGATGATAAAATTTCTTTTTGTGAATCTCTTCCCAGTCAGCTGAGCGTCATGACCCATGGGTCACTTGTTAATTATTCTGGGGGTACTTTCGAGCCACCTAGCTCGGAGGATATGGGTAACAGATACCTAATTTCAGGTTAAAAAGATTTTCCATGGACCTCCCTGGATGTCAAGTTAAAAGATTCTTGGTCCAGGGGTTACGTTTTGTGCCCTGTAAACAGACAGACAGACAGTGAGACAGAAAGACAGATGGACAATGGACAAAGGGTGATCGCTATAGCTCAGATGACTTTCAGTCAACGGAGCTCAAAACAAGTGCCACCTGTCTTCAGAAGCCGATGAATCGTTCAAGATCAACATGCATGGCAAGAATCATGGCAATCAATGCTTAATAGTTATTCAGATACTGGAGCTTTTTTATCAAATTTTTAATTATTCTTGGGTGCAAAGACAGGTACAATAATTAAGAGAAAATACATTGCCACAACCTAATTTCCCTAGAACATCTCTGGCAGTGAAGTTATAAGATTCTAGATCAAACATGTTAACAGACAGATGGTTTACAAAGGACAAAGATGACACTTTTGCTCAGTCAGACAAGTTAAAAAGGCTAAAACTAAGATTCCTTATGAACCAAATGCAGAATGCGTCTTGCAGACTGCGAGATGCAGACAAAATTGCTATTGACTAAATTAATGAGTTGAAGTTCCTTGTGTGCAGATCTGGCATGTGGAATGTGTGTCCCACAAAATGAATCACTACATGTAGCAATTTTTGCTGGTTCCACATGATATCCAGGAGCAACACATAGAAAACATGTATGCTGCGTACCAATAGGCCTACATATGAAATTTTGCAACACACATTCCACATTACGCATTCCATACAAAAGGAATCTTAGCTTAAGGCTCACATACCTTTGCAAATGCTTTGGCTATTTCAAAAGTTCCAGTGGTGTCCATGTTGGCGGCCATGATTGGGACACCTGTGTATGTTCTTTTGGAGTTACGGAAGGTATATGTCCTCTCAAGATCCACCTATTTAGGGATAATATATGATTGAAACATATTTCTCTTTTCAAACTGGCTATCTGAGCCAATTGGCTATGAATTCACTATCTGCAAAGTCATGCTTCTAAAATGAACATATACATGTATATATCTAAACTGCACAACTGACCTCTTGACCTCAACATTCAAACAAGGGACCTATGGGTCATGGCACTCAGCTGAAATTGATTCTGAGAATATTTGTATAAAAACCTAGTGGTTGTCTTGACAGTGCACTTTTATGAACTACATGAAAGATGCAGGAGCCTCATATTATCACATACATATATTTGTTAAATTTCAGTATTTCAACAAAAGCCAAAGTCACAAACAACCTATAATTTAACTGTCATACAATTACAGCAAGGCTTTGACGGATGAAACCGTTGTAGGTTTGGGGAGTTTTATCTGATAATTTTGTGGAAGTGTTCACATATATAATATATGTTGTATGACGGTCATTGGAAAATTGGTCAGGTCTGTCTAAGTCTAATTGTACGCTCTTCCAATGAGAGTCATTTTAGATCCCTACAATGGTCTCATTAAAAAAGACAAAAATTTCCCTAATTTTCTGTTGTAGACCTGTTATAAAAGTGTTGGGTGATGTATGTGACTTATGCTTAAGAGAAAACCAGGGTGGTCACAGGAATGACCAACAACGGTAGAACACTCAGGACCATCATAGCTAGAATGTGCAGCAATGGTTGGGCTGTCAGAGTAGGACCACAGATAACCAAACAAGGGACCAGTGATATTGATTCTTAGAATATTAGTATAAAATTCTAGTGGTTCTATTGACTGTGCATTTTTATAGACTACATGACAGATGCAGGAGCCTGTCATGATCACAAACATATATTTGTAAAAGTTTCAGTAATTCAACAAAGAGACTGTAATATGCATGTAAATATATCCCTTGAGAACATACGAAACCCTGGAAATTATAGAACAAGGGACCCATGGGTCACATCGCTCAGCTGAATTTTGGAAAATATTAGAAATGTCCGGAAGTAGCAGGATGAATCAGAGAGGACATAAGCTTGAGAATTCCAGGAGAAAATAACATTATAATGAAAGAGCAATAAATACACATATTTATGCTTTTATTGCATAGAACGAAAATGTCAACATAAAAGTGTCACAACTGAATTGAACATTCCATACAGGTTGCATATTTTGCCATATAAAATTGGGATGGTATATTTAGCCATGATTGGTATAACACGCTCTCCGAAAATTTGATGGGATTCTCCGGCTTTTATGTAGCTATAGGAAACTGATGGAAAGTTCTGACAAGCGTGATTCGACAATGGGGGCAGGACTTCCCGCGCCTCAAGCTTGCACACCTGCAGGACCTTCATGCAACTTACATCACATAATGAGTCATTCTGTGGTACTGGCACAATAGGTATAAATGACATGAAAGCTGTGTTTCCATGTATCCGTAAAAATTGTATCCGCAAAAGACGTACGCTCCCTGGTGTGCAGTCCGTCAAAACTGTTTCCATAAGTACATACGTTTTCCTTGCAGACACCCTTTCACGTGCCTCTTTCGAAACTGCAAGGACGACAGGTAGGAAGAAAGTCAATATGTCTCATCACACCTGGTGCCGGGGCACTGTTGGGAAATGTAGGCATTTTTGCCATCCGCAAAACGGATGAATCCCTCACCGATCTGTTTTGATGCTGTCCGTTTTTGCGGATACGCATGCAGAGCATGTTAAACGTACAAATGGAAACAGTTAATCATAAAAAGAGGGATCCGATTTTTTGTGTACGAGACGTACGAGATTTACGGATGAATAAAAACACAGCTTAATACTTAAACCCCTGTATAAAGTCAAGACTTTAAAGGTGGTTGTTATAAATATCATTATTGATGGCTTATTTATGCCATTATAGATAATTAAAAATATCGCGATATCACGGTATATCGCGATTAAATTTGAATAATTATCATGATATCAAAAACCCATATCATCCCAACACTATAATGGACATGAGCTAAACAATTTAGTGATGCACCAAGGGAACAAATAGGCCTACAGTAAGTGTTATGTAAAAGTAACATTTCATAAACAAATAATGTGTGAAGGTAATTAAGTTTTCAAAAGTTAAATAAGTGGCCATATGAGTTAAAAATTAATTCCAAAAAGTTTGACTAATATTCCTAATTTTAATACTAAGTTAACAGTGTTATTCACACCAAGGCCCCACCAACTTGTAGAGATATGAATAAAATGCTACAAAGTATTTATATCTTCTTAAATCTTGTCAGTTAGCACTTACATTAGATCCAAATATTTAATCACATTTGAATATTAGGATTAAATTCCTTAAATTTTTTTCTTTAAACAAGGGACCTATGGGTCACGGCGCTCAGCTGTTATAAAAAAATATGATTTAGAAATGAGGCACATGCTGGTTTTGTGTGGTAATAAATATAAGCTGTATAATGAGTTGTTGTTGTTTAGCTTATGTATGATTTTAATAGTACCTTTGGAGACAAGGAAGAGGATTGATTTCATTTATTTTATAAACAAATGGAGTACTATTGTCACACAGATTTTGACTTGGCCATATAAAAAAATTACAAATATTGTCCCAAATATAATTTTTATTAAAAATAATAAGAGAATTGTATGATTTTTTAAAAAGAAATAGAACTGAAATGATTATTAAAATAATATTAAAGAATATATTCATGAAAGCATTCATGAATACATTTTGAAAGTATTTGCACTTATAATCATATACTTCATTTTTACCTGAATTCCCTTTCTTTATGCAAGAAATTTTATACTGTAATACATATTCATATTCTTATTTTAATTCAATTGCAAAGTATTCGCACCATGTCTGGTATTTATTCAGTTTTCACCAAACAATGATGTTGAGAATCCAGAATATACAAAATTCACACATTTAAATAATGATCATAAGTACCTGGTTTTATGGCTTTTATTTATATTAAAAAAATAAATGTAATATATTCATTTTTGACCAATTTCACAACAATGTACACACTAGACACAGCAGGAATCTAGATTAATATTATCAACTGCATCTTTGTCTATCATTAATTTCCTTCATATGATCCCTAATGATTAGAAATGAATAATATGATTTATTTTTTATCATTAAAATTGAACTGAAAAATACCATAGGTGACTGCATGGTGTTATTTGGAATACATGACATTCTGTCCATTGATACAAGATTCTTATATCATCAGTAACTGCAAGTTAATATCCTGTTATTATAAACTAACAAATTCCTTTTCTATTTTTCTTTAATTTGTTATTAAAAACCAATAAAAATTTATTAATTTATTGTTTATTGTTATGTTGTTGGTTAAAACTACTAGATGAGTTGGGTTGGACACCTGGATCAACTGTGGCTGGCCATAAGCTGCCTGGCTGAACCAGAGTATGCCTCCCCTCAAGCATGCATAATTTGCTGAAAGTTCAACAAGGTCAACATACAGGTGACTCAAGAGGGGCTGGAGAGAGCCAAGGTCTGACATGGTCTCATAAAAACATTAATAAAAGCTACAATATTTGGCCAATTTCTTTCAGCTTTCTAAACTATAAAGCTGAAATCCTTATGTGTGCATGATATGAAAATTATATCAATAGTGCTCACAGGAAACAAACGTGCCATGGTCAAAGTTGGGCAAAATTTAAGGTACTAATTTTATATTTATACTAATAACTTATAAAATTTGAAAAATTCAGATCTAATTTTGGGTATTCAATTGAATCTTGATTAAATAATGTTACATCCCTGACAAAAAATCTATAGCTTCAGCAATCCCCTTGTTAAGGGAGTAAATATATTTCTTGATTTTTTACAAAGTGCATTATGTTTGGGCCCATAACTTAAAACAATTACGCAATACTGACATCATTTCTGGCATGTGCATAGAGAATGTATAGAAAAATATGTAAATTATATATGATTGAAGTCAGATCAGTGGTTTTGATATTAGGTAGTCTTGAAGTGTAACAATGGGTTTTTAATGGAAAAATGAAGTTTTTCATTAATATCTCGAAGGTATTAAGTCCTTGTGACCAAATTCTTGGCATGGTAGGGGATTTTGGAGACATCTAATTGTATGCCAAATTTTAGGAACTGAAAGCTGAAGCTGGGGAGCTGAGCTCTTTCAAACTGCATAACCCTAGCTTGATGTAAACAATATGTTACATGGTGCTTGAAAACTTGCATAAAATCTACAGTTTTTGATCAACTGGTTTCAAATTTTTGGTGTTAACAGACAAAATGCTTACAAAAACATGCTGTGAAAATTAAATCCACAGTATTTACAGGAAAAACATGTGCCATGGTCAAAGTTGGGCAAAATTTTAGGTACCATTTTTTTATTTTTGTTAATATTTTAAAAAATTTAAAAGATTTTGATCTAATTTTGGGTATACAATTTAATTTTGATTAATTAAAGTTATATTACTGGAAAAAAAGTCCATAGCTTCAATATGTTTTGTGTTAAGTGATCAAATATCTTTCCTGATTTTTTACAAAATGCATTATGTTTGGGCCCATAACTTTTTTAAATTATAAAATACAGACATAATTTCTGGCATGTACATAGGAAATATATAGAGGAATATTTATGGTAAATATGAGGAAAAACAGATGAGTGGTTTTGATATTAGGCAGTCCTGAAGTGTGAAAATAGGTTTTTAATAAAAAATTGAGGTTTTTCCTTAATTTCTCAAAGGAACGAAGTTGCAAAGACCCAGTTTTTCGGCTTGGTAGGAGATCTTGGGGACATCTTACATTATGCCGAATTTTGGATTCCTAGGTCTTACGGTTTCAAAACGTGCCACATCTACGGACGGACGGACGGACAGACGGACGCACAATGGACCATGACTATAGCTCAGATGACTTATAGTCAGCTGAGCTAAAAATCAAAATAGGCCAAGTCTCATCAAAAAGAATTTATTTAATTAACATTAAAATTATAAGATTCATCTTGTTTATTAGTCCTGTGTATTGAAGGGGTGGGTGGGGGGAGGGGTCTCCATTGTTACTGCTCATTGCTGAAAAAATGTTAATTTTAAGATTCATCTGGTTCATAGTACAGGTCTGTCAACAGAATGGGGTGGGGGGGGGGGGGGGGAGAGAAAAAGGCTCCCTGTGGTATGGTATTAACAGCAGACAGCCTGATCAAGCTCAGCTCAGTGGAGAGAGGGCTTGCCCTAGTGATGGGATTGCATAACATTATGCCAACAGCCTGGGGAGCATAGAGAGCTGCACTGAATGACCTAGACTCAAGGCTAGAGTGACCAAATTTGACTGCTTGACAATATATGGGAATACAACAAGAGCCTAAAAAAAAAACAAGGGACCTATGGGTCACGGCGCTCAGCTGTTATATATGATAAAAAAATATGATTTATAAATGAGGCACATGCTGGTTTTGTGTGGTTATACATATAAGCTGTATTATGAGTTGTTGTTAAGCTTATGCATGATTTTGATAGTACCTTTGGAGACAGGGAACAGGATTGATTTCATTTATTTTATTAACAAATGGAGTACTATTGTCACACAGATTTTGACTTGGCCATATAAAAAAATTACAAATATTGTCCCAAATATAATTTTTATTAAAAACAATAAGAGAATTGTATGATTTTTTAAAAAGAAATAGAACTGAAATGATTATTAAAATAATATTAAAGAATATATTCATGAAAGCATTCATGAATACATTTTGAAAGTATTTGCACTTATAATCATATACTTCATTTTTACCTGAATTCCCATTCTTTATGCAAGAAATTTTATACTGTAATACATATTCATATTCTTATTTTAATTCAATTGCAAAGTATTCGCACCATGTCTGGTATTTATTCAGTTTTCACCAAACAATGATGTTGAGAATCCAGAATATACAAAATTCACACATTTAAATAATGATCATAAGTACCTGGTTTTATGGCTTTTATTTATATTAAAAAAATAAATGTAATATATTCATTTTGGACTAATTTCACATCAATGTACACACTAGACCCAGTAGGAATCTAGATTAATATTATCAACTGCATCTTTGTCTATCATTAATTTCCTTCATATGATCCCTAATGATTAGTAATGAATAATATGATTTATTTTTTATCATTAAAATTGAACTGAAAAATACCATAGGTGACTGCATGGTGTTATTTGGAATACATGACATTCTGTCCATTGATACAAGATTCTTATATCATCAGTAACTGCAAGTTAATATCCTGTTATTATAAACTAACAAATTCCTTTTCTATTTTTCTTTAATTTGTTATTAAAAACCAATAAAAATTTATTAATTTATTGTTTATTGTTATGTTGTTGGTTAAAACTACTAGATGAGTTGGGTTGGACACCTGGATCAACTGTGGCTGGCCATAAGCTGCCTGGCTGAACCAGAGTATGCCTCCCCTCAAGCATGCATAATTTGCTGAAAGTTCAACAAGGTCAACATACAGGTGACTCAAGAGAGGCTGGAGAGAGCCAAGGTCTGACATGGTCTCATAAAAACATTAATAAAAGCTACAATTTTTGGCCAATTTCTTTCAGCTTTCTAAACTAAAAAGCTGAAATCCTTATGTGTACATGATATGAAAATTATATCAACAGTGCTCACAGGAAACAAACGTGCCATGGTCAAAGTTGGGCAAAATTTAAGGTACTAATTTTATATTTATACTAATAACTTATAAAATTTGAAAAATTCAGAACTAATTTTGGGTATTCAATTGAATCTTGATTAAATAATGTTACATCCCTGACAAAAAATCTATAGCTTCAGCAATCCCCTTGTTAAGGGAGTAAATATATTTCTTGATTTTTTACAAAGTGCATTATGTTTGGGCCCATAACTTAAAACAATTACGCAATACTGACATCATTTCTGGCATGTGCATAGAGAATGTAGAGAAAAATATGTATATTATATATGATTAAAGTCCGAACAGTGGTTTTGATATTAGTCAGTCTTGAAGTGTAACAATGGGTTTTTAATGGAAAAATGAAGTTTTTCATTAATATCTCGAAGGTATTCAGTCCTAGAGACCAAATTTTGGCATGGTATGGGATTTTGGAGACATCTTATTGTATGCCAAATTTTAGGAACTGAAAGCTGAAGCTGGGGAGCTAAGCTCTTGCAAACTGCATAACACTATCTTGATGTAAACAATATGTTACATGGTGCTTGAATCTTGAATAAAATCTACAGTTTTTGATCAACTGGTTTCAAATTTTTGGTGTTAACAGACAAAATGCTAACAAAAACATGCTGTGAAAATAAAATCCACAGTACTTACAGGAAAGAACGTGCCATGGTCAAAGTTGGGCAAAATTTAAGGTACCATTTTTTTATTTTTGTTAATATTTTAAAAAATTTAAAAGATTTTGATCTAATTTTGGGTATACAATTTAATTTTGAATAATTAAAGTTATATTACTGGAAAAAAAAGTCCATAGCTTTAACATGTTTTGTGTTAAGTGATCAAATATCTTTCCTGATTTTTTTACAAAATGCATTATGTTTGGGTCCATAACTTTTTTTAAATTATATAATACAGACATAAATTCTGGCATGTACATAGGAACTATATAGAGGAATATTTATGGTAAATATGAGGAAAAACAGATGAGTGGTTTTGATATTAGGCAGTCCTGAAGTGTGAAAATAGGTTTTTAATAAAAAATTGAGGTTTTTCCTTAATTTCTCAAATGAACAAAGTCACAAAGACCCAATTTTCAGCTTGGTAGGAGATCTTGGGGACACCTAACATTATGCCGAATTTGGGATTCCTAGGTCTTACGGTTTCAAAACGTGCCACATCTACGGAGGGACAGACGGACGGATGGCTAGACAGATGGATGGACAACAGACAATGGACCACAACTATAGCTCAGATGACTTATAGTCAGTGTGGTGGTGTCGTGGAGGGGGGGGGGGGGGGGGAGGGGGGGGGGGTATGGTGGAATGATGGGAGTTACATGGATGATGGGATTAACTACACTTCTGCATAAACATATAGGGCAAAAAAAGCCTGATCTCCAATTCTGCTGAGGCAGGAAAATAATTAACAAATGTTTGTATCAGATTTTCATTTTTTATCGCATCAAATTTTTTTTTTATTTTAAGTTTATATTACTATGCATTTCCAATATAACATATTAAGAATATAAAATTTTATTCATAATTCTAAATTGCATCATCATAAATCTCGATCTTGTGCGATATGTACAAATGTACAGTCGAACCTGTCTAATGTGACCACCCAAGGGACTGGGCACAAGTGGTCGTAATTGACAGGTGGTCATAATTGACAGGTTCTGAACATTAAGAAACTGCACAAATCTAGATTACATGTATGACAGAAATATACATATTAGAACACCTTTATGACTATAAATAAATACATATTTGCAGAAGGGAACGATCTTGGTGTTACATGTATCTTATAATAACACACAAATGTACATGTACTTATATATGTGTAATTTGATGTGTAGATAAATCAAATAAATTTGCACACAGTTGATTAGAAGGTACTCTACGTACTCATATTTATAGAGGTTCTTCTGACACGATGAATGTGCTCAAATGAACGACATCACTTGCTTGTTAGGAACATCATAGATTATCCACTCTTTGTAATAAAGCCTTTTATATAATGCACTGAATAGATCAAAGACAGTTCACAGGGGCACGGATCAAAGATTAACTTTTGGGGAACCTTCATTCCTCTGGATTAATAGGTCGTGTGAGCCAGCCACATTGTCTGCTTGGGGCTCCAGGCCCAGGGTAGGCTTAGGGTCCCAATAATCACTAGGTGAATATAATAATTAGGCAGGTCAATTAATAAGTAATATGTCACTTTGGTCAGGAAAAACTGCCCATAATCCGTAATAGCCAGGTGGTCATACTTCATAGCTTTTATCTGTAGATAATATATAAGAATTTCGAAAGGTGCTGATATCTAGTGGTCATAATAGCCAGGTGCCTGCATTTTACAGCTGGTTGGACTGTATATCTATTTTTTACCAGAGAAATATATCTTTTAATTTTGCAAAACAATAAATATCTAAAAAAATTAGATTCAGGTTTCTCAACTGTGCCTTTATTCATCCATTATTTGCTTCATATTTAATAAATTTATGCATACTGATGGGTTTAATATATTTTAATTTGTTGAAATAATTTAATAGAAAATTGATTTCTTAAAAAATGCTACATTAACACAATATGGCATCTTCTGGATAACTCCATGAAAAATTTTTATATTGGAGAGGAAACAGTATTACTAATAAGGAAATACAGTGAAAACAATATCTCCCTGAGTGACTGTAACAAATCAGGAACCCTGGCATAGATCACCTTCAGTGACCAGGAATGGGCTGCCTGTATCTGCACAAAAGCAAGTGACTATAATAGAGCCCCAAGAAAAAAATCAATTACTGGCCTAATTTTCAATCTTTTATATTCAAATTTCAGATTTAAACAAATTAAACACTCACATTTACATGCTGTGACAATTTTATAAACAGTACTCACAGTAAAAAAAAGTGCCATGGTCAAAGTTGGGCAACATTTAAGGTACTGATTTTATTTTTATGCTAATAACTTAAAAAAATTACAAAATTCAGATCTAACCTTGGGTATACAATTGAATCTTATTTAAACAAATTTATATACTTGGAATTATAGTCTAAAGCTTCAAAAATGTTCATGTTAAGTGAGTAAATTTTTTTCCTGATTTTTTTTAGTCCATTAAGGTTTGGCCCATTACTTTAAGAAACTAGAATACAGGTAGTCGAAAAACAACAATGTGTATCCCCCAAAATCAGAGTGGTAGGCATTGATTGAGTGGCAAGGGGAAACAGAGTGAGGTGTGTTGCATATTAGCATGGATGTCTGCAGCCGAAATGTGTATGTAGGTTGCGCCACCTACCACAAAATCCAGAAAGCTGTCCACGTTGTATACATAAGCAAAATTTTAGGCAGATAAGTCAAACCACTACTTGTATATGAGTGATTTTATCCCACAGCAGACAAACAGAAGGACGCTGTGCAGAAAAATGGTGGCAGGTGGCGTCAACAATCTTGTGCATGATTAAGAGCTATGTGCAATCTATACACATGCAAAATTTCAGGGGGATGTCAAACCAGTCCTGAGATATAAGCCTGAATGTCTGCAGCGTAAACATAAATATAGGTGGCACCACCTGCCACAAAATCAAGAAAGCTATTAAACATGTATAAATATGCAAAATTTTAGGCAGACAAGTCACACCACTACTGAGATATGAGTGATTTTAGCCCAGGGCAGACAAACAGATGGATGCTGTGCAAAAATGGTTGCAGGTGGCGCCTCCAGTTTTGTGTATGATAAAAAGCTATGTGAGATCTAAACACAGGCAATATTTCAGGAGGATACAGCAAACCAGTCCTAAGATATAGGCCTAGATGTCTGCAGCATAAACATATATGTAGGTGGCGCCACCTGCCACAAAATCCAGAAAACTATCCAAGATGTATAAATGTGCACAATTTTAGGCAGATTTGTCAAACCACTGCTGAGATATGAGTGATTTTAGCCCACGGCAGACAAACAGACGGACGCTGTGCAAAAATGGTTGCAGGTGGTGCCACCAATCTTGCGTATGATAAAAAGCTATGTGACATCTATACACATGCAAAATTTTGGCCCAATCAGTCAAACTGCTCCCGCAATTTGAGCTTGGATGTCTGCAGCATAAACGTAGTTGGCGCCACCTCTCATAAAATAGAGAAAGCTGTCCAGGATGTATGAACTTGCAAAATTTCAGGTTGATAAATCCAACCAATGCAGAGATATGATTGATATTATCCCAAGGCAGATGAACAGATGGATAAGTGCAAAAATGGTTGCAGGTGGCGCCAACATTTTTAGTGAATGTTATAGTGCTATCAAAGGGTTACATTTGTGCAAAATTTTTAGCCTTATCAGTCAAACGGTTCCCGAGATATGTGGGTTATGTGTGGAAACAGATGCACAAATGGACACTGGGTAGAGAAATAGGAAATATAAAGGAGTTTACTTCTGGTAATATTAGGAAAAACAGGTAAGTGGTTTTGATATTAGGCAGTCCTGAAGTGTGAAAATAGGTTTTTAATGGAAATTTGATGTTTTTCCTTAATTTCTCGAAGGAACAAAGTCCCAGTGACCCAGTTTATGGTTTGGTGGGAGATCTTGGGGACATCTAACAGTTTGCCGAATTTTGGATTCATAGGTCAAACAGATTCAAAATGTGCCAGTCTAACGGACAGACAGAAGGACGGACAACGGACAATAGCTCACAATAACAACGACTATAGCTCAGATGACTTCAAGTCAGCTGAGCTAAAAATGAATCGATACAGTTTTCCTCACCGATATTAGTATGAATTATAAAACACTTTCACTGATTGATAGTACAGGTAATGCGTATGGTTTATAGCGTATCCAGTGATTATAATGCAACCTACACTGTGACAGTTTGTCCGGGAGGCACTTGTAGAGTTAACTCATCAAACACACATTTAATCAAGCATGTAATCAAGCAGGGAAACCAATAGAGCTGGTGGCTCTAGTCATATCAATTGCTAATTAGAAGAAAGGATAGTCAGTGGTCCAGGAGGTAACCCTTCAAACCTGCCGGGAGAGCAATATCAAAGGGTAATTAGCACACCAGACAGTCAGTAGTCCGAGAGACAGAGAGACCGTTGTTGCATATGAATATACCAGATTTTCATGCATGATGGACAGATTTTACTAAACAATTATCTGATATATACATTTAACAGATATTCATAAAAACAGAATTATATTAAGAAGACATAGGAAAAGGTTTTGGTTTTCAATTTCATTATTTTATACAGTTAAATGGGATATACAATTATACGATATACAATAAAGCAGGACCAACTGTACTGACATTGCTGTAATTTGATCGTAGAAAAAAATTCAGGTGGAACCACCAGTCTTCTGCAACTGAAGGAACTAGTCATGTTCATAAACATACCAAGTTTCAGGACACTAGGTGAAACCACAGCTGAGAAACAGGCATGATTGCCGCTGTCATTTGAAGGTCGCAAAAATAGCAAAAAAAATCTTTAAAAAAAGAGAAAAAATGCAGGTGGCCAAACCATTTTTATGGAACTGACAAAATTAGTCAAGGTCAATATTCAAGGCAATATTTATGGCAATCCATGCATTAATTATCAAGATACTGGAGGTTTTGTATCAAATTTTTAATTATTCTGGGGGATACCTACTGACCTAATTTCAGGGTTCCAGGGAGATTTTTATTGACCTCCCTGGATATTCAATAAGAAGTTTCTAGGTCCAGGGGTTACGATTTGTGCCCTGCTAACTTACGCCCGGATGCTAAGCACTAAGGACAAAGCACAATTCCTACACCTCAGTTTACCTTCAATCAGCTGAGCTAAAAATTAATCAAATGTACTTACAAGAAAGAAATGTGCCATGGTCGAAATTGAGCAAAATTTAAGCTTCCAATTTTATATTTATATCCCTGAAAACAAGCCCCTAGCTTTAACATTTATTGTGGTGATTAAATGTCTATCCTCATTTTTTTACACAGTGCATTATGTTTGGGCCCATAACCATAAATTACGTAAGACTGACCTAATTTCTGGCATGTTGATAGGAACTATATAATGGAAAATTTATGGTAAATATGAAGAAAAACAGATGAGTGGTTTTGACACTAGGCAGTCCTTAACTCCTACAACACACAAGGCGGAGGGTTTTTTTTCAGTACAGAACAGCCTTGTGCATCTTTTTAGCCCAACTTGTATAAAAGCCACACAGAGATTTTGTCCGTCATGATCCCTGTAGGATCCAAGATGTCCATGTCTGTCCCATCAATGTTGTACAAAACAGTCACGTTGTGCCATCTACAGAGTAATTTGAGCTGATCAGAGGCCTTTAGTTATGCCAGAATTTTTATGAGCATGCCATCTGCAAATTATCTTGAGTCAATGACACAAGGGTTCATAAGTGAAAGGTAACATTAGGGAGATTTGTTAGTACACTTTTGAAAAAGCCACACAAGGAACAAAAAGCGACACAAGGGAAAAACAAAAGCCACACAAGGGAAAAACGCCACACAAGGAAAAAGACACACAAGGGCAAAGGCACACAAAATTGATTTGTTGGTCTGTCTGTGTGAGTTTAATATAAAAAATTGAAGTTTTTCCTTATTTTCTTGAAGAAAAGTCATAGACACTAGAGCCCTGCGCGAGCATCAACCTACCCCGCACGTCGCAGGGGCCTGCAACCTGTACGGCCCTGCAGGCCCCGCAGGCCGGATTTAATGATTTTGCAGGGTGGGTGGTCCCATTTTTTTACTGCAGGGCAGGCAAATGCTGAGAAGGGCGGGGCAGGAAGGGTTGCATAAATAATTTTGCAGGTTCTTGTGGGCCAATAAGTTGCTATATGTGATGTATTTCTTCATGTGTTCCATCTATTAAAAGACTGTTTTACATAAATCATATTTCTTTGTACGAGTTAGTTTGCATATATGTGACCATGTGTATATAATATTCTATATATATATGTGTGCGAGAGAGACTCAAGAGAGTAAAAATGTTGATGCCATGAACTTTATATATAAGAGAGACTAAAAATGTTGATGCAATAAACTTTATATGAGAGAGAGCAAGAGAGAGAGAAAGAGAATGAGTTCACATTCCTGATGATATCATTATAAATGTGGCATACCCTCCACAGTTCACACAGCTAGAGGACAGTACTTGCTCACCAAAGTTCACACCCTTCATTTGACAAAGAGGTCAATCCTGTTCAGTGATGATCAGCTAATTAGCTGAAGGGGGAAGTCTATGGAACTTCAGAGGGAGTCAGCTCTATGTCATGGTTGTTTACACAAGAATAGATATCAAATGAGTGCCATGCTCTTTATCTTATCCTGCTATGCCAATGCAGTCCTCTAACCAGTTCTCTTTGGCTCATCCATGGTGATAGCATACCTGTCTTTGTGAATCAGGTAAAGCTATATCCAGCTGGTGACAGAGCCAGATGCACCCCATGCAGTGACTTATATAAGATCACAGGTATAATCCTAGTACTCTACCCTCAGTCATGTTATGTAATATCTCAGACTGGCTACAAGTATAGGCCTACAGTGATAAAAACAGTCTTAATATACAACACTTTTGCCTGGTACATTTGTACAAAATTCAAACTAGTGCATGGTCCCTGCATTTTTTTTAATATTCTCAAAACTTAGAAAATTTATATTCCACCAGTACAATATTGTAATTCTGTTCACAGTCCCTATGATACAGTATTCATTCAGCTTTTTACAATTATGCATCATCAACACGGTGTTATGAAAAACAAGTGGCCCATGGGCCATGACGCTCAGCTAATTTTGACTAGGTGCTAATGTTTTTTTTATTAATGTTATATATTGTCTGTGAGAATAGCCTATGGCTAAAGTTACAGTGTTGAAAAATTGAACAGAAAATAAAAATTTCAGGATTTATAGGAGACCTGCCCAGGACCCCCCTGGATTTCACAATAGAGGGTTCCAAAAAAAATATATACAATTTGTACCCTGTCCATAGCTAGCAGAATATAGGTCACCATTATCCAATTTAGGTTTCCAAGGAGAATCACCAAGGATTTCCCTGAATGCCATTTTAGAAGAGTCTAGGTCTAATGGATAAAATTTGTGCCTTGTCTGTCTGGGTGCGCAAAACCATTTTTCAGCCCATAGGTCACAAAATATAGGTCACTATGACCTAATTTCAGGTTTCCAAGGACACTTGACTAGGGCCTCACTGAATTTTATGTTAAAAGATGCTAGGCCTAATGGATACAATTTGTGCCCTGTCTGACTGTCTGGGTGCTTATATCATATCTTTTCTGATAGGTTTCAAAATATAGGTCATGGTGACCTAATTTCAGTTTTCCAAGGACACTGGCCAAGGATGTCTCAGAATGTTACATTAGAAGATTCTAGGCCTAACAGATAAAATGTGTGCCCTGACTGACTGTCTGGGTCCTTATATGACTTCTTTTCCTAAAGATCGCAAAATATAGGTCATGATGTCTACAGACATTTGCCAAGGATGTCTCGGAATGTTACATTGAAAGATTCTAGGCTTAACAAATACAATGTGTGCCCTGCCTGACTTTCTGGGTGCTCAAAATCCTGTTTTCAGCCTGTTGGGTCAACAAAAGTAGGTCAACATGACCTAATTTCAGGTTTCTAAGGACATTTGACTAGGATCTCCCTTAATGTCATGTTGGAGAATTCTAGGCCTAATGGATACTATTTGACTGTCTGGGTGCTCAAAATCATGTTTTTTGCCCATAGGTCACAAAATATAGGTCATCATGACCTAATTTCTGGCTTCCAAGAAAAATTGCCTAGAAACTCCCAGGATATTGAGCTAGAAGATTCTAGGCCTCACATATATGATTTGTCCCCATCTGACATACAGGGTGCTTGAAATCATGTTTTCGGACTGAAAGTCACAAAATATAGGTCACCCTGACCTAATTTCAGGTTTCCAAAGAGATATGCCTAGGACTTCCCTAAATGTCACGTTGGAGGATTCTAGGCTTTAATGATTCAATTTGTGCCCATCTGACTGTCTGATGCTAAAAAATCTTGTTTTGGCCCAAAGGTCATAAAATATAGGTCACCATGACCTAATTTCAGGTTTCCAAGAAGATTTGCCGAAGAGCTCCCTAGATGTACAGTAAAGTTTCTAGGTCTAACGGTTACAATTTGTGCCCTGTTAACGGATGGACAGAAGGACAGCCGGAGGTTTTTCGGCCACCGGACAAAGGGTGATCGCTATAGCTGAGATGACTTAAAGTCAGCTGAGCTAAAAATATTATGAAGATTCATTTGCATCTTTATTAACTAGTGAGTGCGGGCTGAATGTGGGCTGCAAAGTGGGATACAATTGCGGGGGTGGGCTGAATGCAAGATGTGCAGGGTAAAAGCGGGTCAAGATTTCTACTACAGCTGGGGGGGGGGGGGGGGGGGGGGCAGATCTTCACACCTGCAGGGTGGTAGCAGGTTGAGGTTTTTTTGTGCTGGGCGGGTGTGGGCTGATAAATCTGACCCTAATTAATAGACATCCAGTTTTGTGTTTGATAGGAGAACATAGGGACATTTAACTGTATATTGAATTTCCAATTTGTAGGTTCAACAGTGTCAAAACTTGCCGGTCTTATGGATGGATGACAGGAAGGACTGATGATAGACAATGGACCACGAATATAGCTCAGAAGACTGATAGTCAGCTGAGCTAAAAACTCAGTGATATGCCACATTTGTTTCTACGGAATAATTCTAACTAAAACTATTCTCTGTGATATGCCACATTGGTTTCTAGTAATTTAAACTATACTACATTTTATGAATATTTTAATTGATTTCCTTCTTTTATACTTTTTTGTATACTTTACCAAGTCATGACCTAGTTTGTCTCCTATGTCACTCTTCTGGCTAGTAGTCAATTTCTCAATAGGATGTATAATTTTTATAGCATCATCCTCAGCCATCAAATATTTACTCATAGTCACAGAGCAGGCAAAGACAGGATGACTTTTGCTTCAACAGCTTGTAGAGTCTTTTGGAGGAGGATGCCTGAATCACTTTGATCCATGAGTGGCTGTCATGACTGGTTAGTTGTTAAGTCCACTTTTGCTGCTTGTGTAAACACTTCTTACCAGTAGCGAAAAGGACAAGGAATCACACTACCACTCCACATTCAGAGAAACCAACATGGGTAAGATAGCTTTTCAAGCATTTTATCAATTGTGTCTGACAGGTCACCCCCAAAAAAATTATGGACAGCTGATATCATTGTATATCTTAAGTCATTTATGTATAATGTATTAAATGACTGGATTATGTACATCTCACTCAGATGTAAGAATAGGTGTTTTTCTGTGAATACATGTATATTATAATCTATAGTTCCACTGACTGCTTAACTGAACATGTGTTAACTGCAGTTGTTTTAACTTGTTAAGCTTTTTTGGTGTAATGTACAAAATATGTGATAATTCTTCAAAATGTCAGACTCGGACCGACTTATCTAAAGAAGAGAAATGATTTCAAGTTTTAAAAATTATTATTATTAAGATCATGGCATCACTATCTGTGACAAAAAAATGTGTTTAAGGTATAAATATATGGTCACATAATAATTCAGTTAACTAGACACAAATGTTTCTGATTATAACTGTATTATTTTACAGCGGAAAGTTTAACTTCTTCTTCTACCAAACTTCTGAAATGTCTACTTCACAGACAATATGCACCCAAACTTCGGATAAAAATTGGATAAAACCCGTTATATCCCATCCGGATTAATCCAATGGATAAAACCGACTGCAGATTAAACTGCCAACCCTGCTCAGGAAATATGTTTCGGCCTTTCTCAGGAAACAACAATCTATACGACACCCGTTTTGACTGAGCGGACATGAGGGCCAAATTCTACACAACTGCCCCGTTTAGGCTATGGTTATCCTTGGTTATGTCAAGTCTCAAGATAGTGTATTTTTGGTGGATATTCTTTGAATGCATTTATCTGACCAATGACTACCTAAATGAAATCAATCAGCAGCCATTGTAATTTGTATTACTCGACCCCGAGTGGGGGTCGTGACCACTTACGTCAGCTCGACTGCGAATAGTACTTCGTTTCGGTCGAAACAAAACATCCTTGAAATCTAGCTTGATATCGTTGTCAATGCGCGGCATGGTGTTAACAGACTCGAGTCAATTAAAGGTGAGGCAGACCAAAAGGACTAGTTTCCAGGTTTCACGCAGCGATGTGTGCCGGCTCAGAGCGCATGTACCAGATTATTTTAGCCGGTAACCGGTACTGGGTAAAAGCCGGGAGTCCCAGCCGGGAGCCGGGAAATCCGGGACCAAGGATTTGCAAGCGAACCGTACCACATATGATCAATTTGCTATACAGTAAATAAAGCACTTACACCTATGTATTAGCCCGTAATAGGTTCCGCTTATCCGATCTCTCTCTCTCTCTATATATATATATAGAGTTATGTTTAAATGATGTTTGGAAAATGGGTCAAAGCCGGGAGGAAATCCCGGCACCCCGGTGTCACGTAAAATTACGTTCTCCCGAGCTGATGAGACCGCTTTATCACTCCATTAAAAAAAATGTCTTGAGCAGTGTGTCAGCCTTTCGCCAGACAAATTTGATGCTCCTTGCAGATTTAATTTGGTGAAGTGATCTAAATGTCTGTTGCCCAGTTTGAGCCACGAGGAGGCAGTTGAGAGTCCGACCATTTATTTTATTAATTTTTTTATTTTTCATTTATGTAAGTTATGTAAGAAACGACGACAATTCTTACACTGACGTCTATTTTACTTTTTTTTAGATTTTCCTATTTTTCTATCTTAATGAACATTGAGACGGTTAATAAAAATTATAAATAAAATTATGATGTTATCAGTGTAAAAGTTGGTTACTAACCATTCTTTAATCATTTTTTTTTAATATTCAATTTATTTTATTCAATTTTTTACCTGTTATATATTGTACTATTTCCTTATTCCACTAGAGTTATTCATATACAGTATTTACAGCTAATGTTTCAGCCAGAAAAAAAAATATTCCTCCTATTAAAATTATAGTAAAGAAGGTTATAATTGTGTTATAAGATACTGGTTCTAACAATCCATATATCGTGAATGTATTTTATAAAAGATCGAAAAATTTAAATAGTAAAAATCAATAAATATCGGGATATGTCCAAAAATTGACAAATATAAATAACTGATCACGCAGATACTATAGAACGTGAAATGCTAACTAGTCTACAATTTATAAGTAATAAATTTAAAATAAATTATACAAATTATTTTATTAACATTATGCAGAACGATATATTATACTAATGAACAATACTGTTACGAAATCAAACGAAAGAATTCAGCATATACCAAATCTTTATCTTAATAGGCGGCGTGTTTTACTCATTGTGTTAATTTATAAAGGGTTTATATTATTCTAATACTGACAGTTATTAACAAATGCATGTAACAGGATAACTGACAGTTTTCTAATTATATATATATATATTTTTAATTCAAATAAGCCATTTTCTCAATTCATCTCACGGCATCTTTAGGTGTCACAAGACATATGTTAATATTTAGATGTTAATATATTTTGAATACAATATAAACATGGAGAAGAAAAAAAACTAACACAATTTTTTTTATTTTTTTTAAATAAGTATTCACAAACAACAAAACAAACAAGTTAAAAGGTGCATAACAGAAAACACCATTTTTTGTAGTCTTTGTAAACGTTTATCGTTTCCAAGTTGTTTACATCATTCCTAAATTCAAGCAGCAAGTGAGACAATTTGCGATCCTAAGTTTAAAGTAGTTACTACAAAATTACTTTGTGAAATATATCTACATATGTTATATTAAGAAGGACATCCGAAATTTGACTTCAGGCCCTAAATATTATAGAAGCAATATTAGTTTTCAAAAGTTCATATTGTATACATCCAGGTAACACATCACAATTGCGGCAAGGCTGTTATCATATGTCAATGCATGTAACTCAATAAGAGTTGAATCTTAATTGATAAAAAAAGGCCATTAAAAGAAAATTACGTTCATATATAACCATGGGATCATATATTAAACAATTTATTTCAAAGGAAAATTTACTGTACCTTCAGCAGAACGGATAATGGAGTTTATTTGAGATAACGGTATACTTATAACATGATAAGTATAATGATAGGTCGTTTGAAAGATTTCTGTTCAGTCAGACATTTTAATATAAAATAAGAATTTGTATTGGTTATATATGTTCTCTAGAGATACATGCGTCGAATGGTGTGGTCGATGAAAATCAGCTCTCGCATTTTAGCTGGATTTCCTTGGATATTTTACTACAAGTTCGATGCTTCATGAGAAGATGAGTACGTTTTTATAATGAACTTCTTGACTGGGTGTTTTATTGGTTATTTTGAACTAGAACATTTATTATTGGATATTTTAGAAGCTGAGTTGAGCTGTCGACACAATATGTGTGGTCTTCAAGGCGAAAAGTAAACAAACTTTTCAAAGCTTATTTTAATGTGATTTTACAGACTTTTATCTTATAGTGCAAGTTCCTGTGATGAATTGGAACCACTGAGAAGGATTTTACATCAGTAAATAGAGAATACGGGATTTTTTTATCAGTATTCCGTGTTATCAGTAACGCTCCAGACGTTTCCATGAGCCTTCGGGAAATCCCCCTCGAATGCATGCACAAAGCCAGTCAAAGGACAACCTGTATTTCACCTTTAGACGTAAGCCACCCAAAGCCATTACGAGTTGGCCACGCGCTCATGACTGCCTACATAAACAAAATTACCTGAACGATGACTTGAAACACAACGTCCAACACAGAAACTTCAGACACGGGGAACCAAACAAACATAGCAAATGTATCAGTTGTAATAAGAAAAACAAAAGTGTTCATACCAGAATGGATCATGACATGTACTGTTGAACATGTGCAAGCTAAAAAGTGGCAAAACATATATAGCAACAAAACTGATCAAGCTTCTGATTCGTCAGAAAATGACAAAAGCGTTCGTCCTCAGCACAAGGTGAAAGATGTTACCTCTGATAAGAATGATACACAAAGTCTCTTGTGCGATACTCCGTGTAAGTTCAAAAACTCTTCAGACGGAGAGATGATCCGATGCTGTACATGTAATGACTGGTCCCGCTCTAAATGTATAAGCATACAGCCTGGTGATGAAGGGCTTATTTGGAACTGCCACAGCTGCCGTAACGTCCCTGTCCTACTGAAACAAATTCTGAATGAACTTCAAATCTTCAGACAAGAAAACAAATGTATGAGGGAAAAAGTTCAAGAATGTCTAGAGATTCAATAGAAAAATGAAACTCTTCTCCATAAACTTTCAGAAAAGTCTTCTGAGTGCGATGAACTTAAAAAGAAATTGGACCTTTACATATCAAAGAACACTTCCGTAAGATTCTCCGTGAGCTCCACCGAACTCCGAACTCTATCAGGAAATGTAGCCATAAAACGGTTTGCGATTTAGACACCTGTGACAGTAGAGTTAATGATGATTGGCCATCACTCTGTGAGGCCAGTAATCCTGACAATCAGAAAACCAGTCCACAACCGAAATATTACACACAGAAGACGCATATCCCGGACGTTCCGCTGAAGATTCTCGTTCACCCACTCGTGCAGTTAATGTTGAACTCACTGGTGGTAAATCAAAGAATCGTGTGTAACTTGTTGGAGATTCTCTTGTTAGAAACTCCTATCCTAGTTTAGCCGGTCATCTTCATGACAAAATTGTATCTGTTCAAAGTACCAGCGGTCTCACATTAGATGAGGCTTCGAGCAAAGTACCCAAGGCAAGCAAAGATTTGTCTAGTGATGATTGCTTAGTTGTACAAATAGGTACCAATGACATATGCGATGATAACACACTAACTCTTGTCAACAAATATGATAATATGTTACAGAACATTAGAAGCAGAACCAGCTGTCAAATGGTTGTTTTGGCATTGCCTAGAGTTCAAAAACAAAAAATCACCATTATCAATAATGAACTCAGACAAAGATGTAAATTATATACTGATACCACCTTCTTTGACTGCTCCCCACCCTTGAAAGCTTCATTCTATCGAAATGATGGTATTCATTTCACTTACGCTTGCACTACTTCATTGACTGGGCAAATTGCTTTTAGTGTTAGATTCTCCAAAAAACAAGCAAGTGATGAAGTTGAAGAAATCCCTATTTCGTCTCCAAATTTTTACAAGGACAAAACAGTGTATCAACAAAACAAACCGGTATATATACAGACCATTTCACCTGAGGTATATATATAGATAAACCTGTTTCGTCTAACACAAGTGTAACTGAACCCACGATTTCTTTGTCCACATATAATGACTAAGAATTATTGAAAAACTGAATTTTCATCTTCTGCTTTTATCACTCCTGAGAAACTAGATATATATCCTACGGAGCCCTGTTAGGGACATGAGTAAAAAAATATTTATCTCGTGCGCACGACTTATTAAGTTGTGCGCACAACTAATTATTTTTTAATGCGCACAACTTATTCTTTTGTGCGCACGACTTATTAATTAGCTAGATCTACATAAAAAAATATAATATGTGATAAAAACATAGATGATGACAATTTATCTATAAATTTAAGTTCATCGAAGTTTCTAAGGGTACGTTGATATATCGACTTCTTACTTGTAATTCGAGGGGTCTATTTAAAACAGTGGTGACAAGAAAATGGTCACTAATACACACAGGGTGAACCTCAACATTTTAATGCATGTCAGGATGCGTAGAAAAAACTAAGTCAATTATTGTAGAAGTTTTCTGAGTTACACGAGTTGGTTTTGAGACAAGCTGCTTAAACTGAAGATTTTTTTTCCAAGTAGATCTAATCTGCTTGCTTCCCAAACAAAACAACATGTTTGCATGAATTTAGAGCACAAGCAAGTAAACTTAGTAGATCATCGATATAACTAGAACTAGAACTGGGCGATCTATATATGGATCCAATCAAAATAGGTTTCCTCCCTAAAATTATTTTAACCCATATAATTTCAAGACTATCTGGGTTAAAAATAACCCGTTCAGGTTTTAAAGATGAAAGAACATAAGTGATCACACCTCCTCCATGACGGTTCCTATCACATCTATATTCTGTGTAATTCTCTCTTTGTATCTCTGAATCTAAAATAAAATTGTCGAGCCATGTCTCAGTTAAAGATAAGACGTGAGGTTTCAAACTGGAACATAAGAGACGAATCTCTTCTAGTTTTGGTAACAGACCACGAACATTAAGGTGACCTAATATAGTGTCTCTGTTCTTTAAACAATACTGACTAAGAGCAGGATATTACGGAGCCCCGTTAGGGACATGAGTAAAAAAATATTTATCTCGTGCGCACGACTTATTAATTTGTGCGCACGACTTAATTTTTGTGCGCACGACTTATTATTTTGTGTGCACGACTAATTATTTTGTGCGCACGACTTACTATTTCGTGCGCACAACTTATTATTTTGTGCGCAGGACTTATTTTTTTGTGCGCCCGACTTAATATTTTGTGCGCACGACTTATTATTTTGTGCGCACGACTTATTATTTTGTGCGCACAAGTTTATAAGTCATGTGCGGATATTGTGTTAATTGTGTACGTCAAGGCACAGACGTATGGATATGACTCTGTACCAATCGACTTAAGTTTCCAAGTATCAAATAAAATGTGGGTATTTGCCTTCATATGTAGAAAAATGGTGATGTGGCTGTGTATCTGGCATTAAAATGGCTGATATATATATATATATATATATATATATATATATATATATTCGTGTGTGCGTGTGTGTAATTTTACTTTAAATTTAGGTTTCAAATTTAAGGAGATTGTAGTTCTCGCGTAATTATGCATGTAGTTCTCGAGTAATTATGCATGTTTACCATTGGATATAAAAAAAATGCTTGTCCAAGAGGAGACAGTTCGGGAACTTCTGAGGATATTGGATCCTCAGGGTGTAGAAAACCGACCTCACACCTTAAGAGTGTCACAACGGCATTGGCATATACGCATACATATTCATTTGTACCCGGACAAAAAAAATGACCCACCGAGTTATTGTAGGCTATTTTATTAAGACTTTTTTTGTATGTTCTATACAAATTATCATTTATAATATTGTTTTTAATGCCTTGTTTACTTATATGCTGCGTAATTCCCACAATATTGTTAATTTTCTATCCGAGTCAACAAATACTGTATTTCGTTTTGAGTTCATTGGCTCAGCTAACATCATGCACTTCAGTGTCCTGATCCATGAGCCACTTGTTTTCAAAATTGTTAACCAGTGAACGTTAAACTAGAGGACAAAATCCCCCGCCAAATGGTTATGTAAGATACATGTGTTTTGGCTGATATAATAGTATGAGAAAATTGACACAACTGCCAAATGTATAAGTGTGAAGTTGACAAAAAATGCATATAAACCCGCTCAAGTAAGGAAACTCTTAAGATACAAGTCTTGGTGAATAGAGTTAGATCTCAAATAACTTATCAGCTTATTGGAGAGGCTTACGATACCCTTCCTATTTTAATACGAATTGGGGATGAGCAATACTTGTTAAAGACATAGCAACGCATATTTAAAAAAAAACTGATAAAAAATCATCCACGTATGGCCAAAACCTAATCAGGATGGGAGACGCGTAAGGTAAAAAGGCAAGGCTTAATACAGGTGGATATGAGTAATAATTTGAGATCTGGCTTCGAATATGAGATGTTAAACTTAGATTTAAAAGTCATTTAAAATATGAAAATCATTAAGTGCATGCATAACTCATCCCCCGGGGCAGGGGACAATGGCGCTTTTTGTAGGACTATAAGTTTTAATGTTGTAATGTTGATTTGTATAATTTTTTAGGGAATATCTAGTAGCCGTATGTCGATATAGTCATATATAAAATCTTGGTCCAGAAACATACTACAGGTGGTAATTAATGTGTTTTAACGAAAAGCCATCTGGGATTATTTTGCTAGCTAACTTTCATTTAAGATGAGATCCAATGTTTGTTTTTTTCCCGTTGTCCTTCCGTCCGGTTTTCCGTAAGCAGGGCATATAGCGTAACCGTTATGGTTACGAACTTGATATTAATTCTCAAGTGCCTTTGCGAAATATCTAAACAACAAGGAACAAGGTCACCACGACCTAATTCTTGCTAGCCACTGGACAGAAATCTCGTTCCTCCTTTAAAGTCCCTATTAGAAGTCTCCATAATACTGTGTCATAACCAATAGTATGAATTTACCCAATAAATATGTATACCTCCACCGGTGAGCCACCTATATATGTAGTGGTTATAAGATGAAATCGTTTTTTGAATTTATAGGTTGAAATTAGGTGCATACAGTTTAACAATTAGATATTTCTTGGCAGCGCAGATGCCATAGTTTCCCAAGACAATTACCCCCCCCCCCCCCCCTTTAAGAATAGCCCCCCCCCCCCCACCTTCAGCAGCATATACTGACACTTGGCAAGCGATTATGGTTTCTTAAATCTATCAACTTGAGAAACAATATTTTTCACCAAATATGAGGGCCAATATGTTGAATCTCTCTTGAGAAAAGAGTATAATTTATTTTATGGAAATGGGAAGGTAGGTGGCGCCACCTTTCTGGTTTATGAGAAAATATCCCAAGATGGATAGACATGCCAAATTTCAGACCTATACCTTGAACCACTCCGGAGATATGAGTAATTTCACCCAAAGCACATGTACAGATGGACGCCACACCAAAACGATTGCAGATGGCGCCACCGGTCTTGAGCACAAGATGGAGTAGTCAAAGATCTATAGATATACACATTTTCAGGCCAATAGGACAAATCACTCCTCAGAAAAGGCCATTAATTTATTCTACAAAAATGGGTAGGTAGGTGGTGCCACCTGTCTGGTTATGAGAAAATCTTCCAAGTTGGATAGATATGCCAAATTTCAGACGTATACCTTGAACCACTCCGGAGATATGAGCAATTTTCACCCAAAGCACATGTACTTTGAATACAAGATGGAGGTATCCAAGATCAATGGACATGCTCAATTTCAGCCCAATCTGTCCATTAGTTTTAAACTTAAAATGCTCACAGTACTGTCAAGTGGCAATGATGAGAATTAAAGCGCCCGAAAACAAGAAAACGCTGAAGACAAAGCTATCCAAGATCTTCGATCAATTTGTTTTTGGACCAATCCATGCATCCCTTATTAAGATATTTATGATTTTGTGTGATTTTCACCATGTATGGCAATATTCAAGGTCAAGGCCACTCTCATAGAAAGGCCATGACTCCAATTTAAATATACATCATTCCCATAACCCATGTATATGCATAATATGAAAGAATTCTGTCCATTAGTTTTTAACTTATAATACTCACAGTACTGTTAAGTGGCAATGATAGGGGTATTAAACGGCACGAAAACAAGAAAAGGACAATAGGTGGCGCCACCAATCTTCCGCAGAAGACAAAGCTATCCAAGATATTCGGTCAAGTTGATTTTTTGACCAATTCATGCATCCCTAATCGAGATATTTATGAATGTATGTGATTTTAACCGTATATGGCAATATTCAAGGTCAAGGCCACTCTCATAGGAAAGGTCATGACCCCAATTTAAATATAAATCATCCCATAACCCATGCCTATGTATATGCATAAAATGAAAACATTCTGTCCATTAGTTTTTTACTTATAATGCTCACAGTACTGTAAAGTGGCAATGATGGGGGTATTAAACGGCACGAAATCAAGAAAAGGATAACAGGTGGCGCCTCCAGTTTCCGGTATGTGACAACACTATCCAAAATCTTCGGTCAAGTTGATTTCTGGATCAATCCATGCAAGATTTTTTAGATATTTAAGACTTTGTGTGAAATTCCCCCAAAATCGACCTATTCAAGTTCAAGGTCACTCTCCTATTTAAGGTAATGACCCCATTTTAAATAAACTTCGTCCTCTCACCAATATCTATGCAAATGCCAAGTTTGGTAAAGATCCCTAAAATATTTTTTTTGAGTAATCGCGTCGAAACGAAATCTCTGCGGCGGCGGCGGCGGCCATACTATCCCGACTTTGTCTGGGGATACAATTAATACTCCCATGACCTAGTTTTACAAGTAAAACAAAGTTACATTTAGTCTGTGTGATAAAGAATGAAAATGTTAAATATCTGGCCCTGAATTTTTATGAGACCTTGAACATGACACCGTTTCTCAGGGCTATTTATTAATTCTTCACTTTTGGTAAGATCTGTTTTCACATGTTAAATTAAGTCACTTTGATATCATTTCTGCATGTTATCAGATAAAATGTCCATTAGACTGGAACTTTCATCACTACAATCGCTTATAATGATGTCTAATTTGCACAAGTTTGGCTATTTATCCCTGTTCGTTTTGCTCCGAAATCATGATTTACACCATCGATACAAAATGTAACATTCTACAAGTTTTGATATCAATATCATAAACACATCGCATGATCTGATTAAACTTATAAACACTTCTCATGAGCTATTTCCATTGAGGTATTTATGTCTCCATGACCTCACATGCATGGTCATATATAAAAGATGTCTGTCTGTCTGTCTGTATGACCAATTCTTTTACAGCATACCGTTATGCTCATAACAGACGGCCGGTCGTGGCCCTCAAACTTAATGCTGGTAACTGAATGGCCAGCTACTGTAACTGTGGCTGGCCTTGAAACATGAAACATATTGACGTGTCAGCTATCTACTATAGAACTCCGGGACAATAATTATTATCTTAGCAATATATATTTAAACAAACCTGCGAGGAACAGCAAGATAATTTTGCTGTGTATTTTGACTTTGTCTCTCACACACACACACACACACACACACACATATATATATATATGTGTGTGTGTATATATTAAATAGTGACAGGAATTCCCCCACTCGATGTATACAAGTATAGTATTGTTCCAGACCTATGTTTACAACTTATAGGTGAGATGGAGCCATATGCGCCTGTGCCTTGACGGACAAAATTGACATAATGCCTCGTTTACAACACTTATTAACTCGTACGCACAAAATAATAACTCGTGCGCACAAAATAATAAGTCGTGCGCACAAAATAATAACTCGTGCGCACAAAATAATTAGTCGTGCGCACGAAATAGTAAGTTGTGCGCACAAAAAAAGAAGTCGTGTGCACAAAATAATAAGTCGTGCGCACGAAATAGTAAGTTGTGCGCACAAAAAAATAAGTCGTGCGCACAAATTAATAAGTCATGCGCACAGAAGAATAAGTTGTGCGCATATAATAATAAGTTGTGCGCACAACTTAATAAGTCGTGCGCATGAGATAAATATTTTTTTACTCATGTCCCTAACAGGGCTCCGTAAGCTATGGAATTATGGCGCTATGAATTTTTTAAAGTATGTCATATAATAACATCCTTGTGCTCCAACGTTGCATTAAATCACGTAAAAATAAATGGTTTACAAAAGAACTATTAATCATGATACACTCACAAGAACATGCACGTCGAAAAGCGATACGAACCAATGAAATCAATGACTGGACCGCTTACTAGTGGGCCAGCCAAAGTTGCTTTTTCAATTTTAAGGGTATTACTTGTTAAACCGAAAAAAATTTATACCTGAACGGGTAATATGATTCTCCATCGATAAAACCAAGGTATATTCGGTAACCTTAGGCTATAGAGTTATTTTATTGTAAAGTGCAACGTAATTAAACCACGTAAAAATAATGTTCATAATTTTTACACTTTAATATATGAAAAGGGGGCCTCGACCGCATAATTATTCTGAACCCCTTAAAGCTGCTGTGTATTGCTTCGAAAGATACCCCACCTTTAAGTCAGTGCGCATGCGCATAAGCTGGTTACCGCGAGCACCCGGTAAAAGTAAAACGATGCGTGTTGCCTGACGTACCTTTCATTACTGACGTTAAATACAGGCTTCTTTCTGACAACATAACAACAACAAGGCAAAATAGTTTTTATTAAGGGAATAAGAACCCATTTTCTGTCATTTGCGTGTACTAGTCATTTTGTGGATTCACATCTGGCAAGAAGCGGCATCCTGGCGTTTTGACTCACAGCTGTGGTCAGGGAAGCTGTCACCTGGGCTCAGGATCGTCTATAGTCCGTTTCACTAACTGCTGTCCACCTGTTTTTTGTAGAAAATTTACTTAAAAGTTTATATTTTTCAATAATTTCCAAGAAAAATACATATTGAAGTGACAACCTAATATGGCAATTAAGAATTTTACAATAAATCCCCTGTTGACGACCCGGAGATCGTCCGGAGACCGCCATCTTGCCAGGACGATCTCCTGGTCGTCTCCGGGTGAGGTTTCCGTGGATAACTGAATAAATACTTTGTGCACTTGCAAATTAAGTATCATATTCGATGCGGATGTCATTTAGAAATATCAAGGGGAACGTTTAATACTTATTGCTGCCTTATTAATAAGATATCGCGATCTCCGGGTTTATTTTGATCTCCGGCCGGAGATCTCCGGGTTTTAGATACACCCGACTTTTGATTGTTTATTATTATATTTTTCATATGTAGGGTTTGCAAAGAACAATCAGGTTTATTGCAGATACCAAATATCTGCAAATGTGTCGAATAATAGAATAAATATTAATCACTCTAAATTTGCACGTACTGTTGACCATTTTATCCCAACTTTTGCCAGTTTTGGATTAAGTTTTTAGAACAGGACGTGCCTTATAGAAAGGTTGAAGTATAACTATAAACAAAGCCAAACCCGCCCAAGTTTGGCTATTTCAGATTGTTGAAATTGCTCCAGGATCAATTTTTCGTTTGTATGAAATCATATTTTTCTAATATTTTTGCATAGTTTAACCTGATTGCATAATTTTTTAGAACAAATATATTTTAATGCAATAAATTGTTTATTGACTAAATCATGTTTATAACATACAAATGATATATCATTTTCATCATGAATCTCTAATTCTACTTATATAAATATATTTGTGTGTGCTTATCATGAACCACTTGTGCAAGCTGTGGTGGAAATATATAAACATATATAATTGTATTTATGTATATTTATATATATATATAATTATATATCATATATTTTTTAGTTTAAATATACTTTTTAAATTTTAAAGAAAATATCATAATATATATTTGTAATTTTATCTTTTTTATTTTTACTGTAGTCTCTGTCATGCATGAAATTAACATTTTCATATACTGCTAACTGAAATAGAAAGTATCAAATCACTGTAAATTTTCAGTTTGTCACACTAAACGGTACAACACCCTTCGACGGCAAAATCATATATTAACTATACATCATTGGAAAGCACATTTAAAATGCTATTGATTAAACCCCGTCCGATTAGGTTTACAACGAACCGTTTTTGCGCTACCGCCCACTAAAATACGACTTTAATATAAATCTTGAAATATGGTGTAGTTTTGAATAATGAACTGGTCTGTACAACACCCTTCGACGGCAAATTCATATATAAACTATACATCGTTGGAAAGCACATTTAAAATGCTATTGATTAAACCGCGTCCGATCAGGTGTACAACGCACCGTTTTTGCACTACTGCCCACTAAAATACGACATTGATATAAATCTTGAAAAATGGTGTAGTTTTGAATAATGAACTGGGGCGGTACAACACCCTTCGACGGCAAAATCTTATATTAACTATACATCATTGGAAAGCACATTTAAAATGCTATCGATTAAACAGCGTCCGATCAGGTGTACAACGCACCGTTTTTGCACTACTGCCCACTAAAATACGACATTGATATAAATCTTGAAAAATGGTGTAGTTTTGAATAATGAACTGGGGCTGTACAACACCCTTCGACGGCAAAATCAAATATAAACTATACATCATTGGAAAGCACATTTAAAATGCTATCGATTTAACCGCGTCCGATTAGGTGTACAACGCACCGTTTTTGCGCTACCGCCCACTAAAATACGACATTAATATAAATCTTGAAAAAATGGTGTAGTTTTGAATAATGAACTGGGGCGGTACAACACCCTTCGACGGCAAAATCATATATTAACTATACATCATTGGAAAGCACATTTAAAATGCTATCGATTAAACCGCGTCCGATTAGGTGTACAACGCACCGTTTTTGCGCTACCGCCCACTAAAATACGACAATATAAATCTTGAAAAATGGTATAGTTTTGAATAATGAACTGGGGCTGTACAACACAATTCGACGGCATAAACAAATATAAACTATACATCATTGGAAAGCACATTTGAAATTCTATTGATTAAACCCCGTCCGATTAGGTGTACAACGCCCCGTTTTTTCGCAACCGCCCACTAAAATACGACATTAATATTAATCTTGAAAAATGGTGTAGTTTTGAATAATGAACTGGTCTGTACAACACCCTTCGACGGCAAAATCATATATTAACTATACATCATTGGAAAGCACATTTAAAATGCTATCGATTAAACCCCGTCCGATCAGGTGTACAACGCACCGTTTTTGCGCTACCGCCCACTAAAATACGACTTTAATATAAATCTTGAAAAAATGGTGTAGTTTTGAATAATGAACTGGTCTGTACAACACCCTTCGACGGCAAAATCAAATATAAACTATACATCATTGGAAAGCACATTAAAAATGCAATTGATTAAACCCCGTCCGATTAGGTGTACAACGCACCGTTTTTGCGCTACCGCCCCCTAAACTACGACATTAATATAAATCTTGAAAAGTGGAAGTTTTGAATAATAAACTGGTCTGTACAACACCCTTCGACGGCAAAATCATATATTAACTATACATCATTGGAAAGCACATTTAAAATGCTATTGATTAAACCGCGTCCGATCAGGTTTACAACGCACCGTTTTTTCGCAACCGCCCACTAAAATACGACATTAATATTAATCTTGAAAAATGGTGTAGTTTTGAATAATGAACTGGTCTGTACAACACCCTTCGACGGCAAAATCATATATTAACTATACATCATTGGAAAGCACATTTAAAATGCTATTGATTAAACCGCGTCCGATCAGGTGTACAACGCACCGTTTTTGCACTACTGCCCACTAAAATACGACATTGATATAAATCTTGAAAAATGGTGTAGTTTTGAATAATGAACTGGGGCGGTACAACACCCTTCGACCGCAAAATTATATATAAACTATACATCATTGGAAAGCACATTTAAGATGCTATTGGTTAAACCCGGTCAGATCAGGTGTACAACGAACCGTTTTTCCGCTACCGCCCACTAAAATACGACAATATAAATCTTGAAAAATGGTGTAGTTTTGAATAATGAACTGGTCTGTACAACACCCTTCGACGGCAAAAACAAATATAAACTATACATCATTGGAAAGCACATTTAAAATGCTATTGATTAAACCCCGTCCGATCAGGTGTACAACGAACCGTTTTTGCACTACTGCCCACTAAAATACGACATTGATATAAATCTTGAAAAATGATGTAGTTTTGAATAATGAACTGGGGCGGTACAACACCCTTCGACGGCAAAATCATATATTAACTATACATCATTGGAAAGCAGATTTAAAATGCTATTGATTAAACAGCGTCCGATCAGGTGTACAACGCACCGTTTTTGCACTACTGCCCACTAAAAAACGACATTGATATAAATCTTGAAAAATGGTGTAGTTTTGAATAATGAACTGGTCTGTACAACACCCTTCGACGGCAAAATCATATATAAACTATACATCATTAGAAATCACATTTAAAATGCTATCGATTAAACCGCGTCCGATCAGGTGTACAAAGCAGCGTGTTTGCGCTACCGCCCACTAAAATGCGACATTAATATAAATCTTGAAACATGGTGTAGTTTTGAATAATGAACTGGTCTGTACAACACCCTTCGACGGCAAAAACAAATATAAACTATACATCATTGGAAAGCACATTTAAAATGCTATTGATTAAACCCCGTCCGATCAGGTGTACAACGCACCGTTTTTGCACTACTGCCCACTAAAATACGACATTGATATAAATCTTGAAAAATGGTGTAGTTTTGAATAATGAACTGGTCTGTACAACACCCTTCGACGGCAAAATCATATATTAACTATACATCATTAGAAAGCACATTTAAAATGCTGTTGATTAAACCCCGTCCGATTAGGTGTACAACGAACCGTTTTTGCGCAACCGCCCACTAAAATACGACTTTAATATAAATCTTGAAATATGGTGCAGTTTTGAATAATGAACTGGTCTGTACAACACCCTTCGACGGCAAATTCATATTTAAACTATACATCATTGGAAAGCACATTTCAAATGCTATTGATTAAACCGCGTCCAATCAGGTGTACAACGCACCGTTTTTGCACTACTGCCCACTAAAATACGACATTGATATAAATCTTGAAAAATGGTGTAGTTTTGAATAATGAACTGGGGCGGTACAACACCCTTCGACGGCAAAATCATATATTAACTATACATCATTGGAAAGCACATTTAAAATGCTATCGATTAAACAGCGTCCGATCAGGTGTACAAAGCACCGTTTTTGCGCTACCGCCCACTAAAATACGACATTAATATAAATCTTGAAAAATGGTATAGTTTTGAATAATGAACTGGGGCTGTACAACACCCTTCGACGGCATAAACAAATATAAACTATACATCATTGGAAAGCACATTTGAAAGTCTATTGATTAAACCCCGTCCGATTAGGTGTACAACGCACCGTTTTTTCGCAACCGCCCACTAAAATACGACATTAATATTAATCTTGAAAAATGGTGTAGTTTTGAATAATGAACTGGTCTGTACAACACCCTTCGACGGCAAAATCAAATAGTAACTATACATCATTGGAAAGCACATTTAAAATACTATCGATTAAACCCCGTCCGATCAGGTGTACAACGCACCGTTTTTGCGCTACCGCCCACTAAAATACGACTTTAATATAAATCTTGAAAAAATGGTGTAGTTTTGAATAATGAACTGGTCTGTACAACACCCTTCGACGGCAAAATGAAATATAAACTATACATCATTGGAAAGCACATTAAAAATGCTATTGATTAAACCCCGTCCGATCAGGTGTACAACGCACCGTTTTTGCGCTACCGCCCACTAAACTACGACATTAATACAAATCTTGAAAAATGGTATAGTTTTGAATAATGAACTGGGGCTGTACAACACCCTTCGACGGCATAAACAAATATAAACTATACATCATTGGAAAGCACATTTGAAAGTCTATTGATTAAACCCCGTCCGATTAGGTGTACAACGCACCGTTTTTTCGCAACCGCCCACTAAAATACGACATTAATATTAATCTTGAAAAATGGTGTAGTTTTGAATAATGAACTGGTCTGTACAACACCCTTCGACGGCAAAATCAAATAGTAACTATACATCATTGGAAAGCACATTTAAAATACTATCGATTAAACCCCGTCCGATCAGGTGTACAACGCACCGTTTTTGCGCTACCGCCCACTAAAATACGACTTTAATATAAATCTTGAAAAAATGGTGTAGTTTTGAATAATGAACTGGTCTGTACAACACCCTTCGACGGCAAAATGAAATATAAACTATACATCATTGGAAAGCACATTAAAAATGCTATTGATTAAACCCCGTCCGATCAGGTGTACAACGCACCGTTTTTGCGCTACCGCCCACTAAACTACGACATTAATACAAATCTTGAAAAGTGGAAGTTTTGAATAATAAACTGGTCTGTAAAACACCCTTCGTCGGCAATATCATATATAAACTATACATCATTAGAAAGCATATTTAAAATGCTATCTATTAAACCGCGTCCGATCAGGTGTACAACGTATCGTTTTTGCGCTACCGCCCACTAAAATACGTCATTAATATAAATCTTGAAAAATGGTGTAGTTTTGAATAATGAACTGGGGCGGTACAACACCCTTCGATGGCAAAATCATAAATAATTTATACATCATTGCATGGAAAGCACATTTAAAATGCTATTGATTAAACCCCGTCCGATCAGGTACTGTACAACGCACCGTTCTTGCGCTACCGCCCACTAAAATACGACATTAATATAAATCTTGAAAAATGGTGTAGTTTTGAATAAAGAACTGGGGCGGTACAACACCCTTCGACGGCAAAATCATATATTAACTATACATCATTGGAAAGCACATTTAAAATGCTATTAATTAAACCCCGTCCGATTAGGTTTACAACGAACCGTTTTTGCGCTACCGCCCACTAAAATACGACTTTAATATAAATCTTGAAATATGGTGTAGTTTTGAATAATGAACTGGTCTGTACAACACCCTTCGACGGCAAATTCATATATAAACTATACATCGTTGGAAAGCACATTTAAAATGCTATTGATTAAACCGCGTCCGATCAGGTGTACAAAGCACCGTTTTTGCACTACTGCCCACTAAAATACGACATTGATATAAATCTTGAAAAATGGTGTAGTTTTGAATAATGAACTGGGGCGGTACAACACCCTTCGACGGCAAAATCATATATTAACTATACATCATTGGAAAGCACATTTAAAACGCTATCGATTTAACCGCGTCCGATTAGGTGTACAACGCACCGTTTTTGCGCTACCGCCCACTGAAATACGACATTAATATAAATCTTGAAAAAATGGTGTAGTTTTGAATAATGAACTGGTCTGAACAACACCCTTCGACGGCAAAATCATATATTAACTATACATCATTGGAAAGCACATTTAAAATGCAATCGATTAAACCGCGTCCGATTAGGTGTACAACGCACCGTTTTTGCGCTACCGCCCACTAAAATACGACATTAATATAAATCTTGAAAAATGGTATAGTTTTGAATAATGAACTGGGGCTGTACAACACAATTCGACGGCATAAACAAATATAAACTATACATCATTGGAAAGCACATTTGAAATTCTATTGATTAAACCCCGTCCGATTAGATGTACAACGCACCGTTTTTTCGCAACCGCCCACTAAAATACGACATTAATATTAATCTTGAAAAATGGTGTAGTTTTGAATAATGAACTGGTCTGTACAACACCCTTCGACGGCAAAATCATATATTAACTATACATCATTGGAAAGCACATTTAAAATGCTATCGATTAAACCCCGTCCGATCAGGTGTACAACGCACCGTTTTTGCGCTACCGCCCACTAAAATACGACTTTAATATAAATCTTGAAAAAATGGTGTAGTTTTGAATAATGAACTGGTCTGTACAACACCCTTCGACGGCAAAATCAAATATAAACTATACATCATTGGAAAGCACATTAAAAATGCAATTGATTAAACCCCGTCCGATTAGGTGTACAACGCACCGTTTTTGCGCTACCGCCCCCTAAACTACGACATTAATATAAATCTTGAAAAGTGGAAGTTTTGAATAATAAACTGGTCTGTAAAACACCCTTTGTCGGCAATATCATATATAAACTATACATCATTAGAAAGCATATTTAAAATGCTATCTATTAAACCGCGCCCGATCAGGTTTACATCGCACCGTCTTTTCGCAACCGCCCACTAAAATACGACATTCATATAAATCTTGAAAAATGGTGTAGTTTTGAATAATGAACTGGTCTGTACAACACCCTTCGACGGCAAAATCATATATTAACTATACATCATTGGAAAGCACATTTAAAATGCTATTGATTAAACCGCGTCCGATCAGGTGTACAACGCACCGTTTTTGCACTACTGCCCACTAAAATACGACATTGATATAAATCTTGAAATATGGTGTCGTTTTGAATAATGAACTGGGGCGGTACAACACCCTTCGACCGCAAAATTATATATAAACTATACATCATTGGAAAGCACATTTAAGATGCTATTGGTTAAACCCGGTCAGATCAGGTGTACAACGAACCGTTTTTCCGCTACCGCCCACTAAAATACGACAATAATATAAATCTTGAAAAATGGTGTAGTTTTGAATAATGAACTGGTCTGTACAACACCCTTCGACGGCAAAAACAAATATAAACTATACATCATTCGAAAGCACATTTAAAATGCTATTGATTAAACCGCGTCCGATCAGGTGTACAATGCACCGTTTTTGCGCTACCGCCCACTAAAATACGACATTGATATAAATCTTGAAAAATGGTGTAGTTTTGAATAATGAACTGGGGCGGTACAACACCCTTCGACGGCAAAATCATATATTAACTATACATCATTGGAAAGCACATTTAAAATGCTATTAATTAAACCCCGTCCGATTAGGTTTACAACGAACCGTTTTTGCGCTACCGCCCACTAAAATACGACTTTAATATAAATCTTGAAATATGGTGTAGTTTTGAATAATGAACTGGTCTGTACAACACCCTTCGACGGCAAATTCATATATAAACTATACATCGTTGGAAAGCACATTTAAAATGCTATTGATTAAACCGCGTCCGATCAGGTGTACAAAGCACCGTTTTTGCACTACTGCCCACTAAAATACGACATTGATATAAATCTTGAAAAATGGTGTAGTTTTGAATAATGAACTGGGGCGGTACAACACCCTTCGACGGCAAAATCATATATTAACTATACATCATTGGAAAGCACATTTAAAACGCTATCGATTTAACCGCGTCCGATTAGGTGTACAACGCACCGTTTTTGCGCTACCGCCCACTGAAATACGACATTAATATAAATCTTGAAAAAATGGTGTAGTTTTGAATAATGAACTGGTCTGAACAACACCCTTCGACGGCAAAATCATATATTAACTATACATCATTGGAAAGCACATTTAAAATGCAATCGATTAAACCGCGTCCGATTAGGTGTACAACGCACCGTTTTTGCGCTACCGCCCACTAAAATACGACATTAATATAAATCTTGAAAAATGGTATAGTTTTGAATAATGAACTGGGGCTGTACAACACAATTCGACGGCATAAACAAATATAAACTATACATCATTGGAAAGCACATTTGAAATTCTATTGATTAAACCCCGTCCGATTAGATGTACAACGCACCGTTTTTTCGCAACCGCCCACTAAAATACGACGTTAATATTAATCTTGAAAAATGGTGTAGTTTTGAATAATGAACTGGTCTGTACAACACCCTTCGACGGCAAAATCATATATTAACTATACATCATTGGAAAGCACATTTAAAATGCTATCGATTAAACCCCGTCCGATCAGGTGTACAACGCACCGTTTTTGCGCTACCGCCCACTAAAATACGACTTTAATATAAATCTTGAAAAAATGGTGTAGTTTTGAATAATGAACTGGTCTGTACAACACCCTTCGACGGCAAAATCAAATATAAACTATACATCATTGGAAAGCACATTAAAAATGCAATTGATTAAACCCCGTCCGATTAGGTGTACAACGCACCGTTTTTGCGCTACCGCCCCCTAAACTACGACATTAATATAAATCTTGAAAAGTGGAAGTTTTGAATAATAAACTGGTCTGTAAAACACCCTTTGTCGGCAATATCATATATAAACTATACATCATTAGAAAGCATATTTAAAATGCTATCTATTAAACCGCGCCCGATCAGGTTTACATCGCACCGTCTTTTCGCAACCGCCCACTAAAATACGACATTCATATAAATCTTGAAAAATGGTGTAGTTTTGAATAATGAACTGGTCTGTACAACACCCTTCGACGGCAAAATCATATATTAACTATACATCATTGGAAAGCACATTTAAAATGCTATTGATTAAACCGCGTCCGATCAGGTGTACAACGCACCGTTTTTGCACTACTGCCCACTAAAATACGACATTGATATAAATCTTGAAATATGGTGTCGTTTTGAATAATGAACTGGGGCGGTACAACACCCTTCGACCGCAAAATTATATATAAACTATACATCATTGGAAAGCACATTTAAGATGCTATTGGTTAAACCCGGTCAGATCAGGTGTACAACGAACCGTTTTTCCGCTACCGCCCACTAAAATACGACAATAATATAAATCTTGAAAAATGGTGTAGTTTTGAATAATGAACTGGTCTGTACAACACCCTTCGACGGCAAAAACAAATATAAACTATACATCATTCGAAAGCACATTTAAAATGCTATTGATTAAACCGCGTCCGATCAGGTGTACAATGCACCGTTTTTGCGCTACCGCCCACTAAAATACGACATTGATATAAATCTTGAAAAATGGTGTAGTTTTGAATAATGAACTGGGGCGGTACAACACCCTTCGACGGCAAAATCATATATAAACTATACATCATTGGAAAGCACATTTAAAATGCTATTGATTAAACCGCGTCCGATCAGGTGTACAATGCACCGTTTTTGCGCTACCGCCCACTAAAATACGACATTGATATAAATCTTGAAAAATGGTGTAGTTTTGAATAATGAACTGGTCTGTACAACACCCTTCGACGGCAAAATCATATATTAACTATACATCATTGGAAAGCACATTTTAAATGCTATCGATTAAACAGCTTCCGATTAGGTGTACAACGCACCGTTTTTGCGCTACCGCCCACTAAAATACGACATTAATATAAATCTTGAAAAATGGTATAGTTTTGAATAATAAACTGGGGCTGTACAACACCCTTCGACGGCATAAATAAATATAAACTATACATCATTGGAAAGCACATTTGAAAGTCTATTGATTAAACCCCGTCCGATTAGGTGTACAACGCACCGTTTTTTGGCAACCGCCCACTAAAATACGACATTAATATTAATCTTGAAAAATGGTGTAGTTTTGAATAATGAACTGGTCTGTACAACATCCTTCGACGGCAAAATCATATATTAACTATAAATAATTGGAAAGCACATTTAAAATGCTATCGATTAAACCCCGTCCGATTAGGTGTACAACGCACCGTTTTTGCGCTACCGCCCACTAAAATACGACTTTAATATAAATCTTGAAAAAATGGTGTAGTTTTGAATAATGAACTGGTCTGTACAACACCCTTCGACGGCAAAATTAAATATAAACTATACATCATTGGAAAGCACATTAAAAATGCTATTGATTAAACCCCGTCCGATCAGGTGTACAACGCACCGTTTTTGCGCTACCGCCCACTAAACTACGACATTAATACAAATCTTGAAAAATGGTGTAGTTTTGAATAAAGAACTGGGGCGGTACAACACCCTTCGACGGCAAAATCATATATTAACTATACATCATTGGAAAGCACATTTAAAATGCTATTGATTAAACCCCGTCCGATTAGGTTTACAACGAACCGTTTTTGCGCTACCGCCCACTAAAATACGACTTTAATATAAATCTTGAAATACGGTGTAGTTTTGAATAATGAACTGGTCTGTACAACACCCTTCGACGGCAAATTCATATATAAACTATACATCGTTGGAAAGCACATTTAAAATGCTATTGATTAAACCGCATCCGATCAGGTGTACAACGCACCGTTTTTGCACTACTGCCCACTAAAATACGACATTGATATAAATCTTGAAAAATGGTGTAGTTTTGAATAATGAACTGGGGCGGTACAACACCCTTCGACGGCAAAATCATATATTAACTATACATGATTGGAAAGCACATTTAAAATGCTATCGATTAAACAGCGTCCGATCAGGTGTACAACGCACAGTTTTTGCACTACTGCCCACTAAAATACGACATTGACATAAATCTTGAAAAATGGTGTAGTTTTGAATAATGAACTGGGGCTGTACAACACCCTTCGACGGCAAAATCAAATATAAACTATACATCATTGGAAAGCACATTTAAAATGCTATCGATTTAACCGCGTCCGATTAGGTGTACAACGCACCGTTTTTGCGCTACCGCCCACTAAAATACGACATTAATATAAATCTTGAAAAAATGGTGTAGTTTTGAATAATGAACTGGTCTGTACAACACCCTTCGACGGCAAAATCATATATTAACTATACATCATTGGAAAGCACATTTAAAATGCTATCGATTAAACCGCGTCCGATTAGGTGTACAACGCACCGTTTTTGCGCTACCGCCCACTAAAATACGACATTGATATAAATCTTGAAAAATGGTATAGTTTTGAATAATGAACTTGGGCTGTACAAGACAATTCGACGGCATAAACAAATATAAACTATACATCATTGGAAAGCACATTTGAAATTCTATTGATTAAACCCCGTCCGATTAGGTGTACAACGCACCGTTTTTTCGCAACCGCCCACTAAAATACGACATTAATATTAATCTTGAAAAATGGTGTAGTTTTGAATAATGAACTGGTCTGTACAACACCCTTCGACGGCAAAATCATATATTAACTATACATCATTGGAAAGCACATTTAAAATGCTATCGATTAAACCCCGTCCGATCAGGTGTACAACGCACCGTTTTTGCGCTACCGCCCACTAAAATACGACTTTAATATAAATCTTGAAAAAATGGTGTAGTTTTGAATAATGAACTGGTCTGTACAACACCCTTCGACGGCAAAATCAAATATAAACTATACATCATTGGAAAGCACATTAAAAATGCAATTGATTAAACCCCGTCCGATTAGGTGTACAACGCACCGTTTTTGCGCTACCGCCCCCTAAACTACGACATTAATATAAATCTTGAAAAGTGGAAGTTTTGAATAATAAACTGGTCTGTAAAACACCCTTTGTCGGCAATATCATATATAAACTATACATCATTAGAAAGCATATTTAAAATGCTATCTATTAAACCGCGCCCGATCAGGTTTACATCGCACCGTCTTTTCGCAACCGCCCACTAAAATACGACATTCATATAAATCTTGAAAAATGGTGTAGTTTTGAATAATGAACTGGTCTGTACAACACCCTTCGACGGCAAAATCATATATTAACTATACATCATTGGAAAGCACATTTAAAATGCTATTGATTAAACCGCGTCCGATCAGGTGTACAACGCACCGTTTTTGCACTACTGCCCACTAAAATACGACATTGATATAAATCTTGAAATATGGTGTCGTTTTGAATAATGAACTGGGGCGGTACAACACCCTTCGACCGCAAAATTATATATAAACTATACATCATTGGAAAGCACATTTAAGATGCTATTGGTTAAACCCGGTCAGATCAGGTGTACAACGAACCGTTTTTCCGCTACCGCCCACTAAAATACGACAATAATATAAATCTTGAAAAATGGTGTAGTTTTGAATAATGAACTGGTCTGTACAACACCCTTCGACGGCAAAAACAAATATAAACTATACATCATTGGAAAGCACATTTAAAATGCTATTGATTAAACCGCGTCCGATCAGGTGTACAATGCACCGTTTTTGCGCTACCGCCCACTAAAATACGACATTGATATAAATCTTGAAAAATGGTGTAGTTTTGAATAATGAACTGGGGCGGTACAACACCCTTCGACGGCAAAATCATATATAAACTATACATCATTGGAAAGCACATTTAAAATGCTATTGATTAAACCGCGTCCGATCAGGTGTACAATGCACCGTTTTTGCGCTACCGCCCACTAAAATACGACATTGATATAAATCTTGAAAAATGGTGTAGTTTTGAATAATGAACTGGTCTGTACAACACCCTTCGACGGCAAAATCATATATTAACTATACATCATTGGAAAGCACATTTTAAATGCTATCGATTAAACAGCGTCCGATCAGGTGTACAACGCACCGTTTTTGCGCTACCGCCCACTAAAATACGACATTAATATAAATCTTGAAAAATGGTATAGTTTTGAATAATAAACTGGGGCTGTACAACACCCTTCGACGGCATAAATAAATATAAACTATACATCATTGGAAAGCACATTTGAAAGTCTATTGATTAAACCCCGTCCGATTAGGTGTACAACGCACCGTTTTTTGGCAACCGCCCACTAAAATACGACATTAATATTAATCTTGAAAAATGGTGTAGTTTTGAATAATGAACTGGTCTGTACAACATCCTTCGACGGCAAAATCATATATTAACTATAAATAATTGGAAAGCACATTTAAAATGCTATTGATTAAACCCCGTCCGATTAGGTTTACAACGAACCGTTTTTGCGCTACCGCCCACTAAAATACGACTTTAATATAAATCTTGAAATACGGTGTAGTTTTGAATAATGAACTGGTCTGTACAACACCCTTCGGCGGCAAATTCATATATAAACTATACATCGTTGGAAAGCACATTTAAAATGCTATTGATTAAACCGCATCCGATCAGGTGTACAACGCACCGTTTTTGCACTACTGCCCACTAAAATACGACATTGATATAAATCTTGAAAAATGGTGTAGTTTTGAATAATGAACTGGGGCGGTACAACACCCTTCGACGGCAAAATCATATATTAACTATACATGATTGGAAAGCACATTTAAAATGCTATCGATTAAACAGCGTCCGATCAGGTGTTCAACGCACAGTTTTTGCACTACTGCCCACTAAAATACGACATTGACATAAATCTTGAAAAATGGTGTAGTTTTGAATAATGAACTGGGGCTGTACAACACCCTTCGACGGCAAAATCAAATATAAACTATACATCATTGGAAAGCACATTTAAAATGCTATCTATTAAACCGCGCCCGATCAGGTTTACATCGCACCGTCTTTTCGCAACCGCCCACTAAAATACGACATTCATATAAATCTTGAAAAATGGTGTAGTTTTGAATAATGAACTGGTCTGTACAACACCCTTCGACGGCAAAATCATATATTAACTATACATCATTGGAAAGCACATTTAAAATGCTATTGATTAAACCGCGTCCGATCAGGTGTACAACGCACCGTTTTTGCACTACTGCCCACTAAAATACGACATTGATATAAATCTTGAAATATGGTGTCGTTTTGAATAATGAACTGGGGCGGTACAACACCCTTCGACCGCAAAATTATATATAAACTATACATCATTGGAAAGCACATTTAAGATGCTATTGGTTAAACCCGGTCAGATCAGGTGTACAACGAACCGTTTTTCCGCTACCGCCCACTAAAATACGACAATAATATAAATCTTGAAAAATGGTGTAGTTTTGAATAATGAACTGGTCTGTACAACACCCTTCGACGGCAAAAACAAATATAAACTATACATCATTCGAAAGCACATTTAAAATGCTATTGATTAAACCGCGTCCGATCAGGTGTACAATGCACCGTTTTTGCGCTACCGCCCACTAAAATACGACATTGATATAAATCTTGAAAAATGGTGTAGTTTTGAATAATGAACTGGGGCGGTACAACACCCTTCGACGGCAAAATCATATATAAACTATACATCATTGGAAAGCACATTTAAAATGCTATTGATTAAACCGCGTCCGATCAGGTGTACAATGCACCGTTTTTGCGCTACCGCCCACTAAAATACGACATTGATATAAATCTTGAAAAATGGTGTAGTTTTGAATAATGAACTGGTCTGTACAACACCCTTCGACGGCAAAATCATATATTAACTATACATCATTGGAAAGCACATTTTAAATGCTATCGATTAAACAGCTTCCGATTAGGTGTACAACGCACCGTTTTTGCGCTACCGCCCACTAAAATACGACATTAATATAAATCTTGAAAAATGGTATAGTTTTGAATAATAAACTGGGGCTGTACAACACCCTTCGACGGCATAAATAAATATAAACTATACATCATTGGAAAGCACATTTGAAAGTCTATTGATTAAACCCCGTCCGATTAGGTGTACAACGCACCGTTTTTTGGCAACCGCCCACTAAAATACGACATTAATATTAATCTTGAAAAATGGTGTAGTTTTGAATAATGAACTGGTCTGTACAACATCCTTCGACGGCAAAATCATATATTAACTATAAATAATTGGAAAGCACATTTAAAATGCTATCGATTAAACCCCGTCCGATTAGGTGTACAACGCACCGTTTTTGCGCTACCGCCCACTAAAATACGACTTTAATATAAATCTTGAAAAAATGGTGTAGTTTTGAATAATGAACTGGTCTGTACAACACCCTTCGACGGCAAAATTAAATATAAACTATACATCATTGGAAAGCACATTAAAAATGCTATTGATTAAACCCCGTCCGATCAGGTGTACAACGCACCGTTTTTGCGCTACCGCCCACTAAACTACGACATTAATACAAATCTTGAAAAATGGTGTAGTTTTGAATAAAGAACTGGGGCGGTACAACACCCTTCGACGGCAAAATCATATATTAACTATACATCATTGGAAAGCACATTTAAAATGCTATTGATTAAACCCCGTCCGATTAGGTTTACAACGAACCGTTTTTGCGCTACCGCCCACTAAAATACGACTTTAATATAAATCTTGAAATACGGTGTAGTTTTGAATAATGAACTGGTCTGTACAACACCCTTCGACGGCAAATTCATATATAAACTATACATCGTTGGAAAGCACATTTAAAATGCTATTGATTAAACCGCATCCGATCAGGTGTACAACGCACCGTTTTTGCACTACTGCCCACTAAAATACGACATTGATATAAATCTTGAAAAATGGTGTAGTTTTGAATAATGAACTGGGGCGGTACAACACCCTTCGACGGCAAAATCATATATTAACTATACATGATTGGAAAGCACATTTAAAATGCTATCGATTAAACAGCGTCCGATCAGGTGTACAACGCACAGTTTTTGCACTACTGCCCACTAAAATACGACATTGACATAAATCTTGAAAAATGGTGTAGTTTTGAATAATGAACTGGGGCTGTACAACACCCTTCGACGGCAAAATCAAATATAAACTATACATCATTGGAAAGCACATTTAAAATGCTATCGATTTAACCGCGTCCGATTAGGTGTACAACGCACCGTTTTTGCGCTACCGCCCACTAAAATACGACATTAATATAAATCTTGAAAAAATGGTGTAGTTTTGAATAATGAACTGGTCTGTACAACACCCTTCGACGGCAAAATCATATATTAACTATACATCATTGGAAAGCACATTTAAAATGCTATCGATTAAACCGCGTCCGATTAGGTGTACAACGCACCGTTTTTGCGCTACCGCCCACTAAAATACGACATTGATATAAATCTTGAAAAATGGTATAGTTTTGAATAATGAACTTGGGCTGTACAAGACAATTCGACGGCATAAACAAATATAAACTATACATCATTGGAAAGCACATTTGAAATTCTATTGATTAAACCCCGTCCGATTAGGTGTACAACGCACCGTTTTTTCGCAACCGCCCACTAAAATACGACATTAATATTAATCTTGAAAAATGGTGTAGTTTTGAATAATGAACTGGTCTGTACAACACCCTTCGACGGCAAAATCATATATTAACTATACATCATTGGAAAGCACATTTAAAATGCTATCGATTAAACCCCGTCCGATCAGGTGTACAACGCACCGTTTTTGCGCTACCGCCCACTAAAATACGACTTTAATATAAATCTTGAAAAAATGGTGTAGTTTTGAATAATGAACTGGTCTGTACAACACCCTTCGACGGCAAAATCAAATATAAACTATACATCATTGGAAAGCACATTAAAAATGCAATTGATTAAACCCCGTCCGATTAGGTGTACAACGCACCGTTTTTGCGCTACCGCCCCCTAAACTACGACATTAATATAAATCTTGAAAAGTGGAAGTTTTGAATAATAAACTGGTCTGTAAAACACCCTTTGTCGGCAATATCATATATAAACTATACATCATTAGAAAGCATATTTAAAATGCTATCTATTAAACCGCGCCCGATCAGGTTTACATCGCACCGTCTTTTCGCAACCGCCCACTAAAATACGACATTCATATAAATCTTGAAAAATGGTGTAGTTTTGAATAATGAACTGGTCTGTACAACACCCTTCGACGGCAAAATCATATATTAACTATACATCATTGGAAAGCACATTTAAAATGCTATTGATTAAACCGCGTCCGATCAGGTGTACAACGCACCGTTTTTGCACTACTGCCCACTAAAATACGACATTGATATAAATCTTGAAATATGGTGTCGTTTTGAATAATGAACTGGGGCGGTACAACACCCTTCGACCGCAAAATTATATATAAACTATACATCATTGGAAAGCACATTTAAGATGCTATTGGTTAAACCCGGTCAGATCAGGTGTACAACGAACCGTTTTTCCGCTACCGCCCACTAAAATACGACAATAATATAAATCTTGAAAAATGGTGTAGTTTTGAATAATGAACTGGTCTGTACAACACCCTTCGACGGCAAAAACAAATATAAACTATACATCATTGGAAAGCACATTTAAAATGCTATTGATTAAACCGCGTCCGATCAGGTGTACAATGCACCGTTTTTGCGCTACCGCCCACTAAAATACGACATTGATATAAATCTTGAAAAATGGTGTAGTTTTGAATAATGAACTGGGGCGGTACAACACCCTTCGACGGCAAAATCATATATAAACTATACATCATTGGAAAGCACATTTAAAATGCTATTGATTAAACCGCGTCCGATCAGGTGTACAATGCACCGTTTTTGCGCTACCGCCCACTAAAATACGACATTGATATAAATCTTGAAAAATGGTGTAGTTTTGAATAATGAACTGGTCTGTACAACACCCTTCGACGGCAAAATCATATATTAACTATACATCATTGGAAAGCACATTTTAAATGCTATCGATTAAACAGCGTCCGATCAGGTGTACAACGCACCGTTTTTGCGCTACCGCCCACTAAAATACGACATTAATATAAATCTTGAAAAATGGTATAGTTTTGAATAATAAACTGGGGCTGTACAACACCCTTCGACGGCATAAATAAATATAAACTATACATCATTGGAAAGCACATTTGAAAGTCTATTGATTAAACCCCGTCCGATTAGGTGTACAACGCACCGTTTTTTGGCAACCGCCCACTAAAATACGACATTAATATTAATCTTGAAAAATGGTGTAGTTTTGAATAATGAACTGGTCTGTACAACATCCTTCGACGGCAAAATCATATATTAACTATAAATAATTGGAAAGCACATTTAAAATGCTATTGATTAAACCCCGTCCGATTAGGTTTACAACGAACCGTTTTTGCGCTACCGCCCACTAAAATACGACTTTAATATAAATCTTGAAATACGGTGTAGTTTTGAATAATGAACTGGTCTGTACAACACCCTTCGGCGGCAAATTCATATATAAACTATACATCGTTGGAAAGCACATTTAAAATGCTATTGATTAAACCGCATCCGATCAGGTGTACAACGCACCGTTTTTGCACTACTGCCCACTAAAATACGACATTGATATAAATCTTGAAAAATGGTGTAGTTTTGAATAATGAACTGGGGCGGTACAACACCCTTCGACGGCAAAATCATATATTAACTATACATGATTGGAAAGCACATTTAAAATGCTATCGATTAAACAGCGTCCGATCAGGTGTTCAACGCACAGTTTTTGCACTACTGCCCACTAAAATACGACATTGACATAAATCTTGAAAAATGGTGTAGTTTTGAATAATGAACTGGGGCTGTACAACACCCTTCGACGGCAAAATCAAATATAAACTATACATCATTGGAAAGCACATTTAAAATGCTATCGATTTAACCGCGTCCGATTAGGTGTACAACGCACCGTTTTTGCGCTACCGCCCACTAAAATACGACATTAATATAAATCTTGAAAAAATGGTGTAGTTTTGAATAATGAACTGGTCTGTACAACACCCTTCGACGGCAAAATCATATATTAACTATACATCATTGGAAAGCACATTTAAAATGCTATCGATTAAACCGCGTCCGATTAGGTGTACAACGCACCGTTTTTGCGCTACCGCCCACTAAAATACGACATTGATATAAATCTTGAAAAATGGTATAGTTTTGAATAATGAACTTGGGCTGTACAAGACAATTCGACGGCATAAACAAATATAAACTATACATCATTGGAAAGCACATTTGAAATTCTATTGATTAAACCCCGTCCGATTAGGTGTACAACGCACCGTTTTTTCGCAACCGCCCACTAAAATACGACATTAATATTAATCTTGAAAAATGGTGTAGTTTTGAATAATGAACTGGTCTGTACAACACCCTTCGACGGCAAAATCATATATTAACTATACATCATTGGAAAGCACATTTAAAATGCTATCGATTAAACCCCGTCCGATCAGGTGTACAACGCACCGTTTTTGCGCTACCGCCCACTAAAATACGACTTTAATATAAATCTTGAAAAAATGGTGTAGTTTTGAATAATGAACTGGTCTGTACAACACCCTTCGACGGCAAAATCAAATATAAACTATACATCATTGGAAAGCACATTAAAAATGCAATTGATTAAACCCCGTCCGATTAGGTGTACAACGCACCGTTTTTGCGCTACCGCCCCCTAAACTACGACATTAATATAAATCTTGAAAAGTGGAAGTTTTGAATAATAAACTGGTCTGTAAAACACCCTTTGTCGGCAATATCATATATAAACTATACATCATTAGAAAGCATATTTAAAATGCTATCTATTAAACCGCGCCCGATCAGGTTTACATCGCACCGTCTTTTCGCAACCGCCCACTAAAATACGACATTCATATAAATCTTGAAAAATGGTGTAGTTTTGAATAATGAACTGGTCTGTACAACACCCTTCGACGGCAAAATCATATATTAACTATACATCATTGGAAAGCACATTTAAAATGCTATTGATTAAACCGCGTCCGATCAGGTGTACAACGCACCGTTTTTGCACTACTGCCCACTAAAATACGACATTGATATAAATCTTGAAATATGGTGTCGTTTTGAATAATGAACTGGGGCGGTACAACACCCTTCGACCGCAAAATTATATATAAACTATACATCATTGGAAAGCACATTTAAGATGCTATTGGTTAAACCCGGTCAGATCAGGTGTACAACGAACCGTTTTTCCGCTACCGCCCACTAAAATACGACAATAATATAAATCTTGAAAAATGGTGTAGTTTTGAATAATGAACTGGTCTGTACAACACCCTTCGACGGCAAAAACAAATATAAACTATACATCATTGGAAAGCACATTTAAAATGCTATTGATTAAACCGCGTCCGATCAGGTGTACAATGCACCGTTTTTGCGCTACCGCCCACTAAAATACGACATTGATATAAATCTTGAAAAATGGTGTAGTTTTGAATAATGAACTGGGGCGGTACAACACCCTTCGACGGCAAAATCATATATAAACTATACATCATTGGAAAGCACATTTAAAATGCTATTGATTAAACCGCGTCCGATCAGGTGTACAATGCACCGTTTTTGCGCTACCGCCCACTAAAATACGACATTGATATAAATCTTGAAAAATGGTGTAGTTTTGAATAATGAACTGGTCTGTACAACACCCTTCGACGGCAAAATCATATATTAACTATACATCATTGGAAAGCACATTTTAAATGCTATCGATTAAACAGCGTCCGATCAGGTGTACAACGCACCGTTTTTGCGCTACCGCCCACTAAAATACGACATTAATATAAATCTTGAAAAATGGTATAGTTTTGAATAATAAACTGGGGCTGTACAACACCCTTCGACGGCATAAATAAATATAAACTATACATCATTGGAAAGCACATTTGAAAGTCTATTGATTAAACCCCGTCCGATTAGGTGTACAACGCACCGTTTTTTGGCAACCGCCCACTAAAATACGACATTAATATTAATCTTGAAAAATGGTGTAGTTTTGAATAATGAACTGGTCTGTACAACATCCTTCGACGGCAAAATCATATATTAACTATAAATAATTGGAAAGCACATTTAAAATGCTATCGATTAAACCCCGTCCGATTAGGTGTACAACGCACCGTTTTTGCGCTACCGCCCACTAAAATACGACTTTAATATAAATCTTGAAAAAATGGTGTAGTTTTGAATAATGAACTGGTCTGTACAACACCCTTCGACGGCAAAATTAAATATAAACTATACATCATTGGAAAGCACATTAAAAATGCTATTGATTAAACCGCGTCCGATCAGGTGTACAACGCACCGTTTTTGCGCTACCGCCCACTAAACTACGACATTAATACAAATCTTGAAAAATGGTGTAGTTTTGAATAAAGAACTGGGGCGGTACAACACCCTTCGACGGCAAAATCATATATTAACTATACATCATTGGAAAGCACATTTAAAATGCTATTGATTAAACCCCGTCCGATTAGGTTTACAACGAACCGTTTTTGCGCTACCGCCCACTAAAATACGACTTTAATATAAATCTTGAAATACGGTGTAGTTTTGAATAATGAACTGGTCTGTACAACACCCTTCGACGGCAAATTCATATATAAACTATACATCGTTGGAAAGCACATTTAAAATGCTATTGATTAAACCGCATCCGATCAGGTGTACAACGCACCGTTTTTGCACTACTGCCCACTAAAATACGACATTGATATAAATCTTGAAAAATGGTGTAGTTTTGAATAATGAACTGGGGCGGTACAACACCCTTCGACGGCAAAATCATATATTAACTATACATGATTGGAAAGCACATTTAAAATGCTATCGATTAAACAGCGTCCGATCAGGTGTACAACGCACAGTTTTTGCACTACTGCCCACTAAAATACGACATTGACATAAATCTTGAAAAATGGTGTAGTTTTGAATAATGCACTGGGGCTGTACAACACCCTTCGACGGCAAAATCAAATATAAACTATACATCATTGGAAAGCACATTTAAAATGCTATCGATTTAACCGCGTCCGATTAGGTGTACAACGCACCGTTTTTGCGCTACCGCCCACTAAAATACGACATTAATATAAATCTTGAAAAAATGGTGTAGTTTTGAATAATGAACTGGTCTGTACAACACCCTTCGACGGCAAAATCATATATTAACTATACATCATTGGAAAGCACATTTAAAATGCTATCGATTAAACCGCGTCCGATTAGGTGTACAACGCACCGTTTTTGCGCTACCGCCCACTAAAATACGACATTGATATAAATCTTGAAAAATGGTATAGTTTTGAATAATGAACTTGGGCTGTACAAGACAATTCGAAGGCATAAACAAATATAAACTATACATCATTGGAAAGCACATTTGAAATTCTATTGATTAAACCCCGTCCGATTAGGTGTACAACGCACCGTTTTTTCGCAACCGCCCACTAAAATACGACATTAATATTAATCTTGAAAAATGGTGTAGTTTTGAATAATAAACTGGTCTGTACAACACCCTTCGACGGCAAAATCATATATTAACTATACATCATTGGAAAGCACATTTAAAATGCTATCGATTAAACCCCGTCCGATTAGGTGTACAACGCACCGTTTTTGCGCTACCGCCCACTGAAATACGACTTTAATATAAATCTTGAAAAAATGGTGTAGTTTTGAATAATGAACTGTTCTGTACAACACCCTTCGACGGCAAAATCAAATATAAACTATACATCATTGGAAAGCACATTAAAAATGCAATTGATTAAATCCCGTCCGATTAGGTGTACAACGCACCGTTTTTGCGCTACCGCCCCCTAAACTACGACATTAATATAAATCTTGAAAAGTGGAAGTTTTGAATAATAAACTGGTCTGTAAAACACCCTTCGTCAGCAAAATCATATATAAACTATACATCATTAGAAAGCATATTTAAAATGCTATCTATTAAACCGCGTCCGATCAGGTTTACAACGCACCGTTTTTTCGCAACCGCCCACTAAAATACGACATTAATATTAATCTTGAAAAATGGTGTAGTTTTGAATAATGAACTGGTCTGTACAACACCCTTCGACGGCAAAATCATATATTAACTATACATCATTGGAAAGCACATTTAAAATGCTATTGATTAAACCGCGTCCGATCAGGTGTACAACGCACCGTTTTTGCACTACTGCCCACTAAAATACGACATTGATATAAATCTTGAAAAATGGTGTAGTTTTGAATAATGAACTGGGGCGGTACAACACCCTTCGACCGCAAAATTATATATAAACTATACATCATTGGAAAGCACATTTAAGATGCTATTGGTTAAACCCGGTCAGATCAGGTGTACAACGAACCGTTTTTCCGCTACCGCCCACTAAAATACGACAATAATATAAATCTTGAAAAATGGTGTAGTTTTGAATAATGAACTGGTCTGTACAACACCCTTCGACGGCAAAAACAAATATAAACTATACATCATTGGAAAGCACATTTAAAATGCTATTGATTAAACCCCGTCCGATCAGGTGTACAACGAACCGTTTTTGCACTACTGCCCACTAAAATACGACATTGATATAAATCTTGAAAAATGATGTAGTTTTGAATAATGAACTGGGGCGGTACAACACCCTTCGACGGCAAAAACAAATATAAACTATACATCATTGGAAAGCACATTTGAAAGTCTATTGATTAAACCCCGTCCGATTAGGTGTACAACGCACCGTTTTTTGGCAACCGCCCACTAAAATACGACATTAATATTAATCTTGAAAAATGGTGTAGTTTTGAATAATGAACTGGTCTGTACAACATCCTTCGACGGCAAAATCATATATTAACTATAAATAATTGGAAAGCACATTTAAAATGCTATCGATTAAACCCCGTCCGATTAGGTGTACAACGCACCGTTTTTGCGCTACCGCCCACTAAAATACGACTTTAATATAAATCTTGAAAAAATGGTGTAGTTTTGAATAATGAACTGGTCTGTACAACACCCTTCGACGGCAAAATTAAATATAAACTATACATCATTGGAAAGCACATTAAAAATGCTATTGATTAAACCGCGTCCGATTAGGTGTACAACGCACCGTTTTTGCGCTACCGCCCACTAAACTACGACATTAATACAAATCTTAAAAAATGGTGTAGTTTTGAATAAAGAACTGGGGCGGTACAACACCCTTCGACGGCAAAATCATATATTAACTATACATCATTGGAAAGCACATTTAAAATGCTATTGATTAAACCCCGTCCGATTAGGTTTACAACGAACCGTTTTTGCGCTACCGCCCACTAAAATACGACTTTAATATAAATCTTGAAATACGGTGTAGTTTTGAATAATGAACTGGTCTGTACAACACCCTTCGACGGCAAATTCATATATAAACTATACATCGTTGGAAAGCACATTTAAAATGCTATTGATTAAACCGCATCCGATCAGGTGTACAAAGCACCGTTTTTGCACTACTGCCCACTAAAATACGACATTGATATAAATCTTGAAAAATGGTGTAGTTTTGAATAATGAACTGGGGCGGTACAACACCCTTCGACGGCAAAATCATATATTAACTATACATGATTGGAAAGCACATTTAAAATGCTATCGATTAAACAGCGTCCGATCAGGTGTACAACGCACAGTTTTTGCACTACTGCCCACTAAAATACGACATTGACATAAATCTTGAAAAATGGTGTAGTTTTGAATAATGAACTGGGGCTGTACAACACCCTTCGACGGCAAAATCAAATATAAACTATACATCATTGGAAAGCACATTTAAAATGCTATCGATTTAACCGCGTCCGATTAGGTGTACAACGCACCGTTTTTGCGCTACCGCCCACTAAAATACGACATTAATATAAATCTTGAAAAAATGGTGTAGTTTTGAATAATGAACTGGTCTGTACAACACCTTTCGACGGCAAAATCATATATTAACTATACATCATTGGAAAGCACATTTAAAATGCTATCGATTAAACCGCGTCCGATTAGGTGTACAACGCACCGTTTTTGCGCTACCGCCCCCTAAACTACGACATTAATATAAATCTTGAAAAGTGGAAGTTTTGAATAATAAACTGGTCTGTAAAACACCCTTCGTCAGCAAAATCATATATAAACTATACATCATTAGAAAGCATATTTAAAATGCTATCTATTAAACCGCGTCCGATCAGGTTTACAACGCACCGTTTTTTCGCAACCGCCCACTAAAATACGACATTAATATTAATCTTGAAAAATGGTGTAGTTTTGAATAATGAACTGGTCTGTACAACACCCTTCGACGGCAAAATCATATATTAACTATACATCATTGGAAAGCACATTTAAAATGCTATTGATTAAACCGCGTCCGATCAGGTGTACAACGCACCGTTTTTGCACTACTGCCCACTAAAATACGACATTGATATAAATCTTGAAAAATGGTGTAGTTTTGAATAATGAACTGGGGCGGTACAACACCCTTCGACCGCAAAATTATATATAAACTATACATCATTGGAAAGCACATTTAAGATGCTATTGGTTAAACCCGGTCAGATCAGGTGTACAACGAACCGTTTTTCCGCTACCGCCCACTAAAATACGACAATAATATAAATCTTGAAAAATGGTGTAGTTTTGAATAATGAACTGGTCTGTACAACACCCTTCGACGGCAAAAACAAATATAAACTATACATCATTGGAAAGCACATTTAAAATGCTATTGATTAAACCCCGTCCGATCAGGTGTACAACGAACCGTTTTTGCACTACTGCCCACTAAAATACGACATTGATATAAATCTTGAAAAATGATGTAGTTTTGAATAATGAACTGGGGCGGTACAACACCCTTCGACGGCAAAATCATATATTAACTATACATCATTGGAAAGCAGATTTAAAATGCTATTGATTAAACAGCGTCCGATCAGGTGTACAACGCACCGTTTTTGCACTACTGCCCACTAAAAAACGACATTGATATAAATCTTGAAAAATGGTGTAGTTTTGAATAATGAACTGGTCTGTACAACACCCTTCGACGGCAAAATCATATATAAACTATACATCATTAGAAATCACATTTAAAATGCTATCGATTAAACCGCGTCCGATCAGGTGTACAAAGCAGCGTGTTTGCGCTACCGCCCACTAAAATGCGACATTAATATAAATCTTGAAACATGGTGTAGTTTTGAATAATGAACTGGTCTGTACAACACCCTTCGACGGCAAAAACAAATATAAACTATACATCATTGGAAAGCACATTTGAAAGTCTATTGATTAAACCCCGTCCGATTAGGTGTACAACGCACCGTTTTTTGGCAACCGCCCACTAAAATACGACATTAATATTAATCTTGAAAAATGGTGTAGTTTTGAATAATGAACTGGTCTGTACAACATCCTTCGACGGCAAAATCATATATTAACTATAAATAATTGGAAAGCACATTTAAAATGCTATCGATTAAACCCCGTCCGATTAGGTGTACAACGCACCGTTTTTGCGCTACCGCCCACTAAAATACGACTTTAATATAAATCTTGAAAAAATGGTGTAGTTTTGAATAATGAACTGGTCTGTACAACACCCTTCGACGGCAAAATTAAATATAAACTATACATCATTGGAAAGCACATTAAAAATGCTATTGATTAAACCGCGTCCGATCAGGTGTACAACGCACCGTTTTTGCGCTACCGCCCACTAAACTACGACATTAATACAAATCTTGAAAAATGGTGTAGTTTTGAATAATGAACTGGGGCTGTACAACACCCTTCGACGGCAAAATCAAATATAAACTATACATCATTGGAAAGCACATTTAAAATGCTATCGATTTAACCGCGTCCGATTAGGTGTACAACGCACCGTTTTTGCGCTACCGCCCACTAAAATACGACATTAATATAAATCTTGAAAAAATGGTGTAGTTTTGAATAATGAACTGGTCTGTACAACACCCTTCGACGGCAAAATCATATATTAACTATACATCATTGGAAAGCACATTTAAAATGCTATCGATTAAACCGCGTCCGATTAGGTGTACAACGCACCGTTTTTGCGCTACCGCCCACTAAAATACGACATTGATATAAATCTTGAAAAATGGTATAGTTTTGAATAATGAACTTGGGCTGTACAAGACAATTCGACGGCATAAACAAATATAAACTATACATCATTGGAAAGCACATTTGAAATTCTATTGATTAAACCCCTTCCGATTACGTGTACAACGCACCGTTTTTTCGCAACCGCCCACTAAAATACGACATTAATATTAATCTTGAAAAATGGTGTAGTTTTGAATAATAAACTGGTCTGTACAACACCCTTCGACGGCAAAATCAAATATAAACTATACATCATTGGAAAGCACATTAAAAATGCTATCGATTAAACCCCGTCCGATCAGGTGTACAACGCACCGTTTTTGCGCTACCGCCCACTAAAATACGACTTTAATATAAATCTTGAAAAAATGGTGTAGTTTTGAATAATGAACTGTTCTGTACAACACCCTTCGACGGCAAAATCAAATATAAACTATACATCATTGGAAAGCACATTAAAAATGCAATTGATTAAATCCCGTCCGATTAGGTGTACAACGCACCGTTTTTGCGCTACCGCCCCCTAAACTACGACATTAATATAAATCTTGAAAAGTGGAAGTTTTGAATAATAAACTGGTCTGTAAAACACCCTTCGTCAGCAAAATCATATATAAACTATACATCATTAGAAAGCATATTTAAAATGCTATCTATTAAACCGCGTCCGATCAGGTTTACAACGCACCGTTTTTTCGCAACCGCCCACTAAAATACGACATTAATATTAATCTTGAAAAATGGTGTAGTTTTGAATAATGAACTGGTCTGTACAACACCCTTCGACGGCAAAATCATATATTAACTATACATCATTGGAAAGCACATTTAAAATGCTATTGATTAAACCGCGTCCGATCAGGTGTACAACGCACCGTTTTTGCACTACTGCCCACTAAAATACGACATTGATATAAATCTTGAAAAATGGTGTAGTTTTGAATAATGAACTGGGGCGGTACAACACCCTTCGACCGCAAAATTATATATAAACTATACATCATTGGAAAGCACATTTAAGATGCTATTGGTTAAACCCGGTCAGATCAGGTGTACAACGAACCGTTTTTCCGCTACCGCCCACTAAAATACGACAATAATATAAATCTTGAAAAATGGTGTAGTTTTGAATAATGAACTGGTCTGTACAACACCCTTCGACGGCAAAATCATATATTAACTATACATCATTGGAAAGCACATTTAAAATGCTATTGATTAAACCCCGTCCGATTAGGTTTACAACGAACCGTTTTTGCGCTACCGCCCACTAAAATACGACTTTAATATAAATCTTGAAATACGGTGTAGTTTTGAATAATGAACTGGTCTGTACAACACCCTTCGACGGCAAATTCATATATAAACTATACATCGTTGGAAAGCACATTTAAAATGCTATTGATTAAACCGCATCCGATTAGGTGTACAACGCACCGTTTTTGCACTACTGCCCACTAAAATACGACATTGATATAAATCTTGAAAAATGGTGTAGTTTTGAATAATGAACTGGGGCGGTACAACACCCTTCGACGGCAAAATCATATATTAACTATACATCATTGGAAAGCACATTTAAAATGCTATCGATTAAACCCCGTCCGATCAGGTGTACAACGCACCGTTTTTGCACTACTGCCCACTAAAATACGACATTGATATAAATCTTGAAAAATGATGTAGTTTTGAATAATGAACTGGGGCGGTACAACACCCTTCGACGGCAAAATCATATATTAACAATACATCATTGGAAAGCACATTTAAAATGCTATCGATTAAACAGCGTCCGATCAGGTGTACAACGCACCGTTTTTGCGCTACTGCCCACTAAAATACGACATTGATATAAATCTTGAAAAATGGTGTAGTTTTGAATAATGAACTGGTCTGTACAACACCCTTCGACGGCAAAATCATATATAAACTATACATCATTGGAAATCACATTTCAAATGCTATCGATTAAACTGCGTCCGATCAGGTGTACAAAGCAGCGTGTTTGCGCTACCGCCCACTAAAATGCGACATTAATATAAATCTTGAAACATGGTGTAGTTTTGAATAATGAACTGGTCTGTACAACACCCTTCAACGGCAAAAACAAATATAAACTATACATCATTGGAAAGCACATTTAAAATGCTATTGATTAAACCGCGTCCGATCAGGTGTACAATGCACCGTTTTTGCGCTACCGCCCACTAAAATACGACATTGATATAAATCTTGAAAAATGGTGTAGTTTTGAATAATGAACTGGGGCGGTACAACACCCTTCGACGGCAAAATCATATATTAACTATACATCATTGGAAAGCACATTTAAAATGCTATCGATTAAACAGTTCGATCAGGTGTACAACGCACCGTTTTTGCGCTACCGCCCACTAAAATACGACATTAATATAAATCTTGAAAAATGGTATAGTATTGAATAATAAACTGGGGCTGTACAACACCCTTCGACGGCATAAACAAATATAAACTATACATCATTGGAAAGCACATTTGAAAGTCTATTGATTACACCCCGTCCGATTAGGTGTACAACGCACCGTTTTTTCGCAACCGCCCACTAAAATACGACATTAATATTAATCTTGAAAAATGGTGTAGTTTTGAATAATGAACTGGTCTGTATAACACCCTTCGACGGCAAAATCATATATTAACTATACATCATTGGAAAGCACATTTAAAATGCTATCGATTAAACCCCGTCCGATCAGGTGTACAACGCACCGTTTTTGCGCTACCGCCCACTAAAATACGACTTTAATATAAATCTTGAAAAAATGGTGTAGTTTTGAATAATGAACTGGTCTGTACAACACCCTTCGACGGCAAAATTAAATATAAACTATACATCGTTGGAAAGCACATTAAAAATGCTATTGATTAAATTCCGTCCGATCAGGTGTACAACGCACCGTTTTTGCGCTACCGCCCACTAAACTACGACATTAATACAAATCTTGAAAAGTGGAAGTTTTGAATAATAAACTGGTCTGTAAAACAACCTTCGTCGGCAATATCATATATAAACTATACATCATTAGAAAGCATATTTAAAATGCTATCTATTAAACCGCGTCCGATCAGGTGTACAACGCATCGTTTTTGCGCTACCGCCCACTAAAATACGACATTAATATAAATCTTGAAAAATGGTGTAGTTTTGAATAATGAACTGGGGCGGTACAACACCCTTCGATGGCAAAATCATAAAAAAAATTTATACATCATTGCATGGAAAGCACATTTAAAATGCTATTGATTAAACCCCGTCCGATCAGGTACTGTACAACGCACCGTTCTTGCGCTACCGCCCACTAAAATACGACATTAATATAAATCTTGAAAAATGGTGTAGTTTTGAATAAAGAACTGGGGCGGTACAACACCATTCGACGGCAAAATCATATATTAACTATACATCATTGGAAAGCACATTTAAAATGCTATGATTAAACCCCGTCCGATTAGGTGTACAACGAACCGTTTTTGCGCTACCGCCCACTAAAATACGACTTTTATATAAATCTTGAAATATGGTGTAGTTTTGAATAATGAACTGGTCTGTACAACACCCTTCGACGGCAAATTCATATATAAACTATACATCGTTGGAAAGCACATTTAAAATGCTATTGATTAAACCGCGTCCGATCAGGTGTACAACGCACCGTTTTTGCACTACTGCCCACTAAAATACGACATCGATATAAATCTTGAAAAATGGTGTAGTTTTGAATAATGAACTTGGGCTGTACAACACCCTTCGACGGCAAAATCAAATATAAACTATACATCATTGGAAAGCACATTTAAAATGCTATCGTTTTAACCGCGTCCGATTAGGTGTACAACGCACCGTTTTTGCGCTACCGCCCACTAAAATATGACATTAATATAAATCTTGAAAAAATGGTGTAGTTTTGAATAATGAACTGGTCTGTACAACACCCTTCGACGGCAAAATCATATATTAACTATACATCATTGGAAAGCACATTTAAAATGCTATCGATTAAACCGCGTCCGATTAGGTGTACAACGCACCGTTTTTGCGCTACCGCCCACTAAAATACGACATTAATATAAATCTTGAAAAATGGTATAGTTTTGAATAATGAACTGGGGCTGTACAACACAATTCGACGGCATAAACAAATATAAACTATACATCATTGGAAAGCACATTTGAAATTCTATTGATTAAACCCCGTCCGATTAGGTGTACAACGCACCGTTTTTTCGCAACCGCCCACTAAAATACGACATTAATATTAATCTTGAAAAATGATGTAGTTTTGAATAATGAACTGGTCTGAACAACACCCTTCGACGGCAAAATCATATATTAACTATACATCATTGGAAAGCACATTAAAAATGCAATTGATTAAACCCCGTCCGATTAGGTGTACAACGCACCGTTTTTGCGCTACCGCCCCCTAAACTACGACATTAATATAAATCTTGAAAAGTGGAAGTTTTGAATAATAAACTGGTCTGTAAAACACCCTTCGTCGGCAATATCATATATAAACTATACATCATTAGAAAGTATATTTAAAATGCTATCTATTAAACCGCGTCCGATCAGGTTTACAACGCACCGTTTTTTCGCAACCGCCCACTAAAATACGACATTAATATTAATCTTGAAAAATGGTGTAGTTTTGAATAATGAACCGGTCTGTACAACACCCTTCGACGGCAAAATCATATATTAACTATACATCATTGGAAAGCACATTTAAAATGCTATTGATTAAACCGCGTCCGATCAGGTGTACAACGCACCGTTTTTGCACTACTGCCCACTAAAATACGACATTGATATAAATCTTGAAAAATGGTGTAGTTTTGAATAATGAACTGGGGCGGTACAACACCCTTCGACCGCAAAATTATATATAAACTATACATCATTGGAAAGCACATTTAAGGTGCTATTGGTTAAACCCGGTCAGATCAGGTGTACAATGCACTGTTTTTGCGCTACCGCCCACTAAAATACGACATTAATATAAATCTTGAAAAATGGTATAGTTTTGAATAATGAACTGGGGCTGTACAACACAATTCCACGGTATAAACAAATATAAACTATACATCATTGGAAAGCACATTTGAAATTCTATTGATTAAACCCCGTCCGATTAGGTGTACAACGCACCGTTTTTTCGCAACCGCCCACTAAAATACGACATTAATATTAATCTTGAAAAATGGTGTAGTTTTGAATAATGAACTGGTCTGTACAACACCCTTCGACGGCAAAATCATATATTAACTATACATCATTGGAAAGCACATTTAAAATGCTATCGATTAAACCCCGTCCGATCAGGTGTACAACGCATCGTTTTTGCGCTACCGCCCACTAAAATACGACATTAATATAAATCTTGAAAAATGGTGTAGTTTTGAATAATGAACTGGGGCGGTACAACACCCTTCGATGGCAAAATCATAAAAAAAATTTATACATCATTGCATGGAAAGCACATTTAAAATGCTATTGATTAAACCCCGTCCGATCAGGTACTGTACAACGCACCGTTCTTGCGCTACCGCCCACTAAAATACGACATTAATATAAATCTTGAAAAATGGTGTAGTTTTGAATAAAGAACTGGGGCGGTACAACACCATTCGACGGCAAAATCATATATTAACTATACATCATTGGAAAGCACATTTAAAATGCTATGATTAAACCCCGTCCGATTAGGTGTACAACGAACCGTTTTTGCGCTACCGCCCACTAAAATACGACTTTTATATAAATCTTGAAATATGGTGTAGTTTTGAATAATGAACTGGTCTGTACAACACCCTTCGACGGCAAATTCATATATAAACTATACATCGTTGGAAAGCACATTTAAAATGCTATTGATTAAACCGCGTCCGATCAGGTGTACAACGCACCGTTTTTGCACTACTGCCCACTAAAATACGACATCGATATAAATCTTGAAAAATGGTGTAGTTTTGAATAATGAACTGGGGCTGTACAACACCCTTCGACGGCAAAATCAAATATAAACTATACATCATTGGAAAGCACATTTAAAATGCTATCGTTTTAACCGCGTCCGATTAGGTGTACAACGCACCGTTTTTGCGCTACCGCCCACTAAAATATGACATTAATATAAATCTTGAAAAAATGGTGTAGTTTTGAATAATGAACTGGTCTGTACAACACCCTTCGACGGCAAAATCATATATTAACTATACATCATTGGAAAGCACATTTAAAATGCTATCGATTAAACCGCGTCCGATTAGGTGTACAACGCACCGTTTTTGCGCTACCGCCCACTAAAATACGACATTAATATAAATCTTGAAAAATGGTATAGTTTTGAATAATGAACTTGGGCTGTACAAGACAATTCGACGGCATAAACAAATATAAACTATACATCATTGGAAAGCACATTTGAAATTCTATTGATTAAACCCCGTCCGATTAGGTGTACAACGCACCGTTTTTTCGCAACCGCCCACTAAAATACGACATTAATATTAATCTTGAAAAATGATGTAGTTTTGAATAATGAACTGGTCTGTACAACACCCTTCGACGGCAAAATCATATATTAACTATACATCATTGGAAAGCACATTAAAAATGCAATTGATTAAACCCCGTCCGATTAGGTGTACAACGCACCGTTTTTGCGCTACCGCCCCCTAAACTACGACATTAATATAAATCTTGAAAAGTGGAAGTTTTGAATAATAAACTGGTCTGTAAAACACCCTTCGTCGGCAATATCATATATAAACTATACATCATTAGAAAGTATATTTAAAATGCTATCTATTAAACCGCGTCCGATCAGGTTTACAACGCACCGTTTTTTCGCAACCGCCCACTAAAATACGACATTAATATTAATCTTGAAAAATGGTGTAGTTTTGAATAATGAACTGGTCTGTACAACACCCTTCGACGGCAAAATCATATATTAACTATACATCATTGGAAAGCACATTTAAAATGCTATTGATTAAATCGCGTCCGATCAGGTGTACAACGCACCGTTTTTGCACTACTGCCCACTAAAATACGACATTGATATAAATCTTGAAAAATGGTGTAGTTTTGAATAATGAACTGGGGCGGTACAACACCCTTCGACCGCAAAATTATATATAAACTATACATCATTGGAAAGCACATTTAAGGTGCTATTGGTTAAACCCGGTCAGATCAGGTGTACAACGCACCGTTTTTGCGCTACCGCCCACTAAAATACGACATTAATATAAATCTTGAAAAATGGTATAGTTTTGAATAATGAACTGGGGCTGTACAACACAATTCCACGGTATAAACAAATATAAACTATACATCATTGGAAAGCACATTTGAAATTCTATTGATTAAACCCCGTCCGATTAGGTGTACAACGCACCGTTTTTTCGCAACCGCCCACTAAAATACGACATTAATATTAATCTTGAAAAATGGTGTAGTTTTGAATAATGAACTGGTCTGTACAACACCCTTCGACGGCAAAATCATATATTAACTATACATCATTGGAAAGCACATTTAAAATGCTATCGATTAAACCCCGTCCGATCAGGTGTACAACGCACCGTTTTTGCGCTACCGCCCACTAAAATACGACTTTAAAATAAATCTTGAAAAAATGGTGTAGTTTTGAATAATGAGCTGGTCTGTACAACACCCTTCGACGGCAAAATCAAATATAAACTATACATCATTGGAAAGCACATTAAAAATGCAATTTATTAAACCCCGTCCGATTAGGTGTACAACGCACCGTTTTTGCCCTACCGCCCCCTAAACTACGACATTAATATAAATCTTGAAATGTGGAAGTTTTGAATAATAAACTGGTCTGTAAAACACCTTTCGTCGGCAATATCATATATAAACTATACATCATTAGAAAGCATATTTAAAATGCTATCTATTAAACCGCGTCCGATCAGGTTTACAACGCACCGTTTTTTCGCAACCGCCCACTAAAATACGACATTAATATTAATCTTGAAAAATGGTGTAGTTTTGAATAATGAACTGGTCTGTACAACACCCTTCGACGGCAAAATCATATATTAACTATACATCATTGGAAAGCACATTTAAAATGCTATTGATTAAACCGCGTCCGATCAGGTGTACAACGCACCGTTTTTGCACTACTGCCCACTAAAATACGACATTGATATAAATCTTGAAAAATGGTGTAGATTTGAATAATGAACTGGGGCGGTACAACACCCTTCGACCGCAAAATTATATATAAACTATACATCATTGGAAAGCACATTTAAGATGCTATTGGTTAAACCCGGTCAGATCAGGTGTACAACGTACCGTTTTTCCGCTACCGCCCACTAAAATACGACAATGATATAAATCTTGAAAAATGGTGTAGTTTTGAATAATGAACTGGTCTGTACAACACCCTTCGACGGCAAAAACAAATATAAACTATACATCATTGGAAAGCACATTTAAAATGCTATTGATTAAACACCGTCCGATCAGGTGTACAACGAACCGTTTTTGCACTACTGCCCACTAAAATACGACATTGATATAAATCTTGAAAAATGATGTAGTTTTGAATAATGAACTGGGGCGGTACAACACCCTTCGACGGCAAAATCATATATTAACTATACATCATTGGAAAGCACATTTAAGGTGCTATTGGTTAAACCCGGTCAGATCAGGTGTACAACGAACCGTTTTTCCGCTACCGCCCACTAAAATACGACAATAATATAAATCTTGAAAAATGGTGTAGTTTTGAATAATGAACTGGTCTGTACAACACCCTTCTACGGGAAAAACAAATATAAACTATACATCATTGGAAAGCACTTTTAAAATGCTATTGATTAAACCCCGTCCGATCAGGTGTACAACGCACCGTTTTTGCACTACTGCCCACTAAAAAACGACATTGATATAAATCTTGAAAAATGGTGTAGTTTTGAATAATGAACTGGTCTGTACAACACCCTTCGACGGCAAAATCATATATAAACTATACATCATTGGAAATCACATTTAAAATGCTATCGATTAAACCGCGTCCGATCAGGTGTACAAAGCAGCGTGTTTGCGCTACCGCCCACTACAATGCGACATTAATATAAATCTTGAAACATGGTGTAGTTTTGATTAATGAACTGGTCTGTACAACACCCTTCGACGGCAAAAACAAATATAAACTATACATCATTGGAAAGCACATTTAAAATGCTATTGATTAAACCGCGTCCGATCAGGTGTACAATGCATCGTTTTTGCGCTACCGCCCACTAAAATACGACATTGATATAAATCTTGAAAAATGGTGTAGTTTTGAATAATGAACTGGGGCGGTACAACACCCTTCGACGGAAAAATCATATATTAACTATACATCATTGGAAAGCACATTTAAAATGCTATCGATTAAACAGCGTCCGATTAGGTGTACAACGCACCGTTTTTGCGCTACCGCCCACTAAAATACGACATTAATATAAATCTTGAAAAATGGTATAGTTTTGAATAATAAACTGGGGCTGTACAACACCCTTCGACGGCATAAACAAATATAAACTATACATCATTGGAAAGCACATTTGAAAGTCTATTGATTAAACCCCGTCCGATTAGGTTTACAACGCACCGTTTTTTCGCAACCGCCCACTAAAATACGACATTAATATTAATCTTGAAAAATGGTGTAGTTTTGAATAATGAACTGGTCTGTACAACACCCTTCGACGGCAAAATCATATATTAACTATACATCATTGGAAAGCACATTTAAAATGCTATCGATTAAACCCCGTCCGATCAGGTGTACAATGCACCGTTTTTGCGCTACCGCCCACTAAAATACGACTTTAATATAAATCTTGAAAAAATGGTGTAGTTTTGAATAATGAACTGGTCTGTACAACACCCTTCGACGGCAAAATTAAATATAAACTATACATCATTGGAAAGCGCATTAAAAATGCTATTGATTAAACCCCGTCCGATCAGGTGTACAACGCACCGTTTTTGCGCTACCGCCCACTAAACTACGACATTAATACAAATCTTGAAAAGTGGAAGTTTTGAATAATAAACTGGTCTGTAAAACACCCTTCGTCGGCAATATCATATATAAACTATACATCATTAGAAAGCATATTTAAAATGCTATCTATTAAACCACGTACGATCAGGTGTACAACGCATCGTTTTTGCGCTACCGCCCACTAAAATACGACATTAATATAAATCTTGAAAAATGGTGTAGTTTTGAATAATGAACTGGGGCGGTACAACACCCTTCGACGGCAAAATCATATATTAATTATACATCATTGGAAAGCACATTTAAAATGCTATTGATTAAACCCCGTCCGATTAGGTGTACAACGAACCGTTTTTGCGCTACCGCCCACTAAAATACGACTTTTATATAAATCTTGAAATATGGTGTAGTTTTGAATAATGAACTGGTCTGTACAACACCCTTCGACGGCAAATTCATATATAAACTATACATCGTTGGAAGGCACATTTAAATGCTATTGATTAAACCGCGTCCGATCAGGTGTACAACGCACCGTTTTTGCACTACTGCCCACTAAAATACGACATTGATATAAATCTTGAAAAATGGTGTAGTTTTGAATAATGAACTGGGGCTGTACAACACCCTTCGACGGCAAAATCAAATATAAACTATACATCATTGGAAAGCACATTTAAAATGCTATCGATTTAACCGCGTCCGATTAGGTGTACAACGCACCGTTTTTGCACTACTGCCCACTAAAATACGACATTGATATAAATCTTGAAAAATGGTGTAGTTTTGAATAATGAACTGGGGCGGTACAACACCCTTCGACCGCAAAATTATATATAAACTATACATCATTGGAAAGCACATTTAAAATGCTATCGATTAAACCCCGTCCGATCAGGTGTACAACGCACCGTTTTTGCGCTACCGCCCACTAAAATACGACTTTAAAATAAATCTTGAAAAAATGGTGTAGTTTTGAATAATGAGCTGGTCTGTACAACACCCTTCGACGGCAAAATCAAATATAAACTATACATCATTGGAAAGCACATTAAAAATGCAATTTATTAAACCCCGTCCGATTAGGTGTACAACGCACCGTTTTTGCCCTACCGCCCCCTAAACTACGACATTAATATAAATCTTGAAATGTGGAAGTTTTGAATAATAAACTGGTCTGTAAAACACCTTTCGTCGGCAATATCATATATAAACTATACATCATTAGAAAGCATATTTAAAATGCTATCTATTAAACCGCGTCCGATCAGGTTTACAACGCACCGTTTTTTCGCAACCGCCCACTAAAATACGACATTAATATTAATCTTGAAAAATGGTGTAGTTTTGAATAATGAACTGGTCTGTACAACACCCTTCGACGGCAAAATCATATATTAACTATACATCATTGGAAAGCACATTTAAAATGCTATTGATTAAACCGCGTCCGATCAGGTGTACAACGCACCGTTTTTGCACTACTGCCCACTAAAATACGACATTGATATAAATCTTGAAAAATGGTGTAGATTTGAATAATGAACTGGGGCGGTACAACACCCTTCGACCGCAAAATTATATATAAACTATACATCATTGGAAAGCACATTTAAGATGCTATTGGTTAAACCCGGTCAGATCAGGTGTACAACGTACCGTTTTTCCGCTACCGCCCACTAAAATACGACAATGATATAAATCTTGAAAAATGGTGTAGTTTTGAATAATGAACTGGTCTGTACAACACCCTTCGACGGCAAAAACAAATATAAACTATACATCATTGGAAAGCACATTTAAAATGCTATTGATTAAACACCGTCCGATCAGGTGTACAACGAACCGTTTTTGCACTACTGCCCACTAAAATACGACATTGATATAAATCTTGAAAAATGATGTAGTTTTGAATAATGAACTGGGGCGGTACAACACCCTTCGACGGCAAAATCATATATTAACTATACATCATTGGAAAGCACATTTAAGGTGCTATTGGTTAAACCCGGTCAGATCAGGTGTACAACGAACCGTTTTTCCGCTACCGCCCACTAAAATACGACAATAATATAAATCTTGAAAAATGGTGTAGTTTTGAATAATGAACTGGTCTGTACAACACCCTTCTACGGGAAAAACAAATATAAACTATACATCATTGGAAAGCACTTTTAAAATGCTATTGATTAAACCCCGTCCGATCAGGTGTACAACGCACAGTTTTTGCACTACTGCCCACTAAAAAACGACATTGATATAAATCTTGAAAAATGGTGTAGTTTTGAATAATGAACTGGTCTGTACAACACTCTTCGACGGCAAAATCATATTTAAACTATACATCATTGGAAATCACATTTAAAATGGTATCGATTAAACCGCGTCCGATCAGGTGTACAAAGCAGCGTGTTTGCGCTACCGCCCACTACAATGCGACATTAATATAAATCTTGAAACATGGTGTAGTTTTGATTAATGAACTGGTCTGTACAACACCCTTCGACGGCAAAAACAATTATAAACTATACATCATTGGAAAGCACATTTAAAATGCTATTGATTAAACCGCGTCCGATCAGGTGTACAATGCATCGTTTTTGCGCTACCGCCCACTAAAATACGACATTGATATAAATCTTGAAAAATGGTGTAGTTTTGAATAATGAACTGGGGCGGTACAACACCCTTCGACGGCAAAATCATATATTAACTATACATCATTGGAAAGCACATTTAAAATGCTATCGATTAAACAGCGTCCGATTAGGTGTACAACGCACCGTTTTTGCGCTACCGCCCACTAAAATACGACATTAATATAAATCTTGAAAAATGGTATAGTTTTGAATAATAAACTGGGGCTGTACAACACCCTTCGACGGCATAAACAAATATAAACTATACATCATTGGAAAGCACATTTGAAAGTCTATTGATTAAACCCCGTCCGATTAGGTTTACAACGCACCGTTTTTTCGCAACCGCCCACTAAAATACGACATTAATATTAATCTTGAAAAATGGTGTAGTTTTGAATAATGAACTGGTCTGTACAACACCCTTCGACGGCAAAATCATATATTAACTATACATCATTGGAAAGCACATTTAAAATGCTATCGATTAAACCCCGTCCGATCAGGTGTACAACGCACCGTTTTTGCGCTACCGCCCACTAAAATACGACATTAATATAAATCTTGAAAAATGGTGTAGTTTTGAATAATGAACTGGGGCGGTACAACACCCTTCGACGGCAAAATCATATATTAATTATACATCATTGGAAAGCACATTTAAAATGCTATTGATTAAACCCCGTCCGATTAGGTGTACAACGAACCGTTTTTGCGCTACCGCCCACTAAAATACGACTTTAATATAAATCTTGAAATATGGTGTAGTTTTGAATAATGAACTGGTCTGTACAACACCCTTCGACGGCAAATTCATATATAAACTATACATCGTTGGAAGGCACATTTAAATGCTATTGATTAAACCGCGTCCGATCAGGTGTACAACGCACCGTTTTTGCACTACTGCCCACTAAAATACGACATTGATATAAATCTTGAAAAATGGTGTAGTTTTGAATAATGAACTGGGGCTGTACAACACCCTTCGACGGCAAAATCAAATATAAACTATACATCATTGGAAAGCACATTTAAAATGCTATCGATTTAACCGCGTCCGATTAGGTGTACAACGCACCGTTTTTGCACTACTGCCCACTAAAATACGACATTGATATAAATCTTGAAAAATGGTGTAGTTTTGAATAATGAACTGGGGCGGTACAACACCCTTCGACCGCAAAATTATATATAAACTATACATCATTGGAAAGCACATTTAAGGTGCTATTGGTTAAACCCGGTCAGATCAGGTGTACAACGCACCGTTTTTGCGATACCGCCCACTAAAATACGACATTAATATAAATCTTGAAAAATGGTATAGTTTTGAATAATGAACTGGGGCTGTACAACACAATTCCACGGTATAAACAAATATAAACTATACATCATTGGAAAGCACATTTGAAATTCTATTGATTAAACCCCGTCCGATTAGGTGTACAACGCACCGTTTTTTCGCAACCGCCCACTAAAATACGACATTAATATTAATCTTGAAAAATGGTGTAGTTTTGAATAATGAACTGGTCTGTACAACACCCTTCGACGGCAAAATCATATATTAACTATACATCATTGGAAAGCACATTTAAAATGCTATCGATTAAACCCCGTCCGATCAGGTGTACAACGCACCGTTTTTGCGCTACCGCCCACTAAAATACGACTTTAAAATAAATCTTGAAAAAATGGTGTAGTTTTGAATAATGAGCTGGTCTGTACAACACCCTTCGACGGCAAAATCAAATATAAACTATACATCATTGGAAAGCACATTAAAAATACAATTTATTAAACCCCGTCCGATTAGGTGTACAACGCACCGTTTTTGCCCTACCGCCCCCTAAACTACGACATTAATATAAATCTTGAAATGTGGAAGTTTTGAATAATAAACTGGTCTGTAAAACACCTTTCGTCGGCAATATCATATATAAACTATACATCATTAGAAAGCATATTTAAAATGCTATCTATTAAACCGCGTCCGATCAGGTTTACAACGCACCGTTTTTTCGCAACCGCCCACTAAAATACGACATTAATATTAATCTTGAAAAATGGTGTAGTTTTGAATAATGAACTGGTCTGTACAACACCCTTCGACGGCAAAATCATATATTAACTATACATCATTGGAAAGCACATTTAAAATGCTATCGATTAAACCGCGTCCGATCAGGTGTACAACGCACCGTTTTTGCACTACTGCCCACTAAAATACGACATTGATATAAATCTTGATAAAATGGTGTAGATTTGAATAATGAACTGGGGCGGTACAACACCCTTCGACCGCAAAATTATATATAAACTATACATCATTGGAAAGCACATTTAAGATGCTATTGGTTAAACCCGGTCAGATCAGGTGTACAACGTACCGTTTTTCCGCTACCGCCCACTAAAATACGACAATGATATAAATCTTGAAAAATGGTGTAGTTTTGAATAATGAACTGGTCTGTACAACACCCTTCGACGGCAAAAACAAATATAAACTATACATCATTGGAAAGCACATTTAAAATGCTATTGATTAAACACCGTCCGATCAGGTGTACAACGAACCGTTTTTGCACTACTGCCCACTAAAATACGACATTGATATAAATCTTGAAAAATGATGTAGTTTTGAATAATGAACTGGGGCGGTACAACACCCTTCGACGGCAAAATCATATATTAACTATACATCATTGGAAAGCACATTTAAGGTGCTATTGGTTAAACCCGGTCAGATCAGGTGTACAACGAACCGTTTTTCCGCTACCGCCCACTAAAATACGACAATAATATAAATCTTGAAAAATGGTGTAGTTTTGAATAATGAACTGGTCTGTACAACACCCTTCGACGGCAAAATCATATATAAACTATACATCATTGGAAATCACATTTAAAATGCTATCGATTAAACCGCGTCCGATCAGGTGTACAAAGCAGCGTGTTTGCGCTACCGCCCACTACAATGCGACAGTAATATAAATCTTGAAACATGGTGTAGTTTTGATTAATGAACTGGTCTGTACAACACCCTTCGAAGGCAAAAACAAATATAAACTATACATCATTGGAAAGCACATTTAAAATGCTATTGATTAAACCGCGTCCGATCAGGTGTACAATGCATCGTTTTTGCGCTACCGCCCACTAAAATACGACATTGATATAAATCTTGAAAAATGGTGTAGTTTTGAATAATGAACTGGGGCGGTACAACACCCTTCGACGGCAAAATCATATATTAACTATACATCATTGGAAAGCACATTTAAAATGCTATCGATTAAACAGCGTCCGATTAGGTGTACAACGCACCGTTTTTGCGCTACCGCCCACTAAAATACGACATTAATATAAATCTTGAAAAATGGTATAGTTTTGAATAATAAACTGGGGCTGTACAACACCCTTCGACGGCATAAACAAATATAAACTATACATCATTGGAAAGCACATTTGAAAGTCTATTGATTAAACCCCGTCCGATTAGGTTTACAACGCACCGTTTTTGCGCTACCGCCCACTAAAATACGACTTTAATATAAATCTTGAAAAAATGGTGTAGTTTTGAATAATGAACTGGTCTGTACAACACCCTTCGACGGCAAAATCAAATATAAACTATACATCATTGGAAAGCACATTAAAAATGCAATTGATTAAACCCCGTCCGATTAGGTGTACAACGCACCGTTTTTGCGCTACCGCCCCCTAAACTACGACATTAATATAAATCTTGAAAAGTGGAAGTTTTGAATAATAAACTGGTCTGTAAAACACCCTTCGTCGGCAATATCATATATAAACTATACATCATTAGAAAGCATATTTAAAATGCTATCTATTAAACCGCGTTCGATCAGGTTTACAACGCACCGTTTTTTCGCAACCGCCCACTCAAATACGACATTAATATTAATCTTGAAAAACGGAGTAGTTTTGAATAATGAACTGGTCTGTACAACACCCTTCGACGGCAAAATTAAATATAAACTATACATCATTGGAAAGCACATTAAAAATGCTATTGATTAAACCCCGTCCGATCAGGTGTACAACGCACCGTTTTTGCGCTACCGCCCACTAAAATACGACATTAATATAAATCTTGAAAAATGGTGTAGTTTTGAATAATGAACTGGGGCGGTACAACACCCTTCGATGGCAAAATCATAAATAATTTATACATCATTGCATGGAAAGCACATTTAGAAGGCTATTGATTAAACCCCGTCCGATCAGGTACTGTACAACGCACCGTTCTTGCGCTACCGCCCACTAAAATACGACATTAATATAAATCTTGAAAAATGGTGTAGTTTTGAATAAAGAACTGGGGCGGTACAACACCCTTCGACGGCAAAATCATATATTAACTATACATCATTGGAAAGCACATTTAAAATGCTATTGATTAAACCCCGTCCGATTAGGTTTACAACGAACCGTTTTTGCGCTACCGCCCACTAAAATACGACTTTAATATAAATCTTGAAATATGGTGCAGTTTTGAATAATGAACTGGTCTGTACAACACCCTTCGACGGCAAATTCATATATAAACTATACATCGTTGGAAAGCACATTTAAAATGCTATCTATTAAACCGCGTCCGATCAGGTGTACAACGCACCGTTTTTGCACTACTGCCCACTAAAATACGACATTGATATAAATCTTGAAAAATGGTGTAGTTTTGAATAATGAACTGGGGCGGTACAACACCCTTCGACGGCAAAATCATATATTAACTATACATCATTGGAAAGCACATTTAAAATGCTATCGATTAAACAGCGTCCGATCAGGTGTACAACGCACCGTTTTTGCACTACTGCCCACTAAAATACGACATTGATATAAATCTTGAAAAATGGTGTAGTTTTGAATAATGAACTGGGGCTGTACAACACCCTTCGACGGCAAAATCAAATATAAACTATACATCATTGGAAAGCACATTTAAAATGCTATCGATTTAACCGCGTCCGATTAGGTGTACAACGCACCGTTTTTGCGCTACCGCCCACTGAAATACGACATTAATATAAATCTTGAAAAAATGGTGTAGTTTTGAATAATGAACTGGGGCGGTACAACACCCTTCGACGGCAAAATCATATATTAACTATACATCATTGGAAAGCACATTTAAAATGCTATCGATTAAACCGCGTCCGATTAGGTGTACAACGCACCGTTTTTGCGCTACCGCCCACTAAAATACGACATTAATATAAATCTTGAAAAATGGTATAGTTTTGAATAATGAACTGGGGCTGTACAACACAATTCGACGGCATAAACAAATATAAACTATACATCATTGGAAAGCACATTTGAAATTCTATTTATTAAACCCCGTCCGATTAGGTGTACAACGCCCCGTTTTTTCGCAACCGCCCACTAAAATACGACATTAATATTAATCTTGAAAAATGGTGTAGTTTTGAATAATGAACTGGGGCGGTACAACACCCTTCGACGGCAAAATCATATATTAATTATACATCATTGGAAAGCACATTTAAAATGCTATTGATTAAACCCCGTCCGATTAGGTGTACAACGAACCGTTTTTGCGCTACCGCCCACTAAAATACGACTTTAATATAAATCTTGAAATATGGTGTAGTTTTGAATAATGAACTGGTCTGTACAACACCCTTCGACGGCAAATTCATATATAAACTATACATCGTTGGAAGGCACATTTAAATGCTATTGATTAAACCGCGTCCGATCAGGTGTACAACGCACCGTTTTTGCACTACTGCCCACTAAAATACGACATTGATATAAATCTTGAAAAATGGTGTAGTTTTGAATAATGAACTGGGGCTGTACAACACCCTTCGACGGCAAAATCAAATATAAACTATACATCATTGGAAAGCACATTTAAAATGCTATCGATTTAACCGCGTCCGATTAGGTGTACAACGCACCGTTTTTGCACTACTGCCCACTAAAATACGACATTGATATAAATCTTGAAAAATGGTGTAGTTTTGAATAATGAACTGGGGCGGTACAACACCCTTCGACCGCAAAATTATATATAAACTATACATCATTGGAAAGCACATTTAAGGTGCTATTGGTTAAACCCGGTCAGATCAGGTGTACAACGCACCGTTTTTGCGCTACCGCCCACTAAAATACGACATTAATATAAATCTTGAAAAATGGTATAGTTTTGAATAATGAACTGGGGCTGTACAACACAATTCCACGGTATAAACAAATATAAACTATACATCATTGGAAAGCACATTTGAAATTCTATTGATTAAACCCCGTCCGATTAGGTGTACAACGCACCGTTTTTTCGCAACCGCCCACTAAAATACGACATTAATATTAATCTTGAAAAATGGTGTAGTTTTGAATAATGAACTGGTCTGTACAACACCCTTCGACGGCAAAATCATATATTAACTATACATCATTGGAAAGCACATTTAAAATGCTATCGATTAAACCCCGTCCGATCAGGTGTACAACGCACCGTTTTTGCGCTACCGCCCACTAAAATACGACTTTAAAATAAATCTTGAAAAAATGGTGTAGTTTTGAATAATGAGCTGGTCTGTACAACACCCTTCGACGGCAAAATCAAATATAAACTATACATCATTGGAAAGCACATTAAAAATGCAATTTATTAAACCCCGTCCGATTAGGTGTACAACGCACCGTTTTTGCCCTACCGCCCCCTAAACTACGACATTAATATAAATCTTGAAATGTGGAAGTTTTGAATAATAAACTGGTCTGTAAAACACCTTTCGTCGGCAATATCATATATAAACTATACATCATTAGAAAGCATATTTAAAATGCTATCTATTAAACCGCGTCCGATCAGGTTTACAACGCACCGTTTTTTCGCAACCGCCCACTAAAATACGACATTAATATTAATCTTGAAAAATGGTGTAGTTTTGAATAATGAACTGGTCTGTACAACACCCTTCGACGGCAAAATCATATATTAACTATACATCATTGGAAAGCACATTTAAAATGCTATTGATTAAACCGCGTCCGATCAGGTGTACAACGCACCGTTTTTGCACTACTGCCCACTAAAATACGACATTGATATAAATCTTGAAAAATGGTGTAGATTTGAATAATGAACTGGGGCGGTACAACACCCTTCGACCGCAAAATTATATATAAACTATACATCATTGGAAAGCACATTTAAGATGCTATTGGTTAAACCCGGTCAGATCAGGTGTACAACGTACCGTTTTTCCGCTACCGCCCACTAAAATACGACAATGATATAAATCTTGAAAAATGGTGTAGTTTTGAATAATGAACTGGTCTGTACAACACCCTTCGACGGCAAAAACAAATATAAACTATACATCATTGGAAAGCACATTTAAAATGCTATTGATTAAACACCGTCCGATCAGGTGTACAACGAACCGTTTTTGCACTACTGCCCACTAAAATACGACATTGATATAAATCTTGAAAAATGATGTAGTTTTGAATAATGAACTGGGGCGGTACAACACCCTTCGACGGCAAAATCATATATTAACTATACATCATTGGAAAGCACATTTAAGGTGCTATTGGTTAAACCCGGTCAGATCAGGTGTACAACGAACCGTTTTTCCGCTACCGCCCACTAAAATACGACAATAATATAAATCTTGAAAAATGGTGTAGTTTTGAATAATGAACTGGTCTGTACAACACCCTTCTACGGGAAAAACAAATATAAACTATACATCATTGGAAAGCACTTTTAAAATGCTATTGATTAAACCCCGTCCGATCAGGTGTACAACGCACCGTTTTTGCACTACTGCCCACTAAAAAACGACATTGATATAAATCTTGAAAAATGGTGTAGTTTTGAATAATGAACTGGTCTGTACAACACCCTTCGACGGCAAAATCATATATAAACTATACATCATTGGAAATCACATTTAAAATGCTATCGATTAAACCGCGTCCGATCAGGTGTACAAAGCAGCGTGTTTGCGCTACCGCCCACTACAATGCGACATTAATATAAATCTTGAAACATGGTGTAGTTTTGATTAATGAACTGGTCTGTACAACACCCTTCGAAGGCAAAAACAAATATAAACTATACATCATTGGAAAGCACATTTAAAATGCTATTGATTAAACCGCGTCCGATCAGGTGTACAATGCATCGTTTTTGCGCTACCGCCCACTAAAATACGACATTGATATAAATCTTGAAAAATGGTGTAGTTTTGAATAATGAACTGGGGCGGTACAACACCCTTCGACGGCAAAATCATATATTAACTATACATCATTGGAAAGCACATTTAAAATGCTATCGATTAAACAGCGTCCGATTAGGTGTACAACGCACCGTTTTTGCGCTACCGCCCACTAAAATACGACATTAATATAAATCTTGAAAAATGGTATAGTTTTGAATAATAAACTGGGGCTGTACAACACCCTTCGACGGCATAAACAAATATAAACTATACATCATTGGAAAGCACATTTGAAAGTCTATTGATTAAACCCCGTCCGATTAGGTTTACAACGCACCGTTTTTGCGCTACCGCCCACTAAAATACGACTTTAATATAAATCTTGAAAAAATGGTGTAGTTTTGAATAATGAACTGGTCTGTACAACACCCTTCGACGGCAAAATCAAATATAAACTATACATCATTGGAAAGCACATTAAAAATGCAATTGATTAAACCCCGTCCGATTAGGTGTACAACGCACCGTTTTTGCGCTACCGCCCCCTAAACTACGACATTAATATAAATCTTGAAAAGTGGAAGTTTTGAATAATAAACTGGTCTGTAAAACACCCTTCGTCGGCAATATCATATATAAACTATACATCATTAGAAAGCATATTTAAAATGCTATCTATTAAACCGCGTTCGATCAGGTTTACAACGCACCGTTTTTTCGCAACCGCCCACTCAAATACGACATTAATATTAATCTTGAAAAACGGAGTAGTTTTGAATAATGAACTGGTCTGTACAACACCCTTCGACGGCAAAATTAAATATAAACTATACATCATTGGAAAGCACATTAAAAATGCTATTGATTAAACCCCGTCCGATCAGGTGTACAACGCACCGTTTTTGCGCTACCGCCCACTAAAATACGACATTAATATAAATCTTGAAAAATGGTGTAGTTTTGAATAATGAACTGGGGCGGTACAACACCCTTCGATGGCAAAATCATAAATAATTTATACATCATTGCATGGAAAGCACATTTAGAAGGCTATTGATTAAACCCCGTCCGATCAGGTACTGTACAACGCACCGTTCTTGCGCTACCGCCCACTAAAATACGACATTAATATAAATCTTGAAAAATGGTGTAGTTTTGAATAAAGAACTGGGGCGGTACAACACCCTTCGACGGCAAAATCATATATTAACTATACATCATTGGAAAGCACATTTAAAATGCTATTGATTAAACCCCGTCCGATTAGGTTTACAACGAACCGTTTTTGCGCTACCGCCCACTAAAATACGACTTTAATATAAATCTTGAAATATGGTGCAGTTTTGAATAATGAACTGGTCTGTACAACACCCTTCGACGGCAAATTCATATATAAACTATACATCGTTGGAAAGCACATTTAAAATGCTATCTATTAAACCGCGTCCGATCAGGTGTACAACGCACCGTTTTTGCACTACTGCCCACTAAAATACGACATTGATATAAATCTTGAAAAATGGTGTAGTTTTGAATAATGAACTGGGGCGGTACAACACCCTTCGACGGCAAAATCATATATTAACTATACATCATTGGAAAGCACATTTAAAATGCTATCGATTAAACAGCGTCCGATCAGGTGTACAACGCACCGTTTTTGCACTACTGCCCACTAAAATACGACATTGATATAAATCTTGAAAAATGGTGTAGTTTTGAATAATGAACTGGGGCTGTACAACACCCTTCGACGGCAAAATCAAATATAAACTATACATCATTGGAAAGCACATTTAAAATGCTATCGATTTAACCGCGTCCGATTAGGTGTACAACGCACCGTTTTTGCGCTACCGCCCACTAAAATACGACATTAATATAAATCTTGAAAAAATGGTGTAGTTTTGAATAATGAACTGGGGCGGTACAACACCCTTCGACGGCAAAATCATATATTAACTATACATCATTGGAAAGCACATTTAAAATGCTATCGATTAAACCGCGTCCGATTAGGTGTACAACGCACCGTTTTTGCGCTACCGCCCACTAAAATACGACATTAATATAAATCTTGAAAAATGGTATAGTTTTGAATAATGAACTGGGGCTGTACAACACAATTCGACGGCATAAACAAATATAAACTATACATCATTGGAAAGCACATTTGAAATTCTATTTATTAAACCCCGTCCGATTAGGTGTACAACGCCCCGTTTTTTCGCAACCGCCCACTAAAATACGACATTAATATTAATCTTGAAAAATGGTGTAGTTTTGAATAATGAACTGGGGCGGTACAACACCCTTCGACGGCAAAATCATATATTAATTATACATCATTGGAAAGCACATTTAAAATGCTATTGATTAAACCCCGTCCGATTAGGTGTACAACGAACCGTTTTTGCGCTACCGCCCACTAAAATACGACTTTAATATAAATCTTGAAATATGGTGTAGTTTTGAATAATGAACTGGTCTGTACAACACCCTTCGACGGCAAATTCATATATAAACTATACATCGTTGGAAGGCACATTTAAATGCTATTGATTAAACCGCGTCCGATCAGGTGTACAACGCACCGTTTTTGCACTACTGCCCACTAAAATACGACATTGATATAAATCTTGAAAAATGGTGTAGTTTTGAATAATGAACTGGGGCTGTACAACACCCTTCGACGGCAAAATCAAATATAAACTATACATCATTGGAAAGCACATTTAAAATGCTATCGATTTAACCGCGTCCGATTAGGTGTACAACGCACCGTTTTTGCACTACTGCCCACTAAAATACGACATTGATATAAATCTTGAAAAATGGTGTAGTTTTGAATAATGAACTGGGGCGGTACAACACCCTTCGACCGCAAAATTATATATAAACTATACATCATTGGAAAGCACATTTAAGGTGCTATTGGTTAAACCCGGTCAGATCAGGTGTACAACGCACCGTTTTTGCGCTACCGCCCACTAAAATACGACATTAATATAAATCTTGAAAAATGGTATAGTTTTGAATAATGAACTGGGGCTGTACAACACAATTCCACGGTATAAACAAATATAAACTATACATCATTGGAAAGCACATTTGAAATTCTATTGATTAAACCCCGTCCGATTAGGTGTACAACGCACCGTTTTTTCGCAACCGCCCACTAAAATACGACATTAATATTAATCTTGAAAAATGGTGTAGTTTTGAATAATGAACTGGTCTGTACAACACCCTTCGACGGCAAAATCATATATTAACTATACATCATTGGAAAGCACATTTAAAATGCTATCGATTAAACCCCGTCCGATCAGGTGTACAACGCACCGTTTTTGCGCTACCGCCCACTAAAATACGACTTTAAAATAAATCTTGAAAAAATGGTGTAGTTTTGAATAATGAGCTGGTCTGTACAACACCCTTCGACGGCAAAATCAAATATAAACTATACATCATTGGAAAGCACATTAAAAATGCAATTTATTAAACCCCGTCCGATTAGGTGTACAACGCACCGTTTTTGCCCTACCGCCCCCTAAACTACGACATTAATATAAATCTTGAAATGTGGAAGTTTTGAATAATAAACTGGTCTGTAAAACACCTTTCGTCGGCAATATCATATATAAACTATACATCATTAGAAAGCATATTTAAAATGCTATCTATTAAACCGCGTCCGATCAGGTTTACAACGCACCGTTTTTTCGCAACCGCACACTAAAATACGACATTAATATTAATCTTGAAAAATGGTGTAGTTTTGAATAATGAACTGGTCTGTACAACACCCTTCGACGGCAAAATCATATATTAACTATACATCATTGGAAAGCACATTTAAAATGCTATTGATTAAACCGCGTCCGATCAGGTGTACAACGCACCGTTTTTGCACTACTGCCCACTAAAATACGACATTGATATAAATCTTGAAAAATGGTGTAGATTTGAATAATGAACTGGGGCGGTACAACACCCTTCGACCGCAAAATTATATATAAACTATACATCATTGCAAAGCACATTTAAGATGCTATTGGTTAAACCCGGTCAGATCAGGTGTACAACGTACCGTTTTTCCGCTACCGCCCACTAAAATACGACAATGATATAAATCTTGAAAAATGGTGTAGTTTTGAATAATGAACTGGTCTGTACAACACCCTTCGACGGCAAAAACAAATATAAACTATACATCATTGGAAAGCACATTTAAAATGCTATTGATTAAACACCGTCCGATCAGGTGTACAACGAACCGTTTTTGCACTACTGCCCACTAAAATACGACATTGATATAAATCTTGAAAAATGATGTAGTTTTGAATAATGAACTGGGGCGGTACAACACCCTTCGACGGCAAAATCATATATTAACTATACATCATTGGAAAGCACATTTAAGGTGCTATTGGTTAAACCCGGTCAGATCAGGTGTACAACGAACCGTTTTTCCGCTACCGCCCACTAAAATACGACAATAATATAAATCTTGAAAAATGGTGTAGTTTTGAATAATGAACTGGTCTGTACAACACCCTTCTACGGGAAAAACAAATATAAACTATACATCATTGGAAAGCACTTTTAAAATGCTATTGATTAAACCCCGTCCGATCAGGTGTACAACGCACCGTTTTTGCACTAATGCCAACTAAAAAACGACATTGATATAAATCTTGAAAAATGGTGTAGTTTTGAATAATGAACTGGGGCTGTACAACACCCTTCGACGGCAAAATCAAATATAAACTATACATCATTGGAAAGCACATTTAAAATGCTATCGATTTAACCGCGTCCGATTAGGTGTACAACGCACCGTTTTTGCACTACTGCCCACTAAAATACGACATTGATATAAATCTTGAAAAATGGTGTAGTTTTGAATAATGAACTGGGGCGGTACAACACCCTTCGACCGCAAAATTATATATAAACTATACATCATTGGAAAGCACATTTAAGGTGCTATTGGTTAAACCCGGTCAGATCAGGTGTACAACGCACCGTTTTTGCGCTACCGCCCACTAAAATACGACATTAATATAAATCTTGAAAAATGGTATAGTTTTGAATAATGAACTGGGGCTGTACAACACAATTCCACGGTATAAACAAATATAAACTATACATCATTGGAAAGCACATTTGAAATTCTATTGATTAAACCCCGTCCGATTAGGTGTACAACGCACCGTTTTTTCGCAACCGCCCACTAAAATACGACATTAATATTAATCTTGAAAAATGGTGTAGTTTTGAATAATGAACTGGTCTGTACAACACCCTTCGACGGCAAAATCATATATTAACTATACATCATTGGAAAGCACATTTAAAATGCTATCGATTAAACCCCGTCCGATCAGGTGTACAACGCACCGTTTTTGCGCTACCGCCCACTAAAATACGACTTTAAAATAAATCTTGAAAAAATGGTGTAGTTTTGAATAATGAGCTGGTCTGTACAACACCCTTCGACGGCAAAATCAAATATAAACTATACATCATTGGAAAGCACATTAAAAATGCAATTTATTAAACCCCGTCCGATTAGGTGTACAACGCACCGTTTTTGCCCTACCGCCCCCTAAACTACGACATTAATATAAATCTTGAAATGTGGAAGTTTTGAATAATAAACTGGTCTGTAAAACACCTTTCGTCGGCAATATCATATATAAACTATACATCATTAGAAAGCATATTTAAAATGCTATCTATTAAACCGCGTCCGATCAGGTTTACAACGCACCGTTTTTTCGCAACCGCACACTAAAATACGACATTAATATTAATCTTGAAAAATGGTGTAGTTTTGAATAATGAACTGGTCTGTACAACACCCTTCGACGGCAAAATCATATATTAACTATACATCATTGGAAAGCACATTTAAAATGCTATTGATTAAACCGCGTCCGATCAGGTGTACAACGCACCGTTTTTGCACTACTGCCCACTAAAATACGACATTGATATAAATCTTGAAAAATGGTGTAGATTTGAATAATGAACTGGGGCGGTACAACACCCTTCGACCGCAAAATTATATATAAACTATACATCATTGCAAAGCACATTTAAGATGCTATTGGTTAAACCCGGTCAGATCAGGTGTACAACGTACCGTTTTTCCGCTACCGCCCACTAAAATACGACAATGATATAAATCTTGAAAAATGGTGTAGTTTTGAATAATGAACTGGTCTGTACAACACCCTTCGACGGCAAAAACAAATATAAACTATACATCATTGGAAAGCACATTTAAAATGCTATTGATTAAACACCGTCCGATCAGGTGTACAACGAACCGTTTTTGCACTACTGCCCACTAAAATACGACATTGATATAAATCTTGAAAAATGATGTAGTTTTGAATAATGAACTGGGGCGGTACAACACCCTTCGACGGCAAAATCATATATTAACTATACATCATTGGAAAGCACATTTAAGGTGCTATTGGTTAAACCCGGTCAGATCAGGTGTACAACGAACCGTTTTTCCGCTACCGCCCACTAAAATACGACAATAATATAAATCTTGAAAAATGGTGTAGTTTTGAATAATGAACTGGTCTGTACAACACCCTTCTACGGGAAAAACAAATATAAACTATACATCATTGGAAAGCACTTTTAAAATGCTATTGATTAAACCCCGTCCGATCAGGTGTACAACGCACCGTTTTTGCACTAATGCCCACTAAAAAACGACATTGATATAAATCTTGAAAAATGGTGTAGTTTTGAATAATGAACTGGTCTGTACAACACCCTTCGACGGCAAAATCATATATAAACTATACATCATTGGAAATCACATTTAAAATGCTATCGATTAAACCGCGTCCGATCAGGTGTACAAAGCAGCGTGTTTGCGCTACCGCCCACTACAATGCGACATTAATATAAATCTTGAAACATGGTGTAGTTTTGATTAATGAACTGGTCTGTACAACACCCTTCGACGGCAAAAACAAATATAAACTATACATCATTGGAAAGCACATTTAAAATGCTATTGATTAAACCGCGTCCGATCAGGTGTACAATGCATCGTTTTTGCGCTACCGCCCACTAAAATACGACATTGATATAAATCTTGAAAAATGGTGTAGTTTTGAATAATGAACTGGGGCGGTACAACACCCTTCGACGGCAAAATCATATATTAACTATACATCATTGGAAAGCACATTTAAAATGCTATCGATTAAACAGCGTCCGATTAGGTGTACAACGCACCGTTTTTGCGCTACCGCCCACTAAAATACGACATTAATATAAATCTTGAAAAATGGTATAGTTTTGAATAATAAACTGGGGCTGTACAACACCCTTCGACGGCATAAACAAATATAAACTATACATCATTGGAAAGCACATTTGAAAGTCTATTGATTAAACCCCGTCCGATTAGGTTTACAACGCACCGTTTTTTCGCAACCGCCCACTAAAATACGACATTAATATTAATCTTGAAAAATGGTGTAGTTTTGAATAATGAACTGGTCTGTACAACACCCTTCGACGGCAAAATCATATATTAACTATACATCATTGGAAAGCACATTTAAAATGCTATCGATTAAACCCCGTCCGATCAGGTGTACAACGCACCGTTTTTGCGCTACCGCCCACTAAAATACGACTTTAATATAAATCTTGAAAAAATGGTGTAGTTTTGAATAATGAACTGGTCTGTACAACACCCTTCGACGGCAAAATTAAATATAAACTATACATCATTGGAAAGCGCATTAAAAATGCTATTGATTAAACCCCGTCCGATCAGGTGTACAACGCACCGTTTTTGCGCTACCGCCCACTAAACTACGACATTAATACAAATCTTGAAAAGTGGAAGTTTTGAATAATAAACTGATCTGTAAAACACCCTTCGTCGGCAATATCATATATAAACTATACATCATTAGAAAGCATATTTAAAATGCTATCTATTAAACCGCGTCCGATTAGGTGTACAACGCATCGTTTTTGCGCTACCGCCCACTAAAATACGACATTAATATAAATCTTGAAAAATGGTGTAGTTTTGAATAATGAACTGGGGCGGTACAACACCCTTCGACGGCAAAATCATATATTAATTATACATCATTGGAAAGCACATTTAAAATGCTATTGATTAAACCCCGTCCGATTAGGTGTACAACGAACCGTTTTGCGCTACCGCCCACTAAAATACGACTTTAATATAAATCTTGAAATATGGTGTAGTTTTGAATAATGAACTGGTCTGTACAACACCCTTCGACGGCAAATTCATATATAAACTATACATCGTTGGAAGGCACATTTAAATGCTATTGATTAAACCGCGTCCGATCAGGTGTACAACGCACCGTTTTTGCACTACTGCCCACTAAAATACGACATTGATATAAATCTTGAAAAATGGTGTAGTTTTGAATAATGAACTGGGGCTGTACAACACCCTTCGACGGCAAAATCAAATATAAACTATACATCATTGGAAAGCACATTTAAAATGCTATCGATTTAACCGCGTCCGATTAGGTGTACAACGCACCGTTTTTGCGCTACCGCCCACTAAAATACGACATTAATATAAATCTTGAAAAAATGGTGTAGTTTTGAATAATGATTTGGTCTGTACAACACCCTTCGACGGCAAAATCATATATTAACTATACATCATTGGAAAGCACATTTAAAATGCTATCGATTAAACCCCGTCCGATCAGGTGTACAACGCACCGTTTTTGCGCTACCGCCCACTAAAATACGACTTTAATATAAATCTTGAAAAAATGGTGAAGTTTTGAATAATGAACTGGTCTGTACAACACCCTTCGACGGCAAAATCAAATATAAACTATACATCATTGGAAAGCACATTAAAAATGCAATTGATTAAACCCCGTCCGATTAGGTGTACAACGCACCGTTTTTGCGCTACCGCCCCCTAAACTACGACATTAATATAAATCTTGAAAAGTGGAAGTTTTGAATAATAAACTGGTCTGTAAAACACCCTTCGTCGGCAATATCATATATAAACTATATATCATTAGAAAGCATATTTAAAATGCTATCTATTAAATCGCGTTCGATCAGGTTTACAACGCACCGTTTTTTCGCAACCGCCCACTCAAATACGACATTAATATTAATCTTGAAAAACGGAGTAGTTTTGAATAATGAACTGGTCTGTACAACACCCTTCGACGGCAAAATTAAATATAAACTATACATCATTGGAAAGCACATTAAAAATGCTATTGATTAAACCCCGTCCGATCAGGTGTACAACGCACCGTTTTTGCGCTACCGCCCACTAAACTACGACATTAATACAAATCTTGAAAAGTGGAAGTTTTGAATAATAAACTGGTCTGTAAAACACCCTTCGTCGGCAATATCATATATAAACTATACATCATTAGAAAGCATATTTAAAATGCTATCTATTAAACCGCGTCCGATCAGGTGTACAACGTATCGTTTTTGCGCTACCGCCCACTAAAATACGACATTAATATAAATCTTGAAAAATGGTGTAGTTTTGAATAATGAACTGGGGCGGTACAACACCCTTCGATGGCAAAATCATAAATAATTTATACATCATTGCATGGAAAGCACATTTAGAAGGCTATTGATTAACCCTTTACTGTTCAGATTAGCCTGTGGATTGTCACACTCCTACTGTTCAGATTTATTTTGCATTTTTTCCACATTTTGACATGAATCTATATAAGAGACATTAACTCAGTAACCGTTAAAGGTATCTTTGTGAAATTTTCAGCTTTTACTGTCAGGTATATGTCCATCATGTTATTTCATTTATTTTCTACATACCTGGTTTGATATGTATGTAGCTAAGGTATATACAGGTAAAAACAGGTAAATCTGTACTAACTGTATTTCCACTCACTGGTATATCACCAAAATGACCCCTTTCATCCTGTTCAGGTAACCCATTAACCATTTGATAAAAACAGGGAAATTTAAGGATTTTTTTTCACTCTAAGGTAATTATTAATTAAAGGTAAGAAAAAGGTAAATGATTTGGTTTAATACTGGAAAGGGAACCACCAACGAACCAGAATGTGCAAGTAAAATTGGATTTTTCTGTGGAAATCAAATATTTTTCACCTGAAAAGCTTGCTGACCCAAAGAGCACATTCTATGATTATTAACATATAACACATATGTTTACCTGTACAGGTAAGTAAAGGTAAATTATTTTTTTTTCTGAATATGTTAGCAAACACCTTGTTCATCAATATAGTTACTATAAATTAATACCTTCTCTATTTATGGACTGTATAATTCATTTTGATATAAGAACAGGTGCTTTTAATACAGTAATTAAGTTACCTATGTGAATAGTACCTTTGTTCTTCAACTGATCTAATCACCTGTGGCAGTGACAAAATCATGCTGAAAAGTGGCTGAGAAGAATATGGATAAACAAGTGTCAACTGTGTAAAACCATTATATTTTGATTTTTCAGACATGTAAAACATAAATTGATAATTTTGGTTACGGTTACACATAAAAACATACTCACCTGTACAGGTGAGTTCAGGTAAATACAGGTAAATTATTTTTTTCATGAAGTATATATTTTATACATGTAATAAGGGAGAAAAAAAAACATACAACTTAATTTTGAGTGCCATGTGTAAAATTTATGAATTATAGGTACTAACTGCACTATTTATTGGGTTACCTGAAATGATACCTTTGACCTTAAACAGATTTAATTACCTTTGTAAGTACAGAATATAAAGACAACTTTTTATTTTAAAAGTGGAGAGGAAAATTTTGAAGGAGTTAAAACAATATGCAGAAGCTATCTTTTAATTAACTGCACAGCGACGAGACTTGTGGATTTCAATTTTGCCAATTTCTACCTGTAAAAGTTTACTCACCTGCACAGGTAAGATCAGGTAAATAAAGGTAAATTCTCATTTTTTTAATTTAAATTATATATTATACTTGTTATAAGGGACATTGCAATAAAAACTATTTACTTTGTTCCAATGTGCAAAATATATAATTTATGGGTGTGAAATGCACTAATTATCTGGTTACCTGTAATATACCTTTTTATGTCAAATTAATATATATTTACATGTGCAGGCAAAAACAAATCGCCGACTGATTTTAAAATAAAATCTGGAAAAATGTGTCTACCCTGTTTGTTAACATTTCATGCAATAATAAAATTGCTGTTTAGTTGGTCTGTCGCGTTTATCTGCACAGGTAAAAATCCAGGTGCGACAGGTAAACAGGTGTGCACTTGGTTCGATCAACGATTAGCCTAAATAAACGTTGATATATCCAAATCTTTCCCATTCGAAACAGTGCGATGGTACTAAAATTTGAAATAGAAAATCAAAACCAAAATGTCTTACACTTGTGAAAACTCTTATTTTCTTAATTGAGGGTATCCATGCAATTTCTTTTGTAGTACCCGCCCCCGCGGCTGACGGTGATTGAGCGATAATGAGTGAATTTAGCAATATGTAGCACACAAGGTACATTAACGAGGCGGTTTTCCAGACTTTAGTTGCAGAATTATCCTATCTAGTCAATATAACGGAAAAATTAAAATAAATAAAACATTTACTGGACAATTAAGATGCAAGACGACACGTCTGTTTGGGTTTTTTTTCCTGAACGGTCCAATTTTACCGCGTCATCCCTCAGCCAGCGGTGACGCACTGACGCTGTAAACTTTTCTCACCCAATCGTATCTACTTTTACATCGGCAAGGTTCACGTGACTGGGTCTGGCGTGTTTATTTTGTAAAGTCTTTTAAATGGACATGGTTCACGTGACTGAGTCTGGCGTGTTTATTATAAGAAGCGTCATGAGATGCTGTGCCGACTGGCGGTCGAATTATTCTTTTTTTTTTGTGGGGGTGGTGGTGGGGGGGGGGGGGGGGAGTTACCTGGAAACATCCTCTCACGTCATGCAAGAGTTACCTGGAAACATCCTCTCACGTCATGCAATATGTATGCATTAGAATCGATTTTTTTCCCGCAGGGATCAGAAACAATGAGAACACTGGTAGTACTAGTGGAACAATAATTTATTACATATATAATAAATAGTCCTATGCACATTAATGTAAACAAATCGTTATTAACAAGAATATAAAATAACGGAAAATCAATATTTTTTATTGTTGGAAAGGTGTTTTTAAAATGTGCTATTGGGGATAATGCACATAATACCAAAGTTTATAAACGTGGGAAAACGATACTAAACTGTGAAGTAACACCAAAGAAACATGTTTTCACAGTACATTTTAATGTAGGTTATGTTATTCAAATATATAGGCCTACGTAAGTCCAACAATGCTTATTAAAATCATGCCTAGTTACTATGATTTCATAGCAGTACATTCTGGTATCTTAGAGGACAATTGCATGTAGGCCTACATATCTTCATGCACTTACTTATCCAGGTCTTCAATTTGCACTTTATTTCAGTGACATTTAAATGAAGCATAATTACGTCATATGAAATTAATATAAAATGGAAATATAATATATAATTACATTTATTCAATTCAACTTCACTTGAAGAAAAGTAGAAAATTTATTTAATAATTTTGAGATGCACATGCAATTCCTTGGTTAACTAGCTGTATACACGAGACCTAACTTCAAATCATTTAGCTAATCTGGTAACCTCCGTATGCAACTTTGTACATTTAAGCCCTCATATAGTCAGAAATCATGCACTGCTGATAAAACTTCAGCTTCAGCAGGAAAGCATGCGGTCTCCCCAGGCTGCAAGGTGGTGATTTCACGGAGAGGCAGAGTTCCAGTTAATTATAAAACAATATGCAGCAACAATTCAATAATTCTTAAGAAGCACCTGGAATGTTCCAAAAACTTCTAATAAGTTATGATCTCTTGGGTGTTTGTTTATTTATTTATTTTGTATTCACCAGTCCCGTCAGCTGTACAGACGCGGACCATGACCTACACCTGGCAATTATACATGTCGTTCGGTTCCCGAACATTGTAAATGATGTCATTATCCTTTGATGATTAATGTTATAGATGCCAATTTAAAGTAGTAATTTTCACTCCGAATCCCCGTCTGGTTGGCCACATGTTGTGTGCTGTCTTTCCGCTAAAATCTTCTGTGTGATAGGAAAATTTCCTTGTGCTAATAAAACTGTCAATCAAACGTGAAAATGACAAGGTCGGTGGGTAAAAATAGAAGCCGACACCCTGTGGTATTTTAGGTCTTCGAAAGGGGCAAGTTTGAGACAAAGCCATCAAACATTTTGCAATATAGTTATATTTGTATACCTGCGTCTTTTAAATCTTATTGTACAGCAATGTAAAGGTACAATTAGATTTCAGTCTAATTTGTCCACCTGCATGGTTTCTCGATCGTCATTTTGAATACACCATGCGCATGCATATCGAAAGTCCGCATCTTTGGTCTTAATATTTTACTTTCACTGTGTCACCGTCACTATATATATATACGCTATAGCTTCTAATTTAAGATTGGCGAATGCATTTTATTCATTTTCTTGCATGTTTCATGACTGAGACTGACTCCGCCGTATGACTTTAAAGGATTATCATGACCACGACACATTTTCCATATTTAATCCCTGGGCCATGCATGCAAGCGTTGACTGGGTTTTGAGAGCGATATCAATATAAAGCGGCGTTTATACCGGGTGCACGTACGGTATATGCGATATATATGCAGTCTGCGGTATACGTTATGTATTTTTTATGAATATAGGCGGCGAATGAACCCGATTTGAGAAACTTTCATGGATGAAATATAAAAAGGAGTTATAAGTTCTGGTATTAGTGATCAGATTTTATGTTTAAAAGGTACACACATTTATAACTGTTCCTTACAACAATGAATAGCCTGTTATAGGCAAACGTATTACAAAAAAAAATTATTTACTTCAATTCATAATATAATAGGTTATATTTTTTAAATTTAGTTTGCTATGTGCCATATATATTTAAGGATGTTTTGCAGCTCCGCCGAAAATCTGTTTCACTGGCAGTGACAACTACTGGTGCTTTTTTCAATCACTAATGAAAATTATAATACGCACATAGGCCTATATATATACACACACACACAAAAGCGCGCACACGTGCACGTACACATGTAGCCTATACATATACAGGAAGTACTACACATATAAAAATTTGTAAAATCTGTTCAGTATGTGTTAAAACCGTATTAATACATATTTGTTCAAGCGTATAAGTCACTTACTGTCTTGTTTTACATATTCAAGGATCTGGGTGTATAGGCGTACAGTTCGATCCACGTACGTCGTAAAATAATTACTTCAATATTTCATGGAGTATAAAGTTATCTTTATATTTTACACTGGAAAATTAACTATATCCATATAATATCTGGCTGTTTCTAATTTAAGACGGTATTAATTTTATTTTCAATCCAAAAAGCCTCTTAGAATGATTGACAGTTCTTGTGCACGGCCGATTGTGCCCGATTACGATTGTACATAGAATGTTTGGCACAGAAATGATCACTAGTAAACAATCAGACATCACATATATATACGACATGATATATGACAGTATCTTCGATTTTTAGTTAAGAAAATATGTTAATATTTAAAATAAATACTCATTTTATTATATGATATCGGTTAAAAATGGTTTTCAAGTGCCAGTACATGACACAGTAAGGAGGTCACGCAGATCACGTGCGTGGTGTCTGTCAGACGCGTCAGTCAGTCGGACGGCGATCATTGGTCACAAGTTAAACCAATAAAAAAGGGGATAATATATGATCTTGGAAATGTTTAACGGAAGTTAAATCTGTAAACACACTGCACTTGATTTTGTCACCAGGATTGATTGCCAACATTTGGTAATTTACCGATTTCTGATGAATTTAGCGTAGGTGTCTGATTTTACTCTCGCAGCCGACATGTTACCAGGGCCCACGTAACAAGGCCACGTGAGTGAAAGTCAATCATTTTTATATTTTTTCCAACAAGTCTGCGTTCGCGCCAGTTTGGATCTTGGTCACATGTTAGAACAACACTTGACGTTTTTCTCTTTCATTTAAGTACAAATATGATGGATGACAATAAACATTTCACCCCCAAAACTTGCCCCAATTACGGGTATGTAAAATGGGCTTTAGCGCGCCCGGGCGGGCGTTTTTGAACACCAGGCCCGTGACAAACCGCGCGCCCTGGCGGGCGTTATTGGAGTTTAAAGCCTTAAACCCCGTCCGATCAGGTACTGTACAACGCACCGTTCTTGCGCTACCGCCCACTAAAATACGACATTAATATAAATCTTGAAAAATGGTGTAGTTTTGAATAAAGAACTGGGGCGGTACAACACCCTTCGACGGCAAAATCATATATTAACTATACATCATTGGAAAGCACATTTAAAATGCTATTGATTAAACCCCGTCCGATTCGGTTTACAACGAACCGTTTTTGCGCTACCGCCCACTAAAATACGACTTTAATATAAATCTTGAAATATGGTGCAGTTTTGAATAATGAACTGGTCTGTACAACACCCTTCGACGGCAAATTCATATATAAACTATACATCGTTGGAAAGCACATTTAAAATGCTATCTATTAAACCGCGTCCGATCAGGTGTACAACGCACCGTTTTTGCACTACTGCCCACTAAAATACGACATTGATATAAATCTTGAAAAATGGTGTAGTTTTGAATAATGAACTGGGGCGGTACAACACCCTTCGACGGCAAAATCATATATTAACTATACATCATTGGAAAGCACATTTAAAATGCTATCGATTAAACAGCGTCCGATCAGGTGTACAACGCACCGTTTTTGCACTACTGCCCACTAAAATACGACATTGATATAAATCTTGAAAAATGGTGTAGTTTTGAATAATGAACTGGGGCTGTACAACACCCTTCGACGGCAAAATCAAATATAAACTATACATCATTGGAAAGCACATTTAAAATGCTATCGATTTAACCGCGTCCGATTAGGTGTACAACGCACCGTTTTTGCGCTACCGCCCACTAAAATACGACATTAATATAAATCTTGAAAAAATGGTGTAGTTTTGAATAATGAACTGGGGCGGTACAACACCCTTCGACGGCAAAATCATATATTAACTATACATCATTGGAAAGCACATTTAAAATGCTATCGATTAAACCGCGTCCGATTAGGTGTACAACGCACCGTTTTTGCGCTACCGCCCACTAAAATACGACATTAATATAAATCTTGAAAAATGGTATAGTTTTGAATAATGAACTGGGGCTGTACAACACAATTCGACGGCATAAACAAATATAAACTATACATCATTGGAAAGCACATTTGAAATTCTATTTATTAAACCCCGTCCGATTAGGTGTACAACGCCCCGTTTTTTCGCAACCGCCCACTAAAATACGACATTAATATTAATCTTGAAAAATGGTGTAGTTTTGAATAATGAACTGGTCTGTACAACACCCTTCGACGGCAAAATCATATATTAACTATACATCATTGGAAAGCACATTTAAAATGCTATCGATTAAACCGCGTCCGATCAGGTGTACAACGCACCGTTTTTGCGCTACCGCCCACTAAAATACGACTTTAATATAAATCTTGAAAAAATGGTGTAGTTTTGAATAATGAACTGGTCTGTACAACACCCTTCGACGGCAAAATTAAATATAAACTATACAACATTGGAAAGCGCATTAAAAATGCTATTGATTAAACCCCGTCCGATCAGGTGTACAACGCACCGTTTTTGCGCTACCGCCCACTAAACTACGACATTGATATAAATCTTGAAAAATGGTGTAGTTTTGAATAATGAACTGGGGCCGTACAACACCCTTCGACGGCAAAATCATATATTAACTATACATCATTGGAAAGCACATTTAAAATGCCATCGATTAAACAGCGTCCGATCAGGTGTACAACGCACCGTTTTTGCGCTACCGCCCACTAAAATACGACATTAATATAAATCTTGAAAAATGGTATAGTTTTGAATAATGAACTGGGGCTGTACAACACCCTTCGACGGCATAAACAAATATAAACTATACATCATTGGAAAGCACATTTGAAAGTCTATTGATTAAACCCCGTCCGATTAGGTGTACAACGCACCGTTTTTTTTCGCAACCGCCCACTAAAATACGACATTAATATTAATCTTGAAAAATGGTGTAGTTTTGAATAATGAACTGGTCTGTACAACACCCTTCGACGACAAAATCAAATATAAACTATACATCATTGGAAAGCACATTAAAAATGCTATTGATTAAACCCCGTCCGATCAGGTGTACAACGCACCGTTTTTGCGCTACCGCCCACTAAACTACGACATTAATACCAATCTTGAAAAGTGGAAGTTTTGAATAATAAACTGGTCTGTAAAACACCCTTCGTCGGCAATATCTTATATAAACTATACATCATTAGAAAGCATATTTAAAATGCTATCTAATAAACCGCGTCCGATCAGGTGTACAACGCAACGTTTTTGCACTACTGCCCACTAAAATACGACATTGATATAAATCTTGAAAAATGGTGTAGTTTTGAATAATGAACTGGTCTGTACAACACCTTTCGACGGCAAAAACAAATATAAACTATACATCATTGGAAAGCACATTTAAAATGCTATTGATTAAACCCCGTTCGATCAGGTGTACAATGCACCGTTTTTGCGCTACCGCCCACTAAAATACGACATTGATATAAATCTTGAAAAATGGTGTAGTTTTGAATAAAGAACTGGGGCGGTACAACACCCTTCGACGGCAAAATCATATATTAACTATACATCATTGGAAAGCACATTTAAAATGCTATTGATTAAACCCCGTCCGATTAGGTGTACAACGAACCGTTTTTGCGATACCGCCCACTAAAATACGACTTTAAGATAAATCTTGAAATATGGTGCAGTTTTGAATAATGAACTGGTCTTTACAACACCCTTCGACGGCAAATTCATATATAAACTATACATCATTGGAAAGCACATTTCAAATGCTATTGATTAAACCGCGTCCGATCAGGTGTACAACGCACCGTTTTTGCACTACTGCCCACTAAAATACGACATTGATATAAATCTTGAAAAATGGTGTAGTTTTGAATAATGAACTGGGGCGGTACAACACCCTTCGATGGCAAAATCATAAATAATTTATACATCATTGCATGGAAAGCACATGTAAAATGCTATTGATTAAACCCCGTCCGATCAGGTACTGTACAACGCACCGTTCTTGCGCTACCGCCCACTAAAATACGACATTAATATAAATCTTGAAAAATGGTGTAGTTTTGAATAAAGAACTGGGGCGGTACAACACCCTTCTAAGGCAAAATCATATATTAACTATACATCATTGGAAAGCACATTTAAAATGCTATTGATTAAACCCCGTCCGATTAGGTGTACAACGAACCGTTTTTGCGCTACCGCCCACTAAAATACGACTTTAATAATAATCTTGAAATATGGTGTAGTTTTGAATAATGAACTGGTCTGTACAACAACCTTCGACGGCAAATTCATATATAAACTATACATCATTGGAAAGCACATTTCAAATGCTATTGATTAAACCGCGTCCGATCAGGTGTACATCGCACCGTTTTTGCACTACTGCCCACTAAAATACGACATTGATATAAATCTTGAAAAATGGTGTAGTTTTGAATAATGAACTGGGGCGGTACAACACCCTTCGACGGCAAAATCATATATTAACTATACATCATTGGAAAGCACATTTAAAATGCTATCGATTAAACAGCGTCCGATCAGGTGTACAACGCACCGTTTTTGCACTACTGCCCACTAAAATACGACATTGATATAAATCTTGAAAAATGGTGTAGTTTTGAATAATGAACTGGGGCTGTACAACACCCTTCGACGGCAAAATCAAATATAAACTATACATCATTGGAAAGCACATTTAAAATGCTATCGATTTAACCGCGTCCGATTAGGTGTACAACGCACCGTTTTTGCGCTACCGCCCACTAAAATACGACATTAATATAAATCTTGAAAAAATGGTGTAGTTTTGAATAATGAACTGATCTGTACAACACAATTCGACGGCAAAATCATATATTAACTATACATCATTGGAAAGCACATTTAAAATGCTATCGATTAAACCGCGTCCGATTAGGTGTACAACGCACCGTTTTTGCGCTACCGCCCACTAAAATACGACATTAATATAAATCTTGAAAAATGGTATAGTTTTGAATAATGAACTGGGGCTGTACAACACAATTCCACGGCATAAACAAATATAAACTATACATCATTGGAAAGCACATTTGAAATTCTATTGATTAAATCCCGTCCGATCAGGTGTACAACGCACCGTTTTTGCGCTACCGCCCACTAAAATACGACATTAATATAAATCTTGAAAAAATGGTGTAGTTTTGAATAATGAACTGGGGCGGTACAACACCCTTCGACGGCAAAATCATATATTAACTATACATCATTGGAAAGCACATTTAAAATGCTATCGATTAAACCGCGTCCGATTAGGTGTATAACGCACCGTTTTTGCGCTACCGCCCACTAAAATACGACATTAATATAAATCTTGAAAAATGGTATAGTTTTGAATAATGAACTGGGGCTGTACAACACAATTCGACGGCATAAACAAATATAAACTATACATCATTGGAAAGCACATTTGAAATTCTATTTATTAAACCCCGTCCGATTAGGTGTACAACGCCCCGTTTTTTCGCAACCGCCCACTAAAATACGACATTAATATTAATCTTGAAAAATGGTGTAGTTTTGAATAATGAACTGGTCTGTACAACACCCTTCGACGGCAAAATCATATATTAACTATACATCATTGGAAAGCACATTTAAAATGCTATCGATTAAACCGCGTCCGATCAGGTGTACAACGCACCGTTTTTGCGCTACCGCCCACTAAAATACGACTTTAATATAAATCTTGAAAAAATGGTGTAGTTTTGAATAATGAACTGGTCTGTACAACACCCTTCGACGGCAAAATTAAATATAAACTATACAACATTGGAAAGCGCATTAAAAATGCTATTGATTAAACCCCGTCCGATCAGGTGTACAACGCACCGTTTTTGCGCTACCGCCCACTAAACTACGACATTGATATAAATCTTGAAAAATGGTGTAGTTTTGAATAATGAACTGGGGCCGTACAACACCCTTCGACGGCAAAATCATATATTAACTATACATCATTGGAAAGCACATTTAAAATGCCATCGATTAAACAGCGTCCGATCAGGTGTACAACGCACCGTTTTTGCGCTACCGCCCACTAAAATACGACATTAATATAAATCTTGAAAAATGGTATAGTTTTGAATAATGAACTGGGGCTGTACAACACCCTTCGACGGCATAAACAAATATAAACTATACATCATTGGAAAGCACATTTGAAAGTCTATTGATTAAACCCCGTCCGATTAGGTGTACAACGCACCGTTTTTTTCGCAACCGCCCACTAAAATACGACATTAATATTAATCTTGAAAAATGGTGTAGTTTTGAATAATGAACTGGTCTGTACAACACCCTTCGACGACAAAATCAAATATAAACTATACATCATTGGAAAGCACATTAAAAATGCTATTGATTAAACCCCGTCCGATCAGGTGTACAACGCACCGTTTTTGCGCTACCACCCACTAAACTACGACATTAATACCAATCTTGAAAAGTGGAAGTTTTGAATAATAAACTGGTCTGTAAAACACCCTTCGTCGGCAATATCTTATATAAACTATACATCATTAGAAAGCATATTTAAAATGCTATCTAATAAACCGCGTCCGATCAGGTGTACAACGCAACGTTTTTGCACTACTGCCCACTAAAATACGACATTGATATAAATCTTGAAAAATGGTGTAGTTTTGAATAATGAACTGGTCTGTACAACACCTTTCGACGGCAAAAACAAATATAAACTATACATCATTGGAAAGCACATTTAAAATGCTATTGATTAAACCCCGTTCGATCAGGTGTTCAATGCACCGTTTTTGCGCTACCGCCCACTAAAATACGACATTGATATAAATCTTGAAAAATGGTGTAGTTTTGAATAAAGAACTGGGGCGGTACAACACCCTTCGACGGCAAAATCATATATTAACTATACATCATTGGAAAGCACATTTAAAATGCTATTGATTAAACCCCGTCCGATTAGGTGTACAACGAACCGTTTTTGCGATACCGCCCACTAAAATACGACTTTAAGATAAATCTTGAAATATGGTGCAGTTTTGAATAATGAACTGGTCTTTACAACACCCTTCGACGGCAAATTCATATATAAACTATACATCATTGGAAAGCACATTTCAAATGCTATTGATTAAACCGCGTCCGATCAGGTGTACAACGCACCGTTTTTGCACTACTGCCCACTAAAATACGACATTGATATAAATCTTGAAAAATGGTGTAGTTTTGAATAATGAACTGGGGCGGTACAACACCCTTCGATGGCAAAATCATAAATAATTTATACATCATTGCATGGAAAGCACATGTAAAATGCTATTGATTAAACCCCGTCCGATCAGGTACTGTACAACGCACCGTTCTTGCGCTACCGCCCACTAAAATACGACATTAATATAAATCTTGAAAAATGGTGTAGTTTTGAATAAAGAACTGGGGCGGTACAACACCCTTCTAAGGCAAAATCATATATTAACTATACATCATTGGAAAGCACATTTAAAATGCTATTGATTAAACCCCGTCCGATTAGGTGTACAACGAACCGTTTTTGCGCTACCGCCCACTAAAATACGACTTTAATAATAATCTTGAAATATGGTGTAGTTTTGAATAATGAACTGGTCTGTACAACAACCTTCGACGGCAAATTCATATATAAACTATACATCATTGGAAAGCACATTTCAAATGCTATTGATTAAACCGCGTCCGATCAGGTGTACATCGCACCGTTTTTGCACTACTGCCCACTAAAATACGACATTGATATAAATCTTGAAAAATGGTGTAGTTTTGAATAATGAACTGGGGCGGTACAACACCCTTCGACGGCAAAATCATATATTAACTATACATCATTGGAAAGCACATTTAAAATGCTATCGATTAAACAGCGTCCGATCAGGTGTACAACGCACCGTTTTTGCACTACTGCCCACTAAAATACGACATTGATATAAATCTTGAAAAATGGTGTAGTTTTGAATAATGAACTGGGGCTGTACAACACCCTTCGACGGCAAAATCAAATATAAACTATACATCATTGGAAAGCACATTTAAAATGCTATCGATTTAACCGCGTCCGATTAGGTGTACAACGCACCGTTTTTGCGCTACCGCCCACTAAAATACGACATTAATATAAATCTTGAAAAAATGGTGTAGTTTTGAATAATGAACTGATCTGTACAACACAATTCGACGGCAAAATCATATATTAACTATACATCATTGGAAAGCACATTTAAAATGCTATCGATTAAACCGCGTCCGATTAGGTGTACAACGCACCGTTTTTGCGCTACCGCCCACTAAAATACGACATTAATATAAATCTTGAAAAATGGTATAGTTTTGAATAATGAACTGGGGCTGTACAACACAATTCCACTTCATAAACAAATATAAACTATACATCATTGGAAAGCACATTTGAAATTCTATTGATTAAATCCCGTCCGATCAGGTGTACAACGCACCGTTTTTGCGCTACCGCCCACTAAAATACGACTTTAATATAAATCTTGAAAAATGGTGTAGTTTTGAATAATGAACTGGGGCGGTACAACACCCTTCGATGGTAAAATCATAAATAATTTATACATCATTGCATGGAAAGCACATTTAAAATGCTATTGATTAAATCCCGTCCGATCAGGTAATGTACAACGCACCGTTCTTGCGCTACCGCCCACTAAAATACGACATTAATATAAATCTTGAAAAATGGTGTAGTTTTGAATAAAGAACTGGGGCGGTACAACACCCTTCGACGGCAAAATCATATATTAACTATACATCATTGGAAAGCACATTTAGAATGCTATTGATTAAACCCCGTCCGATTAGGTGTACAACGAACCGTTTTTGCGCTACCGCCCACTAAAATACGACTTTAATATAAATCTTGAAATATGGTGCAGCTTTGAATAATGAACTGGTCTGTACAACACCCTTCGACGGCAAATTCATATATAAACTATACATCATTGGAAAGCACATTTCAAATGCTATTGATTAAACCGCGTCCGATCAGGTGTACAACGCACCGTTTTTGCACTACTGCCCACTAAAATACGACATTGATATAAATCTTGAAAAATGGTGTAGTTTTGAATAATGAACTGGGGCGGTACAACACCCTTCGACGGCAAAATCATATATTAACTATACATCATTGGAAAGCACATTTAAAATGCCATCGATTAAACAGCGTCCGATCAGGTGTACAACGCACCGTTTTTGCGCTACCGCCCACTAAAATACGACATTAATATAAATCTTGAAAAATGGTATAGTTTTGAATAATGAACTGGGGCTGTACAACACCCTTCGACGGCATAAACAAATATAAACTATACATCATTGGAAAGCACATTTGAAAGTCTATTGATTAAATCCCGTCCGATTAGGTGTACAACGCACCGTTTTTTCGGAACCGCCCACTAAAATACGACATTAATATTAATCTTGAAAAATTGTGTAGTTTTGAATAATGAACTGGTCTGTACAACACCCTTCGACGGCAAAATCATATATTAACTATACATCATTGGAAAGCACATTTAAAATGCTATCGATTAAACCCCGTCCGATCAGGTGTACAACGCACCGTTTTTGCGCTACCGCCCACTAAAATACTACTTTAATATAAATCTTGAAAAAATGGTGTAGTTTTGAATAATGAACTGGTCTGTACAACACCCTTCGACGGCAAAATCAAATATAAACTATACATCATTGGAAAACACATTAAAAATGCAATTGATTTAACCCCGTCCGATCAGGTGTACAACGCACCGTTTTTGCGCTACCGCCCCCTAAACTACGACATTAATATAAATCTTGAAAAGTGGAAGTTTTGAATAATAAACTGGTCTGTAAAACACCCTTCGTCGGCAATATCATATATAAACTATACATCATTAGAAAGCATATTTAAAATGCTATCTATTAAACTGCGTCCAATCAGGTGTACAACGCACCGTTTTTTCGCAACCGCCCACTAAAATACGACATAAATATTAATCTTGAATAATGGTGTAGTTTTGAATAATGAACTGGTCTGTACAACACCCTTCGACGGCAAAATCATATATTAACTATACATCATTGGAAAGCACATTTAAAATACTATCGATTAAATCCCGTCCGATCAGGTGTACAACGCACCGTTTTTGCGCTACCGCCAACTAAACTACGACATTAATACAAATCTTGAAAAGTGGAAGTTTTGAATAATAAACTGGTCTGTAAAACACCCTGCGTCGGCAATATCATATATAAACTATACATCATTAGAAAGCATATTAAAAATGCTATTGATTAAACCCCGTCCGATCAGGTGTACAACGCACCGTTTTTGCGCTACCGCCCACTAAAATACTACTTTAATATAAATCTTGAAAAAATGGTGTAGTTTTGAATAATGAACTGGTCTGTACAACACCCTTCGACGGCAAAATCAAATATAAACTATACATCATTGGAAAGCACATTAAAAATGCAATTGATTTAACCCCGTCCGATCAGGTGTACAACGCACCGTTTTTGCGCTACCGCCCCCTAAACTACGACATTAATATAAATCTTGAAAAGTGGAAGTTTTGAATAATAAACTGGTCTGTAAAACACCCTTCGTCGGCAATATCATATATAGACTATACATCATTAGAAAGCATATTTAAAATGCTATCTATTAAACTGCGTCCAATCAGGTGTACAACGCACCGTTTTTTCGCAACCGCCCACTAAAATACGACATTAATATTAATCTTGAAAAATGGTGTAGTTTTGAATAATGAACTGGTCTGTACAACACCCTTCGACGGCAAAATCATATATTAACTATACATCATTGGAAAGCACATTTAAAATGCTATCGATTAAACCCCGTCCGGTCAGTTGTACAACGCACCGTTTTTGCGCTACCGCCCACTAAAATACGACTTTAATATAAATCTTGAAAAAATGGTGTAGTTTTGAATAATGAACTGGTCTGTACAACACCCTTCGACGGCAAAATCAAATATAAACTATACATCATTGGAAAGCACATTAAAAATGCTATTGATTAAACCCCGTCCGATCAGGTGTACAACGCACCGTTTTTGCGCTACCGCCAACTAAACTACGACATTAATACAAATCTTGAAAAGTGGAAGTTTTGAATAATAAACTGGTCTGTAAAACACCCTTCGTCGGCAATATCATATATAAACTATACATCATTAGAAAGCATATTTAAAATGCTATCTATTAAACCGCGTCCGATCAGGTGTACAACTCATCGTTTTTGCGCTACCGCCCACTAAAATACGACATTAATATAAATCTTGAAAAATGGTGTAGTTTTGAATAATGAACTGGGGCGGTACAACACCCTTCGATGGCAAAATCATAAATAATTTATACATCATTGCATGGAAAGCACATTTAAAATGCTATTGATTAAACCCCGTCCGATCAGGTAATGTTCAACGCACCGTTCTTGCGCTACCGCCCACTAAAATACGACATTAATATAAATCTTGAAAAATGGTGTAGTTTTGAATAAAGAACTGGGGCGGTACAACACCCTTCGACGGCAAAATCATATATTAACTATACATCATTGGAAAGCACATTTAAAATGCTATTGATTAAACCCCGTCCGATTAGGTGTACAACGAACCGTTTTTGCGCTACCGCCCACTAAAATACGACTTTAATATAAATCTTGAAATATGGTGCAGTTTTGAATAATGAACTGGTCTGTACAACACCCTTCGACGGCAAATTCATATATAAACTATACATCATTGGAAAGCACATTTCAAATGCTATTGATTAAACCGCGTCCGATCAGGTGTACAACGCACCGTTTTTGCACTACTGCCCACTAAAATACGACATTGATATAAATCTTGAAAAATGGTGTAGTTTTGAATAATGAACTGGGGCGGTACAACACCCTTCGACGGCAAAATCATATATTAACTATACATCATTGGAAAGCACATTTAAAATGCTATCGATTAAACAGCGTCCGATCAGGTGTACAACGCACCGTTTTTGCACTACTGCCCACTAAAATACGACATTGATATAAATCTTGAAAAATGGTGTAGTTTTGAATAATGAACTGGGGCTGTACAACACCCTTCGACGGCAAAATCAAATATAAACTATACATCATTGGAAAGCACATTTAAAATGCTATCGATTAAACCGCGTCCGATTAGGTGTAAAACGCACCGTTTTTGCGCTACCGCCCACTAAAATACGACATTAATATAAATCTTGAAAAATGGTATAGTTTTGAATAATGAACTGGTCTGTACAACACCCTTCGACGGCAAAATCATATATTAACTATACATCATTGGAAAGCACATTTAAAATGCTATCGATTAAACCCCGTCCGATCAGGTGTACAACGCACCGTTTTTGCGCTACCGCCCACTAAAATACGACTTTAATATGAATCTTGAAAAAATGGTGTAGTTTTGAATAATGAACTGGTCTGTACAACACCCTTCGACGGCAAAATCAAATATAAACTATACATCATTGGAAAGCACATTAAAAATGCAATTGATTAAACCCCGTCCGATCAGGTGTACAACGCACCGTTTTTGCGCTACCGCCCCCTAAACTACGACATTAATATAAATCTTGAAAAGTGGAAGTTTTGAATAATAAACTGGTCTGTAAAACACCCTTCGTCGGCAATATCATATATAAACTATACATCATTAGAAAGCATATTTAAAATGCTATCTATTAAACCGCGTCCGATCAGGTGTACAACGCATCGTTTTTGCGCTACCGCCCACTAAAATACGACATTAATATGAATCTTGAAAAATGGTGTAGTTTTGAATAATGAACTGGGGCGGTACAACACCCTTCGATGGCAAAATCATAAATAATTTATACATCATTGCATGGAATGCACATTAAAAATGCTATTGATTAAACCCCGTCCGATCAGGTGTACAACGCACCGTTCTTGCGCTACCGCCCACTAAAATACGACATTAATATAAATCTTGGAAAATGGTAGTTTTTAATAATGAACAGGTCTGTTTGAGCTACTCCCCTTTAACTATTAACATTAAATATATTATAATTTTTGAATAATCAACTGGGTCTGTATCACCCCCTTCGACGGCAAAATCACATATAAAATAAACAGTAATTGAAAGCTCTTTTCTCTTTATCTTTTCTGCTCCTCCTTACCCCGCTGTCTATTACTTTCTTTTTTTCTATCTACTTTTGTTCTCTCTCTCTCTCTCATTGCCTATCTCTCTCTCTCTCGTTCTCTCAATCTTGTGATTTTAATTTTTTGTACATTTAATATTAATGTTAAGTTATATATTCTGTACCTGTTTGCCTTCTTTTCTTATTCTATCAATCTCTCCCTCTCTCGATAAATATTATATATATATATATATATATATATAGATATTTTTAATATTCATTATATGTTATAATTGCTGTCTCTTGACTCCCCCATGCACCCCCTTCCCTCTCTCTCTCTCCCTCTCTCTCTCATTAAACTATGTTTGATTTATAATTTATTTCATGTTGCTATAAATATTTATTTTTCTCTATCGCCGTTATTCATCTTTATATGATTCGATCCATTATATTAGATATCTTCTCATATCCTTTTTTGTATAAACTTTTTATTTATGCAAAATTTTTGCTTAATACTGATTTGTTCTATTAAGGTCCTTACAGTATATTTCTATAATAAATACATGGTTGTTTGTACATTAATTTTCTGTTATCGAATATCTCTTCTGTCCTTTTTTCCCCTTCCCTTCTCTGTCTTCAGTTGTTCCTTTCACTTTATCCTTTTTATTTCTCTCATACTCCCATTCTCATTTAGAATCCCTTTTCTCTCACATACATATCGTTGATATTTATTAACGTATTGCTACAAAAGTGTACTATTTATTAGGTTTACTCTTTCTCTCTCTCTTTCTCCTTCCTTTGTTGATGTTATTTTTTAAATTATTTAAAATTCATAGTTCTCTGTAGTATTTATTACTTCTTTCCTTTATCTCTCGTTTTAAAACAATTCTTTGATTATAATTAATTGTTAATTGTATATTATCTCTTCTGTGGTCTCCCGCCTCTCTCTCTCTCTCACACACACACACACACACTCACACACTGACACTCTCACACACAGGATGTACAAAGGATTACTAGAACAGCGTGTTGAATTATTATTTGGTAGATTGTGACACATATTCTTGCGCAGTGTTCCCCCTATTTATCTACCTCTCTTCGGACGTTCTCGTTTTTTTTACCGAAAAATATTTGAAAACAATTTTTTCCTTAAACTTTGTGTAAATATTTATGTATATGGTCGTTTTCACTCACACAGAAACACATAACCATAAGTATTTTAAATACTTAGCCATGAATGATTTATTAATATAAGTCAACGATAGGACACAACACCCCTAAATACAAAATATTTTCTCGCTTTTTAGAATCCACAAAAAAATATAAAATTGACAAAATGTAATATTTCGAGACAATACTTGTGTTAGCATAAAGTTAAACACGGTATTTTATCTGACTCTATATCTCTGTTCTAAACCGTTATATTATGGCTGCCAAGGTTAGCATCGTTGGCAAAACCTTCCGTTTAAAAGAATTGTGACGTCTACAATTCATTCCAGACCTCATACATATATCTATTTTATACAATTCAATATGTTATGCCGATTTAGCTCTGCCTTACAAATAAATAACAATTTAAAACAGCTGATCACAGCACGTACTGCATGCCCCTCTTCAATGGACGTAAAAATAATAACTATGAAAATATCTTTACAGCTCTACCGGATCGTCAGAAATGTATACTATAGAATATAATTATAACTTAAAATGAATAGAAATGACGATAAGAATTCATTAAAAGAATGTAGAAATCATATTATTATATGACATTAACACTACAGAAGTTAATAAATTGCCAAATGATGTTGATTATATTTTCTATTATGCTGTTTATTTTATTTACATCATATATATACAGGAAAATATCAAATCAGTTAAACCCATCTGGTCTACCTTGGTGCCCTGTATCATAACATATTAAAAAAAATTAAAGCATCAATATAGTGCATAAAATAAAGTACAAGATAATAATATAATTCCGACTCAAAACAAAAGCATATTAAGAAAGCATTTTAGTATTAACATGCGTTTTCACGCAGTGTACTAAAATATCACAGGCAGTATATATATACATATGTGAGGCATACGATGCAATAAAAATACTATAATCTCTAACATTAATGGACCTGATCATTGCAATATTCTGTTGAAGCAAATGTTATGAAGTTTTTCATTATTATAATCTGATCTATGAATAAGTAAAAAGAATAGCGCTTCATATTTACACCCAAAGATAGTCAAATATAACACTTGTCATGTAAAAGATAAAAATTTGTGAGATTTCCTATAGAATTCGTAAATGATCAGTAATCCTATAAGAATTTCCAAAGAGCATGACATTATAGGTTGCATATAAATCACAGTGAGTATGTTTTAGTAGTACAAGGTTTAAATATGATCTACAGCTCGCTGTAATTTAATCTCTGCTTATTTGGCAGTTATCCATGACAATACGAAGTGACATCATCAAGTGTTCTTTACTTCCGCATAGCTTCCATTTGCTTTAGCATGTAATATCAATTAGCGATTGTCGTGTACAGGGCGACGACAAAACAAGTGTTCTTTACTTCCGCATAGCTTCCAGTTGCTTTAGCATGTAATATCAAATAGCGATTGTCGTGTACAGGGCGACGACAAAACAAGTGTTCTTTACTTCCGCATAGCTTCCAGTTTCTTTAGCATGTAATATCAAATAGCGATTGTCGTGTACAGGGCGATGACATAACAAAATTAAATATTACAGATCTACTGACGCCTGATCCCTCGCATTGACGTCTCTGTTGCCTCGCATGTCATTTCCACAGCTGTGTATTCATACCCAAGTTCCTGCATCACCAGAAAAATGAGGCATTCCTTGAGCAACACGCACTTTATGTAAGCTTGTGCTGCCAGTCTGCAAGAGAAAGTTTATTATCAAATATAAAACAATAAATACTGCACATTAAACAGATCATAAAAAAATATCATAACATGTTGCAACATACATATTAATGCACTGTATGCTCGGGATATCATTAATGTTTAATATTCTCTTTCCTTGCATTTACTCATAACGTTTTTGATATTTCAATTTTCGGAAAATTTATCTTGATATTGTTAGGCAGGTTTTGCCGTGGAACTGCCATTTTTACAATAAAATTTGTGAATGTATAATACCTTACGATAATGCAGTTTAACCTAAAACACATCTAGTTGCTTCGCCTCATATGTCTCATTTCATCGTGCACAGTGCACAGAAACCAAGAACAATTTTGATTGCAACGCCATTTGTACTTACCCACTACTTTTGAAAATACTCGTGAGTGTGCTTCTTACATTTTCTCTCAGTATGTAATCGAACTTCATAAACCTTCAAAACGTCAGAAAAGGGGCATCATATAAATATTTGTCTCATTTCGATGCGGCATTTGATAATGAAAAATTGAGTATGAAACATTGCCTAAACACTACTGTATACAAGTATGAACATTCTGATAACGGCCGATATTGTAACACCCATATTCTAGTTAGAGTACATAATGTAATAAAAAATGGCCCATATTATTATAATCTTACCCTGTCGATATTTTAATAAAAAGCAAATGGTTAAAAGGACCCATATTGTATTAAATCGTAGAACGGCCAATATTACAATAGTTCAAATTTCAGGCACATTAATGTACACAATTAAAATAATGAGTATGAAAAGCCACTAGGTTTATATAGTGACCATCATTTGAAATGAACCAAATGTCGGTCACTATGCTAATGCGAACGAAATAAGGCCTGTTGTCATGTTTATCCTGTTTGAATCCATGTTTTGATGTGATGATACAGTCTAGGTATGATGGTTAAGTATCTAAACTGGAAAATTTTTAAATAAGATATATATATATATATATATATATATATATATATATATATATATATATATAATACATGTCATATATTTTTTAACCCTTCCCAAATCATAATGTTGTTCCCGCGCTTATGTAAAGGAAAAGCTATGAATGTCTATGTAGCTTGAAAATTCGGCTAGGGTCTCATATTAACACAAGAAGCAAAATTTACCTGTAAATACCAATCTGGCGCAAAGTTAATTTTAGATAATCAGCCGTGTTGAAGAACTTACTCAAACTGATTCACAACCTAACGAAAATGCGTGATCGGATATTGTGTACAAGCTTGGATATAAGGTCGAGGTAATATATATAATATATATATATTAGGTGCAAATCTGTCTGATATTGTGGCCGAAGGTAAGTTTTTGAAACAAAAGCATATTGTAACTTCCACACATGGACAGAAGAAAGATAAAACTCAACGAGGCCAGAAGGTTGATATTGTGAATAGTTATATAGTAAAAGAAAAATTTCCAAGGTAATATATTTTCGTATATAATCAGACCGTTTTCAGTCCGCTTACATGAGATATTGAATGTTAATATACATAAACATACATCTAATTAATACATTTTGGAGATTTAGATAGTAATGATGTACATGTATATGTTTGTAATTAGAAAACACAGAAAAACCTACCCAGTTTCGACTCGTATCAGGAATTTCTTGATAATCCAATTCCACACGTAGTCTATTGTCTGGAAAGAAGGAATTCACAATTCGGCGTTTCTCGTGTTTAAATTGGAAAAACAGGTAAATGGTCTAAACTGTGTGGAGATGTTACCAATATAAAAAACACGAATAGATATAAGTATGCCAACGTCAATTATCATGATTCACGTTAAGCCTGGACCAGACTAGCTGTATTGGTGACATACAATTTAACTGACATTCTTTATAGTGGTATCCTATGACATCTTTCACTACGATCTTAAAAATATATTACTAACTTGCAAACCTTTATCTTCTTTTAAAGGCAAGGTCTATGACGGGTTGGTGGCACTGTCTATTGAATAAAGATGAAGGTATCCTTATGACAATAATGATATGATAATATTAAGCCTTCTGGATTTCAGGTATTACATGCACGAACAGTTTTATATGCAGGAAAAATCCATAATTAAGTCATACCCTGTCGTTAAGAAATCAGAACTTTCCTCTGAGGTTGAACCAGATTATACCTTTATGCAAGTGAGGTACTATTGGGGTTCGAACCAGGGACCGTCAGCTCCGAGGTCCAACACCTTAACCACTAAGCTATGTCCTTCCCCTAAATCCCGAACTTACAACTTCTCAAGTTTAAAATAGATGGTGTCAGCACAACAGAAGCTATTACTATGACTACTTAGTATATATACACCAGGTGTACATAATATATGGTAGACTAAACTGTTTATACTTTCCATCTGTTTGCGTGAAACCAATTGAAAAGGTCAAACATTGCCGCTTGAATGATATCTGCTGATAGTTGGCAAAATGTGATATATCAATTAATCTTCTTCTAGACATACGAACTTGAGTCATGATATAGTTTTATTTCGGTACTAGATACATGCCGCATTCTATGATGGTTTAACTTTTTATGCTAAGACCATGTAGTTAAGAAGCTGGCAATTTCAAATTAGTTTTCTAACTTTTTTACTTACCTCGACGGTGAAATATTCAATTCCGAACCCTACTCGGTTGCCGGTGTGGAATGGAAATTTTGCACAGAAATAAGAATCCCTTTCTTCCATGTGCTTGTGTCTGAGGGTACAACAAAATTGTGTATATTGTAATGAAATGGAATAATCGCCTTAATGAATTATATATACATATGGCTTCTATTTAAAACATGATTTTTTGGTCAGATCAAACAGCAATACCAAGCAATAATGTATATATTTAGAAAACACATCGCCTGAATAGGTTGGATTTTACGGCCCTGATTTTTCCAACTGTTTAGTCCATTTCTTGTTCATATTGTTATCCGGATATATATGCTGTTATATATACAGGGCGATATGCTATTAGCTTTCGTGTTATAATCATTACTAGCATGATGTCATGCATGCATATATTTGTATTTAGGTCAAAGCTCACAAGCATACAAACTGACAGAAATGCGGTAGACTTCAGCACTGACAGAACATTAGCGATTTCGTTAAAAAATTCTTTTTTTTTATCAGACATATATACTCAAGGGCATATAAAATTATCTATTGTGTTAAAATGTTGCTATATTTATTAATGTATCCTGGGTATGACAAGGGGGTATAATCCAGCCAAGAGGGATATAAAATAGACTGGGGCAGAATATTTCCCGGGGTATAAACTAGCCTAGCCCGTTTAACACCCGGGGTATATTTGGCCTAGGCCAGTTATACCCGGGTATAGGATGAGGGGGGTATATTGTGGCCTATTACACCGGCAGCAATTACGGTCTGTGGCCAAACCAAGAATCAACCATTGGCATTCCATGTTCCGGTGTCTTAATGATAACAGACAAGCGCCCAACCGTGATAGTGTTGTTTAGCAAGTGAGTGTCGCCATACGTGGCAAATGATACATATGCAGTATCTTATATAAACTGAGGAAGCCGAGAGCTTTCTGAATCTTATTTATTATGGAGTACGTTATATGCCGTTGAATATGACGAATACCATTTGTCTCGAACTCCGGTTTTGTCTAAGTACCTACAACTTCGACACAACGAGGCTTAAAGTTTATACATAAATACTATATAGGTATAATGTGTATTAGTACTTCAGTAGTTCCGGTATGTGTAAAGTGTAATATGGCAAGGATCCGTGTTTGGTTAGATGCAGCGTGTGAGAAGCTTACCGCCAAGATCCTTTCAGTATGTCTTCTATAAGGAGTCCCATTTCCGTCTCCTACAAATACGGCATAGAATTGAATATCATACATATGCATGCCAGAAATATCGCCAGTTAATATAACTGGACATTTCTTGGCACCGCAGGTGCCAGAGCATCCCCAGACATAGTACGCCCCCCTTTAAGAATAGGTCCCCATTTTTAGCAGCATATACTGACACTTGGCAAGCGATTATTGTTTCTTCCATCTATCAATCCACAATCTTTTTGAAGATGTTGGTCCTGTGACCTTGACCTTTTGGCACATCACAAGGTTATCCAAGAAATTGACAGGCGTCTTCCTCTATTGGGGAATATAAGTAGTGTATGTAACTATTTGGCCAATTTTTTGGGAAAATTTGGCCCATTTTTAGCCCTATTTTGATTGGTGGGGAGTTTGGCCCATTTTGAATCCTGGCTTCTGATTGGTCAATAGGGTGGGCTTCTCATGCATATTAATGAGCTGGTGTGACGTCACGAGAGTGAGCGTCCTCTGGCGGCGGGACGATAAATTATTAATGAAAGTGTTAATGACGGGTTGGTTTTGATTAATGCCGGGTGTCGCCCCCTGGTGGTATGATGAGAAAGCATTAATGAAAGTGTTAATTGACCGGTTGGTTTTAATTAAGGCAGCGTGTCGCCCCCTGGCGGCATGATGGAAAATTATTTGAGATGGTGTGAACTTGTGGATGATTTTGAAATGAATAATAAGACGAGGTTGTGAGGAACAAATAGTTTTATTCTGAAAAATACAAAACCTTGAACATGAAATAAAATCATCTTAACCTGACCAATTACATCGTGTCTGTTGTGAAAATGCAAAATTAAATGTCTCTATTAGAGACAGAAAAATGAAATGTCTTTTTTAATACATCATCGGTTTTCTTCCTTCAGCCTTGCTGTCTGTCGTTGGAGGGTTGGATTGGGGTTGTCCTGACGGTTTTTCTGTGCGGTTGATGTAGTCGATGATGAAATTCATTTTTTCTCCGTACAGGTCAGCGATATTTTTGACTGCGACGACGATGTCCTCCACTTTTTTTAGGTCTCTGTCGAAGGCCTGAAAGGAGTCTTTGATATTGTGTGCCATGTTGAGGAGTTTATCGTGGTATTCTGTCAGGTATTGCATTTGATTTTTTTCTGACGTTTTCACGGTTGCTTTTCCTCTGCTGGGTGTTTTAGCCTGAGAAGTGCTTGGTTTGGGTTCTATGGTGTCGTTGCTTTTTCTCTTGTTTTGTTTCGTGGTTTTCTTTTCCTCAGATGTTTGTTTCTTTTTTTCGTCAGCCTTTTGTTTCTGAGCCGGCGCTTCAGTTTTTTTCTTTTTTTGGTGTGTTTTTCTTTCTGCGCTTGGTAGGCGGGATGGTTTTGGTATCCACAGTTCCAGCTCGGGTCGGTATAGCATCAGAAGCAGCAGCAGTGGCTGCGGCGGCGGCGTTAGCTGGAGGTCCCGGAACAGTTGTAGTGGGTTTATCACTGTTGGTGATTATTTGTGTGCATTCCCAACAGCCTTGGCTATGGCACAAATCTTCTGGCCCTTGTTCTGGTACAGCAGGACTGGAGTTTTGTGGCATGTCGGGTTGACTTGTGGGGATCAAGTTGTTTTTTATCCACTCTTCCAGTTGGTCAGCTACTGTAATCGTTTCTGTGTGAAGGGCAGCGCTTTGTAGTTGCATCTGAGCCATGTCGGGTCGAGAGGGCGAGTATGAAGTGGTGTGGTGAAGCGTGATGTCTTATAGGCATTCTCACCGGAAGCAGCCCGGGAAAACTCAACGCGCATGCGCGAACCTCCCGTCAGCGCGTCAAGGTTCCTTTGTAGACAGATTCACTGAGGTCATCGGGTACACTGAGGTCACAGTAGTGCACCTGTGTGAAAGAGTTGTCATCAGTGGGGTCTTTTTCAATGACAGTGTAAACGTATTCATTTCGGAATGGTTTGAGTTGGCAATAGTTGGTGAGCAAGAACCAGTCGCATTGCCAGTTATTGAAGGGTTCACCGTTATGCGTGGGTACTGTTTGTCCCGGGCAGCCTTTTTCTTCTTCTGACTGATAGCCGACGTAGCGATGGGCGATGGGATGTGGCCTGCACCATTGTTCAACGATTCCTTCCGGCGTGTTAGGCCAGCGATTTTTATCTCTTTGCAGTGTGTCTTTATTGGTTTGTATTTGGATGTTTTTTATGTGCGCGTTTAAAAGATGGTATGCGCATTTTCTTCTACAGCAGGTCAAGTTTATTTTCATCAGAAAAGCGAGCCCGTGATGCCATCTCCTAGTTTGTTCAGTGCGGGGTTTCAGCCCAGTACATGTAGTTGTCATATTGTCGGGAAAGTGTGAGTAAAAGCGTAGGCGCGGGTTTTCTTTATAGGTGCGGGTACCGGAAGTGGCACCGGAAGTAAACCGGAAAAATTACAAAGGGGTTATATTTCTTCATGTATAGGTCTGAAATGCAATTGCATGAACATTTCACCCCCAGGGACAAATACTGTATTGAATCCTGTGGGGTGTTTGAATTGAAAATTCAAATCAGAGTACCACCCGGTTCGGCATCCGTGGTAACCCGGAGTAGTAGGTACCTGGTGAAACGTGGATGAGATCTCTTCACGTATGCTGCTGACCGGAACGTTTTAACTGAAGTATGGATAATTTTTCACCATGGTGTCATATATGGTGTGTTCGTCTCTGTTGGCGTTTGCTTCGGCTCTGGCGTGAATAGTGGCCATGATGCGTTCAGGGCCTCGGTTTTCTTTTTTATCTGGTGCTGTGGATGTGTTTTCGCTGAACGTATCAGGGTCCGTAAAATCAGTGTGGATTTCAAGCACATTTTCCGTTTCATTGGGATACACTTGTTTCTGTGTAACGGGTGGATGGTGTATTTGGAAAGATGCGCTGGTTGCCACACCAACCCCGCCGCTCGATTTTCTTATAGTGTAAGTACCTACCTTGTACTGTTTTTGTATTTGTTCAGTCCCTGCACTGGTCCACTGGTTTTTAAAGTGGTTGTCACCAGATATTACGAACCTAGCTATATTTGCTGTTGCGTCAGTTTCATTTTCATCTGGGGCTGTGAGGTCGCTTAGGAACCCCATAATGTACTGTAATTTTGGGTGCAATTCTACTCTGTATTCATGTCTTTTAACATTTTCTCCAGTCCCTTGTCCCTTTTGTGTGGCCGGGAACATGAAACCGTGCGAGATGTTGTATTTGGTGCTGTCGGCACCCGCAGATTCTTTGAATGTGGTTTTGTGCACCTTCAGCAGACCTACAGTGTTTTGTTCGTGTGAAGTCCCGGTCATATTTAGCTTATCTTTTTGACTATTGATATGTTGGACTGCGTTTTTTAACGCTTTCCAGATACCGAACCTGGTTACTGAAACAATGGTACTCTTTCCCCAACCTGTAAAATCGTAAAGGCGGGGATAGTACCCCGGTTCCACAAAAGCTTCGGCCGTGTGTTCACTCAAGGTTTCCCGAGTAGATTTTTTTTTCACCGTGTGTGTAAAACGGATCCAACATTCATTTTCGTGTACGTTGTACCATGCGCTGGGAAAAGACAAACGTGTTAATGATATTTCCCACGGGCCACAACGAGGTTCCAGGTAGAAGTTTGGTGTGAGCTTAAAGTTGAAACAACCATTTTCTGGGGTGTATTTCCTGACATCTCTTTGGAGACTGACGTAAAAACTTTTTGTCCGGTGTATAGTCGGGTCCGCCATGGCTGTTTTTTTTTTTAAATTCGCAATGCGTGATTTGCTTTTTATAGCCTGCGCTTACGCTTGGGTCGGAAATAAAGTTGCATGAAAAGTTCACCTCCAGGGATGAAACGAGTTTTGTACCCGCTAGGGTGTTTGAAATCAAATTGTAATCTACTGTACCAACCGGAACGGCACCTGTGGTACTGGTGAAATGGGACGTGGTATTCTACCGTAGAGGACAGAATTTCGCGGATTGTGCTATGGGCCGCATTGTAGTTGTAAGAAGGGAACTTTGCGCTCATCGCGTCAATGACTGTGTCTTCTTTCCGATTGGCATTAGCCTCAGGTATAGCGTGGAACGTAGCCAACACACGTTCGGGACCGCATTGGCCTTGTGGGGATGGAGGTTGGCTTTCGCGAAACGTGTCGGGTTCCGTGAAATCCGCATGTATTTCCAGAATGCATTCCATTTCGTTGGGTCTGAGTTGCAGTTGTGGTATACACGTATGGTGGATTTGGTGAGGGATATTAGCTGGGCTTGTAGTTTGATTATCTGACAGGTTTTCAGATAAGTAGCTTTTAATTGGGTTTCGTTTGGGATCAACAAACCACCCCCACCCGTCATCGTAATCCAAGACAAAGTTATGTTTGCAGTGTTGATCACTCGACACTGTTCCGTCGTCAGGTGGGGGCGGTTGTTTAAAACTGGTTCTTTTGAATCCTATCATGCAAGCTAGTTTTCTAGACAAACGTAACTCGAAGCTGTGGTTGGTTTCATTTTTTGGGAATGCAATACCCACGTGGATGTTACTTTTCCATGCTGTCTTTTTGTCGCCACTGATACTTTGCACGTGTAATCGGACTAGGTTGTTATTTTTGCTGTGTTTTGTGTTTGTTAAATTCAGTTGATCTTTTTGGGACTGAATGGTTTCAAAAGCATCGGCTAGAGCTTTCCATAAGCCAAATTCCAAGCATGGTTTAATAAATGCAGTATCACTACCTGAAAATTTACCCTCAATAGAGCCAAAGTTGTAGATGCGCGGGTAATACCCCGGTGCCACAGAAGCTTCCACAGTGTATTCGACAGGTTCTCCCTCACCTGATGAATCAATGTGTGTGAATCGTATCCTACATTCGTTTTCGTGGACGTTGTACCAGGAACTGGGAAACATTAAACGGGTGAGCGCCACTTCCCATTCCCCGGAGCGTGGATCTAAATACAAATTGGGGTTTAGATCAAATATCAATTGGCTTCCGTTTTCCAAAACATTTTGGTTATACTTTGTGTGGTCCCCTTTAAGGTTCAAATAGAACCCTCGGGTTTGGCAAAGCGTTGGGTCAGCCATACGGTGCTTTTTTCAAAATAAATATTTTTGGGAGTTGTTGGTGTTTTTATATACAATCGTCACCCTCACGCACACACACACACACACACACACAATTTTTGAAAAGAGAAAGTGAGTCAATTTTTTTGCGAACTCAAACTTTGATTTATTCAAGAAATAAAGAGCAATGGGAAAAAAATTACTGTTCTCCCCTCTAACATTGAGGGGATTCGAAATACATAACATATATACATTTTGTTGGGGAAAAAAAATAAACAATATGAGATCATAATCAAAGTACATCTTAGCATAATAAAGTGTCCAACAAGAGTTCTCAGTAAGGGGATTCATCGAAGCTGACTGGATCGTTGTTGCACTTCGGGCACTCCTCGAAGGCTTGGTAGTTTTGATGATCTTCATCACACAAGAATGCGCAGGACATTGCCATGATATCTTCCATTTTGCACAGCAAGTTTTTCCATACGTCGAAATACAAGGCAGCTCCTTTCTTGCAGGGTCTCCTTTGGCCTTGCTTGGTGTAGTACCATTCACGTATATTCACAATGTTTCTCCAGTTACTGCTGGCTGATACACAGACGATTCTTTCCTTGGGATCTGACGGATCACCGGGTGAGAGAGTGAGGCAATATTCTTTGTTGCGGTCGTGAAACAGTTCATTTAACGAGCTGTTTATGGCCGTGATGTGGTTGGACAGTTTGGTGATTTCTTCAAGCGTCAGCACGATACATTTCTCTTCAGAAGGTTGGCCGTCAACCCACACTGCGATTTTAGTGTCCAGGCCGTAAGGTGTGGCATACCAATGTGAACCTTCTCCCCCACCAAGGAATACTTTGCTTGCAGCCACACATTCGTTTGGTGGACCTTCTGCATTTGGAACATGTTCTAGTTTTCTCTTCTTGATCTCAGGTACAGAAGCAGGAGGAACAGCAGCAGCAGCAGCGGCAGCGGCCCCAGGAACATGTTGTCTGTTCTCACTTTTTCTGTTGCTATTAAACATAGTGGCAATTTGTTATCTGCTATCGGCGTGAATGCGAAAGTGGAAACTAATGACTAGCTGGGCTGGCTTGAAGTGTGAGTGAGCCTCATAGGACCCTTCTTATTTGTACTTGTCAAACCGGAAGTCGCGCGGAAAAATAAAAACTCTAACCGGAAGTGATACGGAAAAACTGTGTAGGGGTGATACAATGGACCCGACGTGCAAATGAGATAGGCCCAATGTCTTAAAAAGGTGAACTTGAGTGATGAATAATCAACTTTATCTCCAAAAAATGTGGCGAAACATGAACAAATGTGAAATTTGGGACGGTTACCTGAAAAGCGTTTGGTCAGATACACCATACCATTCGCCCCGTCATGGCTCAGTGAAAGCCGACTGCCAGCAGTATTCTGGCACTATGTTCCCGAGGCAAGTGATTCCACCTGCCCAGATAACGAAGCGGCCCGTATACATTTTCCCTCAGCTCGGGAAAAAAGTGGTGGAAAAAGTGGTGGAAGGATATTTGACCGACCAGAACCAGTGTTTGGTTTGCCGTAAGAATATGGCTTGTGTTGTGACCAGTTGCCACACAGCTCTTTGCCAACAGTGCGTGATGAACAAGCTGTCCAGAGTTGATGGATCCAACCAGATAAACGATATTATGTTATCCACGTTATGCCCAGACTGTGGAAAACACACGGTCATTCTGGGTGTGTTACCTGTGCTGATGGTTTTGAGACGGACCTGCAATCTACCTAAATTAAAAGATTGGGTAGTCAATCTGCTGGATCCGGCAGATATGACAGAAGAGATGTTGGAAAAAAGACAGGTGGTTGTGGACGGTTTTTATGAAGACTTGAAAAGAAGCAGTGATACGCCGCATCAGGATGATCTATTTTCTTCCAAGCGAGTTTTTCCACCGGCGGCTTCTTGGGTGGAGTATTTTACCGAACAGAACAAGTACTGCAAGGACTGTTTCGATGTGTTGTGTCACGTGGTACCCCTTAAAACAGCCGACAAGTCACACAGAAAATTGAAAGATGGTTCTACGACCTGGAAAATGTGCACCTCGTGCTACAACGCTTGGTGTTGCCTCGTGTCGATGCTGTTGGCTCATAGCCGTCACGTGACCCAGTTGCAGTTTCAAACGATGATGCGTGCTACACCTTTCAGTTTGTGTGAAGCCACGCAGTGCTTAAAAATGAACCTTTCAGACAAGACCAAGAAGGTCCCTGAGATTGAGGAGAGTAACACTCCATTCGTACCCTTCCACAGTTTGCCTAACAAAATCCAAAAGTATTTCGAAGGGCCTTACTTCATAGACTATTTGCACCGAAGCAATCCGCTGCCTTTCACCTGGTACATCTGGGCGAACAGGACCCGTATTTACCCAGTGATGGGGCAGAGCAAATGCGTCTTTTACAGAATGGAAGCTGCAGATTTCCCTATCACCGGTGTTTTCCCCAACCCTCCTGCAGTTTTGCCCACGGCCACATACAGTCACGCCAACTGGGACAGTAGAGTTTGTCACTTGGACGACAGCATCACTGAAGCACTGAAACTGATGCCAGTTGAAAGCAAGTACGCCCCGTGCACCTACGGATGGTTATCGGTGAAACATCTGCACAAGAAAGTCAAAGTGACTGGTATCGCTGAACAAGTCAGACCGCTGGATATCCCTACGTTCCAGCTGTGGAAATTGCTTTACGAGCATTACGATAAAACCCAAAAACTACACACCGTCGCGTTCCACCAACTGCTACTGAGGAACGTCGATAAAGACCGTTCGTTTGCCCACCCGCTGCTGAGTAAGGGAGAGGTGCCTTGTTTGCAACAGTTGGCAGCTGACTGCTTTCTGCCGGATTTCAATCAAATGCAATGTGCGTTTCAACGTTATTTTTCTGCTGCGCCGTTCCCGCTCATGGCACAGATGCAACTGCAAAGAGAGCTCAGTTTGGTGTGGGGTCAAATTGAAGGCACGGACCGAGGTGTGTTTTGTTATGTGGGTAACTTTCCAATGTCGGTTGTGTACCCTCTGGTGAGGGGAAGCCTTTTGGAAAATGAAGATAGGCAGTGTGAATATAACAACACTTTGCCGCTTTTGGGCGTGTTTGAAAAACACAACAACAGCAAAAACGCGTCGTCAGCGCTTGCGGGGCCATCACATGGAAAATGAAAACGGGGTGCGTTGAAACCGTGCATGTACACAAGTCGCTGAGACGCTATGATACTGACGAAGTGATTTTAAGCAGGTACCCAAGGGACTGGCTCGAGATACCGGAGTCCGACTATGCCATTGTTATGGAAGCGGAGGGTGGAAACCCCCTCTGACAGGATCCCCCAATGTATTTTTGATGCTGTTTGTAATTATTAAAGTGTGTCATTTGTATATGGTGTGTTGTTATTTTATGTGAATGATTTCAGAACTTGGCGTGATTGGCCTATAGTAATTTCCCCGTCCATTTCATAATACACAACAATGGTGTGTTGTTCGGTTATTTCATTGTCGAACGCAAGTTCCAACCTTAAAACTCCCACGGTAGGGTCTTGGATATACTTTTCGTCACTGGCCAGGGTGGGCGAGAAATCAACAGCGAAAAAAGAGTATCCTCTCCTGTAATCTTGGTAAGACAAGTTCACCCCGGTGGCACCTCGCACTGTACCGATCCCGTTCAGCCCGTCAATGTATTCCCGTTTCCAATCCCTGTCCCATTTCATTTCGTAAGGGAAGGCCGGCACCGGATACCCGTTCATATACACCTGTACATAATTGACGCCCAGGTGTTTGAACTCGTACGGGTTTTTTTCTTTGTCTCCACTCAAGGCTTTACTTTCCACGAACCCGAACACCATACGCCTGGGCATCTGCCCTTGCAACATGTTGGTCAATGAGGCCTGGGTACCACTGACTGGCAAGTCGTAAGTGCGCAAGAAAGCGTGTTTCAGTGGATAACGTATCGGCATGTGTCGGGCCAGGTTGGCTTCCACCGAGCGCCGAAACACATCGGAGGGTGTGACTTTCCGTACATCCAAATACATCTGCGTGACTTTCAGCACGTTTTGGGCTTCCTTTTTTTGAATAATTGCAAATTCAGACATGTCATGAAAATCCATCAGTATTTTAATGTCTACCCCGTTTATCAAAAACTTTTTCTGTCCCGTGATATCGCTGTGTAGAGGGGCTTTGAAAGTAATCTCCTGTGAAGTTTCCGTGTAGTCACACATAAGATTGTTATTGGGAAAAAATTGCAAAAACCTGTTCAGCGCCCCGTAGTTTTTTCCCAGGGCAGCCGTCAAGATTGATTGTTTAGTTTTCCCCCCCGTTATCCCCAATTTTCCCAAAGCGCTCGGGATGAAGTATGCTATTTTTAAATCAGAATCTTTGCTGAAAAACCTTTTTGGGTACGAACGCCAATCCCCAGACATCGCTTTCACATCCGCACTTGCAGAGTTAGATGATAGATCTGTATCTTTTTGTTCAGGTGTTCTCCTCCAAGCGTACATGCTTTTGTTTGCTCCAGAGTCGCTTGATTTGACACCTTTAATCGTTTCTTCGTACGCTGTGTCTTTCTTCATCTCTGCAGGAATGTCATTGAAATGGCCAGGGGTGTCTTTGAACCACCCAGTCATCCCTGACAGCCCGGTCTTTTTAAATTCCTTGTTGTAAGACAAAAGGTTTTCCAGGTACGCCCTGTATGAATACATGTTGTCCTGGGTGTTGATTTCCGTCCCGTTGAACTCTATGTTTATCTGACGCCAGATGCTGTGGATGATATTGTTGACAGGTGAAATGTATTCCTCAGTTATCTTTTGACATGGGTCACCTGCTGCTGTAAAAATCCCCAATTTCACCACCAGCATCGTGTTGGCCAAATCGACGTACTCAGTTGATTTCCCACTGATAAAAAATTCCACAGGACCCCCGGTTTTGTACGAAGGCGTCAGCGGGTCTACTTTCACCCACCGTCCTTGTGTCACCGAATCTTGCTTCGTGCCCACCGCAAAGAGGGCCGTCTGCTGTACGATATCCGTCGCTGCGTCGACCATGTTTCTTACTGATCACTTTAACAGTGATTTCATACATTTATATATGTTAGCCATGGCGCAAGCTACATATACATACATTATGTGTTCATTTACCCGTGGAGAACTTTTTCAAGTGTAGGATTTGAGCACCTCTCGCGTTTGCCCAACGGTCACTTCACCGTCCATTTCGTAATAAACGACGACGATGTGTTGCTTGTTTAGTCTTGATTCGTCTTTAAAACCCAGTTCCATCCTTAAAACACCCACCGTAGGGTCTTGGGTGTACTTTTCGTCACTGGCCAGTGTGGGTGAAAAATCTACCGCAAAAAGCGTAAACCCATTGCGGTAATCTTGGTAAGAGATATCTACGCCCAAGCCCCCTCGCACGACGCCGATCCCGTTTAGGGTATCGATGTATTCGCGTTTCCAGTCTTGTGTCCATTTCGGTGCATAAGCGTAGGTCGGAACGGGGTAACCGTTCATGTACACGTGAACGTGGTTAACGCCAAGGTTTTTAAACTCGTATGGGTTTTTCGTTTCGTCTCCAGCGTAAGCCTTGCTTTCCACGAAGCCGAACACCATGCGCCTGGGCATCTGGCCCTGCAACATGTTGGTCAGGGAGGCCTGGGTGCCGTTTACCGGTAGGTCGTACGTGCGTAAGAAAGCGTGTTTCAGAGGGTAACGTATGGGTATGTTGCGGGCCAGATTAGCTTCCACCGCATGTTGGAATCTGTCAGACGGTGTGACTTTACGCAAGTCAATGTACATGCCCATGACTTTCAACTGGTTATTGTCCCCTCCTTTCTGCATGATGGGAAATTCTTTGGAACCCGTAAAATCCAACTGCAGTTGAATATCTACTCCGTTTGGTAGCAGGTTTTGCTGACCGGTGAAATCGGTGTGGAAGGGTGCCTTGAAAGTAATGATTTTTGACGTTTCTGAGTTAGTGCAGGTCGCATTGTTCATTGGGAAAAATTGCAAGAACCGGTTCATAGCCCCATTATTTTTACCCAGTGAGGCCGTCAGTATAGATTTTTTTAATTTGTCTTTCTCTGTAAGCCCTACTTCCCCAATCGCTGAAGGGATGACGTGTGTAAAGTAGAAATCAGATTCTTTATCAAATGAGATTTTCGCGTAACTTCTTTTACCTCCACCGTCATCAGTACCCCAGTCGTGTTTGCTGTTTTGATCGGCAGTTGTTGCGGTATAATCACTGTTACTAGTGAGTGAAGCAGGTAGGTCATTGAAATGACCGGGTGTATCTTTGAACCACCCAGTCATGGCTGACAGGCAGGTTTCTTTGTATTCCTGGTTGTAGGCGAGCAGGTTTTCCAAGTAAGCCCTGTAGGGATACATGTTATCCTGAGTGTTCAGTTCGGTCCCGTTCAGTTTAAGGTTGATTTGACGCCAGATGCTATGGATAATGTTGTTGACGGGAGAAATGTATTCCGCCGTGATTTTCTGGCAGGGGGTGACCCCGTCTGATTTAAAAATCCCCATTTTCACCACCAGCATAGAATTGGCCAGGTCGATATACTCTGATGATTTCCCGCTGATGAAAAATTCTATAGGCCCCCCGGTCTTGTACGAAGGCGTCAGTGGGTCAACTTTCACCCACCGTCCCTGTGTCACCGAATCTTGCTTTGTGCCCCCGGCAAAGAGGGCCGTCTGCTGCACGATGTCTGTTGCGGCGTCCACCATGTTTCTTACTTCTCATTTGAGTATAGCCATGCAGTTTACTTTTATACTCTTTTGGAGGTTAACTTTAAGAAAAATGAATGAATACATAACATGTCTCGACCACACAATAAAACCTTGGGGATTTTGGGGGGGGGGGGGGGAAACAGACTAACACGCCCAGATGGCTCAACAGCTACTATAGCAGACACACGTTTTGCAGACACACTTGAAAATATTCACAAAATACTTGTATATTACGATGATGAATTCAAAGAACAAGTTGAACAGAACAAACCTTTATTCAATCCACTTTAACAAACCAAGAAACAGAAACAAGGGACGAAACCGAACCCCCCCCCCCCCCGATCCATCTCACAAATTGAAAAAAGGGCCTAAGCAAATGATAATGGAAATGAACGCCCCGGTCATGAAAAAAAATCTAAACTACGAGATACTAAAACAGAAAAACTATATCTGACCAGGGGCTACTTTCAAATTGAATGGGCTGAAAAAGACCTCGTCACTTTTACACCCGTTAACCCCAACCTCCTGTGTAAAAATGAAAGTCTCTCTATCTGGTACGCCGCCTTTTATAGGTTCAGTTCCCGCATGATGCCTGTGAAATATGGTATTGCCACTTCTAACAAATTCTTTAGTGACTGTTCACCCGTTTGCAACAGCAACCGCATGTACCATATTTTCCCTGCCGGGTTTTCCAAACATTCCCGTGCAACGTTAATCGTTTGGTCCCGTTCCTCCCACTGTAACATCCTCACCATGAACTGCGCCAGGGGTTGCATGTGTTCCCTTCCGGTAAATATGGTGTGAGCCCTTACTTTGTGTACCAGCCCCCTGTTCAACATGAAGTACGGTGGGGTTTTCGCCTTTTCAGAAACATATGCCCAAAAACCCATCGCATCTTTTGTGGCTTCTTGCTGCATGCAGTGGAAAGTTTCAATCACGATGGCTAGTGCTAAAGAGACCAAAGTAATGACTTCGTCAGGGCTCTGTTTAAACATTTCCTGCCGGAAACAATCGTTATCTAACATATCCGTTCGCGTTGCCATGTGCCGTAGAACGTCACCGTGCTTCCTGTATGCCTCTTTGATTTCGCGTGACATGACATAGGCTGAGGCAGGGGGGACACCTAATCCGTCGCCGATTTGCACGCCTACATTTCCGGTTTCTGTCGCGGGGGGCTGTACCGCTGATGCGGTTTGCATTCCGAAATCACTTTTTTGCGGTACTAAAGTTTGTGTCCCCATGGTACCCATGACTGGTTCGTCTGTCTGCATTTGGATATCTCTGACCCCCGTATTCTCAATTGACTGCTGTTGTACTTGCACCACTGGCTGGTTAGTATTTTTGTAAGGTCCTCCTTTCTGCTTTTTCTCCGTGGTTCCGGAAGGCCCTGGCGTAGCCGGAGGTTGGCTTCCGGTGGGAGAATCCCTTTTTGATTTGTCCAGTTTCAAACGCCGTCTCACTTGCTCAACTCTTTTAAGTGTTTCCGAGGGCAGTTTCATCCTGACACCCCTTTTAGGTACCTCATCCGCTGTGGGCGAAGGTGAGTAAGGGGGCCTGTCGCCTCTTAAAACACTGGCCGTCAGTACTGATGCTTTCATAGGCGTGGATTTGGGTGTTCTATTCCCTGGTGAAAACGTTTCAAACAAAATGGGAACTTGGGATTTAGGTGTCACAGGCGACGACTGTAATGAGGCTCCCGGGTGTCGGAGGCGCGATCTGTAGGGGTCGCCGAAAGTCTGGTTGAGGATTTTTCTTTTCTCTCCCGGTGTCGTAATCCTGTTAAGAAAATCGGTCACTTCACTTTGATCTGTGGTATTAATTACGTTTGCCGAGTGTTTCACTGCACCTGGTTTCAGTTGTGACACCGCTGTAGGATTTGCTAACGTATACGGTGTATCCAAAGGCGGGGACGGATGCGCGACAGTGGCCAATGTACGCATATCTTTTTCTACCATTTTTTTCCCCGGTGGAGCTTTAGGTGGAACCAAGTTCTTTTTCAAAATGCTGACCATTTTTTTGGCTGGTGGATTTTTTATTTCTGCTTTTATTTTTTTTACTTCAGAGGCTATGGGTTTTCGCCGCGGTTCTTTGAGATCGGCGTCGTCTTTCCTTTTTCTTCCAGTTTTCTTCTTTTCAACGTCACCTTCATCTTTTTTCTTTTTCGGTGCCATGTTTTTTTTTTAATCCAGGTTATCTCGGGTGTGCAGGGGCTTTTTATACCATATCTGGATGGCCAACACTGTAATAACCTTCCGCGGTCCTCTCTATTGGTCTTTCAGGAGTGCTAGGGGTGCTAACTTTCCGTGTCGTTACACCTGGAGATGCCATATGCGGAGTCATTATCAACGGTGTGGGCACGGCAGCTCCTACGTTCTCATCAGCGCTACCCACCAATGTGTCTCCCGGGTTCCAGTATGGGTCTGTTAAATCGTCTCGCCGTCTCCTGATGCCAGTCGCACCACGCCGGGCAAAACGCGGATCCATGTATGGTATGGATCTGCTGCGTGTATCGTATTTTCTCATCCACATTTCACGTTCTGGGTTGTACTGTTTTCTTACTTTCCTGATCCGGCCGCCTCCCATAGCTCCCAAAGGATGCATCATGTCGTAAAACCATTGTGGTTTGGGCTTGGAACGTCCAAAACATTCCACAGCTTCACAGTTAATATTTTTACGTGCCTTTACCAGCGCTTCTCGAGCTTTTCTCCCCATGGTTTTTAATTTCTGCTTGCACTTTTTACTCTTCTCCATCATTTTTGCTTTCGGTTTTTCTTTTTATTAACCAAACCAGCGAGGGTACCTGTTTCCACCTAAGTGTATGAACTGTCGGTTTTTATAGCTGCCACCTCTGCTCCTGGCCGCCGCTCTCCTCGCTCTCCTTCTCTTTCTCATTTTTCGACCGGGCATCGTCCAACGAATGTGATATGAGTGTCAACCACCAAGGTGTCATTTGTTCACTTATCTTTTACCCAGGTTCCTTTTATATGTTTTTGACCGTGTATGTCACTCAAGGTTAATAATAGAGTTTCACCCGTTTGCGTTTGAAAGGGAACTCTTGACTGCTGGGTGTCCCGCTATGGCTCCTGCTTTTTTTCTTCACCGGTGGCCCGGTTTCTTCCACGTATTCATACGGTATTTCGTTAACCCCGCTAACCCCGTCCTCCATGTAAAAGGAATTGGCCCCGAACATTTCAGCTGGGTATGCTGCTGACCCGTAAGGGGACTCTTCTTTCTCTTGTTTGAACGGCAACTGGAAACGTTCCTCGTAAGGTAAATAGGTAGCGTGGGGGGCCAAAGCCGCTTTTTTAAATTCTTCAAATATCATAGCGTCCTTGATTTGGTTTTCTGTCGGGGGACCCACACCCGACCGGATAAAATCTGTTTGGGGCATTTTCACTCTATACCCCGGGGAGAATAGTTTATCTTCCGGTACAAGAGGCACAGGGCCCGCTTTTCCTTCAGTGGGTAAAACTTCCGGTGAAGTGAAAGTTTGAACAGGGGTGGCGATTTCTGGTCCGCGGCCCATGCTCACTGACCACAACAAACCCGCTTTGCCTTTACTGCTGCGCATCCCAAACCCGGTGGTGTTAGCTCCTTTTGCTCGCATGGTTTTAATTTTTTGTCTACGCTAATACCCGCTCTGGTTGATAATCTCTCCACGCTGTATTTTTATACGTTTAAGTTTTGGGGTCGGCATCAGGTATCCCACTGACGCCGAAAGCAAACCTGTCCAGTAGGCCTTATCCTCTACTGCCGATACCTTCCACACTAACATGGTTAACGATGTCACCACCAGTAGCCCGATCACGACTAATTGCGCCACAAACAAAACTAAACTTCGCGTGCATGTTTGCATGCATGATTTCATTTCTTTCTTTTCAGCCGTACCCACTGGTTGAATTTTTCCGGGTGGCCTCGCCATTGTACAAGTTTCCATCCTTTCTTCCTTTGAACCACACGCTCTTCTACTTTAGGCGGTCTCGGTAATGTCACGCGTTGTAGTTCGTCCTTGTAAAAGCGGCCTTTTATACTCTCACCCTCCATATCTTCCAACTCGTAAACGTCAGCTCCTCCCACTTCAGGGTATACCCGTTTCACAAGGAATGTTTCTTCCGTCCAACGCGGTACATAACCCCGCTCTGCAAATGAACTTTTTTTAGCGCTGCTCAAAACGACACGGGACCCTACTGGGATACTGTTGTCGCGTATATTTTCCCGGTGCAGTTTTGATGGGTGCCCATAAAGCCTGCGCCACACAACGGACTGGTTACTCGGGGTAACTTCGCGAGGGGCTAACCCATGGGCTGTGTGCGGTCGACTGTTGTACTGTTCCAAAGCTTCAGGCAAGTCTTCCAACCACCTATACGTATTATTGTCATTCATAGCCGCAAACAGCCTTTTTTTCAGGGTCCGGTTGAACCTTTCCACTAAACTTGCTTTCACGTCCCTGTTTTTGGTTGCAAACCATGTGATGTCCTTTCTTTCTAAAAGCTCTCGTACATGTTTGTTGCGGAATTCTAACCCTTCGTCCGTTTGCAGTTTTTTAGGTACACGCCCTTTTTCAAATACCGATTCGAATGCCGAAGCCACTTGTGAACCTGTCTTGTCTTTTAGTGGCACTGCCCAAGCGTAACGTGAAAGCACATCGATGATAGTTAAAATATACTTGTGGTTTTGGTTTTTCCAGCGATCTGTTGCATGTCCGCCAAATCTGCCTGCCACTGTGCGTCTAAACCCCCTACCAAAATACGGGCTCGCCTGTAACGCCGCCTGACTGGTCTAAATAATGTATAAGCGTTCTGCCTCCCCAAATACTCTCTCGCTTCATCTTCTTTCACTCTAGCTGCTTTTGCCAAAGCTTTTACGTTTCCTGTGTAAGCATACGGGCTCTTGTGAAACGCTTCTTCCATTTGTTCCTGTTCAAAAAGGAAAATAGAAATCGACTTCACGTTTTACTTTTCGTTCCTGGGGTGGTTTGTTTTCTACTGGCGCCGGTGTTTCGGGGGGAGATGGGTCTCTTCGTCTGTGTCTTCTTCTCTCTCCCAGTAATACCCTTCGTTCGATTGATCTTCGTAACCCCCCTCTTCCTCCCTGAAATAATCTTCGTCGTCTTCCTCCTCCTCCTCCTCGTCTGGGTCTTCTATCCACCTGCTCCTGCTCCGACCAGTTTGGGGGTGATACGGTACCCCACCTTTGGCACGGGAAGTACCGACTTTGTCTTTGCTGACCTTTTGTTTCCTTTCCGGAACTGGTTCTCCGTATGGGTAATGCCCCGTTTCCTCCAGGTACTGTTCTTCTGACGGGAGGCGTTCGTACCTCCCCGGAGGTGGTGTTTCGTAAAACTCGTCTTCCGGATGGTCTCTCTTTTTCGCTTTTTGTTTGGTTGAAAGGGGTTTCGAAACGTTTGATGTCGTTACCGCTGGTTTTGTACACCAGTTTCTGCATAATTCTTTGGAGAGTACGTCGCGTATTTTCCGACCGTTTGGCGTTTTGTTCAAAAAGGATTTCCGCTGCGCATAATCGACATCTGGGGAAACCAAACCCTCTACCCCGTATTTATACAATTGGTCCAGCGCTGACTTCCGTAGCGGTACGTTCCCTTTCATCCAATTATACAGCAGGTTACAAGCGAAATTCACCGCTTTTTTACTTAAGGCTTTATCTCCCCCGTACAGGGGACAAAACTGGTCTGCTTGGGATGTCAGGTCCATATTTCTTTTTTTGACGTTTCTGACAAACACGCACCGCTTTATATACTTTATATACCTCCCCTATATACACAGGCGCACATTAAGAAAATGTGGCCATGGATTTCATCTCTGTTTCAGATTGTAAAATTTCGGACCAATCAGCACCTTCTTCCCAATCATGCGGATATGTGATTGGACGGTAAAACACGCTTCTGTTTGGCATCGGGTTGTACTTGAACACCAACCCTATAACCACCGACCCGGAATCCAATAAGAGAGGTTGTTCTGTTTCCATGTCCTGCAATTTAAAAATCACCAGACTGGTTTCTGCTGTGCTATGCAACGGAAAAAATTTTAAATTTTTTGGTTCATAATGACCTTTCGCCGAAGAAGGCCATACCAATAACGGGTACATGTCCCAACGGGCTTCGTTACCGTTTTCCCGTCCCCAAATGTATGACGGTGTAATTAAATTGCAGGAAAGTAAAAACGTACGATTGTCTGATATGTAATCTACAAATTTGAAGCAGTAGAGCATAGTCATACGTTTGAAATGTTTTTCCAAAATGTCTGGTGAGCCCTCACCCCATTGTTTGTCTTCCTGTAGCACCACTTTCCCCAAAATATTCTTTTGGCCAGGTATTAAAGGGTTTTTGCTTTCAGACGGTGACACAAAATTACAATACGTCTGCGAAGTCCCGTATTTGAACACTGGGTGGTTCTTTTTGAAATGCGTTAATGGGAAATACAAGGTAACCCCTCGAGTGATACCGAATGGTGACAAAACCCCCGGGCTGAAATATAGCCCATACACATATTTGCTGAAATGGTCCTTGTTTGATGTCCAGGTTTCCCTTAGAAATTCCATGCAACAGCACAAATACTGTGTTTCTTTGTCGTACTTGAAACTTAGTTCAAAATCTGTCCCTTGGACTGGGTGGGTACCTTCAGTCTTATTGACTTCAATTTTTGGGTTGGCTCCCGCACAAAATCCCTGCCCGTAAATTCTTTTAATGATAGCGTTCATGTACGAGACGTATTCCTTCTGAGAAAAATTCAAACATCCTAAATCTATTTCCACGTAAGGCGGTATGGTGTCGGCAGGTCTGTTGTCACAAACACTTATAGGGACCAGTGATGAATCTTCCAGTTGTTCACCGGGGTTTCTAAATTCCATTGTTTTCTCAAGCCCAGGAAATAAATCTTCCACATTCTCGCTCTCCAGATGTTTCACAGACGCAGAGACGAAACCTCTCGTGGGAAAGCAGACCCCCCTCTGTGGCGGGTATGTGATCAAATCACACGCTACTTCCCATGTTTGGTTGGGGTTGTACAAAGGTTGCGTGAGGTTAGCTACAAAAATTTGTTCTTCCGGGTTAAACCGGCAATAAGCGTACACGTGGTCTTCGTTCATTGTTTCACCTTCTCCAGTGCGACCCATCCCTTTATAAACTTTTCTTCATCCCAAAGCTTTGGAGGTTATGCTTTCCTCCTTTTTACTCTTTTTATCATTGTCTTCCTCATCGTAATAATTGTATACATAAGTTTTGTCCCCAGGTTCTGTCGGTGCATTGCTTTTAGGCATTTCAATAGGTTTGTTGGACTGCATACCCAGTTTTGCAGCTGTATCTTGTTTCTTTGTCTGTATCCCGTAAGCCGCCAATGGCATGATGCCTTGCAAAAGGCTCCCGATACCCGTACCAAGTCCTGTGGATATCCCCTGCACAAATTGTTCCCCTATAGTAGGAGACAAACCCATAGCTTTGGCCATTGACACCATATCATTGGCTTCTGCTGTGGTGGTGGGAGCTTTTTTGCTGGTCATTGCATCGGTTGTGGTGTCATCGTCGTCATCATCATCATCATCCTGTTTCTTTTTGTTCTTTTTCTTTTTTGGAATGGATTCATCATCCTCGTTTCTTTTCATCTTTTTCTTAGTTTTCTTACCGCTGTCCTTTGACTTCGATTCTTTCTTCCGCCCTCTTTTTACATCACCCGTCTTTTTTGGTTCATCAATTTTCTTTTTACCCGTCTTGGAAGAGACTTTACCTCCTTTGGCTACGGTCGAACCCGGTTTCTTCCCAAGGGAGGTTTTCTTTTTTGCTGCTGTTGACACTACGTTACCTCTCCTACCATCGCGCACTCTTGAGGCAGCAGCTTTCTGCTGATTTCGGACCCAGCCGGCAGCTTTTTCTCTCGGTGTTAAATATTTTTCCATCCTCTGACGCCTAGCCGTGGTCAGAGTACCCCTGGCGTCCATTTTACCCATTATTCTATTACGTAAATTCTCTGGTAATTTAGAATAGCCCCTGGCACCCAAATCTCTCAAAGAATTACGCCCCTTTATTGTGGTTTGTCGGGTCAACTGTTTCAACTTGTCTGACGCCGATCTTAACCGGTCACGTGCCATTGAAGCTCCACGTTTTCCGAGGCTTATTAATTTTCCCCGCAACGATTGCGCGCCCTGCTTTATTTGATGAATCCCGGCTTTCCAACCCCCCTTTAACTTGTCCGTCGCCTGCCCGCGGATAGTTTTTTGTGCTTCTTTCATCTGGTTTGTTGCTTTTTGGAGAGCCTCTTTCCTGGCCGCATAACCGACCTCTTTTGTCTTTTTTAAAACCGAACCTATTTTATGGCTACCTTTTTTCACTGATGATCCCACTTTCTTGACGTAGGCTCTAGCCTTGTCTCGAAATGTTTTCCCGAGGCCAGGATCAGCTAAACGCGTGTAGCTTCCTTGCCCCTTCCTTAATGACCCGGCTATTTTTTGGCCATACGTGGCCCCCCGTTTGGCCCCACCTATCAAAGGTGTGTGGGCGACCCTTTGCCCTCTCCCACTGAATGCGCGGGAAGCCTGACCCACCCTCCGTAAACCTGCAAACTTTGGCATGGTTTTCCTTTCACTGTTGATTTTTTTGTTGACACACCTTCTATTTATACACCCACGGTTCTCCCTGCGCCTTCTAAATTGGGCATCACATCAGCTGGTATGCTCGCTCCCACACTGTACCAAGTAGACAATTTTTGCCTGTACTTTTCACGTGCTTCACGTCGTTCTGGTGTTTCTTTAAAATCACGTATCACGTTTTCCAAAAATTGCTTTTGTTCCACTAACTTCATCATTTTTATACGTTGCTTACTTTCGTGGTAGGCCGTGAAATTTTTACGTAGGTTCGACCAGTCCCACCTTCCCCCGCCCCCTGCATTCATGGGTATCTCTTTATTGTCAGCTTTTCCATGGTCTGACCGATCTGCCGCTGTCTGTTCTTTTTTTAATTCCGTTATTACCCGATCGTGTTCTTTTTCCCAGTCTTCCAACCCTGGGTTTTCCACATGTATTTCAGGCATTTGCCAAAATCCTGGTTTTGGATAACCATTAAACCAATACACTTCCTTTTCGAACTTCCACAGTTCTTCTAACCAATCGTTCACTTTCTTGTATTTCTGAGCCCAAGGATCATTCTGGTTGGCATCATCCCCGAAACAGTATTTGTTGAAATACATCTCCACCTGCAACAAGGCTGATTTGGCTGCGTTGATTTCACTCTGATTCAACCATATTTGACGCTGCATGTCTTCCCTAAACTTGTACAGCTCTGGCATTTTCCCTGTGATATCCGATAAATAGTGCCATGAATACACACCCAAATTGAAATGAAAAAGCAACACCTCTTTGTCAGCCGGAAGTACTTTTTCTCTTTCATAAAACAGTTTCATCACCAAATCTGATTTTTTCACTTTCTTGTACTTCATCGCATAATCATACACCAAGTGGGGGTGAAAATAACCGTACCACGGAGAATACCGCGTGTCTATTTCCTCTGTCTCATCCGTTAAAATGATTTCAAGCAATGTTTTCACCGCAGCCGGTACGGGGATATCACCGCGCCGTTCTGGTTTTGGCCCTTTCCCACCAGCCAGCAAAAACCATGCCATATCATGGTAAGGTTGCAACAATTCATAATATTGAACTGTTTTGGGTTTTTGCCGCGTCTTCTGTCCTTTACTGAAATGTATCATTTCCGCGTCCAAATAAAACTCTTCGCGCAATTTCAACAAACGGTTCCTCAAATGCGGGGGGTGGAAATGGTGGGGTAATGGTAACTCGTAAGGTGTCTTGTAATGTTGAGGAAATATACCCCAAAAGGGTTCGCCTTCGTTTAAGTTTTCCCATCCTGGCGCTGTGGGACCGTTCAATTTCCACCAAATGGGCTTCCAGAACCCAAATATTATACTCTGCAATGCCAAACGGGTGGCCTGTACTATCTTGTAGGCCCTGCGTTTGTCTGAAAAATATTTAGTTAGATGGTAATATTTGTGATTGGCCCAGTAGGGTTCAGGGATCCACACACCTTTTTTCCTGTGTTCCCACCCATATTCAACGACACGCAGCGGTGCACCTTTGTGTGCAAACCCTGGCACCGGGCGGATACCATGATTTTGCAGCCTATGATCACCATTGAACGGAGCTTTCTGGATCATCTCATCCTCGGTCAATTCATTCAAATACTGTTCCCTCAATTTTATATCCCATTCCTCCTTGTTTACAAACTTGTGGTGCCACCATTCCTCTTTCCCCACCACGAAAAATGGTCTTGAAGTCGGGTCCCGTGTCAAACACGGTATTTGTAGCCCTTCTGGAACGTGCCCATTTTCAGCTAACCTTTGGAAAGGGAGCGGTACGTCCACCAACATGTAACGCACCCCTTGATGCACATGGTGGTACTGTTGAAAGTCCTTCCCGTTCACGTTGTACCGGTCATAAAAAGTTTGCCACCGAGGGTCCCTATCCCCCCATTTCTCTAAATATTTTTGGCCGTAATACACTTTTAATGGGTAATTGATACAAGCTGAATACCACAAAGTCCAAGTGAAATGGTACAGCACCATCACATATGTGTTCATGATGATCCAACGGTCTATCGTATTCTCTTCATTGAACCAACGCACCACTTCATCCGTTTCTTTCTCGTTCAATGATACCACCCGTCCAGGCCCATCTTCAGTCTGCATGCGCCCCACCAAGGTCTTCCTGAACCGTTCCACGTAACGTCTGTGGTAATGTCCCCTTTTCTCGCCAAGTACCAATTCTAACTGCCCAGTCATGAAACCTTCACGACCCGTACGTCTTCGCATAAACAAATCGTGCAAACTGAAAACGTACGAGTCGGTAGGAGGCCAAAATACCCGGTAATTGCCATGAAATTGAGACGATCCCTCGCCCCTCCCGGGACTCCCTGCAATTTTCCAGCGAATAAACGTGTACAGTTCCTCTACCCCCCAAATAACTGCCGAAACTAACATGTCGCAAAGTATCTGTAAAGCGGCATAAACCGCTAATCCCGCCATAAACACCGCCATCACCCCAAACCGTAATAAATGTGTTCCTCTCCCGGGAAAATATGAGTCCTCAGCCGGTATTCGTCAAGGCACGTCTGTGTGAAATCGAGCAACAGGTACCCGTGTGGTTCGCGTGTGGCGTCGTTGTAAACTTCCCGCAATTCACGTGCTTTAGTGGGAAACACCTGACGGGCTAATGATTTAAACTGTAACCTATCTCTGGGATTTTTCAATAACACAATGTAATGCGCGTTCAGTGAAATGTCCCGCTGTTCTTTTTTCTGATGAAACAAATTTTGAACAATAAAAATAACCGATATGTTCCGGTGATGGCTGCCTTTCTCAAATATTTTTGCCGTTTTTACTCCGCTTTCACGCATTAAATCATCCACGATCAGTAATGTGTTTGGTTTCATAGCCCTGGGGGGTAACCCTTCTTGAAAGAAAATTTTCTCTTTCATCATCTCCTTCAAATCTTCGTACAGAGGTTGCATTTCGGCATAGCACCACAACACGCGTTCAGGCACTTGGTCTGTCATTTTGTGTAAGTGATTTAACAAACGGGATACCCAATAGGTTTTACCGGAAGACGTTGGGCCCGCCACCAACATGGTGAACGGGTGTTTGAATTTGTACCACATGATTTTTTAAAATCATTTCTATACACACATGCACGCACTTTTATACCTCTTCCTCAACAACACAGTAAAAAAACTCAACAAAATTTCACAATGAACGTCAAGCCTTTATTTCAAATCCAAAAGGAAATGTTGTAAACTTATCTAACGGATCACCTTCACGCCAAAAGCGGCGTTTGTCGTACACCGCTGTGTACAGCTTGTCTAAAGAAGTGGATTTCACCAACCCTTCCTTGCTCCTCACCACGTAAAAATCTACGGGTAAATTTATACCGTTTTGTTCACGTTTTTCCAACAAAGCTTCCACCATGTATTTCAAATCATCAAAGGCCACTCGCTTCCCCACGTGGAAACCTCTGGCTTTTTGACAGGTCACAGTTTCACCTTTTGGGCTTTTCCCAATGTATCCATAATTTTTTGGTCCTCCGCTGACGAACCGTGTGATGACACCTCCTTCCATCTCGTCAGTCAGATCTCCCAACAAGTGCCCTGTGGGTGGCATGGGGTCCTCCCGTTTGGAATGAAACACGACCGAATCAGTGTCGAAATACAACACCCTCTGATCTAAAAAGTCCAAAACTCTATATAATTCCAACCGGCCGTAACAAGTTGTGAATGCCGCGATCACAGGATTATTAGTCTTCCCCAGCTCGTAATCTGTTTCCTTTGGTTTCCATTCAATTTGCAGCAGATGGTCCCCCAAATTCACTATTTCCATCACTTCTTTGGTGTCATCGTGTAAAATGGATATCAGGTCGTCATAACTGTCCACTTGTTTTCTTTGCATTAGCCCGTCTTTTTGCCCAAATTTTCCCCATAAGGTGTTCAAGGCCTGTTTTGCCACAAAACGCATGGAAGGATTGTGAGCCACCTCTTCCGGGTTTATGGTAACCCCTTGCTTTTCTTGCAATTCAATCACGTACTTTTCTCTCTCGTCCAGGTCATCTGTAGGCCAACCGGAAGATGGGGGTTTTCAACTGGTACCATTTTTCGATATAAGAAGCGAAAATGTTCTCCCAGGTTTTCCATTCCCAAAGTTCGTAACCTTCATAAAACACATACCCTTTTTCCAAGGCTTTCAATGCTTCCGGTGTACACCAACACCCCCTCAAAACGCGTTCTGCTTCTGTATGGGTGCACGGCTCCCACTGGTTTTGCGTTTCGGCGCATTTCGCACACAAAGGGAACATCAGCTTACCGCATGTCCGGTAGGGTAAAACGGGGTTGAATAGGTGTCGGGGAGGTAAAAAGGCGGCGCAGATAATCCCGCCAGGGCTTTTGAGCAACTGTTTTTCCGTTGGCTTCTGAATCACTTGCGGTATACCTACAGGGTAACATTTGGTTTTCTGGACGTATGGATACATGGAAGTGACATCGTAATAATCGATTCTCTCTCCATCTTTGACTTCTCTGAATAAACAAGTTGCGTTTGTCCTTCCCCCGAAAAAAGCCTCACGTGGTTGTACATGGTACTGCGGTGTTTTCATCAAAGGACTTTTCCGGACACCATATTCGTGTTCCCAGAGTACCTCCACTTGGTAACCTGCGGCTTTCAACTCCTCTTGCTTATCTATCTGTTTAGCGTAGGCCACGTAGTTGGGCATGTCCGTGTTAGGAACTGTACCATCGGGCTGCGTGCACAGGACACAACCGTGCCACACGCATCCGTTAAATTCGTAGACGGTGGACGTTTCGGGGCAATACCCATCGACGGAGACGTATTTTCCATTCTTTAACTGGACCCGACACTCTTTCCCGTTCCAAGTGTCGCTGCCGCGGCGGATGTGGAAATCTGTTTCCGTTTGCTTTTCCGCCAGCCACAGGTCGGCTATAACTGACAGGTGTGTGCGAGTGATCTGCGGTGGGATCATAGCAATCTGGTTCTCACACAAATAATTTAACCGGTAGTCTTTCATGCAAGCGGAAGGTAGGGTCACCGCGTGCAAAAAGAGATCAAAGCCTGCTTTTTTCATGTACGATTCACGGAATTCTAAACATCCTTGTTTAAGAAGTTCCACATCACTGTTGCAATACTGGAACAATTCTTCACGGTGGTTCCATACGTACCCGCTGTCCACTTGGTTCGAATGCCACTCCAAAAACTCGGGATCGCCTACTTGTTTAAAAAACCGCACGGGTGGTGTCTCCCCGACGTAATTAATATTTTCCGCGGTGTTAAACTCATATGGGAAATATCCTTTCTTCAGTTCTTTCAACCCAAACGCTTTAGAAAATTTTGCCAGGCCTATGGGGATCAGATTTAAACTGTCTTTAAAATCTACCCCACACACTGTCAAACTGAGTATACGCAGTCCGCGTGTAAGCAGTGATGTGGCGGCCATCCCGCGTGAAATAAGGTATTGTTGTAAAAAACCCCCATCGTAACCGCCGAAATTGTGTGCAAAACAAACAGGTTTGTTTTTCGGGTCAAGCTTTAAAGCGGGACCAAAAATCCAATCAAAAAATACTTCTGCTGAATGAAAGCGCCGCTGTGTGCAAATGCAGCCTAAGTTGGCGGTGAGTACCTTCTCCATTTCCACATTCTTCAAACAAGTTGCGCACACGTAATGGCACACCACAGCATTCACTGTGTGTGTACGCAGGCCTTTTTTGCCCTCAGGTTCTGATTGTACGCATTCTGTATCCCAAAAAATGTACGGCCGAAAATTTGCCCGGGCTATCTTTTCACCAGAGAGCGCACGCATGTAACAAATGTGGTCGCCTCCTTTTTTTATTTGTACGTAACATATTTTGCAGGTGTACATGTGACATTTATGTTCTCCGTTTTTTATTATACCCCTGCACTTTGGACATACCCGCCGCCTTTCGCAAATCTTATGTTTGTGCCCGGGTTGTTTTAAAGAGTGGTTCTTAAAGCACCCCTCCCCTAAAAATCCATACCACCCGCATTCCTCACATCTACGAACATTGTCACCCCGTGGTAAAGTGCACGGCGGGCTGTATCCGCAATGTTTACACGTGCCCTGGCACAAGTGTGCACCTTTATTTCTCACGGCTTTGCAACATGCACAACATATGTCACGCTTCGTCTCTAAATGGGATTTTATCTTCAAAATCCCCACGGTATGGTTACCTACAGCTAAAATGTACAGCGTGGGGTTCTTTGGATTCCAGCTAGTAGATCGGAATAAAATTTCGCTTGCTTTGCGCCCGTGAAAAACCTCCGTTTTTATCCGGAAACTGTTTGGCAATTTCAGCCATGTCACGCACGGTTACGAAGGTTGTTGCAACTTTAGCTTTTTTTTCACACGGGAAATTTCCTCTACCCATAATGATATTTCTTTGCCAGTAAGTGGTCTCTCCCTTCTCAAAGAAACGTTTTCCCCTCTTTTTCTTTTTATTCCTCTTAACTTTGTGTTATCTTCCATCCAGCACATAAATACCACGGTAGCAATAAAACAATCTTGTGTCAAAAATGTGGTGTTAAAGTGGCCAGGGTCTACATACGTATGTGGGTTAGCTTTGATCAATTCTTCCAAAGAGTAATTGGGTGAACCTGAAATTTGTGGCAATTCTACCGATTTCAGCTCCAGTTCAAAATCTTGGTCTAACTTGAAAGACTCGTTGCTGTTGAGGGTTTTCTCGACTTGTGTCATAATGTATTCTAAGGTCAGGTCCTCTTTAATCATCAACCATTTGGTGTTGAAGGCTTTGTTTAGCAATCCGGGCGATGTCATGTTGACTTGCATGTAGGTGTTTGCCGGCTTGTCCTTTTTCCATTCTTCTAACAAAGGTTCGAACACGGCATACAAAGCATTGTATGGTTTCATTTGGTCCAACTTTTGTAAATCTGGTTGAATTTTCAAAGAAATTCCCTTTTTCCTGAACTTGTTGAACATACTCTCCCTTTGGAGTGTCACAGAAAAAGGCCCGGTGTCGCTGTTGAACGTCATTCTTGCTTGCGTGGAAAAACCCGCGGGCGGGCAACACTGGGGCTTTAAATAAGCTGGGATCAGTGCAGTTTTTCCGTGTGGCTTCCGGGAGGTCCGCGCATGCGTAATGAGTTTTCCCACCTTGCTTCCGGTTTGACTCTATAAAACACCGCAACTACGCTTTACCCTTCACTTCGCATTTGAGCACAGAGCAAAATGGAAGAGAGCGGCAACGAAACACAATCTGATCACATTTCCATCTCCAGCATTGATCCCGACGACCAGTGCGACAGACCCCCCAACCCCCAGTCCACCTTATTGGAAGACGATTTTGCTAGGTGCGGTAATGACATGGAGCCAATCACAGTTAAATTTGAGGAAAACAAAGACCAGAACACGCAAATAGACAACGGAGCAGAAGAAGAAGAAGAAGATACAGAAATAACCATCTATGAAGCCCAAAGGAAATATGACATGGAGAAAGTGGCCCAGTGGATGGAATCTAGTCAAGTGGCACCAAGCCCACTAGATACCTTGTTTAACTGCTACATGAAAAAGACAGTTCCTGTCACTGAAGAAATGTGCAAAAAAGAAGCCGAACCTGTAAACTACCCCTGTGAAGACGTGGGAGGTACTACTACTACTACTACTCCTTCCTCCACCTCCTTGTCCTCCTCCTCTTCCGATGAAGACGACTATGACAAAGGCCATTTTATGTCAGGCATGTGGGAAGATGTCTTGTTCAAAGAACACAAAAGAAAAATGTCCAATGCACTCGACAAACTGTATGAGAGAGGTCATGACATTGTGGCAGATTCCAAGAAAAGACCCAAAGATGTACCTCGTGGATCCTGGAACCCACCACGAATAACGCCATTTGTTTACCTGCTTGAAGAGTACCTAGACCCGATCCACAACGCCTGTAACCACGGCCTCAGGATTCCAAATACACAGTACCGCTTGAACCTCATGTGCCACACCCTTCTCCTCCTGAACCAGAAGAAATTTCCAGAAACTGTCATGGTAACCACAGACAAAAGAAAAAAGAGAACAAGAGGTTACCGTTATTTTACAGGATCACAGGAATATCCCTATTGGAAAGCCAGAATGGAAGTGGCTCTCTTTGTAACGGATGAATTCATCCTGGTCCGTCAAGACGAAATAAAACTGGACCTGGGAACTGGAAATGTGACAGGCCTCCTTGTCCCCAAAACACGTTACTTCCTGGCCCAAAAATGGAGAGAAGAAAGGCCGACAGAACATGGCGTGGTCAAAGAAGTAAATGAAGATGTGTGGAAGGGAGTCGGTCTAGACAAAATAGTCGCCAAAGGAATGTTGTGTCCTAGAGCACTGGAAATGATGGCGCTAGCCGCCAACAACAAACGCTCAAACCAAAACGCCTACATCGATAGCTCTGGTTTCATGGCTGTAAAACGGGGAAATGACACCAGTGCAGATGTGTGTGTAAGAGTGTGGGATGTGATAGGTGAAAACGGTGAACGTTTCTCTTGGTGTTACGATCCAGATTATCAAATGATCATGTACACCCACTCAAAATTTGACGGTAGCATAGGAATTGTGGTACGCTACCAAGAGAAATACTTCACCCTCAACAACATGGTGGAACTCATTAAAGCCATCTCTATTCCAGGCATGAACCATGAAATCGAACAAGCTGTCAACATTATGCTCCCGTCCAAGTACAATGGCGCCTGTGGAACGTGCAAAAGATTGTACATTAAACAGAAGGATAATGAGAAGGTGTGCAACCACAGTGATGAGGAATGACTGAAAGCGGTGGCGGGTGGGCTACTGACCACTATCGCCCTAATAACTACCACCCGAATTGCGGTGAAGGGAACATTAAAACTGCTAAGTTTTATCAAGGAAAACATGTAAAAATATATTTGTAATGTTCAGATCAGCTTATAAGGTGTTTTTAAAAGTTAAAATATTATATATTTTACTAGTTTAAGGTAATGTTCCCGTTTGTTTCCGGTTGCGCATGCGCAGTTTTGTATTAAGGTGTTTTTCCAGTTATTTTCCGTTTGCGCATGCGCAGTATAATTTTCCCATTGGTCTTCCGGAATAAAGTTCATTTCACACACGACCGTTCTCATTGTATTCAGTAAGGGGTGTGCAGGATTGAATGCTGTGAGCTGATTGGTTGCTTGTGTTTGAATCATGGTCCCGCACAACACTTGTCTACCCCTGCCCTACAATGGTTTTGTCACAACCCACACAGCTATATCTACCCGGCTCATGCCACACTCGCCACTTCACGCCATAAGATTTTGCTCGTTTGCCGAAATACACGCCTGTCAAAAGATGGATAATGGGGCTCAAGACTCTGACGCCTAGCCGTGGTCAGAGTACCCCTGGCGTCCATTTTACCCATTATTCTATTACGTAAATTCTCTGGTAATTTAGAATAGCCCCTGGCACCCAAATCTCTCAAAGAATTACGCCCCTTTATTGTGGTTTGTCGGGTCAACTGTTTCAACTTGTCTGACGCCGATCTTAACCGGTCACGTGCCATTGAAGCTCCACGTTTTCCGAGGCTTATTAATTTTCCCCGCAACGATTGCGCGCCCTGCTTTATTTGATGAATCCCGGCTTTCCAACCCCCCTTTAACTTGTCCGTCGCCTGCCCGCGGATAGTTTTTTGTGCTTCTTTCACCTGGTTTGTTGCTTTTTGGAGAGCCTCTTTCCTGGCCGCATAACCGACCTCTTTTGTCTTTTTTAAAACCGAACCTATTTTATGGCTACCTTTTTTCACTGATGATCCCACTTTCTTGACGTAGGCTCTAGCCTTGTCTCGAAATGTTTTCCCGAGGCCAGGATCAGCTAAACGCGTGTAGCTTCCTTGCCCCCTCCTTAATGACCCGGCTATTTTTTGGCCATACGTGGCCCCCCGTTTGGCCCCACCTATCAAAGGTGTGTGGGCGACCCTTTGCCCTCTCCCACTGAATGCGCGGGAAGCCTGACCCACCCTCCGTAAACCTGCAAACTTTGGCATGGTTTTCCTTTCACTGTTGATTTTTTTGTTGACACACCTTCTATTTATACACCCACGGTTCTCCCTGCGCCTTCTAAATTGGGCATCACATCAGCTGGTATGCTCGCTCCCACACTGTACCTAGACAATTTTTGCCTGTACTTTTCACGTGCTTCACGTCGTTCTGGTGTTTCTTTAAAATCACGTATCACGTTTTCCAAAAATTGCTTTTGTTCCACTAACTTCATCATTTTTATACGTTGCTTACTTTCGTGGTAGGCCGTGAAATTTTTACGTAGGTTCGACCAGTCCCACCTTCCCCCGCCCCCTGCATTCATGGGTATCTCTTTATTGTCAGCTTTTCCATGGTCTGACCGATCTGCCGCTGTCTGTTCTTTTTTTAATTCCGTTATTACCCGATCGTGTTCTTTTTCCCAGTCTTCCAACCCTGGGTTTTCCACATGTATTTCAGGCATTTGCCAAAATCCTGGTTTTGGATAACCATTAAACCAATACACTTCCTTTTCGAACTTCCACAGTTCTTCTAACCAATCGTTCACTTTCTTGTATTTCTGAGCCCAAGGATCATTCTGGTTGGCATCATCCCCGAAACAGTATTTGTTGAAATACATCTCCACCTGCAACAAGGCTGATTTGGCTGCGTTGATTGCACTCTGATTCAACCATATTTGACGCTGCATGTCTTCCCTAAACTTGTACAGCTCTGGCATTTTCCCTGTGATATCCGATAAATAGTGCCATGAATACACACCCAAATTGAAATGAAAAAGCAACACCTCTTTGTCAGCCGGAAGTACTTTTTCTCTTTCATAAAACAGTTTCATCACCAAATCTGATTTTTTCACTTTCTTGTACTTCATCGCATAATCATACACCAAGTGGGGGTGAAAATAACCGTACCACGGAGAATACCGCGTGTCTATTTCCTCTGTCTCATCCGTTAAAATGATTTCAAGCAATGTTTTCACCGCAGCCGGTACGGGGATATCACCGCGCCGTTCTGGTTTTGGCCCTTTCCCACCAGCCAGCAAAAACCATGCCATATCATGGTAAGGTTGCAACAATTCATAATATTGAACTGTTTTGGGTTTTTGCCGCGTCTTCTGTCCTTTACTGAAATGTATCATTTCCGCGTCCAAATAAAACTCTTCGCGCAATTTCAACAAACGGTTCCTCAAATGCGGGGGGTGGAAATGGTGGGGTAATGGTAACTCGTAAGGTGTCTTGTAATGTTGAGGAAATATACCCCAAAAGGGTTCGCCTTCGTTTAAGTTTTCCCATCCTGGCGCTGTGGGACCGTTCAATTTCCACCAAATGGGCTTCCAGAACCCAAATATTATACTCTGCAATGCCAAACGGGTGGCCTGTACTATCTTGTAGGCCCTGCGTTTGTCTGAAAAATATTTAGTTAGATGGTAATATTTGTGATTGGCCCAGTAGGGTTCAGGGATCCACACACCTTTTTTCCTGTGTTCCCACCCATATTCAACGACACGCAGCGGTGCACCTTTGTGTGCAAACCCTGGCACCGGGCGGATACCATGATTTTGCAGCCTATGATCACCATTGAACGGAGCTTTCTGGATCATCTCATCCTCGGTCAATTCATTCAAATACTGTTCCCTCAATTTTATATCCCATTCCTCCTTGTTTACAAACTTGTGGTGCCACCATTCCTCTTTCCCCACCACGAAAAATGGTCTTGAAGTCGGGTCCCGTGTCAAACACGGTATTTGTAGCCCTTCTGGAACGTGCCCATTTTCAGCTAACCTTTGGAAAGGGAGCGGTACGTCCACCAACATGTAACGCACCCCTTGATGCACATGGTGGTACTGTTGAAAGTCCTTCCCGTTCACGTTGTACCGGTCATAAAAAGTTTGCCACCGAGGGTCCCTATCCCCCCATTTCTCTAAATATTTTTGGCCGTAATACACTTTTAATGGGTAATTGATACAAGCTGAATACCACAAAGTCCAAGGGAAATGGTACAGCACCATCACATATGTGTTCATGATGATCCAACGGTCTATCGTATTCTCTTCATTGAACCAACGCACCACTTCATCCGTTTCTTTCTCGTTCAATGATACCACCCGTCCAGGCCCATCTTCAGTCTGCATGCGCCCCACCAAGGTCTTCCTGAACCGTTCCACGTAACGTCTGTGGTAATGTCCCCTTTTCTCACCAAGTACCAATTCTAACTGCCCAGTCATGAAACCTTCACGACCCGTACGTCTTCGCATAAACAAATCGTGCAAACTGAAAACGTACGAGTCGGTAGGAGGCCAAAATACCCGGTAATTGCCATGAAATTGAGACGATCCCTCGCCCCTCCCGGGACTCCCTGCAATTTTCCAGCGAATAAACGTGTACAGTTCCTCTACCCCCCAAATAACTGCCGAAACTAACATGTCGCAAAGTATCTGTAAAGCGGCATAAACCGCTAATCCCGCCATAAACACCGCCATCACCCCAAACCGTAATAAATGTGTTCCTCTCCCGGGAAAATATGAGTCCTCAGCCGGTATTCGTCAAGGCACGTCTGTGTGAAATCGAGCAACAGGTACCCGTGTGGTTCGCGTGTGGCGTCGTTGTAAACTTCCCGCAATTCACGTGCTTTAGTGGGAAACACCTGACGGGCTAATGATTTAAACTGTAACCTATCTCTGGGATTTTTCAATAACACAATGTAATGCGCGTTCAGTGAAATGTCCCGCTGTTCTTTTTTCTGATGAAACAAATTTTGAACAATAAAAATAACCGATATGTTCCGGTGATGGCTGCCTTTCTCAAATATTTTTGCCGTTTTTACTCCGCTTTCACGCATTAAATCATCCACGATCAGTAATGTGTTTGGTTTTATAGCCCTGGGGGGTAACCCTTCTTGAAAGAAAATTTTCTCTTTCATCATCTCCTTCAAATCTTCGTACAGAGGTTGCATTTCGGCATAGCACCACAACACGCGTTCAGGCACTTGGTCTGTCATTTTGTGTAAGTGATTTAACAAACGGGATACCCAATAGGTTTTACCGGAAGACGTTGGGCCCGCCACCAACATGGTGAACGGGTGTTTGAATTTGTACCACATGATTTTTTAAAATCATTTCTATACACACATGCACGCACTTTTATACCTCTTCCTCAACAACACAGTAAAAAAACTCAACAAAATTTCACAATGAACGTCAAGCCTTTATTTCAAATCCAAAAGGAAATGTTGTAAACTTATCTAACGGATCACCTTCACGCCAAAAGCGGCGTTTGTCGTACACCGCTGTGTACAGCTTGTCTAAAGAAGTGGATTTCACCAACCCTTCCTTGCTCCTCACCACGTAAAAATCTACGGGTAAATTTATACCGTTTTGTTCACGTTTTTCCAACAAAGCTTCCACCATGTATTTCAAATCATCAAAGGCCACTCGCTTCCCCACGTGGAAACCTCTGGCTTTTTGACAGGTCACAGTTTCACCTTTTGGGCTTTTCCCAATGTATCCATAATTTTTTGGTCCTCCGCTGACGAACCGTGTGATGACACCTCCTTCCATCTCGTCAGTCAGATCTCCCAACAAGTGCCCTGTGGGTGGCATGGGGTCCTCCCGTTTGGAATGAAACACGACCGAATCAGTGTCGAAATACAACACCCTCTGATCTAAAAAGTCCAAAACTCTATATAATTCCAACCGGCCGTAACAAGTTGTGAATGCTGCGATCACAGGATTATTAGTCTTCCCCAGCTCGTAATCTGTTTCCTTTGGTTTCCATTCAATTTGCAGCAGATGGTCCCCCAAATTCACTATTTCCATCACTTCTTTGGTGTCATCGTGTAAAATGGATATCAGGTCGTCATAACTGTCCACTTGTTTTCTTTGCATTAGCCCGTCTTTTTGCCCAAATTTTCCCCATAAGGTGTTCAAGGCCTGTTTTGCCACAAAACGCATGGAAGGATTGTGAGCCACCTCTTCCGGGTTTATGGTAACCCCTTGCTTTTCTTGCAATTCAACCACGTACTTTTCTCTCTCGTCCAGGTCATCTGTAGGCCAACCGGAAGCTTGGGTTTTCAACTGGTACCATTTTTCGATATAAGAAGCGAAAATGTTCTCCCAGGTTTTCCATTCCCAAAGTTCGTAACCTTCATAAAACACATACCCTTTTTCCAAGGCTTTCAATGCTTCCGGTGTACACCAACACCCCCTCAAAACGCGTTCTGCTTCTGTATGGGTGCACGGCTCCCACTGGTTTTGCGTTTCGGCGCATTTCGCACACAAAGGGAACATCAGCTTACCGCATGTCCGGTAGGGTAAAACGGGGTTGAATAGGTGTCGGGGAGGTAAAAAGGCGGCGCAGATAATCCCGCCAGGGCTTTTGAGCAACTGTTTTTCCGTTGGCTTCTGAATCACTTGCGGTATACCTACAGGGTAACATTTGGTTTTCTGGACGTATGGATACATGGAAGTGACATCGTAATAATCGATTCTCTCTCCATCTTTGACTTCTCTGAATAAACAAGTTGCGTTTGTCCTTCCCCCGAAAAAAGCCTCACGTGGTTGTACATGGTACTGCGGTGTTTTCATCAAAGGACTTTTCCGGACACCATATTCGTGTTCCCAGAGTACCTCCACTTGGTAACCTGCGGCTTTCAACTCCTCTTGCTTATCTATCTGTTTAGCGTAGGCCACGTAGTTGGGCATGTCCGTGTTAGGAACTGTACCATCGGGCTGCGTGCACAGGACACAACCGTGCCACACGCATCCGTTAAATTCGTAGACGGTGGACGTTTCGGGGCAATACCCATCGACGGAGACGTATTTTCCATTCTTTAACTGGACCCGACACTCTTTCCCGTTCCAAGTGTCGCTGCCGCGGCGGATGTGGAAATCTGTTTCCGTTTGCTTTTCCGCCAGCCACAGGTCGGCTATAACTGACAGGTGTGTGCGAGTGATCTGCGGTGGGATCATAGCAATCTGGTTCTTACACAAATAATTTAACCGGTAGTCTTTCATGCAAGCGGAAGGTAGGGTCACCGCGTGCAAAAAGAGATCAAAGCCTGCTTTTTTCATGTACGATTCACGGAATTTTAAACATCCTTGTTTAAGAAGTTCCACATCACTGTTGCAATACTGGAACAATTCTTCACGGTGGTTCCATACGTACCCGCTGTCCACTTGGTTCGAATGCCACTCCAAAAACTCGGGATCGCCTACTTGTTTAAAAAACCGCACGGGTGGTGTCTCCCCGACGTAATTAATATTTTCCGCGGTGTTAAACTCATATGGGAAATATCCTTTCTTCAGTTCTTTCAACCCAAACGCTTTAGAAAATTTTGCCAGGCCTATGGGGATCAGATTTAAACTGTCTTTAAAATCTACCCCACACACTGTCAAACTGAGTATACGCAGTCCGCGTGTAAGCAGTGATGTGGCGGCCATCCCGCGTGAAATAAGGTATTGTTGTAAAAAACCCCCATCGTAACCGCCGAAATTGTGTGCAAAACAAACAGGTTTGTTTTTCGGGTCAAGCTTTAAAGCGGGACCAAAAATCCAATCAAAAAATACTTCTGCTGAATGAAAGCGCCGCTGTGTGCAAATGCAGCCTAAGTTGGCGGTGAGTACCTTCTCCATTTCCACATTCTTCAAACAAGTTGCGCACACGTAATGGCACACCACAGCATTCACTGTGTGTGTACGCAGGCCTTTTTTGCCCTCAGGTTCTGATTGTACGCATTCTGTATCCCAAAAAATGTACGGCCGAAAATTTGCCCGGGCTATCTTTTCACCAGAGAGCGCACGCATGTAACAAATGTGGTCGCCTCCTTTTTTTATTTGTACGTAACATATTTTGCAGGTGTACATGTGACATTTATGTTCTCCGTTTTTTTATTATACCCCTGCACTTTGGACATACCCGCCGCCTTTCGCAAATCTTATGTTTGTGCCCGGGTTGTTTTAAAGAGTGGTTCTTAAAGCACCCCTCCCCTAAAAATCCATACCACCCGCATTCCTCACATCTACGAACATTGTCACCCCGTGGTAAAGTGCACGGCGGGCTGTATCCGCAATGTTTACACGTGCCCTGGCACAAGTGTGCACCTTTATTTCTCACGGTTTGCAACATGCACAACATATGTCACGCTTCGTCTCTAAATGGGATTTTATCTTCAAAATCCCCACGGTATGGTTACCTACAGCTAAAATGTACAGCGTGGGGTTCTTTGGATTCCAGCTAGTAGATCGGAATAAAATTTCGCTTGCTTTGCGCCCGTGAAAAACCTCCGTTTTTATCCGGAAACTGTTTGGCAATTTCAGCCATGTCACGCACGGTTACGAAGGTTGTTGCAACTTTAGCTTTTTTTTCACACGGGAAATTTCCTCTACCCATAATGATATTTCTTTGCCAGTAAGTGGTCTCTCCCTTCTCAAAGAAACGTTTTCCCCTCTTTTTCTTTTTATTCCTCTTAACTTTGTGTTATCTTCCATCCAGCACATAAATACCACGGTAGCAATAAAACAATCTTGTGTCAAAAATGTGGTGTTAAAGTGGCCAGGGTCTACATACGTATGTGGGTTAGCTTTGATCAATTCTTCCAAAGAGTAATTGGGTGAACCTGAAATTTGTGGCAATTCTACCGATTTCAGCTCCAGTTCAAAATCTTGGTCTAACTTGAAAGACTCGTTGCTGTTGAGGGTTTTCTCGACTTGTGTCATAATGTATTCTAAGGTCAGGTCCTCTTTAATCAACCATTTGGTGTTGAAGGCTTTGTTTTGCAATCCGGGCGATGTCATGTTGACTTGCATGTAGGTGTTTGCCGGCTTGTCCTTTTTCCATTCTTCTAACAAAGGTTCGAACACGGCATACAAAGCATTGTATGGTTTCATTTGGTCCAACTTTTGTAAATCTGGTTGAATTTTCAAAGAAATTCCCTTTTTCCTGAACTTGTTGAACATACTCTCCCTTTGGAGTGTCACAGAAAAAGGCCCGGTGTCGCTGTTGAACGTCATTCTTGCTTGCGTGGAAAAACCCGCGGGCGGGCAACACTGGGGCTTTAAATAAGCTGGGATCAGTGCAGTTTTTCCGTGTGGCTTCCGGGAGGTCCGCGCATGCGTAATGAGTTTTCCCACCTTGCTTCCGGTTTGACTCTATAAAACACCGCAACTACGCTTTACCCTTCACTTCGCATTTGAGCACAGAGCAAAATGGAAGAGAGCGGCAACGAAACACAATCTGATCACATTTCCATCTCCAGCATTGATCCCGACGACCAGTGCGACAGACCCCCCAACCCCCAGTCCACCTTATTGGAAGACGATTTTGCTAGGTGCGGTAATGACATGGAGCCAATCACAGTTAAATTTGAGGAAAACAAAGACCAGAACACGCAAGTAGACAACGGAGCAGAAGAAGAAGAAGAAGAAGATACAGAAATAACCATCCATGAAGCCCAAAGGAAATATGACATGGAGAAAGTGGCCCAGTGGATGGAATCTAGTCAAGTGGCACCAAGCCCACTAGATACCTTGTTTAACTGCTACATGAAAAAGACAGTTCCTGTCACTGAAGAAATGTGCAAAAAAGAAGCCGAACCTGTAAACTACCCCTGTGAAGACGTGGGAGGTACTACTACTACTACTACTCCTTCCTCCACCTCCTTGTCCTCCTCCTCTTCCGATGAAGACGACTATGACAAAGGCCATTTTATGTCAGGCATGTGGGAAGATGTCTTGTTCAAAGAACACAAAAGAAAAATGTCCAATGCACTCGACAAACTGTATGAGAGAGGTCATGACATTGTGGCAGATTCCAAGAAAAGACCCAAAGATGTACCTCGTGGATCCTGGAACCCACCACGAATAACGCCATTTGTTTACCTGCTTGAAGAGTACCTAGACCCGATCCACAACGCCTGTAACCACGGCCTCAGGATTCCAAACACACAGTACCGCTTGAACCTCATGTGCCACACCCTTCTCCTCCTGAACCAGAAGAAATTTCCAGAAACTGTCATGGTAACCACAGACAAAAGAAAAAAGAGAACAAGAGGTTACCGTTATTTTACAGGATCACAGGAATATCCCTATTGGAACGCCAGAATGGAAGTGGCTCTCTTTGTAACGGATGAATTCATCCTGGTCCGTCAAGACGAAATAAAACTGGACCTGGGAACTGGAAATGTGACAGGCCTCCTTGTCCCCAAAACACGTTACTTCCTGGCCCAAAAATGGAGAGAAGAAAGGCCGACAGAACATGGCGTGGTCAAAGAAGTAAATGAAGATGTGTGGAAGGGAGTCGGTCTAGACAAAATAGTCGCCAAAGGAATGTTGTGTCCTAGAGCACTGGAAATGATGGCGCTAGCCGCCAACAACAAACGCTCAAACCAAAACGCCTACATCGATAGCTCTGGTTTCATGGCTGTAAAACGGGGAAATGACACCAGTGCAGATGTGTGTGTAAGAGTGTGGGATGTGATAGGTGAAAACGGTGAACGTTTCTCTTGGTGTTACGATCCAGATTATCAAATGATCATGTACACCCACTCAAAATTTGACGGTAGCATAGGAATTGTGGTACGCTACCAAGAGAAATACTTCACCCTCAACAACATGGTGGAACTCATTAAAGCCATCTCTATTCCAGGCATGAACCATGAAATCGAACAAGCTGTCAACATTATGCTCCCGTCCAAGTACAATGGCGCCTGTGGAACGTGCAAAAGATTGTACATTAAACAGAAGGATAATGAGAAGGTGTGCAACCACAGTGATGAGGAATGACTGAAAGCGGTGGCGGGTGGGCTACTGACCACTATCGCCCTAATAACTACCACCAGAATTGCGGTGAAGGGAACATTAAAACTGCTAAGTTTTATCAAGGAAAACATGTAAAAATACATTTGTAATGTTCAGATCAGCTTATAAGGTGTTTTTAAAAGTTAAAATATTATATATTTTACTAGTTTAAGGTAATGTTCCCGTTTGTTTCCGGTTGCGCATGCGCAGTTTTGTATTAAGGTGTTTTTCCAGTTATTTTCCGTTTGCGCATGCGCAGTATAATTTTCCCATTGGTCTTCCGGAATAAAGTTCATTTCACACACGACCGTTCTCATTGTATTCAGTAAGGGGTGTGCAGGATTGAATGCTGTGAGCTGATTGGTTGCTTGTGTTTGAATCATGGTCCCGCACAACACTTGTCTACCCCTGCCCTACAATGGTTTTGTCACAACCCACACAGCTATATCTACCCGGCTCATGCCACACTCGCCACTTCACGCCATAAGATTTTGCTCGTTTGCCGAAATACACGCCTGTCAAAAGATGGATAATGGGGCTCAAGACTCTGACGCCTAGCCGTGGTCAGAGTACCCCTGGCGTCCATTTTACCCATTATTCTATTACGTAAATTCTCTGGTAATTTAGAATAGCCCCTGGCACCCAAATCTCTCAAAGAATTACGCCCCTTTATTGTGGTTTGTCGGGTCAACTGTTTCAACTTGTCTGACGCCGATCTTAACCGGTCACGTGCCATTGAAGCTCCACGTTTTCCGAGGCTTATTAATTTTCCCCGCAACGATTGCGCGCCCTGCTTTATTTGATGAATCCCGGCTTTCCAACCCTCTTTAACTTGTCCGTCGCCTGCCCGCGGATAGTTTTTTGTGCTTCTTTCATCTGGTTTGTTGCTTTTTGGAGAGCCTCTTTCCTGGCCGCATAACCGACCTCTTTTGTCTTTTTTAAAACCGAACCTATTTTATGGCTACCTTTTTTCACTGATGATCCCACTTTCTTGACGTAGGCTCTAGCCTTGTCTCGAAATGTTTTCCCGAGGCCAGGATCAGCTAAACGCGTGTAGCTTCCTTGCCCCCTCCTTAATGACCCGGCTATTTTTTGGCCATACGTGGCCCCCCGTTTGGCCCCACCTATCAAAGGTGTGTGGGCGACCCTTTGCCCTCTCCCACTGAATGCGCGGGAAGCCTGACCCACCCTCCGTAAACCTGCAAACTTTGGCATGGTTTTCCTTTCACTGTTGATTTTTTTGTTGACACACCTTCTATTTATACACCCACGGTTCTCCCTGCGCCTTCTAAATTGGGCATCACATCAGCTGGTATGCTCGCTCCCACACTGTACCAAGTAGACAATTTTTGCCTGTACTTTTCACGTGCTTCACGTCGTTCTGGTGTTTCTTTAAAATCACGTATCACGTTTTCCAAAAATTGCTTTTGTTCCACTAACTTCATCATTTTTATACGTTGCTTACTTTCGTGGTAGGCCGTGAAATTTTTACGTAGGTTCGACCAGTCCCACCTTCCCCCGCCCCCTGCATTCATGGGTATCTCTTTATTGTCAGCTTTTCCATGGTCTGACCGATCTGCCGCTGTCTGTTCTTTTTTTAATTCCGTTATTACCCGATCGTGTTCTTTTTCCCAGTCTTCCAACCCTGGGTTTTCCACATGTATTTCAGGCATTTGCCAAAATCCTGGTTTTGGATAACCATTAAACCAATACACTTCCTTTTCGAACTTCCACAGTTCTTCTAACCAATCGTTCACTTTCTTGTATTTCTGAGCCCAAGGATCATTCTGGTTGGCATCATCCCCGAAACAGTATTTGTTGAAATACATCTCCACCTGCAACAAGGCTGATTTGGCTGCGTTGATTGCACTCTGATTCAACCATATTTGACGCTGCATGTCTTCCCTAAACTTGTACAGCTCTGGCATTTTCCCTGTGATATCCGATAAATAGTGCCATGAATACACACCCAAATTGAAATGAAAAAGCAACACCTCTTTGTCAGCCGGAAGTACTTTTTCTCTTTCATAAAACAGTTTCATCACCAAATCTGATTTTTTCACTTTCTTGTACTTCATCGCATAATCATACACCAAGTGGGGGTGAAAATAACCGTACCACGGAGAATACCGCGTGTCTATTTCCTCTGTCTCATCCGTTAAAATGATTTCAAGCAATGTTTTCACCGCAGCCGGTACGGGGATATCACCGCGCCGTTCTGGTTTTGGCCCTTTCCCACCAGCCAGCAAAAACCATGCCATATCATGGTAAGGTTGCAACAATTCATAATATTGAACTGTTTTGGGTTTTTGCCGCGTCTTCTGTCCTTTACTGAAATGTATCATTTCCGCGTCCAAATAAAACTCTTCGCGCAATTTCAACAAACGGTTCCTCAAATGCGGGGGGTGGAAATGGTGGGGTAATGGTAACTCGTAAGGTGTCTTGTAATGTTGAGGAAATATACCCCAAAAGGGTTCGCCTTCGTTTAAGTTTTCCCATCCTGGCGCTGTGGGACCGTTCAATTTCCACCAAATGGGCTTCCAGAACCCAAATATTATACTCTGCAATGCCAAACGGGTGGCCTGTACTATCTTGTAGGCCCTGCGTTTGTCTGAAAAATATTTAGTTAGATGGTAATATTTGTGATTGGCCCAGTAGGGTTCAGGGATCCACACACCTTTTTTCCTGTGTTCCCACCCATATTCAACGACACGCAGCGGTGCACCTTTGTGTGCAAACCCTGGCACCGGGCGGATACCATGATTTTGCAGCCTATGATCACCATTGAACGGAGCTTTCTGGATCATCTCATCCTCGGTCAATTCATTCAAATACTGTTCCCTCAATTTTATATCCCATTCCTCCTTGTTTACAAACTTGTGGTGCCACCATTCCTCTTTCCCCACCACGAAAAATGGTCTTGAAGTCGGGTCCCGTGTCAAACACGGTATTTGTAGCCCTTCTGGAACGTGCCCATTTTCAGCTAACCTTTGGAAAGGGAGCGGTACGTCCACCAACATGTAACGCACCCCTTGATGCACATGGTGGTACTGTTGAAAGTCCTTCCCGTTCACGTTGTACCGGTCATAAAAAGTTTGCCACCGAGGGTCCCTATCCCCCCATTTCTCTAAATATTTTTGGCCGTAATACACTTTTAATGGGTAATTGATACAAGCTGAATACCACAAAGTCCAAGGGAAATGGTACAGCACCATCACATATGTGTTCATGATGATCCAACGGTCTATCGTATTCTCTTCATTGAACCAACGCACCACTTCATCCGTTTCTTTCTCGTTCAATGATACCACCCGTCCAGGCCCATCTTCAGTCTGCATGCGCCCCACCAAGGTCTTCCTGAACCGTTCCACGTAACGTCTGTGGTAATGTCCCCTTTTCTCACCAAGTACCAATTCTAACTGCCCAGTCATGAAACCTTCACGACCCGTACGTCTTCGCATAAACAAATCGTGCAAACTGAAAACGTACGAGTCGGTAGGAGGCCAAAATACCCGGTAATTGCCATGAAATTGAGACGATCCCTCGCCCCTCCCGGGACTCCCTGCAATTTTCCAGCGAATAAACGTGTACAGTTCCTCTACCCCCCAAATAACTGCCGAAACTAACATGTCGCAAAGTATCTGTAAAGCGGCATAAACCGCTAATCCCGCCATAAACACCGCCATCACCCCAAACCGTAATAAATGTGTTCCTCTCCCGGGAAAATATGAGTCCTCAGCCGGTATTCGTCAAGGCACGTCTGTGTGAAATCGAGCAACAGGTACCCGTGTGGTTCGCGTGTGGCGTCGTTGTAAACTTCCCGCAATTCACGTGCTTTAGTGGGAAACACCTGACGGGCTAATGATTTAAACTGTAACCTATCTCTGGGATTTTTCAATAACACAATGTAATGCGCGTTCAGTGAAATGTCCCGCTGTTCTTTTTTCTGATGAAACAAATTTTGAACAATAAAAATAACCGATATGTTCCGGTGATGGCTGCCTTTCTCAAATATTTTTGCCGTTTTTACTCCGCTTTCACGCATTAAATCATCCACGATCAGTAATGTGTTTGGTTTTATAGCCCTGGGGGGTAACCCTTCTTGAAAGAAAATTTTCTCTTTCATCATCTCCTTCAAATCTTCGTACAGAGGTTGCATTTCGGCATAGCACCACAACACGCGTTCAGGCACTTGGTCTGTCATTTTGTGTAAGTGATTTAACAAACGGGATACCCAATAGGTTTTACCGGAAGACGTTGGGCCCGCCACCAACATGGTGAACGGGTGTTTGAATTTGTACCACATGATTTTTTAAAATCATTTCTATACACACATGCACGCACTTTTATACCTCTTCCTCAACAACACAGTAAAAAAACTCAACAAAATTTCACAATGAACGTCAAGCCTTTATTTCAAATCCAAAAGGAAATGTTGTAAACTTATCTAACGGATCACCTTCACGCCAAAAGCGGCGTTTGTCGTACACCGCTGTGTACAGCTTGTCTAAAGAAGTGGATTTCACCAACCCTTCCTTGCTCCTCACCACGTAAAAATCTACGGGTAAATTTATACCGTTTTGTTCACGTTTTTCCAACAAAGCTTCCACCATGTATTTCAAATCATCAAAGGCCACTCGCTTCCCCACGTGGAAACCTCTGGCTTTTTGACAGGTCACAGTTTCACCTTTTGGGCTTTTCCCAATGTATCCATAATTTTTTGGTCCTCCGCTGACGAACCGTGTGATGACACCTCCTTCCATCTCGTCAGTCAGATCTCCCAACAAGTGCCCTGTGGGTGGCATGGGGTCCTCCCGTTTGGAATGAAACACGACCGAATCAGTGTCGAAATACAACACCCTCTGATCTAAAAAGTCCAAAACTCTATATAATTCCAACCGGCCGTAACAAGTTGTGAATGCTGCGATCACAGGATTATTAGTCTTCCCCAGCTCGTAATCTGTTTCCTTTGGTTTCCATTCAATTTGCAGCAGATGGTCCCCCAAATTCACTATTTCCATCACTTCTTTGGTGTCATCGTGTAAAATGGATATCAGGTCGTCATAACTGTCCACTTGTTTTCTTTGCATTAGCCCGTCTTTTTGCCCAAATTTTCCCCATAAGGTGTTCAAGGCCTGTTTTGCCACAAAACGCATGGAAGGATTGTGAGCCACCTCTTCCGGGTTTATGGTAACCCCTTGCTTTTCTTGCAATTCAACCACGTACTTTTCTCTCTCGTCCAGGTCATCTGTAGGCCAACCGGAAGCTTGGGTTTTCAACTGGTACCATTTTTCGATATAAGAAGCGAAAATGTTCTCCCAGGTTTTCCATTCCCAAAGTTCGTAACCTTCATAAAACACATACCCTTTTTCCAAGGCTTTCAATGCTTCCGGTGTACACCAACACCCCCTCAAAACGCGTTCTGCTTCTGTATGGGTGCACGGCTCCCACTGGTTTTGCGTTTCGGCGCATTTCGCACACAAAGGGAACATCAGCTTACCGCATGTCCGGTAGGGTAAAACGGGGTTGAATAGGTGTCGGGGAGGTAAAAAGGCGGCGCAGATAATCCCGCCAGGGCTTTTGAGCAACTGTTTTTCCGTTGGCTTCTGAATCACTTGCGGTATACCTACAGGGTAACATTTGGTTTTCTGGACGTATGGATACATGGAAGTGACATCGTAATAATCGATTCTCTCTCCATCTTTGACTTCTCTGAATAAACAAGTTGCGTTTGTCCTTCCCCCGAAAAAAGCCTCACGTGGTTGTACATGGTACTGCGGTGTTTTCATCAAAGGACTTTTCCGGACACCATATTCGTGTTCCCAGAGTACCTCCACTTGGTAACCTGCGGCTTTCAACTCCTCTTGCTTATCTATCTGTTTAGCGTAGGCCACGTAGTTGGGCATGTCCGTGTTAGGAACTGTACCATCGGGCTGCGTGCACAGGACACAACCGTGCCACACGCATCCGTTAAATTCGTAGACGGTGGACGTTTCGGGGCAATACCCATCAACGGAGACGTATTTTCCATTCTTTAACTGGACCCGACACTCTTTCCCGTTCCAAGTGTCGCTGCCGCGGCGGATGTGGAAATCTGTTTCCGTTTGCTTTTCCGCCAGCCACAGGTCGGCTATAACTGACAGGTGTGTGCGAGTGATCTGCGGTGGGATCATAGCAATCTGGTTCTCACACAAATAATTTAACCGGTAGTCTTTCATGCAAGCGGAAGGTAGGGTCACCGCGTGCAAAAAGAGATCAAAGCCTGCTTTTTTCATGTACGATTCACGGAATTTTAAACATCCTTGTTTAAGAAGTTCCACATCACTGTTGCAATACTGGAACAATTCTTCACGGTGGTTCCATACGTACCCGCTGTCCACTTGGTTCGAATGCCACTCCAAAAACTCGGGATCGCCTACTTGTTTAAAAAACCGCACGGGTGGTGTCTCCCCGACGTAATTAATATTTTCCGCGGTGTTAAACTCATATGGGAAATATCCTTTCTTCAGTTCTTTCAACCCAAACGCTTTAGAAAATTTTGCCAGGCCTATGGGGATCAGATTTAAACTGTCTTTAAAATCTACCCCACACACTGTCAAACTGAGTATACGCAGTCCGCGTGTAAGCAGTGATGTGGCGGCCATCCCGCGTGAAATAAGGTATTGTTGTAAAAAACCCCCATCGTAACCGCCGAAATTGTGTGCAAAACAAACAGGTTTGTTTTTCGGGTCAAGCTTTAAAGCGGGACCAAAAATCCAATCAAAAAATACTTCTGCTGAATGAAAGCGCCGCTGTGTGCAAATGCAGCCTAAGTTGGCGGTGAGTACCTTCTCCATTTCCACATTCTTCAAACAAGTTGCGCACACGTAATGGCACACCACAGCATTCACTGTGTGTGTACGCAGGCCTTTTTTGCCCTCAGGTTCTGATTGTACGCATTCTGTATCCCAAAAAATGTACGGCCGAAAATTTGCCCGGGCTATCTTTTCACCAGAGAGCGCACGCATGTAACAAATGTGGTCGCCTCCTTTTTTTATTTGTACGTAACATATTTTGCAGGTGTACATGTGACATTTATGTTCTCCGTTTTTTATTATACCCCTGCACTTTGGACATACCCGCCGCCTTTCGCAAATCTTATGTTTGTGCCCGGGTTGTTTTAAAGAGTGGTTCTTAAAGCACCCCTCCCCTAAAAATCCATACCACCCGCATTCCTCACATCTACGAACATTGTCACCCCGTGGTAAAGTGCACGGCGGGCTGTATCCGCAATGTTTACACGTGCCCTGGCACAAGTGTGCACCTTTATTTCTCACGGCTTTGCAACATGCCCAACATATGTCACGCTTCGTCTCTAAATGGGATTTTATCTTCAAAATCCCCACGGTATGGTTACCTACAGCTAAAATGTACAGCGTGGGGTTCTTTGGATTCCAGCTAGTAGATCGGAATAAAATTTCGCTTGCTTTGCGCCCGTGAAAAACCTCCGTTTTTATCCGGAAACTGTTTTGCAATTTCAGCCATGTCACGCACGGTTACGAAGGTTGTTGCAACTTTAGCTTTTTTTTCACACGGGAAATTTCCTCTACCCATAATGATATTTCTTTGCCAGTAAGTGGTCTCTCCCTTCTCAAAGATACGTTTTCCCCTCTTTTTCTTTTTATTCCTCTTAACTTTGTGTTATCTTCCATCCAGCACATAAATACCACGGTAGCAATAAAACAATCTTGTGTCAAAAATGTGGTGTTAAAGTGGCCAGGGTCTACATACGTATGTGGGTTAGCTTTGATCAATTCTTCCAAAGAGTAATTGGGTGAACCTGAAATTTGTGGCAATTCTACCGATTTCAGCTCCAGTTCAAAATCTTGGTCTAACTTGAAAGACTCGTTGCTGTTGAGGGTTTTCTCGACTTGTGTCATAATGTATTCTAAGGTCAGGTCCTCTTTAATCAACCATTTGGTGTTGAAGGCTTTGTTTTGCAATCCGGGCGATGTCATGTTGACTTGCATGTAGGTGTTTGCCGGATTGTCCTTTTTCCATTCTTTTAACAAAGGTTCGAACACGGCATACAAAGCATTGTATGGTTTCATTTGGTCCAACTTTTGTAAATCTGGTTGAATTTTCAAAGAAATTCCCTTTTTCCTGAACTTGTTGAACATACTCTCCCTTTGGAGTGTCACAGAAAAAGGCCCGGTGTCGCTGTTGAACGTCATTCTTGCTTGCGTGGAAAAACCCGCGGGCGGGCAACACTGGGGCTTTAAATAAGCTGGGATCAGTGCAGTTTTTCCGTGTGGCTTCCGGGAGGTCCGCGCATGCGTAATGAGTTTTCCCACCTTGCTTCCGGTTTGACTCTATAAAACACCGCAACTACGCTTTACCCTTCACTTCGCATTTGAGCACAGAGCAAAATGGAAGAGAGCGGCAACGAAACACAATCTGATCACATTTCCATCTCCAGCATTGATCCCGACGACCAGTGCGACAGACCCCCCAACCCCCAGTCCACCTTATTGGAAGACGATTTTGCTAGGTGCGGTAATGACATGGAGCCAATCACAGTTAAATTTGAGGAAAACAAAGACCAGAACACGCAAGTAGACAACGGAGCAGAAGAAGAAGAAGAAGATACAGAAATAACCATCCATGAAGCCCAAAGGAAATATGACATGGAGAAAGTGGCCCAGTGGATGGAATCTAGTCAAGTGGCACCAAGCCCACTAGATACCTTGTTTAACTGCTACATGAAAAAGACAGTTCCTGTCACTGAAGAAATGTGCAAAAAAGAAGCCGAACCTGTAAACTACCCCTGTGAAGACGTGGGAGGTACTACTACTACTACTACTCCTTCCTCCACCTCCTTGTCCTCCTCCTCTTCCGATGAAGACGACTATGACAAAGGCCATTTTATGTCAGGCATGTGGGAAGATGTCTTGTTCAAAGAACACAAAAGAAAAATGTCCAATGCACTCGACAAACTGTATGAGAGAGGTCATGACATTGTGGCAGATTCCAAGAAAAGACCCAAAGATGTACCTCGTGGATCCTGGAACCCACCACGAATAACGCCATTTGTTTACCTGCTTGAAGAGTACCTAGACCCGATCCACAACGCCTGTAACCACGGCCTCAGGATTCCAAACACACAGTACCGCTTGAACCTCATGTGCCACACCCTTCTCCTCCTGAACCAGAAGAAATTTCCAGAAACTGTCATGGTAACCACAGACAAAAGAAAAAAGAGAACAAGAGGTTACCGTTATTTTACAGGATCACAGGAATATCCCTATTGGAAAGCCAGAATGGAAGTGGCTCTCTTTGTAACGGATGAATTCATCCTGGTCCGTCAAGACGAAATAAAACTGGACCTGGGAACTGGAAATGTGACAGGCCTCCTTGTCCCCAAAACACGTTACTTCCTGGCCCAAAAATGGAGAGAAGAAAGGCCGACAGAACATGGCGTGGTCAAAGAAGTAAATGAAGATGTGTGGAAGGGAGTCGGTCTAGACAAAATAGTCGCCAAAGGAATGTTGTGTCCTAGAGCACTGGAAATGATGGCGCTAGCCGCCAACAACAAACGCTCAAACCAAAACGCCTACATCGATAGCTCTGGTTTCATGGCTGTAAAACGGGGAAATGACACCAGTGCAGATGTGTGTGTAAGAGTGTGGGATGTGATAGGTGAAAACGGTGAACGTTTCTCTTGGTGTTACGATCCAGATTATCAAATGATCATGTACACCCACTCAAAATTTGACGGTAGCATAGGAATTGTGGTACGCTACCAAGAGCAATACTTCACCCTCAACAACATGGTGGAACTCATTAAAGCCATCTCTATTCCAGGCATGAACCATGAAATCGAACAAGCTGTCAACATTATGCTCCCGTCCAAGTACAATGGCGCCTGTGGAACGTGCAAAAGATTGTACATTAAACAGAAGGATAATGAGAAGGTGTGCAACCACAGTGATGAGGAATGACTGAAAGCGGTGGCGGGTGGGCTACTGACCACTATCGCCCTAATAACTACCACCCGAATTGCGGTGAAGGGAACATTAAAACTGCTAAGTTTTATCAAGGAAAACATGTAAAAATATATTTGTAATGTTCAGATCAGCTTATAAGGTGTTTTTAAAAGTTAAAATATTATATATTTTACTAGTTTAAGGTAATGTTCCCGTTTGTTTCCGGTTGCGCATGCGCAGTTTTGTATTAAGGTGTTTTTCCAGTTATTTTCCGTTTGCGCATGCGCAGTATAATTTTCCCATTGGTCTTCCGGAATAAAGTTCATTTCACACACGACCGTTCTCATTGTATTCAGTAAGGGGTGTGCAGGATTGAATGCTGTGAGCTGATTGGTTGCTTGTGTTTGAATCATGGTCCCGCACAACACTTGTCTACCCCTGCCCTACAATGGTTTTGTCACAACCCACACGGCTATATCTACCCGGCTCATGCCACACTCGCCACTTCACGCCATAAGATTTTGCTCGTTTGCCGAAATACACGCCTGTCAAAAGATGGATAATGGGGCTCAAGACTCTGCTGGCTTGCTGGAAGTTGAAGAAAGACAAGAGAATGAAAAAGAGCAATCAACGGGTAGACACATTACCGAGAACACAATTCAGTCAACCTATTTCGTCGCAAGAAATAGACAACACCATGAAAGAACTGGTGCAAGAAGAGAGCTGCTGTACCCACACGAAGGCAGCAATACCCCTACCATCAACGATACAACCCGGTGGCGGGGCAACGACAGCCAAGAATGCCGTGACAGAAGTCCACACAGGTCAGCAGATCCATGCACCCCAAGCCAAGCCATTCAAGTGGTATGCTCCTGCCCTGGTGCACCAAGAAAACCAAGAAGAAGCAACACACGTAGCTGCACCACCACGACCACCGTCACCATCAGCAGTACCTCGGGTGAGTCTCCATCAGCCACTGGTCAAAACCTCGCCTCCGCCTTACTCCCCAATACCCCCACCACCATTCGATCCCGCTCCCCTTCCCCACCAGTACCTGTCGTGTTTTACGATCCCCCAGCCTCCCCTTCCAGCAACAGCCCCACCACTAGAAACATTAGACCAGTTGGAGTTGTTGAGCCCATGCGGCGAACAACTCCACAAAGAGCATTCTCCCCTTTCACTCCTCCAGGAACCCCGCCCCAAAACACCCAGCAGTTTAATCACCAGTGGCTGTCGGGATATACCTGGGGAACTGATGGAACTCTCGGCCAGGCTGACCTGGAGTACGAAAGACTGGCGCATGAAATCTACAGTGGTGGACCGGCAAACGTACCTGAAAATCCGCCGGGCGGCTTACAGAATGCTGGAACAAGTGATATCGCCAGTGGACAGAATGATTTTGATCAAAGCGTTGGCAGCACTTTTGCAGATGCTGGAAACGAAAACCTAGAGGACGAGATACAAATTGAAGGGTTTGAGAACGTTTCCAGCACCCCGTTACGTGCAGCATCCCTCGTGCTGGATTTGCTTCAAAATGCCGAACATGTGCAGGTTTCCATGTACCAATTAGAAGATCGCCACAGAATACGAGTAGACTTTAACTTTTCTTAGTTTTTAAATATGTGTATACTGTGCCAGTGGACGTTATTTAAGCTTTTAAAAAATCAGTATTAAGAAGCCCCTGCGTATTGAGGGGAGCCTAAGGACATTTATTTTTTATAACATTTTTAGTTAGAACAAAAAGAAGAACACAACATTTCCCGCAAACTTAACATATTACATAACAGTACAAAAAGAAGAACACTCGTCGCAAAACAGACACAAATAACATAATTCAGAGCAGGGCACTTTCAGTTAGTAATTAAAATAATTTAAACCTTTTTCAAATCTTTTGGTTGTCTTCCTACGTGAATGGGGGAGTGAAAGAAAATGTTGGTTTGCTGTGTGAAAAAAAAGTGAAACTGTGTAAGAATGCAAATGTAAAAATATGTCAGAAGCAAGAATGCTTAGAAAAAAATTACCCCTAAAACATTTAGGATGTGAAAATACAACCCTAAAAGTTTAAAAAATGTGGAAATTAAATACAAAAAAGTTTCCTTCGAGATTTCATAAAAAGAAAAAAATTAAACTCAAAAGCTTAAAAAGTGAAAAAATAAAATGTAAACAGTTAAAAAACTAACCTCAAAACTCGCAATTATGGCATTATAAAGTAAAAAACGTAAAAAAATAAATACTAAAGTTGCATTTTTACCACAATTTTAGCAAAAAACGTTATAAAAAAAGAAAAATAATGAAAAACATACAATAGAAAAACGCAAAAACGCGAATAAAATATGAAAAACTTTTAAAAAGGTATCCTGAAAAACACATTTATGTGAAAATAAAACGCTCAAATTCCAAAAACATCATTCCAAATGCAAAAATCAATAGTTAAATCAAACATTATAAAATAATTTAAAAACCAAATGATCCGACCACTCATTAATAATTTTCCATCACGCCGCCAGGGGGCGACACGCTGCCTTAATTAAAACCAACCGGTCAATTAACACTTTCATTAATGCTTTCTCATCATACCACCAGGGGGCGACACCCGGCATTAATCAAAACCAACCCGTCATTAACACTTTCATTAATAATTTATCGTCCCGCCGCCAGAGGACGCTCACTCTCGTGACGTCACACCAGCTCATTAATATGCATGAGAAGCCCACCCTATTGACCAATCAGAAGCCAGGATTCAAAATGGGCCAAACTCCCCACCAATCAAAATAGGGCTAAAAATGGGCCAAATTTTCCCAAAAAATGGGCCAAATAGTTACATACACTACTAATATACATCAATAAAAGCAGGAATTATCATCCAGAAACTAATTTTGGACAGATGGCTCCTGTGACCTTCACCTTTGACCTTGTGACCTCAAAATTGATAGGGGTCTTCCACTCTTGGCAGGTGAACTATATGTGCAAGATGAAATGTCTGAGATGAATTGTTTGGCTGAAAGTGCATCCACAATCTTTTTAAAGATGTGTCCTGTGACCTTGACCTTTGACCTCAGGACCCCAAAATCAATTCGCGTCTTGCTTTTCCAATGGGTCATATACAAGTCAAGTTTGAAATCCATACATCAATAAAAGCAGGAATTATCATCCAGAAACTAATTTTTGGACAGATGGCTCCTGTGACCTTCACCTTTGACCTTGTGACCTCAAAATTGATACGGGTCTTCCTCTATTGGCAGATGAACTATATGTGCAAGATGGAAGACCTGGGATGAAAGTTTGGCTTAAAATGCATCCACAGTATCTTTTAAGATGCGAGTCCAGTGACCTTGACCTTTGACCTCATGACCCTAGAACCTATAGGGTTATTACTTTAGTGGTGGGCCATACATAAGTCACGTTTGAAATCAATATGGCTATAAACACTGGAGATATCATAAGAGGTGTGAGATTTTCACCAAATATGGACACATTAAAGGTCAAGGCCACTCTCATGGTAAAGGTTATGACCCAAATGTAAATAGACCTCATCCCATAACCCATCTCTCTACATGTGCATAATATGAAAGAAATCTGTCCATTAGTTTTTGACTTATAATGCTTACCGTACTATCAAGTGGCAATTATGGGGGTATTAAAAGGCGTAAAAACAAGAAAAGGATAATAGATGGCGCCACCAGTTTCCGGTATATCACAAGGCTATCCAAGATCTTCGGTCACCTTGATTTTTGGACCAGTCCATGCAAGCTTACTTGAGATATTTAAGAATTTGTGTTATTTTCAGCAAAAATGGACCTATTCAAGGTCAAGGTCACTCTCCTAGCATAGGTCATGACCCCATTTTAAATAGGCTTCGTCCCCTTACCTATATCTATACAAATGTAAAGTTTGAAAAAGATCAGTGAAATATTTTTTAAATATGAAACCCTAGTATCCCGACTTTGTCTGGGGATACAATTACTTGTGTAGGAACAATTAACAAGATTTTAATATGAAACATAGTTGTTTAATCATTATTTACTTACATATAATTTCACTTGGCCTATTAAGACAATGAAGTGTCCTTCTCTTACACAAGTAACAATTAACAAGATTTTAATAGGAAACATAGTTGTTTAATCATTATTTACTTACATATAATTTCACTTGGCCTATTGAGACAATGCCGTGTCCTTCTCTTTGTGCCTCATCCCCTGAGTCTGTATCCATGGGCGTTGATTCCACCTGTAGAGAACAGGGAAAAGTTGTATGACAATGTACGCGGCAAGGAATATATCATGACAATACAGGAAAATGAAAACTTAATTACACACATTAAGAAGAAACAAAGAAAAGCAATGAAAAACTGTCTGTATAGGCCCATAGGGATTTATATACAAATATATTAACTGCCATCGTAAAGACTGTATACACACACAAACCATCACAGTAAATAGCACGGTCACTATCGCCTTAATGCAAATTTAATATCCTAGTTTTCAGGTTATTGTCGGTTTAAATATGGTTATGGTATCTTTATTCTGTAATGTTTGTTCACATAACCCTGTACATGTACAGACACCTGATGTAATTTATTAACTGCTAACTTTGTGCTCACCGGTACTTGTGTATACTCCAATTCACAGAGGATGAAATATGCGATAGACGTATACAAGTTATCAAATACAATCTGAAACAAATGATACGTTTTTAAAGCAGTGAACGGATTCTAATTAATAGATAAAATGATCGCCGACTGTTCTGCCAACATTAAATTTTTCATTAAATAGTGGTGTTGAATATATCATTTGATGATTGTTCAGGGAGGTACAATTATATTAAATTGTTATCTAATCTCCGTCATTGAATATTTTATAAAGGGTACTTGGATGCAAAAGAGACTCCCATTTTTTTACAGTGTCAGTCATATGAATTAACTAGGAACGATGTTGAAAATATAATCTACGGATGCTGTATAAGGACAAATTATATGAACATGCTGCATACACAGCTGCGGCGACAAACGTAAAGCCTCGGTCACAACCGGGATACGGTCGCCGTACGGCGGGTGTTTTGGGCTATTCTGTGCGGTTGGCGTACGGCAACCGTTCGTTTTCCGAAGGCTGCAGGGACTCCTCAACGACCGTAACTGACATTAGCGCAAGCGCTTAAGTTGATGCTGCCGCCGTGCGTCAGTCAGCCACCTACGGGCTCCGCACGGGCACCGTAAGGTAGACGTACGGATGTCGTAGGATACCCGTGCGATTTTTAACGCCTACGCGGCTACCCGAGAGACGTACGGTGTACCTGCGGCTGTCGTAAGGGCCCTTTGCGGCTTCCGCAAGGTAAGCTTGCGGCATCCGCAGGTTGGTTTACTCAAAGAGATGACAGTTCTGTAATCTGCTTGGTTCACCGTGCGAAGGACGTGAGAATGAGGAACACACCTTGCCTTTCCCGCATGTCGGCCGCATAAATATTCCCGCGGTTTCAAAAACCTGCCGGTCATCTACAATATGCGGTGACCGCAGCGGGTTGTGACCGAGGCTTAAGTATTCCTACGGTCCGAAAACCGCACGGTACTCTACGGTGTGCGTTGACCGTAGCGGATTGTGACCCAGGCTTTAGGAATGCTTCGTTCCGTGTGTTACATTTCGCATATAGGGTATATTCATCTTGGAGAATCGAAGAATTGTAAACAGAGTCAAAATGGCACATGTAAGAGTGAATTTACAGTTGGTAGAAACAATGTATTTTACGCGTCTTAATTTTTTTAAACAACGAATTTTCTTAGTAGTAACAGGGATACTTAAAATTAGACAGTTGACATAGAAATATTACGTCCAAAATACATGTACGTTCATTTAAGACTCCCGCAAAAATGATCTTACTTGTGTTATTTCTGTTGTATGTACTTCTCCATAACATTCTTCCAGGGCATACTGAAATAGGAAGTTTTATTTCACTGTTATTACGACCGTATAGAAAATAAATGTTTTTTTTTTTCGTTTATATTCATATATGATGCAAGCAATACACTATCATTTTGAACATGTTTTCTAGTATAAAGATTTGATAAACGGTTTGGAATCTTAATCATGGGTTTGTTGCAAGATAATTTTTCTCGCGTTACATTGGTTACATTTAGTGAACATGCTCATATTTATATTTTACCGATGCAAATAGAATATAGCCCTTCAAGCGGGCAAAAAATATCTTCTTTCTAAAAATTCTTAAAAGTTATACACACCATGCATACCATGGCTCCACAGCTGCTGGTGTTGGGTTGGGTTGCATATGATACCACTGGCCTGGTCCACGTGTCGTCAAGGACTATGCGATCAGACGAGATAAGCCTATTCCGGTGCTCCAAAAAGGCCCTTTAAAAAAAAGGAAAGAATTTCTAATTTAGATATTGTAAAATGCATTAAATGCATGTTTCTTTGACAGTGTAAACATTATCTCACACTTAAAAACGCATCACCCAAATCAACAGAACATCACCCACAGTAAATTAAAAATAATAATCCAGTGGAATAAGATTAAGTCGCTTTGTGAATAAAGCTATTTAGAACTTCTGGATATTCCTTTCCCCATTATGTACTGTCACTAATCAAGACAAGTGACCCATGGATGATGACGCTCAGCTGACTAAGAAGACATGCACATATGGCATTTTATCATCTGAATGCCAAAATTGGTTTGGTGGTATGTCCATTCAATTGAAGCATTAAAACGATTTACCAACAGGCTTACATTGTGTCTATATTTATAAATCTAAAAAAACAGAGAATAAAATGCGTAAACTGTCGAAAAAATACAGATGGCTGCACCGGTCTGTAGAAACTGATGAAATACTGTCTGATCAATATCCATGCAAAGAATTATGACTATCAATGCATACGTTGTTCAGATACTTGTGCTTTTGTATAAAATTTTACATTATTCTGAGGGATACTTCAGAGCCCCATAGCTCAAAGGATATAGGTAACAGAGACCTTATTTCAGGTTTCCGTGGAAAATTTTCATGGGTCTCCCTGCGTGTCAAGAATGAATATTCCAGGTCCAGTCGTTATGATTTGTGCCCTGTTAACAGATTACCACATAAGGTCTCATAAATGGTGAAAGAAAAAAAAAAAAAAAAAAACTGTTGGGGGCCACCAGTCTGCAGGAACTGACGAAACACCTCATGATCAATATTTATGTCCAAAATCATAATCATCATTGTTGTAGTTATTGAGATGTTGCTGCTTTTATGCAAAATTTTTGACTATTCTGTGGGTGGGGGGGGGGGGGGGGGGTAGAGGGTACTTCGGAGCAGTAAACCTCGATGGATAGGGGTAACAGAGACTTGATTTCTGATTTCCAAAAGGATTTTTCATGGACCTCGCAGAATGTCAAGTTACAAGATTCTAGGTCCAGCCATTAAGATTTGTACCTGGTTAACGGACAGACGGACAGACGGATGGACGGACGGACGGATGACGGACAAAGAATGATCGCTATAGCTCAGATGCTACAGTCAGCTGAGCTAAAAAGAACACTGTTCATGCTGTTCTTGCTCAAATGGATGCATGTTTAAAGTGTTAAAGTAGCCGTGTGATTATATGTATAATTCCACACAACATGCAATATAACGGATTACCTTATTTTCCCGTCGATCCAGTGTGGTAATGGGCGTTCACTTTGTATTGGGTCGAAATATCTCAATTGTTTCAACACCAAATCAATTACCTGTAGTGAAGAGAATATGTTATCCGCAAGTGTGTGGTGACAGAAAAAAAACGACACATGCCATGGATTTGTACCATATTTAAAAAAATATCTGTATTTAACGTTATAATTTATTCCTATTATTTCGCGAAAATATCAAATAATAAACATACCAGCAATGTCCAGTGCTGATTATCGTGGTTGACCGGAACAAACATCTTTCTCATTTCCGACAGTCGAAGCTTAAACAAATAAAATTAATATTACTTAAGTACTTATAGTAAGTACTTATAGTAAGCTTGCTCTTTTCATAGTATTATATCATTTTATACGTTATGTGTATAAGGCATATAAAAGTATTTTGTGCTTCGCACAATGAAAATTATCCCAGAAAGTTCAATTAATGTCTTATGTGCCTAACTTCACATAAGATATATATACAAATATAGAACGGTCAAGTTCTCTTTTAGACATTTAACCACTATGTAGTTTCGTGCAACATGTGTGCTGCACTCATCACGCTAGACTGTCGTATCTGTATCAGCACATTGTTTATCTTGCTGTCAGAAGAAGTACCCATTATAGATTTGTTTAAATAAATAAAACAAATGATTTAGCATTATTTGTTACTCACCATGCGCATTTGAGGGTAGGTATCTGTATCGGCCAGTATCAGGAACGAAGACAATTTTTTTGTACCATTTACCTAAAAATAAATAAACAGAAATAACTTTACGTCAATTACCGTCGCGAGACCAGTCTTGTCAAAATTTAACTACGATGGCGTTATACATACATTTTTCTGAATCCACGTGTGGAAAGATGCTAATCGCTGTGAATCCCACAAATCGCATGTTATAGTATTATTTCGTTCCGTCTTCCAGGATGCGTATAAGGCATATATACAATAAAAGTTTAATATCATGCCCGAATCGGAAGGTTTGACTTTGCTTCCGCTAATATGTTAACGCTATCGTAGATTTACCACAAGGACATCAAAAGCTTTTTATATTTTCTTTTCAAGTGCAGCTGATTTTACCACAAAATAACGTGTATTACATTTTTCTTCCTCACCTTTTGCGTTAAGATGTCCAAGAAGCCGTTGACGATCTGAAAAAGCATCGTTGTGAATCAATTGCACATCTTTAAAATGGATCATAACAAAATATAATTTACTATGCGGAGCACCCTAATAATAGATGTTTCTGGGGTAATGTTGAAAGGAAATAATATTTTTATGTAATTCATGTCCAAAAATACATATACATGTTCATATGCACAACCGCAATGGCCCCCAGCTTACGGTGAATTACATACGGAGACAACAAGAAAATAATCTTGTGCTGTCGCCTTTATCATGCTCCTTTTTTCTGGGCATGATCGCACGAATTGGCTCATGCCAAACGTTAATATAGTACTTTTCGTTATCGCATCATATCTGGGGACATGAAATATGCTTATTATTATGAATATTAAGGTGGTATTTATAGACATAAATAACCTTAAAAACATAAGGACAAAGAAAATTCGTCGCAAATATGGGGTGGTCGCAAGTGTTGATTGGGCTCAATGCTTGAGAAAGAGAGAAAGAATGAGAACCAAATGGAGAAGAAAATAATAAACATCTCGAACAAATATATGATGATCGTCCATAGTGTTAACTTACAACATCATTAAGACATCCTTTCTTGAATGATCCAAACAGTCGTTGCAAACCTCATGCCTGTTCGCCTCCCAAAGACAGATTTAAACATTGGACATCGGCGGTTCGTATAACCTGCCCTCTCAAACGCCCGATTTCATGTTTGGGTCGGCTATGTCCGAAGAATGTTCTGTTCACCTGGAATTATTATCCACAGGATGCCATAATATTATGATAATGATATTGGTGATTATTTTTATATATGCTTGGGGTATGTCATTTAATTATATAAGGATAAGGGGTGATGTAAAGAATGAGATTTTTATTATAATTATCTTAAATGAGTTAAAGGGTAATTGTACAACAATAGCAATCTTGTCTATAAAACCAACACAACTCCTAATAAATTTTATTTCTTAACTGATATTTATTTAAATATTTACCATATCTTTCACAGCATCGGGTGGGTGGAGCATCTCCGGCAACGTAAGCATCGTCTGAAAAAAATATCATTACAATGATAAACAAGTCACCCATGGGTCATGACGCTCAGCTGCCAATCATGACCTGCGACATCATGGGCTGCGATTCACAACTTCTAGTAAAATTGTTGCAGAACCTATATGCCAATTTTGTTTAAACTTTCTACGTTGCCATAAAATCTTATCATATATGTCTGGTTAAAACATAGTGAATGATGGTCTGAGGCAAAATGTATGGTTGTTGAGCTATCAGGAACTAATCCCACAGCTTGCTCGATACCTGTCAGTCTCAAAAGGAATACCACACAGGCCACATATAAGATAAAAATATAGCAAAAGATCAAGGAAATCCATGCAAGAATTATTGTGAAACGGGTGCTTCCATATTAATTTTTATTCAATACAAGCCAATTGTAGCTTTCATAAATGATGGTCATATTTATTAAGAAATCTTTGACCCAATGCAAGATTACATTAATATACATCCCACTGCATTCACTTTAATAGTTCTTGAGATAATCTGTTCTAAAGGAATTTAAAGATGGCTTCCTGTTGGCCATATTGGATTTCTGACAGGTCGGAAATTGAACAACAAACATCCTCTAAAAGGGACCAAACATCATAAAAAAAATCACAGAAACTGCCCTGGCAAAAGGATTTCTAAAATGGCTACCTGGCCGACATAATGGTTTTCTGACAAGTCTGACATTTGATATCACACATCCTCCAATAAGACACTAAACTTGTAGCAATTGCTCCAAAGAATGTAACAGTTATGAATGTCCAAAACAATTTAAAAGGCATGATCAGGTTGGAGAGCTCTCATATCAGATTTATGAACATGCAAATGTAAAAAGTGCAAGTCCAATTTGTTTTAATTATCAGCTTGCTATTCAGTGGGGTCAGCAGGGTAGGTAAACTGCAAAACCTAAAAGAAAAGAAATGCAGAAAGCATCACTAAGAGTCTTGTAATCAAATAAAGCCATCCTAAATCCAGGTACAGACCCACATATTATCAGAACACTTGCTGGTATATCTGATGATTTGTATAATTATATTCAGATATCTAGAAAACTAAGTTTATTGCTATGATTCCATGATATAAACTGCAAAATGTTCCCATCATTTTATAAATCAGTAGCTAAATCTTAACACTTTACTCTCATAGTCTTAATGCCTGGCCAAAGCATTCTGACAACAGTGTTTTTGTTATGCCCTAATGATATGTCCTTATCACTCCATGAGCTGATACAAAAGGGAGTCATATATCACAAGTGTCACTGACAATTATGGGCACATAGTGAGATGTACCAGTTGTGAGTGCCATGGTTATATACACAAGAAAACAAGAAAAATAGAGATCGTCTACAAAATAAGTTATTGTGAACATCCCTGACCTATGACCTTGGCCTTTTGCCCACATATCAACTGGATTCTTTCTAAATGATGGGTAACTACAAACCACTTTCATCTGGCCGGGTGTAATTACTTGGCAACCAATGAGTGAATAACTTAGACCTGCAACCTTTAACCTCCTGACCAGCTGACCTCAAAATCAACATCAATAGGCTTCTTCCCCTATTGGTAGGTAAGCCATATATGACAGATGGTAAGTATAGATTGAAAAGTTTGCCTGAAAATGACTCCACGCAAGAAGAGGGTGCTGTGAACTTGATTTTTGACCTCAAAATCAACAGGTCTTTTCCCCTGTTGGCAGAGAAGCGATATCAGTGCTGAAAGGTTTGGAATGAAAGGTCTAGCTTGAAATGTGTCAACAACTTTTTCAAAGAAGTGGATCCTGTGCCCCTGACCTTTGACCTTGTGACCTCAACATCTATAGGATTCTTCTCCCACTTAGTAGGTGAACTATATGTGAAAGATCAAAGAATTGGATTGAAAGGTTTGGCTTAAAATGTATCCACAAACTTTTCAAAGAAGTTGGTTCTGTGACCTTGACCTTTGACCTTGTGACCTCAAAATGATTATGGTTCTTCCCCTGTTGGTAGGTGAGCTGTATGTGAAAGATGGAAGGTTTGGGATGAAAATTTTGGCTAAAAGAATTATTTCTGGGGGGTGCAAACACACCCCATAACTTCGAGAATATAGGTCCAGTGACCTAATTTCAGGTTTGCAAGGAGATCTTTTTGGAACCTCTAAGACTGCATAGGGTTCATAGCCCTAGCCCCTACGGTTGCGATTTGTGCCCTGCTAACGGACGGAATGCCGGCCAGCCGGCCGGACGGACAGACGGAAGGACGACGGACAAAGACCCATCGCTATAGCCCAGCATGACTGAAAGTCAGCTGAGCTAAAAAAAACTGTAAGACACGAATATCTTAAATAAACATATGATGCTTTTTTCCCGAAGACATAATTCGAGAAAATTACATGCATGCGAAACGAAAATAATTTTAAAGCACCATGCGCACAACTTCTCCTGACCAAATAAGTATATTGATATGAGGTTATGATAAACGATAGAGGATTATTTGCAGATTCAACACACTCCTCCATAATGTTAGCGGAAAACCATCATGAACCAAAAACTGATTAAATTTTATGACAATCCATCAAGCCGTTCCTGTTTGGGGCAATGTATACGATAAGAATTTTTTCAAATATATATATATATATATATATATATATATATATATATATATATATAAAATAATAATAATATAATATATATATTTATATATATAAAATAATAATAATATAATTATAATGCTGATACTGTTGAGTTTCATATTCAGGATATTAACATGCACAAAAACAATAAAAGGATAATAGGTGGCGCCTCCACTGTCTAATGCTTGTCAACCTATCCAAGATATTCGGTCAACTTGATATTTGGATTCATCCATGCTAGATTTTCTCGAGATGTTTAAAAAAAGTGTTTTCCCACAAAAATGTACTTATTCATGACCTGCTTCGTCCTCTCATCCATATATCAAGTTTTGTAAAAATCCGTGAACTAATTTTGAGTTATCGTGCCAACAAGATTAATATACGGGGGCGAAACCGTCATGAAAACATAGTGACCCCCTGCTTTGTGTGGGATACAAATAAAGACACAATCTTGGTCTGTTGGTAAATCTGTTTACTGTTTCTCTTTAATTGAGATATCACCTACAAAATTCCTTTTGCATATGTCAGTCTATTCAGCTCAACGTCATGAACCCTGAGTCACTTGTTATATACTGCTATAGAGTCCTGTGTGCTCCCGTTTTTCCTCCAGTGGAACGTGAAAACATGGTGATATATGGTAACCCCCAGACGTACCGAACAGCGAGGCATTCAATTGTTATTACCAAGCCTGATCGGCAAATCTGGGCGTGTTGGAGCCAACGCCAGGCTGAATCGAGAACGAAGCACTGCCTTCTTTTTATTTCATCTTCAGTCCACACCAATTCCGTAAAAAAACGTAGAGACCCTACATGCTACAAAGCATTATTCAAAACTACACCATTTTTCAAGATTTATATCAATGTCGTATTTTAGTGGGCGGTAGCGCAAAAACGGTGCGTTGTACACCTGATCGGATGCAGTATAATCGATAGCATTTTAAATGTGCTTTCCAATGATGTATAGTTTAATTGCAGTTTAATCGATAGCATTTTAAATGTGCTTTCCAATGATGTATAGTTTATATATATGATTTTGCCGTCGAAGGGTGTTGTACAGACCAGTTCATTATTCAAAACTACACCATTTTTCAAGATTTATATTATTGTCGTCTTTTAGTGGGCGGTAGCGGAAAAACGGTGCGTTGTACACCTGATCGGACGGGGTTTAATCAATATCATTTTAAATGTGCTTTCGAATGATATATAGTTTAAATATGATTTTGCCGTCGAAGGGTGTTGTACAGACCAGTTCATTATTCAAAACTACACCATTTTTCAAGATTTATATGAATGTCGTATTTTATTGGGCGGTAGCGGAAAAACGGTGCTTTGTACACCTGATCGGATGCAGTTTAATCGATAGCATTTTAAATGTGCTTTCCAATGATGTATAGTTTATATATGATTTTGCCGTCGAAGGGTGTTGTACAGACCAGTTCATTATTCAAAACTACACCATATTTCAAGATTTATATCAATGTCGTATTTTAGTGGGCGGTAGCGGAAAAACGGTTCGTTGTACACCTGATTGGACCGGGTTTAATCAATAGCATTTTAAATGTGCTTTCCAATGATGTATAGTTTATATTTGATTTTGCCGTTGAAGGGTGTTAAGATAAGATAAGATAAGATAACATTTATTAGCCTTCAGTTCCAGGAATTTGTTGTTGACTTGCAATTCATTACATAAAAAAATAAATAAGTAAATAGATAGATAAATACATAAAAATAATACAAAAATACATAAAAATCACACATAACATATTGATGCATGTAAAATTAAGCATGTAAAAATGATAAAACAGATAATTCTGCAGGTAAAACACATAATTCAAAACATTAAATTTCTAAGAGGGTTGTGAGTTAAAGTGTTTAATACTGTGTGGTACGAGAGATTTTTTAAAACGAGTTGTTCTGCAGAATATTGTATCTAGGCGTTTACCTGAAGGTAAAAAACGGAACTCTGAATATAGGGGATGTGTTTTGTCATTCATGACCTTAGATATGAAGGCCATTGTTTTGGTTTCACAGATTTCCTGGTGTGTGGCAAGAGAAGTACCAGTTATTCTGCTACTTCTCTTCCTGGTATTATTCAACTGTTTCTTTAACTTATCAGATATATTTGTAAACCAGCACTCCAGTGAATAAGTAAGGACACTGGAAATTACTGAATTATAAAACATGGTAATTATGGTTTTGTCAATATTAAGCTTTCTTAGATAATAAAGGTAATATAATCTTTTGTTTGCTTTCTTGGATTGATTCAACACATGTTCTTTCCAATTCAGATTTCTGTCAATAATACATCCTAAGTATTTATAATTTTCTGCAATATCAACATCTTCATTTTTGATAGCAACTGGGGTAATTACAGATTTTGATCTCCTAAAATCAAATACTACTTCTTTAGTCTTCTTTACATTTAACTGAAGGTAGTGTTCCTCACACCAACCAGTCACATATTGAATGGTTTTCCTGTAGAGCGATTCATCATTCTTGTGTATCAGGCCTAGAATGACAGTGTCGTCTGCATATTTGATAATTTTACAATCTGAAAGGCTCACAGACAAATTATTTGTATATAGAATAAAAAGGACTGCTGACAGAACACAGCCTTGTGGAGCACCAGTATTTATGATTATATCTGAAGAAGTTTCTTTGCTTGTTCTAACATGTTGTCTTCTATCCGAGAGAAAATCTAGAATCCATAGACAGTAGGAAAGAGGAATGTTATATCTACAGAGCTGATTGATCATAATGTGTGGCTGTATTGTATTGAAGGCTGAAGAATAATCAATGAAAAGTGATCTGGCATAATTTCTGGGGTCCCTGTCTAAGTGTTGATAAATATAATGAGTTAATGTGGCAATTGCGTCGCTTGTGCATCTGTTGGATGAATATGCAAACCATTGGAAGTAATTTATTAAGAACTATACCCTCCAAAGATTTTGCGAGAATAGATGTTAGTGCAACAGGCCTAAGATCATTCATCACTTTAGGAGAGTTATTTTTGGCGACTGGAATTATTTCTGCGGTCTTCCATAATTTTGGTAGTTTACATAAGGAGAGAGACAATTGAAAAATGTAATGTATGATGAAGGACAAACTATTTCTACAGGTTTTAATTAATCTGCCACTGATTTTGTCGGGTCCACAGGCTTTCTTTACATTAATCTTACTTAACACTTTGTTTACATCAGTTACATCAGTAAGGATGCCATCATCACATGATTCTAAATTTGCTCTCAGACTGCTCCGAATGTCATCTTTTTCTTTTGAGAAGTCACTTTCATCAAAACGTGCATAGAATGTATTTAATTTGTCAGCATAGCCATTTTCAGCAAGCAGTGAGCATTCTTTCTTGCTTTTAGTTATACCAGTTAATTCCTGAAGACCCTTCCAAGCATCTTTTGATTGCTTGCTATGGAACAGTTTTTCTACTTTCTTTTTATATTGTTGTTTGGCTTTCTCAATGGCAGAATCAGTTTCTTTTTGTAAGTCATATCTGTTATCTGAATTGCTTGTGAAGGCTTGGTGCTTACATACAATAAGTTTCCTTAGATCACTATTAATCCAAGGTTTGTTATTCGGGTAAATCTTAATGGTTTTAGTTGGTACTAGCATGTCTTCACAAAATGATATATAACTAGACACAGTTTCAGTAAGTTCATCTAAATCATATGAAGTGTCAATGAACATTTGCCAGTCTGTTAGATCAAAACATGTTTGTAGGGTCTCATAGGCTTCCTTTGAGTTCACTTTAATATTAATTTCACGTGGTTTCAGCATTTGAAGTTTACGTCTGTAAGTAGGTTGCATATAGATCATATTATGGTCACTATTTTTTGGTGGAGGACCTTGAACACATTTATAAGCAGATTTAATATTACAATAAAATAAGTCCAGTTTCTGGTGACCTCTTGTGTTACAGTTCACGTACTGTGTGTAGTTCGGTAGTGCTTGATCAAGATCACAGTGGTTCATATCTCCGAGTACAATATGCAGAGCTTGTGGTTTCTTTTCTTCTAATTGGGCAACAATATCCTGTATCTTCTTTGATGCAATGTCTTTATCAGCACTGGGGGGAATGTAAACAACTGTGAGAGATATATTGGTAAACTCTCTAGGTAGGTATGAAGGACGTAGGCTCACTGATAGGGCTTCAAGGTCTGGTGAACATATACTAGACTTGACGGTTATATTCTGACACCATCTGTTATTAATATAAAGAGCTACACCACCGCCTCGTGATTTATTAGAGTCCTGGGTTCTGTCTTGTCTTAATAAGGTAAAATAAGGAATGTTCAAGAATGTGTCAGATATATTTTGGTTCAGCCATGATTCCGTTAATGCAATGCAACAAGCCTCTCGATATTGATAAAGAAATCGGCAGTTTGCACGGAGTTCGTCAATCTTTGAGCTGAGTGAACGGACGTTACCAAATGTTATTGTGGGCACAAACGGTTTAGTACTGCATCTTCTCCTTAACCTGACTCTTACTCCACCTCTCCTGCCACGTGGTCTTCTTCTAATCTTTTTGCATTCTTCCGGAAGTATACTTATATCAAACTTATTGTTAGAATGTGAGAGTTTGTTGTGAAGTTGATGAAGGTCACTAGCTGAATAACGAATATGTACTCCATTATCGCCCAAAAGCGGCATTCCAGTTCCAGTTAACACAAGAAAGGCGATAATCATACAGACTAAAAGTACATACTTTGAAAGATCCATCTTTTAAGCTGAATTGGTGTGCTTCGTCTTGTATAATGCCCGACATATATAAAATATAAAAATATAAACAATTCAAATTGCAAAGTCGACGTCGCCGCTGTGCAGCGCCATCTAGACTCAGGTGTTGTACATCCCCATCAGGTGTTGTACATCCCCAGTTCATTATTTAAAAGGACCATTTGTAAAGTTGATAGAAATCAGGTTGTCGTACTCTGATTGGTTGCACATCGAAAGCGAGGCACATTCCCGTCCGCACTAGAGAGAAACAGCACCTATTAGAGCAATGACGGTGTTTGATTGACAAGTGTTCTATTGGGAATCCCCTGTTGCACCTTTGTAAATAACAGAGGTCCAAGCGCTTTCTCGGAGCATTGTCCCTGAAAAATGAACTGTGAACCCGGTGCCTGGTTCACTGAAGTGTATCAATGTATAATGATATAATTTTCAAAAGTTGACCTGTTAAATCTGAGATGTAAGCCAATATGCCCACAGTATATGGGAAAGTACGCTCTTTAATAATCTTTCGATGGTTACATGTACACGATTTTAAAAGATGATCCTTTACGGTTAGAGTGTTAATTTTCCTATAATTTATTTGCTGAAAGCTGATCAAATAAACATAGGTATAAAGGATATATAATCATTTTTTTGCACCTTTTCTACATTTTCTTAATATCCTCTTTGGGAACGTTAAACGGTAGTCCAATAAATGTTGTGTGGGGTACAGAAGACCCCTTACCTTCTTTTCTAATGTAGGCCTATTATACATTTCTTAACTGCTCAACCCTTTTCAAAAGAATTTTTGGTAGAGGGAACCACCTCCATTTTCGTAATGAAGCTTTTGTATCCAAACCAACGCATACCATTAGCAGGTAGTGAAAATGTGCTCCAAAGTAAATATACAGTCAAATGTGCTTCATCTTATTGGTATTTAATCCATTGGACCAGGATATTCGTGTTGGTATCTATAGAGCCTTTTTTTTCTCCTGTATACCGCTTTTAAGAAGGCCCTTCATTTAATATAGGGGCCTATCACATTTGCGATAGAGAAAAGTCCAAGTAACTTTCTCAATGCTATTTTCAAGGCCAAACGGAATAACATTAAATGGTAACAAAGCATTTTTTTGTTAAACATAAAAGTTGAACAACGACTGTGAAGTTCGACGGACGTCCGAGGTCTATTTTTCGTGAAAATGCTCCGTGAATGCCTGCTCTTCCTCCGCTTTTAGCCGGAAACATATTTCCCTGACCAGCGTTCTGTTCATCGATTTGCAGTGTATTTCGCTGATCATCGCTGCCCTCAAGGCTTCGTCAAGATCATGTATATTAAACGATGCCAATACACGCTTTCTAAAAGACAAATTTCATTATTAATAATACTAATAATACGACTATTATTCATTTTTTTTTAAATTTAGATTGAATTTTAAAGTGTCATAAAATGTTAAATATGCTAAAGAACCCATCAAGTTTGGTATTAACGCAAAGTACATTTCACAGGTAGTCACATAGTATAAATATTAGAGTGGCACAAGTGAGCGTTTTAGAGCAGTCAAATACGACTTTTATTCAATTTTAGTTAAATTAAGCGTGAATTTTAAAGTGTCATAAAATTTTAATTACGCTAAACAACCCATCAATTTTGGTATCAACGAAAAGTACCTTTTACCTGTAGTTATATAATATGAATTTTAGAGTGGCACAAGTGAGCGTTTTAGAGCAGTCAAATACGACTATTGTTCAATTTAATTTAATTTAAGCGTGAATTTTAAAGTGTCCTTAAATTTTAAATACGCTAAACAACCCATCAAGTTTGGTATCAACGGAAAGTACTTTTTACTGGTATTCACATGGTATGAATTTTAGAGTGGCACAAGTGAGCGTTTCAGAGCAGTCAGGTACGACTATTATTCATTTTTTTTAATTTAGCGTGAATTTTAAAGTGTCATAAAATGTTAAATACGCTGAACAACCCATCAAGTTTGGTATCAACGGAAAGTACTTTTCACAGGTAGTCACATGGTATGAATTTTAGAGTGGCACAAGTGAGCGTTTTAGAGCAGTCAAATACGACTATTATTCAATTTTATTTTAATTTAGCGTGAATTTTAAAGTGTTATAAAATTTTAATTTCGCTAAACAACCCATCAAGTTTGGTATTAACGGAAAGTACTTTTTACTTGTATTCACATGGTATGAATTTTAGAGTGGCACAAGTGAGCGTTTCAGAGCAGTCAGGTACGACTATTATTCATTTTTTTTTAATTTAGCGTGAATTTTAAAGTGTCATAAAATGTTAAATACGCTAAACAACCCATCAAGTTTGGTATCAACGGAAAGTACTTTTCACAGGTAGTCACATGGTATGAATTTTAGAGTGGCACAAGTGAGCGTTTTAGAGCAGTCAAATACGACTATTATTCAATTTTATTTTAATTTAGCGTGAATTTTAAAGTGTTATAAAATTTTAATTACGCTAAACAACCCATCAAGTTTGGTATTAACGGAAAGTACTTTTTACTGGTATTCACATGGTATGAATTTTAGAGTGGCACAGGTGAGCGTTTTAGAGCAGTCAGATACGACCATTATTCAATTTTTTTTAATTTAGCATGAATTTTAAACTAAAGTGTCATAAAATTTTAAATACGCTAAACAACCCAACAAGTTTGGTATCAACGGAAAGTACTTTTCACAGGTAAGTGTTATAAAATTTGTGGCAAATCGCATTGCTCATATTAGAGAAATGTCAGATGTTTGTCAATGGAGGTATGTGGATACTAGGGCCAACCCAGCAGATGATGCCTCAAGGGGATTGTCCATACAGGAATTCTTAGAAAACCAAAGATGGCTTTCAGGACCGGAATTTCTATGGCAATCAAAGGCTGAGTGGCCACAACCACAGTTGTCAGTGGTTCTGTCTAATGATGACCCAGAGGTCAAAGGCAATGCAAATGCTTCACTTGTCTCGTATCTGGTTGATACTTCCAAGTCAGCTACCGATAGGCTTTTGAATTATTTTTCAGACTGGATGAAACTAAAGAAAGCTGTTTGTTTGTTCCAGCTTTGGTTTCAAAACTTGAAAAAGCTGACAGAGAGACGCAAGGAAATTAGGGATCGTTTGAAGGGTGAAGGGTTGGATGATCACTCTTGTAAACTTTAAGAAGACAAAGAAATCACAGAGTACAAAAAAAGGGAAAAATCATTGTCTAAAGAAAGGTCAAAGTCTATATTATTTGACACAGAAAGTTTGAAGAAAGCAGAATTAGTTGTGATTCGCTATGTGCAGTGTGTAGAGTTTTCTGAGGAGATTAAATGTTTGAAGTCACAGAAAATTAAGAGATCTTGTTCAATTTTCAAATCGGACCCAACAGTAAATTCAGAAGATGGCCTGTTGCGTGTAGGTGGTCGTTTGGAGAGATCAAGTTTTCCACTTGAAACCAAGCATCAGATTATTTTACCCAAGAATTCTCATATTACCACCTTGATTCTGAGATATGTGCATGCTTCAGTGGGGCATTTAGGGAAAAATGCAATGTTAACTGCACTTCGACAGAAGTTCTGGATTCCTGGTGCAGCTCACAAAATCAAATCTCTGATAGCTAAATGTGTTACATGCAGGAAGTATCATGCTCTTAGAGGTCAGCAGAAGATGGCTGATTTACCACCAGAAAGACTTATTTCTGGAGAGCCGGCCTTTTCAAGGGTAGGTATGGATTATTTTGGTCCTTTTGAAGTAAAACGAGGGCGTTCTTCAATCAAAAGATATGGTGTCATCTTCACATGTCTAGCCATAAGAGCAGTGCATTTAGAGGTAGCCCCTTCACTCGATACGGATGCTTGTATTAATGCAATAAGAAGACTTATTGCTAGAAGGGGACAGGTACGCTTCATCAGATCCGATAATGGAACTAATCTGGTGGGAACTAAGAAAGAGATAACAGGTGAACTCTGTATATTGAATCAAAGCAAGATTGCAAACAAATTACTGCAGGTGGGTGTAGACTGGCAATTTAACCCACCTGGTGCCTCCCACTTTGGTGGTGTTTGGGAGCGAATGATTAGAACAGTGCGAAAAGTACTGCAGGCGCTCCTTGCACAGCAGCACATTTGTCTGAATGATGATGCATTGCAAACCTTGTTTTGTGAAGTAGAAGCCATCGTAAATGGAAGACCACTTACAGATGTTCCTTCTAGTCCGTCTGACTTAGAACCATTAACCCCAAATCACTTGTTGTTTCAAGGTTCTGGGCAAAAGTTTCCTCCAGGAATATTTGATCAGAAAGATAATTATGCTAAACGCAAGTGGCGACAAGTACAATATCTGGCAGACATTTTTTGGAAGAGATGGTCAAGGGAATATTTGACCAGTTTACAAGTGAGACAAAAATGGCAAAGACCCGTTAGAAACATCTCTGTAAATGATGTTGTCTTGATAATTGATAACACCCCAAGAAATATTTGGCAGTTGGGTAGGGTGGTTGAAACTGTGAAGGACAGGAAAGGTCTTGTAAGGTCAGCAAAGGTCAAGACGAAGTCAACAATGCTGCATCGGCCTATCAGCAAGTTATGTTTGATTTTGGAGGCTGATGATTAGACATGTATACTGATAATAAATTGTTTTGGGTTTTTCATCAGAAATACATTTGATCGATTTTCATGTTAACTGTATTCACAAATATCCTTGGTTACAAGTTTGCCTGTTGATATATTTTAGTAATAATTGCATATCAGGATACGCAATTAGGGAGCCGGTATGTAACGGCCAAAACAGTACTGTTAACGGATTTTACTTGATTGTGTGTGAATGTATCATGTTTATTATTATTATATGTATTCCTATTTGTATCTAGTAATTTCAAGTATGATTTGTGCATTTATGCAAGTGTCTATAATCTACAGAGCCTGTTAGACTTGTTCTGCCAATACTATTCCTAGTACAGCATGAGCACTGGGTAAACTGAAAGTATATTTCCAGTACAGCATAAGTGCTGGGTTAAATGAAGTATGTTTCAGGTACAGCAGGACACTGCGTCATTTGAAATGTGTCAGGCTGAGATTGCTTGTAACTAGTTCTTTACGTCTTATAGTGCACTAGAAGCCAGTTAATTCAATAGAGTGTAACTTACTCTCTATGTCCTAGTGGACCAAAAGCTAGCTATAGTTCCATAAATGGTGTCAATGTAGGGTATTAAAACCCTGTAAGAGAACAGTGTCAGCATTCGGTCAGAGGCGAGCTGGCAAAGAATCACCAACTGTAAGACAGATTTTGGGATGCTGAGAGAATACTAAAATGGTATGTTTATGGTATTTATTAATTCTAGTTTTTCATAAATCATTAGATTTTCTATAAGGATTCACATTATGGAGTAAGTTTTTTGGTTGTGATTGATTCAGAATGAAATATCTGTTGTATAAAAATAAAATGGAAGATTACATTTACGTAATTACATGTGACTGAAAAGTAACCTGCTAATAATCTGTATACTCTGAATTTATTTGTAATTCTGTTTCCAATGCTACATTATTCAAGTGTGTATTTTACAGTACTTTGTAATTTGGTTTTATATTCATGAGACTGTTCTATTTTGGTTGCAGTCAATCGTTTGGAAATCATCTAGAAGTGAGTTCTAGATTTGACAATAAAGAATGTATTAACTTCAAAGGAATTGCATTATTTATACCAGCATCAGGTCTTACATTATTGACATTTTAACTACATTTAACGATGGAGTTAAGTGGAAGAAACAGCTCAGTAAGGGACACAGGCATTTCAGGGGATATTAATCGAAGTGACAGTGTCAGCCAAATATCGCACAGATCTCGGACTTCTTTAGCTACATCTGTGGCGTCAGCCAAGCTGAAAGAAGAACAGAGAAAGGCAGAACTGTTGATTCAATCTGAAGCATTGAAGAAAAAAACAAGAGCTAGAACTCGCTAAATACAAACTTGATATGGAAGTCGAACAATTAGCTCTAGATACTAAGTTAGCAGTTTCCACAGCTAGGTCACGTGTTTTGGAGGAATTTGATGAAACTGAGCCATTACTGGATACTGAATCATGTGCTTTCCAGAAAGTGAAGGCTGACTCACACATTTCAAGCGATTCTGAGGTGGTCTTCAATTTCCGTGAACCTGTATCTGGCCAACTGGAGGCAACATATGTGTCGACAACTGGTCCTACATCAGGAGCATTGGGGGACAACGTTATGCCATCTGCGGCAGAGGACCTCTCACAGGTTCAAGTGTCACCAAGTATTAACCCTTTTGTGCAAGACTTTGTGCCATCTTCAAGCAGCAGAGTTCATGGAGGTCATAAAGACAGTAGTGATTGTGTTTTTATGTCAGGTAGTGTGAATCAAACTCAGGATGATTATGGGATTCATCACAATATATCAGATGCTGATTATGTAAGTAGTCCTTTGAACTCTGTTCCTATTTCTGGTAGAGGTGTCAGATTTAATGTTACAGATAATGTTGATGGCTCACAGGTAACTGATGAGAAAAAAACGTTTGTTTACTGATAGGTCACCTTGTCCCACAAATGTAATTGGTAGCCAAGCTATCATAAGCACCCCTGAACATCAAGCAGTTCTTGATGGTAATGGTCAGGCTAATTTGTGGTCAATTGTGTCTCAGATGAGAAAGCCAGCAGCAGAGATTAAGAAGTTCAGTGGTGAGCCACTAGAATACAAGAAATTCATGAGGCAATTTACTTCCAAAGTACTGGCATATTCAGATAGTGCTGATGAGAAAATTAGCTATCTTGAACAGTTTACTGAAGGGGAAGCTCAGAGAATAGTTAGTGGGTTTAGCTATTTAAATGCACAGCAGGCATATGAAGCTGCTCTCAGGGAGCTTCAAGATCGCTATGGAAACAATGAGGTTATAGCGAATGCCTTTATCAAAAGGGCTTTTAATTGGCCAAATATCAAGGCAGACAGTTCAAAATCCTTGGATGACTTTTCAATATTTCTCACTGAATGTGAAAGTGCAATTTGTAGTATTGAGGCAGCCAAGGTCTTAGAGTACCCAGAAAATATAAAGAAACTGGTAAGTAAATTATCTGCTTACATGCATGATAGGTGGAGAAATGTAGTTTACAGGGAACGGGAACAATGTGGGTCAGTTAAATTTCATCATTTAGTGGTATTTGTCAAACAAGAAGCCAAGAAATTGAATGACCCAACTTTTGGTCGAGATGCTCTAACAGACCTGAAATATGTGCATTCTAGTTTCGGAAAGAGTTCCAAATCAGTGTCAGCAGTAAGGCCAAAAAGTAGCTATGCTATAAAAGCTACAACAAAGGTAAATAAGCAGGAACTTGAGACTAGCAGGAAAAAGTGTCCAGGTAGCACCATGGTTACATGTGGTCAACATGTATTTAAAAGTGGAGTGGTCAAACCCCGCATTTATTGCAATGTGGCTACACATGCCTTGCAAGAATGTTAGAAATTTTCTGAAAAAACACATCAAGAAAAAACTGACTTTTTAAAGTCAGAAGGCCTTTGTTTTGGTTGTCTTAAATCTGGGCATCAGAAAAGGTTCTGTCGTTACAAGGCATCATGTTAAAAGTGCGGAGGTCGGCATCCGACAATATTACATTTTGATGCTTCAGATCAGTCGGTGAAGGTAAACAATCTCCCAAATGCACAAAATGTTGACCTTGACAAAGACATAGCAAATGTAAGTTCAGCTACCAATCATGCTAGTGATATGGGAGCCGGTGACGCAACAATGGCCATCATTCCTGTTAAGGTGAGGCTTAAGAACTCCGCAGAGATGGTTGATACTTATGCCTTTCTTGACCCTGGCAGTAACGTTTCGTTTTGCACCGAGGAGCTAATGTATCAACTTAAAGCACCTGGCAAGTGCATAAAAATTACCATTGACACCATGGGGTCACCTCACACACTAAACACCTGTTCTGTGAGCGGTTTAGAGATTGGGGATTTCCAGGGACAAAATGTTGTAGATCTGCCTAATGTGTGCTCAAAACAGACAATGCCTGTGTCAAAGACACACATACCTACCAATGAGGACATACATAAATGGCCACACCTAGAAAATATCTCCTTACCACAGGTGGAGGCAAGTATTGGGCTTCTTATAGGGAATAATGTGACAGATGCTTACAGTGCAAGTAATTACATGACCCAGTGGCAGTCTACATGCTGCTAAAACCAAGCTAGGTTGGATAGTGTGGAACGTGATTCGTGCCACAGGTCAAATTCCTTCGTCTGTGAACAGGGCGGATACCATGGCTGTTGAGTATGTGGAAGATCTTAAACAATTAGATTGTAAGGTTCGACAGTCTTTTAATTTTGATTTTCCTGAGAAAGCTGTTGATGAAGCTATGCAACCATCACAAGAAGATAGGAACTTCTTGGAAAAGGTAACACAATCCATGAAATTGGAGGACGGTTGTTATCAGGTATCACCTCCATTTAAACAGGCTCAGCCGCCAAAGATGCCAAACAATGAGAGGGAAGCACTTCAGCGTTTAAGTTACCTTGCGCGTAAGACGGGTAAGAACTCAAAATTTAAAAAAGATTACCTTGTTATGGGCTGGGATGAAGATATTACAGGGGTAAATCTACAGAAATGGCATCAATGGTTGACTGACTTGCCTAAATTGGAATCACTGGTAATTAAAAGATGCTATAAACCTGAAAACTTTGGGCGTATTGTCTCATGTGAAATTCATAATTTTTCTGATGCCAGTGATGTCGGGTATGGCGCTGTCACTTACGTCCGTCTCCCAAATGAAAATGGTAAGGTCCATTGCAGTTTTGTAATGGGAAAAGCGCGAGTGGCGCCCCTGAAACGAACTACAATTCCTCGCATGAAATTAACCGCCGCTATGGTTGCGGTTAAATTGAACCAGTTTATTACTAGAGAGCTGGAGTATAAAGTGTCAGATACACTGTTTTGGACTGACAGCATGTCGGTTATTAGATATATACAGAATGAAACCACAAGGTTTCACACATTTGTGGCAAATCGCATTGCTCATATTAGAGAAATGTCAGATGTTTGTCAATGGAGGTATGTGGATACTAGGGCCAACCCAGCACATGATGCCTCAAGGGGATTGCCCATACAGGAATTCTTAGAAAACCAAAGATGGCTTTCAGGACCGGAATTTCTATGGCAATCAAAGGCTGAGTGGCCACAACCACAGTTGTCAGTGGTTCTGTCTAATGATGACCCAGAGGTCAAAGGCAATGCAAATGCTTCACTTGTCTCGTATCTGGTTGATACTTCCAAGTCAGCTACCGATAGGCTTTTGAATTATTTTTCAGACTGGATGAAACTAAAGAAAGCTGTTTGTTTGTTCCAGCTTTGGTTTCAAAACTTGAAAAAGCTGACAGAGAGACGCAAGGAAATTAGGGATCGTTTGAAGGGTGAAGGGTTGGATGATCACTCTTGTAAACTTCAAGAAGACAAAGAAATCACAGAGTACAAACAAAGGGAAAAATCATTGTCTGAAGAAAGGTCAAAGTCTATATTATTTGACACAGAAAGTTTGAAGAAAGCAGAATTAGCTGTGATTCGCTATGTGCAGTGTGTAGAGTTTTCTGAGGAGATTAAATGTTTGAAGTCACAGAAAATTAAGAGATCTAGTTCAATTTTCAAATTGGACCCAACAGTAAATTCAGAAGATGGCCTGTTGCGTGTAGGTGGTCGTTTGGAGAGATCAAGTTTTCCACTAGAAACCAAGCATCAGATTATTTTACCCAAGAATTCTCATATTACCACCTTGATTCTGAGATATGTGCATGCTTCAGTGGGGCATTTAGGGAAAAATGCAATGTTAACTGCACTTCGACAGAAGTTCTGGATTCCTGGTGCAGCTCACAAAATCAAATCTCTGATAGCTAAATGTGTTACATGCAGGAAGTATCATGCTCTTAGAGGTCAGCAGAAGATGGCTGATTTACCACCAGAAAGACTTATTTCTGGAGAGCCGGCCTTTTCAAGGGTAGGTATGGATTATTTTGGTCCTTTTGAAGTAAATCGAGGGCGTTCTTCAATCAAAAGATATGGTGTCATCTTCACATGTCTAGCCATAAGAGCAGTGCATTTAGAGGTAGCCCCTTCACTCGATACGGATGCTTGTATTAATGCAATAAGAAGACTTATTGCTAGAAGGGGACAGGTACGCTTCATCAGATCCGATAATGGAACTAATCTGGTGGGAACTAAGAAAGAGATAACAGGTGAACTCTGTAAATTGAATCAAAGCAAGATTGCAAACAAATTACTGCAGGTGGGTGTAGACTGGCAATTTAACCCACCTGGTGCCTCCCACTTTGGTGGTGTTTGGGAGCGAATGATTAGAACAGTGCGAAAAGTACTGCAGGCGCTCCTTGCACAGCAGCACATTTGTCTGAATGATGATGCATTGCAAACCTTGTTTTGTGAAGTAGAAGCCATCGTAAATGGAAGACCACTTACAGATGTTCCTTCTAGTCCGTTTGACTTAGAACCATTAACCCCAAATCACTTGTTGTTTCAAGGTTCTGGGCAAAAGTTTCCTCCAGGAATATTTGATCAGAAAGATAATTATGCTAAACGCAAGTGGCGACAAGTACAATATCTGGCAGACATTTTGATACATTTGATCGATTTTCATGTTAACTGTATTCACAAATATCCTTGGTTACAAGTTTGCCTGTTGATATATTTTAGTAATAATTGCATATCAGGATACGCAATTAGGGAGCCGGTATGTAACGGCCAAAACAGTACTGTTAACGGATTTTACTTGATTGTGTGTGAATGTATCATGTTTATTATTATTATATGTATTCCTATTTGTATCTAGTAATTTCAAGTATGATTTGTGCATTTATGCAAGTGTCTATAATCTACAGAGCCTGTTAGACTTGTTCTGCCAATACTATTCCTAGTACAGCATGAGCACTGGGTAAACTGAAAGTATATTTCCAGTACAGCATAAGTGCTGGGTTAAATGAAGTATGTTTCAGGTACAGCAGGACACTGCGTCATTTGAAATGTGTCAGGCTGAGATTGCTTGTAACTAGTTCTTTACGTCTTATAGTGCACTAGAAGCCAGTTAATTCAATAGAGTGTAACTTACTCTCTATGTCCTAGTGGACCAAAAGCTAGCTATAGTTCCATAAATGGTGTCAATGTAGGGTATTAAAACCCTGTAAGAGAACAGTGTCAGCATTCGGTCAGAGGCGAGCTGGCAAAGAATCACCAACTGTAAGACAGATTTTGGGATGCTGAGAGAATACTAAAATGGTATGTTTATGGTATTTATTAATTCTAGTTTTTCATAAATCATTAGATTTTCTATAAGGATTCACATTATGGAGTAAGTTTTTTGGTTGTGATTGATTCAGAATGAAATATCTGTTGTATAAAAATAAAATGGAAGATTACATTTACGTAATTACATGTGACTGAAAAGTAACCTGCTAATAATCTGTATAATCTGACTTTATTTGTAATTCTGTTTCCAATGCTACATTATTCAAGTGTGTATTTTACAGTACTTTGTAATTTGGTTTTATATTCATGAGACTGTTCTATTTTGGTTGCAGTCAATCGTTTGGAAATCATCTAGAAGTGAGTTCTAGATTTGACAATAAAGAATGTATTAACTTCAAAGGAATTGCATTATTTATACCAGCATCAGGTCTTACATTATTGACATTTTAACTACATTTAACGATGGAGTTAAGTGGAAGAAACAGCTCAGTAAGGGACACAGGCATTTCAGGGGATATTAATCGAAGTGACAGTGTCAGCCAAATATCGCACAGATCTCGGACTTCTTTAGCTACATCTGTGGCGTCAGCCAAGCTTAAAGAAGAACAGAGAAAGGCAGAACTGTTGATTCAATCTGAAGCATTGAAGAAAAAAACAAGAGCTAGAACTCGCTAAATACAAACTTGATATGGAAGTCGAACAATTAGCTCTAGATACTAAGTTAGCAGTTTCCACAGCTAGGTCACGTGTTTTGGAGGAATTTGATGAAACTGAGCCATTACTGGATACTGAATCATGTGCTTTCCAGAAAGTGAAGGCTGACTCACACATTTCAAGCGATTCTGAGGTGGTCTTCAATTTCCGTGAACCTGTATCTGGCCAACTGGAGGCAACATATGTGTCGACAACTGGTCCTACATCAGGAGCATTGGGGGACAACGTTATGCCATCTGCGGCAGATGACCTCTCACAGGTTCAAGTGTCACCAAGTATTAACCCTTTTGTGCAAGACTTTGTGTCATCTTCAAGCAGCAGGGTTCATGGAGGTCATAAAGACAGTAGTGATTGTGTTTTTATGTCAGGTAGTGTGAATCAAACTCAGGATGATTATGGGATTCATCACAATATATCAGATGCTGATTATGTAAGTAGTCCTTTGAACTCTGTTCCTATTTCTGGTAGAGGTGTCAGATTTAATGTTACAGATAATGTTGATGGCTCACAGGTAACTGATGAGAAAAAAACGTTTGTTTACTGATAGGTCACCTTGTCCCACAAATGTAATTGGTAGCCAAGCTATCATAAGCACCCCTGAACATCAAGCAGTTCTTGATGGTAATGGTCAGGCTAATTTGTGGTCAATTGTGTCTCAGATGAGAAAGCCAGCAGCAGAGATTAAGAAGTTCAGTGGTGAGCCACTAGAATACAAGAAATTCATGAGGCAATTTACTTCCAAAGTACTGGCATATTCAGATAGTGCTGATGAGAAAATTAGCTATCTTGAACAGTTTACTGAAGGGGAAGCTCAGAGAATAGTTAGTGGGTTTAGCTATTTAAATGCACAGCAGGCATATGAAGCTGCTCTCAGGGAGCTTCAAGATCGCTATGGAAACAATGAGGTTATAGCGAATGCCTTTATCAAAAGGGCTTTTAATTGGCCAAATATCAAGGCAGACAGTTCAAAATCCTTGGATGACTTTTCAATATTTCTCACTGAATGTGAAAGTGCAATTTGTAGTATTGAGGCAGCCAAGGTCTTAGAGTACCCAGAAAATATAAAGAAACTGGTAAGTAAATTACCTGCTTACATGCATGATAGGTGGAGAAATGTAGTTTACAGGGAACGGGAACAATGAGGGTCAGTTAAATTTCATCATTTAGTGGTATTTGTCAAACAAGAAGCCAAGAAATTGAATGACCCAACTTTTGGTCGAGATGCTCTAACAGACCTGAAATATGTGCATTCTAGTTTCGGAAAGAGTTCCAAATCAGTGTCAGCAGTAAGGCCAAAAAGTAGCTATGCTATAAAAGCAACAACAAAGGTAAATAAGCAGGAACTTGAGACTAGCAGGAAAAAGGGTCCAGGTAGCACCATGGTTACATGTGGTCAACATGTATTTAAAAGTGGAGTGGTCAAACCCTGCATTTATTGCAATGTGGCCACAAATGCCTTGCAAGAATGTGAGAAATTTTCTGAAAAAACACATCAAGAAAAAACTGACTTTTTAAAGTCAGAAGGCCTTTGTTTTGGTTGTCTTAAATCTGGGCATCAGAAAAGGTTCTGTCGTTACAAGACATCATGTTAAAAGTGCGGAGGTCGGCATCCGACAATATTACATTTTGATGCTTCAGATCAGTCGGTGAAGGTAAACGATCTCCCTAATGCACAAAATGTTGACCTTGACAAAGACATAGCAAATGTAAGTTCAGCTGCCAATCATGCTAGTGATATGGGAGCCGGTGACGCAACAATGGCCATCATTCCTGTTAAGGTGAGGCTTAAGAACTCCGCAGAGATGGTTGATACTTATGCCTTTCTTGACCCTGGCAGTAACGTTTCGTTTTGCACCGAGGAGCTAATGTATCAACTTAAAGCACCTGGCAAGTGCATGAAAATTACCATTGACACCATGGGGTCACCTCACACACTAAACACCTGTTCTGTGAGCGGTTTAGAGGTTGGGGATTTCCAGGGACAAAATGTTGTAGATCTGCCTAATGTGTACTCAAAACAGACAATGCCTGTGTCAAAGATACACATACCTACCAATGAGGACATACATAAATGGCCACACCTAGAAAATATCTCCTTACCACATGTGGAGGCAAGTATTGGGCTTCTTATAGGGAATAATGTGACAGATGCTTACAGTCCTTTGCAAGTAATTACAGGACCCAGTGGCAGTCTACATGCTGCTAAAACCAAGCTAGGTTGGATAGTGTGGAACGTGATTCGTGCCACAGGTCAAATTCCTTCGTCTGTGAACAGGGCGGATACCATGGCTGTTGAGTATGTGGAAGATCTTAAACAATTAGATTGTAAGGTTCGACAGTCTTTTAATTTTGATTTTCCTGAGAAAGCTGTTGATGAAGCTATGCAACCATCACAAGAAGATAGGAACTTCTTGGAAAAGGTAACACAATCCATGAAATTGGAGGACGGTTGTTATCAGGTATCACTTCCATTTAAACAGGCTCAGCCGCCAAAGATGCCAAACAATGAGAGGGAAGCACTTCAGCGTTTAAGTTACCTTGCGCGTAAGACGGGTAAGAACTCAAAATTTAAAAAAGATTACCTAGTTATGGGCTGGGATGAAGAGATTCAAGGGGTAAATCTACAGAAATGGCATCAATGGTTGACTGACTTGCCTAAATTGGAATCACTGGTAATTAAAAGATGCTATAAACCTGAAAACTTTGGGCGTATTGTCTCATGTGAAATTCATAATTTTTCTGATGCCAGTGATGTCGGGTATGGCGCTGTCACTTACGTCCGTCTCCCAAATGAAAATGGTAAGGTCCATTGCAGTTTTGTAATGGGAAAAGCGCGAGTGGCGCCCCTGAAACGAACTACAATTCCTCGCATGAAATTAACCGCCGCTATGGTTGCGGTTAAATTGAACCAGTTTATTACTAGAGAGCTGGAGTATAAAGTGTCAGATACACTGTTTTGGACTGACAGCATGTCGGTTATTAGATATATACAGAATGAAACCACAAGGTTTCACACATTTGTGGCAAATCGCATTGCTCATATTAGAGAAATGTCAGATGTTTGTCAATGGAGGTATGTGGATACTAGGGCCAACCCAGCACATGATGCCTCAAGGGGATTGTCCATACAGAAATTCTTAGAAAACCAAAGATGGCTTTCAGGACCGGAATTTCTATGGCAATCAAAGGCTGAGTGGCCACAACCACAGTTGTCAGTGGTTCTGTCTAATGATGACCCAGAGGTCAAAGGCAATGCAAATGCTTCACTTGTCTCGTATCTGGTTGATACTTCCAAGTCAGCTACCGATAGGCTTTTGAATTATTTTTCAGACTGGATGAAACTAAAGAAAGCTGTTTGTTTGTTCCAGCTTTGGTGTCAAAACTTGAAAAAGCTGACAGAGAGACGCAAGGAAATTAGGGATCGTTTGAAGGGTGAAGGGTTGGATGATCACTCTTGTAAACTTCAAGAAGACAAAGAAATCACAGAGTACAAACAAAGGGAAAAATCATTGTCTAAAGAAAGGTCAAAGTCTATATTATTTGACACAGAAAGTTTGAAGAAAGCAGAATTAGCTGTGATTCGCTATGTGCAGTGTGTAGGGTTTTCTGAGGAGATTAAATGTTTGAAGTCACAGAAAATTAAGAGATCTAGTTCAATTTTCAAATTGGACCCAACAGTAAATTCAGAAGATGGCCTGTTGCGTGTAGGTGGTCGTTTGGAGAGATCAAGTTTTCCACTTGAAACCAAGCATCAGATTATTTTACCCAAGAATTCTCATATTACCACCTTGATTCTGAGATATGTGCATGCTTCAGTGGGGCATTTAGGGAAAAATGCAATGTTAACTGCACTTCGACAGAAGTTCTGGATTCCTGGTGCAGCTCACAAAATCAAATCTCTGATAGCTAAATGTGTTACATGCAGGAAGTATCATGCTCTTAGAGGTCAGCAGAAGATGGCTGATTTACCACCAGAAAGACTTATTTCTGGAGAGCCGGCCTTTTCAAGGGTAGGTATGGATTATTTTGGTCCTTTTGAAGTAAAACGAGGGCGTTCTTCAATCAAAAGATATGGTGTCATCTTCACATGTCTAGCCATAAGAGCAGTGCATTTAGAGGTAGCCCCTTCACTCGATACGGATGCTTGTATTAATGCAATAAGAAGACTTATTGCTAGAAGGGGACAGGTACGCTTCATCAGATCCGATAATGGAACTAATCTGGTGGGAGCTAAGAAAGAGATAACAGGTGAACTTTGTAAATTGAATCAAAGCAAGATTGCAAACAAATTACTGCAGGTGGGTGTAGACTGGCAATTTAACCCACCTGGTGCCTCCCACTTTGGTGGTGTTTGGGAGCGAATGATTAGAACAGTGCGAAAAGTACTGCAGGCGCTCCTTGCACAGTAGCACATTTGTCTGAATGATGATGCATTGCAAACCTTGTTTTGTGAAGTAGAAGCCATCGTAAATGGAAGACCACTTACAGATGTTCCTTCTAGTCCGTCTGACTTAGAACCATTAACCCCAAATCACTTGTTGTTTCAAGGTTCTGGGCAAAAGTTTCCTCCAGGAATATTTGATCAGAAAGATAATTATGCTAAACGCAAGTGGCGACAAGTACAATATCTGGCAGACATTTTTTGGAAGAGATGGTCAAGGGAATATTTGACCAGTTTACAAGTGAGACAAAAATGGCAAAGACCCGTTAGAAACATCTCTGTAAATGATGTTGTCTTGATAATTGATAACACCCCAAGAAATATTTGGCAGTTGGGTAGGGTGGTTGAAACTGTGAAGGACAGGAAAGGTATTGTAAGGTCAGCAAAGGTCAAGACGAAGTCAACAATGCTGCATCGGCCTATCAGCAAGTTATGTTTGATTTTGGAGGCTGATGATTAGACATGTATACTGATAATAAATTGTTTTGGGTTTTTCATCAGAAATACATTTGATCTATTTTCATGTTAACTTTATTCACAAATATCCTTGGTTACAAGTTGGCCTGTTGATATATTTTAGTAATAATTGCATATCAGGATACGCAATTAGGGAGCCGGTATGTAACGGCCAAAACAGTACTGTTAACGGATTTTACTTGATTGTGTGTGAATGTATCATGTTTATTATTATTATATGTATTCCTATTTGTATCTAGTAATTTCAAGTATGATTTGTGCATTTATGCAAGTGTCTATAATCTACAGAGCCTGTTAGACTTGTTCTGCCAATACTATTTCTAGTACAGCATGAGCACTGGGTAAACTGAAAGTATAACCAGTACAGCATAAGTGCTGGGTTAATTGAAGTATGTTTCTGGTACAGCAGGACACTGCGTCATTTGAAATGTGTCAGGCTGAGATTGCTTGTAACTAGTTCTTTACGTATTATAGTGCACTAGAAGCCAGTTAATTTAATAAAGTGTAACTTACTCTCTATGTCCTAGTGGACCAGAAGCTAGCTATAGTTCCATAAATGGTGTCAATGTAGGGTATTAAAACCCTGTAAGAGAACAGTGTCAGCATTCGGTCAGAGGCGAGCTGGCAAAGAATCACCAACTGTAAGACAGATTTTGGGATGCTGAGAGAATACTAAAATGGTATGTTTATGGTATTTATTATTTCTAGTTTTTCATAAATCATTAGATTTTCTATAATGATTCACATTATGGAGTAAGTTTTTTGGTTGTGATTGATTTAGAATGAAATATCTGTTGTATAAAAATAAAATGGAAGATTACATTTACGTAATTACATGTGACTGAAAAGTAACCTGCTAATATTCTGTATAATCTGACTTTATTTGTAATTCTGTTTCTAAGCCTACATTATTCAAGTGTGTATTTTACAGTACTTTGTAATTTGGTTTTATATTCATGAGAATGTTCTATTTTGGTTGCAGTCAATCGTTTGGAAATCATCTAGAAGTGAGTTCTAGATTTGACAATAAAGAATGTATTAACTTCAAAGGAATTGCATTATTTATACCAGCATCAGGTCTTACATTGACATTTTAAAATTCAAGCTTAATTTAAATAAAATTGAATAATAGTCGTTGATACCAAACTTGATGGGTTTTTTCGCGTATTTAAAGATGAATAACACTTTAAAATTCACGCTAAAATTTAAAAAAAATGAATAATAGTCGTATCTGACTGCTCTAAAACGCTCACTTGTGCCACTCTAAAATTCATATCATGTGAATACCAGTAAAAAGTTCTTTCCGTTGATACCAAACTTGATGGGTTCTTTAGCGTATTTAAAGATGTATAATACTTTAAAATTCACGCTAAATTAAAATAAAATTAAATAATAGTCGTATTTGACTGCTCTTAAACGCTCACTTGTGCCACTCTAAAATTCATACTATGTGACTACCTGTGAAAAGTACATTCCGTTGATATCAAACTTGATGGATTGTTTAGCGTATTTAAAATTTTATGACACTTTAAAATTCACGCTAAATTTAAATAAAATTGAATAATAGTCGTATTTGACTGCTCTAAAACGCTCACTTGTGCCACTCTAAAATTCATACCATATAACTACCAGTGAAAAGTACTTTCCGTTGATACCAAACTTGATGGGTTGTTAAGCGTAATTAAAATTTTATAACACTTTAAAATTCACGCTCAATTAAAATAAAATTGAATAATAGTCGTATCTGACTGCTCTAAAACGCCCACTTGTGCCACTCTAAAATTCATACCATGTGACTACCTGTGAAAAGTACTTTCCGTTGATACCAAACTTGATGGGTTGTTTAGTGCATTTAAAATTTTATGACACTTTAAAATTCACGCTAAATTTAAATAAAATTGAATAATAGTCGTATTTGACTGCTCTAAAACGTTCACTTGTGCCACTCTAATATTTATACTATGTGACTACCTGTGAAAAGAACTTTCCGTTGTTACCAAACTTGATGGGTTGTTTAGCGTATTTAAAATGTAATTACACTTTAAAATTCACGCTAAATTAAAAAATTTGAATAATAGTCGTATTTGACTGCTCTAAAACGATCACTTGTGCCACTCTAAAATTCATACCATATAACTACCGGTGAAAAGTACTTTTCGTTGATACCAAACTTGATGGGTTGTTTAGCGTAATTAAAATTTTATAACACTTTAAAATTCACGCTAAATTAAAATAAATTTGAATAATTGTAGTATTTGACTGCTCTAAAACGCTCACTTGTGCCACTCTAAAATTCATACCATGTGACTACCTGTGAAAAGTACTTTCCGTTGATACCGAACTTGATGGGTTCTTCAGCGTATTTAAAATTTTATGACACTTTAAAATTCACTCTAAATAAAAAAAAATTGAATAGTCGTATCTGACTACTCTAAAACGCTCACTTGTGCCACTCTAAATTTCATACCATGTGATTACCTGTGAAAAGTACTTTCCGTTGATACCAAACTTGATGGGTTCTTTAGCATATTTAACATTTTATGACACTTTAAAATTCAATCTAAATTTTAAAAAAAATGAATAATAGTCGTGTCTGACTGCTCTAAAACGCTCACTTGTGCCACTCTAAAATTCATACCATATAACAACCAGTGAAAAGTACTTTCCGTTGATACCAAACTTGATGGGTTGTTTAGCGTAATTAAAATTTTATAACACTTTAAAATTCACGCTAAATTAAATAAAAATTAAATAATAGTCGTATTTGACTGCTCTAAAACGCTCACTTGTGCCACTCTAAAATTCATACCATGTGACTACCTGTGAAAAGTACTTTCCGTTGATACCAAACTTGATGGGTTGTTTAGCGTATTTAAAATTTTATAACATTTTTTATATCAAGCAGATTTTTAAAAAAGAATAATAGTCGCATTATTAGTATTAATAATAGTCAAATTTGTCTATTAGAAAGCGTGTATTGGCACCGTTTGATATACATGATCTTGACGAAGCCTTGAGGGCAGCGATGATCAGCGAAATACACTGCAAAGGGTGAACAGAACGCTGGTCAGGGAAATATGTTTCCGGCTAAAAGCGGAGGAAGAGCAGGCATTCACGGAGCATTTTCACGAAAAATGGACCTCGGACGTCCGTCGAACTTCACAGTCGTGCTGGGGGAATCCTATGCAACATGGCGGCGTTGGTTGAACAAGAAGGGTGCAAGAGGAGTACAGGTTACAAATGACAGAGAAATGGGAGGGAATTGACAAATATACACTTATGAGTGACGGTATGTGTAACAAAGTTAATAGATGTCTTGCAATAGACAGGGTCTGCCACTTCTGTTTGCTGGTATAGGTGCCCGAAGTAATCTATATTCAGACCAAATTAAAAATTTAAATATAAAATATATTTTATATTTATTTTGATTATTGAGTATCATTTTTCTAAGTAGAAAATAATAAACAAGGATAATAGGTAGGAATTAGCTTAATTGAAATAAAAACAAAAAATAGTAAGTTAATCATAGTGTCTGATGACTAAATATACAAACTTTATAAGCACACATAGACAATGAATAAATAAAGTGTAGTGATTATCCTGGAGAAGTGGATACTTTATTCCCTCATACAGACCGTGATTACTGGGAATTTGTCACATTATTCAGTAGGAAATGTATTCTTTTCCAGATTTTCACGATGTAAAGTGGACATGTTCAAATTCAGAGAAACAAACCAAAACCAAAATACGCTAAGTTACTAGATACAAGCCATGGGATTGTCATACCTTTGTCTACAACTCATCATCACGGCCTGATCAATAATAGAATAATGTGTCTCATTGTAACAAACTTAACCCTGTAGCCAAAGATCTGAATGGATATAGACCAGGAATCTCCTGTACTGATCCTGTTTTTTAATCACTTCATTATTAAGAAATCCTTTGCCTCAAGGAATGGAAACACATCGCCCTAGTAAGTGGGCAAGCTGGGAAAAAGCTTTTGATGGGTAAATATATAGGAAACTACTCTTCACACAGCTGTTTGGAAAAAAAATTAATTGCAAAATCTAAAACTTTAAAAAATGTTTATATAGTAGTTATTCAGCTTATGTATGATTAAGTGATAATATTTTCACAAATTGGTTTGGAGTACTATGCGGGGTACAAGGTGATATAACCTGTCATGAATGCTAGCTGTTTTATATATGCATTAACAGCTGGGCAGAAAAAATATAAGCCATATGTCGGTATAAGAATCAAAAGTGACAGTATATCTTTGTTACTAATGTCGATGACATTATATTAACTGCGAACACAGAGGCAGAATTGCAAAGTTTATTTGTAACTCTTGAATGTGGTGTAATTCCTGTCAGCTTAAAGTTAACACAGTGAATACAAGTGTTTTAAATATATATATATATATATATATATATATATATATATATATATATATAAATATATATATATTTTTTGTTAAGGTTCTCTTTCACATGGCAAATCTGACAGGCCCAAACATAAGACAAAACCTCAGACTCATATTCTCAGATAAACCCAGCAAGGGTGTAAGTGGAAAAATGGTGCTCTGTTAATCTTTGTACAACAGTTACAACAGTGTTGTAGTTGAGTCACCAACTTCTTAGGCCAAGGCCGAGTCCGAGTCACCAACGTCTGAGGACGTGCCAGAGTCACCACTGTCTGAGGCCAAGGCAGAGTAAGTCACCACCGTCTGAGGCCAAGGAAGAGGACACGTCACAGCGATCTGCCACTTCAAATATGCCTATATTTTTAATAAAGCAAATATTTCCTTTATAAAAGTACCGGTACCATATGTATGCATATATTGTGTATATATGCCTATATATAGGGGATAAAACTTTTTTGTGGTTCATCTCATCTGGACTATTCCGAGAAATGCTTCACATATTTACAGACCTATCCTTCCTGCCAGCTGACAAAATTCTATGTATTTTGCCCCAAAGGTAGTTTCCGCTGATAAAACGCAGTTTGACCCGATAGGGCGAGTACCATGCCAGTGACAAAAATAACAGGTGAATATCCAGCGTATGACATTCTAAACAGTAGGGGGCGATCCAGGAGAACACTACAGGTGCAGCTGCAGAGGTTCACAACACCATGGCGTCCACTCAGAAGAGGAAAATCTGTGCGACATCAAGTGGTCTATAACAATATATATATATATATATATATATATATACAGCAGGGCCCGCTGTGAGTGGACACCAGGATGAGCGGACACCTTCAGTGTACGGACAGTTAGTCAATGTTCCGACCCAATTTCCTATTAAAATTGACCTGTCATGAACGGACACCTGCTAAACGTGAACAGGGACAGTCATGTTTGGCCCAAAATCCTCTCATGAACGGACACCCGAGTCCGAGATATCAGAGGCATTCAGTTACGCTGGGCGACTGTACCAGCTGAGCAGCTCTGCGGAATGCTTTGTGCACGCCGAGAATGGCATGTAATTTGATTCATAGATCTCATGTTAATTGCGGGAATTCCGTATCACATGACTAACTCAACCAAATAGCAATTAACATTGGTTGACCCGACTCTTTTTTCCGTCGTATAAACATGGCGGACGAGTGGTTTGCACTGGCAAACATTAGTCACTATTTTGATGCTGCAAAAATAATTACGATTGCATATGATAATTATAATTCTCACAGTTGTAAAAGACGTCAAAATGTAGATTAACAGGAACAAGTTGACCTGTGTAAAATAATCCAAATATGATTGTGGGGGCACCTGCAGGTGACAAAAGCCGAACACCCCCGAAAGCTTCCGAATATCCCTCTGTTATAGTGGAAGATCCGTATCAGTTTTGGGGTCACAAGGTCAAAGGTCAAGGCAACAGGAGCTATCTGTCCAAAAATTAGTTTCCGGATGATAATTCCAGCTTTTTTTATGTATGGATTTCAAACTTGACTTATATATGTCCCATAAAAAAAGCAAGATCCCAATTGATTTTGGGGTCACGAGGTCAAAGGTCAGGGTCACAGGACACATCTTTAAAGAGATTGTTGATGCATTTTCAGCCAAACTTTTCATCTCAGATCTTTTATTTTGCACATATAGTTCATCAGCCAGTAGTGGGAGACCCCTATCCATTCTGATGGCACAAGTTCAAAGGTGGAGGTCACATGAGCCATCTGTCCAAAAATTAGGTTTGGGATGATAATTCCAGCTTGCATTGATATATGGATTTCAAACTTGATTTATATATGGCCCATCAGTAAAGCAAGACCTCTTTTGATTTTGAGGTCAAAGGTCAAGGTCACAGGACACACATCTTTGAAAAGATTGTGGATGCATTTTCAGCCAAACTTTTCATTTCAGACCTTTTATCTTGAACATATAGTTCATCTGCCAAAAGAGTAAGACCCATATCGGTTTTGAGGTCACAAGGTCAAAGGTGAAGGTCACAGGAACCATCTCTCCAAAAATTCATTTCCTGATGATAACTCCAGCTTGGAATGATATATGGGTTTCACACTTGACTTGTATAATGGCCTATCAACAAAACAAGATTCCTATTGATTTTGAGGTCATGAGGTCAAAGGTCAAGGTCACACAAGGAGATGGGGTGATTACTTGATATATATAATCGATTACAATTACTATTACTTAAAATGTAAACGATTATGATTACAATAACAATTACCAAAATAAATTCATGTAATCAATTATTACGATTACTTTATGGTTACTTCAAAAAGTAATCTTGATTACAGCCAAGATTACAAACCTTAATATTGTCAAAAGATAACACAAGAATTGTATATTCTAGTCTAACCTTAATTCAGATCCATAAAAGAAAAGAAAACAGAGTAAGTATTCAGATCCAAAAGTTAGTCTCATCAAGATATGAGATGGATAAAATAGTCGGAAGAATAACTAGAAATGATTTATATCATTTCAAATGCTTGTTGTACATATAAACATAAGTCTTAATTTCATAATTTCGCAGGGTGGGTCAAAGAAATTTCAACTGCGGGATAGGGGGGGTCCGGCCTAATTGCTGGCATATGTGGGAAAGGGCTTGCTACATGATTAAATGTGGGTTTCTGCGAACCAAAAACACCTTTACCAGAATATAATGCCTATGTCTGTTCATGTTCTTTCAATTAATCCATTTTCTGGAGAGAGTTTACTGTAAATAAAAGTGTTGAGCTAGTGAAATCTTAATTCCCTAATTTTTTTAGACAGATTCGTGTTTGTAGTCCCCACTGGACATGATGTTGTACAAATGTACCTGGCCATAATGTTGTATGTTTAGACTGTTCAGTACTGTAGGCTTATACTTGTGGCCAGTCTCACATATTACATAACATGGCCCAGAGAAGAACACCAGCATGATTACCTGTGACCTAATACAAGCCAGTACATGGGCTGCATCAGGCTCTGTCACCAGCTGGATATAGCTTTACATAACCCACAAAGCCTGAGGTGTTCTCCTCATGGACCTGTCAAAGACTAATGGCTGGTTTAAAGCACTACATGGGCAAACAGTATAGACACAAACATCACCCCCAAACTGGCGCATGCCCACTGGGCCATAAGGCAAGAAGCACAGCCCAGCTTGACTGCCAGCCATATAATCAGCACAGTTTACCTATATAATAGCATCACAGTATCTTTGATCAGTATCAAATAAAATACACTCTGCCATGGCCCACAGTAACTTTAATTATCCTAATAAGTTAGGCTACACTTAATTCCATTGAAATAAAAGGCACAAGCCTATTTACTGCAACAGATCATATTTGGTTCTATCAGAGATGACACTTGTGAATATAAGATCGGAGGACAGAAATGATAAAGCAGTTTAAACATCTAAGACCTGTCTTCCATATAGCTTATACAACTTGAAAATATGTTCAATTTCAGTGAAAAAGCTATAGTCGTGATCCTTTGTCCGTCAGCCGTCCGTCCGGCCGTTAACAGGGCACGTTTTGAAACCGTAGGACCTATGAATCCAAAATTTTGCATACAGTTAGATGTCCCCAAAATCTCCTACCATACCGAATATTGGGTCACTAGGACTTTGTTCCTTCAAAATATTTAGGAAAAACCTCCGTTTTCCATAAAAAAAGCCATTGTTTCACTTCAAGGCTGCCTAATATCAAAACCACTGGTCTGTTTTTGATTATATTTAGTATTCATATTCTTCCATGTACATTTTCTATTAACATACCGAATAATTAGGTCAGTATTGAGTACTGTTTTGAAGTTATGGGTCCAAATATAATGCAGTTTTTTTTTAAATCAGGAAATATATTTACTCACTTAACATGAGAATTGCTGAAGCTGGAGACATTTTTTTCAGGGATATAACTTTATTAAATCAAAATTCAATTGTTAACCCAAAAATAGATCTGAATTTTGCAAATTTTTTAAGTTGTTAGCATAAATAAAAAATCATTACCTTAAATTTTGTCCAACTTTGGCTACGGCACATTTTTCCCCTGTACTGTTGATTTAATTTTCACAGCATATATACATAAGGATTTAATCTTTTAAAATCTGAAATTTCGAAGGAATTGATTGAAAAGAGAAGCTTTTATTCAAGTTTCCATTCACCATGTCAAGTGTTGATTACATCAGGCCCACCTAGTAGTACAGCCTTCACTTGAATTATATATGTAACCCTCTCGAGGCAGCTTGCCTTGGCTCAGCTTTGCCACTACTAGCAGGCTTCCCCTCTGCCCTGCACTCCCCCCCCCCCTCCCCCAGCTGGTGCATAAACTAGATGAATGTTATAATTTTCTGTATTTGATTCATTCTTATTCCAGGCTGTCCTACATTTTGGATTTTGTATTGTACTAGCCAGGGTTACAGTGACTAAAGTGCACATTTAAATGTGTCCACAAAGTGGTGTAATGCTATATGAAAGTGTGAATGTTCATCAGATAAGTTATTCTTTACTTCAGAAGAGTAAAAACTTCCCCAGGTGTGAAATTGACTATTAATTCCGTTAAAAAATTATAGCTGAGATAGTAATTAGCACATTGATGTTGTTTGTCCCTCATTCAACTAACAGTGTGTATACTTTATTTAAAAAGATGGTTTTATTAGCTCAGCTGACTGTAAGTCAACTGAGGTATAGGAATGGCGCTTTGTCCGTCGTCCGTCTGAGCATCTGTTAGCAGGGCACAAATCGTAACTGCTGGACCTAGAAACTTCTTAGTGAATATCCAGGGAGGTCAATTACAAATCTCCTTGGAAACCTGAAAGTAGGTCACTGCATCCTATATCCTCCGAGCTATTGGGCTTGAAAGTACCCTCCAGAATAATAACAAATACAATACAAAACCTCCAATATCTTTATAATTAATACATGGATTGTCATGAATCTTGCCTTGAATATTGACCATGACTAGTTTTGTCAGTTCCCAAGAAGCGGTGGCGCAACCTGTATTTTTTGTCATTTTAACGAATATTTTTAAATTTTTAGCTTAGCTGACTATTAGTCATCTGAGCTATAGTCTTGGTCCTTTGTCCGTCAGCTGTCAGTCCATCTGTCCATCTGTTAAACTGGCACGTTTTGAAACCGTTGGACGTACAAATCTGAAAATTGGCATACCTTTAGATGTCCCCAAAATCTCCTACCATACCATAAATTTGGTCACCAGGACGTTGTTTCTTCAAATTATTAAGGAAAAACCTCTGTTTTCCATTTAAAACCCATTGTTACACTTCAAGACTGCCTTATATCAAAACCGCTGACCTGATATTGATCATTTTTCATATATTTATTCTTCTATATATTTCCTATAAACCTACCAGAAATTAGTTCAATGTTCTTTTAATTCTTCCCTTAACTTGAGAATTGCTGAAGCTAGAGACTTTCTTTCAGGTATATGACTATATTTTATCAAGATTCAATTGTATACCCAAAATTAGATCTGAGTTTTTCAAATTTTATAAGATATTAGCATAAATATAAAATCAGTATCTTAAATTTTGCCCAGATTTGGCACATTTTTTTCCTGCAACTGCTTTTGATTTAATTTTCACAGCATGTTACCATAAGCATTTCACCTGTTAACATCTGAAATTTGAAACTAGTTGATCAAAAACTGTAGATTTTATTCAAGTTTTCAAGCACTATGTAAAGTATTGTTTAGATCAAGCAAGTGTTATGCAGTTTGCTAGAGCTTAGCTCCCCAGCCTCCCAGGCCCGCTCTTAGCTCCCAAAATTTGACATACAGTTAGATGTCCCCCAGACCCCTACAATACCAAAAGTTTGGTCACTAGAACTTCATTCCCATGAGATATTAAGAAAAAACTTCAATTTTCAATTAAAAACCCATTGTTAAACTTCAAGACTGTCTCATATCAAAACCACTGATCTGACTTTGATCATATATAATATACATGTTCTTCTATTCATACTCTATGCACATGCCAGAAATGATGTCAGTATTGCAAAATTGTTTTAAGTTATGGTCCCAAACATAATGCACTTTGTAAAAAATCAAGAAATATATTTACTCCTTTAACACGAGCTTTGCTAAAGCTAGAGATATTTTTGTCAGGGATATAACATCATTTGATAAAGATTCGATTGTATATCCAAAATTAGTTCTACATTTTTCAAATTTTATAAGTTACTAGCATAAATATAAAATCAGTACCTTTAATTTTGCCTAAATATGACCATGGCATGTTTTTAGCTCAGCTGACTATAAGTCATCTGAGCTATAGCTGTGGTCCATTTTCCGTCTTCGGTCCATCCGTCCATCCGTAGATGTGGCATGTTTTGAAACCGTAAGACCTAGGAATCCAAAATTTAGCATAATGTTAGATGTCCCAAAGATCTCCAACCAAGCCGAAAACTGGGTATTTGCGACTTTGTTCCTTTGAATAATTAAGGGAAAACCTCAAATTTTTATTAAAAACCTATTTTCACACTTCAGGACTGCCTAATATCATAACTACCCATCTGTTTTTCCTCATATTTACCATAAATATTCCCCTATATAGTTCCTATGTACATGCCAGAAATTATGTCTGTATTATATAATTTAAAAAAGTTATGGGCTCAAACATAATGCATTTTGTAAAAAATCAGGAAAGATATTTGATCACTTAACACAAAACATGTTAAAGCTATGGACTTTTTTACCAGTAATATAAATTTTATTAATCAAAATTAAATTGTATACCCAAAATTAGATCAAAATCTTTTAAAATTTTTTAAATATTAACAAAAATAAAAAATTGATACCTTAAATTTTGCCCAACGTCGACCATAGCACGTTTGTTTTCTGTGAGCACTGTTGATATAATTTTCATGTCATGCACACATAAGGATTTAGCTTTTTAGTTTAGAAAGCTGAAAGAAATTGGCCAAAAATTGTAGCTTTTATTAATGTTTTGATGAGACCATGTCAGACCTTAGCTTTCCCCAGCCCCTTTTGAGTCACGTGTATGTTGACCTTGTTGTCCTTTCATCAAATTATGCACGCTTGACGCGAGGCATACACTGGGGCAGCCAGGCAGCTTATGGCCAGCCACAGTTGATCCAGGTGTCCAACCCAACTCATCTAGTAGTTTTCACTAACAACATAACAATGAACAATAAATAAATAAATTTTTTAATTGGTTTTTAAAAACAAATTAAAGAAAAATAGAAAAGGAATTTGTTAGTTGATAATAACAGGAAATAAACTTGCAGTTACTGATGATATAAGAATCTTGTATCGATTGATAGAATGTTACATATTCCAAATAACACCATGCAGTCACCTATGGTATTTTTCAGTTCAAATTAATGATAAAAAAAAAAATAAATCATATTATTCTTTACTAATCATAAGGGATGATATGAAGGAAATTAATGATAGACAAAGATGCAGTTGATAATTTTAATCTAGATTCCTGCTGTGTCTAGTGTGTACATTGATGTGAAATTCGTCCAAAATGAATATATTACATTTATTATTTTTTTAATATGAATAAAAGCCATAAAACCAGGTACTTATGATCATTATTTAAATGTGTGAATTTTGTAAATTCTGGATTCTCAACATCATTGTTTGGTGAAAACTGAATAAATACCAGACATGGTACAAATACTTTGCAAATGTATTTGAATATGAATATGAATATGTACTCCATTATAAAATTTCTTGCATAAGAATGGGAATTCAGGTAAAAATGAAAGTATATGAATACCAGTGTAAATACCTTCAAAATATATTCATAATGCATTCATGAATATATTCTTTGATATTATTTCAATAAACATTTCAGTTGTATTTATTTAAAAAATCATACGATACTCTTATTACTTTTTAATAAAAATTGTATTTGGGACAATTTGTAATTATTTTTAATAAATAGTTAAACTCTTATATTATATGTTCTGCTTATAAGTTATATGGCCAATTCAAAATCTGTGTGACAATAGCACTCCATTTGTTAATAAAATAAATGAAATCAATCCTCTTCCCTGTCTCCAAAGATACTATCAAAATCATTCATAAGCTAAACACCCACAATTCATAATACAGCTTATAATTATTTCCACACAAAACAAGCATGTGCCTCATTTCTAAAACATATTTTTTTATCAAATATAACAGCTGAGCGCTGTGACCCATGGGTCCCTTGTTTTTCCCTGGAAGCACTGTTGATATAATTTTCATATCATGCAGACATAAGGATTTCAGCTTGTTAGTTTTGAAAGTCGAAAGAAATTGGCCAAAAACTGTAGTTTAAATTATCAAAGTTTTTATGAGACCATATCAGACCCAGGCTCTACCCAGCCCCTCTTCAGTCACCTGCATGTCCTGTAGTTGACCTTTCAGGCCAATTATGCACGCTTGAGGTGGGGCATATACTGGTCAGCTTGGCAGCTTATGGCTTTCCTCATTTGATTCAGATGTCTGACCCAATTCATCTATTAGTTGTTTAAACCAACAGCATAACAAAAAACAATAAATAAATAAATTTTTATAGGTCTTTACAACTTTAAAAAAAATCAATAGAAAAGAAATTTGATAGTTGATTAGTAACAGGGAATTACCTTGCAATTACTGATGTTTTTTTTTATTTTGTATGGATGGATGAAAATATATTCCAAATAACACCATTGAGTCACCTAAGGTTTTTTCTGTTCAATTTTAAAAGTGAAAAAAAAATAAATTATATTGTACTATACTATTAGGGATTATATGAAAGAAAATTAATGATAAAGATGCAGTTGATAATATTAATCTAAATTTCCAGGTCTTTTACAAGTGTTTCAGTTTGTTAATTAATATTTATTTTAAAATTAGAAAAAAAATTAAAATTTGTCAAAATTTTTAAATTTTACTGAGAGACAAGCACTGATTAAAGATGTCAATATGTTTTACTAGTGACATAAAGACACATGCCTGTCACAAGACTATGTAAATAATCAAAATTTATATTACTGGTCCTACATTTCAGTTAGTAAAATTAAACTTGTTTTTTCCTTGTATAATTGTATCCGCCAAAACAGAGTTTTGCGGATACTATGTTTTCAGCTGCACGCCGCCGCCGCCGCCGCGTAGGTGTCCGGAGAACTCCTCTGTAACCGCTGGGCGGAATTTTACGAAACCCGGGATTATGTTCGGGTCACATGTGAACTGCTGCGCCCCGATTTTGTTTTGACCTCTGACCTTTCCTCTGCGCTCTGCGTCCGTTTGTGCATCTGTTTCCACACATAAACCGTTTGACTGATTGGGCCAAAATTTTGCATGTGTATAGATCTCACATAGCTCTTCATCATACGCAAAACTGGTGGCACCACCTGCAGCCATTTTTGCACAGCTCCTGTCTGTTTGTCTGCCATGGGATAAAATCACTCATATCTCGGCAGTGGTTTGACTTATCTGCCTTAAATTTTGCAAATGTATACAACTTGGACAACTTTCTGGATTTTGTGGTATGGGGGGCAACCTACATACACAATTTGGCTGCAGATTTTGTTTTGACCTCTGACCTTTCCTCTGCGCTCTGCGTCCGTTTGTGCGTCTGTTTCCACACATAAACCCACATATCTCGGGAACCGTTTGACCGATCAGGAAAATTTTTTTATACAAATGTAGCCCTTGGAGAGCTTTATAACATACACAAAAAATGGTGGCGCCACCTGCAACCATATTTGCACAGTGTCCATCTGTTCGTCTGCCTTGGGTTAAAATCACTCATATCTCTGCAGTGACTAGACTAATTCACCTGAAATTCGGCATGCGTAAACATCCTGGATAGCTTTTCTGATTTTATGACAGGTGGCGCCACCTACATTCACGTTTACACTGCAGACATCCAAGCTCATATCTCGGGAACCGTTTGACCGATCAGGAAAATTTTTTGCACAAATGTAGCCCTTGGAGAGCTTTATAACATACACAAAAAATGGTGGCGCCACCTGCAACCATGTTTGCACAGTGTCCATCTGTTCGTCTGCCTTGGGTTAAAATCACTCATATCTCTGCAGTGACTTGACTAATTCACCTGAAATTCGGCATGCGTACACATCCTGGATAGCTTTACTGATTTTATGACAGGTGGCGCCACCTGCATTCACGTTTACGCTGCAGACATCCAAGCTCATATCTCGGTAACCGTTTGACCGATCAGGAAAATTTTTTTGCACAAATGTAGCCCTTGGAGAGCTTTATAACATACACAAAAAATGGTGGCACCACCTGCAACCATGTTTGCACAGTGTCCATCTGTTCGTCTGCCTTGGGTTAAAATCACTCATATCTCTGCAGTGACTTGACAAATTCACCTGAAATTCGGCATGGGCACACATCCTGGATAGCTTTTCTGATTTTATGACAGGTGGCGCCACCTACATTCACGTTTACGCTGCAGACATCCAAGCTCATATCTCGGGAACCGTTTGACCGATCAGGAAAATGTTTTTGCACAAATATAGCCCTTGGAGAGCTTTATAACATACACAAAAAATGGTGGCGCCACCTGCAACCATGTTTGCACAGTGTCCATCTGTTTGTCTGCCTTGGGTTAAAATCACTCATATCTCTGCAGTGACTAGACTAATTCACCTGAAATTCGGCATGCGTACACATCCTGGATAGCTTTTCTGATTTTATGACAGGTGGTGCCACCTACATCCACGTTTACGCTGCAGACATCCAAGCTCATATCTCTGGAACCGTTTGACTGATCAGGAAAATTTTTTTGCACAAATATAGCCCTTGGAGAGCTTTATAACATACACAAAAAATGATGGCGCCACCTGCAACCATGTTTGCACAGTGTCCATCTGTTTGTCTGCCTTGGGTTAAAATCACTCATATCTCTGCAGTGACTAGACTAATTCACCTGAAATTCGGCATGCATAAACATCCTGGATAGCTTTTCTGATTTTATGACAGGTGGTGCCACCTACATTCACGTTTACACTGCAGACATCCAAGCTCATATCTCGGGAACCGTTTGACTGATTGGGCCAAAATTTTGCATGTGTATAGATCTCACATAGCTCTTCATCATACGCAAAACTGGTGGCACCACTTGCAGCCATTTTTGCACAGCTCCTGTCTGTTTGTCTGCCATGGGATAAAATCACTCATATCTCGGCAGTGGTTTGACTTATCTGCCTTAAATTTTGCAAATGTATACAACTTGGACAACTTTCTGGATTTTGTGGTATGGGGGGCAACCTACATACACAATTTGGCTGCAGACATCCATGCTAATATGCAACACTCAATTTTCCCTTGCCACTCAATCCATGCCTCACTTCACCCGTTCCACTCTGATTTAGGCGGATACACGTAGTCGCTTGTCGACTACCCGTATTCTAGTTTATAGGGTGTTCTTATCCTTGGGTTATTTTTTACACATATAATGGTTTCATAGGTGTGATTACTTAAATTTTTTTCTGATACATTTTTTCTTAAATAAAAAATTTGAATATGATAAAAAATCAGATCTTAGAAAAGTTCTCATCATGATTTTTGTAATGTTTATTATTGTCATAAGACTCTTGTTATGTCTAGTGTGTAGATTGATTTGAAGGTAGTCAAAAGTGAATATAATAGATTAATTTTTTTAAATATAAATAAAATCAAACCAGGTGATTATGATCATTATTAAAATTTGTGATATTTGTTTATTCTGGATTTTCAAGAACTTTCTTTGGCTGAAACTGAATATATACAAGACATGGTGTAGTACTTTGCAAATGTATTTGAATGCATATATGAATTAGTACTCCATAATTTCATGCATAAGAATAGGAATACAGGTAAAAATTAAAGTATTTAAATACAAATGCATTCATGAATATATTCTATAATATTATTTTAATAATCATTTAATTTGATAAAAATTAAAAAATCTTTGATGAAAAAACATGATACTTTAATTTGTAATTTAAATTATATTTAACACAATATTTGTTATTAATTTTATATAAATAGTTTGACTTTTCAAATAATTCTGCTGCAATGTAGGTAAAGTTTTATGGCAAAGTCAAAACCTGTGTGATAATAGCACACCATTTCCAACTGTATATATTATAAATGACATCAATCCTCTTCCCTGTCTCCAAGGATATTATCAACTCATAATAGAACTTCTATTACCATACAAAACCAGCCTTTGCCTACCTTCTCTTCCAAATCATATTTTGTGATCATATATAACAGCTGAGCGCCGTGACCCATGGGTCCCTTGATATGAGACCATGTGACACCTAGGCTGTACTGAGCCCCTCTACATGTCCCCATATTGACCTTTCATGCTTGAAGCAAGGCATATACTGCAGCCAGCCAGCTCTTGGGTGGCTTCAGCTGGATCTAACTGTTCAACCCCCCCCCTCTTGTAATTGTTTTGGCCAACAACATAACAATAAACAATAATTTAAAAAAAAAATTATTGGTTTATTATAACAACTTATAACAAGAAAAATAAATGGAAAAGGAATTTTATAGTTAATGAGTAACAGGGACCTTGCATTTACTGATGTTTTATGGATCTTTCATGGATTGCTGAAAATATATTTTAAATGACACCATGCAGTCACCATTGGGTATTTTTTAACTCAATAATTAAAATGAAAAATAAATAATTAAATAAAATTGTTGTTTACTATAAGAGATTATGTGAAGCAAGTTAATAATAGACAAGGATGCAGTTGATCATATTAAATTGTTCTAAATTTCCAGGTCTTTTCCAGGTGTTTAATTTGTTGATTCATTTTTTATTACAATTAAAAAAATGAAATATGTCAAAAATCTTTAAAAATTACTCAGACAAGTGCTTATTAAAGATGTAAATATGTTTGACTAATAACAATAAGATTCATGGCTGTATCAGCTGTGATATGATACTGGGTAAATAATCAAAATTTATATTTCTGATAACTATATTTTAGATAATAAAATTAAACATTCCCAACTCCAGTTTGCTCCTTGTATAATATATTGGTTTGTTTGGATCCTTGGGTTATTTTTAACACATATTATTTTCAAAAATGAGATTTTCTTTTTTTTCTGATACATATTTAAAAAAATATTCAAATGTGATAAAAAAATCAGATCTTAAAGACAGTTCTCATTATGATGTCTATAATGTTAATAACTGTCATAAGTGTCTTGACAGTGATGTGAAAGTATTAACACTGGTTGGAATTTTATGTTTGTTGTGCGGTGATATATTGTTGGTTGGGGGTTCCAGGAGCAGCAGACTTGTTGATGATGTAACAATGGTTTATTCCTTTTTCTTAATGTACAAAATTTCTGTTATTCTTCTAATGGCTAACTAAATGGTGATGTCTTCACTTGCTGGCAATGATCCTAGCTATGTAAAATTTCTTCTCTATCTAAATACTAACTCCAACTCCATACTGTAACTTTAACTGCCTGTCCCTGTCCTAGATGACTCGTATATATAGAAGATAAAAACAATACAAATAAATGAACATTTCTCACTCTCAGGTGAATTATACCCTGATGATTATTCTTCCTGCCAGTTTGCTAATCTCGATGTGCTAGGTGTGAAAGACAATTCATTAATTCATTTACCCTTGAGAGACTACCTTTACACTTTCACTAATTAACTCTTACATGAACATTTGTGTATTCAACCATGAAAAGATTCCAGACACATAATAATACATAATTGCAATAATAAATGTTATGATGGTTAATCTATGCAATACCTGGTTTGCTATATTGTATTGAACTGGCCATTTGAAATGCCTGAATGAAGTAATAACATATTTGTAATAATAAAATAAACTAAGAACAATAATTATAGTTGCATCACTGATTACTGATGGATTTATCCTAAAGTTGACATTTTGGTTCTTATTATCTAAAATCTAATTTTCAATATTTTATTACTTGGTAATAGTATTCAAAAGTGAATATAATTTTTTTTTTAATAATTAAAGCCATATAAAACCAGGTAGTTACAATCATTATTTAAATTTGTGAAATTTGTATATCCTGGATTCTGAACAGTTTCATTCTACTGAAACTGAATAAATATGAGACATTGAGTGTATACTTTATAATTGTATTCAAATATGATTAAAAAATTCAATAGTTTGATAATGAAAATGAATACAAATACTAATATAGGTAAAAAGAAAGAATTTGAGTGCAAATACTTTCAAAATGTATTCATTAATGCATTCAGGACTATAATTGTATCCCCAGACAAAGTCGGGATACTATGGTTTCACGACGGTCCCGCCGTCGCCGCGCCGCCGCAGAAAAACCTTGTGAGTGGGATAACTCAATAAATATTTGACTGATCTTTTTCAAACTTTACATTTGTATAGATATAGGTAAGGGGACGAAGCCTATTTAAAATGGGGTCATGACCTATGCTAGGAGAGTGACCTTGACCTTGAATAGGTCCATTTTTGCTGAAAATAACACAAATTCTTAAATATCTCAAGTAAGCTTGCATGGACTGGTCCAAAAATCAAGGTGACCGAAGATCTTGGATAGCCTTGTGATATACCGGAAACTTGTGGCGCCACCTGTTATTCTTTTCTTGTTTTTACGCCTTTTAATACCCCCATAATTGCCACTTGACAGTACTGTAAGCTTTATAAGTCAAAAACTAATGGACAGATTTCTATCATATTATACACATGTAGAGAGATGGGTTATGAGATGAGGTCTATTTACATTTGGGTCATGACCTTTACCATGAGAGTGGCCTTGACCTTTAATGTGTCCATATTTGGTGAAAATCACCTACCTCTTATGATATCTCAAGTGTTGATAGCCATATGGATTTCAAAAGTGACTTATGTATGGCCCACCACTAAAGTAAGAACCCTATAGGTTCTAGGGTCATGAGGTCAAGGTCAAGGTCACTGGACTCACATCTTAAAAGATACTGTGGATGCATTTTAAGCCAAACTTTCATCCCAGGTCTTTCATCTTGAATATATAGCTCACTTGCCAATAGTGGATGATCCATATCAATTTTGGGGTCACAAGGTCAAAGGTCAAGGCCACAGGAGCTATCTGTCAAAAAATTAGTTTCTGGAGTGGAAGATAATTCCTGCTTTTTTTGATGTATTGATTTCAAACTTGACTTATATATGTCCCATTGACAAAGCAAGATTTTGGGGTCATGAGGTCAAATGTCAAGGTCACAGGACATCTTTAAAAAGATTGTGGATGCATTTTCAGCCAAACATTTCATCTCTGACCTTTCATCTTGCACATATAGTTCATCTGCCAATAGAGGAAGACCCCTATCAATTTTGAGGTCACAAGGTCAAAGGTGAAGGTCACAGGAGCCATCTGTCCAAAAATTAGTTTCTGGATGATAATTCCTGCTTTTATTGATGTATGGATTTCAAACTTGACTTGTATATGTCCCATTGGAAAAGCAAGACCCGAATTTTGGGGTCATGAGGACACAGGACACATCTTTAAAAAGATGTGGATGCATTTTCAGCCAAACATTTCATCTCAGATCTTTCATGCCAAGTGAGGAAGAACCTTATCTACAAAAATTGCTTGCCAAGTGTCAGTATATGCTGCTTAAAATGGGGGCCTATTCTTAAAGGGGGGGGGCCGTACTATGTCTTGGGATACTCTGGCACATGCGGTGCCAAGAAATGTCTTGTTTATAATATTATTTTTATAATCATTTCAATTATATTTTTTAAAGAAATCTTTTCAGATGTTACTGTTTATATTTTTTTATTAAAATTATATTTTGCCTAATAATTGCAATTAATTTTTAATGAATAGTTTAACTCTCATAACATTTGTGCTAGTGGTAATTTTTTCTATTGGCAACCTTTATTTATTGAATAACAGTTAACTCCTTTGTAACAAGCATGCATGATAATTAACATGACTTACAGTGGACATATATTTCCTGTTACTGGTGTTAGTGCTGTGGATTTAATTTTCACAGCATGTACACATAATCATTTCATCTGTTAAAATCTGAAATTTGAAACCAATTGATCAAAAACTGTAGATTTCATTCAAGTTTTCAAGCACCATGTCTTGATTGTTTACATCAAGTCAGTGAAATGTGTGCCAGACAGTGTTACATAACAGGTTCAACAGCTGACCTAGCTACTGCCTCCGTGATTGTCTGGATCAGGCAGTAATTACCATAGAGAGCCCCTCTCTCTTCTCTCTGGCAGTCTAGCTCTCTCTCTCTCTCTCTCGCTCTCTCTCTCCTTGACAGTCTAGCTCACTCTCTCTTGCTCCCCCTTTCTTTCTCTCCCATTCTCTCTCACCCCTAAGCCTCCCATCCTCCCTGCACCCCATTCTGTTGACAGGTTCTATGAACCAAATTAATTAGCTATGAATGTTGAAGCAATTTAGAAATGTGAATCAACTGAAATATTCATATATATATATATATATATTTATATATATATATATATATGTATATATATATATATATATATATACATATATATATATATACTGTAAATGTATAGTTACATTTTTAAACCTGGAAAAAATGATGTATTGAAAAAAGGAATTAAGGTATTGTTAATTTTTTTTTTCCTGGCTCATTAGAATGGGAATTAAAATGATTTGCTTTAAATTGTTTCTCCACTTTTCTGCCTGCGTAAATATTTAATAATTATGAAAAAACTTTTTTTCCCTGTAAGCACTTGAAATTAAAATTCATATCCTGTATGAACATGCAAGGGTGCTGTAACTCCCACCATCCCCTTCCCCCACCCCATAGAGTCCTTGCTTTTAGGCACTCTGAACAATAGTTCTATTGCTTTTCCATAAAATTTAATAATTAAAGATAATATATACAGAGAGACGAGGCGTTGTAACTCCCATCATAACCCCCTCCCCCCAATCAGTCCTTCCACCTGTTAAGTGGGGACTTTATGGCTACTGTATACATATGATAAAATATAAAAATAGGTTTATCAAAAATATTGGATCTCATTATACAAATGTTTAAACTGTTGAACTGTAAACAGCTTATCAAAAAGGTAACCAATAGAAATGCATGATCGGATCTCAAAATGTTATTTGCAACAATTTCTTCAATCATATCAACCAACCATGGCCAAGATTACCTTTTCCGATCAGACTTTATATACTTTTTATAATATTTTAGATTTTAACCTTCAGGTGTTTAAGTACTGTTGAATGCTCCATCCCCTCTCTCTGTCTCTCTGTCTATCTGTCTGTCTCTCTCTTTCTCTCTCCTTTTCTCTCTACATCCACCTCCGTGCTGCCCTCACTTTTCCCTTCTCCAAACCACATCCCAAAGTCAGCCTCAGTAAACAAGAACAAGATGAATCAGTTATATTCATACTTTAATATTTTGTATAACTATTCATCCATAGGTACCTTTGTACATGCCAGAAATTATGTCAATATTGTGTAATATGTAGACATAGTGGGCATCACAATAATGTACCTTGTCAAGACTGAAGAGATATTGTGTCATACAGTCACAAATTCATAAATCCCCTCATCAGCATAGTAAATCATAACATTATATCTGTCAGATTGAAAGCATGCAGACTTCCATACACTTTAGATCCTTCAACAAATAGCCTTATCATCATTCTACTACTGCTTATTACTGCTGTCATTGCATTCATATTTGCTCAAATATATCGCAGTTTGACCCCTCCTAAATAAATATAAAATAAACCACTATATTTTACTCTATCAGTCAGGTAATTTCATTTATCATTTACTCACATATTACATTACATTCCTTTATAATAGCCCAACATGTCCATGATATTCATAAGCTTTATCGACTTGATATAGTATCACAATGGAGAAACATTTATAGTCCAATCATGATCAACTGAGCGCCGTGACCCATGGGTCCCTTGTTGTAAAATTCCTTTGTTATCAGGTGAAATTTTAGCAGTCTCACAGCCTTCCAAACAATGTTAAATGCACCAGAAAATATTTTGAAAATTATACTTCCATGTATTATATGCGCCAAGGTTTTTTAGTTTAGATTTTATGTCGAAAAATGCGGAATATATGTGGGGGAAGACGGTATGTGAAACAGAATGTAATTCAGCTTATAATACCCATCCACTGCAACATCTTATTAGAACTTGTCAAATTCAGCTGAGGTCATGACCCATGGGTTCCTTGTTCATACTTGCTTGGTACATGTACTTATCACACTTGAAAGGTGATGAAGTAAATTTCAAATTATGGTCAAGTTTAATATCAACCACGTTTATACCTGCTGTACACTACTTTACACTAGATTACATTAGAACTGTGAACCATGGCATTCCAGTGATAGGAATTAGATTGTTTACAGATTTGCTTCTTTCATTTCTCTACAGCTCTAGAAGAATCACAAATCACCAAAGGAATGGACAACTTTAACTGTGCAGAATGTGACCAGTCGTTTATCAGTATTCTTGAGTTTCTGGAGCACAAAGCGGAGCGTAAGGACTACTAAGTTAACAAGATCATTGTTTTACGTATCTTACATAGATGTTTAACTGTCAATATGGAATGTTGGGGGGGGGGGGGGGGGAAGGGGATTTTGGCCATGTAATGATCCTTTTTAGTTGTATAATCCTATTATGCTGAAAGATATGAATTCCTCTATGTATTATTTCCTAGGTACATTCCAGAAATAGGTCAATATTGCATACTTTGTCAAAGGATATGAAGGATTTGTAAAAGGACCAGAACATAATGTATCTGATATATACTCACCTAACATGGTAACTGTTGAAGCTAGATAGTATTTTTCAAGTATATAAATATATTAAATTTAGATGTAATTGTATAAACCGAAATTAGAAAAGAACTTTGTAAATTTGTAGCTCAGCTGACTATAACTCAATTGAGCAATAGAGATGGTCCTTGGTTGAAATCAGTTGTCTGTTGATCCTTTAAACTGGCATGTTCAGACAGCCTGTTTCAAGCATATAACTATGTATGATATAGTAATTAAAAAATTAGATCAAAATTTTGTAAAAATTCAGCTCACTTGTGAGCTATAGCTACAGTGCATATCTGTCTCAGCCTAGGCTCCCGAGGCAGCAGAAATCTTGCGCTTCTAAAGAAACAACTGATTTTCACGCTGCCAGCTTTGACCGTTTTTGATATATTTAGACACCAGATGGCGGTTTGTTGTCCGCTGAAATAAACGTGCATACGATGTGACAAGCAGCCAATCAGATGCCAATAAACAAACACTCGACAGGCATCCTGGCTCCGCCCATTGCTGCGCTTCAAGCGCCGCTTGATGAGTTTCCGGTCGAATTTAAATTGCTCCCTCTGCATTCTCGCATCATCGACCGATTCGATTATGACATTATGACTGTGTTAGCGTAGCCATGTATCTGTTGTCTGCAGAACTGAAACCAGCCAGCGAGGTGTGCACGCGCAGCCTTTGTTGTTACGTTTCGTTTGAATTACAGCTCACTGGCCGAGCATCCTATGTGCCCAAGGCCCTAAGCAAACCACGTCAGGGGCAATTCTCTCTGAGCCTGTGGCCTGTTCAGACAGTTACGCTGGGGGATGAGCTGTCACTCAAAAAGAAATGAATATGATTGGCTCCGTGTATTCCTCGCTTGGCTTTGTCTTCTAGCACAAGGTCTCATCTGATTGGACAAAAATACAGTGCTCCCCTCTGGTGTTGCAATTCAGGATACGAGGTCATAACAAACAGCGCCTTACGATATAGGTAGTAGCCCTGTAGGTAAAGCGCTGTGTAAAGAGCATAGTCTCAGCCATGTTGTCTGGTGTCTGTTGACTGTCTGTTAACACAAGTGGCTTTTCTCAGCCATGCCTTGACAGATCCTTCCAATTTAAACTCAGCTGACTTTCTATCATGTTGAGCTATAGCGATGGGTCATTGTCTGTTGTCCTTCTGTCTGGCCGGCTGTTAACGCGTTAGCAGGTCACAAATCATAACTGTAAGGGCTAGAATCATGAACCCTAAGCAGTCTTAGAGGTCTGTGAAAAATCTTCTTGGAAACCTGAAATTAGGTCTCTATTACCCATATCCTCCAAGCTATGAGACTCAGAAGTTCCCTCAAAATAATTAAAAATTTGATACAAAAGCTCCAGTATCTAATATAAACAACTAATGCATTGTAAACCATGATTCTTTGCATGTATATTGATCAAGGAGTGTTTCATCATTTCCGGAAGACTAGTGGTGCCACCTCAATATTTTATACACATATTTAGCTCAGCTGACTATATTTAGTCATCTTAGCTATAGTCATGGTCCTTTGTCCGACGTCCGTCCATCCAGCTGTCTGGCCATCCATTTGGCTGTCGGTCTGTTCACAAGGCACATTTTTAGTTCAGCTGACTATAAGTCATCTGAGCTATAGTCGTGGTCCATTGTCCGTCCATCCGTCTGTCCGTCCGTCTGTCTGTCCGTCTGTCCGTCCGTAGATGTGGCACGTTTTGAAACCGTAAGACCTAGGAATCCAAAATTCGGCATAATGTTAGATGTCCCCAAGATCTCCTACCAAGCCGAAAACTGAATCTTTGCGACTTTGTTTCTTTGAGAAATTCAGGAAAAACCTCAATTTTTTAATAAAAATCTATTTTCACACTTCAGGACCGCCTAATATCAAAACCACTCATCTATTTTTTTCTCATATTTGCCATAAATATTCCTCTATATAGTTTCTATGTACATGCCAGAAATTAGCTCTGTATTATATAATTTAAAAAAGTTATTGACTCAAACATAATGCATTTTGTGAAAATCAGGAAAGATATTTGATCACTTAACACAAAACTTGTTAAAGCTAAGGACTTTTTTCCCGTATTATAAATTTAATTAATCAAAATTAAATTGTTTACCCAAATTTAGATCAAAATCTATTAAATTTTTTAGAATATTAGCAAAAATAAAAAATTGGTTCCTTAAATTTTGCCCAATTTTGGCCACGGCACGTTTTTTTCCTCTAAGTACCATGGATTTAATTTTCACAGCATGTACACATAAGGATTTAATCTGTCAAATCTGAAATTTTAAAATATAAGCTGCATAATTAGGCTAGTTATTGAATTTTTTTGGAGGCTCTTTTTTATTCCCTTACATTGTCAAGTAGTCCACTTCGGTCACTGTAGGTCATTCACTGCAGCTCTCTATGCTCCCCAGGCTGTTGGCATAATGTTAGATGTCCCCAAGATCTCCTACCAAGCTGAAAACTGGGTCTTTGTGACTTTGTTCCTTTGAGAAATTAAGGAAAAACCTCATTTTTTTTATTAAAAACCTGTTTTCACACTTCAGGACTGCCTAATATCAAAACCAATCATCTGTTTTTTCCTATTATTTTCCATAAATATTCCTCTTTATAGTTTGTATGTACATGCCAGAAATAAGGTCTGTATTATATAATTTAAAAAAGTTATGGGCTCAAACATAATGCATTTTGTAAAAAATAAGGAAAGATATTTGATCACCCAACACAAAACATTTTAATCTAATTTAAGGATTAATCTAATTTTAATCTCATTTAAGGATAATTTAATTTAAGGATTTAATCTGTTAAAATCTGAAATTTGAAAATAAAAGCTGCAAAATTAGGCTTGATATTGAATTTTTTTGGAGGCTCTTGGTGTATTCCTTTACTTTGTCAAGCAGTCCACTTTGGTCCCCAGGCTGTTGGCATAATGTTATGCAATCCCATCACTAGGGCAAGCCCTCTCTCCACTGAGTTGAGCTTGATCAGGGTGTCTGCAGTTAATACCATACCACAGGGAGCCTTTTTCTCTCCCCCCCCCCCCCCCCCCCCCCATTCTGTTGACAGACCTGTACTATGATCTAGATGAATCTTAAAATTAACATTTTTTCAGCAACGAGCAGTAACAACGGAGACCCCTCCCCCCACCTACCCCTTCAATACACAGGACTAATAAACAAGATGAATCTTATAATTTTAATGTTTATAAATTCTTTTTAATGAGACTTCGACAATTTTGATTTCAGGAATTTAATCCTAATATATAAATGTGATAAAATTTTAGGATCTAATGTAAGTGCTAACTGACAAGATTTAAGAAGAAATAAATACTTTGTAGCATTTCATTCATATCTCTTAAAGTTGGTGGGGCCTAGGTGGAATAACACTGTTAACTTAGTATTAAAATTAGGAATATTGGTCAAACTTTGTGGGATTAATTTTTAACTCATATGGCCATATATTTAACTTTTGAAACTTAATGACCTTCACACATTATTTGTTTATGAAATGTTACTTTTATATAACACTTACCGTAGGCCTATTTGTTCCCTGGTGAATCACTAAATGGTTTGGCTCATGTCCATTATTCTATAATTTACATAGTTTCATTTTAGCAGCACCATTTTCTCATAGCTTTTCTAATGATAATATACATGAAAAACCAAAAGAAATAAAAATAATTTTGCAGTTACTAATATTTTCCAAAATTCAGCTGAGCGATGTGACCCATGGGTCCCTTGTTTAAGTTATTAGAATAAAAATAAAATCAGTACCTTAAATTTTGCCCAACTTTGACCATGGCACGTTTTTTTCCTGTAGGTACCATTGATTTAATTTTCACAGCATGTAAACATAAATATTTAATTTGTTTAAATCTGAAATTTGAAAATAAAAACTTGAAAGTTAAGCTTGTTATTGATTTTTTTCTTGAGGCTCTATTGTAGTCATTTGCTTTGATTACAGATCACAGATGCAGGGTCCCACTCCAGGTCACTGGAAGTCAACTATGCCAGGGTTTCTGATATGTTACAGTCACTGGGGGAAATCCCCTGCTGTGAAAAGGTGTACAGTTATTCTCATATCATCCCCCCCCCCCCCCCCCCCCCCGCAAACCCAACACACCAAGTGTTATGGAGTAATTTTTATTGTTTACACTGTATCTCCTTAATTGTAATGCTGTTTCTACTCTGATATGCAAAAACTTTCCTTGAAAAAGTAATTCAAGGTGTAATCCAGAAGATGCAATGTTGTGTAATGTAGCATTTTTAAAGAAATTGGTTTTCTTTTAAATGATTTTAACAAATATAATTTAACCCATTAGTATGCTTAAATTTATAAAATATGAAGCACATTATGGATAAATAAAGACACAATTAAAAATTGTGAAATCTAAATCAAATATTTATTTAGATATTTATTGTTTTGCAGATTTAAAAGATATATTTTTGTGGTAAAAAATAAATAAACATTTGTATGCATGATGTGGTGTTATCTGACAAGATTGAGATTTATGATGATGCAATTGAAAATTATGAATCAACTTTTATATTCAGATATATATGTTATATTGGAAATGTATAGAAATATAAACTAAAATTAAAAAAAAAAGTTGATGTGATAAAAAATGAGGATTTAATACAAACATTTGTTCATTTTTTTCCTGCCTCAGCAGAATTTGAGATCAGGCTTTGTTTGCACTGTTGTTAATTAGTTATATTTCAACTGTATACATTTCATAAAAAAATACATATATATTTAATAATACATATTATACAAAAAATAGATTCGATTGAAACAAATGTGTAAAATACTGAAACGTCAACAGTTAATCAAAAAGCCAAATAATGATCATGGTTATAGTACAGATCATTTGTTCACAAACTGCTCACTTGCTTCAGTTTTAACATTAGGAAACACATGGTCAGGTCACAAAATATTATTTGCAACAATTTCTTGCTCATCAATACAAACCAATCATATAAACCAACCATGGCCTTTATTACCTCTTCCTCTTACACTTTATCTCCATTTGATATTATTTTAGATTGTTACCTTCAAGGTCAACTTCAGCTGAGCACAGTGACCCATGAGTCCCTTGTTTTTATGCCCCTGCCACAAAGTGGCCGGGGCATATCGTTTTACCCATGTCCATCATTCCGTCCTTCCGAAATCAAACAGTTGTACAGACTTTTTTTCACAATGCCTGCAGATATTTGCCTGATTTTTGAAGTGTGGGCAGATAGTGACTAGTTACAGATCGAATTCGCATTTCGTCCCAGTTGACCTACTTTTGACCGTTTTACGGCTCCTAAACTTAGAAAATTTCATGAAAAATATAAATTTTCATGACAAATGTACATGTACGGACTTTTTTTCGCAATGCCTGGAGATATTGGCCTGATTTTTGGTGTGTCAGCAGATAATGACCAGTTACAGATCGAGTTCGCGTTTCGTCCCTGTTGACCTACTTTTGACCGTTTTACGGCTCCTTAACTTAGAAAATTTCATGAAAAATAGAAATTTTCATGACAAATACACATGTACGGACTTTTTTTGCAATGCCTGGAGATATTGGCCTGATTTTTGGTGTGTGGGCAGATAATGACTAGTTACAGATTGAGTTCGTGTTTCGTCCCGGTTGATCTACTTTTGATTGTTTTACGGCTCCTAAACATAGAAAATATCATGAAAAATATAAATTTTCATGACAAATGTACATGTACAGCCGTTTTTAGTCCTCAGCTCATAGGCTGATGAGCTATTGTCGTCACCCAAGCTGTCCATCTATCTGTCTGTCCATCTGTCTGTCGGGTGTCCGTCCGTCCGTTCCGCGTCTGTTAACTTTTACCTTGTGAGCGGGATATCTCTAAAAGGATTCACCGTTGGAATTTTATTTCATCAGTGAAGATGTATATCAATAAAATCTCGGTCAAGTTCGAAGATGGGTCACCTTGACCCATTTTTCTACATTTTAGAGCTGATTATAGAAAAACACTCAGAAGCTTATATCTCAGGAACCATTGTGTGGATTTTCACAAAACTTACTATGATCATTGGGACTGATGGTCTGTACGTGCTGCACAATTGTGGTGGTGGCGTCACCTGCATTTTCTGATTTTTTAATGAAATTTTATCGGATTTTTCAATTTTGGCCTTTTGTGCAGGATATCTCCAAATGGTTATTCAACTTAGGAACTTCATTACTTCAGTGCTTTTGCATCATATTTACAAAATCTTGGTCAAGTTTAAAGATGGGTGGTCTTGACCTACTTTTCAAGGTCACAGAGCTTAGTATAGAAAAAAACTTAGGGGGATATTTCTCAGGAAGCATTTGGTGGATTGTTATAAAACATGGTACATACCTCTCCAATTTAAATTTATTAATTTAAAAACTGATTATCAGCTTTTGCTAATATTCTAGTTTCGCAATGCAATGCTTACAGATACTGGCCCAATGTTTTGTCTGTGGGCGCATAATGACCACTTACAGATTGAGTTCGCGTTTCGTCCCAGTTAACCTATTTTTAACCATATGACAGATCCTGAACATAGAAAATTTCATGAAAGACAGAAATTTTTATGAAAAATGCACATGTATGGACTTTTTTTCACAATGCCTGCATACTGGCCTGATTTTTGGTGTGTTGCTTGATAATGACCCGTTACAGATCGAGTTTGCATTTTGCCCTTCTTGACCTACTTTTGACCATACAACACCTCCTGAGCTTAAAAAATTTTACAAAATTTAAAAAATGTTTCTAATTTGCCCCAGGCGGGGGCATTCGTGTCGTTCCGACACATCTAGTTTAATTCTGTAAGCACCAGTTGTTTAATTAAGTGATTATGCTGTATGTATTTTCAGAGATGTTGTTACTCCCAACATTCAGTCCCCCCTCCCCCAAATACACACACACACACACATACCACACACACACACAATCAAGTCCTTGCACCTGTGGACTGGGTAAAAAATTAAAAAAAAATAATTTTGCTGAACTGTCAACAGTTTTTCAAAAAGCCAACCAATGACCATGGTATTTAGTACACATCTTATGTTCACCAACTACTCACATGCTTCAGTTTCAACATAAGGAAACACATGGTCAGGTCACAAAATATTATTTGCAACCATTTTTTACTCATCAATACAAACTAATCATTTCAACAAACCATGGCCTAAATATATAACCTCTTCCTCTCAAGCTTTATCTCCATTTGATATTATTTTAAATTTTTACCTGCAAGGTGAACTTCAGCTGAGCACAGTGACCCATTGGTCCCTTGTTTGTGGACTAAGGACAAAACATGATTTTTGGCACTCTGTAAATCATTATTCCCACTGTTCAAGGTTTGTTAACAAAAATTTGCATTAGATCATAACAACAATAACTACACCAAGAAGGTCATGTTTTTGCTGATATTGGTTTGTTTCTGTTAGTCTCTTTTTTTAGATAAACAAAATTATTAATAAGGTAATAAACAGATTTTGATAAAATTTTCAGGAAAGCTCAGCAATGATACAAGAAGCAATTTATTGAGTTTTTTGGTTGATCTGGATCATTATCTGGATCCAGGAATTTTTAAAGGGCCCAGTCATCTATCTGACCTTTATAAACTAAAAGGTAATCCCTTGGAGCCTATATAAAAATAGGCCAGAAGACATGGATATCACCGCACACAGCCTGCTTGTTTTGTTTATATCAAGGTGATTATAATATGTGGGGGCCTGCCAAAATAATATATACAAATCCAACAAGAGCATCTGGCAGAAATTTAGATAAGTCAAAGCTTTGCAAATTGCTTTTTGCAACAAGTGACCTTTCTACCTCTGCATATATGTAATTTACCACCTTAGGTTACATGTTTTTTCCAGTTTGTCAACATTGCTGTGTTTACAAACATGTTGTTGATAAACAAGTTCATACATCCTTCATTAAGGCCTTGTAAGAACTTTTCACAACCAAAATTACCCTTAGACCATTAATATATACAGGGAGGAAGCCAGAAATCACATAATTTCTATTTCAAAAGGTACATGAATGGGCACCTTTAAGGAAAAATGTTTCAATTCTGACAATGCCATACTGCTGAGGTCTGCGCTGTCTGAGTGCTTTTCTATTTAATGCATGCATCACCTTTGTCACATGCTGCAAAGTGTCATTGCCCATGGGCCACTTGTTAATAATACTTAAAATGGCTTGAGCATTTTAAATGCAATTTTAAGTACAATTATATAAAAAAAATTTTCTGTATGCATCATGACCCATGGATCCCTTGTTTTCACTTTGTGTTTCCAGATGGGGCCAGCAGAGGGCAATATCAATGTGAACTGTGTCAGAAACAGGAAGAGAGCAGCATACCTCTGGTCATACACTATCAGCAACACCACAGATTGCGCACTTATGGGTCATACTTGGTTACTAAAGTAACCAGGGCTAGGAAAAATAAAAGGTCATCTGCAGCAGATGACATTTTGGAAATTGATACACAGCACGTGGTCCATGAACCCATAAATAAAAAGGGTGCACTGCTAAATATTTCAAATGCACACATTTCAGAATATAAAAAAGTAAATCATGACAAAATCAATAAAAATTACAGTTTTTTTAAAACCATAGTATCCAATACAGATAAAAATGATGTTTTTCACAGTTTATCATCAACAGATAATATTAGTATCATTTCCAGCAGGGTTTGCACTAGATCTGACCATCATGAATCTCCACAAAGTTTAAATGACAGAGCCAGTGTTAATTCTGGGGAAAATGAAATAAATTGCCATTCGTCAGTTACAACTGATGCAGTCTTGTCAGACACAAGTGTAAAACACACCGCAGAGGCTAACTTCCATTTTGTTTTGGAAAAGGAAGGAGAAAAAACTGGGAATATTGCCTATGGCAAAATGATAATAAGATGTCTTCATTGTGAGTACAAAACACAGGTTATACAAGGTCTAAAGAATCATATGCACAGAGAGCACAGAGATCTGCTTGAGGTCAACTTGTCCATGCACCCACAACCAAAGCAGATAAGTCAGAATCATAATGAACCCCATATTGTGAGTTTATCTGAATACAAACAATATTTGCAAGAAAAAATTAAAAATAAAAAGACTGTCTCAGCTAGAGAAAAACCTGAGATATGTACTGTGTGTGGAAAATCATTCAGTCAGTTACGCAATCTCAGAAGACATCTTGGAGCCCATCGATTGGACAAACATTTTCTGTGTGACCATTGTGGGAAAGGTTTTAAGACAAGTTCATCTTTACTGTCACACAGACGGACACACAACAAAAAAGGATTCCAATGCTCACAGTGCAACTTCTCATCTTCAGTAAATGCAGCAATTCATGCACATCGTCAGCTTCACAGTGGGGGCAGTGTTTTGTGTGACATATGTGGTTTTGCATATTGTGATCGTCAGTCACTGACTAAGCACATGCGTGTGCATGATTGTAATCGCCCTTTTGCATGTTCATACCCAGGTTGTACATGGCGTTTTAAAACAGAATTAATGTGTAAGGCTCACATAAGATCCCATACTTCTGAAAACAAATTTTTATGTAAAGTCTGTGGGGTTTTTTTCCGTCATAAACATCATTTACGTCGTCATGAGCGTCAGATTCATGGGATTGACAACTCAAAGCAAACTAAAGTGAATTCCAGCTCATCGATGACACCTTGCAATACTGTAAATCCAAATGCCCATCTTGTAACTGTGTATAATGGAGAGGCAGCGCATGAGGAGCCAGCAGCAACTGTATATTTAGTTATAGATTCTGATAAAGTGACTCAGACCTTGGATATTGAAAAGCCCAGTCTGGTTATTGATACAAACACAGATGGTACACAGATGATGTACAGTGCATCAGAAATGTCTGCAATTAATCTCCCATTGGTCCATACTTCACAGCTCCAGGCCACTGAGGACCAACTTTAACCATTGGTTGATTAACCAGTGAGGAGCAGCTGTTGCCTTTGGTTGATAAACCAGTATGGAGCATTTGTAACCATTGGTTGATAAACCAGCGAGGAGCAGCTGTTGCCATTGGTTGATAAACCAGTGAGGAGCAGCTGTTACCATTGGTTGATAAACCAGTATGGAGCATTTGTAACCATTGGTTGATAAACCAGTGAGGACCAGCTGTTACCATTGGTTGGTATACCAGTGAGGAGCAGTTGTTACCATTGGTTGATAAACCAGTGAGGAGCAGCTGTTACCTTTGGTTGATAAACCAGTGAGGAGCAACTGTTACCATTGGTTGATAAACCAGTGAGGAGCAGCTTTACCTATGGTTGATAAACCAGTGAGAAGCAGCTGTAACCATTGGTTGATAAACCAGTGAGGAGCAGCTGTTACTATTTGTTGATAAACCAGTGAGGAGCAGCTGTTACCTTTAGTTGATAAACCACTGAAGAGCAGCTGTTACCATTGGTTGATTAACCAGTGAGGAGCAGCTGTTACCATAGGTTGATAAACCAGTTAAGAGCAGCTGTTACCATTGGTTGATAAATCAGTGAGAAGCAGCTGTTACCATTGGTTGCTAAACAGTGAAGAGCAGTTGTTACCATTGGTTGATAAACCAGTGAGGAGTAGCAGCTTCCTTTAGTTGATAAACCACTGAAGAGCAGCTGTTACCATTGGTTGATAAATATGTGAGAAGCAGCTGTCACCATTGGTTGATAAACAGTGAAGAGCAGCTGTAACCATTGGTTGATAAACTAGTGAGGAGCAGTTGTTACCATTGGTTGATAAACCTGTGAGTAGCAGCTGTTACCAATAGACTGGTCACTAAGAATCTACTGTATCAGTGTTTGAGACAAGTCCTAATAAAACCTCAGAAGAAACATGAAATAAGGGTACACTGACATACAACCCTGATTCTTTTATTTATTTTGGTGAGCACATTATCAGATAATTAAATAAAATAAATACCCATTACATGTCGAGTTATTTATAGCTCAGCAGACTGAAAGTCATTTGAGCTTTAACAATCTCTCTTTGTTTTTGTCCACTTTCCCATCTGTCTGTCCTTTAACAGGGCACAACTCTAAACCAGAAGGGCCTGGAAGTTCCAATTTCACACTTTCACAGGTCTTGATAGGTTCTTATACCTTGGACCTATCTTTCTGAAACCTGGCAATTATTAGGTCACATGAGAACTTGTGCCTGACAAAGATTGGTGGCGCTACCTGCAGTCCTTTTTGCACTGTGTCCACCTGTGCATCTTTAATTAAGGCTTTACTGTTTAACCGGCCCTCTGTCATTTTACATACCCTTAATTGGTGTAAGTTTAAGGATTGAAATATTTATTGTCACCCATCAAATTAAATGAAACGGCACTTCAGTGGAACAACAACACCTTGATTGTTGTTCCACCATGTGATAAAGTTTCAAACTGGTGTGGACGCCAAAGGATTTGGAAACAAATAACATGGGACCTGTGGGTCATGGCGCTCAGCTGAAAAGATGCAGGAGGTATCTCAAATAAGTGACTGTAATATGCATGTAAATTCTAAAAGAGGAAGAAAATGGAGATGAGCAGATCAAAGTATAATAATACACATTAACATAATCTCTGGAGTGCCTGACAGTGACATGGTCTTCTAAAAACTTCAATCAAATCTAGAGTTTTTTGCTCAGCTGCTGGACCAAGAATCTTGTAACTTGACATCCTGGGAGGTCCATGAAAAATCTCCTTTGAAACCTGAAATTAGGTCTCTGTTACTCATATCCTTCAAGCTCTGGGACTCGAAAGTACCCCCAGAATAATTACAAATTTGATACAAAAGTTTCAGTATCAGAATCACTAATGCATTGATCACCATGATTCTTTGCATGCATATTGATCATGATTGTTTTATCAGTCCCTGCATACTGTTGGCACAACCTGGATTTTTAGCTCAGCTGACTCTATTGTAGTCACTTGCTTTGTCCAGATGCAGGCAACTGGCTTCTGGTCACTGGAAGTATGCTATGCCAGGGTTCCTGATTTGTTACAGTCACTGGGGGAGATCCCCTGCTGTGACAGGTGTACAGTTATTCTCATATTAAGGCCCCCCAAACCCTCCCCACTAAGTGTTATGCAGTTATTGTAATTGTTTGCACTGTCCCTTAATTGTATTGCTGTTTCCACTCCAATATACAAAATTTTCTTTGAAAAGTAATTCAAATCAATGTTGTGTTAATGTAGCATTTTTAAAGAATTCAATTTTTCTTTTAAATGATTTTAACAAATTAAAAATAAAATTAAACCCATCAGTATGCATACATTTATAAAATATGAAGCAAATTTTGGATTAATAAAGGCACAATTAAAATTGTGAAATCTGAATCTAGTATCATTTATAGATATTTATTGTTTTGCAAATTTAAAAGATATATTCATGTGGTAAAAATAAATATACATTAAGTCTGAAATTTGAAAGCAACATATATTTAGTGGTGTAATATTGCAGATGTTAAACTTTAATCCCATCATTATACCCCCACCACCTCCACCAAGTCCTTGTATCTGAGGCGTGGGGGCATTAGTTATATTTCAACTGTATACATATTATAAAATAAAAAAAATACATATATTTGTATCCCCAGACAAAGTTGGGTGATACTATGTTTTCATACCGGTCCCGCCGCTTCTGCCGCCGCCGCATATAAATCTTGTTGGCGCGATAACTCAAAAAATTTTTCACAGATCTTTACCAAACTTGGTATATGTATAGATATGGGTGAGAGGGCGAAACCTATTTAAAATGAGGTCATGACCTTGACTAGGAGAGTGTCCTTGATCTTGAATAAGTCCAGTTTTGGGGAAAATCACACAAATTAGTAAATATCTCAAGAAATCTTGCATGGATTGATCCCAGAATCAAGTTGATGGAAGATCATTGGTAGGGTTGTCATGTTCCAGAAACTGGTGGCGCCACCTATTATTCTTTACTTGTTTTTGTGCCGTTTAATACCACCAAAATTGCTACTTGACAGTACTGTGAGCATTATAAGTCAAAAACTAATGGACAGATTTCTTTAATATACTGCATATACATAGATATGGGTATGGGATGATGTTTATTTAAATTGGGGTCATGACCTTTCCTATGAGAGTGTCCTTGACCTTGATTATTGCCATATATTGTGAAAATCCCACAAAATCATTAATATCTCAACAAGGGATGCATTGATTGGTCCAAAAATCAACTTGACCGAAGATCTTGGATAGTGTTGTCATGTACTGGATATTGATAGCGCCACCAGTTATTCTTTTACTTGTTTTCGTGCCGTTTAATACCCCATCATTGCCACATAACAGTATTGTGAGCATTATAAGTCAAAAACTAATGGACAGATTTCTTTTATATTATGCATATACATAGACATGGGTTAGGGGATGATGTATAGTGAAATAGGGGTCACGATCTTTTCTATGAGAGTGACCTTTTCTATGAGTGTGGTCTGATATTAATTGTTGCTGAAGACAGGGGCCTATTCTTAAAGGGGGGGGGGGGATTAATTGTCTGGGGATACTATGGCACTTGCGGTGCCAAGAAATATATAGTTAATAATATATATGTCGAGTCCCTGATAAGAATCTGGACCAATTTAAAACTGGGCCAGCCCAGATCAAAATTCTAATCTGGGCCAGACCAGTTTAAAACTGGTCTGGCCCAGATTAAAGTTTTGATCTGGGCCAGTTCAGATTACAATCCAGTGGTGAAGACTTCAGGATTTAAATCTGGTCTGTACTGATTTTGAACTGGGCCAGCCCAGATTAGAATTTTGATCTGGGCCGGTCAAGTTTACAGTCCTGTGGTGGACTGATTTTAAACTGGACAAGCCCAGATCAGAATCCTAATCTACTCCTAGGCTGGCTTCAATTATACTATATTTACCTAGCTGGCCTTTAATCAAACCCAAGAATTTATAAAACATTTTAAGTATATAATAATTAATATTTTATTAATTTATTTCATATTCTATGAAAAATATCATTGGTTGGACTCCTGTCATATTTATTTTGTAATTTTACCACTTATGTGAAATGTCTCAAATATAATTATAAAATAATTATGTTAAACATTGGTATTTTACAGCTAAAAACTACAAATATAGCTTGTAAAACATGTGCGTTAATTCAACAAACTAAAACAAATTTATTAATATATATATTACTCAATGTTAAGCTTGTGATCCAAGACCTGTTAGTTCAAAATTTTATTTGTTATTTAAAGTTATTTATCATTTATTATAAGTTGGTCTGTGGTCTTCCCCCACCCCCAGTCACCCATTAAAAAGATTGTACATATTGTAACATTGGACTTAGAACTTATAACATACTACATATTAAGGAATAAAGCCCTAAAACATCCGAGTCATTGAAAGTAGGTGAATTGTTGTAACATTTGTTGTAACCTTTATTTCCTTCACTGAGCGGAGAATCAACAATTTTACAATGATATAACAGTAGATGAAAATTCAATACAATATTACACAAAAGGTGCATATATATATATAATGAAACATGTGCAACCTTCACTGATAAATGCACTTTGTTACATACACACTTTTTTGTTTACACACACGTTCTAATGAATTCCAAGGTATAAAAACCTTCCAGTTAAAAACAAGTTTCATATGTTGTACTCATATCCTTCAAGCTCTGAGACTCGAAAGTACCCCCAGAATAATTACAAATTTGATACAAAAGTTTCAGTATCAGAATCACTAATGCATTGATCACCATGATTCTTTGCATGCATATTGATCATGATTGTTTTATCAGTCCCTGCATACTGTTGGCACAACCTGGATTTTTAGCTCAGCTGACTCTATTGTAGTCACTTGCTTTGTCCAGATGCAGGCAACTCGCTTCTGGTCACTGGAAGTATGCTATGCCAGGGTTCCTGATTTGTTACAGTCACTGGGGGAGATCCCCTGCTGTGACAGGTGTACAGTTATTCTCATATTAAGGCCCCCCCAAACCCTCCCTACTAAGTGTTAAGCAGTTATTGTAATTGTTTGCACTGTCCCTTAATTGTAATGCTGTTTCCACTCCAATATACAAAATTTTCTTTGAAAAGTAATTCAAATCAATGTTGTGTTAATGTAGCATTTTAAAAGAATTCAATTTTTCTTTTAAATGATTTTAACAAATTAAAATAAAATTAAACCCATCAGTATGCATACATTTATAAAATATGAAGCAAATTTTGGATTAATAAAGGCACAATTTAAAATTGTGAAATCTGAATCTAGTATCATTTATAGATATTTATTGTTTTGCAAATTTAAAAGATATATTCATGTGGTAAAAATAAATATACATTAAGTCTGAAATTTGAAAGCAACATATATTTAGTGGTGTAATATTGCAGATGTTAAACTTTAATCCCATCATTATACCCCCACCACCTCCACCAAGTCCTTGTATCTGAGGCGTGGGGGCATTAGTTATATTTCAACTGTATACATATTATAAAATAAAAAAAAATACATATATTTGTATCCCCAGACAAAGTTGGGTGATACTATGTTTTCATACCGGTCCCGCCGCTTCTGCCGCCGCCGCATATAAATCTTGTTGGCGCGATAACTCAAAAAATTTTTCACAGATCTTTACCAAACTTGGTATATGTATAGATATGGGTGAGAGGGCGAAGCCTATTTAAAATGAGGTCATGACCTTGACTAGGAGAGTGTCCTTGATCTTGAATAAGTCCAGTTTTGGGGAAAATCACACAAATTAGTAAATATCTCAAGAAATCTTGCATGGATTGATCCCAGAATCAAGTTGATGGAAGATCATTGGTAGGGTTGTCATGTTCCAGAAACTGGTGGCGCCACCTATTATTCTTTACTTGTTTTTGTGCCATTTAATACCACCAAAATTGCTACTTGACAGTACTGTGAGCATTATAAGTCAAAAACTAATGGACAGATTTCTTTAATATACTGCATATACATAGATATGGGTATGGGATGATGTTTATTTAAATTGGGGTCATGACCTTTCCTATGAGAGTGTCCTTGACCTTGATTATTGCCATATATTGTGAAAATCCCACAAAATCATTAATATCTCAACAAGGGATGCATTGATTGGTCCAAAAATCAACTTGACCGAAGATCTTGGATAGTGTTGTCATGTACTGGATATTGATAGCGCCACCAGTTATTCTTTTACTTGTTTTCGTGCCGTTTAATACCCCATCATTGCCACATAACAGTATTGTGAGCATTACAAGTCAAAAACTAATGGACAGATTTCTTTTATATTATGCATATACATAGACATGGGTTAGGGGATGATGTATAGTGAAATAGGGGTCACGATCTTTTCTATGAGAGTGACCTTTTCTGTGAGTGTGGTCTGATATTAATTGTTGCTGAAGACAGGGGCCTATTCTTAAAGGGGGGGGGGGGGTTAATTGTCTGGGGATACTATGGCACTTGCGGTGCCAAGAAATATATAGTTAATAATATATATGTTGAGTCCCTGATAAAAAATCTGGACCAATTTAAAACTGGGCCAGCCCTGATCAAAATTCTAATCTGGGCCAGACCAGTTTAAAACTGGTCTGGCCCAGATTAAAGTTTTGATCTGGGCCAGTTCAGATTACAATCCAGTGGTGAAGACTTCAGGATTTAAATCTGGTCTGTACTGATTTTGAACTGGGCCAGCCCAGATTAGAATTTTGATCTGGGCCGGTCAAGTTTACAGTCCTGTGGTGGACTGATTTTAAACTGGACAAGCCCAGATCAGAATCCTAATCTACTCCTAGGCTGGCCTCAATTGTACTATATTTACCAAGCTGGCCTTTAATCAAACCCAAGAATTTATAAAACATTTTAAGTATATAATAATTAATATTTTATTAATTTATTTCATATTCTATGAAAAATATCATTGGTTGGACTCCTGTCATATTTATTTTGTAATTTTGTTATGGAGTGAGAAAGGGTGTATACGTGACTTAACACATATTTAAAGGAATATTTCAATATTTCATTAATTAAGATCTAAAATCATTCAGAAACAATAAAAATCAATCTTGGTTACAGTCTGTTCTGATATTCAGACAGAGCCAAAGAATTATTAATGTTCATCAGACAACCAAGTATCTAATGGTAATTCAGTATGTTTGTAGAGCCTTATTGTACTCTCACAAATTAGCTCTAAATTGGTTTCTATGATGAGGCAGGCAGATTATGTTTATAGAGTTTGGAAATAGCATTGTAGGTCAGTCTATAACTGTATGCTTGTCAGGTCAGACTTGGGATTTTCCACAGAACTTTTGTCCAATCAGATCTCACGAAAGGTAGGAGGAACACTTATAACTCTGATGTAATTGTGACCTACTTTGAGTCATCCAATAAGGTTAAGCTTTTATGACGAAATGCAGAAATATGGATATGTACGTCTCATGTGTCACGTGAAAGCTCTGTAACAAAACTATCTGTAGTGCGCGCTGAGAGTCAGAGAGAGAGAGGGACCATGTCTAGCTGGGCACTGCAGGGCCTCAGCAAAGACTGGCCCAGACTCTGTCCTGTGAATAAAGGCTTCTATCATCAAATTGGTCTTGGAACATTGTCAGCCACGCGCATCAGCAACTGCTTGTGATACAGTGTGGGGACATCCCCAACCCCACATCGTATCATTTTGGTGGAGACCGGGTCCTGTATCATTTTGGTGGATGAACCAGGATTCACTTCCAGCACATCAGCACCAGGAAAACCAACAATGCTGCCAGCTGGAGTGAAGAATGAAGATCCCCCCCCCTCACAGCCACAGGTGCCATTGACTGGTCTTCCAACCCATGCACCAGAACCTCACCCAGGTACAGCATCACAGTCTAACATCAAGAATGTCCACTCTGCTGCTGAAGGTATAAAACTTTGCTATGAACTCTCTCTTCAAACTTTAACTTGGCTGCAGTTTCTTAGTGCTCTGCTTGAGAGGATCAAAGACCTCTCTGTATCTTTAAACCAAAAGGACACTGTAAATCAGCATAATGCTTTAACAGTGACTTAAAGTTGCTAAAATGACTTTTTTCGCTAAAAAAAAAGTGCTGTGATATCTCAACCTAAGATCATCATTGTTTCGGACCAGCCACACCAAAAAAAATCAATATCGGGACAAGCCAGCTTCGGGCCTATGTCAACAATAATACTGGCCATACCACGTGCACTGTGTTTTGTGTGACAACAAGTCCTCGCTGTGTTCCTGCAACTGCTAGGTGCAGACTCGCTGTTATGTCGCTATCTTCTGCATCACCTTCCATACCATGACTCCAGAAAGAAAAAAAGAAAACCAAGTCAGCTGAGAAGACAACTTAAGACCCAAAGATGACGAGACTTCCTGAGGTAATGAAAAACAAAACCAGAGACTCTGAATTTTACATGCCCAATGTAAATTTGGGGCATTTCAGAATATTTTGCATGTATATGTTGTAATACAAAAAAAATATATATATATGTTATGTTCTGTAACTTTCTCTTCTTGCTGTGTCATAGTTGTAATATGATATAATTTATAGTGTGTCAGTCTTATTGATATGGTTAGGAATGAGTTTACAAGACCACAGCAAAAGGTGTAGAACTGTCAATATTAGATTTGATCAAGTAATGTCTATCTCAGACATTAATATGCAATGTCACAAATGATTGTATTGATTTAAATTCAATAATTCCTAGAGTAGAGCAATATGCAAAACCATCAGCATGTTAGCATTCATTTATATTGAGATTTTCTCATGTGTTGGTCCATACCAAATCAGAGGTATCGAAATGCTCTCCTGGCTATAAATTTAATGGAATGGTAGCACATTGTGTCACCAAAGCACAATGCGATGCTTATTTTCAATTGTCACAGTTTGGTCCTCAAACACGGGTTCTTGGGAAGCCCCAATATATAGGGAATTGGACAAACTGGGGAGTTTGATGACTCCTAAAATCAATAATGCACTGACCTGTGGTCACATCATTGCCTCAAACAAGGGTTTGATTTGGTTAACCTCATTAATAGCTGGAAATGCCAGGCAAGATATGTAGGTTAGCACAGGAATTCTTCTCATAGGAATTCACATTTACGCGTACTATGACAGACATGTTTCATGAGCAAATGCATTCTGGTCACTGCATTCATGATACTGATCACCCATAAACCAAGATGTGGAGTGACAAGGATTTCGATCATTAACATTACTCGTAATTTAAATCATTACTCTACAGATGTATGTTTGATCTTACACATAATGAGCTCACAATAAAATTACCATCAAAATCCATATGGTCTAGATCGATACCTGCAACTGTCAGAGAAGTATTTCATTTATCATCATGTTTTCACACATATTTCGCCTTGTTCATGCACAAAAATGGGTAATAAATGGGAATATATGTACAACATTCCTCTATCGTTAGGAATGACCTCATTCTGTCATGTACTTATCCGCTGGTAAGGTACACCAGTTGTGTTTTGCTAAAGGAGTAGCAAATCAACCTTCCATTATTCACAATTCAACTTGTCCCAATGCCAAGTATGAAAGCCAAGATGTATTTTGAATCATTGGTACTGATCAACACACAGGGCAGATTGTCATGTACCTATGTATATGTTAAACTCTTAGTAGGCACAGAGTATATATACTTTGTCAGATTAGGAATTCATGATCACTTTTTCCATAGGAATTATATGTTTAGCTACAGGCATTGCTAATTCACTTTTTATAATTGGTAATGCATATTGCTGTTCGACAGAACATCTTTATGTAACATCACTTACTGTATGTTCAAATGGTTCACATACTTTGACTTATTCCATTGCTTATTCAGTATGCACAGTACTTGTATAATCTGTGTATGATGTTATACTCATATCCCTTAAGATATTTTTTTATTCTACTTAGATGCTGTCATACATATATAATCTGCTGCTGTGCTGCTTATATTAGGATGTCAAATAATGTCATCATAGTTGCGATGTTGTTCATGATTTTATTACAAATCAGCATTTTATCTTCTAGATAATGTTTAGGATTGTCAATTCACAAAAATAATTGTCTTTAGAACATATAGGTATAGCTATAGAATTATATATGTTGTTCTCAGCTTATTTAGGACAGCTTAAGCATTGTTGTTGTACTCATATCAATTTAAAACATGCACTACTGTATTCCTTACATTGTTACATCTGGAACTGTGACATATGTTCATGTACTTCACATCTATATTGATATGTGCAATCTATTACACCTCAGTGATGTAATACTTTACTCTCTACAGACATATATCCAACACACTGTCACTAGTGCCAGCTAGTTCTATTCACATTATGGCTACTGTTCTTGCAGTTAATGCAGACTTAAGCTGTATATCTTGATTTTTACACATGTATTTCTGTCATCTACATTCCGGTTATCCTTCTTGAAATAACTAATTTTTCTCTGACTTAGCCGATGAGGCCGGAGCCTCATTCTGAATACCAGAGGGATATGTTATGGAGTGAGAAAGGGTGTATACGTGACTTAACACATATTTAAAGGAATATTTCAATATTTCATTAATTAAGATCTAAAATCATTCAGAAACAATAAAAATCAATCTTGGTTACAGTCTGTTCTGATATTCAGACAGAGCCAAAGAATTATTAATGTTCATCAGACAACCAAGTATCTAATGGTAATTCAGTATGTTTGTAGAGCCTTATTGTACTCTCACAAATTAGCTCTAAATTGGTTCTATGATGAGGCAGGCAGATTATGTTTATAGAGTTTGGAAATAGCATTGTAGGTCAGTCTATAACTGTATGCATGTCAGGTCAGACTTGGGATTTTCCACAGAACTTTTGTCCAATCAGATCTCACGAAAGGTAGGAGGAACACTTATAACTCTGATGTAATTGTGACCTACTTTGAGTCATCCAATAAGGTTTAGCTTTTATGACGAAATGCAGAAATATGGATATGTACGTCTCATGTGTCACGTGAAAGCTCTGTAACAAAACTATCTGTAGTGCGCGCTGAGAGTCAGAGAGAGAGAGGGACCATGTCTAGCTGGGCACTGCAGGGCCTCAGCAAAGACTGGCCCAGACTCTGTCCTGTGAATAAAGGCTTCTATCATCAAATTGGTCTTGGAACATTGTCAGCCACGCGCATCAGCAACTGCTTGTGATACAGTGTGGGGACATCCCCAACCCCACATCGTATCAATTTTACCACTTATGTGAAATGTATCAAATATAATTATAAAATAATTATGTTAAACATTGGTATTTTACAGCTAAAAACTACAAATATAGCTTGTAGAACATGTGCGTTAATTCAACAAACTTAAACAAATTTATTAATATATATATTACTCAATGTTAAGCTTGTGATCCAAGACCTGTTAGTTCAAAATTTTATTTGTTATTTAAAGTTATTTATCATTTATTATAAGTTGGTCTGTGGTCTTCCCCCACCCCCCAGTCACCCATTTAAAAGATTGTACATATTGTAACATTGGACTTAGAACTTATAACATACTACATATTAAGGAATAAAGCCCTAAAACATCCGAGTCATTGAAAGTAGGTGAATTGTTGTAACATTTGTTGTAACCTTTATTTCCTTCACTGAGCGGAGAATCAACAATTTTACAATGATATAACAGTAGATGAAAATTCAATACAATATTACACAAAAGGTGCATATATATATAATGAAACATGTGCAACCTTCACTGATAAATGCACTTTGTTACATACACACTTTTTTGTTTACACACACGTTCTAATGAATTCCAAGGTATAAAAACCTTCCAGTTAAAAACAAGTTTCATATGTTGTAGACATTCTATTGTGTCCTTCGCATTGAAAATCAGTTTAACAGATTCATACAAAAACACAATGTTTTGTTCATGTGCAAAGTCACATACAGGTCTACCTAGCATATGTGAAAACAAATCGTCATCCGTGATTTTATTGAAATAAGCACTGATTTCAACATTAAAAGTATCAGTTATAAAGTCAAAGAATTCATCTCTGTCTGCAGCGGTGCTCTAACAACCAAGAACGGCGTGACTGTAAATTTCCTCTATCATAAATCCACAAAAAGGACAGAGAATCACAATATCTTAAGACAATCTATTGTCACAACAATTTTCGCTACATAATTGAAAAAACCAAGAGAATAAAGAACCTCCTTCGAGGCTTGCCATAGCAGTGACGGATGAAAACATCCGTCCAAAATATTATTGTAAACTATAAAGTCAGTGTCAGTACATACACGATAATAATAATTGCTTTCTCCTTTTTCTACAACCGATTTAATCACAGATCTTTTTTATACAATGCTTTTGAGGGTATAAGGCCCTCTCTAAAGAAAGAGGCCAAAAAGGCCATATTCTGGTAACGACAAAATAATATCAAATATATAACCGTAACGGCAAGAATTTTGGTTAAGTAAAATACAATTTAGCTTAAAAGGAAGATCTGATAACATGGGTGAAGCGGACTTAATTGGCATGATCTGTGAAAGAAAAGTAATTTACTTTTATGAATGAAAAGTAACACATCACTCTCGCGCATGTTATGCCACAGTTCGCACCCGTACAGTGCAGGTGGGATAACCATTCCTTTATACGGACTGGAGCAAGTAAGAGGATTTAAACCTTTTGGACGAACACCAGCTCCCGCCAGTGAAAGGAGCGTACCCCTGCCTTTGTTACAGTAATTTTTTGTGCGGTCATCTGGTTTGAAGAGATCATGCAAAATTACACCAAGGTGTTTTTTAGGTGCGGACTTTTGCTAATACAGTTTCCAAGTTGGAACCTGTAATTATTTATTTATTCTATTTCTCTTTTCATTAAATATCATGATTGATGTTTTATCGGTATTGTACAAAAACCTCCATTTACAACTATATGGGTAACATATATCTAGCATCCGTTGTAGGGCAGTGGGTGATATGGCCACAAGAGAAACATCATCGGCCTGAGTCGGTGATCCTACATAAGTTTCGGCTACATGTGCACCAAAACCACTCTAAGTTCTTTAAGAAAATCGTCAAGATATAACATATATAGAAACGGCGACAATACACCTCCTTGCCTGACAGGCTGATAAATTTTAAACCATCTACTTCTAACTTCATCTAACAGAACTGCACTCTCCAGTTTTTGATAACAATTAAACAATACTCTCCAGGCCTTACCATTAACTCCAAAATTAAATAATTTAAAAAGTAATCCGTTAATCCATACTGAATCAAAGGCTTTACAACTGTCGAGATAAGCTACGAATACCTTGGAGTTGCGCTCCATATTTTAAAGAATACCTTCTTGAAGAATGAAAGAAACATTTATTGCGGACAATTTAGGTTGATAGGCACACTGCATAGCGTCAGGAAAGGAAATTCCCGGAAAGGAAAATCTAATAACTAAGAATGGATCCTATTTGAAATAACACGCTCAAAAACCTTATATATAACAGGTAGGAGTGTGATGTCTATATTATTATGCCGCTTTTGAGTTTTTTTTTAGAAGAGTAAAAATTAAACCCTTTGTCAATTCAAGTGGTAAAGATTCAAGGTGCCAGATAAGATTGAACAGGTGATGAATATGTTCCCACAATACATGTTCACCGTATTTAATGTGTTCATGAGATAAATTATCATGACCAGCAGCTTTTTTTCAGTTTCAATTCATTCACTGACTTTTCAATTTCTGCATATGTAAATTGATTGTCTAGCAGACTATTTCCTTGTGCATTTCTATCAATATTTTTGATTACATTGTCAACTTAATTTTTGTGGCCACTTTCAAAATTTTCATGTTCCGTTTGTGAGTAAAGACTTTCAAAATGATCAGCCGATGAATCGACAATTTCGCGTGTATTCCTAAAACATTTACCATTAAACACCATGGTTATTGTGGGTGATCGATTTTTCCTGCGCCTCTGCTTTACAAAACGCCATAATTTATTTACATCCAAGTCTGAGTTTTGATCCATATTTTCAAAGATTTCTCGCTCTCTCTGCGCCAGTAGCTGTCGCAAGCGACGACGGAAATCTGCTTTTGTAGCTTTGTATTTGGAGAAAAATTCATTATCTCGTGACCTTGGGCGTCCCTCATTAACCCATTTTATACAGAATTTACGCATGAGATCATACAGTGACTTAAGTTCCTCGCGCCATGATGGCTTTAAGTAGCGATTGAAACGACGGATCGATAGTGATTCCTTCGCAGTACCTTTAATTATTGATACAAGTTTTAAAATAATACTCATTTAAGTGTTTTTACTACAAGTCGCTATAATTTAAAGAAGGCATATAAACACTGAAGATGAACAATTTTGAACTGTCCTGAATATTAACAGAAATACCAACCATCCTGTCAATATCATCATTTAGATGGATTTGTGAGATAACTGATTTCAGCTTTTTATGCCATATAATACCAACTTCACCTGTACCCCGCCTGTAGGGATCGAATATGTTAAGTGACTTGTCCGAAACGGCTGTACAGCTGTAGTGTGCATGTAGCGACTGAAGATAATTTAGATTGTCAGGGAACAACCAGTGTTCACTAATGGCCATGATATCATTACATTTTACTGAAAGTAAATGTTTAACGTAGGGTGTACTTGGCATAATGCCACGTACATTAAAACAAGAAATTTAAACTTTCCATGTTAAAAATCTAAACTGAAACAAACCAAAAGATTTATTCCGGGTAAGTTGGTGTTTAAGATTTACTCAGATGGTGATTCGCGTCACGATTAAGCGTTAATGCATACTTCTTGAAAGTAAATATTATCGTACACCGCCCTGTGTGCCGGGATCTCCCCATACACTACAATATGTACCACCGGGCCATACAAACGACTTTCCAAAAAAAAAAAAGACAGAGGAACGCTCATCAATCTCAACTTTACCGGCCACTTTGTTTGGCAGGTTGCTGGACAACATTCGTATATGAGAAACAATAACACCATTTCCAACAAGAAAATTGTACAAAAGTTCCTCATCAACGTAATTACTGTCCATATTTCCGATGTAAAAGTCCTTTTTTTCCTGAGAGACTCTTCTGCATTCACTGATTATGGTCTGAATGTTCACAGGACTATTTTCATTCGTATTTTGACGTTTTGCATTGCGGTCAGCACAAACTTGATTTTCAGATGATACAGTATTGGATGAAACCTCACGATCTGAACAGTCAGGATTGTCCGGTAATTCATTATCATGTATTGAGGATAAAAACACTCGCACAGCCTAGAGTATTTTGGTCGCGACTCCTTGCAATAACACTCCGTGACATGGGAGATGTTTCTTGGGCGAAGCTCGGCGTCTGTTAGATGACAATTTTGTTTACCCCATTTCGAGATTGCAGCCCACTGGATAATTTAAGTTTGTACTGACAATTGTTCCTAAAGTCATTTTCACCCTGATGCGAAAAATCTCTGCCGTTGACTATCAAAACACTGTCGTTCAGTGGCTCTTCTTTCTCAAAGGAACTGGCCGGAGAGACCGCACGAGAATAACTTTGTTCCGTCATGTAGACACGTTTATCAGAGTACAACTGACTGCGCAAATCTGTAATTGATTTAGAATTTGACCTTGTCCTCAGCTCAGTGGTCACTGCTTCATTTTTTATTTTGGATACCTCAGTTTTCAATTTGTTACATTAATTCCTGATTATTTGGATTTCTTCCTGACTTTTCATATATGTTTCCTTAATACGACCCATCTGATAAACACTTTCTTCTAAACGTTTATTCTCACTTTCTAACAGTGCATTGCTACTTTGTAACCTTCTCTTCTTTTAATTTGTGAATTTCATTTTCAAGGTTACGTACTTAAGAACTTTGTGCGCGGTAATAAATATAAGCTGTATTATGAGTTGTTGGTGTTTAGCTTATGTATGATTTTGATAGTATCTTTGGAGACATGGAAGAGGATTGATATCATTTTTATTATTAACAAATGGAGTGCTATTGTCACACAGATTTTGACTTGGCCATATAACTTATAAGCAGCACATAAAATACAAGAGTTTAACTATTTATAAAAATTTAATAACAAATATTGTGCCAAATATGATTTTTATTAAAAATAATAAGAGAATCATTATTTAAAATATAACTGAAATAATTTTTGAAATAATATTATAGAATATATTCATGAAGCATTCATGAATACAATTTGAAAGTATTTGCACTGGTATTCAAATACTTTTATTTTTACCTGAATTTCCATTCCTATGCAAGAAATATTATAATGGAGTACATATTCATATTCGTATTCAAATACATTTGCAAAATATTCGCACCATGTCTGGTATTTATTTAGTTTTAGCCAAATAATGATGCTGAGAATCCAGAATATACAAAATTCACAAATTTAAATACTGATCATAAGTACCTGGTTTATGGCTTTTTTTTTATTTATATTAAAAAAAATAAATGTAATATATTCACTTTGGACTACTTTCAAATCAATCTACACACTAGACACAGTAGGAATCTAGATTAATATTATCAACTGCATCTTTGTCTATCATTAATTTCCTTCATATGATCCCTAATGACTAGTAATGAATAATATGATTTATTTTTTTTATCATTAAAATTGAACTGAAATTTAATTTGTTATTAAAACCACTAAAAATTTATTAATTTATTGTTTATCGTTATGTTGTTGGTCAAAACAACTACTAGAGTGTGTTGGACACCTGGATCAACTGTGGCTGGCCGTAAGCTGCCTGGCTGCCCCAGTGTATGCCTTGCCTCAAGCGTGCATGATATGCTGAAAGGTCAACAAGGTCAACATACAGGTGACTGAAGAGGGGCTGGGGAGAGCCTGGGTCTCACATGGTCTCATAAAAACATTAATAAAAGCTACAATTTTTGGCCAATTTCTTTCAGCTTTCTAAACTAAAAAGCTGAAATCTTTATGTGTGCATGATATGAAAATTATATTAACAGTGCTCACAGAAAACAAACCTGCAATGGTCAAATTTGGGCAAAATTTAAGGTACTAATTTTATATTTATACTAATAACTTATAAAAATTTGAAAAATTCAGAACTTATTTTGGGTATTCAATTGAATCTTGATTAAATAATGTTACATCCCTGACCAAAAATCTCTAGCTTCAGCAATCCTCTTGTTAAGGGAGTAAATATATTTCTTGATTTCTTACAAAGTTCATCATGTTTGGGCCCATAACTTAAAACAATTACGCAATACTGACATTTCTGGCATGTGCATAGCGAATGTATAGAAAAATATGTATACTATACATGATCAAAGTCAGATCAGTGGTTTTGATATGAGGCAGTCTTGCAGTGTAACAATGGGTTTTAAATGGAAGAAAATGAAGTTTTTCATTAATATCTCGAAGGAATTAAGTCCAAGTGACCAAATTCTTGGCATGGTAGGGGATTTCGGAGACATCTAACTGTATGCAAAATTTTAGGATATGAGAGCTGAAGCTGCGGAGCTGAGCTCTAGCAAACTGCATAACACTAGCTTGATTTAAAAAATATGTGACATGGTGCCTAAAACCTTGAATAAAATCTACAATTTTTGATCAACTGGTTTCAAATTTTTGGCGATAACAGATGAAATAATATAAAAAACATGCTGTGAAAATTAAATGCACAACAGTTACAAGAAAAAACGAGCCATGGTCAAAGCTTGGCAAAATTTACGGTACCAATTTTTTATTTTTGCTAATATTTAAAAAAAATTAAAAGATTTTGATCTAATTTTGGGTTAACAATTTAATTTTGATTATTAAAGTTATATTACTGGAAAAAAGTCCTTAGCTTTAACATGTTTTGTGTTAAGTGATCAAATATCTTTCCTGAATTTTTACAAATATATCAAGTTTGGGCCCATAACTTTTTAAAATTATAAAATACAGACCTAATTTCTGGCATGTACCTAGGAACTTTATAGAGGAATATTTATGGCAAATATGAGGAAAAACAGATGAGTGGTTTTGATATTAGGCGGTCCTGAAGTGTGAAAATAGGTTTTAAATAAAAAAAAATGAGGTTTTTCCTTAATTTCTAAAAGGAACGAAGCCGCAAAGACCCAGTTTTCGGCTTGGTTGGAGATCTTGGGGACATCTAAGATTATGCCGAATTCGGATTCCTATGTCTTACGGTTTCAAAACGTGCCACATCTACGGACGGACAATGGACCACGATTATAGCTCAGATGACTTTTAGTCAGCTGAGCTAAAAATCTAGATGGCGCCACCAGTCTGCAGAAACTGATGAAACATTCCATGACCAATATTCATGCAAATAATCATGGTGATCAATGCATTAGTTGTTCAGATACTTGAGCTTTTGTATCAAATTGTTCCTTATTCTGGGGGGGGTGGGGGTTGGTATTTCAGAGATCCATAGCTTGAAAAATATGGAAAACAGAGACCTAATTCCAAGTTACCAAGGAGGCTTTTCACGGTCTCAAAAATAGAGAAAAATATCATAAAAAATCGAAAACATACAGGTGGCGCCACGAGTCTGCAGAAACTGATGAAACACCCCATGATTAATATCCATACAAAGAATCATTGTGATCAATGCATTAGTTGTTCAGATACTTGAGCTTTTATATCAAATTTTTCATTAACCTTGGGGATACTTCGGAGCCCCATAGCTTAAAGAATATAGGTAACAGAGACCAAATTTCAGGTTTACAAGGAGACATTTTCTTGGGCGTTCCTGCTTGTCAAGATACAAGATTCTAGGTCCAGTCATTACGATTTGTGCCCTGTTAACAGATGACCACATCTTCAAAGGTCTCAAAAACAAAGAAAATAAATAGTAAAAAATTTTAAAAATTCTAGATGGCGCCACCAGTCTGCAGAAACCGATGAAACATTCCATGACCAATATCCATGCAAAGAATAATGATGATCACTGCATTAGTTTTTCAGATACTTGGGCTTTTGTATCGAATTTTTCCTTATTCTGGGGGGGGGGGGGGGTACTTCGGAGATCCATAGCTTGAAGAATATGGAAAACAGAGACCTTATTCCAAGTTTCCAAGGAATCTTTTTATGGACCTCTCTGGATATAAAGAAATAAGATGATAGGTCTAGTGGCTACGATTTGAGCCCTGTTAACAGAAGACCGCATCTTTAAAGGTCTCAAAAATAGAGAAAAAATCGAAAAAATACAGGAGGCGGCACCAGCTTTTGAGCTTTTGTATCAAATTTTTCATTATTCTGGGGGGTACTTCAGAGCCCCATAGCTTGAAGAATATAGGAAACAGAGACCTAATTCCAGGTTTCAAAGGAGATTTTCATGATCCTCTCTAGATATAAAGTTAGAAGATTCCAGGTCTAGTGGTTACGATTTGTGACCTGTTAACGGACAGTCGGCCGGACGGACGAAGGACAAAGAGTGATAGCTATAGCTCAGATGACTTACCATCAGCTGAGCTAAAACAAATCATAGAAAGTGCACTGACAAAGGGATTTCTAAGGTGACTACATGGCAGACATAATGTCCAGATTTCTGATGAGTCTGACATTTGTTATCACACATCCTCCAATAAGATAGCAAACTTGCTCCAAAGAATTTTACAGTATTGAATGTCCAAAACAATTTAAAAGGCTTAATCAGGTTGGAGAGCTCTCATATCATATTTATTGACATGCAAATGTAAAATGTACAAGTCCAGTATTTTTAATTTATCACCTTGCTTTTCAGTGGGGTCAGCAGGGTAGGTAAACTGCAAAACCTGATAGAAAAGAAATGCAGAAAGCATCACTAAGAGTCTCATAATCAAATAAAGCCATCCTAAATCCAGATACAGACCCACATATCAATAAAAAAATACTTTCTGGTATATCTGATTATTTGAAACAAATATATTCAGATATATTCTTGTAAACTAAGTTTATTAATATGATTCCATAAAATGAACTGCAAAATGTTCCCATCATCTTATAAATCAGTAGCTAAACCTTAATACTATACTCTCATAGTCTTAATGCCTGGCTGAAGCATTCCAGCAACAGAGTGTTTTTGTTATGCACTAATCATGTTATTATCACTGACTGGGCAGATACAAAAGGGAGTCATAAATCACAAGTCTGGCTCCCAACACGGCCATACAGTCAGATGTACCAGTAGGAGTGCAATGGTTATACATACAAGAAAAAGATAGAGATAGTCTACAAAGTAAGTTTTTATTGTGAACATCCTTGACCTATGACCTTGGCCTTTTGCCCACATATCAGCTGGACTCTTTCTAGAGTGATGGGTAAATAATAACCACTTAAAACTTGAGTAATCACTTGGCAACCAATGTTTGAATAACTTTGACCTGCAACCTTTAACCTCCTGACCCAAATATCAAAAAGTTATTTCTTCAAGCAAAAAGACCCATAAATATGAAGTTTGAATCAAACTGAGTGATGCATAGATGTGGCAAAGGAGAAGGAATGAAGGTTTAGGATGAACAGTTTAGCTTGAAATATGTTAACAAGCATTTGGAACAATTCAGTATTGTGGCCATGACCTCTGACCTTTTGAACTCAATATCAATAGGGTTCTTCCCCTATTGGTAGGTAAGCTGAAGAAGGTTTGCCTTAAAATAACTTCACGCAAGAAGTGGGTGCTGTGAATTTTTAACTTTACCTTTGACCTCAACATCAACAAGTCTTTTCCCATGTTCGCAGGGTAGCGATATGTCAGTGCTGGAAGGTTTGGAGTGAAAAGTCTATCTTGAAATGTGTCCACAATCTTTTTAAAGAAGAGGATCCTGTGACCTTGACCTTTGACAATGTGACCTCAAAATCTATAGGATTCTTCTCCCACTTGGTAGGTGAGCCATATGTGAAAAATCAAAGGATTGGGATGAAAGGTTTGGCTTAAAATGCATCCACAAGCTTTTCAAAGAAGTGTGTCCTGTGACCTTGACCTTTGACCTTTTGACCTCAAAATAATGACGATGCTTCCCCTGTTGGTAAGTGAGCTGTATGTGAAAAGTGGAAGGTTTGTTATGAAAATTTTGGATGTAAGAATTAATGCTTAATGGTGCAAACACATCCCGTAACTCGGTGAATATTGGTCGCAGTGACCTAATTTAACGTTTGCAAGGAGATCTTTTTAGAACCTCTAAGACTGCACAGGGTTCATAATCCTAGCCCTTACGGGTAAGATTTGTGCCCGCTAACGGACGGATGGCCGGTCGGACGGCCGGATGGACAGAGGGAAGGATGACGGACAAAGACCGATCGCTATAGCACAGTATGACTGAAAATGTCTACTGTAAGTCATGTTAATTATCACGGTTTTTACAAAGGAGTTAACTGTTCTTCATTAATTACAGGTTACCTATACCCAAGCAGGGTTTTCCCAGGTTAACGTGATGAAAACATCCAAGCTAACATTTTAAGGTAAAAAAAAATATTGTTAAGGAATATTTATAATCTCTTGTAATCACCTGTATGACAACAAATTTAAAAACCAGTTTTTTTTTTTGTCCGTCCGTCAACATATATGTGTCAGGAATGATGACAATTGCACGGGGTAACTTAACAAAACCTGCAAGAATGAAAATAGAGCTGACACAAAAACGTAAGATTAATTATAATTTAATAAAGCAGTGTTTTAACTAAGGCCGGGATGGCCTCACAGTTACAAGTTTGCTTGGAGCGTCGCGGTTCCGTGATCGCACACATTGCGGTAATCCGTTGACCCAATTCAGGACACAACGATGTCGCGATCTGGTCAATAATGCTTCAAAAACCGGTAGCTCCTGTATTTAAATGTTCCTTGATGTCTTCTTCATCTTCTTTTTCCATGACCGTTGCATATATGAACTGTGCAGGGTCATTTTCGACCGTTAACGCTCACACACGGATATCTAGGCACGCGGATATTTGGGGAGCAGATATTTGGGAAGCCGATAACTGGGAAGCGGACAGCCGGGCCTGAACCAGATTCTCGTACTGGGTGAGCAGTATAGTCAGTATTTGTAGCCTTTGTGGCGCAGTTATAAATAAGCGTGGACTTTGTGTCCGCTGTGAATTGTGTATATCGCTAGAACTGTAGTATAGTAGTATCGTCGAGAGCTGACAAGACGTCAGTTTCCCGTTTTCTGTATACTAGAGACGTAAAATTTGTTACTACGTGTTAGTTCCAAGGGTTAACCGTTCCAAGATGGCGACAGCGTTTTGACAGTTATTTCCGTATGTATCGGAACAACATAACTGGCAAGAATATACTGAGATATATAGACACTACTTTATAGCCAACGGTATTGACAATGCCCAGAAGAAGGTGAGCATTTTGTGTGCTAACGTAGGACTGAAAACCTACCATGTTATTAAGAGTCTGTGTTTGCCTGATGTACCATCAGCTAAGACTTTTTATGAGATTACGCGCCTGGTTCAGAGTCAGATGTCCGAGGCAAGTGCTTCACTAATGTTCAACTCGAGAGATAGGAAGGATGATGAGAGTGTCCGCATGTATATGGCAGAATTAAGACGATTGGCAGGACCTTGTAACTATGGTGGTTTCCTGAACCGAGCCTTAAGAGATCGTTTTATTGCTGGTATCAATAACCGTGATATTCAGGAGAGAATACTTTTAATACCGGAAGGAGAGTTGACGCCAAACCGTGCTTTTGAACTGGCAGAGGCACATGAAGCAGCATGTAGAAACGTGAAACAAATTCACACAGTGAAGAACAGTGACTCAATAAGATTCGCCAGCGTCGTGGGTTCCCAGGCAAGGAAGTAAAGACGTCACGTTACAAACCCGGTAGTAGTGCACGAACTGTAACAGCTAAACAGAGAGACTCTGTAAGGGACTCTGTGAGAGACTCTGTTGGACATGTTGAATGTTATAGATGCGGGGGTGTATATAACCCTGATTCTTGTTGGTGTAAATTTAAAGTGTTACAATTGCAAAAAAAGGTCAATCTAAAGCAAAGTGTAAATACAAGTCCCAGACTGTTAATGCAACTGAGGCTGAGTTCCAGTCTGATAATGATGTACATGATGTTGAATATGATAGTGACCCTGAGAATGCAATAGGCTTGCACACTATTAGTACATATAGTATGCAAGTAGACCAGGTGTCACCTCTGTGTGTAGATTTAATGTTAGGAGGTGAGAGTATTTGTTTTGAAATAGATACTGGGTCACCCTACTCACTTATTCCAGGAGGTATTGTTAAAGATGTGTATGATGATTATACACTTAAGGAAACAGGTATTACTATTAAGTTATTTACTGGACACAAGGTTAGTATTAAAGCCTAAAGGTGTTCTAGACACCGAGGTAGAGTATCAGGGTACCACATACAGGGCCCAGTTTCTTGTAACTTCAACATAAACCATGCCTGCTTGGCAGAGACCTTATTTGTACCATGAATGTGTTGAACAGTGTTAATGTAAACACATTACAAGATGAACTTCAGGTTGTACTGGATAAACACAGTATTACTTTTAGTGAGGAACTGGGTAAACTAAAAGGGGTTCAAGCTAAAATGTATGTGGAACCAGATGCCACACCAGTTTACCACAGGCCAAGGCCAGTACCATTTTTAGTGAGAACCAAGGTAGAAGATGAACTGGAGAGATTGTTACAGGAAGACCTCATAGAACCTGTTACATTTTCTGAATGGGCAGCTCCCATTGTACCAGTTTTGAAGCCTTCGGGTGAGGTTAGGATTTGTGGTGACTATAAAGTTACTGTTAACAAAGTATCAAAGTTGGAACAATACCCAATACCAGCACTTGAGGATTTGATGATGTCAGGGGGTACTGTATTCAATGGATTAGATTTGTCTCATGCCTACTCACAAGTAGAGCTAGATCCTGAGAGTAGAAAATATGTAAATGTGAATACACATAAAGGGTTGTACCAGTATACAAGGTTACCTTTCGGAATTTCAAGTGCGCCAGCGATATTTCAGCGCGTGATGGACTCTGTGTTACAAGGACTACCTTCAGTGGCTTGTTATTTTGATGATATTTTGATCAGTGGTAAAACCCAAGAAGAAGCTATTAGAAATCTGAATGTTGTTCTTACTAGATTAGAAGAAGTTGGGCTACAGCTCAGGAAAGAGAAATGTCAGTTTATGACTGAGGAGGTTGTTTTCTTAGGTCATAAGATTGATAAAGGGGGTATCACACCTGTAGAAGACAAGGTTCAGGCCTTGCTGAAAGCTGAAGCACCAGGGAATGTCACACAGCTGAATGCTTATTTAGGACTTTTAAACTATTATGGAAGGTTCATTCAAGGTTTAATACAGGAATTGCATCCTTTGCTTAAGTTGCTGCAGAAAAAGGTTAATGGCATTGCGGAGCAGAACAGCAGAAATGTTTTGAGGAAACTAAAACCTTGATTGTATCAGCTGATGTGTTAGTACATTATCAGCTGATGTGTTAGTGATGATGTTTCATGAAGAGAAACAAATTCCAGCAGTAGCATCTCCCAGAATCCAAAGATGGGCTATTATTCTTAGAGCGTATGAATACAATATGCAGTACAAATCAGGAAAGGAGCACAGTAATGCGGATTGTTTTTCAAGATTACCTTTGAAAGTAACAACTGTACCAGAGCCAGATGATCATGTATTCATGTTAACTGATTTAGAAGATTGTTTACTGATCACTGCAGATAAGATTGGACAAGAAATGATCCGATATTGTCCCATGTTCATGAGTATTTGTTACGTGGTTGGCCTAGTGATGATGATAGTCCTGAGTTGACTGCATACCCTATCAGGAAAGAGGAATTGAGTGTACAGGATGGGTGTATCTTGTGGGGTGCACATGTAGTGGTGCCACCGGCAGGACGTACAGAAGTAATGAAAGAAATCCATTCAGCTCATCCGGATATTTCTCGAATGAAAGCTTTAGCTAGGTGTTATGTGTGGTGGGCAGGCATGGACCGTAAACTTGAGAACCTTGTTAAAGGACGTGAAACTTGTCAGGTAAAAAGGAAAGATCCGCTGTCTGCGCCATTACATCCCCGGGAATATCCTGATTGACCATGGAAAAGGATTCATATTGACTATGCAGGTCCATTTTTAGGTCATATGATATAAGTAGTTGTGGATGCATATTCTAAATGGATGGAGGCATATTTAATGCAATTTCCTACTTTTTCAGCTACCATAAGTAAGCTTCGTGAATGTTTTGCACAGCATGGATTGGCAGATGTTATTGTATCAGAAAATGCTACAGTATTTGCTTCAGAAGAATTTGCATGTTTTACCAGAAAGAATGGAATTGTTCATAGTTTCTCAGCTCCATACCACCCTGCTTCTAATGGGTTAGCAGAGAGAGCTGTACAAACTGTTAAACAGGGTATCACCAAAACTAAGGGTTCAACAGTACATACAAAACTTCAGAGATTTTTACTTCAGTACAGGATTACACCTCAATCAACAACTGTTAAAAGTCCTTCAGAACTGTTAAACATTGTAGACTGAAAACTGCCTTACATTTGTTACATCCAAATTTACAAAGAAAGGTACAAAAGAAACAAATGGCAATGAAACAGTATAATGATCTTAGTGCTAGAGATAGAATTTTTAGTAATGGAGATTTGGTGAATATCAAGAATTTTGGCACAGGGGGAAAGTGGATCCCAGGTACCATTATCAAGAGTACTGAGATTAAACTTGAGGATGGAAGGATAGTTAAAAGGCAAATGGATGACATACATAAACGTTATGTTGAATGTCAGGATTCAGGTAAAACTGTAAATGAGAAAGCTGAATCACAATTGCTACCACAACCATTGCTACCTATGTCAAATGCTGATATTGAGAAAGTTACACAGCATGATGATAAAATTGATGATACAGAATTAAAGAACAGTGAGACTGGTGTAAAATCAAATGAGGAAGTAATTCTTCAGGAACCATTAGAGATAATAGAAACACCAGAGATAAAACCTGAACATGATGTTCCCAGGTATCCAGTCAGAAACAGGAAACTTCCTCGGCACTTGGAAGATCACCATTGTACATTCAAGTGATAATCATATTTATATATTAAACTGTTAATCATTTGTTCTTAAAAGGATACATAACTAGCCATTTAGTGTTATAGTGAAACTTTATTGTATAGTTCATTTGAAGTCTTGTAGATGAACATACACATAGTACACATGTATAACATGCATTCTTTAATTGATACATAACCTACAGATAAAAGAAACAGAATAAATTGGATACTGCATATGGTAACATTAATGTTTATTTCTTATGTATGTTTATACTTAAGGGGTGAGGAAATGATGTATCTTACGGTATCGCCCCTGGTGGACAGCTTGTAAACTATATTTTGTTGCTCTCGCGAGAAGTGAGGTTGAGCGAGAATGGGCGAGGAGGTCATTCCGCCAAGTGATGTATTGGTGCTGGAATAAATGTCGTGGACCCTTACAGCCTTTGTGGTGTTTATTGGGGCCCAAGTTATGACAGAAAATAATAGTAAAAAATAAAAAAATCCAAATGGCGACACCAGTCTGCAGAAACTGATGAAACATTCCATGACCAATATCCATGCAAAGATTCATGGTGATCAATGCATTAGTTGTTCAGATACTTGAGCTTTTGTACCAAATTTTCCATTATTCTGGGGGGGGGGGGGGGTAACTTAAAAGCCCAATAGCTCGAAGAATATAGTTAACAGAGATCTAATTTCAGGTCTCCAAGGAGATTTTTTATGGACCTCCTTGGATGTCAAGTGAAAAGATTCAAGGTCCAGTCATTACGATTTGTGCCCTGTTAACAGAAGACTGCATCTTTTAAGGTCTCAAAAAATGGAGAAAAAAATCGTTAAAAAGAGAAAAATATAGGTGGCACCACCAGTCTGCAGCAACTGATGAAACACTGCATGATCAATATCAATGCAAAAATCATGGTGATCTATACATTAGTTGTTCATATACTTGAGCTTTTGTATCAAATTTTCCATTATACTGGGGGTTACTTCAAAGCCCAACAGCTCGAAGAATATAGGAACAGAGACCTAATTTCAGGTTCCCGAGTAGATTTTTTTATGGACCTCCATGTATACCAAGTGAAAAGATTCAAGGTCCAGCAGTTACGATTTTTGTGCCTCGTTAACAGACAGGCAGACGGACGGACAACCAACAAAGAGTGCTTGCTAAAGCTCAGACGACTCACAGTTGAAGATTAAAAGGCCAGTCAACACAATTTGTGCCCTGTAAACAGAAGACTGCATCTTTTAAGGTTTCAAAAAAGAGAGAAAAAAATGTTAAAAAAAGGAGAAAAATACAGGTGGCATCATTAAATGTATAAAATTATACACAAAAGAGAAATTATAAAGTCATTACATAGGGTTATTAAAATCTATCTATAATAATCTTATATGCCATTTATATTATTAGAAGTCGTGGTAATATAGTTGATAATGGAATAATGAATATGGATTCTTAAACTTACTGAATTAACTGCTTGTACAGAGATTTAAATTGGCTAATATTATTGGCAGTTTTTACACTCATAGGGAGTACATTCCAATGGCTTGGGCCGGCATATGTAAGACTTGCTTTAAATCCGGATTCTTTTTTTTTTTTTTTTTTTGTTTTGGTAGAGATAAATTGAAACCATGAGAGTAGCGAGTTTGATATGAAGTGTTAACAAAGTTGAACGCATGTGTAAACGAATTAGGTGCATTACTAGTCAGGCATTTAAAACCGTTCAAGAAACAAAATATTGGTATCTTTGATGAACATTCATCAAACCCAATGTTTGGATAAGTGACAAAGAGGATACGTCAGTATTAAAAGTTCAAGGAACAATTCGAGCAGCCTTATTTTCAAGTTTCTGAAGTTGTAAAAGATGAGTTTTGGAAGAGTTCCCCCAAACGGATATGCAATAATCTATGTGGCTATGAATGAAAGCATAGTATAAAGTTTATAAACTCGAGGTATCTAAAATCTGACTAAGTCTAAAAAGAAGACCAAGTTTAGATGCGACTTTATCACAAACATGTTTTATATGATTTTTCCAGGTAAAACCAGAGTCAATAAAAACGCCTAAAAGTTTAGTATGATCTACTGGTGCTACGTTGATATTATCAATTAAAATATTTTGATGATCTTGTTCAGTTTTTTTATTTATAGGGCCAAATAATACCATTTTGAGGATTGATACACAGTCTATTATCCCTAAACCAGTCAAGCGCAATAGCTTTATTAAGTAATATCATCAGCATAAATGACACATTTATCATGGAGGAACAGTGCCGCGTGGAGTGCCTATATCCAAGTTGCGCTCCTTAGACTGAACCTGATTTGAGTGAACAACCTGTTAGATAAGTAATAATTGAACCGTAATAACGGGACACCTTCTACACCATACTTTTTTTCATTTTATTAAGCAAAGTGTTATGATAAAGGCTATCAAAACCTTTCCTTATTGATAAGACATGCAGCAGTAACATTTGTTACACCTGTGAGCCTACTGTCATGTGCTGCCATATGTTGTTTAATGTAGACACTATTTTTTTGTTCTGTGAGCATGCTCAGTGGGTTCTTCCGCCCAGCAGTTGTTTTTTTGTAAAGGTTTGCTACGCAGTTTTTTGTTTCAAGAAGTTTAGCCAGAAAGAAGTGATTTTAAACCATATTGGAACCCCAGAAGAACCAGGAATGTCAGTTATTAGCTTATATTAATTCCCGGCAGTGTGTAATATGTTTGACTATGGTAGATTTGTCGATAAATGGTAGATTTGTGTTATTAATCTCAGCCTTGTAACTTTCTAGTGAGCCTATATAAAGGACAGCGTAATACGATGCTGCCCTAGTCTTTGCAGTCTGTATACGCTTAATGCCTGACCCTGTTTTTCCCCCATGTGAATATATAGGGTAGTGTGCTGATACCAGAGCATCTCAGATTATGCTGTATTGCATTTTACACTTAGGAATGGATACTGTTTGTGTTTTTAAAGGATCCCATGGAAATCTGTCAGAGATGCAGTGATTTATTGAATACTACTGTAGTTGCTTAAGTTCTATAATATATATGTGTATGTATTCTAGTGTCAGCTTTCATGTTTTACTAGTATATTCTGTAGAATGGTGTTAATTACACACATCATAGTTACTAACTTAGCTGACTTGATCCTGCTAAGCCACGGCGATACATTATAGTTAATAGCTCAGCTGACTTAGTCTTACTGAGCCATAGCAATATGTCATTGTTAACTATACATATATAACTGTATGTTTATAATACTTTCGTGTTATTGCAACATTTTAGGGTAAATATATTTAGTTATTATTACCATGTCAGTTATTTAACTGATATTTCATTATTCTTAGTATCCCTATTTGTTTGTTACAGTCAAAACCGTCTGAAGTTAACGTCTGAACGTCTATATCTCTGTACCGTCAGCATGGACAGAATACCTGAAATAAACCTCAAGATTCCTGGTTTTAGAAGTGACTGAATGTATACCGCAGTCTAACACCTACGGGTGTTACAGTTTTGAATTCCTTAAGACTGTGTATGCAATAAACCAAAGACAGTATGTCAAACCCTAGTGACAAAGAGCTTGATAAACCAGAAGTTGATGAGGACAGTGGTAAGCCTGTTGACGATAAATCACAGGCAAAACTGCAGCGAAGCAGAGCTAAAGCTGTAATTACGCGGAGCATGGTAACCATAGACATGCTCACAAAGGATACCAAGAATGTGAAAGAAAAAATAGAAATGTTCCAGAAACAAGTAATCAAATTCAAGGAAGCACATGAACACTATGCAAGTTTCTTGACAACTGATAAAGATCGAGAGGATGCAGAATCTCATAGGGCGGATGTGATTTACCAGGCTGTAGGCTTTGGGGACACGATAGACTCCTGGATAGTGGAGATTGAGGATGATGAACCGACCACAGCTGACAATGAGGGTGAGGCCCAGACCATGGTCGAAACCCCCGTGCTGCGACCTAAAGGGTCAACTACCGAAGCTTGCAAAGAGAGATTGTGGCTCTGCGTGAACAGCATCAGTTAGAAATAAAAAGGTATCAATTACTTATTGAAAAGGAAAGACAAGCACTTGAGTTAGAAAGAGCAAGATTCCAGTTAGAGATTGAGAGACAGAGAGAGAGGATGCATTTGATTAAGCAGCAGCAGGAACTGCAGGCTGAGCTTCAACAGAATACCAAAACTATAGAAGAAACTTCAAAGGTTGCTACGACAGGGCTCAACAAAACAACTGAGCGAAACCCAATGCATACGCCAATGACAGCCGAGGTCGGCGGAACCCCACTCCGAGCCGAAAGTACGCCCCATGCGAACTTTGATAAAACCCCAGGAATGTCCTGGGAGCCATCGCATGTAAACAGTGATGTGCCAGCCAACGCTGCCTTTGCGGAAATGATGCAACAGGTCTTAAATAAATCTAGGTTTCAACAACAGTCACTGGTCGATACCTTACAACTGCCGCGAAATGGATTACAGCCCTTTGATGGTAACCCGTTGAATTACTAGCAGTTCATTAGGGCTTTCAAGCATACGGTTGAAAATAAGTCTGCTGTTCCCGGGACAAAATTGACGTGTTTAATGCAATATTGTTCAGGACGCGCAAAGAGTTTATTCCAGTGCTGTTTGGCTAACGAACCAGCAGAGAGTTACAAACTTGCCTTAGATCTGTTGGAGGAGGGATTTGGCAACAACTTTGTTATAGCCCAAGGGTAAATAGGATCACAAATCTGCCAGATGTCAAGGGTACTGTCGCGCTGCGAGAATTTGCAGATGACTTGAGATGTTGTCAAGAAACCCTTAAGACAATGGGATATGCATCTGAGATGGACAATTCACATAGTATGTTGGCCATTGTAGAAAAGTTGCCATACCACCTACAGACCAGATGGCTTAGAGAGAACCACAACAAAAAGGTCAGGGAGAGAAGAAATTCACAGTAGCATGATCTGGTGGATTTCATTGCTTTGGCTGCTGATGAAGCATCTGACCCAGTGTTCGGAAAGGTCATCTTCAAGGACATTAAAAGGCCACCTAGAACCAAGGGTGACAAGAGACAAACCGGTAGTTTTGCCATACAAGCATCTCTCGCACCAAACGCCAAGTCTGAATATGTGAAACCAAAGAATATTGACCCATGTTTGCACTGTGGGCGTGCCCACTACATAACGCAATGTATGACATTCAAGGCATTACGAGTAAAGGATAGAAAGGCCTTCATTATATCAAAGGGACTTTGCGTTAACTGTTTCAAACCTGGTCACTTCGGTAAGGATTGCCCTAGACCATTTACACGTTCTGTGGATGGCTGTGGTCAGAAACACAGCAAGTTCCGTCACATACCTACGAGAAGACCGCATCCGGATGAGGGATTAGCACCGATCCAAATCACTAACCAAAACGCACCAACGAGTCTGCCAGTAACATCAACTGCTCCTAGACCTGTTCCAGTGATACACCCGAGAAACCAGGTCAGCAATTGTGTGCGATCCCAAGGGGGCAAGGTAGCCCTGCCTATTGTACCTGTGAGAGTCCGGTGTTTGGACTCCAGCCGCTGTATAGATACATATGCTATGCTAGATCCTGGGACAACCTCTACATACTGTACAGAGGCTCTGAGCGAAAGCCTTGGAACAAAGGAAGCTGTTGAGCACTTTGAGCTTACAACCATTGCACAGACAAGAGTCGCAGATGGACTGCACTGTTATATCCATATTGGTCTCAGACCTTCATGATACTATACTGCCAAGGTGAATCCCAGAGGTAACAGTAAGGCCAACATTGAACATTGACCTTTCGGGCCTATGCAATCAAGTTAACCTTGACTATTGGCCTCATCTTAGAGGTTTGGATGTACCAGAACTTGTTGATGTAGATCAGGTACATCTGCTTATCGGTCAAGATTGCTCCGACCTTTTGCTCCCCGAAGAGGTGAAAAAGGGCAGCCCAGGTGAACCATTTGCAATCCGCACTCCATTGGGATGGGCCGTAAACGGTCCCGTCGACCCTTTCACTCCGGGCGTAAGGTCCTCCCATTTTGTACAAGAGCAAACACCACTGGAGAAGGACCTGGCAAATCTCTGGGCTCTTGAAGACTCAAACAGTGAGGAGTATGGGATGTCCATCCATGATCGAAAGGTTCTGCATATTTTGGACAATTCCATAAATGTCGTGGACGGACACTATTCTATGAACATCCCCTTCAAAGTCGAAGAGCCAAAGATGCCTGATAACCGTATCATGGCTGAGCATCGACTTCAAGTTCTCAGAAAACGTCTCGACAGAGACAGTGATTTGAAATCGAAGTACACCTCTGAAATCAAGCAACTCTTAGACAAAGACTACGCTGAAAGGGCCCCCTTGAAGGACTTAGATCGTGATGATGGCAAAGTTTGGTATTTGCCACACCACCAAGTGCGTAATCCGAAGAAACCGGACAAGTGTAGGATCGTCTTTGATTGTGCAGCTCAGTACAAAAGAACGTCTTTGAATGAAAATGTACACATGTAGGGCCTGATCTTACCAATAAACTAGTAGGTGTATTATTGCGCTTCAGACAAGGTCCTATCGCATTTGCGGCCAATAGAAGGCATGTTTCATCAAGTCAAAGTGACCTCAAAGGACAGAGATGAATTGCGTTTCCTTTGGTGGGAGAATGATGATACTACAGGTCAAACTATTGTGCTTAGAATGATTCCCCACTTGTTTGGCGGTGTATGGAGTCCGAGCTGCGCAAATTATGCCCTGAAAAAGGTAGCCTATGACCACAGTGATATATACCCAGCGTTGACACTCAATACCATATTGAAGAGCTTTTATGTGGACGATTGTCTTAAGTCTGTGGACAGTTTGGACACTGCGGTGATACTCGCAAAGGAGGTCACAGAATTACTAGCACAGAGAGGCTTTAACCTGACAAAATGGATTTCAAACTCCCCAAAACTTATGGAGACCATACCTAGGGAGAAATGGGGCAAGGCGTTTGTCAACATCAACATAAGCTTTGAAGAGTTGCTGGCTGAAAGAGAACTCGGAATGTTGTGGCATATCAAAACAGATTGCTTTGGCTTTGATGTACAAGTGGCGGAGAAACCAAAGACTAAGAGAGGGGTACTAAGCGCTCTTAGTACCGTATACGACCCAATGGGGTATGTTTGCCCGTTTGTGTTGAAGGCAAGGTTGCTATTTCAGCAGTTTTGTCGTTTACAAAAAGGTTGGGACGACTCGTTGTCTGTAGACCTAGAGGACCAGTGGGGCCGGTGGTTTGCCGATCTTTCCGCTATACAGAAATTCAGAATTCCTAGATGTGTGAAACCCTCAGGTGTAGCGATCAAAGTTGCACAGCTGCACCACTTTTCCGATGCCTCAGAACATGGCTATGGGGCAGTTTCATATCTTCGCTTGGTCTGTGGTGATGACATCTGTGTCAATATTGTCATGGCCAAGGCCCGTCTTGCACCTCTGTAGGGCTCAACTATACCTCGCCTTGAGCTTGCTGGTGCTGTAGAAGCAGTGAAATTGGACAAACTCATTCACCAGGAGCTAGAATTCACACTTGAGGATTCTGTCTTTTGGACGGACAGTACTATCGTACTGTGCTATCTGCAGAATGAGGGGAAACGATTCCAGACATATGTCGCCAACAGAGTATCAAAGATATTGGATTACACCAAACCAATACAGTGGAGATATGTATCAACCACACAGAATCCCGGAAATGATGCTCCCGTGGCATGGATGCGGAGGAATTAGTCAACAGCAAGCGCTGGATTCAAGGGCCAGACTTCCTGCTGATGGATGAATTACATTGGCCTAACCAACCTACATTTAAATGTGCAAAGCTCATGGAGGTCACAGAACTGAAAAGAGCACCGTTGGTATATTCCATGAGCACTGAATCATATCCAGTCAGTTCTCTTTTAAAGTACTACTCCTCGTGGTTTAAACTAAAGAAAGCAATAGCATGGATACTCCGCCTTCAACAGATGCTACTGAGAAAAGTATCAGACACAGGCCCAATTACGTCTGCAGAGTTACTTAATGCAGAATTAGCCATAATTAGATACATCCAGAAACCCCTCCAAGAAGCTGGGTCAAGACCTCTCATAAGCAAGTTGAAACCTATAAAGTCTGATACAGGACTCCTGCGAGTAGGAGGCAGGCTTGCGCAATCAGAGCTGAGTGGCGACACGAAACACCCACTGATCTTCCTTTATAGACACCATGTATCACAACTCATCGTTGAGGACTGCCATCAATGCACAGGTCATTCTGGTGTTGAACGGGTACTAGGTGAAACACGCCGTCGGTACTGGATACTGAGAGGGAGACGGCTAATCAAGGTGGTTCTTTCACGCTGTATTGTGTGCAAGAAATCACGTGGGAAAACTGAAGTACAGCAGATGGCGGACCTTCCTACGTCCAGACTAATGCTGTACGAACCACCATTCACTCGTGTGGGAATAGATTATTTTGGTCCATTCACTGTAAAAAGGGGAAGAACGGAAGTAAAAAGATATGGCTACCTATTTACTTGCCTGGCAATTAGAGCCGTCCATATTGAGGTGTCACACACATGGCACAGGTAGTTTTATCAATGCTTTGGAGAGATTCATATCACGCAGAGGGGAGCCGTACGAAATCCGCTCAGATAACGGTACCAATTTTGTTGGGGCAAAGTCAGAGCTCCGTAAAGCTATCCGTGAATGGAATCAGGACAAGATACACGAGCATCTCCTGAAAAGAGAAGTAAAGTGGATTTTTGATCCTCAAGGTGCCTCCCATATGGGTGGTGTCTGGGAAAAACAGATTCGATCTGTAAGATCGCTCTGTAAGTTGTGGACCTGTTTGTTATGGACACTTAAGTGACAATTCGAACTGTTAGAATTAATATACCTTTGATGATTTGTACGTGTAATATATATACCTGACCCATTATTGAATGTCATGTGCCATACTGTTTAGTATTTTATTAAGTAGTCTATCCCAGGTGTTATTAGTGTATTTAAAATGCATTGTCCAATGAACATGCATTGGGGCCGGGATGTTACACCTGGGAGCCTACTGTCATGTGCTGCCATATGTTGTTTAGTGTAGACACTATATTTTTGTTCTGTGAGCATGCTCAGTGGGCTCTTCCGCCCAGCAGTTGTTTTTTGTAAAGGTTTGCCACGCAGTTTTTTGTTTCAAGAAGTTTAGCCAGAAAGAAGTGATTTTAAACCATATTGGAACCCCAAAAGAACCAGGAATGTAAGTTATTAGCTTTTATTAATTCCCGGCAGTGTGTTATATGTTTGACTATGGTAGATTTGTAGATAAATGGTAGATTTGTGTTATTAATCTCAGCCTTGTAACTTTCTAGTGAGCCTATATAAAGGACAGCGTAATACGATGCTGCCCTAGTCTTTGCAGTCTGTACGCTTTATGGCCTGACCCTGTTTTTTCCCCAAGTGAATATATAGGGTAGTGTACTGATACCAGAGCGTCTCAGATTATGCTGTATTGCATGTTTCACTTAGGAATGGATACTGTTTGTGTTTTTAAAGGATCCCATGGAAATCTGTCAGAGATGTAATGATTTATTCAATACTGCTGTAGTTGCTTAAGTTCTATAATATATATGTGTATGTATTCTAGTGTCAGCTTTCATGTTTTACTAGTATATTCTGTAGAATGGTGTTAATTACACACATCATGGTTACTAACTTAGCTGACTTGATCCTGCTAAGCCACGGCGATACATTATAGTTAATAGCTAGCGTATAGAGCCAGCGTATGAGGATCGTATCGAATATTTCGAAAAATTGTTTATACGCACCACTTTTCAGCGTATGAGGTCGATTTTCGGTTAATGTCCGTTAGAGTAACGTGAGCCTGGCGTACCGCCAGCGTATGAGTAGCGTATGAGTAGCGTACGCATAGCGTATGTCAGCGTATATGAGCGTATGTGATGTGATGTGTATTTGAGTTGGACGTATACCGACGTATGAGTAATGTATATCAGCGTACCTCCGACGTATGAGAAACGTATGCGGAACGTCAGCCTAACGTATGAGGAGCGTACACATTCTACGCCTTCTTCTTCTGTGTCTAGCATACATCACTGCATCAGCATACAACTGTAACAAATCTTGGTGATGTTCCAGCACAACAACCTCCATCTCTGAACTGCTGGTACAAACTGATACAGATTTGGAAATGTGAGATTTTATATACCCCCCATACGATGGAAATACGCATGTAATACGCATGGGATAAGTTGGCTGTACTCTCAGAACACGTTAGGCATAAGTTAAGTACGTTAGACTGTCGTTAGAACTACCATCATAACGTCAGCCATTCGTTAGACACACGTCAGACACACATTCATTATACGCTCCTCTAACGCCAGGTTTCCTGACCCACTCAATTTCAACGTATGAGAAGCGTACTCGACGTATGAGTAACGTACCTTCAGCGTACCTCTAGCGTGTTCAGCGTATGAGGAACGTATGAGGAGCGTAAAATTTTTTGGCCGTCAGCGTACATCAGCGTACACCGACGTACCCCGGCGTACTAGAAACGTATTCCAGTGTACCCCTAGCGTGTTTCAGCGTATGTCAGCGTATGCCCAAAAAGTCCATACGTTCCTCATACGCTGGCTCTGTACGCTAGAGTGTGACAGCGCCTTTATTTGTAAATAGATCATTGTTATCGAAATAAGTAATATAAGGCCTGATTTTACAAACTTTTCTAGTAATTTCGGTACGTCACCTATTACTGAAAAAGGTAGGTATTTTTTTAGCTCAGCTGACTTTCAGTCATGCTTGGCTATAGCGATGGGTCTTTGTCCGTCGTCCTTCTGTCTGTCCGTCCGGCCAGCCGTCCGGCCATTAGCAGGGCACAAATTGTAACTGTAAGGGCTAGATACATGAACCCTATGCAGTCTTAGAGGTTCTAAAAAGATCTCCTTGCAGATCTGAAATTAGGTTACTGTGACCTATATTCTCTGAATTACGGGGTGTGTTTGCACCTCCCAGAATTAATTCTTATGGCCAAAAAAAAAAAAAAAAACCATCCCAAACCTTACATGTCAATAGAGGAACAAACCTTTTGATATTTAGGTCTTAGGGTCAAAGGTGAATGTCACAGGACCAGCTTCTTGAAAAAAGTTGTGGATGCATTTCAAGTCAGACTTTTCATCCCAAACCTTCCATCTTCCAAGTATGGATCATCAACCAACAGGGGAAGAACATTATTCATTGTTCGGTCTCAAGGTTAGATGTGAAAGTCACAGGACCCACTTCTTAGAAACCATTTTGGACGAACTTTGAGCTAAACCTTTCATCCCAAACCTACCATCTGTCACATGCAGCCCACCTGCCAACAGGGGAAAAACCATAATTTTTTTTAGGTCAAGGTCAGAGGTCAAGGTCACAGGACCCACTTCTTTGAAAAGCTTGAGGATGCATTTTAAAGCAAACCTTTCATCCAAAACCTTCAATGTTTCACATATGGCTGATCTATTAATTGGAGAACCTAATTTTAAAGCAGCATACCCTATCCGTGCTGTCCCTATCACTGCTCATTGCAGGTTACTGGGGGTGAGTGGAGGGTTGCAAGTGGGTACTGTGAGGAGGCCTCCCTTACAATTGCTCCATGATTCCAGACATCTAGTTATTCTTGTATTATTGACTGTTAAGTTTCATCAATCGTGTCATTTCATTTCAATCATATCATTTTATCATGACATTCATTCATGCATTCCTGGCACTTGGTATGGTTATTCGTCATGCAATGTGTAATGTTTTCATTTATTATGCATTATGCCCTGTATTTTGATACCAGAAAACTACAGCCATTATGTTCCTTAGCTTAAATTATATAAAAAAAATGAATGGCTGGATATTCTTTGAAAAAGGAAAATTTAAAAAGTGACATGACTCCAATTTGTCACACAAAAATTTAATTATAAATCTTGTGTATTCCTTTTATATCAGGGTTTGCCTTATGAAAAAAAAAGTTTGTCAGTTTTCTGGGACCTTTGAGTGGGGTATGTGTAGAAAAGTATGGGAAATTATGTTAAAAAGAACATAGATTCTGAAGTACTTTTGCCGCATATGTGTGTTCACAGCTCTCTCTCTGGAGAAATTCTAATGATCCTCACAGGGGAAAGAGTCTTAAATTTAGAGGTCGTGGAAACCCTATATATCGCCGCATATTGTATTAAAATGATTGCAAACCTAAAGATGGTGTCATAAGATGCAGTGATATAAAAATGTACAACTCATTTGATGGAAAAATATATACTTTATAGAAATATGGAAAACCCATTACAGCATAACAGTAAATTAAATACTGTTTGACAATTCTATGGATATTGATACAGTTGACCTCAGTATGATAATTGTTAATGTGAATTAAGATAGAAAGATAAGAAAGTTCAAGAATACACTGAAATCTACATTAGCTCAAGCCAGTATGACCAGAACAATGCAACTAACTAGCATTATGTGCCAGCTATTAGAACCATGATATGACCTAATAATGTATGGTACTCACTCAAACACAAATGCAATAGTAGTAATAGTAATATATATGTACCACATTGTCTGACTATAGGAGTTTCTATCACACATTATACAGAAAACTAACCATGAAAATATAAAAAATATTTCTGCTAAACATATGTCTGCTTTATATATACTGCCATTTATAAGCCAGACATTGTTGTCACAGTTGAAATTTGTGTGCAGTAGTACACCTGGATCACATGAAATTATATTAAGGGAATCTGGGTGCATCAGTCTGCAGATGTAGGTCCCCACAGATAATTCCTTCAGTAACAAATTAATGGGAGTCTTTAGGGGTCAAAATTAATAATTTCCCACCTGGAATGTATTGCTTACTAGCAAATCACAAAAGGAGCAAGCAAGCCATTTTGTTCTCCTTGTTGCACCATGAACAGTGGGCTTTTACATATTTGTCACTGCATGTCTTTAGAGAAGGTGCCACTTCTCCCTACTACTTTTAACTACAATTAAAAAGAACTATCAAAAATAAACTAAATCTACAAAATGTGTCTGTGTGCATCGTATCACACTGCATTTATCTGTGTATATCATATATTGCCAGATTGTTCATAACACCTTTTCTACTGAAGTCAGATGTTGCCTGAAAGAAGGTCATCTTCATCTGTGCTGTCTTTATCTCCAAGTACTTCCACATGAAACAGTGTTGTTCCTGTAAAACAGTAAAATACATAAAGAAATCAAGTGCAGGAAGAGGCAAGTTTCAGCATTATATAAAAGTGCTTTGTTCCTGTAAGTACAATAAAACTACATGAACACACTGAATGGATCATTTGTAATCATTTCAGAATTGTCGTATTTGTTTATGATGTATCTGTTGATGTCTGCATATTGATAAAAATTATATATTTAAGGCCAAAAAAATAAAAAGGTATGGTTCTCAGGCACTTTTTTTCAGAAATCACCGCGGGCGGTTGGTATTTTATTCTTTACATTTTTAGCTCAGCCGACTGTAAGCCTGTATTTTTCGATTTTTTACGAATTGTTTTCTCTATTTTTCAGACCTTTAAAAATGTGAACATCCTTCGAGCTATGGGGGAAAGTACCCCCCAGAATAGTAAAAAAATTAATACAAAAACTTCAATATCTCATTAACTACATCACTGATGGTCATCATTTTTGGCATACATATTGATCATGAGATGTTCCATCAGTTCCTGCAGACTGCTGGCGCCACCTGTATTTATCGATTTTTTACGAATTTTTTTTCTCTATTTTGGAGACCTTTAAGGATGTAGTTATCTGTCAACAGGGTTCAAATTGTAACGACTGGACCTAGAATCTTCATTCTTGACACACAGGGAGACCCATGAATAGTCTCCATGGACACCAGAAATTAGGTCTCTGTTACCCATATCCTTTGAGCTATGGCACTCCGTACAGCTCAGAATAATGGAAAATTTGATACAAAAGCTGAAGTATCTGAACAATCACTGCAGAGACCACCGTAATTGTTTGCATGGATATTGATCATGAGATGTTCCATCAGTTCCTGGAGACTGGTGGCGCGACCTGTATTTTTCGATTTTTCACGAATTGTTTTCTCTATTTTTCAGACCTTTAAAAATGTGAACATCTGTTAACAGGGCACAAATCGTAAAGCCTGGACCTAGAATCTTCATTCTTAACATTCTGAGAGACCTATGAAAAGTCTCCATGGAAACCAGAAATTAGGTCTCTGTTACCCATATCCTTCGAGCTATGGGGCCCCAAAGTACCCCCCCCCCCCCCAGAATAGTGAAAAAGTTCATACAAAAACTTCAATATCTCATTAACTACATCACTGATGGTCATGATTTTTGGCATACTTATTGATCATGAGATGTTTCGTCAGTTTCTGCAGACTGGTGGCGCCATCTGTATTTTTCAAATTTTTACAATTTTTTTTTCTCTATTTTTGAGACCTTTAAGGATGTATTTATCTGTCAACAGGGTTCAAATTGTAACGACTGGACCCAGAATCCTCATTCTTGACACACAGGGAGACCCATGAAAAGTCTCCATGGAAACCTGAAATTAGGTCTCTGTTACCCATATCCATTAAGCTGTATGGCTCCAAAATACCACCCAGAATAATGAAAAATTTGATACAAAAACTGAAGCATCTGAACAACTGATGCAGAGATCACCATAATTGTTTGTATGGATATTGATCATGGAGTTTTTCATCAGTTTCTGCAGCCTGGTGGCACCACATGTATTTGTTCGGGCTTTTTTCTAATTTTTTTATCTATTTTTGAGACTTTTAAAGAAATGAACATCTGTTAACAAGGCACAAATCATAACAACTGGACCTAGAATCTTCATTCTTTACACACAGGGAGACCCATGAAAAATCTCCAAGGAAACCTGAAATTAGGTCTCTGTTACCTATATCCATGAAGCTGTATGGCTCCAAAATACCCCCCAGAATAATGAAAAATTTGATACAAAAACTCCAGTATCTCAATAACTACAACACTGATGCTCATGAGTTTTGGCATACATATTGATCATGATGTGTTCCATCAGTTTCAGCAGACTGGGTGCGCCACCTCTATTTTTTTCAAATTTTTACAAATTATTTTCTCTATTTTGGAGACCTTTAAAGATGTGGTTATCTGTCAACAGGGTACAAATTTTAAAAACTGGACCTAGAATCTTCATTCTTGTCATGCAAGGAGGCCCATGAAAAGTGTCTGTGGAAACCTGAAATTAGGTCTCTGTTACCGATATCCTTCAAGCTATAAGACTCCGAATTATCCCTCAGAATAATGGAAAATTTGATACAAAAGCTGAAGTATCTGAACAACTAATCCAGAGACCACCATGCTTCTTTGCATGGATATTAGTTTCTTAGTTTATTACCGCTAAGGTCGACCCAGATGGGCACTTGGTCCAGGGTGTTGGTGCCAGCTCAGGAGTCACACCAGTAGATCCTTATGTGCTGTTCCCGGCGGCTGTATAGGCTGTGTGCAGGTGCCAGCCACTACCACACAGACACAGACACACGTGTACTTCTTTCCTATGTGAATGTGGAACATCATATATAAGAGCAGTAAACTGTTATGGTCACAGCAGCACGAGTTTTGTCATGTAGATCACTGTAAAGTGGTTACATGAATTTGGTGGCAGCGGGTTGGATGCTTTGGAGATGTTCTGATGAGTGGCTGGCGGGAAATTGCTGCTGTGAGACGTCTGACAGAGACATCTGTATGCAGAGGATAGATGACAGGCGAGATGTGGACACAGGACTTGTGGATTTCTTGCCGATGGTGATTGGGCCCGTAGCAGCAGTGAGAGATCCGGACTTTGCAGTGGATTGCTGGATTTTGTGGCTTTTCCTATCTTTCAGATTGTGTGCACAGTGGTAATTACTGGTTTTGATGTTAAAGGGCATTACTGGTTAAATGTAGAGCTACCCTTTGTTTAAACTGTGTTTTGAGGCTGTGAGGACTTCTTAAAAGTGACTAGCAGAAGATTATTTCCATGTTGACACAGGTGGACGATTGAAGATGATGCCAGTGGGTAATACTGTGTGATTCCAGAGACATTTTGGTGTTATGCTGTAACTGGAGTCTTATCGTGAGAGAACTGATCATTTAACAGAGTTAAAGATCTGGACTTTAGTGTACATGGTCAAATGATTTAGCTTGATACTGGTTTTTTTATTTGATGTGCTCAGATATTGTGTGCTGACAACAAGGTTTAGTGGTGAAAGGTTGTCATGGTTTATATTGTTCAGTTGTGCTGGCTGTATAGGAGAGCAAGGGATGCATGTTGTTTTACAGCTTTATTGACTGTCCATCCATACCAGACAGCGGTACAGGTATGTTGTACCATGTGTGATATGTTTACAAAGTCAGGTGGAACTAACATACTGATATACTGAAGACATATGGTCATACATTGATACTGTGAAGGTTGATTGTAACCGTTTTGTTGAATGTACATTATCTATGAATGGACCGGGAGCATTTCACAGGAATTCCTAGATTTTATTTTTTCCTGTTCATGAGTAACTGTATATACAAATGATAATTGTTGATATGTCACAGTAGTGTCAGGCTGTTTTGCCAGAGTCACTATGGGCTCATAATCAAACTTGAGTATCTGACCTTTTCTTTTTGTATATAACACCTGTTTAGTAAGGAGTATTACTCTTCGGCTATTGAGGAAGGAGTAAGGGATCTGAGGTTGTTCATTCATATCATTTGAATCAGTGCAAAATAATTACAATATTTTAAATATGGGAGAGGAGCTTGAAGCCCTCAGACGTCGGTTGGAGCAGGTTCAGGTTTATGCCCACAGGAAGCTGCCCAGTTTCAACTGAGATCCATCTCAGCTAGATGACTGGATCCTTGAGGCCCGAGGAGCATTCCGAAGCCAGGGGCCGGAAGGGGGTGATGCGACCGATTTTCTGTCTTACCTAGAGGGAGCGGCAAAGAACGAGGTCAGGTTTGCTGAGATTCGTGACCCGGATCATATGTTTGAGCTGCTGGAGGATGCGTTTGGTGAAAAGAAGAGCGCGTCGGATATCATCGACTTATTTTACAATCTCAAAAAAGGTGGCAAGGAATCGCTGAGGGACTTTTTCCCACGGTCTCATAGCTATTGCAGAGCGAGCCCCAAAGAAGGATACAGGCTGCATTGTGAACAAAGATCATGCACTGAGGGACCGTTTCGTTGAAATGATACGTGACAAGGTTCTACGGAGAGACTTAAAGAGAGAAATTAAGAGAAATCCAGATGTAAATTTCCAGGAGATCAGAAATGAAGCTATTGCTTGGTCGGAGGATGACGACGTGCAGACTCAGGTTGTTTCTGCGGATAACACAGAACAAAGGCCACGATCATTTGGTATGTCGGCAGCGGTAGCTGGAAAACTGGAACAACTGCGACAGGGGCAGGCAGCGTTGAGGACTATGCTGGAAATGAGCCAGCAGCAACAGGCGGCGCTAGTTCGTCAAAACCAGGACTTACTGAAAGTATTACAGGGCAAGCGTGAGCCACTACCTAGGACTCGATGCTACAGTTCAGGTGCTAGAGGTGTAAGGTGTTACTCTTGCCAAGAGTATGGACATATTCGAAGGAATTGTCCCAAGAGGAACCAGCAGGTGGTTGATGAGAATAGCTCTGATTTCAGGATGGAGTTGATGCGTAAGACGATTGGTGGAAGAGCAGTCACACGTGCCAAGATAGGTGGGTTCGAGATACAGTGTTTAGTGGACACTGACTCCCAGGTTTCGACAGTCTCAGAAAAGTTCTACAGGGAACACCTGGATGGTCACCTACTCGAGACACATGGATGGTTGACGCTGAACGCGGCTAATGGGTTTGATATTCCGTACCTAGGTCTGCTTGTCTTACCAGTAGAGATAGAGGGAGTGGAGCTTGCAGATGTCGGTATATTATTCATGAAGGACACCGATGAGGTTAGGGAGAAGCCCGAAGCAGTTCCAGGACTTCTTGGAACCAATGTTCTGAAACAGCTACCTAGTTTTCGGGAAGCAGTTTGTATGACTGCCAATTTTGTGCGGGTGGCTGAGCTTTCAGAAGTATTAGTCCCATCGAACAGTATCTGTGATATTACGATTAACGTACTAATAGTCCCTTCTATTTTTTTCAAATAGTTTTATTCCTAACATCTTTGGAGGACCATTTATGGTTTTCAATCCCAGTTCCTGAATTCTCTCCTTTTCATATATGTTACAATTTACGGACATGACTTCAGTCTTTTCCTTATTTATCCTGAGGCCTGAACATATTTGATAATCAGAAAATATATCTAAAACAGATTTGACTGATTCCACATTTGATAAAATTAACGTGGTGTCGTCGGCATATTGCACTTATATATTATTATTTTAAAACCTCTAACATCTCCGGAATCTCTTATTTTTTGTGCCAAAGTTTCTGCGCAGAGGATAAACAAGTATTTGGATAAGGGACATCCCTTTCGAACACCTCTTGATATTTTAAAAATTCTGATAAACTTCCCCGATTTATCACACAATAAGTTATGTCTTTATACATCATTTTTATCCATTTTAACATTTTAGGACCAACATTGAAAGATTCTAACGTTTCTCAGATAAATGATTGTTCTAAAAAATCATACCGTATTTCTTTGAACAGACGCCCGGGCGTTTATTTTTTTCAGACCCAGCTTTGGCCCGGCGTCTAAACAAGGCCGGCTTCTGTTTAAGGCCGGCGTTTATTAAAAAATACATTATCAGGCTCGTCAGACTAACTAAAAATAGAACACGTCGAAACAATGAACCCGCTGGTCACTAATCACTGACACAATTGAAAACATCGCCCGTACACGAATTGTGTTTACGATTTTCCTTAGATGCCATGGGTATATGGGACACGTGCAGTCTCCACAATCACGCACCATAATAAGAATTAACGGAAAATCACAGCGAGAGATTGCAGTTGTCCACAAGAATCTGTCCGCGCGGGCCCCTCGAACCAGGTACCCAGGTGTTTTATCTGGCTTTTCCATTTATTTTACACCGCTTGAACTTGGTAACATTGTTTCCCTCTGAACACGGGGTGGCTCTTCCATTTACTGTTCTTCACATACAACTGGTAGCATTTTGTTCTATCGAAATACGGGGGTTTGGTCCTTATAACGGCACAGCGTAATTCATTTTCATGACACTTTCCTCTCGTTAAATATTTAACTGATTCAGCTCGACACAGCGTTATCATGCGTTTCTGGTCTTTTATATACTGAACACCGGGTGACTCTTCCATTAACTGTTCACCGCGTATAACTTGTAATATTGATTCCATCGAAATACAGGGGGTTGGTCCTTTATAACGTTTCATGACACTTTCCTCCCCGTCTTTTATCTGATACAGCTTGACACAGCGTATTCAAGCCTTTCCGATCTGGTTTATACTGGTATGTGACATTTTCTGCCGGGAGTATACTGAATATTTAGTTGTGGACAAGAGTACATACTATTTTTAACTTTAAAGATTATCTCAGAAGCGTGATTTTGGTAACAGTGGGACGAATTTAAAAGCGATAAAAATGAAAGCAAGGAGCGCAATTTGGCTTGACAGTAGCTACAAATGGTACCGCTCGACACCATCATTTGGCGTCTTCATGCTACAGAAGAAATGTGTGCCAAAACGTATTTGAACAGTTCTGTTCATGAGCTAGACTTAAACCGTACCAAGATTTACCGCTTGTTTCAAGCGGTACTACCTTCATCTTGCTTGATAGCAGTGATAGTGTTAGCCTTTTCACTGCTGACGTATTTGTGTATCGTTTATTAGGATCGGTGTTCGGCTTTAATCATAATGGATGAATCGGGAATATATGTTGTCCCTCATTGAAACAAGCATTCACGTAAGATAAAATAATGATTTATAGACTAAGAGGAATTAAACATATTATCAATACAACACAAACCGAAATTCATACAACAATCTATGGTCAATTTGACCAGTAAATACACCAATTATAATGAAGGGAAAAGACATCTGGTGGCAAACATGGAAAATAATCTGACATCAAGCCTGTGAACAAGACCAGCGTCTATTTAAGACCTGCGTTTAAGACCCGCATTTGGCGTCTTCATGCTACAGAAGAAATGTGTGCCAAAACGTATTTGAACAGTTCTGTTCATGAGCTAGACTTAAACCGTACCAAGATTTACCGCTTGTTTCAAGCAGTACTACCTTCATCTTGCTTGATAGCAGTGATAGTGTTAGCCTTCTCACTGCTGACGTATTTGTGTATCGTTTATTAGGATCGGTGTTCGGCTTTAATCATAATGGATGAATCGGGAATATATGTTGTCCCTCATTGAAACAAGCATTCACGTAAGATAAAATAATGATTTATAGACTAAGAGGAATTAAACATATTATCAATACAACACAAACCGAAATTCATACAACAATCTATGGTCATTTTGACCAGTAAATACACCAATTATAATGAAGGGAAAAGACATCTGGTGGCAAACATGGAAAATAATCTGACATCAGGCCTGTGAACAAGACCAGCGTCTATTTAAGACCTGCGTTTATTTTTCTGGGACATCGTTTTGCCTCGGCGTCTAAATAAGGCAGGCGACTATTTAAGACCCGGCGTCTGTTCAAGGAAATACGGTATGCTTTTTCAAAATCTATTGAAACAAAAAAAAGCTTTTTTCTCTTTTTCCCTTTAATAAATCTAATATTATCATTAATTTATTTATTTCTTCCCCTATAAATCTGTTCGGAACAAAACCTGTTTGATCACTGTCAATTAGATTGGCGAGGTATTTTTTCAACCTATTCGCTATTGTTGTTGCGATAATTTTGTAATCTATGTTGAGCAGCGATATAGGTCGCCAGTTCTTTACATAGAGCTTGTCTTTCCCAGTTTTCGGGATTACCGTAATTATGCCTTGTCTTGTAGAAAAAGGTAGCCTCCCTATTTCAAGAGACTCTTTAATCATCTTCAAATATGTTTCCTTCAGATGAGACCAAAATTTCAGATAAAACTCCGCTGAAAAACCATCTGTCCAAGGCGATTTATTTCTCTTGAACGATTTGAGCACATTGTAAATTTCACTCTCCGTAATCTGCTATTCTAAATCTCTTTTTTCACATGCATTTAAAGCTTTCTTCAATTTTATACTACTGAAAAAAATCCATAGAAATCTTTATCGCCCCTTCAGATGTATATAGACTCATATAGAATTTTTTTAGTGTTTTTAATATGTCCTTTGGATTTTTAATAATGTTTCCATTACTCTCCTTCAACATATGTATACATTTTTTATTGAAATTTCGTTTTTCCAAATTAAGAAAAGATTTTGTTGGTTTATCACCCTCTTCCAGCCACCTTACCTTACTCCTTATCATTGCTCCTTTAGTTTTATTCTCAATCAGTTTACCTAACTCCCTTTTTATTTTACAAATATTTGACTGTCTATCCTCAGATTCGATTAAATTTTTTACATCTTTCTTTTCCGTTTCCATATGTTGCAATTCATTTAATCTTTTTTCAAGGACCTCTAATTCTTTCTCTTGTTTTCTTTTCTTTTCACTACTGAGCCTAATTGTAACACCTCTACAATTACACTTAATCATTTCTCAAACAACGCCCGCTGAAGCATTTTGGTTTTCTTTCTCTGTTCGTTCTATTGTTTCTTGAATAAGTTTTACATATCCCTCATCTTCCATTAAAGAAACATTCAATTTCCAAAAGCCCTTTCCTCGCTTATAATCTGCAACCTGTAATTCTAATTTTACTGCGTCATGGTCACTTTTATATCCTGTCACTATTTCAACATTCCTAACATTTTGAACTTAACACTCTGAAACCATTATATAATCTAAACGAGACCCCATTCTGAAAGGATTTTGTCTTTGCCAAGTAAACTGTTTCGTTGCAGGGTTCATTTTACGCCATATATCAATAAATCCCCAATCACAGCACCAATCCAAAAGCACACGTTGTGCCTTTGCGTTATAATTCCCTCCCCCTATTCTATCCATATTATTATTCATCCCTACATTAAAATCTCCTTCTATTAAGCATTTATCACTTGAAACAACTTCAATTTTATGTTTTAACTCCAAGAAAAAATCAGGATCATCTGTATTCGGGCCATATATATTTGCGTACGTTATTCTGCAGTCATCCGACTCAACATCTAGTATTATGTATCTACCGTACTTATCTGTATGACACCGATGTACCAGGTATTCAAAATTATTTTTAAACAGGATACACACTGCCTTGGAATTTACTATGTGTTTCTTGCAATAAAATAATATTGTGCTCACTTTGATTAAGCCAATAAAATACCTCTCTTCTTTTCAATGGCGCAGCCAATCCTCTAACATTAAAACTGAAAAGCTTAATAGTATTCATTTCGTAAATGCAAAATACATCTGTTTCCAACTTTTTAATTAAATATTGAATAATATTTAAGAAAAATGTTAAAATTTAACTTACAAATCCTGCTTTCAACATTTTACAGCCATATCCACCATACCATTTCATATCCACAGAGTCTATTAATTGAGTACAAACGTCCAAATTTTATTCAATCGGAACTGTCAGTCCCTCAATAATAAGCTTTCCCCTCCAAAACCGTCCTTTTCTTTTTGTCATGGTAGGCTGCCATCAACTGTTTCCTAGCTCTTTTCTTTAGCTTATAGTCTTCAAAGGTGAGGTCTTCAAACAACTTTACCGCACTTGACGCACCTGCGAGCTTCTTCTTAGCCTCTTTCACTATCGCGTTCCTCACCGGCCTACAATACATTCGTGCAATAATCTGCCCGTTTCCACTGTCAGTTTTCGGACCCGTTCCATCGGCATGTTCAATGAGCTTTTCCGCGTCATTGACAGACTTTTGTGGAACCAAACTATTGTTCACGAGCACCTGCGCCACCAAATTTACACAGTCTTCGCCGTCATGTTCCACTGGACCTATCACCCGAATATTATATTCCCTACTATAACGTTCCATTTCATTTATTTTTTTCCAAATTTTCTCCTCCAAATCATCTACTGTCTTCTCCAAATTTCTCTTATCTGTCTTTAAACACTCAATATCTCTTTTAAGCTCTGTGTTTTTCTGTTTTAACCAATCCACATCTTTGCCTTGCTTATCTGAGCTCTCCTGTGAGAATTGAACACTTTGTTTCAAGGCAGATATATCAGTTGACTAGGTATTTGTTTTATCTTTTATGTTATTTATTTCTGTGGTCAGTTCTTGTAACAGACTTACTTTTGTAGCATCAATTGCTTTCATCAGAGTAACCTCCAGCATTTTTATCTGTGCCTCGACGTGGGTCGTCACTCCCTGAGCACCAGGTAATATATTCTGACCTCCCTGAGTGTCCTCCATATCACCTCTCTCTCTTGTTAAGTACTTTTCTAAACTTGCCTCTGGTTCAGTTTCTTTCACGCTTGGCTTATTCCGTCGTTCCTTGGCTTCAGTTCGTGCTACCAACGGTTTGTTCAGGGGTTTGCGCGGATGGCAGCACCTCTACAACAGCTTGTTAGCAAAGCCATTGAAAAGCAGAAGGGACAGAGATCAAAGTTCGTGAAAATAATTGATCTCTGGGGGAATGGAACACCAAGAGGCATTTGAGAAACTCAAGGCAGCATTGACACATCCTCCGCTGCTAAGCTACCCTGATTTCAGTCAACCATTCACGTTAGAAACGGATGTCTCATTACAAGGTTTAGGTGCTGTGCTTAGTCAGGAACGTGACGGGAGGAAATGCGTGATCGCGTATGCCAGGAGAGGGCTTAAGGGAACTGAGCGTGATCAAGGACAGTAAAGTTCAAAACGCCTCGAGCTCATTGCTCTGAAGTGTGCAATTTGCGATAAGTTCAGGGAGTACCTACAGTACAGAACGTTTACCGTTTTGACAGATAATAACCCACTAACTTACCTGCTAACGAAAACAAAACTACCAGCAGTCGAGCAGAGGTGGGCAGCCTCTTTGGCAGCATTCAACTTTAACATTCAGTACCGATCCGGTAGGAGAAACGCAAGCGCAGATGCCTTGTCGAGGCAAGAGGAGCGCCCGTGGGTACGGAACAAGGAGTGCAGCAGACACTAGGTGACATAAATGAGATGACGTGTGTGCCACATGAGTTGTGCTCCGCAGCTCTAGATTCATCAGATGAACAGGTTGACCAGCCAAAAGAGTTGTTTCAGGAGGAAGTTGCAACGTGCTTACTCTCGTTGTTCTCCTAACGGTTGCCATGATGCAGGCGAGAGATCCAGATATCGGAAAGGTCCTCGGTTACAGGTTGAAGGGGCTGAAGCCAAAGTTGCATGTTAGGAAACAAGAGTCCATCCCAGTGCAGCTGATGATTCGGCAGTGGTCCAGGCTAGGAACACAAGACGGAATACTCTATCGTAGTGTACGTGACCCTCTTCTGGGAGAAATAATGCAGATCGCCCTTCCAGCTTCTCTTCAGTCAGATGTATTGCGCGCCATGCACGACCAACATGGACATCAAGGCGTTGAACGCACCGAGGCCATGGTTCGGGCCGAATATTACTTTCGGAAGATGTCAAAAGACTGGATCGAGAATTGTGTTAGGTGTATTCTTGCAAAGCATCTCAAGGTTAGAACACCACTAGGGTCCATCCTGACAACACGACCCTTAAAGTTAGTCTGTATGGATTTTACGTTACTTGAAAAGTCAAGAGATGGCCGTGAGAATGTTCTCGTCCTTACTGATGCCTTCACCAAGTGGGTTGTGGCGATCCCATCCAAGGACCAGAGCGCAACCACGGTGGCAAAGTGTTTAGTGGAGGAGTGGTTTTACAGATACGGGCCGTGTATGCGGTTACACTCCGATCAGGGCAGATCATTTGAGGCGAAGGTTGTGCAGGAGTTGTGTCGCCTTTACGGGGTCCAGCGGTCACACACCATGAGGTACCAGCCGGCTGGTAATGGCCAAGTAGAACGCTTCAATAGGACTATGCACGACCTACTGCGGACACTGCCTCCACACCAAAAGGTCAGATGGACAGAACACCTTAGTGAGCTAGTGTTTGTATAAATCATAACGCCTCACAGCTCCACGAGATATTCTCCCATTTACCTATTGTTTGGAAGGGACCCTAAACTTCGAACGGATTTCCATTTAGATACGACCCTAGAGAGTGATGATTTAGGGAGAAATCAGATTGATTGGGCTGTGATACATCAGCGAAGGTTATAGGAGTCATATAGACATGTCACAGAGAGACTGCAGCAGGCAGCAGCTGGAAGGAAAAAAGTTTACAACAGAAAAGCAAAGGAAGCTCCGTTATCCTTAGGGTTAAGGGTTTATTTGCAACAGTTCCTGAAAGGACGCTCGAAGATCCAAGACTCGTATGGCTCAAAGGTCTATAAGGTAGTCGACCAGCGAGGAGACCAAGATGTTTACAAGACTGAGCCTCCGGACGGGTTTGGACCGTTGAAGTGGGTTAACTGGTGTCAGCTGAGGATATGCCCTGAACCGAGAGATGTGCAACAACCAATCACTTTCCGGAGTGGCAGGGGAAGAGATGTTGACGAGAGAAGAGCTGATGCTGTCTTGGATGAGGAGGAACCGGATTGGACATGGCTTGTAACTGAGAATCCTGCCCCAGGATGGTCGGATCGAGATTCAGTTAGGCTTCCAGACAGAGGTTAAGCTCGTGTAGAACATCCGTCTGTTGTACATAGGAACATTGAACCTGTACGAAGGACTACAAGACCAACAGCTGGGATGCATAGTAACGTTCATCATGTGCCAAGATAGTCGACACATCCCAGGGTAGAATATGTTAACATAGAACACAACCATAAAGAGACAACGGTATAATGACGATGTAAAGCTTGTGTAGATTGTAATATTAAGAACATTTCATTTGTATGTTGCGCATGTTCTAATGCAATATCTCTATTTTGTTTTTGTACTTTATAACTTGAGCCATTTAAGTCTAGCTTTCAGTAGCTACTAAGGTTTTCAGAGTTTGTTACCTAGGTTAGGATGCTAGGCGTTAGAGGTCAGTTCTTCTTTGTAAAGGTATATATAGAAACTAGCACATTTCATAAGTGTAGCCTAAAGGGTATTTGTAACCTCTTTATCTTTCTCAAGATGGGATATAGTTGAGAAAAAGAAGGGGTGCATGTGGCAGGCGTCAAAGAGATTAGTTTGTCGCTCCGCCGATAGATGTCGACTTCGGTCGGTCGCTTGCAGTTTCTTACGACTGCGCACCATGTTCTGCACAAGAGGAAGTGTAAATGGCAGCTGCTCAATCCTTTAGAGAATTAAACCTCAAGCCATGAGGGCCTTAGCAGTAGCTGATACTATCCAGGGACTGGGTGTCTGGTGTCTTTGTTATGACCTGAGTGACCCTAGGCAGGCTGTCCACTGTGTACAGGGTAGCTCGTGGCTGGAGACAGTCTGTGTGTATCATATTATACCCTCATGGCAAGGGTTTGTTTACAAGTGTATCTGTCCCAATTTCTTGCCCTGGTCTGTACTGTCCTTGCTGTCTGGACTGTCCTTGCTGCTTGGGCTGGGGGGAAGTGACGTAGTTGCCACGTAGTCCTTTAAGTAAAGTCAACAAGTCAGCAAGCATTAGAGAAAAGAAGATTTTAACTGTGGTCCTACCCCAGAGAAGCCATAAGGTAAAGGCTAACTTTATATAAGATGCTTGTTAAACAAGGGTTACACATATTTCTTTGTTCTATTATCAATATTATGTCAGAATTAACAGTTTTTGTAGAATATGAATAGTCAGCTGTGTAACATGTCTCTCAGGGTGATCATATGGAGTTTGCTAGGTCTGTTAACAGTAACAATTAATATTGTAACTAATTTCTTAAGTTGAGATAGATAATACTTCATGATCCTTAGAGGCTAAATGTACTGTCATTAAGTCTGTTTTGTTTCTGTTTATTTTAATCAGTTAAATATTTTCTTGACAATTGATACAGTTGTGCATCCGTTAGTGTGGCTAGAAGCGAATCTGTTATTGATAGTCAGGGATATTAATTCACTAGCATATGTACAAGTTATATATCTAATTGCTGTCTGAATTTCAATTATTTTATGAAAGAAATAACAACTCGGTTCGTTTGAATCTACTATTCTTAATTAATCTATTTATTGTAAAAGGAAGGAAAAAGGCTGACCACCTCTTTTACAGCATACCGGTGGTGCTCATCTGAAAAATGTAATTAATTCCATTGATACCTTGACAGAAAACAACTACATGCACCCTGGAATAACTAGTCATTAAAAACACATTTACATGAATAATAAAGCTACTACATTTATCTTGAAATGCCTGTTGGCGTAATGATAAAATATACTGAAGGAATAACCTTACAATTATAACAATGATATGCAAGAGGAATAATGAAAAAGCAGCTACAAATAAACCATAATACATTCCCTGGACACTACACGTTCTTAGATACATTAATGAAGAACACAGAGAAAACAATAACACTGGGGACTGTCCACCCACGGTAAAACCAGATGCTGTTGGCATACAGTAACCACCAGCCGACACTACAGCACCCCACTTGCGTCTGACCCGGCCTGACCCCTAGCCCGAGTTTACCCCAGAGCCGATATACCAGGTTTGACTCGCCCGGTGTTTGCCCGTATATACTATACAGAAGGAAACCTTGTAAATGCTTATCACGCTTTGTGACAAAAGCTAGCCCGCTCCAACTCAGTTTTTGTAGGCAATACATAGATATGATTTATACCAAATATTATATACAAAATATGATATAAAAAAATAAAAGAAACACAACTACCTAAACAGACTGGGTAAATAATATGACCATGCGGCTAACTGCATGCTTTTATTATATAAGGGGCTGTGGAATAAGTGTCTGACAATTAACCTTACTTTCATGAAATCCAAGTTTAAACTAATAATAAAATAACATTTATGATTAAATATGACCTACCAGTGCTCCAGTATGTAACAAAACCTTGATAGTTTGGCTCGCTTATGACAGACAGTTGGTCATGGCGCTCGATCTTAATGCTTGTAACAGAATGGCCAGCTACTGTAGTAGTCGCTGGCCTTGAAACATGATACATGTTGACACGTCAGCTGGCTGCTATCAAGCCCCTGGACCATATATGATAGCTGATACAATATGAAGTATTAAACAAACCTACAGAGTACATCAAGTTAATGTTGCTGTGTATTTTGACTTTGTTTCATCTTCCCCCCTTTTAATAAGGCAGCTCCGTCTGCCTAAAAGCCCTTAATAACTAAATTCATTATGAAATATATAGAAACAAAATGCAAATATTATAGATCAACTTTTGCTATACCTAAAGACATTGATAGGAGAACAAAATAATCTGTCTTGCATTCTCTGCTGCATTTTCACTGGCACGTTCCATAGCATCATTTATTCTCTCATAATGATCAGCTACCCAAGCAACGATGTTCCGATTTCGTAACTGAGTGTTCATCACGTGGCTTCCTGACAAATGATCGATTTGAAGTGATGGTTCGCGCCCAAAGAACAAAAAATGGGGTGAGTAACCTGTCACAGAATGTGGTGTTGCATTATATGCAAACAGCAGCTCAGGTAAAAACTCTGGCCATCGATACTTCTTCTCCTCTGGCAAGGTGCGTGATAAATCATGCATCGTGCGGTTAAACCGCTCAACTTGGCCATTTCCTTGTGGATGAAATGGCGTAGTGTGTGATCTGTCGATGTCATAAATTTTACACAGTTCGGCGATAATATGGCTTTCAAAGTTCCGCCCCTGGTCACTGTGAATCCGGCGTGGTATTCCATAGCGGAGAAACCATTCTCGGACTAATGTTTTTGCCACTGTGTGCGCGCGCTGATCTTTGGTGGGGACAGCGATGGTAAATTTACTAAATACATCAGACATTACTAGCACATTTTCGTATCCGCCGAGCCCTTGTTCTAGCAAGGTGTAATCTATTGCCACCACATCAAATGGTCGGTTTGCTCGAAGGTGTTGCATCGGTGCCGTTACACGCTTACCTCTTTTTGACACAATGCACCTTGTACATTGTGCACAATGTCTTTCCACATCTTTCCTCAATGTTGGCCAGTATGCACGCATTTGAATTAGGGAAGCAGTACGTTCGATACCCTGGTGTCCCACGTCATCGTGCATTGCATTCAGAACTTGCTGTTTTAAGTTTCGTGGAAGGAGTAGTTGCTCATAATCCCGTCCTTGTAGTTTAACCTTTCGATACCAGACCCCTTGGTGTTGCGTGACGCGATTCCAGGAGCGCAGAAGTTTCCTGACGTCTGTTTGTTCTTTAATCATTTGCCTCCGAGTGGGCAAATAACCTAGTTCTTTGAAATAGATGAGGCGTTTGATGGTGGGATCTTCCTTCTGTGCCCGTATCAATTCATCTATTGGTAGTGATGGTAAAGTCTTTGGCACATCGGGTTCTACTCTTTGTGATCTAGTCCTGACTTCATTTACACAAGTTTCTATCATAAAATTCTCTATTTGTTTTGACATGTTGGTCGGAATGGGACTGCCACACGCATTGTTCTCTAGCTGAGTTTGCACATCGATAATTTCCATGGTTACTTGCTCCATTGGGCAAACCTGATCAGACGCTGTACTTTCAATCGAATGTTTGCGTCTTGAAAGAGCATCTGCACTTGCATTTTCTCTCCCTGGCCTGAACTTTATGTCAAAATTGAAAAGTGCCAAATCGGCAACCCATCTCGTTTCTGTCGCACCTAAACGAGCTGTTGATTTCAAATAGGACAAGGGATTATTGTCTGTAAAAACAGTGAAGATAGAACCAATCAATAGATCTCTGAATTTCTCTGTGATCGCCCATTTGAGTGCAAGCAGTTCGAGTTTAGTGCTGGAGTAATTATTCATGTTCTTTTCATGTTTGTGAAGGGATCTGCTGGCATAGGTAATGACTACTTTCTGTCCATTCTGTTCTTGAGATTATACGGCACCAAGACCTTCGTGACTAGCGTCCGTTTCCAGAAGATATGGTTTAGTAAATTCTGGATATCCAAGAACCGGGGCTGTGGTCAAACATGTCTTGACTGTATTAAACGCCTCCTCACATTCTGTGTTCCACTTAAGAACATTTGGTAAAACCACATTTGTTTCAACCCTTTTTCTTTTCTTGCATTTCCGTTGACCACCCAACAACAAATTCAAAGGTTTTACAATCTGTATGACCACCCAACAACAAATTCAAAGGTTTTACAATCTGTGCAAAATTCTTAATGAAACGTCGGTAGTAACTTGCAAGCCCCAAAAAGCTGCGAAGTTCAGTGATGGCTTTAGGTGTTGGCCATTCACTTACTGCTTTGATCTTTCCAGGGTCAATAACATGCCCCAGATAAGAGACGGACTTGTGTCCTACATGACACTTACTAGGTTTTACCTTTAAGCCGAGGTCACTGAGGCGGGTCAGAACTTTGTCTAGTCGATTGGACATCTCTTCAAATGTCCTACCGAAGACAAGAATATCGTCCAAATAAACAAGAACCTGATTAAAGTTCATATCACCAAGTCCCTGATCCATAAGCCGCATAAATGTGCCTGGGGCGTTGCATAATCCGAAAGGCATCCTCAGGAATTCATACAACCCACCAGTACCAACGCGAAATGCAGTTTTTGGAATATCCTCTTGGGCCATTGGAATTTGATGATACCCATGTGCAAGGTCCAGTGATGAGAAGTAAGTAGCTCCATGTAATGCATTTAGAGCCTCTTCGATACGTGGCAGAGGATAAGCGTCTTTGATAGTTTTTGCATTCAGCTGCCTATAGTCCACACATATTCTCAATTTATCATCTTTCTTTCTGACCAAAACCACAGGTGCAGCGTATGGGGAACAACTGGGTCTTATAATCCCTTGGTTCATTGCTTTTTCCAGATATTTGCGAACCTCCGCCCACTGTGTCGGTGGTATCATACGATGAGGAACCTTGATAGGTGACTCATCACTCAGTCGAATTTTGTGTTCGATGTCACTACAGAGTCCAACATCCTCATCATGTTTACTGAAAATATCAACGTGACGCTCAATGATTTGGGCTAACGATTCTTGTTGTGTCTGATTTAAGTCCTTATCGATGTCCATCTGAGACAAGAGCTTCTCTAAATCAGTCCCTTCCATTTGGGACGAAGAAACCTGAGCTTCCTCTAGGCTAACGCGAGTAACTCTCACCGCTGAGGGCATTTCGGCGGGTTCAACACTCGCTAACCGAATGCCAGGGGGAAGGTAAGCATCACTCTCTGAGAAGTTGGTAACTTGAACCGGAATAGAGCAAGCCTTTCCAACATCCAACACACACCTTCCTACAATCACACCACTTGGCAATGGGGCCATATCTGAATTTATTGACTCAACTATAGCTGTAAAAGTTGTTGCTTGCCCGCTAACAGTCTGACCAATTATAACTTTTGTAGATCTTGCCGGAATCAATTCTGGTGCCTTTCCTGTGAGTCGAACATACGAAAATAATGGCGGTGAGGGGATGTCCACTTTACCTTTATACATTGACAAAATATCAGCAAGTCCCAACTCCTCTGGTCTTACTTCATCTCGCCTTATCTTTTTGATGTCTTGACCCAGCTGCTCTTTCATCGCACGTAGAATGTTAGAACCAATTAAACCTGGTACGTCTTTACCACATTCTCCTTGTTCTCCACATGGGTCATCCACGATGAGGAAGCCTAATTTACTGAAGGTACATTCCCCGACAGTTACGTCCAGTTCAACATATCCATGAAATGGAATTGGCAAGCCTTGTGTACTTGTCAATTTTATGTAAGAGGAAAATTCTTTTAACACTTCATCATTCCAGTGTCTCTTAAAGAAGCTCATCGGAATTGTACTGACCGCAGCGCCAGTATCAATAAGGCATTTCGTCTCTATTTCTCCAAGTAAAACTGTCATGATGGGACATTCGCCAACTATTCTACTCATATCGGGTCGCTGGTTACATGTGGCGGTCCTGGCCTGACCCTTGGCACAGAACCATCTTAGTTTGACGGTTCGGTTGTTTGTTGTGGGCAATCGCGTTTATAATGTCCCTTGCCTTGACATTTGAAACAGGTCACCTCGGATATTGGTCTCCTTCTCCTTGGCGCGACTGATCTGTTGAATTGCCCATAAAACCTAGGGGGTAGCGCAGATGGCAGAGTTTGACCTTCTCGCATGGCCCTCACCTCAAGCGTCAATTCTTGTTACAGGGAGCTTTGGGCCTTGAGTACTTCATGAAGTGATGGCTCTGGGGACTGCTGTTCTACTGCTACTTTTTGTATAGGAACTGCACCGGTCTGCCCTTCTGGCCCAAGCCACTCTAAAGCAGCCGTCCTCATTTCGAAAAATGACATATCAGGACACTCCCTGTTAAGACGCCTCATCTCTCTCTTTAAGTCAGCTTGTTGGACAGCTTCAGCGAGCCGCTCTTTCAAAACCCCTTCATCCTGTTCACATTTAAAGGATCCTGATTCCTTTTGATTGATCATGCGGTGCAAGCGATGAAGCTCCAAAGAGCAACTTATCACCGATTGTCCAGGTTTCTGCACATAACTATGAAATTGGCTTCGCAACTGGGCTTTGGTTTTATTCTGTCCAAAAACTGCTGTTATCACACTCAGAATTTTCTCCGTTTTCTCGTAACATGTTGGACCTCGGGCCAGCAGCTCCTCTCGTGCGTGCCCTTTTATATGTTCAAGAAGAAAACCGGCCTTTTCTCTCTCTGAGTGGAATGCTCTTTTGGCCAATCTCCCTCTAGCCTCACTGCACTTATCTTGCACATCCTCTTTTCCCGTAAAGGGTTGGAGCGGGGATGTCTGGTTCACATACACAATTGGAACATTCTGATTTTTAAAGGACACTTCTTCATCCCCATCACTCACTGTTTCTTCTTTTTCCAAAGGCATCTTGCACCGAGGGGTCAGCCTTTTCCTTTTTTTTCAAAGAGATTAATGAAAGCAGATCCTGCCGGCTGCGCCAAATAAAAGAAATAACAACTCGGTTCGTTTGAATCTACTATTCTTAATTAATCTATTTATTGTAAAAGGAAGGAAAAAGGCTGACCACCTCTTTTACAGCATACCGGTGGTGCACATCTGAAAATGTAATTAATTCCATTGATACCTTGACACAAAACAACTACATGCACCCTGGAATAACTAGTCTTTAAAAACACATTTACATGAATAATAAAGCTACTACATTTATCTTGAAATGCCTGTTGGCGTAATGATAAAATATACTGAAGGAATAACCTTACAATTATAACAATGATATGCAAGTGGAATAATGAAAAAGCGGCTACAAATACACCATAATACATTCCCTGGACACTACACGTTCTTAGATACATTAATGAAGAACACAGAGAAAACAATAACACTGGGGACTGTCCACCCACGGTAAAACCAGATGCTGTTGGCATACAGTAACCACCAGCCGACACTACAGCACCCCGCTTGCGTCTGACCCGGCCTGACCCCTAGCCCGAGTTTACCCCAGAGCCGATATACCAGGTTTGACTCGCCCAGTGTCTGCCCGTATATACTATACAGAAGGAAACCTTGTAAATGCTTATCACGCTTTGTGACAAAAGCTAGCCCGCTCCAACTCAGTTTTTGTAGGCAATACATAGATATGATTAATGCCAAATATAATATACAAAATATGATATAAAAAAAATAAAAGAAACACAACTACCTAAACAGACTGGGTAAATAATATGACCATGCGGCTAACTGCATGCTTTTATTATATAAGGGGCTGTGGAATAAGTGTCTGACAATTAACCTTACTTTCATGAAATCCCAGTTTAAACTAATAATAAAATAACATTTATGATTAAATATGACCTACCAGTGCTCCAGTATGTAACAAAACCTTGATAGTTTGGCTCGCTTATGACAGACAGTTGGTCATGGCGCTCGATCTTAATGCTTGTAACAGAATGGCCAGCTACTGTAGTAGTCGCTGGCCTTGAAACATGATACATGTTGACACGTCAGCTGGCTGCTATCAAGCCCCTGGACCATATATGATAGCTGATACAATATGAAGTATTAAACAAACCTACAGTGTACATCAAGTTAATGTTGCTGTGTATTTTGACTTTGTTTCATTTATATAGGCCTAATTTGTTTATAAATATATTAATTAGTTATTCCTGGATCTGTCAGGGATTTTATTTATTTTTTCTTTAGTTTCGACGGTCAGTCTGGTCAATCTGGTCAATTTGGTCAATCATTGGTCAATCCGGTCATTGGTCAGCCTAACCAACCCAGTCATTGATCAAGTAGAGAGGGAGGAAAGGATAGTAGATGGATAATGAAAGCTGTGGAATAGAGAGAACAGAATAAACGTTTTTACACTACACTGTCTTCGCTTCATGATGACCCGTGCGATTCGAGGCTAAAATAAGATCAGGGGTGGAGGCCGCTTCAGCATTGCATACCCAAGAATAAAATGAAATACAGAAAATTATAACATTCTTCTAGTTTATGCACCATCTAGGGGTGCAAACTGCCTGGGGAGGGTTACATAATCCAAGTGAAGGCTGTACTGCTAGGTGGGCTAGATGTAAACAACACTTGACATGGTGTATGAAAACTTGAATAAAAGCTACTCTTTTCAATCAATTCCTTTGAAATTACAGATTTTTAAAGATTAAATCCTTATGTATATATGCTGTGAAAATTAAATCAACAGTGCTTACACGGAAAAAACGTGCCATTGCCAAAGTTGGACAAAATTTAAGGTATTGATTTTTTATTTATGCTGATAACTTTGGGTAAACAATTGAATCTTGATTAAATAAAGTTATATTCCTGAAAAAAAAGTCTCCAGCTTCAGCTATTCTCATCTTAGGTGAGTAAATATATTTCTTGATTTTCTAAAAAGTGCATTATGTTTGGGCCCATAGCTTAAAAAAATATGCAATACTGACATCATTTCTGGCATGTGCATAGCGAATGTATAGAGAAATATGTATATTATATATGATCAAAGTCAGATCAGTGGTTTTGATATTAGGCAGTCTTAAAGTGTAACAATGAGTTTTTAATGGAAAAATGAAGTTTTTCATTAATATCTCGAAGGAATTAAGTCCTAGTGACCAAATTCTTGGCATGGTAGGGGTTTTTGGAGACATCTAACGGTATGCCAAACTTAAGGAACTTAGAGCTGAAGCTGGGGAGCTGAGCTCTAGCTAAATGCATAACACCGGCTTGATGTAAACAATATGTGACATGGTGCTTGAAAACTTGAATAAAATCTACAGTTTTTGATCAACTGGTTTCAAATTTTTGGTGTTAACAGTTGAAATGCAAATAAAACCATGCTTTGAAAATTAAATCCACAGCAGTTACAGGAAAAAAACGTGCCATGGTCAAACTTGGGCAAAATTTAAGGTACCAATTTTATATTTTTGCCAATATTTAAAAAAGTTTAACAGATTTTGATCTAATTTTTGGTATACAATTAAATTTTGATTAATTAAAGTTGTATTACTGAGAAAAAGTCCCTACCTTTAACACTTTTGTTCTTAAATGACCAAATATCTTTCATGATTTTTTGTGTGAAAATAGATTTCTAATAAAAAATTGAGGTTTTTCCTTAATATTTAGAAGGAATGAAGTCCTATTGACCAAATTTTCGGCATGGTAGGAGATTTTGGGGACATCTAACTGTATGCCGATTTTCAGATTCGTAGGTCCAATGGTGTCGAAACGTGCCAGTCTTACGGACGGACGGACAGGCAGACAGACGGACGGACAATGGACCACGACTATAGCTCAGATGACTGTCAGCTGAGCTAAAAACTTTAAAATTTTTTTTTTTAAATTTGTGTCAGAAACCAAAGGATTTGCATGGTAGGCCTAACACCTGATTACTCCAAAGTCACCGCTTCTCCTACACGGTAATTAAGACCTGCACGAGTATAACTACTACAACACGCGTTATTGACACACGATGTCAGGTATCACGACGGGGGTATCAGTGACTCACGGTGAAAACCCTGCGAACAAGTGGGAGGGTGACAGATTTGACGCTTATTCAACAGAGCCACTAAAGAACGCGGGCTTCATGCAGAGCGACTGTAGGATCACGCACTGTCTTGACAAGGTTATGACTATGAGTGTATACAGACGGACGTTATGATGTTTAGGATTTATGAAGTGGAGGAGACTGTAAGTGGCAGATAAAAATAAGTGGCAAAATTAAAGGGGCCCTATCACCTATAAAGCATGTTGAGTTAACACGAAAAATAGCTTCTTCTCTTTAAAATTAATCTGTACCTATCAAAATATTGCCTTGAAATCGCTTTCTTACTCCTGTAAACTAGTGTTAAAAAAACTGGGCGCGATCACAGGTGTAAACATAATCACAGAGTGTTGGGCCGTGTGCTGTGCGGAGCCACAACACGTTGCAATAAGGAGATGCACAGACTGACTTGGCTAAAAAATGTAATACATGTTCCCGCTTGCTGAAACACCGCATGTTGCCCCTTAATCGGACCTCCGGTAAACAGACTGTGTTTACCAACAAGCAGGGCTACAACAAGGTATTAAACAGTTGAATGCGAGGAAATGAGGCTGTGTGCTGGAATTGTTTTACTGGGAAATTTTTGTATAAAGCAGACCTAAACTGATAGACACACACGCACACACACATACATATATATATATATATATATATATATATATATATATATATAGAAAGAGAGAGAGAGAGAGAGAGAGAGAGAGAGAGAGAGATTAATCATTTATTTTTTGTAGTGCCTGTTAATAAAACTTGAGACGATTTGCTTAAAATACGTCACGACAATTGAAACCTGGTTTGCTATCCTTTCATATACATTTTAATTGTTAACGAAGTTACAGGACAAAGTAAAGTTCTATAATATTGAAACCAAGTGCGTGTGTTGTAATTCGAGATTTTTGCTTACGCACGTTTCTTATAACTATGACTAATCATATTTTGAATAAATATAATTTTTTATTAGGTCCATCATATTTCTGGTTGAATAAGCGCTAGTTCTCATTATGATGTGACCGTGTTATTTGGTAATGAGGAAGCCCGGCGACCGAAATGGTGCCCACCGCCCAAGTCGCGGTCGATATGGTTGACTGACCAGAGTCAGGGCCAGAGTCATCGTTGGGGTTGGGCCGAATGGTTGCCCGCCGGCGGCCCATATGGTCGATTTGAGGCCGGTGGCCGATATCGTCGGCGGCCGAAATCGACCTAATTCGATGATCCGATAGGGCTGAATGTCGGAAAAATTACTCCCTAGGATATTTGATTCATTGCTCCATAGTGTCGGTCCTACAGAGGAAAACACATAACAAACAATTTAAAATGAAGTAAAACGTTTGATCAAAAACCTTGTATTTTGTTAATCCTTTGTCAAGTGTCAATATGCGTCAGTACCCCAAAGGCCAGGTACCAGCTCTTATTACGATTATATGGAGTTCTTAACAGCCTTTTGAAAAGGGGTGCACGCACGCGTGTGTATAAGCAGAACAGACGCATATGAATATTGCAAGCGCCAAAAACCCTTATATGGTTTTGGCATTAATTATTCGATAGATATATCTGGTCTTCTTTACTCAAACCTCTAGTCATGATGATATTAATGTAATTAATAATATAAAAATTTGTATATACAGTCAAGCCCGCTTATTGTCATATCGGTGGTGCATGCATACATTATGATAATAACCGGGATGTGACATAATGCAGGCTTCAACATCGATGTCCTTTTGAGTCATAGAAGAAGCATTATATCTCAAATTATATTAAATAAATCGTCAATAAAAAGGAAACAGAATCGTTTATGATTTTTTTATTGCACAACGGCATATCAAATTCCTTTATGCGCACCTGACAATTTATTTTCTGTAAGTTTTCTGCCGCATGCTGCAATAACTGACAAAATCCGACTTGCCAACAGAAAGAGTCGTACCGTCTGGGTCATGAGGTCAGATGTTTGGAAATATGCGGCACAGTTATAACGCACATAACGTTTGTTACGCCTGACCGATTAAAGGCTCTTGGCCTCGTTGATCGCCGTGTCGGCGCCTGATGTGATATTAACAGGGATCTGGTATCTTTGCCAAGGGTTCCAAGCATGACAATAACCGGGATTATGACAATATTCAATGATATTAAATGGTCAGATTTACCATTGTTTATATAGGAAATGGTTTGGGATTTCAGATTTATGTGACAATAAACGGGATTTTCTATTAACCGATATGACACAAAGTGGGCTTGACTGTATTAAATGTATATATAGTGTGTATATATATATATATATATATATATATTTGTATATACATATGACATCTATCTATATTATATATCTATCTATCATTATAAAAATCAAATTATTAAAATATAATTACACAAATATAGAGGAAAATATTTTGTCAGACATTTTCACTACTACGTATGATTCCTCTATATTTGTATATAATTAAAAAAGCTCTGGTGTCATACCATTACAGCACTCTAGCAGTTGTTTATTGTAGGAAACCAGTGGATGCATATATATATATATATATATATATATATATATATATATATATATATATATATATATATATATATATATTTAATCCACCACAACAACAACAAATGTAACCTTTGCAACACGGAGAAATATTTTATTATTATATGCAGACCAGAAGAAAGCACATTGGACAATAGAACGAACTGAACTCCACATGTTTACACAAGGCCATGCACCTACTTTGTAATGTTAAGTAATCACACAAATCCCCACGGAACCAGCACAACACAAAAGCCACCTGGGCCCCAGCAACAACCTCACCAAACCTATTAATCTAGCGTCATATCGACCCTCTGGCATTACGACCAGATTACTGGCACCATGCAGAGTGTTCTTACATCTTAGTCTGGGGAACGCATTATGATGGTGTATATAATTATTATAAACGAACGTAAATCTTTATAGGGAATGAGGGTTGTCATATACACCGTATTAGCCCGCAATTTCTTACAGTACATATTAAATGTATTTTTGGATGATATTCAATGTTTAGGGCTAGAGAAATATATGTGAAGATTACTATTTGTTGTTCGACAAGAATAAAATTGAGATCGCCAACTTACATAAAATCACAAATAACACAATCGTAACACAACACTTTATTGTTGCAAAATTCTTCAGCCAAAGTAACAACAATGCAAAAACTGAAATACACAAAATAACTGGAAATCTTTAACTTTCAAATGGATAATCATATAACTTAATTATTTCAAGAAGAATATTTAATGTGTCTGATCTTTAAATGAAAAAAATATGCTAGAATCACAAGGGGGCGATTTTGTAAGAGCTTCCAATTCTGTTTTACTTTTAAACATATATATTTTAATTATATTTTCCCCTGCGCCTTTGGTATGCCCATCTACAATTTACAAATAGCACGTATATCTATGTTTTCATTGCATCTTACACAAATTTATTTTGCAATTAATTATATCAAAAATATATCTGGTAGATATATATATATATATATATATATATATATATATATATATACACACACTTAAACATGTCATAATATCACTACTGGTATATTTCTGATTCTCTTAGAACAAACAAAAACATATCAAACAAAAAGTAATAAGATGAATAATTTAAAATTAGTTTTAAATGTCAGGAAGTGAAAATTGCCACGATTTGAAATAATATATAACTGATTTAATTTTCCTCTTAATGCTGTAGGCTACAAATTTTGCATGTTGAATCTATATTCTTGAATGAGGCGTGATAACATGAATTTATAGTATAATATGTATTTTTTATTTCAAATTTTATTATTACACATCAAATTACCATTTACAATAAGACAATTAAAAAAAACAATAAATGAAACTAAAATAGAATATATGAACTCATGAAGTTTACGAGTTTTTCAGTCAAATCAATGTGGTTGTACTTGTATAATGACCAGTTATATGTCTTTGACTATGACCGTGTCGTAATATACAAGATTTAAGTTGATTTTTGCTGAATTTAAGTTCATTTGGACACCTTCCGCACTTTGGGCCGCACGCATTTTAGTAGATCTGCGTGTACGTGCGCGAGCACGCATTCGTGCACGCGTTTTAGTAACAACCGACTTTTACTATTTACCGGGTACGACTACGAGTCTACCTTTCCAACCAGCACAGACCTGAGTTTGTTATTGTTTTGAATAGAAACGACCACGCCAGGAGGGTGCAACCTTTTAAGTCTTTGTGAGACTTTCATTCATACAAAACGACTAGACGGAGAATTCCTGAGCCCATCGCATTCTTAGAGCAAGCATTTAAAAGTTCTTTCTGTTTTTCGGTGAGTTTATATTCTGTAGACCCAGTTGTGGCTCTGTTCATTTAACAGAGCCACAACTGGGTCTATATGTTTTGATATTTTTCATATGCCAAGATAGCCGGCACTGTACCAGTAACTATAAAAGGGACCGGTCGTTTCGTCACCACAGTCATGCACACAAGTATGTGAAGCGCTGTAGCCTGGTAGCATATTTCGAGGACAGACTATCCATACCAACACAAAGTCAATAGGGTCTAAAACACTAACACTGGTCTGGTTGGCAGTGTGTTAAAGTCAGTTCCGGTCAGTTCCAGTAAAAAGTCTTACCACAATATTTGCAGTTATACAGTGTTCAAATTATTACAAAGACAGTGACCACCAGCTCATGACTCCTGTTTTAAAATCTATTTCATCTGGACCTATCAATGTTAAGCATCAAATTGCTGGGTTTTATGATTACAATTTGTATCATTTGAAAAAGAAAATTGAAATTCCACTATACAGTCAATCATGATCAGTTTAAGTAAGAATTCATTCAAACAGCTTATTTATTCATGACAAATGCATGGATAGTCCATCTCTGGACCCTTGTGTCCTATGTTAGACCTGATGGACGGACACGTAGGTCCGTCCATCAGGTCTAACATAGGACACAAGGGTCCAGAGATGGACTATTGCATGGAATACTTGGACTGACATTTCAGTCATGATCGCCTTGGATTGTTAAAGATTTATTTATTTCTAAGTGTTGCACATGTACCATATTTGAAATTTAAATTCAGAAATAATTATATGAACACAAAGGAGAGGTTTTCTTTTTAATATCTTTTTTCTTGCATTAATTTTAATACCTGGGCATCAGGAATGTACAAATACTAAAACATAGTCCTGTGGGGATGCTGCTATATATAGGCCCTTCCAGTCAATAAAATTTGTCCCACCAAGGGGCACCCATCATTTTTTGGCAATATTTAGGACATGATGTTACAATGGCAGAACATTTTATATAAACTTATTAATGTATATTTGCAACTTTCTACATGTTTCTTCATAAATTGACAGCGCAAGATGGTGTCTTTCAGGTGCTGATGTATTTTATCATATTTATGATAATTAAGTCAAAATATCATGACAAGAATAAACTGTTTTCTCAAATATTAAATTAAATGTTTCACTCAAAGTTTTGCACAGTAAAGTGGGGGTTTCCTTGTATAGAGCTGCAGAAAAGCTGTCTTCTTTTTATTCACTCAGAACTATACTGACAACCAGTAAAAGAGCAACAATGAGCAAACTCATTAAAGCCTCAACAGCTCAGAGTGATAAGCCTAGGGGTAAGGGCAGCCAGCCAGTCATAAGTACCCCATATCAGCTCATCACACCCTGCAGTTGCTCAAAGAGAACAAAAACAGATCAGTCAGAGAGTGATGGACTTATCAGCACTGTTTCTATCATTCTAAAATTCTGTAATTCTGCTTTTGAAAAGATGCTGAAAATATTATAATTTTACTGAGGAAATTATACTTGTCCAATGTAAATAAATTGAAAATTACATGAAATTGTCCGCTTTACATAATAATTGAAATATGTTATTAAACTGAACAAATACTTACAAATGAACATCAATGGGAAATGCGGTACTTTTATTGTATGATCATTTCACAAAACCTTGTATTTTATCGTGATTGTTATGTTGTGTTGTTACTGTATTACAATATGTTTCACATTGTCTGAGAATATGGAAATTAAAAAATGTAAATTAAACGTAATTTAATATATTTTAAGGTCAATTTCGGTAAAAAGTCTAACCGGTCTGGTTGGCAGTACCAGACCACTATATGTGATGTATATAGTCGCCTTCTATGCATCAGTGCACAGCCAGCCACACAATACCATCTAATTAGATGAACAGCTGTATTAACAGATTAACAGATAACCCACATGGCCATTATCTGATTTTATGTACAGTAGAGTAATTAATGGCCCGGTGATGATGTATATATATATCATAGACAATTTACACACATTAAACATGCCCCCATTTGTTTATACAGCTATTTATCTAATTAGATGGTATAGTGTGGCTGGCTGTGCACTGATGTAATAGTAGAGGATGACTAGTGTACTAATAGCTATACATCACATATAGTGGTCTGTACTGCTAACCAGACCACACTGCCAACCAGACCAGTAGTGTTTTAGACCCTTATCCACAAAGTTGGATTCTCACACCATATAACACAGTATCAGTCACACCAACAGGAGGCGCCAACCACACAGTAAATCAAACTACCATTATAAAAACTTTAGGTAAAAGCCTCATAACACTTAGACTAAGCTTACACTTTTGCAGTTTCAAAGTAAATACAGTAATATTAAAATGAAAAAAAAAAAAACACAGTAAAAGTGCAGTACAGACTGTACAGGAGACCTTGCCTCAAACGTTAATGGATACTGGGTGGCCGGCCTTATTTTAGGCTTGACTAAATACCGAAATACACTGGAAAACACCAAAAAACCCTGAGATAACATTGAAATACACTTAAATATCACCAAAATACACTGAACTAACAGTCATTACCACCAGTTTATGTGTTAAATATACATTATATATTTATATATATATATATATTTTATATAGTATATATGGGCTAGATTTTCTTAACTGTCCACCTTTATGTATTTTTATGTCACCAGCATGTTTTTCAAATCCAGTAATAAATTTCACTTCAGGACCTGTACCAATGGATAGATCATCATCTGAGCTTGCTATACATGTGTAACATGACCAGGTGGCACTCTACACTTTCCTTGTTCTTGAATGGAAAACTTGAAAAATCGACTGATTTTTAAAGAAATGCTATGTCGCCAAAGCATTCCTTTATTTTCAATCAAGTAGCAAGATAATGTATAGAGAGTATGGTGAATATTTAGCTTTGTTCAGCCAGGCGACATGATTGTAAAAATGATGTCCAAAAACACCTTGCATAATTTCCCCTTGAAAAGAAAATCTAAAAATAAATGTCTCCAGAGCCATGTGTTCTCCTTTACAAAACAAAATACTATATATGCATAGAAATAGCTAAAACATCACAAAACATATGGAGTATCATTGTTAAATCATTACTTGGTAACATGGTCTGTGTTGACGACAATTATTTCTGTATGCTTCTGATTTTAATACGTATATGACAAATCAAATTCTGATTCAGAGAGAGATGGGATAAAGAAGTGATCTCCCTTACGCTCAGTTCCTGATCTACCATGCTCCTGGCAGACTGTTTACACATACTGCTATATAACCTACTGATGACCCCTGCGTAATAAATGAATATAGAAATGCTAAACACTGCTGTTCATATTAGAAGGCAACATGCCAGGAATGTGACCTCCTTTACGTGTTCTCCTTTACCAAGACTTTTATATCTCGGATTGTATAGAGGTAGTGTCTACATATTGACTCTAAGTTTGCACTCTGAACATCACCCCTATTGTGTTTCTTGAAGATGGTACCAAGAAAGCGAGTCGTCGATACCACATGAATGTTTTCTATGACGCAACATGTACCAAATTAAAAAATGATAATTCATTCTCCTGTTACAAAGGCCCAATGTAGTAGCCCAAAGCATGGAATTAGTACTTTTATTTATTTTAACCTTTTGTTTGCATCTTTTGTTTAATATCTGAGTGAGAATAAGAATATCTAACTCACAGGTCATTCCATGAATGTGGTTTAAAAGAGCTGTAAAGGAGTTCACATTGTGTGTAAAGGAGATTACTGCCTTAAATCTTTCTCTTTTAAGGGCTATCTTCATTTGATGAAGTGTGCTGGATTGTTTCAGATAATAGTTATAAGTAATCTTCAGATCCTTACAAACTGATTTAACTGTTATGTTTCATGAAAAATACATATTCTCTCACCAAGGGGTGCCAATGTACAATTTGCCAATTATTTTCTAAATGACAGAATTAAAGCATAGACATGTCTTTGTAAAAATTCAGGAAATATATTTACTCCCTTAACTTGAGAATTGCTGAAGCTAGAGACTTTTTTCAGGTATAAATCTATATTTAATCAAGATTCAATTGTATACCCAAAATTAGATTTATTAGCATAAATATAAAAACAGTACCTTTAATGTTGCCCAGATTTGACCATGGCACATTTTTTTCCTGTAACTGCTGTGGATTTAATTTTCACAGCATGTTTTCTTAAGCATTTCATCTGTTTACATCTGAAATTTGAATCCAGTTTATCAAAAACTGTAGATTTTATTCAAGTTTTCAAGCACCATGTAAATTATTGTTTAGGTCAAGCTAGTTTTATGCAGTTTCCTAGAGCTCAGCTCCCCAGCTCAGGCCAGCTCTCAGCTTCCAAAATTTGGCATACTGTTAGATGTCCCCAAGATCTCCTACCAAACAAAAAAATTGGACTTTGTTCCATAATGGACTTTGTAAAAAAAATCAGGAAAGATATTTGGTCACTTAAGACCAAAAGTGTTAAAGGTAGGGACTTTTTTTCAGTAATACAACTTTAATTGATCAAAATTTAATTGTATACCAAAAATTAGATCAAAATCTGTTAAATTTTTTTAAATGTTGACAAAAATATAAAATTGGTACCTTAAATTTTGCCCAAGTTTGACCATGGCACGTTTTTTCCCTGTAACTGCTGAGGATTTTATTTTCAAAGCATGTTTTTGTTACCATTTCAACTGTTAACACCAAAAATTGGAAACTAGTTGATCAAAAACTGTAGATTTTATTCAAGTTTTCAAGCACCATGTCACATATTGTTTACATCAAGCTGGTGTTATACAGTTTGCTAGAGCTCAGCTCCCCAGCTTCAGCTCTAAGTTCCTTAAACTTGGGATAGAGTTAGATATCTCCAAAATCCCCTACCATGGCAAGAATTTGATCACTAGTACTAAATTCCTTCGAAATATTAATGAAAAACTTCATTTTTCCATTAAAAACCCATTGTTACTGCCTGTAAAACTGCCTAATATCAAAACCAATGATCTGACTTTTATCATATATAATATACATATTTTTCTATACATTTGCTATGCACATGCCAGAAATGATGTCAGTATTGCGTAATTGTTTTAAGTTATGGGCCCAAACATAATGCACTTTTTAAAAAATCAAGAAATATATTTACTCCCTTAACAAGAGGATTGCTGAAGCTAGAGATTTTTTGTCAGGGATGTAACATTATTTAAGCAAGATTCAATTGAATACCAAAAATTAGTTAAAAAAGTTATTAGTATAAATATAAAATTAGTACCTTAAATTTTGCCCAACTTTGACCATGGCATTTTTGTTTCCTGAGAGCACTGTTGATATAATTTTTATATCATGCACACATAAGAATTTCATCTTTGTAATTTAGAAAGCTGAAAGAAATTGGCCAAATATTGTAGCTTTTATTAATGTTTTTATGAGACCATGTCAGACCCAGGCTCAAGCCAGCCCCTCTTCAGTCACCTGTATGTTGACCTTGTTGACCTTTCATCAGATTATGCAAGCTTAAGCGAAGCATACACTGGGCAGCCAGGCAGCTAATGCCCAGCCACAGTTGATCCAGGTGTCCAACCCAACTCATCTAGTAGTTGTTTTGAAAAACAACATAACAATAAACAATAAATTAATAATTTTTATAATTTTTATTGGTTTTTAATCACAAATTAAAGAAAAATTAATAGAAAAGGAATTTGTTAGTTGATGAGTAACAGAAAATTAACTTGCAGTTACTGATGATGTAAGAATCTTGTATGGATGGATAGAATGTCAATGTCAATATTATTCCAAATAACACCATGCAGTCACCTATGGCATTTTTCAGTTTAATTTTAATGATAAAAAAAAATCATATTATTCATTACTAATCATTAGGGATCATATGAAGGAAATTAATGATAGACAAAGATGCAGTTGATAATATTAATTTAGATTCCTACTGTGTCTAGTGTGTAGATTGATGTGAAAGTAGTCCAAAGTGAATATATTACATTTATTTTTTTTAATATAAATAAAAGCCATAAAACCAGGAACTTATGATCATTATTAAATTTTGTGAATTTTGTATATTCTGGATTCTCAACATCATTGTTTGGCTAAAACTGAATAAATACTAGACATGGTGCGAATGCTTTGCAAATGTATTTGAATACGAATATGAATATATACTGCATTAAAAAATTTTACTGCATAAGAATGGGGATTCAGGTAAAAATGAAAGTAATTGAATACCAGTGCAGATACTTTCAAAATATATTCATATTCGTATTCAAATACATTTGCAAAGCATTCGCACCATGTCCAGTATTTATTCTTTTATTATATGTGCTGCTTATAAGTTATATGGCCAAGTCAAAATCTGTGTGACAATAGCACTCCATTTGTTAATAAAATAAATGAAATCAATCCTCTTCCCTGTCTCCAAAGATACTATCAAAATCATACCTAAGCTAAACACCAACAACTCATAATAAAGCTTATATTTTACCACACAAAACCAGCATGTGCCTCTTTCCCAAATCATATTTTTTATAATATATAACAGCTGAGCGCCGTGACCCATGGGTCCCTTGTTTATGAATTTTTTTCTCTATTTTTGAGACCGAAAAAGAAGCCGTCATCTGTTAAAAGGGCACAAATCGTAACCCTTGGACCTAGAATCTTCTAACTTTACATCCAGAGAGGTCCATGAAAAGTCTCCTTGGAAACATGGAATTAGGTCTCTGTTACCCATATTCTTCAAGCTATGGGCCCTGAAGTACCCCCCAGAATAATGAAAAATTTGATACAAAAGCTCAAGTATCTGAAAAACTAATCCTTTGATCACCATGATTCTTTGCATGGTTATTGATCATGGAGTGGTTTATCATTTTCTGCAGACTAGTGGCGCCAACTGTATTTTTTCAATTTTAACTAATTTTTTTCTATATATTTGAGACCTTAACAGATGCTCTCTTCTGTTAACAGGGCACAAATTGTAACCCCTGGACCTGGAATCTTCTAACTTTACATCCAGAGAGGTCCATGAAAAGTCTCCTTAAAAAACCTGGAATTAGGTCTCTGTTACCCATATTCTATAAGCTATGGGGCTATGAATTACCCCCCCCCCCCCCCCCTGCGAATAATGAAAAATTTGATACAAAAGCTCAAGTATCTGAACAACTAATGCATTGATCAACATGATTCTTTGCATGGACATTGATCATGGAGTGTTTCATCAGTTTTTGCAGACTGGTGGCGCCCTCTGTATTTTTTATTTTTTTACAGTTTTTTCCCTCATTTTCTTTAGACCTTAAAAGATGTGGTCATCTGTTAACAGGGCACAAATTGTAACAACTGGACCTAGAATCTCCTGTCTTGTTAAATGTTATGGGCCCAAACATAATGCACTTTGTAAAAACTCAGGAAAGATATTTACTCACTTAACATTATATCTGTCAAAGCTATAGAGACTTATTTCCAGGTATATAACTATATTTAATCAAAATTCAGTTGTATACCCAAAATTAGATCTGAATTTTGTAATTTTTTAAGTTATTAGCATAAATATAATATCAGTACCTTGAATTTTGCCCAACTTTGACCATGGCACATTTTTTTTTCTGTAAGTACAGTCAGTTTAATTTTTACAGCATGTACACATAAGTGTTAAATCTGTTAAATCTAAAATATGAAAATAAAATCTGCAAAATTAGGCTAGTTATTGAATTTTTTGGAGGCTTGTTGTATTCCCTTACATTGTCAAGCAGCCCACTTTGGTCACTGTGATTAATTAAGTGCAGCTCTCTATGCTCCCCAGGCTGTTGTTAGCGAACCTGTGAGCTTATGCGATGTTGTGGCGGCGTCCTTCGTCCCTATGTTAACCCATACTATCTTGAAAACGGCAAGAGTTACCATCACAAAATTTTTTGCAAAATATTAGTCATCTAAAAAACTCTATCTGATTTTTCTTATTTTTTGGCTAACTGCATTTTCTTAGATTTTTAAGGGAAAAAGCAAAAAAATCTTCTCCGAAAACGTTCAGCCAAATTGTCCGATATTTCACAGAAGTGATTCCTGGAACATTCTCCCTCAAGTTTGTTCGAATGGTTTAAGTTCGGTGATTTTTGGCTGAGAAACAGGAAGTTGAACTAGTCATCTGTCCAAAAAAGCATACTAAAATTACAATCTCAGAAAAGGCTGGAGCTATCATCTCCATATTTTATGCCAATATTGGTCACATGAGTCATATCTGAAATTGAGGTATAGGTGGTGCCACCTGCATCGGCCTTTATTATAGGGGGGTCATCAGTGCCCGTATCATACTGACGGCTACAAAAAACTTCTTCTCTGCAACAATATGGCCAAATTGTTTAATATCGCACAGAAATGATTCTAGGGTAGTGCTTTCTGAAGTTTGTTCAAATGGTCTCAGTTTAGTGAATTTTGGCTGAGTTATGGGAAGCTGAATTTAGTCATATGCCATAACAGCCCATTTTAGCTCAGTGGCTACAAAGATCTTCTTCTCAAAAAACACTGGGCCAAATTCTTAAATCTCACACATTAATTATCTATCAAGGTTTATTCAAATGGTTTTGGTTCAGTGATTTTTGGCTGAGTTATTGGAAGCTTAACTTAGCCATTTTGCTGTATTTTCCCATATGAGGTATAAAACTATAAAACGTTTTTTGACTGATGCCACTGAGGCCAATATGTTTAATATTTTACAAGAAGAATCCCCTGAATAATTCTTATAATAATTGTCTTTTATGGTTCCAAAGAATGAATTTTGGCTGAATTATAAAGATTGAATTGAGTCATTTCACCATATATGTTAGCTGTGTGAAGCAGATACATCTTGCCTGGCACCAGTTTATCAGCATCTGTTGCATCATGCCTCTATAGACATTTAGATTTCAGGTTATCTATGGTTAATATTGACAAGAATGTTTTTTGACGGAAAGCTTTTAAAAAAATGTAGATTTATGATTTTAGATATTCCTCATGCCAGGCAATGTTTACAATCACAGGAATACAGCTCTCTGTGGGTATATAGAGACGGCTGTACATGGATTATAAATAATTGGTAACCATACTAAACTTAATTCAAGATTTTGCCATTAGTGAGATGTATCTGTATTATAATTTTGCATTCAATATGCATCTATAGTAATTTTTAGCGAACCTGTGTGCTAATGCAATGGTGTGGCAGCGTCCGTCGTCTGTATATTAACTCATACTATTTCAAAAACAACTGGAGCTTGCATCATGAAATTCAATGCAAAAAATTAGCCATCTGAAAAATTCTGCATTTTCTAAGATTATATAGAGAAAAAGCTAAAAAACCATAAAAATCATCTCCTTCGAAAAGGTCAAGCCAAATTGTTCAATATTTCACAGAAATGAATTTTTATACAATCTCTCTCAAGTTTGTTCGAATGGTTTAAGTTCGGTGAATTTTGGCCGAGTTACAGGAAGTTGAACTTAGTCATCTGTCCAATAAAGCATACTAAAATGACAGTCTCAGATACAGCCAGAGCTGTCATCACCAAATTTTATGCCAGTGTTGGTCACATGAGTCATATATGAAATTCAGGTATTGGTGGGGCCACCTGCATTCACCCATAATTTTTCAGGAATAGCAGGAGGTACCATCCCCAGATTTCATGCAATAATCTGTCACATATCAAATGTTGTGGGATTCATCTTATTTTTTTGCTGTCTGCATTTACTTAGATTTTATAGGGAATAAGCTGAAAAACCTTTAAAAGTCTTCTTCATGTAAACAGTCCAGCCAAATTGTTCAATATTTTAGAATCTCATAAATGACAGAAGCTAGCATTACCAACTATTGTGCAAATGTTGGTCACATGACTCATAGTTGAAGTTGCAGCTTTTGTTTTGCCACCTACATTGACCTGTTTTTTATGGGCAAAACCTCACAATTTTTGCCTCTTTTAACTTAAAATGTTTATAATGATGAAACTGTCAAGTTGAATTGTTCAATTTTTCAAAAGAATTATCCTAGGACATGGTTCTTTCAATCATATCAGAAAAGCTTAAGTTGGTCTTTTGGCGATTATTATGTCTATTTCAAACTGAGGACTTCAAAACTGTTCTCCTACAAAATTATTGTTTCAATTTTAATTTCTGTAACATTGCACAAAAATTATTCTTAGGTGGCCTTTGTTCAAGTTTACCTTGAATGAGTTTTGGCAGAATTATTGGACCTTAAACAATAAAAGGACTGCATCTTTTATCATTCTAGATATTTTGATAACAAATTAATGAATATGTCAGCATGAAAAAAAAAGCATTTTAGCCAAAGTCTTTCAGTATGTGTAAACAGATTTACCAATTAACAGGCCAAGATTGTGTCTGTATCTTTAAATAGGTTGAGAAACTGCCAACTGTTTCAGATTTGGCAACAGATCAAGAGTTCATTCAGTGCAGCCAGATATAGGTCAAGAGTTCAATCAGTGCAGCCAAGCACAAGGCATGTAATAACCTCATGGGTGATATGTGAACACCTCATGGGCACCATGTGATCACTTCTTAGGTGTCATTCCCCTCAGGGAAGGGCCCCTGCATGAGTTTATGCACCTGGTGTATTTCCCAATGCACAGGTTTGCATTAGGCCTGTAAGCCTTGTTATGTTATCCCATTACTAGGGCAAGCCCTTTCTTTTGTTGGGCTTGATCAGGCTGTCTGCAGTTAATACCACAGGGAGCCTCACTCTCTCTGCCCCCCCCCCCCTCCCTCCCCCACCTCATTCTGTTGACAGACCTGTACTATAAACAAGATGAATCTTATAATTTTACTTTTTTAGCTCAGCTAACTATAAGTCATATGAGCTATAGTCGTGGTCCAGTGTCTGTTGTCCGTCTGTCTGTTAGACTGGCACGTTTTGGAACCATTAGACAAAAAATCCAAAATTCAGCATACTGTTAGATGTCCCCAAGATCTCCTACCAAACCAAAAACTGGGTCACTGCGACTTTGTTCCTTCAAGAAATTAAGGAAAAACCTCAAATTTCTATTAAAAACCGATTATCACACTTCAGGACTGCCTTATTTCAAAACTACTTATCTGTTTTTCTTAATATTTACCCGGAGTATTCTCATATATATTTCCTATATACATGGCAGAAATTAAGTCTGTTGAGTGTATATTCTTTAAGTTATGGGCCCGAACAAAATGGACTTTGTAAAAAATGAGGAAAAATAATTACTCACTTAACAAGAAAATCTTTTATCTTTAAGCTGGAGACTTTTTTTCCCAGTTTATAGATCTGTATTTTGTAAATATTTTAAGTTATTAGGATAAAAATAAAATCAGCACCTTAAATTTTGCCCATCTTTGACCATGGCACATCTTTATTCTGTGTGTACTGTTGATGTAATTTTCACAGTGTTTAAACATAAGTATTTAATTTGTTTAAATCTGAAATTTGAAAATAAAACCTTGAAAATGAGGCTTTTTATTGATTTTTTTCTTGAGGATCTATTGTAGTCATTTTCTTTGTCCAGATGCAGGCAGCCCCTCCTGGTCACTGCAAGTCAGCTATGCTAGGGTTTCTGATTTGATACAGGTCACTGGGGGAGATCCCCTGCTGTGACATGACAGGTGTACAGTTATTTTCATATCAACTCCATCCTGCCAAACCCTTCCCCCTCCCCCCCCCACCCGCCAAAACTCCCCACCAAGTGTTCAGCAGTAATTGTTCCTTAATTGTAATGCTGTTTCCACTCCATACAAGTATACAAAACTTTTCTTGAAAAAGTAATTAAGAAAATTTTCTTTTAAATGATTTGAACAAATTAAAATATTATTAAACCCATCATTTAAACCATCACCCAAATTAATAAAAAAAGGAAGCAAATTAAACAGTGTTTTAACCACACCATCCCCCCCCCCCCCCATATCACCCTGCTGCCATTGATACCTTCGCACTTGTGCATTGGGACATTAGTTTTTATTGTAAATGTGTAAAATTTATTAAATTTAAAAATTAATTGGATTAGAAAAAATAAGATCTATTCAAAACATATTCTTGCTTCAGGAGAATAGAACATAAAGTGTTCAGCTCTGTCTGTTCATCAACACTCCGTTATCATTAAATATATATTAATTGTGAAATTTTTCATACTGTACATACTGTTGAAATAACTTTCATATGCTGTATGTGTATGGATTTAAGCAATTAAAGTCTGAAATTTGAAAGCAACATATTTCTGTTGTGTAATATTACTGATGTTGAACTTAAAAAAAATTGATATTATTAGAAAATTTAGAAATAATTTAAACTTCATATATTATCAGCTTTGTTTGTCTACCAGTCTGTCTGTCCTTTTTTAAATATTAAGTAATTGTGAATGAACTTTTTTTTATCCTGTAAGCATTGTTGAATTAACTGAAATCCTATACATGTATATACACTTTAATAATACAGAGTTGTTGTAACTCCCATCATTCAAACCACCCCCCCCCCCCCCCCCACCACCCACCAAGGCCTTGCATCTGTGGACTTGGGACATTAATTATGTTACAGCTGTAAACCTTTTATAAAATAAAAAAATACATATATTTAATAATGTATATAATAAAAAAATAAATCTAATTGAACAAATGTGTAAACTACTGAACTGTCAACAATTTATCAAAAAGCCAACCAATGATCATGGCAATAAAATCACCTTATGTTCGCAAACTTCTCACATGCTTCAAAATATTATTTGTAACAATTTCTTACTCATCAATGAAAACTGATCATGTCAACCAGCCATGGCCTGTATTACCTTTTCCTCTTAGACTTTATCTCCATGTAATATTATTTTAGATTTTTACCTTCATGGTCAACTTCAGCTGAGCACAGTGACCCTTTGTTCCCTTTTTTCAGCAACAAGCAGTAACAACAGGGATCCCTCCCCCCACCCACCCCTTCAATACACAGGACTAATAAACAAGATAAATCTTATAATTTTTTGTTAAATAATTTAATAAATTCTTTTTGTTGAGACTTGGACAATTTTGATTTTTTAAAGAAATTTAAAATGTTAAAATATAAATGTGATAAAATATTAGGATCTAATGTAAGTGCTAACTGATAAGATTTAAGAAGATATAAATACTTTGTAGCATTTCATTCATATTTCTTAAAGTTGGCTGGGCCTAGGTATGAATAACACTGTAAAACTTAGTTTTAAAATCATGAATATTGGTCAAACTTTGTGAGATTAATGTTTAACTGATATGACCATATATTTAACTTTTGAAAACTAAATTACCTTCACACATTATTTGTTTATGAAATGTAACTTTTATATGTATCACTTACCGTAGGCCTATTTTTTCCCTTGGTGCATCATTTTAGCCCTGGTCACAACCCACCATGCGTGTTTTTAATCCTTACGTTTTTTGGGGAGGCCACAGCTGCCACATTTTCCTGAAAATGAGGGGAGGGAGTTGCAAGAGTAGGGAGGGAGTATGTCAATGCTCGTCACCTGCACAGTTGCGCAAGGTGTAAGTACTTGGCCCAATGAGCGGTTGCATGCATCGTACATTGGGAACGTGGTGAGTTGTGCGTGCTTACAACTTGCTTGTAAGGTAGGATCTCCATGAGATTGCCACATTATCGTACGGAGGCCGTACTTACACGTTGCTCATGTATGGTGTCCTTACTCGCATGTTGTAAGTGAATGCAAGTGTGATGAACGTGATTTTTTCCGCCCGATGTTGGGGGTGAATCCTTAGCCCGACCGCAGCCCGAAAGCAGTGAAAGTTCCTCATGCACTAAAAGTGCTACGTCTTGTCTGTGTGCTCCCAAATCAGTACTGAGGCGGTACTCAACATGTACGGATCCCTAAACTTTGCCCACGTTTTTGCAAGTAGACAGCACACACTTGCAAGTATGGCAGGTTTGAACCATGGCTTAATTGGTTTCAGGCCATATACTTTAGCTCATGTCGATTATTCTATAATTTACAGAGTTTCATTTTAGCTGGGCCATTTTCTCATAGATTTAAATTTTCAGATGCTAATATACATGAAAAACCAAAAGAAATAAAAATATTTTGCAGTTAATACTTTCCAAAATTCAGCTGAGTGATGTGACTCATGCGTCCCTTGTTAATAAATAGTTAAACTCTCATATCATTTGTGCTAGTGACACTCTTGGGTATGGGTAACCTGTAATTATTGAAAAACAGTTAAGTCCTTTGTAAAAATGATGATAATTAACATGACTTTTAGTGGACATTTTTATTCTCAAATACTTCTGCTGCAATGTAGATAAAATTATTAGGCCAAGTCAAAACCTGTGTGACAATGGCACTCCTTTCCCAAATGTAAATAATATAAATGACTTCAGTCCTCTTCCCTCTCCAAGGATTTGATCAAAATCTTTACATTACTTGAGTTAAATGCTATCATCCCCATAAATCAGCTAATATTACCACACAAAACCAACATTTGTCTACCCCTTCTTCCAAATCATATTTTATGATCATAAATAACAGCTGAACGCCATGACCCATGGGTCCCTTGTTTCAAAATACTTCTACTGCAATGTAGGTTAAGTAATATGGCCAAGTCAAAACCTGTGTGACAATAGCACTCCATTTGTAAATAATATAAATGACATCAATCCTCTTCCCTGTCTCCAAGGATATTATCAAAATCTTACATAACTTGAGTTAATCACCAACAACTCATAATACAGCTTATATTACCACACAAAACCAGCATGTGCCTCATTTCCAAATCATATTTTGTGATCATATGTAACAGCTGAGCCCAATGACCCATGGGTCCCTTGTTACCTTCAATTGAGCACATTGAACCATTGGTCCCTTGTTCCAAACAGCATTGATCTGAGATTATTTCATATTAGAACTAAATGGAGCTCAGTGTTACCATCAAGCACCAGGGTGGCGCATTAATATACCTAGCAGGCAGTTCAGACTTTCCAGTCTCGTGAGAACATCAGCTACATTTGTGTGGTGTCCAATCTGATGTGTCCTTAAATTTCCCAGCACCCATCAGTGCCATTTCAGGCAGGCAATGCATACTGGTCACTAAATACTGCAAGGGTGATGCCACCAAATGAGTGTGTAATCAATTCTACCCAATAAATGTATTTGTCAACCACATATATGACACAGAAAAAGAAACCTAGACCAACAATTTACCAATTAAAATTTATGCAAAATTTTTACATATCAAGTGACAAAAAAGGCTATTGGTGTTTAGTCAATGCTCTCTCTCTCTCTGAAACATACATATACTGTGGTTGGCTTCATATTCGCGAGGCTGAAATTTCGCGATTTCTCCATTTTGAACATTTTGCGAGGGTTTCATTTTCGCGATATCACCAGAACCTATATAAAATCATTGTTAAAGCCATACCTGTTTGTATTATAAAATGAGAATAAGTCATTAGTTTGTGATATTCTACTCATATAACGATGGGCCCGTACACAACACAGGATGTTTAGTTCAAATTTTAAGGGAACGTTTTCCCTATACCTGCATGAATGTAATTTATTATAAAATTTCTCACTGTTCTAACCTATTCACATTCAAGTATTGTTACACTCAACAAAAATGACATACTTAATTGGGCCAATATTTCCCGAGGGTTTCATTTTCGCGATTATTCCCCATTCGCGAATATCGCGAAATTAAAACCCTCGCGAACAAAAAGGCAACCACAGTATACGTATATATTTATATATATATATACATTGAAATGCTGATATATGACAAAATGCTCTCTCTCTCTCTCTTATACATATATATGTTCAATATATGCTCTTTCTCATATATATATATAAATAATTAAACACAGAGCTCCAATTGGATCTAATCCCAAATCAGCTAAGACATGGTTGTTGATGTTTCAAATACAAATATTTATGTCTATAGCTTTACAGTATGCAATAACTTTCCTAAGGGGCTAAACAAAGCCTAAAGTTCTGTTGATTCTGGAAAATAAAGTAATGAAAAGACATTTAAGTTAGAAAATATTACTTATTTGAACTGAAATGACAGATAATATGACTTATATGCTGCTTCAAGCTGGAATGCCAGATGATATATACTGTAGTTGGCTTCATTATGTTGGCTTCAGAGTGAAAATGAAGGAAAAATAAAACCTTAAAACAGATGCCAGTCAACACAATAGAACATTCATTTATACCATAGCTTAACTGATATCTTAAGAATGTTATACATGCAGATAATATCATAAATCTTAAGGCAAAGGATTGGTATCATAAAAATTTAATTATCTGTCAGTAATAAACAATAATGATAAAAAAAAATTAAATATTATATGTCAGTAATAAACAATCCTTTCCACTGGTTTGATATTTCCTTGGGTCCATGTTGTTTGAGATAGTTTTATTTTGTGGGCATATTAAATACTTTGTATACATAATTTATATTCTGTGTAAGTTACTGTATGATTAAATTGTGAAAGTCAAACCTTGTGAATAAGGTAAAAAAGAAACATGTGAATAGGAAGTCAGATCTGGACACAGTATTGCTTATGCATGTACATTGCCTTGACCTATTATGTTATTTAATATGGTTCATGGATGACTTGAAGCTGTAATGTCTGATAATATTTATGGCCAAAATGCAGGTTTGTTCCTGAGGCCAGGGCTGAAAACATGAGTTCGTCAAATGGAACCAGTCAAAGAGGTGGCAGTACCAGTCTTGAGAACAAGACTTTACGTGAAACAGTGGCCCAGCTACAGCAAGAATTGCAGCATAGCAAGGCTGAAACGCAAAAAGTCACAGACCAGCTCAACTGTCTCATAATGTTGGTAAAGAGGTAGGAAGTCACACTTAGTTCTCTAACAATCTTGTTACACAGTAAGGAAGTCACATTTAGTTCTCTAATAATCTAGGTAAAGAGGTAGGAAACCACACTCAGTACTCTAATAATCTTGGTTAAAAGAGTTAGGAAGTCACATTCAGTTCTCCAATAATGTTGTTAAAGAGGTAGGAAGCCACACTCAGTTTTCTAATAATCATGGTAAAGAGGTAAGAGGTCTGTTCAGTTCTCTAATAAACTTAGTAAAGAGGTAGGAAGTCGCATTCAGTTCTCTGATAAAGTAGGAAAAGAGGTAGGAACTCACTTCTGTAATAATGTCTGTAAAGGGGTAGGAAATCACACTCAGTTCTCCAATAATCTTGGTTAACAGGAAGGAAGTTACACTAAGTTGTCTTATAATGTTGGATAAGACGTCGGGAGTCACATTCAGTTCTCTAATAAACTTGGAAAAGAGGAAGGAAGTCACACTCAGTTCTCTAATAATCTCTGAAAAGAGGTAGGAAACCACACACACGTCTATAATAATGTAGGTAAAGAGGTAGGCAGTCACACTCAGTTCTGCAATTATGTTGGGAAGAAGTAGGAATTCACACTCAGCTCTCTAATAATGTTGGTAAAGTGGAAGGAAGTCACACTAGGTTCTCTTATAATGTTGGTAAAGAGGTAGGAAGTCACACTCAGTTCTCTAATAATCTTGGTAAAGGGGAAGTAAAAACTAAAAGGTCTAGGAAGTCACATTTAGTTCTCTAATAATGTTGTGAAAGAGGAAGGAAGTCACATTTAATTCTCTAAAAATGTTGGTAAAGAGGAAGGAAGTCACATTTAATTCTCTAATAATGTTGGTTAAGAGGAAGGAGGTTACATTTAGTTCTCTAAAAATGTTGGTAAAGAGGAAGGAAGACACATTTAGTTCTCTAATAATGTTGGTAAAGAGGAAGGAAGTCACACTCAGTTCTTGGGACTACTTCCATTTCTCCAACCCTCTAAAACCCTTTTGGGGTCGGGATTAGGGATGGAGTATAACTCAGAACATACACCCCCACTGTCTGGCATGGGACAGCATACACTATCACAGTGACAGTTTGTGACACCCAAGCTGGTATCCAAATAATCTTTAGATGGCATGAGATGGCATGCACTGTCACGGTGACAGTCTATGATAGTTTGTGACAGTTTAACATTTCTCTGTAGGTGGCTTGGGATGGCATACACTGTCACTGTGACAGTTTGTGACACTCAGCCAGCATTTAGAACACTGTCAGTGACAGTTTGTGACAGTCAGCACTGTTACTTTCAACTGGCATGAGATGGCATGCACAGTCACTGTGACAGTCTATGACAGTTTGTGACAGTTGAAACATTTCTCTGTAGCCGGTGTGGGACTGCATACACCAGTCACCGTGACAGTCTGTGACACCCAAGCCAGCATCCAGTATACCCTTGTGACAGTGACGGTTTGTGAGGTAAGCACTCATACCTTCAGCGGGCATGGGCCAGCTTATTCTGTCACAGTGACAGTCTGTGACACCCCAGCCAACATCCAGATTACTGTTGTGACAGTGACGGTTTGTGACAGCAAGCAGTCATACCTTCAGCTGGCTCGGATTGCATACACTGTCACAGGTGACAGTTTGTGACATTCAGCCAGCATCCAGGATACTTATGGGGTTATTGCAACAAGACGTTCGATTGCAGAACAAATTTATTACACTCCAATCCCATTGCAGTGAGAGGTGATACTGTAATAAACTTTATCCTAAGGGAGGCCAGAATCACAAAAATATGCCGGAGCAAACTGCGTTGCTGTGATGCTTTGACCGTACCAAGTCGTACCCTGCAACATCCTAAACCGGACGAGTCGTACCCTCGAATCTGGTCGGAACACACCCCCTCTGATTTCATATAGAAATCACTTACTTTAAGAACAATCATTTAACATAATACAAAAAATATATTAAATTCAACCTCATATTAATTACAAATATATGTCGTTGCACATCTTAATCACCATAGTTCAACTATTTATGCATATATCCGTAAATGACAGTTCTGTATTTTAACTTCCAAAAGGGATACAAGTTCGGTAACCTATTGAACGTAAACTACTTGTTTGCTGTCTTTCACTACAACAACTTCAACTTTTCGAATAATTCCGTCCTGTCTGGGAAAGCTTTTTCTGTATAACTCCCATTGGCCACAGATGGAGTGAACAATCACCATCTTTGATCAAGACCAAATGTCCGACTTTGTCTTACATTAAGATTTTGCCATTTTCTGCAAATATGTGGTCAGTCTTTGTGGTCAGCAGCATAGCTGGCATAAGTGGCAAAGGGGATTCAGGATCACTTGAAACATCAAATAATGGTCTATTGTTAACAATTGCGTATACTTCAGCCATGAGTGTGATGATCAATACTCCATGGGTCAAATTCTTGTACCGATGCTGAAGTAACATTGAGTTCAAGATCTTCTTTGAGACACCTATGAGTCTCTCCCATGCACAACCCATGTGAGGGGCATGAGGCGGATTCAATATCCACTTGATCCTAGAACTCGACAAGAAATCTGCCATAGGGCCTTTCTCAACAAATTTCGCATCAATGGACAAATTATTGGTTGCACCAAAAAAATTAGTCCCCCTATTGGACCGGAACTAAACGACTGGCCCACGGATGGCAATCATGCATCTGAGGGCATTGATGAATGAACTACTAGTAAGCTCCTCGATGATCTCGATGTGAATTGCTCTAGTCACTAAGCAGGTAAATAACAGTGCCCAATGTTTTTGGTTTGCACTTCCACCTCTGGTATGATATAATATTACAGACCTACGAACAAAGGTATCTACTCCAACATATGAGAATGGCAGACCAGGCCTGCAGTGTCTTCAGGAAGATCTGCCATATGTTGCCAACCAAGACGTCCTCGAAGCTTACGGCAGATAACACACTTGCAAATCACTGATGCGACCATCTTCTTCATGCCAACTATCCAATATCCTGCAGAACATATTGCTCCCTCGGTGAAGTGGCGACCTTGATTGAAAACTTTTTGGTGGTAGTGCATGATGATGATCAGGTAAGTAATGTGATGATTCTTCGGCAGAATAATGGGATTACGCATCTTGGAGTTTTATATATCATCTTTTACTTTATTCAAACGTCCACTCGGAAGCACTCCATCTGTGCCCAACACAGGACACAATGGTCTGATACAGCTAGAGTTTTGGATATTTCTCTGGTCTTCTAGACATTGAATCTCCTCTTTGAATGGGTCTCCTTGAACCGCTGCTGCAATTGCACATTTGCACTTCTGCAGGAACTGTGGATCATCAGGATGATCAGGTAGGTTGGCCTTATCTTTCAGATATCTAGTCGCTAGAAACTTCACATGAGCGACTGAACGTGTAAGTCTATTCCAGCTTGAAAAACTAGCAAACCGCTCAGAAAACGTTTCAGCTGGTTCAGCTGATTTCATGACTTCTAACTGAGCTAACTTGTTGCAGTTCACTTCAGGCCTTATCTCCACATCACCGTCTGGGTTCACAAGATCATGGCCTGTCCAAATAGATCGATCATCATGTGGAATGTTAGGTCCAAGTATCCAGCTGGGATACGGTAACATTGCAGCATCCACAACTCGGGTGGCAACGTCAGCTAGGTTGTACTCAGACTGGACGAAGTTCCACTGCGAAGGTTTGCTGAAAAGGATGCGCCTTCCTCTGTTCCCAACATAGAAGTAAAATCTTCTGCGCACATTGTTAATGTAACCAAGCACAACTTGACTGTCAGAAAAGAATCGAGTCATCTTGGGGATTTTTCAGTTAGTCTCTCACAATCTCGGCAATTTCAGTTGCTAGAACTGCTGCACACAGTTCAAGCCTGGGAATTGTATGCCCATGAACTGGCGCAACTTTAGCTTTTTCTAAGGAGGAAGGTAACACTGGAAGAGTTGACATAAAGTTTGAGATATGCTACAGCTGCCACAATGTCTTTGGAAGTTTCGGAGAATACAAGTACCTCGCGTCGAAGAGCATTGCTGATAGAGATACTGCTATACATCCTTAGAATATGCAGCTGTTCAAGATAAGTTAAAGAGTCCATCCAAGAAATCCATTTGTCGTACAGAGACCCTGGGAGTGGGTCATCCCAATCAGCATTTGTAGTTACCGACATCATCTCATGTAAAAACAACTTGCCTCTGTCAACAACTGGGTGGGAGAATCCAATAGGGTCATAAACACTGTTTATCGTTGATAGCACTCCACGTTTGGTGTAAGCTTTCTCAGTAAAGTTCACTCTAAAAGCAAACTCATCAGTTTCTGTGTCCCACAGAAGTTCAAGACTCCATTGCATTGGAAGAATAGCTGTTCCTAAGTCAAGGTCCTTTAAGCTCTTGGTCAGATCACTTTGAGCAAAGGAATCTAGCACCTCCTGCTGTTGGAAGCAAACTTGTGAAGCTTGATACTACCATTATCTTGTAAGGTTTGCTTGGTCCTATGTACCAAGCCAATTGTCTCAGCTTCAGTTGAACATGACAACAACCCATCATCTACATTGAAGTTATGGTTGACAAGGTCCTTAACATCTTCGCTAGATCTATCAACTATATTGCAAAGGCCATATGTGGCAAAAGCTGGTGACGGACTATTGCCAAACACATGCACAGTCATTTGATAGTTCACCAAAGGCCGGTTCAAGTCGTTGTTCAGATGCCACAGAACACGTAGGTAGCAACAATGTTCTTCTGGAACCGTAAAACTATAGAACATTTATTCTACGTCCATAGTGATTGCTCTTTTCTCCCTGCGGAATCTCAGTAACATGCCTAGTAAACTGTTGCACAGATCAGGTCCTGGCAACAGAACACGGTGAACATCGGGAGGTACCACTTCTCCTGAGAGATCGGTAGCTCTGGCGCCAACTCATTGTGCTGATTCTCAAGTAGTTTCTGCATGAAGCTTACAACTTGTTTATGCTTGACCAAGTTGGAATTCAAGTTCATATCAAATGATTTGGCTCTGTCTTGTTGTCAGGCAAAAACATTCTGCATTCTCTAAAAGGCAAAGGGGCTTGCCAATTGTCCACTGGGAGTCCTTCTGAACTCAGTCTCCATGATACTAAGAAATTTCTGATCCTCTAACAATAATCCTCGTTTCTCATCCCCTTGAACACTTTGGAAGAATGTGTGTCTTCCTTGACCAGTAATTCACCATCACATGGCCTTAAGTAAGTGGGTCTTCCATCTGCAAACACAGTGGTCTTTCTAATACTTGCTACTTCCGGTAAATGACCCTTACCGAGACACATATAACTGATTTTAACCCAACTGAGAGGTAATTTCTGTCCGTATGGAGACCCATCTGCACCAGCTCGTTGATCCAGCACATAGTGTGCACTAATGTAGTCTCAGCCGATTAAAAGTTCAGTATCTGTATGCTCATTAGTTTCTGATATAAATGGCGCAATGTCTTTGAGATGCAGGTAAGCATGTGCCACTGCTAGAGAAGGTATTTCAGCACAATTGCTAGGTATGTCATTACATTCAGTAAGACACAGGAGTTCAAGTGTACATAAGTCATTAAGCGACTGCACCACATAACCTGAGGCCTTACGTCTAGCTGTAGTAAACTTTCCAGCACACAACAGGAGTATGTACTCATGTTCTGGGCCATGTTCCCCAAATGAGTCAAAGTCGACTTGGCCAGTGATTTGTTGTTTTGATCATGTATCATGCAGAAGACTTACTTGTGCTGTAAGAGGTCTTGCATATTTCAGTACAAAAGGAGTTCACATGGGTTTGCTCCCCCTCATGGCTTGCTTGGGGTTGCTTTGTTGCTTGCCGGAAACCGCAAGCATGTTGGTCAGTTCCGTATGTCCATTTGTCTTTTTGTTGCTTGCCGGAATCAAAGATTTCGGCAAGCATATTGGTCAGTTGCGTATGTCTGGTTGTCTGTCTGTTTGTCTGTCTGTTTGTTTGTCTGTCTGCGCTGTCCTGGCCACAATTTTGCCACAATCACCTTGAAACTTACAGGGATAATGGAAAACAAAATTTCTAGGTGCCCTATTCTTTTTGGTCAATATAGGTCAACGGTTAAGGTCAAGGTCATCAAAAGTATACTTAACGGTTTTTTCTTCATATCTTTGTAACTATTAGTAGTATGTACTTAAACTATAGCTCATTTTAATCGGCATCCAATGGCCTTTCTTCTGGTGGGTACCAGACTCTAATTTGCCGTTTCCATGGCAACGCATTTTTTGGGGGAAAATGAGGATATTTGAAAATCAGTAGACTAATTTGTGTGTTTTAATGCTAGAGAGGTCTAGTTTTTTGCATTAGGTAGCATTCAATTAGTAATACATGAGATTATGACAAGTCTCGCAATATCTCGTATAATATCTCGTCAAACGAGATATTTCGAGATTTCATTATTTTGCCCTGGAGGCCACAGTTTTGCAGGAATCTTTTTGAAACTGATATATTGCAAGTCTTACAGGATTATCTCAAACTTGTTTTTTCAATTTTTGGATAAGGCCGCTAGGGGATGCTGGATGCAAACCTTACCAACTTATCATATTTCGGCCATATCTCCAAAATTATAAGCCTCAATTACAAAAACTTTAGCTTATTTTCTTCCTCTGAGTCTTCTCCATAACCTGGTGTAGTCATCTGGTCACTATCTTGTGTCACTTTTTCAGTATGTCTGTCTGTTTGTCAGTTGTCCTCAAATTTCCCTGCTTGCTCTTGCGGCTTACATATAGCATTCTACATGCCACAGTTTTGAAGGAGTCCTTTTGAAACTAATATAACTTATGTCTTACACTCATATATCGAAATGATTTTTCCTTTTTTCCGGATATGATCGCTAGGGGGCGCTGAACCCAAACCTCCCTAACATATCATGTTTTAGCCATATCTCAAAAACTATAAACCTCAGTTACATAAACTATAGCTTATTTTCTTCCTCTGAGTCTTCTCCATAAACTGGTTAAGTCATCTGGTCTCCATCTTGAGTTACATTGTCAGTGTGTCCGTCTGTTTGTCAGTTGTCCTCAATTTCGCCTGCTTGCTGGTTCTTGTGTCTCACATATAGCATTCTACAGGCACAGTTTTGACGAAATCCTTTTGAAACTATTACATCTTATGCCATACACTAATATCTAAAAAGTGATATTTCATTTTCGGAATATTGCTACTAGGGGGCGTTGTACTAGAACCACTATAACGTATCATTTTTGGCCATATATCCATACCTGTGAACCTTATCTGCATAAACTATAACATTTTGTTTCTAATTGCCTTCTCCATATGATAATCTAGTCACCTGTTAGCTCAGATGTGTCAGTATGTCTGTCCGTTTGTCTGTTCTTCTCAGCTATCTCTGCTTTCATGTTCTTATTTGTGATATATGTCGTTCAACAGGCCACAGCTTCTAAACAATCGCTCTGAAAGTCACTCAATTGATAGAAAACCCACAGTTTTTAGCTCAGCTGACTATAAGTCATCTGAGCTATAGTCGTGGTCCATTGTCCGTCGTCCGTCCGTCCGTCCGTCCGTCCGTCCGTAGATGTGGCACGTTTTGAAACCGTAAGACCTAGGAATCCAAAATTCGGCATAATGTTAGATGTCCCCAAGATCTCCTACCAAGCCAAAAACTGGGTCTTTGCAACTTCGTTCCTTTGAGAAATTAAGGAAAAACCTCAATTTTTTATTAAAAACCTATTTTCACACTTTAGGACTGCCTAATATCAAAACCACTCATCTGTTTTTCCTCATATTTACCATAAATATTCCTCTATATAGTTCCTATGTACATGCCAGAAATTATGTCTGTATTATTTAATTTAAAAAAGTTCTGGGCCCAAACATAATGCATTTTGAAAAAAATAAGGAAAGATATTTGATCACTTAACACAAAAAATGTTAAAGCTGTGGACTTTTTTTCCAGTAATATAACTTTAATTAATCAAAATTAAATTGTATACCCAAAATTAGATGAAAATCTTTTAAATTTTTTAAAATATTAATAAAAATAAAAAATTGGTACCTTAAATTTTGCCCAACTTTGACCATGGCACGTTTTTTTCCTGTAAGTACTGTGGATTTAATTTTCACAGCATGTTTTTGTCAGCATTTCAACTGTTAACACCAAAAATTTGAAACCAGTTGATTAAAAACTGTAGATTTTAATCAAGTTTTCAAGCACCTTGTAACATATTGTTTACATCAAGCTAGTGTTATGCAGTTTGCAAAAGCTCAGCTCCCCAGCTTCAGCTCTAAGTTCCTTAAATTCAGCATACAGTTAGATGTCTCCAAAATCCCCTACAATGCCAAGAATTTGGTCACTAGGACTTAATACCTTCGAGATATTAATGAAAAACTTCATTTTTCCATTAAAAACCCATTGTTACACTTCAAGACTGCCTAATATCAAAACCACTGATCTGACTTTAATCATAAACAATATACATATTTTTCATTCTCTGTGCACATCCCAGAATGATGTCAGTATTGCGTAATTGTTTTAAGTTATAGGCCCAAACATAATGCACTTTGTAAAAAATCAAGAAATATATTTACTCCCTTAACAAGGGCATTGCTAGAGATTTTTTTGTCAGGGATGTAACATTATTTAATCAAGATTCAATTGAATACCCAAAATTAGTTCTGAACTTTTCAAATTTTATAAGTTATTAGTATAAATATAAAATTAGTACCTTAAATTTTGCCCAACTGTGACCATGGCACGTTTGTTTCCCGTGAGCACTGTTGATATAATTTTCATATCATGCACACATAAGGATTTCAGCTTTTGAGTTTAGAAAGCTGAAAGAAATTGGCCAAAAATTGTTGCTTTTATTAATGTTTTTTATGAGACCCTGTCAGACTTTGGCTCTCTCCAGCCCCTCTTGAGTCACCTGTATGTTGACCTTGTTGACCTTTCATCAAATTATGCACGCTTGAGGCGAGGCATACAGGAATCCAGGCAGCTTATGGCCAGCCACAGTTGATCCAGGTGTCCAACCGAACTCATCTAGTAGTTTTAACCAACAACATAACAATAAACAACAAATTAATAAATTTTTATTGGTTTTTAATAACAAATTAAAGAAAAATAGAAAAGGAATTTGTTAGTTTATAATAACAGGAAATTAACTTGCAGTTACTGATGATATAAGAATCTTGTATCGATGGGTAGAATGTCACATATTCCAAATAACACCATGCAGTCACCTATGGCATTTTTCAGTTCAATTTTAATGATAAAGAAGTAAATCATATTATTCATTACTAATCATTAGGGATCATATGAAGGAAATTAATGATAGACAAAGATGCAGTTGATAATATTAATCTAGATTCCTACTGTGTCTAGTGTGTACATTGATGTGAAATTAGTCCAAAATGAATTTTTTACAGTTATTTTTAATATAAATAAAAGCCATAAAACCAGGTACTTATGATCATTATTTAAATGTGTGAATTTTGTATATTCTGGATTCTCAACATCATTGTTTGGTGAAAATTGAATAAATACCAGACATGGTGCTAATACTTTGTAATTGTATTTAAATACGAATATGATTATGTACTCCATTATAAAATTTCTTGCATAAAGAATGGGAATTCAGGTAAAAATGAAAGTATATGAATACTCGTGCAAATACTTTCAAAATGTATTCATGAATGCATTCATGAATATATTCTTTAATATTATTTAAATAATCATATCAGTTATATTTCATTTTAAAAAATCATATGATTCTCTTATTATTTTTAATAAAAATTATATTTGGGACAATATTTGTAATTTTTTTAAATAAATAGTTAAACTCTTATATTATATGTTCTGCTTATAAGTTATATGGCCAAGTCAAAATCTGTGTGACAATAGTACTCCAGTTGTTAATAAAATAAATGAAATCAATCCTCTTCCCTGTCTCCAAAGGTACTATCAAAATCATACATAAGCTAAACAACAACAACTCATAATACAGCTTAAATTTATTACCACACAAAACCAGCATGTGCCTCATTTCTAAATAATATTTTTTTATCATATATAACAGCTGAGCATCGTGACCCATAGGTCCCTTGTTTCTTTCTGTCCGTCTGTCTATCTTGTCAATTTCCGGCAAGCGTTTGACCTATGGTCGTCTAGATTTTGTTTGTTTGTTGCTTGCCGGAAATCTTCGATCTGGCAAGCATATTCGTCAGTTGCATATGTCCATTTGTTGCTTGCCCAAAATCTTCGATTTTGGCAAGCATATTCATCAGTTGCGTATGTCCATTTGTTGCTTGTCGGAAATCTTCGATTTCGGCAAGCATATTCGTCAGTTGCGTATGTCCATTTGTTGCTTGCCGGAAATCTTCGATTTCGGCAAGCATATTCGTCAGTTGCTTATCTCCATTTGTCTGTTTGTTTGTTTGTCTGTTTGTCCCTACTCTCCTGGCCACAATTTTACAGCAATCGACTTGAAACTTACAGGGATGATTGACAACCCAAAGTCCTGGAAGCCTATTGTTTTTGGTCAACATCGCATCATGGGGAAGGTCAAGGTCATGGAAAGTATGCAATACAGTTTTTGCTCCATAACTTTGTAACAAATGGTCGTAGCCACTTAAACCATAGCTTGTTTTATTCGTCATTCCATGGCCTTTTATATGATGGGTACCTGACTCAAATCTGCCGTTACCATGGTTACGCATTTTTGGGTTAAAACTTGATAATTTGAAAATACTCATGCTACATTTTCTATCTTTGTCAATTTTTTAGCTACAGACATCTGGTTTTGGTCATTATGTACCTTATAGGTAGCTTGACATGATAAAACTTAAAGTCTCGCCAAATCTCGCACCATTTCTCGTCAAATGAGAGTCTTCGAGATTTCATTTAATATGACCTACAGGTTGCATTTTTTTAGCTAAGCTGACTGTAAGTCATCTGAGCTATAGGGATCACCTTTTGTCCGTCGGCCGTCCGGCCGTCCGGGCGTCCGGGCATCTGTCCGTTAACAGGGCACAAATCGTAACCGCTAGAACTGGAATCTTCTTACTTGACATCCTGGGAGGTCTATGGAAATTCTCATTGTAAACCTGAAATTAGGTCACTGTGACCTATATTCTTCAAGCTATGGGGTTCTGAAGTACCCCCCAGAATAATGGAAAATTTGATACAAAAGCTCAAGTATCTGAACAACTAATGCATTGATCATCATGATTTTTTGCATGGATATTGATCATGGAGTGTTTCATCAGTTTCTGCAGTATGGTGGCGCCACCTGTATTTTTTCGATTTTTACCAATATTTTTCTCTATTTTTGAGACCTCATAAGATGCGGTCATCTGTTAACATGGCACAAATCGTAACAACTGGACCTAGAATCTTCTCTCTTGACATGCTGAGAGGCCCATGAAAAGTCTCCTTAAAAACTTGAAATTAGGTCTCTGTTACCCATAACCTCTGAGCTATGGGGCTCCGAAGTACCCCCCAGAATAATGGAAAATTTGATACAAAAGCTCAAGTATCTGAACAATTATTATATTGATCACCATGATTTTTTGCATGAATATTGATCATGGAGTGTTTCATCAGTTTCTGCAGACTGGTGGCGCCACCTGTATTTTTTCGATTTTTACCAATATTTTTCTCTATTTTTGAGACCTCTTAAGATGCGGCCATCTGTTAACAGGGCACAAATCGTAACGACTACACCTAGAATCTTCTCTCTTGACAAGCAGGGAGGCCCATAAAAAGTCTCTTTGGAAACCTGAAATTAGGTCTCTGTTACCCATAACCTTTGAGCTATGGGGCTCCGAAGTACCCCCCCAGAATAATGGAAAATTTGATACAAAAGCTCAAGTATCTAAACAACTATTGCAGTGATCACCATGATTCTTTGCATGGATATTTATCATGGAATGTGTCATCAGTTTCTGCAGTATGGTGGCGCCACCTGTATTTTTTTATTTTTACGAATTTTTTTCTCTATTTTTGAGACCTCATAAGATGCGGTTATCTATTAACATGGCACAAATCATAACAACTGGACCTAGAATCTTCTCTCTTGACATGCTGAGAGGCCCATGAAAAGTCTCCTTAAAAACTTGAAATTAGGTCTCTGTTACCCATAACCTCTAAGCTATGGGGCTCCGAAGTACCCCCCAGAATAATGGAAAATTTCATACAAAAGCTCAAGTATCTGAACAATTATTATATTGATCACCATGATTTTTTGCATGGATATTGATCATGGAGTGTTTCATCAGTTTCTGCAGACTGGTGGCGCCACCTGTATTTTTTCGATTTTTACCAATATTTTTCTCTATTTTTGAGACCTCTTAAGATGCCGCCATCTGTTAACAGGGCACAAATCGTAACGACTACACCTAGAATCTTATCTCTTGACATGCAGTGAGGCCCATAAAAAGTCTCTTTGGAAACCTGAAATTAGGTCTCTGTTACCCATAACCTTTGAGGTTTTTGATGCTCTGAAGTACCCCCCAGAATAATGGAAAATTTGATACAAAAGCTCAAGTATCTAAACAACTATTGCAGTGATCACCATGATTCTTTGCATGGATATTGATCATGGAATGTGTCATCAGTTTCTGCAGTATGGTGGCACCACCTGTATTTTTTTCATTTTTACGAATTTTTTTCTCTATTTTTGAGACCTCATAAGATGCGGTCATCTGTTAACATGGCACAAATCGTAACAACTGGACCTAGAATCTTCTCTCTTGACATGCTGAGAGGCCCATGAAAAGTCTCCTTAAAAACTTGAAATGAGGTCTCTGTTACCCATAACCTCTGAGCTATGGGGCTCAGAAGTACCCCCCAGAATAATGGAAAATTTGATACAAAAGCTCAAGTATCTGAACAATTATTATATTGATCACCATGAATCTTTGCATGGATATTGATCATGAAATGTTTCATCAGTTTCTGCATTCTGGTGGCGCCACCTGTATTTTTTCAATTTTTAGCTCAGCTGACTGAAAGTCATCTGAGCTATAGGGATCACCTTTTGTCCGTCGTCCGTCCGGCCATCCAGGCGTCTGTCTGTTATCAGGGCACAAATCGTAACCGCTAGACCTGGAATCTTCTTACTTGACATCCTGGGAGGTCTATGGAAATTCTCCTTGTAAACCTGAAATTAGGTCACTGTGACCTATATTCTTCGAGCTATGGGGTTCTGAAGTACCCCCCAGAATAATGCAAAATTTAATACAAAAGCTCAAGTATCTGAACAACTAATGCATTAATCACCATGATTCTTTGCATGGATATTGATCATGGAGTGTTTCATCAATTTCTGGAGATTGGTGGCGCCAGCTATATTTTTTTTATTTTTTACGATTTTTTTTCTCTACTTTTGTGATCTTCAAACATTTGGTCATTTGGTCAACAGGGCACAAATCATAATGACTGGACCTAGAATCTTCTGTCCTCACCTCCAGAGAAGCCCATAAAAGGTCTACACCGAAACCCGAAATAAGGTCCCTGTTACCCATATTCTGTGAGCTATGGGGCTCTGAAGTACCCCCCCAGAATAAAGATTTGGTCATATATTAACAGGACACAAATCATAATGACTGGACCTAGAATCTTCTTTCTTGACATGCAGGGAGGCCTTTGGAAAGTCTCTTTGGAAATCTTAAATTAGGTCTCTGTTACCCATATCCTTCATGCTATGGCTCTGAGAATAAAGATTTGGTCATCTGTTAACAGAGCACAAATTATAATGACTTGACCTAGAATCTCCTTTCTTGATATGCTGGGAGGCCCCTGAAAAGTCTCCTTGTGCACCTGAAATTACATCTCTGTTACCCATATCCTTCATCCTATGCGGCTTTGAAATACCCCCCAGAATAAACATTTGGTCATCTGTCAACAGGGCACAAATCATAATAACTGGACCTAGAATTTTATTTTTTGACATGCTGGGAGACCCCTGAAAAGTCATCTTGTAAACCTTGAAAATAGGTGTCTGTTACCCATATCCTTTATGCTACAGAGCTCCATAGTACCCCAATGAATATTGGATGATTTTATACAAAAGGTCAAGTTTGGAAAAAGTATTTCATTCAAATTTGACATTCAGATGATAAAATTACTTTTGTCAATGTCTTCCTGGTCAGCTGAGCATCATGACCCCTGGGTGACTTGTTATTGTCGTATCTTAAACTAGGAACATTTGCTTATTCCTCCGCACATGTAGCTTTGTGCTGCCATTATCATGGTTACCAAATTTTGGGGTTAAACTTGACGATCTGAAAATATGCAGTTTTTGGCTTCTATCTCGGTTAATATTTATGTTTCAAGGGTCTAGTTTTTTGCATAAGGCTGCGTCCCCTTGGTTCTAAGTCATTCAATTGCAAGTCTCGTCAAATTTCGCTCGGTTTATTGTCAAACGAGAAAAAAACGAGATTTCAAGGAAATGCTTATAACTTGGGGACTTTTACAGCTACACAGGTCTAATTTTCAGCATTTCATAACATATGACCAGCTTGACACGCCAGAAAAGAAATCAGGCCAAATCTCGCACCATATCTCGTCAAGCTAGAAAAAACGAGATATCATGGAAATGCTTATAATTAGGCGACTTTTACAGCTACTCAGGTCTAGTTTTCGGCATTTGGTAACATTTGGCCAACTTGACATAGTAAAACTGCGAGACTGGCCAAATCTCGCACTATATCTGGTCAAATGTGGAAAAACGAGATTTCACAGAAATGCATAAAAGTCGGTGACTTTTACGGCTAGACAGGTCTAGTTTTTGGCATTTCATAACATTTGGACGGCTTGGCATGACAAATCTACAAGACTGGCCAAATCTTGCACCATATCTCATCAAACGAGAAAACAAGAGAGTTTACGGAAATGCTTATAACTCGGCGACTTTTACAGCTAGACAGATCTAGTTTTCGCCATTTTGTAACGTTTGGCCGTCTTGACATAATAAAACTGCTCGTCATGCCAAATCTCGTACTATATCTCGTCAAGCGAGGAAAAACATGATTTCTTGCAAATGCTGATAACACGGCGACTTTTGCAGCTAGACAGGTCTATTTTTCGGCATTTTGTAATATTTGACAAACCTGACATGACAAAACTGGAAATCTCGCCAAAGCTCGCACCATTTCCCGTCAAACGAGAAAACACGAGATTTCATGCAAATGCTTATAACTCAGCGGCTTTTATTGCTAGACAGGTCTAGTTTTCGGCATTTCATGTCATTTGGCCAGCTTGACATGACAAACCTGAAAACGTGTCATTGCTTCTTGTCGAACGAGATTACAGGGTTTCATGGAAATGTTTGCTCCCTTTCACACTAGAAAGACATGCAGCTGTTAAAGGTCAGCATGCATAAATAAACATATTATCCGTTTCTGCTGCCCCCACAAGGTTGCTCATTAATATGACTGATTCTACATGCACTCTCTGTCTATCTGTCTGTTTCATTTCCATTTCCGGCAAGCGTGTGACCTCTGGTCATCTTGTTTTTTTGTTTGTCTGCGCTCTCTTGGCCACAATTTTTGCAGCAATCGACATGAAACTTACAGAGATGATTGACAACCCAAAGTCCTGGAACCCTATTGTTTTTGGTCAACATTGCATCATGGTGAAGGTCAAGGTCATGGAAAGTATGCAATACAGTTTTTGCTGCATAACTTTGTAACAAATGGACGTAGCCACTTAAACCATAGCTTGTTTTATTCGTCATTCCATGGCCTTTTATGTGATGGGTACCTGACTCAAATCTGCCGCATTTTTGGGTTAAAACTTGATAATTTGAAAATAGTCATGCTACATTTTCTATCTTTGTCAATTTTTAAGCTACAGACGTCTGGTTTTGGTCATTATGTAGCTTATAGGCAGCTTGGCATGATAAAACTGAAAGTCTCACCAAATCTCGCACTAGATCTGGTCAAACGTGAAAAAACGAGATTTCACGGAAATGCTTTTAACTCAGCGACTTTTTAAGCTAGACCGGTCTGGTTTTCGGCATTTCGTAACATTTGCCAGCCTAGCATGATAATACTGCAAGACTAGCCAATTCTCGCACCATATCTCGTTTAACGAGAAAAAAAACGAGATTTTGCGGAAATACTTATAAATCGGCGACTTTTACAGCTACACAGGTCCAGTTTTCGGTATTTCGTAACATTTTGCCAGCTTGACATGATAAAACTACAAGTCTTGTGAAATCTTGCACCATATGTTGTCAAATGTGAAAAACGAGATTTCGCGGAAATACTTATAACTCGGTGACTTTTACAGCTACACAGGTCTAGTTTTCGGTATTTTGTAACATTTTGCCAGCTTGACATGATAAAACTACAAGTCTCGTAGAATCTCGCACCATATGTTGTCAAACGAGAAAAAAACGAGATTTCATGGAAATGCTTATAACTCGGCGACTTTTACAGCTACACAGGTCTAGATTTCGGCATGTCATAACATATGACCAGCTTGACACGCCAGAAAAGAAATCAGGCCAAATCTCGCACCATATCTCCTCAAGCGAGAAAAAACAAGATATCATGGAAATGCTTATAACTAGGTGACTTTTACAGATACGCAGGTCTTGTTTTCGGCATTTGGTAACATTTGGCCAACTTGATATTGTAAAACTGCGAGACTGGCCAAATCTCGCACTATATTTGGTCAAATGTGGAAAAACGAGATTTCACAGAAATGCATATAAGTTGGCGACTTTTAGAGCTACACAGGTCTAGTTTTCGGCATTCCATAACATATGACCAGCTTGACACGCCAGAAAAGAAATCAGGCCAAATCTCGCACCATCTCTCGTCAAGCGAGATAAAATGAGATATCACGGAAATGCTTATAACTAGGCGACTTTTCCGGCTAGACAGGTCTAGTTTTTGGCATTTCATAACATTTAGACAGCTTGACATGACAAACCTGCAAGACTAGCCCAATCTTGCACCATATCTCGTCAAAAGATAAAAAACGAGATTTCACAGAAATGCTAATAACTCGGTGACTTTTACAGCTACACAGGTCTAGTTTTCGGTATTTAGTAACATTTTGCCAGCTTGACATGATAAAACTACAAGTCTCGTAGAATCTCGCACCATATGTTGTCAAACGAGAAAAAAACCAGATTTCACGGAAATGCTTATAACTCGGCAACTTTTACAGCTACACAGGTCTAGATTTCGGCATGTCATAACATATGACCAGCTTGACACGCCAGAAAAGAAATCAGGCCAAATCTCGCACCATCTCTCGTCAAGCGAGGAAAAATGAGATATCACGGAAATGCTTATAACTAGGCGACTTTTACGGCTAGACCGGTCTAGTTTTTGGCATTTCATAACATTTGGACAGCTTGACATGACAAACTTGCAAGACTAGCCCAATCTCGCACCATATCTCGTCAAAAGATAAAAAACGAGATTTCACAGAAATGCTAATAACTCAACAACTTTTACAGCTAGACAGGTCTAGTTTTCGGCATTTCATAACATTTGGCCAGCTTGACATGAAAAACCTGAAGACTAGCCAAATCTTGCAGCATATGTTGTCAAATGAGAAAAAAACGGATTTCATGGAAATGCTTATAACTCGGCGACTTTTACAGCTACACAGGTCTAGTTTTCGGCATTTCATAACATATGACCAGCTTGACACGCCAGAAAAGAAATCAGGCCAAATCTCGCATCATCCCTCCTCAAGCGAGAATATACGTGATATCATGGAAATGCTTATAACTAGGCGACTTTTACAGCTACTCAGGTCTAGTTTTCGGCATTTGGTAACATTTTGCCAGCTCGACATAGTAAAACTGCGAGACTGGCCAAATCTTGCACTATATCTGGTCAAATGTGGAAAAACGAGATTTCACGGAAATGCATATAAGTCTGCCACTTTTATGGCTAGACAGGCTTAGTTTTTGGCATTTCATAACATTTGGACGGCTTGACCTGACAAACCTGCAAGACTAGCCAAATCTCGCACCATTTCTCGTTTAACGAGAAAAAACGAGATTTCGCGGAAATACTTATAACTCGGCAACTTTTAGAGCTACACAGGTCTAGTTTTCAGTATTTAGTAACATTTTATCAGCTTTGCATGATAAAACTACAAGTCTCATCAAATCTCGCACCATATGTCGTCAAGCGAGAAAAAAACGAGATATCATGGAAATGCTTATAACTAGGCGACTTTTACAGCTACTCAGGTCTAGTTTTTGGCATTTGGTAACATTTGGCCAACTTGACATAGTAAAACTGCAAGACTGGCCAAATCTCGCACCATATCTCGTCAAATGATAAAAAACGACATTTCGCAGAAATGCTGATAACTCAGCGACTTTTTAAGCTAGACAGTCTAGTTTTCGGCATTTCATAACATTTGGCAAGCTTGACATGACAAATCTGAAAACTTCTCACTGCTTCTTGTCAAACGAGATTAACGGGATTTCATGGAAATGTTAGAACTTGGTCCCTTTTACACTAGTAAGGTATGCAGCTATTCAAGGTCAGCATGCATACATAAACGTATTATTCGTTTCTGCTGCCCCCACAATGTTGCTCATTCATATGACTGTTTCTACATGCACTCTCTGTCTATCTGTCTGTATTATTTCCATTTCCGGCAAGCGCGTGACCTCTAGTCATCTTGTTTGGTTTGTCTGGGAGTGCTCCCCCTTGTCGGTTTTCCTGATGTAAGGTTCTTGATGGAAAACTGACACACTTTATCACCTCCTTACATTTTTTTTGAGATGCCGCTTTTCTCCACAACACCTTAGACAGTTCTTTCTTTCAGCGGTTTGCCACAGAATCTACGGCAATCCCCAAGCACATGATTCAAGTTGTCCCCATTAATGGGACAACAAACACTGTTAAGTCAATTGTTTGTCTATGCTACAAGGTCAGTCTTCCTGCTTGACACAATTGTACTGTGACCTGTATTATTTGATTGGGCTGATCAAACCTTTTGTTGCAATGACTGATGACTGCTAGACTGAGTGGCAGTAAAATTGTCAAACATAAAACTGGGTTCATTCCTTAATCGTGTGAGATCCTGGGAAAATTTCACAAACACTCCAAACTGCGCTTGTGATACAAGGTTTGAGACTTTGAAACAATCAAGTCTATTTCTCATGCAGGTGCTTTAGAAGTTTTCTTACAAAGTCATTAATGCAACAAGATGTGTCGTCATACACGAATACTGTACCAAACACAGGGTTATATTTCATGGATTCTACCTCGGCTGCCAAGTCTGCCAGATCAAAGTATTGTTTACGATCAGCGTCTGTAAGGATAGGAAAATTAGAAATTTTTTGCTTCATTGCTGGCTCAATGGCCTCTGCACTTCCATATTCACGGTCAAAAGTGCTCCCAAATCTCTCTCAATGCTTTTCCCTGGTTTTTGAAGCAAATATTCTCCACTCGAGACCAAGGTGACCAAGGTGATTTAAGGGCAAATCCAGCTGTTCTAGCACGGTAGCACCAATATCTTCCATAATACTGATGAAACTGCTTTTCCACATAAGATAGCATGTGGGCTCATCTGTAAAGGTAGACAGTCTATTAGGCAAGAACTGATTTTTTACATGTTTTGCCAGTTCAGCTGTGTCACCTTGCTTTGGTGAAGAAGGTGTAAATGGTGTGGCATTTGGATCTAATGTGTTGATTACATCATCAGGCACACAAGAAAACTGAGGATTTATGTCAGGAGGTTCAACATTGTTGTTATTCTCATGCACATACCAAGCTGTATGAACATCTGTAGCATTCATAAGTTTTCCACAGCTATCGGCAGATTCAGTATTGTTACGGGGTGCACATAAAAGCGGACCGAACTGTCTCGCTAGTGAAGTTTGCTTTGCTAGCGAAGCGTTTGGTTCGCCGGACCTGTGGGCCACCGACCTGGGTTTGACTCCCAGATCGGCCCGGGATTTTTCCCCTCAGCAATTTGTCTTCATAACAAAATGGGGGCTTGTCCGATGTGACAATAAAACTTTTTGGCCTAGGGAATAAGCTCACCAAAGTGTGACTCCTGGGGAAAATTAGTCTTGTTCTGATAGCAGAACACTCTTAAGAGGGGGTGTGTTACTGGGTGCACATAAAAGCGGACCGAACTGTCATGCTAGTGAAGCTTGCTTTGCTAGCGAAGCGGTTGGTTCGCCGGACTTGTGCGCCACCGACCTGGGTTTGACTCCCGGATCGGCCCGGGATTTTCCCCCTCAACAATTTGTCTTCGTAACAGTATTAGTATGCCTGGAAAAGCCAAAAACTTTACGAATGGCACTGAGCCCTGACTCAACTTCTTCTAATTCATGTTTCACTGTCAACAAAGTTCTATTGGCTTTAACTGCTGCCTCTTGATTTATCAGTTATGCCTCTTGTGCATCATATTTCATTCAAGTTTTAGCTTCTAAGACTTTAGCTGTATGTTGGAGCCATAAAGCTGAAACATGGCATAATTCTGATTCACGAGTCTTATATGATTTTACTGAGTGTGTACGGGGTAACACAGATAGTGCTGTTCAATAAAAGCAGTCACCTTTGCTTGGACTGATTTCAAAACAAACTGATGTGAAGCCCTTTCCTTATCACTTTCTGTAGTCTGCAGACCTGTCAGGTATGCTTCATAATCTTCTCCAACTAATTCATACTGCATGAGAAGTCTCTTAAGACTGTCTAAAATATCTTTGCTTTTTAGAAAGATCAATTGTTTTTTCATTCTTTAAAATCATCTATCCATTCGCTGCTTGATATTTGACAACTTTGATGTATTTCGAGATACAGTGTCTTGAAATTGAACATTCCCAAGGGCGGTCAAACTATAACTCTGCGTAGATCCATTCTTATTATCGAGGATTATTTACTGTGGTGTTATTGCAACAAGACGTTCGATTGCAGAACAAATTTATTACACTCCAATCCCATGGCAGTGAGAAGTGATACAATCCCAAGCCAAAGGGTGAAAAACTACAATAAAACAAATAAACAATAATAAGACACAGGCACATAATAGTCAGTGTCACCGTAACACAGCAGTACAATCATCCATAATTGCAATATTAACAATAGTAAAAAATGACACCAAAGATATTGTTGAAATATAAAGAAATGACACCTGCAAGTGGCGCCTCCTATCAAGCTAACTAAACTGCTGATGGTGCTAATACAATGTTACAAGTATCCGGAAAATGAATGAAATAATTCTGACAAATACACCGTTATCATGGCTAACTTAATGCCTGCACAAGTTTTAAACTATATATCCAAACATGATATATCCTGGTTTATCAAGGGTCCAATAAAGAGAGATATAAACAACTTTTTGCAGGGTCACTCAAGCATGAAGTTTGGGCGTAAGGGCCGGTGAACCTCTGCCTGTTGATACAGATTTTATATTCCGTGCCGTATTCTTGTTTGCTACTGATTTGTCATTATATTTTGGAAAAAAATATTCTGCTGATCCATTTCAAGTCACTGTATATTTAAATTCTAAAAGTAATATTTTGAAATCTAAATTTTTGATGAAAATTCCATTTTCTGTAATTACTCGGAAGAGTCAAATCATTTTCATACTGGTTACTTCAGTTTTATCATCGTCAGATCGTACGTTGACATTGCTCCATGTCACAATTTGCTGGTGCGTTTGAAAACATCGCTGGTCAACTTAACTAAATATCAAAGTAACTGAAGTTACCTTGTCGAGATACGCACGTATAGGAAACATGACACTTGAAAACGAGTGATTTTAAGGTAAAATTAAAGTGGCTAGTCGGGGTAAGCAATGTTTTTTTTTCCTGAAGAAAGTTGCCGTGTGGAGAGCCATTTTGTCAAGGCAGTGTTCGCGCAAGGCACGCTGGAACGAAATAGGTGGCTGTTCTATTTACCACCAACCGCGTACAGCCGTTCAAAATATTCTTAGCAGAATGGCGGCACTCAAACTTGATTTTAAAACGATCGTCTGCCATTGTGTGACTCTTTACGATGTCAGCTTTTTATTCATTTTACGTTTTGAACAAATAATCATTGCTAAATAATGCCGCAAATGGGTTTTAAAGTAGGCTTTTATTTCCATTTTGCTTGACCATGCCCAACGAGTGGGCCGCAGTGTGATACAGCAGGGTTGTTGTAAACGTATTATTTGGTGACAATTACCAAGATTTTATAACAAGTTATATATCACACAAAAACTAATCAGCAGTATTTAATTTATAAATAACAAATAATCATGAATAATACATTTACACACGGCTCCCATGCATGCTAAGAACAGCCTTCGAAAGTTGCAATATTATTGCCCTCTCTCCGGCCCAAAAACGATGTCTGTCAGGAAGATATTCAGGAAACCCTTCTAGTATAAACCGCACAGTGCTTTCAGGAAATCACTGATTTCAAGATTCTGAATTTCTTGATTAAACCGCGGTTGTAAGTGGAGATTTTACGGTAACTAACAGTAAACTGTAATAAACTTATTCCTTAGTCCAGAATCACCAAAATATGCCGGAGCAAACTGCGTTGCCATGATGCTTTGACTGTACCAATTCATACCCTGCAACATCCTACCCCAGACGAGTCAAACCCTTGAATCGGGTCGGCACAATACTGTTGTGACAGTGATGGTTTGTGACAGTTAGCACTGATACTTTCAGCTGGCATGAGATGGCATGCACTGTCACTGTGACACTCTGTGAAGGTTTGTGACAGTATAAATATATCTCTGTAGCTGGCATGGGACAGTATACACGGTGTCATGCCAGATGCGCCACTCCCAAATGAGCACCTGTTAGTTAAGCTACTGCCATATGCGCAAATGCCATATGCACCAAATTCCAGTTGCGTCACATGCCATATGTGCAACAAAGTTATAATAAGCCATGTTGTGCTTATAGTAAGTGTGTATCTGCATCACATGGCGGCTTCATTATCTTATTGAATGCGGTATATTTTTGCAACAATAGGCCTGTACGAGCTAAGAAACCCTTTCCATTTGGGCGACAATGTGCGGTCACGACACGTGCGGCCGATCACCATGACACAGTCGCGTTATCTGTCAATAAAATTTATGAACATTGGATATTATTATTTATTCGTCTCCGTTTTTTAAGAAACACTAACAAATGAACTGTCATATAAATAAAAGTTATGTATATATATAATCGGCCATATTTATTGTGTCATATTGTCCGGCTTTCGTAGGTGATACAACATATTGACGTACAAACGTAATATGTGTAAATGACTGGTGTTGTTATCATTTCTAATGTGGTCTAATTTGATATGTGATTTTATTTATGCCATATATTTGCCATATATTTGACTTTAAAAAAAAAGGATTATGTAAAATATGATCTTATTGACACTGATGCATTGCTGATTAACAGGAAACCCCTCACCACTATGGCTTAATTGACCCAGAAAACCCTGCCAGGTTTGGTCTCCGAACATCAGAGGGAAAGTGTTATGGTTTGTTAATAAGCTCATTTAAAGGGGCCGTTATATACCTTTACATGCATGTTATACCTGTGATATCATAACATCGTCGTTAGGTTTTCATTGCTTCTGACATGGTTTTTTTTTTATTTATATTAATTATATCTAATTTATGAGAAAGTAAACATGGAAATATTTATTTTTAATCACATAATCATTTTTATCAGAAAGTGTATTAATAAAATAATTTCTGGGCTGCATGCCGTTGTTTCCCGAATATCGTTAGGTTTTTTGTTGCAAATTATAAATTCTACAAATCAGATATTGTTATGCACTCTTTTGGGATGCATTTATATTGTTAGCCAACATGTGAGCTTATGTGATGGTGCGTCATCGTTCATCGTGTGTCGTGCGCCGTGCGTCGTCTGTACGTTAACCATAGCTATCTCAAAAACGGCAGGAGCTAGCATCACAAAATATTTCACAAAAAATCAGTCATCCAAAAAACTATATGGGATTTTGTTTATTTTTTTTCTAACTGCATTTTCCTAGGTTTTATAGGGAAAAAGCTAAAAAAGCTTTAAAAATCTTCTTCTCCGAAACTGTCCAGCTAAATTGTCCAATATTTCACAGAAATGATCCCTGGAACAATCTTTCTCAAGTTTGTTCGAATGGTTCCAGTTCAGAGATTTTTGGCCGAGTTACAGGAGGTTGAACTTTGTTAACTGTGCAAAAAAGCATATTAAAATTTAAATCTCAGAAACGGCTGGAGCGATCATCACCAAATTTTATGTCAATGTTGGTCACATAGGTCATATCTGTAATTGAGGTATTGGTGGCGCTACCTGCATCGGCCTTTTTTGTACGGGGTCATCAGTGCCTGTATCACACACTGAGGGCTACAAAAAACTTCTTCTCTGAAACCATATGGCCAAAATGTTTAATATCGCACAGAAATGGTTGGTTTACCAATGGCAGATTGCCAGTGCCTTGATGTTGGCCATTAGCCAAGATGATGTCAGCTCTATAAATAGTTTTGGCACAGTGCCAGGATTGGAAGAAGTGCAGCCAGGTATAGGTCAAGAGTTCACTCAGTGCAGTAGTTGCATTCTATTTATAGCTTTGGCAGACTGCTCACTGCATCATATTTGGCACAAGTTCAGCCTGAATCTGTTTATAGCTTTGGCAGACTGCCAGCTGTGTCAGAATATGCAACAGGTCAAAAGTTCAGTCAGTCTAGCCAGGTGCAGGTCAAGAGTTCACTCAGTGCAGTAGCTTGAGGCAGCAATTTGTCACAGGTCACTTGGGGGCAACTGCCTTACTCACCTAAGCCTTGTCAGCCCAGTGCATCAAACTCTGGGGAAGTTTGATGTATTGGACTGATATTTTGACCTGTATATGCGTCATTTACAAGACAGGTGGTGCCAGCTACATTGACTTTGCAGTGTATGCGCCTGCTTATTTCTACAGAGGAATTTGATACATCAGCCTAAAATTGAGCAAGTTTATACATATCGGGTAACATTATAGTGTACAAGACTGGTGGCGCCACCTACTTAAATTTTGCACAGTGTATGTACCTGCTTATATCACAGGAGGGGTTTGACATATCAGTCTGACATTGGGCATATGTATATATCTCTTCATTGTTTATAAGACTGGTGGTGCCAGCTACAGTCATTGTATCCGCCGAAACAGAGTTTTGGGGATACTATGTTTTCAGTCAAACGCAGACGCTGCTGCCATCGCTGCATAGGTTTCTGGAGAACTCCTCCATAACCACTGGGCAGAATTTTTTAAAATTCGGAATTATGATCGGTCACATGTGAACTGCTGCGCCCTCAATTTTGGTTGACCTCTGACCTTTCCTCTCTGCACAGCGTCCATTTGTGCGTCTGTTTCCACACATAAACCCACATATCTCGGGAACCGTTTGACCGATAAGGCTATAGATTTTGCAAAAATGTAGCCCTTGGAAAGCTTTATAACATACACTAAAAATGGTGGCGCCACCTGCAACCATTTTTGCACAGCGTCCATCTGTCTATCTGCCTTGGGATAAAAACACTCATATCTTTGCATTGGTTGGACTTATCCACCTGAAATTATGTATGTGTATAAATCCTGGACAGCTTTCTTGATTTTATGACATTCACGTTTACTCTGCAGACATCCAAGCTCATATCTCAGGAACCGTTTGACCAGTTGGGCCAAATTTTTGCATGTGTATAGATCTCCCATAGCTCTTTATCATAGGCAAAACTGGTGATGCAACCTGCAGCCATTTTTGCACGGCGTCCATCTGTTCATCTGCTTTGGGATAAAATCACTCATATCTCAGAAGTGGTTTGACCTATAATTTTGCAGGTTTATACATCCTGGACAGCCAGGTGGCACCACCTACTTTCACGTTTAAGCTGCAGACATCCATGCTAATATGCAACACACATCACTCTTGATTTTACGACAGGTGGCCCCACCTACATTCATGTTCAGGCTGCGGACATCAAGGCTCAAATCTCAGGACTGGTTTGACATATCTTCCTGAAATTTTTTGTGTGTAAAGATCTCACATAGCTCTTTGTCTTACGCAAAACTGGTGGCACCGCCTGCAACCATTTTTGCACAGCATCCGTCTGTTTGTCTGCCAAGGACAATTTTCACTCATATCTCAGGATTGGTTTGACGTATCCTCCTGAAATTTTGCATGTGTATAGATCTCACATAGCTCTTCATCATAGTAAAAAATGTGGCCCCACCTGCAACCACTTTTGCACAACATCTGTCTGTTTGTCTGCCTTGGGACATAAACACTCATATCTTGGCAGTGGTTTTACTTATCTGCCTAAAATTTTGCATGTAATTACATCTTGGATAGCTTTCTCGATTTTGTGGCAGATGGCACCAGCTACTTACAAGTTCAGGCTGCAGACATCCAGGCTTATGTCTCAGGACTTGTTTGACATATCCTCCAGAAATTTTGCATGTGTATAGATCTCACATAGCTCTTTATCATACGCAAAACTAATGGCACCTCCTGCAACCATTTTTGCACAGGGTCCATCTGTTCGTCTGCCTTGGGATAATATCACTCATATCTCAGCAATGGTTTGACTCTTCCACCTGAAATTTTGCAGGTTTATACATCCTGGACAGCTTTCTCAATTTTATGACAGGTGGAGCCACCTACATTCACGTTTACTCTTCAGATATTCAAGCTCATATCTCAGGAACCGTTTGACCGATCAGACTAAAAATTTTGCATGTGTATAGATCTCACATAGCTCCTCATCATAGGCAAAACTGGTGGTGCCACCTGCAACCATTTATGCACAGCGTCCATCTGTTCATCTGCCTTGGGATAAAGTCACTCATATCTCAGCAGTAGTTTGACTTTTCCACCTGAAATTTTGCAGGTTTATACATCCTGGACAGCTCTCTTGATTTTATGACAGGTGGCGCCACCTACATTCACGTTTACTCTGCAGACATCCAAGCTCATATCTCGGGAACCGTTTGACCGATTGGGCCAAAATTTTGCATGTGTATAGATCTCACATATATCTTTATCATAGGCAAAACTGGTGGAGCCACCTGCAACCACTTATGCACAGCGTCCATCTGTTCATCTGCCTTGGGATAAAATCACTCATATCTCAGAAGTGGTTTGACTTATCCACCTGAAATTTTGCAGGTTATACATCCTGGACAGCTTTTCTCGATTTTATGACAGGTGGCACCACCTACTTTCACGTTTATGCTGCAGACATCCATGCTAATATGCAACACACCTCACTCTATTCCCCTTGCCACTTAATCCATGCCTCACTTCACCTGTCCCACTCTGATTTCAGCGGATACACAGCGGTTGTCGACCATATTCTAGTTTTAAAATGTCCTAGTCTATAACTTGCAGGTCCAAAACGTCCATTTTGCTGAAATCATCATGACTAAGGTAGATATGCAGGACTTAAGAGGATCAATATATTAAATTTAATAAATAAACCTCAATTCATACTCCCAAACTTTGCACAGGTTTGCATTAGGCCTGTAGGCCTTGTTTAAATATGAATAAAGCCATAAAACCAGGTACTTATGATCATTATTTACTAATTAAAACTCTTATATTGTTTATGCTAGTGCTACTCTTGGGTAGGGATAACCTGAAATTATTAAATAACAGTTTATTCATTTGTAAAAAGCACAATTAACATGACCGATAATGAACAGTTTTTTTCCAATACTTCTACTGCAATGTAGATAAAGTTATATTGCCAAGTCAAAACCTGTGTGACACCATTTCCAAATGTAAATAATATAAATGACATCAGTCCTCTTCCCTCACTCCAAGGATAATATCAAAATCTTACATAACTTGGGTTAAACACAATCAACTCATAATACAGCATTTGCCTACCTCCTATCATATTTTGTGATCATATGAAACAGCTAAGCGCAGTGACCCATGGGTCGCTTGTTTAATATTGATGACTAACTTGTTCACTTATGAAAGGGACAAATATTATGCTGTATTCTGTGGTACACATTCTTCGCCAAAATTAAACCGAATATGGCAGCTGTTTTTTTTATCAAAACTAGTCTAGTATAGCTTTTGTAGAAGACAAAACATTAGACTCTGGAACTGTCTATGATACGTTTACATACTCTTCATTTTAAGGTACTGGGGTGTCATTCTTTGAAAATTTTATAATTGAATAGAACAATGATATCTAGACCAGTTGGTCCAGTATGTCCAGAAAAAAATATAAAACATATAACCTGATTGGGATATATAAAGTTGCATTTTCATTTTTCATTTAGTTTACTTTGGTTAAATTTAGTATTATATTCTTTATTGTGTCGTTCTCTCTTTTTACTTTTCTCTTTCATTACGGTGAATAATTCACTTTCCCCATTTAATTTTTAGCTCAGCTGACTATAAGTCATCTGAGCTATAGTCGTGGTTCATTGTCCGTTGTCCATCTAGCTGTCCGTCTGCCGTCTGTCAGACTGTCCGTAGATGTGGCACATTTTGAAACCGTAAGGCCTAGGAATCCAAAATTCGGGATACTGTTAGATGTCCCCAAGATCTCCTACCAAGCCAAAAACTGGGTCTTTGTGACTTGGTTCCTTTGAGAAATTAAGGAAAAACCTCAATTTTTTATTATAAACCTATTTTCACACTTCAGGACTGCCTAATATCAAAACTACTCATCTGTTTTTCCTCATATTAACCATAAATATTTCTCTATATAGTTCCTATGTACATGCCAGTAATTAGGTCTGTATTTTATAATTTAAAAAAGTTATGGGCCCAAACATAATGCATTTTGTAAAAAAATCAGGAAAGATATTTGATCACTTAACAGTGTTATGTTAACACACAAAACATGTTAAAGCTAAGGACTTTTTTCCAGTAATATAACTTTGATTAATCAAAATTAAATTGTATACCAAAAAATTAGATCAAAATCTTTTAAATTTTTTAAAATATTAGCAAAAATAAAAAATTGGTACCTTAAATTTTGCCCAACTTTGACCATGATACGTTTGTTTCCTGTGAGCACTGTTGATATAATTTTCATATCATGCACACATAAGGATTTCAGCTTTTTAATTTAGAAAGCTGAAAGAAATTGGCCAAAAATTGTAGCTTTTATTAAAATTTTTATGAGACCATGTCAGACCCAGGCTCTCCTTAGCCCCTCATCAGTCACCTGTAGTTGACCTTGTTTACCTTTCAGCAAATTATGTATGCTTGAGGCGAAGCATACACTGGGGCAGCCAGGCAGCTTATGGCCAGCCACAGTTGATCCAGGTGTCCACCTCATCTACTCATTTAGTAGTTGCTTTGACCAACAAAATAACAATAAACAATAATTAATAAATTTTTATTGGTTTTTAATAACAAATTATAGGAAAATTAATAGAAAAGGAATTTGTTAGTTGATGAGTAACAGGAAATTAACTTGCAGTTACTGATGATGTAAGAATCTTGTATGGATGGATAGAATGTCATGTATTCCAAATAACACCATGCAGTCACCTATGGTATTTTTCAGTTCAATTTCAATGATAAAAAAAAATAAATCATATTATTCATTACTAATCATTAGGGATCATATGAAGGAAATAAATGATAGACAAAGATGCAGTTGATAATAATAATCTAGATTCCTACTGTGTCTAGTGTGTAGATTGCTGTGAAAGTAGTCCAAAGTGAATATATTACATTTATTTTTTAATATAAATAAAAGCCATAAAACCAGGTACTTATGATCATTATTTAAATTTGTGAATTTTGTATATTCTGGATTCTCAACATTATAGTTTGGCTAAAACTGAATAAAACCAGCCATCATGCGAATACTTTGAATACAAATATGAATATGTACTCTTTTATAAAATGTCTTGCATAAGAATGGCAATTCAGGTAAAAATGAAAGTATTTGAATACCAGTGCAAATACTTTCAAAATGTATTCATGAATACATTTATGAATATATTCTATAATATTATTTCAATAATTTTAATTATCTTATTTTAAAAAATCGTATGATTCTCTTATTATTTTTAATAAAAATTATATTTGGCACAATATTAGTTGTTAAATTTTAATAAATAGTTACTCTGATATTATATGTGCTGCTTATAAGTTATATGGCCAAGTCAAAATCTGTGTGACAATAGCACTCCAGTTTTTAATAAAATAAATGAAATCAATCCTCTTCCCTGTCCCCAAAGATACTCTCAAAGTCATACCTAAGCTAAACACCAACAACTCATAATACAGCTAATATTTATTACCACACAAAACCAGCATGTGCCTCATTTCCAAATCATATTTTTTTATCATATATAACAGCTGAGCGCCATGACCCATACCCTCTGTGACCTTATGCCATGGCGCAGAGTCTGCCGTCCACTGTCAACTGTCCACCGTCTGTTACCAAATATCTCAACAGCCACAGCAGCTGCCTTCATGAAACTTTGCAGAATCACACTGATCATGGATTGAATATGCAAAAATAAGCTTTTTGTGGTGCCACCTATGTTGACCTAGTTTCTGTGGGCTGAAATGGTCTTTTTACTTCTTCCAAGATATTTCATAAACTATAATATATTTTGGCCTTCATATCATAGGCAAAAGTTCCTTAGAGGAAGGGGAATAATTTAAGTATAAATTCAGGCAAGTCATTTTCAAGATTGCATCCCTACGGAACTTCAAATTGTGTTGATCGCAAAATTTGGTAACTTGATGTGTTTCCATACATGATGTATTGTCTGTTACCAAATATCTTAGGAACTGCTGCAGCCTTCACTTTCAAATTTTACAGGAAAATTGATCATGTGACTGCTAAATGATTTTGACCTCCAGGTGGGGCCACCTGTGTTGACCTATTTCTTGCACTTTGTAATGGTCTTTTCTGGTTTTTCCAAGATAAGTCATAAAGTATTAATATTTTGGTGTCTTTTAGATAACAGCCCTTATCTCACGGGTGATTCAACGTATTGAACTGAAATTTTGCATATCCATAGATCTTGGGCTCTTCCATCTTTTTCCCAAGACTGGTGGCACCATCTGCAATCATTTTCCCATGGTGTCCATCAGTACATTTTCTTTGGGTATATGCACATATCTCAGAAGTGGTTGAAGGAATTGGTCAGAAATTCGGCATGTCCATCCATCTTGAAAAGTTTTCTCATAAAACCATACAGATGGTGCCACCTAGCTACCTTCCTGTTTTCATAGAATAACTTAATGCTTTTTTACTGAGGAGTGATTTGCAGTATTAGCCTGAAATTTCGCATATACATAGATCTTGGACTCCTCCATCTTGTACTCAAGACTGATGGGACCATCTGCTATCATTTTCCCATGGTATCCATCAGTACATTTGCTGTGGGTGAAAAGTATAGTTTTACCCATCTCCGTCATTCCGTCCTTCCGTCATTCCGAAATAAAACAGTTGTACGGACTTTTTTCGTAATGCCTGCAGATATTGGCCTGATTTTTGGTGTGTGGGCAGATAATGACCAGTTACAGATCGAATTCGCGTTTTGTCCCAGTTGATCTACTTTTGACCGTTTTACAGCTCCTAAACTTAGAAAATTTCATGAAAAATATAAATTTTCATGACAAATACACATGTACGGACTTTTTTTCGCAGTGCCTGCAGATATTGGCCTGATTTTTTGTGTGTTGGCAGATAATGACCTGTTACAGATCGAGTTCGCGATTCGTCTCAGTTGATCTACTTTTGACCGTTTTACGGCTCCTTAACTTAGAAAATTTCATGAAAAATATAAATTTTCATGACAGATACACATGTACGGACTTTTTTTGCAGTACCAGCAGATATTGGCCTGATTTTTAGTGTGTGGGCAGATAATGACCAGTTACAGATCGAGTTCGCGTTTCGTCCCAGTTGACCTAATTTTGTACGTTTTATGGCTCCTTAACTTAGAAAATTTCATGAAAAATATAAATTTTCATGACAAATACACATGTACGGATTTTTTTCGCAGTACCTGCAGATATTGGCCTGATTTTTGGTGTGTGGGCAGATATTGACCAGTTACAGATAAAGTTCACGTTTTGTCCCAGTTGACCTACTTTTGACCGTTTTACAGCTCCTGAACATAGAAAATTTCATGAAAAATAAAATTTTCATGACAAATACACGTGCTGACTTTTTATTGCAATACCTGCAGATATTGGCCTGTATTTTGGTGTGTGGGCAGATAATGACCAGTTACAGATCGAGTTCGCGTTTTGTCCCAGTTGACCTACTTTTGACCGTTTGACGGTGCTCTTACATAGAAAATTTCATAAAAAAAGTGCACATGTACAGACTTTTTTTCGCAATGCCTGCAGATATGGGCCTGATTTTCGGTGTGTAGGCAGATAATGACCAGTTACAGATCAAGTTCTTGTTTTGTCTCAGTTGACCTACTTTTGACCATTTGACTGCTCCTGAACATAGAAAGTTTCATGAAAAATAGAAATTTTCATAACAAATGCATATGTACCGACTTTTTTTCCTCAGTGCCTGCTGATACCACCCTGATTTTTTGTGTGGGCAGATAATGACAGTTACAGATCGAGTTAGCGTTTCCTCCCGGTTGACCTACTTTTGATTGTTTTACGGCTCCTTAAAATAGAAAATTTCATGAAAGACAGAAATTTTTATGGAAAATGCACATGTATGGACTTTTTTTCACAGTGCCTGCAGATACTGGCCTGATTTTTGGTGTGTTGCTTGATAATGACCCGTAACAGATCAAGTTTACATTTTGCCCTTGTTGACCTACTTTTGACCATATGACACCTCCTGAACTTAAAAGATTTTTCAAAATTTAACAAATGTTTTTAATTTGCCCCGGGGGCATTCGTGTCTAGTTTCTCTTTTAATTACATCATTTTCCCCCTTTTTAGCCCTCAGCCCTTAGGCTGATGGGCTATTGTCGTCACCCAAGCTGTCCGTCCGTCCGTCCAGCCGGCGTCCGTTAACTTTTACCTTGTGAGTGGGATATCTTGAAAAGGATTCACCGTCAGAATTTTATTTCCTCGGTAAAGATGTATATCGACAAAATCTCGGTCAAGTTCGAAGATGGGTGACCTTGACCTATTTTCTACATTTGAGAGCTGATTATAGAAAAACACTTAGATGCTTATTACTCAGGAACCATTTGGTGGATTTTCACAAAACTTACTATGATTATTGGGACTGATAATCTGTACCTGCTTCACAAGTTTGGTGGCGCCACCTACAATATCTGATTTTTAATGAATTTTTATCGGATTTTTTCAACTTTGGGCTTGTGAGCGGGATATCTCTAAAAGGATTCACCATAGGAATTTTATTTTTTCGGTGAAGATGTATATTGACAAAATCTCAGTCAAGTTCGAAGATGGGTGACCTTGACCTAATTTTCTACGTTTTAGAGCTGATTATAGAAAAAACATTTAGAAGCTTATTTCTCAGGAACCATTGGCTGGATTTTCACAATACTTACTATGATCATAGGGAGTGATGGTCTGTAACTGCTGCACAAGTTTGGGGGCGCCACCTGCAATTTCTTATTTTTAATGAATTTTTCTTGGATTTTTCAACTTTGGCCTTGTGAGCGGGATATCTCTAAAAGGATTCACAATAGGAATTTTATTTCTTTGGTGAAGCTGTATATTGACAAAATCTCGGTCAAGTTCAAAGATGGGTGACCTTGACATACTTTTCAAGGTCACAGAGCTGATAATAGAATAAAACTTAGAAGCTTATTTTTCAGGAAGCATTTGGTGGATTTTTATGAATCATGGTACATGCCTCTCCATTTTAAATTTATAACTGAGACATGTACAGATATACATCCATGTGAGAACAGATATTTAGTACTTGTTACTGTTACCACCACTAAACACTGTTCTTTTGGCTGAGGGCTTTTGTCAGCTTCTGCTGATATTATAGTTTTTTCTTTTTTTAGCTCAGCTGACTACAAGTCATCTTAGCTATAGTCGTGGTCCTTTGACCATCGGCTGTCTGTCTCTCCATCTGTTTGTCTGTTAAACTGGCTATTTTTAAAACCATTAGACCTACAAATCTGAAATTCGGCTTACAGAAAATTGGGTCACTAGGACTTTAGATTTATTAAGGAAAAACCTCAGTTTTCCATTAAAAACCCATTGTTTCACTTCAAGACCACCTAATATCAAAACCAATGATATGAATTTGATCACAGTAAATATTCATAATCTTCCATACATTTCCTATGTACATACCAAAAATTAGGTCAGTATTGCTTAATTTATTGAAGTTATGGGCCCAAACATAATGCAAATTGTAAAAAATCAGGAAATATATTTACTCACTTAACATAAGAATTGCAGAAGCTGCATGGACTTTTTTTTAGCTCAGCTGACTATAAGTCACCTCAATTTTTTATTAAAAACTTATTTTCACACTTCAGGACTGCCTAATATCAAAACCACTCATCTGTTTTTCCTCATATTTCCCATAAATAAACCTCTATATAATTCCTATGTACATGCCAGAAATTAGGTCTGTATTATATAATTTAAAAAAGTTATGGGCCCAAACATAATGCATTTTGTAAATAATCAGGAAAGAAATTTTATATCTTAACACAAAACTTGTTGAAGCTAAGCTTTTTTTTTCCAGTAATATTACTTTTATTAATCAAAATTAAATTGTATACCCAAAATTAGATCAAAATCTTTTAAATTTTTTAAAATATTGGCAAAAATTAAAATTTGGTACCTTAAATTTTGCCCATTTTTGACCATGGCACGTTTTTTTGCTATAACTGCTGTGGATTTAATTTCACAGCATGTTTTTGTTAGCATTTCAACTGTTAACACCAAATATTTGAAACCAGTTGATCAAAAACTGTAGATTTTATTTAAGTTTTCAAGCACCATGTCACATATTGCTAGTGTTATGCAGTTTGCTAGAGCTCAGCTCACGAGCTTCAGCTCTAAGTTCCTTAAATTTGGCATACAGTTAGATTTCTCCAAAATCCCCTACATGCCAAGAATTTGGTCACTAGGACTTAATTCCTTCGAGATATCAATGAAAAACTTCATTTTTCCATTAAAAACCCATTGTTACACTTTAAGACTGCCTAATATCAAAACCACTGATCTGACTTTGATCATATATAATATACATATTTTTCTATACATTCGCTATGCACATGCCAGAAATGATGTCAGTATTGTGTATTTTTTTTAAGTTATGGGCCCAAACATAATGCACTTTTTTAAAAATCAAGAAATATATTTACTCACCTAAGATGAGAATTGCTGAAGCTGGAGACTTTTTGTCAGGAATATAACTTTATTTAATCAAGATTCGATTGTTTACCCAAAATTAGATCTGAATTTTGCAAATTTTTCAAGTTATTAGCTTAAATAAAAAATCAATACCCTAAATTTTGTCCAACTTTGGCAATGGCATGTTTTTTTTTCTGTAAGCACTGTTGATTTAATTTTCACAGCATATATACATAAGGATTTAATCTTTTAAAATCTGAAATTTCAAAGGAATTGATTGAAAAGAGTAGCTTTTATTCAAGTTTTCATTCACCATGTCAAGTGTTGTTTACATCTAGCCCACCTAGTAGTAAAGCCTTCACTTGCATTATGTAACCCACCCCAGGCAGCTTGTCTTGGCTCAGCTGAGCCACTACTAGCAGGCTTCCCCTCTGCTCTGCACACCCCCCCCCCCCTAGATGATGCATGAACTAGATGAATGTTATAATTTTCTGTATTTCATTTTATTCTTGGCTATGCTACATTTTAGATTTTGTATTGTACCACCAGGGTTACAATGATTAAAGTGTACATTTAATTGTGTCCACAAAGTGGTGTATTGCTATGAAAGTGTGGATGTTCATCAGATAAGTAATTCCTTAATTCAGAAGAGTAAAAACTTCACCAGGTGTGAAATTGACTATTAATTCCAGGAATAAATTAAAGCTTAGATTGTAATTAGCATAATGATATTGTTTGTCCCTCATTCAACCAACAGTGTGTATACTTTATTTGAAAAGATGTTATTATTTTACCAAATTTACAGAATCATATTTTATTTTGGTAAATAAGATTAAGCATGTACTGAAAACTCCAATGTGCAAAACTTTATAATAGTGATTCAAGGAATAATCTTGCAGATGCCATGTTGTGGCATTATTTTCTTTTAAATTCAGTTTAAAAATTTGTGATTTAAAAATAATAAAAATATATGTGTATGCATAATATGACCCAATACGAGCTACACTCTGGATGTATAATGATTGCAACTAAGAAGTATGTCTGTATTATTTAATTTAAAAAAGTTATGGGCCCAAACATAATGCATTTTGTAAAAAATCAGGAAAGATATTTGATCACTTAACACAAAAAACGTTAAAGCTATGGACCTTTTTTCCAGTAATATAACTTTAATTAATCAAAATTAAATTGTATACCCAAAATTAGATGAAAATCTTTTAAATTTTTAAAAATATTAATAAAAATAAAAAATTGGTACCTTAAATTTTGGCCAACACTGACCATGGCACGTTTTTTTCCTATAAGTACTGTGGATTTAATTTTCACAGCATGTTTTTGTTAGCATTTCATCTGTTAACACCAAAAATTTGAAACCAGTTGATCAAAAACTGTAGATTTTAATCAAGTTTTCAAGCACCGTGTAACTTGTTAGTTTATAATAACAGGAAATTAACTTGCAGTTACTGATATAAGAATCTTGTATCGATGGGTAGAATGTCACATATTCCAAATAACACCATGCAGTCACCTATTGCATTTTTCAGTTCAATTTTAATGATAAAGAAGTAAATCATATTATTCATTACTAATCATTAGGGATTATATGAAGGAAATTAATAATAGACAAAGATGCAGTTGATAATATTAATCTAGATTCCTACTGTGTCTAGTGTGTACATTGATGTGAAATTAGTCCAAAATGAATTTTTTACAGTTATTTTTTAATATAAATAAAAGCCATAAAACCAGATACTTTGATCATTATTTAAATGTGTGAATTTTGTATATTCTAGATTCTCAACATCAACTTTGTAATTGTATTTAAATACGAATATGATTATGTACTCCATTATAAAATTTCTTGCATAAAGAATGGGAATTCAGGAAAAAATGAAAGTATATGAATACTCGTGCAAATACTTTCAAAATGTATTCATGAATGCATTCATGAATATATTCTTTAATATTATTTTAATAATCATATCAGTTATATTTCATTTTAAAAAATCATATGATTCTCTTATTATTTTAATAAAAATTATATTTGGGACAATATTTGTAATATTTTTAATAAATAGTTAAACTCTTATATTATATGTTCTGCTTATAAGTTATATGGCCAAGTCAAAATCTGTGTGACAGTAGTACTCCATTTGTTAATAAAATAAATGAAATCAATCCTGTTCCGTCTCCAAAGGTACTATCAAAATCATACATAAGCTAAACAACAACAACTCATAATACAGCTTATATTTATTACCACACAAAACCAGCATGTGCCTCATTTAAAATAATATTTTTTTATCATATATAACAGCTGAGCGTCGTGACCCATAGGTCCCTTGTTCAGGGATGTAACTTCATTTAATCAAGATTCAATCGTATACTGAAAATTAGATTTTAATTTTCAAATTTAATAAGTTGTTTGCATTAATATAAAATTAGTACCTTAAAGAGGGGAGGAAAGTGTCATGAAAATGTATTATGCTGTTATTTTTAGTACCAAACCCCTTTATTTCGATGGAACCAATGTTACCAGTTGTACGTGATGCACAGTTAATGGAAAAGCCACCTTGTGTTCAAAGGGAAACCATGTTACCAGCTACACATGGTGTAAAATAAATGGAACAGCCACATGAAACACTGGGGTACCTGGTTTTGAGAGGCCCGTGCGGACCTATTCTTGTGAAAAACCGTGAAAAATCTCTCATTTTGACTCCCAAGTAAATTCTTATGGTGCGTGATTGTGGAGATTGCACATGTCCCATATCCTTATGGCATCTAAGGACATTTCTTAAACACAATCCGTGTACTGGTAATGTTTTTGAATGTGTCCCTAAGTAGTGACCGGCAGGTTTATTGTTTTCACGTGTTCTTTTGTAAGTTTTGTCTGACGAGCCTGATATTGTATTTTTAAATAAAGGCTGTTTTAAATAGAAGCTGGCAGTGTTAGACGCTGAGTCAAAGGAGGGTCTGAAAAAAATAAACGCCTTGGTATCTGATCAAGGAAATATGGTAATTCATCACTCCAAGCCTAATGTTAAAATTATTGGCTGTTTAATAGGATATTGATGCAACAGGATGGATGACAGTTGCAATGCATTTCCCTGTATGGCTTGTGTAAGAACTCCAGTAAGCTTACCAGTCCAAAATAAATGCCTTTTCAGTCATGTATTCAGATTAGTATTTTATACAAATATTCTCATAATCAATTTCAGCTGAGTGCCATGATCTAGAGGTCTCTTGTCTTTGGACCAGTATTGCTCAGACAAGATTTCCTCTAGGGTAGTATAGGCCTAGACAGGTTTTCCTGTAGACCAGAGGTATCCTTTAGACCAGAGGTATCCTTTAGACCAGTGTTATCCTTTCGACCAGTGGTTTCCTTTAGACCAGTGTTATCCTTTAGACCAGTGCTATCCTTTAGACCAAGGTTGCCCTATAAAAATTATCCTTTGGATTAATATTACCCAGACAAGTATTCCTTTAGACCATTGTTTCCCAAACAAGTTTCCTTTTTGACCAGTGCTATTTTTTTATCTACTTTCTTATAATTCTCTTTTTGATTTTGTTTCAGGGCTTGGAGGGGCGATAAGTCTGCCGCCTTTCATGTTGCAAACATTGTTGGTAAGTTTATCTCTGTATTAAAATTCGGGTTCATTTTTAGCTCAGATGACTTTCAGTATGCAGGGCACAAATCGTAACAACTAACTCTAGAAATTTGTAACTGAATATCAAGGTAGGTTAATAAAAAATCTCCTAGCAAACCTGAAATTAGGTCACTCCAAACTTAATCCACAGAACTATGGGGCTCATGAGTACCCCCCCAGAATAATAAAAAATTTGATACAAAACCTCCAGGATCTTGATAATTAATGCATGGATTGCAATGAATCTTGCCTATTGAATATTGACCATGACTAGTTTTGTTAGTTCCCGAAAACTGGTGGCGCCACCTGTTTTTTTAGCAAACCAGTGAGCTTATGTGATGATGCCAAGTTGTCTGTCCATACGTTTACCCATGCTGTCTCAGAAACCGTCAGTGCTAGCAGCTCCGAATTGCATGAAAGAATCAGTCAAATGTCAAACTTTATCAGATTGAGCTTATTATTTGGGTATCTGCATTAACTTTTATTTTATAGGGAAAAAGCTTAAAAACCTTTAAAAATCTTCTTCTCTGAAACCGTCCAGCCAAATTGTCCAATATTTCACAGAAATGATTCCTGGAACAATCTCTCTCAAGTTTATTCGAATGGTTTAAGTTCGGTGATTTTTGGCCGAGTTACAGCTAGTTGAACTTAGTCATCTGTCCAAAAAAGCATACTAAAATTACAATCTTAGAAATGGCTGGAGCTATCATCACCAAATTTTATGCCAGTGTTGGTCACATGAGTCATATCTGAAATTGAGGTATTGGTAGTGCCACCTGCGTCGGCCTTTTATTTACGAGGGTCGTCAGTGCCCGTATCCTACTGACAGCTACAAAAAACTTCTTCTCTGAAACCGTATGGCCAAATTGTTTAATATAGCACAGAAATGATCCTAGGGAAGTGCTTTCTGAAGTTTGTTCAAATGGTCTCAGTTCAGTGACTTTTGGCTGAGTTATGGGAAGCTGAATTTAGTCATATGCCATAACAGCCCATTTTAGCTCAGTGGCTACAAAGATCTTCTTCTCAAAAACCACTGGGCCAAATTCTTAAATCTCACACATTAATTATGCTCAGATGTTGATAATTCAAGTTTGTTCAAATGGTTTTGGTTCAGTGATTTTTGGCTGAGTTATTGGAAGCTTAACTTAGCCATTTTGCTTTATTTACCATATGAATTATAAACCTGCAAAACGTTTTTTGACTGACACCATTGAGGCCAATTTGTTTAATATTATACAAGAATAATTCCCTAAATAATTCTTATAATAATTGTCTTTTATGGTTCCAAAAATGAATTTTGGCTGAATTATAAAGATTGAATTGAGTCATTTTACCATATATGTTAGCTATGTGAAGCAGATACATCTAGCCTGGAACAAGTTTTTCAGCATCCGTTACATCATGCCTCCAGACATTTAGATTTCAGGTTTTCTTTGGTTAATATTGACAAGAATGTTTTTTAAAAACTTTTAAAAAATGTAGATTTATGATTTTAGATATTCCTCATGCCAGGCAATGTTTACAGTCACAGGTAAACGTTAACCCATACTATTGGATTGATTGGAGCTAGCATCATGAAATTTAATGCAAAAAATTAGCCATCTGAAAAAAATCTGCATTTTCTCAGATTTTATAGAGAAAAAGCTAAAAAACCTTTAAAAATCTTCTCCTCCGAAACAGTCAAGCCAATTTGTTCAATATTTCATAGAAATAATCTTTAATACCATCTCTCTCAAGTTTGTTCAAATGGTTCAAGTTCGGTGAATTTTGGCCGAATTACAGGATGTTGAACCTAGTCATCTGTCTGAAAAAGCATACTAAAATGACAATCTCAGAAATGGCCGAAGCTTTCATCACCAAATTTTCTGCCAGTGTTGGCCACATGAGCCATATATGAATTTCAGGTATTGGTGGTCACCTGCATTGACCTTTTTTTGTACGCGGGTCATTGGTCATCTGTACATTAACCCATAATTTCTCAGGAATAGCAGGAACCACCATCCCCAGATTTTATGCAATAATCTGTCATATATCGTATGTTGTGGGATTCAGCTTATTTATGAAAGAACTGCATCTTTTATTATTCTAGATAATTTGATAAAAAGTTTATGAATATGTCAGCTTGAAAAAATGCATTTTAGCCAAAGTCTTTCAGTATGTGTAAACAGATTTGCCAACAGGCTAAGATTGTGTCTGTATATTTAAATAGGTTAAGAAACTGCCTCCTGTTTCAGATTTGGCAATAGATCAAGACTTTATTCAGTGCAACCAGATATAGGTCAAGAGTTCAGTCAGTGCAGCCAAGCACAAGGCATGTGATCCCCTCATGGGTGACATGTGAACACCTCATGGGCACCATGTGATCACCTCATGGGTGTCATGCCTCTCAGGGCTGCATGTGTAGCCAATCTATTTATAGCTTTGGCAGACTGCCAACTGTATCAGGTGAGGCAACAGGTCAAGAGTTCACTCAGTGCAGCCAGGTACAGGTCAAAAGTTCACCCAGTCTAGCCAGGTGCAGGTCATGAGTTCACTCAGTGCAGTAGCCTGAGCCAGCAAATTTGTCACAGTTCACTCGGGGCAACTGCCTTTCTCACCTAAGTGTGGTCAGCCCCATTTATCAGACTAAAGGTAAGTTTGGTATATTGGCCTGATATTTTGACCTGTCTATGCGTCTTTGATGGGTTTCTCATTCACAAGACAGGTGTCACCACCTACAATGACTTTTGCACAGTGTGTGACTTTTGTGCCTTCTTATTTCTAAAGAGGAATTTGATATACTGTAGATTCAGAAATATTAGTTGGGATTTTATTTTCATGGTTTTCGTGGACCAAGATAATCCACGAATTCATGATTCCAACGATAAAAAAATAATACGGTCAGAGGATATACGGTGTCTTAACGGCAGCTGGTGGTAAAATTTATATATATAATTGTTACCGCTGGCTGAATTTTCAATAATGAATAAAAAATTGTTTATTACTATTTTATGATTGTTTTTGATACATTTATTAAATGCAATGAATTGCTTTTCGTTAATTACTATAAAAATACGGGATTTATAAATATTCTGATATAGATCTGACACGCCAAGAACGGTACACAGATTCCAATGTTCGTAACCACAGCTACCGAGGCGCCGCTTTTTCAGAACCGGCCTTTTCATCCTTCTTTCAATAGAGATTAAACGAGACATACGCTACCTATTGGCCTAAAATACAAGGGCCGTGTAAACTCATTTGCATTACCGCGATAACCGCACTTATTCCGAATATGACGACAACATTTGCGTGCATAACAGTGAGCCAATAAAAATACATGCAGGCGGTACTTCTTCCGAATATTGCCCATAGTTGTACATATATTTAGCGTTAGTAAGCGGCACAGTATATTATATAAGGAAAATTATTTCTTTATAATCTCCAAATATAGCTGACATGATGAATGACGAACGAACCGTGTCTCGTCTCACCGCCCCGTCAGGGATTTACAGGCGCCACATGTGACTACCGCCTAGATTTAAAAAAAAAGTTTAAAACCTTCATGTGGACGGTCCTGTTTCATTTTTCCTCCGGTCAAGTGATGGTTTACGTTTTCTGTGAACGTGGTGTGATCGGGTGTTACAACTGATAGCCGATGTATCGGGTGTTACAACTAACAGCCGATGTATTGCCCGGCACGTGTCGGTCACGGCTGATTAATTCTTTGTTAGGCACGGGTCGGGCGGAGCATGTTTGTTCAACACTGACCCGTCTGATCGCGGTACAGGCGCACCTTGTGATAAGCATCAAAGCCGAACCACCTGGGCACATCGGGCTCGTCTTCCTTGCGCACATGGAGGTATTAATAAACATAATTTCCTAAAGTTTTCTTTGTCTGTCCACGAATTCAAATACCCCACGATATGCGGTTTATACAAAAACCACGAAATTTTAAGCCCACGATATTATCTGAATCTACAGTATCATCCTGAAATTGGGCATATTTATATTGCCGTATACAAGACTGGTGGTGCCACCTACAATAATTTTTGCACAGTGTGTGTCCCTGCTTATTTCTCAGGAGGGGTTTGATATATAAGTCTGAACTTGGGCATATGTATATATCTCTGATAGCTTTGTTGTATACAAGACTGGTGGTGCCAGCTGCAATCATTTTTAGCTCAGCTGACTGTAAGTCAACTGAGGTATAGGAATGTCGCTTTGTCCGTCATTCATACTGATGTCCAGCCATCCGTTAGCAGGGCAAAAATCGTAACAGCTGGTCCTAGAAACTTTTTAGTGATAATCCAGGGAGGTCAATAAAAAATCTCCTTGGAAACCTGAAATTAGGTCACTGCAACCTATATCCTTTGAGCTACGGGGCTTAAAAGTACCCCCCAGAATAGTAAGAAATTTGATACAAAACCTCCGATATCTTGATAATCAATGCATGGTTTGTCATGAATCTTGCCTTGAATATTGACCATGATTAGTTTTGTCAGTTCCTGAAACATGTTGGCGCCACCTGTATTTTTTATGCCCCCGCCACAAAGTGGCCGGGGCATATAGTTTTACCCATGTCCGTCAGTCCGTCATTCCGTCATTCCGTCATTCCGAAATCAAACAGTTGTACAGGCTTTTTTTCGCAATGCCTGCAGATATTGGCCTGATTTTTGGTGTGTGGGCAGATAATGACCAGTTACAGATTGAGTTTGCGTTTCGTCCCGGTTGACCTACTTTTGACCGTTTTACGGCTCCTAAACTTAGAAAATTTCATGAAAAATAGAAATTTTCATGACAAGTACACATGTACGGACTTATTTTCGCAATGCCTGCAGATATTGGCCTGATTTTTGGTGTGTGGGCAGATAATGACCAGTTACAGATCGAGTTTGCGTTTCGTCCCGGTTGACCTACTTTTGACCGTTTTACGGCTCCTAAACTTAGGATATCTCTAAAGGTATTCAACACAGGAACTTCATTTCTTCAGTGCTATTGCATTATATTTACAAAATCTTGGTCAAGTTCAAAGATGGGTGATCTTGACCTACTTTTCAATATCACAGAGCTTAGTATAGAAAAAAACTTAGGAGCTTATTTCTCAGGAAGCATTTGGTGTATTGTTATGAAACATGGTATATACCTCTCCAATTTAAATTTATAAATGATTTTCAACTTTTGCTAATATTCTAGTTTCGCAATACAATGCTTACAGATACTGGCCTAATGTTTTGTCTGTGGGCGCATAATGACCACTTACAGATCGAGTTTGCGTTTCGTCCCAGTTAACCTATTTTTTACCATATGACAGATCCTGAACATAGAAAATTTCATGAAAGACAGAAATTTTCATGAAAAATGCACATATATGGACTTTTTTTCACAATGCCTGCAGATACTGGCCTGACTTTTGGTGTGTTGCTTGATAATGACCCTTTACAGATCGAGTTTGCATTTTGCCCTTGTTGACCTACTTTTGACCATACAACACTTCCTGAACTTAAAAAATTTTACAAAATTTTACAAATGTTTCTAATTTGCCCCAGGCGGGGGCATTCGTGTCGTTCCGACACATCTAGTTTCTATTTATTTACTAAAAATTAACTGGCTTCAAACTTGATTTAATAATGACCAACTACATAAATTCATTTTGATTACCAGGGTCCAGCGATCTTAGTTGAAGGTCACAGGAGCCACATCTTTAAAAAGATTGTGGATGCACTGTCAATCAAACTTTTCATCCTGAACTTTCCAACGTTCACACATGGCTTACTTGCCCAAAGTGAGGAAACCTGTAGAATTTGAGGTTATCTGGTCGGAGGTCAAGGTCACTTTTTAAAAGATTGTTACATTAATCCTAATGCTGCAAGTTCAAGGATATTAAGTTCTTAGATTTTGGTCACAAGGTCATTGGTTAAGGTCACAGGACTGTCATTCTGAAATATTTCTTTAAAAATATCCTTTTAGACAAAGTCAGCTGAGCGTTGAGACCCATGGATCCCTAGTTGTGTTGTGTGCACCCATGCCAGAATTTCAGCAGTGATGTTTGTGTAATTGTTTCTTATTCAAAATGTTCATATACATGAGAAGTAATGGTCCAGCATTGAAGCATTATACCTGGTGTATTTCCCAATGCACAGGTTCGCATTAGGCCTGTGGGCCTTGTTCCATGAAAAACCCATTGTTACACTTCAAGACTGCCTAATATCAAAACCACTGATCTGACTTTAATCATATATAATATACATATTTTTCTATACATTCTCTATGGACATGCCAGAAATGATGTCAGTATTGCGTAATTGTTTTAAGTTATGGGCCCAAACATAATGCACTTTGTAAAAAATCAAGAAATATATTTACTTCCTTAACAAGAGGATTGAAGCTAGAGATTTTTTGTCAGGGATGTAACATTATTTTATCAAGATTCAATTGAATACCCAAAATTAGTTCTGAATTTTTCAAATTTTATGAGTTATTAGTATAAATATAAAATTAGTACCTTAAATTTTGCCAAACTTTAACCATGGCACGTTTGTTTCCTGTGAGCACTGTTGATATAATTTTCATATTATGCACACATAAGGATTTCAGCTTTTTAGTTTAGAAAGCTGAAAGAAATTGGCCAAAAATTGTAGCTTTTATTAATGTTTTTATGAGACAATGTCAGACCTTAGCTCTCCCCAGCCCTTCTTGAGTCACCTGTATGTTGACCTTGTTGACCTTTCATCAAATTATGCACGCTTGACGCGAGGCATACACTGGGGCAGCCAGGCAGGTTATGGCCAGCCACAGTTGATCCAGGTGTCCAACCCAACTCATCTAGTAGTTTTAACTAATAACATAACAATAAACAATAAATTTTTATTGGTTTTTAATAACAAATTAAAGAAAAATGGAAAAGGAATTTGTTAGTTGATAATAACAGGAAATTAACTTGCAGTTACTGATGATATAAGAATCTTGTATCGATTGATAGAATGTCACATATATTCCAAATAACACCATGCAGTCACCTACGGTATTTTTCAGTTCAATTTTAATGATAAAAAAATAAATCATATGATTCATTACTAATCATTAGGGATCATATGAAGGAAATAAATGATGGACAAAGATGCAGTTGATAAAATTAATCTAGATTCCTGCTGTGTCTAGTGTGTACATTGATGTGAAATTAGTCCAAAATGAATATATTTTTTTTTTTTAATATGAATAAACGCCATAAAATTAGGTACTTATGATCATTATTTAAATGTGTGTATTTTGTATATTCTGGATTCTCAACATCATTGTTTGGTGAAAACTAAATAAATACCAGACAAAGTGCGAATACTTTGCAAATGTATTTGAATACGAATATGAATAGGTACTCCATTATAAAATTTCTTGCATAAGAATGGGAATTCAGGTAAAAATGAAAGTATATGAATACCAGTGCAAATACTTTCAAAGTGTATTCATGAATGCATTCATGAATATATTCTTTGATATTATTTTAAAAAATCATTCCAGTTGTATTTTGTTTTAAAAAATCATACGATTCTCTTATTATTTTTAATAATAAATGATATTTGGGACAATTTGTAATTATTTTTAATAAATAGTTAAACTCTCATATTATATGTGCTGCTTATAAGTTATATGGCCAAGTCAAAATCTGTGTGACAATAGCACTCCATTTGTTAATAAAATAAATGAAATTAATCCTTTTCCCTGTCTCCAAAGATACTATCAAAATCATACATAAGCTAAACACCCACAACTCATAATACAGTTTATATTTATTTCCACACAAAACAAGCATGTGCCTCATTTCTAAATCATATTTTTTTATCATACGTAACAGCTAAGTGCCGTGACCCATGGGTCCCTTGTATTCTAGTTTATAGGGTGTTCTTATCCTTGGGTTATTTTTTACACATATGATGGTTTCATAGCTGAGATTACTTCAAATTTTTGTTCTGATACATTAAAAAAAAATAAAATATTTGAATATGATAAAAAAATCAGATCTTAGACAAGTTCTCATTATTATATGTGTAATTTTAATAATTGTCATAAGACTCTTGCTATGTCTAGTACGTAGATTGATGTGAAGGAAGTCCAAAGTGAATATAATAGTTTTATTTTTTAAATATAAATTCAATTCATAAAACCAGGTACTTATGATCATTATTTAAATTTGTGAAATTTGTATATTTTAGATTCTCAAACACTTTGTATGGCTGAAACTGAATAAATACCAGACATGGTGCAGTACTTTGCAAATGTTTTTTAATGCGAATATGAATATGTACTCCATAATTACATGCATAAGAATAGGAATACAGGTAAAAATGATAAAGTATTTGAATACAAATGCATTCATGAATATATTCTGTAATATTATTGTATCTGCCAAAACAAAGTTTTGCGGATACTATGTTTTTGACCAGGTTCCGCCGCCCCCACATTTGTTTCCTGAGAACTCCTCTGAGACTTCTGGACTGATTTTTCAGAAACTTACACCAATTATCAGGTTACATGTGAACTGGTGCCTTACCAATTGGTGTTGACCTCTGACCTTTCCTCTCTCCAGTGCGTCCACATGTGCGTCTGCTTTGACACATTAACCCACATATCTTCGGACTGGTTTGACCAATCAGGAAAAAAATTTTGTACAAATGTAGCCCATGGATAGCTTTATAACATACACAAAAAAATGGTGACGCCACCTGCAACCAGTGTCCATCTGATCGTCTGCCTTGGGTTAAAATCACTCATATCTCTGCAGTGGTTTGACTAATGCACCTGAAATTCAGCATGTGTATACATTCTGGATAGCTTTCTTGATTTTATGACAGGTGGCGCCACCTACATTCACGTTCTCACTGCAGACATCCATGCTTATATCTCTGGACTGGTTTGACGTATCTTACTGAAAATTTGCATGTGGTTAGATCTCACATAGCTCTTAATCATACAAGAAACTGGTGGCACCTCCTGCAAATATTTTTGCACAGCGTTCATCTGTTAGTTTGACTTGGGTTAAAATCACTCATATCTAGGCAGTGGTTTGACTTATACACCTGAAATTTGGCATGCTTATACATCCTGGATAGATTTCTTGATTTTATGACAGATGGCGCCACCTACATTCACCTTCATGCTGCAGATATCCATGCCAATTTCTCTGGACTGGTTTGATGTATCTTCCTGAAATTTTGCATTTGTTTGGATCTCACATAGCTCTTTCATACAAGAAACTGGTGGTGCCACCTGCAACCAATTTTGCTCAGCATCCATCTGTTTGTCTGCTGTGGGATAAAATCACTCATCTCGGCAGTGGTTAGACTTTTCCACCTGAAATTTTGCATGTGTATACAACTTGGATAGTTTCTCCTTCAAATTTCAGGTGGCACCACTTACAACCATGTTTACATGGCAGACATCCATGCTAATATGTAACACATCTAATTCTATTTCCTCTTGCCACTTAATCCGTGCCTCACTTCACCTGTCCTATTCTGATTTTGGTGGATACACTTGGTCGCCTGTCGACTACCTGTATTCTAGTTTTAATAATCATTTATTTCGATTATATTATTAGCTCAGCTGACTATAAGTCATCTGAGCTATAGTCGTGGTCCATTGTCCGTCGTCCGTCCGTCTGTCGTGCCGTCCGTCCGTCCGTCCGTCCGTCCGTAGATGTGGCACGTTTTGAAACAGTAAGACCTAGGAATCCAAAATTCAGCATAATGTTAGATGTCCCCAAGATCTCCTACCAAGCTGAAAACAGGGTCTTTGCGACTTTGTTCCTTTGGAAATTTAGGAAAAACCTCAATTTTTTATTAAAAACTTATTTTCACATTTCAGGACAGCCTAACTACGAAACCACTCACCTGTTTTTCCTCATATTTACCATAAATATTCCTCTACATAGTTCCTATGTACATGTCAGAAATTAGGTCTGTATTATATGATTTAAAAAAAAGTTATGGGCTCAAACATAATGCATTTTGTAAAAAATCAGGAAAGATATTTGATCACTTAAAACAAAACATTTTAAAGCTATGGACTTTTTTCCAGTAATATATCTTTAATTAATCAAAATTAAATTGTATACCCAAAATTAGATCAAAATCTGTTAAATTTTTTAAAATATTAGCATAAATAAAAAATAGGTACCTTAAATTTTGCCTAAATTGACCATGTCATGTTTTCTTCTTATAAGTACATTTGATTTAATTTTCACAGCCAGTTTACATGTGGCTTTAATCTGATGAATTTTGAATTTGAAAGTATAAGCTTAAAAATTAGTCTAGCTATTGAAGTTTTTTAGAAGCCTTAATGCATTTGTATGTTCTAGCATCATGACCCTACTTTTGTTTACCTGGTAAACCAAAAATTGGCATAATGTTAGATGTAATTGTAAATATTCATATTCTTCCATACATTTCCTATGTACATACCAAATTTTTGGTCAGTATTGCATAATTTGTTGAAGTTACAGGCCCAAACATAATGCACCTTGTAAAAAATCAGGATATATATTTACTCACTTAAAATAAGAATGGCTGAGACTTTTTTTCAGGAATATAACATCATTTAATCAAGATTCAATTGTATACCGAAAATTAGATCTGAAAAATGCATTTTTTTAAGTTATTAGCATAAATATAAAATCAGTACCTTAAATTTTGCCCAACTTTGGCCATGGCATGATTTTTTCCTGTAAGTACTGTGGATGTTGTTTTCACAGCATGTACACATAAGGATTTAATCTGTTAAAATCTGAAATTTGAAAATAAAACCTGCAAAATTAGGCTAGTTATTTAATTTGTTTGGAGGCTCTTGTTGTATTCCCTTACATTGTCAAGCAGTCCACTGAGGTCACTGTAGGTCATTCAGTGCAACTCTCAATGCTCCCCAGGCTATTATGTAATCCCATCACTCAGGCAAGCCCTCTCTCTTGTTGAGCTTGATCAGGCTGCCAGCATAAATACCACAGGGAGCCTTTCTCTCTCCCCCCCCCCCCCCCACCCCATTCTGTTGACAGACGTGTACTCTAAACAAGATGAATCTTATAATTTCACATTTTTTCAGCGATGAACAGTAACAACAGAGACCCCTCCCTGACCCACCGCTTCGATACACAGGACTAATATACAAGACAAAGCTTATAATTTTTATGTTAAAAAAATTCATTTTGTTGAGACTTGGACAATTTTGATTTTTTTATAAAACAAAATTTTCTGGAATTTAATCATAATATTCAAATATGGTAAAATATTAGGACTTAATGTAAGTGCTAACTGACAAGATTTAAGAAGATATAAATACTTGGTAGCATTTCATTCATATCTCTTAAAATTGGCGGGGCCTAGGTGTGAATAACACTGTTAAACCTAGTTTTTAAAATTAGGAATATTGGTCAATATTTGTGGGATTAATTTTTAACTCATATGGCCATGAAAAATTAATTACCTTCACACATTATTTGTTTATGAAATGGAACTTTTATATGACACTTACCGTTTTTTCCCTTGGTGCATCACTAAATGGTTTCAGGCCAAAGGTTTCATTTATTACACATACCATATGCTTTAGCTCATGTCCATTATTCTATAATTTACAGAGGTTCATTTAAGCTGGGCCATTTTCTCTTAGCTTTTCAAATGGTTTCTGTAGTCACTTGCTTGGATTACAGATGCAGGGTCCCACTCCAGGTCACTGGAAGTCAGCTATGCCAGGGTTTCTGATTTGTTACAGTCACTGGGGGAGAGCCCCTGCTGTGACAGGTGTACAGTTATTCTCATATCACCACCCGAATCACCCCCCCCCCCCCCCACCCCAACCCACCAAGTGTTATGCAGTAATTGTTATTGTTTTCACTGTATCTCCTTAATTGTAATGCTGTTTCCACTCCGATATGCAAAATAATTCAAGGAGTAATCCAGAAGATGCAATGTTGTGTAATGTAGCATTTTTAAAGAAATCAATTTTCTTTTAAATGATTTTAACAAATATAATTGAACCCATCAGTATGCTTAAAAGTCTTCTTCCAGTTTCTCCATTTCCGGAACATTAATTATCCTCAGATGTTGATAATTCAAATTTGTTCAAGTGGTTTTGGTTCAGTGCTTTTTGACTGAGTTACGGGAAGCTGAACTTAGCCAGTTTGCTGTATATTCCTATATGAGTTATAAACCTGCAAAACGTTTTTCCACTGTTGCCACTGAAGCCAGTTTGTTAAATATTTTACAAGAATAATCCCTACAATAATTCTTATAATAATTGTCATTAATGGTTCCACATGAATGATTTTTGGCTGAATTATTGAGATTGAATTGAATCATTTTATCATATATGTTAGCTGTGTGATGCTGTGACATCTAGCCTGGCACCAGTTTATCAGCATCTATAACATCATGCCACTAGACATTAATAATGACAAGAAAGTTTTTTTATAAGCTTTTAAAAAATTTAGTTTTATGATTTAAGTTATTCATCATACCAGGCTATGTTACAATCATGGGTATTCAGCTCTCTGTGGCTATATAAAGACAACTGTACGTGGATTATAAATTATTGGTATCCCTACTCAACTTAAATCAAGAATTTGCCATCAATGAGATATATCTGTATTTTAAATTTTCATTCAGTATTCATCCGTAATAATTTTACATATATTCCTGACAGGAAATTAACTTGCAGTTACTGATGATATAAGAATCTTGTATCAATGGGTAGAATGTCACGTATTCCAAATAACACCATGCAGTCACCTATGGCATTTTTCAGTTCAATTTTAATGATAAAGAAGTAAATCATATTATTCATTACTAATCATTAGGGATCATATGAAGGAAATTAATGGTAGACAAAGATGCAGTTGATAATATTAATCTAGATTCCTACTGTGTCTAGTGTGTACATTGATGTGAAATTAGTCCAAAATGAATTTTTACAGTTATTTTTTAATATAAATAAAAGCCATAACACCAGGTACTTATGATCATTATTTAAATGTGTGAATTTTGTATATTCTGGATTCTCAACATCATTGTTTGGTGAAAACTGAATAAATACCAGACATGGTGCGAATACTTTGTAATTGTATTTAAATACGAATATGATTATGTACTCCATTAAAAAATTTCTTGCATAAAGAATGGGAATTCAGGTAAAAATGAAAGTATATGAATACTCGTGCAAATACTTTCAAAATGTATTCATGAATGCATTCATGAATATATTCTTTAATATTATTTTAATAATCATTTCAGTTATATTTCATTTTTAAAAAATCATATGATTCTCTTATTATTTTTAATAAAAATTATATTTGGGACAATATTTGTAATTTTTTAAAATAAATAGTTAAACTCTTATATTATATGTTCTGCTTATAAGTTATATGGCCAAGTCAAAATCTGTGTGACAATAGTACTCCATTTGTTAATAAAATAAATGAAATCAATCCTCTTCCCTGTCTCCAAAGGCACTATCAAAATCATACATAAGCTAAACAACAACAACTCATAATACAGCTTATATCATATATATACAGCTTTTTATCATATATAACAGCTGAGCGTCGTGACCCATAGGTCCCTTGTTTTGAGATTATACTGTTATTATATTTAATTTAAATTTTAAAAAAATGAACATTATATTTGACACAATATTTGTTATTAATTTTTAATAAATAGTTTAACTTATATTATTTGTGCTAGAGCTACTCTTGGGTAGGGATAACCTGTAATTATTAAATAACTGTTAACTCATTTGTAGAAAGCATTATAAAAAATGACTGATAATGGACAGTTTTTTTTTTTCAAATAATTCTACTGCAATGTAGATAAAGTTATATGGCTAAGTCAAAACCTATGTGAGAATAGCACACCATTTCCAATGGTACATAATATAAATGACATCATTCCTCTTACCTGTCTCCAAGTATATTATCAAAATCTTACATAACTTGAGTTAAACACTATCAACTCATAATACAGCTTATATCACCACACAAACCCAGCATGTGCCTACCTCCTCTTCCAAATCATATTTTGTGATCATGCATAACAGCTGAGCCCTGTGACCCATGGTTCCCTTGTTTTTTTTTGGTATGATCTGCCCCAAGCGCACCTGGGCCCATAAAACATGCCTTCATGTGCTAGAAAAACAGACCCTTTATAGACCTAACATTCTTAGATGCTCTGTAATTCCATTATGAAAGATATTAAAAAATACTAAAAAAGCTTTAAAAATCTTCTTCTCCGAAATTGTTCAGCCAAATTGTCCAATGTTTCACAGAAATGATCCCTGGAACAATCTCTCTCAAGTTTGTTTGAATGGTTTAAGTTCGGTGATTTTTGGCCAAGTTACAGCTTGTTGAACTTAGTCATACTAAAATTACAATCTTAGAAACGGCTGGAGCTATCATCATCAAATTTTATGCCAATCTTGGTCACATGAGTCATATATGAAATTGAGGTATTGGTGGCGCCACCTGCATCGGCCTTTTATGTACGGGGTCCCTAGTTGTGTTGTGTGCACCGGTGTCATCCCAAATGGATGGGTTTCAGATAGACAGGTCGGAATTTTTCGATCCCATCTGGACGGCTCCCAGTCCGACGGGTCCCAGTTGGACGGGTACCAGTCAGACGCTCTATCAATAACGTATGGGTTTAATACACGAAGGCTATAATATATGCATTTTTATAATATATATAGTATTATGAATGAATATATGAAAATATCAAGCAGTTTGAAACGTCCTGAAAGATGAACGGCTCATTCGCATAGACCACCCGGCTATATGGCGACGCGTAGCATTGACTCGTTTATTATCACTTACCTTGCAATATCTAGGGTATTTTGCTGTCTTGTTGTCTTATTATATATATATATATATATATATATATATATATATGTATATATATATAAGGCTATGTGTATATATCTAAGCAAAGAAACCACAAACATGATATATAAATATATAGATATATATAGCATTTTAATTGTATATATGAAAATATCGAACCATTTGCAACGCCATGAAGGATGAACGGCATATTTACATAGAACGCCCGGCTAACTGGCGACATAAAATGCAATCATTAAAACGTCATGTATTTGGCATCGTTGAGGCCTATATTGAATTTATTCATTAGAACGATAATTTATGAGATGTTATCTTAAAATAAATGCAGTTCATAATTTTTTATGGAACGTGTACAGAGCTTAAATTATTATTGCTTGCTTGTGATATCAATAAAATCAAAATTGTCCTTATTTCAAAGCCGAGTTACCTGGTCAAACAATAAAATATGAGTTATTCATTTCATATATTACACATTTTTCTTCCATAAATAATCTTTGGTTATTGAATTCAATGCTTCTTTACTCACAGGTGTAGGTTATCCTACACTGCCTATTATTTTAGTATTAAATTCAGTGATTCTTTACGGACTTGTATTGTACAATGCCTTTCATTTTAGTTGATAGATAGATATAGCGATAGATAATTAGATAGATAGACAGACAGATAGATAGATAGATTTCAAATAGATTTATTAACTCCTTAAATAAATTTATGTATAAATCACTGTCTTCAAAGACCTTAACAGGAATGAGAAAACTGTACATCCCATATTACCACGTTTCAAAGGGAAACCACATAAGTGCATCTTCTTGTTAATTAACCAGTTACTGTGATTAGGTTTTGTTCCGTACCGGTTGTCTAAGCCATGTTGTAACTGTTATAATAACAGCATGGTGGTTTTTTTATAAATATTCTGTTGATTAACATGAACCACCAAACATTAAAGTTCCCGGTGAAATAAAAGGAATGTGTATTTTATGATAATAATTTCATTTATCAAACCATTCGTTTTTTTATGAAAATAACATCTTTCTCCTTTCTTTCTATCATATCTCTCTCATAGGCATTCTGACTCTCTCTCTCTCTCTCTCTCTCTCTCTCTCTCTCTGTTCATGTATTTACCAAGTACGTATATTACCCGTGTATTTAGCTGATAGCAATAAGTAATAACTTTATCCAAAATACATAGGACAACACACAAACATAAATGTGTATATTCACATGCATAAAGCCTTTCCTCAGCTCATTTTCGATAAATAATAGAAGGAACCACGAGAGATAACTGTTGTTCTGTTTACCTTGTTTGTGGGGTTGTGTCTTATTGATTAATAAAACACCTATCAAAGGGTAATCGGCTGTTTTTACTGAATTTATAAAATGCCTTACCATAATACTCATTGTGAAACGCAACTTAATTAGTCTCTTTATTTACACAATAAGTTAATTATAAAGCGACCTCACTTCCCTTTGAAGTGCGGTGCCCGTGTCAGAGGTGCAGGTTTCCCTGTCATATATCCATGATGTGGTAAGGGGTTTCCAAACTGACTTTCTACTCTTGTTTCTTATGTGTTATATTATGTGATATATCGGAATAAAATATAAGAATTCTCCAAAAACCTAGCTTATATTTTGCTTATTTACATTAATTGCATGTCGACCGCACGATAGTAGATATCGCTAATTTATTTGACATTTGATTGCATGTTGATTCGTTATTGTAACTCTGACGAAACAGATAATATTAGGATATAATGATTTCAGTTTTCACGAAAGATACGTCAGGGAAGAAAACAATATAACCGTTAAAATCTATAGCTCTTTGAACAATAATTCATGTACACAGGTATAAGGGCTTGCATAAAATTTCATAGCTATATTGTGTTTGATCAGCATATATAAACTTTTATTATTTAAGTTAGTCTTTCCCATAAAGCTTCAATCTCCGGCTACTAACATATGTAATTAAGTCACATAAATATAACATAGCGTCTATCTGGGACCCGTCCAACTAGGGCCGTCTAAATGGGACCCGTCCAACTGGCGCCTGTCCAACTGACACGTAATCTGTGCACCCATGCCAGAATTTAAGCAGTGATGTTTTTGTAATTGTTTTTTATTCAAAATGTTTAGTACCTGCAGTGTTCATATACATGAGAAGTAATGGTCCAACATTGAAGCATTATACCTGGTGTATTTCCCAATGCACAGGTTCGCATTAGGCCTGTAGGCCTTGTTAAATTTGATCCTTAAAATTAGTCTTTATACATGGAAGGATCGTCACACATGTGCGCGAGAGTAGAATACCTGCCGGAGAAATGCAGGTAGAGTTTCATAGATTATTGCATATTCCTTTGATAATTGCATATATTTGTCTGAACCGACTAATAATCAATCATCAGGTGGTTTGCTCAAACCGATGATCGATTATGAAAAAGGAACCGACTCCCACCACTAATCATAGTGCAAGAAACAGTAGAAAAATGTGAAGTATTGGCATGCGTCCTTTAACCACTTAAATATACAGAGAAATTTTGGTATTGGACAATATTTATATAAATAATTCATTTCCAATCGGTTGCGAGTGCTGGTGCAGTTGTAAATAGGGTCTCATGGTACACGAGTGTCTTGCAGGATTCCACCATTTTTAAGGCGAAGTCTAATTTGGGCTTTAAAAAAAGAAGGGATATGGTATACTATTACAGTCTTGAATGAGAAATGCTGTTTCACCGCGATACACACTATGGCATGCTGTGACACCACATCCTGTGCCTTATCTGGAATTAGTAAACTTAACGAACCTTCTTTTGAATAATTAGTTTGATATAAGAATCTTGAACATTTATTCTCATTGTAAATTCATGTTGCATACACTTAATGATGTACACATTGGACTTCACTAAGATGTGCATTCACTGATAAACAGTTTATGACACTGACAGCACACCTGTAATTGATCTGCTTACACTGAATTAATCCTGTTATTGTGAGGTAGTTTGTAGAGAGACACTGTATATGTGATAATGCACAATTGAACACAAGTGTATTCATGTATGTCATTTACCTTGACCAATTACATGTAGATCACATGTATGAATGTACATTATTCTTTGAATATTCATAAGCATTTCTGGGCATACACGAGTATCTCTGAGTAAAGTCTGCTGCTTCACAGACACACACTTCTAATTAGATAATGCACACCTGAGCACACCTGTATAGGCAGTATATAACTATTTTCCTGAACTCAAAGGTGATAATGGCAAACATGTATTTAATGTTAAGTAGTATATGTCAGATTCTGCACTGTCCTTTGAATAGTCAGACATTGCAGACTACAGTGCACACCTGAGTCAATTGTGGTTCTTGTAAACAATAATGCACACCTGGACACACCTGTAAAGATCTGTGCTATTTTCATGAACTTACTAAGGAATGTCTTTTGAATGTATAGAATCATATGTCAGGATTTCCCCTGTCCTTTGAAGAGTCAGTCTCACTTATGAGTATATACTGCTTACAGTGAATAACTCTTGAGCATAGTGTGCTGCAACACAGACAATGAAGATTTGATATCAACCTGAGCTCTTAACCTGGAGTAATAAGTGGAGAAAACTGATATCTTTTGCAGTCATTCTTATGTTAGAACATACGTACAGTGAATTCCTCAGAGGAAAGTGTGCTGCTTTATGGAGAAACAGTGCACATTTAATAATGCACACCTGAGCACACCTGTATTTACCTGTAATATACCAGGAGTCCTAAGTGACAAGTAAATCTGCTGAAATTGAATTATTTCCCAATATATGAATTTTAACTCCTAAGGGGAAATTTTCAATGTTCAATGTTTCAAAAAAACTTACCATGGTATTCTGTAACAATGTTTACTTGAATATTACCTGGCTCACATATCAGGTGAGATATTAACTAAATTAATATTATATTTTCTTCATCATTAGTGAGTGTTCCAACAATGTGAAAATATGCTTTTCATTTGGTTTCATGTTACTGAGTATGTTGACTATGTTAACACTACAAGAATTATTCTTCCTGAGAACATCTGTACTTACCTGGGCAACCTACCTGAATTAAACCTATTTTTTACATTCACCAGTAGTCCATTGATTTAGTAGGTAATTACACAGTGAAAAAAAGGTAATGAAACTAGTGTCACATCATATTTTTAGCAAACCTGTGAGCTTATGCGATGGTTTGGCGTCATCCATCATCTGTCGTCTGGCGGCCATCGTCCTGCGTCTGTACATTAACCCATACTATCTTGAAAACGGCAAGAGTTAGCATCACAAAATTTTATGCATGAAGTTAGTCATCTAAAAAACTCTATCGGATTTTGCTTATTTTTTGGCTAACTGCATTTTCTTAGATTTAATAGGGACCAAGTGGCCCATTGGCCATGACGCTCAGCTAATTTTGGCTGGGTGTTCATGTTTTTTAGCGAACCTGTGAGCTTATGCGATGGTGTGGCGTCGTCCGGCGTCTGTTGTCCGTCGTCCGTCATCCGTCATCTGTACGTTAACCCATACTATCTTGAAAACGGTAAGAGTTAGCATCAAGAAATTTTCTGCAAAAAATTAGTCATCTAAAAAAAAACTCTATCAGATTTTGCTTGTTTTTTGGCTAACTGCATTTTCTTAGATTTTATAGAGAAAAGCTAAAAAAGCTTTAAAAATCTTCTTCTCCGAAACTGTTCAGCCAAATTGTCAAATATTTCACAAAAATGATCCATGGAACAATCTCTCCCAAGTTTGATCAAATGGTTAAAGTTTGGGGATTTTTGGCCAAGTTACAGCTAGTTGAACTTAGTCATCTGTCCAAAAAAGCATACTAAAATTACAATCTTAGAAATGGCTGGAGCTGTCATCACCAAATTTTTATGCCAATGGTCGTCACATGAGTCATGTCTGAAATTCAGGTATTGGTGGCGCCACCTGCTTCGGCCTTTTTTGAACAGGGGTCATCAGTGCCCGTATCATACTGACAGCTACAAAAAACTTCTTCTCTGAAACCATTTGGCCAAATTGTTTAATATCGCACAGAAATGATCCTAGGGAAGTGCATTCTGAAGTTTGTTCAAATGGTCTCAGTTCAGTGACTTTTGGCTGGGTTATGGGAAGCTGAATTAAGTCATATGCCATAACAGCCCATTTGAGCTCAGTGGCTACAAAGATCTTCTTCTCAAAAACCACTGGGCCAATTTCTTAAATCTCACACATTAATTATCCTTAGATGTTGATAATTCAAGTTTGTTCAAATGGTTTTGGTTCAGTGATTTTTTGCTGAGTTATTGGAAGCCTAACTTAGCCATTTTGCTTTATTTTCCCATATGAGTTATAAACCTGCAAAACGTTTTTTGACTGAGGCCAATTTGTTTAATATTTTACAAGAATAATCTCCTGAATGATTCTTATAATAATTGTCTTTTATGGTTCCAAAGAATGAATTTTGGCTGAATAATAAAGATTGAATTGAGTCATTTTACCATATATGTTAGCTCTGTGAAGCAGATACATCTAGCCTGGAACCAGTTTATCAGCATCCGTTACATCATGCCTCCAGACATTTAAATTTCAGGTTATCTTTGGTTAATATTGACAAGAATGTTTTTTAATAACTTTAATAAAATGTAGATTTATGATTTTAGATATTCCTCATGCTTTAAAACTTTAAAAAATCTTCTCCTCTGAAACAGTCAAGCCAATTTGTTCAATATTTCACAGAAATAATCTTTTATACCATCTCTCTCAAGTTTGTTCGAAGGGTTCAAGTTCTGTGAATTTTGGCTGAAATACAGGAAGTTGAACCTAGTCATCTGTCCAAAAAAGCACACTAAAATGACAATCTCAGAAACGGCCAGAGCTATCATCACCAAATTTTATGCCAGTGTTTGTCACATGAGTCATATATGAATATGAAATTCAGGTATTGGTGGGGCCACCTGCATTGACCTTTTTTTGTACGGGGGTTATTGGTCATCTGTATATTAACCCATAATTTCTCAGGAATAGCAGGAGCTACCATCCCCAGATTTTATGTAATAATTTGTCACATATTATATGTTGTGGGATTCAGCTTATTTTTTTGTTATCTGCATTAACTTGAATTTTATAGGGAAAAGGCTGAAAAACCTCTAAAAGTCTTCTTCTTGTAAACAGTCCAGCCAAATTGTTCAATATTTTACAGAAATGTACCCAGAGGCAAGCTTTCTCAAGTTTGTTCAAATGGTTTGCATTTGATGAATATTAGCGGAGTTACACAAATTTGAACTAAGTCATTTGGCCAAGTAAGCATACTGACATAGTAATCTCAGAAATGACAGAACCTAGCATTACCAAGAATTGTGCAAATGTTGGTCACATGACTCATATTTGAAGTAGCAGATTTTGTGGTGCCACCTACATTGACCTGTTTTTTATGGGCAAAAAGTCATAACTTTAGCCTCTTTCAGCTTATAATTTTTAAGATGAAACTGTCAAGTTGAATCGTTCAATTTTTCGAAAGAATTATTCTAGGACATGGTTCTTTCAATCATATATGAATAGATTGAGTTTGTTGATTTTTGGTTGAGTGGTGGAAAGCTTAAGTTGGTCTTATGGCCATTATTATGTTTATTTCAAACTGAGGACTCGATAGTGTTCTTCTACAAAATTGTTTAGGTGGCCTTTGTTCAAGTTTACTTGAATGATTTTTGGCAGAATTATTTGACCGTTAACAATGAAAGGACTGCATCTTTTATTATAGATATTTTTGGTAAAAAGTTTATGAATATGACAGCTTGAAAAAAAAGCATTTTAGCCAAAGTCTTTCAGTATGTGTAAACAGATTTACCAACAGGCAAAGATTGTGTCTGTATCATTAAATAGGTTGAAAAACTGCCGACTGTTTCAGATTTTGCAACAGATCAAGAGTTCATTCAGTGCAGCCAGATATAGGTCAAGAGTTCAGTCAGTGCAGCCAAGCACAAGGCGTGTGATCACCGCATGGGTGTCATGTGAACACCTCATGGGCAGCATGTGATCACCTCATGGGCAGCATGTGATCACCTCATGGGTAGCATGTGATCATCTCATGAGTATCATGTGATCACCTCATGGGTGTCATGCCCCTCAGGGCTGCATGTGGAGCCAATCTGTGAGCTTATGCAATGATGTGGCTACTATTTCAGATTTGGCAACAGGCCAAAGGTCAGTATGGATCTATTTATAGCTTTTGCAGACTGCCAACTGTATCAGATTAGGTAAGCGGTCAAGAGTTCACTCAGTGCAGCCAGGTATAGGTCAGGTTGATATATCAGTATGAAATTGGGCATATGTATATATCTCTGACAGCTTTGTTGTATACAAGACTGGTGGTGCCAACTACAATCATTTTTGTGTTGTGTGCACCGATGCCAGAATTTCAGCAGTGATGTTTGTGTAATTGTTTCTTATTCAAAATGTTTAGTACTTGCATTGTTCATACACATGAAAAGTAATGGGCCAGTATTGAAGCATTATACCTAATGTATTTCCCAATGCACAGGTTCGCATTAGGCCTGTAGGCCTTGTTCTATTTATTTACTAAAAATAAACTGGCTTCAAACCTGATTTAATAATGACCAACCACATAAGTAAATTCATTTTGATTACCAGGGTCCAGCAATCTAAGTTGAAGGTCACAGGAGCCACATCTTTAAAAAGAAGTTGGATGCACTGTAAACCAAACTTTTCATCCTGAACTTTCCAACTTTCACACATGGCTTACTTGCCCAAAGTGAGGAAACCTGTAGAATTTGAGGTTATCTGGTCAGAGGTCAAGGTCACTTTTTTAAAGATTGTTACAATAATCCTAACGCTGCAAGTTCAAGGATATTAAGTTCTAAGATTTGTTGGTCACAAGGTCATTGGTTAAGGTCACAGGACTGTCATTCTGAAAAATTTCTTTAAAAATATCCTTATTCAGCTGAGTGTTGAGACCCATGGGTCCCTAGTTGTGTTATGTGCAACCATGCCAGAATTTCAGCAGTGATGTTTGTGTAATTGTTTTTTATTCAAAATGTTTAGAACTTGCATTGTTCATATACATGAGAAGTAATGGTCCAGCATTGAAGCATTATACCTGATGTATTTCCCAATGCACAGGTTCGCATAAGGCCTGTAGGCCTTGTATATAATAAATAGAATATGGGTAGTCGACAAGCGACTACGTGTATCCGCCAAAATCAGATTAGGACAGGTGAAGCGAGGCATGGATTAATTGGCAAGAGAAAAAAGAGTTACACTTGTTACATATTAGAATGGATGTCTGCCACGTAAACATGATTGAAGTTTGCGCCACCTGTTATTTGAACTAGAAACTATCCAAGATGTATACACATGCAAAATTTCAGGTGGAAAAGTCAAACCACTGCCGAGATACGAGTGATTTTATCCCACAGTAGACAAACAGATGGACGCTGTGCAAAAATGGCTGCAGGTGGAGCCACCATTTTTGTGTATGTTATAAAGCTATCCCAGGGCTACATTTGTGTAAAATTTTTTCCCTGATTGGTCAAACCAGTCTGGAGGTATAAGCATTGATGTCTGCAGCGTGAACGTTAATGAAGCTGGCGCCACCTGCCATAAAATCAAGAAAGCTATCCAGGATGTATACGAATGCCAAATTACAGGTAATTTGGTCAAACCACTGCAGAGATATGAGTGATTTTAACCCAAGGCAGACAAACAGATGGAAGCTGTGCAAAAATGGCTACAGGTGGCACCACCATTTTTGTGTATGTTAAAAAGCTATCCAAGGGGCTACATTTATGTAAATTTTTTTTTCCTGATTGGTCTAATGAGTCCAGAGATATAATCATGGATGTCTGCAGCTTGAACGTGAATGTAGGTGGTGCCACCTGTCATAAAATCAAGAAAGCTATGTTGGATGTATACACATGCCAAATTTCGGGTAATTTGGTTAAACCACTGCAGAGATATGAGTGATTTTAACCCAAGGCGGACAAACAGATGGACGCTGTGCAAAAATGGCTACAAGTGGCGCCACCATTTTTGTGTATGTTATAAAGCTATCCAAGGGCTACATTTGTGTAAAAAAATTTTTCCTTATTGGTCAAACAAGTCTGGAGATATAAGCATGGATGTCTGCAGCGTGATTGTGAATGTAGGTGGCGCCATCTGTATTTTTCAATTTTTTACGATTTTTTTTTTTCTGTTTTTGAGAACTTTCACACTTCAGGACTGCCTAATATCAAAACCACTCATCTGTTTTTCCTCATATTTACCATAAATATTCCTCTATATAGTTCCTATGTACAAGCCAGAAATTAAGTCTATAAAGTATAAATTCTTTAAGTTATGGGCCCAAACATAATGGACTTTGTAAAAAATCAGGAAAAATAATAACTCACTTAACATAAAAAATTTTGAAACTAGAGTCTATTTTCTCAAGTATATAACTATGTTTAATTAAGATTCAATTATTTACCCAAAATCAGATCTGAATTTTGTAAATTTTTTAAGTTATTAGCATAAAAAAAAATCAGTACCTTAAATTTTGCCCAACTTTGACCATGGCACGTTTTTTTCCTGTAAGCACCATTGATTTAATTTTCACAGCATGTAAACATAAATATTTAGTTTGTCTAAATCTGAAATTTGAAAATAAAAGCTTGAAAATTTAGCTAGTTATTGATTTTTTTTTCTGTAGTCACTTGCTTTGATTACAGATGCAGGGTCCCACTCCAGGTCACTGGAAGTCAGCTATGCTAGGGTTTCTGATTTGTTACAGTCACTGGGAGATCCCCTGCTGTGACAGGTGTACAGTTATTCTCATATCACCACCCCAATCACCCCCCCCCCCCCCTGGCAAACCCAACCCACTAAGTGTTATGCAGTAATTGTTATTGTTTTCACTGTATCTCCTTAATTGTAATGCTGTTTCCACTCTGATATGCAAAAACTTTCCTTGAAAAAATAATTCAAGGTGTAATCCAGAAGATGCAATGTTGTGTAATGTAGCATTTTTAAAGAAATCAATTTTCTTTTAAATGATTTTAACAAATATAAATGAACCCATCAGTATGCTTAAATTATTATGAAATATGAAGCACATTATGGATAAATAAAGACACAATTAAAAATTGTGAAATATAAATCAAGTATTATTTTTAGATATTTATTGTTTTGCAGATTTAAAAGATATATTTTTGTGGTAAAAAATAAATAAACATTTGTATGCATGATGTGGGGTTATCTGACAAGATTGAGATTTATGATGATGCAATTGAGAATTATGAATCAACTTTTATATTCAGATACATATGTTAAATTGGAAATGTATAGAAATATAAACTTAAATTAGAAAATAATTGATGTGATAAAAAAATCAGGATTTTATACAAACATTTGTTCATTATTTTCCTGCCTCAGCAGAATTTGAGATCAGGCTTTGTTTGCCATATTTTATGTTGTTAATTAGCTATATTTCAACTGTATACATTTCATAAAAAAATACATATATATTTAATAATATATATTATACAAAAAAATAGATTCAATTGAACAAATGTGTAAACTACTGAAATGTCAACAGTTAATCGAAAAACCAATAAATGATCATGGTAATATTACAGATCATTTGTTCACAAACTGCTCACATGCTTTAGTTTCAACATTAGGAAACATGGTCAGGTCACAAAATATTTTTTGCAACAATTTCTTGCTCATCAATACAAACCAATCATATAAACCAACCATGGCCTTTTTTACCTCTTCCTCTTACACTTTATCTCCATTAGATATTATTTTAGATTTTTACCTTCAAGGTTAACGTCAGCTGAGCACAGTGACCCATAGGTCCCTTGTTTTTTATCTCCATTACAAAATTTGTGTTCATCAGGCATACGTGATCTGTTTATATTAGGTTCCATAACATAAAATTGGTGCTCGTCTGAGATGATTAAAATTTTTGACAATTTATTAGTCCTTGACCTGGACATTGTTTTATCATACATTGTTTACAAGATTACATATTGTTTACAGTACATTGTTTACAGGATTTCTCTCAGTGGTTTTTTGTTATTGTTTTGACATCTTAACATGGCAGATTTCAAACCTGAGACATTTGTTGACGATCCCGACCCTGATCAACTTGAACAATTGCCAAAGAAAAGTTGTTGCGTTTGGGACAACACTTAGGGCTAAGTGTGAAAAAAGCTTTGAGAAAGCCTGATATCATTGCTAGAATCATGCAATATCTGGTTAGCAAAGGTTTAATTGAAGACACTGAAGTGAAACATAAAAAAATGACAGCCTTGCTATGCAATTAGAATTGAAAAAGTTGGAAATGCAACTTGAGCTAGCATAAAAAGAGAGGGAAGAATGGTTAGAAAGAGAAAGACTAGAAAAAGAAATAGAAAGAGAAAGACTAGAAAAAGAAAAAGAAATTGAGTTAAAACGACTGGAGTTAGAAAGACTTAAACTAGAACATAGTCTAAGTGCTGCCTCAACTCACAGTTTTGATGTTACTAAACACATTAGACTTGTCCCACCTTTTCAAGAAAAAGAGGTTGATAAATATTTCTTACACTTTGAGAAGGTAGCTGAACATTTAAAATGGCCTAAGGAAAATTGGACTCTGCTGTTATAAAGTGTATTGACTGGCAAGGCCAGAGAAATTTATACAGAGCTTTCAGTAGAAGCTGCTGCTGACTATGACCTGGTAAAATGGTTAATCCTAAAAGGTTATGAGTTAGTTTGGGAGGCTTACCGCCAGAAATTCAGAAATTGGGAAAAGCGCAAAGAACAGACCTATGTGGAATTTGCTAGGACAAAAGAGCAGTTGTTTGATCGTTGGTGTAGTTCTAAAAATGTAATGAAAGATTATGACAATTTGCACCAGTTGATTTTGCTTGAAGAATTTAAGCGCTGCATTAACGCAGATGTTAAAACTTCTCTCGATCAGAAAAGGCCTGAAACACTTGACATTGGTGCTCAATTAGCTGATGATTATTCATTAACACACAAAATGTCCTTTACTAGCAAATCAAACCAGTCATTCATAAACAAGAATGTAAATCAGTATGGTCAAAAGAAGTTTAAAGCGCTGTAACCCAGTATTAGTAGTCCTGATAGTTCAGCAGAGTCCATTGCTACATCTCAGTCCACGTCCACTGTGTCTAAGTCCAACAAAGACCAGTCATTTTCAAAGAAAATCTGTAATTACTGCTAGAAGGAAGGTCATCTAATATCTGACTGCTGGAAACTTGCAAATAAACCAAATAGCAAACCTTCTGGGTTTGTTTCAAAATCTATGCATAGCATAGTACAAGAGCCAGGCTCTTTTCATGTAAATAAGGGGTACAACTCCTTTATTGACTCCAATAAAGCGTTTGATGCTACAAAGGCCCACGTGCCTTCTAAATCCAAAGAAGAATCCGTAACTTGCGGGGTAAAAACCTCAGTTGATGCCTGCGAGGAATTAAATAAGGCTAGGTCCTTTCAAGACTCCTGTGAGGAGTATTCTCTGGATAAGGCTAAGGCCTTTTATGACTCTTGCGAGAGTATTTCAAATGAGGCCAGGTCATTTATGACAAACAGAAGTTTGTTTCTGCTGAGGAAAATTCCTCTGTTGACTCTCCATGAGGAGTTTGATGATAAATAGGATGGAGATTCCTTAAATGACTCTGAGAAAGAGTTTATGACTGACACTGTCACTTTGTTTGATGAAGCTGAGGTAGTAGATTCCTCTCCTGACTCTGAAATGGAGTTATTTGAGCCATTCATACATGATGGTTTTGTATCACTTTCAAGTGATTTTTCAGATTCTACCCCTATTAGAATTTGAGGGGCACTGGTTCAGGCCAGACTCTCTTGTTAGCAAACACTGCCATTTTCTAATAGGTCCTTTACTGGTGCACATGCACTTGTTAATGGTATGTTTTCAGACAGGCACACTTCAGTTCCGCTTCACAGTATCTATTTAAATTCAGATCTGATTTCTAGGAATATTACTGTGGGTATAAGAACTACTTTACCCTTTAAGGGAATTCAGTTGGTACTAGGCAATGATGTTGCAGGTGATAAAGTACAGCCTGTACCAGTAGTGACAGAAAAGCCATCACTTGATCAGGACACTGATCCGGAAAGTCAGGAAATTCCTTGTTTGTATCCTTCATGTGCTGTAACTAGATCTTTCGCCAAGAAAATCACACATGAGGATAATGGTCCAGATAATAACACTCTGGGAGTCACTTGTGACTCGTCTAATGACTCGCTTGTACAGGATGCTGCATTCTCAAGGTCAGAACTTATCGCCGAACAGCATAAGGACCCTGATATTTCATGTTTGTTTCCCAGGGCAGTTTCTAAAGAAGAACTGTCACAGAACCCAGTTTGTTTCTATGTCAAAAATGGAGTGCTTATGTGTAAATGGCGACCACCTGATGTATGCGCTGATGATGAGTGGGCCATCAAACATCAAATAGTAATGCCCAAAAGCTTTCGCAGTGAAGTTTTAAGCATGGCACATGAGGCTCCTTTGTCTGGCCATTTAGGTATAAATAAAACTTATCAGAAAGTTAGTACACACTTCTATTGGCCTAACCTCAGGAAAGATGTTGTACAATATTGTAAATCATGCCATAACATGCCAGATGGTAGGCAAGCCCAATCAGAATCCTCCTAAGGCCCCACTTAGGCCTATTCCTGCTTTCAAGGAACCATTCAGTAGGATTATTGTTGATTGTGTTGGACCACTACCCAAAACAAAATCTGGACATGAATACTTGCTGACAATTATGTGCGCATCTACCAGGTTCCCTGAGGCAATACCATTGCGCAAAATTAATGCCAAAGTGTTTCCAAAGCTCTGACCAAGTTTTTTACAACGTTTGGATTACCAAAATCCGTCCAGTCTGACCAAGGGTCTAATTTTGTGTCTGGCTTATTCCAACAAGTTATGCTTGAGCTAGGTATGGAACAGTACATCTCTTCGCCATATCATCCTGAAAGTCAGGGCGCCCTCGAGCGTTTTCACCAGACATTAAAAAACATGATCAGGACTTATTGCTATGACACACTGAAAGACTGGGATGAAGGAATCCACCTATTGCTGTTTGCTGTCAGAGAATCCTTTCAAAAGTCCTTGGGTTTCATTCCCTTTGAACTAGTTTTTGGACACTGTGTTCAAGGTCCATTGAAACTGCTTAAAGAAAAACTCTTGTGTGAAAATCCTGATTCTCTTAGTTTACTGCAGTATGTCTCAGACTTTTGCACTAAACTATACAATGCTTGTGAGATTGCAAAGTCTAATCTAAAATCTGCACAAAGTAAAATGAAAACAAAGTATGACGAGCACACTGTAAGTAGGACGCTTGAGCCTGGTGAAAAGGTCCTTGCCTTACATCCCATCCCTGGCAGACCTCTGCAAGCTAGGTATTTTGGTCCTTACATTGTTGACAAGAAAGTCAGTGATTTTAATTACATACTGTTGACACTAGATAGATGTGAGAAGAAACAACTGTGCCATGGTAACATGTGGAAACCATATTATGACAAATAGCACATCAGATGTTGTACAGAATGTTACTGCTGTTAATTGTGTAAAAACTGACCCTGACCCAGTTAAAGTAGATACTGATTGTAAGTGTGATGTAGACATTCAGTGTGGTACAGTACCATTAAAAAACTCAGACGTGCTTAAAAACCTGGATGCCAAACTGTCACACCTTACCGCACAAGAACATATCGTCAATGTTGGCGAGGCAAGCACAGTCAAGCAACATCTATATAGACTGAATCCAGAAAAGCAAAAGTATCTACAGGATGAGATTCAATATTTGCTGGACAATGATTTTATTTAACCTAATAACAGTAACTGGAGTTCACCATGTATTCTTGTGCCAAAACCTGATAGAAGTTACCGTATGTGCACAGATTATCGAAAACTGAACTCTGTCACCAAGACTGACACGTTCCCGATTCCGAGGATCAATGATTGTATTGATAGAGTCAGTAGCTCCAGATATGTCTCCAGGTTTGACTTGCTAAAAGGATTCTGGCAGTTCCGCTGACAGAACGAGCGAAAGAAGTGTCCGCATTTGTGACGCTGCAAGGACTGTACAAGTAGAAAGTTATGCAATTTGGCATGAAGAACTCGCCAGCCACGTTCTAGCGCCTCATTCATATGGTTGTCAAGGACATTCAGGGCTGCGACGCATATATTGATGATCTCATCGTGTACAGCGACACCTGGGAGAAACATCTGCAAATTCTTTGCAACCTCTTCGAAAGACTCAGAGAACAAGTCTGACTGTCAACTTAGTAAATCTGAGTTTTGTCATGCACAAGTAACATTTTAGGTCATATTGTAGGGCAGGGTTGGGTAAAACCTGTTGATGCTAAAATAAGTGCTATTTCTGCATTTCCTAGACCAGAAAACAAAAAGCAAATAATGCGTTTTCTTGGTATGGTTGGATACTACAGGAAGTTTTGTCCAAATTTTTCTGCTGTAGCTAAACCTTTGACTAATTTGTTAAAGAAGAAACAAAAGTTTGTATGGAATGTTCAGTGTGAAAATGCATTTCAGAATTTGAAAGCAATTCTGCAAAGTTCACGAGTTTTAGCAGCTCCAGACTTTTCTGTACCTTTTAAGTTAGCTGTAGATGCTAGTGATACTGCTGCTAGTGCTGTGTTGTTACAAGAAGGCAGTGATGGCATAGATCATCCAATTTGTTATTTCTCAAGAAAGTTCAATGCAAACCAGAAAAACTACTCCACTATTGAAAAGAATGTTTGGCCTTGATTTTGGGGTTGCATCATTTTGAAGTTAATATTACTTTATCAGTCAGGCCTATCATTTTCTTCAGTGATCACAATCCCCTCACGTTCATGAATAAGTTGAAGAGTAAAAATCAAAGATTGTTGAGGTGGAGTTTGTTCTTACAGGATTAAAACCTTGAAATCAAACACATTACAGGGAAAGACAATGTACTTGCTGATTGCTTATCGAGATGTTTACGAAATTTTGTAAACAAGATGTTTATGTAATGTTGTAAATAAGATGATTTTTGAGATGCTGTAAAAATTTAATGATAGTGATTGCAAAAAGAAAGTTTTCCATGAAAGTTTGTTTTCTTACAGGAGGGGGAGTGTTACAGGTGCTTTTTTTATTGTGTGACAGGGGCGTAACTCGTGTTGTTACACCCTCGCCGGGCCGTTTGTTACATTTGCAGTTGAACTCTCCTTTTCATGCTAGCCTTGGGCTTTCTCGCCTGGTCGTGAGTCATGTGTGTACACCATGGTGTGTAGAAACAGCGACGTTCTTCTGGATGATTCCTGTAACACATGCTTACTGTGTTGTGTAAGATCTTTTAGACTGTTCGAGAAGTGGAAAATTCTGGCTTGGGGTGAAAAGGTATATAAAAGGGCTGTGTTTTAGAGCCGAGAGAGAGCAGCAGAGAAGATTTCTAGCGGATGCAGAAATGTGTGTCAGTTTCTGTGACCTTATCTGACAAGTGCGGCAGTTATAGATTTTCTTCAGCCTTTCTCCTGGATTTTGTGCATTGGGACTTCAGTATACTTTCTGGATTGTTACAAGAGCTTTACACTGGACTGTCATTCTCTGATCATATACATTTAAAGAACTTATCATTGTGACGGTGATGGTATCCAGGTACTGTGCACTTTGTGTATTTTACTGTATAATTGTACTGATTTAGTGTATTGTAGGGTTGGGACAATAACCGATATCTTGGATTATCACGATATCCAACAGCTGCGATTATTGTATCATTAACTTTCCTGTTATCGTGGTATCATGATATGCTTATTTGTCCACAGTTTTGGAACACACATGCCCTTTTAGGGTTAATACCAAAAGATTATGACATCACCAGGGTCTTTCTGTGTTCAGAAAATCATATATTTTCAAGGATAACATTTATTCTAATATGGGTATGTTCAAAATAACACTGGTGGACAAACTGACAGAATAACATTCTCTGAAAACTGGCGATTTGCCCACTTATAAGTAGTCGGACATGGCAGATAGCACTGACATTTGTGATATGGCGACAAATGCTGGAGTACTATTGCCAGATATATCGATACCATGATATATCGCGATTAATTCTTTTTCATTATCATGATATGGAAAAGTGATATCATCCCAACCCTAGTGTATTGTAATGTTAGGGTTGTTTTAAGAATAAATTATGGTTATTTGTTAACAAAAAACCACTGAATTCTTTATTTATTCCCCTAGACATTTCACGCTGCCTAGTGTTACGGAATCTGATTTTTTTATCTCAATTACAAAATTTGTGTTCATCACGCATACATGATCTGTTTATATTAGGTTCCCTAACAAGAACTAATGCATTGATCACCATTATTTTTGCATGGATATTGATCATAGAGTGTTTCATCAGTTTCAAAAGGCTGATGGTGCCACCTGTATTTTTTCAATTTTTTTTTTTTACTATTTTTTATTATCTGTTTTTGAGACCTTAAAAGATGCGGTTATCTGTTAACAGGGCACAAATCGTAATGACAAGACCTAGAATCTTCTTTTTCGACATGCCCATGAAAAGTCTCCTTGGAAACCTGAAATTAGGTCTCTGTCACCCATATTGTCCCAGCTATTGGGGTGGGAAGTATCCCCCAAAATAACTAAAAATTTGATACAAAAGCTCTGGTATCTGAACAACTAGTGCATTGATCAGCATTATTCTTTGCGTTCATATGAATCATGGAGTGTTTCATCAGTTCCTGCAAACTGGTGGTGCCACCTGGACTTCTTAAAATTTTTACACATTTTTAGCTCAGCTGACTATAAGTCATCTGAGCTATAGTCGTGGTCCATTGTCCGTCGTCCGTCCGTCTGTCCGTCCGTCTGTCCGTCCGTAGATGTGGCACGTTTTGAAACCGTAAGACCTAGGAATCCAAAATTCAGCATAATATTAGATGTCCCCAAGATCTCCTACCAAGCCGAAAACTGGGTCTTTGCGACTTCGTTCCTTTGAGAAATTAAGGAAAAACCTCAATTTTTTATTAAAATCCTATTTTCACACTTCATGACTGCCTAATATCAAAACCACTCATCTGTTTTTCCTCATATTTACCATAAATATTCCTCTATATAGTTCCTATGTACATGCCAGAAATTAAGTCTGTAAAGTATAAATTCTTTAAGTTATGGGCCCAAACATAATGGACTTTGTAAAAAATCAGGAAAAATAATAACTCACTTAACATGAAAAATTTTGAAACTAGAGTCTATTTTCTCAAGTATATAACTATGTTTAATTAAGATTCAATTGTTTACCCAAAATTAGATCTGAATTTTGTAAATTTTTTAAGTTATTAGCATAAAAAAAAATCAGTACCTTAAATTTTGCCAAACTTTGACCATGGCACGTTTTTTTCCTGTAAGCACCATTGATTTAATTTTCACAGCATGTAAACATAGATATTTAGTTTGTCTAAATCTGAAATTTGAAAATAAAAGCTTGAAAATTAAGCTAGTTATTGATTTTTTTTCTGTAGTCATTTGCTTTGATTACAGATGCAGGGTCCCACTCCAGGTCACTGGAAGTCAGCTATGCCAGGGTTTCTGATTTGTTACAGTCACTGGGGGAGATCCTCTGCTGTGACAGGTGTACAGTTATTCTCATATCACCACCCCAATCACCCCCCCCCCCCCAAACCCAACCCACCAAGTGTTATGCAGTAATTGTTATTGTTTTCACTGTATCTCCTTAACTGTAATGCTGTTTCCACTCCGAGATGCAAAAACTTTCCTTGAAAAAATAATTCAGGGTGTAATCCAGAAGATGCAATGTTGTGTAATGTAGCATTTTTAAAGAAATCAATTTTCTTTTAAATGATTTTGACAAATATAAATGAACCCATCAGTATGCTTAAATTATTATAAAATATAAAGCACATTATGGATAAATAAAGACACAATTAAAAATTGTGAAATCTAAATCAAGTATTATTTTTAGATATTTATTGTTTTGCAGATTTAAAAGATATATTTTTATATATATAAATAAAAAAAAATATTTGTATGCATGATGTGGTGTTATCTGACAAGATTGAGATTTATGATGATGCAATTGGGAATTAGGAATCAACTTTTATATTCAGATATATATGTTATATTGGAAATGTATAGAAATATAAACTTAAATTAGAAAATAATTGATGTGATAAAAAAATCAGGATTTAATACAAACATTTGTTCATTTTTTTCCTGCCTCAGCAGAATTTGAGATCAGGCTTTGTTTGCCCTGTTTTATGTTGTCGATTAACTATATTTCAACTGAATACATTTCATAAAAAAATACATATATATTTAATAATATATATTATACAAAAAAATAGATTCAATTGAACAAATGTGTAAACTACTGAAATGTCAACAGTTAATCGAAAAACCAACTAATGATCATGGTAATAGTACAGATCATTTGTTCACAAACTGCTCACATGCTTTAGTTTCAACATTAGGAAACACATGGTCAGGTCACAAAATATTTTTTGCAACAATTTCTTGCTCATCAATACAAACCAATCATATAAACCAACCATGGCCTTTATTACCTCTTCCTCTTACACTTTATCTCCATTAGATATTATTTTAGATTTTTACCTTCAAGGTTAACGTCAGCTGAGCACAGTGACCCATAGGTCCCTTGTTATCTTTATTTTTGAGACCTTCAAAGATGTGGTCGTCTGTTAACAGGGCACAAATCATTTATAACTATTTGACCTGGAATCTTCTTTCTTGACATCCTGGGAGGTCCATAAAAAACTCCATGGAAACCTGAAATTAGGTCTCTGATACCCATATCCTCCAAGCTATGGGTTTTAGAAGAACCTCCCAGAATAACTTAAAATTTGATACAAAAGCTCCAGTATCTGAACAACTATTGCATTGATCACCCTGATTCTGTGCATGCATGTTCATCATCTTTGAACTGGTTGCACAGCCTAAATATTTTTAGCGAACTTGTGAGCTTATGTGATGGTGTGGTGCATCCGTCGTCCATCGTCTGTATGTTAACCCATACTATCTTGAAAACGGCAAGAGTTGGCATTACAAAATCTTATGCAAAAAATTAGTCATCTAAAAAACTCCATCGGATTTTGCTTATTTTTTTGGCTAACTGCATTTTCTTAGATTTTATAGGGAAAAAGCTTAAAAACATTTAAAAATCTTCTTCTCTGAAACTGTTCAGCCAAATTGTCCAATATTTCACAGAAATGATCCCTGGAACAATCTCTCTCAAGTTTGTTCAAATGGTTTAAGTTTGGTGATTTTTGGCAGAGTTACAAGAAGTTAAACTTAGTCATCTGTCCAAAAAAGAATACTAAAATTACAATCTCAGAAACTGCTGGAGCTATCATCACCAAATTTTATGGGAATGTTTGTCACATGAGTCAAATCTGAAATTGAGGTATTGGTGGCGCCACCTGCATCAGCCTTTTTTTGTACGGGGGTCATCACTGCCCTTATCATACTGAGGGCTACAAAACACTTCTCCTCTGAAACCATATGGCCAAATTGTTTAATATCGCACAGAAATGATCTTAGGGTACTGCTTTCTGAATTTTGTTCAAATGGTCTCAGTTCAGTGACTTTTGGCTGAGTTATGGGAAGCTGAATTTAGCCATATGCCATGACAGCCCATTTTAGCTCAGTGGCTAAAAAGATCTTCTTCTCAAAAACCACTAGGCCAAATTCTTAAATCTCACGCATTAATTATCCTTAGATGTTGATAATTCAAGTTTGTTCAAATGGTTTTTGTTCAGTGATTTTTGGCCGAGTTATGAGAAGCTTAACTTAGCCATTTTCCTATAAGAGTTATAAACCTGCAAAACATTTTTGAAGGACACAACTGAGGCTAATTTGTTAAATATTTTACAACAACTTGAGCAAGCATCATGAAATTTAATGTAAAAAATAAGCCATCTGAAAAACTCTGCATTTTCTTAGATTTTATTGAAAAAAAGCTAAAAAATTTTTTAAAATCTTCTCCTCAAAAACCGCCAAGCCATTTTGTTAGCGAACCTGTGAGCTTATGCGATGGTGTGGCGTCATCCGGCGTCCGTCTTTTGTCCGTCCGTCGTCCGTCATCCATCGTCTGTACGTTAACCCATACTATCTTGAAAATGGCAAGAGTTAGCATCACCAAATTTTATGCAAAAAATTAGTCATCTTAAAAACTCTATCAGATTTTGCTTATTTTTTGGCTAACTGCATTTTCTTAGATTTTATAGGGAAAAAGCTAAAAAAGCTTTAAAAATCTCCTTCTCTGAAATTGTTTAGCCAAATTGTCCAATATTTCACAGAAATGATCCCCGGAACAACCTTTCTCAAGTTTGTTCGAATGGTTTAAGTTCGGTGATTTTTGGCTGAGTTACAGGAAGTTGAACTTAGTCATCTGTCAAAAAAAGCATACTAAAATCACAATCTCAGAAACGGCTGAAGCTGTCATCACCAAATTTTATGCCAATGTTGGTCACATGAGTCATATCTGAAATTGAGCTATTGGTGGCGCCACCTATATCGGCCTTTTTTGTACAGGGGTCATCAGTGCCCATATCATACTGACATCTACAAAAAACTTTGTCTCTGAAACAATATGGCCAAATTGTTTAATATCGCACAGAAATCATCCTAGGGTAGTGCTTTCTGAAGTTTTTTCAAATGGTCTCAGTTCAGTGATTTTTGGCTGAGTTATGGGAAGCTGAATTTAGTCATATGCTGTGACAGCCCATTTTAGCTCAGTGGCTACAAAGATCTTCTTCTCAAAAACCACTGGGCCAAATTCTTAAATCTCACACATTAATTATCCTTAGATGTTCATAATTCAAGTTTGTTCAAATGGTTTTGGTTCAGTGATTTTTGGCTGAGTAATGGGAAGCTGAACTTAGCCATTTTTCTGTATTTTCCAATATGAGTTATAAACCTGTAAAACGTTTTTTGACTGACTCCACTGAGGCCAATTTGTTTAATATTTTACAAGAATAATCCCCTGAATAATTCTTATATTAATTGTCTTTTATGGTTCCAAAGAATGAATTTTGGCTGAATTATAAAGATTGAATTGAGTCATTTTACCATATATGTTAGCTGTGTGAAGCAGATACATCTAGCCTGGCACCTGTTTATCAGCATTCGTTACATCATCCCTCTAGACATTTAGATTTCAGGTTATCTATGGTTAATATTGACAAGAATGTTTTATAAAATCTTTTAAAAAAATTAGATTTATGATTTTAGATATTCCTCATGCCAGGGAATGTTTACAATCACAGGTATACAGCTGTCTGTGGGTATATAAAGGTGGCTGTACATGGATCATAAATAATTGGTATCCATACTCAACTTAATTTAAGATTTTGCCATCAGTGAGATGTATATATCTGTATTATAATTTTGCATTCAATATGCATCTGTAGTAATTTTTAGCGAACTTGTGAGCTAATGCGATGGTGTGGCGGCGTCCGTCATCTGTACGTTACCAATACTATTTCAAAAACGACTGGAGCTAGCATCATGAAATTTAATGTAAAAATTAGCCATCTGAAAAACTCTGCATTTTCTTAGATTACTAGAGAAAAAGCTAAAAAACCTTTAAAAATCTTCTCCTCCTAAACGGTCAAGCCAAATTGTTCAATATTTCACAGAAATAATCTTTTATACCATCTCTCTCAAGTTTGTTTGAATGGTTCAAGTTTGGTGAATTTTGGCCGAGTTACAGGAAGTTGAACTTAGTCATCTGTCATAAAAAGCATACTAGAATGACAGTCTCAGAAACAGCCGGAGGTATCATCACCAAATATTATGCCAGTGTTGGTCACATGAGTCATATAGGAAATTCAGGTATTGGTGGCGCCACCTGCATTGACCTTTTTTTGTACGGGGGTCATTGGTCATCTGTACATTAACCCATAATGTCTCAGGAACAGCAGGAGCTACCATCCCAAGATTTTATGCAAGAATCTGTCACATACCAATATTGTGGGATTCAGCTTATTTTTTTGCTATCTTCATTTACTTAGATTTTATCGGGAAAAAGCTGAAAAACTTTTAAAAGTCTTCTTCTTGTAAACGGTCCAGCCAAATTGTTCAATATTTTACAGAAATAATCCCATAGGCAGGCCCTCTCAAGTTTGTTCAAATGGTTTGCATTTGATGAATTTTAGTGGAGTTACAGGAATTTGAACAGTCATTTGGCCAAGTAAGCATACTGACAGTGTAATCTCAGAAATGACAGTAGCTAGCATTACCAAGTATTGTGCAAATGTTGGTCACATGACTCATATTTGAAGTTGCAAATTTTGTGGTGCCACCTACATGGACCTGTTTTTTATGGACAAACCCTTATAGTTTTAGCCTCTTTCGGCTTAAAATGTTTATGATGAAACTGTCAAAATGAATTGTTCAATTTTTCAAAAGAATTATCCTAGGACATGGTTCTTTCAGTCATATCAGAAAACTTAAGTTGGTCTTATGGCCATTATCATGTCTATTTCAAACTGTGGACTGCAAAACTGTTCTTCTACAAAATTATTGTTTCAATTATAACATCTGTAACATTGCACAAAAATTATTCTTAGGTGGCCTTTGTTCAAGTTTACTAGAATGATTTTTGGCAGAACTATTGGACCTTTAATAATGAAAGTACTGCATCTTTTATTATTCTAGATATTTTGATAAAAATTTTATGAATATGTCGGCTTGAAAAAAGAAATTTTAACCAAAGTCTTCCAGTATGTGTAAACAGATATACCAACAGGCCAAGATTGAATCCGTATCTTTAAATAGGTTGAGAAACTGCCAACTGTTTCAGATTTGGGAACAGATCAAGAGTTCATTCAGTGCAGCCAGATATAGGTCAAGAGTTCAATCAGTGCAGCCAAGCACATGGCATGTGATCACCTCATGGGTGACATGTGAATACCTCATGGGCATCATGTGATCACTTCATGGGTGTCAAGCCCCTCAGGGCAGGGCCCCTGCATGAGCTTATGCAAAGGTGTGGCTACTATTTCAGATTTGACAACAGGCTAGAGGTTACTTCTAATATATTATGCACTGTAATTGACATATGAAAAATGTTTTCAGTCAGATTTTCATTATTTTAACACTGATTGGTTATATATAGTTCACAGGTAATATATTTTTTAATATTACAGAATATTATAATATTAATGTAATAATAAACATTAATTTCCCAGTTTTCAACCTTGGAGTTGTAAAAATCACCAATAATTTTTACCAAAAAAAATTGTAATTGTATTTAATATATGGCAATTAGAGAGTAACAAGAGGTATACTGAAGCACATTTATGAGATAAATTTATGAAGAGCAAATCTAGGAGAAAAAAGTCATCCATTTGCATATTGAACCAATCATAGTTCAATAGATCAATAGATCGACAGCTAGATAGCTAGATTAGATAGCTAGATTATAGCTAGATAGACAGATAGATATTACTTCACTATTTAAAGAGTATATTACACATTGTACAGTATTATATCATATCAGAAAAGGTATGATTTCTAGATTCATAGATTAATAGATCGTTTATGGATGTGAACATGCATTGAATTATATTGTTATATAATAAATGAGTTATATCCAGTCTCCTTTTGTCTTTTTAAATTACTTCATTATTAATATTACTAATACCAATTTCACTTCAAATTAATAATGAAAACAAAATTATTATGTAAATAATCAGCAGCAGCCCACATCATATATCACTTAAATATGCCGTATACAAAACCCATGTAAGTTTCTTATTGCTTAGTTTATTAATAAAAATATAAGTATAAAAAATAATGTAAATTATTTCATTAATAATATAATATTCTGTAAATATTAATAAATATATTACTTGTGAACTATACATAACTATATTAATAAAACTATATAATGAAAAAAATCCATTTCCAAAAATAATGTTAACTAGAATACGGGTAGTCGACAAGCGACTACGTGTATCCGCCTAAATCAGAGTGGAACAGGTGAAGTGAGGCATGGATTGCGTGGCAAGGGAAAATTGAGTGTTGCATATTAGCATGGATGTCTGCAGCCAAACTGGGTATGTAGGTTGCCCCGAATACCACAAAATCCAGAAAGCCGTCCAAGTTGTATACATATGCAAAATTTAAGGCAGATAAGTCAAACCACTACATGTATATGAGTGATTTTAGCCCGTGGCAGACAAACAGATGGACACTGAGCAAAAATGGTTGCAGGTGACGCCACCAGTTTTGCGTATGATAAAGAGCTATGTGAGATCTATACACATGCAAAACTTTGGCCCAATCGGTCAAACAGTTCCCAAGATATGAGCTTGGATGTCTGCTGCATAAACTAGAATGCAGGTGGCGCCACCTGTCATAAAATCAAGAGAGCTGTCAGGGATGTATAAACTTGCAAAATTTTTGGCAGATATGTCAAACCACTGCCAAGATATGAGTGATTTTATCCCATGGCAGACAAACAGACAGGAGCTGTGCAAAAATGGCTGCAGGTGGCACCACCAGTTTTGCTTATGATGAAGAGCTATGTGAGATCTATACACATGCAAAATTTTGGCCCAATCAGTCAAATGGTTCCCGAGATATGAGCTTGGATGTCTGCAGTGTAAACGTGAATGTAGGTGGCGCCACCTGTCATAAAATCAGAAAAGCTATCCAGGATGTTTACGCATGCTGAATTTCAGGTGAATAAGTCTGGTCACTGCAGAGATATAAGTGATTTTAACCCAAGGCAGACGAACAGATGGACACTGTGCAAACATGGTTGCAGGTGGCGCCACCATTTTTTGTGTATGTTATAAAGCTCTCCAAGGGCTATATTTGTGCAAAAAAATTTCCTGATCAATCAAACGGTTCCCGAGATATGAGCTTGGATGTCTGCAGCATAAACGTGAATGTAGGTGGCGCCACCTGTCATAAAATCATAAAAGCTATCCAGGATGTGTACGCATGCCGAATTTCAGGTGAATTAGTCAAGTCACTGCAGATATGAGTAATTTTAACCCAAGGCAGACGAACAGATGGACACTGTGCAAACATGGTTGCAGGTGGTGCCACCATTTTTTGTGTATGTTATAAAGCTCTCCAAGGGCTACATTTGTGCAAAAAAATTTTACTGATCGGTCAAACGGTTCCCGAGATATGAGCTTGGATGTCTGCAGCGTAAACGTGAATGTAGGTGGCGCCACCTGTCACAAAATCAGAAAAGCTATCCAGGATGTGTACGCATGCCGTATTTCAGGTGAATTAGTCAAGTCACTGCAGAGATATGAGTGATTTTATCCCAAGGCAGACGAACAGATGGACACTGTGCAAACATGGTTGCAGGTGGCGCCACCATTTTTAGGCCATGGGCTAGTGGGGGTCATAGTGCATCCCCCTTGTGATTTACTTTAATAGGTATTTTCATGTAGCCCTAGGTCTAACAATTCAGAAAATTGATGTTGCCACAAAAAAAACTGGGATGGAAGATACCTCCCATGGACTTTTTAACCACGCCTACTTTTACAGCTGGAGGCAGATAATTAGGGGTATGGAAAATCCAAACAACCCTAACTTTGCAACTCTTGACCAAAATATTTCAAATGACCACTTAAAATGTTTTCCTTGTCAAGATCTACCAGTTCATGCAAATGATATGCAAATTTATTTTGTGAAAGGTCACTAGAGGTCAAAAGGTCACAAACTTTGACCTTTACCTATAATTTCTCGCATTATCAGGGTTTATTTATCGCCAAGACCATATAAAGTTATTTCTTTATTAATGATAAATTAAATGAGGGTTTACATTTGCTTTTTAATACTTGGGAGTCAAAAAGTTTGAAAAGAAGTAGTGATTACCCCGCGGTTTGTAAGATATTTCTGCACTTTTACATACTTCTTGTACGTATTGCTGGATGTGTCGAATAGGAGTAAGGCAAAATCTAACAATGGTACTTTGAAATCTTTCATTGAATCTGTGCAAATGACCACAAAAGGTTATATTTGTGTGTTACTATAAAATGAAACAAATATATTATGCAAATATTTTCATCGAAGCGTTTGTTGGAGTCAAAAGTAAACAAAGAGTGACCTCACCAACACCATAGCTGTTTGTTACACATGGTCAATATAAAGCGTGCCATGAAATTTTAATATTGAAACAAATGTATGTTACTTTCTTTCTTTCAATGAACACATTTCCAGTTAACATTCATGCTAATTCTTACCGGTTTGTATCATATATCATGACAGTTATATGTTCTTAGATATTTGTCACTGGTTCATTAATCTCTGTTAACAGCAAAACCCTTATTTTGACTAGTAACAGCCAAAATATTATTGGGGGGGTGGGGGTGGTAAATACGCTTATATCACATATATCCATTTCTATCACTAGTATACAATATATAAGCTATTATAATTCTTATTATAATTGATAATTAATTCTCTAATTAATTACATATGATTAATATTATATCTCACCTGGATATATTACTGAGTTTGTCATAGTATAATAATTGTGATAATTGATTAAAGATTGCAGTTTTATTAATGAAGCCATCTTTTATACTTATACATTAATGGCCTGCCTCCGTGCATTTTGGCGACTTTGATAGTCTAGTTTATTTTATATATGGACCTCTGTCAGTCATTTTTAGCTCAGCTGACTATAAGTCATCTGAGCTATAGTCGTGGTCCATTGTCCGTCGTCCGTCCGTCTGTCCGTCCGTCCGTCCGTCCGTCCGTCCGTAGATGTGGCACGTTTTGAAACCGTAAGACCTAGGAATCCAAAATTCGGCATAATGTTAGATGTCCCCAAGATCTCCTACCAAGCCGAAAACTGGGTGTTTGCAACTTCGTTCCTTTGAGAAATTAAGGAAAAACCTCAATTTTTTATTAAAAACCTATTTTCACACTTCAGGACTGCCTAATATCAAAACCACTCATCTGTTTTACCTCATATTTACCATAAATATTCCTCTATATAGTCCCTATGTACATGCCAGAAATTATGTCTGTATTATTTAATTTAAAAAAGTTATGGGCCCAAACATAATGCATTTTGTAAAAAATCAGAAAAGATATTTTATCACTTAACACAAAAAATGTTAATGCTATGGACCTTTTTTCCAGTAATATATCTTTAATTAATCAAAATTAAATTGTATACCCAAAATTAGATGAAAATCTTTTAAAATTTTTAAAATATTAATAAAAATAAAAAATTGGTACCTTAAATTTTGTCCAACTTTGACCATGGCACGTTTTTTTCCTGTAAGTACTGTGGATTTAATTTTCACAGCATGTTTTTGTTAGCATTTCAACTGTTAACACCAAAAATTTGAAACCAGTTGATCAAAAACTGTAGATTTTAATCAAGTTTTCAAGCACCATGTAACATATTGTTTACATCAAGCTAGTGTTATGCAGTTTGCAAGAGCTCAGCTCCCCAGCTTCAGCTCTAAGTTCCTTAAATTCGGCATACAGTTAGATGTCTCCAAAATGCCCTACCATGCCAAGAATTTGGTCACTAGGACATTCGAGATATTAATGAAAAACTTCATTTTTCCATTAAAAACCCATTGTTACACTTCAAGACTGCCTAATATCAAAACCACTGATCTGACTTTAATCATAAATAATATACATATTTTTCATTCTCTATGCACATGCCAGAATGATGTCAGTATTGTGTAATTGTTTTAAGTTATGGGCCCAAACATAATGCACTTTGTAAAAAATCAAGAAATATATTTACTCCCTTAACAAGAGCATTGCTGAAGCTAGAGATTTTTTTGTCAGGGATGTAACATTATTTAATCAAGATTCAATTGAATACCCAAAATTAGTTCTGAATTTTTCAAATTTTATTTAGTATAAATATAAAATTAGTACCTTAAATTTTGCCCAACTGTGACCATGGCACGTTTGTTTCCCGTGAGCACTGTTGATATAATTTTCATATCATGTACACATAAGCATTTCAGCTTTTTAGTTTAGAAAGCTGAAAGAAATTGGCCAAAAATTGTAGCTTTTATTAATGTTTTTTATGAGACCCTGTCAGACTTTGGCTCTCTCCAGCCCCTCTTGAGTCACTTGTATGTTGACCTTGTTGACCTTTCATCAAATTATGCACGCTTGAGGCAAAGCATACATGGAATCCAGGCAGCTTATGGCAAGCCACAGTTGATCCAGGTGTCCAACCCAACTCATCTAGTAGTTTTAACCAAGAACATAACAAAAAACAATAAATTAATAAATTTTTATTGGTTTTTAATAACAAATTAAAGAAAAATAGAAAAGGAATTTGTTAATAACAGGAAATTAACTTGCAGTTACTGATGATATAAGAATCTTGTATCGATGGGTAGAATGTCACATATTCCAAATAACACCATGCAGTCACCTATGGCATTTTTCAGTTCAATTTTAATGATAAAGAAGTAAATCATATTATTCATTACTAATCATTAGGGATCATATGAAGGCAATTAGACAAAGATGCAGTTGATAATATTAATCTAGATTCCTACTGTGTCTAGTGTGTACATTGATGTGAAATTAGTCCAAACTTGCAGTTACTGATGATATAAGAATCTTGTATCGATGGGTAGAATGTCACATATTCCAAATAACACCATGCAGTCACCTATGGCATTTTTCAGTTCAATTTTAATGATAAAGAAGTAAATCATATTATTCATTACTAATCATTAGGGATCATATGAAGGAAATTAGACAAAGATGCAGTTGATAATATTAATCTAGATTCCTACTGTGTCTAGTGTGTACATTGATGTGAAATTAGTCCAAAATGAATTTTTTACAGTTATTTTTTAATATAAATAAAAGCCATAAAACCAGGTACTTATGATCATTATTTAAATGTGTGAATTTTGTATATTCTGGATTCTCAACATCATTGTTTGGTGAAAACTGAATAAATTCCAGACATGGTGCAAATACTTTGTAATTGTATTTAAATACGAATATGATTTTGTACTCCATTATAAAATTTCTTGCATAAAGAATGGGAATTCAGGTAAAAATGAAAATATATGAATACTCGTGCAGATACTTTCAAAATGTATTCATGAATGCATTCATGAATATATTCTTTAATATTATTTTAATAATCATATCAGTTATAATTCATTTTAAAAAATCATATGATTCTCTTATTATTTTTAATAAAAATTATATTTGGGACAATATTTGTATTTTTTTTAATAAATAGTTAAACTCTTATATTATATGTTCTGCTTATAAGTTATATGGCCAAGTCAAAATCTGTGTGACAATAGTACTCCATTTGTTAATAAAATAAATGAAATTAATCCTCTTCCCTGTCTCCAAAGGTACTATCAAAATCATACATAAGCTAAACAACAACAACTCATAATACAGCTTATATTTATTACCACACAAAACCAGCATGTGCCTCATTTCTAAATAATATTTTTTTATCATGTATAACAGCTGAGCGTCGTGACCCATAGGTCCCTTGTTTTTACTTATGACTGTCTGTAAGTCTATTCGTTCGCATGTCATGTCTATTGACTATCATCTTGAACGAAAAAACTCTCTAACAGGCTGGCTTACTATCTAACCGGTACACTTGTTTCTCATTTTGACTCTGATCAAATGACTCTCTCTCCTGTGGTACATCATACTTTCTGTTTGAGTTAATGTTGATCTCTCTGACTAAATGTCTGACTGACAGACAGTTTGTGTTTTTAGTAATCGAACAACTGAATAGTCCATAAAAATACAGAAACACTGCCATTTGGATTGGTAGTAAGTCAGATTATCACACATAGTCAGTAGATAGTCAGATACGACAGTCAGACCTGAGCTATATCTCTGGGAGGATATTTGCCTGATAGTCAGGTTGATGACTATAGCTCTAGCGGTGTTCAGTCTGTTTGATAAATTAGCTAACACTCTGGTAGTCCAGCTGTCTTTATACCAATGTTTCTGGTCGACAGGTGGTCAGTTATTTTCTGACTACCAGACTGGTAATCCACAAGACGGTGTCCCCTTTGTTCAACGATACATGCATGCTAGAGCCAGAGCTTTAGTCATCAGTCTGACTATCAGGTATATATCCTTCCAGAGAACTAGCTAACTAATAGTCTAGGAGACAACACACCAGATAAATAATAAAATACAGGCTGGCCTTTAGAGAGCAGGTCAGTCAGAAAGACCATGACAGATGAACAACTAGAGTCATAGCCAGGTGGTGGAAATTGTTTGCCACCAGAGCTAGTCAAAATCAAATCAGATATCAGTGACTGCCTGAAAAATCTGTGTAGGTTTATCTGACTGTCCCTTCTGACTATCTACTGACTATCCATGGTAGCCTGACTGACTGGCAACCCCACAGGCACTGTTTCTGTATTTTTCAATGGACTATGCAGTTGCTCGAATACTGTTACGAAGACAATTTTTAGGGGAAAATTCTGGACCGATCCGGGATTCTAACCCATGTCGGTGGGGCACATGCCCGGCGTTCCAATCGCTTCGCTAGAAAAGCAAGCTTCACTAGCGAGACAGTTCAGTTTGCTTTTATGTGAACCTGTAACACATCCTCTCTTAAGAACGTTCTGCTATCAGCATAAGATTAATTATCCCAGGAGTCACACTTTGGTGAGCTTATTCCCTGGGCCATAAATATAAAGATTGCTTTATTTCTAAAATTGCAATTTTAATCAATTATCACAATTATCATACTATCGTCATCGTCTGTGTCATATTTTGTGAATGTGATAACATTTGAACGACTCAATAATTTTTTCATGAAATTCAAAATTTAAATTGTTTCTACCAAAATCTCGGAGGAGTTCAAAAACCGGTGACCTTATCCTTCATTATCCCCCATAATTTTGAAGTATTGTATATTTTTTTCCTAAAATTTGAAACACTTATTGTTTAAATCAAGTTCCTTAAAGAAGTTGAAACCTGGTGACCTTGACCTGGATCTTCAAGGTCAAATCAGACAGAATAGAAAGTATTTGTGAACATTATTACTTTTGAACCACCCAATATATTTTCATGGAATTTGACTTGTGGAATGTCTCTGCCAAAATCTCGGACAAGTTCGAAAACTGGTGACCTTGACCTTCAACATCATGGTCAAATAGGCTGAAATAGAATTATTTGTGAACCCAATAACTTTAGAAGTAGCGCATATTTTTTCCTCAAATTTGAAACACCAGTGATTTAATTAAGTCCCTTGAATAGCTTGATCACTGGTGACCTTGATCTGGATATTCAAGGTCAAATCAGCAAGAACAGAAATTATTTTGAACGCTATAACTTTTTAATCACTTGATATGTTTTCATGAAATTCAACTTGTGAAATGTCTCTACCTGTATCTTGGACCAGTTAAAAATCTGGTGACCTTGACCTTCATCATCAAGGTTATAATGGATGAAATAAAAAAAATTGTGAATCCGATACCTTTTGAAGTATCACATATTTTCCCTTAAATTTGAAACACTATTTATTAATAGAGTTTCTTGAGGAGCTTGATAACTGGTGACCTTGAACTGAATCTTCAAGGTTAAATCAACCAGAATAAAAAATAAAATCTCAGATCAGATCATAACTTGGTCACCTTGATCATCATCATACAAGGTTAAATCTTTAGAAATGCAGGATTTAAGTTAACACCAAACTTTTGAAGGGGTCCATTTTTCCCTCAAATTTGGGAAAGTGAGGCCCGTAGTGAGGGGAGAAATATATCTTTTTTCTGTCACAAAACCAGGTCCTCTATTTATTGAGAGAATTAATTATTAATTATTATATTAATTATAATAAATAATATATTTTCCACTAGTAATAGAAATTGATATATGTGATATAAGGGTACATGTATTTATGCAACAAATAATACATTGGCTGTTACTAGTCAAATTAAAATTAGGGATTTGTTGTTAACAGAGATCAATGAACCAGTGACAACTATCTAAGAACATATGTAACTGTCATAAAATAAGATACAAACTGGTAAAAATTAGGATGAATGTTAACTGGAAATGTGTTAATTGAAAGAAAGAAAGTAACATACATTTGTTTCAATACTAAAATTTCGTGGCAGGCTTCATAACTAATCTGTGTAACAAACAGCTATGGTGTTGGTGAGGTCAAACCTTTGTTTACTTTTGACTCCAACAAACGCTTCGATGAAAATATATGCATAATTTATGTTTCATTTTATAGAACACACAAATATAATCTTTTATGGTCATTTGCAAAGATTCAATGAAAGATTTCAAAGTACCATTGTTAGATTTTGCCTTACTCCTATTTGGCACATTCAGCAATACATACAAAAAGTATGTAAAAGTGCAGAAATATCTCGCTCACCGCAGGGAAATCACTACTTCTTTTCAAACGTTTTGACTCCTGGTATTACAAAGCACATGTAAACCTTCATTTTAATTAATTTTTAATTAAAAACAACTTTATATGGTCTTGGCGATAAATTTACCCTGATAACACTAGAAATTATAGGGAAAGGTCAAAGTTTGTGACCTTTTGACCTCTAGTGACCTTTTCACAAAATAAATTTGCATGTCATTTGAATAAACTGGTAGATCTTGACAAGGCGAACATTTTAAGTGGTCATTTGAAATAGTTTGGTCAAGAGTTGCAAAGTTAGGGTTGTTTGGATTTTCCATACCCCTAATTATCTGCCTCCAGCTGTAAAAGTAGGCGTGGTTAAAAAGTCCATGGGAGGTATCTTCCATCCCAGTTTTTTTTGTGGCAACATCAATTTTCTGAATTGTTAGACCTAGGGCTACATGAAAATACCTATTAAAGTAAATCACAAGGGGGGTGCACTATGACCCCCACTAGCCCATGGCCTATTTTTGTGTATGTTATAAAGCTCTCCAAGGGCTACATTTGTGCAAAAAAATTTTCCTGATCGGTCAAACGGTTTCTGAGATATGAGCTTGGATGTCTGCAGCGTAAACGTGAATGTAGGTGGCGCCACCTATCATAAAATCAGAAAAGCTATCCAGGATGTTTACGCATGCCGAATTTCAGGTGAATTAGTCTAGTCACTGCAGAGATATGAGTGATTTTAACCCAAGGCAGATGAACAGATGGACACTGTGCAAACATGGTTGCAGGTGGCGCCACCATTTTTTGTGTATGTTATAAAGCTCTCCAAGGGCTACATTTGTGTAAAAAAATTTCCCGAACGGTTAAATGGTTCCTGAGATATGTGGGTTTATGTGTGGAAACAGACGCACAAACGGACGCAGAGCGCAGAGGAAAGGTCAGAGGTCAAAACAAAATCGGGGCGCAGCAGTTCACATGTGACCCGAACATAATCCCGGGTTTCATAAAAATTCCGCCCAGCGGTTACGCAGGAGTTCTCTGGACACCTACTGGGCAGAGGCGGCGGCGTGCAACTGAAAACATATTATCCGCAAAACTCTGTTTTGGCGGATACAATTATTACATTAATATTATAATATTCTGTAAATATTAATAAATATATTACCTGTCAACTATACACAACCATTCAGTGTTAAAATATTGAAAATCTGACTGAAAACATTTTTAATTGAAAAATGTCAATGACAATGCATAATATATTAAAAAAATAGATTACATCACTATTTTATTCTCGCCTAGGCAGATTTAAAACTCGCCTAAGTGATATCAGGCAGATTTTAAACTCGCCTGGATGATACCGGACGGATTTTAAACTTGCCTAGACGAGATTAAAATCCTGCCCTGCTCCATGATGGATTTTAATCTAGCCTAGGCGAGATTGCGATTGTGATCTCGTCTAGGCGAATTTAAAATCCGCCTGGATTTCAATCTTGTCTCTGACGTATATAGCTCTGATAGCTTTGTTGTATACAAGACTGGTGGTGCCAGTTACAATCATTTTTGTGTTGTGTGCACCAATGCCAGAATTTCAGCAGTGATGTTTGTGTAATTGTTTCTTATTCATAATGTTTAGTACGTGCATTATTCATTATATGATAAGTAATGGTCCAGCATTGAAGCATTATACCAGGTGTATTTCCCAATGCTCAGGTTCGCATTAGGCCTGTAGGCCTTGTTCAATATTTCACAGAAATAATCTCTTATACCATCTCTCTCAAGTTTGTTCAAATGGTTAAATTTGGGTGAATTTTGGCCGAGTTACAGGAAGTTGAACTTAGTCATCTGTCTAAAAAAGCATACTAAAATGACAATCTCAGAAACGGCCGGAGCTTTCATCACCAAATTTTATGCAAGTGTTGGTCACATGTATCATATATGAAATTCAGGTATTGGTGGCGCCACCTGCCTTGACCTTTTTTTGAACTGGGGTCATTGGTCACATGTATATTAACCCATAATTTCTCAGGAATAGCAGGAGCTACCATCCCCAGATTTTATGCAATAATCTCTCACATATAAAATGTTGTGGGATTCAGCTTATGTTTTTGTTATCTGCATTTACTTAAATTTTATAGGGAAAAGGCTGAAAAACCTTTAAAAGTCTTCTACTTGTAAACAGTCCAGCCAATTTGTTCAATATTTTACAGAAACGATCCCAGAGGCAAGCCTTCTCAAGTTTGTTCAAATGGTTTGCATTTGATGAATTTTAGCAGAATTACACAAATTTGAACTTAGTTATTTGACCAAGTAAGCATACTGACATAGTAATCTCAGAAATGACAGAACCTAGCATTACCAAGGATTGTGCAAATGTATGTCACATGACTCATATTTTAAGTTGCAGATTTCGTGTTGCCACCTACATTGACCTGGTTTTTATTTGCAAAAACCTCATAATTTTAACCTCTTTCAGCTGATAATGTTTATGATGAAACTGTCAAGTTGAATCGTTCAGTTTTTCAAAAGAATTGTCCTAGGGCATGGTTTTTTCAATCATATAAGAATAGATTGAATTGTTGATTTTTGGTTGAGTCATGAAAAGCTTAATTTGGTCTTATGGCCATTATTATGTCTATTTCAAACTGAGGACTGCAATAGTGTTCTTCTACAAAATTGTTGTTTCAATTATAACTTCTGTGATATTGCACAAAAATTATTCTTAGGTGGCCTTTGTTCAAGTTTACTTGAATGATTTTTGGCAGAATTATTGGACCTTTAGCAATGAAAGAACTGCATCTTTTATTATTATAGATATTTTTAGTAAAAAGTTTATGAATATGTCAGCTTAAAAAAAAGCATTTTAGCCAAAGTCTTTCAGTATGTGAAAACAGATTTACCAACAGGCAAAGATTGTGTCTGTATTATTAAATAGGTTGAAAAACTGCCAACTGTTTTAGATTTTGCAACAGATCAAGAGTTCATTCAGTGCAGCCAGATATAGGTCAAGAGTTCAGTCAGTGCAGCCAAGCACAAGGCATGTGATCACCTCATGGGTAGCATGTGATCACCTCATGAGTATCATGTGATCACTCCATGGGTGTCATGCCCCTTAGGGCTGCATGTGGAGCCAATCTGTGAGCTTATGCAATGATGTCGCTACTATTTCAGATTTGGCAACAGGCCAAAGGTCAGTATGGATCTATTTATAGCTTCAGCAGACTGCCAACTGTATCAGATTAGGTAACAGGTCAAAAGTTCACTCAGTCTAGCTTGTTCACTCAGTGCAGTAGCTGCGTTCTATTTATAGCGTTGGCAGACTGCCCACTGTGTCAGATTATGCAACAGGTCAAGAGTTCACTCAGTGCAGGCAGGTACAGGTCAAATGTTCACTCAGTCTAGCCAGGTGCAGGTCGTGAGTTCACTTAGTGCAGTAGCCTGAGCTAGCAATTTGTCACAGTTCACTTGGAACAACTGCCTTTCTCACCTAAGCCTGGTCAGCCCCATGCATCAGACTCAAGGTAAGTCTGATGTATTGGCCTGATATATTTGCCTGTCTGTGATGGCTTTCTTGTTCACAAGACAGGTGTCGCCACCTACAATGACTTTTGCACAATGTATGTGCCTCCTTATTGCATCCACGAAAACGAAGTTTTGCGGATACTTTGTTTTTGACCGGGTTCCGCCTCCGCCACGGCGTTCGTTTCCGGAAACTCCTCTGAGACTACTGGACGGATTTTTTTTAAACTTACACAAATTATCGGGTCACATGTGAACTGGTGCCTAACCAAGTGACCTTGACCTCTGACCTTTCCTCTCTGCCCAGCGTCCGTTTGTGCGTCTGTTTCCACACATAAACCCACATATCTCGGGAACCGTTTGACTGATCAGGAAAAATTTTTTACACAAATGTAGCCCTGGGATAGCTTTATAACATACACAAAAAAAGGTGGCACCACCTGCAACCATGTTTGCACAGTGTCCATCTGTTCATCTGCCTTGGGTTAAATGACTCATATCTCTGCAGTGGTTTGACTAATTCACCTAAAATTCGGCATGCGTATACATCCAAGATAGCTTTCTTGATTTTATGACAGGTGGCGCCACCTACATTCACGTTAATGCTGCAGACATCCAAGCTCATATCTGGGGAACCGTTTGACCAATCAGGAAAAAGTTTTTTACACAAATGTAGCCCTTGGATAGCTTTATAACATACACAAAAATGGTGGCCCCACCTGCAGCCATTTATGCACAGCGTCCATCTGTTTGTCTGCCTTAGGTTAAAATCACTCATATCTCTGCAGTGGTTTAACCAAATTACCTGAAATTCGGCATGCGTATACATCCCCCTTAGCTTTCTTGATTTTATGACAGGTGGGGCCACCTACTTTCATGTTCACGCTGTAGACATCCATGCTTATATCTCCGGATTCGGTCAACCAATCAGGAAAAAAAAATTACACTAATGTAGCCCTGGGTAGCTTTATTCCATACACAAAAATGGTGGCGCCACCTGCAGCCATTTTTGCACAGTGTCCATCTGTTTGTCTGCCTTGGGTTAAAATCACGCATATCTCTGCAGTGGTTTGACCAAATTACCTGTAATTCGTCATGCGTATACATCCTGGATAGCTTTCTTGATTTTATGACAGGTGGCACCACCTACATTCATGTTCACTTTGCAGACATTAATGCTTATATCTCCTGACTCGTTTGACCAATCAGGAAGAAAAAATTACACAAATTTAGCCCTTGGATAGCTTTATACCATACACAAAAATGGTGGCGCCACCTGCAGCCATATTTGCACAGCTTCCATCTGTTTGTCGTCCTTAGGTTAAAATCACTCATATCTCTGCAGTGGTTTGACTTTTCCACATGAAATATTGCATGTGTATACATCTTGGATAGTTTCTCGTTCAAACAACAGGTGGCGCCACCTACAATCATGTTTATGTGGCAGAGATCCATTCTAATATGTAACACATGTAACTCTATTTCCCCTTGCCACTCAATCCATGCTTCACTTCACCCGTCCTTCTCTGATTTTGGCGGATACATGTAGTCGCTTGTCGACTATCCATATTCTAGTTTCTACAGAGGAATTTGATATAATCATCCTGAAATTGGGCATATTTATACATATCAAATAGCTTTGTCATATACAAGACTGGTGGTGCCACCTACAATAATTTTTGCACAGTATTTCCCTGCTTATTTCTCAGGAGGGGTTTGATATATCAGTCTGAAATTGGGCATATGTATATATCTCTGATAGCTTTGTTGTATACAAAACTGGTTGTGCCAGCTACAATCATTTTTGTGTTGTGTGCACCCATACGAGAATTTCAGCAGTGATGTTTTTGTAATTGTTTCTTATTCAAAATGTTTAGTACTTGCATTGTTCATATACATGAAAAGTAATGGTCCAGTATTGAAGAATTATACCTGGTGTATTTCCCAATGCACAGGTTCGCATTAGGCCTGTAGGCCTTGTTTAAAAATTTTAACACATTTTTTTTCTCTGTTTATGAGACCTTCAAAGAGGCGGTAGTCCCTTAACAGGGCTCAAATTGTAACCATTGGTCCTAGAATCTCCAAACTTGACATCCAGGGAGATCTGTGAAAAGTCTCCTTGGAAACATGAATTAAGGTCTCTCTTACCCATATTTTCTGAGCTATGGGGCTAATAAACACCCCTCAGAATATTTAAAAATTTGATACCAAAGTAGGGCACAAATCATAACCATGGGGCCCAGAATCTTCTAACTTGACGTCCTGAGAGTTCCTCAAAAGTTCCTCCCAGAAACCTAAAATTGGGTCACAGTGACCTAAATTCTCAGTTTTGGGGTATGTTTGAGCACCCCAGAATTAATGCAAAATACACACAAATTGCCAGATTCCACATGAAAGGCTGGATGTTTTGCTTATGGGTCTTGATGAACTTAAGCTAATATGCATGAACAATGATGCCACTTATCTTAATTAGTTGTCTGTGCAAGGACCCGTTATCAACATGTCAGTCGGCTGAGCGTCATGACCCATGGGTCACTTGTAACCCTTTAATATGACTACTTTAATATTGTTAGCCTTTGGTTACAACTTAATCATGTTTCCATTTTTCACAACCAGTGACATTATATCTAATTTGAATGAATATATGCTCAACAGTGAAGGTTTTTAAGCTCAGTTGACTATAAGTCATCTGAGCTATAGTCATGGTCCATTGTCCGTCGTCCGTCCATCTGGCCGGCCATCCGGCGGTCCGTCCGTTAATAGGGCACATTTTGAAACCGTTGGACCTATGAATCCAAAATTCTGCATACAGTTAGAGGTCCCCAAAATCTCCTCCCATACCGAAAATTGGGTCACTAGAGCTTAGTTCCTTCAAAATATTAAGGAAAAACCTCTGTTTTCCATAAAAAAGGCCATTGTTACACTTCAAGGCCGCCTCATATCAAAACCACCTATCTTTTTTTAATCATATTTATTATTCATATTCTTCCCTTCATTTTCTTTGAACATACCAAAAATTAGGTCAGTATTGCTTATTGTTTTGAAGTTGTGGGCCCAAATATAATGCATTTTTTTAAGATTCAGGAAATCTTCATTTACTCACTTAACATGAGAATTGCTGAAGCTGGAAACCTTTTTTAGCTCAGCTGACCGAAAGTCTTCTGAGCTAAAGCGTTCACTCTTTGTCCGTCGTCCGTCTGTCTGTCTGTCCGTCTGTCAATCTGTTAACCAGGCACAAATCATAACCGCTGGACCTAGAATCTTGTAACTTGGGATTCTGAGAGGTCGATGAAAAATCTCCTGGAAAACCAGAAATTAGGTCTCTGTTACCCATATCCTTCGAGCTATGGGGCCCCAAAGTACCCCCCCAGAATGGTAAAAAATTTCATACAAAAACTTCAATATCTCATTAATTACATTACTGATGGTCATGATTTTTGGCATACATATTGATCATGGGGTGTTCCATCAGTTCCTGCAGACTGGTAGTGCCACCTTTATTTTTTCCAATTTTTACAAATTTTTTTCTCTATTTTTGAGACCTTTAAAAATGTGAACATCTGTTAACAGGGCACAAATCGTAAAGACTTGACCTAGAATCTTCATTCTTGACACACTGAGAGACCTATGAAAAGCCTCCATGGAAACCAGAAATAAGGTCTCTGTTACCCATATCCTTCGAATTATGGGGCCTCAAATTCCCCCCCCCCCCCCCCAGAATAGTGAAAAATTTCATACAAAAACTTTAATATCTCATTAACTACATCACTGATGGTCATGATTTTTGGCATACATATTGATCATGAGATGTTTCATTAGTTTCTGCAGACTGGTGGCGCCACCTGTATTTTTCGATTTTTCACAAATTGTTTTCTCTATTTTTGAGACCTTTAAAAATGTAAACATCTGTTAACAGGGCACAAATTGTAAAGACTGGATCTAGAATCTTCATTCTTGACCCAGTGAGAGACCTATGAAAAGTCTCCATGGAAACCTGAAATAAGGTCTCTGTTACCCATATCCTTTGAGCTGTGGGGCTCCCAATTACCCCCAGAATAATGGAAAATTTGATAAAAACAAACTGCAACATCTCAATAACTACAGCACTGATTGTCATGATTTTTGGCATACATATTGATCATGAGGTGTTACATCAGGTTCTGCAGACTGGGTGCACCAAATGTATTTTTTTTCAAATTTTCACATTTTTTTTTTCTCTTTTTTTTTGAGACCTTTAAGGATGTAGTTATCTGTCAACAGGGTACAAATCATAACGACTGGGCCTAGAATCTTCATTTTTGACACACAGAGAGACCCATGAAAAGTCTCCATGGAAACTTGAAATTAGGTCTCTGTTACCCATATCCTTTGAGCTATGGCATTCAAAAGTACAGTTCAGAATAATGGAAAATTTAGTATCTAAACATCTAATGTAGAGATCACCATAATTGTTTGCATGGATATTGAAGATGGAGTGTTTCATCAGTTTCTGCAGACTGGTGGCACCACCTGTTTTTGTTCGGGTTTTTTACGAATTTTTCTTTATTTTTGAGACCTTTAAAGATATGAACATCTGTTAACAGGGCACAAATCATAACAACTGGACCTAGAATCTTCATTCTTGACACACAGGGAGACCCATGAAAAGTCTCCATGGAAACCTGAAATTAGGTCTCTGTTACCCATATCCTTTAAGCTGTATGGCCCCAGAATAATGAAAAATTTGATACAAAAACTGCAGTATCTCAATAACTACAACACGGATGGCCATGATTTTTTGCATACATATTGATCATGAGGTGTTCCATCAGGTTCTGCAGACTGGGTGCGCCACATGTATTTTTTTCGAATTTTTTTCTCTATTTTTGAGACCTTTAAAGATGTGTGTAACAACTGGACCTAGAATCTTCATTCTTGTCATGCAAGGAGGCCCATGAAAAGTGTCTGTGGAAACCTGAAATTAGGTCTCTGTTTATCATATCCTTCAAGCTATAGGACTCTGAAAGTATCCCTCAGAATAATGGAAAATTTGATACAAAGCTGAAGTATCTTAACAACTAATGCAGTGATCACCATGATTCTTTGCATGGATATTAATTATGGAGTGTTTCATCTGTTTCTGCAGACTGGTGGTGCCACCTATATTTTATTCAATTTTTCAAATTTTTTTCTCTATTTTTAGCTCAGCTGACTATAAGTCATCTGAGCTATAGTCGTGGTCCATTGTCTGTTGTCCGTCCGTCTGTCTTTTACACTTCAGGACTGCCTAATATCAAAACCACTCACCTGTTTTTCCTCATATTTACCATAATTATTCCTCTATATAGTTTCTATGTACATGCCAGAAATTATGTCTGTATTATGTAAATTAAAAAAGTTATGGGCCCAAACAATGCATTGTGTAAAAAATCAGGAAAGATATTTGATCACTTAACACAAAATATTTTAAAGCTATAAACTTTTTTTCCAGTAATATAACTTTAATTAATCAAAATTAAATTGTATCCCAAATTTAGATCAAAATCTTTTAAACTTTTTAAAATATTAACAAAAATAAAAAATTGGTACCTTAAATTTTGCCCAACTTTGACCATGGCATGTTTTTTTCCTGTAAGTACTGTGGATTTAATTTTCACAGCATGTGTTTTTTAGCATTTTGTCTGTAAACACCAAAAATTTGAAACCAGTTGATCAAAAACTGTAGATTTTATTCAAGTTTTCAAGCACCATGTAACATATTGTTTACATCAAGCTAGTGTCATGCAGTTTGCAAGTGCTCAGCTCCCCAGCTTCAGCTCTCAGTTCCTAAAATTAGGCATGCAATTAGATCTCTCAAAAATCCCCTACCATGCCAAGAATTTGGTCACTAGGACTTAATACCTTCGAGATATTAATGAAAAACTTCATTTTTCCAATAAAAACCCATTGTTACACTTCAAGACTGCCTAATATCAAATCCACTGATCTGACTTTAATCACATATAATATACATATTTTTCTATACATTCTCTATGCACATGCCAGAAATGATGTCAGTATTGCGTAATTGTTTTAAGTTATGGGCCCAAACATAATGCACTTTGTAAAAAATCAAGAAATATATTTACTCCCTTAACAAGAGGATTGCTGAAGCTAGAGATTTTTTTGTCAGGGATGTAACATTATTTAATCAAGATTCAATTGAATACCCAAAATTAGTTCTGAATTTTTCAAATTTTATAAGTATTATTAGTATAAATATAAAATTAGTCCCTTAAATTTTGCCCAACTTTGACCATGGCATGTTTTTTTCCTGTGAGCACTGTTGATATAATTTTCATATCATGCACACATAAAGATTTCAGCTTTTTAGTTTTAAAAGCTGAAAGAAATTGGCCAAAAATTGTAGCTTTTATTAATGTTTTTATGAGACCATGTCAGACCTTGGCTCTCTTGAGTCACCTGTATGTTGACCTTGTTGAACTTTCAGCAAAATATGCATGCTTCAGGCAGGGCATAAACTGGGGCTCCAGGCAGCTTATTAGATAATGGCCAGCCACAGTTGATCCAGGTGTCCAACCCAACTCATCTAGTAGTTTTAACCAACAACATAACAATAAACAATAAATTCATAAATTTTTATTGGTTTTTAATAACAAATTAAAGAAAAATAGAAAAGGAATTTGTTAGTTGATAATAACAGGAAATTAACTTGCAGTTACCGATGATATAAGAATCTTGTATCGATGGATAGAATGTCACGTATTCCAAATAACACCATGCAGTCACCTATGGTATTTTTCAGTTCAATTTTAATGATAAAAAAGTAAATCATATTATTCATTACTAATCATTAGGGAATCATATGAAGCAAATTAATGATAGACAAAGATGAAGTTGATAATATTAATCTAGATTCCTACTGTGTCCAGTGTGTACATTGATATGAAATTAGTCCAAAATGAATATATTATAATTATTTTTTTTAATATAAATAAAAGCCATAAAACCAGGTACTTATGATCATTATTTAAATGTGTGAATTTTGTATATTCTGGATTCTCAACATCATTGTTTGGTGAAAACTGAATAAAAACCAGACATGGTGCAAATACTTTGCAATTGTATTTAAACACGAATATGAATATGTACTCCATTATAAATTTTCTTTCATAAGAATGGGAATTCAGGTAAAAATGAAAGTATATGAATACTAGTGCAAATACTTTGCTATGTGAGATTTTACATGAGCAAAATTTTGGTCCATTCAGTCAAAGGGTCCCAGAGATATGAGCTTGGATGTCTGCAGAGTAAACGTGAAAAGTGGCGCCACCTGTCTTAAAATCCAGAAAGCTGTCCAGGATGTATAAACCTGCAAAATTTCAGGTGGATAAGTCAAACCATTTCTGAAATATGAGTGATTTTATCCCAAGGCAGATGAACAAATGGACACTGTGCAAAAGTGGTTGCAGGTGGTACCACCAGTCTTCCATTTGATAAAGAGCTATGCGAGATCTATACACATGCAAAATTTTGGCTCAACTGGTCAAACGGTTCCCGAGATATGAGCTTGGATGTCTGCAGCTTAAACGTAAATGTAGGTGGCGCCACCTGTCATAAAATCAAGAAAGATGTCCAGGATGTGTACACATGCAAAATTTCAGGTGGATAAGTACAACCAATGCAGAGATATGAGTGTTTTTATCCCAAGGCAGATGAACAGATGGACGCAGTGCAAAAATGGTTGCAGGTGGAACCACCATTTTAGTGTATGTTATAAAGCCTTCCAAGGCTACATTTGTGCAAAATCTTTAGCCTTATCGGTCAAACGGTTCCCGAGATATGTGGGTTTATGTGTGGAAACAGATGCACATATCGACGCTGGGCAGAGAAGAAAGGTCAGAGGTCAACCAAAATGAGGGCGCCGCAGTTCACAAGTGATCGATCATAATTCCGAATTTTAAAAAATTCTGCCCAGTGGTTATGGAGGAGTTCTCCCGAAACCTATGGGGCGATGGTAGCAGCGTCAGCGATCGACTGAAAACATAGTATACAATGATTGTAGCTGGCACCACTAGTCTTATATACAACAAAGAGATATATACATATGCCCAATGTCAGACTGATATGTCAAACCCCTCCTGAGAAATAAGCAGGGGCATACACTGTGCAAAAATTATTGTAGGTGGCGCCACCAGTCTTGTACACTATAAAGCTACCCGATATGTATAAACATGCCCAATTTAAGGCTGATGTATCAAATTCCTATGTAGAAATAAGCAGGTGCACACACTGCAAAAGTGAATGTAGGTGGCACCACCTGTCTTGTAAATGAGAATACCATCAAAGACGCACAGACAGGTCAAAATATCAGTCCAATACATCAAACTTCTCCAGAGTTTGATGCACTGGGCTGACAAGGCTCAGGTGAGTGAGGCAGTTGCCCCCGAGTGACCTGTGACAAATTGCTGCCTCAAGCTACTGCACTGAGTGAACTCTTGACCTGCACCTGGCTAGACTGAGTGAACTTTTGACCTGTACCTGACTGCACTGAGTGAACTCTTGACCTGTTGCATAATCTGACAAAGCTAGCCGTCTGCCAAAGCTACAAATAGATTCAGGCTGAACTTTGGTGCCAAATATGATGCAGTGAGCAGTCTGCCAAAGCTATAAATAGAATGCAGCTACTGCACTGATTGAACTCTTGACCTATACCTAGCTGCACTTCTTCCAATCCAGGCACTGTTTCAAAACTATTTATAGAGCTGACATCATCTTGGCCAATGGCCAAATTAAAGCCAATGGCAATCTGTCAATGGTAAACCAAGTGCTGCCATCTGTACACAAAAAGGGTCCCTACTTGAAATAACTTTGAAATTTATTTTCCCAATACAAAATGCTTTTCAGCTGACTTTTTATAAAAAAGAAATCAGGAATATATGTAAAATTATAACATATGCATACTGAATGCAAAATTAAAATACAGGTATATCTCATTGATGGCAAATTCTTGAATTAAGTTGAGTTGGGATACCAAAAATTTATAATCCACATACAGTTGTCTTTATATAGCCACAGACAGCTGAATATCCATGATTGTAACACTGCCTGGTATGATGAATAACTTAAATCATAAATCTAAATTTTTGTAAAAGTTTTTAAAAAAACTTTCTTGTCAATAATAACCAAAGATAACCTGAAATCTAAATGTCTAGTGGCATGATGTAATAGATGCTGATAAACTGGTGCCAGGCTTGATGTAACAGCATCACACAGCTAACATATATGGTAAAATGACTCAATTGAATCTCCATAATTCAGCCAAAAATCATTCATGTGGAACCATTAATAACAATTATTATAAGAATTATTGTAGGGATTATTCTTGTAAAATATTCAACAAACTGGCTTCAGTGGCATCAGATGAAAAACGTTTCGCAGGTTTATAACTCATATGGGAAGATACAGCAAATTGGCTAATTTCAGCTTCCCAAAAATCAGCCAAAAAGCACTGAACCAAAACCATTTGAACAAACTTGAATTATCAACATCTGAGGATAATTAATGTGTGAGATTTAGGAATTTGGCCCATTGGTTTTTGAGAAGAAGATCTTTGTAGCCACTGAGCTAAAATGGGCTGTTATGGCATATGACTAAATTCAGCTTTCTATAACTTGGCCAAAAGTCACTGAAAAGAGACCATTTGAACAAACTTCAGAAAGCACTCCCCTAGGATCATTTCTGTGCGATATTAAACATTTTGGCCATATGGTTTCAGAGAGGAAGTTTTTTGTAGCCCTCAGTGTGATACAGGCACTGATGACCCCGTACAAAAAAGGCCGATGCAGGTGGCACCACCAATACCACAATTTCGGATATGACCTATGTGACCAACATTGGCATAAAATTTGGTGATGATAGCTCCAGCTGTTTTTGAGATAAAAATTTTAGTATGCTTTTTTGCACAGTTAACAAAGTTCAACCTCCTGTATCTCGGCCAAAAATCTCTAAACTGGAACCATTCAAACAAACTTGAGAAAGATTGTTCCAGGGATCATTTCTGTAAAATATTGCACAATTTGGCTGGACAGTTTTGGAGAAGAAGATTTTTAAAGCTTTTTTAACTTTTCCCCAATAAAATCTAAGAAAATGCAGTTAGAAAAAAAATAAACAAAATCCGATATAGTTTTTGGATGACTGATTATTTGCAAAAAAATTGGTGATGCCAGCCCCTGCCGTTTTCGAGATAGCTATGGTTAACGTACAGACGACGCACGACGTACGACGCATGACACACGACGGATGCTGCCGCACTATCGCATAAGCTCACAGGTTCGCAAAAAATTTAAAAGATTTTGATCTAATTTGGGTATACAATTTAATTTTGATTAATTAAAGTTATATTACTTGAAAAAAGTCCATAGCTTTAACATGTTTTGTGTAAAGTGATCAAATATCTTTCCTGATTTTTTACAAAATGTATTATGTTCGGGCCCATAACTTTTTAGTTCACTCTGTGAACTTATGCCATGGCGCAGCGTCCGCCGTCCACTGTCCACTGTCAACCGTCCACCATCTGTTACCAAATATCTCAACAGCCACAGCAGCTACCTTCATGAAACTTTGCAGAATTATTGATCATGGGATGGAGATGCAAAAATAAGCTTTTGGTGGCGCCACCTATGTTGACCTACTTTCTGCGGGACGAAATGGTCTTTTCAACTTCTTCCAAGATAAGTCATAAAGTATTAATATTTTGGCCTTCATATCATAGTCAACAGTTCCTTAGAAGAAGGGGAATAATTTGTGTGTAAATTCAGTCAGGTCATTTTCAAGATGGCGTCTCTACGGAACTTCAAATCGTGTCTAGTGCAAAATATGACAACTTGATGTGTTTCCATACAGGATGTATTGTCTGATACCAAATATCTGAGGAACTGCTGCAGCCTTCAGTTTCAAATTTCACAGAAATATTGATCATGTGACTGCTGAATGATTTTGACCTGCAGGTGGCGCCACCTGTGTTGACCTACTTTCTACAGGCTGTAATGATCTTTTCTGCTTTTTCCAAGATATGTCATAAAGTATTAAATATTTTGGCCTTCATATCATAGTCAGCAGTTCCTTATAGGAAGGAGAATAATTTGAGTATAAATTCAGTCAAGTCTTTTTCAAGATGGCGTCTTTACAGAACTTCAAATTCTGTCGATTGCAAATATGACAACTTGATGTGTTTCTATATACATGATGTATTGTCTGTTACCAAATATCTGAGGAACTGCTGCAGCCTTCAGTTTCAAATTTCACAGGAATATTGATCATGTGACTGCTGAATGATTTTGACCCGCAGGTGGCGCCACCTGTGTTGACCTACTTTCTACAGGCTGTAATGATCTTTTCTGCTTTTTCAAAGATATGTCATAAAGTATTAATATTTTGGTCTTCATATCATAGTCAGCAGTTCCTTAGAGGAAGGGGAATAATTGTATCCGACAAAACAGAGTTTTGCGGATACTATGTTTTCAGCTGCACGCCGCCGCGGCCGCGTAGGTGTCCAGAGAACTCCTCCGTAACCGCTGGGCGGAATTTTACGAAACCCGGGATTACGTTCGGGTCCCATGTGAACTGCTGCGCCCCGATTTTGTTTTGACCTCTGACCTTTCCTCTGCGCTCTGCGTCTGTTTGTGCGTCTGTTTCCACACATAAACCCACATATCTCGGGAACCGTTTGTCCGATCAGGAAAATTTTTTTGCACAAATGTAGCCCTTGGAGAGCTTTATAACATACACAAAAAATGGTGGCGCCACCTACAACCATGTTTGCACAGCGTCCATCTGTTCGTCTGCCTTGGGTTAAAATCACTTAAATCTCTGCAGTGACTAGACTCATTCACCTGAAATTCCGCATGCGTAAACATCCTGGATAGCTTTTCTGATTTTATGACAGGTGGCGCCACCTACATTCACGTTTACGCTGCAGACATCCAAGCTCATATCTCGGGAACCGTTTGACCGATCAGGAAAATTTTTTTGCACAAATGTAGCCCTTGGAGAGCTTTATAACATACACAAAAAATGGTGGCGCCACCTGCAACAATGTTTGCACAGTGTCCATCTGTTCATCTGCCTTGGGTTTAAATCACTCATATCTCTGCAGTGACTTGACTAATTCACCTGAAATTTGGCATGCGTATACATCCTGGATAGCTTTTCTGATTTTATGACAGGTGGCGCCACCTACATTCACGTTTACGATGCAGACATCCAAGCTCATATCTCGGGAACCGTTTGACCGATCAGGAAAATTTTTTTGGACAAATTTAGCCCTTGGAGAGCTTTATAACATACACAAAAAGTGGTGGCGCCACCTGCAACCATGTTTGCACAGTGTCCATCTGTTCATCTGGCTTGGGTTAAAATCACTCATATCTCTGCAGTGACTCAACTAATTCACCTGAAATTCGGCATGCGTATACATCCTGGATAGCTTTTCTGATTTTATGACAGGTGGCGCCACCTACATTCACGTTTACGCTGCAGACATCCAAGCTCATATCTCGGGAACCGTTTGACCGATTGGGCCAAAATTTTGCATGTGTATAGATCTCACATAGCTCTTTATCATACGCAAAACTGGTGGCGCCTCCTGCAGCCATTTTTGCACAGCTTCTGTCTGTTTGTCTACCATGGGATAAAATCACTCATATCTCGGCAGTGGTTTGACATATCTGCCTAAAATTTTGCAGGTTTATACATCCCCGACAGCTCTCTTGATTTATGATAGGTGGCACCACCTGCATTCTAGTTTATGCAGCAGACATCCAAGCTCATATCTTGGGAACCGTTTGACCGATTGGGCCAAAGTTTTGCATGTGTATAGTTCTCACATAGCTCTTTATTATACGCAAAACTGGTGGCGTCACCTGCAACCATTTTTGCTCAGCGTCCATCTGTTTGTCTGCCACGGGCTAAAATCACTCATATACATGTAGTGGTTTGACTTATCTGCCTTAAATTTTGCATATGTATACAACTTGGACGGCTTTCTGGATTTTGTGGTAAGGGGGGCAACCTACATACACAATTTGGCTGCAGACATCCATGCTAATATACAACACTTCACTCTATTTCCCCTTGCCACTCGATCCATGCCTCACTTCACCCGTTCCACTCTGATTTAGGCGGATACACGTAGTCTCTTGTCGACTACCCGTATTCTAGTTTGAGTATAAATTCAGTCATTTTCAAGATGGCATATCTACGGAACTTCAAATTGTGACAATTGCAAAAATTTGACAACTTGATGTGTTTCCAAACATGATGTATTGTCTGTTATCAAATATCTTAGGTACTGCTGCAGCCTTCAGTTTCAAATTTCACAGGAATATTGATCATGTGACTGCTTAATGATTTTGACCTGCAGGTGGCGTTACTTTCAGCAGGCTGTAATGGTCTTTTCTGCTTTTATCCATAATATGTCATTAAGTATTTATTTGTTATAATCTGCCAAAATAGTCTCCTCTGAGACTCTTGGACTGATCTTTCTGAAACATTTTTTTAATCACCTGCCAAAATGCACAGTAATTCACAGAGTGAACATTAGACCCCTGGGTCTCTTGTTTAAATTATATAATACAGACATAATTTCTGGCATGTACATAGGAACTATATAGAGGAATATTTATGGTAAATATGATGAAAAACAGATGAGTGGTTTTGATATTAGGCAGTCCTGAAGTGTGAAAATAGGTTTATAATAAAAAATTGAGGTTTTTCCTTAATTTCTCAAAGGAACGAAGTTGCAAAGACCCAGTTTTCGGCTTGGTAGGAGATCTTGGGGACATCTAACACTATGCCGAATTTTGGATTCCTAGGTCTTACGGTTTCCAAAAATTTTTTAAAATTCGGAATTATGATCGATCACTTGTGAACTGCGGCGCCCTCATTTTTGGTTGACCTCTGACCTTTCTTCTCTGCCCAGCGTCGATATGTGCATCTGTTTCCACACATAAACCCACATTTCTCGGGAACCGTTTGACCGATAAGGCTAAAGATTTTGCACAAATGTAGCCTTGGAAGGCTTTATAACATACACTAAAATGGTGGCTCCACCTGCAACCATTTTTGCACTGCGTCCATCTGTTCATCTGCCTTGGGATAAAATCACTCATATTTCAGAAATGGTTTGACTTATCCACCTGAAATTTTGCAGGTTTATACATCCTGGACAGCTTTCTCGATTTTAAGACAGGTGGCGCCACCTACATTCACGTTTACTCTACAGACATCCAAGCTCATATCTCTGGGACCGTTTGACTGATTGGGCCAAAATTTTGCTCGTGTAAAATCTCACATAGCTCTTCATCATAGGCAAAACTAGTGGCGCCACCTGCAACCACTTATGTACAGCGTCCATCTGTTCATCTGCCTTGGGATAAAATCACTCATATCTCAGCAGTGGTTTGACTTATCCACCTGAAATTTTGCAGGTTTTTACATCCTGGACAATTTTCTCGATTTAATGACAGGTGGCACCACCTACATTCACGTTTACGCTGCAGACATCCATGCTAATATTCAACACACCTAACTCTATTCTCCTTGCCACTTAATCCATGCCTCACTTCACCGTCCCACTCTGATTTCTGCGGATACACATAGTCTTTTGTCAACTACCCATATTCTAGTTTTAAAATGTCCTGGTCTGAAACTTGCAGGTTCCGAAACCTTCATTTTGCTGAAATCATAATGACTAAGGTAGATATGCAGGACTTAAGAGGATCAATATTAAACTTTAAAAATAATACTCCCAAACTTTGCACAGGTTTGCATTAGGCCTGTAGGCCTTGTTTAAAATATTAACAAAAATAAAAAATTGGTACCTTAAATTTTGCCCAACTTTGACCATGGCACATTTTTTTCCTGCAAGTACTGTGGATTTAAATTTCACAGCATGTTTTTGTTAGCAGTTTGTCTGTTAACACCAAAAATTTGAAACCAGTTGATCAAAAACTAGATTTTATTCAAGTTTTCAAGCACCATGTAACATATTGTTTACATCAAGCTAGTGTTATGCAGTTTGCAAGAGCTCAGCTCCCCAGCTTCAGCTCTCAGTTACTAAAATTTGGCATACAATTAGATGTCTCCAAAATCCCCTACCATGCCAAGAACTTGGTCACTAGGACTTAATACCTTCGAGATATTAATGAAAAACTTCATTTTTCCATTAAAAACCCATTGTTACACTTCAAGACTGCCTGATATCAAAACCACTGATCTGACTTTAATCATATATAATGTACATATTTTTCTATACATTCTCTATGCACATGCCAGAAATGATGTCAGTATTGCGTAATTGTTTTAAGTTATGGGCCCAAACATAATGCACTTTGTAAAAAATCAAGAAATATATTTACTTAACAAGGAGATTGCTGAAGCTAGAGATTTTTTTGTCAGGGATGTAACATTAGTTAATCAAGATTCAATTGAATACCCAAAATTAGTTCTGAATTTCTGAAATTCTGAAGTTCTGAATTTTCAAATTTTATAAGTTTTTAGTATAAATATAAAATTTTTACCTTAAATTTTGCCCAACTTTGACCATGGCACATTTTTTTCCTGTGAGCACTGTTGATATACTTTTCATATCATGCACACAAAAGGATTTTAGCTTTTTAGTTTAGAAAGCTGAAAGAAATTGGCCAAAAATTGTAGCTTTTATTGATGTTTTTATGAGACCATGTCAGACCTTAGCTCTCTCCAGCCCCTCTTGAGTCACCTGTATGTTGACCTTGTTGAACTTTTAGCAGATTATGCATGCTTGAGGCGAGGCATACACTTGGGCAGCCAGGCAGCTTATGGCCAGCCACAGTTGATCCAGGTGTCCAACCAAACTCATCTAGTAGTTTTAACCAACAACATAGAAATAAACAATAAATTAATAATTTTTTATTGGTTTTTAATAACATATTAAAGAAAAATAGAAAAGGAATTTGTTAGTTTATAATAACAGGAAATTAACTTGCAGTTACTGATGAAATAAGAATCTTGTATCGATTGATAGAATGTCACATATTCCAAATAACACCATGCAGTCACCTATGGTATTTTTCAGTTCAATTTTAATGATAAAAAAGTAAATCATATTATTCATTACTAGCATTAGGGAATCATATGAAGCAAATTAATGATAGACAAAGATGAAGTTGATAATATTAATCTAGATTCCTACTGTGTCCAGTGTGTACATTGATATGAAATTAGTCCAAAATGAATATATTACAATTATTTTTTTAATATAAATAAAAGCCATAAAACCAGGTACTTATGATCATTATTTAAATGTGTGAATTTTGTACATTCTGGATTCTCAACATCATTGTTTGGTGAAACTGAATGAATACCATACATGGTGCAAATACTTTGCAGTTGTATTTAAGTACGAATATGAATATGTACTCCATTATAAAATTTCTTCCATAAAGAAATGGGAATTCAGGTAAAAATGAAAGTATATGAATATCAGTGCAAATACTTTCAAAATGTATTCATGAATGCATTCATGAATATATTCTTTAATGTTATTTTAATAATCATTTCAGTTATATTTCATTTTAAAAAATCATACGATTCTCTTATTATTTTTAATAAAAATTATATTTGGGACAATATTTGTAATTTTTTTTAATAAATAGTTGAACTCATATATTATGTGTTCTGCTTATCAGTTATATGGCCAAGTCAAAATCTGTGTGACAATAGTACTCCATTTGTTAATAAAATAATTGAAATCAATCCTCTTCCCTGTCTCCAAAGGTACTATCAAAATCATACATAAGCTAAACAGCAACAACTCATAATACAGCTTATATTTATTACCACAAAACCAGCATGTGCCTCAATTCTAAATCATATTTTTTATCATATATAACAGCTGAGCGCCGTGACCCATAGGTCCCTTGTTTTACCCTAAAAAAAAAAATAAATAAATTTCACAGAGGTTGAATAACTGGAGGATATTTAGAAATTATTACCCTGCAAATCATGTCATGGTCGAATAAAATAGAATCGCTTTGATGTAGGGGTTTTTCAGCCATCAGCTCAGTTCATAGTCGGGTCTCACTGGAGGTCAAATAGAGTTGTATCTTTATGTGCGCTATTAAAAACCGTCAGGTGACAATATTATAGGTTACAAAATAAATGCTGTTCCCTATATATAATCACCATAGAGGGAAATGGGTTGTCTGTTAATTTGACTAACCTAGCAGCGTCTTGTTTTACTGGATTTCAGGAATGTAGAATTTGAGAGAATAATTGTTCAGATTATGCAGAGGTTATGCAAAGGGGAACTGGCGCGAACAAATATCCGTTCGTGTAAATTTTCTCTTGAAGAAATAGGTGTTTGTTCAATCTCTTATAAAAAGTGAAACTAAGAAACTTTCCAGGAATGATCAGTCGCTGAGAAATAATTAAAGTTGGCGATCAGGCAGTTTACCTTCTTAGGCAAATATGAGTGGTCTGCCACTCATTCACACTAAAAAATTGCAAAATGCCAACGTTAAACCATGATGTAGTATGCACGCAATAAGTTGGGGAAATAAAGTGATCATAAAATCCACGTATTTGTTATCGAACCTGTGAGCTTATGCAATGGTGTGGTGTCGTCCGGCGTCCGTCGTTCGTCGGCCGTCGTCTGTACGTTAACCCATACTATCTTGAAAACGGCAAGAGTTAGCATAACAAAATTTTATGCAAAAAATTAGTCATCTGAAAAACTCTATCGGATTTTGCTTATTTTTTGGCTAACTGCATTTTCTTAGATTTTATAGTGAAAAAGCTAAAAAACCTTTAAATTAAATCTTCTTCTCCAAAACTGTTCAGCCAAATTGTCCAATATTTCACAGAAATGATCCCTGGAACAATCTCTCTCAAGTTTGTTCGAATGGTTTAAGTTCGGTGACTTTTGGCCGAATTATAGCTAGTTGAACTTAGTCATCTGTCCAAAAAAGCATACTAAAATTACAGTCATAGAAATGGCTGGAGCTATCATCACCAAATTTTATGCCAATGTTGGTCACATGAGTCATATCTGATATTGAGGTATTGGTGGCGCCACCTGCATTGGCCTTTTTTTTACGGGGGTCATCAGTGCCTGTATCACACTTACAACTACAAAAAACTTCTTCTCTGAAACCATATGGCCAAATTGTTTAATATCGCACAGAAATGATCCTAGGGTAGTGCTTTCTGAAGTTTGTTCAAATAGTCTCAGTTCAGTGACTTTTGGCTGAGTTACAGGAAGCTGAATTTAGTCATATGCCATAACAGCCTATTTTAGCTCAGTGGCTACAAAGATCTTCTTCTCAAAAACCACTGGGCCAAATTCTTAAATCTCAAACATAAATATCCTTAGATGTTGATAATTCAAGTTTGTTCAAATGGTTTTAGTTCAGTGATTTTTGGCTGAGTTATGGGAAGCTTAACTTAGCCATTTTGCTTTATTCTCCGATATGAGTTATAAACCTGCAAAACGTTTTTTGACTGACGCCACTGAGGCCAATTTGTTTAATATTTCACAAGAATAATCCCCTGAATAATTCTTTTAATAATTGTTTTTTATGGTTCCAAAGAATGAATTTAGGCTGAAATATAAAGATTGAATTGAGTCATTTTACCATATATGTTAGCTGTGTGAAGCAAATACATCTAGCCTGGAACCAGTTTATCAGCATCCGTTACATCATGCCTCCAGACATTTAGATTTCAGGTTATCTACGGTTAATATTGACAAGAATGTTTTTTAAAAACTTTTAAAAAATGAAGATTTATGATTTTAGATATTCCTCATGCCAGGCAATGTTTACAATCACAGGTATACATTAACCCATACTATTTCGAAAGCGACTGGAGCTAGCATCATGAAATGTAATGCAAAAAATTAGCCATCTGAAAAAAATCTGCATTTACTAAGATTTTATAGAAAAAAAGCTAAAAAACCTTAAAAAATCTTCTCCTCCGAAACAGTCAAGCCAATTGGTTCAATATTTCACAGAAATAATCTTTTATACCATCTCTCTCAAGTTTTTCAGATGGTTTAAGTTTGGTGAATTTTGGCCGAATTACAGGAAGTTGAACTTAGTCATCTGTCCAAAAAAGCATACTAAAATGACAATCTCAGAAACGGCCAGAGCTATCATCACCAAATTTTATGCCAGTGTTGGTCACATGAGTCATATATGAAATTCAGGTTTTGGTGGCGCCACCTGCATTGACCTTTTTTTGTACAGGGGTCATTGTTCATCTGTATATCAACCAGGAATATCAGGAGCTACCATCCCCAGATTTTATGCAATAACCTGTCACATATCAAATGTTGTGGGATTCAGCTTATTTTTTGCTATCTGCTTTTACACTAGATTTTATAGGGGAAAAGCTGAAAAACCTTTAAAAGTCTTCTTGTAAACGGTCCAGCCAAATTGTTCAATATTTTACAGAAATGATCCCAGAGGCAATGGTTTGCATTTGATGAATTTTAGTGGAGTTAAACGAATTTGAACAGTCATTTGGCCAAGTAAGCATACTGACACAGTTATCTCAGAAATGACAGAAGGTAGCATTACCAAGTATTGTGCAAATGTTGGTCACATGACTCATATTTTAAGTTGCAGATTTTTTGGTGCCACCTACATTGACCTGTTTTTTATGGGCAAAAACCTCATAATTTTAGCCTCTTTCAGCTTAAAATATTTATGATGAAACTGTCAAGTTTAATCGTTCAGTTTTTCAAAAGAATTATCCTAGTACACAGTTCTTTCAATCATATCAGAAAAGCTTAAGTTGGGCTTATGGCCATTATTATGTCTAACTCAAACTGAGGACTGCAAAACTGTTCTTCTACAAAATTATTGTTTCAATTATAACTTCTGTAACATGGCACAAAATTATTCTACGGTGGCCTTTGTTCAAGTTTACTTGAATGATTTTTGGCAGAATTATTGGACCTTTAACAATGAAAGAACTGAATCTTTTATTTTTCTAGATATTTTGATAAAAAGTTTATGAATATTTCAGCTTGAAAAAAAGCATTTTAGCCAAACTTTCAGTATGTGTAAACAGATTTGCCAACAGGCCATGATTTTGTCTGTTTATTTACATAGGTTAAGAAACTGCAAACTGTTTCAGATTTGGCAATAGATCAAGAGTTCATTCAGTGCAGCCAGATATAGGTCATGAGTTCAGTCAGTGCAGCCAAGCACAAGGCATGTGATCCCCTAATGGGTGACATGTGAACACCTCATGGGCACCACGTGATCACCTCATGGGTGTCATGCCCCTCAGGGCTGCATGTGGAGCCAATCTATTTATAGCTTTGGCAGACTGCCAACTGTATCAGATAAGGCAACAGGTCAAGAGTTCACTCAGTGCAGCCAGGTACAGGTCAAAAGTTCACCCAGTCTAGCCAGTTGCAGGTGATGAGTTCACTCAGTGCAGTAACCTGAGCTAGCAAATTTGTCACAGTTCACTCGGGGCAACTGCCTTTCTCACCTAAGCGTGGTCAGCCCCATGCATCAGACTTAAGGTAAGTTTGATGTATTGGCCTAATATTTTGACCTGTCCATGTGTCTTTGATGGGTTTCTCGTTCACAAGACAGGTGTCACCACCTACAATGACATTTGCACATTGTGTGACTTTTGTGCCTGCTTATTTCTATAGAGGAATTTGATATATCATCCTAAAATTGGGCATATTTATACCTATGGTATTTTAATTATCGTATACTTGTCGTATACAAGACTGGTGGTGCCACCTACAATTATTTTTTACACAGTGTGTGTCCCTGCTTATTTCTCAGGAGGGGTTTGATATATCAGTCTGAACTTGGGCATATGTATATATCTCTGAAACCTTTTTGTATACAAGACTGGTGGTGCCAGCTACAATCATTTTTAGCTCAGCTGACTTTAAGTCAACTGAGGTATAGGAATGGCGCTTTGTCAGTCGTCCGTCCGGACGTCTGGCTGTCCGTTAGCATGGCACAAATCATAACAGCTGGTCCTAGAAACTTCTAAGTGAACATCCAGGGAGGTCAATTAAAAATTTCCTAGTAAACTTGAAATTAGTTTACTGCAACCTTTTTCCTTTGAGCTATGGGGCTTGAAAGTACCCCTCAGAATAGTAAAAAATTTGATACAAAACCTCCAATATCTTGATAATTAATGCATGGTTTGTCATGAATCTTGCCTTGAATATTGACCATGACTAGTTTTGTCAGTTTCTGAAACGTGGTGGTTTTCCTATTTTAACAAATATTTTTCTATTTATTTACTATAAAATGACAAAAATCATGTCAGTTTCTCAGCTGTCATTACATCTGGTGTCCCAAAACTGGGGTGTTTATTGATCACAAGTGGATGCCCTATACTAATCACCCTGTCTGTCAGTCTGTCTGTTTGTATGTCTGTCTGTCTGTCAATCCGTCCATCCACACAAATTAGTTTCCAGATGATAACTCCAGTTAAGTTTGATATATTGGTTTCGAACTTAATTATAAATGGCCCACCACTAAAGTAAGAACCATGTTGATTTTGGGGTCCAACAGTCTAAGGTCAAGGTCACAGGACCCATTTCTTTAAAAGGAATTTGTATGCATTTGAAGCCAAACTTTTCGTCGCAAACCTTCCATCTTCAAGATATTTGCTTACCTGCCACTAGGGGAAGATTCTGTTTGATTTTTGGGTCATAGGTCAAAGGTCAAGGTCACAGGGCCCATCCATTCACAAATTAGTTTATGGATGATAATTCTGGATAGACAGACTGGCTTCAAACAGGATTTAATAATGACCAACCACATATGTAAATTCATTTTGATTTCAGGGTCCAGCGATCTAAGTTGAAGGTCACAGAAGCCACATCTTTAAAAAGATTGTGGATGCACTGTAAATCAAACTTTTCATCATGAACTTTCTAACGTTCACACATGGCTTACTTGCCCAAAGTGAGGAAACCTGTAGAATTTGAGGTTATCTGGTCAGACGTCAAGGTCACTTTGTAAGAGATTGTTACAATAATCCTTATGCTGCAAGTTCAAGGATATTAAGTTCTAAGATTTTTTGGTTACAAGGTCATTGGTTAAGGTCACAGGACTGTCATTCTGAAAAATTTCTTTCAAAATATCCTTATAGACAAATTCAACTGAGCGTTGAGACCCATGGGTCCCTAGTTGTGTTGTGTGCACCCATGCCAGAAATTCAGCAGTGATGTTTGTGTAACTGTTTCTTATTCAAAAGGTTTAGTACCTGCATTGTTCATATATATATACATGAGAAGTCATGGTCCAGCGTTGAAGCATTATACCAGGTGTATTTCACAATGCACAGGTTCGCATTAGGCCTGTAGGCCTTGTTTAAAATAAGAAATGTACATAGGCAATCCGATGGTGTCAAATTTGACATCGCAGTTATGAATATGCATGCTCTCATCATTTAACGCCATTGTATAAAAAAAAATCATCTCCAAAAGTGAAATATCACCACGTGTTTCCGCCAAATTTGCGTTGAACTTTTTGTTAAATAACCGGCCAACGTTCATTTAATTGTTCGTTTTTACTCCTGCCAGTGTGCAAGCTGGTTCAGGTGACAAAACAAATACAGGTACATATATACCCGAATAGGTAACCTTGGTGACATGCAGTGATGAAACGTCATGTCATTGGTTCATTTCTACTCATTTGCATAGCCTGAGATGGCACTCTCTTCCGAATATTGCCAACTAGCGACCGTGCATACAAGCGGGCCATTAATGAGGCCTTTCGGGAAAATGCAAATTTTTGGGGCTTAGGGCAGATTTGAACGATCTCAAATTATTTCCTAATTGGGTTACGGCTGTCAGACATTCGCAGAGGAGGCCACGTTCATAGTTTGAAAGGAACCGCTTATTTCTCCAGTGGAACACTTTTGATATTAATCCGCTTTCTATAAATTATAATTCCCTCATAATAAAAAGTTGTTGCGCAGATTTACATTCTCAGCTGATAAACCCGCTCATGCATATGATTGTCCACACACCGTTTTCGCGGGTATATCTGCATGATTACCTTCCGCAGTTCTGTCAGGTATCAACTACTATCAAGTCAGTGTTGTAGAAATCTTTTCGTCAATGTTGGGCTTATATACAGCAGCAAGGTCAGGGGTCAGAGCTAACAGTCATGAGCCATTTCAAACTTCATTTAAGCATTTTGTTTTTGGTCATAATCGGTCAAAGGTCAAGGTCTAGCTGCTTCTTGCGTCAAGAATCCTTTTGAAACTGACATGTATATTATGTCCTACACCAGTATCTCAAATTTTGGATGTTTGATTTGTTATTCAACAGACCCTTTAAAACAAAACAAAAATCACCAGAAGAACAATTTCTTGCAATATTTTAGGAGATGTGGCTTTTCTTACACATTTTGATCAATGTTTTAATTATATAAATGGCTGTTCACCCAAGTTGATGAGCTCCTTTTCATTAAGGTTCAGTTTCCAGGAATATTTTCCTTTTACAGATTTTGAGACTCATGAATTTGAAGGCAATCAAAGTTATTTATTTTTTTATGTACTTTTAGGTGCTGCCCCTCCTGATCTACAAGAAAAGACAACAAATGAGATGCAAGTTGTCTTGTGTGTAACACCAAAGGTACTGCTTCACACTTTATGGTTATAAATTTCAGATAAATATCAGAGTCATTCATGAATAAAATGGCATTAGGCTTCCACAATTCAATCTCACCTGGCACTACCCTCTGTCTGTTGGCAATCTTTGCACTAGCTGGAAGGCTGTAACAGCTGGGCCTGCTATGTGATTATTGTGCAACAAACAAGGGACACCATCACACGGTCACAGCCCTCCGCTAAATTTGACTCTGCTTATAATTTTGTATAATTTTAGCAAATTGATGAACACTATGTTCTGTAGTTATATATTTTTGTATATTAATTAGCATTTGAAAAGCGCAGACTAAATGCTCCTGAAAGTATTCACTATTTTAGCTTACCTGAGCTCTAGCAATGATCCTATGTACATCGCCCATCTGGCTGTCCAGATGTCCATTAACAAGGCACACATTAAAACCGTTAAAATAAGTAAGCGGCAAAAACTATTACCATACCTAAAACTAGATCAATGTGACCTCATCCCGTTTAGAAATTAAGCAAAAGCTCAATTTTCCATTAAAGGCCTATTGTCACACTTCAGGACTGCCTAATATCAAAACCACTGATCCATTTTATTCTTATGTAGCAGAGAATTTCAGCTATACATTTTCTATGTATGTTGCCCATCTGGCTGTCCAGATGTCCATTAACAAGGCACACATTAAAACCATTACAGTTAAACTTAACTATCTAAAACTAGATCAATGTGACCTCATCCCTTTGAGAAATTAGGCAAATAGCTCAATTTTCCATTAAAAAACCAATTTCACACTTCAGGACTGCCTAATATCAAAACCACTTTCATATGTAGCAGAGATTTTCAGCTATATATTTCCTATGTACATGCAAGAAATAAGGTCAGTATTATGTAATTTGTAAAAGTTATGTAAGAACATTATATTTATTTATAAATTAAAGCCATAAACCCTGGTACTTATGATCATTATTTAAATTTGTGAAATTTAAATATCCTAGATTCTCAACAGTTTAGTTTGACTGAAACTGAATAAATGCAAGATACTGAGTGAATCCTTTATAATTGTACTTGAATATGAATACAAAAATTCAATAGTTCCATCAAAATGAAAACAAATACTAATACAGGTAAAAAGAAAGTATTTGAATGCGAGTGCAAATACTTTCAAAATGTACTCATGAATGCATTAATGAATGTATTTTAAAATATTATTTTAATAATCATTTATTTCAATTATATTATTAAAAAATCTTTTCAGATGATACTGTCTGATACCTCTCAGACTTTATCTACATATCATAATATTTTAGATTTTAACCTTCCAGGTGTTTATGTACTGTTGTCTCTCTCTCTCCTTTTCTCTCTACATCCATCTCCTTGCTGCCCTCACTGTTCCCTTCTCCGAACCTCATCCCAATGTCAGCCTGAGTAAACAAGAACAAGATGAATCAGTTATATTCATATTTAGCTAAGCTGACTATAAAGTCATTAGGTCTGTAATTTCTAATTTAAAAAAGTTATTGGCCCAAACATAATGCATTTTGTAAAAAATCAAGAAAGATATTTGATCACTTAACACAAAACTTGTTAAAGCTAAGGACTTTTTTCCAGTTATATAACATTAATTAATCAAAATTAAATTGTATACCCAAAATTAAATCAAAATCTTTTAAATTTAAAGTGCAAATACTTTCAAAATGTACTCATGAATGCATTAATGAATGTATTTTAAAATATTATTTTAATAATCATTTATTTCAATTATATTATTAAAAAATCTTTTCAGATGATACTGTCTGATACCTCTCAGACTTTATCTACATATCATAATATTTTAGATTTTAACCTTCCAGGTGTTTATGTACTGTTGTCTCTCTCTCTCCTTTTCTCTCTACATCCATCTCCTTGCTGCCCTCACTGTTCCCTTCTCCGAACCTCATCCCAATGTCAGCCTGAGTAAACAAGAACAAGATGAATCAGTTATATTCATATTTAGCTAAGCTGACTATAAAGTCATTAGGTCTGTAATTTCTAATTTAAAAAAGTTATTGGCCCAAACATAATGCATTTTGTAAAAAATCAAGAAAGATATTTGATCACTTAACACAAAACTTGTTAAAGCTAAGGACTTTTTTCCAGTTATATAACATTAATTAATCAAAATTAAATTGTATACCCAAAATTAAATCAAAATCTTTTAAATTTTTTTAAAATATTAGCAAAAATAAAAAATTGGTGCCTTAAATTTTGCCAAACTTTGGCCAGGGCATGTTTTTTAGCTCAGCTGACTATAAGTCATCTGAGCTATAGTCGTGGTCCATTGTTCGTCGTCCATCTAGCTGTCCGTCCGTCCGTCCGTAGATGTGGCAGGTTTTGAAACCATAAGACCTAGGAATCCAAAATTTGGCATCATGTTAGATGTTCCCAAGATCTCCTACCAAGCCGAAAACTGGGTCTTTGCGACTTCGTTCCTTTGAGAAATTAAGGAAAAACCTCAATTTTTTATTAAAAACCTATTTTCACACTTCAGGACTGCCTAATATCAAAACCACTCATCTGTTTTTCTTTATATTTACAATAAATATTCATCTATATAGTTCCTATGTACATGCCAGAAATTAGGTCTGTATTATATAATTTAAAAAAGTTATGGGCCCAAACATAATGCCTTTTGTAAAAAATGAGGAAAGATATTTGATCACTTAACACAAAACATGTTAAAGCTATGGACTTTTTTCCAGTAATATAACTATAATTAATCGAAATTAAATTGTATACCCAAAATTAGATGAAAATCTTTTAAATATTTTAAAATATTAACAAAAATAAAAAATTGGTACCTTAAATTTTGCCCAACTTTGACCATGACACGTTTTTTTCCTGTAAGTACTGTTGATCTAATTTTCACAGCATGTACAAATAAAGATTTAATCTGTTTAAATCTGAATTTTGAAAATAAAAGCTGCAAAATTAGGCTAGTTATTGAAATGTTTTTGGAGGCTCTTGTTGTATTCCCTTACATTGTCAAGCAGTCCACTGTGGTCAGTGTTGGTCATTCAGTGCGGCTCTCTATGCTCCCAAGGTTGTTGGCATAATGTTAGATGTCCCCAAGATTTCCTACCAAGCCGAAAACTGGGTCTTTGCAACTTCATTCCTTTGAGAAATGAAGGAAAAACCTCAATTTTTTAGCTCAGCTGACTATAAGTCATCTGAGCTATAGTCGTGGTCCATTGTCCGTCGTCCGTCCGTCTGTCTGTCGTGCCGTCCGTCCGTCTGGATGTCTGTCCGAAAGACTGGCACGTTTCGACACCGTTGGACCTACGAATCTGAAATTCGGCATACAGTTAGATGTCTCCAAAATCTCCTACCATGCCGAAAATTGGGTCAATAGGACTTCGTTCCTTTGAGATATTAAGGAAAAACCTCAATTTTTTATTAGAAATCTATTTTCACACTTCAGGACTGCCTAATATCAAAACCACTCATCTGGTTTTCTTCATATTTACCATAAATGTTCCTCTGTATAGTTCTAATGTACATGCCAGATATTAAGTCAGTATTATATAATTAAAAAAGTTATGGGCCCAAACATAATGGACTTTGTAAAAAAATCAGGAAGATATTTGGTCACTTAAGACCAAAAGTGTTAAAGGTAGGGACTTTTTTCCAATAATACAACTTTAATTAATCAAAAATTTAATTGTATACCAAAAATTAGATCAAAATCTGTTAAATTTTTTTAAATATTGGCAAAAATATAAAATTGGTACCTTAAATTTTGCCCAACTTTGGCCACGGCACATTTTTTTCCTGTAAGTACTGTGGATTTAATTTTCACAGCATGTATACATAAGGATTTAATCTGTTCAAATCTGAAATTTGAAAATAAAAGCTGCAAAATTAGGCTAGTTATTGAATTTTTTTGGAGGCTCTTGTTGTATTCCCTTACATTGTCAAGCAGTCCACTTCGATGACTGTAGGTCATTCAGTGCACATCTCTATGCTCCCCAGGCTGTTGGCATAATTTTAGATGTCCCCAAAATCTCCTACCATACCGAAAATTGGGTCATTAGGACTTTGTTCCTTCGAGATATTAAGGAAAAAAACTCATTTTCCATAAAAAAAGCCATTGTTACACTTGAAGGCTGCCTAATATCAAAACCACTGATCTGTTTTTGATCGTATATAGTATTCACATTCTTTCATACATTTTCTATGAACTTACCAAAAATTAGGTCAGTATTGGGTATTATTTTGAAGTTATGGGCCAAAACATAATGCAATTTTTTAAAAAATCAGGAAATATATTTACTCACCTAACATGAGAATTGCTGAACCTAGAGACTTTTTTTCAGGAATATAACTTTATTTAATCAAGATTCAATTGTTTACCCAAAATTAGATCTGAATTTTGCAAATTTTTCAAGTTATTAGCATAAATAAAAAATCAATACCTTAAATTTTGTCCAACTTTGGCACTGTTGATTTAATTTTCACAGCATATATACATAAGGATTTAATCTTTTAAAATCTGAAATTTCAAAGAAATTGATTGGAAAGAATAGCTTTTATTCATGTTTTCATACACCATGTCAAGTGTTGTTTACATCTAGCCCACCTAGTAGTACAGCCTTCACTTGCATTATGTAACCCACCCCAGGCAGCTTGCCTTGGGTCAGCTTGGTCACTACCAGCAGGCTTCCCCTGTGCCCTGCACTCCCTCCCCCCCCCCCCCCAGATGGTGCATAAACTAGATGAATGTTATTATTTTTCTGTATTTGATTCATTCTTATTCCAGGTTATGCTACATTTTAGATTTTGTATTGTACCACCAGGGTTACAATGATTAAAGTGTACATTTAATTGTGTCCACAAAGTGGTGTATTGCTATGAAAGTGTGGATGTTCATGAGATAAGTAATTCCTTACTTCAGAGGAGTAAAAACTTCACCAGGTGTGAAATTGACTATTAATTCCAGTAATAAATTAAAACTGGGATAGTAATTAGCACAATGATATTGTTTGTCCCTCATTCAACCAACAGTGTGTATACTTTATTTGAAAAGATGTTTTATTTTATCAAATTTACTGAATCTTTTATTTTATTTTGGTGAATAAAATTAAGCATGTACTGAAAACTCCAATGTGCAAAACTTTTTAATAGTGATTCAAGGAATATTCTTGTAGATGCCATGTTTTGGCATTATTTTCTTTTAAATTCAGTTTAAACATTTATGATTTAAAATAATAAAATATATGTGTATGCATAATATGACCCAATATGAGCTACACTCTGGATATATGATGATTGCAACTTTTGCGACAATTCTAATATTTTAACTTATAGTTTCAGTTTTATACTCTGTATATATAATGATTGCAACTTTTGCAACAATTCTAATATTTTAACTTATATTTTCAGGATTTTTTATTAAATATTTATAAAACCTGTTAATAAAAAAAATGATTCAGATAAAAACTTCTTAATGGAAAAAGTGGATATGCTTAAAAAAAATAGGCTTATATATAAACTTAAATGCATTATTCCCTTGAAAGTGAAATAAAGGTACAAGTCCATTCTGTCCACTTGCCTGTCCATCTGTAAATTTTCATATGCATTACAGTATCTCAAAACTTTTACTGTTTTTCTTCATGACAGTCTTGTCAGAGTATTAGTTTGCAATCGTATATTTAGAACTTTACTATAACCAAGTAGGAGGGCTCCTTTCCTCTTAGCTTTTCATATTCTTATATAAATGAAAAACATAACAATAGAATATTTCTACATCCACCTTCGTGCTGCCCTCACTTTTCCCTTTTCCGAACCCCATCCCAAAGTCAGCCTCAGTAAGCAAGAACAAGATGAATCAGATATATTCATACTTGAATATATTGTATAACTATTCGTCCATAGGTACCTATGTACATGCCATAAATTATGTCAATATTGTGTAATATGTAGACATAGTGGGCATCACAATAATGTACCTTGTCAAGACTAAAGAGATATTGTGTCATACAGTCACAAATTCATAAATCACTTCATCAGCATAGTTAATCATAACATCTTATCTGTCAAATTGAAAGCTTGCATTTACTGTTTTTCTTCAAGACAGTCTTGTCAGAGTATTAGTTTGCAATCATATATTTAGAACTTTACTATAACTAAGTAGGAGGGCCCCTTTCCTCTTAGCATTTCATATTCCTATATAAATGAAAAACATTACAATAGAATATTTCTACATCCACCTTTGTGCTGCCCTCACTTTTCCCTTCTCCGAACCCCATCCCAAAGTCAGCCTCAGTAAGCAAGAACAAGATGAATCAGATATAATCATACTTTAATATTTTGTATAACTATTCGTCCATAGGTACCTATGTACATGCCATAAATTATGTCAATATTGTGTAAAATGTAGACATAGTGGGCATCACAATAATGTACCTTGTCAAGACTAAAGAGATATTGTGTCATACAGTCACAAATTCATAAATCACTTCATCAGCATAGTTAATCATAACATCATATCTGTCAAATTGAAAGCTTGCAGACTACCATACACTTTAGATCCTTCAACAAATAGCCTTATCATCATTCTACTACTGCTTATTACTGCTGTCATTGCATTCATATTTGCTCAAATATATCACAATTTTCAACCCTTCCTAAATAAATAAAAAATAAACCACTATATTTGACTCTATTAAATCATCAGTCAGGTTATTTCATTTATCATTTACTCACATATTACATTACATTCCTTTATAATAGCCCAACATGTCCATGATATTCATAAGCTTTATCGACTCGATATAGTATCACAGTGGAGAAACATTTATAGTCCAATCACGATCAGCTGAGCGCCGTGACCCATGGGTCCCTTGTTATTAAAAACCTATTTTCACATTTCAGGACTGCCTAACTACAAAACCACTCACCTGTTTTTCCTCATATTTACCATGAATATCCCTCTATATAGTTCCTATGTACATGTCAGAAATTAGGTCTGTATTATATGATTAAAAAAAGTTATGGGTTCAAACATAATGCATTTTGTAAAAAATCAGGAAAGATATTTGATCACTTAACACAAAACATTTTTAAGCTATGGACTTTTTTTTTCCAGTAATATATCTTGAATTAATCAAAATTAAATTGTATACCCAAAATTAGATCAAAATCTGTTAAATTTTTATAAAAATATTAGCAAAAATAAAAAATTGGTACCTTAAATTTTGCATAAATTTGACCATGGCACTTTTTTTTATAAGTACATTTGACTTAATTTTCACAGCCAGTTTACATATGGATTTAATCTGATGAATTTTGAATTTGAAAGTATAAGCTTAAAAAAAGGAGCTATTGAAGTTTTTTAGAAGCCTTAATGTATTTGTATTTTCTAGCATCATGACCCTGCTTTTGGTTACCTGGTAATCCAAAAATTGGCATAATGTTAGATGTAATTGTAAATATTCATATTCTTCCATACATTTCCTATGTACATACCAAAATTTAGGTCAGTATTGCATAATTTGTTGAAGTTATAGGCCCAAACATAATGCACCTTGTAAAAAAAATCAGGATATATATTTACTCACTTAACATAAGAATGGCTGAGACTTTTTTTTCAGGAATATAACATCATTTAATCAAGATTCAATTGTATACCGAAAATTAGATCTGAAATTTGCAATTTTTAGCTCAGCTGACTATAAGTCATCTGAGCTATAGTCGTGGTCCATTGTCCGTCTGTCTGTCCGTCCGTCCGTAGATGTGGCACATTTTGAAACCGTAAGACCTAGGAATCCAAAATTCGGCATAATGTTAGATGTCCCCAAGATCTCCTACCAAGCCGAAAACTGGGTCTTTGCAACTTCGTTCCTTTGAGAAATTAAGGAAAAACCTCAATTTTTTATTATAAACCTATTTTCACACTTCAGGACTGCCTAATATCAAAACCACTCATCTGTTTTTCATCATATTTACCATAAATATTCCTCTATATACTTCCTATGTACATGCCAGAAATTATGTCTGTATTATTTAATTTAAAAAAAGTTATGGGCCCAAACATAATGCATTTTGTAAAAATTCAGGAAAGATATTTGATCACTTAACACAAAAAATGTTAAATCTATGGACTTTTTTTCCAGTAATATAATTTTAATTAATCAAAATTAAATTGTATACCCAAAATTAGGTGAAAATCTTTTATATTTTTTAAAATATTAATAAAAATAAAAAATTGGTACCTTAAATTTTGCCCAAATTTGACCATGGCACGTTTTTTTCCTGTAAGTACTGTAGATTTAATTTTCACAGCATGTTTTTGTTAGCAACTGTTAACACCAAAAATTTGAAACCAGTTGATTTAAAACTGTAGATTTTATTCAAGTTTTCAAGCACCATGTAACATATTGTTTACATCAAGCTAGTGTTATGCAATTTGCAAGAGCTCAGCTCCCCAGCTTCAGCTCTAAGTTCCTTAAATTCAGCATACAGTTAGATGTCTCCAAAATCCTCTACCATGCCAAGAATTTGGTCACTAGGACTTAATACCTTCGAGATATTAATGAAAAACTTCATTTTTCCATTAAAAACCCATGTTACACTTCAAGACTGCCAAATATCAAAACCACTGATCTGACTCTAATCATAAATAATATACATATTTTTCAATCTCTATGCACATGCCAGAATGATGTCAGTATTGCATAATTGTTTTAAGTTATGGGCCCAAAAATAATGCACTTTGTAAAAAATCAAGAAATATATTTACTCCCTTAACAAGGGCATTGCTGAAGCTAGAGATTTTTTTGTCAGGGATGTAACATTATTTAATCAAGATTCAATTGAATACCCAAAATTAGTTCTGAATTTTTCAAATTTTATAAGTTATTGGTATAAATATAAAATTCGTACCTTAAATTTTGCCCAATTGTGACCATGGCATGTTTGTTTCCCGTGAGCACTGTTGATATAATTTTCATATCATGCACACATAAGGATTTCAGCTTTTTAGTTTAGAAAGCTGAAAGAAATTGGCCAAAAATTGTAGCTTTTATTAATGTTTTTTATGAGACCCTGTCAGACTTTGGCTCTCTCCAGCCCCTCTTGAGTCACCTGTATTATGCATGCTTGAAGCGAGGCATACACGGAATCCAGGCAGCTTATGGCCAGCCACAGTCGATCCAGGTGTCCAACCCAACTCATCTAGTAGTTTTAACTAACAACATAACAATAAGCAATAAATTAATAAATTTTTATTGGTTTTTAATAACAAATTAAAGAAAAATAGAAAAGGAATTTGTTAGTTTATAATAACAGGAAATTAACTTGCAGTTACTGATGATATAAGAATCTTGTATCGATGGGTAGAATATGTCACGTATTCCAAATAACACCATGCAGTCACCTATGGCATTTTTCAGTTCAATTTTAATGATAAAGAAGTAAATCATATTATTCATTACTATTCATTAGGGATCATATGAAGGAAATTAATGATAGACAAAGATGCAGTTGATAATATTAATCTAGATTCCTACTGTGTCTAGTGTGTACATTAATGTGAAATTAGTCCAAAATGAATTTTTTACAGTTATTTTTTAATATAAATAAAAGCCATAAAACCAGGTACTTATGATCATTATTTAAATGTGTGAATTTTGTATATTCTGGATTCTCAACATCATTGTTTGGTGAAAACTGAATAAAAACCAGACATGGTGCGAATACTTTGTAATTGTATTTAAATACGAATATGATTATGTACTCCATTATAAAATTTCTTGCATAAAGAATGAAAATTCAGGTAAAAATGAAAGTATATGAATACTCGTGCAAATACTTTAAAAATGTATTCATGAATGCATTCATGAATATATTCTTTAATATTATTTTAATAATCATTTCAGTTATATTTCATTTTAAAAAATCATATGATTCTCTTATTATTTTTAATAAAAATTATATTTGGGACAATATTTGTAATTTTTTTTAATAAATAGTTAAACTCTTATATTATATGTTCTGCTTATAAGTTATATGGCCAAGTCAAAATCTGTGTGACAATAGTACTCCATTTGTTAATAAAATAAATGAAATCAATCCTCTTCCCTGTCTCCAAAGGAACTATCAAAATCATACATAAGCTAAACAACAACAACTCATAATACAGCTTATATTTATTACCACACAAAACCAGCATGTACCTCATTTCTAAATAATATTTTTTTATCATATATAACAGCTGAGCGTTGTGACCCATAGGTCCCTTGTTTAAGTTATTAGCATAAATATAAAATCAGTACCTTAAATTTTGCCCAATTTTGGCCACGGCACGATTTTTTTCCTGTAAGTACTGTGGATGTTATTTTCACAGCATGTACACATAAGGATTTAATCTGTTAAAATCTGAAATTTGAAAAATAAAAGCTGCAAAATTAGGCTAGTTATTGAATTTGTTTGGAGGCTCTTGTTCCCTTACAATGAGGTCACTGTAGGTCATTCAGTGTAACTCTCTATGCTCCCCAGGCTGTTATGTAATCCCATCACTGGGGGCAAGCACTTTCTCTTGTGAGCTTGATCAGGCTGCCAGCATAAATATCACAGGGAGCCTTTCTCTCCCCCCCCCCCCCACCCCATTCTGTTGACAGACCTGTACTCTAAACAAGATGAATCTTATAATTTCACATTTTTTGAACAGTAACAACAGAGAACTTTCCCTGACCCACCGCTTCGATACACAGGACTAATATACAAGACAAAGCTTATAATTTTAATGTTAAAAAAATTCTTTTTGTTGAGACTTGGACAATTTTGATTTTTTTTTAAAGAAAAAATTTTCAGGAATTTAATCCTAATATTCAAATATGGTAAAATATTAGGACCTAATGTAAGTGCTGACAAGATTTAAGAAGATATAAATACTTGGTAGCATTTCAATTTTCATTCATATCTCTTAAGGCTTTAAACTCCAATAACGCCCGCCAGGGCGCGTGGTTTGTCACAGGCCTAGAATTCAAAGGCGCCCGCCCGGGCGCGCTAAAGCCCATTTTACATACCCGTAATTGGGGCAAGTTTTTGGGGTGAAATGTCTATTGTCATTCATCATATTTGTACTTAAATGAAAGAGAAAAACGTCAAGTGTTGTTCTAACATGTGACCAAGATCCAAATTGGCGCAAACGCAGACTTGTTGGAAAAATATAAAAATGATTGACTTTCACTCACGTGGCCTTGTTACGTGGGCCCTGGTAACATGTCGGCTGCGAAAGTAAAATCAGACACCTACGCTAAATTCATCAGATATCAGTAAATTACTAAATGTTGGCAATCAATCCCGGTGACAAAATCAAGTGCAGTGTGTTTACAGATTTAACTTCCGTTAAATATTTCCAAGATCATATAATATCCCCTTTTTTATTGGTTTATCTTGTGACCAATGATCGCTGTCCGACTGACAGACGCGTCTGCCAGACACCACGCACGTGATCTGCGTGACCTCCTTACTGTGTCATGTATTGGCACTGGAAAACCATTTCTAACCGATATCATATAATAAGATGAGTATTTATTTTAAATATTAACATATTTTCTTAACTAAAAATCGAAGATATTGTCATATATCATGTCGTATATATATGTGATGTCTGATTGTTTACTAGTGATCATTTCTGTGCCAAACATTCTATGTACAATCGTAATCGGGCACAATCGGCCGTGCACAAGAACTGTCAATCATTCTAAGAGGCTTTTTGGATTAAAAATTAAATTAATACCGTCTTAAATTAGAAAGAGCCAGATAATTTATGGATATAGTTAATTTTCCAGTGTAAAATATAAAGATAACTTTATACTCCATGAAATATTGAAGTAATTATTATTCGACGTACGTGGAACTGTACGCCTATACACCCAGATCCTTGAATATGTAAAACAAGACAGTAAGTGACTTATACGCTTGAACAAATATGTATTAATACGGTTTTAACACATACTGAACAGATTTTACAAATTTTTATATGTGTAGTACTTCCTGTATATGTATAGGCTACATGTGTACGTGCACGTGTGCGCGCTTTTGTGTGTGTGTGTATATATATATATATAGGCCTATGTGCGTATTATAATTTTCATTAGTGATTGAAAAAAGCACCAGTAGTTGTCACTGCCAGTGAAACAGATTTTGGGCGGAGCTGCAAAACATCCTTAAATATATATGGCTCATAGCAGCCTAAATTTTAAAAATTTTACCTGTTATATTATGAATTGAAGTAAATAATTTTTTTTGTAATACGTTTGCCTATAACAGGCTATTCATTGTTGTAAGGAATAGTACTGCGTTATAAATGTTTGTACCTTTTAAACATAAAATCTTATCACTAATACCAGAACTTATAACACCTTTTTATATTTCATCCATGAAAGTTTCTCAAGTCGGGTTCATTCGCCGCCTATATTCATAAAAAATACATAACTTATACCGCAGACTGCATATATATCGCATATACCGTACGTGCACCTGGTATAAATGCCGCTTTATATTGATATCGCTCTCAAAACCCAGTCAACGCGTGCATTCATGGCCCAGGGATTAAATATGGAAAATGTGTCGTGGTCATGATAATCCTTTAAAGTCATACGGCGGAGTCAGTCTCAGTCATGATACATGCAAGAAAATGAATAAAATGCATTCGCCAATCTTAAATTAGAAGCTATAGCGTATAAATATAGTGACGGTGACACAGTGAGAGTAAAATATAAAGACCAAAGATGCGGATTTTCGATATGCATGCGCATGGTGTATTCAAAATGACGATCGAGAAACCATGCAGGTGGACAAATTAGACTGAAATCTAATTGTACCTTTCCATTGCTGTAAGATAAGATTTAAAAGACGCAGGTATACAAATATATCTATATTGCAAAATGTTTGATGGCTTTGTCTCAAACTTGCCCCTTTCGAAGACCTAAAATACCACAGGATGTCGGCTTCTATTTTTACCCACCAACCTTGTCATTTTCACGTTTGATTGACAGTTTTATTAGCACAAAGATTTTAGCGGAAAGACAGCACACAACATGTGGCCAACCAGACGGGGATTCGGAGTGAAAATTACTGCTTTAAATTGGCATCTATTACATTAATCATCAAAGGATAATGACATCATTTACAATGTTCGGGAACCAAACGACATGTATAATTGCCAGGTGTAGGTCATGGTCCGCGTCTCTACAGCTGACGGGACTGGTGAATACAAAATAAATAAATAAACAAACACCCAAGAGATCATAACTTATTAGAAGTTTTTGGAACATTCCAGGTACTTCTTAAGAATTATTGAATTGTTGCTGCATATTGTTTTATAATTAACTGGAACTCTGCCTCTCTGTGAAATCACCACCTAGCTTGCAGCCTGGGGAGACCGCATGCTTTCCTGCTGAAGCTGAAGTTTTATCAGCAGTGCATGATTTCTGACTATATGAAAAGTTGCATACAGAGGTTACCAGATTAACTATATGATTTGAAGTCAGGTCTCGTGTATACATCTAGTTAACCAAGGAATTGTGCATCTCAAAATTATTAAATAAATTTCCTACTTTTCTTCAAGTGAAGTTGAATTGAACAAATGTAATTATATATTATATTTCCATTTTATATTAATTTCATATGACGTAATTATGTTTTATTTAAATGTCACTGAAATAAAGTGCAAATTGAAGACCTGGATAAGTAAGTGCATGAAGATATGTACGTGCAATTTTCCTCTAAGATACCAGAATGTACTGCTATGAAATCATAGTAACTACCGTATTTACTCGTGTATAGGATGACCCCGTGTATAAGACGACCCCCCAATTTTAAGCCTCAAATTTGGGTACAAATTATTTTTTAGCAACATGGATCTGTCAGCTACTGAATCACTATGTATCATGATCATGTAAACAGATGATTAAACTGGGCTATTATAACATTTCATTCTTCAAATGTTCAGTGGTATATTTCTTTTTATTAGTAAAAAAGTGAAAATAGGAAAGTTAAAAGGAAATGTATGATGGAACAGACCAAAACAGGATTTTATTAAATATATAAAAGAATGTGTATATACAATTCAAAATGATGTCATAAGAAACACCAGATAAAAATAAATAAGGCACTGAATTAAGCACTGATGCATTTCTGTGGTTGCCTAAACTGACAAAACAAAATGATAAAAAATTCAAAAGCTGTGATGCTATGAAAGTATTTGTAATACTACTTATAAACAATTAAATATTGTCAAAGTACTATAAATATTGCAAGCTGTTAACTAAATATGAAAAACAATAAATTATAACTTGCGTGAAGGAATGTTTTTTTTTGTTTTCATGCAGTCAAACTTAACATACAAAAAATATGTGTTGATACAAAATTTCAAATTGATGTAGGTAAGAGATTGCATATAGACGACATTAAGCACTGAATTAAGCACTATGGTTTGCAGGCTTTGGGGCTGCAGGAATCGACAATTCAACTTGAAATCATAAATGATGACTTCAACACCTGTGATGATATTAACGTACTTACAAAGCGATTAACTGAAATAATCATCATCAAAGCACTTAACTACCAGAAAATGGCTATAAACACGTCACACTTGAAAACAAAATTACATGCAAATGTTCTTTCATCATAAATGGCTAACACACTGTTAAATTTCAGCCAAACTTCTGACAAACACTGAGTTCAGAAGCCTCCAAAGTCTGACTGATCATTAGCTGCATTAAATGCGGCGGTATCCAGGACCCTGAAAACCGCCACATAAAAGCTTCAGAGTAAACTGGAGAACTTCAAACCCTTGTCGGAAAAAAAATCGTGTAAAATCAATAGTGCGTTTATGACAAGGAAACTTTAAGTAATCTAAGGGAGATATAGTACTTTATTCGAATGACCAAGAAATTCAGCTAAATATTATGTTTTAGTATGTAAACAAGACTCACTTTTGAAACTTTGCAACCCTTGCGCTTGAAACTGTCTCAGAATCTGAAACAATGAACTGCGTGACCTTTGCTCGCTGATCCAACACGGCCCGTTACCACTGGTTACACAGGCGGCTGCCGGCCAGCCGTGGCAGGGGGGAAACCCAGAGCAGACATCGTTCCCCGTGTATCACCGTTTATTAGGATAATACATATTCTTCTAATCAACATTTAAAGTGGACAAACACTGTCTAAGTGGTATGTTATATGCGCATTTGAGAATAACGGCCTGGTGAGTCCGGCATTGCTTGACAGCGGCCTTGATGGCGGGGGTCAGGTGTCCCCGGAACTGGTCCCAGACGAGCAGACATTGTTTCTTCAGAAGCGTGACCGTCATCACAAGTTGATCAAAGCTGTCACTGATGAGTTGTTTACTCGTTTAACCAAACATGTGCGCTACATTAATTATATTCTGTGATAATTAATCATACTTTCTTAATGTTGTATGTTTGTCAGCGAGATTTGTTAAATATATTATTTATATTGGAACCAATTTGCTTTGATAATAATTTTTATACAACTGGTATCATGTGGAGAATGAAAATGGAATTTATAAGCTCATCGTTGAACTGGGCGTGACCAGTGTCGTTTAGGTTACCCGTCAGGACGCCTGGCAAAAGCGAAGGACGACCGCAATATTGTATATTCTTTTTCAGTAATACGGAATATTAAACATGACAAGATAAAAATATGTGAAAAATACGATCGACATACACAATTTAAAATTTGTAATTATTACACTGCGGACGATTTGCATATCAGCGTGCCTTTTTGGGGAATGTTTATAGTTTATTGTTGGGCCAGGGGTATTTGCGGGGAGGTTACATGTCGGCCCGCTTGTGAACACAAGTCATGCATGCTACGCCGCTGGTATGACACATTTTGTAAAGTGAGAAGGACAAACATCACACGTTTCTCTTAAAATAAAACATGTGATGTGCTTCATAAACATAATATCAGACAAAATAAAGAAAATAATAAATACATTTCTTAAATAAATACGCTTGTTTGTTACCAACGCATCAGTGGGCGATACTTACCGGCAGCTTTCACAGTCAACTGAATAAGGTCTCTTTGATTTAGGCAAGCCGAGAGAAACCACCATATCAAAGGGGATTCTCACACCTGAAACCTCCACTGATCAGGTAATCCGTGCCCTTGTTTTTTGGTGACCGTCATCACAAGGTGATCAAAGCTGTCACTGATGAGTTGTTTACTCGTTTGTTTAACCAAACATGTGCGCTACATTAATTATATTCCGTGATAATTAATCACACTTTCTTAATGTTGTATGTTTGTCAGCGAGATTTGTTAAATATATTATTTATATTGGAACCAATTTGCTTTGATAACGATTTTTATATAACTGATTTCATGTGGAGAATGAAAATGGAATTTATTAGCTTATTGTTGAACTGGGCGTGACCGGTGTTGTTTAGGTTACCCGTCTGGACACTTGGCGAAAGCGAAGGACGACCGCAATTTTGTATATTCTTTTTCAGTAATACAGAATATTAAACCATGACAAGATAAAAATATGTAAAAAATATGATCGACATACACGATTTAAAATTTGTAATTATTACACTGCCGACGATATGCATATCAGCGTGCCTTTTTGGGGAATGTTTATAGTTTATGGTTGGGCCGGGGGTATTTGCGGGGAGGTTACATGTCGGCCCGCTTGTGAACACAAGTCATGCATACTCAGCCGCTGATATGACAAATTTAGTAACGTGAGAAGGATAAACATCATACGTTCTTCTTGTAATAAAACATATGATATGCTTTATAAACATTATATCAGACACATAAAAAAAGAAAATAAATACATGTCATTACTAGAATCTGTGTACGGACGTTTTAAGGCTTGTGTTCTACCGACGCAGCACTGGTTGATATACTTACCGGTATCTTGTTTATCATTTTTGGTGAGCTTCAGGTGACTGAAAAACTTGTACCCGATAATAGGACGACCCCCCCACTAAGCCCTCCAAAATTTGGGAACCAATTTGTCGTCCTATACACGAGTAAATACGGTAGGCATAATTTTGATAAGCATTGTTGGACTTACGTAGGCCTATATATTTGAATAACATAACTTACATTAAAATGTACTGTGAAAACATGTTTCTTTGGTGTTACTTCACAGTTTAGTATCGTTTTCCCACGTTTATAAACTTTGGTATTATGTGCATTATCCCCAATAGCACATTTTAAAAACAACTTTCCAACAATGAAAAATATTGATTTTCCATTATTTTATATTCTTGTTAATAACGATTTGTTTACATTAATGTGCATATTTATTATATATGTAATAAATTATTGTTCTACTAGTACTACCAGTGTTCTCATTGTTTCTGATCCCTGCGGGAAAGAATCGATTCTATTTCTAATGCATACATATTGCATGACGTGAGAGGATGTTTCCAGGTAACTCTTGCATGACGTGAGAGGATGTTTCGAGGTAACTCCCCCCACAAAAAAAAATAATAATTAGACCGCAAGTTGGCACTGCATCTCATGATGCTTCTTATAATAAACACGCCGGACTCAGTCACGTGAACCTTGTCCATTTAAAAGACTTTACAAAATAAACACGCCAGACCCAGTCACGTGAACCCTATCCGATGTAAAAGTAGATACGATTGGGTGAGAAAAAGTTTGCAGCGTCAGTGCGTCACCGCTGGCTGGGGGATGATGCGGTAGAATTGGACCGTTCAGGAAAAAAACCCAAACAGACGTGTCGTCTTGCATCTTAATTGCCCAGTATATGTTTTATTTATTTTTATTTTTCCGTTATATTGACTGGATAGGATAATTCTGCGACTTAAGTCTGCAAAACCGCCTCGTTAATGTTCCTTGTGTGCTACATATTGCTAAATTCACTCATTATTGCTCAATCACCGTCAGCCGCGGAGGGGCGGGTACTTCAAAAGAAATTGCATGGATACCCTCAATTAAGAAAATATGAGTTTTCACAAGTGTAAGACATATTTGTTTTGATTTTTTTATTTCAAATTTTAGTACATTTGCACTGTTTCGAATGTGAAAGATTTGGATATATTAACGTTTATTTAGGCTAATTGTTTATCGAACCAAGTGCACACCTGTTAACCTGTTGCACCTGGATTTTTACCTGTGCAGATAAACGTGACAGACCAACTAAACAGCAATTATATTGCATGAAATGTTAACAAACAGGGTAGACACAATTTTCCAGATTTTATTTTAAAATCAGTCGGCGATTTGTTCTTGCCTGCACATGTTAAAATAAATTAATTTGACATAAAAAGGTATATTACAGGTAACTAGATAATTAGTGCATTTTACACCCATTAATTATATATTTTGCACATTGGACAAAAGTAAATAGTTATTATTGCTTGCAATCGGAATAAAACTGGCTCATTATAACTTATATGAATTTCTTTTATGAACTTATACTCATTTACCACTCGAACACACGTCTGAGTAGACTTTCATGCACAGTATACAAAATTTAGCAGGTAAAATTCCTGAACTGCTCAAGATAGTGCGCGCAGCGAGGGCTGCTTCCCGGGAGTCGCAGTCCGAGCGGTGAAGCGTTAATTGCTTGTGTAAGGAAGACTGCCGATGTGCTAGACAACATCCCTTTGATTATTAATTACATAGCAAAATCACAGGGGCACAAGGCTCAAATCACAATCCTTTGATGATTAATTAGTACGCTAAATCAAAAAACACCTTAACCAAACGAGTGACCGTTACAAACTCCGCATGAATGGTTAGACAATGTGAATTGTAACAAAAAGAGCAAAATCAGTTAACATTAACACAATTTAATGAAATGAAGAACAACAAATTATATATAAGTTTTATTTCACATGTCAGAAATAAGAGTAATTAGTATATGTTTGGCCCCGTTTGACCACAAGTAATGCAGGCTGAGGTCGCGTGACTTGGGAATTCCCAATAAAATGTGCATACATTAAACTCTTTTGCAGCATAGTTATGTACTTGCAATGGGAATAAAACTGGATTATACTGAATTATAAAAGGTATTAAAGTTTTCTGCCCATGTTTTGAGAATGTCAGTTGTTATATATTCATAAGTCATAGTAAGGGCAATATGGGAGGGCAAAACATTCAATTGTCAACAGGTGCTGCGAATGTTTTACCCGAGGCGGTAATTTGCGGTAATGGGTCGTACACGGCCCAGTTAGGGCTTAGGCCAAGGATAGTTTAAGTTGCATTTTTGTAATGTTGGGATGCTACTCAGACATATGAAAACCATTTTTTTAGCAATATATATATTTATAATAGTCATCCTAGTACTACATTCATATCAGTGATGGCGAATCCTTTGATAACACTAAAAAAAGGTGCAAACTTCTTGTTGTTCCATTCAATACTTTCATGTCATAACAAGGCAAGATGGCAATCAGCACGAAACCGCCAGCCTGACAGTTGAGCTCTGAGGTTTGTTCTTTTGAAATTATATAGTAAAAAAATTAAGATTTTCAGTAAACTTCGTTTACGAAATAAAACAGTTTCCGAATTATTTGAGAAAATACAGTATGTCTCCTTTAAAACCTAGAATTAAGTCTCTGTTACCCATATTCTTCCAGCTATGGGGCTCTGAAGTACCCACCAGAATAATGAAAAATTTGATTCAAAAGCTCAAGTATCTGAACAAATAATGCATTGATCACCAATTTTTTTTCAATGGATATTGATCATGGGGTGTTACATCAGTTTTTGCAGACTGGTGGACTGTCACCTATACTTTTTTATTTTTTACAATTTTTTTTCTCTATTTTTGAGACCTGAAAAGATGCCGTCATCTGTTAATAGGGCACAAATCGTAACGACTAGACCTAGTATCTTCTTTCTGAACATGCTGGGAGGCCCATGAAAAGTCTCCCATCGATACCTGAAATTAGGTCTCTATCACCCATTTTGTCCGAGCTATGGGGCCCAGAAGTACCCCCCAGAATAATTGAAAATTTGTTTCCAAAGTAGGGCACAAATCATATACATAGGGCCCAGAATCTTCTAAATTGACATCCTGAGAGTTCCTCAAATTTTCTCCCCAGAAACCTAAAATTGGGTCACAGTGACCCAAATTCTCAGAGTTTTGGGGTATGTTTGAGCACCCCAGAAATAATGCAAAATACACACAAATTGCCAGATTCCTCATGATAGGCTGGTTGGATTTTCATCAAATTTGTTGTGCTTATAGGTCTGGTTGAACATTAGCTAATATGCATGAACAATGATGCCACCTTCTTAATTGTCTGTGCAAGGACAAATTATCAACATGTCAGTCGGCTGAGCGTCATGACCCATGGGCCACTTGTTAATCATACATGGCTCACACAAGTTTTAGCAACTTTGTAAGAAATGGAAACCAGCATGCACGTACACATATGCTGTCACGCATGCATGCACGCATTTTAGTATGAAAGACAGACACGCTTTACCGTGACTGCAAAAAATTATAGCTTTCCCTGTATAAAATAAGTAACTAAACACACTCTTTGCCAGACATGCAAATAAAGCACTCCCTGTGTTCCTTTCATAAGTAACACGCATTCAGTCAGGCCCTGCTTTTTTCAGTCTGTGCCAGTGAATGAGGCCCACATGGTTGCTAAGGGTGGTTGCCACGGAAGCTTATTGGCTGTATAAGGTGTCCGCATATTCCAGTTTCACATTTCTCCTAAGAAGAGAAGAAATGCAGGGATGGGTCAAGGGTAGCTTGATTTGGCCCTGCCATATATTGAGTCCATATATGAGTTTCATTACTGTAAGTCATAAGACGCAGCCTATATGATCTTATACACCCAGGTGCGGATCCGGAGTGGAACCCCCCCCCCCCCCCTCTTAACCAACAACCTTTTTTCAGACAATTTTTATGCATGGCACCTGTTGACCCCTCCCTTTAAAAAATCCTGGATCCGCACCTGTACACCATCTGTTGTTAACATTGGTCTGTAACCAGTGCTTAAAAGTGTTACATTTGCCCTACACCTGAGCTTCAGTCTTCACAGTTGATGCGTTTAAACAAAATGTAACATTGGGATTCTAGGTCATGTCGAGTCTGCACGTGTCTCAGTCAAAGTATTCTTGTGGTCATGTGCATGCGAAGATATGCTTTCTCCAGTGATCGGTAATATACATGTACTTGACATATATCTCTGGTACAAAGGTTAACCGTTAGTAACTGTTTAGTGAAAAAGATACAAATTTAATTGTATAGTTCTTTTAGCGAACCTGTGAGCTTATGCGATGGTGCGGTGTAGTGAATCAGTGCATCATCTGTTTACCCATACTAACTCCAAAACGGCAGGAGCTAGCATCACCAAACTTAATGCAAAAAATCATGCAGTCATCTAAAAATCTCTATCGGATTTTGTTTATTTTTTGGCTATTTGCATTACTTATAATTTATGAGGAAAAAGGTTTAAAACCTTTAAAAATATTCTTCTCAGAAACCGTCCAGCCAAATTGTCCAATACTTCACAAAAATAATCTCTAATACCATCTCTCTCAAATTTGTTCGAGTGATTTTTGGCTGAGTTACAGAAAGTTGAACTTAGACATCTGTCCAAAAATGCATATTAAAATTTCAATCTCGGAAACGGCTGGAGCTATCATCACCAAATTTAATGCCAATATTGGTCACATAGGTCATATATCTGAAATTGAGGTATTGGTGGGGCCACCTGCATCGGCCTTTTTTGTACGGGGGTCACCAGTGCCTGTATCATACTGAGTGCTACAAAAAACTTCTTCTCTGAAACCATATGGCCAAAATGTTGAATATTGCGCAGAAATGATCCTAGGATAGTGCTTTCTGAAGTTGTTCAAATGGTCCCTAGTCAGTGACTTTTGGCCGAGCTATGGGAAGCTGAATTTATAGTCATATCCCATAACAGCCCATTTTAGCTCAGTTGCTACAAAGGTCTTCTCAAAAACCACTGGGCCAAATTCTTAAATCTCACACATTAATTATCCCCAGATGTTGATTATTAAAATTTGTTCAAATGGTTTTGGTTCAGTGCTTTTTGGCTGAGTTAAGGGAAGCAGAACTTAGCAAGTTTGCTGTATCTTCCTATATGAGTTATAAACCTGCAAAATGTTTTTTGACTGGCGCCACTGAAGCCAGTTTGTTAAATATTTTACAAGAATAATCCCTACAATAATTCTTATAATAATTGTCTTTAATGGTTCCACACATCATGATTTCAGCTGAGCATCATGACCCCCTGGTCACTCAATGTTTAGTGTTCTTTTTGATTTTACAGTCACATGCACTGAACAATTGGGCCATGCTGACAGTGGGTCTGCTGAACAAAGACTACAAGCTTCAAGAGGAAAAGCAGCAAGAGCAGCAGATGTCTTACCTAAATCAGCGCATCCAGTACCTGGAGAAACAATTAGTGTACCTGAAGGATGAGAAAATGCAGCAGTCAAGGCCGAGTCCACGGGCATCACTTGACAGTCACCAGACAGTACTTCCACAAAAGTACAGGCTGACTAACCCAGTATGTCATATAATTGTAAAATTGAACGACACTTACCTGCAAGTTGAAGTTCGATAGGGATTCTATCTCACCATCACACTTGAATTGAGGATTCACGTGAGAGACACTGCATTTCCAGCTCCTATCATATTTGGACGTTTTAGTGGCCTTGACATAAAAGGGTTTGGGAATTCAATACATCCTTCCACATGGGTGGGATATGAATCCTCCGTTCCAGTGTGACGGTGAGATAGAATCCCTATCGAACTTCAACTTGCAGGTAAGTGTCGTTCAATTTTACAATTCTATCTCACCATCAATCACTGTCACTTCGGAACACATGAGACTTGAAAGCTTGAGGCCACGAAAACAAGGAGGACTTGTAAAAACAATTTATGACCAATTACTTGAGACTAAATTAGTCCAACAGAACTAGAAATAACATATAATTATACAGAATGTAGACTATAACTGTAAAATAATAGCCAACTTTACCTATCAAATTGATGGCTGACTTTAAAAAAACTTAAATTTTTATAAAATGAAATGATATTAGTAAGCAAGAGAACTGCTTATTGCACAAAGCTAAAATTGAATTTAAAAAATTCAGATGAACTATAATTAAAACAGCTTCACTTATCCATATGAGTGTTCAAAAAAGTCTTGTAAAAAATGGTCAGAGCTTGTAATTAGTTTATTATATAATTTGTCAAATGTCAGTGCATAAGTCCAACCTGCGCTTCTCATTATTTCATCCATTGGTTACAGAGAGATTTTGTTAGACGCAGAGGTAGCAGCTGCTCTGGTGCTGTGTGGCTAAATGGAAATATTTCACAACACACAAGTCACTGACATCAAACTGTTAAATTCTAAAAAGTTTGTATGATGATTTGGTCTACTGGTTTTTAACAGTTTGTTGATAATAAAAAAACAGGAACAGCATGTCAGAACCATAACCCACACTGAAAATACATGCAGAGTCTACAATCTTGACCAGACAATAAATCTAACAACAAAAAAGTTAAAGGGTTAGTGATTTTAAACTAATGTTCTTCAAAGTTGTCCCTTTAAGTTACTTTAAAAATAATGCTAATATCCCCTGTAATCCTCATTACGTGGCAGTAATGGACGCAAATTCAATTGTTCCTCTCATGATCCTTGACGTTCAGGGTGACTACCAAAGTTGAAACCAGGCAGGACAATGGCAGCAGAAAGAGAAGACCTGGCAGTATTTACACCACTCTATCCAACACCCGAATTAAAGGACATGACCAGCGAAATATACCCCATTTGTGTAGAGTGCATCTTACCCTTATTAAAGTGACATACTGCTGGTGCCCTCTGCTGACTGAGCTTGATTAATGAGCAATTAGGCAAATACGTGGCTACTCGCCACAGGGTCAGAGCTACAGAGCCGCTCGGGTTCTCAAGTGCAGGCACAGGCTGTGACGTCAGCTCAGGAACTGCAGGCTTACTATGGCAGTCACCCTGTGTATATACAATGGCCACTGGTTTTTGTAACAATGTCCTTTCTGAAAGGTTTGAGTCCATCACGGATTCAACAGTCGATTTTGACTCTTCAAGCTAGAACAACTTTAGTGATCATTCAGGTAAAGATACAAGGATACCGGGGAGCGAAAATGTACAGCCATACATGTTTGAGCCGACCCTGAGCAGGGATGATGACAATTCGAGTGACGATTCAATAATATACAATCACCGTAACGAATCAGGAACAATGAATGGTTATTTAATAAGTCGTTTTTATTCCAAATATACATGTAAAATAGGTAAACGTTATGTAAATTAATTGTATGTAAATTAATTGCACATATTATGTGATAAATGCACAGCAATTTTTAATACAAGACATGTCAGCTGTGAATGATAAAATCTCCATGTTAATATCTTCCTGCGTGAAAGGAAGGTGTGCAAGTCCTTTAAAATGATGCAAATGACTTATAGACGGGTATCCTTATCTTATTAATATAATGTTTGATAAGTATTGGTTATAGCCAAATGAAATGTTATGCAAACCGAGGCTTGTGTCACATGGCTGGCGAGCCATTTAGGCGAGCATGCCATGATTGACACAAGCCAAGCAATTCTCATGGCTTGCTTTACATTTCATTGGGCTATAACTGATTTGTCCCACATGCCCCGCCTCCTTGGTCGAAGGTCACGCGTGTCAATTTTTTTGGCAGTGCACCAGTTCTTTGCCATATTTGGAAAGTCGCTATGCTACTTCACTTGCATGGTCACTTTTCATGTCTCTGTGATGCCAGCAGATTTGAAGGTACAGTTAGAACAAAGGAAAATACGCCGCATGTGGGACAATTTACATTTGCATAATATGTGATACATTTAACCAGGTCTGGGCTGACCACAGTTTTAAGACGTCCTTTGATTTAGGTAGTAACTTTAAAGGAAGGACGGTCGTCCTTAAATCGAAGTACGAGACCTACAGCCTTGGTGTTGCCAACTTGCGATTACTTTATCCGTATTTTCTCCATATTAAGTCAATGTTTATTGGTCAGTTTTTGCTCAGAGCTACTGCCAATGAATGGGCAACCTGATTGGATGCCAGTTGACAAGAACACATATTGCACATAGTGGCCGACACGATACGATCTTTGACGAGGTTCTTTGCACACAACGTTAAAATTATGAGCATATTATCACACGGGCAACATCAACTTTAAGTTAGAATGAAGAATTAATTACTTTTTAGCAAACCTGTGAGCTTATGCGATGGTGTGGGGTCGTCCGTCGTCTGTACGTTAACCCATTTTTGGCTGAGTTACAGGAAGTTGAACTTAGTCATCTGTCCATAAAAGCATACTAAAATTACAATCTCAGAAACGGCTGGAGCTATCATCACCAAATTTTATGCCAATGTTGTTCACATGAGACATATCTGAAATTGAGGTATTGGTGGTGCCACCTGCATCGACCTTTTTTGTACAGTGGGGTCATCAGTGCCCGTATCATACTGACGGCTACAAAAAACTTCTTCTCTGAAACGAAATGGCCAAATAGTTTAATATCGCACAGAAATGATCCTTGGGTAGTGCTTTCTGAAATTTGTTCAAATGGTCTAAGTTCAGTGACTTTTGGCTGAGTTATGGGAAGCTGAATTTAGTCATATGCTGTAACAGCCCATTTTAGCTCAGTGGCTACAAAGATCTTCTCCTCAAAAACCACTGGGCCAAATTCTTAAATCTCACACATTAATTATCCTTAGATGTTGATAATTCAAGTTTGTTCAAATGGTTTTGGTTCAGTGATTTTTGGCTGAGTTATGGGAAGCTTAACTTAGCCATTTTGCTGTATTTTCCCATATGAGTTATAAACCTGTAAAATTTATTTTGACTGACCCTACTGAGGCCAATTTGTTTAATATTTTACAAGAATAATCCCCTGAATAAATCTTATAATAATTTTCTTTTATGGTTCCAAAGAATGAATTTTGGCTGAATTATAAAGGTTCAATTGAGTCATTTTACCATATATGTTAGCTGTGTGAAGCAGATACACAGATACATCTAGATACATCTAGACTGGCACCAGTTTATCAGCATTTATTACATCATGCCTCTAGACATTTAGATTTCAGGTTATCTATGGTTAATATTGACAAGAATGTTTTTTAAAAGCTTTTAAAAAATGTAGATTTATGATTTATAGATATTCCTCATGCCAGGCAATGTTTACAATCACAGCTATACAGCTCTCTGTGGGTAAATAAAGACAGCTGTACATAAATTATAAATAATTGGTATCCATAGTCAAATTAATTCAAGATTTTGCCATCAGTGAGATGTATCTGTATTACAATTTTGCATTCAATATGCATCTGTATTAATTTTTAGTGAACCTGTGAACTAATGCGATGGTTTGGCGGTGTTTGTCTTCTGTACATTTACCCATACTATTTTGAAAATGATTGGAGCTAGCATCATGAAATTTAATACCAAAAATTAGCCATCTGAAAATTTTCTTAAATTTTATAGAGAAAAAGCTAAAAAAACCTTTAAAAATCTTCTCCTCCGAAACACTCAAGCCAAATAGTTCAATATTTCACAGAAATAATCTTTTATACCATCTCCCTCAATTTTGTTCAGGAAGTTGAACTTAGTCATCTGTCCAAAAAAGCATACTAAAATGACAGTCTCAGAAACAGCCAGAGCTATCATCACCAAATTTTTTGCCAGTGTTGGTCACATGAGTCATATATGAAATTCAGGTATTGGTGGCACCACCTGAATTGACCTATTTTTGTACAGGGGTCATTGGTCATCTGTACATTAATCCATAATTTCTCAGGAATAGCTGGAGCTACCAGCCCCAGATTTTGTGCAATAATCTGTCACATATCAAATTTTGTGGGATTCAGCTTATTTTTTTGCTATCTGCATTTACTTAGATTTAATAAGGAAAAAGCTGACAATATTTTAAAAGTCGTCTTCTTGTAGACGGTCCAGCCAAATTGTTAAATATTTTACATAAATGATCCCAGAGGCAAGCCCTCTCAAGTTTGTTCAAATGGTTGGCATTTGATGAATTTTAGTAGAGTTACACAAATTTTAACAGTCATTCAACCAAGTAAGCATACTGACATAGTACTCTCAGAATTGACAGAAGCTAGCATTACCAGGTATTGTGCAAATGTTGGTCACATGACTCATATTTGAAGTTGTAGATTTAGTGGTGCCACCTACATTGACCTGTTTTTTTATGGGCAAAAAAACCTCATAATTTTAGCCTCTTTCAGCTTAATGATGAAACTGTCAAGTTGAATTGTTCAATTTTTCAAAAGAATTATCCTAGGACATGGTTCTTTCAATCATATCAGAATATACTGAGTTTGTTGATTTTTGGTTGAGTTGTGAAAAGCTTAAGTTGGTCTTATGGCCATTATTATGTCTTTTTCAAACTGAGGACTGCAATAGTGTTCTTCTACAAAATTATCATTTCAATTATATCTTCTGTAACATTGCACAAAAATTATTCTTAGGTGGCCTTTGTTCAAGTTTACTAGAATGATTTTTGGCAGGACTATTGGACCTTTAACAATGTAAGTACTGCATCTTTTATTATTCTAGATATTTTGATAAAAAGTTTATGAATATGTCAGCTTGAAAAAAGAAATTTTAATCAGTCTTTCAGTATGTGTAAACAGATATACCAACAGGCCAAGATTGAATCTGTATCTTTAAATAGAATGAGAAACTGCCAACTGTTTCAGATCTGGGAACAGATCAAGAGTTCATTCAGTGCAGCCAGATATAGGTCAAGCGTTCAATCAGTGCAGCCAAGCACATGGCCTGTGATCACCTCATGGTTAACATGTGAACACCTCATGGGCACCATGTGATCACTTCATGGGTGTCAAGCCCCTCAGGGCAGGGCCCCTGCATGAGCTTATGCAATGGTATGGCTACTATTTCAGATTTGGCAATAGGCTAGAGGTTAGTCTGGATCTATTTATAGCTTTAGCAGACTGCCAACTGTATCAGATTAGGCAACAGGTAAAAAGTTCACTCAGTGCAGCCAGGTATTGGTCAGGAGTTTACTCAGTGCAGTAGCTGCATTCTTTTTATAGCTTTGGCAGACTGCCAACTGTGTCAGATTGATGCAACAGGTCAAGAGTTCACTCAGTCTAGCCAGGTGCAGGTCATGAGTTCACTCAGTGCAGTAGTCTGAGCAAGCAATTTGTCACAGTTCACTCGGGGCAACAGCCTTTCTCACCTAAGCCTGGTCAGCCCCATGCATCAGACTCAAAGTAAGTTTGATGTATTGGCCTAATATTTTGACCTGTTATGTGTCTTTGATGGCTTTCTCGCTCACAAGACAGGTGTCGCCACCTACCATGACTTTTGCACACGTTTTTCTCAGGAGGGGTTTGATATATCAGTCTGAAATTGGGCTTATGTATATATCTCTGATAGCTTCGTTGTATACAAGACTGGTGGTGCCAGCTACAATCTTTTTAGTGTTGTGTGCACCTATGCCAGAATTTCAGCAGTGATGTTTGTGTAATTGTTTCTTATTCAAAATGTTTAGTACTTGCATAGTTCATATACATGAAAAGTATTGGTCCAGCATTGAAGCATTATACCTGGTGTACTGGTATTTCCCAATGCACAGGTTCGCATTAGGCCTGTAGGCCTTGTTTGACAGAATTCGGATAGTTAATTAAGATTCTATCATCGATTTTAAAGCAATCCCTGTTATCTATTGTTTGTAAGTTGTGTATATTTGCGTACTAAAATCGAAATGTGCAAGCATGCCATGAAAAAGGATTAAAAATATGTAAAAATATAAATATAGATATAGCTGTCAGATATTTTGTGGAAATTATTTATTTTGTGTGTTTAATAAACTTAATAATATTATAAGTATATAATGTTGATATGTTACATGTAGGCCTATAGTGGAACTTAAATACAATGAACTAATCCTTTTTATTCATGCAGAATTGAACACAAAGACATGTTTTGTAAAAAAAAAAAAAATGCTTTGTTAATTCTTGGTAAAGTCATACTTGCATTATTTTATAGGCGCACTTCAAAATGAAATATATCCAGATATTTATTCGTTTAATTATGACACGAATGATTTCTATATGAAATCCATATGTTAATATGAGTGTCTTGGGATTTCCTTTCACTATTATTGGAAGGAAGACATATTTTTGGTAAGTTATCTAGAGGCGTACTTCGATCTTAGTACGCAACTTTATACAACTTACAAGCAATGGAGAAACAGTGGATTGCTTAAAATCGGCAAAAAAAACGCTGTACATCACCGGTAGGCCTACATATCAAAGTTATATATTTATAATATTATTGGATTTTATCAAATACAAAAAAAAAGTAATTTCCCTAAAATATACCTGGCAACCAGATCTTAATATATATATTTTTACATAATTTGTACGAGGGGGTTCAATTTTTATCATTTTTTAAAGCATGCTTGCAGGATGTTATAGAGGTGTACTTGTGTGTTAAGTACACAACTAAATACAACTTACAAGCAATGGATTGCTTTTAAATTGGCAATATAATTTTAATTTACGATCCGAATTTCGTAAAGATAGTAATCAACTCTTCATTCTAACATAAAGTTGATGTTGCCTGTGTGACAATATGCTGACAATGGCTCGATTTTAACATAGTGTGAAGGCTAAGCACAAAACGTAACAAGCTAATGGCCCCTCCAAGCTTGCTTGCCTCACACAAACCAAGTTGACCCATTTCTTCAAACGATCTGGCTGGCTCAAAGGAACCTGTGTAAACTCACACCATCACGGTTTGTGTTACGGCAGCCACCCGCTACACAACTATTTGGCATTTAACTATTAAAGATCGAATGCAATACAGAAAACTGTACACCTAGCCTATTGTCATGAATTCACACATGTGGCCTTGCTATGACTGACTGCCCCTCCTGAGCTGACGTCATTCCGAATATTCATGAGGCACAGAATCGATCATTGCCGAACGCGGGCAGGGTGAAACCAAGCATCTTAATGCTCTTATTAGACGCGGTTTTAATAACTTTAGACCTGTAGTAACGACAGAGCCAAAAGTTACAAAAACAATTCATTTACGGTATAATATGATCAAATTGCAGTTTTATTTACGCTGGTCATGTCCTTTAAAGATAGTCATCAGAAAATCTAAAGCCTGTGATATAGATGGAAATATAGCATTTGTAGTTTTTCAATACAGTAAACTTGTCATTTTTAGCGAACCTGTGAGCTTATGCAATGGTGTGGCGGCGTCCGTCATGCGTCGTCTGAACGTTAACCATAGCTATCTCAAAACCACAGGAGCTAGCATCACTAATTTTTTTTGCAAATAATTAGTCATCCAAAAAACTATATCGGATTTTGTTTATTTTTTTCTAACTGCATTTCATAAGATTTTATTCGGAAGAAGCTAAAAAAGCTTTAAAAATCTTCTTCTCCGAAACTGTCCAGCCAAATTGTCTAATATTTCACAGAAATGATCCCTGGAACAATCTTTCTCAAGTTTGTTCGAATGGTTCCAGTTCGAAGATTTTTGGCCAAGTTACAGGAAGTTGAACTTAGTCATCTGTCCAAAAAAGCATACTAAAATTACAATCTCAGAAACGGCTGAAGCTATCATCACCAAATTTTATGCCAGTGTTCGTCACGTGAGTCATATCTGAATTTGAGGTATAGGTGGCGCCACCTGCTTCATCCTTTATTGTAGGAGGGTCATTAGTGCCTGAATCATACTGACGGCTACAAAAAACTGAATTCTTATCTGAAACCATATGGCCAAATTGTTTAATATCGCACAGAAATGAGCCTAGGGTAGTGCTTTCTTAAGTTTGTTCAAATGGTCTCAGTTCAGTGACTTTTGGCTGAGTTATGGGAAGCTAAATTTAGTCATATGCTGTAACAGCTGATTTTAGCTGAGTGGCTACAAAGATCTTCTTCTCAAAAACCACTGGGCCAAATTCTTAAATCTCACACATTAATTATCCTTAGATATTTATAATTCAAGTTTGTTCAAATGGTTTTGGTTCAGTGATTTTTTGCTGAGTTATGGGAAGCTTAACTTAGCCATTTTGCTGTATTTTCCCATATGAGTTATAAACCTGTAAAACAATTTTTGACTGATGCCACTGAGGCCAATTTGTTTAATATTTTACAAGAATAATTCCCTGAATAATTCTTATAATAATTGTCTATTATGGTTCCAAAGAATGAATATTGGCTGAATTATAAAGATTGAATTGAGTCATTTTACCATACATGTTAGCTGTGTGAAGCAGATACATATAGCCTGGCATCTGTTGCATTATGCCTCTATAGACATTTAGATTTCAGGATATCTATGGTTAATATTGACAAGAATTTTTTTTTAAAAGCTTTAAAAAAATGTAGATTCATGATTTTAGATATTCCTCATGACAGGCAATGTTTCCAATCACAGATATACAGCTCTCTGTGGGTATATAAAGATGGCTGTACATGGATTATAAATAATTGGTAACCATACTCAACTTAATTCAAGATTTTGCCATCAGTGAGATGTATCTGTATTATAATTTTGCATTCAGTATGCGTCTGTAGTAATTTTTAGCAAACCTGTGAGCTAATGTGATGATGTGGCAGTGGCTGTCGTCTGTACGTTAACCCATACTATTTTAAAAACAACTGGAGCTAGCATCATGAAATTTAATGCAAAAAATTAGCCATCTGAAAAATTCTGCATTTTCTTAGATTTTTTAGAGAAAAAGCTAAAAACCTTAAAAAAATCTTCTCCTCCAAAACTGTCATGCCAAATTATTCAATATTTCACAGAAATAATCTTTTATACCATCTCTCTCAAGTTTGTTCGAATGGTTTAAGTTCGGTGAAATTTGGCCGAGTTACCGGAAGTTGAACTTAGTCATCTGTCCAAAAAAGCACACTAAAATGACAGTCTCAGAAACGGCCGGAGCTATCATCACCAAATTTTATGCCAGTGTTGGTCACATGAGTCATATATGAAATTCAGGTATTGGTGGTGCCACCTGCATTGACCTTTTTTTTGTACAGGGGTCATTGGTCATCTGTACATTAACCCATAATTTCTCAGGAATAGCAGGAGCTACCAGCCCCAGATTTTATGTAATAATCTGTCACATATAAAATTTTGTGGGATTCAGCTTATTTTTTTTACCATCTGCATTTACTTAGATATTATAGGGAAAAAGCTAAAAAACTTTTAAAAGTCTTCATGTAAACGGTCCAGCCAAATTGTTCAATGATATTTTACAGAAATGATCCCAGAGGCAAGCCCTCTCAAGTTTGTTCAAATGGTTTGCATTTGATGAATTTTAGTGGAGTTAAATGAATTTGAACAGTCATTTGGCCAAGTAAGCATACTGACAAAGTAATCTCAGAAATGCAGAAGCTAGCATTACCAAGTATTGTGCAAATGATGGTCACATGACTCATATTTGAAGTTTCAGATTTTGTGGTGCCACCTACATTGACCTGTTTTTTATGGGCAAAACCTCTCAATTTTAGCCTCTTTCAGCTTAAAATGTTAATGATGAAATTTTCAAGTTGAATCGTTCAATTTTTCAAAAGAACTATCCTAGGACATTGTTCTTTCAATCATATAAAAAAAAACCTTAAGTTGGTCTTATGGCCATTATTATGTCTATTTCAAACTGAGGACTGCAAAACTGTTCTTCTACAAAATTATTGTTTCAATTATAACTTCTGTAACATTGCACAAAATTATTTTTAGGTGGCCTTTGTTCAAGTTTACTTGAATGATTTTTGGCAGAATTATTGGACCTTTAACAATGAAAGGACTGCATCTTTTATCATTCTAGATATTTTGATAACAAGTTTTTGAATATGTCAGCTTTAAAAAAAAAGCATTTTAGCCAAAGTCTTTCAGTATGTGTTAACAGTTTTACCATCAGGCCAAGATTGTGTATCTTTAATAGGTTGAGAAACTGCCAACTGTTTCAGATTTGGCAAAGATCAAGAGTTCATTCAGTGCAGCCAGATATAGGTCAAGAGTTCAATCAGTGCAGCCAAGCACAAGGCATGTGATCACCTCATGGGTGACATGTGAACACCTCATGGGCACCATGTGATCACTTCATGGGTGTCATGCCCCTCAGGGCAGGGCCCCTGCATGAGCTTATGCAATGGTGTGGCTACTCTTTCAGATTTGGCAACAGGCTAGAGGTCAGTCTGGATCTATTTATAGCTCTGTCAGACTGCCAACTGTATCAGATTAGGCAACAAGTCAAGAGTTCACTCAGTGCAGCCAGGTATGGGTCAGGAGTTTACTCAGTGCAGTAGCTGCATTCTATTTATAGCATTGGCAGACTGCATACTGCATCAGATTTGGCACCAAAGTTCAGCCTGGATCTATTTATAGCTTTGGCAGAGTGCCAACTGTGTAAGACTATGCAACAGGTCAAGAGTTCACTCAGTGCAGCCAGGTACAGGTCAAAAGTTCACTCAGTCTAGCCAGGTGCAGGTCATGAGTTCACTTAGTGCAGTAGACTGAGCCAGCAAATTTGTCACAGTTCACTCGGGGCAACTGACTTTCTCACCTAAGCCTGGTCAGCCCCATGCATCAGACTCAATGTAAGTTTGATGTATTGGCCTGATATTTTGACCTGTCTATGTGTCTCTGATGGCTTTCTCGTTTACAAGACAGGTGTCGCCATCTACAATGACTTTTGCACAGTGTATGTGCCTGCTAATTTCTACAGAGGAATTTATCAGCCTGAAATTGGGCATATATATACTTATTGAATAGCTTTGTTGTATACAAGACTGGTGGTGCCCCTACAGTGTGTGTTCCTGCTTATTTTCAGGAGGGGTTCGATATACGAGTCTGAAATTGGGCATATGTATATACCTCTGATAACTTTGTTGTATTCAAGACTGGCGGTGCCAGCTACAATCATTTTTGTGTTGTGTGCACCCATGCCAGAATTTCAGCAGTGATGTTTGTGTAATTGTTTCTTATTCAAAATGTTTAGTACTTGCACTGTTCATATACATGAGAAGTAATGGTCCAGCATTGAAGCATTATACCTGGTGTATTTCCATATGCACAGGTTCGCATTAGGCCTGTAGGCCTTGTTTATAAAAAGTCAGCTGAAAAGCATTTTGTATTGGGAAAATAAATTTCAAGGTTATTTCCAGGAAGGACCACTTTTGTGCACAGATGGTAGCACTTGGTTTACCATTGGCAGATTGCCAGTGCCTTGATGTTGGCCATTAGCCAAGATGATGTCAGCTCTAAAAAATATTTTTGGCACAGTGCCTGGATTGGAAGAAGTGCAGCCAGGTATAGGTCAAGAGTTCACTCAGTGCAGTAGCTGCATTCTATCTATAGCTTTGGCAGACTGCTCACTGCATCATATTTGGCACCAAAGTTCAGCCTGAATCTATTTATAGCATTGGCAGACTGCCAACTGTGTCAGATTATGCAACAGGTCAAGAGTTCACTCAGTGCAGCCAGGTACAGGTCAAAAGTTCACTCAGTCTAGCCAGGTGCAGGTCAAGAGTTCACTCAGTGCAGTAGCTTGAGGCAGCAATTTGTCACAGGTCACTCGGGGGCAACTGCCTTACTCACCTTAGCCTTGACTGCCCAGTGCATCAAACTCTGGGGAAGTTTGATGTATTGGACTGATATTGTGACCTGTCTATGCGTCTTTGATGGTATTCTCATTTACAAGACAGGTGGTGCCACCTACATTGACTTTTGCAGTGTATGCGCCTGCTTGTTCCTACAGAGGAATTTGATACATCAGCCTAAAATTGGGCATGTTTATACATATCCGGTAGCTTTATAGTGTACAAGACTGGTGGCACCACCTACAATAATTTTTGCACTTTGTGTATGTCCATGCTTATTTCACAGGAGGGGTTTGACATATCAGTCTGACATTGGGCATATTTATATATCTCTTTGTTGTATATAAGACTGATAGTGCCAACTACAATTATTGTATCCGCCAAAACAGAGTTTTGCGGATACTATGTTTTCAGTTGGACGCTGACACTGCCGCCATTGGCGCATAGGTTTCCGGAAAACTCCTCCATAACCATTGGGCAGAATTTTTTAAAATTCGGAATTATGATCGGTCACATGTGAACTGCTGCGCCTTCAATTTTGGTTGACCTCTGACCTTTCCTCTCTGCCCAGCGTCCATTTGTGCATCTGTTTCCACACAAACCCCCATATCTCGGCAGATAAGGCTAAAGATTTTGCACAAATGTAGCCCTTGGAAAGCTTTATAACATACACTAAAAATGGTAGCGCCACCTGCAACCATTTTTGCACAGCGTCCATCTGTTCATCTGCCTTGGGATAAAAACACTCATATCTCCGCAATGGTTGGACTTATCCATCTGAAATTTTGCATGTGTATACATCCTAGATAGCTTTCTTGATTTTATGACAGGTGGCGCCACCTACATTCACGTTTAAGCTGCAGACATCCAAGCTCATATCTCGGGTACCGTTTGACCAATTGGGCCAAACTTTTGCACGTGTATAGATCTCCCATAGCTCTTTATCATACGCAAAACTGGTGGCGCCATCTGCAATCATTTTTGCACAGCATCCCTCTGTTTGTTTGCCGTGGGATAAAATCACTCATATCTCGGCAGTGGTTTGACATATCTGCCTAAAATTTTGCAGGTTTATACATCTTGGATAGCTTGCTGGATTTTGTGGCAGGTGGCGCCACCTACATTATGTATACGCTGCACACATTCAGGCTTATATATCAGGACTGGTTTGACATATCCCCCTGAAATTTTGCTTGTGTATAGAACTCTTATAGCTCTTAATCATATACAAAATTGGTGGTGCCACCTGCCACCATTTTTGCACAGTGTTTGTCTGTTTGTCTGCCGTGGGCTAAAATCACTCATATCTCAGTAGTGGTTTGACTTATCTGCCTAAAATTTTGCATGTTTATACATCTTGGATAGCTTTCTGGATTTTTTGGCAGGTGGCGCAACCTACATTTATGTATATGCTGCAGACATTCAGGCTTATATCTCAGGACTGGTTTGACATATCCCCCTGAAATTTTGCATGTGTATAGATCTCACATATCTCTTAATCATACACAAAATTGGTGGCGCCACCTGCCACCATTTTTGCACAGTGTCCATCTGTTTGTCTGCCGTGGGCTAAAATCACTCATATCTCAGTAGTGGTTTGACTTATCTGCCAAAAATTTTGCATGTTTATACATCTTGGACAGCTTTCTGGATTTTGTGGTAGATGGCACAACCTACGTACACATTTCGGCTGCAGGCTGTTATGCAACACACCTCACTCTATTTCCCCTTGCCTCTCAATCCATGCCTCACTTGACCTTTCCCACTCAGATTTTGGAGGATACAAGTAGTCGCTTGTTGACTATCCATATTCTAGTTTTTGTGTTGTGTGCACCCATGCCAGAATTGCAGCAGTGATGTTTGTTTAATTGTTTCTTGTTCTAAGTGTTAAGTACTTGCATTGTTCATATACATGTTACACATGTTCTTGAAAAGCAATGGTCCAGCATTGAAGCATTATATACCTGGTGTAATCTCATTGCACAGGTTCGCATTAGGCCTGTAGGCCTTGTTTGAGGTATGTCTCATACTGTTTGTTGGTAATATGTGCCCATGATATGAGTGCATGAGGATATCTGTAGCCTGTCCCTAATGCCTTATGCACATAATGTTTCCTAAGGCCCCCCCCCCCCTTCCTGCTGACCCTTGTCGGCTAGTTGGGGAGTACCACTAAAGCTTTGGTTTAGTTCTGTGTTAACTGTTGACAACTGGAATGACACTGAAAGGAGAAAATATGTGCCCAAAATATGTAACTGTTTAATGAATGCAAATCAAAGCCAATGATTTTGGTCTCCGGGCCAAGGTACAATTTTATCTAACCGTTTGCTCATTCTTGTAGTAAGAGGTCAGTGTCAACTGTAAAATCAAATTGAATCTCCATTTTCTGGAAGATTTCTGGATTTTACATCCACTCTGTTTCAGTTTTGTATTGGACCTGTGATTCATGATAAGTGGTCATCTGTGACATATGACACCTTTGGGACATTTGTAGCACTGGGATGTATGTCCTCTGTATTGCCCATTAAATTCCCATATAGAACCTGCCACTGCAATGACTGCATTGCCCTGAAGTGAGAAGGTGAATCCCATCTGTTTAATGTATGTCACTGCAGTCATGTTGTTCACCTGATGTGCAAATCTCTCATGTGATGGCAGAGAGACTAGAGACATAGCAAGCAAGCTTAATACACTGAAGTTGAAAGAGTCAAAGTCAACAGCTGACCATGCAGGGACCCCCTGTTGTTTTATCAGGGCACATCCCGCACCCCAAGGCTGTGCCAGATGCATCAGTATTAAATGACCAGACAAGGCTTGCTTGTTGACACTGGGACCCAGATATATCTTGCACATTAGTAACCCACTGTTTCAAGTCATTTATTGCTGCTTCAGTAAAGGTCATTTGCAGGTCAAAGGTGCCCTTATCTATTGCAATTTTAGGGCTTAAATATTGTCATTTCCCAACTGCCTATATTACAAGGATCGAAAAGTAACAGCAGGGAAACTAGCACCATCTACCAAATGACATGACAGATGTCTCTGATATAGTATCATTAGATTTAAGCAACAGTTTGTCAGCTTTCTCTGAGGTCGATGAAAGAGTCATTTCCTAGAATCTAACATAAAATCCAAGAAATCAACATTGAAATGGACAATGCATATTTATTTCTGGGTGAAAACAATCCAGTAATTTTAACCATTTCAGTTACACTGTTTAGATATTATTGCATTGTGTCGCCTTGTAAATAGCAATCATATCATAGTAATAACAGTCTGAAATCCTGAACTCCTTAGAGTAGAGTAAACAGGTTTAAGAGTTTTGAAAATTCTCGAGAGACACTGGATAATCCATTTGCAAAACATACCTATTTATAATATTTCTCTTTCCATTCAAATTTCATGTATTTGTTTATGTAATTCATGAAATGGTTTTGAATAGGATGCATCTTTTAAAACAACTGAAGCCATAAAACAGTTTTGTTCATCAGGCATATGACATCAGTGAGAGATTCCAGTGTGAATGATTATAAACAATTCTGTTCAGATGACAAGGTTCAGAATAAATCTGTGAGAAAACATTAGAATGAACTCATCTGCCTCATGATTACATTCAACAATAACCCCCTTGTTCAGTAATTTAGCTATTTCAGTGTCAATGATGTTACATTCCTGTCGGCTGAAAGGCAGAAATTAGATATTCTGCATTGAGCTGGAAGGTCTATAAACTCAATCTTGTATATTCCACTCATTTATGTTTTGTTTTAACTGACCACCAGAAATAACTATCAACTTTGACTGCACTTAGACAAAATTTTCTTTACAAATGTTTCATATTCGGTATGTGATAAGGGCTCAGTAAACAATTTTCTCACCTCATTAGGAGACTCACATGCACTGGCTTCTGCTGGAAGTGTACATCCACCCCCCCCCCCCCCCTCCTTCTGCATGTAGTTGCTTGCAGCTGATGAGTGGGAGGGAACCGTTGCTGTGGGATAATGTGTTATCGGAGGTTTTCCAGCATCTTTCTAACTAGATTGGCCTGTTTAATATCCTTCTGTGTAGCATTTATGTTGTCACCAAAAAGATATTTAGTCACAGGCTGGTGAACATAACATGGGAGTATTTTCTATTTAATGCTCCATACATTTAAGTTCTCTGCGTTTCAAGGTGAGCTCATATGATGCATGTCCAATCAGAGCAACCACATCCGGTAGCTTTTACAGCATCCTTTTGATTTATCATCCCTGATTTCCCAAGGCTGCACAACAAAACATCTGATACTTGTACTATTGCAAAGGTGGCATTAAGCCCAAAACAGACTTGTGCACCACGTGACAAATTCAAAACACACTAACGCGGCAACAACGCGCACGACACACGTCAGATTGGATGGTATTAACCAAGCACCTATTGTATTTTTTTGTTTATCTTTGTAAAATTAGTAATTTCCATAATCAAGGTTGGATTACTTGTATACAAATATATATCTTTTGTGACATGTTCTAAATATGACAGAACTCAGTCACTAATCTTAACGATATTTATGTATTTGTGTTGCTTTGTTTCATGTTTTCTATCCAGATACAAATCAATAATTATTGTTCAGTGAATTAACAAACGTTTCACCCACAGTTTTATATAAATTTGAGTGCTGGGGAGGGAAACCCTCTATTTAGCTATGTCATTATCATGAATCCCCACGCAGCTAGCGCGCGTCACGTGTAAAAAATTGCTCCAGGAGCAATAGCTGACGCTTGACACGCAAGTGACGCGCATTAGTCTGTATTGTCATTGATAAATAGAGTGGAGCGACTTTGACGTGCGACGCTTGACGTGCTTGTGACAACTGCATTAGTGTGTTTTGGGCTTAAGTAAGGGCTTGTTGAATATGTGCCATGCGTTTATCTTAATTTCTCTAAAAAACGCTGCCATACCTCAATATTCATATGAGGCACAATGGTTTTTTAGTGCTTTTTGGCCTGGCATAATTGTCCCATTAGTAGTTCTCCCCTGACAGAGGTTGGAGAACTTTTTATTGTAAACCTTTGCCAGTTTTGGCAAATATTGGGCCCACGCAGATCCTCATCATCCAGATCATTAGTAACAGATTCTAGTATATCATCCAATGCACCACCTTGAGAACTTCCTGCTTCAATAACATCATCTTGATTATGCAGGAGAACACTGATGTCATCATAATTATCATCATAATCAGGAACATCAGCACAACCACTTCAACTTCAGACAAGGCTTCTCCTTGTTCTTTAGAAGTCACTGATGTCATCATCATCATAATCATCATCATCATAATAATCAACATCAGCACAATCACTTTCAACATCAGACAAGGCTTCTCCTTGTTCTTTAGAAGTCACTGATGTCATCATCATCATAATCATCATCATCATCATAATCAACATCAGCACAATCACTTTCAACATCAGACAAGGCTTCTCCTTGTTCTTTAGAAGTTGATGGGTAGCATCCAACCCCATGCTTTTATGCAGGTGGTTTGTCATTAGCTTTTGTAGTCATGAGTTGACTGAAGCTAACAAAACATCTTTCATCTCAGCGATTGACTATTCCACGCTACTACTGTAGTAAATGTGATGTTTATTGTGAGATGTGAGCTGGGAACCAGTCTGTACTATTATGTTAATGTACCGGAAGTGGTCTTGATTACATCATGGAAATAAAGGAACTTGATGGGCATTCCATTTGTTGTTCATTTCATGACATTAAATCCTTGGCCATCCGCTTTCAGCTTTGCCAGGATACGACAAGTTGGCGACATGGTGATTTATCGAAGTATACCCTTTCTGTGCCTTGATGTTGGCCATTAGCAAAGATGATGTCAGCTCTATAAATAGTTTTGGCACAGTGCCAGGATTGGAAGAAGTGCAGCCAGGTATAGGTCAAGAGTTCATTCAGTGCAGTAGCTGCATTCTATTTATAGCTTTGGCAGACTGCTCACTGCATCAGATTAGGCACCAAAGTTCAGCCTTGATCTATTTATAGCTTTTGCAGACTTCCAACTGTGTCAGATTATGCAGCAGGTCAAGAGTTCACTCAGTGCAGCCAGGTACAGGTCAAAAGTTCACTCAGTCTAGCCAGGTGCAGGTCAAGAGTTCACTCAGTGCAGTAGCTTGAGGCAGTAATTTGTCACAGTTCACTCCGGGGCAACTGCCTTACTTACCTAAGCCTCATCAGCACAGTGCATCAATCTCTGGGGAAGTTTGATGTATTGGACTGATATTGTGACCAGTCTATGCGTCTTTGATGGTATTCTCATTTACAAGACAGGTGGTGCCACCTACATTGACTTTTGTAGTGTATGCGCCTGCTTATTTCTACAGAGGAATTTGATACATCAGCCTCAAATTGGGCATGTTTATACATATCGGGTAGGTTTATAGTGTACAAGACTGATGGTGCAACCTACAATAATTTTTGCTTATTTAATAGAAGGGGTTTGACTCATCAGTCTGACATTGGGCATATGTATATATCTTTTTGTTGTATACAAAACTGATGTTGCCAGCTGCAATCATTGTATCCGTTTTGCAGATACTATATTTTCAGTCGGACGCAGCCGCCACCGCCAATGCCACATAGGTTTCCAGAGAACTCCTCCATAACCACTGGGCAGAATTTTTTTGAAATTCGGATTTATGATCGGGTCACATGTGATCTGCTGCGCCCTCATTTTTGGTTGACCTCTTGACTTTTCCTCTCTTCCAAGCATATATTTGTGAGTCTGTTTCCACACATAAACCCACATATATCAGGAACCATTTGACCGATCATGTTAAAAATTTTGCACAAATGTATCCCTTGGATAGCTTTATAACATACACTAAAATAGTGGGGCCACCTGCAATCATTTTTGCACAGCATCCATCTGTTTGTCTGCTGTGGGATACATATAGCTCACATAGCTCTTTATCATATAAGAAACTGGTGGCGCCACCTGCAACCCTTTTTGCACAGCATCCATCTGTTCATCTGCCTTTGGATAAAATCACTCATATCTCGGCAGTGGTTTGACTTTTCCACCTGAAATTTTGCATGTGTATATATCTTGGATAGTTTTTCGTTCAAATTACAGGTGGTGCCACCTACAGTCATGTTTACGTGGCAGACATCCATGCTAATATTTAACACATCTAACTCTATTTCCCCTTGCCACTCAATCCATGCCTCACTTCACCCGTCCTACTCTGATTTTGGCGGATACACTTAGTCGCTTGTCGACTTCCCGTATTCTAGTTAGCTTAATGGTTTGGCAATCAGGTACACCAATGATTTCATAGGTCACTAGTGGTGAAAGAGCAGATTCTGAGTTCCTGGTGAGTAGTGAGTGAGTAAATACTGAATATATGTTGGCCTGTAGGGCTTCACATAGAATAAAGATATACCCTGTTTAGAATCTTTTATTGATAAAGCAAAGCTTATATTTTTTGGTAACTTGTATAGATTAATCATATCAAATCAGTGCAAGAAAATTGTGATATACCCTTTCATTAACTTCTTGTTGAATAAAAATTTTAAAATATACAGATTTACAGCCTACATGTATCGACTGTTAAGAAAATATAAACTGCTTGATACCATTAATAACTGCTTGATCAGCTGTGAACCCTTCCCAGACAGGATGTAGTGTAATTGATAGTATTGTGAACTATGAGTACACCATGCATGCATGTGGCGTTTCACGAGATTTGACCTTTAGTAATTATTTGAGGTTCACAGTGATCGCTTCTCGCTGTCTGCTCTGTGGGTAACATCAAGTCAGATACCTGGTTCATTGTCTAAGTTCAGGTACTTAGCGCAGCTACTTGTGAATTTGGAAAATTTTAATATGCAACATCAGTTCCTTTGTCATCGTTGCGGAAAATTATATTCCAATGCAATAGTACATATAGTTGATTCCTGTACTGCTACAATTAACCAGAGAGAACATATGTGGAACTTTATTTGTGATAAATTACCCATTCAGGTTGAGGCACAATTGGTTGCCCTGTCGGACATTGAACTCTTAAGAGCCTTGATTAAAGGGGACATTGAATATGGATTAATCTTTCGAACACGAACACTATTCAGCCGCTTTATTAAATGAGGTCTCTCTTTTCTTCAAGGAGTCTAAGAAGATTCTTCATGAACTATCTTAATCATTATCAATTAACATATTAAATGCCCGTTTGCCATACAATATGAAATGTTTTTTCTATTTCGCCTTTCTGATTATTGGTTTGTAATTTGTAATGCTTTTTGTATTACTTCTGTATTGACATTTTGTATGTTTGTCTTCGCTTTGTTGGAGGAAATAAAGGTTGTAACATAGAATAAAGAAAAAAAGAAATCATGCAAGGATAGTTAATAGTGGCTTGTCAGCACCATAGCAGTCAAAATCTCTGTTGGGGATGAATTTCCCACTTTTTGTGATCTGGAGACAAAGTTAAATCAGTAACAAAAGTCCCATCATGTCAAATTGTGGAAATGGGATTCTAAACCCATTGCTGGGTCTAAGAAGAGGTGTTATAATAAGTCATTTAACCCTGAAATAAAATACACATCCCTTGTACATGTATGCAGGTGTCCATGGTGGCCACAAATATAAAATTATTGTCCATTCTGATTTAAGGTAGCAGGCTGGTCCCCTTATATGACCTGACCTTGTTTCAGTTTTTTCCTTTGTATTGAAGAATCTAATGCCTTAGTTAAAGTATACATTTTCTGAAAGCTAAGGAGATTTTCTACATTTTGATAAATATAAACTTTGTTTTGGAGGAACATGTTTGAATTTATAAGCTTTTTAATTTACTTTGAATATTAAGTATATCTTTTATTGCAAAAACATCAATTTTTAGGATTTTTACCAGTCCTGAGCACCTTCAATCTTAATGTATGGTCATGTCAGGTATATGTAACCAGACCATACTATATCTCGGTGTCATATATGCTATGAATATTTTATATATATATATATATATATATATATATATATATATAAAACTCTGAAGAAAAACAACGCTGTAAATTCACTACAGTCTGTTTCACGGGATGTGACCCGATCATCAGGTGAATGTTGTTGGATTCGTTTCACAGGTCGCATCCCGTGAAACAGACTGTAGTGAATTTACAGTGTTGTTTTTCTTCAGAGTTATACCGCTCTGGCCTAGTCTGTAGGCCATAGAGCACTTTACATCGGAGGGTAACGCTTCCTTCTATATATATATATATATTGTACAATAAAAATTCAAATAAATAAATAGCTACTAGGTCTAGAATGTCACACATCTGGGCAGCTGACACTTAGTGATATCAGTTGAAGCATTATCGGCTTCGCAGTGGATAGAGTGTGGACTGTCTAGGCAGCCGACATTGTCTACAGTGTCTATATTGTCGGTTGCCTAGACAGTCCAGGGGTCTAACACTCCCAAGCCAACATTGTCGGCTGCCTAGACACTGTCAGCTGCTTATCAGCACACTTTCCCTATTTTACATTATGGGACTTAAGTTTAACTTTTGACTTTGCTACTTAGCTCTTTCTATGCAAATATTTTGTTGTAAACATTATATTAACTAAAGGTAACCCGTTGGAGCTTTCATAAAAAAAAGGCCTGAAAATGTTGGTATCACCGCACACAGGCTGCTTGTTTTTGAGCTCAGCTGACTATAAGTCCTTTGTCTGTCTGCTGTCTGTCCAACTATCTTGCTGTCCATCCGTCTGTCATAAATGCATAAATGTAAAATCAGTACCTCAAATTTTGCCTAACTTTGGCTATGGCACTTTTATTTCCTTTAAGCACTGATGATTTAATTTTCATATTATGCACACATAAGGATTTCAGCTTCTAAATTCTGAAATTTGAAAGGAATTGGCCAAAAAATGTATCTTTTATTTAGTTTTTAAGAGACCATGTCATACTTTGCCTGGACTATACTCAAGCCCCTCTTCAGTCACATGTATGACTCCCTTGTTGATCTTTCAGGCTAATTATACATGCTTGAAGTGGGGCATACTGGGCAGCCAGCCAGCTCTTGACTGGCCAAAGCCAGCCACAGGTGTCCAGTCCCCCTCCTCTAGAAGTTGTTTTGGCCGACAACATAACAATAAACAACAATGAAATAAGTTTTTATTAGTTTAAAACAACAACATTTAAGAACAAATATGTCAAAAAATTTAAAATATTACCCAGAGAAGTACTCATTAAAGATGTCAATATGTTTGACTTTTGACATTAAGACTTATGGCTGTATCAGCTGTCACATGATATTATGTATATCATCAAAATTTATATTACTGATTTCTTTTTTTCAGTTAAAAAACTAAACATGCCCATCTCCAGTTTGCTCCTTGTATAATTTATTTGGTTATTTTTACACATGTATTAGTTTCATAACTGAGATTACTTTTTAGCTCAGCTGACTGTAAGTCAGCTGAGCTATAGCGGTCACTCTTTGTCTGTCGTCTGTCTGGCCATCCGGCCGTCTGTCCTTTAACAAGGCACAAATCGTATGGGCTGGACCTGGAATCTTCTTACTTTACATCCAAAGAGGTCCATGAAAAATCTCCTTGGAAACTTGGAATTAGATCTCTGTTACCCATATTCTTCAAGCAAGGGGCTCTGAAGTACCCCCCAGAATAATGAAAAATTTGATACAAAAGCTCAGGTATCTGAATAACTAATGCATTGATCACCATGATTCTTAGCATGGACATTGATCATTGAGTGTTACATCAGTTTCTGCAGACTGGTGGCGCCACCTGTATTTTTTTCGATTTTTTTACATTTTTTTCTCTATTTTTGAGACCTCAAAAGATTCCATCATCTGTTAACAGGGCACAAATCGTAACCACTGGACCTGGAATCTTCTCACTTTACATCCAGAGAGGTACATGAAAACTTTCCTTGGAAACCTGGAATTAGGTCTCTGTTACCCATATTCTTCAAGCTATGGGGCTCCGAAGTACCCCCCAGAAAAATGAAAAATTTGATACAAAAGCTCAAGTATCTGAATAACTATTGCATTGATCACCATGATTCTGTGCATGGAATGTTTCCTCAGTTTCTGTAGACTGGTGGCGCCACCTATATTTTTTCGATTCTTTACAATTTTTTTTCTCTATTTTTGAGACATTTAAAGATGCTGTCATCAGTTAATTGTGCACAAATCGTAACCGCTCAACCTGCAATCTTCTCACTGTACATCCAGAGAGGTACATGAACAGTCTCCATGGAAACCTGAAATTAGGTCTTTGTTACCCATATTCTCTGAGCCATAGGGCTTATAAGCACCCCCCATCATAATTAAAATTTTGATACCAAAGCAGGGCACAAATCATAAACATTGGACCTGGAATCTTCTAACCTAAAATCCAGGGAGGTCTATGAAAATATCCTTGGAAACCTGGAATTGGGTCACAGTGAACTAACTATATTCGCAGAGTTTTGGGGTATGTTTGAGCACCCTAGAAATAATGCAAAATACACACAAATTGCCAGATTCCTCATGAAAGGCCGGTTTGCCATCAGATTTGTTGTGCTTATGGGTCTTGATGAACTTAAGCTAGCTAATATCAAGAAACGCATAGTGATGTATAGGTATATATCAAGTTAGTGTATAAATGGTTAATAATGTAGAGATTTAACTTAGTGACCATACTGTGTAATAGCAAATAATATTGGGCACATGGTAAACACCTAACAATTGTATTATCTTTAAGCCTTTTTTATCAGATTACATTGAAGAGTATACAATGATTTCACATATTAATAATTTTTCTTCATGCATATTTTTATCAGTTCAACTGCCCAAATTATTTATATTCTAGATGTTAACCGTATTAGCTTGGAGGACCAAGCTTGTTAACCCCCACCCATATTATAGTAAAGGAATATATCAAATTAGTGTATAAATGGTTAATATTGTAGAGATTTAACTTAGTGACCATACTGTGTAATAGCAAATAATATTGGGCACATGGTAAACACCTAACAATTGTATAATCTTTAAGCCTTTTTTATCAGATTACATTGAAGAGTATACAATGATTTCACATATTAATAATTTTTCTTCATGCATATTTTTATCAGTTCAACTGCCCAAATTATTTATATTCTAGATGTTAACCGTATTAGCTTGGAGGACCAAGCTTGTTAACCCCCACCCATATTATAGTAAAGGTATATATCAAGTTAGTGTATAAATGGTTAATATTGTAGAGATTTAACTTAATGACCATACTGTGATCACCAGGCTTTCAGCTGGTATCACAGCATGATACAGGCTCCGCATCTGGTGATGACCCCTGTATAGTTAACACATGTGTATATATAGGGGACCCCCCTGTGTGTTTGTAGTCCTAGTTTGCCATCATCATACTCAGCAGGTAATCAAGCAACTTTAATGATTTCAGGCTCACATATATATCACCATTAGTTCTAAGAGGATCCAGGATATCTAGAATATATATTTTTTAATTATTCAGATATTTGAATATACATAGAAATTGTAATTATCCTAGACAATGAAAAACGCCAGTTCTGTGTAAATTACCATATAAATATTTAATATTATGAGCTGAGATTTGGTGCATTCAAAGTAGTAAAGATGAAGTTTAATTAGTGTTAATTACCTGATTTTTCATATAATATTACAGAAGATATAGGTATATTAATCTCGGACACAAAACACAGAAATTCAGTTTGTCATAGAAGTCATAGCGTTGGTCACCCTCAGCCAGCCAATCAGCTCCCTGCTGGGGGTGATTACTTAAGACCAGATGCCCATAAACAGAGACAGAGTCCGTTTTGAATTCAACCTGTGCTGGACACCAGTAAGCCAGCCAGGGCTTAGCCAGTCAGTTCACTAGTGCCTGCCAGCCTGGAAGATATGTATGATTTATTTAAATAAAATATTTTGTGGACAATAATCAAGGATTCAAGTCACTTAACTACTTTAAAAAACATATTGTTAACTGTTGGACAAAACAGTGGAGAGGACCTGTTTATTTCTCACATGGGACAACCTCGAGTCGAGGTGTTATGGTAATTGTCGGAGAAAAGCTAGATTTTAAATGTGAAGAGGTTGTGGTTGATACAAACCGTAGATATATTTTGTTGAAATGTTATATTCATGAATGCCTCACTTTACTCTTCAATACATATGCGCCAAATTCCGACTCAGAACAAACTAAGTATTTTCAGAGTTTACAGAATGAAATAAACAAGCTTGCTCTAGATGCTGACATAAAAATTACAACAGGTGGAGATTTTAACATGTGTATGGAAAAATTGATTCAGATGGGGAAAACTTAAAGTTCAAGTTATTAAGCATGTACAATCAGTTAAGGCGGAATTTGACCTTGTAGATATTTTGAGAATAAGAAACCCTGACATTAAAAGATATACATGGAGATGTTTTTTCCCATTGACCCAACGGCGGTTAGATTATTTCTTTGTTTCTGATGAAATTCAGGCAAATGTTGTAACAGCTGATATCATTTCTTCAATTAACACCGATCATTCCACAATAGAGATAAAATTACAGCTGCTTAAGGACCAGAATAGAGGACCAGCATATTGGAAGTTAAATAATTCATTGTTAACTGATGAGAATTATGTCAAAGAATTAAAAAGCAAGATTTCTGAGTGGAAAGGAAATACTTCATTAAAAAATTCTGCTACATGTTGGGAATACATCAAATACAGAATAAGGCAGTTCACTCTTGATTATTCTAAGGCAAAAGCTGGACAGAGAAGGAATGAATTAAGTAAACTTGAGAGTAAATTAAATGAGCTGGAAAGAAAATTGTGTAATGATTCTAGTGAGGCAGTAATCAAGGAACACCAAGAAATTAAACATCAGCTGGAAACATACTATGACCACATTACACAAGGATTCATAATCCGCTCCCGAGCACAATGGAAAGAAAATGGTGAGTGAAACTCTTCATGTTTCCTCAATTTAGAAAAAAGAAATTATCATAAAACAACAGTTCGTAAATTACTAAAAAATGAGAAGGAGATAACCCCCTTAAAAAGAAATTATGGAGGAGATTAGTGCATTTTATAAAAAAAAGTTCACGAGAACACCTGTTGTAACAGAAGAAGATTGTGATAATTATTTTAAAAATATTAATGTACCAGTTCTATCTGATGAACAATCATCTTTTTGTGATGTTCAAGTAACTCAGACAGAAGTATTAAATGCACTAAAATCCATGCCTTCAAATAAAGTACCTGGGAATGACGGACTAAGTAACGAATTTTACAAAATGTTTTACCAAGAAATTAAATATGAATTGATATCCTGTCTAAAGGCAAGGTCACCTCACCACCAGTCAAAAACAAGCTGTAATAACTTTAATACAAAAACCTGACAAAGACACTAGATACATTAAATCATGGCGACCAATCAGTCCAATTAATGTTGATTGCAATATACTTAGTCGAATTTTAGTCAACAGATTGAAGAAAATACTTCCACATTTAATTTCTCAGGATCAAAGTGCATATATAAGTGGTCGTTTCATTGGTGAGCCCATCAGGCTAATCAGCGATATTATATACTACTGTAATCAAAGTAAAAGTACAGGTATTATGTTCGCAGCTGATTTTGAAGCAGCTTTTGATTCGGTAGATCATGTTTTCCTGTTCAGTGTTCTTAAAAGGTTTGGGTTCGGAGAAATTTTTATAACATGGATAAAAACAATGTACAATAAATTGGAGAGTTCCGTCATAAACAATGGAGTAACAACCACATTTTTTGTTAGAACGAGGCACCCGTCAAGGGGACCCATTAGCTTGTTACCTCTTCAAGCTTGTTGTTGAAGTATTAGCACATCAGATTCGTACGAGAAATGAAATACAAGGAATAAAAGTTTTTGATTTAGAAAATAAATTGTGCATGTTTGCAGATGACTCAACATTTTTCCTTCAGGATGCAGAGTCTTTCAAAGAACTGATAAATGTTATAAATGTTTTTACATATTATTCCTCTTTAAAAGTCAACTATGATAAGTCAGAAGCAGCATGGCTAGGAAGCTGTAAAGCCAGACGCGACAGACCTATTGAATGTTGATGGATTAATCTAACTGTAGATGCTATTCGAATCTTGGGGATTTACTTTTCATATGATTCAGATATTGTCAGAAAAGAATTTCACAAGAATAAAAGATAAGATGAATAACACCTTGAGTGTTAGGAGAACCCAGACAATGACAATTTATGGTAGATTTGAGATAGCTGGGTCACTTGTTTTATCCACTTTGTTGTATGCTACAAACATGCATGTGTGAACCAAAAAGGAGTTTTGTTACTGAGGCACATGGTATGATTAACAAATTTATATGGAACGGAAAAAAGCCAAAGGTTAAATATAACACTGCAGTAGGACCATATAATATGGGTGGCCTAAAACTGCCAGACATTGAATCAATGCTGAAAGGTCAACAAGTCATGTGGATAAAACGACTAATTACTGACGAAAATAAACTTTGGGCGAAGTTAGTCTCATGTTATTTAAGTAGAATAGGAGGAACATCTTTCATAAGATCAAATTTTGATAAAGCAAGCATTCCGCAGGGTCTGCCAAAATTCTACAAAAAATGCTTGTTTTCATGGACCGCAATTTCAAAAAGTTATCCAGAATCTAGGTATGAAGTATTATCTCAAACAGTATGGAATAATTCATTATTACAAATTAACAATGCACCCTTTTTTTACAAAAATTTATCAGGTGTAGGAATTAATTACATAAATGACCTTGTTAATAAGAATGGGTCATTAAAATCTTGGAATAATGTGACTAATGGCAATTTAACTGAATTAGATAAACTTCTATTACAGTCGGTAATTGCCTCAGTCTCAGCGAACTTACGTTTCTTGATAAAAGAACATACGTTTGAGAATACAAATATCTGCAGTGATTCAGTATTTATCAAAAATAAGCAATAATATATATCAACATTAAATTCAAAAATGATTAAGGTAAATGTATTAAGGACAAAACTGAGTTCAGAAACATTATATGGGACGAATGCTTGGATGTTACTGCACAAGAAAAGGAACTTCGTTTTAAATCAATTTATCAGATCTCTTCAGATAGGTATTTATGAGAATTTCTTTACAAAATTATGAATAATTACTTGGCAGTTTACAGAAATTCGTATAAATGGAAATTAATTGAAATGGGTTGATGGGACTGTTGCTTTTTATATCAAGAATCAATTTTTCACTTGTTTTGTGAGTGTACAGTTACAAAGAATTTCTACTTTAAGATTAAGGAATGATTAAAACTATGTGATATTAATATGCCTGAAATAACAAAAAAAAAAGTTATTTTTGGAATCCTACCTATCAGTAAAGAAAATATCATGATAAATACCATTATCCTCATATATAAGTATATTATTTTTAAAGGTAAATCTTTTCCATCTGTCGAAAGTCTATTCGCAAAATTTATTTGTACTTTGAATTCCTTGCAAAAAGAAGAATATCTCATTGCTAAAAAGGAGTTAGAACTAGAGGACCACCTAAAGAAATGGAAACCTCTATTACCTCTTCATAACCTAAAATGTTTGTAATTGAAAACTGAGTTATTGAAAAAAAAAAAAAAAAAATCCCTATACAGAGTAAGGAATATAGTTCATGTTTAGGGTGTGAACAGCCATGTATACTTAACTTATTATGTACCTGCCTAGCAATTAATTTTAGTTAATATGAGTATGTGTTTAGATATTATGTTTATATGCATCAGTGTGCAATGCATATTGGATTGTGTATGATGTGTGTATTCAATATACATTTGTGTTTATATTTGTAATGTATTTGTGAAGTATATGTATATACAAATAATAATGATGACTTCCTGATAAATTTAACAAAACTGTTACAGATTGATGTGCTTATTTGAAGAAATCTTCTGTCAACATCACTTGTGTATTGTTAACAATGATCCAATCCTTGTATTGTCTTTTGTTTAAATAAAAAAATAAAAATTAAAAAAAAAATTAAAAAAAAAAAAACTTAAGCTAATATGAATGAACAATGATGCCACCTACATTATCTTAATTAGTTGTCTGTGCAAGGACATATTGTCAACATGTCAGTCGGCTGAGAGTAATGACCCATTGGTCACTTGTTATTTATTTTCTGATACATAAATTGAAAAAAAAAAAAATATTCAAATGTGATAAAAAAAATCAGATCCTAGACAAGATTTCATTATGATATCTTTAATGTTAATATTTGTCATAAGACTCTTGCTATGTTCAGTGTGTAGATTGATGTGAAAGTATTCAAAAGTGAATATAATAGTTTTATTTTTTTAATGTAAATTAAAGCCATAAAACCAGATACATATGATATCTTTATTCAAATTTGTGAAATTTGTATATCCTGGATTCTCAACAATTTTGTTTGACTGAAAATTAATATATACTCATGAGATAAAATTTACATGAAAAAACTGCCAAAATGGTATATACTTGCAGCATCAGGCCAAGTCAAAACTTGTGTGACAGCTAATAGCACTACATTTTCAAATGTAAATGATATAATGGCATCAATCCTCTTTTTTATATCCAAGAATTTTATCAAAATGTTACATAACTTGAGTTAAACACCATCATCTCATAATACAGCTTATATTACCACACTAAACTAGCATTTGTCTACCCTTCCCCCCCTTCCAAATCATATCTTGTTTGATCATATATAACAGCTGAGCATTGTGACCCATGGGTCCCTTGTTTTCTATATTTTGAGACTGCCAAATTATATATATACTATCAGATTTGCAACTGAGGTTTCATCCCTGTCCTGAATCCTTGTGTGTTTATGAGGGGCCCCGCTTGAATAAGCAGATGCCCTATATTAATAACTCTGTCTGTCCGTCTGTTCATCTGTATGTCCGTTAAAATAATTTGTTTCCTGATGATAACTTCAGTTTGGATTGAAATATTGGTTTCAAACTTGACTTATATATGGCCCACCACTAAAGTAAGAACTGTTAATTCTGGGGCATAATAACCATGGTCAAGGTCACAGGACCCACTACTTTAGAAAAATTGTGGATGCATTTCAAGCCAAACTTTTCATCGCAAACCTTCTGTCTTCCACATCTGGCACACCTGCCATTATGGGAAGTTTCCTTTTGATTTTGGATCAAAGGTCAAGATCACAGGGCCCATCCATTCACAAATTAGTTTAAGGATGATAACTCCAGTTAGAGTAGACAGGTTGACTTCAAAGTGATCACAGGACCAATATTTAGAAAAACTCATAAACATATCCATATAGACAAATTCAGCTGAGCATCAAAACCCATGGGTCCCTTGATTCTGATATTTCTAGCATGGTGCCCCCAGGAGAGAGAGAGTTGGAAGTGCAGGTCCCACAGGCAAGAAAAAGCCCCTAATACATCATCCTGCTGGTGGAGGATGGGCAGGACTTGCCATGGAGGACTTGGTGATTGATGGGTCTGTGAGCAGGCATCACTCAAATCAGGTATACCTCATCTCTAGGTAGATCCTTGTTGTTTGCCATTTACATTACACATGAACATGTCCTGCTAAATATCTGAACACAAATTTACAGCTATATCAGGGCCCTACTGGGAAATGCAGATGCCCTGTAGTCATCACCCTGTCAGTTCACAAATTTGTTTCCAGATGATAACTCCAGTTTGGATTAATTGATTAGTTGGATTCAGTGATCCACCACTACAATGACCCATGCAACACTAAAGTAAGACTCCCGATTGAATTGTACCATTGGTGTATAAGCTGTAGGTGATGTCAAATGTTTCTGTTAATCAAAATGATCCATATGCACCCTTCAGCACAAACACACACTCAAACACAAACATTCTGTTTGCTCATTCTTATGAAATTAGATTAAGACAAGACAGTTCTGAAGATTTGAGTAGCATTTGCTGCCAGATATAATAAAATGAGAATGTCCACTTCCCAGAGCAATATTGATATTTACAAAATACAAATATGATTCAGAAATATGCTACCAAAAACAAAGAATGCATAAGAAGGTGGGATACCCAAATGGCCCATTATAGCTCTGACAAATTGTCATATGATTATGAACAAACACATCATTTGATATACAATTAATAAATTAAGTTACCAACAATATATGTTATAATGTAGAATGGTAGTATTATAGTAGATAGTGAATTACATATATCTACTTGACTCAGATTAATCTGAAATATTCATAATAAAATGAACGTTAAATAAAAAGAAGTGAAAGTTGCAAATTGAATGTTAAGGGAGCATACGAGGGAGGTGGTGGGAAAAAACTTGACTTTACGCAGTAAAAAACTTTATCCAATGTGTTGCATGTTAACTGATGTAAACAGTTAATGAGGAATGAGATCTCTTGGGAACGGGTTTTTAACAACAACAAAAACTTTTTGTGTGATCCGTCTATCCGGATCTGGGAGGTTCGAGAGTGGCCCTATTATTATTGCTCATATGATCTACACCAATGAGGATTCAACTGGAGCTTAAACTGCACAGCAGCTTCCTTTTCTTTTTAAATACATATATGTTTCATTAAATGATATATTGTAAATACCAGAAGACTAGCAGTCAACACCTACAAGTTCCTAGTATAAAACCACATAATGAATGATGTATAGCAAGTACCAGAAGACTTGTGGTCAACACCAACAAGCTCCTGGTATAAAACCACATAATGAATGAAGAATGGCAAGTACCAGAAGACTTGTGGTCAAATCCTACAAGCTGCTGGTACAAAACCACATAAAGTAAATATTTAATATACTTTATCAAAAATGTCAAGCATAATGTATCAAAATGACAATATAAGTACTGAAAAAGTGTGCAAGTCCTGGTTGATGCACAAACCAGCCACAGACTGTTCTAATAGCTGTTTTTTCCAACTCTGCCTATTCATAAAATAATAAAAAGTAACTTTGATGGGAAAGTCAACTGTTTTTATCTCAGGCAACCATAAATCATTTAAGCTATAATGATCACCCTGTGACCTTTATCCTTTCAGGCAGTGATCAATCCTGCCATTAACGGGAAAATATTCATAATTGGGCTGTGCAATTTTATCTATATCAGTATATCGCAATAGGTTGATTAACATACCGTATTCGACGTAATAAATTAAGCGCCCCGGGCACTCTCAAAATTAAATTTTTCAAATATTTTTGTACCCTTATAAGCCCCCCCCCCCCCCCCCCAACCCACATCTGCCAACTTCCAAAGTGCGTTACGATCCTCTTAATTCAACACTGCTGCTTGTGTAAACGTTTTTTGACTTCACAGCACATTCAGTACAATTCAGAAAAACCAACGATCTTTTAGATATGCTTGTGTGAAGTTTTGAAAAATAACTAATCCAATTGATACCGATTTGCAGACGATTTTATTTTGTGTTGTATGAGAGAATTGTATGAATGACTGCAGTTCGAGATTTCCTTTTCAGGCGAAGAGAAAAAATAAGGATGGTAATAAGTGTACTCTTTAATAAATTTCACTGCCTCATAAGGTAGTAAAATATATAAAATGGTCATATAAAGGTATTAAAACAGTATTTATTTGATAGATGAGAAATTATAATACGGTACCCCGATTATGTCAGTCATGTACCTTGCGCAAATAACTTTGACAGCTGAGCTGATGTATGACATGGAATGGCATCGCCAATAACTGTCCTTTTTGTCCTTCATTGTGCATGATATTACATGCAAAAGTTAAAAAAAAAAGCTGAAATATTGGCCCTCAGACTCCAGCATATTATATTAACTTCAGTGGGTATACGCACCAAATCCGGGGTTTTGTTATAAAATTGTGAGGAAATTCATCATATTTATATCCCGTGGAAACACTGTCCCTTTCTTGAACTTTGATGACCAGTTATAATACATTCATTTCTTGACGTAGTCCAGTAATACAAGCTTGACAAACATCAAATTTCACGTCACCTGAGGAAAGGCCGCTTCATATTTATTATTATAACGTGCTACAGGTTGTCTTGTAATTGAAGTGCCATGTGTGAGTCTCTGTGTATGTCAGTGTGCAAGCTTGACTGGTACCCCGCTCTATTATGGCACCGCTGCTCTAGGCCAGTCATAGAGACAGGCGTACAACCCATCTTATTTACACCCGGCAGACTGGTTCCAACTCCAGTATGTATTAAATATAATAAAAATAAGCATTTCGTTTGCTCAGAGAAGTTGCCAAAAGTTGGCTGTACATTTCGTGTGACATTTATGATTAGATAAATAGATATTGACAATAGACCAATGCCACGTACAGTGGAATATCAAAGATTCAGTATATTGTATTATCTATACATCCATCATTCAATTTTTGTGCAACAACTCATTTTTCAATATTTGAAAACTAGAAATTACTAAAAAGTAATTCTTATGAGAAATCTTCACGGATAATCAGCCAGGATCGCGTGAACTTCCATGAAAATCGGTATCAGCGTGCATACTGGAGTTGGAACCAGTCTACAGGTAAGTCAGGAGTTGCAACTGGTAGTACTCAAGATGGCGTTGTACGTCTGTCTCTATGCTTGGCTGAGGGCCACAATAGAGCAGGGTACCAGTCTATGTGCAAGCCAACTGACAGCGTCCGCATTCACTGGACTTGTGAACATTTTACATGGTAAATACGGCACCATATGAAAAATCATCCTTGTTTTATTATGCATATTTGGTGCTACTGGATGGCATTTAACTTGTAGGCAAGTCCCAGAATCCCTTTTTTTTAAGCGAACCTGTGAGCTTATGCGATGGTGTGGCATCGTCCGTACGTTAATCCATACTATCTTGAAAACGGCAAGAATTAGCATCACGAAATTTTATGCATAAAATTAGTCATCTAAAAAACTCTATCGGATTTCGCTTATTTTTTGGCTAACTGCATTTTCTTAGATTTTAAAGGGAAAAAGCTAAAAAAGCTTAAAAAATCTTCTTCTCCAAATCTGTTCAGCCAAATTGTCCAATATTTTACAGAAATGATTCCTTGAACAATCTCTCTCAAGTTTGTTTGAATGGTTTAAGTTCGGTGATTTTTGGCCGAGTTACAGGAAGTTAAACTTAGTCATCTGTCCAAAAAAGCATACTAAAATTACAATCTCAGAAATTGCTTGAGCTGTCATCACCAAATTTTATGCCAATGTTGGTCACATGAGTCATATCTGAAATTGAGGTATTGGTGGCGCCACCTGCATCGGCCTTTTTAGCGAACCTGTGAGCTTATGCGATGGTGTGCTGTCGGCCGTCGTCTGTACGTTTACCCATACTATCTTGAAAACGGCAAGAGGTAGCATCACAAAATTTTATGCAAAAAATTAGTCATCTGAAAAACTCTATCGGATTTTGCTTATTTTTTGGCTAACTGCATTTTCTTAGATTTTATAGGGAAAAAGCTAAAAAATCTTTAAAAATCTTCTTCTCCAAAACTGTTCAGCCAAATTGTCCAATATTTCACAGAAATAATCCCTGGAACAATCTCTCTGAAGTTTGTTGGAATAATGTAGGTTTGGTGATTTTTGGCCGAGTTACAGGAAGTTGAACTTAGTCATCTGTCCAAAAAAGCATACTAAAATTACAATCTCAGAAATGGCTTGAGCTGTCATCACCAAATTTTATGCCAATGTTGGTCACATGAGTCATATCTGAAATTGAGGTATTGGTGGCGCCACCTGCATCGGCCTTTTTTGTACGGGGGAAATCAGTGCCCGTATCATACTGACAGCTACAAATAACTTCTTCTGTGAAATGAAATGGCCTAATTGTTTAATATCGCACAGAAATGATCCTAGGGTAGTGCCTTCTGAAGATTGTTCAAATGGTCTCAGTTCAGTGACTTTTGGCTAAGTTATGGGAAGCTGAATTAAGTCATATGCCATAACAGCCCATTTTAGCTAAGTGGCTACAACAATCTTCTTCTCAAAAACCACTGGGCCAAATTCTTAAATCTCACACATTAATTATCCTTAGATGTTGATAATTCAAGTTTGTTCAAATGTTCTCAGTTCAGTGACTTTTGGCTGAGTTATGGGAAGCTGAATTTAGTCATGTGCCATAACAGCCCGTGTAAGCTAAGTGGCTACAAAAATCTTCTTCTCAAAAACCACTGGGCCAAATTCTTAAATCTCACACATTAATTATCCTTAGATGTTGATAATTCAAGTTTGTTCAAATGGTCTCAGTTCAGTGACTTTTGGCTGAGTTATGGGAAGCTAAATTTAGTCATATGCCATGACAGCCCATTTTAGCTAAGTGGCTACAAAAATCTTCTTCTCAAAAACCACTGTGCCAAATTCTTAAATCTCACACATTAATTATCCTTAGAAGTTGATAATATAAGTTTGTTCAAATGGTTTTGGTTCAATGATTTTTGGCTGAGTTATGGGAAGCTGAACTTTGCCATTTTGCTGTATTTTCCTATATGAGTTATAAACCTACAAAACGTTTTTCGACTGATGATACTGAGGCCAGTTTGTTTAATATTTTGCAAGAATAATTCCCTGAATCATTCTAATAATAATTGTCTTTTATGGTTCCAAAAAATGAATTTTGGCTGAATTATAAAGATTGAATTGAGTCATTTTACCAGATATGTTAGCTGAATGAAGCAGATACATCTAGCCTAGCACCAGTTTATCAGCATCCATTACATCATGCCTCTAGACATTTAGATTTCAGGTTATCTATGGAAAATATTGACAAGAATGTTTTTTAAAAGCTTTTAAAAAATGTAGATTTATGATATTACATATCATCTGTACATTATTCATAATTTCTCAGGAATAGCAGGAGCTACCATCCCCAAATTTTATGCAATTATCAGTCACATATCAAATGTTGATGGTAAGTTTATTTTTGCTATCTGCATTTACTTAGATTTTACAGGGAAAAAGCTGATAAAAACTTTTTCTTCTTGTAAAGATTCCAGCCAAATTGTTCAATATTTTACAAGAATGATCCCAGAGGCGAGCCTTCTCAAGTTTGTTCAAATGGTTTGTGTTGGATAAATTTTAGCAGAGTTACATAACAGGCCAAGATTGTGTATGTTTCTTGAATAGGTTGAGAAACTGCCAACTGTTTCAGATTTGGCAACAGATCAAGAGTTCATTCAGTGCAGCCAGATTTAGGCCAAGAGTTCAATCAGTGCAGCCAAGCACAAGGCATGTGATCACCTCATGGGCAGCATGTGATCATTTCATGGGTAGCATGTGATCACCTCATGAGTATCATGTGATCACCTCATGTTCATTCAGTGCAGCCAAGTACAGGTCAAAAGTTCACTCAGTCTAGCCAGGTGCAGGTCAAGAGTTCACTCAGTGCAGTAGCCTGAGCCAGTAATTTGTCACAGTACACTCGGGGCAACAGCCTTTCAAGGCCTGATATTCTGACCTGTCTATGTGTGTTTAATGGCTTTATCGTTCACAAGACAGGTGTCGCCATCTACAATGACTTTTTCAAAGTGTATGTGCTTGCTTAATTCTACGGAGGAATTTGATATATCAGCCTGAAATTGGGCATATTTATACATGTCAAATAGCTTTGTTGTATACAAGACTGGTGGTGCCACCTACAATAATTAGCTCAGCTGACTATAAGTCATCTTAGCTATAGTCATGGTCCATTGTCCGTCGTCCGTCCATCTGTCCGTGCGTCTGTCCGGATGTCCGTCCGTAAGACTGGCACATTTCGACACCATTGGACTTATGAATCTGAAATTCGGCATACAGTTAGATGTCCCCAAAATCTCCTACCATGCCAAAAATTTGGTCAATATGACTTCTTTTCTTTGAGATATTAAGGAAAAACCTCAATTTTTTATTAGAAATCTATTATCACACTTCAGGACTTCCTAATATCAAAACCACTCATCTGGTTTTCTTCATTTTTTACCATAAATATTCCTCTATATGGTTCCTATGTACATGCCAGAAATTAAGTCAGTATTATTTAATTTAAAAAAGTTATGGGCCCAAACATAATGGACTTTGTAAAAAAATGAGGAAAGATATTTGGTCACTTACGACCAAAAGTGTTAAAGGTAGGAACTGTTTTTCAGTAATACTACTTTAAATAATCAAAATTTAATTGTACACCAAAAATTAGATCGAAATCTGTTAAATTTTTTTAAATATTGGCAAAAATATAAAATTGGTACCTTAAATTTTGCCCAAGTTTGACCATGGCACGTTTTTTTCCTGTAACTGCTGTGGATTTAATTTTCAAAGCATGTTTTTGTTACCATTTCAACTGTTAAAACAAAAAATTTGAAACCAGTTGATCAAAAACTGTAGATTTTATTCAAGTTTTCAAGCACCATGTCACATATTGTTTACATCAAGCTAGTGTTATGCAGTTTACTAGATCTCAGCTCCCCAGCTTCAGCTCTAAGTTCCTTAAATTTTGCATACAGTTAGATGTCCCCCAAATCCTCTACCATACTAAAAGTTTGGTCACTAGGACTGCATTCCTTCGAGATATTAAGAAAAAACTACATTTTTCCATTAAAAACCCATTGTTACACTTTAAGATTGCCTAATATCAAAACCACTGATCTGACTTTGATGATATATAATATACATATTTTTCTATACATTCGCTATGCATATGCCAGAAATGATGTCAGTATTGTGTAATTGTTTTAAGTTCTAGGCCCAAACATAATGCACTTTGTAAAAAAAACAAGAAATATATTTACTATCTTAACATAAATTGCTGAAGGTAGAGATTTTTTGCCAGGGATATAACATTATTTAATCAAGATTCAATTGTATTCCCAAAATTAGTTTGAATTTTTTAAATTTTATAAGTTATTAGCATTAATATAAAATCAGTTACTTAAATTTTGCCCAACTTTGGCCATTGCATGTTTTTTCTCTGTAAGCACTGTTGATTTAATTTTCATATCTTGCACATGTAAGGATTTTAGCTTCTAAATTCTGAAGTTATAAAAGGAATTGGTCAAAAACTAGCTTTTATGAAAGTTTTTATGAGACAATATCACACCTTGGCTGTACTGAAGCCCCTCTTTTATGTCCCCACATTGACCTTTCAGGCCAATTATGCATGCTTGAAGCGAGGCACTCTGCAGCCAGCCAGCTCTTGGGTGGCTTCAACTGGATCTAACTGTCCAACCCCCTCCACCAGTATTTGTTAAGGCCATAAACATAACAATAAACTTTTTTTTTAATTCTTGGTTTATGATAAGAACTTAAAAAAAATAAATGGAAAAGGAATTTTATAGTTAATGAGTTACAGGGGATTACCTTGCAATTACTGATCATTTATGGATCTTCCACGGATGGCCAAAATTGTATTTCAAATGATACCATGCAGTCACCATTGGGTATTTTTCATTTCAACCATAAAAATGAAAAATAAATAATTAAAATAAATTGTTGTTTACTATATGGGATTATATGAAGCAAGATAATGATAGACAAGGATGCAGTTGATTATATTAAATTAATCTAAATTTCCAGTTCTTTTCCAGGTGCTTAACTTGTTGGTTTATATTTATTACAAAATTAAAATAATAAATAAATATGTCAAAAATTTAAAATATTACTCAGACAAGTGCTCATGAAAGATTTTAATTTGTTTGACTTATAACTTATGGTTGTATCAGTTGTTACATGATACTGGTTAAATAATCAAAATTTATATTGCTGGTCCTTTATTTCAGTTCATAAAATTTAACATTCCGAACTCCAGTTTGCTCCTGGTATAATATATATTGGGTGTTTTGATCCTTGGATTAATTTTAAAACATGTATTAGTTTTATAGCTGAGAATACTTTTCTTTTTTTCCTGATACCATTTAAAAAAAATATAAATATTCAAATTTTTCCTGTTAGTGCTGTGTACAGCATGTACACATTAACATTTCATCTGTTAAAATCTGAAATTTGAAACCAATTGATCAAAAACTGTAGATTTCATTCAGGTTTCCGGGTACCATGTCTTCATTGTTTACATCAGATCAGTATAAATGCAGTGTACTGGGCAGTTACATAACACTTTCAGGTCTGACCTACTGCCACTGTAAGTGTCTGGGTCAGGCTGGGTCAGACAGTAATTACCAGAGAGCCTCTCTTTCTCTCTTTCTCTCTCTCTCCTCTGCTTTTTCTCCATCTTTCTTTCTCTCTCTCTCTCTCTCTCTCTCTCTCTCTCTCTCTCTCTCTCCCCCCTAATTGCCTCCCTCCCTCCCTTCATCCCATTCTGTTGACAGGTACTATAAACTAGATACATTAGCTATAAATGTTGATGTAATTTTGAAATGTGAATTAACTGAAATATTCACAATCACATGTATGTTATACTGTAAATTTATAGTAACATTTGGAAATTTGGATTAAAATTATGTAATGAAAAAAAGGAATAAATGCAAATATTGTTAATTTTTTCTTGGCTCAGTAGAATGGGGAAAAAATTATTTGCTTTGTTTCTCCATCTTTCTGTCTGTTTTAAATATTTAATGTTCATGAATAAACTTTTTTTTTTTATGCACTGTTGAATTAAATTTCATATCCTGTATGTATATGCAAGGGTGTTGTAACTCTCACCATCCCATTCTTCATCCCACTGATGCTTTGCTCCTTGGCACTGTGAACAATAGTTCTATGGCTATAGCATAAAATTTAATAATTAAAGAAAATATCTACAGAGAGACATAGGCGTTATAACTCTGATCATAACACAACACCCCCCCCCCCCCCCATCCCCATCAAGTCATTGCACCTGTGGAATGGGGACATTATGGCAACTGTATACATATCATAAAATTGATAAAAAAAGGTTTACCAAATAAATTGGATCTCATCAGACAAATGTGTAAACTGTTGAACTGTCAACAGCTTATCAAAAAGGTAACCAATGGAAAGGCATGGTCAGGTCTCAAATATTATTTGCAACATTTTCTTCAATCATATAAACCAACCATGGCCCAGATTACCTCTTCCTCTCAAACATTATCTACATTTCATCATATTTTTATGATTTTAACCTTCCAGGTGGTTCAGTACTGTTGACCATTTGTCCATAGGTACCTATGTATATACCAGAAATTATGTCAATATTGTGTAATATGTAGAAGTGAGGGGCATCAAAACTATGCACCTTGTCAAGACCGATCTTGTCAAGATATTATGTCATACAGTCACAAATTCATAAATCCCCGCATCAGCATAGTTAATCATAACCTTGTATCTGTCAAATTGAACTCTTGCAGTTTTCCATACACTATAGATCCTTCAACAAATAGCCTTATCATCATTATACCACTGCTTAGCATACTGTTATTGCATTCATATTTGCTCAAATAAATTGCTTTTTTCGACCCCTCCCAAATAAATAAAAAATAAACCACTATATTTTACTCCATATTAATCCATCAGTCAGGTTGTTTCATATATCATTACTCACATATTACATTATATTCCTTTATAAAAGCCCAACATGACTATGATATTCTAAGCTTTATCTACTCAATATAGTATCACAATGGTGATACATTTATAGTCCAATTATGATCAGCTGAGCGCCGTGACCCATGGGTCCCTTGTTTTTGTGTTGTGTGCACCCATGCCAGAATTTCAGCAGTGATGTTTGTGTATTGTTTCTTGTTCAAAATGTTTAGTACTTGCATTGTTCTTATATATGAAAAGTAGTGGTTCAGCATTGAAGCGTTATACCAGGTGTATATCCATTTGCACAGGTTCGCATTAGGCCTGTAGGCCTTGTTTGTATTGGGGTAATCAGTGCCTGTATCATACTGACAGCTACAAATTACTTCTTCTCTGGAACAAAATGGTCAAATTGTTTAATATCGCACAGAAATGATCCTAGGGCAGTGCTTTCTGAAGTTTGTTCAAATGGTCCCAGTTCAGTGACTTTTGGCTAAGTTATGGGAAGCTGAATTTAGTCATATGCCATAACAGCCCATTTTAGCTAAGTGGCTACAACAATCTTCTTCTCAAAAACCACTGGGCCAAATTCTTAAATCTCACACATTGATTATCCTTAGATGTTGATCATTCAAGTTTGTTCAAATGGTCTCAGTTCAGTGACGTTTGGCTGAGTTATGGGAAGCTGAATTTAGTCATATGCCATAACAGCCCATGTTAGCTAAGCTAGTGGCTACAAAAATCTTCTTCTCAAAAACCACTGGGCCAATTTCTTTAATCTCACGCATTAATTATCCTTAGATGTTGATAATTCAAGTTTGTTCAAATGGTTTTGGTTCAATGATTTTTGGCTGAGTAATGGGAAGCTGAACTTTGCCATTTTGCTGTATTTTCCCGTATGAGTTATAAACCTACAAAACGTTTTTCGACTGATGATACTGAGGCCAGTTTGTTTAATATTTTACAAGAATAATTCCCTGGATCATTCTAATAATAATTGTCTTTTATGGTTCCAAAAAATGAATTTTGGCTGAATTATAAAGATTGAATTGAGTCATTTTACCATATATGTTAGCTGTGTGAAGCAGATACAATTAGCCTCATACCAGTTTATCAGCATCCATTACATCATGCCTCTAGACATTTAGATTTCAGGTTATCTATGGAAAATATTGACAAGAATGTTTTTTAAAAGCTTTTAAAAAATGTAGATTTATGATATTACATATCATCTGTATACTAACTCATAATTTCTCAGGAATAGCAGGAGCTACCATCCCCAAATTTTATGCACTTATCTGTCACATATCAAATGTTGATGGATTCAGCTTATTTTTGCTGTCTGCATTTACTTAGATTTTACAGGGAAAAAGCTGAAAAAAACTTTAAAAGTCTTCTTCTTGTAGACAGTCCAGCCAAATTGTTCAATATATTACAGAAATGATCCCAGAGGGGAGCCCTCTCAAGTTTGTTCAAATGGTTTGTGTTGGATGAATTTTAGCATAACAGGCCAAGATTGTGTGTGTTTCTTGAATAGGTTGAGAAACTGCCAACTGTTTCAGATTTGGCAACAGATCAAGAGTTCATTCAGTGCATCCAAATATAGGTCAACAGTTCAATCAGTGCAGCCAAGCACAAGGCATGTGATCACCTCATGGGCAGCATGTGATCATCTCATGGGTAGCATGTTATCACCTCATGAGTATCATGTGATCACCTCATGGGTGTCATGCCCCTCAGAGCTGCATATGGAGCCAAGCTGTGAGCTTATGCAATTGTGTGGCTACTATTTCAGATTTGGCAATAGGCAAAAGGTCAGCCTGGATTTATTTATAGCTTTGGCAGACTGCCAACTGTGTCAGATTATGCAACAGGTCAAGAGTTCACTCAGTGCAGCCAGGTACAGGTCAAAAGTTCACTCCGTGCAGTAGCCTGAGCCAGTAATTTGTCACAGTACACTCGGGGCAACAGCCTCTCTCACCTAAGCCTGTTCAGCCCCGTGCATCAGACTCAAGGTAAGTTTGATGTATTGGCCTGGTATTCTGACCTGTCTGTGTCTTTAATGGCTTTCTCGTTCACAAGACAGGTGTCGCCATCTACAATGACTTTTGCAAAGTGTATGTGCCTGCTTAATTCTACGGAGGAATTTGATATATCAGCCTGAAATTGGGCATATTTATACATGTCAAATAGCTTTGTCGTATACAAGACTTGTGGTGCCACCTACAATAATTTTTGTGTTGTGTGCACCGATGACAATTTCAGCAGTGATGTTTGTGTATTGCTTCTTGTTCAAAATGTTTAGTACTTGCATTGTTCATATATATGAAAAGTAGTGGTTCAGCATTGAAGCGTTATACCTGGTGTATATCCATTTGCACAGGTTCGCATTAGGCCTGTAGGCCTTGTTTTTTTTTACGTTTCAGATTGTTGAATTAACTCAACCTTTTGAATTCATCATCGGTTATTAAATTTATTTTTAACACAACAAATGACATGATATACAAACAATTTACATTGTACAGGACTCCACAAGACTAACAATTGAAGGCCATTCTGACCACAAATTCAAAAATCCAAAATTCAACAGTCTAGATCACATGCATCTCTTAATTTACCCCATTTCAAAGTATGTTTAGATGTTAAACCTTTTTCATGTGCTAAAAACCTTTTTGTAACCTCTGTCTTGGTTAAAATCCTTTGGAATATTGAAAACAAAGCAGCTGGGTTGTCCTCTCTTTGCATATACAAAACATATTTAAATAACATCAAGATCTGGTTAATCGTCATGTTGTTTTAGGTGACTAGGAGTATACCATACAATATAACATCTAGTGATAGGTCTGGCATATTAAGCTGTCAATGTCAGTTCTTTGTTTGATGAGGTTGAGGTAGTAGATTCCTCTCCTGACTCTGAAATGGAGTTATGGGCCATTCACACGTGATGGTTTTGTATCACTTTCAAGTGATATTTCAGATTCTACCCCTATTAGAATTTTGAGGAACACTGGTTCAGGCCAGACTCTCATGTTAGCAAACACTTTGCCATTTTCTAATAGGTCCTTTACTGGTGCACATGCACTTGTTAATGGTGTGTTTTCAGACAGGCACACTTCAGTTCCGCTTCACAGTATCCATTTAAAGTCAGATTTGATTTCTAGGAATATTACTGTGGGCATAGGAACTACTTTACCCTTTAAGGGAATTCAGTTACTACTAGGCAATGATGTTGCAGGTGACAAAGTACAGCCTGTACCAATAGTGACAGAAAAGCTGTCACTTGATCAGGACACTGATCCGGAAAGTCAGGAAATTCCTGGTTTGTATCCTTTATGTGCTGTAACTAGATCTATGGCCAAGAAAGGCACACATGAGGATAATGGTCCAGATAATAACACTCTGGGAGTCACTAGTGACTCCTCTAACGACTCGCCCGTACAGGATGCAGCATTCTCAAGGTCAAAACTTATCCCGGAACAGCATAAGGACCCTGATATTTCATGTTTGTTTCCAAGGGCAGTTTCTAAAGAAGAACTGTCACAGAGCCCAGTTTGTTTATATGTTTAAAATGGAGTGCTTATGCGTAAATGGCGACCACCTGAAGTATGCGCTGATGATGAGTGGGCCATCAAACATCAAATAGTAATGCCCAAAAGTTTTCGCAATGAAATTCTAAGCATGGCACATGAGACTCCTTTGTCTGGCCATTTAGGTATAAATAAAACTTATCAGAAAGTTAGTACACACTTCTATTTGCCTAACCTCAGGAAAGATGTTGTACAATATTGTAAATCATGCCATTCATGCCAGATGGTAGGCAAGCCCAATCACAATCTTCCTAAGGCCCCACTTAGGCCTGTTCCTGCTTTTGAGGAACCATTCGGTAGGATTATTGGTGACTTTGTTGGGCCACTGCCAAAAACAAAATCTGGACATGAATACTTGCTGACAATTATGTGCACATCTTCCAGGTTCCCTGAGGCAATATCATTGCACAAAATTAATGCCAAAAGTGTTGTCAAAGCTCTGACCAAGTTTTTTACAATGTTTGGATTACCAAAATCCGTCCAGTCTGACCAAGGGTCTAATTTTATGTCTGGCTTGTTCCAGCAAGTTATGCTTGAGATAGGTATAAAACAGTACAGCTCTTTACCATACCATGCTGAAAGTCAGGGCATTTTCACCAGACATTAAAAAACATGATCAGAACTTATTGCTATGACACACAGAAAGACTGGGATGAAGGAATCCACCTATTGCTGTTTGCTGTCAGAGAATCCTTTCAAGAGTCCTTGGGTTTCAGTCCTTTTGAACTAGCTTTTGGACACTCTGTTTGCGGACCATTAAAACAGCTTAAAGAAAAACTCTTGTGTGATTGTATTGATTTGTTGTTATACCGCTGTTTTACTGGATAATTGTATTGATTTAGTGTATTGTAATGTTAGGGTTGTTTTAAGAATAAATTATGGTTATTTGTTAACAAAAAAACACTGACTTCTTTATTCATTCCCACAGACATTTCACGCTGCCAAGTATTATAGAATCTGATTTTTTTTATCTCCATTATAAAATTTGTGTTCATCACGCATACGTGATCTGTTTATATTAGGTTCAGTAACAATATACTTGCCAGAAATTAAGTCTGTGAAGTATAGTGTCTTTAAGTTATGGGCCCGAACATAATGGACTTTGTAAAAAAATCAGAAAATATATAATCACGTAACCTGAAAATTTTTGAAGCTAGAGAATTTTTTTTTTCAAGTATATAACTTTGTTTAATTTAGATTCAGTTGTATACCCAAAATTAGATCTGAATTTTGTATATTTTTTATATTAAGTTATTAACATAAACAAAAAATCAGTACCTTAAATTTTGCCAAACTTTGACCATGGCAATTTTTTTTTCCTGTGAGTACTGTTAATTTAATTATAAGACATCCAAGCTTTGTAAATTAAAAAAATATATAGTAAAAACTATATAGGCAAAAAAGGATATAAACAAATTTAATTTTTTTCCTTATTGAATCATTAAATGGTTTCAGGCTACAAATTTCCTATATTACACAGTGCAGATGTTATGTTTACCTAATTGGCTTGTTTTAACTTGCTTATCAAAATGAGTTTATGCTCATTTGAAAATGGAGAATTTTAATTTTTTACAGCATTTTATTTCAGTTAATAAATTAAATGTGTTTAATAATGCTTCAGCTCATGTCCATTACTCTAAAATGTGCAGGGTTTGTATGTTCCCATTGGATATATTTACATGCATATTACAGTCACTTAGTTGAAATACTGAAAATTTTATAAATACATGTTTGTGATCATGAGAGGCTCCTGCATCTTTCAAGTAGTCCATTAAAGTGCACAGTCAACACAACCACTAGGATTTTATACTAATAATCGCAGTATCAATTTTAGCTGAGTGCCGTGACCCGTGAGTCCCTTGTTTGTTAATGTTGGTAGATACAGGCTGTGTTATCAATGCTGATAGATACAGGCTGAGTTTTTACTTTTAGGCATTTGACAGTCTTTGCCTCGTGAGTCAAGTCGGTAAGAAGACTACTCCCAAGAACATACAAGATGCGAACAGAATTGACATGGATTACGATGACCACAGAAGATACAGTCATGTATGTTATTCTGTATGTTATTTAATGGATTATGTTAAAAACATCTGGTCTTCAATTTACAAGCATTACCTTTAACTTCTCTCCTCACTTGGTGGCAGCCTTGATTGAAGTATATGTATCGGGTTGATTGCACTAAAAACTGGAACCTCACAGCCCTCTTTTTAACTGTGAAATTTCTGAAACATTTGAGGCATTTTTGATTAGAGCTGTGACTTTAGTCAAAGGTTTTGTTGTAAAAAAAATATATGTATAAGACCACTACTCATAAATATGAATTGAAGTATTTTTTTACACTGCGTCCCAAAGACACTTGTTTCTGGCACTAAACTTTTTAGATCAGCTGACTTTTAAGTCATCCGAGCTAAAGCAATGGTCCTTTGTCTATCTGAACGTCTGTTAAAAGGCATGTTTTGAAACCATTGAACCTACGAATCTGAAATTCTACATACAATACTAGTTAGTTATTATAATGCATCAAAGCTTCTCAATGGGCTCTGATACAATTATGATTATAAACACAAACATAGTGCTGGGGGGAACCAAAAAGGCCACCCCAGCATAAAATCACAAAGGCAAAGAACTCAAGCATTGTAAATGTAAATGTGGTGCAAAGAATCATGGTGATCAATGCATTAGTTGTTCAGATACTGGAGCTTTTGTATCATATTTCTAAGTATTCTGGGGGGGGGGGGGGGTGTTGTTTCTGAGCCCCATAGCTCAGAGGATATGAGTAACAGAGACCTAATTTCAGGGTTCTTGGGGTTTTTTCATGGCCCTGCCAAATAAGAAGTTTCTAGGTCCAATGGTTACAATTTGTGCCCTGTAAATAGATGACCATATCTTTGAAAGTCTAAAAAATAGAGAAAAAAAATGGGTAACAATTTGAAAAAAATCCAGGTGGTGCCACCAGTCTGCAGGAACTAATGAAAGACTCCATGATCAACATGCATGCAAAGAATCAATGTGATAATTGCATTGGTTGTTCAGATAATGGACTTTTTTTATCACATTTTTAACTATTCTGGGGGGGGGGGGGGGTTCTGAGCCCCACAGCTTGGAGGTTATGGGTAACCAACTTTTCACCCATCTCCCTGGATGTCAGGTAAGAAGATTCTAGATCCAGTGATTAGGATTTATGCCCTGTTAACAGATGACAGCATCTTAAGAGGTCTAAAAATAGAGAAAAAATGGGTAAAAATTTGACCAAAAAAATCCAGGTAGCGCCACCAGACTGCAGAAACTGATGAAACATTCCATGATCTGTCTCCATGCAAAGAATCATAGTGATCAATTCATTAGTTGTTCAGATAATGAAGCTTTTTTTATCACATTTTCCATTATTCTGGGGGGTACTTCGGAGCCCCATAGCTTGGAGTTTTTTGGTAACAGAGACCTAATTTCAGATTTCCAAGGAGATTTTTCATGGACCTCCCCGGAGTTTTAAGATTCCAAGTCCAGCGGTTATGATTTGTGCCTGGTTAACGGACAGACAGACAACGGACAAAGAGGGATCGCTAAAGCTCAGATGACTTTCAGTCATCTGAGCTAAAAACCATTGATCGGTTTTTGATAATCTAATACTTTTTAATGTACATATAATTTTGAGTGATTTTCCGTTTTTACTGACTTACACAGAGGTTAGACCAAGCACAGCCAAACTGCCTGCATGCATCATGGTCAATCAACCTCAGACACTGTTTAGGACTATTAGGCCATGGGCTAGTGGGGGTCATAGTGCACCCCCCTTGTGATTTACTTTAATAGGTATTTTCATGTAGCCCTAGGTCTAACAATTCAGAAAATTGATGTTGCCACAAAAAAAACTGGGATGGAAGATACCTCCCATGGACTTTTTAACCACGCCTACTTTTACAGCTGGAGGCAGATAATTAGGGGTATGGAAAATTCCAAACAACCCTAACTTTGCAACTCTTGACCAAACTATTTCAAATGACCACTTAAAATGTTCGCCTTGTCAAGATCTACCAGTTTATGCAAATGACATGCAAATTTATTTTGTGAAAAGGTCACTAGAGGTCAAAAGGTCACAAACTTTGACCTTTCCCTATAATTTCTAGTGTTATCAGGGTAAATTTATCGCCAAGACCATATAAAGTTGTTTTTAATTGAAAATTAATTAAAATGAAGGTTTACATGTGCTTTGTAATACCAGGAGTCAAAACGTTTGAAAAGAAGTAGTGATTTCCCTGCGGTGAGCGAGATATTTCTGCACTTTTACATACTTTTTGTATGTATTGCTGAATGTGCCAAATAGGAGTAAGGCAAAATCTAACAATGGTACTTTGAAATCTTTCATTGAATCTTTGCAAATGACCATAAAAGATTATATTTGTGTGTTCTATAAAATGAAACATAAATTATGCATATATTTTCATCGAAGCGTTTGTTGGAGTCAAAAGTAAACAAAGGTTTGACCTCACCAACACCATAGCTGTTTGTTACACAGATTAGTTATGAAGCCTGCCACGAAATTTTAGTATTGAAACAAATGTATGTTACTTTCTTTCTTTCAATTAACACATTTCCAGTTAACATTCATCCTAATTTTTACCAGTTTGTATCTTATTTTATGACAGTTACATATGTTCTTAGATAGTTGTCACTGGTTCATTGATCTCTGTTAACAACAAATCCCTAATTTTAATTTGACTAGTAACAGCCAATGTATTATTTGTTGCATAAATACATGTACCCTTATATCACATATATCAATTTCTATTACTAGTGGAAAATATATTATTTATTATAATTAATATAATAATTAATAATTAATTCTCTCAATAAATAGAGGACCTGGTTTTGTGACAGAAAAAAGATATATTTCTCCCCTCACTACGGGCCTCACTTTCCCAAATTTGAGGGAAAAATGGACCCCTTCAAAAGTTTGGTGTTAACTTAAATCCTGCATTTCTAAAGATTTAACCTTGTATGATGATGATCAAGGTGACCAAGTTATGATCTGATCTGAGATTTTATTTTTTATTCTGGTTGATTTAACCTTGAAGATTCAGTTCAAGGTCACCAGTTATCAAGCTCCTCAAGAAACTCTATTAATAAATAGTGTTTCAAATTTAAGGGAAAATATGTGATACTTCAAAAGGTATCGGATTCACAATTTTTTTTATTTCATCCATTATAACCTTGATGATGAAGGTCAAGGTCACCAGATTTTTAACTGGTCCAAGATACAGGTAGAGACATTTCACAAGTTGAATTTCATGAAAACATATCAAGTGATTAAAAAGTTATAGCGTTCAAAATAATTTCTGTTCTTGCTGATTTGACCTTGAATATCCAGATCAAGGTCACCAGTGATCAAGCTATTCAAGGGACTTAATTAAATCACTGGTGTTTCAAATTTGAGGAAAAAATTTGCGCTACTTCTAAAGTTATTGGGTTCACAAATAATTCTATTTCAGCCTATTTGACCATGATGTTAAAGGTCAAGGTCACCAGTTTTCGAACTTGTCCGAGATTTTGGCAGAGACATTCCACAAGTCAAATTCCATGAAAATATATTGGGTGGTTCAAAAGTAATAATGTTCACAAATACTTTCTATTCTGTCTGATTTGACCTTGAAGATCCAGGTCAAGGTCACCAGGTTTCAACTTCTTTAAGGAACTTGATTTAAACAATAAGTGTTTCAAATTTTAGGAAAAAAATATACAATACTTCAAAATTATGGGGGATAATGAAGGATAAGGTCACCGGTTTTTGAACTCCTCCGAGATTTTGGTAGAAACAATTTAAATTTTGAATTTCATGAAAAAATTATTGAGTCGTTCAAATGTTATCACATTCACAAAATATGACACAGACGATGACGATAGTATGATAATTGTGATAATTGATTAAAATTGCAATTTTAGAAATAAAGCAATCTTTATATTTATGGCCCAGGGAATAAGCTCACCAAAGTGTGACTCCTGGGATAATTAATCTTATGCTGATAGCAGAACGTTCTTAAGAGAGGATGTGTTACAGGTTCACATAAAAGCAAACCGAACTGTCTCGCTAGTGAAGCTTGCTTTTCTAGCGAAGCGATTGGAACGCCGGGCATGTGCCCCACCGAACATGGGTTAGAATCCCGGATCGGTCCAGAATTTTCCCCTAAAAATTGTCTTCGTAACAGTATTCGAGCAACTGCATAGTCCATTGAAAAATACAGAAACAGTGCCTGTGGGGTTGCCAGTCAGTCAGGCTACCATGGATAGTCAGTAGATAGTCAGAAGGGACAGTCAGATAAACCTACACAGATTTTTCAGGCAGTCACTGATATCTGATTTGATTTTGACTAGCTCTGGTGGCAAACAATTTCCACCACCTGGCTATGACTCTAGTTGTTCATCTGTCATGGTCTTTCTGACTGACCTGCTCTCTAAAGGCCAGCCTGTATTTTATTATTTATCTGGTGTGTTGTCTCCTAGACTATTAGTTAGCTAGTTCTCTGGAAGGATATATACCTGATAGTCAGACTGATGACTAAAGCTCTGGCTCTAGCATGCATGTATCGTTGAACAAAGGGGACACCGTCTTGTGGATTACCAGTCTGGTAGTCAGAAAATAACTGACCACCTGTCGACCAGAAACATTGGTATAAAGACAGCTGGACTACCAGAGTGTTAGCTAATTTATCAAACAGACTGAACACCGCTAGAGCTATAGTCATCAACCTGACTATCAGGCAAATATCCTCCCAGAGATATAGCTCAGGTCTGACTGTCGTATCTGACTATCTACTGACTATGTGTGATAATCTGACTTACTACCAATCCAAATGGCAGTGTTTCTGTATTTTTATGGACTATTCAGTTGTTCGATTACTAAAAACACAAACTGTCTGTCAGTCAGACATTTAGTCAGAGAGATCGACATTAACTCAAACAGAAAGTATGATGTACCACAGGAGAGAGAGTCATTTGATCAGAGTCAAAATGAGAAACAAGTGTACCGGTTAGATAGTAAGCCAGCCTGTTAGAGAGTTTTTTCGTTCAAGATGATAGTCAATAGACATGACATGCGAACGAATAGACTTACAGACAGTCATAAGTAAAAAAAATGACTGACAGAGGTCCATATATAAAATAAACTAGACTACCAAAGTCGCCAAAATGCACGGAGGCAGGCCATTAATGTATAAGTATAAAAGATGGCTTCATTAATAAAACTGCAATCTTTAATCAATTATCACAATTATTATACTATGACAAACTCAGTAATATATCCAGGTGAGATATAATATTAATCATATGTAATTAATTAGAGAATTAATTATCAATTATAATAAGAATTATAATAACTTATATATTGTATACTAGTGATAGAAATGGATATATGTGATATAAGCGTATTTACCACCCCCACCCCCCCAATAATATTTTGGCTGTTACTAGTCAAAATAAGGGTTTTGCTGTTAACAGAGATTAATGAACCAGTGACAAATATCTAAGAACATATAACTGTCATGATATATGATACAAACCGGTAAGAATTGGCATGAATGTTAACTGGAAATGTGTTCATTGAAAGAAAGAAAGTAACATACATTTGTTTCAATATTAAAATTTCATGGCACGCTTTATATTGACCATGTGTAACAAACAGCTATGGTGTTGGTGAGGTCACTCTTTGTTTACTTTTGACTCCAACAAACGCTTCGATGAAAATATTTGCATAATATATTTGTTTCATTTTATAGTAACACACAAATATAACCTTTTGTGGTCATTTGCACAGATTCAATGAAAGATTTCAAAGTACCATTGTTAGATTTTGCCTTACTCCTATTCGACACATCCAGCAATACGTACAAGAAGTATGTAAAAGTGCAGAAATATCTTACAAACCGCGGGGTAATCACTACTTCTTTTCAAACTTTTTGACTCCCAAGTATTAAAAAGCACATGTAAACCTTCATTTAATTTATCATTAATAAAGAAATAACTTTATATGGTCTTGGCGATAAATAAACCCTGATAATGCGAGAAATTATAGGTAAAGGTCAAAGTTTGTGACCTTTTGACCTCTAGTGACCTTTCACAAAATAAATTTGCATATCATTTGCATGAACTGGTAGATCTTGACAAGGAAAACATTTTAAGTGGTCATTTGAAATATTTTGGTCAAGAGTTGCAAAGTTAGGGTTGTTTGGATTTTCCATACCCCTAATTATCTGCCTCCAGCTGTAAAAGTAGGCGTGGTTAAAAAGTCCATGGGAGGTATCTTCCATCCCAGTTTTTTTTGTGGCAACATCAATTTTCTGAATTGTTAGACCTAGGGCTACATGAAAATACCTATTAAAGTAAATCACAAGGGGGGTGCACTATGACCCCCACTAGCCCATGGCCTATATTGTTTATATGAATAACGCTTGCTTTCAGTAAGGGATTTGAGCATGTCTAGCCTTGAATTTGAATGAGGCTCTCACCCACGTGTGTGATCAGTAAAAGAGAAATACACATGTTTATTTATGAAATGGAGAGTTCAATCCAGGGGGATTTATGACAAAACTTATTCAAGGTCCCAATTTCAGGTACAGGGGTAGGGTGGGATGGGGTGGAGTGGTGGCGGGGGTTTCAGGCCTCAAAATTTGTCTGATACAATGAAAAAAAAGGTTGTGGTGCCTGAAAATGGGATACTGACCCTCTGCATGGAGTCCAGTTGGGTCCACTTCTGCTACTTATGAGGTATGCATATTTCTGTTTCTTTCTTCAGGAACAGTTTCCTTGCAACATACATTTAATAAATCTTTCATATGTTCCTCACATCAACATCCTCACACCTTCAAGGTAAATATACCCGAGTAATAATTTATTGCCACGAGCACAGCACCATCAAATAAATGTAAAAAATATTTATACATATCTAATTGAGACAGTTTCCCACTGAAAACCTATATTTTCTGTTAACTTTATGAATAAAAAATGAGCCAACATTCCACATCTCAGTTAATATATCTCCCCAACCCCAGTAATAAGCCCGGTATACCAGCTTTAACAGCTAGTATTTCATATACATATTCCTCTTTATATTTCCTATATACATACAAGAAATTATGTAAGTATTGTGTAATTTTTAGCGAACCTGTGAGCTTATGCAATGGCGCAGCGTCGTCCATCAGCCGTCCGCTGTCCACTGTCCGCCATCCAGGGCTGGCTTTCCACCGTCCATGGCTGTAAGTCAGAAACTGTCAGAGCTAGCAGCTCCAAATTACATGTAAGAATTAGTCACATGTGAAACTTGGTGCCCTAGAGCTTATTATTAAGTATCTGCAGTAATTTAGATTTTATATAGAAAAAGCTTAAAAACCTTTAAAAATCTTCTTCTCTGAAACTGTCCAGCCAAATTGTCCAATAGTTCACAGAAATGTTGCTTGGAACAATCTCTCTTAAGTTTATTCAAATGGTATCAGTTCGATGATTTTTGACCGAGTTACAGGAAGTTGAACTTAGTCATCTGTACAAAAAAGCATACTAAACTTAAAATCTCAGAAACAGCTGGAGCTGTCATCACCAAATTTTATGCCAATGTTTGTCACATGAGTCATATCTGAAATTGAGGTGTTGGTGGCGCCACCTACATTGATCTGTTTTTTACAAGCAAAAATGTAAGTTTAGACTCTTCTAGCTTATAAACTGTTTTTTTAAGAAACTGTTAAGCTGATTGATTTAAACTTTAAAAGGATTATTCTATGGTAGGGTTCTGCCAGTTTTATAAGAATAGTTTGGGTAAATGCAGCTTTAAAAAAGCAGTGTAGTCAATTGTAAAAGGCTTTCTGTGTTTGAAAACAGATTTGACAACATGCTGAGTTTCAGCAGTCAAGTCAAGAGGTCACTCAGTACAACCCAATGGGGTCCAGACATCACCATGGCAACTGACCTGGCTCTGTCTAGTGTCTAGACAATGTGTCTAGACATCTAGACACAGCATCTAGACGTCTGGACACATCATCTAGATGCAGAATGCCCAGATTAGAATTATTGGAAATATATCTTTCAACTGTTTGAAAAAACTTGGTTTGCATTTTTAGCGAATGTGTGAGCTTATGCAATGGTGTGGCATCTTCTGTCGTCCGTTGTGCGTCATAGCTATCTCAAAAAGGGCAGGAGCTAGCATCACCAAATTTTTTGAAAAAACTTAGTCATCTAAAAAATTCTATTGGATTTTGCTAATTTCTTGGCCAGACAGCTTTCTTGATTTTATGACAGGTGGGGCCACCTTCATTCATGTTTACGCTGCAGACATTTAAGCTCATATCTCGGGAACCGTTTGACGGATTGGGCCAAAATTTTACTTGTGTATAGATCTCACATAGCTCTTCATCATAGGTGAAACTGGTGGCGCCACCTGCAACCACTTTTGCACAGTGTCCATCTGTTCTTCTGCCTTAGGGTAAAATCACTCATATCTCAGCAGTGGTTTGCCTTATCCATCTGAAATTTTGCAGGTTTATACATCCTGGACAAATTTCTAGATTTTATGACAGGTGGCACCACCTACATTCATGTTTAAGCTGCAGACATCCATGCTAATATGCAACACACCTCACTCTATTCCCCTTGCCACTTAATCCATGCCTCACTTCACCCCTTCCACTCTGATTTCTGCAGATACACATAGTCGCTTGTCGACTACCCATATTCTGGTTTTAAAATGTCCTAGTCTGAAACTTGCAGGTCGGAAACGTCAATTTTGCTGAATCATAATGACTAAGGTAGACATGCAGGACTTAAGAGGATCAGTATTGAATTTTAAAAATAAACCTCCATTCATACTGCTAAACCTTGCACAGGTTCCCATTAGGCCTGTAGGCCTTGTTTAGAAAGCTTTTAAAAAATGTAGATTTATGATTCCTCATGCCAGGCAATGTTAACAATCACAGGTATACAGCTCTCTGTGGGTATATAAAGACAGATTTACATGGATTATTAATAATTGGTATCCATACTCAACTTAATTCAAGATTTTGCCATCAATGAGATGTATCTGTATTATAATTTTGCATTCAATATGCATCTGCAGTAATTTTTAGTGAACAGGTGGGCTAATTCGATAATGTGGCGGCATCCGTAGTCCATCGTCTGTATGTTAACCCTAATATTCGAAAACGACTGGTGCTAGCATCATGAAATTTAATGCAAAAAATTAGCCATCTGATAAACTCTGCATTTTTAGCAAACCTGTGAGCTTATGTGATGGTGCGTCGTCGTCTGTCGTGTGTCGTCTGTCGTCCGTCGTGCGTCGTCGGTACATCAACCATAGCTATCTCAAAAACAGCAGGAGCTAGCATCACCAATTTTTTTGCAAAATATCAGTCATCCAAAAAACTTTATCGGATTTTGTTTATTTTTTTTCTAACTACATTTTCTTAGATTTTATAGGGAAAAAGCTAAAAAAGCTTTAAAAATCTTCTTCTCCAAAACTGTCCAGCCAAATTGTCCAATATTTTACAGAAATGATTCCTGGAACAATCTCTCTCAAGTTTGTTCAAATGGTTTCAGTTCGGTAATTTTTGGCTGAGTTTCAGGAAGTTGACTGAGTCATCTGTCCAAAAAAGCATACTAAAATTACAATCTCAGAAAAGGCTGTAGCTATCATCACAAAATTTTATGCAAATGTTGGTCACATAGGTCATATCTGAAATTGAGGTATTGGTGGCGCCACCTGCATCGGCCTTTTTTGTACAGGGTCATCAGTGCCTGATCACACTGAGGGCTACAAAAAACTTCTTCTCTGAAACCATATGGCCAAAATGTTTAATATCACACAGAAATGATCCTTGGGTAGTGCTATCTGAAGTTGGTTCAAATGGTCTCTTTCAGTGACTTTTGGCTAAGTTATGGGAAGCTGAATTTAGTCATATGCCATAACAGCCCATTTTAGCTCAGTGGCTACAAAGATCTTCTTCTCAAAAACCACTGGGCCAAATTCTTAAAGCTTACACATTATTTATCCTCATATGTTGATAATTTAAGTTTGTTCAAATGGTTTTGGTTCAGTGCTTTTTGGCTGAGTTACAGGAAGCTGAACTTAGCCAGTTTGCTGTATCGTCCTATATGAGTTATAAACCTGCCAAATGTTTTTCGACTGATGCCACTGAAGCCAGTTTGTTAAATATTTTACAAGAATAATATCTACAAAATTCTTATAATAATTGTCATTAATGGTTCCACATGAATGATTTTTGGCTGAATTATGGAGATTGAATTGAGTCATTTTACCAAAGATGTTAGCTGTGTGATGCTGTTACATCTAGCCTGGCACCAGTTTATCAGCATCTATTACATCATGCACTTAGACATTTAGATTTCAGGTTATCTTTGGTTAATATTGACAAGAAAGTTTTTTTAAAAGCTTTTAAAAATTTTAGATTTATGATTTAAGTAATTCATCATACCAGGCAATGTTACAATCATGGATATTCAGCTCTCTGTGGCTGTATAAAGACAACTGTACGTGGATTATGAATTATTGGTATCCCTACTCAACTTAATTCAAGAATTTGCCATCAATGAGATATATCTGTATTTTAATTTTGCATTCAGTATGCATCCGTAATAATTTTACATATATTCCTGATTTTTTTTAGTGAACCTGTGAGCTTATGCGATGGTGTGGCGTCGTCCGGCATCCGGCGTCTCTAAGTTAACCCATACTATCTTGAAAAAGGCAAGAGTAAGCATCACGAAATTTTATGCACAAAATTAGTCATCTAAAAAACTCTATGGGATTTTGCTTATTTTTTGGCTAACTGCATTTTCTTAGATTTTATAGGGAAAAAGCTAAAAAAGCTTTAAAAATCTTCTTCTCCGAAAAGGTCCAGCAAAATTGTTCAATATTGTACAGAAATAATCTCTTATGCCATCTCTCTCAAGTTTGTTCAAATGGTTTCAGTTCGGTAATTTTTGGCTGAGTTTCAGGAAGTTGACTGAGTCATCTGTCCAAAAAAGCATACTAAAATTACAATCTCAGAAAAGGCTGGAGCTATCATCACCAAATTTTATGCCAATCTTGGTCACATGAGTCATATCTGAAATTGAGGTATTGGTGGCGCCACCTGGATCGGCCTTTTTTGTATTGGGGTCATCAGTGCCCGTATCATACTGACGGCTACAAAACCTTCTTCTCTTAAACCATACGGCCAAATTGTTTAATATCACACAGAAATGATCCTAGGGTAGTGCTTTCTGATGTTCAGATGATGACAGTTCAGGGACTTTTGGCTGAGTTATGGGAAGCTGAATTTAGTCATATGCCATAACAGCCCATTTCAGCTCAGTGGCTACAAAGATCTTCTCAAAAACCACTGGGCCAAATTCTTGGTCACATGAGTCATATCTGAAATTGAGGTATTGGTGGTGCCACCTGCATTAACCTTTTTTTGTACAGAGGTCATTGGTCATCTGTACATTAACCCATATTTTCTCAGGAATAGCAGGAGCTACCATCCCAAGATGTTATGCAATAATCTGTCACATATCAAATGTTGTGGGATTCAGCTTATTTTTTTGGCTATCTGCATGTACTTAGATTTTATAGGGAAAAAGCTGAAAAACCTTTAAAAATCTCATTCTTGTAAACAGTCCAGCCAAATTGTTCAGTATTTTACAGAAATAATCCCAGAGGCAAGCCCTCTCAGGTTTGTTCAATTGGTTTGCATTTGTGAATTTTAGCAGAGTTACACAAATTTGAACTTAGTCATTTTGCTAAGTAAGCATACTGACATAGTAATATCAGAAATGACAGAAGCTAGTTACATGACTCATATTTGAAGATGCAGATTTCGTGGTGCCACCTACATTGACCTGTATTTTATGGGCAAAAAAAACTCATAATAGCCTTTTTCAGCTTAAAAGTATGTGATTAAACTGTCAAGTTGAATAGTTCAATTTTTCAAAAGAATTATCCTAGGACATGGTTCTTTCAATCATATCAGAATAGATTGAGTTTGTTGATTTTTGGTTGAGTCTTGAAAAGCTTAAATTGGTCTTATGGCGATTATTATGTTTATTTCAAACTGGGGACTGTAATAGTGTTCTTCTACAAAATTATTGTTTCAATTATATTTTCTGTAACATTGCACAAAATTTATTCATAGGTGGCTTTTGTTCAAATTTACTTGAATGATTTTTGGCAGAACTATTGGACCTTTAACAATGAAAGGACTGCATCTTTTATTATTCTAAATATTTTGATACAAAGTTTATATATATGTCAGCTTGGAAAAAAAAGTATTTTAGCCAAAGTCTTTCAGTATGTGTAAACAGATTTACTAACAGGCCAAGATTGTGTCTGTATTTTTAAATAGGTTGAGAAACTGCCAACTGTTTCAGATTTGGCAACAGATCAAGAGTTCATTCAGTGCAGCCAGATATAGGTCAAGAGTTCAGTCAGTGCAGCCAAGCACAAGGCATGTGATCAACTCATAGGTAGCATGTGATCAACTCATGAATATCATGTGATCACCTCATGTATGTCATGCTCCTCAGGGCTGCATGTGAAGCCAATCTGAGAGCTTATGCATTGGTGATGCTACTATTTCAGATTTGGCAACAGGCCAAAGGTCAGCCTGGATCTATTTATAGTATTGTCAAACTGATAACTGTATCAGATTAGGCAACAGGTCAAGAGTTCACTCAGTTCAGCCAGGTATAGGTCAGGAGTTTACTCAGTGCAGTAGCTGCATTCTATTTATAGCATGAGCAGACTTCCCACTGCATCAGATTTGGCACCAAAGTTCAGCCTGGATCTATTTATAGCTTTGGCAGACTGCCAACTGTGTCAGATTATGCAACAGGTCAAGAGTTCACTCAGTGCAGCCAGGTACAGGTCAAAAGTTTACTCAGTCTAGCCAGGTGCAGGTCATGAGTTCACTCAGTGCAGTAGCCTGAGCCAGTAATTTGTCACAGTACACTCGGGGCAACAGCCTTTCCCACCTAAGCCTGGTCAGCCCCGTGCATCAGACTCTAGGTAAGTTTGATGTATTGGCCTGATATTCTGACCTGTCTATGTGTCTTTAATGGCTTTCTCGTTCACAAGGCAGGTGTCGCCATCCACAATGACTTTTGCAAAGTGTGTGTGCCTGCCTAATTCTAGGGAGGAATTTGATATATCAGTGTGAAATTGGGCATATGTATATATCTCTGATAGCTTTGTTGTATACAAGACTGGTGGTGCCAGCTACAATCATTTTTTTGTTATGTGCACCCATGCCAGAATTTCAGCAGTGATGTTTGTGTTTTGTTTCTTGTTCAAAATGTTTAGTACTTGCATTGTTCATATATATGAAAAGTAGTGGTTCAGCATTGAAGCGTTATACCTGGTGTATATCCATATGCACAGGTTCGCATTAGGCCTGTAGGCCTTGTTCTATTTATTTACAATAAAATGACAACAATCATGTCAGTTTCTCAGCTGTGATTACATCTGGTGTCCCAAAACCTGGTGTGTTTATTGATCACAAGTAGATTCCCTATCACCCTGTCTGTCTGTTTGTTTGTACGTCTGTCTGTCCATCCACACAAATTTGTTTCCAGATGATAACTCCAGGTTGGATTGGCACGTGGATTTCAAACTTGACTTACACATGGCCCACCACAAAAGCAAGACCTTTATGATTTTGGGGTCATTAGGTCAATGGTCAAGGTCAGAGGACTCACTTAATAAAAAAGATTATGGCTGCATTTTAAGCCAAGCTTTTCATCCCAAACTCTCCATCTTGGGCATTTAGCTGACTTGCCAATATGGGGAGAGCATAAATTAATTTTGGGTCACAAGGTCAAAGGTCAAGGTCACAGGGGCCATCTGTTCACAAATTAGTTTCCAGATGATAACCCCAGTTTAGTTTGACATATTGGTTTCAAACTTAACTTATAAATGGTCCCCACTAAAGTAAGAATCATGTCAATTTTGGGGTCCAACGGTCAAAGGTCAAGGTCACAGGACCCATTTCTTTAAAAGGAATGTGTATCCATTTGAAGCCAAACTTTCCATCGCAAACCTTCCATCTTCAAGAAATTGCTAACCTGCCACTAGGGGAAGATACTGTTTGATTTTTGGTTCATAGGTCATGGTCACTTTTGAAAAGATTGTTACAATAATCCTAATGCTGCTAGTTCAAGGATATTAAGTTCTAAGATATTTTGGTCACAAGGTCATTGGTTAAGATCACAGAACTGTCATTCTGAAAATTTTTTTAGCTCAGCTGACTATAAGTCATCTGAGCTATAGTCGTGGTCCATTGTCCGTCGTCCGTCCGTCTGTCCGTCCGTCCGTCCGTCCGTCCGTCCGTCCGTAGATGTGGCGCGTTTTGAAACCGTAAGACCTAGGAATCCAAAATTCGGCATAATGTTAGATGTCCCCAAGATCTCCTACCAAGCGGAAAACTGGGTCTTTGCGACTTTGTTCCTTTGAGAAATTAAAGAAAAACCTCAATTTTTTATTAATAACCTATTTTTACACTTCAGGACTGCCTAATATCAAAACCACTCATCTGTTTTTCCTCATATTTACCATAGTTATTCCTCTATATAGTTCCTATGTACATGCCAGAAATTATGTCTGTATTATAAAAATTTAAAAAGTTATGGGCCCAAACATAATGCATTGTGTAAAAAATCAGGAAAGTTATTTGATCACTTAACACAAAATATGTTAAAGCTATAAACTTTTTTTACAGTAATATAACTTTAATTAATCAAAATTAAATTGTATACCCAAAATTAGATCAAAATCTTTTAAATTTTTTAAAATATTAACAAAAATAAAAAATTGGTACCTTAAATTTTGCCCAACTTTGACAATGGCACGTTTTTTTCCTGTAAGTACTGTGGATTTAATTTTCACAGCATGTTTTTTTTAGCATTTTGTCTGTGAACATCGAAAATTTGAAACCAGTTGATCAAAAACTGTAGATTTTATTCAAGCTTTCAAGCACCATGTAACATATTGTTTACATCAAACTAGTGTCATGCAGTTTGCAAGTGCTCAGCTCCCCAACTTCAGCTCTCAGTTCCTAAAATTTGGCATACAATTAGATGTCTCAAAAATCCCCTACCATGCCAAGAATTTGATCACTAGGACTTAATACCTTCGAGATATTAATGAAAAACTTCATTTTTCCATTAAAAACCCATTGTTACACTTCAAGACAGCCTAATATCAAAACCACTGATCTGACTTTAATCATATATAATATACATATTTTGCTATATATTCTCTATGCACATACCAGAAATGATGTCAGTATTGCGTAATTGTTTTAAGTTATGGGCCCAAACATAATGCACTTTGTAAAAAATCAAGAAATATATTTACTCCCTTAACAAGAGGATTGCTGAAGCTAGAGATTTTTTGTCAGGGATGTAACATTATTTAATCAGGATTCAATTGAATACCCAAAATTAGTTCTGAATTTTTCAAATTGTATAAGTTATTAGTATAAATATAAAATTAGTACCTTAAATTTTGCCCAACTTTGACCATGGCATGTTTGTTTCCTGTGAGTACTGTTGATATAATTTTCATATCATGCACACATAAAGATTTCAGCTTTTTAGTTTGAAAAGCTGAAAGAAATTGGCCAAAAATTGTAGCTTTTATTAATGTTTTTATGAGACCATGTCAGACCTTGGCTCTCTGTAGCACCTCTTGAGTCACCTGTATGTTGACCTGGTTGAACTTTCAGCAAATTATGCATGCTTGAGGTAAGACATAAACTGGGGGTCCAGGCAGCTTATTATATAATGGCCAGCCAGAGTTGATCTAGGTGTCCAACCCAACTCATCTAGTAGTTTTAACCAACAACATAAGAATAAACAATAAATTAATAAATTTTTATTGGTTTTTAATAACAAATTAAAGAAAAATAGAAAAGGAATTTGTTAGTTGATAATAACAGGAAATTAACTTGCAGCTACTGATGATATAAGAATCTTGTATCGATGGATAGAATGTCATGTATTCCAAATAACACCATGCAGTCACCTATGGTATTTTTCAGTTCAATTTTAATGATAAAAAAGTAAATCATATTATTCATTACTAATCATTAGGGATCATATGAAGGAAATTAATGATAGACAAAGATGCAGTTGATAATATTAATCTAGATTCCTACTGTGTCTAGTGTGTACATTGATGTGAAATTAGTCCAAAATAAATATATTACATTTTTTTTTAAATATAAATAAAAGCCATAAACCAGGTACTTATGATCATTATTTAAATGTGTGAATTTTGTATATTCTGGATTCTCAACATCATTGTTTGGTGAAAACTGAATAAATACCAGACATGGTGCGAATACTTTGCAATTGTATTTAAACACGAATATGAATATGTACTCCATTATAAAATTTCTTTCATAAGAATGGGAATTCAGGTAAAAATGAAAGTATATGAATACCAGTGCAAATATTTTCAAAATGTATTAATGAATGCATTCATGAATATATTCTTTAATATTATTTTAATAATCATTTCAGTCATATTTTATTTGAAAAAATCATACTATTCTCTTATTATTTTTAATAAAAATTATATTTAGGACAATATTTGTAATTTTTCTAATAAATAGTTAAACATTTATATTATATGTTCTGCTTATATTAGTTATATGGCCAAGTCAAAATCTGTGTGACAATCCCACTCCATTTGTTAATGAAATAAATGAAATTAATCCTCTTTCCTGTCTCCAAAGGTACTATCAAAATCATACATAAGCTAAACAACAACAACTCATAATACAGCTTATTTTTATTACCATATAAAACCAGCATGTGCCTCATTTCTAAATCATATTTTTAGCTCAGCTGACTATAAGTCATCTGAGCTATAGTCGTGGTCCATTGTCCGTCGTCCGTCCGTCTGTCCGTCCGTCCGTCCGTCCGTCCGTCCGTCCGTCCGTAGATGTGGCACGTTTTGAAACCGTAAGACCTAGGAATCCAAAATTCGGCATAATGTTAGATGTCCCCAAGATCTCCTACCAAGCCGAAAACTGGGTGTTTGCAACTTCGTTCCTTTGAGAAATTAAGGAAAAACCTCAATTTTTTATTAAAAACCTATTTTCACACTTCAGGACTGCCTAATATCAAAACCACTCATCTGTTTTACCTCATATTTACCATAAATATTCCTCTATATAGTCCCTATGTACATGCCAGAAATTATGTCTGTATTATTTAATTTAAAAAAGTTATGGGCCCAAACATAATGCATTTTGTAAAAAATCAGAAAAGATATTTTATCACTTAACACAAAAAATGTTAATGCTATGGACCTTTTTTCCAGTAATATATCTTTAATTAATCAAAATTAAATTGTATACCCAAAATTAGATGAAAATCTTTTAAAATTTTTAAAATATTAATAAAAATAAAAAATTGGTACCTTAAAATTTGTCCAACTTTGACCATGGCACGTTTTTTTCCTGTAAGTACTGTGGATTTAATTTTCACAGCATGTTTTTGTTAGCATTTCAACTGTTAACACCAAAAATTTGAAACCAGTTGATCAAAAACTGTAGATTTTAATCAAGTTTTCAAGCACCATGTAACATATTGTTTACATCAAGCTAGTGTTATGCAGTTTGCAAGAGCTCAGCTCCCCAGCTTCAGCTCTAAGTTCCTTAAATTCGGCATACAGTTAGATGTCTCCAAAATGCCCTACCATGCCAAGAATTTGGTCACTAGGACATTCCAGATATTAATGAAAAACTTCATTTTTCCATTAAAAACCCATTGTTACACTTCAAGACTGCCTAATATCAAAACCACTGATCTGACTTTAATCATAAATAATATACATATTTTTCATTCTCTATGCACATGCCAGAATGATGTCAGTATTGTGTAATTGTTTTAAGTTATGGGCCCAAACATAATGCACTTTGTAAAAAATCAAGAAATATATTTACTCCCTTAACAAGAGCATTGCTGAAGCTAGAGATTTTTTTGTCAGGGATGTAACATTATTTAATCAAGATTCAATTGAATACCCAAAATTAGTTCTGAATTTTTCAAATTTTATTTAGTATAAATATAAAATTAGTACCTTAAATTTTGCCCAACTGTGACCATGGCACGTTTGTTTCCCGTGAGCACTGTTGATATAATTTTCATATCATGTACACATAAGCATTTCAGCTTTTTAGTTTAGAAAGCTGAAAGAAATTGGCCAAAAATTGTAGCTTTTATTAATGTTTTTTATGAGACCCTGTCAGACTTTGGCTCTCTCCAGCCCCTCTTGAGTCACTTGTATGTTGACCTTGTTGACCTTTCATCAAATTATGCACGCTTGAGGCAAAGCATACATGGAATCCAGGCAGCTTATGGCAAGCCACAGTTGATCCAGGTGTCCAACCCAACTCATCTAGTAGTTTTAACCAAGAACATAACAAAAAACAATAAATTAATAAATTTTTATTGGTTTTTAATAACAAATTAAAGAAAAATAGAAAAGGAATTTGTTAATAACAGGAAATTAACTTGCAGTTACTGATGATATAAGAATCTTGTATCGATGGGTAGAATGTCACATATTCCAAATAACACCATGCAGTCACCTATGGCATTTTTCAGTTCAATTTTAATGATAAAGAAGTAAATCATATTATTCATTACTAATCATTAGGGATCATATGAAGGAAATTAGACAAAGATGCAGTTGATAATATTAATCTAGATTCCTACTGTGTCTAGTGTGTACATTGATGTGAAATTAGTCCAAACTTGCAGTTACTGATGATATAAGAATCTTGTATCGATGGGTAGAATGTCACATATTCCAAATAACACCATGCAGTCACCTATGGCATTTTTCAGTTCAATTTTAATGATAAAGAAGTAAATCATATTATTCATTACTAATCATTAGGGATCATATGAAGGAAATTAGACAAAGATGCAGTTGATAATATTAATCTAGATTCCTACTGTGTCTAGTGTGTACATTGATGTGAAATTAGTCCAAAATGAATTTTTTACAGTTATTTTTTAATATAAATAAAAGCCATAAAACCAGGTACTTATGATCATTATTTAAATGTGTGAATTTTGTATATTCTGGATTCTCAACATCATTGTTTGGTGAAAACTGAATAAATTCCAGACATGGTGCAAATACTTTGTAATTGTATTTAAATACGAATATGATTTTGTACTCCATTATAAAATTTCTTGCATAAAGAATGGGAATTCAGGTAAAAATGAAAATATATGAATACTCGTGCAGATACTTTCAAAATGTATTCATGAATGCATTCATGAATATATTCTTTAATATTATTTTAATAATCATATCAGTTATAATTCATTTTAAAAAATCATATGATTCTCTTATTATTTTTAATAAAAATTATATTTGGGACAATATTTGTATTTTTTTTAATAAATAGTTAAACTCTTATATTATATGTTCTGCTTATAAGTTATATGGCCAAGTCAAAATCTGTGTGACAATAGTACTCCATTTGTTAATAAAATAAATGAAATTAATCCTCTTCCCTGTCTCCAAAGGTACTATCAAAATCATACATAAGCTAAACAACAACAACTCATAATACAGCTTATATTTATTACCACACAAAACCAGCATGTGCCTCATTTCTAAATAATATTTTTTTATCATGTATAACAGCTGAGCGTCGTGACCCATAGGTCCCTTGTTTTATCATATATATCAGCTGAGCGCCGTGACCCATAGGTCCCTTGTTTAAAAATATCCTTATAGACAAATTCAGATGAGCGTAGAGACCCATGGGTCCCTAGTTGTGTTGTGTGCACCCTTGCCAGAATTTCAGCAGTGATTTTGTGTAATTGTTTCTTATTCAAAATGTTTACTACCTGCATTGTTCATATACATGAGAAGTATTGGTCCAGCATTAAAGCATTATACCTGGTGTATTTCCCAATGCACAGGTTCGCATTAGGCCTGTAGGCCTTGTTTTTTATCTATATTGAGACCTTAAAAGATGCTGTCATCTGTTAACAGGGCACAAATTGTAACGACTAGACCTAGAATCTTTTTTCTTGACAAGCAGGGAGGCCCATAAAAAGTCTTCACGGAAACCTGAAATTAGGTCTCTGTCACCCATGTTGTCCGAACTATTCCCTTACCGAAAATTTTTATAAGTGCCATATATGTGAAAGTTATATGGCACATATAAGGCACATATATGTGCCATATATGTCCCTTATATCCAACCTTATAACTCCCATATATGTCACATATATGTCTGGTATATGGATTTTATATGCAAATTAGGTAGGAGCCTTATATGTCACATATATGGGCCTTATATGTCACTTATAAGGCTTCCACATATAGGTCCCCTATAACTCCCATATATCCCATATATGTCCCTTATAACTCCCATATATGTCCCATATATGTGCCTTATAACTCCCATATATGTGCCTTATAACTCCCATATATGTGACATATATGTGACATATATGGGACTTATAAGTGCCATATATGTCCCTTATAAATGACATATAACTCACATACAAGTCCAGTGTATGCACCTTCTGTGCTGTTTGTCAATAGCTCAGTTACTATCTGTTGTATGTTCTGTTTTGAAAGGTGTTTACTCTTTTCTTTATTCCACAAGCAATTATGTTAGATGATAGAAATTAAGCTTTGTGTGTGTGTGTGGTGAGCTTCCTGCACTGTGCAATTCCTTGAAATCAATGCTGGCCTGCAGTCACACTGGGGGTCATCAACTTCACACAGTCACATGGACGCAAACACATGAAACATAAAAGTAAGAAAATACAATAGCCAAAATTAATGTTTATTTACACATTTGTAAACTGAAAATAATATTTTCATAAGATTTTTAAAACTCCCTGGTTCAGTCAGATTTGAGAGTGTTGTCATTTTAGGGAATGAAGGCTGGAAGGAAATATACAGCCTTGCCACACTCTAAATCCTTTTCTGTCCCCTCCTGTTTGACCTGCAAAAACAAATGTTACCAGTCTAAGTATACACATATAGTCATTATTGCTCAAATTAATTATTTTATTACATAAGTTTAAAGATAATATTTTGACATTGATGCTTAGTATTGCTTTTCTTAACATTAACATTAGTTTACCTTATCTGGAGGCAACACACAAGTCAAAAAATGAAAAGAATTTATTTCACTGAAAGTACATCTGCTCTCTATATAGGGGTTTTAAATGTTCTGAAAATATGCCTGTTTAACATTTAGGATTATAATTTAATACAGTTGGACTTCTCAATTACTAACAGAGGAAGAGTTTTCCACTTATACAGAGTATATACAAACATACAGATTATTAAATATACTGGTCACGGGACAGACACTGTGGCCTAAAGATGCTCATAGGTTCAGAAAGTAGGTTACTCAGTTGAAACAATTTTAACATGTAAGCAGTTATATTAATATCCCATATGCACAATAAATGTTAACCACCAAATTTGCACTTCAAATATGGTAAGTTCCAGCTATTTGATAAAAAAAACCTTACAATTCATAACATTTCCCATTTGCTAAAAGATTTAAATGTTCCTTTATATGATAAACTGAATATGCTTACCAGACAATTCTTGCAAGGGCTGGAGATATCTGGGCTCTCCTTATACTTTCTGCACCATTTCTTCATACTGGTTCTAAGAAAAGTAAAGAAATCATTACAAATCATAGAAACAAAGGTTGTTGGAAATAAATAATTAAGAACATGGAGTCTTGCATATTTTGACATTTAAGTAGACAAATTATTTAACTAAAAAAGGGCCTCACATCAATAATTTTACTAAAACAGTACATCAATGAAATATTGGTGGTCAGTAATGTTCAAAATGACGTCTTGATCTTTTATGGTGAAATGGCACTAATACATGTACATGTAAAAAGAAATCATTCAAGGTGGACTAAAAACCCACTCTTGATTAACCTGTAAATTGAACCGGATTTGATTTCTCTTTGGGAATCAAAACAGTACCTAATGAAATCATCTGATCCTTAGTGAAACAAATTCCCAAATTATTATGCTTTTTCTTTTGTGATGAAAGTGAATATGTCAGAAAAACTTCAAAGGAAAAGAAAAGTCAGAGGACCAAGCCCTTTAAAGTGCTCATGACCTTAATAAAGAGTGTTCTTGATCTTCTGATGTCAAATTCAGATTAAATTCATACATATGGTTATGAATGGTTTATGGGTTGTTATGAAACATAGTGTGTTATGTGTCAAATTGTTAATTAATTGGTGTTTACAGTATATGTAAATGACATGTAGAAAGGCATATTACCAAATTAAAGCTTAATTTAGGAGCTTTTGTGTGATAGACTCCAATAGTAAAAAAATATTTGATTAGTTGATATGTTTTGGTTGAGTACAGCAAACCTCTCTTCAATTTTATAAAAAAAGCATTCATCAAAATTGAGACAGTGGCTGTAAATTCAGCAATGATCAACAGTGTTAATGTTTACTTTGCCTGAAAAAAAAAAAACTTATAAATCTTGTATAATTAAACATTTTTAATCATATTATAACTTTTGGGCACTCTAGCAAGACAGAAAAATTCAAGTCAATTTGGAAAATGGAAAGGAACATAATTACCTTGTAGCAGCTTTTCTTTTCATGACCCAGAGTTCAGCTAAATAATAACATGGTCAATAGCCATGTATAGGTTCAACAAATAAAATGGTAGTATGTGGTACTCATAGCATTTGTGTGCCGATTAAGCTTTATGTAGGTTAACTGATCAACCCTTCACAGGTAGGGGACATTCAGAAATTAAATCAATATGTAACTTTAGGGCCTGCTGCTGACTCTTGATTTTTCCACACCCTATTGCAAATAGCACCACTGAAAAGAATATGTTCTTAGCTTCCTGTTGGTGCATAGAACATGCACATTGTCACTATATAGGGGCAACAGCATCAGCTTTTTGTAGAAAATGTGGTATTTTGTAAAAATGGGCCACCAAATAGGAAATGTTATCTTGAAACACACAAATTCTGTTTTTGCAGGGCAAACCAAGATAGGTGAAGTCATCTTTATGCAATCACTGGTTTACTATGCAAAAATAACTTAAATAATGCAAGATTACTTACCAATGAGACATTTTTTCAGCTATACATTCCCCTTCTGCTTGAGCAGCTTGACAAAGAACTTCTCTTCAAAGTGTGTACTCCCTTAACCGTTACCGGATGTTATCACACAGATGTAAACTGACTCTGCATGCCTTAGTTGTGCACAGCCTGTACAGTATTCATGTGACGTCACCACTATTCCAGGGCAGGGTACAGTAAGGTCAGTGGCCCATTGCAGAGAGTGCTTGTACAGCAAGCTTGTCTGCTGGGGGGGGGGGGGGGGGGGGTAGTTACATATACTAGTGAAATTTACTGATTAGAATGCTGGTTATTGTCACAATAAGAATGCAGATACTTATTCTTTTTAAGTACCTCTGCTTTTATCAATGCTGTTGATTTTCAGTGGCAATATTTTACTGCTAAAATGTGTGGGTGCTGAGCTGTTTCTAAAACCAATATGATATTAGGTTAATGCCTATGTATTCCCATAATTGGTCAGTGGCACACTACATCAGTACCCTTTGTTCTGTATTTATGAGGTAGTTATCAGTTGCAATTAGATGCTGAAGTACTTGTATATACACTACATTCCAAAAGAATTATTTTTTCTTGTAATTATCAAGGGCACAAATTATAACCAATGTGAAATATAGTCAAATTATTTTTTTGTATAGTGTTTTGTGTAAATGATGTTTTACTGCATGCATGATTACTATATTTTACACTTCTTAATGAATAAGTCAGATGAAAAAAAAATTATTTATAGTATTATTTTTCTAATATACATAAAGTTCTGAGGAAGCTGGTTATTTTGATACCCATTTTAATATACTTCTTCAGTATTTATTATTCAATTATAATTCATTTTCTTAAAACCATAATGGAGCTGGGACTTAGAAGTTTCTGCAGCATTTGTGTTCCCTTGGAAAATGTCTAAGTCCTATCTTATAGAACAGTAAGCTCACAGTATATAAACTTATAACTGACATATAACTGACATATACAGAACCCCTTCATGTTCACCTCCCTTATATCTCCCATACAAGTCACATATAAATGAAATGTACAGAATGGCCTCATGTGCAACTCCCTTATAACTGACATATAACAAACATACAACTCCCTTATAACTCACATATAACAATGCCTGACTAAACATATAGCTGTAATATACATATAACTCACATACACAGCACTTATATGGGAAATATAAGGGACATATAAGGCCCTTATAAGGGGCATATAAGGCACATATATGTGAGTACTTTCCATTTTCGTAAGGGTTGGGCTCAGAAGTACTCCCCAGAAATAACTAAATTTTTGATACAAAAGCTCTGGTACCTGAACAACTAGTGCATTGATCGGCATTATTCTTTGCATGCTTATGCATCATGGAGTGTTTCATCAGTTCCTGCAGACTGGTGGTGCCATCTTGACTTCTCTGAATTTTTACGCATTTTTATCTTTATTTTTGAGACCTTCAAAGATGTGGTCGTCTGTTAACAGGGCACAAATCATAACTATTTGACCTTGAATCTACTTTCTTGACATCCTGGGAGGTCCATAAAAACTACATGGAAACCTGAAATTAGGTCTCTGTTACCCATATCCTCCGAGCTATGGGGCTTAGAAGTACCTCCCAGAATAACTAAAAATGTGATACAAAAGCTCCAGTATCTGAACAACTATTGCATTGATCACCCTGATTCTTTGCATGCATATTCATCCTGAAGTATGTGTTTCATCAGTTCTTGCAGACCGGTGGCACCACCTAAATTAAAAAAAAATTTTAACACATTTTTTTCTCTATTTGTGAGACCTTCAAAGATGCGGTCATCCCTTAATAAGGCTCAAATTGTAACCATTGGTCCTAGAATCTTCAAACTTGACATCCAGGGAGATCTGTGAAAAGTCTCTTTGGAAACATGAATTAAGGCCTCTGTTACCCATATTTTCTGAGCTACGGGGCTTATAAGCACCCCTCAGAATAATTGAAAATTTTATACCAAACTAGGGCACAAATCATAACCATGGGGCCCAGAATCTTCTAACTTAACATCCTGAGAGTTCCTCAAAAGTTCTCCCCGGAAACCTAAAATTAAGTCACAGTGACATATATTCTCAGTTTTGGGGGTATGTTTGAGCACCCCAGAAACAATGGAAAATACACACAAATTGCCAGATTCCTCATGAAAGGCTGGTTGGATTGTCATCAAATTTGTTGTGCTTATGGGTCTTGATGAAAATAAGCTAATATGCATGAACAATGATGCCACCTATCTTAATTAGTTGTCTGTGCAAGGACATGACCCATGGGTCACTTATTCTATAATATATGCATGCATTCCTCAGTTTAATCAATTTCACAGGCCATTTTATTTTCCGTTTCAGGTTACAAATATATTTATGAAATGATTTAATCGCAAACAAGATGTCTATAAATAAATGAAAACTTGAAAGTATATGTCAGAATAACAAAATCGACCAATTATATTCCAAATCCAATATATGTGTTATCTGTATCTCCAAACTCTCTCTTTAATTCACCAAAAAGGTTCCTAGAGGTTAAGAAATCGAACATTGAAAAACAACTCTAAACAACAGAAGGTGTGGGTAAACTCAAGGCCAAGCCCAGTTTTCTTGATAGATATATATCATGTTTGCTTCTACAGCACTTTAGATTTACACTAAATTGGCGGTCTCAGCAACATAATATTACATGGCATATTCATATTCACTTACATAACTTTATAATCATAAACAATTAAAGTTAACTCAGTCGTACATTTCCTCATAACAATTTAGAATGTAGAACTTAGTCTAAACAATGCAGATCGATAATATTACTGACATTTATTTGTATAGAGACATATTTATTCTAACCGGATAAAACACCCAGCTGATCTTCATAAGTCCTCATTAAATTAATTTGTACTCAAAAGGTATCCTCAGTCTCAGAAGGCATAGATTTGAACAAAGCCACAACCCAAATTTGTCATTTCAGTTAAACAGTATTTAGGAGAAATGTAAACAAATGCTGCATTATGTTACATTCTGAGGATTTTCTCACTCGCCCCTATAATATATATCGTGACTGAGATGCATTAATACACATTCCCTCAATGATCATATAGGCAGCTCACGAAATTGTTTCAATATTCTGTGTTCTTTGTAACAACATATTCAGACACAGCAGTTAAACAGATGGTCTTGCTCGTATAGACGACGAGGGTATGATATGATACACATTAAATTCTTAATCAGAATGTGCGGTCGCCAAAATTACTATCTATACAGGTGTTGTCCAGAAAAAATAATGGTCCAGTCTCTGCAGACTGTGGATATAAACTCCAATCATACACTGAGCTGCCCAGATCGCACCTATACTAGCTACTGTGATCTTTATCATCCAAACAATTATGCAGTACTGATTTATATTCAAATATATATTAATGTTTTTGAAATGCTGAGCTCCAGTATTTTAACTTTAAAACATGGGGCCAATTAAAGGATGAAAGGATGACGAGACCTTCTTTCCTGAAGCTGGCAACATTTAACCTTTAAACTAGTTTTTTTCTTTGCTGCAACAGATGCTTGATATATTTAAAAGTGTTCTTTATATATATATATTGATTAAATGAAAAAGTAGATTCAACCAACTCTACTGCTTTCCCTTCATTGTTGTAAAGGTCTGATAACATTTTGTTATCCAGCTATTGTGGACTCTGGCCTGCTTAATGGGCACCTAACCTAAAAATACTTCTTACAAAATTTGATGTTTTTGTTTAATATGTAACAATAATTCCGTTAAGTTAGCTGACTATTTGGACATTTGAAAATATTGTTTTTGCTTACAAAAGTTTAGACTCATGCTAACATGACCGTCACATCATCATAATTTATCATTATCATATATTAATTTGGCTATATAAATAAATGTATCCGCCAAAACAAAGTTTTGTGGATACTATGTTTCCGCTGCCACTGCCGCGTTCGGTTTCGGAATAGAACTCTGACACCACTGGACAGATTTTTCCGAAATGATATACAATTATTGGGTCACATGTAAACTGGTGCCAAAATATTTTGTGTTGACCTCTGACCTTTCCTCTCTCCAGTGCATTTATCTGTTCATCTGTTTTGACACATAAACCCACATATCTTCAGACTCGTTTGACCAATCAGGAAAAAAAAAAAATTTGCACAAATGTAGCCCTTAAATAGCTTTATAACATACATAAAAATGGTGGCGCCACCTGCAACAATTTTTGCAAAGTGTCCATTTGTTCATCTGTCTTGGGATAAAAAATCACTCATCTCTCTAAAGTGTATGGACTTATCCCTCTGAAATTTTGCATGTGTATTCATCCTGGATAGGTTTCTCGATTTTAAGGCATGTAATATAATATAGGCACCACCTATATTCACGTTCACGCTGCAGACATCCAAGCTCATATCTCGGGAACTGATTGACCGATTGGGCTTAAATTTTGCATGTGTGTAGATCTCACATAGCTCTTTATCATACACAAAACTGGAGGGGCCACCTGCAACCATTTTTGCACAGCGTCTGTCTGTTTGTCTGACGTGGGCTAAAATCAATAATATCTCTGTAGTGGTTTGACTTATCTGCCTAAAAATGTTGCATGTTTATACATTTTGGATAGCTGTCTTGATTTTTTGGCAGATGGTGCCACCTACATTTATGTTAACGCTGCAGACATTCAGGCTTATATCTCAGGACTGGTTGGACATATACCCCTGAAATGTTGCATGTGTATAGATCTCACATATCTCTTAATCATACACAAAATTGGTGGCGCCACCTGCCACCATTTTAGCACAAGTCCTTCTGTTTGTCTGCTGTGGGATAAAATCACTCATATCTCAGTAGTGGTTTGACTTATCTGCCTAAAATTTTAGTCGCTTTAAAACTTAGTCGCTTGTCGACTACTCGTATTCTAGTTTTAAATTTAATTTTGGACCAGATACAAGATCAGAACTTTGTAAGTTATTTAAGTTATTGGCATAAATTTAAAATCAGTACATTAAATTTTACAAACTTTGACCATGGCATATTTTGATCCAATGACAACTGTAACTTTAATTGTATCCCCAGACCAAGTTGGTATAATATAAGCACGGTCGCGGCGCTGCCGCCAAATTCTTAAATATCTAAAAAAATCTTGCGTAGATTGTTCTCAAAATCAACTTGACTGAAGATTTCGAATAGTGTTGTTATGTACCGGAAACTGGTGGCACCACCTGTAAGTCATCTGAGCTATAGTCGTGGTCCATTGTCCGTCGTCCGTCTGTCTGTCTGTCCGTCCGTCTGTCCGGATGTCCGTCCGTAAGACTGGCATGTTTCGACACCGTTGGACCTACGAATCTGAAATTCGGCATACAGTTAGATGTTCCCAAAATCTCCTACCGTGCCGAAAATTGGGTCAATATGACTTCGTTTCTTCGAGATATTAAGGAAAAACCTCAATCCTTTATTAGAAATCTATTTTCACTCTTCAGGACTGCCTAATATCAAAACCACTCATCTGGTTTTCTTCATATTTACCATAAATATTCCTCTATATAGTTTCTATGTACAAGCCAGAAATTAAGTCAGTATTATATAATTTAAAAAAGTTATGGGCCCAAACATAATGGACTTTACAATAAAAAAATCAGGATGATATTTGGTCACTTGAGACCAAAAGTGTTAAAGGTAGGGACTTTTTTCCAGTAATACAACTTTAATTAATCAAAATTTAATTGTATACCAAAAATTAGATCAAAATCTGTTAAATTTTTTTAAATATTGGCAAAAATATAAAATTGGTACCTTAAATTTTGCCCAACTTTGGCCACGGCACGTTTTTTTCCTGTAAGTACTGTGGATTAAATTTTCACAGCATGTATACATAAAGATTCAATCTGTTAAAATCTGAAATTTGAAAATAAAAGCTGCAAAATTAGGCTAGTTATTGAATTTTTTTGGAGGCTCTTGTTGTATTCCCTTACATTGTCAAGCAGTCCACTTTGATGACTGTAGGTCATTCAGTGCACATCTCTATGCTCCCCAGGCTGTTGGCATAATTTTAGATGTCCCCAGGAATATAACTTTATTTAATCAAGATTCAATTGTTTACCAAAAATTAGATCTGAATTTTGCAAATTTTTCAAGTTATAAGCATAAATAAAAAATCAATACCTTAAATTTTGTCCAACTTTGGCACTGTTGATTTAATTTTCACAGCATATCTACATAAGGATTTAATCTTTTAAAATCTGAAATTTCAAAGAAATTGATTGGAAAGAATAGCTTTTATTCATGTTTTCATACACCATGTCAAGTGTTGTTTACATCTAGCCCACCTAGTAGTACAGCCTTCACTTGCATTATGTAACCCACCCCAGGCAGCTTGCCTTGGGTCAGCTTGGCCACTACCAGCAGGCTTCCCCTCTGCCCTGCACTCCCCCCCCCCCCCCAGATGGTGCATAAACTAGATGAATGTTATTATTTTCTGTATTTGATTCATTTTTATTCTAGGCTATGCTACATTTTAGATTTTGTATTGTACCACCAGGGTTACAATGATTAAAGTGTACATTTAATTGTGTCCACAAAGTGGTGTATTGCTATGAAAGTGTGGATGTTCATGAGATAAGTAATTCCTTACTTCAGAGGAGTAAAAACCTCACCAGGTGTGAAATTGACTATTAATTCAAGTAATAAATTAAAACTGGGATAGTAATTAGCACAATGATATTGTTTGTCCCTCATTCAACCAACAGTGTGTATACTTTATTTGAAAAGATGTTTATCAAATTGTTTTATCAAATTTACTGAATCTTTTATTTTATTTTGGTGAATAAAATTAAGCATGTACTGAAAACTCCAATGTGCAAAACTTTTTAATAGTGATTCAAGGAATATTCTTGTAGATGCCATGTTGTGGCATTATTTTCTTTTAAATTCAGTTTAAACATTTATGATTTAACAAAATAAAATATATGTGTATGCATAATATGACCCAATATGAGCTACACTCTGGATATATGATGATTGCAAGTTTTGCAACAATTCTAATATTTTAACTTATAATTTCAGTTTTTTACTCTGTATATATAATGATTGCAACTTTTGCAACAATTCTAATATTTTAACTTATGTTTTCAGGTTTTTTTATTAAAAATTTATAAAACCTGTAAATAAAAAAATGATTCAAATAAAAACTTCTTAATGGAAAAAGTGGATCTGCTAAAAAAAATAGGATTATATATAAACTTAAATGTATTATTCCCTTGAAAGTGAAATAAAGGTATTAGTCCATTCTGTCCACTTGCCTGTCCATCTGTAAATTTTCTTATGCATCACAGTATCTCAAAACTTTTACTGTTTTTCTTCATGACAGTCTTGTCAGAGTATTAGTTTGCAATCATATATTTAGAACTTTACTATAACCAAGTAGGAGGGCCCCTTTCCTCTTAGCTTTTCATATTCTTATATAAATGAAAAACATTACAATAGTATATTTCTACATCCACCTTCGTGCTGCCCTCACTTTTCCCTTCTCCGAACCCCATCCCAAAGTCAGCCTCGGTAAGCAAGAACAAGATGAATCAGATATATTAATACTTTAATATTTTGTATAACTATTCGTCCATAGGTACCTATGTACATGCCAGAAATTATGTCAATATTGTGTAAAATGTAGACATAGTGGGCATCAAAATAATGTACCTTGTCAAGACTGAAGAGATATTGTGTCATACAGTCATAAATTCATAAATCCCCTCATCAGCATAGTAAATTATAACATCATATCTGTCAAATTGAAATCTTGCAGACTTCCATACACTATAGATCCTTCAACAAATAGCCTTATCATCATTCTACTCCTGCTTATTACCGCTGTCATTGCATTCATATTTGCTCATATATATCACAGTTTTCAACCCCTCCTAAATAGATAATAAAATAAACCACTATATTTTACTCTATTAATCCATCAGTCAGGTTATTTCATTTATCATTTACTCACATATTACATTGCATTCCTTTATAATAGCTCAACATGTCCTTGATATTCATAAGCTTTATAGACTCAATATAGTATCACAATGGAGAAACATTTATGGTCCACGATCAGCTGAGCGCTGTGACCCATGGGTCCCTTGTTTTCTTGTTTTCATGCTGTTTAATACCCCCGTCATTGCCACTTAATAGTACTGTGAGCATTATAAGTCAAAAAATAATGGACAGATTTCTTTCATATTATGCATATACATAGACATGGATTAAGGGATGATGTATATTTAAATTGGGGTAATGACCTTTCTTGTGAGAGTGGCCTTGATCTTGAATATTGTCGTATATGGTGAAAATCACACAAAATCATAAATATCTCAATAAGGGATGCATGGATTGGTCCAAAAATAAAATTGACCGAAGTTCTTGTATAGCTTTGTGTTACGTGTAACTAAACTTTCAACTGGGTTCCACACGCAACCAACTCAACTGAAGAAAGACTCTTTAAATGATAATATTTATAATAGACAAATCATTATATACAATATATACAAGAATACAAAATGTTTGGTTCACATAACATGTGAGTCTGTCAAAGTGAGACACCCATATTATACAATACTTAGCTCAAAATGTAGTAGGCATGCCTCCAATCAATAAAATCACATAGTGCGAGTGTGAGTACAAGTGCAGGTACAGCCCAGGGGGCTGCGTAGGAGCCGTTCACGATAAAAAGTTCATCCTCAAACGAAACAAAGTTCAAATGTCCAAAACCAGGCCTGGCGAGCACCACAACAGTTCAAATAATAATTGCAGCCCATACGGGATCGGGCATGTGATGCTTTTATAGATGTACACGATGTGACTTTGTACCGTTCACAAAAGAAACAAGTTCCAGTTTATATAAAGAGTCCATGTTTGTCTGTTGTCCTCTGTGGTGTTATGCTTCAACGCTCTCCGTTCGATTGTCCCCCTGTGTTCTCCTGTGTCCTCAGAACCGGTCTGTAGGACCCCCAATGTCATCAACGACTCTACAGAACCACATAACACCTTCCCCCTAAAAAGGAAAATTTTATGACATCCATATGAGTAAAATTTTGTAACCTTTCGACGCGTGCCATTAAATGACTCAGTTAATCACATAAGGAATAATTCAACAGATAAATGGAATGATTATTTAACATGATCATTTATGCTTAATCATTAAGTTCATCAATACATTTTTATCAATAGACATTATTCACAATCATTTCCTGCGATTGACGCAATTACCCTTTCTGACCTCTTTAGACATTACTGTGATTATACACATCCACGTCATACAAAACCATCAAACAAAACTGCGATTGACGCAAACTGACTTTATCTGCAGTTACTGCTTAATTTATATCAAAATCTGTCACCGCACTATAGCTACCTGGCTGTAGATTTTCCGAAAAATTTCTGTGTGTCAATTAAATTTCCACGTATTTCCGTGGAAAACTTCGGAATTCCATGGATTTCCGCAGTTTTCCACAGATTTCATGCATTTGTGGAAGATTTCCGAAGATTTTTTTCCACACTTTTCCGAACACTTCGGAAAAGTGTGGAAAAAAATCCACTTTTTTCCGAAAGTGCGGCAAATTTCCGCGGATTTCCACAAAATTCTAGGACTTACAAAACCATCAAACAAAACTGCGATTGACGCAAACTGACTTTATCTGCAGTTACTGCTTAATTTATATCAAAATCTGTCACAGCACTATAGCTACCCGGCTGTGGATTTTCCGAAAAATTTCTGTGTGTCAATTAAATTTCCACGTATTTCCGTGGAAAACTTCGGAATTCCATGGATTTCCGCAGTTTTCCACAGATTTTATGCATTTGTGGAAGATTTCCGAAGATTTTTATCCACACTTTTCCGAACACTTCGGAAAAGTGTGGAAAAAAATCCACTTTTTTCTGAAAGTGCGGCAAATTTCCGCAGATTTCCACAAAATTCTAGGACTTAGAAAATTTTTGGCTGTGAAAAAGGCTTTCTGGACATAGAAATTTTACTTGGACATGGTGATGTACTGGGCCGGAAGGGAAAAATGCTAAGTCCAGCTACATGTTAAAAACTATAAAAAAATATAATATACTTCATTCTTTATAGAGATATGGCATCCAACATACCAATATGTTTAGAAAAGCATCAAGAATACAAATATAGAAAATTTTTCCTGTTCAAATCAATTTTGTGATAGAGGTACTGTGTATTATAATTTGTTCATATGTGTAATTTTCCTGCACACACACACATGCACACACTCATATTATATATATATATATATATATATATATATATATATATATTAAGCTGAATAAAAAATTAAATAATGTTTTGAAAGATAAATGTATCACATATATATTTCTCTCTGATGAAATTTTTTCAAGTGTCTTGATTTAACCTGAGATTAAGTGTTCACCAGCTCCCCTTGGAACTAAAAAACAGCTCATTAAAATGAATAGGTATTAATTATATATAATGTACTAAAAGATCCATGTGTTACAAGGCATGTACATGCACCCTGGGCAGAAGCCAGCTGCAGCTGTACTATGTCATTGTCAAGTACTGTCATCCAGCCATCTTGACCTTGCAAGGCCAGTCCCCAGCATCTCAGGTTACAGGAAGCAGTGTATCAAGACGCTTACAGTGCATAAATGCAGGGTCAGTTCAAATGGAGTGGTTAACGGTCAGGAGGAATGAAGAGAACACAACTCATGTAAGCATATCCACCTATTTTATTTGAGTTCAAAATATGTGAACAGAATATGCAAAATATCTTGTTAATTTACTTGTCTGAGGATGAGCACTAATGGGTACGGTTTATATGTGTATAGACTTAGATGGTCTATAACACTGGGTATTTCCTCAAGTATATTTTGAGAATCATCATGCCTCATCCTTACTTATTATAAAATACATTTTTTTTAACCATAAAAGTATTGTTATTGAAAATTTGATGATGCAAAAAGTCATTCAACAGACTGAACTGGTATTCTGAAATATCCTTAAATAGCTTAAATATGGTAAACATCTTTCTATTTACAACCAAAATATCCTTTTTATTTCTGAATAGGATACATCTTTCAATTTAGATCAGCAATATGCATTTTCTTGCCATATATGACACCACTGTTATGTATTTATTTGGGGCATTTGTTATTATGGCCTAAAAAGAATATTTTTTAAATTGTTTACAAACCATGTGCATCCATATTTATTCATTATTTATGAGTTTTATGTGTGCAGGAATTTTTAAAGTTTTATTTAATGTTGCCTTACGAGTTGGAATTACCAGCAAATCTAGGAGAAAGATACATATAAAACATAATGCACTGTTTGTCAATAGAAAATTTTCAGTGTTTCTGATTAATATGCAGTTTACACTTAATTGACTTTCTTGCAGTTTTAAAGTTGTAGTACTTAAAGATCTTATGGAAAAATTCCATGTCTGAAAATATACTTATTTTACTATGAAAGAGGTCTTAAAAAATTTCACAATATGATGTTTCTTGCAAGATCACTAAATTATTTTTTTTTCTTTCCAGATAAAATCACCAGGATATTTGAAAGGTCCACCAAAGCAAATATGAGACACAAACTGAGTGACTAATTGAAGCCATTGTAAAGAAAACAAAACTAACCAATATTTATTATAATTTTTTCAATAAATAATCAGTTTACTTCTTTTAGTGTTTTTCATTTATTACATCTATAAGCAGATGCAGGTGTGGCAATACTCTAATATTCAAGAAGAAAAGGAAGGCAACGTTCTCAAAATATAGCTGATTGTTATTTTTATTCAGAAAATTAGAATTTTTACAATTTCAGAAAAATATTGCCACAGAAATTCATTTACCAAAGGAGACCTTCATGAAAGAGTGGGGAAGCTGCAGAAAAATATCTATGGAAACTGTTGAAGAAATCTGCGGAAAAGTGCGGAAGAAATCCTCTGAAAAATGCGGAAACTGCGGCAGAAATCCACGGAAAAGTGCGGAAACTGCAGCAGAAATCAGCGGAAAAGTGCCGAAACTGCGGCAGAAATCTGCTGAAAAGTGCGGAATCTACGGCAGAAATCCGCGGAAAAGTGCGGAATCTACGGCAAAAATCCGAAGATTTAGGATTTGGTGCTTTTTCCGAAGAATTTTTTAAATCTTCGGAAAAATGCCGCAGTCCCAATACTCGGAAATCCGCGGAAATCCATGGATATTTTGTGGTTTCTTCAGAAAATCTATAGCCGGGTACTGCACACATTTGCAAACATTTTCCGATATCCATCTCAAACAATTTAATTCATCTGGACAATGTATCAGCTATGACATTATCCTTGCCTCTAATGTGTTTCGCAGTGATATCATACTCTTGTCAGAGCAGACTCCAATTTTACAATCGTCTGTTCTTGTATTTAGCGAACCTGTGAGCTTATGGGATGGTGCGGCGGCGTCCGTCGTGTGTCGTGCGTTGTCTGTACGTCAACCATAGCTATCTCAAAAACGGCAGGAGCTAGCATCACCAAATCTTTTGCAAATAATCAGTCATCCAAAAAACTATATCGGATTTTGTTTATTTTTAGCGAACCTGTGAGCTTGTGCTATGGTGTGGCGTCATCCGTCGTCTGTACGTTAACCCATACTATCTTGAAAATGGCAAGAATTAGCATCACAAAATTTTATGCATAAAATTAGTCCTCTAAAAAACTCTATCGGATTTTGCTTATTTTTTGGCTAACTGCATTTTCTTAGATTTTATAAGGAAAAAGTTAAAAAAAAATTTTAAAATCTTCTTCTCGGAATCTGTTCAGCCAAATTGTCCAATATTTTACAGAAATGATTCCTGGAACAATCTCTCTCAAGTTTGTTTGAATGGTTTAAGTTCGGTGATTTTTGGCCAAGTTACAGGAAGTTGAACTTAGTCATCTGTCCAAAAAAGCATACTAAAATTACAATCTCAGAAATGGCTTGAGCTATCATCACCAAATTTTATGCCAATGTTGGTCACATAGGTTATATCTGAAATTAAGGTATTGGTGGCGCCACCTGCATTGGCCTTTTTTGTACGGGGTCATCAGTGCCTGTATCACACTGAGGGCTACAAAAAAACTTCTTCTCTGAAACAATATGGCCAAAATGTTTAATATCGCACAGAAATGATCCTAAGGTAGTGCTTTCTGAAGTTTGTTCAAATGGTCTCTTTTCAGTGACTTTTGGCTTAGTTATGGGAAGCTGAATTAAGTCATATGCTATAACAGCCCATTTTAATTCAGTGGCTACAAAGAACTTCTTCTCAAAAACCACTGGGCCAAATTCTTAAATCTCAATCATTAATTATCCTCAGATGTTGATTATTCAAGTTTGCTCAAATATGGTATTGGTTGAGTGCTTTTTGACTGAGTTACGGGAAGCTACAATAATTCTTATAATAATTGTCATAAATGGTTCCACATGAATGATTTTTGGCTGAATTATGGAGATTGAATTGAGTCATTTTACCATATATGTTAGCTGTGTGATGCTGTTACATCTAGCCTGGCACCAGTTATCAGCATCTGTTACATCATGCCACTAGACATTTAGATTTCAGGTTATCTTTGGTTAATATTGACAAGAAAGTTTTTTTAAAAGCTTTTAAAAAATTTAGATTTATGATTTAAGTTATTCATCATACCAGGCAATGGTATAATCATGGTTATTCAGCTCTCTGTGGCTATATAATGACAACTGTACGTGGATTATAAATTATTGGTATCAGTGCTCAAATTAATTTTAAGAATTTGCCATCAATGAGATATATCTGTATTTTAATTTTGCATTCAGTATGCATCCGTAATAATTAGCTCAGCTGACTATAAGTCATCTGAGCTATAGTCGTGGTCCATTGTCTGTCGTCTGTCTGTCTGTCCGTCCGTCTGTCCGTAAGACTGGCACATTTCGACATCATTGGACCTACGAATCTGAAATTCGGCATACAGTAAGATGACCCCAAAATCTCCTACCATGTCGAAAATTTGGTCAATAGGACTTCATTCCTTTGAGATATTAAAGAAAAACCTCAATTTTGTATTAGAAATCTATTTTCACACTTCAGGACTGCCTAATATCAAAACCACTCATCTGGTTTTCTTCATCTTTACCATTAATGTTCCTATATATAGTTCCTATGTACATGCCAGAAATTAAGTCAGTATTATTTAATTTGAAAAAGTTATAGACACAAAATAAATAAATCTTTAAAAAATCAGGAAAGATATTTGGTCACTTAAGACCAAAAGTGTAAAAGGATGGATCTTTTTCTCAGTTATAAAACTTAAATTAATCAAAATTTAATTGTATACCAAAAATTAGATCAAAATCTGTTAAACTTTTTTAAATATTGGCAAAAATATAAAATTGGTACCTTAAATTTTGCCCAAGTTTGACCATGGCACGTTTTTTTCCTGTAACTGCTGTGGATTTAATTTTCAAAGCATGTTTTTATTTGCATTTCAACTCCCTTAGCAAAAATAGAGCTTTGCCGCGTACTGTTGCTGCAAACTTGCTGCAGCTTTGCAGCAACCTTGCAGCAAGGTCATGATTTGCCATGCAAATTAGTTTGCGGCAACCTTGCTGCAGGCTTGCCGCAACCTATGTTCCCGCAGCCCTTTTCCCGCAGCCTTCCCGCAGCCTTCCCGCAGCCTTCTGGCTCACTTCCCGCAGCCTTCTCGCAGCCTACTCGCACACTTCCCGCAGCCTTCCCGCACACTTCCCACAGCCTTCTCGCAGCCTTCTCTCACACTTCCCGCAGCCTTCTCGCTGCCTTCTTGCTCACTTCCCGCAGCCTCCTTGCACACTTCCCACAGCCTTCTCGCAGCCTTCTCACACACTTCCTGCAGCCTTCTCGCACACTTCTCGCAGCTTTCTCTCACACTGCCTGCAGCCTTCCTGCACATTTCCCGCAGTCTCCTTTTAATATGTACTTAATTTTCATTTAAGTGATGTTTTGGCCAGAAATACAATGTTTTTATATTGCTTTCAATTAGAAAAAGAGAAATTTCATGAAGTTTGCAAATGAGATATGTTTACAATATAAATTTTATTGAAAACTTCTATTATCCTCCACCAAGCGGCTACGACTTCTGACATTTAACTGCAATTTATCAGCATTTTTAAACATAAAACAACGAAAAAGGGCACATCAACACTTCATCAAACATGTCCACATGGGGATATGATCACTTTGTGAACATACAATTAACTTTATGATGAGAAATATTAGTTTCCTTCTGTCACTTAGTGTGTAGACTACACTGCAGTACAAGTTGTACAGTCAGCGCTGTGAGTTTCTGGTAATGATCCAAAAATAATATTAATATTCAGGCAACATTAAGCTACAAGATTCATACAAGGGAATAATAAGGCTTTTAAGTTACAAATGCATACACAATTTTTTGTATATTTGAGAGGTAACATCAACTTCTTTAAGTGTTTGTGTCACTGGTTGATCTTTCGTGCTGGGTGGTCGGCCATGTTGCCTGTCACGAGACGCCTTCGGGCGACGGGTAGACTTGGTCCAAACATCCACTTGGCATGAAATAAATTTAAAGGCCAAGCACTCATATCCCAGGTTTGCCTGGCAGAATCTACCCTGTATAGTCCCTGAAGACATCTGGTAATTAGCCACACCTCATTATTATCTAATCTAGTGATCACCCTGCTGTGTCACTGGTGTCCAGCACACTCCTGCCTGAACTCAGGTCCTGGACAGCAAGAAATCTGTGCTTGCATAGCTAAGTCTGTGTCCAGTATAGCTAAGCCAGTGTCCAGTGCTTCCACAGCTTGTGCCGGGGATCAGAGTGGGGCATTTTTATGATTTGGTTCAGACTTGCATGTAATATTCTTTGTCTATCTGTCTGTCAGAAAGACTCACAGTTGAATGCAAACAGTTTAACGGTGCTATTTATTATACAAATATATATATATATATATATATATATATATATATATATATATATATATATATTTCTCGGACACACACATATGCTCGCTCTTTCTGACACCCTCTCTCTCTCTCTCTCTCTCTCTCTCTCTCTCTCTCTCTCTCTTGAACCTACCACAAAGCAGTATATTGGAAACTCTTCACCAAACCATGCATAAAATAATGACGAGGTATATGTATTGTTTACTGGCAATTTTATTGGAAGGAATAGTTTTTAGGGTGTATTTATATGTATATGTTTTATATATATATATATATATATATGTGCAAAATATATGCCTCTTAAGACACATGAACATTTATTTTCAGAGCAAACATGCAAAAACCAATTCAAATTTATTAATTATGGATGCACTTGTAACAAAAAAAAAAAAACAAGAGGATACACTATAGAAGACCAACTGAATATTGAATTATTTTGATTTTTTTACGTGTGTTGATAACTGGACAAGTATATTTATATAGTATATAAATATGTTTATTGATATGACTGGCAGTCATAAATTATGTTGGTCATAAATGTTCGATTACACAAAAGAACAATTGATGAATTAGCAAACAATTTATTTGTCGAGATGTTTACACACCATAGAAAGAAACAAAATAATTCAATATTCAGTTGGTCATCATTAGTGTTTCCTTTTTATTTTGTTACAAGTGCATCGAAAAATAATAAATTTGAATTGTGATTGCATTAATATAATTTTTAACGTGTCTTTAGAGACGATGCTGCAACATATTGCATACAGTTAGATATTTTTTGTGTTGGAGATAGTATGGTGATATTTAGTATCTTATAGGATATAACTATATATATATATATTATATATATATAAAAATTTTCATTCCAATAAAATTGCCAATAAACAATGTATACCTTCTTCATTATTTTATGAATAGTCTGGTTAAAAGTTTCCATAATATTGTTTAGTGTAGGTCCCTGCAAGAGAGAGAGAGAGAGAGAGAGAGAGAGAATGTGTGTCAGAAATGGAGAGAGAATGTCTTTGTGTTTGTTAGAGAGAGAGCGGGAGAGAGAGAAAATTGTGTGTGTGTGTGTCAGAGAGAGAGAGAGTGGGTGTGTGTCTGGTCAAAGAGAGAGAGTTTGTGTCTGTGTGTGTGTCAGGGAGAGAAATATATATTCATTCTTCAACACTGGATGACATGGCTGTTAAAAAAAATATGTAAAATTCAGTTGGTTGTATAATAAATATTATGATAAACCGTCTGCATTCAGCTGTGAGTGAAAGTTTTTTTGACAGAGAGATGGACAGAGAATATTCCTTGCAAATCAAACCAACTCATAAAAATACCCCAGATTCTGGCACAAGCTGTAGAAGCACTGGACACTGGCTTAGCTACGCATGCACAGATTTCTTGCTGTCCAGGGCAGGTCTTTCTAAACACCGAAAAGTACCGAAAAGTTACTGAAAAGTACCGAAAAGTTACCGGAAAGTACCGAAAAGTTACCGAAAAGTACCGAAAAGTTACCGAAAAGTTACTGAAAAGTAACTGAAAAGACTTTAAAAGCATCTTGTAATTAATATTAACACTAAAAATTACCAAAAAGTTGTTTCAGACTGTCAATAAAGTTAGCAAATTGTGCTTTTTTTTTACCCTTTTATAGGGTTACTGAAAAGTACCGAAAAGTCACCATAAAGTATTGAAAAGTAACCAAAAAGTTCCTGAAAAGGTACTATAATGTACCGAAATACCAAAAAATTAATGAAAGACTATAAAGGCGATTTTTATATATACTTATTTAAACACAAAATTAATGAAAAAGACTGTAACTTGTCTTTAAAGTTAGCAAATTGTGTTTTTACCCTTTATAAGTGACAAATTGTTATCAAATAAGTTCTAAAAAACACAAACATTTTTTGAAAAGTTACCTTACTTAAAAGTATGGATACATTTATAATTTTTAAATAAATGAAAATGGCAAGAATAGTGATAAAAATGAATGAAAGCACCATTGTGTTGCATGCTTTGCCATAATATATTTTCAGTGTGAGAGATAATATGATCAAACTGCTTTCCATCCTAAATGTTTACTCATTGACTTGAAATAAAATGTTCTTGCTTTAGGTGTTTGGTCATTTAAAAATTATATTATTTACCAAGTGGATTTACATAAAATATTCCATATCATGTACTTAATTCAGAACCTCTCATTGGTCTAAAATGGCACTTTATAAAAAAATATGGACATTTTTGTGAAATGCATTCTGATTTCACAATACAATAAACATTCAAAGGTTTGCTGCCCTTGGTTTAATTAATTTAAAGTTATGGCTACCTCTCTCACAAGGCTGTACCAGTATATTATGCCGAAAGAATAAAAAACTGTTCACTATTTCAAATGATGTTCCCATTCAAATCAGCTTTAAAAATGAATCAGGCATATAAACTGTATAATGAGCAGATATTCCAAAATTAAAATAATTATTTTTAATATAGTATTCAGTAACTTTTAAGTGACTTATTGGTAACCTTAAGTACTTTTCAGTACTTTTTGACATATTTTTGTATATTTTTTTTTTATTTTTTAGTACTTATATTGTTACATTTTGTCATTTTCTAGTACCGTAAAATCTCCACTTAAAACCGCACTTCCGATTAAAACCGCACCCAGACTTCGCCGAAATTCCAGGTGAGACACCGCGAGGGGCTCAAAAACTAAAAACCCCCTTTTAAACCGCACCAACTTTCGCTACGGAATGATTTGACAAAAGACAATCAAGCTATCATCTAGAAATGAACATGCGTAGGTTGCGGCTCGGCCATTACTGTACACTTTAAAATTCCTTGGGCATTTTATTTAAACACATCATAAGACTTTTTTTGCAGGGTCACTCAATCATGAAATTTGGGAAGACGCAAGGACCGGTGAACCTCTGCCTGTTTATACAGATTTTATATTCCGTGCCGTATTCTTGTTTGCTACTGATTTGTCATTATATTTTGGAAAAAAATATTCTGCTTATCCATTTCAAGTCACCGTATATTTTAATTCTAAAAGTAATATTTTGAAATCTTAATTTTTCATTAAAAATTCCATTTTCTGGAATTACTCGGAAGATTCAAATCATTTTCATACATGTTACTTCGGTATTATAATTGTCACATCGTACGTTGACATCGCTCCATGTTACAATTTGCTGGTTCGTTTGAAAACATCGCTGGTCACCTTAACTAAATATCAAAGTAACTGAAGTTACCTTGTCGAGATACGCACGTAAAGGAAAAATGACGCTTGAAAACGAGTGATTTTAAGGTAAAATTAAAGTGGCCAGTCGGGGTAAGCAAGTTTTTTTCCTGAAGAAAGTTTTCGTGTGGGGAGCCATTTTGTCAAGGCAGTGTTCGCGCAAGGCACGCTGGGACAAAATAGGTGGCTGTTCTGTTTACCACCCACCGCGTACAGCCGTTCAAAATATTCTTAGCAGAATACCAGGGCGTATCAGCACATGGCGGCACTCAAACTTGATTTTAAAATGATCATCTGCCATTGTGTGACTCTTTGCGATGTCAGCTTTACTTTACGTTTTAAACAAATAATCATTCCTAAATAATGCCGCAAATGGGTTTATAGTAGGCTTTTATTTCAATTTTGCTTGACCATGCCCAACGATGTGGGCCGCTGTTAGCCCTAGCACCCGTCCTCTCTTACTACACTACGCTGTGCGAAAGCCCTAGAAGATAATTTGAGGAAACTGGAGACATTCCACATGACAATTAAATTCTTATATTTTGTCTGAAAATGTCGTATTCGTTAAGAAATAAAGCGTATTCTTATCAAATACGCATATAACATTCCACTTAGACAGTGTTTGTCCACTTTAAATGTTGATTAGAAGAATATGTATTATCCTAATAAACAGTGTTACACGGGGAATGATGTCTGCTCTGGGTTTTCCCTCCAGCCACGGCTGGCCGGCAGCCGCCTGTGTAACCAGTGGTAACGGGCCTTGTTGGCTCAGCGAGCAAACGTCACGCAGTTCATTGTTTCAGATTCTGAGACAGTTTCAAGCGCAAGTATTACAAAGTTTTAAAAGTGAGTCTTGTTTACATACTAAAACATAATATTTTGCTGAATTTCGTGGTCATTCGAATAAAGTACTATATCTCCCTTAGATTACTCAAAGTTTCCTTGTCATAAACGCACTATTTGATTTTACACGATTTTTTTCCGACAAGGGTTTGATGTTTTCCAGTTTACTCTGAAGCTTTTTATGCGGCGGTATCCTGGGTTCTGGATACCGCCGCATTTAATGCAGTTAGGCCGCTGTGTGTTACAGCAGGGTTGTTGTAAACGTATTATTTGGCAACAATTACCAAGATTTTATAACAAGTTATATATCACACGAAAACTAATCAGCAATATTTTAATTTATAAATAACAAATAACCGTAAATAATACATTAACACACGGCTCCCATGCATGCGAGACTGCTGCTAAGAACGGCCTTTGAAAGTTGCAATATTATCGCTCACTCGCCGGCCCAAAAACGATGACTGTCAGGAAGATATTCAGGAAACCCTTCTAGTATAAACCGCACAGTGCTTTCAGGAAATGAACCTGATTTCAAGATTTTGAATTTCTTGATTAAACCGCGGTTTTAAGTGGAGATTTTACGGTATTCATTTTTCAAAGATGCTTTTAAAGTCTTTTCAGTTACTTTTCAGTAACTTTTCGGTAACTTTTCGGTACTTTTCGGTACTTTTCGGTAACTTTTCGGTACTTTTCGGTACTTTTCTGTACTTTTCGGTGTTTAGAAAGACCCGTCCAGGGCCTCAGTTCAGGCAGGAGAGCACTGGACACCAGTGACACAGCAGGGTGATCACTTGATTAGATAATAATGAGCTGTGGCTAATTACCAGATGTCTTCAGGGAGTATACAGGGTAGATTCTGCCAGGCAAACCAGGGATATGAGTGCTTGGCCTTTAACTTATCCAATTTTTAGCTCAGCTGACTATAAGTCATCTGAGCTATAGTCATGGTCCATTGTCCGTCCGTCCGTCTGTCTGTCCGTCCGTCCGTCTGTCTGTCTGTCCGTCTGGATGTCAGTCCGTAAGACTGGCATGTTTCGACACCGTTGGACCTACGAATCTGAATTTCAGCATACAGTTAGATGTCCCCATAATCTCCTACCATGCCAAAAATTGGGTCAATAGGACTTCGTTCCTTTGAGATATTAAGGAAAAACCTCAATTTTTTATTAGAAATCTATTTTCACACTTCAGGACTGCCTAATATCAAAACCACTAATCTGGTTTTCTTCATATTTAAAATAAATATTCCTCTATATAGTTCCTATGTACATGCCAGATATTAAGCCAGTACCATATAATTTAAAAAAGTTATGGGCCCAAACATAATGGACTTTGTAAAAAAATCAGGAAGATATTTGGTCACTTAAGACCAAAAGTGTTAAAGGTAGGGACTTTTTTCCAGTAATACAATTTTAATTAATCAAAATTTAATTGTATACCAAAAATTAGATCAAAATTTGTTAAATTTTTTTAAATATTGGCAAAAATATAAAAATGGTACCTTAAATTTTGCCAAACTTTGGCCATGGCACGTTTTTTTCCTGTAAGTACTGTGAATTTAATTTTCACACCATGTATACATAAGGATTTTATCTGTTAAAATCTGAAATTTGAAAATAAAAGCTGCAAAATTAGGCTAGTTATTGAATTTTTTTGGAGGCTCTTGTTGTATTCCTTTACATTGTCAAGCAGTCCACTTTGATGACTGTAGGTCATTCAGTGCACATCTCTATGCTCCCCAGGCTGTTGACATAATTTTAGATGTCCCCAAAATCTCCTACCATACAGAAAATTGGGTCATTAGGACTTTGTTCCTTCGAGATATTAAGGAAAAAAACTCTGTTTTCCATAAAAAAAGCCATTGTTACACTTCAAGGCTGCCTAATATCAAAACCACTGATCTGTTTTTGATCGTATTTAGTATTCACATTCTTTTATACATTTTCTATGAACATACCAAAAATAAGGTCAGTATTGAGTATTATTTTGAAGTGATGGGCCAAAACATAATGCAATTTTTAAAAAAAATCAGGAATATATTTACTCACCTAACATGAGAATTGCTGAACCTAGAGACTTTTTTTCAGTAATATAACTTTATTTAATCAAGATTCAGTTGTTTACCCAAAATTAGATCTGAATTTTGAAAATTTTTCAAGTTATTAGCATAAATAAAAAATCAATACCTTAAATTTTGTCCAACTTTGGCACTGTTGATTTAATTTTCCCAGCATATATGCATAAGGATTTAATCTTTTAAAATCTGAACTTACAAAAGAAATTGATTGGAATGAATAGCTTTTATTCATGTTTTCATACACCATGTCAAGCGTTGTTTACATCTGGCCCACCTAGTAGTACAGCCTTCACTTGCATTATGTAACCCACCCCAGGCAGCTTACCTTGGCCCAGCTTGGCCACTACTAGCAGGCTTCCCCTCTGCCCTGCACTCATCCCCCCCCCCCAGCTGGTGCATAAACTAGATGAATGTTATGATTTTTCTGTATTTTATTTTATTCTTGGACATGCTACATTTTAGATTTTGTATTGAACCACCAGGGTTACAATGATTAAAGTGTACATTTAATTGTGTCCACAAAGTGGTGTATTGCTGTGAAAGTGTGGATGTTCATGAGATAAGTAATTCCTTACTTCAGAAGAGTAAAATCTTCACCAGGTGTGAAATTGACTATTAATTCCAGTAATTAATTAAAACTGGGATAGTAATTAGCACAATGATATTGTTTTTCCCTCATTCAACCAACAGAGTGTATACTTTATTTGAAAAGATGATTTATTTTATCAAATTTACTTTTATTTTATTTTGGTGAATAAAATTAAGCATGTCCTGAAAACTCCATTGTGCAAAACTTTTTAATAGTGATTCAAGGAATATTCTTGTAGATGCCATGTTGTGGCATTATTTTCTTCTTAAATCAGTTTAAACATTTATGATTTCAAAATAATAAAATATATGTGTATGCAAAATATGACCCAATGTATTTTACTCTGTATATATAATGACTGCAACTTTTGCAACAATTCTAATATTTTAACTTATATTTTCAGGTTTTTTAAATTAAAAATTTATAAACCTGTAAATAAAAAAAAGATTCAGATAAAAACTTCTTAATGGAAAAAGTGGATCTGCTAAAAAAAATAGGATTATATATAAACTTAAATGCATTATTCTCTTGAAAGTGAAATAAAGGTATTAGTCCATTCTGTCCACTTGCCTGTCCATCTGTAAATTTTCGTATGCAACACAGTATCTCAAAACTTATACTGTTTTTCTTCATGACAGTCTTGTCAGAGTATTAGTTTGCAATCATATATTTAGAATTTTACTATAACCAAGTAGGAGGGCCCCTTTCCTCTTAGCTTTTCATATTCTTATATAAATGAAAAACATTACAATAGTATATTTCTACATCCACCTTCGTGCTGCCCTCACTTTTCCCTTCTCCGAACCCCATCCCAAAGTCAGCCTCAGTAAGCAAGAACAAGATGAATCAGATATATTCATACTTTAATATTTGTATCCGCCAAAAAAAAATTTTGCGGATACTATGTTTTTGACCGGGTTCCGCAAAACAAAATTTTTACACAAATGTAGCCCTGGGATAGCTTTATAACATACACAACAAAAGGTGGCGCCACCTGCAACCATGTTTGCACAGTGTCCATCTGTTCATCTGCCTGGGGTTAAAATCACTCATATCTCTGCAGTGGTTTGACTAATTCACCTAAAATTCGGCATGCGTATACATCCTAGATAGCTTTCTTGATTTTATGACAGTTGGTGCCACCTACATTCACGTTAACGCTGCAGACATCCAAGCTCATATCTCGGGAACCGTTTGACCAATCAGGAAGAAAAATTTACACAAATGTAGCCCTTGGATAGCTTTATAACATACACAAAAATGGTGGCGCCACCTGCAGCCATTTTACACAGCATCCATCTGTTTGTCTGCCTTTGGTTAAAATCACTCATATCTCTGCAGTGGTTTGACCAAATTACCTGAAATTCAGCATGCTTATACATCCCGCATAGCTTTCTTGATTTTATGACAGGTGGCGCCACCTACATTCACGTTCACACTGTAGACATCCATGCTTATATCTCTGGACTCATTCAACCAATCAGGAAAATTTTTTGACACAAATGTAGCCCTTCGATAGCTTTATAACATACACAAAAATGTTGGTGCCACCTGCAGCCATTTTTGCACAGCGTCCATCTGTTTGTCTGCTGTGGGATAAAATCACTCATATCTCTGCAGTGGTTTGACTTTTCCACATGAAATTTTGCTTGTGTATATATCTTGGATAGTTTCAAATAACAGGTGGCGCCACCTACAATCATGTTTATGTGGCAGAGATCCATTCTAATATTTAACACATGTAACTCTATATCCCCTTGCCACTCAATCCATGCCTTACTTCACCCGTCCTTCTCTGATTTTGGCGGATACACGTAGTCGCTTGTCGACTACCCGTATTCTAGTTTGTATGACTATTTGTCCATAGGTACCTATGTACATGCCAGAAATTATGTCAATATTGTGTAATATGTAGACATAGTGGGCATCACAATAATGTACATTGTCAAGACTAAAGAGATATTGTGTCATACAGTCACATATTCATAAATCACTTCATTAGCATAGTTAATCATAACATCATATCTGTCAAATTGAACGCTTGCAGACTACCATTCTACTACTGCTTATTACTGCTGTCATTGCATTCATATTTGCTCAAATATATCACAATTTTCAACCCCTCCTAAATAAATAAAAAATAAACCACTTTATTTGACTCTATTAATCCATCAGTCAGGTAATTTCATTTTTCATTTACTCACATATTACATTAAATTCCTTTATAATAGCCCAACATGTACATGATATTCACAAGCTTTATCGTCTAGATATAGGATCACAGTGGAGAAACATTTATAGTCCAATCACGATCAGCTGAGCGCCGTGACCCATGGGTCCCTTATTTTAAATTAAATTACACAAAATACCAGTAAGGCAAAAAAAAAAAAGATATGGTTCTCTTTGCACTTTTTTTTAGAAATTAGTGCGGGTGGGCTGGTTTTTTTAATTACTTTTTTTTTTTATCTTTTGATAAATATGTCATATGATAAGGGAAAGCATGATAATAACATTATTTTATTTTCTTAACAGGTAAAAGGACTACATAACAAATGAAAACTGACAGAATTACTGATGAAATTCACTCTTATTAGTGCTTGGCAGCACTTGTCAATTAATGCAGCGGCAGCCCCTGGGGTACAAATATGTAGTTCAAACTTACTGTTTGTAGTAACATAACTCCCTCTCTTTGTCCTCCAATCAAGTGATTGTATGTTCTAATTAATCCAATGAGTCCTCTGAACATGCTGGATCTGTTAAATGTTACACTTACTTTAGCTATTTGGCACAGATCTTCATATTTTAACAAGACCTGACAAAGCACTGTCTTTTCCAAATTTTGCAAAAATGGCTGCCTTTCCCTCCAAAATCAGTTTAGCCAATCACAGCAGGGTAAGACAAGAAAAAGTCGAGCAAATAAAACTGTAAAAGGCTGCGGCTAGCCGCAACCCTCCCGCAGCCTTCCTGCACACAGCAATCAGTCAACTCTGTAGGACTGCGGCTAGAAGCAACCCTCCCGCAGCCTTCCTGCACACAGTATTAAGTCAACTCTATAGGACTGCGACTAGCCGCAACCCTCCCGCAGCCTTCCTGCACACAGCATTCAGTCAACTCTACAGGACTGCGGCTAGCCGCAACCCTCCCGCAGCCTTCCTGCGCACAGTAGTCAAATACTCTATAGGACTGCAGCTAGCCGCAACCTTCCCGCAACCTTCCAGCACACAATTCAGATTTGCTGCACACTTTCCTGCAGCCTATGGCAGGCAGCGGGAAGCATGCTGCTAGCTGCAGCCTTCCTGCACACTCTTCTTGCAGCCTATTTTGGTTTCTGCTGCTTTGCAGCACGGTTGCAGCAAAGCAGCGGCAAACTTTTCATTTTGCTAAGGGCTGTTAACACCAAAAATTTGAAACCAGTTTATCAAAAACTGTAGATTTTATTCAAGTTATCAAGCACCATGTTACATATTGTTTACATCAAGCTAGTGTTATGCAGTTAGCTAGAGCTCAGCTCCCCACCTTCAGCTCTAAGTTCCTTAAATTTGGCATACAGTTAGATGTCTCCAAAACCCCCTACCATGCCAAGAAATTGGTCACTAGGACTTAATTCCTTTGAGATATTAATGAAAAACTTCATTTTTCCATTAAAAACCCATTGTTACACTTTAAGACTGCCTAATATCAAAACCACTGATCTGACTTTGATCATATATAATATACATATTTTTCTATAAATTCACTATGCACATGCCAGAAATGATGTCAGTATTGTGTTTGTTTTAAGTGATGGGCTCAAACATAATGCACTTTTTAAAAAAATCAAGAAATATATTTACTCCCTTAACAAGAGGATTGCTGAAGCTAGAGATTTTTTATCAGGGATGTAACATTATTTTATCAAGATTCAATTGAATACCTAAAATTAGTTCTGAATTTTTCAAATTTTATAAGTTATTAGTATAAATATAAAATTAGTACCTTAAATTTTGCCAATCTTTGACCATGGCACATTTGTTTCCTGAGAGCACTGTTGATATAATTTTCATATCATGCACACATAAGGATTTCATCTTTGTAGTTTAGAAAGCTGAAAGATATTGGCAAAATATTGTAGCTTTTATTAATGTTTTAATGAGACCATGTCAGACCCAGGCTAGCTAGCCCCTCTTCAGTCACCTGTATGTTGACCTTGTTGACCTTTCATCAAATTATGCACGCTTGAGGTGAGACATACACTGGGGGAGCCAGGCAGCTAATGCCCAGCCACAGTTGATCAAGGTGTCCAACCCAACTCATCTAATAGTTGTTTTGAAAAACAACTTAACAATAAACAATAAATTAATAAATTTATATTGGTTTTTAAAAATAAATTAAAGAAAAATTAATAGAAAGGAATTTGTTAGTTGATGAGTAACAGAAAATTAACTTGCAGTTACTGATGATGTAAGAATCTTGTATGGATGGATAGAATGTTAATGTCAGTGTTATTCCAGTCACCTATGGTATTTTTCAGTTCAATTTTAATGATAACAAAATAAATCATATTATTCATTACTAATCATTAGGGATCATACGAAGGAAATTTATGATAGACAAAGATGCAGTTGATAATATTAATCTAGATTCCTACTGTGTCTAGTGTGTAGATTGATGTGAAAGTAGTCCAAAGTGAATATATTAAATTTATTTTTTTTTATATAAATAATAGCCATTAAACCAGGTACTTATGATCATTATTTAAATTTGTGAATTTTGTATATTCTGGATTCTCAACATCATTGTTTGGTTAAAACTGAATAAATACTAGACATGGTGCGAATGCTTTGCAAATGTATTTGAATATGAATATGAATATGTACTGCATTAAAAAATTTTATTGCATAAGAATGGGAATTCAGGTAAAAATGAAAGTATTTGAATACCAGTGCAGATACTTTCAAAATGTATTCATGAATGCATTCATGAATATATTCTATAATGTTATTTTAATAATCATTTCCATTATATTTTATTTTTAAAAAATCATATGATTTTCTTATTATTTTTTTAGTAAAAATTATATTGGCACAATATTTGTTATTAAATTTTAATAAATAGTTAAACTCTTTTATTATATGTGCTGCTTATAATTTATATGGCCAAGTAAAAATCTGTTGACAAAAGCACTCCATTTGTTAATAAAATAAATGAAATCAATCCTCTTCCTTGTTTCCAAAGATACTATCAAAATCATAAATAAGCTAAACACCAACAACTCATAACAAAGCTTATATTTATTACCACACAAAACCAGCATGTGCCTCATTCCCAAATCATATTTTTTATCATATATAACGCCGTGACCCATGGGTCCCTTGTTTTACATATATTCCTGATTTCTTTTTTTTATAAAAAAAAAAGCTGAAAAGCATTTTGTATTGGGAAAATAAATTTCAAAGTTATTTCAAGTAGGGACCACTTTTGTGTACAGATGGCAGCACTTGGTTTACCATTGGCAGATTGCCAGTGCCTTGATGTTGGCCATTAGCCAAGATGATGTCAGCTCTATAAATATTTTTGGCACAGTGCCAGGGTTGGAAGAATAGCAGCCAGGTATAGGTCAATAGTTCACTCAGTGCAGTAGCTGCATTTTATTTATAGCTTTGGCAGACTGCTCACTGCATCATATTTGGCACCAAAGTTCAGCCTGAATCTATTTATAGCTTTGGCAGACTGCCAACTGTGTCAGATTATGCAACAGGTCAAGAGTTCACTCAGTGCAGCCAGGTACAGGTCAAAAGTTCACTCAGTCTAGCCAGGTGCAGGTCAAGAGTTTACTCAGTGCAGTAGCTTGAGGCAGCAATTTGTCACAGGTCACTCAGGGGCAACTGCCTTACCTAAGCCTTGTCAGCCCAGTGCATTAAACTATGGGGAAGTTTGATGTATTGGACTGATATTTTTACCTGTCTATGCATCTTTGATGGTATTCTCATTTACAAGACAGGTGGTGCCACCTGACTTTTGCAGTGTATGCGCCTACTTATTTCTACAGAGGAATTTGATACATTAGCCTAAAATTGGGCATGTTTATACATATCGGGTAGCTTTATAGTGTACAAGACTGGTGGCGCCACATACAATAATTTTTGCACAGTGTATGTCCCTGCTTATTTCACAGGGGGGGTTTGACATATCAGTCTGACATTGGGCATATGTATATATCTCTTCTTTGTATATAAGACAGGTGGTGCCAGCTACAATCATTTTATTCGCCAAAACGGAGTTTTGTGGATACTATGTTTTCAGTCGGATGCAGACGCTGCCGCCATCGCTGCATAGGTTTCCGGAGAACTCCTCCATAACCACTGGGCAGAATTTTTTAAAATTCGGAATTATGATCGGTCACATGCGAACTGCTGCGCCCTCATTTTTGGTTGAACTCAGATCTTTCCTCTCTGCCCACCTGCAACTATTTTTGCACAGCATCCATCTGTTCATCTGCCTTGGGATAAAAATACTCATATCTCTGCATTGGTTGGACTTATCCACCTGAAATTTTGCATGTGTATACATCCTGGACAGCTTTCTTGATTTTATGGCAGGTGGCACCACCTACATTTATGTATATGCTGCAGACATTCAGGCCTATATCTCAGGACTGGTTTGACATATCCCCCTGAAATTGTGCATGTGTATAGAACTCACATAGCTCTTAATCACACACAAAATTGGTGGTGCCACCTGCCACCATTTTTGCACAGCGTCCGCCTGTTTGTCTGCCGTGGGCTAAAATCAATCATATCTCAGTAGTGGTTTGACTTCTCTGCCTAAAATTTTGCATGTTTATACATCTAGGACAGCTTTCTGGATTTTGTGGTAGGTCAGGGTTAGTACGCACCTTGAAAACCTTAAAAAGTGCTTGAATTTAGTCATTTCAATTTAAAGGGCTGAACAAGTGCTTAAAAAGAGAGAGTGGTTTGGAAAAATGCTTGAAAAATAAAATTTTGTGAAAGAGTTTGGTGTATGTAGTGTTTATGCATACCTTGTATTTTAATATCGACTTTCGGGCATCTCTACGTCAATCAAATGTATGAAATAGAATGAACCCAATCTTGGATGAATGAGACTGGGCGGTGAAAAAAACGGTGTAACAGGTTAACATACGAGAGTAATAACCATGCTTCTTATCAAATACTAAGTGAGCTGCTTTACTCTATAGATCGCGGAGATTTCCCCCGAGGTACGTATAAAAGCTCTTTAATTGAAAACTCAATACACGCTCGGCGGGTTCACGTAAGTATTTTCGCAAGATTTATAATTTAAATTGAAATGTAATACTACAATGATTATTGATATAGCTATTGAGAAGATCTGTCCAAATGAAATAATTATCTGGGAACAAACCAGGGGAATAAAATGTGTGAAAAATACATGATGGGAACAATTCGAATCTGAAGGATAATAATAATATAAAAGTAATTCGCTCAGTAGAATATGTTGTTTAAATCAAGTTAACTTTAGGTTTTACATTGGTAACTCGGCGATAATAATTATATCAGAGGGGTCATATTTCCCCAACGAACCCGATCTGACTTTGTTTTGGTTAAAGGTTTTTCAGTTTACCTGTGGGTTGCATTATTAGCGAACCTGTGAGCTTATGCAATGGTGCGGAGTCGTACATCGTGCGTCGTATGTACGTGAACCATAGCTATCTCAAAAACGGCAGGAGCTAGCATCACCAAATTTTTTGCAAATAATCAGTCATCCAAAAAACTATATCGGATTTTGCTTATTTTTTTTCTAGCTGCATTTTCTTAGATTTTATAGGGAAAAAGCTAAAAAAGTTTTAAAATCTTCTTCTCCGAAACTGTCCAGCCAAATTGTCCAATGTACACAAATGTAGCCCTTGGATAGCTTTATAACATACACAAAAAAGTTTGCGCCATCTGCAACAATGTTTGCATAGTGTCCATCTGTTCATCTGCCTTGGGTTAAAATCACTCATATCTCTGCAGTGGTTTGACTAATGCACCTAAAATTCTGCATGCGTATACATCCTAGATAGCTTTCTTGATTTTATGACAGGTGGTGCCACCTACATTCACTTTAAAGCTGCAGACATCCAAGCTCATATCTCCAGACTCGTTTGACCAATCAGGCAAAAAATTATACACAAATGTAGCCCTTGGATAGCTTTATAACATACACAAAAATGGTGGCGCCACCTGCAGCCATTTTTGCACAGCGTCCATCTGTTTGTCTGCCTTAGGTTAAAATCACTCATATCTCTGCAGTGGTTTGACCAAATTACCTTAAATTCTGCATGTGTATACATCCCGCATAGCTTCCTTGATTTTATGACAGGTGGTGCCACCTACATTCACATTCACGCTGCAGACATTTATGCTTATATCTCCGGACTCGTTTGACCAATCAGGAAAAAATTTTTACACAAATGTAGCCCTGGGATAGCTTTATAACATACACAAAAATGGTGGAGCCACCTGCAGCCATTTTTGCACAGCGTCCATCTGTTTGTCTGCTGTGGGATAAAATCACTCATATCTCTGCAGTGGTTTGACTTTTCCACATGAAATTTTGCATGTGTATACATCTTGGATCGTATCTCGTTCAAATACAGGTGGCACCACCTACAATCATGTTTATGTGGCAGAGATCCATTCTAATATGTAACACATGTAACTCTATTTCCCCTTGCCGCTCAATCCATGCCTTACTTCACCCGTCCTTCTCTGATTTTGGCAGAGACACATAGTCGCTTGTCGACTACCCGTATTCTACTTATAAATATTATATTGCATTTTGTGTTATAAGAGTTTCAATGTCGGCAACATGCATGGGTGAGGGAGCTCTGACGGTCCATAACTTTTGATGTCCTTGAAAATACTTTTCAGGTCCTTGAAAAGTGCTTGATAAGTGCTTGAAATTTTTCTCATGATAAGTGTATGAACCCTGTAGGTGACGCAACCTACATACACATTTTGGCTGCAAACATCCAGGCTATTATGCAACTCACCTCACTCTATTTCCCCTTGCCACTCAATCCATGCCTCACTTCACCTTTCCCACTCTGATTTTGGCAGATACAGGTAGTCCCTTGTTGACTACCTATATTCTAGTTTTTGTGTTGTGTACACCCATGCCGGAATTGCAGCAGTGATGTTTGTTTGTTTCTTGTTCTATGTGTTTAGTACTTGGATTGATCATATACATGTTACACATGTTCTTGAAAAGTAATGGTCCAGCATTGAAGCATTATACCTGGTTATAATCTTATTGCACTGGTTCAAATGAGGCCTGTAGGCCTTGTTTATTATTAAACATAATTTTTCTATATCTATAACATTTGCTCTGTAACAATATATATATATCAATGTGTGCAACCTGACCATGTAATGTAAAATATAAATTGGCACAAAAAGTATTACATTATAGATAAAAGTTTAAGAGATTCATAATCCTGATGAAATATTTTGGTCAATGGAAGAGGAAAAGGATTTTCAATTTAAACATAAAGCTTTTATATTTCTCAGAGGGATGGCCTCTGGAAATCTTGTTGTGGTACACATTATAGTTAACAAATAATGGTTTCCATTTTTTGTTTTGGGCATTGGACCCACACAATCTATAATGACACAACTTAGAGGTTCTTCCATGACTGGAATTGATGAATCATGACTGTATTTTCCTACCATCTGGCAAGTATGACAAGTTTTAAAAAAATGCGCCACATCTTGATTCATCTTAGGCCAAAAGAAATGTCTCATGATTTTTTCTTTGGTTTTATTTACACCTAAATGTCCTGACAAAGGCGATTCATGGGCTACCTTTAATATTTCTGACCTGTAAACTTTAGGAAGTACAATTTGATTTACTGTAGCCCGATCCTCTGTTGATGGAATATCTCTGGGTTTCCATTTTCTCATTAATACATCATTTTGTATAAAATAACCCGATGACACCTTTTCTAATTCCTCGGTTGGCAGAATCAAATCATACAAATGTTTAAGATCTGTATCTTTCTCTTGTACTTTCAATAAACTAATTCCTTTCCCTTAAGGAAATGTCTCATCAGGTGATTTCTCAGCTCTTTTCTCATTCTGAGAACGATGAAACGCTGATTGGTCATTACAATGATCAGTGACCTACATGAATGTTTGTGACAAATCTATTAAGTCATCATCATCACAATACTGCATTATCATCAGTGGTCCTATCGAACATAGCCGTATCGGCTTTATCATCAGTGGAACCCTGGCCCACAGCCATACCAGCCTTATCCGTGGCACCCTTGTTCACTGTAAGATCATTGGCTTTTCTAGCCATTGCGTGAGTGACTGCACAGGCTGAAAACAATATCCCATCGTTTTCCGCCTCACTAACATCATTTAAGCTAGCCCTCAGTTTAGAGACCATCACCCTACCTTCCACCAAATCGTTCCCCAATAACAATAGTCCGGCAGCCAAATGTCATTTTTTTGGCTAACCTTGTTTTATGGTCTTAAGTTTTTTTCTTTGTGGATTTTGTTTGCCTACATACAAGGAGTGAAAAATATGTTGGTTGGCCCTCTGTCAGCCTTGGGCAATTTTCGCTAAATATCATAAATCAAAATGGCCGCCAAAATAAAGCGAAAATAGCAAAAATGCCATTACTACCTTTACATTTGATATAGAGGGTCATCAAATACATGAATTCTGGGGTATTTTGACCCAGAGAATTCATTTTTGGTATTGTTCTAGTCATAATGACCACCATTTTCAGTGTAGCTGTTTTCCCATTAAAAAAACTGAAAAATACTGAACACATGTTTCGGTTAGTACTTAAATTCCAAAGCATTCTGCAGATCGAGGGTAATAAAGTAAACTAATTAAACACTAAATTATAGATGAAGATGCTGTTTGTGACCTATGTATGACCTTCATGATGAAAAAAATCAGAGCGAAACTACCGTTATCCACAGTTTTCATTTTCCCCCCTTGTGTCGATCATGACAAGGCCCAATATTTACAACTTAGGTGTCATTATACTTAATTGGAAGGGGATTATGTGAGCTTAATTTGGGTCCATTTAAATCAAAATGGCACCGTTGCGCAAATTCATCTTTATTCGTGCCAAATGTAACAGTTGTATACATTTGTATATAATATTAAAGGGACATGCATGACTTAAGATTATGTAAGTTTTTAAAGAGTGTATTATGAAGGGTGTATATATGAATGAACAAAGCTGTCACATGCATGGAGAACTAAATGGTCTCCCAAAAAATATTTATATATGATAAAAGCATGGTCGAAAAGCATAACAGACAGCTGAGTCATACTTGAAGTCCCTCCCTGCCTCTCAATGACTTTCATGCAGTCTTTACATATTTTGTCAAAGGTTATCTAACTGTGGACTTCCATATGTGGCCGCTAACATTCACAGACTGTGAATGTATATTTTTATGTTTTACTTCCCTCACTTCCCTGGTTTGTTATTTGTTTGCTCTTTCAATATCAGCATCTTAGGTACACATTTTGTAGAGGATTCGAGTGATAAACAGGAAACAGTCCTTTAAACTTTGAAGACGATCCTGCATGATTACCACCATGAGTTTTCTCAATCACAACCGAGGCCCATGCATTGAGTTTGTTTACCATGAAACACATTTTCAATCAGTAACAGCACAGTTTGATGAAAATCCTGGCAGAATCAGTGGTATTTAACTACTTTCTACTTTTTAGCGAACCTGTCAGCTTATGCGATGGTGTGGCGTCGTCCGTCGTCTGTACGTTAACCCATACTAACTTGAAAACGGCAAGAGTTAGCATCACGAAATTTTATGCAAAAAATTAGTCATCTAAAAAACTCAATCGGATTTTGCTTATTTTTTGGCTAACTGCATTTTCTTAAATTTTATAGGGAAAAAGCAAAAAAACCTTTAAAAATCTTCTTCTCCGAAACTGTTCAGCCAAATTGTCCAATATTTCACAGAAATGATTCCTGGAACAATCTTTCTCAAGTTTGTTCGAATGGTTTAAGTTCAGTGATTTTTGGCCGAGTTACAGGAAGTTGAACTTAGTCATCTGTCCAAAAAGAAATGATCCTAGGGTAGTACTTTCTGAAATTTGTTCAAATGGTCTCAGTTCAGTGACTTTTGGCTGAGTTATGGGAAGCTGAATTTAGTCATATGCTGTAACAGCCCATTTTAGCTCAGTGGCTACAAAGATCTTCTCCTCAAAAACCACTGGGCCAAATTCTTAAATCTCACACATTAATTATCCTTAGATGTTGATAATTCAAGTTTATTCAAATGGTATTGGTTCAGTGATTTTTGGCTGAGTTATGGGAAGCTTAACTTAGCCATTTTGCTGTATTTTCCCATATGAGTTATAAACCTGTAAAATTTTTTTTGACTGACCCAACAGAGGCCAATTTGTTTAATATTTTACAAGAATAATCCCCTGAATAATTCTTATAATAATTGTCTTTTATGGTTCCAAAGAATGAATTTTGGCTGAATTATAAAGGTTCAATTGAGTCATTTTACCATATATGTTAGCTGTGTGAAGCAGATACACAGATACATCTAGATAATCTAGACTGGCACCAGTTTATCAGCATTTATTACATCATGCCTCTAGACATTTAGATTTCAGGTTATCTATGGTTAATATTGACAAGAATGTTTTTTAAAAGCTTTTAAAAAGTGTAGATTTATGATTTTTAGATATTCCTCATGCCAGGCAATGTTTACAATCACAGCTATACAGCTCTCTGTGGATATATAAAGACGGTTGTACATGGATTATAAATAATTGGTAACCATAGTCAAATTAATTCAAGATTTTGCCATCAGGGAGATGTATCTGTATTACAATTTTGCATTCAATATGCATCTGTATTCATTTTTAGTGAACCTGTGAACTAATGCGATGGTGTGGCTGCGTTTGACTTCTGTACGTTTACCCATACTATTTTGAAAATGATTGGAGCTAGCATCATGAAATTTAATGCAAAAAATTAGCCATCTGAAAATTTTCTTAAATTTTATAGAGAAAAAGCTTAAAAAAACCTTTAAAAATCTTCTCCTCCGAAACACTCAAGCCAAATTGTTCAATATTTCACAGAAATAATCTTTTATACCATCTCCCTCAATTTTGTTAAGGAAGTTGAACTTAGTCATCTGTCAAAAAAAGCATACTGAAATGACAGTCTCAGAAACAGCCAGAGCTATCATCACCAAATTTTTTGCCAGTGTTGGTCACATGAGTCATATATGAAATTCAGGTATTGGTGGCGCCACCTGAATTGACCTATTTTTGTATGGGGATCATTGGTCATCTGTACATTAATCCATAATTTCTCAGGAATAGCAGGAGCTACCTTTCCCAGATTTTATGCAATAATCTGTCACATATCAAATTTTGTGGGATTCAGCTTATTTTTTTGCTATCTGCATTTACTTAGATTTTATAAGGAAAAAGCTGACAATATTTTAAAAGTTGTCTTCTTGTAGATGGTCCAGCCAAATTGTTCAATATTTTACATAAATGATCCCAGAGGCAAGCCCTCTCAAGTTTGTTCAAATGGTTTGCATTTGATGAATTTTAGTGGAGTTACACAAATTTGAACAGTCATTTGGCCAAGTAAGCATACTGACATAGTAATCTTAGAAATGACAGAAGCTAGCATTACCAGGTATTGTGCAAATGTTGGTCACATAACTCATATTTGAAGTTGTAGATTTAGTGGTGCCACCTACATTGACCTGTTTTTTATGGGCAAAAAAAGCTCATAATTTTAGCCTCTTTCAGCTTAATGATGAAACTGTCAAGTTGAATTGTTCAATTTTTCAAAAGAATTATCCTAGGACATGGTTCTTTCAATCATATCAGAATATACTGAGTTTGTTGTTTTTGGTTGAGTTGTGAAAAGCTTAAGTTGGTCTTATGGCCATTATTATGTCTTTTTCAAACTGAGAACTGCAATAGTGTTCTTCTACAAAATTATTATTTCAATTATATCTTCTGTAACATTGCACAAAAATTATTCTTAGGTGGCCTTTGTTCAAGTTTACTAGAATGATTTTTGGCAGAACTATTGGACCTTTAACAATGAAAGTACTGCATATTTTATTATTCTAGATATTTTGATAAAAAGTTTATGAATATGTCGGCTTGAAAAAAGAAATTTTAACCAAAGTCTTTCAGTATGTGTAAACAGATATACCAACAGGCCAAGATTGAATCTGTATCTTTAAATAGGTTGAGAAACTGCCAACTGTTTCAGATTTGGGAACAGATCAAGAGTTCATTCAGTGCAGCCAGATATAGGTCAAGAGTTCAATCAGTGCAGCCAAGCACATGGCATGTGATCACCTCATGGGTGACATGTGAACACCTCATGGGCACCATGTGATCACTTCATGGGTGTCAAGCCCCTCAGGGCAGGGCCCCTGCATGAACTTATGCAATGGTGTGGCTACTATTTCAGATTTGGCAACAGGCTAGAGGTCAGTCTGGATCTATTTATAGCTTTGGCAGACTGTCAACTGTATCAGATTAGGCAACAGGTCAAGAGTTCACTCAGTGCAGCCAGGTATGGGTCAGGAGTTTACTCATTGCAGTAGCTGCATTCTATTTATAGCTTTGGCAGACTGCCAACTGTGTCAGATTATGCAACAGGTCAAGAGTTCACTCAGTGCAGCCAGGTACAGGTCAAAAGTTCACTCAGTCTAACCAGGTGCAGGTCATGAGTTCACTCAGTGCAGTAGTCTGAGCAAGCAATTTGTCACAGTTCACTCGGGCCAACAGCCTTTCTCACCTAAGCCTTGTCAGCCTCATGCATCAGACTCAAGGTAAGTTTGATGTATTGGCCTAATATTTTGACCTGTCTATATCTCTTTGATGGCTTTCGCTCACAAGACAGGTGTTGCACCTACCATGACTTTTGCACACGTTTTTCTCAGGAGAGGTTTTATATATATTAGTCTGAAATTGGGCGTATGTATATATCTCTGATAGCTTCGTTGTATACAAGACTGGTGGTGCCATCTACAATCTTTTTAGTGTTGTGTGCACCTATGCCAGAATTTCAGCAGTGATGTTTGTGTTATTGTTTCTTATTCAAAATGTTTAGTACTTGCATAGTTGAAAAATAATGGTCCAGCATTGAAGCATTATATCTGGTGTATTTCCCAATGCACAGGTTCGCATTAGGCCTGTAGGCCTTGTTAAGAAAAAAAGCTAAAAACCTTAAAAAAGTCTTCTCCTCCGAAACTGTCAAGCCAAATTATTCAATATTTCACAGAAATAATCTTTACTACCATCTCTCTCAAGTTTGTTCGAATGGTTCAAGTTCGGTGAATTTTGGCCGAGTTACAGGAAGTTGAACTTAGTCATCTGTCCAAAAAAGCACACTAAAATGACAATCTCAGAAACGGCCGGAGCTAACATCACCAAATTTTATGCCAGTGTTGGTCACATGAGTCATTTATGTAATTCAGGTATTGATGGGTGCCACCTGCATTGGCCTTTTTTGTACGGGGGTCATCAGTGCCCGTATCAAACTGAAGTCTACAAATAACTTCTTCTCTGAAACGATATGGCCAAATTGTTTAAATCGCACAGAAATGATCCTAGGGTAGTGCTTTCTGAAGTTTGTTCAAATGGTCTCAGTTCAGTGACTTTTGGATAAGTTATGGGAACCTGAATTTAGTCATATGACATTGCAGCCCATTTTAGCTAAGTGGCTAAAAAAATTTCTCAACAAAAACCACTGGGCCAAATTCTTAAATCTCACACAGAAATGATCCTAGGGTAGTGCTTTCTGAAGTTTGTTCAAATGGTCTCAGTTCAGTGACTTTTGGCTGAGTTATGGGAAGCTGAATTTAGTCATATGCCGTAACAGCCCATTTTAGCTAAGTGGGTACAAAAATCTTCTTCTCAAAAACCACTGGGCCAAATTTTTTAATCTCACACATTAATTATTCTTAGATGTTGATAATTCAAGTTTGTTCAAATGGTCTCAGTTCAGTGACTTTTGGCTGAGTTATGGGAAGCTGAATTTAGTCATATGCCATAACAGCCCATTTTACCTAAGTGGCTACAAAATCTTCTTCTCAAAAACCACTGGGCCAAATTCTTAAATCTCACACATTAATTATCCTTAGATGTTGATAATTCAAGTTTGTTCAAATGGTTTTGGTTCAATGATTTTTGGCTGAATTATGGGAAGCTGAACTTTGCCATTTTGCTGTATTTTCCCATATGAGTTATAAACCTACAAAACGTTTGACTGATGATACTGAGGCCAGTTTGTTTAATATTTTGCAAGAATAATTCCCTGAATAATTCTTATAATAATCCTCTTTTATGGTTCCAAAGAATGAATTTTGACTGATTTATAAAGATTGAATTGAGTCATTTTACCATACATGTTAGCTGTGTGAAGCAGATACATCTAGCCTAGCACCAGTTTATCAGCACCCATTACATCATGCCTCTAGACATTTAGATTTCAGGTTATCTATGGAAAATATTGACAAGAATGTTTTTTAAAAGCTTGTAAAAATGTAGATTTATGATATTAGATATCATGTGTACACTAACTCATAATTTCTCAGGAATAGCAGGAGCTACCATCCCCAAATTTCATGCAATTATCTGTCACAAAATAAATGTTGATGGATTCAGCTTATTTTTGCTATCTGTATTTACTTAGATTTTACAGGGAAAAAGCTGAAAAAAACTTTAAAAGTCTTATTCTTCTAAACAGTCAGAAATTTACAGAAATGATCCCAGAGGCTAGCCCTCTCAAGTTTGTTCAAATGGTTTGTGTTTGATAAATTTTAGCAGAGTTACATAACAGGCCAAGATTGTGTATGTTTCTTGAATAGGTTGAGGAACTGCCAACTGTTTCAGATTTGGCAACAGATCAAGAGTTCATTCAGTGCAGCCAAATATAGGTCAACAGTTCAATCAGTGCAGCCAAGCCTAAGGCATGTGATCACCTCATGGGTGTCATGTGAGCACCTCATGGGCAGCATGTGATCATCTCATGGGTAGCATGTGATCACATCATGAGTATCATGTGATCACCACATGGGTGTCATGCCCCTCAGGGCTGCATATGGAGCCAATCTGTGAGCTTATGCAATTGTTTGGCTACTATTTCAGATTTGGCAACAGGCAAAAGGTCAGTCTGGATTTATTTATAGCTTTGGCAGACTGCCAACTGTGTCAGATTATGCAACAGGTCAAGAATTCACTCAGTGCAGCCAAATATAGGTCAACAGTTCAATCAGTGCAGCCAAGCCTAAGGCATGTGATCACCTCATGGGTGTCATGTGAGCACCTCATGGGCAGCATGTGATCATCTCATGGGTAGCATGTGATCACATCATGAGTATCATGTGATCACCACATGGGTGTCATGCCCCTCAGGGCTGCATATGGAGCCAATCTGTGAGCTTATGCAATTGTTTGGCTACTATTTCAGATTTGGCAACAGGCAAAAGGTCAGTCTGGATTTATTAATAGCTTTGGCAGACTGCCAACTGTGTCAGATTATGCAACAGGTCAAGAATTCACTCAGTGCAGCCAGGTACAGGTCAGAAGTTCACTCAGTCTAGCCAGGTGCAGGTCAAGAGTTCACTCAGTGCAGTAGCCTGAGCCAGTAATTTGTCACAGTACACACGGGGCAACAGCCTGGTCAGCCCCATGCATCAGACTCAAGGTAAGTTTGATGTATTGGCCTGTTATTCTGACCTGTCTATGTGTCTTTAATGGCTTTCTCGTTCACAAGACAGGTGTCGCCATCTGCAATGACTTTTGCAAAGTGTATGTGCCTGCTTAATTCTACGGAGGAATTTGATATATCAGCCTGAAATTGGGCATATTTATACATGTCAAATAGCTTTGTTGTATACAAGACTGGTGGTGCCACCTACAATTATTTTTGTGTTGTGTGCACCCATGCGAGAATTTCAGCAGTGATGTTTGTGTATTGTTTCTTGTTCAGATGTTTAGTACTTGCATTGTTCATATATATGAAAAGTAGTGGTTCAGCATTGAAGCGTTATACCTGGTGTATATCCATATGCACAGGTTCGCAATAGGCCTGTAGGCCTTGTTTGGTTTAACAAAACCAACTTCTCTAGGTCTATCAAATTTGTGTTTATGAGTTAAAGCAAACTCATCAGCAAATTTTGCCGCTTGTGGTAACGATGTTACTTCTTTCTCATCTAAGTATGTCTTAATATCATCTCTAACACATTTCTTAAATTCTTCAACTAATAACAAGTGCTTAAGTTTTTCATAATTTGAATTCACTTCTTTTGAGTTACACCATTTCTCAAAAAGCACTTCTTTATCATGAGCAAATTCAGCATGTGACTGACTCCAATGTTTTCTCAAATTTCGAAACTTCTGTCTGTAAGCTTCTGGTACTAATTCATACACATGAAGTACAGCAGATTTCAGATGACATAATTTGAACAATCCTCTTTAGATAATGCCGAATATACCTCTTGAGCTTTTCCCGTAAGTACACTCTGTATCAAAATAGACCATAACTCAACTGGTCACTCAAGACTTTCGGCTACTTTTTCAAAATGTTGGAAGAATTTATCTATATCTCTATTGAATACAGGGACCAATTTTATGTACCTGTTAGGGTCTAAAACTCTAACACTAGCAGATTTTCCTTTTTCTTCCCCAGAGTTTGCTAATTTTAATTTCAATTCTAATTCTCGAAATTCCAATTATTTCATCTCTCTAGTTTCTCTTAATTCTAATTCTTTTAATTTTAGTTGATACTCAGATTGTTTAGAGTCAGCACCTTAAAGGATTTCATATGGATATAAATCCAGAACCGAAGGGTCAAGTATATCATTATCCACAAAATAATCCACAATATTTCTTTTCAGTTCTGTTTTTCTCATAGACTGTTTTCCATCTATCTCTAATTTGTCACATGTTTCTAATAAATCAACCTTTTTCATTTGGTCTAAGACCTTACTGGTAGGATTTTCTATAAATTTGTCAATATCCATTATGACAGACAATATTCAAATGACAAAGACCGTATAATTATAACTTTACACAGTGGAATCTCCCATTAATACATGACACTATACGACGAGTCTTTCGTGTTTCCAAAAACTATAGTGAACCCATACACAGTATAATACAAAACAATCCTAAAAATGTCAGAGATGACTGACCTGACCCCAATTCATACCCCTAAAAAAACGAGCCAAAGAGAAAAGCAAAGAGACAAGCCCCCATTTCTATGTTACGTGTAACTAAACTTTCAACCGGGTTCCACATGCAACCAACACAACTGAAGAAAGACTCTTTAAATGATAATATTTTTAATAGACAAATCATTATGTACAATTTATACAAGAATACACAATGTTTGGTTTACATAAAATGTGAGTCTGTCCAAGCGAGACACCCATATTATAGAATACTTAGCTCAAAATGAAGTGTAGTAGGAGTGCCTCCAATCAATAGATCACATAGTGCGAGTGCGAGTATACCGGTAATTTAAGTGCAGGCACGGCCCCTGGGGCTGCATAGGAGCCTTTCACGATAAAAAGTCCATCCTCAAACGAAACAAAGTTCAAATGTCCAAAACCAGGCCTGGCGAGCACCACGACAGTTCAAATAATAATTGCAGCCCATACTGGATCGGGCATGTGATGCTTTAATAGATGACGTGACTTTGTACCGTTCACAAAAGAAACAAGTTCCAGTTAATATAAAGAGTCCCATGTTTGTCTGTTGTCTTCTGTGGTGTTATGCTTCAACGCTCTCCCTTCAATTGTCCCCCTGTGTTCTCCTGTGTCCTCACAACCAGTAACCTGTAGGACCCCCGACGTCATCAACGTCTCTTCAGAACCACAGAACACTTTGTCATATGCGGAAGACAGGTGGCACCACCTTGTGTCCTTTTCTTGTTTTTATGCCCCCGCCACAAAGTGGCCGGGGCATATAGTTTTACCCATGTCTGTCATTCCGTCCTTCCGTCATTCCGAAATCAAACAGTTGTACAGACTTTTTTTCGCAATGCCTGCAGATATTGGCCTGATTTTTGGTGTGTGGGCAGATATAGACCAGTTACAGATCGAGTTCGCGTTTCTTCCCGTTTGACCTAATTTTGACCGTTTTACGGCTCCTAAACTTAGAAAATTTCATGAAAAATAGAAATATTCATGACAGATACACATGTACGGACTTTTTTTCACAATGCCTGCAGATATTGGCCTGATTTTTGGTGTGTGAGCAGATATAGACCAGTTACAGATCGAGTTCGCGTTTCGTATTGGTTGACCTACTTTTGACCGTTTTACGGCTCCTAAACTTAGAAAATTTCATGAAAAATAGAAATTTTCATGACAAATACACATGTACGGACTTTTTTTCGCAATGCCTGCAGATATTGGCCTAATTTTTGGTGTGTGGGCAGATAATGCCGAGTTACAGATCGAGTTCGCGTTTCGTCCCGGTTGACCTACTTTTGACCGTTTTACGGCTCCTAAACTTAGAAAATTTCATGAAAAATAGAAATTTTCATGACAAATACACATGTACAGACTTTTTTTCACAATGCCTGCAGATATTGGCCTGATTTTTGGTGTGTGGGCAGATACTGACCAGTTACAGATCAAGTTCGTGTTTCGTCCCCGTTGACCTACTTTTGACCGTTTTACGGCTCCTAAACTTAGAAAAATTCATGAAAAATAGAAATTTTCATGACGAATACACATGTACAGCCGTTTTTAGCCCTCAGCTCATAGGCTGATGGGCTATTTTCGTCACCCAAGCTGTCCATCTGTCTGTCTGGTGTCTGTCCGTCCATCCGTCCGTTCCACGTCTGTTAACTTTTACCTTGTGAGCGGGATATCTCTAAAAGGATTCACTGTTGGAATTTTATTTCAACAGTGAAGATGTATATCGATAAAATCTCGGTCAAGTTCGAAGATGGGTGATCTTGACCCATTTTTCTACATTTTAGAGCTGATTATAGAAAAACACTCAGAAGTTTATATCTCAGGAACCATTGTGTGGATTTTCACAAAACTTACTATGATCATTGGGACTGATGGTCTGTATGTGCTGCACAATTTTGTGGCGCCACCTGCAATTTCTGATTTTTTAATGAAATTTTATTGGATTTTTTCAATTTTGGCCTTTTGTGCAGGATATCTCCAAAGGTATTCAACACAGGAACTTCATTTCTTCAGTCCTATTGCATTATATTTACAAAATCTTGGTCAAGTTCAAAAATGGGTGATCTTGACCTACTTTTCAAGGTCACAGAGCTTAGTATAGAAAAAAACTTAGGAGCTTATTTCTCAGGAAGCATTTGGTAGATTGTTATGAAACATGGTATATACCTCTCCAATTTAAATTTATAAATGATTATCAACTTTTGCTAATATTCTAGTTTCGCAATGCAATGCTTACAGATACTGGCCTAATGTTTGGTTTGTGGGCGCATAATGACCACTTACAGATCGAGTTCGCGTTTCGTCCCAGTTAACCTATTTTTCACCATATGACAGATCCTGAACATAGAAAATTTCATGAAAGACAGAAATTTTCATGAAAAATGCACATATATGGACTTTTTTTCACAATGCTTGCAGATACTGGCCTGATTTTTGGTGTGTTGCTTGAGTTTGACCCTTTACAGATCGAGTTTGCATTTTGCCCTTGTTGACCTACTTTTGACCATACAACACTTCCTGAACTTAAAAAAATTTACAAAATTTAACAAATGTTTCTTATTTGCCCCAGGCGGGGGCATTCGTGTCGTTCCGACACATCTAGTTTTTTTCAGGCCTTATAATTATCCATCATTGCCACTTGACAGTACTATGTGCAGTATAAGTCTAAAACTAATGGACAGATTTGGCAGAAATTGTGCATGTCCATTGATCTTTGATACCTCCATCTTGTATTCAAGACTGGTGGCGCTATCTGCAATCGTTATTGTGTGGAGTCCATCCGTATGTTTGCTTTCAGTGGAAATTGCTCATATCTCTGAAGTGGTTCAAGGTATTGGTCTGAAATTTGGCATGTCCATTCATCTTTGAAAGTTTTCTTGTCAACCAGACAGGTGGCGCCACCTACCATCCCATTTTTTGAAGAATAAATTAATGCCCTTTAATGATGAGTGACTTGTCCTATTGGCCTGAAATTGTGCATATCCATAGATCTTGGACTCCTCCATCTTTTACTTATAAGACTGGGGTCGCCTTCTGCAATCATTGTATCCCCAGACAAAGTCGGGGGATACTATGTTTTCATACCGGTCCCGCCGCCGCCGCATATAAATCTTGTTGGCGCGATAACCCAAAAAATATTTCAAGGAACTTTACCAAACTTGGTATATGTATAGATATGGGTAAGAGGACGACGCCTATTTAAAATGAGGTCATGACCTTTACTAGGAGAGTGTCCTTGACCTTGAATAGGTCCAATTTTGGGGAAAATCACACAAATTCTTTAATATCTCAAGAAATCTTGCATAGGTTTATCCTAAAATCAAGTTGATGGAAGATCATGGATAGGGTTGTCATGTTCCAGAAACTGGTGGCGCCACCTATTATTCTTTACTTGTTTTCATGCCGTTTAATACTCCCAAAATTGCCACCTTACAGTACTGTGAGCATTATAAGTCAAAAACTAATGGACAGATTTCTTTTATATTATGCATATACATAGGTATGGGTTATGGGATGATGGTTATTTAAATTGGGGTCATGACCTTTCCTATGTGAGTGGCCTTGACCTTGAATATTGCCATATATGGTGAAAATCACACTCCTCATATGATATCTCCAGTGTTGATAGCCATATAGATTTCAAACATGACTTATGTATGGCCCACCACTAAAGTAAGAACCCTATAGGTTCTAGGGTCATGAGGTCAAAGGTCAAGGTCACTGGACTGGCATTTTAAAATATACTGTAGATGCATTTTAAGCCAAACTTTCATCCCAGGTTTTCAATCTTGAATATATAGCTCACTTGCCAATAGTGGATGATCCATAGAAATTTTGGGGTCACAAGGTCAAAGGTCAAGGCCACAGGAGCTATCTGTCCAAAAATTAGTTTCTGGATGATAATTCCTTCTTTTATTGATGTATGGATTTCAAACTTGACTTGTATTTGACCCATTGGAAAAGCAAGACCTGAATTGATTTTGGGGTCATGAGGTCAAAGGTCAAGGTCACAGGACACATCTTTAAAAAGGTTGTGGATGCAATTTCAGCCAAAAAATTCATCTGAGATCTTTCATCTTGCACATACAGTTCACCTGCCAAGAGTGGAAGACCCCTATCAATTTTGAGGTCACAAGGTCAAAGGTGAAGGTCACAGGAGCCATCTGTCCAAAAATTAGTTTCTGGATGATAATTCCTGCTTTTTTTGATGTATGGATTTCAAACTTGACTTGTATATGTCCCATTGGAAAAGCAAGACCAAAATTGATTTTGGAGTCATGAGGTCAAAGGTCAAGGTCACAGGACACATCTTTAAAAAGATGTGGATGCATTTTCAGCCAAACATTTCATCTCAGATCTTTCATCTTGCACATATAGTTCACCTGCCAAGAGAGGAAGAACCCTATCAATTTTGAGGTCACAAGGTCAAAGGTGAAGGTCACAGTAGCCATCTGTCCAAAAATTAGTTTCTGGATGATAATTCCTGCTTTTATTGATGTGTGGTTTTCAAACTTGACTTGTATATGTCCCATTGGAAAAGCAAGACCAAAATTGATTTTGGGGTCATGAGGTCAAGGGTCAAGGTCACAGGATACATCATTAAAAAGGTTGGGGATGCAATTTCAGCCAAAAAATTCATCTGAGATCTTTCATTTTGCACATATAGTTCACCTGCCAAGAGTGGAAGACCCCTATCAATTTTGAGGTCACAAGGTCAAAGGTGAAGTTCACAGGAGCCATCTGTCCAAAAATTAGTTTCTAGATGATAATTCCTTCTTTTATTGATGTATGGATTTCAAACTTGACTTGTATTTGACCCATTGGAAAAGCAAGACCCGAATTGATTTTGGGATCATGAGGTCAAAGGTCAAGGTCACAGGAAACCTCTTTATAAAGGTTGTGGATGCAATTTCAGCCAAAAAATTCATCTGAGATCTTTCATCTTGCACATATAGTTCACCTGCCAAGAGTGGAAGACCCCTATCAATTTTGAGGTCACAAGGTCAAAGGTGAAGGTCACAGGAGCCATCTGTCCAAAAATTAGTTTCTGGATGATAATTCCTGCTTTTATTGATGTATGGATTTCAAACTTGACTTGTATATGTCCCATTGGAAAAGCAAGACCCAAATTGATTTTGGGGTCATGAGGTCAAAGGTCAAGGTCACAGGACACATCTTTAAAAAGATGTGGATGCATTTTCAGCCAAACATTTCATCTCAGATTTTTCATCTTGCACATATAGTTCTCCTACCTAGAGAGGAAGAACACTATCAATTGTGAGGTCACAAGGTCAAAGGTGAAGGTCACAGGAGCCACCTGTCAAAAAAAATTAGTTTCTGGATGATAATTCCTGCTTTATTGATGTATAGATTTCAAACTTGACTTGCATATGTCCCATTGGAAAAGCAAGACCCAAATTGATTTTGGAGTCATGAGGTCAAAGGTCAAGGTCACAGGACACATCTTTAAAACAATCAAGGTCACAGGACCAACATCTTCAACAAGATTGTGGATTGTTAGATGGAAAAAACAATAAATATGCCAAGTGTCAGTATATGCTGCCAAAATTGGGGGTCTGTTCTTAAAGGGTGGGGGGGGCTACTATGTCTGGGGATACTCTGGCACCTGCGGTGCCAAGAAATGTCTAGTTTTGGCGTGGTGTCCATCTGTACATGTGCTTTGGGTGAAAATAGCTCATATCTCTGGAATGGTTCAAGGTAAAGGTCTGAAATTTGGCATGTCCATCCATCTTGGAAAGTTTTCTAATTAAACAGACAGGTGGCGCCACCTACCTTCCTTTTTAGCGAACCTGTGAGCTTATGCGATGGTGCGGCGTCGTGCGTCGTGTGTCGTGCGTCGTCTGTACGTTAACCATAGCTATCTCAAAAACGGCAGGAGCTAGCATCACCAAATTTTTTGCAAATAATCAGTCATCCAAATAACTATATTGGATTTTGTTTATTTTTTTTCTAACTGCATTTTCTTAGATTTTATAGGGGAAAAGCTGAAAAAGCTTTAAAAATATTTTTCTCTGAAACTGTCCAGCCAAATTGTCAAATATTTCACAGAAATGATCCCTGGAACAATCTTTCTCAAGTTTGTTCAAATGGTTCCAGTTAGGAGATTTTTGGTCGAGTTACAGGAGATTGAACTTTGTTAACTGTGCAAAAAAGCATATTAAAATTTCAATCTCAGAAACGGCTGGAGCTATCATCACCAAATTTTATGCCAATGTTGGTCACATAGGTCATATCTAAAATTGAGGTATTGGTGGCGCCACCTGCATCGGCCTTTTTTGTACGGGGGTCATCAGTGCCTGTATCATACTGAGGGCTACATAAAACTTCTTCTCTGAAACTATATGGCCAAATGTTTAATATTGCACAGAAATGATCCTAGGGTAGTGCTTACTGAAGTTTGTTCAAATGGTCTCTTTTCAGTGACTTTTAGCTAAGTTATGGGAAGCTTAATTTGGTCATATGCCATAACAGCCCTTTTTAGCTCAGTGGCTACAAAGATCTTCTCAAAAACCACTGGGCCAAATTCTTAATTCTCACACATTAATTATCCTCAGATGTTGATAATTCAAGTTTGTTCAAATGGTTCCAGTTTGGAGATTTTTGGCAGAGTTACAGGAGGTTGAACTTTGTCATTTGTCCAAAAAAGCACACTAAATTAAAATCTCAGAAACCGCTGGAGCTATTATCACCAAATTTAATGCCAATGTTTTTCACATATGTCATATCTGAAATTGAGGTATTTTTGGCGCCACCTACATTGATTTGTTTTTTACAAGCATAAAGGTAATTATAGATTCGTCTAGTTTATACACTGTTTTATGATGAAATTGTTAAGCTGATTGGTTTAAACTTTACAAGAATTATTATATGGTAGAGTACTGCCAATTTTATAAGAACAGATTGGGTAAATGCAGCTTTAAAAAGGCAGTGTAGCCAATTGAAAAAGGCTTTCAGTGTTTGAAAACAGATTAGGCAGCCTGGCAAGTTTCAAGTGGCAAGTCAAGAGGTCAAGCAGTGCAGGCAGGTGGGGTCCAGACATCACCATGGCAACTGACCTGGCTCTGCCTGGTGTCCAGATACAGTCTAGACTGTGTGTCAGTGATCATGAGGTCAGTACAGCTCAATGCCCCATATAGGCTGTTGGGCATCCATCAGGGGTCAAAAGCTAGAACAGTTGAGCCCTAGACTGGTACCCCCGCTCTATTATGGCACCGCTGCTCCAGGCCAATCATAGAGACGGGCGTACAACGCCATCTTATATACTCCCGGCAGACTGGTTCCAACTCCAGTATGTATTATATATGATAAAAATAAGCATTTCGTTTGCTCAGAGAAGTTACCAAAAGTTGGTTGTACGTTACGTGTGACATTTATGATCAGATTAATATATATTAATAATAATGACTGCTACGCACAGTGAAATATAAAAGATTCAGTATATCGAATTATCTATACATCCATCATTCACTTCTGTGTAACAACTCATTCTTCAATATTTGAAAACTAGAAATAACCAAAGAAAGTTATTTTATAAGAAATTTAAACAGATAATCAACCAGGATCGCGTGAACGTCCATGACAACCGGTATGAGCGAGCATACTGGAGTTGGAACAAGTCTACAGGTAAGTCAGGAGTTGCAACTCGAAGTACTTAAGATGGCGTTGTACGCCTGTCTCTATGCTTGGCTTAGGGCCATATAATAGAGCAGGGTACCAGTCTAAGTTGAGCCCTTCCTTGCAACCAGTTTGGGCCGGCTGTAGCCAGTTGATACCAGCTTGGACCAGTTGCTTGATACTCTTAGCCCTGGATGACTTTTACATAATCAGTTGATTTTATAAAGGGAGGCAGAAAAGGCTTATGAGCCAAATGTTTGTTGATTTCTGAGATTTGTTTCTTCAAAATAAACCCAGACAATATGTTAGTGAAGGTAAGGTCTTTGCAAGGTTAACAAATAAACAGTTGTATATATATAATATGAAGTACTTTACACCACTTAATGTCAGTTTGTTTTTCTTGAATAATATACTGATTACCTGATTTTAGGGTTTCATTTTATATCAATTTATATTTTTTACATCACCTGTCTTTGATATATTTCTGTTATATATACATATAGGTAAAATGAATATCATATAAAATATTTGCTCTGTACTATTTGCTAAATGCATAAGATTATGTGAACATTCCTTTTTAGCTCAGATGACTAAAAGTCATCTGAGCTATTGTGATGATCCTTTGTCCATGGTATGGTGAGACAGGGCACATTTTGAAACAGTTGGGCCTACAGGCCTAATGCGAACCTGTGCAATGAGTTTACACCAGGTATAAATGCTGGACCATTACTTTTCAAGAACATGTGTTACATGTATATGAACAATGCAGGTACTAAACACTTAGAACAAGAAACAATTAAACAACCATCACTGCTCCAATTCTGGATAGGGAGAACGCTAAAAAAAGCCTTAAATATCTTCTTCTCTAAAACTGTCCAGCCAAATCATTCAATATATCAGAGAAATAATCCCTGAAACAATGTTTCTTTGGTTTGTACCAATGGTATCAGTTTAATGAACTTAGTGATATGGCAAAAAAACTGTAATTATAATACCAGAAATGGCTGGAGCTATCATCACCAAATTTAATGCAAATGTTAGTAACATGAGTCATATTTGAAATTTAGGTATTGATGGCACCACCTGCATAAACCTTTTCTGTACAGGGGTCATCGCTCATCAGTACATTTACCCATAATTTCTCAGTAATAGCAGGAGCTAGCATCTGAATATTTATGCAAAATCTCTCACATATTAAATGTTGTGGGATTTAGGATTTTGTGGTGCCACCTGCATTAACTTGCATTTTATGATGAAAAAGCTAAAGAAATCTTCTTCTCTGAAATCATTCAGCCAAATTGTTCAATATTTCACAGAAATGATTCCAGAGACCAGGTCTCTCAAGTTTGTTCAAATGGTTTTAGTTTGATGAATTTTGAAATTTGAAATTAGTCATATGGCAAGATAGCATACTAACATAACAATCTCAGAAAAGTTTGGTGCATATGTAGGTCACATGACTCATATTTGAAATTGCAGTTAATGTGGCGCCACCTACATTGACCTGTTTTTTTTGGTCAGAAACCTTGTAATTTTAGCCACTTTCAGCTTAAAAATGTTTATGATGAAACTGTCTAGCTGAATGATTTAATTTTTCACAAGAATGTTCTAGGATAGGTTTTTTTCAATTTAACAAGAATAGGTTGGGTTCATTGATTTTTGGTAGAGTTATAGAAAGCTTAAGTTGGTTTTTAGGCCAAGAGTAAGCCTATTTTAAATTGAGGGCTGCAAGTGTCTTCTTTTGCAAAACTGTAAAAAAGGTACACATCCGTTTTTCTGTTTTATATTATACTCTTAACTATACCATCATTAACTTAAATTTGATAACTTTAATATATAGTGATGTAAGAATAAATGTTGTGTTTGATTTCCTTCTGTATTTGTGGAAGTTATCATGACAGTGTCTTGAATTACAACAGATTTGTGAAAATTCATTTTAATTCAAATTTAAATACGACTTGTCACATCATTTTTAGCTCAGCTGACTATAAGTCATCTGAGCTATAGTCGTGGTCCATTGTCCGTCGTCCGTCCGTCTGTCCGTCCGTCCGTCCGTAGATGTGGCACGTTTTGAAACCGTAAGACCTAGGAATCCAAAATTCAGCATAATGTTAGATGTCCCCAAGATCTCCTACCAAGCCGAAAACTGGGTCTTTGCGACTTCGTTCCTTTGAGAAATTAAGGAAAAACCTCAATTTTTTATTAAAAACCTATTTTCACACTTCAGGACTGCCTAATATCAAAACCACTCATATGTTTTTCCTCATATTTACCATAAATATTCCTCTGTATAGTTTCTATGTACATGCCAGAAATTAAGTCTGTTAAGTATAAATTCTTTAAGTTATGGGCCCAAACATAATGGACTTTGTAAAAAATCAGGAAAAAATTTTTACTCACTTAACATGAAAAATTTTGAAACTAGAGTCTATTTTCCCAAGTATATTACTATGTTTAATTAAGATTCAATTGTTTACCCAAAATTAGATCTGAATTTTGTAAATTTTTTAAGTTATTCGCATAAAAATAAAATCAGTACCTTTAATTTTGCCCAACTTTGACCATGGCACGTTTTTTTTCTGTTAGTACCATTGATTCAATTTTCACAGCATGAAAACATAAATATTTAATTTGTTTAAATCTGAAAGTTGAAAATAAAAGCTTGAAAATTAGGCTAGTTATTGATTTTTTCTTGAGGCTCTGTTGTAGTCATTTGCTTTGATTACAGATTACAGATGCAGGGTCCCACTCCAGGTCAATGGAAGTCAGCTATGCCAGGGTTTCTGATTTGTTACAGTCACTGGGGGAGATCCCCTGCTGTGACAGGTGTACAGTTATTCTCATATCACCATCCCAATCACCCCCCCCCCCCCCCCCCCGCAAACCCAACCCACCAAGTGTTATGCAGTAATAATTGTTATTGTTTTCACTGTATCTCCTTCATTGTAATGCTGTTTCCACTCCGATATGCAAAAACTTTTCTTGAAAAGGTAATTCAAGGTGTAATCAAGAAGATGCAATGTTGTGTAATGTGGCATTTTTAAAGAAATCAATTTTCTTTTAAATGATTTTAACAAATATAATTGAACCCATCAGTATGCTTAAATTTATAAAATATGAAGCACATTATGGATAAATAAAGACACATTTAAAAATTGTGAAATCTAAATCAAGTATTATTTTAAGATATTTATTGTTTTGCAGATTTAAAAGATATATTTTTGTGGTAAAAAATAAATAAACATTTGTATGCATGATGTGGTGTTATCTGACAAGATTGAGATTTATGATGATGCAATTAAGAATTATGAATCAACTTTTATATTCGGATATATATGTTATATTGGAAATGTATAGAAATATAAACTTATAATAAAAAAATTGGATGTAATAAAAAAATGAGGATTTAATACGAACATTTGTTCATTATTTTCCTGCCTCAGCAGAATTTGAGATCAGGCTTTGTTTGCCCTGTTTTATGTTGTTAATTAGTTATATTTCAACTGTATTAATTTCATTAAAAAAATACATTTATATTTAATAATATATATTATACAAAAAATAGATTCAGTTGAACAAATGTGTAAACTACTGAAATGTCAACAGTTAATCAAAAAGCCAACTAATGATCATGGTAATATTACAGATCATTTGTTCACAAACTGCTCACATGCTTCAATTTCAACATTAGGAAACACATGGTTAGGTCACAAAATATTATTTGCAACATTTTCTTGCTCATCAATACAAACCAATCATATAAACCAATCATGGCCTTTATTACCTCTTCCTCTTACACAGCATCTCCATTTGATATTATTTTAGATTTTTACCTTCAAGGTCAACTTCAGCTGAGCATAGTGACCCATAGGTCCCTTGTTTTTTTTGTATTTACTTTCTAACAGACTGAAAAGAAGGTGCCAGACACTTCAACCAGCCCACAAAGAGGCTTGGATAAAGGCTGTAGTCGATGCCACTCAATATCTGATATTTCTGAGGCTGGCCTTCTTTGCCCTGATATAAGGGCTGGCTACCTCATGTCATGAGGGTGACTCTGACCACCTTGGCTGTCATCTAGGGGCTGGCCACCCCACTGGTCATGAGGATGACTCTGACCACCTCGGGCATCATCTAGGGGCTGGCCACCCCACTGGTCATGAGCATGAGGCTGACCACCTCGGCCGTCATCTAGGGGCTGGCCACCCCACTGGTCATGAGTGTGAGGCTGACCACCTCGGCCGTCATCTAGGGGTTGGCCACCCCACTGGTCATGAATGTGAGGCTGACCACCTCGGCCGTCATCTAGGGGTTGGCCACCCCACTGGTCATGAGTGTGAGGCTGACCACCTCGGCCGTCATCTAGGGGCTGGCCACCCCACTGGTCATGAGTGTGAGGCTGACCACCTCGGCCGTCATCTAGGGGTTGGCCACCCCACTGGTCATGAGTGTGAGGCTGACCACCTCGGCCGTCATCTAGGGGCTGGCCACTCCACTGGTCATGAATGTGAGGCTGACCACCTCGGCCGTCATCTAGGGGCTGGCCACCCCACTGGTCATGAGCGTGAGGCTGACCACCTCGGCCTACATCTAGGGGCTGGCCACCCCACTGGTCATGAACGTGAGGCTGACCACCTCGGCCATCATCTAGGGGCTGGCCACCCTACTGGTCATGAACGTGAGGCTGACCACCTCGACCGTCATCTAGGGGTTGGCCACCCCACTGGTCATGAGCATGAGGCTGACCACCTCGACCGTCATTTAGGGGTTGGCCACCCCACTGGTCATGAGCGTGAGGCTGACCACCTCGGCCTTCATCTAGGGATTGGCCACCCCACTGGTCATGAGCATGAGGCTGACCACCTCGGCCATCATTTAGGGGTTGGTCACCCCACTGGTCATGAGTATGAGGCTGACCACCTCGGCCGTCATCTAGGGGCTGGCCACCCGACTGGTCATGAGTATGAGGCTGACCACCTTGGCTGTCATATTGGGACTGGCCACTCCAATGACAACATAAACAAAGAATTGCGGATTTATGAATTGAAGAAAAATGATAAATTGCATAGTGACACTTACATTGATTTTGAATGTGAAGTTCAATCAGTTCCTTTGATGCAAAATATAAGCAGCTGGGGCATCATGAAAATAACAAGAGGTCATTTTGCACAAAGTGATGAAAGGTTTCATATAAGATCCTGTGGAAAACAGTGTACATGCAATGCTGTTGTTTTTTTGTGTGCTTGGAATACAAATGTTGATGTTAATTGTCCAAATAACATAGATGCAATTCTATATGAAGGTGACCGATTATACAACACACTTTCAGATTTGCTATATATCAACAGAGGTTACACCACAAATTATATGACATTCTTTGAAGTTGGTATATTGAGCCCATTAACAATATTTGATACAATTTTTACTTTATCTATGGATATTAACAGTATTGGTGGAACATTAAAGAGGAAAACAGATTCTAATGCTGGGTTTTATTCATTCAGAGATGGCATCTCTAAAGTCCTGTCACATAATAAACAGGTGCTTGTGATGATAGGTACATATGCCATGGCTGTTGTTAAGTTAGACAAAGGTAATGTTGGTTTGTTTGATTCTCATACACATGGTGAAGATGGTTCTTTTCATTCTCCAAATGGATCTGCTAATTTCATAATTTTCCTCAATGAAAATGCATTAGTACAATTTATTGAAAAAAAATTCAGAGGAAATGATGTATTTGAAATTGTACTGGTCTCAGTTACTAAAAAAACAAGCCCTCCATCAAATCAGTTAAGGAACGAAGGACCAAATCATAAAAACAAACAACAAAACACCAATGATATCAAAGCTAGAGATATGAGGCACAGTGATAATTTCATGATGCATAATCTTGACCACTATTTCAAAGATCAAGAACTCAAAACTGAACAGAAGAAGAGCAATGCAGGTGTTATTTAGGCACTTTCAGTTTCGAAAAAATCCTATGCAAAATTACACAAAAACATATAGATGCAAAACTACATGAAGAACAGAAGTATGAATGATCAGTTACGAAATCTTGAGAATGAAAGACAGAAAAAAGCAAAACAATGTGCCAGGAAAGATAATCACTGTAGGAAAAAGGAAAGAATTTACGACATGAAGCACAGGCAGGAGCAACGAACATATCCGATAAACATATCAGAGAAAAGGAAGCTTTGCAAAAACAGGAAAAACGCAAACTAGAAGATTTCCAGAAGAAAGAAAGACAGTGGCAAATAAAAGGAATGAGAGAGAAAAGAAAAAACAAAGATTTCCTAGAAAAGGAAAGGTTGTGTAAGCAAGAAAAACGGAAAGAAGATGGGTTTCAGCAGAAAGAAAGACAGTGGCAATTAAAAGGAATGAGAGAGAAAAGAAGAAACACAGCATTCATAGAAAAAGAAAGGTTGTGTAAGCAAGAAAAACGGAAAGAAGATGGGTTTTGGCAGAGAGAAAGACAGTGGCAATTAAAAGGAATGCGAGAATTCATTTCCAACAATTTTTTGTGGGCAAACAAGACCCACAAATGATATGAGAAAAGTACCTGTCTATTATAGCGATATATGTAAATATGAACTTCGATCTAAAGACCGAAGGGTAGCAAAGTCAGTAAGTAATATTTTCTTTAAACTGAAGAAAGTGCAACTGCAGCAAATCTCTCATAAAATAAAGTTGGTAATGAGGAGGTGTCAAACAAAAGGCCGCAAGTTCACTGCAAAAGATGTTTGTGACTCAGAAAACCAAGACCAACTTGTTAGATTAGATGAAGGATATTTCAAATTCCGAACATTGAGAAAAACTCCTGCTTATTTTGAATCAAGAAAAAAAGATTTATTTGCTATGATACGCCAATTAGGGTTGCCAACATGGTTCATGTCATTATCAGCTGCAGATTCAAAATGGACTGATTTCTTACAAATCCTAGGAAAGCTGGTTGATGGAAAAGATTACACAACAGAAGTGAAAAAAATGGATTGGACTGAAAAAACACAGTTAATTCAGTCTGATCCTGTGACATGTTCTAGGTACTTTGACCACAGAGTTCATGAATTCTTTAATCATGTATTGAAATCCACACACCACCCTCTTGGTAAGATAACAGATCACTTCATAAGAGTTGAAATTCAACATCGTGGTTCTACTCATGTTCATGTATTGTTATGGATTGAAAATGCACCCAAATATGAACATACTGAGAATGCAGAAATTGCCCAGTTCATAGATAAACATGTATCCTTTTCCTGTTCTGTACCAGAAGGTCAAGAGGAATACCTTGAATATCAGAGGCACAGACATTCAAAAGCATGCAGGAAAAATGGAAAAGCTATTTGTTGTTTTGGTCATCCCATTCCCCCTATGCGGCAAACATGCATTTTGACACCACTTGAGGATGAAAATGAGGAAGATGAGCAGAATTTTAAGAAAATAAAATATAAACTGGAAGAAATGGATCAAGGTAAAACAATGACATTTGATGACTTCCTTAAAAATATTGTGGAAATGAGTAAAGCAAATTATATAAATGCCATAAGAAGTTCATTAAAAAGCCCAAAAGTGTTTTTAAAAAGAAGTACACAGGAAATTCGAATAAATGCCTACATGAAAGGGCTCCTCCATGGATGGCGTGCAAATCATGATCTACAATTCGTCCTTGATGCATATGCTTGTGCAGTTTACATAGTGTCCTATGTCAACAAATCACAAAGAGGAATGAGTACTCTTATGGAAAAGGCGTGTAAAGAGGCAAGAGCAGGAAACAAAAATCTTAAGCAACAAGTACGCCACATTGGAAATGTCTTCTTAAACAGTGTTGAAGTTAGTGCCCAGGAGGCATCATATCTCTTGTTGCAAATGCCACTAACAACAGCATCCAGAGAAGTTGTATTTGTTAATACATCGCATCCAGATGACAGAACATTTATACTAAAAGACAAAGAACTTCTCGAAAAATTGCCTGGAGATTCTACAGATATACAGGCACCAAACAACTTGCAGAGATACACGAAAAGACCTAAACAACTGGAAGACTGGTGTCTTGCAGATAATGTGTCACACCTCACTGTAGAATATCCTGATGATATGATAAAAGATGATTTCAAAGAAAGCAATGATGATGCTATTGAACAAGAAAATAGTTTTGATACAGAAGATACAATTCACAGTGAAACTGATTTTAATAAAATAAAACTGAAAAATGGCATAATAATTAAGAAGAGGAGAAGACAAAGAGTAATACGATATGTCCGTTATAACAAACAACAGGATCCAGAGAATCATTACAGGGAAAAACTATTACTATTCTTACCTTGGAGAAATAAGAAAAACTTTGAGACAGTCCCACGAAACCTACCAGGATGCATATGAAACCTATAAACAGTTAATTGAACAAAAAGCTAGTCACCCTTAGCAAAAAACGAGCTTGCCGCGCATAGTTGCTGCAAACTTGCTGCAGCTTTGCAGCAACCTTGCAGCAAGGTCACAAATTGCCATGCAAATTAGTTTGCGGCAACCTTGCTGCAGGCTTGCTGCAACCAGTGTTCCCGCAGCCCTTTTCCTGCAGCCTTCCCGCAGCCCTTTTCCTGCAGCCTTCCCGCAGCCTTTCTCGCCCACTTCCCGCAGCCTTTCCCGCAGCCCTTTTCCTGCAGCCTTCCCGCAGCCCTTTTCCTGCAGCCTTCCCGCAGCCTTTCTCGCCCACTTCCCGCAGCCTTTCTCGCACACTTCCCGCAGCCCTTTTCCCGCAGCCCTTTTCCCGCAGCCCTTTTCCTGCAGCATTCTCACACACTTTCCCGCAGCCTTCTCGCACACTTCCCGCAGCCTCACACACTTCCTGCAGCTTCTCGCACACTTTCCTGCAGCCTTCTTGCACACTTTCCTGCAGCCTTCCCGCACACTTCCTGCAGCCTTGCACACTTCCTGCAGCTTCTCGCACACTTTCCCGCAGCCTTCTGGCACACTTTCCCGCAGCCTTCTCACACACTTCCTGAAGCCTTGCACACTTCCTGCAGCTTCTTGCACACTTTCCCGCAGCCTTCTCGCACATTTTCCCGCAGCTTTCTCGCACACTTCCTGCAGCCTTGCACACTTTCCCGCAGCCTTCTCGCACACTTTCCCGCAGCCTTCTCGAACACTTTCTGCAGCTTCTCGCACACTTTCCCGCAGCCTTCTCGCACACTTTCCCGCAGCCTTCTTGCACACTTTCCCGCAGCTAGCCATGATATGTATAAACAACAGCACGTGGGCTCAGTTATTGTTTACAAGCAGACATGCCATGTCATTAGTCAGTGACTGTCTCTGCTCCAAATATAAATGCAGGTACTCAACAGAACAAGCTCTCATGAAACTCCATTTAATTTGCACATACAATTAAACCTTAATCCATAATGGCTTTTAAATATAAACCAAACTTAATCAAGCTTTGTTAGAAATTACACCTTGATGAATATGAATCAGAGTACACACTACACAGTCACACGAATCCTGCATGAAGTTGTGTAGCTACATAGCTGAATAAAAGTTCTGGGTGAGTTTATTGTCAGGCCAAGGACTAGAAACATGAACCACAAAGTGACATTGGGTTACTTCAATATTGTTAGGAATTTCCCATTTACTTAGGGTGACATCTATAGACATACGTCAACCAGAATTTAGCAAATCAACTTTAAATGAAGCTTAGCCTAAGTATTTTAAAATTTGTGTGAAGATGAAAACAAAACCTTATTTAAAGTTACTGTTTCATATTCAAATCAATAAAACTCAAAATGCATTGGAGTTCAATAAATGCATGATATACACATTAACCACAGAATTTTATTCATGCTGCCTTTGATATATCTGCCTTCCAGCTTGAATACATCTTTCAATCCCACCATTAATCTTAGTTTTTACTTTTACACAAAATTAAATTTAATACTACACTTTCTGTGTATAAAATTACTTGAGGAAAAATCAATCTTATCAGTGCTGGGCTGCCCTTTATCAATGCTTGCTGCGGAAGCCCTTAGGGTACAAATATGTAGTTCAAACTTACTGGTGGTAGTAACATAACACCCTCTCTTTGTTCCTCCCATCAACTAATTGTATGTTCTAATTAATCCAATAAGTCCTCTGAACATGCTGGATCTGTTGAATGTTACTCTTACTTGAGCTATTTGGCACAGATCTTCATATTTTTAGAAGAGCTAACAAAGCACTGTCTTTTCCTAATTTTGCAAAAATGGCTGCTTTTCCCTCCAAAATCAGTTTAGCCAATCACAGCAGGGTAAGACAGGAAAAGTAGGGCAAATAAAACTGTAAAAGACTGCGGCTAGCCGCAACCCTCCCGCAGCCTTCCTGCGCACAGCATCCAGTTGACTCTATGAGACTGCGGCTAGCCGCAACCCTCCCGTAGCCTTCCTGCGCACAGCATCTAGTTAACTCTATGAGACTGCGGCTAGCCGCAATCCTCCCGCAGCCTTCCTGCGCACAGCATCCAGTTAACTCTGTGAGACTGCGGCTAGCCGCAACCCTCCCGCAGCCTTCCTGCACACAGTATTAAAATACTCTATAGGACTGCGGCTAGCCGCGACCCTCCCGCAACCTTCCAGCACACAATTCAGATTTGCTGCACACTTTCCTGCAGCCTTTGCCAGGCAGCGGGAAGCATGCAGCTAGCTGCAGCCTTCCTGCACACTCTTCTTGCAGCCTATTTTGGTTTCTGCTGCTTTGCAGCACGGTTGCAGCAAAGCAGCAGCAAACTTTTCATTTTGCTAAGGGCAGTATGAGCACAATGTTGAAATAATAGAAGCAGCCATGCAAGCAGCACATGATCAAGAGTATGAAGCCTATGATGAATTAGCACCAGGCACAGAACAAACTGAAAAGACCGATGCAGATGAACCCTCAATAGACAGTGCTAATTTTTCTTTTTACAAACCGTCCACCAAAACACATTCTACGGTAGATATAGGAATTGATCTAGGGTTTTCCAATTCAGCTGATGTAGAGGCTCATGCAGTCAGACTTTCAAATGAAGAATATCACAGCTTGATCCAAAATCTGAATATAAAACAACTTCAAATATACACACATGTTATTCAATGTATAAAATCAAACAAACAGAATGAAAATTTACACTTATTTATTACAGGTGGTGCAGGAGTTGGAAAAAGTGTTGTAGTCAGTGCAATATTCCAAACCTTGCACAGATACTTGTGTGGCACAGAGGGGGAAAATCCAAAATCAGTTAGAATACTTTTGTGTGCATTTACTGGATCTGCAGCCTATAATATTGGAGGAATCACAATTCATAAAGCTTTTTGCCTTAAGACCCAACCAAAAAATGGATCAACCATTATCATCTGATCAACTTAATACCTTAAGAATGAAGTATAGACATTTATCTGTGATTATCATTGATGAAATGTCACTGGTTAATAATGAAATGTTTAAAGCTATAAATCTCAGACTACAACAAAGGAAACAAAAAATTGTTTGGTGGAATACATGTTATAGTGGTTGGTGATTTATTTCAACTAAAACCAGTGTTTGGAAAGTGGATATTCCAAGATCTTTCACAAGGATATGCTGTGCTAGGACTCAACTTGTGGCAGGATAATTTCAAAATGTTTGAATTGACTCAGATACTGTTTTAGCACTAGATACTGTGGCTGGAGATGCAACAAAAAATGTTTCAAAAAAATTAAAGGAACCACTTCAAAATGTTGATTCACATGTTACAGCTAATTTAGATAAAGAACTTAATCTTCGATTAGACTTAAGATATCATATTACAGTTAATATTGATGTGGATGATGGCTTAACAAATGGCACAGATTGCATTTTGAGACACATTCAGTACCTTCAAGAAAAAAGAAATGTTCCAAGTATTCTGTGGGTTACTTTTGATGACAATAAAACGGGTAAAAGAACTCGGAAACAGTATTCATCCTATTATACTACGGGAATTGATAAGCTTTGGACCCCAGTATTTGCTGTTGACAGAACCTTTCTTTACAATAAACACAATGTAACTCGTACTCAATTCCCATTGACATCCTCAGCAGCAAAGACAATTCACAAAGCACAAGGATTAACATATGATAATATTGTTGTTAAAACATCCCCATACAAAGAAAACCACATACATTATGTGGCATTCAGCAGAGTAAGAAATTTATCAGGTCTACAAATTTTAGAGCTAAATGAAGACAAGATATCTGTTTCCAAAGAAGTAACAAATGAAATGGAAAGGCTCAAAGAAACTGCTTTAGTTAAACTCTCTTTCACACCAGTTTATGATTTAGACAAATCATCCTTAAAAATTGTTTTCCACAATACAAGATCCCTCCACTATCATTTTCTTGATATGAAAACTAATCATTTAATTAAAGGTGCAGACATAATTGCTCTAGCAGAAACAAGGTTAAAACACTCAGATGACAATCAAGATTATGCTCTTGAGAACTATTTACTCTCAAGAAATGATCAACGTAAAACTGGTTCCAATACTAGACCTGCACATGGACTGGCAATTTACAACCACAAATTTCTATAAATTGAAATGCAACACAACTATTCAACTGAAAACTTTGAATTTACATTTCAGTTGTTCAAATTTAAAGAATACCAATTACAAATAATAGTGCTTTATATTTCCCCATCATGTGACAAAGTATCTTTTGTAAATGCAATTACAAGTATGGTAAACCTTGTGAATACAGATTTGCCTTTGATTGTGATTGGTGACACAAACTTAAACACACAGGATCCATCAAATAATGGAAAAATAAATATGATAAAAAATTATTTAAAATGCCAGCAATAAATGTCAGAGTGCACTACAGACAATAATACTATAATAGATCACATATATTCAAACCGTGATATTCAGGTTTGTGAAACCATTGATACCCCTTGGTCAGATCACAAATTTATTTATGCTGCACTGGAATCATTAATGTAAGGAAAACTCTTCAGCTATATGTATACATTCATTTAGCACTGATCATATTGTTTCAATGGTCCCCCCCCCTTGATAATTAGATACCTGTCTGAGGCTCAAAAAAGTAATTAAGCTTGATAAAGTTGTGGGGGATTGTAGGCTTGTTCCAGTTGATAGATTTTGATCTTTGGCTCAATTTTACTGTAACAGTTTTTAAAACTGTAAAACAATGTTTAAATTGTTTACTGTTCTTTAGTATTTAAATATTAATATTTTTTCCCATCTACCAATGAGTTTAATAACACCAGAAATTGTGTAAGAACCAAATCATCAAAGCACAGAGTTCACTCAGTGCAGTAGCTTGAGGCAGCAATTTGTCACAGGTCACTGGGGGGCAACTGCCTTACTCACCTAAGCCTTGTCAGCCCAGTGCATCAAACTCTGGGGAAGTTTGACCTGTCTATGCGTCTTTGGTGGTATTCTCATTAACAAGACAGGTGGTACCACCTACATTGACTTTTGCAGTGTATGCGCCTGCTTATTTCTACAGAGGAATTTGATACATCAGCCTAAAATTGGGCATGTGTATACATATCGGGTAGCTTTATAGTGTACAAGACTGGTGGCGCCACCTACAATAATTTTTGCACAGTGTATGTCCCTGCTTATTTCACAGGAGGGGTTTGACATATCAGTCTGACATTGGGCATATTTATATATCTCTTCATTGTATATAAGACTGGTGATGCCAGCTACAATCATTGTATCTGCCAAAACAGAGTTTTGCGGGTACTATGTTTTCAGTCGGACGCCGAAGCTGCCGCCATCGCTGCATAGGTTTCCGGAAAACTCCTCCATAACCACTGGGCAGAATTTTTTAAATTTCGGAATTATGATCGGTCACATGTGAACTGCTGCGCCCTCATTTTTGGTTGACTTCTGATCTTTCCTCTCTGCCCAGCGTCCATTTGTGCGTCTGTTTCCACACATAAACCCACATATCTCGGGAACCGTTTGACCTATCAGGCTAAAAATTTTGCACAAATGTAGCCCTTTGATAGCTTTATAACATACACTAAAAATGGTGGTGCCACCTGCAACCATTTTTGCACAGCGTCATCCTGTTAATCTGTCTTGGGATTAAATCACTCATATCTCAGCTGTGGTTTGACTTTTCCACCTGAAATTTTGCAGGTTTATACATCCTGGACAGCTTTCTCGATTTTATGACAGGTGGCCTCACCTACATTCACGTTTACATCCTGGACAGCTTTCTCGATTTTATGACAGGTGGCCCCACCTACATTCACGTTTACTCTGCAGACATTCAAACTCATATCTTGGGAACCGTTTGACCGATTGGGCCAAAATTTTGCTTGTGTATAGATCTCACATAGCTCTTCATCATAGGCAAAAGTGGTGGCGCCACCTGCAACCATTTATGCACAGCGTCCATCTGTTCATCTGCCTTTGGATAAAATCACTCATATCGCAGCAGTGGTTTGACTTTTCCACCTGAAATTTCGCAGGTTTATACATCCTGGACAACTCTCTTGATTTTATGACAGGTGGCGCCACCTACATTCAGGTTTACTCTACAGACATCCAAGCTCATATCTCGGAAATGGTTTGACCAATTGGGCCAAAATTTTGCATGTTTATAGATCTCACATAGCTCTTCATCATAGGCAAAACTGGTGGCGCCACCTGCAACAACTTATGCACAGCGTCCATCTGTTCATCTGCCTCCATTCATACGCCCAAACTTTGTACAGGTTCGCATTAGGCCTGTAGGCCTTGTTTGTAGAGTAAATTAATGCCCTTTTCTGAGGAGTTATTTGCCCTATTGGCCTGAAATTGTGCCTATCCATAGATCTTGGACTCCTCCAACTTGTACTGAAGACTGGTGGTGCCATCTGTAATGGTTTTGAGGTGCGTCCTTCAGTACATGTGCTTTGGGTGAAAATTGCTCATATCTCCTGAGTGGTTCAAGATATATATAGGTCTGAAATTTGGCATGTCAATCCAGCATGGAAAGTTTTCTTGAAAACCAGACAGGTGGCGCCACCTACCTGCATGTTCCCGTAAAATAAATAAATGCTCTTTTCTCAAGAGAGATTCAACATATTGGCCCCCATGTTTGGTGAAAAATATTATTTCTCAAGTTGAAAAATGGAAGAAACCTGATGATATTCGCTTGCAAAGTGTCAGTATATGCTGCTGAAGATGGGGGGCCTATTCTTAAAGGGGGGATCAATTGTTTGGGGATACCTAGAAATATCTAGTTTTCACAGCTTGTGCACACAAGGATTAAATATTTTATAATCTGAAATTTGAAAGCAATTTGTCAAAAACTGTAGCTTTTATTCAAGTTAGAACTACCATGTCAAGTATTGTTTACATCAGGCCAGCCGAGTAGAGTGTTTTTTTGGAGAGAGAGAGAGTGAGAGAGAGCTGCAGCCCTGGCCTGTCCAGCCTATTACATAACTCACTTGGCTCCTGGCTGGCTTTACCCAGCTGAGTCTCAGTTCCCCTCAGTTGCACTTTTTTGCCTGTAAGCACTGTTTTTTTTTATTTTATAGGAAACACATATAACATTTATAATGCCAAAATTGAAATGCGCAACTTGAGTGGCTGTGCAGTTGATGTAAAGATAGTTTTTGCATATTGTTTTGGTTCCTTCAAAAATTTCCTTCCAAGTCTTCAACTGAGAATTAGTCTTTATTTTCTGTACCGGCAAAGGTTTTTAAATCCATTTAAGATCAAAGGTAACCCAATAAATTGTGCAGTTAGTACCAGTAAATCATATAATGTACACATGCCACACAAAATATAAATTTATTCTGTTGGTATCCCTTATTACTTGTATAAATATATTCTTCAATAAAAAAATAATAATTTACCTGAATTAACCTGAACTGAGCTGTACAGGTGAGCATATTTTTACAGGTAACCATAGCCAGTATTTACATTCATAACTTATGTGTCAGTAAAATAAATATAATAAATGTTTTTACTTAGCTGACTTGATCATAAATATTCTTCTCTGTCACTATATTCAGCCTGATTTTGTCATTGCCACAGGTAATTAGATCAATTGAAGATCAAAGGTATACACAGAGGTAACTTAATGCCTGCATTAAATATCACCTGTTCTGATATAAAAAGCGAATTGTACAGTCCATATATAAATAAGGTCCTAATTTATAGTCCTAGTAATGATGAACAAGGTGTTGGCACAGTCATTCAGAAAAAAATATTTACCTGTACTTCCTGTACAGGTAAACATATATGTTATGAGTTAACAGAGTCATAGAACAAGCTCTTTGGGTCAGCCAGCTTTTCAGATGAAAAAATATTTAACTTCCACTGTGAAATCCATTTTTACTGGTTTGTCGATGGTTCTCTTTCAATATTTACTTACCTGTAATTAATAAATACCTTGGAGTAAAATAATTTCCCTATATTTCCCCCTTTTTTGATAAAATATGGTAAATGGTTTTCCTTGAACAAAATGAAGGGGTCACTTTGGTGAACTACCAGTGGGCGGAAATACAGGTACTACATTTTTACCTGTATTTACCCGAGTTGCATACATGGTAAATAAGTTTTGCAAAAATTAACATAATTAATATAAAGGACCTGACAGTAAATGCTCAAAATTTCACAAAGATACCTTGAACGGTTACCGAGTTAATGTCTCTTATATGAATTCATGTCAAAATGTGGAAAAAATTGTAAAATTAATCTGAACAGTACGAGTGTGACAATCTGCAGGCTAATCTGAACAGTAAAGGGTCAATCATAAAGAGACTGCATAATTTACATTTATACTTTCATCACTTCTAAATGGCAAGACTTATCTCTAATTAAATGGTCATTCTAATCACAGATCATATCTCCTATGAACCATTTTCTGTCTTTTTCTAGCAGCTGGAAATCTATGATCTTGAAAAAGTCGTTGGCCCACATACCATGCAGCGCCTACGACCAATCAGCAGTAATTCCTTGAAGGGTGGAGACCAACGCAGAGCAAGGGCCAAAAGTGCAAGTGGTATGTATATATGAACTTTCATGGCACAGAGCCTTGAAAATGTTTAACCAAGACTCACTTACAACTCATCATATGTGACTGTCTAATTAGTCTGTTACACCTCTTCCTATTGGCTAGCTGTCTACCAAGCAACAACTGGAATACATCTTCCTGGTCATGTGTGAAGTCTCATGCATTTCATTGAATCACCAACCTGTGGATAATTTTACCAGGTTTTCATATTTTTGACACTAACATTTGATACGCCTTTTTGTGCAGTGAATCAAAGCTTCAGCAGGCCTTTGCTGCCAACCAAACAGGTTCAAACACATATATTAATTCAAGTGAGATGTTGACAAAGGAAATTTAGACGTTAATTTGCAGAATATTAGTATTCACTGATTGTGAAGCTATAGCTAATCGTACATGGATGGCTTCTCCAGGTTTCTGGTAGTTATCACACTATGAGCTTATGCGATGGTTTGGGATCATCCATCCACCGTCCGCCTTGTATGTCTTCCTTAAATTAACCCAAATAATTAAATTTTATGCAAAAATTAGTCATCTTTAAAAATTTTTTGACTATCTGCATTTACTTAGATTTTATAGGGAAAAAGCTAACACAGGGAATAAGGTAAAACACCTTTAAGTATATCTTCTTCTCTGAAACTGTCCAGTCAAATTGTTTAATATTTCATAGAATTAATCCCAGGAACAGTCTCTCTCAAGTTTGTTTGAATAGTTCCAGTTGGGTGATTTGTTGCTGAATAAAGTACAGGAAGCTGAACTTAGTCATTTGGTTGAAAAAGCATACTAAAAATACAATCTCAGAAATGGCTGGAGCTATCATCACCAAATTTTATGCAAATGTTTGTCACTTGAGTCATATTTGAAATTAAGGTATTGGTGCCATCACTTGCATCAACCTTTTTTGTATGTGGGTCATCAGTACATTAACCCATAATCTCTCAGTAACAGCAGATGCAAAACAAGGCACACATGGGTCACGGCCCTCAGCTGTTATTTATGATCATAAAATATGAATTAGAAGAAGGGGTAGACAAATGTTGGGTTTGTGTGGTAATATAATCTGGTTTATTAGGATGATGGGGTTTAACTCAAGTTATGTAAACATTTTGATAAGATCCTTGGAGAGGGAAGAGGGCTGATGTCATTTATATTATTTACTTTTGGAAAAGGAGTGCTATTTCAAACTGGTTTTGACTTGGCCTTATAACTTTATCTGCATTGCAGCAGAAGTATTTGAAAAAAATGTCCACTATAAGTCATGTTAATTATCATGCTTTTTAAAAAAGAGTTAACTGTTATTCAATGATTACAGGTTACCTATACCTAAGATTAGCACTAGCACAAATGTTATGAGAGTTTAACTATTTATTTAAAATTAGTTGAAATTATTGGGCCAAATATAATTTTATTCAAAATATAGTAATAATATCATCTAAATTTTTAGCGAACCTATTAGCTTATATATGCGGTGGTGTGGCGTCGTCCGGCATCTGTCGTCCATCATCTGTACGTTAACCCATACTGTCTTGAAAACGGCAAGAGTTAGCATCACGAAATTTTATGCAAAAAATTAGTCATCTTAAAAAACTCCATTGGATTTTGCTTTTTTTTTGGCTAACTGCATTTTCTTAGATTTTATAGAGGAAAAGCTAAAAAGCTTTAAAAATCTTCTTCTCCAAAATTGTTCAGCCAAATTGTCCACTATTTCACAGAAATGATTCCTGGGACAATCTTTCTCAAGTTTGTTTGAATGGTTTAAGTTTGGTGATTTTTGGCTGAGTTACAGGAAGTTGAACTTAGTCTTCTGTCCAAAAAAGCATACTAAAATTATAATCTCAGAAACGGCTGGAGCTATCATCACCAAATTAAATGCCAATATTGGTCACATGAGTCATATCTGAAATTAAGGTATTGGTGGCGCAAACTGCGTCGGCCTTTTTTGTACAGGGTCATCAGTGCCAGTATCATTCTGACGGCTACAAAAAACTTCTTCTCTAAAACCATATGGCCAAATTGTTTAATATCGCACATAAATGATCCTAGGGTCGTGTTTTCTGAAGTTTGTTTAAATGGCTCAGTTCAGTGACTTTTGGCTGAGTTAAGGGAAGCTGAATTTAGTCATATGCCATAACAGCCAATTTTAGCTCAGTGGCTACAAAGATCTTCTTCTCAAAAACCAATGGGCCAAATTCTTATATCTCACACATTAACTATCCTTAGATGTTGATAATTCAAGTTTTTTCAAATGGTTTTGGTTCAGTGATTTTTGGCTGAGTTATGGGAAGCTTTACCTAACCATTTTGCTGTATTTCCCATATGAGTTATAAACCTGCAAAATATTTTTGACTGACGCCACTGGGGCCAATTTGTTTAATATTTTACAAGAATAATCCCCCGAATAATTCTTATAATAACTGTCTTTTATGCTTCCAAAGGATGAATTTTGGCTGAATAATAAAGATTGAATTGAGTCATTTTACCATATATGTTAGCTGTGTGAAGCAGATACACAGATACATCTAGATACATCTAGACTGGCTCCAGTTTATCAGCATTTATTACATCATGCCTCTAGACATTTAGATTTTAGGTTATCTATGGTTGATATTGACAAGAATGTTTTTTTTAAAAGCTTTTAAAAAATGTAGATTCATGATTTTAGATATTTCTCATGCCAGACAATGTTTAAAATCACAGGTATACAGCTCTCTGTGGGTATATAAAGACGGCTGTACATGGATTATAAATAATTGGTATCCATACTCAACTTTATTCAAGATTTTGCCATCAGTGAGATGTATCTGTATTATAATTTTGCATTCAATATGCATCTGTAGTAATTTTTAGTGAACCTGTGAGCTAATGCGATGGTGTGGCAGTGTCCGTCGTCTGTATGTTAACCCATACTATCTCAAAAAATGACTAAAGCTAGCATCATGAAATTTCATGCAAAAAATTAGCCATCTGAAAAACTGCATTTTTAGCGAACCTGTGAGCTTATGCGATGGTGCGGCGTCATGCGTCATCTGTATGTTAACCATAGCTATCTGAAAAACGGCAGAAGCTTGCATCACTAAATTTTTTTGCAAATAATCAGTCATCCTAAAAATTCTGTCCGTTTTGTTTAATTTTTTCTAACTGCATTTTCTTAGATTTTATAGGGAAAAAGCATAAAAAGCTTTAAAAATCTTCTTCTCCAAAACTGTCCAGGCAAATTGTCCAATATTTCACAGAAATGATCCCTGGAACAATCTTTCTCAAGTTTGTTTCGAATGGTTCCATTTGGGAGATTTTTGGCTGAGTTACAGGAGGTTGAACTTAGTCATCTGTCCAAATAAGCACACTAAAATTAAAATCTCAGAAACGGCTAGAGCTATAATCACCAAATTTTATACCAATGTTTATCACATATGTCATATCTGAAATTGAGGTATTGGTGGTGCCACCTACATTGATGTGTTTTTTATGAGCAAAAATGTAATTTTTAAATCTCTTCTAGCTTATACACTGATTTATGATGAAACTGTTAAGCTGATTGGTTTAAACTTAACAAGAATTATTCTATGGTAGGGATCTGCCAGTTTTATAAGAATAGATTGGGTAAATACATCTTTAAAAAAGCATTATAGCCAATTGAAAAAGGCTTTCTGTGTTTGAAAACGGATTTGACAACATGCTGAGTTTCAGCAGCCAAGTCAAACGGTCACTCAGTACAAACAGGTGGGGTCCAGACATCACCATGGCAACTGACCTGGCTCTGGCGGGTGTCTAGATGCAGAATTCCCAGATAATGGAACTATATCTTTCAACTGTTTTAAAAAAAAAATTGGTTTGCATTTTTAGCGAATCAGGTTTATCATCAGGTCTCATGTGAACTGCAGCTCCTCCAATTTTGGTTGACCTCTGACCTTTCCTCGCTGCCAAGTGTCCATTTGTGCGTCTGTTTCCACACATAAACCACATATCTTGGGAACCGTTTGACTGATAAGGCTAAAAATTTTGCACAAATGTAGCCCTCTGATAGCTTTATAACATACACTAAAAATGGTGGCGCCACCTGCAACCATTCTTGCACAGCATCCATCTGTTCATCTGTTCATGTGTATAGATCTCACAAAGCTCTTTTAATAGGCAAAACTGGTGGCGCCACCTGCAACCATTTATGCACAGCGTCCATCTGTTCATCTGCCTTGGTATAAAATCACTCATATCTCAGCAGTGGTTTGACTTATCCACCTGAAATTTTGCAGGTTTATACATCCTGGACAGCTTTCTCAATTTTATGACAGGTGGAACCACCTACATTCATGTTTGCTCTGCAGACATCCAAGCTCATATCTCGGGAACCATTTGACCGATTGGGCCAAAATTTTGCATGTGTATAGATCTCACATAGCTCTTCATCATAGGCAAAACTGGTGGCGCCACCTGCAACCATTTATGCACAGTGTCCATCTGTACATCTGCCTTGGGATAAAATCACTCATATCTCAGTAGTGTTTTGACTTATCCACCTGAAATTTTGCAGGTTTATACATCCTGGACAGCTCTCTCGATTTTATGACAGGTGACGCCACCTACATTCAGGTTTACTCTGCAGACATCCAAGCTCATATCTCGGGAACCGTTTGACCAATTGGGCCAAAATTTTGCATGTGTATAGATCTCACATAGCTCTTCATCGTAGGCAAAACTGGTGGCGCCACCTGCAACAACTTATGCACAGCGTCCATCTGTTCATCTGCCTTGGGATAAAATCACTCATATCTCAGCAATGGTTTGACTTATCCACCTGAAATTTTGCAGGTTTATACATTCTGGACAATTTTCTCGATTTTATGACAGGTGGCACCACCTACATTCACGTTTAAGCTGCAGACATCCATGCTAATATACAACACACCTCACTGTATTCCCCTTGCCACTTAATCCATGCCTCACTTCACCCGTCCCACCCTGATTTCTGTGGATACACATATACGCTTGTCGACTACCTATATTCTGGTTTTAAAATGTCCTAGTCTGAAACTTGCAGGTTGGAAATGTCCATTTTGCTGAAATCATAATGACTGTAGTAGATATGCAGGACTTGAGAGGATCAATATTAAATTTTAAAAATAAACCTCCACTCACACTCCTAAACTTTGCACAGGTTCGCATTATGCCTGTAGGCCTTGTTAAAATTGGGAATTATGATCAGGTTACATGTGAACTGCTGTGCCCTCATTTTTGGTTGACCTCTGACCTTTCCTGTCTGCCCAGCGTCCATTTGTGTGTCTGTTTCCACACATAAACCCACATATCTCGGGAACCGTTTGACCGATCCGCTGCAAACATTCAGGCCTATATTTCAGGACTGGTTTGACATATCCCCCCTGAAATTTATCATGTGTATAGATCTTACATAGCTCTTAATCATACACAAAAGTGGTGGTGCCACCTGCCACCATTTTTGCACAGCGTCCATATGTTTGTCTGCCGTGGGCTAAAATCACTCGTATCTCGGCAGTGGTTTGACATATCTGCCTAAAATTTTGCATGTTTTTACATCTGGGACAGCTTTCTGGATTTTGTGGTTGGTGGCGCAACTTACATACACATTTTGGCTGCAGACATCCAGGCTATTATGCAACACACCTCACTCTGTTTCCCCTTGCCACTCAATCCATGCCTCACTTCACCTTTCCCACTCTGATTTTGGCAGATACAAGTAGTCAATGTTGACTACCCATATTCTAGTTTTTGTGTTGTGTGCACCCATGCCAGAATTGCAGCAGTGATGTTTGTTTAATTGTTTCTTATTCCAAGTGTTTAGTACTTGCATTGTTCATATACATGTTACACATGTTCTTGAAAAGTAATGGTCCAGCATTGAAGCATTATACCTGGTGTAATCTTATTGCACAGGTTCGCTTTAGGCCTGTAGGCCTTGTTTAAATTTTATCAGTTATTAGCATAAATATAAAATCAGTACCTAAAATTTTGCTCAGATTTGACCATGGGACATTTTTTCCCTGTAACTGCTATAGATTTAATTTTCACAGCATGTACACATCAGGATTTAATCTGTTAAAATCTGAAATTTGAAACCAGTTGATCAAAAACTGTATATTTTATCCCAGTTTTCAAGCACCATGTAAAGTATTGTTTAGATCAAGCAAGTGTCATGCAGTTTGCTAGAGCTCAGCTCCCCAGCTTCCCAGGCCAGCTCTCAGCTCCCAAAATTTGGCATACAGTTAGATTTCCCCCAAACCCCCCTACCATACCAGAAGTTTGGTCACTAGAATTTCATTCCTTCAAGATGTTAAGAAAAAACTTAAATTTTCAATTAAAAACCCATTCTTACACTTCAAGACTGCCTAATATCAAAACCACTGATCTGACTTTGATCATATAAAATATACATGTTCTTCTATTTATAGTCTATGCACATGCCAGAAATTATGTGAGTATCGCGAAACTGTTTTAAGTTATAGGCCTGAACATAATGCACTTTGTAAACAAGAAATATATTTACTCTCAACATGAATTTTGCTGAAGCTAGAAATTTTTTTTGTCAGGGATATGACATTATTTAATCAAGATTCAATTGTATACCCAAAATTAGTTATGAATTTTTCAAATTTTATAAGTTTTTAGCATAAATATAAAATCAGTACCTTAAATTTTGCCTAATTTTGATCATGGCATGTTTGTTTCCTGTAAGCACTGTTGATATAATTTTCATTTCATGCAGAAATAAAGATTCCAGCTTGTTAGTTTTGAAAGTTGAAAGAAATTTGCCAAAAACTGTAGCTTTTATTAGCGAACCTGTAAGCTTATGCGATGGTGCGGCGGCGTCCGTCGTGTGTCGTGCGTCGTCTGTACGTTAACCTTAGCTATCTCAAAAACAGCAGGAGCTAGCATCGCCAAATTTTTTGCAAATAATAAGTCATCCAAAAAACTATATCGGATTTTGTTTATTTTTTATGCCCCCACCACAAAGTGGCCGGGGCATATAGTTATACCCATGTCCGTCATTCCGTCCTTCCGAAATCAAACAGTTGTACAGACTTTTTTTTTTGCAATGCCTGCAGATATTGGCCTGATTTTTGTGTGTGGGCAGATAATGACCAGTTACAGATCAAGTTCGCGTTTAGTCCCGGTTGACCTACTTTTGACTGTTTTACGGCTCCTAAACTTAGAAAATTTCATGAATAATAGAAATTTGCATGACAAATACACATGTACGGACTTTTTTCCGCAATGCCTGCAGATATTGGCCTGATTTTTGGTGTGTGGGCAGATAATGACTAGTTACAGATCGAGTTCGCGTTTCGTCCCGGTTGACCTACTTTTGACGGTTTACGGCTCCTTAACTTAAAAAATTTCATGAAAAATAGAAATTTTCATGACAATTAAATACACATGTACTGACTTTTTTTGGCAATGCCTGCAGATATTGGCCTGATTTTTGGTGTGTATGCAGATACTGACCAGTTACAGATCGAGTTCGCGTTTCCTCCCCGTTGACCTACTTTTGACCATTTACGGCTCCTTAACTTAGAAAATTTCATGAAAAATATAAATTTTCATGACAAATACACATGTACGGACTTTTTTTCGCAATGCCTGCAGATATTGGCCTGATTTTTTGTGTGTATGCAGATAATGACCAGTTACGGATCGAGTTCGCGTTTCGTCCCGGTTGACTTACTTTTGATTGTTTTACGGCTCCTAAACAGAGAAAATTTCATGAAAAATATAAATTTTCATGACAAATGTACATGTACAGCCGTTTTTAGCCCTCAGCTCATAGGCTGATGGGCTATTGTTGTCACCCAAGCTGTCCGTCTATCTGTCCATCTGTCTGTCGGGTGTCCATCCGTCCGTCTGTCCGTTCCGCGTCTGTTAACTTTTACCTTGTGAGCGGGATATCTCTAAAAGGATTCACCGTTGGATTTTCATTTCCTCAGTGAAGATGTATATCGATAAAATCTCGGTCAAGTTTGAAGATGGGTGACCTTGACCCATTTTTCTACATTTTAGAGCTGATTATAGAAAAACACTCAGAAGCTTATATCTCAGGAACCATTGTGTGGATTTTCACAAAACTTACTATGATCATTGGGACTGATGGTCTGTACGTGCTGCACAATTTTGGTGGCGTCACCTGCAATTTCTGATTTTTAATGAAATGTTATCGGATTTTTCAATTTTGGCCTTTGTGCAGGATATCTCCAAAGGTATTCAACTAAGGAACTTCATTACTTCAGTGCTTTTTTTCATATTTACAAAATCTTGGTCAGGTTCAAAGATGGGTGGTCTTGACCTACTTTTCAAGGTCACAGAGCTTAGTATAGAAAAAAAACTTAGGGGGATATTTCTCAGGAAGCATTTGGTGGATTGTTATAAAACATGGTACATACCTCTCCAATTTAAATTTATAACTGGTAACCAGCTTTTGCTAATATTCTAGTTTCGCAATGCAATGCTTACAGATACTGGCCCAATGTTTGGTCAGTGGGCGCATAATGACCACTTACAGGTTGAGTTCGTGTTTCGTCCCAGTTAACCTATTTTTGACCATATGACAGATCCTGAACATAGAAAATTTCATAAAAGACAGAAATTTTTATAAAAAATGCACATGTATGGACTTTTTTTCACAATGCCTGCATACTGGCCTGATTTTTGGTGTGTTCCTTGATAATGACCCGTTACAGATTGAGTTTGCATTTTGCCCTTCTTGACCTACTTTTGACCATACAACACCTCCTGAACTTAAAAAAATTTTACAAAATTTAACAAATGTTTCTTATTTGCCCCAAGCGGGGGCATTAGTGTCGTACCGACACATCTAGTTTTTGCATTTTCTTAGACTTTATAGGGAAAAAGCTTAAAAGCTTTAAAAATCTTCTCCGAAACTGTCCAGCCAAATTGTCCAATATTTCACAGAAATGATCCCTGGAACAATCTTTCTCAAGTTTGTTCGAATGGTTCCAGTTCGGAGATTTTGGCCGAGTTACAGGAGGTTGAACTTTGTTAACTGTGCAAAAAAGCATATTAAAATTTAAATCTCAGAAACGGCTGGAGCTATCATCACCAGATTTTATGCCAATGTTGGTCATATAGGTCATATCTGAAATTGAGGTAATGGTGGCGCCACCTGCATCGGCCTTTTTTGTACGGGGTCATCAGTGCCTGTATCACACTGATGGCTACAAAAAGCTTCTTCTCTGAAACCATATGGCCAAAATGTTTAATATTGCACCGAAATGATCCTAGGGTAGTGCTTTCTCAAATTTGTTCAAATGGTCTCTTTTCAATGACTTTTGGCTAAGTTATGGGAAGCTGAATTTAGTCATATGCCATAACAGCCCATTTTAGCTCAGTGGCTACAAAGATCTTCTCCTCAAAAACCACTGGGCCAAATTCTTAAATCTTACACATTAATTATCCTCAGATGTTGATAAATCAAGTTTGTTCAAATGGTTTTGGTTCAGTGCTTTTTGGCTGAGTTACGGGAAGCTGAACTTAGCCAGTTTGCTGTATCTTCCTATATGAGTTATAAACCTGGGAAACGTTTTTCGACTGATGCCATGAAGCCAGTTTGTTTAATATTTAACAAGAATAATCCCTACAATAATTCTTATAATAATTGTCATTAATGGTTCCACATGAAAGATTTTTGGCTGAATTATGGAGATTGAATTGAGTCATTTTACCATATATGTTAGCTGTGTTATGCTGTTACATCTAACCTGGCACCAGTTTATCAGCATCTATTACATCATGCAACTAGACATTTAGATTTCAGTATATCTTTGGTTAATATTGACAAGAAAGGTTTTTTTAAAAGCTTTTAAAAAATTTAGATTTATGATTTAAGTTATTCATCTACCAGGCAATGTTACAATCATGGATATTCAGTTCTCTGTGGCTATATAAAGACAACTGTACATGGATTATTAATTATTGGTATCCCTACTCAACTTAATTCAAGAATTTGCCATCAATGAGATATATCTGTTTTTTAATTTTGCATTCAGTGTGTGTCTGTAATAATTTTACATATATTCCTGATTTCTTTTTTATAAAAAGTCAGCTGAAATGCATTTTGTATTTGGAAAATAAATTTCAAAGTTATTTCAAGTAGGGACCACTTTTGTGTACAGATGGCAGCACTTGGTTTACCATTGGCAGATTGTCAGTGCCTTGATGTTGGCTATTAGCCAAGATGATGTCAGCTCTATAAATAGTTTTGGCACAGTGCCAGGATTGGAAGAAGTGCAGCCAGGTAGAGGTCAAGAGTTCACTCAGTGCAGTAGCTGCATTCTATTTATAGCTTTGGCAGACTGCTCACTGCATCATATTTGGCACCAAAGTTCAGCCTGAATCTATTTATAGCTTTGGCAGACTGCCAACTGTATCAGATTATGCAACAGGTCAAGAGTTCACTCAGTGCAGCCAGGTACAGGTCAAAAGTTCACTCAGTCTAGCCAGGTGCAGGTCAAGAGTTCACTCAGTGCAGTAGCTTGAGGCAGCAATTTGTCACAGGTCATTCGGGGGCAACTGCCTTACTCACCTAAGCCTTATCAGCCCAGTGCTTTAAACTCTGGAGTAGGGTTGGGATGGTTACCGGTATACGGTATTATCACGATATCTGACCGCTACGGTTATCATACGGTCAACTTTCCTATTATCGCAATATCACGATATCAATTTTTGTTCACGATTTTGGTTCACAAGCAAGCCCTTTAAGTTCAAAATAAATTTATTTCAAAGAATCACATTCATTTTCATAAACCACGTGTATTGGAATACACGCGTATTGGGTGGAAGCGTGTGCTTACAGACTTCGGGATTAGTCGGAAATATCCGGAAGTAGCAGGATGAATCAGAAAGGACAAAAGCTTGAGAACTTCAGGAGAAAATAACATTATAATGAAAGAGCAATAAATACACACATTTATGCTTTTATTGCATGGAATGAAAATGTCAACATAAAAGTGTCACCACTGAATCAAACATTCCATACAGGTTGCATATTTTGCCATATAAAATTGAGATGATATATTTAGCCAAGATTCGTATGACACGCTCTCCGAAAATTCGCCGGGATTCTCCGGCTTTTATGTAGCTATAGGAAACTGATGGAAAGTTCTGACAAGCATGATTCGACGATGGGGGCAGGACTTCCCGCGCCTCAAGCTTGCGCACCTGCAGGACCTTCATGCAACTTACATCACTTAATGAGTCATTCTGTGGTATTGGCACAATAGGTATAAATTATATTAATACTTAACCCCTTGTATAAATAAAGTCAAGACTTTAAGGTGGTTGTTATAAATATCATTATTGATGGCTTATTAATGCCATTATATATAATTGAAAATATCGCGATATCACGGTATATCACGATAAATTTTGAATAATTATCATGATATAAAAAACCCATATCGTCCCAACACTACTCTGGAGAAGTTTGACCTGTCTATGCATCTTTGATGGTATTCTCATTTACAAGACAGGTGGTGCCACCTACATTGACTTTTGCAGTGTATGCGCCTGCTTATTTCTACAGAGGAATTTGATACATCAGCCTAAAATTGGACATGTTTATACATATCAGGTAGCTTTATAGTGTACAAGACTGGTGGTGCCACCTACAATAATTTTTGCACAGTGTTTGTCCCTGCTTATTTTTCACAGGAGGGGTTTGACATATCAGTCTGACATTGGGCATATTTATGTATCTCTTCTTTGTATATAAGACTGGTGGTGCCAGCTACAATCATTGTATCCGCCAAAACAGAGTTTTGTGGATACTATGTTTTCAGCATAGGTTTCGGAGAACTCCTCCATAACCACTGGGCAGAATTTTTAGCTCAGCTGACTATAAGTCATCTGAGCTATAGTCGTGGTCCATTGTCCGTCGTCCTTCCGTCCGTCCGTAGATGTGGCACATTTTGAAACCGTAAGACCTAGGAATCCAAAATTCAGCATAATGTTAGATGTCCCCAAGATCTCTTTCCAAGCCGAAAACTGGGTCTTTGCAACTTCTTTCCTTTGAGAAATTAAGGAAAAATCTCGATTTTTTATTAAAAACCTATTTTCACACTTCAGGACTGCCTAATATCAAAACTACTCATCTGTTTTTCCTCATATTTACCATGAATATTCCCCTATATAGTTCCTATGTACATGCCAGAAATTATGTCTGTATTATATAATTTAAAAAAGTTATGGGCCCAAACATAATGCATTTTGTAAAAAATCAGGAAAGATATTTGATCACTTAACACAAAACATGTTTAAGCTATGGACTTTTTTTCCAGTAATATAACTTTGATTAATCAAAATTAAATTGTATACCCAAAATTAGATCAAAATCTTTTAAATTTTTTGAAATATTGACAAAAATAAAAAATTAGTACCTTAAATTTTGCCCAACTTTGACCATGGCACATTTTTTCCTGTAAGTACTGTGGATTTAATTTTCACATTTATGTTAGCATTTTGTCTGTTAACACCAAAACTTTGAAACCAGTTGATTAAAAACTGTAGATTTTATTCAAGTTTTCAAGCACCATGTAACATATTGTTTACATCAACTTGTGTTATGCAGTTTGCAAGAGCTCAGCTCGCCATCTTCAGCTCTCAGTTCCTAAAATTTGGCTTACAATTAGATGTCTCCAAAATCCCCTACCATGCCAAGAATTTGGTCACTAGGACTTAATACCTTCGAGATATTAATGAAAAACTTCATTTTTCCATTAAAAACCCATTGTTACACTTCAAGACTGCCTAATATCAAAACCACTGGTCTAACTTTAATCATATATAATATATATATTTTTCTATACATTCTCTAAGCACATGCCAGAAATGATGTAAGTATTGCGTAATTGTTTTAAGTTATGGGCCCAAACATAATGCACTTTGTAAAAAATCAAGAAATATATTTACTCCCTTTACAAGGGGATTGCTGAAGCTAGAGATTTTTTGTCAGGGATGTAACATTATTTAATCAAGATTCAATTGAATACCCAAAATTATTTCTGAATTTTTCAAATTTTATAAGTTATTAGTATAAATATAAAATTAGTACCTTAAATTTTGCCCAACTTTGACCATGGCACGTTGGTTTCCTGTGAGCACTGTTGATATAATTTTCATATCATGCACGCATAAGGATTTCAGCTTTTTAGTTTAGAAAGCTGAAAGAAATTGGCCAAAAATTGTAGCTTTTATTAATGTTTTTATGAGACCATGTCAGACCTTGGCTCTCTCAAGCCCCTCTTGAGTCACCTGTATGTTGAGATTGTTGACCTTGTTGAATTTTCAGCAAATTATGCATGCTTGACGCGAGGCATTCACTGGGGCAGCCAGGCAGCTTATGGCCAGCCACAGTTGATCCAGGTGTCCAACCCAACTCATCTAGTAGTTTTAACCAACAACATAACAATAAACAATAAATTAATAAATTTTTATTGATTTTAATAACAAATTAAAGAAAAATAGAAAAGGAATTTGTTAGTTTATAATAACAGGAAATTAACTTGCAGTTACTGATGATATAAGAATCTTGTATCGATTGGTAGAATGTCACATATTCCAAATAACACCATGCAGTATTTTTCAGTTCAATTTTAATGATAAAAAAGTCAGTCATATTATTCATTACTAATCATTAGGGATCATATGAAGGAATTTAATGATAGACAAAGATGCAGTTGATAATATTAATCTAGATTCTTACTGTTTCTTTTGTGTAAATTGATGTGAAATTAGTCCAAATGAATATATTACATTTATTTTTTTTTTTTAATATAAATAAAAGCCATAAAACCAGGTACTTATGATCATTATTTAAATGTGTGAATTTTGTATATTCTGGATTCTCAACAACATTGTTTGGTGAAAACTATATAAATACCAGACATGGTGCAAATACTTTGCAATTGAAAATTAAATACAAATATGAATATGTACTCCATTATAAAATTTCTTGCATAAAGAATGGGAATTCAGGTAAAAATGAAAGTATATGAATACCAGTGCAAATTCTTTCAAAATGTATTCATGAATGCATTCATGAATATATTCTTTAATATTATTTTAATAATCATTTCAGTTTTATTTCATTTTAAAAAATCATACAATTCTCTTATTATTTTTAATAAAAATTATATTTGGGACAATATTTGTAATTTTTTTAATAAATAGTTAAACTCTCATATTAAGTGTTCTGCTTATAAGTTATATGGCCAAGTCAAAATCTGTGTGACAATAGTACTCCATTTGTTAATAATATAAATGAAATCAATCCTCTTCCCTGTCTCCAAAGGTATTATCAAAAACCTACATAAGCTAAACAAAAACAACTCATAATACAGCTTATTTTTATTACCCCACTAAACCTGCATGTGCCTCATTTCTAAATCATATTTTTTATCATATATAACAGCTGAGTGCCATGACCCATAGGTCCCTTTTTTAAAATTCGGAATTATGATTGGTCACATGTGAACTACTGCGCCCTCATTTTTGGTTGACCTCTGACCTTTCCTCTCTGCCCAGCGTCCATTTGTGCATCTGTTTCCACACATAAACCCACATATCTCGGGAACCGTTAGACCGATCAGGCTAAAAATTTTGCACAAATGTAGCCCTTTGATAGCTTTATAACATACACTAAAAATGGTGGTGCCACCTGCAACCATTTTTGCACAGCGTCCACCTGTTCATCTGCCTTGGGATAAAATCACTCATATCTCAGCAGTGGTTTGACTTTTCCACCTGAAATTTTGCAGGTTTATACATCCTGGACAGCTTTCTCGATTTTATGACAGGTGGCGCCAGCCTGATCTCCCATGCGTCGGCACGTGGTCTTTGTTTACTTGAGGGGCGATTGCCCCGACCCCTAGCGGTAAAAACAAACATGAATGCCCACAGATGTACTCCTATTCGGGTGATTTTTCAGACGCCATTATTTTTTCAATGTTAGTATGATAAAATTGTCTGTCCACTCATAGTTGTGTCCTGTCATCTGTAGCAGGCAATGGATATTATAAAATCATGTGACCATTGTCATGTTACTTGTGAAATGGCCACTTTCAACATGTCTATGACCTACTGACACGTCGAGGGGGACCGCTCAGAAAATCCATGTAACAGTGGGTAAATTTACCGACAGCAGTAAACTGACCATACTCAAAGGAAAGAGCACAATAAAATATATGTTTATGGAAAATATCAGATTTCAAAGTGGTTTAGCAAAGCCAGGGTACACATTTTCGTGAGCATCAGCTGGTTCCTGAGCATGGAGGCCGGAGTGCCGTCAGTAACTAGGTCAACCCCTATGGATGTACACGAGAATACAACACAAACAGATGATGAAATAGCCAAAATATGGCTACAATATGAAAAACAGAACAATTTAAAAATAAATTATATGGGATGGTGCAACCTATCACAGGGCCAAGAACATTATTTTGACCAACTACGATAGCCTTGAGCGCTGCATGATGAGCCTTATTCAGGCTGTAAATATTGTCAGAAAGCCCTTTTACCGTGACAGTATTTTAATATTTTTTATAAAAAAAAAAAAACAGTGAAAACAGGTCTGTAACTTTCTTAATGATATAAAACTGAACGTAAACTGCAAAACAGCTACTAATCACGTGCAGAGCAGGCTTCCGATGAGCTTACACATGTAAAGGCAATGCTACATGGGCTATACTGCACATGCACACAGCTTGGCCGCTCTGAGGTTAGTTTTTAGGTCAGCGAAGTGTGTCGTCTCCATGGTTACGACCTGCGACCTGAGTCAATGGGTGCATGTTTTTCCTGTGAATATGGCCACCGAAGCGGTGGTTCATGGGCAAAAACACCGAGTCAAATTAACGCCTAAAGAATAATTTATATGATTAGCACAGAGATGGCAGCTCGGAATATGGATCATAGGTACCCTTTGCATCATAGTTTATAATTAAAAATGCTCGTATTGTAGTAACGATAGGGTACAGTATCAAAGATCAAGTTTGAAGCGGTGCCTGTGACACGCTCGCTTGCTCCACTTCGATGCACTTATTGCACTGACACGGTTTCTTGTATGGTTTGTCTATTAAAACTTGCTGTTTATTCAGGATTTGTATATATTTGATTTATTTCAAAGAATAAAGGTTCCACACTGGTCGCCTGTCCAAATAAAGCCGTGTTCTAAAATGTCCCAACGGTCGTAGTACTCGCCTTATCAATAGGTGGTGTGTGTGTATTTTGAAAACCAAATCTCATTTAAATATGTTAATGAAGCACGGGAGTTCAGGCTGGCGCCACCTACATTCACGTTTACTCTGTAGACATCCAAGCTCATATTTCGTGAACAGTTTGACCGATTGGGCCAAAATTTTGCATGTGTATAGATCTCACATAGCTCTTCATCATACGCAAAAGTGGTGGTTCCACCTGCAACCATTTATGCACAGCGTCCATCTGTTCATCTGCCTTGGGATAAAATCACTCATATCTCAGCAGTGGTTTGACTTATCTACCTGAAATTTTGCAGGTTTTGCATCCTGGACAGCTTTCTCGATTTTATGACAGGTGGCGCCACCTACATTCAGGTTTACTCTGCAGACATCCAAGCTCATATCTCGGGAGCTGTTTGACTAATTGGGCCAAAATTTTGCGTGTGTATAGATCTCACAAAGCTCTTCATCATACGCAAAAGTGGTGGTGCCACCTGCAACCATTTATGCACAGCGTCCATCTGTTCATCTGCCTTTGGATATAATCACTCATATCTCAGCAGTTGTTTGACTTTTCCACCTGAAATTTTGCAGGTTTATACATCCTGGACAGCTCTCTTGGTTTTATGACAGGTGGCACCACCTACATTCACGTTTACTCTGCAGACATCCAAGCTCATATCTCGGGAACCATTTGACCGATTGGGCCAAAATTTTGCATGTGTATAGATCTTACATAGCTCTTCATCATAGGCAAAAGTGGTGGCGCCACCTGCAACCATTTATGCACAGCGTCCATCTGTTCATCTGCCTTGGGATAAAATCACTCATATCTCAGCAGTGGTTTGACTTTTCCACCTGAAATTTTGCAGGTTTATACATCCTGGACAGCTCTCTTGATTTTATGACAGGTGGCGCCACCTACATTCAGGTTTACTCTGCAGACATCCAAGCTCATATCTGGGAAACTTTTTGACCGATTGGGCCAAAATTGTGCATGTGTATAGATCTCACATGCTCTTCATCATAGGCAAAACTGATGGCGCCACCTGCAACCACTTATGCACAGCGTCCATCTGTTCATCTGCCTTGGGATAAAATCACTCATATCTCAGCAGTGGTTTGACTTATCCACCTGAAATTTTGCAGGTTTATATATCCTGGACAATTTCCTTGATTTTATGACAGGTAGCACCACCTACATTCACATTTACACTGCAGACATCCATGCTGATATGCAACACACCTTACTCTATTCCCCTTGCCACTTAATCCATACCTCACTTCACACGTCCCACTCTGAATTCTGCGGATACACATATTCGCTTGTTGACTACCCATATTCTAGTTTTAAAAAGTCCTAGTCTGAAACTTGCAGGTCAGAAATGTCCATTTTGCTATAATAATAATGACTAAGGTAGATATGCAGGACTTAAGAGGATCAATATTAAATTTTAAAAATAAACCTCCATTCATACTCCCAAACTTTGTACAGGTTCGCATTAGGCCTGTAGGGCTTGTTAAAGTTGTTATGAGACCATGTCAGACCCAGGCTCTAGCCAGCCCCTCTTCAGTCATCTGTATGTCCTCAAGTTGACCTTTCAGGCCAATTATGCATGCTTGACTCGGGGCATATACTTGCAGCTGGGCAGCTTATTGCTGGCCACAGCTGATAGAGGTGTCCAACCCAGCTCATCTATTTGTTAGACCAACAGCATAACAATAAACAATGAATAAATAAATTTTTATAGGTCTATAATTACAACTTTAAAAATAATCAATAGAAAAAGAATTTGACAGTTGATGAGTAACACTAACAGGGAATTACCTTGCAGTTACAGATGTTTTATGGATTTTGTATGGATGGATGAAAATGTATTCCAAGTAACACCATTGAGTCACCTATGGTATTTTTCTTTTCAATTTTAATAATGAAAAAAATAATAAAAAAATTATATTGTTCTTTACTATTAGGGATTATATGAAGGAAATTAATGATTGACAAAGATTCAATTGATAATATAAATCTAAATTTCAAGGTCTTTTCCAAGTGTTTCAGCTTGTTAATTTATATTTATTTCAAATTTAAAAAAAAAAGTTAATAGATGTAAAAATATTTTAATTTTATTTGGACAATTACTGATTAAAGATGTCAGTATGTTTCACTTATGACATTCAGACATGTGGCTGTAACAGCTGTCACAAGACTGTGTAAATAATCAAAATTTATATTACTGGTTCCTATATTTCAGTTTATAAAATTAAACTTGCCCATCTCTAGTTTTCTCCTTGTATAATTTATAGGGTATTCTTATCCTTGGGCTATTTTTTACACATATAATGGTTTCATAACAGTGATACTTCAAATTTTTTTTCTGAAATTTTTTTGTTTACATAAAAATATTTGAATATGATAAAAATTCAGATCTTAGACAAGTTCTCATTATGATTCTGTAATGTTGATAATTGTCATAAGACTCTTGCTATGTCTAGTGTGTTGATTGATGTGAAGGTAGTCCAAAGTGAATATTATAGTTTTATTTTTGAATATAAACAAAATTCATAAAACCAGGTACTTATGATCATTATCTAAATTTGTGATATTTGTTTATTCTGGATTCTTAAGAACTTTGTTTGGCTGAAACTGAATAAATACCAGACATGGTGCAGTACTATGCAAATGTTTTCGAATGCGAATATGAATATGTACTCCATAATTTCATGTATAAGGATAGGAATACAGGTTAAAATAAAAGTATTTGAATACAAATGCATTTATGAATATATTCTATAATATATTTTAATAATTTATTTTGATATTATTAAAAAATCCTTGATGAAAAAAACATGATACCGTTATTATTTTTAAGTTAAATTATATTTGACACAATATTTGTTATATATTTTTAATAAATAATTTCAAATAATTCTGCTGCAATGTAGGTAAAGTTTTATGGCCAAGTCAAAACCTATGTGATAATAGCAAACCATTTCCAACTGTAAATAATATGAATGACATCAATCCTCTTCCCTGTCTCCAAGGATATTATCAATATCTTACATAACTTGAGCTAAACACCATCAACTCATAATAGAGCTTATATTACCTCACAAAACCAGCCTTTGCCTACCTCCTCTTCCAAATCATATTTTGTGATCATATATAACAGCTTAGCGCCGTGACCCATGGGTCCCTTGTTTTCATCTATTTTTGAGACCTGAAAAGATGCAGTCATCAGTGAACAGGGCACAAATTGTAATGACTGCACCTAGATCTTCTATATTGACATGCAGGGAGGCTCATGAAAAGTCTCCTTTGAAACCTAAAATTAGGTCTCTGTTACCCCTAACCTCAGAGCTATGGGGCTTCGAAGTACCCCTCAGAATAATGGAAAATTTGAAACAAAAGCTCAAATATCTGAACAACTAATGCATTGATCACCATGATACTTTGCATGGATATTGGTCATGGAATGTTTCATCAGTTTCTGCAGACTGGTGGTGCCACCTGTATTTTTTCAATTTTTAGCTCAGCTGACTATAAGTCATCTGAGCTATAGTCGTGGTCCTTTATCCGTCGGCTGTCCGTCCGTCCGTCTGTCCATTAATCTGGCACGTTTTGAAACCGTTAGACCTACGAATCCGAAATTCGGCATACGGGTAGATGTCCCAAAATCTCCTACCATACGGAAAATTGGGTCATTAGGACTTTGTTTCTTCGAGATATTAAGGAAAAACCTCCTTTTCCATAAAAAAACCATTGTTACACTATAAGACTGCCTAATATCAAAACCACTGATCTGATTTTGATCAAAGTGAATATGCATATTCTTCCATACATTTTCTATGTACATACCAAACAGTAGGTGAGTATTGCATAATTTGTTGAAGTTATGGGCTGGAACATAATGCACCTCATAAAAAAACAGGAAATTTATTAACTCACTTAACATCAGAATGGCTGAAGCTAGAGACTTCTCTTCAGGGATATAACTCCATTTAATCAAGATTCAATTGTATACCAAAAATTAATCTGAATTTTCTAAATTTTATAAGTTATTCACATTAATATGAAATCAGTACCTAAAATTTTGCCCAAATTTGGGCATGGCACGTTTTTTCCCTGTAAGTACTGTTGGTTTAATTTTCATAGCCATGCACACGTAAGGATTTCAGCTTCTAAATTCTGAAATTTGAAAGGAATTGACCAAAAACTGTAACTGTAATTACATTTTTTATGAGACCATGTCACACCTAGGCTGTACTGAAGCCCCTCTATATGTCCCCATATTGACCTTTCATGCTTGAAGTGAGATACTGCAGCAAGCCAGCTCTTGGGTGGCCTCAGCTGGATATAGCTATTCAACCCCCTCCGCTTGTAATTGTTTGGCGAAATACATAACAATAAACAATAATTTGAAAAAATTATTGGTTTACAATAACAACTTTAAGAAAAATAAATGGAAAAGGAATTTTATGGTTAATGAGTAACAGGGACCTTGCAATTACTGATGTTTTATGGATCTTTCATGGATTGCTGAAAATATATTTCAAATGACACCATGCAGTCACCATTGGGTAATAATTTTATTTCAATCATTAAAATGAAAAATAAATAGTTAAATAAAATTGTTGTTCACTTTAAGGGATTATGTGAAGCAAGTTAATGATAGACAAGGATGCATTTGATCATATTAAATATTCTAAATTTCCAGGTCTTTTCAAGGTGTTTAATTTGTTGGGGGGTTTTTTATTACAAAATTTTTATGAAATATGTCAAAAATTTAAAAAAAAATTACTCAGACAAGTGCTCATGAAAGATGTCAATATGTTTGAATAATAACATTCAGACTCATGGCTGTATCAGCTGTTACATGATACTGGGTAAATAATCAAAATTTATATTTCTGATAACTTTATTTCAGTTAATAAAATTAAACTCCAGTTTGCTCCTTGTATAATATATTGGTTTGTTTTGATCCTTGGGTTATTTTTAACACATGTATAAGTTTCGAAGTAGAGATTATTTTCTTTTTTTCTGATACAAATTTAAAAAAAAAAAAATTTTAAAATCTGATAAAAAAATCAGGTCTTAAAGACAAGTTCTTATTATGATGTCTGTTATGTTAATAATTGTCATAAGTGTCTTGACAGTGATGTGAAAGTATTCAAAAGTGAATATAAATTTTTTTTTATAAATTAAAGCAATAAAACCAGGTAGTTACAATCATTATTTATATTTGTGAAATTTGTATATTCTGGATTCTCAACAGTTTCTTTCGACTGAAACTGAATAAATATGAGACATTGAGTGAATACTTAATAATTGTATTCAAATATGATTAAAAAAAATTCAATAGTTCAATAATGTAAATTAATACAAATACTAATACAGGTAAAAAGAAAGAGTTTGAGTGCAAATACTTTCAAAATGTATTCATTAATGCATTCATGAATATATTTGATAATTTTATTTTAATCATTTATTTCAATTATATTATTAAAAGAAATCTTTTCAAATGTTACTGCTAATATTTTTTAATTAAAATTATATTTTGCCCAATAATTCCAATTAATTTTTAATGAATAGTTTAACTCTCATATCATTTGTGCTAGTGGTACATTTGGCTATGGGCAAATTGAAATTATTGAATAACAGTTAACTCCTTTGTAAAAAGCATGCATGATAATTAACATGACTTACAGTGGACATTTATTTCCTGTTACTAGTGTTAGTGCTGTGGGTTTAATTTTCACAGCATGTACACATAAGCATTTCATCTGTTAAAATTTGAAACCAGTTGATCAAAAACTGTAGATGTCATTCAAGTTTTCAAGCACCATACCTGGATTGTTTTCATCTAGTCAGTGAAATGTGTGTTTGGGCAGTATTACATAACAAGTTCAACTTCTGACCTAGCCACTGCCTCTGTGATTGTCTGGGTCAGGCTGGGTCAGGCAGTAGTTACCAGAGAGCCTCTCTCTCTCTCTCTCTTGCAGTCTTATCTCTCTCTCTCTCTCATGCTCAATCTCTCTCTCTCTCTCCATGACAGTCTAGCTCACTCTCTTGCTCTCTCTCTTTCTCTCTCTCTCTTTCTCTCCCATTCTCTCTCACCCCTAATCCTCCTATTCTCCCTCCACCCCATTCTGTTGACAGGTACTATAAACCAGATTAATTAGCTATGAATGTTGAAGCAATTTAGAAATGTGAATCAACTGAAATATTCATATATATATGTTATACTGTAAATGTGTAGTTACATTTTTAAACCTGGAAAAAATGATGTATTGAAAAAAAGGAATAAAGGCAAATATTGTTAATTTTTCCTGGCTCAGTAGAATGGGAATAAAAATGATTTGCTTTGTTTTTCAACCTTTCTGCCTGCTTAAATATTTAATAATTATGAATAAACATTTTTCTCTGTGAGCACTTGAATTCAATTTAATATCCTATATGAATATGCAAAGGTGCTGTAACTCCCACCATCCCCTTCCCCCACCCCATAGAGTCCTTGCTCTTTGGCATTGTGAACAATAGTTCTATTGCTTTTCCATAAAATTTAATAATTAAAGATAATATATACAGAAAGACTGAGGTGTTTTAACTCCCATCATAACACCCCCCCCCCCCCTTGTCAATCCTTCCACCTGTTAAGTGGAGACTTTATGGCTACTGTATACATATGATAAAAATAGAAAATAGGTTTATTAAAATAATTGGATCTCATTAAACAAATCTGTAAACTGTTGAACTGTCAACAGCTTATCAGAAAGGTAACCAATGGAAACACATGGTCAGATCTCAGAATATTATTTGCAACAATTTCTTCAATCATATCAACCAACCATGGCCAAGATTACCTTTTCCTATCAGACTTTATCTGCTTTTCATAATATTTTAGATTTTAACCTTCCAGGCGTTTAAGTAATGTTGAATGCTCCATCCCCTCTTTCTGTCTCTCTTTCTCTCTTTCTCTCTCTCTCTCTCCTTTTCTCTCTACATCCACCTCATAGCTGCCCTCACAGTGTTCCCTTCTCTGAGCACCATCCCAATGTCAGCCTCGGTAAACAAGAACAAGATGAATCAGATATATTCATACTTTAATATTTTGTATAACTATTCGTCCAAAGGTACCCATGTACATGCCAGAAATTATGTCAATATTGTGTAATATGTAGACATAGTTGGCATCAAAATAATGTACATTGTTAAGACTGAAGAGATATTGTGTCATACAGTAACAAATTCATAAATCCCCTCATCAGCAAATCTTGCAGACTTCCATACACTATAGATCCTTCAACAAATAGTCTATTCATCATTCTACTACTGCTTATTACTGCTGTTATATTGCATACATATTTGCTCAGATATATCGCAATTTTCAACCCCTCCTAAATAAATAAAAAGTAAACCACTATATTTTACTCTATTAATCCATCAGTCAGGTTATGTCATTTATTATTTACTCACATATTACATTACATTCCTTTATAATAGCCCAACATGTCCATAATATTCCTAAATTTTATCGACTCGATATAGTATCACAATTGAGAAACATTTATGGTCCAATCACAATCAGCTTAGCGCCGTGATCCATGGGTCCCTTGTTTAATGATTATTGTATCCCAAGAACAAATAGAAGATTGCATAGCTTATACCGTGTTATTCACTTAAGATATAACATTTGTAATCTTTGCATGGTTAGAAGCATATATATGGTGTCTGTAGTTTCTAAATTTATAACTGTATCCCCAGACAAAGTCAGGATATGATGGTTTCACGATGGTCCCGCCGCCGCTGCAGAAAAACCTTGTGAGCTGGATAACTCAAAAAATATTTCACTGATCTTTTTCAAACTTTACATTTTTATAGATATAGGTAAGGGGACAAAGCCTATTAAAAATGGGTTCATGACCTATGCTAGGAGAGAGACTTTGACCTTGAATAGGTCCATTTTTGCTGAAAATCACACAAATTCTTAAATATCTCAAGTAAGCTTGCCTGGACTGGTCCAAAAATCAAGGTAACCGAAGATCTTTGATAGCCTTGTGGTAAACCTGAAACTGGTGGCGCCCCCTATTATCCTTTTCTTGTTTTTACGCCTTTTAATACCCCCATAATTGCCACTTGACAGTACTGTAAGCATTATAAGTCAAAAACTAATGGACAGATTTCTTTCAGATTATGCACATGTAGAGAGATTGGTTATGGGATGAGGTCTATTTACATTTGGGTCATGACCTTTACCATGAGAGTGGCCTTGACCTTTAATGTGTCCATATTTTGTGAAAATCACACACCTCTTATGATATCTCCAGTGTTGATAGCCATATGGATTTCAAACGTGACTTATGTATTGCCCACCACTAAAGTAAGAACCCTATAGGTTCTAGGGTCATGAGGTCAAAGGTCAAGGTCACAGGACACATCTTTAAAAAGATTGTGGATGCATTTTCAGCCAAACATTTCATCTCAGATCTTTCATCTTGTCACATATAGTTCACCTGCCAAGAAAGGAAGAACCCTATCAATTTTGAGGTCACAAGGTCAAAGGTGAAGGTCACAGGAGCCATCTGTCCAAAAATTAGTTTCTGGATGATAATTCCTGCTTTTATTGATGTATGGATTTCAAACTTGACTTGTATATGTCCCATTGGAAAAGCAAGACCCGAATTGATTTTGGGGTCATGAGGTCAAAGGTCAAGGTCACAGAACACATCTTTAAAAAGATTGTGGATGCATTTTCAGCCAAACATTTCATCTCAGACATTTCATCTTGCACATACAGTTCCCCTGCCAATAGAGGAAGACGCCTGTCAATTGTGAGGTCAAAGGTGAAGGTCACAGGAGCCATCTGTCCAAAAATTAGTTCCCGAGATGATAAGTCTAGCTTGGATTAATATATGGATTTCAAACCTGACTTATATATGGCCCATCAATAAATCTAGACCTCTATTGATTTATATAAAAGTGGATGATCAATATCAATTTTGGGGTCACAAGGTCAAAGGTCAAGGCCACAGAGGCCATCTGTCAAAAAATTAGTTTCTGGATGATAATTCCTGCTTTTATTGATGTATTGATTTCAAACTTGACTTATATATGTCCCATTGAAAAAGCAAGACCCGAATTGATTTTGGGGTCATGAGGTCAAAGGTCAAGGTCACAGGACCAACAACTTCAAAAAGATTGTGGATTGATAGATGGAAGAAATAAAAATTGCTTGCCAAGTGTCAGTATATGCTGCTAAAATTCGGGCCTATTCTAAAAGGAGGGGGGAGGCGTACTATGTCTGGGGATACTCTGGCACCTGCGGTGCCAAGAAATGTCTAGTTTTTCTCTGTTTTTGAGACCTTTAAAGATGTGGTCAGCTGTTAACAGGGCACAAATAGTAACAACTGGACCTAGAATCTTCTATTTTGGCATGTAGGGAGGCCCATGAACAGTCTCCCTGGAAACCTGAAATTAGGTCTCTGGCCCCATATTGTCAGAGCTATGGGGCTCAGAAGTACCCCTAGAATAATTAAAAGCTTGATACAAAAGCTACAGTGTCTGAACAACTAATGCATTGATCATCATGATTCTTTGCATGCATAAAGATCAAGGAGTGTTTCATTGGTTCCTGCACACTAGTGGTGCCACCTCAATTTTTTTTAACACATTTTTTCTCTCTTTTGAGACCTTTTGTAATGTTGTCATCCATTAACAGTGCACAAATTGTAACCATTGGTTCTAGTATCTTCTTACTTCACATCCAGGAAGGTCCATCAAAAGTCTTCTTGGAAACCTAAAATAAAGTCTCTGTTACCAATATTTTCCAAGCTATGGGGCTTATAAATACCCCCCCCCCCCCCCCCAAAAAAAAAATAACTGAAAATTTGATACCAAAGCAGAGCATAAATCATAACCATTGGACCTAGAATCTTCTATTTTGACTTTCAGGGAGGTCCATGAAAAGTCTTCTTGGAAACCTAAAATTAGGTCTCTGTTACCCATTTCTCCAAGCTATAGGGCTTATAAGCACCCCCCCCCCCCCCAAAAAAAAAAAAATTACTGAAAATTTGATACCAAAGCATGGCACAAATCATAACCATTCGACCTAGAATCTTCTTATTTGACACCCTGAGAGTTCCTCCAAATTCTCCTAAGAAACCTGAAATTAGGTTACTGTGACCTATATTATCTGATTTACGGGCCATGTTTGAGTACCCCTGAAATAATGGAAAAAACGCAGGAATCATCAAATTTGGTGTGCTTATGGGTCTTGATGAACTTCAGCTAATATGCATTAACTATGATGCCACCTACATGATCTTAATTAGTAACCTGTGCAAGGACATATTGTCAACATGCCAGTCGGCTGAGCGTCATGACCCATGGGTCACTTGTTCTCATATCACCCCCCCCCCCCCAAACCCTCCCAACCAAGTGTTATGCAGTAATTGTAATTGTTTGCACTGAATTTCTTTAATTGTAGTGCTGTTTCCACTCCAATATACAAAACTTTCCTTAAAAAGTAATTCAAGGAGTAATCTAGAAGATGCCAATGTTATGTTTATGTAGTATTGTTAAAGAAATCAGTTTTCTTTTTACTGATTAAAAAAATAAAAATATTATTGAATCCATCAGTATGCATAAATATATAAAATATGAAGAAAAAATTTTGGATAAATAAAGGCACAATTTAAAATTATGAAATCTGAATCAAGTATTAATTATAGATATTTATTATTTTGCAAATTTAAAAGATATATTTTTGTGGTAAAAAATAAATATACATTATGTAAGCATGATGTGGTGTTATCTGACAAGATTGAGATTTATGATGATGCAATTTAGGATTATGAATCAACTTTTATATTCAGATATATATGTTATATTGGAAATGTATAGAAATACAAACTTAAGATAAAACAAAAATGTCATAATAAACTGAGGATCTAATACAAACATTTGTTCATTATTTTCCTGCCTCAGCAGAATTGGAGATCAGGCTTTATTTGTCCTTTAGCTATATGTAGAAGTGTTGTAAATCCCACCATCCCCCCCCCCCCCCTGGCTGCCATTGATTCCTTTGCACCAGTGCACTGGGACATTAGTTTTTATTGCAAATCCGTAAAATTTTAATCAATTTAAAAAATAATTGGATTAGAAAAATAAGATCTGAGGAGATAGAACAAAGTGATCAGCTCTGTCCATCATCTCTCCGTACTTAAAAAATATACTAATTAAGAAATTTGAAGCAACTTATATATTCAGTTGTGTTATATTTCAGATGTTAAACCTAAATCCCATCATCCCCCCCCCCCAAACACACACACACACACACACACCACCACCACCACCACCAAGTCCTTGCAACTGTGGACTGGGGACATTAGTTATATTTTAACTGTGTACATTTCATAAAAAATAATACTTATAATTAATAATATATATTATAAAAAATAGATCCAATTGAACAAATGTGTAAACTACTGAACTGTCAACAATTTATCTAAATGCCAACCAATGATCATGGTAATAATATGCATCTTTATGTACACAAACTGCTCACAGGCTTCAGTTTCAACATTAGGAAACACATGGTCAGGTCACAATATATTAATTATTTGCAACAATTTCTTACTCATCAGTACAAACCAATATCAACCAACCATGGCTAAATTATCTCTTCCTCTCACACTTTATCTCCATTTAATATTATTTTAGATTTTTACCTACAAGGTCAACTTCAGCTGAGCACAGTGACCCATGGGTCCCTTGTTTTTTGGTCAAATGATCTTTTCATATAACTCTCAGGCATTATAGTTATATTGCAACTGTATACATTTATAAAATTGAAATAAATTTTGGTATGATAAAAAAATAGAATCTTTTTGAACAAATATGTAAACTGCTGAACTGTCAACAGATTTTCAAAAAGCCAGCCAGTGATTATGGTATTAGTATAGATCTTATTTTCACAAACTGCTCACATGCTTCAGTTTGAACATTTGGAAACACATGGTCAGATCCCAAAATATTATTTGCAATAAATTCTTACTCAAACAACAAATCATGGCCAATATTACCACTTCCTCTAAGACTTTATCCTCATTTGATATTAATTTAGATTTTACCTACACACTGAGCACAGTGACCCATGGGTCCCTTGTTGTATATAGTGTGCATCCTTGCACACTGTGACAGCATAATATACATCGTCATAAATGTCAAAACCAGAACACTAGAAATTGGCTCGAGTACCATGATTTATTGTATTTCAGGTTTTGGTAAAAGTGGACGTCCACTGAAATATGAGACAACCAGACCTGTGTCTTCACCAAACAAGGAGAAATCTGTTAAAGGGGCCAGTAAGAAAAACTACCACAATAAAAATCACACAAATGGATTCTTCATGACAAACTCAGGAAAAACCCCTGTCGAGGATCCTGAGAATATGACACAGGAGCAGATTGAAGCAGAAAGAGATGATGAAACTGCAGTGAAGGTTACTGAAACCAGAAGCCCAGATTCCATCTCCAGATTAGTGGATGACCTAGAAAAGATGGACAACATGGAGCAAGACTTTCAGAAAGCAACTATCAGTCTGCAGAAAAAGCTTGGAATAACCAGTGGTGCCCTGGTGTATTAGTGATGAGTTCAGGCCTGGAAAGTTTCCAAATTAGCAATACAAGTTCTAGAAGTGTCTAAGCAGAAAACAGTTTTATAAACTTTACTGATGGGAAATCATCTGGACTATACCACAATCTTTTCTGTAAATTGTGCCCATGAGACCTAGAAACTTCAAATTCAAAATTCAGAAAGGTTCCTGAAAAATCTCCTTCGAAACTCAATATTAGGTCAAAGTGACCTATATAATGTGAGCTGCAGGGTACAATTATGTTTTAGTGCATCCTTAAAGCAAGTGAAGAGTCTTCTGAGTGTGCAAGGTTGCTAAGCAAACTTTTTGTGTTGCTTCATAAGACTCAAATAATGCGCCTCATCTACACCTTCCATAAAATCAGCATGCAACATGTGAACAGAATATTCTTTATACTATAAGTTTTTCAGGTGATTGATTGCAATATTTTAAATATTATTAGCCAACCTGTGAGCTTATGCGATGGTGTGGCGTCGTCCGGTGTCTGTCGTCTGTATGTTAACCCATACTATCTTGAAAACGGCAAGAATTAGCATCACGAAATCTTATGCATAAAATTAGTCATCTAAAAAACTCTATCGGATTTTGCTTATTTTTTGGCTAACTGCATTTTCTTAGATTTTATAGGGAAAAAGCTAAAAAAGCTTAAAAAATCTTCTTCTCCGAATCTGTTCAGCCAAATTGTCCAATATTTTACAGAAATCGATTCCTGGAACAATCTCTCTCAAGTTTGTTTGAATGGTTTAAGTTCGGTGATTTTTGGCAGAGTTACAGGAAGTTGAACTTAGTCATCTGTCCAAAAAAGCATACTAAAATTACAGTCTCAGAAATGGCTTGAGCTATCATCACCAAATTTTATGCCAATGTTGGTCACATGAGTCATATCTGAAATTGAGGTATTGGTGGCGCCACCTGCATCTGCCTTTTTTGTACGGGGGTCATAGGTGCCCATATCATACTGACAGCTACAAATAACTTCTTCTCTGTAACGAAATGGCCTAATTGTTTAATATCGCACAGAAATGATCCTAGGGTAGTGCTTTCTGAAGTTTGTTCAAATGGTCTCAGTTCAGTGACTTTTGGCTAAGTTATGGGAAGCTGAATTAAGTCATATGCCATAACAGCCCATGTAAGCTAAGTGGCTACAAAAATCTTCTTCTCAAAAACCACTGGGCCAAATTCTTAAATCTCACACATTAATTATCCTTAGATGTTGATAATTCAAGTTTGTTCAAATGGTCTCAGTTCAGTGACTTTTGGCTGAGTTATGGGAAGCTGAATTTAGTCATATGCCATAACAGCCCATGTAAGCTAAGTGGCTACAAAAATCTTCTTCTCAAAAACCACTGGGCCAAATTCTTAAATCTCACACATTAATTATCCTTAGATGTTGATAATTCAAGTTTGTTCAAATGGTCTCAGTTCAGTGACTTTCGGCTGAGTTATGGGAAGCTGAATTTAGTCATATGCCATAACAGCCCATGTAAGCTAAGTGGCTACAAAAATCTTCTTCTCAAAAACCACTGGGCCAAATTCTTAAATCTCACACATTAATTATCCTTAGATGTTGATAATTCAAGTTTGTTCAAATGGTCTCAATTCAGTGACTTTTGGCTGAGTTATGGGAAGCTGAATTTAGTCATATGCCATAACAGCCCATGTAAGCTAAGTGGCTACAAAAATCTTCTTCTCAAAAACCACTGGGCCAAATTCTTAAATCTCACACATTAATTATCCTTAGATGTTGATAATTCAAGTTTGTTCAAATGGTCTCAGTTCAGTGACTTTTGGCTGAGTTATGGGAAGCTGAATTTAGTCATATGCCATAACAGCCCATGTAAGCTAAGTGGCTACAAAAATCTTCTTCTCAAAAACCACTGGGCCAAATTCTTAAATCTCACACATTAATTATCCTTAGATGTTGATAATTCAAGTTTGTTCAAATGGTCTCAGTTCAGTGACTTTCGGCTGAGTTATGGGAAACTGAATTTAGTCATATGCCATGACAGCCCATGTTAGCCAAGTGGCTACAAAAATCTTCTCAAAAACCACTCGGCCAAATTCTTAAATCTCACACATTAATTATCCTTAGAAGTTGATAATTCAAGTTTGTTCAAATGGTTTTGGTTCAATGATTTTTGGCTGAGTTATGGGAAGCTGAACTTTGCCATTTTGCTGTATTTTCCCATATGAGTTATAAACCTACAAAACGTTTTTTGACTGATGATACTGAGGCCAGTTTGTTTAATATTTTGCAAGAATAATTCCCTGAATCATTCTAATAATAATTGTCTTTTATGGTTCCAAAAAATGAATTTTGGCTGAATTGTAAAGATTGAATTGAGTCATTTTACCATATATGTTAGCTGTGTGAAGCAGATACATCTAGCCTAGCACCAGTTTATCAGCATCCATTACATCATGCCTCTAGACATTTAGATTTTAGAATATCTATGGAAAATATTGACAAGAATGTTTTTTAAAAGCTTTTAAAAAATGTAGATTTATGATATTACATATCATCTGTACATTATTCATAATTTCTCAGGAATAGCAGGAGCTACCATCCCCAAATTTTATGCAATTATCAGTCACATATCAAATGTTGATGGATTCAGCTAATTTTTGCTATCTGCATTTACTTAGATTTTACAGGGAAAAAGCTGATAAAAACTTCTTCCTCTTGTAAAGAGTCCAGCCAAATTGTTCAATATTTTACAGAAATGATCCCAGAGGCGAGCCTTCTCAAGTTTGTTCAAATGGTTTGTGTTGGATAAATTTTAGCAGAGTTACGTAACAGGCCAAGATTGTGTATGTTTCTTGAATAGGTTGAGAAACTGCCAACTGTTTCAGATTTGGCAACAGATCAAGAGTTCATTCAGTGCAGCCAGATTTAGGCCAAGAGTTCAATCAGTGCAGCCAAGCACAAGGCATGTGATCACCTCATGGGCAGCATGTGATCATTTCATGGTTAGCATGTGATCACCTCATGAGTATCATGTGATCACCTCATGTTCATTCAGTGCAGCCAAGTACAGGTCAAAAGTTCACTCAGTCTAGCCAGGTGCAGGTCAAGAGTTCACTCAGTGCAGTAGCCTGAGCCATTAATTTGTCACAGTACACTCGGGGCAACAGCCTTTCTCACCAAAGCCTGGTCAGCCCGGTGCATCAGACTTAAGGCCTGATATTCTGACCTGTCTATGTGTCTTTAATGGCTTTCTCGTTCACAAGACAAATGTCGCCATCTACAATGACTTTTGCAAAGTGTATGTGCCTGCTTAATTCTGTGGAGGAATTTGATATATCAGCCTGAAATTGGGCATATTTATACATGTCAAATAGCTTTGTCGTATACAAGACTGGTGGTGCCACCTACAATAATTTTTGTGTTGTGTGCACCCATAGGGGACTCTTAAATTCTATGCATGCCACACATACCAGAGGCCAAAGCGAGGCCAATGGGGAATAACAAAGACACATGCTCACTTGTCACAGCAGTAACACATGTGCTGATACAGTTTAGCTCAGCATGGCAGGTCATGTCACAGCCTTTTCTGTTCCTTCATGCTACTCATTAACTAATTGGACATCAGATTTGATTTTTCATTAGTTTTTATAAGTGTTCCAGGGAGAAAGAAACAGTGGAAATTACTATTTAATTCATACATCTGGAAGAGGGACTCTTTGTGATTGTGTGTTCATATGTTCCTGGTTATATTTGTTCATAGAATTAAGTAAATGAACAACCATTTCAGAACAATGATTTTTAATGATCTGTATCAATTTATAAAAGCACATATTAAAATATCATTTTTACATAGTCCATGCCCTCATTTGGTTTTGCCTTACCTTTATTATGTATGTGTCAAGATATTTTAAAATACTGTGCTGTTTCACAAAATCTGTGTCCATACACATGCAATTTATTGTATTTTATTAAAATAAATAAATAACATAAATAAATAATGACAGAAGACTACCAACATATTTAACTTGATGGTGACATTTAGCAAAGATCTGCATATAGTTTTTACCAGCCACGCATTGATCCCCTTACTGGTTTATAGATAATAGATACATTGTTGGTATGTCGCAATTGGGTGAAGGGGCTTACATTTTATATTACCAAAACTAAATGTCATCATTTTATCTCATTGTTACTTGAGGCCCTCTAAGATGGCATCTGTGGATAGCTTTAAGGCCCTTAAATTACATGATTGCGAAACAATTATAGATATATCCCCACATGACCAGCCTAGACCCACTGCAATTTAAAGAATATTTAACTCATGCAATTCTTGTGTCACCGTTTCCATTGTTTGACAATGCAGTTTATGTCACACAGCTGTAGGACACGCCGTCAGTATATTTTAACTCTTTATTCACAACAAATATGAAGTTTTAGTATATGACACATTACTTTTCATATTTGATTTATAAAGAATTTTTGAAGGAACTAACCTGAGTTAAAAGGTGTGGAGCTGGTGAAGTGTTGAGCATTAATTAAAATGAATATATTATTCCATAATTCATACCTTACATATTTTTATATTTTTTTCTTGCGGGAAAAAAGTGTCATTTATAAAATTCTGTCTTTGCCCATGCACTAATATAATCCTTGCCATGCCCAGGAACTCACCATATCACTATCTAATGAGGAGCGATATATTTTTTAAAATGACCTGTGACATAGTGTTTCACTTGACAGCTATGTGTTGGTTATGCCACTAAAATACAGTGTATTTTCTATTGGTGCCAGATACAGCATACCTACATCTATATTTTTAATAGGCTTGTAAATAGAAAACATTTCATAATTTCATTTCAGAACAGTTTTAACAATCACAGAAGCAGACATGTTTCATTTATGCTTTATTAGTCTTTATTAAGTTAATGACTTCATAATGGCAGTATAAGCAGCGTACTGCTGAAAGTGTTTTGGTGCGTGTGTTTCACGGTGTCTACTGTACATGAAACAAGAAACTTAGTATTAATGTACACAATCAGAGGAACCATGCACAGACCACCTCATTCTGTGCCGTCTGGAATGTGTATCAGTCAGCACCTGTGCCCGACACTTGTATATCTTGATATTTTAATTGACCTCGGGCAATTAATGGCATCCTGTGGTTTGATTCATAGCTATCATAGACCGTAGAGCCAATAGTCGAGTCAATTTATGAAAAAAATAGGCCTAACCCACCACAAATTGCAAAAGAATTTATTTTTTCACTATTCATCTTAGAAATACCTATACATGAACATACTAAAAGTCTAACGACAAAAATTGAGTGGAACGGTGTTTAATTTGCATAAATCCAATATGGCCGCCACACCCTATTTGTAAGCACATATGATCTAGTTCTTTTGAGTCATTCCGCGTCAGGGTGAATGATATAACCTGAATATTGAGTAAAACGCTTTATAACTATTATATTATGACCTGAGGTATCTCCAGAGAACAGGTTATCAGTATATTTCGTAGCTCAGAGATTTATTGATATTGTACTAAACGTGCTGTTTTTATATAAACTATATTTTATTAACCGGCCGAACTAAAGATGCAATAAATTTAAATGGTTTAAATTAAATTTCGTTTTCTTTTTGCTTGTGGTTTAAAAGCGTATTTTCGGCTTTTCTCCGTGAAATGAGAGGTGGATCCAGGATTTAGGAATGGGGGGGGGGGGCACCAACCAAGGGTCACTAATGGCCAAACTTAAAAAATGGTCCCTATAGGTCCGGAAAATGGGGTGGGGGATAAAGCCGCAAAAATTTGCCTGAAACCTAAAAAAAACTTGCGGCGGCGGCTAATAAAAGGGGGATTCGGACCCAGAATCCCCCTCCCCCCCCCCCCCCCCCCCCAATCTGCTTCTGGAAAAATACACGGGGAACGAAGCCTCCTAGTTATCAGATGGCGACCTGACTTTTCGCGCCGTGTTTCGAAACTGCACCTCATTCCCATTGGTGTTTCATTGCCGGCACTTCCTGTTTATGATATCGCGGCCGTAGCTTTACGTCTCGGCGAATCTACTGATTTTAATGGAATTTGACACAGGAGATCTACGAATTGTATAATTATATCTGAAATATTTTATCATCAATTGTTACACATAGGTGAGTACGCATATATGTTTTCGGAATTAAAATACCAGATCAGATGAAAACAGTCATATTTTCACATGGTAATCTCACTTATCTTATTAAATGTGAAAATACTTATAAAAACAAAACAAGATTAGAATATATTTTGACATCCAAACCTCTACTATGGACGTCATATATCCACATTCTTGGTGCCTGCATGATAATTTATGTTATGAGTAGGAGTACTGTCCACCATGCATTCATTCACCGTAGTCCTTTTTCTACTACGTTCGGCTTAGTGGTTGTTTCTTTTCGTGTGATGTATTTATAGACGAAGTCGAACAGAATATCACTTTCACATATAAATGTTTCTTTAAAGGCGGATATCCGTTTATGTAGTTTGACAGTCACAAGAATTCCAGTTTATTTTAAATTTCAAAATCCCCATTTTACACTTACAGATCCAGATGGAACCACAGTGCCCACTTTGCAGTCAACCAGTATTACCAGAACAAGAAAGCACAACACTCACAAAAAAAGGATGTGAAGGGACCAAAAGGGCAAGTGAGGCCCGAAGTATTGAGATCCAAACAGAGCCAGGGCAGCAAGTACAACGTGAATGTCGTAGAGTCCACTGTAATCCACATTATATAGAATCATACAGGCGAAGAAGAACCGGGGGTTCAGCCTCATCCGGACAGTCCGGACGCAGTTTGAGGTCTCTGCAGATGCCATTCAGTTATGATACGCTGTGCTTGTTCTGTGGGATAGCAGATACATATGATGGCAAGAAAAATGACTACAGGTTGATAAAAGTCCGAACATTTGACTTTCAAGAGAAAATCCTGGACGCATGCTCCAAGAGAAACGATGACTGGGCTCGAAAAGTTAAGGACAGGATAGTGATTGTCCAAGATCTTCATGCTGCTGATTCAGTGTATCATCAGGCTTGTAGTATTAACTACCGCACAGGAAAGCAGATACGAAAAAAAGTTTCGACCTGACAGTTCTACGAATTAGCGTGTAAAATTAGGTAGACCACGAGATGAAGAGCAAGCACAAGCCTTCATGAAAGTGACCGAGTACTTAGAGCAAAATGAGGAGGAACAAACAACTATACAAGATTTGATACAAAAAAATGTCTGAACTCCTTGCTGGTACTGATATTGAACCATACAGCTTTACCTACATGAAAGTGCAAATCCAAGCAAACTTTGGTGACGAAATAATAATCACGGAAATAAACGGGAAACCAAACGTGGTGACCATGTGGAGCACCGCTACAACTATCCTTCAAGAGTTCCATACCAAGCAGAGGCAGGAGAGTCCCGAGGAAGAAAAACGCAGATTTATACAAACTGTTACAAAGCTTATAAAAAATGACATGAAATCTCTGATCCAGCAGAAGGACTTTTATCCTAAATACCAAGAAATGGCCTCTGTGGATGAAGCGTATTCTTTTTTACCAGGATCTTTACGCATTTTCCTGCAGGGTCTAATCACGCCTTCGGATTCAATGCTGAAGATTGCTTCCTTAGGCCAAGCCTTATTACAGTCTGCACGTCCTCGGGTTGTATTGTCACCTCTTCAGCTGGGAGTTGGTGTCCAGTTACATCATCATTTTGCCTCTAAATTTCTCATTCACACACTTAACAAACTTTGATTTTGCTGCAGCTATTATGAAATTGTCAAATTTGAACGGAGTGCAGCTGTACACAGTCGTATAGAAATTCCTAACAGATCACCCGACTCTTTTGTACAGTACGTGGCGGATAATGTAGACCACAATATTTGTACCCTTGATGGACACAATACGTTTTATGGGGTGGGTATAATAGCAACAGTGACACCCGGTACAGCCAGCACTCAGACTATTCCACGAATAACTGTAACAACAGAAGACATTTATGCGGTCGGTCGCGTAAACATTGAACCTTTCATTTAAAAAAGGATGACTTTCAGTTCCTGCGTTATGTCAAACTACAAAAACCTGAGATTCAAGACCCTTCTGCTTAACTTGATCTGCTCTGGCGTGTATCATTGTGTTTCGGGTATCCTAGACCTGGATGGGCTGGGACTATGCAGCTGGTACATAAGGGCAACCATCCTGGCAAATCGTCCATTTTATTCTTACCAATCATTGACATGAACCCTAATGACGTGAACTGTCTTCACTCAACCATGCTCTTTGTTTGCAAACACACCAGTCATTATTGAGTAACACCTATTCTAACTTTTGATCAACCTCTTTGGTGGAAATCCATAACGATTCAAGAGAGCTCTTCCACAAACATTGAAATCAGGTCAATTGTTCTACGACTTGGTGGGTTTCAAACCGAAATGAGTTTTCTAGGTGCACTAGGCAATATAATGGCTGGCAAAGGTCTGCAAGAATTATTGGAATGTGTATATGCCAGTAATACCGTTAGTCACATGTTGAATGGAAAAGCCATTTCCAGAGCCATCCGTGGACATACGCTTGTGTGCGGTGCTTTACACGCCATGATAATGTGCTTGATCTTTGACATACAAGTACCGACCACAGCGGCAAGCGGTGAGAAAGACCCCAAATATACAGTAGCAGCAGAATTATGTGACGATACGACTGAGGCTAGCTCTTTTGAGCCTGAAGAAATGTCAAATGACGTCAGATCATTATCCCATCTGCCCGAAATCCTCATTGCTGGAAAAAAAATTGATGACTTAATCTCTGGAAGCAGCACATTGGAAAGACTAGAGGATTCGGAGGTCTTGACAGAAATTGACAGGAGACTAAGAACATTTAGGGACTCATCCATAGAATATCCGACCGCAAAGCTGTGGCTTCTGTACTTGGACATGATCACACTTTTACAAACATTGATTAAAGCAGAGAGGACTGGCAACTGGCCACTGCATTTAAAATCGATGTATGGTATGCTCCCATACCTAGCTGCTGCAGGCCACATCAATTACACAAAATCGGTCTATCTCTACTTGCAAAACATGTTACAACTTCAGAATAAACACCCGGATGTTTACAAACATTTCATGGAGGGAAAGCACGTTGGGAGAAGGTCTGATAGGTATTGGGCAGGACTGTCACAGGATTTGCTTATCGAACAGGTTCTAATGAGAAGCATCAAAACTACAGGTGGGCTAACAAGAGGACGTGGAATGTCAGAGCTTCAGCGATTGGTGTGGTTGTCGACCAATGCATGCTCAGCAGTCAACTTGGAAATGCAGCAATTCACCTCGGTTGGCTACATGACCAGTGAACAGCACAAAGAAACAACAGCGCCAAGACAGAAGAGGGACATGGCAGACACTCAGAAACTCCTTACCTTCCTCTCCCTGACGTCCCAATTTCAAGAAGATTCTGCACTTCGTTGTATCGTGAGTGGCGTAAATGCTGAGAAAACTGCAAATGCAGATCGTGCAAGGAAGATTGGTGAAAGGATGCTGAAGGACATGGCGGGAAAATGTGTTTTGCAATACGCGTTCAAGAAAAAGGACCAAGTGGTCTCACTCAGCAACAGAACCTCTGTAAAAATAAAGGAAGATATGATCCATATAGATCATCAGCTGCTATTTCAGAGATTAGTCACCATTGGTACACGGAATGACAATCTTCTAGAGATATTTCAGTATGAGCTATGTAGCTACCCGACTGCACTCTTTGAGGATAAGTCTACAATTAGATTGGCTAATAAAGCATCTTTGGCCGATGCAATGTGGAAATCAATGCCATCGGATGGTCCTGTGCCGACAGGGAATATCTTTTATATATTGGATGGCGGAGCATTGCTTCACAGAGTTCCATGGAAGCGTGATTCAACATATGACGATATATGCCAGCAATATCTCAGATATGTGTCTGGTCACTATGGCCAACCAATTATTGTGTTTGACGGATATATGCATGGTCCAAGCACCAAGGACTCGACGCAGCAGCGTCGAGCTGGAAAGTGCTTTGGAAAAGCCGTTAAATTTTCAGGACCCATGGTTTTCAGTGTCCGAAAGGGTGATTTTTATCTAACAATGAAAACAAACAGAGATTCATTTATCTGCTAAGTGAGAAATTGGAAAGACAAGGATGTCAAATAGTCCATGCCCGGGCTAAGCGGATCTGCTTATTGTTCAGACTTCGCTTTTGCGGCACAGAAAACCTCAAAAACTACTATTCTAGTGGCAGATGACACAGATATTCTGATTCTGCTTTGTTTTCTTTCCGAGGACATCACTCCAAATGTGTACCTTCGGCCTGAACCCCGTCAAGAAGTGAAAAAGGCTGGAATATTGCTCTCCCTAGAAGTATTCTCGGTCCTGACGTATGTCGTAATGCATTATTCATGCACGCTATTTTTGGGGTGTGATACCACTTCACATGTGTATCAACTAGGCAAAGGACTTGCTCTGAAGATGATGCGTACAAATCCGAATTTCAAGAACCTAGCTGAGGCATTTTTCAAGCCAAACAATACAAATGACGCTATAATAGCAGCTGGGGAGTCCGCTCTAGTTGAATTGTAAAAAGGAAAGCCAGGTTAAAAACTTGATTCCCGTCGACTACAGCAATTCCAGCAAAAAGTACGATATTGTACTTCGTTTGTGAATCCTCACGTCCTCCTCCCTACATCAGCACCTGCAAAATATCACAGCATGCGGGTTTACCTGCAAGTTCAGCAGTGGATGGGGAATGCTGAGAAAATGAATACAGAGGAATGGGGATGGTTCGTTCAAAGTGGAATGTACGCTCCGATATTGACAGACAGAGTTGCAGCCCCAGCTGAGCTTTTGGAAGTAGTCTGATGCAACTGCAAAATGGGTTGTAGTACAAACGTGTTCGTGCAGAAAAAAGGCGCTAGAGTGCTCAGGTGGCTGTGGACATTGTCGAGGCGTATGTTCTAATGTCACATTACTTGAAGACAATGAACAGTTTGATGAATAAACCACCTATTATACTTCTTTATACAAGGTTTTGTATTCATAACGAGTGAAGTGTGTTGGTACATAAAAGTCACTCTTTGGAGATACTCGGAATGGCAAATATTACTTTTGTCGTCAATATTCAATTCATGCGAATAAAGTACTCTTCGCCTCATTCGGTTAATGTAGTTCCATCTACAGAGTCGTGCAGATAATTAAACAAAAGAGTCCCCGTGTGCCAAAAAATTGGGCGTGGCGGCCATATTGGATTTATGCAATTTAAGAACTGTTCCACTCAATATATTTTCTTAGACTTTTAATATGTTCATCTATATATATTTCTGAACTGAATAACATAAAAATAAATTCTGTTGCAATTTGTGATGGGTCATTCCATATATTGACTGGACTACAAGTAGATGTGAGCCCAAGGGTCTTTAACTTTATTATGTTAAGAGTCACTGGAAAGTACCTTCCTTACAAGTCGGGTTCACATTGTGCTCATAGCAGCAGATTCCTTTGGATTTATACTTCTTTCCAGATGCTTTTAACACAATTTGTTTGTAAGCATCCACAAATTTGAAGTGGATAAATGGAACAACTGACAGGTCTGTGTTGCTATACATAGCCATGGTGAGTGAGCACGTGCTCCCTGTTATTCCTAGTTAGCCTCGCTTTCGCTATCTGAGTAATTATTCATGAGGAATATTAAGAATTCCCTATGCCAGAATTTCAGCAGTGATGTTTCTGTATTGTTTCTTGTTCAAAATGTTTAGTACTTGCATTGTTCATATATATGAAAAGTAGTGGTTCAGCATTGAAGCGTTATGTAACCTGGTGTATATCCATATGCACAGGTTCGCATTAGGCTTGTAGGCCTAGTATATGTATGCATGCATGCAGAAAATATGTTTGTTACCAAATATCTCAGGAACGGCTCTAACTCTCAAGTCTAAATTTTACAGTATAATTGATGATGTGACCAGTATTTTTATATTAGCTTTAGGTGGTGCAACTTGTGTTGACTTGTTTTCTGCGAATCAGTAGGTTTTGTTTTACTCTTTTCCAGGTAAGCGAAAGATATATCACTGTATACTAGTCCGTGGGCCAGGAGGGGTCACCATGCACCCCCTCTGGGATTTTATGACATAGGTATTTTAGATCCCGAGTATCTATATATTAATAGCGTAAGGCGATTTTTGTAATTTTCCGTATCTCCTCTGATACCACCGTACGGATTGCCGTGATTTTCGACAATCATATGCTCCGGTTGTGTCCGAAGAGATTCCAACCAGTTTTATTTGCAATATTTGCGTATTACGTGCATAATTAATAATTTTAATATTTGCTCCCCCGCGGGCGCCTCTTTTCTTTGTGTCATCGGGTCCTGTGACACAATGGCCATAGAGTGTGTCATGCTTAGACAGTTTTACTCCGGGGGCCCTATCTGGGTTATTTGTACATTTCGCGGTCACAGGCCCGAAATAATCCCCTTCTCAAAAGGGAGATCTTTGAAAGAATTGTTTGGCAGGCCTTCCTGTCACCGGGATATCGCACGAAGAGGGCTTCTACCTGCGACCCCCCCCCCCCCCCTACATGACCTGATATGCTTGAATGCACATGTACCGCGTCCAGGGCGTTTGAAAAATGAGCGAGTCGCATGCGACTAAAATCGTGTCCCATGGTCACACTAGCCGTGACAAACACGACTCAGTAGCTAATGGTCACACAAACCAGTGTTTATCGCATTTGGTTTGTCGCACCCGTCTTTCATGTGCGATCAAAGGACGGCAACCATAAGGCAACACATGACACATACAAGCGTCAAACAGATTGACGACAAGTAGTTTTGTCCTTTCAAATCAAGATTTATGCCTGTAAACCTAAATGATATTTCAGTAAAATATAACAAATAATTATGTTTTAATTAAATTAATGTGGGATAGGACCCCCCCCCCCACACACACACACACATGCACACAAAAGTAATTGTCCTGGCGCCCGTGCTTAACGCTTTATTTTGCTTCCACTTTAAATGTCACTTTTATTGCATCAAATTAATTGTTGCAATCTTCCAGTGATACATATATAGTAAGATGCATGTTGAGTGTTATAGACATGATGCTTCCCTACAGTTATTCCCCTATGAACTTCAATAGGCCTACTCATATTTTGGTAATGTAAGTGTGGGCTTCCCCGATTTCACGTCATGAAGTGGAATCCCCTGTGCGTTTAACGGATGCGTTCATCGCAAAAGTCGAGCAGGACTCAAGGTCTGCGATAAACGCTTGCATGCGTTGATCGCAGCTGATAATCGTTGCCGGAGGTATGTGTCATGTGTAATTGAAAATATAGTGTCCAAAATTTTTACACGGATGCGATGATGGGATGCAAATAAACCTTGGAATATGTCACAAATTTTTTACACGGTGCGATTTGGTCGCAAGAAAATTCGGCAATTTTAAATAGCTATGTTCAACATAATATATTTTTATATAAAAATTATTTCATTTATCATATCAACTTCTCCGAAAACATCTCCGTCCAATCTCTTGGCTTCAATATGATGTTTATGCATCTCACCCTACATATAATGTATCTCTATATTAATAGCGTATCGCGATTTGTGTGATTTCCGTATCTCCAGAATTCCGATACCAACGTACGGATTGTTTCGTTCGTCCCAAAACGTGCGTAGCACGGGTATTTGCTTAGATGTTAACATTGAATATTTTGGGATGCACTATCCTTTTAGGCCATTCAAAGACGACCGCGTCATTACGCATGGCACCCGCGGACAGGTAGCCATGACAAGGGGTAGGGGTATGTAAAAGCTTATAGCTCGCTTAATATTTGACATATTCACTTCAAATAAAGTGCATTATGTTTGCAAATAGTGGGGAAAAGTCAGTGATAACAATAATCATATGAATGTATCATGTATTTTTGTTGATAAAGCAATTAATCACAATACTTTTTAATATCCAAAAAGAAAATTGAATTTAACAGCTTTTTCTTTTATTTTTCTCAATAGTTGTTTATTTTCGATATGATGTTGCATTTTAAAATTTCTAGTGCATTAATACATTAGTTCCCGACATTCCTACACATTCTGTTGATAAAATTACGAATATTTGACCATATATGACCCATTGTTAATTCTATTTTATGGTATCCCCTGTTTATCAGAAGGATGTGGTGTCCCATTTTCCTGTCCAGATGCATTGATTTTCACTGTGATGCTTCCTTGATACTATGAACTGTAATTTGTCTGAACCTGAAGGTGTTTATTGGTTTTAGAAATAATAGAAACCCTTTATTAAGCCATTTTTAATATTATAATTATACAAAAATAATTATATTTAAGCCATTATATATGAAGGGTCACGGTGCCCCCCCCCCCCCCCCCCCACTAGGATTTTATGACATAGAGGTATTTTTAGATCCCCAAATATGTCTAGTTAATGAAGTAACATTTTAACACTGATTATTGAAGGATTCACTACCCTTTTAAGCCATTTAAAGACAACCGCGTCATCACGCACCCAGGTAGACAGGTAGCCTTGATAAGGGGGGACGGGTATGTAAATGCTCATAGCTCGCTTAATATTTAACATACTCGCTTCAAATAAACTGCATTGTATCTGCAAATACTTGGGAAATTCACTGATGAAATTAATTTGATCAGGGTTTTATATATATATATATATATATATATATATATATTTGTTGATTAAGTAATTAATCACGATATTAATAAAATATCGTGAAAGGACATGAATTTAACAGCTTTTTTTTATTTTTTCCCAACAATGGTTTTGTTTGAGGTGATGTTGAAATTTCTAAAAATTCTAGTGCATAAATTCATTGGTTCTTGACACTTTAACAGATAGTTTAGCTAAAATTATGAATAATTGGTCATTTACACATGCACGCAATGACCCTTTGTATATAAGATAAATGTGGTGTTCCATTTTCCTGTCGAGATGTACTTGATTTTCATTGTGATGCTTCCCTTATACTATAAATAGTTATTTTCCTGAAACTGAATGTGTTTATTGGCTTTAATGATAATAAGAGCCCTCTCTGAACAATATGTGAAAACAGTATTAATCACAAATAATAATTATGTGAAATTTCTAATAGATAGAAAATCAATCCGTTATGTCGATCATTCTGAAATATTGTGATGAAGTTGTCCACAAAATGGAAGACCAAGTATTAACAATTTACGTACTGTGAAGCTTAGTTCATTAAACATGTATACAGTATAAGTAACGTCTTGTACCATAATATCAACACAAGGTTTCAAGTCTTGTCAAAAGGAGAAAGAACAGGAAGGCATGTGAAACAGTTTCAATTATTATACAAAATTAATAATTACGGCATATACAGCTTAATATCATTATTTGGTGTTGCTTGATTTTATTGATTTGATTTTTTATATTTTTGTTACGATTATACGGAGTCATTAGTTACCTTGTTATATTTAAATGCCTTACCATGTCGCTTTCAGATTTTCTTGCAAGGAAATGTACTTAAAGGTTTAAATTGTAAACAAATCACAGATTCTAATCTAAATGTATATTGATGGATCAAAGTGAACACTTTTTATGGTATCTTTTCAATGTGATCGTATGTAATGGAAGGACATGGTATAGGAGTACATGTATTAACAGTAGTGAGAAAGCAGAGGAGCGGAAGTTTCACATCGACTGTACCATACAGGGAGGGGATCATATTTGTGCTATTTATTGGAAAGAATCTAATTTTAAAATGTACGTATGATTTCTGATTGTAAAAATTTAGAAAATTTACGGAGTAAACAGAGAGAAGCTATGGATTCTAAACAGAAATTGACAAAGCCTGTGCCCTTAAGGCCCCTTATACCGGACACAGTCTAAGGCCACTGATACCATTGAGATCACTACTAAATATACAATCTCTGACGTCTGCATCCAAGTGTAGTATACATTTTTGTCCTATATATTTTACTTTTTTCGGTTCAACTCAGCTTCTGTAAAATGGTGTTGTAGACATATAAAATTGGCATTTGATTTCACCTGTTTATGGCACCTTTTCAAAAGAAATGGGTTGCATATATATCATCCATGAAAATTCGAGAGGACTTATCCTCTATCTCCTCTGCATTTTAGTCTTCAAGTATTCGTTATTTATGATGAGGCATTCTGCAATTTCAGTGCCTACTTCTGAAATTATAAAACGGAAGACCATGGATATCATACTGCCTTTAGAAGATAGAGTAAAACAAATCAGTCATTCGCATTCATACTCTTTATAAAGACAGACTCTAAGGCCTATAACCTCAGAATGATTCAACATGATTGGCGGAGTTGTCATTTGAATCATGTCTACAGCGAGATTAAAATGCCTGCTAACAATTTGGTAAAATATCCCTACACTTAAAAGTACAAATAAGCGTGAGCATGACACAAATTCATTTCGTTCAATTAATGATGTACACCCGCCTGCCTATGCCAGTTCTCAAAATACGTGTTTTTATGAAGGATCAATTAGATTTCAGTCCTTACTTCTGGAATTATAAATTTCAAAGACCATGCATTTTTTTCGTCAAGTTAATGAAAAATGGCCCCCTTATTTCTCCTGGAGAGGTCGAGGTTATGGAACTCCCAATCTAAATACAATGCTCAATCATTCAAGGCTATGTATACAAGCAGGAAGTTAAAGCCTAACATTTTAAAGCATTCGATTCGACTGTCTGGAGAAATTGTTGAGAATCCGCTTCCTTGTTTATGGTGTAGTTTAATATTATTTAAGAGATAGGTGATGTAAAAAATGCCAGTGTTTCTTTACAGTCCCTGCACAAACATCGGCTAATATGCACACAGTGGCTTCTGGGGAGTACTCAGTCTTACATATTTTGATCCTATCCTGAAGTATCATTACAATTTTTTATTCAAAATAATATTCAATGCTGATAAAATTACTTTAATCAAATAATATATATGGTCACTGCCGGAATTTCATCTTTGTCTAATCAGTTAAATGTTACTAACAGGTCAGGACATTCTTGTCAATGCCAACATGCTTAAACGTTTAGTTAGGTTTATTTTTTTAATGGGAACTGAAATTTTCCTGAATATTAAGATAGGCTTTCTACTTTATAATACTGGCAGCTTTAATGCTGCATTAGGTCTCAGCTCGATCCATGTACCAGAATGGAGGTGTCACAGTGGGCTATGTCTGCCATGATATTAAATGTATTTATCAAAAGTGATTCACCATTTTTTACTTGAACGACGTTTGTTTACAAGTGGTTATTCACCCTCTTCATCGTGACAAGCCCAGTATATGTCTTTATTTGATGACCACCAGAAATATTAACCAGTAACCGTGTTCAACATAATAAGATCTTGTTTGAAGGAATATTTTGGTATTAAGAAATAATATTTTTGTCCTGGGAGTGAAAGAGACCATCGTCAGTCAAAGGTACTTGGAGAAAAATGCAAATTTTTGAATATGATGAAAGTTTATCCCACTCGCATGCACAGTTGTGACTTATTTTAGCCTCTTATGTTCTGGTAATCTGAGCTCAAATATGATGCAAGCATCCAGTTGGTGAAAGGTGGATCATTACTCTCAGCTAAAATTGATAAAGTTCCTTGGTTCACGGACCACACATCAAATGTTTACCAGGATCCATAACTGCTGATCCTTGTTATTGGCAGAGGTATGCGTGTTATTTTCAGTGCTTTGACGGGTCTCACTAATTTGATGAAAGAAGATGAAAGAGGATGAAAGGAGATGAAAGATAGTTAAAATTACCAGCAATAATTTAATATTTATTTTAAAAATTCATAATTTACTATTATTTAATCAATTACTTACATATCTGGTAATTATAAATCAATTCTCTTGAGATATATTTACTTTTAATACACTTTAAGTATACATCTGAATTATGTCCCTTATCTCATATTTAGACTGGTACCTTGTAGCATAAAGAAAGTCACTGGCCAAACCTGCTAACATACTCTCACTGTGTGTGTCTGCATGTTAATTCAGAATAAATAGAAGATTGCATAGCTTATACGCATGTTATTCACTTAAGATATAACATTTGTAATCTCTGCATGGTTAGAAGCGTATACTGTGGTTGCCTTTTTGTTCGCGAGGGTTTTAATTTCGTCATTTTCGCGAATGGGAAATAATCGCGAAAATGAAACCCTCGGGAATAATTGGCCAATGGAGTACGTCCTTATTTAATGTAGCCAGTATTTGTATGGGAATAGATTAGAACAATGAGAATTGTTATAATAAGTTACATCCATGCAGGTATAGGGAAAACGTTCCCCTTAATTTGAACTAAACTACCTGTGCCTTGTGTTCGGGCCCATCGTTATATGAGAAAAAATATCACAAACTCATGACTTATTCTTATTTTATAACACGCATAGGTATGGCTTTACCAAATATTTGGGTTCTGGTGAGATCCGAAAATGAAACCCTCGCGAAACATTAAAAATTGAAAAATCGCGAAATTTCAGCCTCGCGAATATGAAGCCAACCACAGTATATAGTGTCTGTAGTTTCTAAATTTATAATTGTATCCCCAGACAAAGTCGGGATACTATGGTTTCATGATGGTCCCGCCGCCACCGCAGAAAAACCTTGTGAGCGGGATAACTCAAAAAATATTTCACTGATCTTTTTCAAACTTACATTTGTATAGATATACGAAGCCTATTTAAAAAGGGGTCATGACCTATGCTAGGAAAGTGACCTTGACCTTGAATAGGTCCATTTTTGCTGAAAATAACGATTCTTAAATATCTCAAGTAAGCTTGCATGGACTGGTCCAAAAATCAAGGTGACCGAAGATCTTGGATAGCCTTGTGATATAGTGGAAACTGGTGGCGCCACCTATTATCCTTTTCTTTTTTTACGCCTTTTAATACCCCCATAATTGCCACTTGACAGTACTGTAAGCATTATAGGTCAAACACTAATGGACAGATTTCTTTCATATTATGCACATGTAGAGAGATGGGTTATGGGATGAGGTCTATTTACATTTGGGTCATGACCTTTGCCATGAGAGTGGCCTTGACCTTTAATGTGTCCATATTTAGTGAAAATCGCACACCTCTTATGATATCTCCAGTGTTGATAGCCATATGTGCTGCCATCTGTACACAAAAGTGGTCCCTACCTAAATAACTTTGAAATTAATTTTCCCAATACAAAATGCTTTACAGCTGACTTTTTATAAAAAAGAAATCAGGAATACATGTAAAATTATTAAATATGCATACTGAATGCAAAATTAAAATACAGATATATCTCATTGATGGCAAATTCTTGAATTAAGTTAAGTAGGGATACCAATAATTTATAATCCATGTACAGTTGTATTTATATAGCCACAGAGAGCTAAATATCTATGAATATCCCATTGCTTGGTATGATGAAAAACTTGTTCTCATCGCTACGACGATGTCTCCTCCACCTACTAACCCTTGGGATGGGGGGACAACTCGTCCCCCTCCGTGGGCACATTCACCATGCAAGTGTGTCGTGTATTTGCACTCATCGTTTCAACCCAGTTCAGATCAATTCCGCGATGAAAGAGTTAGCGGACTTTTATGGTGACAGCTTGCGTGCGGCTCATACGTTGTCGGCGACGAGTTTCCAACTGGTTTTCACTAGCCATGCAATGGCAGAGGTGGTAGCCATGGATGGGGTAAATTGTCTCGGTATGGCTCTTGAAACGTCAATGGCGGACTCTAAAAGACCTGTCTGGGTAAACCCCTCAGGTTTACCCTTAAAAGTTCCACAAGATGACGTCAACCAGGCTTTAAGCGACTATGGAAAAGTTTTGAGGGGCTGCAGAAACAAACTTTGGCCAGAGACGCAATTGCCGATGCTGCATAGAGAAGTCTTAATGTTTATCGGCCGGGATCTTCCCGTCCGAATGCAGTTCTTCTGTGGAGGGATACGACATGTAGCTTACGTACGTCATCGAGGAAAGCTACGGACGTGTTTTCGCTGTAATCAGACAGGACACTTACAGAGAGAATGCCCCGAATTCAACCACGTTATGGAACGAGATGCGCTGGAAAGGTCAACTGTCCATGCCACTGCAAATGGTACAACGGAGAGTCAGACGCCGACCGCCACTCTGATTGCTGGTGTGTCAGCTGGAGAAGAACAGGTACTTACCGATCCGTCCGTAGATGAAAACATACTTACCCCTAACGACTCCGACCCAGACCCCTTCCCGGCGCTCCAGATTGTGGAAATGGATGAGGAAACAAAGTCATCTGAAAAAGAAACAACAAAGTCAGATCGCCGCAAACGTTTTCTTCCGGAATCGCCAAGCGATCTCTCACATACACTTACCGTTTTGAAAAGGCCGAATAAACCTTCCGTCATGGACCAGCCAGTTCCGCTTTTACGTTCCCCGATGTCGCCGATGACGCCCATCCATTCTTCTACACCAGTCGCCGTTTCCTATTCGTCGTCCCAGATGTCGCGCAGTGATGCTACTTTTACCTTGCCCGGAACCCAGATGTCTACCTGTGCAAGCCCACGGACTACGGAACCAGATGCTTCTCCTTCTCCTTCAGATGACCGCCGCCTTACGCCCACGGACCATGAGCCGACAAAATAATCTGTAGTTAAAATTCTATAGGCATTACTTTATCTTATGCATCATTTTCATAATTGCCACTCTTAATATAAGAGGACTTGGTTCAGTAAGTAAACAGGACTCAGTGCATCAGAAAATCATAGGAAACAAAATTAATATCTTGTGTTTGCAGGAAACCTTTTTAAACCAGTTAGAATTTGATAATATAACTAAAAAATGGGGTGGGAGATTTATCACCAGTGATTGTGTGAATCGTCATAACGGGGTTGCAATTTGGTTGTCAGACGAACCAGATTTTAATGTACTACACACGGCTACGGATGCTGAAGGCAGAATTGTGAGTATACTTCTTTCCTTTGATAAATACACTTTTAACATTATTAATATATATTGTCCCACGGAAAGACATGAAAGAAGAAAGTTCCTTAAAAGCATACCAGAATACCTGTTAAATGATGATTTTGTTAAATATCCACTCATAGTTACTGGTGATTTTAATTTCGTAGAAGATATTACTTTAGACAAACAGGGAGGCAGCACACTGTTATAAATTGACGTAAATTTACAGTTAAATTAACGTAGTGATTCCCTGTTATTTTAACTGTAAACAGAGCCTAACGTGTATTTAACTGTAATTCTCAGTTAATGTGCACGGAATTGCTGGATGAGCAAGTGTCACTGCGCTTGACCAGGCCTGGCACCCTGCTGAGGTTGCTGCGCCAGGCAGACCCGCGGGATATTTATCAGTTCTGACTCCGCTCAAGTTACAGATGTGATACGCAGGAGCGCGGAATTTGAATCGGTGCCATTTTGCAGCCAGCTATCACTATCAGCAGAGGAAACGCAACAACATATTTTGACCATATTATCAGGTAAATATTAGTTATACTACAGTACTTTGTGTCACAAATGTAATGTTAACTGGCCAAACGCTTAGGTCTGAGACCATATTTCTGATGTATCAGAATCTCTTGCATGTATGAGTGAAGTCATTCAGCATGCAAGTCTTTGCAGGTCAGCCTCTACACGTGTGTGACCCAGCTGGACCGTCCATTTTGAAAACATTTTGCTTGTGGGTCCAAACGATTGAACCTACTAAACCTTATTATCATTATATGGTCATATACCTATTTATAATTTAGACTGATTTTTATATGCACTATTTACTAACATAATAAGTATAACTATACAAAGAATATGATTGTATCATGATAGTGTCAAAATCGGCTCCATTGTTTATATATTCGTGTCATGACTTATGGTCTACTTGTTTTATTTCGCATTTATTAGTTTTACTTCTTCTTCTGGCATCAGCCTGCTTAGGTACTTTGATATTTCTAATTAACCTTTCTTTCTTTGCAGGATGTTTGCAGGGTCTTTGCTGAAAGCGACAGTAAGGCTGCAGCCTTAAAGGCTAAAAAGAAAAGACTTTACCAACAGCCTGATTGGGACTTATATGGGAGACTTCAGAAGTGAATGGGATATGTAAAGTTTAAAACTATCCGAACTACAATGTTAATATATAGTATTTGATGGACTCTAGCATATGAACTTGTACATGTATCCAGCAGAACATCAAGAGCCACTTGTTTGTAATCTGGTTGAACAGATAACACAGAAGGTATTGAGTCGCACTATATTATATATGGGACGGTTACAGGTTAAAGGATAAACTCATTGTGTTTATTGTGTGTTAATCATTGTGTTATGGCAACAAAGTTTTCCTGAAATATATATATATATATATATATATATATATATATATATATATATATATATATATATATATATATATATATAATTACGCTTTGCACGTGAATATGGTTGAATGTAAACATATGTATGCAGATCAATGTTTCTCTCTCTAGATATACCTTAAAATAATAAAAGCAATGTCAATGGTTCTATTTGTTCATGTTTACTTCTTATTACCCGAGATTCATTAGTTTATATTCCTGTCAAAGTAAAGCAATATTTATACTCCCCTCATCATTTTTAGCCTCGTTCCCCTTTTCAGGCCTTGAGAATTGTAAATGTATTGTATGGGTAAAATATACTGCCCATACTTCATTTACAGTCTGTCCCATAACATAATAACAATGCTAACAATTATTCATTATGATTCATTATGTACCTAACATTTCAGTCAGTTCCTTTTTTCACAGCAAAAGCATGTAAAATAAAACTAAACAAATATTAAAGAAGTGATAACAGCTACAAATGTATGGGCATCACAGTAATCACACATCAAACCATACACAATTTTAGAAGTCAATAAATTATATAAAATCGCGGTAGAAGCTAATCAGGGGTATGCTTAATTTACCAGTTAAAAGTCCTTGATATTACAGTTAAATGCAAATCACGGTAGGTTGTAAGTTTACAGTTAAATTCATGCAACTTTACAGTTAAATGCAAATCACGGTAGTCGTAAGTTTACAGTTAAATTCACGCAACCTTACAGTTAAATGCAATTAACGGTCCGCCGCAATTTTACAGTTAAATTAACTGGCACCCCAGTTGCCAGTTATTTTAACTGTAATTTTACAGTCAGTTTATAACAGTGCACTACTTTAAAAGATTGCTTAGTCGGAATAAATGAATTCAGTGTAATTAAAGACAAACATATGTTGATTGATAGTTATCGCCATGTTAACCCCGTAGGAAAAATGTGCACATTTCATAATCTACATTTAAACATTCATACAAGAATAGATAGAATATATATAAGCAGTCTGATTCAGGTAAAAATGTGTACTATATCAAGAAATATTTTATCAGATCACGACATGGTTGTAACTGAAATCGAATATACTACCATCTCCAAAGGTCCAGGCTACTGGCATTTTAATTGTTCCATTTTAGACGATAAGAAATATAATGAAACCATATGTGCCTTTTGGAAATTTTGGCGAAAAGATTCATTGTATAATACGGATATTTTATTATGGTGGGACATGGGGAAATTCAAATTAAAGGAAATAACCAGGGGCTATTGTAAAGCAAAGGTCAAGGCCGAAGAAAAGTACCGGTCAAATTTAGAACTTCTTTATAATTCCGAGTTGTTAAAGCACGAACAGGGGACGGGGGCCGACACAGAACACCTTCTAAATTTATAACATGAGCTTAACATTTTGAATGAGAAACATTCCAGGGCAGCGGCCATTCGGTGCAAGGTTGAATATCGGGAGCGGGGGGAGTCTTTGTCTAAATTCTTTGTGGGGTTAGAGCGACAAAGGGGACTTAAGCGGGCTTAAGTCTTTGAAAGACTCCGAGGGGCGGGTTCATTCAGACGTAACTACAATGCTAAAGATTGGGGTTTCATTTTATCAAAAGCTGTACACACACGAACGGACAGACCCCCAAGCGGAGAAAGTGTTTCTGTTGAACAATTCTGTTAAGTCCGTCCTATTCAAACTCGTGTGAAGGAGAGATTACTTTTAATGAAGCGACACGCGCCCTTAAAGGATTTCAGTAAGGTAAAAGCCCAGGCCTGGACGGCCGAACCGTTGAATTTTATCGACATTTCTGGCAGCTAATTGGACCTGATTTAGTTAAAGTTCTAAATTTTTCTTTCAAACACGGTACATTGTCATCTTCACAGAAGAAAGGAGTTATTTCTTTAATTTTTAAAAAAGGAGACCGATTGCTATTGAAAAACTGGAGACCTATCACTTTATTAAATATGGACTACAAGATTTTAACCAAATGTTTAAGTAATAGAATGCGGGGGGTTTTGTGTCATATTTTTCATCAAGATCAAACTTGTTCAGTCAAAGGCCGCTCGATTTTCCAAACAGCCAGTGTAATTAGGGACACTATCTCTTATATGAAACTTAACAGATTACCAGGGGCAATGATTTGCCTAGATCAAGAAAAAGCTTTTGATAGATTAAATTGGGATTTTATGTTTAAATGTTTGAGTAAATTTGGTTTCGGGACAGAGTTTATTTCATGGGTTCGTTTATGTTATACAGGTATACAAAGTTGTATTAAAATGAATGGATATGTTTCATCTTCTTTTAATCTGCATAGAGGTGCAAGACAGGGTTGCCCTTTAAGTCCATTATTGTATGTTTTAGCAGCTGAAACTCTAGCCAATGTAATACGTAATGATATATATATATAAAAGGTATCACATTACCAGATAAAAGTGAGCTAAAAATCCAGCAATATGCGGATGATACTACTATATTTGTTTCAAATGAAAATTCCATATCCAAATGTTTTAATATTTTAACTATCTTTCAGGATGCATCTGGAGCCAAAATTAATAAAGAGAAAACGGAAGGTCTGTGGTTGGGTAGCAATATAGGGCGGCATGATAAACCAGGAGGTATCGTATGGTCTTCGTCACATGTTAAAGTTTTAGGTTTTTATTTGGGTAATGATGACGTAAGCAAAGTTAATTGGAACCCTAAGATTACAAAATTTCAAAATACGCTCTTTTTATGGGGGCAACGTAAATTAACATATACGGGGAAAATCGTTGTCCTAAATTCTATTATATCAAGTGGATTATGGTATTCTTCATATATTATTAGTATGCCACACTGGGTAATTGAAAAGCTGGAAGCGTTACTATTAAAATTTTTCTGGGATTTTAGGAAACACTTGGTGAAAAAGGAGGTTATATTTTTGTCTAGGGATAAAGGAGGATAAGGTCTGGTAAATATTTCAGCAAAGATATCAGCCCAAAGAGTCAATTGGATATTTAAAGTTTTTAATATGCGGCACAGATGTCGTATTTTAGCGGAATATTTCATTGGATGGTACAAAGACGTTACTTTTGGGAAATATATTTTGAGCTGTACTTATGACATAAACCGGAAAAATTGTAAAGGTCAGCCGACTATATAAAGAGACTCTAAAAGCATGTAAAGATTTAAATATTATTTGTAAACCAGGTAAGATGGATAAAGGGGTAATTTTGAATCAAGTTTTGTTTTTAAACAAGCTTTTAGTAGATGAAAAGGAGAGAATGTTTATGTTAACAGACTTTATTCGAAATGGATGCATATTAGTTAAACATATTTGGAACCGACGAATCGGTTATTTTGACATGTTTGATGAGGTAGTGAGAAAGTATAAAATTCCACATACTGATTGGTTTAGGACCAGGTACAAAAAGTTGATTAATTGTTTTCCATCCGAATGGGTTTCCGTGTTAAGGAAAGGCTCGGAGACAGTTTATAATTTAGAGTATATAATCGATCAGGGTAACAGTAAAATCTTAGAATCCGAGAAGTTTTCCACGAAGTCTATATATAATATTGTAATTGGAAATAGTGAACCTGTATGTATGTTAAGATGGAGGTGTATCTTTACAAATGTACTAGACGTGAAACATATTTTTAAAAACTGTTATAGAGGTTTAAATGATAAATACCAGTTTGATGTTAACTGGAGATTTCTACATCTTGTGTTGCCAACAAATAATTTTTTATTTAAATGCAAAATCACAGCTACCAATTCATGTCATGTTTGTAATGAAACAGAAAGTAATTTGCATATTTTTTCAGACTGTCCAACGGCTTTTAAATTTTGGATGGATATAAATTATTTATTTCAAGGAATCGCGGGCAAAAACGTCAAAGTAAATATGTACACAATTTGTTTTGGGTTCGGCCACAAATGGAGAGATTTGTCTGAAACGTCCATACAGTTACTTGATTTTTTATTAATAACTGGTAAATATATGCTATGGAGTAATCGGAATAAAGCGATTTTATCTCGTCCATTTAACCCCATTACTATGTTTAAGAACATTGTCAGAGGGTAGAGGGTAGAGATGTATTTAGAACGTTGTGGTGCCATAATAGTATTTTATGTACTGTAGACGAGAACTTTGCTCTTTCCATTTTATTATGAGAACTTGAATGATTAATGTGATCATGATCAAATGTATTCAATACATGGGTGTTGGGTTTGGTATTAATATACTCCTTCTTGTACCTTGCCTTTTCTATTCCACCCTTTCCTTTTCGCTGTTTGCTTAATCGGATGGTTAATTTAGCTAGTAGTTAAACTGTACCATGTCTACAAGGTTTCTCTGCTTCTAAATGTTGATATAGAGGATATAGAATAACAACTATGCATACATAGAGGTCTATACATATATAGATGCGTATATATATATGTGTATATGTATATAATTTTCCCTTTGTCTAGAGACTTCGGTTTGAGGTAGATTGACTAAATTTGTTAGCTTGGGCGGCGCCAGATGGCGCTTGATGGTACATGACTATGGTACAAAAATTCAGTTGTTGTGATGTTTGAGTCAAGTGGATGTAGAAGAAGATGCTATCCGTTTTTAATAATAATAAGGGTTCAATAATTCAGAAAAACTGTGAATTCTGATATGACATATTATTATTAGTTAAGAATCCCACCTTCAAGGGACGTTGAAGGCTAGCTATGATTGAGTCGAGACCTCAATTAAAATTAATTATTTCGATTTATGGTTGATATTCTTTCCATGCGTTTCTGCTAATGTATGTATAAATATACATAGGTAGATAAGTTGTTCGATATATATATATATATATATACATTAGGTACATAAACTCCTTTATTGAGGCCTCAGTATAGTGATTCTAACCATAGACAGATGGCGCTAGGGTGACAGGCATTTAGCAAACATTCAGTTGTTTCGTACTTCTTGCGTTAAGCAAGGCAGGGGTAACAAATATTACGATTTCGTCCGTATGTGTATGTTAATGTTGTTAAGCAGCATAAGATGAAAAAGCGGAGCAGGTTGCTTCCGCTAGTGTGAAGTTAAAGCTTAAATTTCCCTTCTGATGTTCCTCTTCATTAATTGTATATTCCGGTTTACTATTTGCTATGTTATTTGTAAACGTACAACTGTTTTTTCTCCTCCACCCCATGTCCTTTTCTTCCTACGCCTACTAAGTTAACCTATTGCCAGACGATATCCTCACAGAGGGCCGAGATTTTTATTGTACATTTTTGCCGCCAGATGGCGATGTCTTCGTACTTGTTTGTGAGTAAGTGGGTTTCAATCTTGATTTCCTTTCTGACGTTTCCCTTCAACACTGGTATCCCCATCGTTGACCACTGAATCTGTTAAGTGGTAACTCTTCCTCCCCCCCCCCCTTCTCTTCCCCCTTCTTCTCCTTTTCTTCCATCTCTTCCTTCCTTCCTTACGTCTTTTACCGATGCCTACATAGTTAGATCATTGTTAGAATACAGCCTCATAAAGTGTTTTGATTGCGTCAAATATTCGTTTGAGATTATGCGTTTTGAAAGGTGTGTGCTATATAGGATATATATATATATATATAAATATGTATGTATAGCAAGGTTTATGTGAATTTTATTTTGGCGATATATATATATACACAGATACTTTTTTTCAGAGGAATTGCTATGTTCAATGTCATTACTTCTTTCTTTCAGCTGTCTAAAGGAGCGCAAATATAGGTATTTATGTCTACATACAAATATGGGATTCCCATGTTAAAATTTTTGTTTTGTTGCTTGCCGGAAATCTTCGATTTCTGCAAGCAGGTTGGTCAGTCGCGGATGTCTGTTTGTCTGTTTGTTTGTTTGTTTGTCTGTCTGTCTGTGTACTCTCTACAGGCCACAATTTTCCAGCAATTGCTTTCAAACTTATACAGCTGGTAGACAAGCAAAAGTCCTGGAGGCCTATTGTTTTTGGGCATTATAGGTCAAATGTCAAGGTCAAGGTCATCGAAAGTATACAAAACGGTTTTTTGTTCATATCTGTGTTAATATTGGTCGTATCTACTTCAACAGTAGCTCATTTTAATCGTCATTCCAAGGCCTGTTTTCTGGTGTGTAGCTGACACAATTTGCGGTAACCATGGTAACGCATTTTTGGGGAAAAGTGCTGATATTTTTCTAAATTTGTCAGTTTTAAAGCTACAGAGGTCTAGTTTTTTGCTTCAGGTAGCATTCACCTAGTACTACAAGATTCTATTAAGAGTCTCGCAATATCTCGTATAATATCTCGTCAAACGAGATATTTCGAGATTTCAGTAATCTTGCCCTGGAGGCCACAGTTTTGCAGGAATCTTTTTGAAACTGGCATATCTTAAGTCCTACACTATTATCTCGAAATCAATTTTTCATTTTTTTAATTCGGCCGCTAGGGGGCGCTGGGTGCAAACCTCTCCAACATATCATGTTTTGGCAATACCTTCAAAATTATAAGCCTCAATTACATAAACCATAGCTTATTTTCTTCCTCTGAGTCTTTTCAAAATCCTGGTGTAGTCATTTCGACTCGATCTTGAGTCACTTTGTCAGTGTGTCCGTCTGTTTCTCAGTTGTCCTCAAATCCGCTTGCTTGCCGGTTCTTGCGTCTTACATGTAGCATTCTACAGGACACAGTTTTGAAAGAATCCTTTTAAAACTATTACATCTTATGTCTTACACTAATATCTCGAAACGGATTTTTCATTTTCCAGAATTGGCCGCTAGGGGGCGCTGCACATGACCCTCACACACATATCATCATATTGGCCATATCTCTAAAACCCAGGACTCAATTACATAAACCATAGCTTATGTTCTTCGTCTGAGTCTTCTCCATAACCTGGTTAAGTCATCTGGTCTCGGTCTTGTGTCACTTTGTCAGTATGTCCATATAATCTTTATAAACGGAGGGAAACCTGAATGCACAGAGTCATGCAGGAATGCACGATGACACGCGTTTTAGTAAGACAAAGACTCGTGTAGGTATGAGCGACAATCAGCGCAGTTTGCTCGTTTTGTGTAGGGTCCATCGGGCCAAATGCCAATTCAGGCCCGCAGCCGACGGGATGAATTAATTGGCGTAGCGGGGACCATGGCCATTTCCTGGTAAAAACTTGTGAATAAATATACCGGAAGGGCTGACCATTTTCTCAGGGCCATAGGAATGTCACCATTCCAGTGTGCCCTCAGACCTGGTCAGACCTGGTCAGACCTAAAACGCGTGCCTGCACATCTGTGCGCATGCAGGTGATTGCTGTCCAAAGTTTCGGTCGGTGAGTCCTTCAGGAAAGGACCCGAACCGGTTTTTTTTTTAATTGCTTGCCGGAAATCTTCCATTTCTGCAGGCAGGTTGGCCAGTCGCAAATCTCTGTTTATTGCTTGCCGGAAATCTTCGATTTCTGCAAGCAGGTTGGTCAGTCGCGGATGTCTGTTTGTTGCTTGCCGGAAATCTTCGATTTCTGCAAGCAGGTTGGTCAGTCGCGGATGTCTGTTTGTCTGTTTGTTGCTTGCCGGAAATCTTCGATTTCTGCAAGCAGGTTGGTCAGTCGCGGATGTCTGTTTGTCTGTTTGTTTGTTTGTCTGTCTGTCTGTGTACTCTCTACAGGCCACAATTTTGCAGCAATTGCTTTTAAACTTACACAGCTGATAGACAAGCAAAAGTCCTCGAGGTCTATTGTTATTGGGCGACATAGGTCCAAGGTCAAGGTCAAGGTCATCAAAACTTCTCAAAACGGTTTTTTCTTCATATCTTTGTAACTGTTAGTGGTATCTTCTTCAAACATAGCTCATTTTAAACGTTATTCCCAGGCCTTTCTTCTGGTGTGTAGCTCTTTCAAATTTGCCGTAACCATGGTTACGCATTTTGTGGAAAAAGTCATGATATTCTGAAATAAGGGGTCATATTTTTCTAACTTTGTCAGTTTTAAAGCTAGAGAGGTCTAGTTTTTTGCATCAGGTAGCAATTAACAAGTACTGCAAGATTTTATTAAAAGTCTCGCGATATCTCGTACAATATCTCGTCAAACGAGATATTTCGAGATTTCAGTAATCTTGCCCTGGAGGCCACAGTTTTACAGGAATCTTTTTGAAACTGGCATATCTTAAGTCCTACACTATTATCTCGAAATCAATTTTTCATTTTTTTAATTCGGCCGCTAGGGGGCTCTGGGTGCAAACCTCTCCAACATATCATGTTTTGGCAATATCTCCAAAACTGTGAGCCTCAATTACATAAACTATAGCTTATTTTCATCCTCTGAGTCTTTCTGAATCCTGGTGTAGTCATTTCGACTCAATCTTGAGTCACTTTGTCAGTGTGTCCGTCTGTTTCTCAGTTGTCCTCAAATCCGCTTGCTTGCCGGTTCTTGCGTCTCACATATAGCATTCTACAGGACACAGTTTTGAAAGAATCCTTTTAAAACTATTATATCTTATGTCTTACACTAATATCTCGAAACGGATTTTTCATTTTCCAGAATTGGCCGCTAGGGAGCGGTGCACTCAAACTTGCACAACATATCATTTTTTGGCCATATCTCCAAAACTATAAACCTAATTTACATAAACCATAGCTTATTTTCTTCCTCTGGGTCTTTCAAAAAACCTGGGGTATTCATTTGGTCTCAATCTTGAGTCACTTTGTCTGTGTGTCCGTCTGTTTCTCAGTTGTCCTCAAATCCGCTTGCTTGCCGGTTCTTGCGTCTCACAAATAGCATTCTACAGGCCACAGTTTTGAAAGAATCCTTTTAAAACTATTACATCTTATGTCTTACACAAATATCTCGAAACGGATTTTCATTTTCCAGAATTGGCCGCTAGGGGGCGGTGCACTCAAACTTGCACAACATATCATTTTTTGGTCATATCTCCAAAACTATAAACCTCATTTACATAAACTATAGCTTATTATCTTCCTCTGAGGTTTCTTCATAACATGGTTAAGTCATCTGTTCACAATCTTGGGTCAGTTTGTCAGTATGTTGTCTGTTTGTCAGTTGTCCTCAATTTCGCCTGCTTCCTGGTTCTTGCGTCTCACATGTAGCATTCTACTGGCCACAGTTTTGCAGGAATCGTTTTGTTAATTACACTTGTCATATATCGTGATGATATCTGGAAGTCCTATGTTTATTATTCAAATAAGTCAAAGGTCAAGGTCAAGGTGATCAAAATATATCAAAATCTTATTTTCTTTAGAACTTTATTAATATTGGTTCTTTCTTCACAAACTATGGATTATTTTCTTTCACTTTGACACTGCTCGTTCATCTGACTAACTTTACATCATTTCCGGCAAGCGCGTGACCTCAGGTCATCTAGTTTTATGTTTGTTTGTTTCCTCTTCCTTGTGGCTGTTAGTTACAATTTTGTTTCTTATCTGTACATATATGTTGCATGTTAGTTGCGAGCCACTAGGTGGCGCTCCGAGAGTATTTTGTATTGTGCATGGCTTTGGGTCCTTCTTTCTTTGGTTTTCTCAGGAAAGTTGGGATACCCTTTTGTAATATAGGTTAGCGCCTTGGTAAGTTTTAAGTCAACAAAGATTCTTTAAATGGAGACGGGTTTAACTAGTCTCGGGTTATATGAACTACTATGTTGGTGTTAGGTTTTTATGGGCAGGGTTTTGTTTGGTTTTGTTTTGGAATGACATTTTGATTTGATTCAGGGTTGGGCTTTATTTAGTATTATGCGGGATTGTTTTCCTGTATTCAGTGCATGGTCTCTGATATATAATAAGCTGTCATGAATTCTTCTTTTTCAGGTTATGGACTCAAAATGATAAATCGTATATACAGGTATATGTTTGTATATAATTTGTATATACATATACTTGGACATTTTTCGTAAGCTTTTTTTACTTTCCTTCAGGTTTGTGGACTTTTTGGTTATGCATATATATGCATTATGATTGTTTTTGTATTATGCATGTCAACACCAAGATGGTTGGTGATCTCTGTAAATATGATTGTACATGATTTGATTTTATAAAACAATATAAAAAAAAATGATGAAAAACTTAAATCATATATCTAATTTCTTTAAAAGCTTTAAAAAAACTTTCTTGTCAATATTAACCAAAGATAACCTGAAATCTACATGTCTAGTGGCATGATGTAATAGATGCTGATAAACTGGTGCCAAGCTAGATGTAACAGCATCACACAACTAACATATATGGTGAAATGACTCAATTCAATCTCCATAATTCAGCCAAAATCCCTCATGTGGAACCATTAATTACAATTATTATAAGAATTGTTGCAGGGATTATTCTTGTAAAATATTTAATAAACTGGTTTCAGTGGCAACAGTCGAAAAACATTTGGCAGGTTTATAACTCATATAGGAAGATACAGAAAACTGGCTAAGTTCAGCTTCCCGTAACTCAGCCAAAAAGCACTGAACCAAAAGCACTTGAACAAACTTGAATTATAAACATCTGAGGATAATTAATGTGTTTTTAGAAGAAGATCTTTGTAGCCACTGAACTAAAATTGGCTGTTATGGCATATGACTAAATTCAGCTTCCCATAACTTAGCCAAAAGTCACTGAACAGAGACCATTTGAACAAACTTTAGAAAGCACTACCCTAGGATCATTTCTGTGCAACATTAAACATTTTGGCCATATAGTTTCAGAGAAGAAGTTTTTTGTAGCCCTCAGTGTGATACAGGCACTGATGACTCCGTACAAAAAAAGCCGATGCAGGTGGCGCCACCAATACCTCAATTTCAGATACGACCTATGTGACCAACATTGGCATAAAATTTGGTGATGATAGCTCCAGCCGTTTCTGAGATATAAATTTTAATATGCTTTTTTTGGACAGATGACAAAGTTCAACTTCCTGTAACTCGGCCAAAAATCTCTGAACTGGAACCATTTGAATAAACTTGTGAGAGATTGTTCCAGGGATCATTTCTATGAAATATAGGACAATTTAGCTGAACAGTTTCAGAGAAGAAGATTTTTAAAGCTTTATTAGCTGTTTCCCTATAAAATCTAAGAAAATGCAGTAAGAAAAAAAATTAACAAAATCCGATATAGTTTTTTGGATGACTGATTATTTGCAAAACCTTTGGTGATGCCAGCTCCTGCTTTTATGAGATAGCTATGGTTAACATACAGACGACACACAACGTACGACGGACGCCGCCGCACAATCGCATAAGCTCACAGGTTCGCTAAAAATTGGAAGTATAGGTGGGACCACCAGTCTGTAGAAACTAATGAAACACTCCATGATCACTATCCATTCAAAGAATCATGGTGATCAATGCATTAGTTGCTCAGACCCTTGAGCTTTTGAATCAAATTTTCCATTATTCTGGGGGGTATTTCGGAGCCCCATAGCTTGAAGAATATGGGTTACAGAGACCTAATTTCAGGTTTCCACTTAGACTTTTCATGGGCCTCCCTGCATGTCAAGAGAGAAGATTTTCATCCAATGGTTACAATTTGTGCCCTGTTAACAGATGACCCCACCTTAGGAGGTCTCAAAAATTGAGAAAAAATTAGTAAAAATAAAAAAAAAATACAGGTGGCACCACCAGTCTGCAGAAACTGATGAAACATTCCATGACCAATATCCATGCAAATAATCATGGTTATCAATGCAATAGTTGTTCAGATACTTGAGCTTTTGTATCAAATTTTCCATTATTCTGGGGGGTACTTCTGAGCCCCATAGCTAGAAAAATATGGGTTACAGAGACCTTATTCCAGGTTTCCACAGAGACTTTTAATGGGCCTCCCTGCATTTTAAGAGAGAAGATTCTAGGTCCAGTCCTTAGGATGTGTGCTCTGTTAACAGATGACTTCATCTTAAGGTGTCTCAAAAATAGAGAAAAAAAAATTCGTAAAAATCGAAAAAAAATCCAGGTGACTCCACCAGTCTGCAAAAAGTGATGAAACATTCCATGATCAATATCCATGCAAAACATCATGGTTATCAATGCATTAGTTGTTCAGATACTAGAGCTTTTGAATCAAATTTTCCATTATTCTGGGGGGTATTTCGGAGCCCCATAGCTTGAAGAATATGGGTTACAGAGACCTAATTTCAGGTTTCCACTTAGACTTTTCATGGGCCTCCCTGCATGTCAAGAGAGAAGATTTTCATCCAATGGTTACAATTTGTGCCCTGTTAACAGATGACCCCACCTTAGGAGGTCTCAAAAATTGAGAAAAAATTAGTAAAAATAAAAAAAAAATACAGGTGGCACCACCAGTCTGCAGAAACTGATGAAACATTCCATGACCAATATCCATGCAAATAATCATGGTTATCAATGCAATAGTTGTTCAGATACTTGAGCTTTTGTATCAAATTTTCCATTATTCTGGGGGGTACTTCTGAGCCCCATAGCTAGAAAAATATGGGTTACAGAGACCTTATTCCAGGTTTCCACAGAGACTTTTAATGGGCCTCCCTGCATTTTAAGAGAGAAGATTCTAGGTCCAGTCCTTAGGATGTGTGCTCTGTTAACAGATGACTTCATCTTAAGGTGTCTCAAAAATAGAGACATGAAATTTGGTGATGATAGCTCCAGCCGTTTCTGAGATTTAAATTTTAATATGCTTTTTTGCACAGTACAACCACCTGTAACTCGGCCAAAAATCTCGGAACTGGAACCATTCGAACAAACTTGAGAAAAAATGTTCCAGGAATCATTTCTGGGAAATATTGGACAATTTGGCTGAACAGTTTTGGAGGAGAAGATTTTTAAAGCTTTTTTAGCTTTTTCCCTATAAAATCTAAGAAAATTCAGTTAGCCAAAAAATAAGCAAAATCCAATAGTTTTTTAGATGACTAATTTTTTGCATAAAATTTTGTGATGCTAACACTTGCCATTTTCAAGGTAGTATGGGTTAACATACAGACGACGGACAACAGCCGAGGGACGCTGGACGACGCCGCACCATCGCATAAGCTCACAGGATTGTTAATAACCAAAGATAACCTGAAATCTAAATGTCTAGTGGCATGATGTAATAGATGCTGATAAACTGGTGCCAGGCTAGATGTAACAACTGCATCACACAGCTTATATGTATGGTAAAATGACTCCTTTCAATATCCATAATTCAGCCAAAAATCATTGATGTGGCACCATTAATGACAATTATTACAAGAATTATTGTATGGATAATTCTTGTAAAATATTTAATAAATTGGCTTCAGTGGCGTCAGTCAAAAAAACATTTTGCAGGTTTATAACTCATATAGGAAGATACAGCAAACTGGCCAAGTTCAGCTTCCCGTAACTCAGCCAAATAGCACTGAACCAAAACCATTTGAACAAACTTTAATTATCAACATCTGAGGATAATTAATGTGTGAGATTTAAGAATTTGACCCAGTGGCTTTTGAGAAAAAGATCTTTGTAGTCATGACTGAGCTAAAATGGGCTGTTATGGCATATGACTAAATTCAGCTTCCAATAACTTAGCCAAAAGTGACTGAAAAGAGACCATTCGAACAAACTTTAGAAAGAACTACCCTAAGATCATTTCTGTGCGACATTAAACAATTTGGCCATATGGTTTCAGAGAAGAAGTTTTTTGTAGCCCTCAGTATGATACAGGCACTGATGACCCCCGTACAAAAAAAGGCTGATGCAGGTGGCGCCACCAATACCTCAATTTCAGATATGACTCATGTGACCAACATTGGCATAAAATTTGGTGATGATAGCTCAAGCCGTTTCTGAGATTATCTTTTTAGTATGCTTTTTTGGACAGATGACTAAGTTCAACTTCCTGTAACTCGGCCAAAAATCACCGAACTTAAAACACTCAAACAAACTCGGGAAAGATTGTTCCAGGAATCATTTCTGGGAAATATTGGACATTTTGGCTGTACAGTTTCGGAGAAGAAGATTTTGAAAGCTTTTTTAGCTTTTTCTCTATGAAATCTAAGAAAATGCAGTTAGCCAAAAAATAAGCAAAATCCGATATAGCTTTTTGGATGACTGATTTTTTGCATAAGATTTTGTAATGCTAACTCTTGCTGTTTTCAAGATAATATGGGTTAACATACAGACGACGGACGACGCCACACCATCGCATAAGCTCACAGGTACGCTAAAAATGAAGGAACTTCTTTTATATATATATATATATATATATATATATATATATATATATATATATATATATATATATATATATATATATATAAGTAGTACATATATCTTTATTTCACAAATGTGTAAGAATTATCTCACAAGGTTATATTTGTTTTACTCACAAATCTGTAAGAATTATCTCACAAAGTTATATTTGTTTTTCTCACAAATCTGTAAGAATTATCTCACAAGGGGAAAAACGGCCACCAGGGGGCGCTGCGGGTGCCGCGTCCAACTGGGCCGACATGTGACGTCACTGGACCTTTTTTTTTGGGGGGGGGGGGGTTAATAGGACTATTTTTTAGGGTTAAGGCGTGACAGTCAGTCTGTCAAGTCTGGTTGGAAGGGGACGGTTTTGTTTCCTTTTTTTTGGAGGGATTTTTTTACTTTTTGGGGGGGAGGGTCTTCTTTTTTTTTGTTTACTTTTTTTTTTTTGGGGGGGGGGTCTTTTTTTTCTTCTATTGGATACACACTTTTTTCTTTCACATTTTTTTCTTTCATGCATACATTCTGCGTTTTCATACTGTTAACGTGTTGTCTTCATTTCATCCACACTGCATTTACTTTCAAAGGCATAAATCAAGATAGAGTAAGGTTTTAAAAGTTTAATTCAAACACAAAGATCTAAAACAGTAAATTACAATAGGAAAAAAACGGTTTTAAATGTATACAATGGAACATGCAAACATTAATAATTGTAATAATTGAAAACACACTAAATAACAATAAGAAACATGTAATACATTTAAATATATAATGGAACATGTTAACATTACACCGAACAAGAACATATTTACAGAATGTACAATATATTTACATTGAATATTCACAGTATATACATTTATTTACAAGTATGTTCACAAATATATTACTTTATTTTAGAATAGACACAAATATATTACTTTATTTTATACATTCAATATATTACTTTCATATAAAAATAGATTTTTTGGTGTGTAAATAAAACAACTGAAACAAATCACCGGGACCAGCCCTCTCCCTCGTACAAGTCATCAAAATCTAAAATAAACCGCTCCCTCCTTCCCACCCGATCCACCTCTGTAAACAAAACCTCCCTATGATTGTGCAAAGCCCAAAGGATCTGAAACAAAACCTGGTATCTGGAAACTGAAAACAAATTCCCTGCCCCATTCCCCCGCACTGAAAAAACATGGTGATGATGTAAATCAAAACTACGTAAATGATTTTGTGAAAATGAATTGAAACCAAAACGATTCTGTAACTCTTGTTCCCTCTCCTCCTCTTCTTGCTCCAAAAAAAAAAATCTCTCAGATGTTGGTCCAGCCAAACATCTAGAAAAAAAAACCCAAGAAAATAAGTGACGTCTCCTGAAAACAAGTCAATGAAAATTAAATTCCAACACAATTTTATCTTTGTTCTCTAATTTAAACATTTTAAAATCAATTCTTTCCTCGTCCTGTAACAAATCTAACAAAAACATACACAGTTTAAATGAAGTAGATGTATTTACATGAGAACTGAAAAATAAAGAATCATTTGAACAATTCAACAAATCAACCAACCCATCCGTATCATTCACAAAGGTTCCCCCCTCTCCAACCCCTCTACTATTAATGCTCCCCCCCCCTCAAAATAATATATTTCTCTTCCTCTGTCAAGTTCATTTTTTTCATACATGCTCTTATTTTTATCCCACTCCCTCTTCCTCCTCCCCTTCAAAAAATAATTTCTCATCTCCTCCTCTTCCTCTCTGAACTCTCCCCCCTCCTCCTCCTCCTCCTCCTCTGGTCATGCTCTTCCATAGAGTTCAAATTCAAGTATGTCGAGGGGGTCGTCAGGAATGACGATTGGTTGTTCTGCATTTCCTTGCACCGGCGGCAGTATGACTGGGGTGGGGTAAAAGTCAGGCGGGGGGACGGGTGGAGAGTGGGGTTGGAAGGTCGGGGGGCTGGCGGGTGGCGTGTGCCGTGTGACTGGACGGGGTGTGGGGCAAACTGAACATACTGGGGGTTCTGGGGGGAAATCATGGAATTCGGGTAATGGGGGGTACAAACTCTAACAGTGAAGGGGGACAGGGCGGGTAGGGAACGGTCGGGGGTGGCGGGTAGGGAGCGGTCAGGGGAGGCGGGTAGGGAAGGGGCGGGGGGACAGACATACCTGCCGCCGGTGCCGAATTCTTCTTCTCTTCCTTCTTCAATAATTCCTCCACGGTTGTGGGTATTTGGAGACCTTGATCTGGATCTGGAACGGGAGCCGGAGGTGGCGCGGTCCTGGTTTGGTATGTTGTCTGTCGACCGCAGACCGCCCACCATCCGTCTCCTGTTCGGCCTCCCCTCTCTTGTTCTCTCCTCCCTGCCTCTTCTCCTTCTCTCCTCCCTCTCTCTCTCTCCCTCTCCCTCTCTCCTCTCGCTCTCTCCCTCTCCTCTCTCCTCCTCTCAACACTCCCCACATTTTCCATAGTGTTAGGTTAATAAGCCAAGCTGACAGTAAAAACATGATGTACTGCAGACTGTGCGGCCCAGGGGGTGACCCGAGGTTTTATACCCGTGTCCCGCATAGGGTCGGCATAACGGACGCTGGGTGGCACCATTGGGTCTGGGGGACGGCAAGTACACCCCGGGCTATGCTTAACCCAGCGGGGAGGGTCGCCTCCGGGCCCGGGCCACCCCTGTAAATTTTCGGTACCACCGACGCTGGAAACGAGCACATTGTATTACATCATCGAAGGTCCCTGCCCGTCCCGACCGGGTATGAGTGTACCCGCCGCCCGAGTACGTGTGAACCCGGGGTCACGGTCAAGGACCCTGGGCCACGAGTGAACCACGAGTGACCCCACATACACATCCAAACGACATGTCACACAGCACAGACGTCACACCCAACAAAAACCGACACTGCGCATGTCTGTGAACACACTTTTATTCTAAACAGGAAGAACACGGAATAAACCCAATGCGCATGTTCGGGAATCATCAAAACAACAATAACAAGGCCAAAACACTGAAACGAACGTCACTGTGTGTCAACAGGAAGACCCCGGTAAAAAAACCCCTGGCGCATGCACACACACACAAACCCGCTCACGCCCAGGACAGCTGGTCAAAACGGTGCGGGGCCGTCTTTACCTTGGCGTTGTTGTAAAACTGTTCGACTGAGATGCATCTGCACTGGATGTACTTGCGTCTGGGGGTCTGGGACACCACCATGCTCAAGTCCCCGGTAATGCATATCAACAGCATGAACAGGTCGTCGATGGTGTCTGTGTCTGTGCTGATGGCCTCGATCAAAATCTGCATGTTTTTTACACTGAAGTACCATTTCTGCCGGGGGTACGGCCCGCCCCCGTTGAATTTCAGGTGTTTGAACACGAACATGTTGTAATCCCGGGAGAAACACCACATGTACCTGTCCCCGTACCCCTCTAATATATTATCGTACTCAACCCAGGTGTCGCTCTGGGAGTAAGGGTTATCCTGGCACGACAGGGGCGGGGTCTCGTAATTGTTTTCCAGCGTCCGGCTCAACACGGTCATGGCTTTAGCCCCCAGCAGGTACTTGGCCACGCATTTTTCCAGGCACATGCCTTTCCACGGGCGCCGGGGCTGATTGATGTACCCGCCCCAGTACTCAGCCAAGAAAAACCGGTAGGTGGTATGGGTCAGGCCGTGCACCGCCCCATCCCGCAGGTCCACTTTGGCTTCGTCCTGCCGTATGATGACAAACGTGTCGGTGATCCAGTAGGCCACTTCCGCCCTGGCTTTCCAGTACTTGGCCCAGGGATCGGGTTTGGTTTTGAACTGTTTTGAACAGTTCGTTCAGGAACATGCACGGGTCTTCGCGCGCCTCGTGCGGTTTCCAGTATATGAAACTGTCTTTGTTGATGTGCCCGAAATTCTCGCTGTCTGCCACTTCTTTCACGAGGTACACTTTCTTTTCCACGCGGGCCTCCGGTGTCCTGCAGTTAGCCTTGCTCACCACGACCTCGGCCCGCGAATCCAACCCGTCCAGGACGTGTTTCATTTTGTCTTTGTGTTTCTTGAACACGGGATCGGACCAGTAACGGCCGTCCAGGAGGGGCGGCGCGTCCCCGAATTCAAAACCGCAGAAATCCGACGGCTTCCCCGCGTCCGAGGCCGGAGGGGTAACCTGAGGCTAAAAGGCGCCGGCCCCTTCTTCCGTGGAAACGGCGGGCGCAGCCGTTGGCAAGGCGGGCGCAGCTGTGGACAAGGCGGGTGCACCGGGGAGCACCCTGGGCTCGAGGACGGGCCAGAGACCGTTTCTGAAACTGTTTCTGAACAAGCCGTCTAAAGGGCTGGGTCTCATCTGGGACGACCGGGCCCATTCCCTGGCCCTTTCCATGTCTTCTTCCATATTGTGCCACGTGTTGTCCCACGTCTGTTTTGGCGTCTCCCCGTTCATCCGTTTCTCACCCCTATTAGCTTTTTTTTCAGGTCCGGATCTTTCAGGATCGCTTTCGTCCACCCGGCTTTCCACTTCCGCTCGAACTCTTTTTACAGTACCATTTTCATCTGCCCATTCACCCAGATCTTCCTCACTGGCCCCAACGGGCGGGGATTTTCGTCCCACAGGAGGGGATTTCCGTCTGACATCGTCCCCCGCCTTTGTGTCTGTCTCCCAACCCAAATCGCTGTCCATCCGATGCAGCAAAGGGGGGTGCCTCAGTTCACGGCCGTACTGGTCGTACTGCTCTTCATCGCTGGACATGATGCTCAAAATGTGTGCACCGAACCCCCCGCAGGCCGGGGTTTATATGCCTTCCCCGGTCGGAAAAACCCAACCCTGTGGAAAAACCTGGGAAAACCCTAACACCTCGGAAATTCCTGGGAAATTCCGGACTTTTGAGAATTCCCGGAAATAGCAGCCTCCCGGAAATACCTGGGAAAAACCCAGTCAGCCGGGAAAACCCGGGGAAAACCTGACCTACTGGGAATTCCAAGGAAAGCCCTGCCGGCACCGGAAACCCCGGGTAAAAACCACGACCAGGTATTTAAAGCCTCGCAGGGGGCCGCCGCGCATTTCAGTCATGCCGCGGCGGCGTAAGCCTTACACCGTTGCGTCCAGGCGCGAAAATTATTTTTCCAGGTTTAGGAAAAAAGGCCTGGCGTTAAAAATCCAGCCTGATTTGGAAACCCTGGACGGTATGAAACATTAAGACGCCATGTACAGCGTTTTCGATCCGCTCATGGATGAATGGAAACAGCTAGGGCAAACCCGACAACACTTACATGCAAGTGAACATGGTGTCTTCTACCCTGAACAACAAAGCTTTCAACACCAAATGGTTGGTCAAAGAAGACATGACCCTGGAATACGTCATGACACAAGTCGAAAAAACATTGAACAGCAACGAAAATTTCAGACTGACCGACGAATTTGAAATGGAACTGAAATCGATCAAATTGCCACGGGTGTCCGGGTGGGACAACACGCTGTCTTTGGAAAGGCTCTTGGAGAAAAACCCCCGCACGTACATCGACCCCGCCCGGTTTTTCCCGGGGACCAAAGACTGTTTCATCACGTCACTGGTGTTGCTGGTGTTCATGGAACAGAACCGCCTGGGTGGCAACTGGAGGCAACGCCCGCCAAAAGCTCAAGTCCTGGACGACGTGCAGCGGGAAGTCGCGCGTTTGAAAAAACAGAGCGGCGTGTCAACGCCGTCCGTCACGCTCCAGAACATGCGGGCCGTGTGCGTCCAGTTCCCAGACTACAACATTTTGGTGTTTCACGGCGGGGATTTGAAAGACATCTTGTTCCGGAGCGACCGGTGGGACACCAGGAAGAAAACATTGGCAGTCATCGTCGTGAACAACCACGCTTTGGGCATCCTGAAAATCAAATCGCATTTATCGGTCAAATGCAACGCCCTGTGCTGGGGGTGTTTCAAATCCTTGAATTACAGGCAGGGGCACACCTGCGCCGGGTCCTGTAAAATGTGCGGGGGCGTCCCCCCATGCGTTTTACCCCCGGGCAAACCACTCGTAAAATGTGGCAACTGCGGGTGGTGCGGGTTTTTAGGCCGGGCGTGTTTTGACACCCACAAAACAGCCACGGTTTTCGGGACCCGCCTCACCATGTGCCAGAGGCGCCTGCGGTGCACCCAGTGCAGGTGCCTGGATACCGGGAAACACGACTGCGGCAAATACCGGTGTAAAATATGCCACTGCCTGATCAACAACACGGCTTCCCACTCGTGTTACATGCAACCGCTGTCTGAGGACACTGTAGCGAAAAAGAAAATGCGGCCGTACGTGTTTTGGGACACGGAATGCTGCCAGTCGCCCCCCGACGGTGCGAACATGCGCCTGCACACCATGAACGCTGTGGTGGCGCATTACGTCTGTGCCACCTGTTTGGCTTGCCGCGACAAAAAGACGACCCCGACTTCTTGAGGTGGCACGCCGACAAAGTGGAGAGCTGGTACGTTTGGCGCCACGACACGGAATTGTACGAGTATTGCAACAGTGACGTCGACCTCCTGAAACACGGGTGTTTGAAATTCCATGAACTGTACATGCAAAAGGCGGGGTTTGATTTGTTCTTGCACACCGTCACGTTGCCTTCGGCATGCATGATGGATTACCGTCTGAATTACCTGCGGGAAAACCAGATCGCCATGATCCCACCGCAAATCCTGTGCACCCACCTGTCCCAGGTGTCGGAGGAATGGCTGGATGACATGCAGCGGGCAGCGCTTGAATACCCCATCCACCAAGGCAGCAACACGTGGAACGGGAAAGAATGCGTCATCCAAATGACCGACAGGGCCGTCTAGGTGGACGGGTACTGCCCGGAAACACTCACCGCGTACGAATTCAACGAGTGCGTGTGGCACGGGTGCCCCGCCTGCACTGACCTGGATGTGTTCGTCCCCAACAGCGACATCCCCAATTATGCCGCGTACATGCGGCAACTCCGAAAAGAAGATTTGCGGGCTCACGGGTACCACGTGGTGTCGGTCTGGGAACACGAGTACCAACGGAAACTGAAAGGCAGCCAAACCACCCGCCACGTCCAGCCCAGGGACGCGTTTTACGGCGGCAGGACCAACGCCACGTGCTTGTACAAAAAACCACGGGGAACAAAAGGATCGATTATTACGACGTCACGTCCATGTACCTGTACCTGCAGAAAACCAAGAAAATACCCGGTGGGTGAACCGACGGTCGTCCCGCACCCCACCGAAACGCAACTGCGCGAATCCCCGGGCAGGATTTTTTGCGGGACCTTGCTGCCCCCCTAGGGATTTGTTCAACCCCGTGCTGCCTTACAGGTGCGGGGGCAAACTCATGTTCCCCCTGTGTGCAATGTGCGCCGAACTCGCTAACCAGCGGGAACCGTGCCACCACACGGATGAGGAACGGGCGGTCTCGGGGTCGTGGTTCATGCCGGAAGTCCACAAGGCTCTAGAAAAAGGGTACGTCTTCGTCGCAGGGTACGAGCTGTGGGAATGGGCCGACTGGGACAACATTTTCGCGTCCTACATCGAAAAATGGTACCAGGAAAAAACCCAGGCGTCTGGATAGCACACGGACGACCCCATCAAACGGCAACGTTACATCGACGAGTTGCGGGAGAAACAGCACGTCGAAATCGACCCTGCGCAAGTGGCCCTCAACCCCGCATTGTGGTTCGTGGCCAAACAGGCCCTGAACACGCTGTGGGGGAAATTCGGCTAGAAAGACGGCATGCGTCAGAAAAAACAAGTGACCAATTTCGACGAACTGAACGGTATCTTGTCGGACCCCACCAAAGATGTGTTTGAAATCGTCAACCTCGGGCTGCACGTCCTACAGGTCGAGTACCAGAGCAAAGAACGGGATTACCAAACGGGGCGCACTGACAACGCCATCATCGCGGCGTTCACCACCTGTTACGGCAGGATGGAACTGTACAACCTGCTCGACGTTTTGGACGAATGCGTCTTGTATTTTGACATGGACTCTGTGGTGTTTTTCTCCCGGCCAAGGGACCCGTTACCTCCGTTGGGGGCACTGCTGGGGGATCTGACCGACGAACTGGCGTGGGGCATGATCACCGATTTCGTCAGCGGGGGACCTAAAAATTACGGCTACCTGGGCCAGGCCCGGGATGGGTCCCCACTGGCGTGCCAGAAAGCCCAGGGGTTCCAAGTGGGAAACCGGGTGGCTTCCCATGACGTCAAACGGATGGTGGACGCCCTGCTGGAAGGGTCAGACCAACCCGCTGTAATTCACCCATCGAATTCCACGTGGTGAGGGACAAAGAAGGCCACGTCAAATCCACTTCTTTGGATAAAATGTACACCGCCGTGTACGACAAACGGCGTTTCTGGCGGCCCCGGGACCCCTTAGACAAATACACCACCTTCCCTTACGGTTACGAGAAATAATAAAAAAAAGGTTTATCACGGTTTGGTATTGTTGTTGTCACGAATATAAGTGTGTGCATGTGCGCGTGCGAGCGAAAGACAAAGATGTCTGGCGACTGGGATAAATTCAAACACCCTTTCACCATGCTGGTGGCCGGGCCCACCTCCACGGGAAAAACGTGGTGGGTGGCCACCCTTTTGAAATTCATGGGGGAAATGATCACCCCCGTCCCCGAAAGGACGTTGTGGTGTTACGCGGAAGAGCAACCGATTTACGGGGATTTAAAAAGATGCTTAGGGATAAAATCTATTTCCAAGAAGGGTTGCCCCATGAGGGCTATAAAACCGAACACGCTCCTGGTGGTGGACGATTTAATGCGCGAAAGCGGCGTGGAGACCACGAAAATATTCGAAAAAGGCAGCCACCACAAAAACATTTCGGTCGTTTTCATCGCTCAGAATTTATTCCACCAGAAAAAAGAACAGCGGGACATTTCGTTGAATTTCCACTACATCGTGTTATTAAAAAACCCCAGGGACCGCCTCCAGTTCGAATCCCTGGCGAGGCAGGTGTTCCCCACCAAAGCAAAAGAACTGCGGGACGTGTACGACGACGCCACGGAAGAACCCCACGGATACCTGTTGTTAGATTTCACCCAAATGACCCCCGACACCTACCGTTTCCGGAGCAAGATTTTCCCCGGGGAAGAACACGTGTACTACGCGGTGTGATGGGCGTCAATCCCCTCGCGGGAGCGGTGGCGGCGGTGGTGGTGTTCGCCATCCTGCAGCTGATGTTCGACATGCTGCTCAAATGGGGCGTGACCGAACTGTTCAATTACGTGCAGTGGAAAGCAGCGGGATCCCCCGGCCCCGTCAAACCCGGCAAAAAATCATGGTTGCAGTTCCACGGGAATTACCGCGTGTTTTGGCCGCCGCCCGATTCTTACGTGTTCAGTTTACACGATTTGTTCCTGAAAAAACGCAGCGGGGCCGCGGGGTTTATGGGCGGAGGGTTGCGTTACGTGTTGGACCCAGACAGGCGTTACCCCCTGCGATTCACCGAAACCAAGACGAACGTGTTGCACGGGAAAGTGCAGATGTCCGACGAAACAGGGCGTGCCGTGAAGCTTTCCCCCGAAGAAAGCCAGAAAGTGGCCAACTGGATCTAACTGGAAGATTATTTGGACCGGTGGATCATCGTGAACACGTATTTGCTGGTCTTGATGCATTTCCCGTGGCACACGTGGTATTCGGCGTGCCTCGGCCAGCCCATGCAAACGGCGTACGGTAAAAAGTACAGGGACAAGTGGGGGGACAGAGGCCCCCGGTACCAAACGTTTTACAACCGGTACAACACGGAAGGGAAACTCTTCAGACAGTACCACACCGTCGTTCACGGTCAATGGTACATGAAAGTAAACATCCCCCTTCTGTTTCTGAAACTCACCGCCACCGGGCACGTCACAGAAGGGAGCAAAGTCCCTTGCCTGGCGCGGGACCCCACGTCACAGACTTTTTCACCGTGGGGAAAGAAGAATGGTGGCATGGGTCTTTATTGGACAGGCCGGACTGGGACCTGGAACTGAAGCACAAAACCATCAACGAACTGATGGAAGACGAAATGCTGCAGAAACACCGTTCAACGGGGACTTGCAGTTGGAACGGTACGGGATCCGGCCTGTGCCAGGCGTTTCGACGCGCGGGAACCCTTTCAAGGTCAAGTATTACGGGTGGCAGTACCGGAAAGAAGGCGTGTTGATCCCAGTACCTGGGAAACACCTACGGTATTACAACAAGTTACGAATGTTTTACCAGAACAAAGCCATGGCATTGAAAATCTTACGCGAAACCCAGTTCGCTCTGCAGAAGTTTATCATGACCCTGTGGAGACCCGTGTGGCGGCACCACAACGGGCCCGAGGCCCCAGCCTGGGAGAATTTAGAGGAAGGCGAACCGTTCTGGGGGATTTTCCCCAAGTTTTACAAAACCCCATACGAACTCCCCATGCCCCACCATTACCATCCCTCGCATTTGAGGACCCGGTTGTTGGATTTGAGGGAAGGGTATTTTTTGGACGGGAAACTCATGTTCCTCGCCAAGGGGCAGCAGCGGCGTCTGAAACCCCGGACCGTGGCCCATTACCAAATGCTGGAACCGTACACGGAAATGGCGTGGTATTTGCTGGGGGGGGGAAGAAGGGGACGCCCCCAAAACCAAACCCGTGGTGCCCCCTCCGGATACGGTGAAAAAACTCCTGGTCAAAATATTTGGGGACGACACCGTGGCGTTCGACACGGCGGAGTCGCCGTGGTACAAATATTTCCCCGGTGGTGGATCCCCCAGTTCCGCCAGAAACACGCCAAAGTAAAAAAATCAGAGTTGCTCCTGAAACTTTTCCTCGAGCAGGAAATGGTGGCCCCCTCCGACGACAACGTCCTGCGGGACATTGTGGAGGGGGACGTGGACGTGAGACCAGACTCGGACCTGTTCCCCGAGGAAAAAAACCGGCCACTGCCGGACCTATACCCGGCCCGCCAAGGGAAACCTCGGCAGTTGTGGCTCAACCAAAACGAAAATCAACGAAGCGGAGCAAGCGTTGGTGAAAGTGGCGATTTATTTTTCCAAATACGATGACTACGACACCAGAGGCAACGATCTGTGGTCAGTCCTGTACAGGAAAATGAACGTGTGGATCGACGAACTGCAACAGTACGAAAAAGACGTGTACTGGGTCTACGGTTACCCCGCCCCCTGGTTTTGGAAAAAACCCGAAGGCCCGGCATAGACGGGGGGGGGGGAGAAACAGGAAAAGATGGAAACTGAGTACAAGCGGGTGGAGATAGAAGTCAGGAAAGAAACGGCCGCGCGGAACTGGCACTTTTCGCACGGGAGAAAAGAAGTGTGGGATTGGTCGGCATTGAAAAAAAATTACTCGGCCTACTACTGGTACAACCAACGCGTCAAACTGTTGTGGTTGCTGGAACAGAAAGAGCGGTTACAAAATGCCCTGCGCCGCCAACGCCAGGAGCAGCGGGAACGGGTACGGGACCAGCAGCGGGAACGGGAACGAAAGGGGTTGGAGGACTGGTATGCCGTGGGGCAAAGCCACGCGAAAGACCCGGAGGTGGTGGAAGGCCCGGGGCGAACTATAGGTATATAAACGAACGCGGGGGTCCTACACATGCACACGGTAAAAACCATTATGAAAAGAGGGTGGAGTGTATTGAAAAGAGCGTGCCGCCAAAAAGCGGGGCCGGGTACTCACGCCTGGGCACCCCAGGCGTCAGCAGCGCGTGGGTGTCCGGGCCAGGGGCGAGTGCCGCCCGTAAACTGGCCGCAAAACAGGCCAAATCGGCAGCCAAAGCGCAACAGAAATTCGCCAAGGCCCGGAGGAAAAAGGCATTGGACCAGGCGACGAAACAAATGAAAGAAGCGCGCAAAAAAGCCAAACTGGACGTCAAGGACGCCGGTAAGAAGAAACCGGCGAAAACGGAGGAGCGGCAAGGGTTGTTAGACGGTGTACCGTCTGACAAACGGTACGTCCCTGCCGGCAGCTCCCTGCGTTCAAAACTGTCGGACGCCGCACGCAGAGGGGCCTGTTAGGTATCCAACCGGGCGTCCGGACTGAAAGAGTGGGGACGTTCGAGGGGGGCTTACAGAAACCTGGACAGTGCTGGCGGGGCAGGGAATTTATCACGGCGGGCAAAATCGGCGCTTGGGGACGTGAGGCAGAGGGCCGGGGACCTGTATTCCCGCGGAAAAGAATGGGGACGTTCGACATTGAGGCGGGGGTACAACAGACTCGACGGCGCCGGGCGCGGGTTTTCCCAGAGAGCGGGTACGAAATTCAGGGACGTGCGCCAGAGAGCCGGGGACCTGTACGCCAAAGGTAAGCGGAAGGCCGGGGACCTGTACTGGAGCGGAAAGGACCAGCTGCGGAAAGGGAAGAGGAAAGCCGGGGACCTGTACTGGCGAGGAAAACGCAAAGCCGGGGACCTGTACGAAAGCGGAAAATTCCATTTGAGGCGAGGCAAGAGGAAAGCCGGAGACCTGTATTCCAAAGGGAAAAGAAAAGCCGGGGACCTGTATTCCAAAGGAAAAAGGAAAGCCGGGGACCTGGCGTCCCGCGGCAAAGTAGCAGCCGGGGACGCGGCGAAACAGGGGAAAGACGCGTACAAAAAAGCCATCTCAAAAGCCATCAAGGACAGGCACATCAAATCCAAAGAGAAGAAAGCAGCGAAAAAACAAGCCAAACTAGAAAAGAAAGAACAGAAAGCGGCATTGAAAGAAGAGAAAGAACCCCTGCTGGATTCCAAAGACAGCCGCCGGAACGAAGTCCAATCGGCGCAAAAAGACGCCCGGGACCAGCAGGTAGCGGCGAACCGGGACCTCAAGGGTGCTGGCCCCACCACCACCACCACCACCACCACCACCACAGCGCAGGCAGCAGCCACATGGACAGGAACAGGAGGAGGGGCGGCAGGAACGGGTACTACGGCCCGAGCGGCGTCGGTGGCGGGCGGCTTGGAGCAAACATCCGACATGGTGGCGATGGCCAAAGCCATGGGTTTAGCCCCCACCTGGCAAGAACAGTTGGTCCAGGGGGTCAGCGGCGGTCTGGGCACGGCTGTCACGACCATGGGGTCCCAAATTATGCCGTTGGCCGCGCTAGGCGTCCAGCAACACAAAAACCAGACGATGACCAACATCGCCAACACCGCGGGCAAACCGTTAATGATCAACACGGGCTCCAGCAGCAGCACCAACCCCAGCACGATCAACGTGCACGTGTACGATGACGACGACGACAAGGACAAGGACAAAAAAAAGTAACACCCGGACGCGTCTTTAAAAGAAGCCCGTCCGACTGGGACGCCACAAAGGGACCATGAACGAAGACCACGTGTACGCGTACTGCCGTTTCGACCCAGACAAACAAGTGTTCATGGCCAACCTCCCGCAACCGTTGTACAACCCGAGCGACGAATGGGAAGTGGCGTGCGATTCTATCACGTACCAGAAACAGCGCGGGGTGTGTTTCAGAAAGCAAGCTTACGTCCGAGCGGTGGTGTACAAGATGAAAGGGGAAGGGACTCCCGACAACGTCGGCCAAGACCAAGGGATATACGCCAAAACCAACACCACCATGGAATTCGAAAACCCGCCTTTGGACTCGTCGTTGGAGATATTGCCCGGGGACGACGGGTTTTATTCCAAAGTGGACATCGATTTAGGGTGTTTAGATTTCACCCCGGAAGAATAAGTCCGGTACCTGAACGCCATCATTGCCAAAGTGTACCACAAACCGTTTAAAGTCAAGTACAGGACCGACAACCAGACCAAAGAGGTCAACAAAGACGAGGTGATGCCGAAATACGGTGACGATTTCACTTTGGAATTCAAGTACGACGCCGAGACCTCTTACTTGTCTTGTTCCATGGAATTCGTAACGGAACCGGCGTCCGAAATGAAACGGCACGTGTTCACGTCCGGGTTCGTGTACGGGTTATATTTCAGCCCGGGGTTATTAGGGATCAAAGCGGTCACTTTGTATTTCCCGGTCAACCATTTCTTGAAAAAGCACCCTATATTCAAATACGGAACGAAATACACGGTGTGCAATTTCGTGCAACCCCCAGCCCCCACCACCAGTAAATCCAGCAGCCTTTTGCCTCCCCTGAAAACCGTGTTGGGAAAAGTGGTACTGGCGGACGACAAAACGTGGAAAGGGGATTTCAAATCGTCCGGGTGGACCGGGTACAAACGTTTGACCATTTTGTACTGTTTCAAATGGATCAATTACAGGGAAGATAGGCGCACATTCTTGCTGTTGTGCAACCTGATCACGCCGTCTTACATCTGGGGACGGGACACGGACGACATACGGCGGTGGGACATGTACCCCCTGTTGGTGTGGCCGTCGTCGGCCGAAGGGCATTACGAACCGGCCAATTTGAAATATTTCCCGGTGCACAGCACCGCCGAAACGGGGTTGGTGATATTTAAAATGCAGGATATGGAATCGGATTTCCCTTTGCTGCTCGACCAGGGGGACGTGGTCATTGGGCTGGTGTTCCGGTACAACCCCAAAAAGAAAAGGAGCATTTTTTTCGAACCCCACTGGTACCCCAGGAACTGGCGCGAAGGGGCGGATTGGAGCGATATTTTACAACAAGAACAGGGGCAACTGCCGTCTGTGGTGACGTTTTCATAAAGGTATATAAACGTGCACGGGCAGCGCGTTTACAAATACCACACCATGGACCTCACGAGAAAAGCGGACGAATTCTCACCCCAGTACGGGGGGACGCGTGCGTTGAACAAAACCACGGTCAATTTCGCGTGCAACATGCTGTACAACTGGGTCCACGGCAACTACCCCTGAAAAAACGCGACTTGGAGCAATTGTATAAATAAGACGTGAAAGCCTTGGTTTCCCCACAGTCCAATTACGCAGAGAGGAAACAGTTTTTAAACAAAACGGCCAACGGGCGTAAAATACGCGACCTCCTGTCGAAAGAACTATGCAAAAACTGGTGTACCAAACCGGGGGCGCCGGTACCCCAAAACCCGCCGACGGCCCACCCACAGGCGCAGCCGCAGCAGAACGGTTTGAAACCCCTTTCGGCGGAAAACCCTGATGACGTGTTTTACGAAACGCCCCCGCCGCACAGGTACCAGCGCCTGCCGGCGGAAGAACGGTACGCCGAGGAAACAGGGGAAGACTACCTGCCGGAAACGCGGCGGGAGAAAACCTATAAATACTACAAGGAACCCCCTTTACTACCCCGCGGCGGAAGAAACGTACCCCCGCAAGAGACCGAGAGGAGATACCGACGACGACGACGCCAGCAGCAGCCGGAGGCGGCGAGTGTGTTATTGGGACGACGACGAGGAGATGGAGACGGACGAGGACGGGCCACCTGTTCCCCCCAGCCACCGCCGGAGACGAAAAGCGTACCGGTGAAACGCGAACCAAAACGCGAAGTGGATTTTTATTTCCCTTTTTAAATGGAAAAAATAGAAAAAGCTTTTTACGACAGCCCATACGCTGTCACGGGGAACGCCAAATGGTTGGCGAAAGAAGCGGGCGTGCGGCTGGAAGACGCCGAATCGTTTTTTGCCAGCAAAACGCGTACACCCTTTTCAAACACGTGAGGCGCCACTACCCCCGCGCCCGCACGTTGGTCGGGGGGTTGGACGCGCAGTGGCAAGCGGATTTGGCCGACATGCAACAGCTCGCGCGGAAAAAGCCAATCACAAATACATCCTGACGGTGGTGGACGTGTTGTTCCGGTACGCTTGGGGCATCCCATTGAAAGACAAGATGGGGTACCACGTGGCGAGCGCTTTGGAATCTGTGTTCGCATCTTCGGGCCGGGTCCCAAAAAACTGCAAACGGACGAAGGGTTGGAATTCTGGAACAAACACGTGCGTGGGCTGTGTGACACGCACAGCATCACTTGGTTTGCGACCAAAAACCGCGAAGTGAAAGCCAGCATGATGGAACGGTTCAACAGGACGTTAAAAAAAGGTTGTTTGTGGTGATGGCCCACAAAAACAGCGAACGGTGGTTGGAAGATTAAGACTTGGCTTTGGACCAGTACAACCGGTGGCCGCACACGGATCACGGGTTCGCCCCGCGGGACGTCACCCCCCGTAACCAATCGCGGGTGTGGCGCACGTTGTACGGCCACCCGTCGGCGTTGCACAAAAGCTTGGCCACCAAAAGCGCCGGTGCCACAAAAACACGGCGCCCCCCGTTGGTGCCGGGAACACCCGTCGTGCTGAGCAGCGTGAAGAAAAACGTGTTCGCCGGAAGGGGGTACGTGCCATGATGGACGGAAGAAACGTTCCGCGTCAAAAGGGCGTACAGGGAAAACAACGGCGTGGCCGTGTACGAACTGGAATACGCCGAAGGCGAAGATATAAAAGGACGTTTTTACAGGGAAGAACTGCAAAAAGTATCCACGCCGCGCCCGCCCAAGGTCGAAGAACGTACAGTGAAACGGTCGAAACACCGGAAACTCGTCAAATGGAGGGGGTACCCAGAAAAGTTCAACAAATGGGTGCCGGTGGAGAAGACGGCGGGTCAGAGGAGGAAAAAATGAAACCCTGTTGCACGGGCAAATGCGTGCAACGCTTGCTCTTGTTCGTGGCCCAGCTTCTATTCATCTGCGTGAAAAAAACCTACCAGGACACGGTGATCCCCCTCCCCGACTACATTTTCGAAGACAGTCGCGGAGGGTTGTACCACGGTATAAAAGGTGGGGGGGTGTCAGGGCGGACGATTTGAAAAAGTTTTTCCCGCGGGGATACAGGACCCGGTATTTCCCGAAATTCAGGTTCTTCTCTAAAAAGACACGGTAGAAAAACGTATAAAAAGAAGCACGGGGACAGGGAGGGCATGAGACAATGAGGGCAAAAAGCAAACAGCACAGGGTTCGGGATGTGTGCCACCAAAAGCGGTGGCATTCTGATAGGAGGGGTGTTTGTGAGCAGCCACCTGCCACCGCCAGCTCTGGGGCAAGGCCCCGAAACCGCCGCGGCAGGGTCGGGGTTCACGTCGGAAGAACTGTTGCCGGCACAAGGGAAAGAAGGCCCGGTACCTTTGGTCCCAGAAGACACGTTGTTTTCACCGGGGTACAGGGTACCCACCCCCAGGGCGGATTTCGAACGGTCCTGGGTGGGCCCTCCCACCAAAACGCAGCTCCAGGACGCCCACGTCTTTGAAAATTTCAAACGGCACGCCCTGGCGCCGCACGCGACTTACCTGCCGTACGAAGAACGTTTCCAATTACCTTTCAAAGAAATCCCTGAAGACTCGCCGTACAGAACAGCAGCTTACCCCGCCGAAATTTATGGGCCGGACGGGACCGGCGTGTTCGCGGAGGAAAGAGGGCGGCCGGGCACATTGTTCCCCATGGCAGGGTTCCCTACAGCGGCAGGGTCCGACCCTTGGGTGAAAGAAGAACCGCTCGCCACCCCCAACATGAAACGCCATGTTGGACGGCGGCGGCAGAAGCGGCGCCCAGGGGAAGGGGCCGCCTCCCCGTTCAAATGGGTCAAACTGTACTACTAGTATATAAGGGAGGACACACGCCCGCTTCCACACACACACATGCGTGCACATGCGTTACAGCAACCCGCTACCGTACCACATCGGATACGCCGCCATGCCAAGGAAAAGGAGAAGCCCACGATTGCGCCGGCACGCCCAAAAAAGTCAAAAAGTATAAAAGCAAGACGATGTATATCGGCGGGAACAAGTACCCCCGCTGGTACGGTTAGTCAAAAGGAGAAATGCCGAAGAAGAAAACCCCCTGCAGGAAGAAACTGAAAGCCCTCGGGAAGAAAGCCCGGGCACGTTTACAAAAAACACGTACGCAATCTGTAAGGAAGCCGTGGAATGTTTCGGACGGGGTAAACCCAAACCGCAATGGTTTAACGACATGATGCACCCGCTCGGCGGGGGGACCGTCAAACCCGTGAGCCGCCAACGGCGTCGGCACGATCCTGACATGTGGGTGCGGAAAGACCAGGGGCGTCCCGTGGTGCCCCACGTGGACCAGCGATTCGCGCACGACACCTGCCTGTCCACGGCCAAATTGCAAAAGCAGCACTGAGCAGACGAGCACCCATACGAAAGGGGCCCAGGGCCAGTGGACCCTCCCAGCGTCGGGTCACCGAGCCCCGCACCGTTGCTCATGACGCTGCAAATGGCGTCGCCGGGAATCACCACCACGGCCAGGTTCCCGCCAGCGCACCTGCCGCTGCCGCCCATGATGACCCAGGAAGGGTATTACAATATCACCCCCCTCCACCCTTGAATGAAAAAAAAAGGTATAAATAGGCCACAGAAATATTTTACATGTATAAAAGGACAAAAAAGAAAAAGTATGGCACCCAAAAACAACGACGACAAGAACAAGAACAAAGGGGGGAGACCGAAGAAAGACGAGAAATCCTTGAAAGCCCTAAGGAAACGCCCGCTGCAGATAAAAACCCAAGACACAGTGAACACAGTCTGGCAGGATTTGCGCGAAGCCGCCACCCTGTACCACGGCCCGCCGCCGGACCACGTCCCCGCAGAAACGCGGCCAACAACGGTTCCCAGGTAGAACCGGGTCAGAGAAACACCCTCGGGAGAACAGTTCGTTTCCAAACTGTCTCTGACGAAGAAACGTGCCCAAAAAGTGGCAACCGAAAAACGCAAACACAGCAGCCCGCAAACGTTGCTTGACCCTTTCTGGTCCCATTTCCGTCAACCCAGGGTCGATTTCCACCCGTACGGCGCTCACACCGGCACTCACAACCGCAGGGACGTTCTTAGAGAGAGAGAAGTGAGAGAAAACCCACACCCACCCACCCACACACAATGAACTTGAACGTCAACGAGAAAGACGACCATTTGACCATCAATATCCAGAAACAGGACGTGAAAGACGACGTCCACGTGTTCTTAGATTGGGACTGGCCCGGGGAGGAGGAGGAGGAGGGCAACCCCACCACCCGAACGGGACCGGTGCCAGCGGCAGCGGCACCGAAGTGGACGTGAAAGGCTATAAAAGACCGTGCACGCGCAGCCAAACCCAGGCACACCAAGCACCATGGTCAAAGCAGCCACAGACATCATCCAGCAAACGGCCCTTTTTGCCGGCGGGACCAAAAAAGATTCCGTCGTGCAAGGGCGGTGGGTCAAAGTCGACCCCCTCACGCCTTCCTACAAAAAAGGAGGTCCCATAGAATTTTTCATAAGCGGGAAATCGTCCGAGTAAATCGATTTGGCAAATTCCATGCTGGTGGTGAAAATGGGGATTTTCAGGGAAGACAGGGTGACCCCGTGCCAGAAAATCTCTGGGGATTTCGTGTCGCCCGTCAACAACATCATCCACAGCATCGGGCGGCAAATCAACATCAAACTCAACGGCACGGAACTGAATACCCAAGACAACGTGTACCCGTACAGGGCGTACTTGGAAAACTTATTGGTGTACAACCAAGAATACAAAGACACGTGCCTGTCGGCGATGACCGGATGGTTCAAAGACACCCCCGGGCAATTCAACCACTTGCCGGCGGACATGACGAAAAGCAGCGATTTCTCTGAATCCACAGGCACCAACAACCTCCACGACTGGGGGACCGATGACAACGGCGGGAAAACCAGTTACGCCAAACTGTCGTTCAATAAAGAAGCAGAGTATTACACGACCCACATCATCCCTTCAGCGCTGGGGAACATCGGGTTGACCGAAAAAGACAAAACGAAAAAATCGATCCTCACTGCCAGTGTCGGGAAAAATTACGGGGCTCTGAACAGGTTTTTACAGTTTTTCCCCATGAACAACGCCACGTGCATGAACCCTGAACGGTCTAAAATCATCACGTTCAAAGCACCCATCCACAGCGATTTCACCGGGCAGCAGAAACTGCTCATGAACGGGGTGGACATCCAACTGCAGTTGGATTTCACCAGGTCCAAAGAACTCCTATCATGCAGGAAGCCGGGAAAAACAACCAATTGAAAGTCATGGGGATGTATTTGGAATTGAGGAAAGTCACCCCGTCTGACCGGTTCCAGCAAGCCGTGGAAGCGAACCTGGCCCGGAACATCCCCATCCGCTACCCGTTGAAACATTCGTTCATGCGCACGTACGATTTACCGGTCAACGGGACGCTAGAGTGTCGTTGACCAACATGTTGCAAGGGCAGATGCCCCGGCGGATGGTGTTCGGCTTTGTCGATAGCAAAGCTTTCGCCGGGGATGAAACGAAAAACCCGTACGAATTCAAAGATTTGGGGATGAACCACATGCAAGTGTACATGAACGGGTACCCGGTCCCCGCCCACCCTTACGCCACCAAATGGAACCAAGACTGGAAACGAGAATACATCGACACGTTGAACGGCATGGGGGTCGTCCGCGGGGGGTTGGGGGTAGACATTACGTACCAGGATTTCCGGAAAGGGTACAGTTTGTTCGCCCTCAATTTCTCACCGATGTTAGCGTCCGATGAAAAGTACCTGCAGGACCCAACTGTCGGGGTCTTGCGTTTAGAACTCGGGTTCAAAGACAAAAAGAAACTCAACAAACAACACATCGTGGTGGTATATTATGAAATGGACGGTGAAGTGACGATCGGGCACGACAGGGGCGTCCTGAAATCGTACACGTAAAACCACGGTATATAAGGACGCGGGGGCGGGTCAGAACGGCCACACAGATCCACACACAGAGTACACGCGTGACCGATTCCACATCCCTACCTCCCCCTCTTCCAACGCCATGGCAGATGCAGGGAGCAATATTGTCCAACAAACGGCATTTTTCGCCGGGGGGACGAAACAGGATTCTGTGGTGCAGGGGCGGTGGGTCAAAGTCAACCCGCTGACCCCCGCGTACAAGACAGGAGGTCCCGTGTCACGGGAAATTGACTGAGTACATCGATTAACCCAATTCGTCCTTGGTGGTGAAACTGGGGATTTTCACGGGCGACGGGTACCCGTGCCAGAAATACATGAAAGATTTCATCGCCCCCGTCAACAATATCGTGCACAGCCTCTGGCGGCAAATCGACCTCCGGCTCGGCGGAACCGAACTCAACACGCAAGACAACATGTACGCGTACAGGGCGTACTTTGAATATTTACTGTCGTACAACAAAGAATTCAAGGAAACGGGACTGTCCGGCATGACCGGGTGGTTCAAAGACACCCCTGGGCATTTCAACGATTTGCCTGCAAACATGACGAAAGACACGAATTACGAAGAAACCATCAAATCCAATGACAACAGCACGAACAAAGACAAATACGCCTGGGGGCAGTCCGCGGAGAAAAAAGACACTGACGGGAGTTCCAGTTCGGACACTTCTGCGAAAGCCATGATTAAAGACTGGCGGGAGTACCCAAAAGTGTTTTTCAGCAAAGAGTCCGATTACACCAAAGCGTATTTCGTCCCGAGCGCTGAAGGCGAACTGGGGTTGAATTCGACTTAAAAAGCCAACCATTCCATCTTGACGGCATCCGTGGGGAAAAATTACGGGGCCCTGAACAGGTTCTTACAGTTTTTCCCGAACAACAACGCGTTCTGTGAAAATTCAGAAACGTCCCAGGAAATCATGTTCAAAGCCCCACTACACTGCGATTTCACGGGGCAGCAGAAATTCCTGGTCAACGGGGTGGACATGAAACTCGAATTCGATTTCCAAGGGAACCCTGATTTTGCCATCATGCAAGCGAAAGACGGGACCAACGTCTTGAAAATCACAGCCATGTATTTGGAACTGAGGAAAGTCACCCTGTCCGACCGGTTCCAGCAAGCAGTTGAAGCAAACCTGGCCAGGAACATCCCAATCCGCTACCCTTTGAAACACGCGTTCATGCGCACGTACGAATTACCGGTCAACGGGACGCAAGCGTCCATGAGCAACATGCTCACGGGGCAAATGCCCCAGCGCATGGTGTTCGGGTTCGTCGACAGCAAAGCTTTCGCCGGGGACCCGACGAAAAACCCGTACAAACTGAAACACCTGGACGTGGAAAAAAGTGCAAGTCTACATGAACGGGTACCCCATCTCGGTATCCCCGTACGAACCGAAATGGGGGGTGGACTGGAAACGGGAATACATCAACAGGATGGACCTGACGTACCGAGATTACAGGAACGGGTACACGTTGTTCGCCATGGATTTTTCACCCACCCTGGCCACCGACGAAAAATACGTGCAGGACCCCACCGTGGATGTCTTGAGGGTGGAACTCGGGTTCAAAGAAGAGATCACCGACCAGCACGTCATGGTGGTGTATTACGAAATGGACGGGGAAGTGACCATCAGCGGGAAAGACAGGGACGTGGTGAAATCTTTCACATAAACATAAAAATAAATAAACTGCACCAGTTATGAAAACCACGTTTATTGCATCATTTCATTAAATTCGAGCAAATACCAAAGGTTCTCCTTGCCTTTCACATCGAACACATTACTGACCCAATCCCTCGACCATTTGTAAAACACCAGGGCGTCGTGTTCGTGTTTTTCAAATTTGATCGAAATCAATCCTTTCTTCCCGCATTTGCTGTGCGTCACCAAGCCGTAAAACCCCCCGCATGACGACATCATTTTCCCGTCTCGCCCTTTTTTCTGTTTTTTTTTTTTAAACTGGGCGGGAGCGTCCCGCAGCATGGCGTGGTAGACCCGTTGGATGCGGCCCGTGTTTTCCTGCGACGACCTGAATGGGTACACCAACGACAACGGTTTTTCTTCGCCCCACGCCAGGACGTCCCGGCAGTCGTTCAGCCGGCACCACACGTGGGCCAGTTCCCTCTGCAGGTACACTTCGAACAACAACGGCGTGTGGACGTTGTCGCCGAAATAATGTTTGAACACTTCAGCCAACACCCCGAACCCCCGGGCGGCGATTTTAGCGCCGGTCCACTGCTGCAACATCCCCGGGGTCCTGTCACCGCCCTTGATCTGCGTTTCCATAAACCTGGGGTGGGCGAACGCCCGTTGCTTCGTCCCGTTCCTGATCAGCAGCTGGTGGAACGCCACCGTGTGCAGTTTCTTGGTGGTGGTAAAATAAGTGTCCAATAACCGCCACAGTTTTTTTTTTTTTCTTCTTTCTCTCCTTTATGATGTCTCAGAATATTGATTTTATTTTTTAAAGACCTTTCTGTCATCATCGACATCATTAAAAAGAAATCACAAGGTTACATTGCAGATCACAATATTTACAAATACAAAATATACAAAATATGTAAGTTACAAAACATTCACATCTTAACTACTTATGTATATGATTCCAGATACCTCAAATTTAACCATGACTTATGTAGGTAACATGTCCGTCAGAAGTTATGAATTATAATAGAAGAGGCTATATAATCACGTGTTCTAGTGAAGTTTGACATAAATTAGGGTACATGGATAAAAAATATTTAGTTAAAGCCCTTTTTCCCAATAAGCGGGAGTATCGGTTTCCATTTTTTCTCATGTAAAACATATTTATTAGCTTTTTGTGCGACTTTACTTTCCAGGCACTCAATATTAATGAGTTTTTTTATGAATAAGTTCAATGACGGAGGCACCGAGTTTAATCTATTAATAAAGACAATGAATTTGTACAACAACAAAATTAAATTTATAATGTTCTGGTGTTCAGCTTCACCTACACCCATATACATTATTTTTGGGCTTAGAACTGGCATTATTATTTTTCCCTTTTCAGCCCAACACTTTATTCTTAAATAAAACGTGACTGATATATGACACTCACAGAATAAGTGATGAACAGATTCATTAGAAATAAAACAATAAGAACACCTCTTTGTATTTACGATGTTCCATTTATATATATTCACATTTACTGCAAGTATATTATGTAGAAATCTGAAGTGAAACTGTCTGAGGTACATGTCTAAGGTTGTCCTGTAAACAAGAGCAACAGCCTGTTGCAAATTAAAAAAATCGTATTTGTTTAGCAGTTTTTCTCCATTTGTAGGTACTGAAACTATCTTCGTTAAAATTCTGTCGTATATACTCCTGAATGAAACGTTCTTCAAATCTAAAATAACATCTTTGAAAGCAATTACATTATGCTCTTGTACTAACATATCCCTAGATGTTATACCTTGGTCATCAATCATATTCACCCATTTTTTGGGGAAAGCTTTTCGCAATGCCATCCAGTGTATGTAAAAGTTACAATAATTTCTACGGTCCTTCGACATGATTTCACTTAATTTCCTTTTTTCACCACTTGTATTATACAAATCATATATATATTTTATACCAAGTTCATCAAAATATCGAAAGTAAACCGACTTGCCTCCAATCTTAATAAATTTATTATTCCAGAGTTGTTGTGATAAAACAGTTTTAACCAGAACAGGTTCTCCTGAGGTAAAGGACTGCCATATGTGAAAACTGCGCCTATAAAAATCCGGTAGTCCTCCTCTGAATACTACAGGGTCAGTATTACTACCAATATTTCTTATGCCACCAAACGATTTTAAATAAAAGTTGGGTATTACAGAGTATTTTTCGGTATTCTCAGAAATGATTTTCTTAATCCACATTAATCTTTGTGTTTCTATGGTCGTTTCAAGATCAGGCATCCTGATACCCCCATTAACATAACCACTAATCATGACATTATATTTTAATTTTGGTTTTCTCCCGTTCCATATAAATTCTGTCATCACGTCTTTTACTGATTTGATGAATTCTTTCGGTGGATATAAACATTGGTTATATAAGTAAGTTTTGAAATTCCTAAAGACTTTAAAATCGTATTTCTACCAAATATAGTCAAGGAACGTTGTTTCCATATGTTTAGAAGTGTTCGCATTTTTCCAAGCACTCTATTGAAATTTAACATGTTCGATAAGTTCTTGTCATTAGTATACCATAATCCAAGGATTTTCAATGCATCTGTTGTCAAGTCAACCCATTTGAAACCATCTTAGGTTTCATTAATAACATACTTTGCCATCCATGCGGCTTCACATTTATCCTGATTCACTTGGACTGATGATAATCTCGTGAATTTCTTCAAAACAGTACATAAAACATTCATGGAATTTATGTCTTTTAGAATATACGTGGTATCATCCGCAAATATACATTGTTTTATCTCGTTTCCGTTAATAGTAATTCCTTTTATATCAACAGATTGGCGTACCATTATTGCCAATATTTCAATAGCTAATACAAACAGGTACGGCGCTAGAGGATCCCCTTGTCTGGTCCCCTTTGCCACTTTTATGTAACCTGTTGTATAACCGTTATTTATAATACAGCTTTGAATATCTGTGTGGAGGAGTTTGACCCATCCGATAAAACTTTCTCCAAAGCCAAACTTTTCTAACACACTGAACAAATAATTATGACCAATCGAATCAAATGCAGCTGCAAAATCCACTGCGAACAGTATATGTGGCTTATTTTCTTCGATACAGTAGTTAACAATATCACTAATTATTCTATTTGTTTCATTTATATTCCGACCGGGCACAAAGGCTGTCTGATCCGTATTTATTATATTAAGGAGAACTGCTCTGATACGGTTCGCCATAACTTTACTTATTATTTTACAGTCTACATTGACCAAACTGATAGGTCTCCAAGATGATAGTAAGCGATTATCTTTACCTGTTTTTTTAATTAAGGTCACAACTGCTTGCCTTTGACAAGGAGTGAGTTTCCCTTCCTTAAAACATTTATTTAAGCATAGAACTAAATCACCACCGATCAAATCAAAGAATTTCAAGTAGAACTCTTTCGGTAGTCCATCGTTTCCAGGAGATTTATTATTTTTCATTTGCTTAAGAACATGTAAAATCTCGTTTTGCGAGACAGGACCCTCGCAGCTGGCTGCCTCATCTGGAGTTAATTTTGGGATGTTCATACTTGATAACAATTCATGACACTCTTCCTTAGATAGACAGTTATTACTCTTATATTTATTTCATAAAACCTTCTTAGTTCAGCCAATATTAATTTTTGGTCACTGATCTCTTTCTCGTTACATTACAATTTTCGTATTGTGGATTTAGTTTTATTTCTTTTCTCCAAGTTTAAAAAATATTTCGTGTTACGTTCTCCATGTTCAAACCAATTAACTCTGGATCTTATTATATGACCATCTGTTATTCTATCATAGTAGGACTCAAGTTCCCGTTGGATTATTTCACATTCATGCAAGGAAGATACTCTTTGAGCTTCCGTTAATCGTTTTTCCAGTATGTGTAATTTCTGTTTTTCTTTCTGGCGTTTCCTTTTAGAGAAACAGATAGAAAATTCTCTAATTTTAAATTTAAGATATTCCCACCATTTTGTAATGTTTTCAATGTTTTCATATTCTTTTTTCCATCTTTTGATATTCTGTCGTAGTTCTAATACATAATCTGTATCGTCAAGTAGCGATACATTTAACTTCCAGTGGGACGGACCATGTTTAACCATATGGGACGGAGAAAAATTACATTTAACAGCGCAGTAATCAGTTGATATTGATGAAAAAATATCCACTTGGTTTATTTGACTGTTTAAATCGCTTGATATAAAGATATAATCGAGCCTCCTTTTCATACTGGGACTCATACTACTCCAAGTAAACTTCTCCTTTGTCGGATTCCTTACCCTCCAAATGTCTATTAAACTATACATCTGCATAATATTGTTCATGGTTTGAATAGACTTAACCTTCGGGTGATAATTTCCACCTTCTGTATCAGATCGAGTGAAACAAAAATTGAAATCTCCGCCCCAGATTATTTTAATATCATTACCCAGATCAAAATTCGTAATTTTTTCAGAAATGCCATTTAAATATGCAACTTGACCATTTTCAGTGTTTGGTGCATACGTATTTATAAATATGAATTGTTGACCATTTAAATTCGCTCTCAAGAAGAGACTTCGTCCCTCCTGATCATTCTCCATAATAATATCCGTACAGTCCAAGTATTTACCGACAAGTATGGCAACTCCTTTAGACAGGTTTGTACCATGAGAATAATAACTAATTCCCTGCCATTCCTTTCTCCACGAATATTCATCACTTTTTAAACTGTGGACTTCTTGTAAAAAAATAATACTATTATCTCCACCATGATCAAGTAGCCATTGGAGTATCTTCCTCCTTTTCCTGTACCCTCGCAACCCTCTTACATTTAGGGTAATAACTGAGAAACCAGACATAAATAATTACTGATGAAGATAAAGTAACCCCTCTGCATATCTGCTTTGTCTATGTTCTCTTAATAAGATTGAACTATTTTTTGCATTTAACTCCTGTGACAGGCATTTTGTCCTTACACTATAAATAACCATGTTTTGTGATATTAATGAATGCATAAGTAGTATGATTGCAGTGATGAACACAATTAATAGCATAAATGTTAGTGTAACCATGAAAAGACACTTGGCGATAATCGAGGTAACTCCCAAAAAAGTCCAAACAGGACAGAATTCCGGAATCTTATTCGGAATTCAAATAAGATGTCTAATCTTAAAGATAGATAAAAAATTTGGGGCACGAAATGGTTGCCTGGCTCCGATGTTAATTATAAGGTATGAAGAGTAGTTCTTCTTTATATTGGCTATTGGATTTTATTGTTAATACAGAATATTTTAAAAAGAATGTTAATTATATGTATATAATCCATTTATTATTTTATGATATTCAGCACACATATAACAATCTTAAACTCTCATATCAACAACAATAACATGATTTACAAATGGTTATTTCAAATCCAGTATGAATGTACCTGCTTTAAACAGGGCAGGCTGCTTGAGATTTCAGAGAACTAACAATCGGCGTGGAGGCCATCTTTGCGAGATTACAGATGGCCTCACTGTACGTTGCCGGGGGGTCTTGTTTCAGGTGTTCAGTCCATGCCTGTAGTTTGCGCGGGCTCGTGAAACGGTGCGTCTTGGATGCCTGGTCCCTTATGAACAAAACTCCGTCGATGGTCCAGCAGTCTTTAACGAGATTGTCACGCTTGAGGCGTAATCCTGACTGCAACTTGCCTAATCGTGTTCGCGTAAAGTCCTCATTGACATAGATCCCTTTCGTTCTCTCACCTGACATTTTAAGCTTGGATTTTGCCTTCATCACTAACTCTTTTGTTTTGTGTGAATGGAACTTGACCAGGATTTGTCTGGGTTTATCATGTAATCCTGGTCGCCCAACTCTGTGGGAGCGCTCTATGTCTCTATGAGAAAGTTCCAGTCCCATGTGATCTCTGGCCATTTTTACAAACATACTTTCTGTGTCCTCATCGTTCTGTTCAGTCCATGAATTAACAATGCGAACAGAGTTTCTTCTTGAATACTGTTGCTGTTGATCCAGTTCCTCTTTCATATTAACAACAGAGTCCTCAAGCTGTACTACCCGATTTGAGAGTTCATCGATTTTTTGTTCATACACTGTGAGTCTTTGTTCAACAGCTGCATCAATTATATTTTTTAGTGTTGTTTGTACAGATTCACAAGTTAAGGCTTGAGAAAAAAAACAAGGTAAATTTGTCTGAATCCTCAATTATAATAGGAGCTTTGTCGTCCATAAATTCTAAACTAGCTGGAGGATCGTCATAGGATGATTCAAGTCCTAATCTACTCATATTGGTACGTTTTTTGTCCTGATATTTAAGTGAAGAATCCCCAGATGAGTCACTCAAGATTCTCTTTTGTGAAGGTGTACCTGCCATACATAGAAGGGAAAGGGTGATCTATTAAAGGGGGGGGGGGGGGGTCTAGCATTTGTTTACAACATGGACGCCTTGACGCTGCGTCGTCAAGCAGAGTTAATCAATGTTTTTTTAGTAATCTTACATTTAATACATATGAACGACTCTACAGATTGTCTTCAATAAAGATAAGTTACGTGTCAAACATGAATTATATCACCTTGACCCACATATCAACTTTTTTAACTGAAAACATCGGAGCCAGTCCTTACCTGCGTGCTACTCGATCAGCGCCATCTAGCGATGAATTGAACCGCCACAGTTCCGCGTGAGGGATATCCACGGGCCGCACCATACTCTCCACCCCCGTTACTTTGACCAGATGGAACTGGTGTTTCGTGCACAGGCAGCCGTACGTGCACGGCGTGTAGATTTCATCCTTCTCTCCCACCCCTCGCAATACTTCCACGATATCCGGTAACAAAACACATTTTCCCGTCCCACACCCGGTTTCTGTAACAGGGCGTAGGCAATGTCCGTGGGGGTGGCGGGATAACAATGGGGACATTACAACCCCCCACGCGGGCGAACATGCTGTGGGGGTCGCCGGCGTCTCGGGGTACCTGCCACGTTTGCCAGGGGATATGCGGATCCATTAACGGGGTGTGCACGTGCTCGATCCCAAACGATGAAAAATATGATCGCTGGTCCTCCGTCAAAACTCCATCAGGCATGAATTCCACCGCATCCATGGTTTCAAGGACTTCAGGCGGCCGTGCGTGTTTGTCCGAATTGTTCAGTTTCACACACAGCGAGGCTTGGCACAAGCTGAACGGCGTGCAGCCCATCATGGTCTGGAACTCTCTTGGCGTCACGTCGCTGTGCGCCAAGATCATGGTCACGAGGCAGCTCCACTGGTCGTAACATCCCGGGCACATGCGCCTGACGCGGTCGTCCCCTTCCAACAGGTGTCTCACTATTCTGGGCTGACGGGGCAACACGAAACACAAAACGTCTGCGGCGTTGTCACAGTAACCGTGTTCAGAAAAATATCTCACCCATTCCACCGGGTATACCAAATTGGACCGGTATTTCAAAAACGTGTCCATTTCACCTTGCCTCCTTTCCAACGTGGGCTCGGCCATGTCTTGCGGGTCCAGCAGGTCCAATACACTTTTGCGCAAGCGGGGCATCTTGCATTTCCTTTGGGCCATGAGCACTGGGTGGAGCACACAGTACACGGGCGTGATCCTGGCACAGTCTGGGCACACTGTCGTGAAAAACCCCCGCTGACGGTTCACGGCGATCAGTTGTGTTCTGACACAGTTATGGCACAGGGCCGTGTGGCACCCTATCAATACATTGGCCGTATTGTTTTTGCACACCAAACAATAGTTCCATGGACTCTTGACGAGTTTTCCCCTTTTCACTTTTTTTTGCCGGCGGGACGAACTGCCGGTCAAACAGGGTGGTGGAATATTGAGTCTCGGTATTAGTCACCGTGCGGTTGAACAGGTACACGTACGGCGTGTCCGACCACACGCTTTTCAATTGCCCTACCCAATACTCGCATTCGTTTGTGTTTCGCCACATGGTTATTTTTTTAACCTTCTCGGGAAAACTAATAAAAAGAGCTCATTTTATATCGAACAGGTGGTGTGGAATTTCTGACAAGGTCGGAGTTTCCCAGGAATTTCCAAAGGGCTGGGGTGTTCCCGGGAATTTCGAAAGGTCGGGTATTTCCTGGGAATTTCCGGTGGGGCGGGTTTTTCCACTGGGCTGGGTTTTTCCAAACAATATCCGGTCTGACACAGGTACAAATAGAAGCTCCCATCCCCGAGGCCAGTCACACTGTTCCACACAGCAACATCGACACCATGTATTCCACGACGTTCGAAGCGGAAAAAGGCGCAGGGAAAAACAATGCCCGCACGGACCCGGGGCTGGGCTTGGGCCCGGGGATCAACACCAGCATCAGGACATACAAACCGCACGACACCCAAGCCCCTTCCGAGGACTGCAGCGCCACGCATAAAGTGTTCCTGGGCGGGATCGACAACAACCACTGGTATGCCACGCCCTGCGGTGAAAACCTGAAAATCGCCGTGTGGAGCGCCAGGGAAGTGTCGAAAGAGAAATGCGTGCTGCTGTCCCCTGAAGAACATGGGCAAACTGAGCGTCAACATCCGCCAGATCAACGACAGCATTAACAAGACCTTCCACGACTACAACAAAGAATTCAAGTTCAACCTGTCGCTGGGCGATCCCGCCGACCCTAACGAACGCACGCTGTTCCTGACGTGCAGCAGCAAATTCACCGATATCGTTCACATCCGTGAATGGTATTACAACACGAAGACCCACAAAAGGTTACCCACGAAAAAGGGCATCGCCATCTTCGAGGACGTGTGGAAGAACATCGTTGAAAAGATCCAAGACATCATACAACTCGCCCCTGGTGGAGTGTGCACGGAAGAGCACGGGAATGTCGAATCTGGGATAAACTGTACCCGCTACCACGATTACGATAGCGTCACAGAAGACTTTGATTGATCCCATGTGTTCCGTACCTTGTTGCATGTCTGATGTGTTTTCATGTTCACCCTGAAAAAAAAATTATACATACGTTCTTGTGTTGTGTTCACGATTAAAGTTGTGTGTGTTCCATACCAGTCTGCTCTTGTTTGTTTGTTGGCCCCCCCCCCCCCCCCACTCAAGGGAGGCATTGGCGGAACAGTGTGAGAGAGTGTATAGAAACCCCGAACGACTGCGGTGTGACCAGCACATGACGCAGGCATGGCTGACCCTACGCTATCCCGGTGGAAACCCTTTTACTTGAATTTAAAAGGGGACCCCAGCGTGTACAATGCACTCGAAAAAGGGAACCGGTTCCAATTCGAATTGAAACCCACCCTCTACCTGGATCCTAGCGCGGGGGCATGGGAAGTGGCCCTGACACGGTTGTCGTTCCCCAGTTCCTGGCACAACGTCCACGAAAACGAATGTTACGTGCGTTTGGTCCACAAGGACAAAACGGAGAACAAAGAATATACCGCCCAAACGTTCATCGAGCCCGGGTATTACCCCCGACTGTACATGGTCACGAACATCAACAAGAAAAATTCGAAACACACCATGGAATTTTCTCCCACGTTAGGGCTGTGGAAAGCTCTGGACGATGCGTTTGCTCACATCCAGTTGCAAAAAGACGGTTTGAAATTATCGCTCTGAAAGTACCGCTCACAAAGACAATCAGAAAATTGTCAGGTTACACGCTGAAATATACGACGGGGATAACAGCGGCAGCGGTAAAAGCGAAAGCGACAAACTGAACGTCAACGTGGGGTTCGCTTTCCCGGCGAACGAATCTAACCACGAGTTCCGTTTGGAAATGTCTAGTAAACTGGCTTTTATGCTGGGGTTTAAAGACAAGGTTTTAACACCGTGTGATTCCGAGAAAACGTGCGACCAGAATTTTCTCCTGACCAGTGACACTAAAGCGCACCTCTGGTACGCCCTCCCCACGGGGAACCCTTTGAAATTATACAAGACAGGTAACCTGTCGGACATGAAAACGAAAAGCCCCAGCGATATCACCCATCAAATCCACCACCCCTGTGTCGTGCAGCAACATTTACGGCAGAACGAAATCGAATCCGTTTTAGAACTGCACACCGATTTCACTGACCCTGATACCTTCCACGAAACCGTCCCGAGCGCGGTAGCGGACCGTGGGCCCGAACGTGTGCTCGCCACGGTCTATTCGCGGCCGGAAGCTAACGCGAACCGGCAGGAAGACAACGTCATCAATTATGGGAACTACTATTACCCGGGTTACGGTTACAACGCTTTGGTCAGCACCATCTGGGAACATTTGTCATCTACGGCCACCTACCATTCCCCTTCCCACCAGTACCACCGCTGCCGCCCCGGGTGGTACAGTGCTTTGAAATTTGAATTCCGGCACCCGAACGGGTACAAAACGCGGTTTGTCCCCGGGGGAGACATTTTCATCCAACTGTATTTCCGTCCGCGGCGTAACGTATAAAAAGGGGGACGGGCCGCGCCTCTCCCGACACCGTGCGTGATGGCGACCCACCCGACTTTAAACCAGAGCGAGGGGTTTTTCGTCAACCTCGAAAAAAAAATCACACAAGAACACCGTGCAAACGGATCGCTGCAGTTCGATCTGACCCCTGACTTATTTTTGGACCCGCGGTACGGGAAATGGGAAGTGGGCCTCACCCGCCTGGCTTTCCCCAATGCTTGGTACAACGTGCACAATGTTTCATCCGTTTAGTGCACCCCGTGAAAAAAAAATCCACGGGGAATATTTTAGGCGTGTACACGGCGGAAACCTTTTTGGAACTTGGGTTCTACATGAAAAACAACACGTATTCGGGTTTTGGGAAAGCCGCGGTCGAATCTAAGAGCAGGTTAGGGTTTTGGCCCGCGTTTAAAAACGCGATCGCAGAGATCAACAAACAAAAAGACCGGTTGGCAATGGACGGCACGGCCCACGCCGACAACACGAAAGGGCTCCTCAGGCCTAACCTGAAAACATTCAAGGGCCAGACGGCGGATCAATTCAAATACAACCTCACACAAGGGGTGGCTTTCCTGAGTACGCAAAAAGGGACCAGGAAAAACGCGAAGCGGCACGAATACGAATTGCAAATGCACCCGAAAATCCAATACATGACCGGGTTTAACAAAAACCTCACGGACACAGACGGGCCAAAGAAAATCGCCGCGCCCCCGAGGTTTGCCGTCAACGGACAGAGGATGTGGTGTTACGACCCTGATATGATCCCAGCCGTGTACTCTAAACCCAGTTTGAAATTGAGTAACGAAGAAAATAAAACCGGCAAAGCGTCGTTCCAATTACATTTCCCCCCGGTGTCTTTAAACCAGATCCGGCTCAACGAACGGAAACCATGCTGGAACTCCACACAGATTTCACCGCGCCGGACACGTTGATGGAAAGCACCTTCGCTCAACGGCCTGAAGGGGAAGGGCCTCAACGCGTTCTGGCTACTTTACACGCCACACCAGAAGCCAGCCCTAACCGCCCTGAAGATAACGTTTACGAGCACCATTCTGACAAACACCCTTCAGCGTCATTCGTTACTGTTTTGAGCACGATCCGCCGGGACATTTCTACGACAGCCCACCGCGAATTCCACCCACCCAGTTACCACGAATGCCGTTCAGGGTGGTACCCTTCGATGAAATTTCAATTCAAACACCCCACGGGTCACAACACGGTGTTCATCCCCGGGGGGACCGTGTTCATGCAATTGCATTTCAGACCAGCCCACCGGGGATGAGCACACGCATGCACCCAGGGTTTTTCCCAAACTATTCCGGTAACGGATGGAAAACACACACGTCAGCCCCACAAATTTCCCCGGCTGGGTTTTCCCAAAGAAACCAAATTCCCTGAGCTGGGTTTTTTCTAGTTCACTTCTGGACCGGACGAATAAAAAGGACAGCGGGACGGTCACGCAGGATTAGTGCCGAAAACTCAAGATGCAGCAAGAGCCGGTGAACCGACCTTGTGAAAATACATACGGCTCGAGGGATATGTGCATAATAATGCACTTCAACCTGAAACACAAAGACTGTTGCAGAGAAAACTGCATGAGAGATGTACTCGCGGGGTACGTCGTAGATATACAGCTAGCCTCAAACAAAGACAAAGGACAAGCCAATGTAGAACATGTTCAGTTCTCTCATGATGAATCAGAGAGTGTGAAGCCACTGACCTGCAAGGAAATTAAAATATATTCAGGAGTACATAATGACGGATTAAAAGTGTATATCTCGCATTACACGCAGACGTCCAAAAGAAGGAAAACCACATATTACGCCATCGAAAACACCGGTCCGGATTCCAGAACTTTCAGGGCGCACCTGACAAACCATTGTGAAGCACATCAAAAAAGTTTCAAAGGGGCCGTCCGGTTCTGAGGAATTTCCAACTCGTTGGGTTTTCCGAGGCGGAATTCCGAAGATTTCAGGATTTTCCCTGGGATTTCCAATTTGTTGGGTTTCCCCAGGTATTCCCGAGCGTTCGGGTTTTCCCCAGGAATTTCCGACTTGTTGGGTTTTTCCCAGGAATTCCCGAACGTCCGGGTTTCCCCAGGAATTTCCGACTTGTTGGGTTTTTCCCAGGAATTTCTGACTTGTTGGGTTTCCCCAGGAATTCCCGAGCGTTCGGGTTTTCCCAGGAATTTCCGACGTTTTGGGTTTTTCCCAGGAATTCCCACCTACCCGACTGTCAAGTGTATAAAACAGGAGGAAAATCTGCTTCTGCACCCTTAGCAAAATGAAAAGTTTGCCGCTGCTTTGCTGCAACCGTGCTGCAAAGCAGCAGAAACCAAAATAGGCTGCAAGAAGAGTGTGCAGGAAGGCTGCAGCTAGCAGCATGCTTCCCGCTGCCTGCCATAGGCTGCAGGAAAGTGTGCAGCAAATCTGAATTGTGTGCTGGAAAGTTGCGGGAAGGTTGCGGCTAGCTGCAGTCCTATTGAGTATTTGACTACTGTGCGCAGGAAGGCTGCGGGAGGGTTGCGGCTAGCCGCAGTCCTACAGAGTTGACTGAATGCTGTGTGGAGGAAGGCTGCGGGAGGGTTGCGGCTAGCCGCAGTCCTATAGAGTTGACTGAATGCTGTGTGGAGGAAGGCTGCGGGAGGGTTGCGGCTAGCCGCAGTCCTATAGTGTTGACTGAATGCTGTGTGCAGGAAGGCTGCAGGAGGGTTGCGGCTAGCCGCAGCCTTTTACAGTTTTATTTGCTCTACTTTTTCTTGTCTACCCTGCTGTGATTGGCTAAACTGATTTTGGAGGGAAAGGCAGCCATTTTTGCAAAATTGGGAAAAGACAGTGCTTTGTCAGCTCTTGTAAAAATATGAAGATCTGTGCCAAATAGCTAAAGTAAGAGTAACATTCAACAGATCCAGCATGTTCAGAGGACTCATTGGATTAATTAGAACATACAATCACTTGATTGGAGGACAAAGAGAGGGAGTTATGTTACTACAACCAGTAAGTTTGAACTACATATTTGTACCCTAAGGGCTGCCGCAGCAAGAATTGACAAGTGCTGCCAAGCACTGATAAAGAGTGAATTTCATCAGTAATTCTGTCAGTTTTCATTTGTTATGTAGTCCTTTTACCTGTTAAGAAAATAAAATAATGTTATTATCATGCTTTCCCTTATCATATGACATATTTATCAAAAGATACAAAAAAAGTAATTAAAAAAAAAACCACCCACCTGCACTAATTTCTATAAAAAAAAGTGCAAAGAGAACCATAACTTTTTTTTGCCTTACTGGTATTTTGTGTATTTTAATTTTAAAAAATTGGATAAGTTAAATTTATTTCATGCCAAGTGGATGTTTGGACCAAGTCTACCCGTCGCCCGAAGGTGTCTCGGGACAGGCAACATGGCCGACCACCCAGCACGAAAGCAAACCAGTGACACAAACATTTAAAGAAGTTGATGTTATCTCTCAAATATACAAAAAATTGTGTATGCATTTGTAACTTAAAAACCTTATTATTCCCTTGTATGAATCTTGTAGCTTAATGTTGCCTGAATATTAATATTATTTTTGGATCATTACCAGAAACTCACAGCGCTGACTGTACAACTTGTACTGCAGTGTAGTCTACACGCAAAGTGACAGAAGGAAACTAATATTTCTCATCATAAAGTTAATTGTATGTTCACAAAGTGATCATATCCCCATGTTGACATGTTTGATGAAGTGTTGATGTGCCCTTTTTTGTTGTTTTATGTTTAAAAATGCTGATAAATTGCAGTTAAATGTCAGAAGTCGTAGCCGCTTGGCGGAGGATAATAGAAGTTTTCAATAAAATTTATATTGTAAACATATCTCATTTGCAAACTTCATGAAATTTCTCTTTTTCTAATTGAAAGCAATATAAAAACATTGTATTTCTGGCCACAACATCACTTAAATGAAAATTAAGTACATATTAAAAGAAGGCTGCGGGAAGTGTGCAGGAAGGCTGCAGGCAGTGTGAGAGAAGGCTGTGGGAAGTGTGCAAGGAGGCTGCGGGAAGTGAGCGAGAAGGCTGCGAGAAGGCTGAGGGAAGTGTGCGAGAAGGCTGCGAGAAGGCTGCGGAAAGTGTGCGGGAAGGCTGTGGGAAGTGTGCGAGAAGGCTGCGAGAAGGCTGCGGGAAGTGTGCTAGAAGGCTGCTGGAAGTGAGCGAGAAGGCTGCAGGAAGGCTGCGGGAAGGCTGCGGGAAAAGGGCTGCCGGAACATAGGTTGCAGCAAGCCTGCAGCAAGGTTGCCGCAAACTAATTTGCATGGCAAATTGTGACCTTGCTGCAAGGTTGCTGCAAAGCTGCAGCAAGTTTGCAGCAACAGTGCGCGGCAAGCTCTATTTTTGCTAAGGGCACCACTTCACCATGACCACCACCTTCGCGTTCGACGCTACCAAAGGACCAGCGGACATCTTAGCCAGTCAACAGGCAGTGGATGAGCTTCTCAGACAAATGGAAAATAACATCCAAGACGTCAACGTGCCTGCCTCATCGGCTCCCGCCGCTACAGCTGCCACCGTGCCGCAAGACACGTCCCCTGCTCCGCTGACTAGCTCCAACCCCACTGACACCGACGTCACATGGATGGCCCAGCATCCAGCGAATACCGCACAAGCGTATAACACGGGTCCCGTGCTCACGGAGGTTGCACAGCAAGAAAACCTACCTGCGACCGATAAGAGAAATCAGGGGGCTGACAAACAGAGCGGTAACAAGAGGAAGAAAACCAAACCCAACAGCAGAGAACCGGGAAAAGATTAAAAGAAAACCTGTAAACGAAACAACACCACGCCTGATGCACAAAATACCGCCAAAACAAAAACCGCAGGTAGGCGCGGTATAAAGAAAACCGAGGGGACGGCCAGGCCCGCACCCGCCGCCGTCACCGATGAAACAACGAAAGAAGACGATATCACACAGATGCTGGAGAAAATCAACCAACGGTTCCGCGAACTGGAAATGAACTTAGACGCCATCGGTGAACTGGGGACCGATGTCTATATCCTGCTCGGCGAAAGGCAGAAGAAGGTGTCCTGTTTTAAAATGTCAAATGTACATGTGTTTACATCACTGCACATTCATCCTTGTATATATGTTTACCTTGTAAATATGTTTATCGTTTCAATGTTCCACCACTGTATTTGAAAAGAATAAAAAATATGTATCGTTCCAAAAATTTCTCCTTATCATTTATTCGAGAGCGGGTGAGTGCCGAGTTTGTGAACGGAAGAGTTAGGCCGAGTTTGTGAACGGACGAGTTTGGCCGGGCTTGGGAACGGGAAGGGTTTTGGCTCGAGGGTCAGACCTTTGACCCCGTGACCTTGACCCGGCATTATGGCCCAGTTGGACGCAACACCCGCAGCGCCCCCTGGTGGCCGTTTTTCCCCTTGTGAGATAATTCTTACAGATTTGTGAGAAAAACAAATATAACCTTGTGAGATAATTCTTACAGATTTGTGAGAAAAACAAATATAACCTTGTGAGATATTTCTTACACATTTGTGAAATAAAGATATATGTACTACTTATATATATACAATATATCCTTTCTGAAAAGGAGAAATATGTATGAAAAAAATTTAAAGAGTTAAGTTGGCATCAAAAATTCCCATTCTTCCCGGGAAGAATGAGAATTCTCATTTTTCCCAGGTTTGAATTTCAAAACTGAATTCCAATCTCTCCCGGGAAAAAAGAGAATTCTCAATTTTCTCGGGAGAGACTGGAATTCTCATTTGTCACAGGAAGAATGAGAATTCTCATTCTTCCTGGGAAGATTTGGAATCCCTTCATACCATCCCTGGATTCTCATTTTTCCCGGGATAAATCAGAATTCTAATTTTTCCTGGGAGGATTCTGGATCAATAATAATAATAATATATAGTATTTATATGGCGCCAATTCTCCAATGGTCGGACTCACAGCGCAATTCACACACACACACATACCCACATACAATTTCATGGATATCTACTCCCTGTGCCTGACCCAGAAAAAACAAGGGACCCATGGGTCACTGTGCTCAGCTGAATTTTGGAAAATATTAGTAACTGCAAAATATTTTTATTTCTTTTGGTTTTTCATGTGTATTTAACCATTTGAAAACCTAAGAAAAAATGGCCCTGCTGAAATGGACCTCTGTAAATTATAGAATAATGGACATGAGCTAAAGCATATGCACTTTGTAATAAATGAAATTTTTGTCCTGAAATCATTTAGTGATGCACCTAGGGAAAAATGGGCCTACGGTAAGTTTTATATAAAAGTTACATTTCATAAACAAATAATGTGTGAAGGTAATTAAGTTTTTAAAAGTTAAATATATGGCCATAATAGTTAAAAAATAATCCCACAAAGTTTGACCAATATTCCTGATTTTAAAACTAAGTTTAACAGTGTTAATTACACCTAGGCTCGGCCAACTTTAAGAGATATGGATCTTCTTAAATCTTGTTAAATCTATCTTAAATCTATCTTATTTGAATATAAGGATAAAATTCCTGAAAAATTTTTCTTAAAAAAAATCAAAATTGTCCAAGTCTCAACAAAAAGAATTTATTTAACGTAAAATTATAAGATTCATCTTGTTTATTAGTCCTGTGTATTGAAGGGGTAGGTGGGGGGAAGGGTCTCTGTTGTAACTGCTCGTTGCTGAAAAAAATGTGATTATATAATTATAAGATTAATCTTGTTTATAGTGCAGGTCTGTCAACAGAATGGGGGGGGGGGAGGAGGGGGTGGAGAGAGAAAGGTTCCCTGTGGTATTAACAGCAGACAGCCTGATCAAGCTCAACAAGAGTGAGGGCTTGCCCCAGTGATGGGATTACATAACATCAGGGGAGCATAGCGATGCACTGAATGACCTACAGTCACCAAAGTGGACTGCTTGACAATGTAAGGGAATACAACAAGAGCCTCCAAGAAAAATTCAATAACTAGCCTAATTTTGCAGCTTTTATTTTCAAATTTCAGATTTTATCAGATTAAATCCTTATGTGTACATGCTGTGGAAATTAAATCCAGAGTACTTACAGGAAAAAATGTGCCATGGCCAAATTTGGGCAAAATTTTAGGTACTGATTTTATATTTATGCTAATAACTTAAAACTAGGGCTGAATGACTGGGGGGGGGGGGGGAGAGTTGCAACACCTATGGATATTAATACAGAATACGGAATAAAATTCAATGGTGCTTACAGGGACTGGTGGGAGTTACAGCACCTCTGCTTATACATAAAGGATAACATTTAATTTAAAAGAAATTATTTAAAATATTTAAAAACATGCAGAGAGATGGAAAACAAAGCAAATAACTTTAATTTCCATTCTACTGAGACAGGAAAATAATGAACAAGTATTTGCATATGATCCTATTTTTTCTTTTGTTAAGTCCTTTTTTTTAAGTTTATAAATTTTACTATATATTTGCAGTATATCATATATATCTGAATATTTGAACTGATTCACAAATCTAAATTGCATCAAAATTTATACTTAATTTAGTCAGGTAACATCAAATATGCACACAGGTATATATATATATATATTTTTTTTTTTCTAAAATATTTTTAATTTTGTAAAGCAATACTATATATGAAAATAACACTCCAGATTTCACAATTTAAATTGCACCTCTATTTATCCATGATTTGCTTCATATATTATCATATTATGCCTACTGATGGGTTAAATTATATTTTGTTTAATTATTTAAAAGGATATAATTTCTTTAAAATGCTACATCAGATCAACGTGGCATCTCTTGGATTACTTCTTGAATTAATATTTAAAGAAAAGTTGTGCACATTGGATCAAAAACAGCTTTACATTTAAAGAAATACAGTTGACAATAACAAACCATGTATTGAAATATGATTGGTAAGGTGGTGGTGTGTGTGTGTTGGGGGGGGGGGGGGACTGGGGGAGGGGGGATGTTAGGGTAGGGCCCATGAGAATAAGTGTATGTTTAATACAGCAGGGCCGTTCTGCCAGTGCTGCATCACTTATAAGCTTACCGAGGCAAGGCTGTAGTGAGCAAGAGTGGGGTCTTGGATGTACAAAATGCAAATACATCAGAGCATCTGAAAAACTTCAATAATGTGGTAATAAATATAAGCTGTATTATGAGTTGTTGTTGTTTAGCTTATGTAAATATGATTTTGATAGGCCCTTTTGAGACAGGGAAGAGGATTGATTTCATTTATTTTATTAACAAATGGAGTACTATTGTCACACAGATTTTGACTTGGCCATATAACTTATAAGCAGAACATATAATATAAGAGTTTAACTATTTATTAAAAAAATTTACAAATATTGTCTCAAATATAATTTTCATTAAAAATAATAAGAGGATCGTATGATTTTTTAAAATGAAATATAACTGAAATGAGTACATATTCATATTCGGATTTAAATACAATTGCAAAGTATTCGCACCATGTCTGGTATTTATTCAGTTTTCACCAAACAATGATGTTGAGAATCCAGAATATACAAAATTCACACATTTAAATAATGATCATAAGTACCTGGTTTTATGTCTTTTATTTATATTAAAAAAATAAATGTAATTAATATATTCATTTTAGCCTAATTTCACATCAATGTACACACTAGACACAGTAGGAATCTAGATTAATATTATCAACTGCATCTTGGTCTATCATTAATTTCCTTCATATGATCCCTAATGATTAGTAATGAATAATATGATTTACTTTTTTATCATTAAAATTGAACTGAAAAATACCATAGGTGACTACATGGTGTTATTTGGAATACAGGTGACTCAAGAGGGGCTGGAGAGGGCTGGTCTAATAAAAGCTACAATTCTTTCAGCTTTCTAAACTAAAAAGCTGAAATCCTTATGTGTGCATGATATGAAAATTATATCAACAGTGCTCACAGGAAACAAACGTGCCATGGTCACAGTTGGGCAAAATTTAAGGTACTAATTTTATATTTATACTAATAACTTATCAAATTTGAAAAATTCAGAACTAATTTTGGGTATTCAATTGAATCTTGAATAAATAATGTTACATAAATGTTAAATAGTGTTAGGGGCCTGGACAGCTGAGTGGTAAAACGCTTGGCTATCTCCGCTGGCGACCCGGGTTCGATCCCCGGCGTGGCTATGAGAGTGGGTTGTAGTTGCCCGTCCAAGGCCGGTGGTTTTCTCCGGGTACTCCTGTTTCCTCCACCTCTGCAGACTACCGAACGCCATCACCGGAGCCATGGAGAGTGCCACGATTAGTTATAATTACTATTTGTACATCCATGTAAAATAAATAAGTTTATATTTATATTTATCCCTGACAAAAAAAAATCTCTAGCTTCAGCAATGCCCTTGTTAAGGGAGTAAATATATTTCTTGATTTTTTACAAAGTGCATTATGTTTGGGCCCATAACTTAAAACAATTACGCAATACTGACATCATTCTGGCATTTGCATAGAGAATGTATAGAAAAATATGTAAAATACATATGATTAAAGTCAGATCAGTGGTTTTGATATTAGGCAGTCTTGAAGTGAAACAATGAGTTTTTAATGGAAAAATGATGTTTTTCATTAATATTTCGAATGTATTAAGTCCTAGTGACCAAATTCTTGGCATGGTAGGGGATTTTGGAGACATCTAATGTATGCGAAATTTTAGGAACTGAGAGCTTAAGCTGGGGAGCTGAGCTCTTGCAAACTGCATAACACTAGCTTGATGTAAACAATATGTTACATGGTGCATGAAAACTTGAATAAAATCTACAGTTTTTGATCAACTGGTTTCAAATTTTTGGTGTTAACATACAAAATGTTAACAAAAACATGCTGTGAAAATTAAATCCACAGTACTTAAAGGAAAAAAAACGTGCCATGGTCAAAGTTGGGCAAAATTTAAGGTACCAATTTTTTTATTTTTGTTCATATTTTAAAAAAATTAAAGATTTTGATCTAATTTTTGGTATACAACTTAATTTTGATTAATTAAAGTTATATTACTGGAAAAAAAGTCCATAGCTTTAACAGTTTTTGTGTTAAGTGATCAAATATCTTTCCTGATTTTTTACAAAATGCATTATGTTTGGGCCCATAACTTTTTTAAATAATATAATACAGACACAATTTCTGGCATGTTCATAGGAACTATAAAGAGGAATATTTATAGTTAATATGAGGAAAAACAGATGAGTGGTTTTGATATTAGGCAGTCCTGAAGTTTGACAATAGGTTTTTAATAAAAAATTGAGGTTTTTCCTTAATTTCTTAAAGGAACGAAGTCACAAAGACCCAGTTTTCAGCTTAGTAGGAGATTTTGGGGACATCTAACATTATGCCGAATTTTGGATTCCTAGGTCTTATGGTTTCAAAACGTGCCACATCTACGGACGGACGGACAGACAGACGGGCGACGGATAAAGGGTGATCGCTATAGCTCAGATGACTTCAGGGGCGTTCACACCTACCCGTTTTTTTAGCTCAGCTGACTATAAGTCATCAGAGCTATAGTCGTGGTCCATTGTCCGTCGTCCGTCCGTCTGTCCGTCTGTCCGTGAAACTAGAGTCTATTTTCCCAAGTATATAACTATGTTTAATTAAGATTCAATTGTTTACCCAAAATTAGATCTGAATTTTGTAAATTTTTTAAGTAATTAGCATAAAAATAAAATCAGTACATTAAATTTTGCCCAACTTTGACATTGGCACATTTTTTCCTGTAAGTACCATTGATTTAATTTTCACAGCATGTAAACATAAATATTTAATTTGTTTAAATCTGAAATTTGGAAGTAAAAGCTTGAAAATTAAGCTAGTTATTGATTTTTTTCTTGAGGCTCTATTGTAGTCAATTGATTTGATTACAGATTACAGATGCAGGGTCCCACTCCAGGTCACTGGAAGTCAGCTATGCAAGGGTTTCTGATTTGTTACAGTCACTGGGGGAGATCCCCTGCTGTGACAGGTGTACAGTTATTCTTATATCACCACCCAATCCCCTCCCCCCCGCAAACCCAACCCACCAAGTGTTCACTGTATCTCCCTAATTGTAATGCTGTTTCCACTCTGATATGCAAAAACTTTCCTTGAAAAAGTAATTCAAGGTGTAATCCAGAAGATGCAATGTTGTGTTATGTAGCATTTTTAAAGAAATCATTTTTCTTTTAAATGATTTTACCAATCATAATGGAACCCATCAGTATGCTTAAATTATGATAAAATATGAAGCACATTATGGATAAATAAAGACACAACTAAAAATTGTGAAATCTAAATCAAGTATTTTTTTAGATATTTATTGGTTTGCAGATTTAAAGATATATTTTTGTGGTAAAAAATAAATAAACATTTGTATGCATGATGTGGTATTATCTGACAAGATTGGATTTATGATGATGCAATTGAGAATTATGAATCAACTTTTATATTCAGATATATATGTTATATTGAAAATGTATAGAAATATAAACTTGAATTAAAAAAAAATTGATGTGATAATAAAATGAGGATTTATTACAAACATTTGTTCATTATTTTCCTGCATCAGCAGAATTTAAGGTCAGGCTTTGTTTGCCATGTTTTATGTTGTTAATTAGTTATATTTCAACTGTATACATTTCATAAAAAAAACATATTTAATAATATATATTATACAAAAAAAAAAGATTCGATTGAACAAATGTGTAAACTACTGAAATGTCAACAGTTAATCGAAAAGCCAACTAATGATCATGGTAATTGTACAGATCATTTGTTCACAAACTGCTCACATGCTTCAGTTTCAACATTAGGAAACACATGGTCAGGTCACAAAATATTATTTGCAACAATTTCTTGCTCATCAATACAAACCAATCAAATAAACCAACCATGGCCTTTATTACCTCTTCCTCTTACACTTTATCTCCATTTGATATTATTTTAGATTTTTACCTTCAAGGTTAACGTGAGCTGAGCACAGTGACCCATAGGTCCCTTGTTCCTTCCGCACCCGCACCCGCTTCCGTCATCCGTCATCCGTTGTCTCTGTTCATACCTATCCGCGCTTTTTCCGTCCGCACCCGCACTCATCGCCTTTGTTTTATATAAAATACTCTATTATCTTTCACATATGTTTATATATATATATATATATATTTCAAATCTAATCTAATAACAAATAATGTATTACCAGGAACCCTCTTAAACTTGAATTTGACCAAATTCGTGTAATTGAGGTTTAGAACTTTGATTCATTCTGAAACCCCCGTTTCCACAAGGGCGCTTAAATTATTCTCCATACATTATGTTTAAATTATATATTATTATTATTATTATTATTATTATTATTATTATTATATATAAATATATATATATATATACTTTATATAATAGGTTATATTTTATTTTTCGTGGGCTTACTATTAACTTTATTTTATATCCATTGACTTATTAGTCTTTATTCCAAATTACCCAGCCCCCGCTTCTTTGGTGATTCATATGCATGATTTTACTTATAAAATTCCTTCAATTATATCAATAAATAATTAAAACTTTCCCGAGCGTGAGAGTGAGGCATTGAATGCCCCCGCGCAGGTTCCAACTTATTAAAGTGAAAATCAAACACTTGTGTCATTTTCTATCAAGGGGAAGACACAAGGACATTCCAGAATATCCCCTGTTATATTACGTCATAGTATGGATTCCCGTCCGCACCCGTCGTCCGCTTCCGTCGTGAATCGGTCCCAGACCGATTTGTGCGGACGGTGTGACGGGTGCGGGTGCGGAAGCGGATAGGTGTGAATGCCCTATGTAATTTTAACTGACTCGAATTTGACGGAAGCGGGTACGGGTGCGGAAGGAAAGAACGGATAGGTGTGAACGCCCCTTTACAGTCAGCTGAGCTAAAAAAATACAGGTGGCGCCACCAGTCTGAAGGAACTGATGGACATCTCATGATCAATATGTATGGCAAAAATCATGACCATCAGTGATGTAGCTAATCAGATACTGAAGTTTTTGTATGAAATTTTTTACTATACTGGGGGGTACTTTGGGGCCCTGTAGCTCAAAGGATATGGGTAACAGAGACCTAATTCCAGGTTTTCAAGGAGATTTTTCATGGACCTCTCTGGATGTAAAGTAAGAAGATTCCAGGTCCAGCGGTTACGATTTGTGCCTTGTTAACGGACAGACGGCAAAATGGCCATACGGCACGACTGACGACGGACAAAGAGTGATCGCTATAGCTCAGCTGAGCTAAAAAATGTTCTATAGAGTCGATTTCACTGCAATAATTACATCTATGGGAGCTTATGATTTTCCATTTGAATAACTTATTATTACATTGAAAAATCATTGTCAATATTTTATATTGTAATGTCTGAATTTTTGTGTCTCTATGAACATGAAAAGGCAAACTGAATGTAACTGACCAATCTATATCATCATATTTTCTATTCCATTTGTCCACTGATGAAGGGTGATGACACACATTTTGTATAAATATCTGATAAAAGTCCCGAACTCTAGCTGTTAACAAATTGATGTCCCCTTCACTAGTATAAAGTGTAAATACATCCGTTTCAGTTGTTATTAATGGACCCTCATTTATCTGTTTTTTCCATGCTACTGGTATAGCATCTACCAAACTAAAATACTTTAAGTATTCTCCCGGCAGTATATTAAATCTCTCCTGAATTCTATCAAATGTTTATATATTTTTACCTTCTATTATATCTTTTACATAAATAACATTTTGTTTAAAACAAGATTTGTAATAAACAACTTTTCCACCTAACATTATTTTACTGTTAAACCAGAGAGACTCATTAAGAATAACCTTGTTACAAAATTCTTTTTTAAAATTCCAAAGGATTTCCAGGAACCGTTTGTAGAATCTAGGTAATTTTATCGGTATATCTTTGGGACCATATGAAAATGTGGTAAAGTCTCTGAGAGTGTGCCGTTTGAAATATACATCTACCACCGGATGGTACCATCTATTACAAAATATTCTGCACCATGATAACTTAAAACTTTGCAGAAAACTCTTTATTTCTACAATGTTCAAGCCTCGTTTGCTTATTTCATTACAAATAGCATATCTTTTGATTTCCTCAGGCTTACCTTTCCACAAAAATGCATAGAGCAATGATTCGGCCTTTTGAACGACCCACTCGGGCACATAAAGTATATTTACTGCATACAATAACTGAGGTAATGCAAGACTTTTAATTATTGTTATTTTTCCTTTCAGAGACAGAACTCTTTGTCTCTAAATATTTAACAAACAATTCAGTTTATCTAATCTTGAAGAAAAATTTAATTTATCCATCTCTATTTTATTGTTTGTAAACCAAACTCCCAAGATTTTAAACGGTCCCTTGTTAACTTTTATACCAAGTAACGCCTCTTTTGCTGGCAGTGTCTTTCCCAGTATTCAGATTTGTCAACATTAAGTTCTAATCCAGAGGCCAATTTAAATCATTCTAGCACTCTTAAAACTGATCCCAGTGAATACATATTCTCAACAAACATTGTTGTATCGTCCGCTAGTTGTACTAATCTATAATCATTTTGCCCTATGCATATTCCCTGAACATCTTGAGCATTTCTGATTCTTATTGATAATATTTCAACAGCAGTTATAAAGAGCAGCGTGGATATTGGGCACCCCTGATGGATGCCCCTCTCCAATTTAAAAAGTTTGGTTGAATTCCCATTATTTATCACACAACTTTCGATGTTTGTATATAAAATTTTAACCCATCTTCTGAAACGTGGTCCAAAATTAAAATGTTCTGAAGTTTTATTTATAAAGCTCCAACTAAGGCTATCAAAAGCCTGTTTAAAATCTACAATTAGAATAATACCCTTCTGACTTTTTTCAATGCAATAATCATAAAGGTCCTCTATTGTTCTAATGTTACAACCTATGTGCCTGTTTTTTAAATAATCGGTCTGAAATTCACAAATTATTATAGGTAACATTTTTTTGCATACGTGTGGCTAAAACCTCTGTTAACAATTGTAGTCCGTATTGAGCAAGGTGATGGGACGCCAGTTTTTAAGATATCTCAAATCTTTGCCAATTTTTGGTATTAAATTTATTACCCCTCTTCTTTGTTTTACACTAAGCAGTCCATTTTCAAAAGAATAAGAATACGATTGTAATAATGATTCTTTCAGATTTAACCAGGAACAATTTATAAAATACGACGGTAAATCTGTCTGTTCCCCGACTTTTTCCATTTTTCATTAAGCTTAAGGCTTGTTAACATTCACTAAGTGTTATATCTACTTCACAAAAGGATGATTCATCTTCTCTTTAAGTCGGATCCTCATTATACCCTTTCAAAAAGAAATCTTCATTTTTTTCAGATGTATTATCTTTCATATAAATTTCTTCATAGAATTCTTTCTGTAGCTCAAGTATATCAGTTGGATTTTTAATTAAAGAATCGGCCTTCATTAAAGACACGATCGATCTAGCTGTTTGATTTCTATTTTCTAAGTTCAGAAAATATTTCGTATTTCTTTCCCCTAATTCCACATAACTTGCTTTTGATCGTATTATAGCTCCTTTGGTATAGTAGGCATTAATATGTTCCATTTTACACAGTAACTGTCCATATCTTACTTCATCTTTCTCATTTTTATCATTATCTAGTTTCTTTTTTAACTCCCTATTTATCAGATCTTTTTCTGATCTACGTTCCTTCGCTTTTGCAGTGGAGTATTTTATACAAAATGCCCTCACATCACATTTTAATAATTCCCAAGCCGTGTTTCTATTTATTAATCGCTTATTGTGATCTTTACTGGTTTTAATAGTATTTATACATTCATTAACGAAAGTATTATCTTTCAATAGATCAGCATTAATATTCCAAAATCCCTTACCTCCTTCTCTTTGTTCATTTAGAATTACGGTAATAGAGTTTTAATTGCTGGGCATAGCTGAGTGTTAAGAATATTAAATTGTAAATGCTCACTTACTAACCAATAATCTAGACGTGATTGCATCTTTGGTCTGTTTTGCTGATAAGTGTAACCTTTTTCATTGATATTGCGTAATCTCCAGATGTCAACAAGTTTAAATACATCCATCATGTTTACTATAGCCTGTGCATACCGCGTCCTAGCTTTGTTCAAAACAGGACATCTATCCAAACTAGGATTTATACAAGTATTAAGATCTCCACCTAATATAATGGTACAATCAGTGTGTGTCTCTAAATATTTATACAAGTGCGATTCTATTTCTTCCTGGATTTTTAATTGATCCTGCATGTGATCACCAGTTGGCGCATACAATTCACCATTGCAAACTTTTGCTCATTTAAATTCAACAACATGAACAAGTATCTTCCATATTTGTCACTTATCTGCACTTCAAATGTGTTTTCACATTAAGTTGGAAACAAAATGGCTACTCCTTTACTATTTGAAGTACCATGTGAATATAAAATATTACTACCCCACTCATTTTTCCAAATTTGTTCTATCGATTGCTCAGAATGCGTCTCTTGTAAAAATATAAAACCTTTATGGAATCCTTTAAGCCATCTAAATATCTGTCGACGTTTTTTCTTATCTCCTAGGCCATTAACATTTAAGCTGGTAAAATAACACTCACTCATACCTTGAAAAGTAATTATGAACTTAATACCCCACAAAACATCAAAAAGTTTAAAACTATATATGTTGGATCGCCATTACATTTACATCCCAAAAGTAACTTGTCAAAAATGTCAAGTTGTACAAATATAAACAGAATCCTCAGACTTCTCACCATTCCAATATTGATGATCATTACTGTCGTCAGCTCAATGCCTCCTCGTGAGATTTAATTATTATATCTTGTAGTTATGGTAACAATAACACTGTATATTAATAAACATGAAAAATCACCCTCAAAATAGTGGTTTTGTTTCTCAGATGTGAAACTGTAAACCCATACCACAAGTACCCAGAATGTCACTATTTCATACAATCTCGGACTCTTATCAAGATATCACCGAACACATTTCTACCTCGCCACTTGGATTTTATATTTGCATTGGCATCATTTAAACCGAGTCCAGCACCCCAAAATTTGTCAAATTTATTACAGTCTATCAAAAGTTTGTCACCATTTTCTAAGAGTTCATTTCTGAGGGCAGTGTTTTGTTCATACTTTGCTCTGACCGCTGCTTCCATTATTTGTTCGGCCACTGTGTCATTCCACTGGTCTTAAAGCCCCGTTCCCACTTTCACGAATTTGACGCCGAATCTCCACGAACATGCATCATTAAAATTCGTAGGGACGTCGTGGGAGTGTCGTAGATGATGTCTTGAACATTCGGTAATGTTCGTTGCGAGGTCTTGAGCACTCAGAATTCGTGGCGCTATTTTTGAAATGTTCAAAAATTAAGCTTTGCCGTCACAAGTCGTAGCTAAGTCGTAACAGTTTCTTGGTAAGTCGTATGAGAGTCTTCATAATTCTTGTAAATTCGTGATGTAAAACAATGTCACGAATGCTCACGAAGGAAAATGACATCGACACGACTTCAACACGACTACAATACGACTACCACAAGAACCTCTCAAGAGAGAGTCACGTTCATAAAACCCCTTCCTACTTCCACGAATTTGGAGACGAATCATCAAGAACTGACATCATAAATTTTATTTTCTCAGTGATTTTTAACTTCTTACAAACCAATGAGGAATAAGGTTTAGAAGTAAGAACACTGTGTAGATTTGTAAATTTGTTTTAAAGAAGATTTGTATTGTGGTTATTGGTTCCAACTAAATTTGAACTAAAATAATTTGAAGAAGCTGAATCAAATTACGTTTCCTTTGTAATTTGTAACTTCTTTGTAAACAAACAAGGAACTTTTTGCAGTGGATAAACTATGTAGTTTAGTAAATTTGTTTTAAAGAAATTTTTTTATCGTGGATATTGGTTGACAAAATAAATTTGAACCAAAACAGTTTAAAGAGGTTCGGACTGCGCATGCGCGACTTCTAGGACACGTCTTCACGAGCTCCTGCTTCATTAGAGAAAAAAAAAGCAAGTGCCGCCTCTTATATCCTTTAGAGGTACACAAAAATGGGTAAAACAAGGAAAAATACGACAAGCCAAAAAGGTTTGGAAGAGTTCCTGCCGGTGAAAAACAAAGAAACTCAAACACAGACAGAACTAGCAGACACACGGTCAACAAGTATAACAGACATGGCGGCCAGCGGTACAGAGCACATGGATACCCATACACAAGACGAGACGAGACGGTCGTCTTTGGACATTCATTTTAAAGGACTTGAAGAAAAAATGTGCAAGCTCATTGAAGAATGCAGAGAATCACTGAACAAAGAGATGACAGGATTAAAAGTTAAAATAGAGACTGTTACAACTACAACACGTGAACAAGGTGAGCAGATAACAGAACTACGTGACAGTGTTGATTTTATTGAAAGGCAATATGACAGCAAAAACAAAAAATTAGAACAACTAGAAAAAGAGAACAAACAGCTGCAGAAGGAGAACGAGAACTTGAAAAATAGTGAAAGAACACTGATGGACAAAATTGAACACATGGAAACAAGCCTGAAAGAAAAAATATTGAATCTGGAGAGACACACAAGGGAATTCAATCTTAGATTAATCGGAATACCCGAAAATCAAAATGAGAACTGCAAAGACATAATAAGTAAATGGATTATTGAGCATAGATTGCTAGGTGCTGAGATTGAGGTACCAGAAGTGAAAGCTCTAATTGAATTGGCTCACAGAACAGGCAGAAAACAAGACAAAGGTCGCCATATTATTTTTAGGTGTCATTCAAGACAAACTAGAAATACAATCTTAAAGACCGCTAGAGCGAACAGGTCGGCAAACAATACCCCTTTCATTACCGAGGACCTGACTCGTGAGGATTATTTACTGAAAAGAAAAGCCAAGGGGCAAATTCAACAGGCCTACAAAGACAACCTGAAGGCAAGATATTGGCGTGGGGCATTGATCATAGACGGCCGGAGAGTTGAAATTCAGTGAGTCGGAGAATGCTTCATTCACAAATAGAACCTTACACGCACAAATGTGTTTTTGATCACCAAGTAGTGAACGGCGGAGCTACAGACTGTTTCCAAAATTGCCTGATAGGAGGCGACACATACTTTGTACTCTTCATGCTCTTTATCGCTCACCTGGACACTTATACCGGAAAGCTGATGGTCTGTATGGCACATATTCTTGAGAAAACTTTTAATATAATTAAAAACGTTTACCTAAAACAAAAAGATTATAAATTATATTCCAGACTGAGTTATTGTGGGAAAAAAATTATTTAAATCCTTTATTATTATTATTATTTTTTTTTTTTTAATTTTATTTATAAAAGTATTGTGGGGAAAAGTCTATTAGTATTGGGTCTCCGTAAACCGTTTCTTTTCTCCCCCCCTTTTTTTTTTTTTTTTTTCCTTCGGTTAGCCAAAATGTATTTATATTACATGAAATGTCATACGAAATATTGATATGATGGGGAGGATTGCTTTTTTTGTTTTTGTTTTTACAGATGTGTAACTGTTATAGGTTTACCCAGAGAAACTTTTAATGACACCGTGATAATGTGAAGGTACATGCAGGCATAATATTGTGACAGCGTAGAATTGGATACATCCGTTGGTAGAGAGCAGTGTATATGTAACATAAACTTATGAATTTATTTAACTATTCCTTGTTTTCTTATTATTTTGTTATTAACAAAGATATTAAAAAAAGGACACAGAAAACAAAAACTTAAGGAAAGTGAAAACTGGGTGATTTTGTGTTGCTCTTAAATACCAATGTCACATTTATATGTTATTACATGTTTTAAAAATGCGTTATTAAGCGGTGCCGTCTAAGTAATTTGGATAGAAGTATTACAATCAATATTGATGTGTTTTCAACCTGACTTCCTCATGTTTCATCAAAGAGAGATCACAAGAGTTTTTTTTTTTTTTTTTTTTTTTTTTTTTTTCCTTCGACCAGAGAGACTACCGTTCTTTTGTGCGTAGAATTAGATTAATCTTTGATTGTATCCCTTCTTGCTGTATTAAAACTAAATAGTGTTGGTACTCAGTTGAGAATCACAATCCGAAGATTTAAGAAGATACCGGCTGTAATGACAGCTGGATCTAACTTTAAAAGTTGATAGATATTAAAACAACATTTTATTCTGGACACCGAATGAACATTTGGAGGTCAGGTGAAACTGAAACAAATATGGATGTTAAGTGCACAACAATAAAGTGAAAGGTATCATCGTAAAAAGTACAACCTCTATAGTATAGACTATAGTAAGAATAGTTTCAATGTACCTTCAGAAACTGAATGTTCAAATAATATGAAGACTTGTACTATATGTAGAATAAACATAAATGGCATTTCAAAAATAATGTTTAAAGAAATATCTTAATACATGTAAAGTAGCACATGAAAATTCTGATTCTTCGGTTATGATGGCTGAAACATTAATATGTATCATGTATGTACATTTGGATAATTTGAACATGGACTGAGCATGTTTTTTCCTTATGTTAAAACTGTTGTATATTAAACATCAACCAGTTGACAACCACCTAGGTTAATGTCAAATAATAAAGTTACGAAACTGATGTTTTAAGTAGCATACCGGAATATTTTAGAAATAATACTAGTTTTAAAATAGAGTTGCTATATAAGATGGTATTATTAATAAAGATTGAAATTTTTCGAACTTAAGAGGCCAAACACCTTGACAAATATAACATGTATAGCATCATGCTTATCTTAATTTCAACAAGGAAAAGACATATGAGTTGAATGAAATCTGATGAATAGAATCAAAATGGTAAGTACTGATGTTGTTTGCATTAGAATATGAACTATTGATGATTTTATGTATATTGCGGTTAATGTAAGAATATACTAACAACTTTGGTAATATTCACAGTTGCTCTTTTGTTGATATGTTGATATGGAAAGTGTATTTTACTTTTATTGAAAGGTATTACTGGTTATTTTAGTATTGTTGCATGCGGTCTAGATGTAGAAAAAGCGTTTGTTTTCCCGAGGTGAAATCAGTCAACTGGACTGAAATAATGGTAGGTTGAGTTTACCTTCATGGTGTATTTTGACAATTATATAGGTCCTTGAAACAGTATTCTGAGTAGTACCAGAGAATTATAAGCGCAAAAATGCACTACGGAGTATGGTGTTTGTTTAACATGAATAATAACAATTGTACAGCCATGTAATACAGCAATGATCTTAAAACAATGATTTTTGCATAAAGAAGAATTAGAAAGATTGCTTGCGATACTGTCAGCTCTAGAGTTTTATTTTAAATATTTTTGGTTGTGAAATGTAATATTAAAAGCCGCATATATGAGGTGATTTCTTCAACAGTTTAGTAATAAAGGGTTGTATAAATGATTAGACTTTAAAATATAAAAATCACACTGGAATTTTGTTTAATGAACATAGATTAGTGTTATAATTATTCAGAGTTCTTTATTCATATAAATATATATAGAAGTTAAAATGCTCGCCATATCGACTTTAAAGTTACTCCTTTTTGGACCTTGTAAATAGATTAGCCAATGATTTTCTAAGGTCATCAAACTGATTTATTTTCAGAGGTTGGTACCGAGTGTAACACAGGCTATAGAATGGATGTATGTATGTGTATGTGTATATATATATATATATATATATATATATATGTATATGTGTATATATATATATATCCATTATATTATTAAAAGTACAGTTTTTTTACACATGTTTACCTTGGAGGTAATTGAAAGTAAACTGATGGAGATCAGTTCAGATTTATAAAAGGTAATACCATAAAAAAGAATCTCTTTGATAGAATGAACAGGTATATGAGTTTTTTAAGTTTTTGAAACTATGATGGACTTAGTGCATTTTTCTACCTGTGATTTACAAAAGAGAGTTAGACAAATGAAGCAGACATATTGTCATCATTAGTGCTTAATTTTAATAATCTGGTTTATTGGCATTGAGTAGGTTAATACAAGAACCCTATATATTCCTATTAGGTCTAGATGGGCACCTCTAATAGAGGCAAGCAGGTGGTAGTTACCTCATTGACATCGTTCCTTTTTCTCCATTAACTAGTTGGAGTAATTAATCATCTTCTAATAAGGTGGTCCGTTTGGCTTTAATGAGTATATATGCAACTTCATATATTCGCATAATATTTGTCTAACATTGTGTGAGCAGAAATACATGAATATGTATTAGACATTATATAAATAAGCGAAGAGTACTACATGTTTTTTTGAAAGCAGGGTCTCGTTGACACCGTATATGTAAAGACACTATGTTTAAGGTTTATGTACAACAGCTATGTGAATATGTAGTATTGTATACAAATGCACAAACACATATGCACCGATTTATATGTTGCTCGTATGCAGGTAAAAGGTTTATATTTAGACAAGAATGTGATGTAAGCTATAGTCTATCAAAGATTATTTTGCACTATTTTGTCAATGGCTGAAATAGTCTCTTTAAATGTGAGGGGATTGGGGGATAGTATTAAAAGAAGAGAAACTTTCCATTGGCTACATAAAAAAAAAGCTAAAGTATTTTTTTTACAAGAGACACACAGTACCCCAAAAGATGAAAAAACTTGGCGAGCCGAGTGGGGAGGTACTATATTATTTTCACATGGCACAAGCAGTTCTAAAGGAGTATGTATTTTGATAAAAAATGATCTTAATTTTGAAATACAGGATATTATTAGAAGCGAGAAAGGGCAATTTCTATTATTAGATATTATAATTGAAGAATCAAGACTTACATTAGTGAATATATATGGGCCTTACCATGATAGTCCAGACTTTTTCGAAACAATAATGGAATACGTTGAATCCTTTCCCAATGATAACAGATTAATGGGAGGCGATTTCAATTTAGTTTTAGATATAAAGGAGGATAAAAAAGGAGGTAATCCTACAACTCATCAAAGAGCACAGAATATAATACATATGTGGTTAGACAATTTAGATATGGTAGATATATGGCGTGATCAACATCCGCGACTTCAGCAGTTCACTTGGAAAAGATTAAGACCATCGAATATATTCTGTAGACTAGATTTTTTCTTAATATCAAAAGGCCTTGTTGGAAATGTGGAAAACAGCTGGATCTTTCCAGGTTTTAAAACAGACCATTCATCAATCGGAATTAGGCTCGATTTAAAATATAGGAAAAGGGGACCAGGGTTTTGGAAACTTAATTGTAAATATTTACAGATTCCAGAATACATAGAATTAATTAAAAATACCATCATAGAAACAAAAGAATTTAACAGTAATGCTAATCCAGCCTTGATGTGGGATACGATTAAATGTAAGGTAAGGGGGGCAACGATTGCATATGCTTCTAGACAAATGAAACAAAAACGAGAGCTATTGCAGCATACAGAGTCCAAATTAGCAGAATTAGAAGAACAGTACGGGAAAAAACCCGATGAGAATCTTTTAGAAGAAATAAATGCACTGAAACTTAAAATTGAAACCATAATGCAAGAAAAAACGGAAGGTGCTATGCTAAGATGTAAAACAACCTGGTATTTAGAAGGGGAAAAACCGTCAAAATATTTTTTAAATTTAGAAAAAAGGTTGCATAACAGAAAAACTATCACAAAACTAAAAATTGAAAAATCATCAGAGCAAAAAGATGTTCAATATATTACTGACGAGAATAATATTCTGAAGGAAATATCAACGTTTTATACTAAATTATATTCTTCAGAGCAGCAACAGCCACCTATAGAAATTGTTAATGAATTTTTCCAAGATAATCCCGAAACCCTCTCAGAAGAAGAAAAAAATAACTGTGATAAAGAATTAACCGAAAGTGAACTTGAAGATTGTTTGAAAACATTCCAGAATGGCAAATCGCCAGGTATTGATGGTTTGCCTGCAGAATTTTATAAAATATTCTGGGAAAATATCAAGAAAGACTTAATGGCTTCATATAGTTATTCTTTTACAGAAGGCAGACTTAATATATCACAAAGACAAGGCGTTATAACATTAATTCCAAAAAAATCAAAGGATCCTCAATTATTAAAAAACTGGAGACCAATATCGCTTTTGAATTTTGATTATAAACTTATTACAAAATGTATAGCTCTTAGATTACAAAAAGTACTTCCAAACATTATTCATTCCGACCAGACTGGATTTTTGCGCAATAGGTATATTGGAGAAACTATCACAAGGATCTATAGTTTATTTTCACATTGCAGTAATAATAAAGTAAAAGCTAATCTTATGCTTATAGATTTTGAAAAAAGCTTTCGATTTATTAGAATGGCCTTTTATACATAAAGCTCTTGATTATTACAACTTTGGGAATAACATAAGTCAATGGATAAAGGTCTTTTACAAGGATATAACATCATGTGTATTAAATAATGGCTGGTCCACGAATTTTTTTAATATTAACAGGGGAGTCCGACAGGGATGCCCCCTGTCACCATATTTATTTATCATTTGTGCAGAAATATTGGCTACAAGAATTAGAAATAATAAAGAAATAAAAGGTATAGAGGTAAATAACAAAATACATAAAATATCACAATATGCAGATGATACGTCATTGTTTATAGAAAGTAGACCCGAGGTTATTAAAGAAACCGTTGATCAGTTTAGCCGATTCCACTCTATAAGTGGTCTAAAAATTAATTTGGAAAAGACTATAATCATGCCAATAGGAAACCATGAACATGGAAAAAATGAAATAATTAATATGGGCCTCCAATGGACTACCGGACCAGTGACGGTACTGGGTATTCAAATTAATAATAGATTACAAAATTTAACTGATTTAAACTTCAAACCATCAATCACAAAAATAAAAAACATGATAAATATTTGGAACAAACGACAGTTAACGCCAATAGGAAAAATTACAGTTATAAAATCTGAATTGATATCACAATTACAGTACCATATATCTCTTTTACCTAATATACTACCTCATTACTTAAAGGAAATAGAGGTATTACTCAGTAATTTCATATGGAATAGCAAAATAGATAAAATAAAAAGAAGCACTTTAATAGCACCAAAAAAGTATGGAGGATTGAATATGGTGGATATCTGGTCAAAAGTTAGAGCCACAAAGATTACTTGGATAAAGAGATTGTTAACAGGAAACACAGATGTTGGATGGAGGCATTTAATAGATACAAGTTTAAAGCATATGACTGCTTATATTTTCACTTGCAATATGAAATATGAAGATATGCATAGCATTCCTTTTCTAAGAAAATTAAATAACTTTTGGTTTGAAATCCTGCAAGAATGGTGCAAGTTCAACTATGATACACCAGAAACAGTCGGGGATTATTTGAAACAGTCACTGTGGTGTAATTCACATATTAAAATTAATGGTAAACTTGCATTCTATAAAATATGGTATGAAGCAGGAATTCGATATATCCATGATTTAATCAAGAAAAAAAATAACCAGTATACATTGTTCAGTAAACTTGAATTACAGGATATATATGGAATACATATAGACACAATGAGATATAACAGTCTTATACATGCAATACCAAATAAATGGAGAACAGAAATTATTTATAACTACTATGAGGGAGCATATATATATAAAATTAATAGATTAATTCAACATGCAAACCCTACAAACCTTTTTTATAATGAACTGGTTGCGATGAAATGCACTCAGCCAGAAAATTGTATTTTAATATGGCACAGAGATTTAGGAGAGTGCACAAGAGATGAAATACATGAAGCTTTTCAGAATATTGATAACATAACAATTTCTACAAAACTAAGGTATTTTCAATACAAAATTGTGCATCGTATTCTTGCATTAAACCCATTCTTGACTAAAGCCGGTATTACAGAGAGTGAACTATGTACTTTTTGTAACAGTAAGAAAGAAACCATCACACATATATTTTATGAATGTGATTATACCAAGGAACTTTGGAAAAAAATATATGACTGGCTTACAACCTTATAACAAAATTATACTCTTTGTAAAATATTACATATATGTGAAAAAGTGTAAAAGAGAGGTGTTGTCATTTAATGGTGCAAGAAATTTCATAAAATATTACTATGACATTGAAAAAAAGGTGGCACTTTCCAGAGGAAAACTTAAATATCATGAAAATCTCTGGAAACCAATTACCAACTTAAACCATGCTTAATATCGACAGGGGGGAGGTGAAGTGTTTATTAGATTCATTTAAATATATTAATCAATTAAATAAATGGAATAAATATACTATATAAATTCTACTCAAGTTATTATAATAGGAAGAGGCTTACAAAGAAATAAAACAGTTAATTTTAATTTTAAAAAATGCGCATGAGATACACCTGCTTTGTCTTGTTTTGTTTCGGTGTATGTAGGTTCCTTTGGTTCTTATGTATGTCAGTTGTATGTTTTTTTTGGGGTTTTTTTTGTTGTTGTTTTTGTATGTATATGGATCGCGTATTGTTATATATTGTTGAAATTGTAAATTGATATTCGTCGTTGTACATGTACTTCATTTGATTAATAAAGTGTTAAAAAAAAAAAAAAAAAAAAAAAAAAAAAAAACAGTTTAAAGAAGCTGAATATATTATACAGTTTCGTCATACTTAAACATATGGTCAATATAATAAATTATGAATTTCCTATTTTACTATGAGAGAGTGAACTGAGCCTAACACAAATTTATATTAACAGAATCTTATATCACATTGAGAGCTGAATCAATAAGATATTTTAACCAATATTTTGAGAGTACAGATATTTTACATCCGATTAAGACGGTCGTCTACTTGGACTTAAAGAAGTTAACGTCGTATTTGCCACCACATAAATAAGGCGTAATTGTCTAATTACTCAAATCAAATGAGACATATATTATTAGTGTTTTAAACTGGATAACTTTTGTCAAATTATAATATCTGGAGAAGTTGAGTAAAGTGTTGTTATGGTGTCCTTTTACTAATATCGTCTTCTTTGTGACATTACAATAGCTATATAGCTATATAGCACATATATAGCTATCTATCAATCCGTGGCAAAATTGAATGATCGTAGGAGTATCGTCCACAAGTCGCAGATCAATCGTGGAAATATCGTACCAGTATCTTAGACATCGTCACGGAGCCGTGAACATTCTTAAAAGTCTCCTGTCATATCGTGCTGGCTTCGTGTCACTGTCGTAGCCAATCGTACTGGCATCGTACTCCTTTCGTACAATATCGTGGTCGTGATGGAATTTTTATCACTCGACAGGCCGATTGGCCACGAATCGCCACGAATTCAACATCGTAGCGATTCGGCGTCCAATTCGTGAAAGTGGGAACGGGGCTTTATCCGTTTGCACTCTGCTACCCATCTTGTACTGCTCAACAGGTATATTTGTTTTCATAATCTCACCGGCGGCTTCTTCATTTCCCATGACCATAGCTCTCTGATACTGAAAATACTGATTTACTGAAGTGTATCGTCTCCCATTCAGTATAAAGAGACAGGCACTAAAACTACTGAAATTTGAATCTTGCCCATGGAATAAAATGGCATTCTCACAGGAGTGCATCGCTAACTGATGAGGCTGCAGTCCGTCAGGAAGAGCATCTAAGTTGTCCACTGTGTACCTGTGTCCTTCAATAATCAGTTTATCGGCCACCAATGTAGCCTTCATTTTCATTATGCGCGCTTTCTTCATAATCAGGTACAGTTTTACCCGCCTTTGTTCATTTCCATCAGAAAGTCCTCCATCATAACTATGTTGGTTCCCTTCAGTTTATTTCTCAGCCTCCATACACAATCTCTATCACCAAACCGGACAAACCGAACAATTATATCTCTGCACTTATTCCGGTTTCTCGAAGGATCCCCCAACCTATGACAACGCTGGAATTCAATATCTTCCACATTGTCTACACCCAGCTTATCCACAAACAGATTCTGTATTTTCTTTTTACACATAGTACTCGATTCGTTAGAATCTTCAAGTAGTCCAGAAAATTTCAAGTTCTCTCTCTTTAAATAAGTGTTGAAATGTAAAAGTCTCTCTTTTAGATCATGATTTTCGGATCTATTTTCTTCTAACTGTTGCAATATTTTCGAGTTCACCCCTTCGTGTGCTTTTACCGTCTCTTTTAATGTTTTCAGTTCAGACTTAGTCTCTTATAGCTCAGTCTGTGTGTGTTCAAGAGAATCTTGTAAGCTTTTAAAGTTTTCAAATTCGGCTCTTAACTGACCAACCTCTGTAGTAAGACCAACCATGGAATTATTCAATTTTTCAATCTGGCTTTGTAGCTCTCTCATACTTTTAATCATGTATGTCATATCTATTACCTGTGTTCCTTGCTCACCTCTTTCACCATCTGGCGAAGTAAGTTTCTTGGACTTTGGGGTTCCTGTCGAATGTTTTGGTGTCACCACTTTTGTTTGTGCCCTGGTATCCATTTTAAGTCTATGTTCATGTGCCATGTTTATCATCACACAAGCGCGATCGCGTGTGTCACAGTTCACTAATTTGCAGTTGAGACCCCGGCACAGTGTTAAAGCCTGCCTCTTATGTAAGAGCTCAGAATAATAGAAATGTGTCCGGCCACGTATTGGTTTCCTTGTTTATATGATTGAAAATTTCAGCTTCCAAAAGCAGATGTTGTTCTTTCCCATTACGAAAAATTCCAACACTATTTTATAGAAATATACACAATACCTCCGCATGCCGATTTGTAAGACTAATGGTGAACAATATTCTCACAGTTGGAAGCATTTCACAACTACTCTGATCACACACGTCTGATCCTCATCAGTCACGTGACGTCAATCCATCATTATGATTTCAGCAAAATGGACATTTAGGACCTGCAAGTTTCAGACTAGGACATTTTAAAACTAGAATATGGGTAGTCGAGAAGCGACTATGTGTATCCGCAGAAATCAGAGTAAGACGGGTGAAGAGAGGCATGGATAAAGTGGCAAGGGGAATAGAGTGAGGTGTGTTGCATGTTAGCATGGATGTCTGCAGCTTAAACGTGAATGTAGGTGGTGCCACCTGTCATAAAATCGAGAAAATTGTCCAGGATATATAAACCTGCAAAATTTAAGGTGAATAATCAAACCACTGCTGAGATATGAGTGATTTTATCCTAGGGCAGATGAACAGATGGATGGTGTTCATAAGTGGTTGCAGGTGGTGCCACCAGTTTTGCTTATGATGGAGAGCTATGTGAGATTTATACACAAGCAAAATTTTGGCCCAATCAGTCGAACAGTTCCCGAGATATGAGCTTGGATGTCTGCAGAGTAAACATGAATGTAGGTGGCGCCACCTGTCATAAAATCAAGAAAGCTGTCCAGGATGTATCGACCTGCAAAATTTCAGGTGGATAAGTCAAACCACTGCTGAGATACGAGTGATTTTATCCCAAGGCAGATGAACATATGGGTGCTGTGCATTAATGGTTGCAGGGGGCGCCACCAGTTTTGCCTATGATGAAGAACTATGTGAGATCTATACACAAGCAAAATTTTACTCCAATCGGTCAAACAGTTCCCGAGATATGAGCTTGGATGTCTGCAGAGTAAATGTGAATGTGGGTGGGGCCACCTGTCATAAATCGAGAAAGCTGTCCAGGATGTATAAACCTGAAAAATTTCAGGTGGATAAGTCAAACCACTGCTGAGGTATAAGTGATTTTATCCAAAGGCAGATGAACAGATGGACACTGTGCATGAGTGGTTGCAGTTGGCGCCATCAGTTTTGCCTATGATGAAGAGCTATGTGAGATCTATACACATACAACATTTTGGCCTAATCGGTCAAACGGTTCCCTAGATATGAGCCTGGATGTCTGCAGGGTAAACGTGAATGTAGGTGGCACCACCTGTCATAAAATCGAAAAAGCTGTCCAGGATGTATAAACCTGCAAAATTTCAGGTGGATAAGTCAAACCACTGCTGAGGATTGAGTGATATTATCCCAAGGCAGATGAACAGATGGACGCTGTGCCAAAATGGTTTTAGGTCGCGCCACCATTTTTAGTGTATGTTATAAAGCTATCAAAGTGCTACATTTGTGCAAAATTTTTAGCCTGATCGGTTAAACGGTTCCCGAGATATGCAGGTTTATGTGTGGAAACAGACACACAAATGAACGCTGGGCAGCGAGGAAAGGTCAGAGGTCAACCAAAACTGAGGGGCCAGCAGTTCATATGTGACCTGATGATAAAAATGCAAACAAGTTCAAACAGTTGAAAGATATAGTTCCAATAATCTGGGAATTCTGCATCTAAACATTGTGTTTAGACGTCTGGACGCTGTGTCTAGACGTCTAGACACATTGTCTAGGCACCCCCCCCCCCCCAAGAGCAAGGTCAGTTGCCATGGTGATGTCTTGACCCCACCTGTTTGTACTGAGTGACCTCTTGACTTGGCTGCTGAAACTCAGCATGTTGTCAAATCTGTTTTCAAATACAGAAAGCCTTTTTCAATTGGCTACAATGCTTTTTTAAAACAATATTTACCCAATCTTTTCTGATAAAACTAGCAGAACCCTACCGTAGAATAATTCTTGTAAAGTTTAAACCAATCAGCTTAACAGTTTCATCATAAATCAGTGTATAAGCTAGAAAAGTTTAAAATTACATTTTCTCTTGTAAAAAACACATCAATGTAGGTGACGCCACCAATACCTCAAAATCAGATATGACATATATACAATCCATCAAACTTCCCAAGAGTTTGATGCACTGGGCTGACAAGGCTTAGATGAGTAAGGCAGTTGCCCCCCGAGTGACCTGTGACAAATTGCTGCCTCAAGCTACTGCACTGAGTGAACTCTTGACCTGCACCTGGCTAGACTGAGTGAACTTTTGACCTGTACCTGGCTGCACTGAGTGAACTCTTGACCTGTTGCATAATCTGACACAGTTGGCAGTCTGCCAAAGCTATAAATAGATTCAGGCTGCACTTTGGTGCCAAATATGATTCAGTGAGCAGTCTGCCAAAGCTATATACAGAATGCAGCTACTGCACTGAGTGAACTCTTGACCTATACCTGGCTGCACTTCTTCCAATCCAGGCACTGTGCCAAAACTATTTAAAGAGCTGATATCATCTTGGCTAATAGCCAACATCAAGGCACTGGCAATCTGCCCATGTGAACTAAGTGCTGACATCTGTACACAAAAGTGGTCCCTACTTGAAATAAATTTTAAATTAATTTTCCCAATACAAAATGCTTTTCAGCTGACTTTTTATAAAAAAGATATCAGGAATATATGTAAAATTATTACGGATGCATACTGAATGCAAAATTAAAATACAGATATATCTCATTGATGGCAAATTCTTGAATTAAGTTGAGTATGAATACCATTAATTTATAATCCACGTACAGTTGTCTTTATATAGCCACAGAGAGCCAAATATCCATGATTGTAACATTGCCTGATATGATGAATAATTTAAATCATAAATCTAATTTTTTTAAAAGCTTTAAAAAAAAACAAAGATAACCTGAAATCTAAATGTCTAATGGCATGATGAAATAGATGCTGATAAACTTATGCCGGGCTAGATGTAACAGCATAACACAGCTAACTAAGGTAAAATGACTACAGATGCATATTTAATGCAAAATTATAATACAGATACATCTCACTGATGGCAAAACCTTGAATTAAGTTGAGTATGGATACCAATTATTTATAATCCATGTACAGCCATCTATACAGCCCACAGAGAGCTGTATACCTGTGATTGTAAACATTGCCTGGCATGAGGAATAAATGAAATCATAAATCTAAATTTTTTAAAAGCTTTTAAAAAAACATTCTTGTCAATATTAACCATGGATAACCTGAAATCTAAATGTCTAGAGGCATGATGATGTAACAAATGCTGATAAACTGGTGCCAGGCTAGATGTATCTGCTTCACACAATTATCATATATGGTAAAATCACTCAATTCAATCTCCATAATTCAGCCAAAAATCATTTATGTGGAACCATAAATGACAATTATTATAAGAATTATTGTAGGGATTATTATGTAATATATTTAACAAACTGGCTTCAGTGGCATCAGTCGAAAAACGTTTCACAGGTTTATAACTCATATAGGAAGATACAGCAAACTGGCTAAGTTCAGCTTCCCGTAACTCAGCCAAAAAGCACTGAACCAAAACCATTTGAACCAACTTGAATTATCAACATCTGAGGATAATTAATGTATAAGATTTAAGAATTTGGCCCAGTGGTTTTTGAGAAGAAGATCTTTGTAGCCACTGAGCTAAAATGGGCTGTTATGGCATATGACTAAATTTTTGGACAATTTGGCTGGACGATTTTGGAGAAGACTTTTAAAAGTTTTTTATTAGCTTTTCCAAATAAAATCTTAGAAAATGCAGATAGCCAAAAAATAAGCAAAATACGATAGAGTTTTTTAGATGACTGACTTTTGCATAAAGTTTGGTGATGCTAGCTCCTGACGTTTTCGAGATAGCATGGGTATAGGTACAGACATTGGCGCCACACCATCGCATAAGCTCACAGGTTTGCTAAAACATATAGGTAACACCACCAGTCTTCAGGAAATGATGAAACACTTAATGAACAATATGCATGGAAAGAATCATGGCAATCGATGCATGAGTTATTCAGATATTGGAGCTTTTGTGTCAAATTTTCAATTATTCTTAGGGGTGCTCTTGAGCCCCATAGCTCAGAGGATTTAAGTCACAGTGACCTTATTTCAGGTTTCCAAGGAGATTCTTTATGGACCTCTAAGGGTTTTAAGCTAGAAGTTTCTAAGTCCAGTGGTTATGATTTGTGCCCTGTTAACAGACAGACGATGGACAAAGAGTGAATACTATAGCTCAGATGACTTTCAGTCAGCTGAGCTAAACATGATAGAAGACCTCTATGAGTATCAAGTGAGAAATGAGTAGTTACGTTTTCATGCAAGCTGAGGCCTAGTTAATGCACATAAAGGACAAAATTTAGAGAGAAACCATTATAGGGAGAAATTCTGATAATGGTGACGATTGATTTGCATTTTTTAAATTCATCAAATGGTAATTTAAAATTGTTCATCATAATCCATAACTGTGAAAAACAAAGGTTTAGATATCTTGACCTTTAAGATAGAACAAGGAGTAAGAGGGATTTTAGCAAAATAAGAATTTTAATTATGGCGACAGCTAATTTTCATATTTAAGGGTTTTATGCGAAATGCTCAAAGGTGTAAGGGTTACAACCTCTGTATTAAGTAAGATCAAAGGGCATGAAATTGCAAAAAATATTTTATATGATTGCCAATGTATGATTAACTTATCAGACTGTCAGACTGGGGAACCATTCAAATAACACATAATTTAGAAGCTTAAATCAGTATGTGCATGAATAAAGACTGAAATAAAAGACTGGATGGACTGCAAAGTTCAAGAGAAATCGGTTGCAAGAGGAATATAAGCAATTCATATTAAATACACTTATAAACTTATTAGCTTTAAGTGAGAATTGATATCAAAACCAAAGCTATTTATATTCTAAAGCAAAAACCATCAGATTTATTCAATGGAAAAGTTTATACAAAGAATATATCTCTCCTGCTGGTTTGATTGGGCATATAGTTTTACCATCCAAAACATACATATATATATAAATGATACAATACAGACCTAACTAAGATCATGGACACAGACACTGGTATGATAAAACCGGAGTAGGATTTGCAATGGCCCAGATCAAGGCTTACAGTATTTCTTATTTCAGATATGCCACTAAACAATGTGGAGTCATTGCAATAGTAAAAGACGAGTACAGTCAAGCTACGTTTCCATAAGCACGAACTCAGGAACGAAGGTGAACACAAATATGAGTGTTTCCTTACAAGTGATGCAACAAGTGATTCTAATTTTTTCGGCACAATTACATTACAGAAATTTAGGTTTCATTAAGTGAATTTTGTATTACTTACCAAAGTGAGTATTCTAGAATTAATAAGGGCTTGTTTGAATCTGTATTTATCTGAAAATAATGAATATGTAAAGTTATTTTCCATCTACATTCAGGATTGTCATATGTTGCTAAACATTTAAACATCACTGTGAGAAAGATAGGTGGCATCTTATAAACAGTATAGTACATTTCATGCATAAATTCTACCGATATCTCCAAATCACCATCAGAGAACATTGTCTGTGTCTTCAGCATGCTGGTTTTGCTTTAGGCACTGGCTGTAAACACAGGGATGCCCTATCTTCGTTTGTTAATTTTAAGGAATTCCCATGCAAATGTCGCTCTCATGCACATTAACATGCATATTGAAACTCTCTATTAATATTATCTCAGAAGCGATTTTTATCGCGCTCGCCTTTGCTCTCATGTTCACACTTACAGAAATGCAGCTGAACAAATTTGCAGAACAAAGATCATGTGTAAATGGAAGAAATGCAAATCAGTCACTATGCCCTGATGAAGTATGTGTGATAAACAGGGTATGCTTGAATATACCAAGAGAGTGGCTGATATTGCAGTGCCACCACAGAATAGATCCATAGGAAGCCATATTATAGCTTCATGCTGAAACCTCCAAGCTTGCCAGCCCTGAAAAATAAAAAACTACAAGGCATTTACACCAAGGTTAGCTGCATTAAAGGTATTTTTCCTGTACATATTTTTGGGAATCTGGATTACTCTTTCAACTCTTTTATGCCTCTTGTCTTTTTTGTGTTCTTTTATTTCATTTCCCTGTTTTTCTCCTCCATCTCACCCGCAAGTTCACTTTGTTCCCATTCATATGCCATCTTACCAATCCTGCTAAAATCTGTTCAGCTTTGCAAGTCACCAAATCAGTATGGAGAATACCAGGAACCCCGCCTGCCTCCTCTGCAAAATACACAATTGTAAAATTACTAAATCACCATCTGAAACTCTTAATGGCAGTGATATATGCTGATACAGATCACTTCAGCAAGACAGTCAGGAGCCTTGTCAAATTATTAACCTCAGAGATTATTTAAGGTACAGTTCAGATACCTGAACAAAACAAAATGATAAAATACAGGGAAACTCTTTGGTGAAGGGCATTAAGCCACTCAATCACAAAAGCTTACTCCTTATGGTGCATCGTACAACAAAAGTCCACTCCTGATCAAAATCAGCAGTATAATTGTAAATTCACATTTTTATAATTGATGTTTATGTTTTCTAATGTGACATATACACCTTTAACTATGTAAATTTACACATAATGAGCCTTTATACAAACAACATATAACACTTTGTGTATATGTCACATTAGACATGGGAATCCAGCTGAGTTCAGGAGCTCATCTATCCTAGATCCCTGTTTTTATGGCTACATGTCTATTTATAGCTGCACCCTGAGTTTGCAAGGTCCCTTGAAGGTTGAAAAACTCATAAACTCACTTAAAAGCCACAGTGTACCTGGCCTTGGTGTAGTGATAGTCTGCTGCAAAGAGCAAATAAATCACAACATAGCTGGTTCAGTGAAAAGTAAAATATAACAAGGCCTACAGGGCTAATGGGAACCTGTGAAATGGGTTATACATCAGACATAATGCTTCCATGCTGAACAGTTACTTTCAAGGACATGTGTGACATGTAAATGTACAAATCAAGCACTGAACATTTGAACCAAATGCATGCACCAATTACACAAACGTCACTGCTGAAATATGTCATGGATGCGCACAACACTAAAACAGGGACCCATGGGTCATGGCACTCAACTGTTATATATGAAAAAAAATATGATTTGGAAATGAGGCACATGCTGGTTTTGTGTGGTAATAAATATAAGCTGTATTATGTGATGTTGGTGTTTAGCTTATGTATGATTTTGATAGTATATTTGGAGACAGGGAAGAGGATTGATTTCATTTATTTTATTAACAAATGGAGTGCCATTGTCACACAGATTTTGACTTGGCCATATAACTTATAAGCAGCACATATAATTGAAGAGTTTAACTATTTATTGAAATTTAATAACAAATTCTGTGCCACATATAATTTTTATTAAAAATAATAAGAGAATCATATGATTTTTTAAAATAAAATATAACCTAAATGATTATTAAAATACTATTATAGAATATATTCATGAATGCATTCATGAATACATTTTGAAAGTATTTGCACTGGTATTCAAATACTTACATTTTTACCTGAATTCCCATTCTTATGCAAGAAATTTTATAATGGAGCACATATTCATATTCGTATTCAAATACATTTGCAAAATATTCGCACCATGTATGGTATTTATTCAGTTTTAGCCAAACAATGATGTTTAGAATCCAGAATATACAAAATTCACACCTTTAAATAATGATCATAAGTACCTGGTTTTATGGCTTTTATTTATATTAAAAACAAGGCCTACAGGCCAAATGCTAACCTGTGCAATGAGATTACACCAGGTATAATGCTTCAATGCTGGACCATTACTTTTCAAGAACATGTGTAACATGTATATGAACAATGCAAGTACTAAACACTTAGAACAAGAAACAATTAAACAAACATCACTGCTGAAATTCTGGCATAGGTGCACACAACACAAAAACTAGAATACGAGTAGTCAACAAGCGACTACGTGTATCCGCCAAAATCAGAGTGGGACGGGTGAAGTGAGGCATCGATTGAGTGGCAAGGGGAAATAGAGTGAGGTGTGTTGCATAATAGCCTGGATGTCTGCAGCTGAAATGTGTATGTAGGTTGTGCCACCTACCACAAAATCCAGAAAGCTGTCCAAGTTGTATACATATGCAAAATTTTAGGCAGATAATTCAAACTACTACTTGTATATGAGTGATTTTATCCCACAGCAGACAAACAGAAGGATGCTGTGCAAAAATGGTGGCAGGTGGCGCCGCTAATTTTGTGTATGATTAAGAGCTATGTGAGATCTATACACATGCAAAATTTAGGGGGGAATTTCAAACCAGTCCTGAGATAGGCCTGCCTGTCTGCAGCGTATACATAAATGTAGGTGGCACCACCTGCAACAAAATCTAGAAAGACATCCAAGATGTATAAACCTGCAAAATTTTAGGCAGATATGTCAAAACACTGCCGAGATATAACTGATTTTATCCCACGGCAAACAAACAGACGGACCCTGTGCAAAAATGGTTGCAGGTGGCGCCACCAGTTTTGCGTATGATAAAGAGCTATGCGAGATCTATAAACATACAAATTTTTTGCCCAATCTGTCAAATGGTTCCTGAGATATGAGCTTGGATGTCTGCAGCATAAATGTGAATATAGGTGGCGCCACCTGCCACAAAATCCAGAAAGCTATCCTAGATGTATAAACCTGCAAAATTTTAGGCAGATATTTCAAACCACTGCCGAGATATAAGTGATTTTATCCCTCGGCGAACAAACAGACGGACGCTGTGCAAAAATGGTTGCAGGTGGCGCCACCAGTTTTGTGAATGATAAAGAGCTATGTAAGATCTATAAACATGCAAAATTTTTGCCCAATCGGTCAAATGGTTCCCGAGATATGAGCTTGGATGTCTGCAGCATAAATGTCTTAAAATCAAGAAAAGCTGTCAAGGATGTATAAACCTGCAAAATTTCAGGTGGATAAGTCAAACCACTGCCGAGATATGAGTAATTTTATCCCAAGGCAGGTGAACAAATGGACGCTATGCAAAAATGGTTGCAGGTGGGGCCACTAATTTTGCATAAGATCAAATGCTATGTAAGCTCTATACACATGCAAAATTTCAGGGGGATATGTCAAACCAGTCCTGAGATAAAAGCCTGAATGTCTGCAGCGTATACATAAATGTAGGTGGCGCCACCTGCCACAAAATCCAGAAAGCTATCCTAGATGTATAAACCTGCAAAATTTCAGGTGGATAAGTCCACCCAATGCAGAGATATGAGTGATTTTATCCCAAAGGATATGAACAGATGGACCCTGTGCAAAAATGGTTGCAGGTGGCGCCACCATTTTTAGTGTATGCTGTCCAAGGGGTACATTTGTACAAAATTTTTAGCCTGATCGGTCAAACGGTTCCCGAGATATGTGGGGTTTTGGTTTGGAAACAGACACACAAATGGACGCTGGGCAGAGAGGAAAGGTCAGAGGTCAACCAACTAGATGTGTCGGAATGACACGAATGCCCCCGCCTGGGGCAAATTAGAAACAATTGTTAAATTTTGAAAAAATTTTTAAGTTCAGGTGGTGTCTTATGGTCAAAAGTATATGACAAAATGCAAAGTCGATCTGTAACGGGTCATTATCAAGCAACACACCAAAAATCAGGCCAGTATCTGCAGGCATTGTGAAAAAAAGTCCATACATGTGCATTTTCCATAAAAATTTCTGTCTTTCATGAAATTTTCTATGTTTAGTAGCCGTAAAACAATCAAAAGTAGGTCAACCGGGACGAAACGCGAACTCGATCTGTAACTGTCATTTTCTGCCCACACATAAAAAATCAGGGTGGTATCTGCAGGAATTGAGGAAAAAAAGTCCGTACATATGCATTTGTTATGAAAATTTCTATTTTTCATTAGACTTTCTATGTTCAGGAGCAGTGAAATGGTCAAAAGTAGGTCGACTGGGACAAAACAAGAACTCAATCTGTAACTGGTCATTATCTGCCTACACACCAAAAATCAGGCCCGTGTCTGGAGGCACTGCGAAAAAAGTCCGTACATGTGCACTTTTTTTTGGAAATTTTCTATGTTAGAGCACCTTCAAACGGTCAAAAGTAGGTCAACTAGGACAAAACGTGAACTCGATCTGTAACTGGTCATTATCTGCCTACACACCAAAAATCAGGCTAATATCTACAGGTATTGCGAAAAAAAGTCTGTTCATGTGTATTTGTCATGTAAATTTATATTTTTCATGAAATTTTCTAAGTTCAGGAGCAGTAAAACGGTCAAAAGTAGGTCAACTGGTATCGAAATGCGAACTCGATCTGTTACTGGGTAATATCTGCGCACACACCAAAAATCAGGCCAATATCTGCAGGCATTGCGAAAAAAAGTCCGTACATGTGTATTTGTCATGAAAATTTCTATTTTTCATGAAATTTTCTAAGTTAAGGAGGCGTTTAACATTCAATAGTAGGTCAACCAGGACGAAACGCAAAAACTCAATCTGTAACTGGTCATAATCTGCCCACACACCAAAAATCAGGCCAATATCTACAGGCATTGCGAAAAAAGTCCGTACATGTGTATTTGTCATGAAAATTTCAACTTTTCATGAAATTTTCTAAGTTTAGGAGCCGTAAAACAGTCAAAAGTAGGTCAACTGGGACGAAACGCAAACTCGATCTGTAACTAGTCATTATCTACCTACACACCAAAAATCAGGCCAATATCTGCAGGCATTGCGAAAAAAAAGTCCGTACAACTGTTTGATTTCGGAATGACGGAAGGACGGAATGACGGACATGGGTAAAACTATATGCCCCGGCCACTTTGTGGCGGGGGCATAAAAATGAGGGCGCAGCAGTTCACATGTGACCCGATCATAATTCCGAATTTAAAAAATTTCTGCAAAGTGGTTCATAAGGAGATTTGGGAAACCTATGCGGCACTGGCGGTCGCAGTGGCAGCGGCGTCCGACTCAAAACATAGTACCGCCAAAACTCTGTTTTGGCGGATACAATGATTGTAGCTGGCACCACCAGTCTTGTATACAATGAAGAGATATATTCATATGCCCAATGTCAAACTGATATGTCAAACCCCTCCTGTGAAATAAGCAGGGCCATTCACTGTGCAAAAATTATTGTAGGTGGCGCCACCAGACTTGTACACTATAAAGCTACCCTATATGTATAAACATGCCCAATTTTACGCTGATGTATCAATTTCCTCTCTAGAAATAAGCAGGCGCATACACTGCAAAAGTCAATGTAGGTGGCACCACCTGTCTTGTAGATGAGAATACCATAAAAGACGCATAGACAGGTCAAAATAACAGGCCCATTGTTTCCCCAGAGTTTGATGCACTGGGCTGACGTGGCTTAGGTGAGTAAGGCAGTTGCCTACGAGTGAACTGTGACAAATTGCTGCCTCAAGCTACTGCACTGAGTGGACTCTTGACCTGCACCTGGCTAGATTGAGTGAACTTTTGACCTGAACTTGACTGCACTGAGAAAACTCTTGACCTGTTGCATAATCTGACATAGTTGGCAGTCTGCCAAAGCTATAAATAGATACAGGCTGAACTTTGGTGCCAAATCTGATGCAGTGAGCAGTCTGCAAAAGCTATAAATAGAATGCAGCTACTGCACTGAGTGAACTCTTGACCTATACCTGGCTGCACTTCTTCCAATTCAGGCACTGTTCCAAAACTATATTTATAGAGCTGACATCATCTTGGCTAATGGCCAACATCAAGGCACTGGCAATCTGCCAATGGTAAACCAAGTGCTGCCATCTGTTCCCAAAAGTGGTTCCTACTTGAAATAACTTTGAAATTAATTTCCCCAAAATAAAATGCTTTACAGCTGAATTTTTATAAAAAAAAATCAGGAATACATGTAATATTAATTCAGATGCATACTGAAAGCAAAATTAAAGTACAGATATATCTGATTGATGGCAAATTCTTGAATTAAGTTAAGTAGGGATACCAATAATTTATAATCCACGTACAGTTGTCTTTATATAGCCACAGAGAGCTGAATACCCATGAATATCCTATTGCCTGGTATGATGAATAACTTAAATCATAAATTCAATTATTTAAAAGCTTTTAAAAGAACATTCTTGTCAATATTAACCAAAGATGACCTGAAATCTAAATGTCTAGTGGCATGATGTAATAGATGCTGATAAACTTGTGCCAGGCTAGATGTAACAGCATCACACAGCTAACATATATGGTAAATGACTCATTTCAATCCCAATAAAATCGGCCAAAAATCATTCATGTGGAACCATGAATGAAAATTATTATAAGAATTACTGTAGGGATTATTCTTGTAAAGTATATAACAAACTGACTTCAGTGGCAACAGTCGAAAAATGTTTAGCAGGTATATTACTCATATAGAAAGATACAGCAAACTGGCTAAGTTCAGCTTCCCGTAATTCAGCCAAAAAGCACTGAACCAAAACCACTTGAACAAACTAGCTTGAATTATCAACATCTGAGGATAATTAAACTGTGAGATTTAAGAAACTGGCCCAGTGGTTTTTGAGAAGAAGATTTTTGCAGCCATTTGAGAAGAAGATCTTTGCGGCCACTGAACTGAAATAGGCTGTTATGGCATATGACTAAATTCAGCTTCCAAAACTTAGCCAAAAGTCACTGAAAAAAGACCATTTGAACAAACTTCAGAAAGCACTACCCTAGGATCATTTCTGTGCGATATTAAACATTTTTGCCACATGTTTTCAGAGAAGAAGTTTTTTGTAGCCCTCAGTGTGATACAGACACTGATGACCCCGTACAAAAAAAGCCAATGCAGGTAGCGCCACCAATACCTCAATTTCAGATATGACCTATGTGACAAACACTGGCATAAAATTTGGTGATGATAGCTTCAGCCGTTTTGAGATTTAAATTTTACATGCTTTTTTGGACAGATAACAAAATTCAACCTCCTGTAACTCAGCCAAAAATCTCTGAACTGGAACCATTCAATCAAACTTGAGAGAGATTGTTCCAGGGATCATTTCTGTGAAATATAGGACAATTTGGCTGGACAGTTTCGGAGAAGAAGATTTTTAAAGCTTTTTTTAACTTTTTCCCTATATAATCTAGGAAAATGTAGTAAGAAAAAAAAATAAATAAATCCCATAAAATGTTTTGGATGACAGATTATTTGCAATAAAAATTGGTGATGCTAGCTCCTGCCTTCTTGAGGTAGCTATTGTTTAAGTACAGACGACACACGACGCACAACGGACGCTGCTGCACCTTCGCATTAGCTTACAGGTTCGCTAAAAACAGGTTAATGTAGGTGGCGCCACAAAATCTGCAATTTTAATAATGAATTAGCAGGAACTGATGGAACACTTCATGATCAATATTCATGCAAAGAATCATGGTGATCAATGCATTAGTTATTCAGATACTTGAGCTTTTGTGTCACTAATTTTTATTATTCTGAGGGGTACTTATGAGACCCGTAGCTCAAATGATACAGGTAACAGAGACCTAATTTCATGTCTCAACAGAGACTTTTTATGGTTAGGTTAGAAGGTTCCAGGTCTAGCAGTTACAATTTGTGCCCTGTTAACAGAAAACACCTTCTTTGAAGGTATCAAAAAAAGAGAAAACAAGGGACCCATGGGTCACGGCGCTCAGCTTAAGTTTGAAATTTTTGCAAATGCAAAATATGCAAAATATTCTATTATAATGTTTTTCATTTATATAAGAATATGAGAAGCTAAGAGAAAAGGGGCCCTCCTACTTGGTTATAGTAAAGTTCTAAATATATGATTGCAAACTAATACTCTGACAAGAATGTCATGAAGAAAAACAGTAAAAGTTTTGAGATACTGTGATGCATATGAAAATTTACAGATGGACAGGCAAGTGGACAGAATGGACTGATACCTTTATTTCACTTTCAAGGGAATAATGCATTTAAGTTTATATATAAGCCTATTTTCTTAGCATATCCACTTTTTCCATTAAAAGTTTTTATCTGAATCATTTTTTTATTTACAATTAATATAAATTATTAATAAAAAAAAATGAAAATATAAGTTAAAATATTAGAATTGTTGCAAAAGTTTCAATCATTATATATCCAGAGTGTAGCTCATATTGGGTCATATTATGCATACACATATATTTTATTATTGTTAAATAACAAATGTTTAAACTGTATTTAAAAGAAAATAATGCCACAACATGGCATCTACAAGATTGTTCCTTGAAACACTATTTAAAAAATTTGCACATTGGAGTTTTCAGTACATGTTTTATTTTATTCACCGAAATAAAATAAAAGATTCAGTAAATTTGATAAAATAAAACATCTTTTCAAATAAAGTATACACACTGTTGGTTAAATGAGGGACAAACAATATCATTGTGCTAATTACTATCTCAGCTTTAATTGATTACTGGAATTAATGGTCAATTTCACATCTGGTGAAGTTTTTACTCTTCTGAAGTAAGGAATTACTTATCTGATTAACATCCACACTTTCATAGCAATACACCACCATGTGGACACAATTAAATGTGCACTTTAATCATTGTAACCCTGGTGGTACAATACAAAATCTAAAATGTAGCATTGCCTAGAATAAGAATGAATCAAATACAGAAAATATTAACATTCATCTAGTTTATGCACCATCTGGGGGGGTGGGGGTGGGGGGAGTTCAGGGCAGAGGGGAAGCCTGCTGGTAGTGGCCAAGCTGAGCCAAGGCAAGCTGCCTGGGGTAGGTTACATAATGCAAGTGAAGGCTGTACTACTAGGTGGGCTAGATGTAAACAACACTTGACATTGTGTATGAAAACTTGAATAAAAGCTACTCTTTCAATCAATTCCTTTGAAATTTCAGATTTTAAAAGATTAAATCCTTATGTATATATGCTGTGAAAATTCAATCAACAGTGCTTACAGGGAAAAAACGTGCCATTGCCAAAGTTGGACAAAATTTAAGGTATTGATTTTTTATTTATGCTAATTACTTGAAAAATTTGCAAAATTCAGATCTAATTTTGGGTAAACAATTGAATTTTGATTAAATAAAGTTATATTCCTGAAAAAAAGTCTCTAGCTTCAGTAATTCTCATGTTAGGTGAGTAAATATATTTCCTGATTTTATACAAATTGCATTATATTTTGGCCCATAACTTCAAAAAAATACCCAACACTCACCTAATTTTTTGTAGGTTCATAGAAAATGTATGGAAGAATAAGAATACTAAATATGATCAAAACCAGATCAGTGGTTTTGATATTAGGCAGCCTTGAAGTGAAACAATGGCTTTTTTTTATGGAAAACGGAGGTTTTTCCTTAATATCTCAAAGGAACGAAGTCCTAATGACCCAATTTTCGGTATGGTAGGAGATTTTGGGGACAAAGGACCACGACTATAGCTCAGATGACTTATAGTCAGCTGAGCTAAAAATCATAAAAATTAGAAACAAGGCCTACAGGCCTAATGCAAACCTGTGCATTGGGATTACACCAGGTATAATGCTTCAATGCTGGACCATTACTTTTCAAGAACATGTGTAACATGTATATGTACAATGCAAGTACTAAACACTTTGAACAAGAAACAATTACACAAACATCACTGCTGAAATTCTGGCTTGGGTGCACACTAGCCAATGCAGAATTATCATCCATAAACTAAATTTGTGAAAGGATGGGCCCTGTGACCTTGACCTTTTACCCTATGACCCCAAATCAAAAGAATCTTCCCCTATTGGCAGGTGAGTAATATCTTGAAGATAGAAGGGTTGTGATGAAAGTTTGGCTTGAAATGCATAAACATTCCTTTTAAAGAAATGGGTCCTGTGACCTTGACCTCTGGACCCCAAAATCGACAGGGTTCTTACTTTAGTGGTGAGCCATATATAAGTACAATTTGAAACCAATATGTCAAACTAAACTGGAGTGACCATCTGGAAACTAATTTGTGAACAGATGGTCCCTGTGACCTTGACCTTGTGACCCCAAATTCATTTATGCTCCCCTCATAATGGCAAGTCAGCTAAATGTGCAAGATGGAAAGTTTGGGATGAAAAGCTTGGCTTAAAATGCAGTCATAATCTTATAAAACAAGGCCTACAGGCCTAATGCGAACCTGTGCAAAGTTTGGGAGTATGAATGGAGATCTATTTTTAAAATTTAATATTGATCCTCTTGAGTCCTGCATATCTACCTTAGTCATTATGATTTCAGCAAAATGGACGTTTCGGACCTGCAAGTTTCAGACTAGGACATTTTAAAACTAGAATATGGGTAGTCAACAAGCGACTATGTGTATCTGCAGAAATCAGGGTGGGATGGCTGAAGTGAGGCATGGATTAAGTGGAAAGGGGAACAGAGTGAGGTGTGTTGCATATTAGCATGGATGTCTGCAGTGTAAACGTGAATATAGGTGGTGCCTTCTGTCATAAAATCGAGAAAATTGTCCATGATGTATAAACCTGCCAAATTACAGGTGGATAAGTCAAACCACTGTTGAGATATGAGTGACTTTATTCCAAGGTAGATGAACAGATGGACACTGTGCATAAGTGGTTGCAGGTGGCGCCACCAGTTTTGCCTATGATGAAGAGCTATGTGAGATCTATACACCTGCAAAGTTTTGGCCCAATAGGTTAAACGATTCCCGAGATATGAGCTCGGATGTCTGCAGAGTAAACGTGAATGTAGGTGGCGCCACCTGTCATAAAATCAAGAGAGCTGTCCAGGTTGTATAAACCTGAAAATTTCAGGTGGAAAAGTCAGACCACTGCTGAGATATGAGTGATTTTATCCAAAGGCAGAGAAACAGATGGACGTTGTGCATAAATGGTTGTAGATAGCGCCACCAGTTTTGCATATAATGAAGAGCTAAGTGAGATCTGTACCAATGCAAAATTTTGGCCCAATCGGTCAAACGGTTCCCGAGATATGAGCTTGGATATCTGCAGAGTAAACGTGAATGTAGGTGGCGCCACCTGTCATAAAATCAAGAGAACTGTCCAGGATGTATACACATACAAAATTTCAGGTGGATAAGTCCAACCAATGCAGAGATATGAGTGTTTTTATGCCAAGGCAGATGAACAGACGGACGCTGTGCAAAAATTGTGGCAGGTGGCACCACCAATTTTGTGTATGATTAAGAGCTATGTGAGTTCTATACACATGCACAATTTCAGGGGGACATGTCAAACCAGTCCTGAGATATAAGCTTGAATGTCTGCAGCGTATACATAAATGTAGGTGGCGCCACCGGCCATAAAATCCAGAAAGCTATCTTAGATGTATAAACCTGCAAAATTTCAGGTGGAAAAGTCGGACCACTGCTGAGATATGAGTGATTTTATCCCAAGGCAGATAAACAGACGGACGCTGTGCAAAAATGATTGCAGGTGGCGCCACCAGTTTTGCTTATGATAAAGAGCTATGGGAGATCCATACACATGCAAAATTTTGGCCCAACTGGTCAAACGGTTCCCGAGATATGAGCTTGGATGTCTGCAGCTTAAATGTGAATTTGTCCAGGATGTATTACACATGCAAAATTTCAGGTGGATAAGTCCAACCAATGCAGAGATATGAGTGTTTTTATCCCAAGGCAGATGGACAGATGGACGCTGTGCAAAAATGGTTGCAGGTGGCACCACCATTTTTAGTGTATGTGATAAAGCTTTCCAAGGGCTACATTTGTGCAAAATCTTTCGGCTTATCAGTCAAATGGTTCCCGAGATATGTGGGTTTATGTGTGGAAACAGACGCACAAATGAACGCTGGGCAGAGAGGAATGGTCAGAAGTCAACCAAAAATGAGGGCGCAGCAGTTCACATGTGACCGATTAAATTATTAATAAAAAAAAATGAAAATATAAGTTAAAATATTAGAATTGTTGCAAAAGTTTCAATCATTATATATCCAGAGTGTAGCTCATATTGGGTCATATTATGCATACACATATATTTTATTATTGTTAAATAACAAATGTTTAAACTGTATTTAAAAGAAAATAATGCCACAACATGGCATCTACAAGATTGTTCCTTGAAACACTATTTAAAAAATTTGCACATTGGAGTTTTCAGTACATGTTTTATTTTATTCACCGAAATAAAATAAAAGATTCAGTAAATTTGATAAAATAAAACATCTTTTCAAATAAAGTATACACACTGTTGGTTAAATGAGGGACAAACAATATCATTGTGCTAATTACTATCTCAGCTTTAATTGATTACTGGAATTAATGGTCAATTTCACATCTGGTGAAGTTTTTACTCTTCTGAAGTAAGGAATTACTTATCTGATTAACATCCACACTTTCATAGCAATACACCACCTTGTGGACACAATTAAATGTGCACTTTAATCATTGTAACCCTGGTGGTACAATACAAAATCTAAAATGAAGCATTGCCTAGAATAAGAATGAATCAAATACAGAAAATATTAACATTCATCTAGTTTATGCACCATCTGGGGGGGGGTGGGGGTGGGGGGAGTTCAGGGCAGAGGGGAAGCCTGCTGGTAGTGGCCAAGCTGAGCCAAGGCAAGCTGCCTGGGGTAGGTTACATAATGCAAGTGAAGGCTGTACTACTAGGTGGGCTAGATGTAAACAACACTTGACATGGTGTATGAAAACTTGAATAAAAGCTACTCTTTCAATCAATTCCTTTGAAATTTCAGATTTTAAAAGATTAAATCCTTATGTATATATGCTGTGAAAATTCAATCAACAGTGCTTACAGGGAAAAAACGTGCCATTGCCAAAGTTGGACAAAATTTAAGGTATTGATTTTTTATTTATGCTAATTACTTGAAAAATTTGCAAAATTCAGATCTAATTTTGGGTAAACAATTGAATTTTGATTAAATAAAGTTATATTCCTGAAAAAAAGTCTCTAGCTTCAGTAATTCTCATGTTAGGTGAGTAAATATATTTCCTGATTTTATACAAATTGCATTATATTTTGGCCCATAACTTCAAAAAAATACCCAACACTCACCTAATTTTTTGTAGGTTCATAGAAAATGTATGGAAGAATAAGAATACTAAATATGATCAAAACCAGATCAGTGGTTTTGATATTAGGCAGCCTTGAAGTGAAACAATGGCTTTTTTTTATGGAAAACGGAGGTTTTTCCTTAATATCTCAAAGGAACGAAGTCCTAATGACCCAATTTTCGGTATGGTAGGAGATTTTGGGGACAAAGGACCACGACTATAGCTCAGATGACTTATAGTCAGCTGAGCTAAAAATCATAAAAATTAGAAACAAGGCCTACAGGCCTAATGCAAACCTGTGCATTGGGATTACACCAGGTATAATGCTTCAATGCTGGACCATTACTTTTCAAGAACATGTGTAACATGTATATGTACAATGCAAGTACTAAACACTTTGAACAAGAAACAATTACACAAACATCACTGCTGAAATTCTGGCTTGGGTGCACACTAGCCAATGCAGAATTATCATCCATAAACTAAATTTGTGAAAGGATGGGCCCTGTGACCTTGACCTTTTACCCTATGACCCCAAATCAAAAGAATCTTCCCCTATTGGCAGGTGAGTAATATCTTGAAGATAGAAGGGTTGTGATGAAAGTTTGGCTTGAAATGCATAAACATTCCTTTTAAAGAAATGGGTCCTGTGACCTTGACCTCTGGACCCCAAAATCGACAGGGTTCTTACTTTAGTGGTGAGCCATATATAAGTACAATTTGAAACCAATATGTCAAACTAAACTGGAGTGACCATCTGGAAACTAATTTGTGAACAGATGGTCCCTGTGACCTTGACCTTGTGACCCCAAATTCATTTATGCTCCCCTCATAATGGCAAGTCAGCTAAATGTGCAAGATGGAAAGTTTGGGATGAAAAGCTTGGCTTAAAATGCAGTCATAATCTTATAAAACAAGGCCTACAGGCCTAATGCGAACCTGTGCAAAGTTTGGGAGTATGAATGGAGATCTATTTTTAAAATTTAATATTGATCCTCTTGAGTCCTGCATATCTACCTTAGTCATTATGATTTCAGCAAAATGGACGTTTCGGACCTGCAAGTTTCAGACTAGGACATTTTAAAACTAGAATATGGGTAGTCAACAAGCGACTATGTGTATCTGCAGAAATCAGGGTGGGATGGCTGAAGTGAGGCATGGATTAAGTGGAAAGGGGAACAGAGTGAGGTGTGTTGCATATTAGCATGGATGTCTGCAGTGTAAACGTGAATATAGGTGGTGCCTTCTGTCATAAAATCGAGAAAATTGTCCATGATGTATAAACCTGCCAAATTACAGGTGGATAAGTCAAACCACTGTTGAGATATGAGTGACTTTATCCCAAGGTAGATGAACAGATGGACACTGTGCATAAGTGGTTGCAGGTGGCGCCACCAGTTTTGCCTATGATGAAGAGCTATGTGAGATCTATACACCTGCAAAGTTTTGGCCCAATAGGTTAAACGATTCCTGAGATATGAGCTCGGATGTCTGCAGAGTAAACGTGAATGTAGGTGGCGCCACCTGTCATAAAATCAAGAGAGCTGTCCAGGTTGTATAAACCTGAAAATTTCAGGTGGAAAAGTCAGACCACTGCTGAGATATGAGTGATTTTATCCAAAGGCAGAGAAACAGATGGACGTTGTGCATAACTGGTTGTAGATAGCGCCACCAGTTTTGCATATAATGAAGAGCTAAGTGAGATCTGTACCGATGCAAAATTTTGGCCCCATCGGTCAAACGGTTCCCGAGATATGAGCTTGGATATCTGCAGAGTAAACGTGAATGTAGGTGGCGCCACCTGTCATAAAATCAAGAGAGCTGTCCAGGATGTATACACATGCAAAATTTCAGGTGGATAAGTCCAACCAATGCAGAGATATGAGTGTTTTTATGCCAAGGCAGATGAACAGACGGACGCTGTGCAAAAATTGTGGCAGGTGGCACCACCAATTTTGTGTATGATTAAGAGCTATGTGAGTTCTATACACATGCACAATTTCAGGGGGACATGTCAAACCAGTCCTGAGATATAAGCTTGAATGTCTGCAGCGTATACATAAATGTAGGTGGCGCCACCTGCCATAAAATCCAGAAAGCTATCTTAGATGTATAAACCTGCAAAATTTCAGGTGGAAAAGTCGGACCACTGCTGAGATATGAGTGATTTTATCCCAAGGCAGATAAACAGACGGACGCTGTGCAAAAATGATTGCAGGTGGCGCCACTAGTTTTGCTTATGATAAAGAGCTATGGGAGATCCATACACATGCAAAATTTTGGCCCAACTGGTCAAACGGTTCCCGAGATATGAGCTTGGATGTCTGCAGCTTAAATGTGAATTTGTCCAGGATGTATACACATGCAAAATTTCAGGTGGATAAGTCCAACCAATGCAGAGATATGAGTATTTTTATCCCAAGGCAGATGGACAGATGGACGCTGTGCAAAAATGGTTGCAGGTGGCACCACCATTTTTAGTGTATGTGATAAAGCTTTCCAAGGGCTACATTTGTGCAAAATCTTTCGGCTTATCAGTCAAATGGTTCCCGAGATATGTGGGTTTATGTGTGGAAACAGACGCACAAATGAACGCTGGGCAGAGAGGAATGGTCAGAAGTCAACCAAAAATGAGGGCGCAGCAGTTCACATGTGACCGATCATAATTCCGAATTTTACAAAATTCTGCCCAGTGGTTATGGATGAGTTCTCCAGAAACCTATGCAGCGATGGCGGCAGCATCTGCCTCCGACTGAAAACATAGTATCCGCAAAACTCTGTTTTACAATGATTGTAGCTTGCACCACCAGTCTTATATACAACGAAGAGATATATACATATGCCCAATGTCAGACTGATATGTCAAACCCCTCCTGTAAAATAAGCAGGGACATACACTGTGCAAAAATTATTGTAGGTGGTGCCACCAGTCTTGCACACTATAAAGCTACCCGATATGTATAAACATGCCCATTTTCAGGCTGATGTATCAAATTCCTCTGTAGAAATAAGCAGGCGCATACACAGCAAAAGTCAATGTAGGTTGCACCACCTGTCTTGTAAATGATGCATAGACAGGTCAAAATATCAGTCCAAAACATCAGACTTCATCAGAGTTTGATGCACTGGGCTGACAAGGCTTAGGTGAGTAAGGCAGTTGCCCCCGAATGATCTGGGACAAATTGCTGCCTCAAGCTAATGCACTGAGTGAACTCTTGACCTGCACCTGGCTAGACTGAGTGAACTTTTGACCTGTACCTGGCTTCACTGAGTGAACTCTTGACCTGTTGCATAATCTGACACAGTTGGCAGTCTGCCAAAGCTATAAAGAGGCTGAACTTTGGTGCCAATTATGATGCAGTGAGCAATATGCCAATGCTATAAATAGAATGCAGCTACTGCACTGAGTGAACTCTTGACCTATACCTGGCTGCACTTTTTCCAATCCTGGCACTGTGCCAAAACTATTTATAGAGCTGACATCTTCTTGGCTAATGGCCAACATCAAGGCACTGGCAATCTGCCAATGGTAAACAAAGTGCTGCCATCTGTACACAAAAGTGGTCCCTACTTGAAATAACTTTGAAATTTATTTTCCTTAAACAAAATGCTTTTCAGCCGACCTTTTTTTTTATAAAAAAGGAATAAGGAATATATGTAAAATTATTACGGATGCATACTGAATGCAAAAATGAAAATTCAAATATATCTCATTGATGGCAAAATCTTGAATTAAGTTGAGTATGGATACCAATAATTTATAATCCACGTACAGTTGTCTTTATATAGCAACAGAGAGAAGAATATCCATGATTGTAACATTGCCTGGTATGATGAATAACTAAAATCATAAATCTAAATTTTTTAAAAGCTTTTGAAAACACTTTCTTGTCAATATTAACCAAAGATAACCTGAAATCGAAATGTCTAGTGGCATAATGTAATAGATGCTGATAAAATGGTGCCAGGCTAGATGTAACAGAGGTAAAATGACTCAATTCAATCTGCATAATTCAGCCAAAAATCATTCATGTGGAACCATTAATGACAATTATTATAAGAATTATTCAGGGGATTATTCTTGAAAAATATTTAACAAACTGGCTTCAGTGGCATCAGTCGAAAAATGTTTCGCAGGTTTATAACTCATATAGGAAGATACAGCAAACTGGCTAAGTTCAGCTTCCAGTAACTCAGCCAAAAAGCACTGAACCAAAACCATTTGAACAAACTTGAATTATCAACATCTGAGGATAATTAATATGTGAGATTAAAGAATTTGGCCCAGTGGTTTTTGAGAAGAAGATCTTTGTAGCCACTGAGCTAAAATGGGCTGTTATGGCATATGACTAAATTCAGCTTCCCATAACTTAGCCAAAAGTCACTGAAAAGAAACCATTTGAACAAACTTCAGAAAGCACTACCCTAGGATCATTTCTGTGCAATATTAAACATTTTGGCCATATAGTTTCAGAGAAGAAGTTTTTTGTAGCCCTCAGTGTGATACAGGTACTGATGACCCCGTACAAAAAAGGCCGATGCAGGTGGCGCCACCAATACCTCAATTTCAGATATGACCTAAGTGACCAACATTGGCATAAAATTTGGTGATGATAGCTCCAGCCGTTTCTGAGATTTAAATTTTAATATGCTTTTTTGCCCAGTTAACAAAGAATAACCTCCTGTAACTTCCGAACTGGAACCATTCGAACAAACTTGGGAAAGATTGTTCCAGGGATCATTTCTGTGAAATATTGGACTGATTATTTGCCAAAAATTTGGTGATGCTATATATAGCTCCTGCCGTGTTTGAGATAGCTATGGTTAACGTACGGACAACGCACGACGTACGACGCACGACGCACGACACAGTACAGACGACGCCGCACCATAGCATAAGCTCACAGGTTCGCTAAAAAGTGAGTCTTGTGACCTTGACCTTTTACCACATGACCCAAAAATCATACAGGTTCTTCTTTAATTAATGGTGGGCCATGAGTAAGTCATGTTTGAAATTGATATGTCAATTCAACCTGGAGTTATCATCTGGAAATAAATTGTTTTGGATGGACAGACAAACAGACAGACAGACAGACAGACAGACAGGGTGCTTAATATAGGGCATCCACTTGTGATCAATTAACAAACCAGGTTTTAGGACACTAGATGGAATCACAGCTGAGAAACTGACATGATGTTTGTCATTTTAAAATAAAAACAAGGGACCCATGGGTCAAAGCGCTCAGCTGTTATATATGATCACAAAATATGATTTGGATGAGGAGGTAGGCAAAAGCTGGTTTTTGTGAGGTAATATAAGCTCTATTATGAGTTGATGGTGTTTAACTCAAGTTATGTAAGATTTTGATAATATCCTTGGAGACAGGGAAGAGGACTGATGTCATTAATATTATTTACAGTTGGAAATGGTGTGGTATTATCACATAGGTTTAGACTTGGCCATAAAACTTTACCTACATTGCAGCAGAATTATTTGAAAAGTTAAACTCTTTATTTAAAATTAATAACAAATATTGTGTCAAATACAATTAAAATTAAAAATAATAACAGTATCATGTCTTTTTCATCAAATATTTTTTAATAATATTAAAAAATATATATATAATATATAAATATTATAATAAATATTAAAATAAATATATAAATATTATCGAAATAAATGATCATTAAAATAATATTATAGAATATATTCATGAATGCATTTGTATTCAAATACTTTCATTTTTACCTGTATTCCAACTTATACATAAAATTTTGGAGTACATATTCATATTTGCATTTAAATACATGTCTGGTATATGTTCAGTTTCAGCCAAACAAAGTTCTTGAGAATCCAAAATAAACAAATATCACAAATTTAAACAAGGCCTACAGGCCTAATGCGAACCTGTGCATTGGGAAATACACCAGGTATAATGCTTCAATGCTGGACCATTACTTTTCATGTATATGAACTATGCAAGTACTAAAAATTTTGAATAAGAAACAATTACACGAACATCACTGCTGAAATTCTGGCATAGGTGCGCACAACACCAAAAAGATTATAGCTGGCACCACCAGTCTTGTATACAATGAAGCTATCAGAGATATATACATAAGCCCAATTTTAGACTGATATATCAAACCCCTCCTGAGAAAAACGTGTGCAAAAGTCATGGTAGGTGGCGACACCTGTCTTGTGAGCAAGAAAGCCATCAAAGACACATAGACAGGTCAAAATATTAGGCCAATACATCAAACTTACCTTGAGTCTGATGCATGGGGCTGACCAGGCTTAGGTGAGAAAGGCTGTTGCCCAGAGTGAACTGTGACAAATTGCTTGCTCAGACTACTGCACTGAGTGAACTCATGACCTGCACCTGGCTAGACTGAGTGAACTTTTGACCTGTACCTGCCTGGCTGCACTGACTGAACTCTTGACCTGTTGCATAATCTGACACAGTTGGCAGTCTGCCAAAGCTATAAATAGAATGCAGCTACTGCACTGAGTAAACTCCTGACCCATACCTGGCTGCTATGAGTGAACTCTTGACCTGTTGCCTAATCTGATACAGTTGGCAGTCTGCCAATGCTATAAATAGATCCAGACTGACCTCTAGCCTGTTGCGAAATCTGAAATAGTAGCCACACCATTGCATAAGCTCATGCAGGGGCCCTGCCCTGAGGGTATGAGGGACACCCATGAAGTGATCACATGGTGCCCATGAGGTTTCACATGTCACCCATGAGGTAATCACATGCCTTGTGCTTGGCTGCACTGATTGAACTCTTGACCTATATCTGGCTGCACTGAATGAACTCTTGATCTGTTTCCAAATCTGAAACAGTTGGCAGTTTCTCATCCTATTTAAAGATACAGATTCAATCTTGGCCTGTTGGTATATCTGTTTACACATACTGAAAGATTTTGGTTTAAATTTCTTTTTTCAAGCCGACATATTCATAAACTTTTTATCAAAATATCTAGAATAATAAAAGATGCAGTACTTTCATTGTTAAAGGTCCAATAGTTCTGCCAAAAATCATTCTAGTAAACTTGAACAAAGGCCACCTAAGAATAATTTTGGTGCAATGTTACAGAAGATATAACTGAAATAATAATTTTGTAGAAGAACACTATTGCAGTCCTCAGTTTAAAAAAGACATAATAATGGCTATAAGACCAACTTAAGCTTTTCACAACTCAACCAAAAATCAACAAACTCAGTATATTCTTATATGATTGAAAGAACCATGTCCTAGGATAATTCTTTTGAAAAACTGAACAATTCAACTTGACAGTTTCATCATTAAGCTGAAAGAGGCTAAAATTATGAGTTTTTTTTGCCCATAAAAAACAGGTCAATGTAGGTGGCACCACTTAATCTACAACTTCAAATATGAGTCATGTGACCAACAATTGCACAAAACCTGGTAATGCTAGCTTTTGTCATTTCTGAGAGTACTATGTCAGTATGCTTACTTGGCCGAATGACTGTTCAAATTTGTGTAACTCCACTAAAATTCATCAAATGCAAACCATTTGAACAAACTTGAGAGGGCTTGCCTCTGGGATCATTTATGTAAAATATTTAACAATTTGGCTGGACCGTCTACAAGAAGACGACTTTTAAAATATTGTTAGCTTTTTCCTTATAAAATCTAAGTAAATGCAGATAGCAAAAAAATAAGCTGAATCCCACAAAATATGATATGTGACAGATTATTGCATAAAATCTGGGAATGGTAGTGTAACGAATACCGGGCTGTATGCGAGAGCAGCCAGCGCTTGGTGCTCGCAGGTGCGCGATGCCGGGGTACGCTGCGAGTAAACATTATGCGGAGGGCAGTCACTAGGTCAGTGATGACCGGCCGTTATCCGCAGCAGGGAAACCGGGCTGGGCGGCTACCGCTGGGGCGGAAGACGTGCAAGACAGCAGGGGGTCAGAGGCTATATAAAGGGCCCGCCTAGCTTTGGGGGGGGGGGGCACAGTTCGTACTTGCTTCAGCTCGCACCGCTTCAGTATTAAGATAACACTTTGTTAATTATTTTTGGAGTACGTTTTGGGGAAGTTTATCTCTGTTGGATTTCACAACTGCTTGTATTCTTGGATATTCGGACTTGTATTACGGAATTATTACCTGGGTAGATTTAAGCAACCATGTAGTAGACTGCGCCAGCGAATTGCATCATCCCTCGACCTTGCCAATTACTCTGTTGTTGGAGACTGCATCTGTCATCACGCATGTCCATCTCGTCATCATTCAAACTATGTAATTTTATTTTAATAATATATATAGAGTTTACTACCAATTTGGAATCTGAAGTTTATGTATGCATCTGCGAGAATGTTTGCATGTATTGCGACATCGCACTCGGGCGTTCGCACTCAGTGAACCCTGAACCTACACCCACGTAACCCCAACCCCCAGGTGTTACAGTAGCTCCTGCTATTCCTGGGAAATTATGGATTAATGTACAGATGACCAATGACCCCCGTACAAAAATAGGTCAATTCAGATGGTGCCACCAATACCTGAATTTTATATATGACTCATGTGACCAACACTGGCAAAATATTTGGTGATGATAGCACTGGCTGTTTCTGAGACTGTCATTTTAGTATGCTTTTTTGGACAGATGACTAAGTTCATCTTCCTGAACAAAATTGAGGGAGATGGTATAAAAGATTATTTCTGTGAAATATTGAACAATTTGGCTTGAGTGTTTCGGAGGAGATGATTTTTAAAGTTTTTTTTTTTAGCTTTTTTCTATAAAATTTAAGAAAATTTTCAGATGGCTAATTTTTTGCATTAAATTTCATGATGCTAGCTCCAATCATTTTCAAAATAGTATGGGTAAACGTACAGAAGACAAACGCCGCCACACCATCGCATTAGTTCACAGGTTCACAAAAAATTAATGCAGATGCATATTGAATGCAAAATTGTAATACAGATACATCTCACTGATGGCAAAATCTTGAATTAATTTGACTATGGATACCAATTATTTATAATCCATGTACAGCCGTCTTTATATACCCACAGAGAGCTGTATAGCTGTGATTGTAAACATTGCCTGGCATGAGGAATATCTAAAAATCATAAATCTACAGCTTTTAAAAAACATTCTTGTCAATATTGACCATAGATAACCTGAAACCTAAATGTCTAGAGGCATGATGTAATAAATGCTGATAAACTGGTGCCAGTCTAGATGTATCTAGATGTATATGTGTATCTGCTTCACACAGCTCACATATATGGTAACATGACTCAATTGAACCTTTATATTTCAGCCAAAATTCATTCTTTGGAACCATAAAAGACAATTATTATAAGAATTATTCAGGGGATTATTCTTGTAAAATATGAAACAAATTGGCCTCAGTAGGGTCAGTCAAAAAAAATTTTACAGGTTTATAACTCATATGGGAAAATACAGCAAAATGGCTAAGTTAAGCTTCCCATAACTCAGCCAAAAATCACTGAACCAAAACCATTTAAACAAACTTGAATTATCAACATCTAAGAATAATTAATGTGTGAGATTCAAGAATTTGGCCCAGAGGTTTTTGAGGAGAAGATCTTTGTAGCCACTGAGCTAAAATGGGCTGTTACAGCATATGACTAAATTCAGCTTCCCATAACTCAGCCAAAAGTCACTGAACTTAGACCATTTGAACAAATTTCAGAAAGCACTACCCTAGGATCATTTCTGTGCGATATTAAACTATTTGGCCATATGGTTTCAGAGAAGAAGTTTTTTTTGTAGCCGTCATTATGATACGGGCACTGATGACCCCCGTACAAAAAAGGTCGATGCAGGTGGCGCCACCAATACCTCAATTTCAGATATGTCTCATGTGAACAACATTGGCATAAAATTTGGTGATGATAGCTCCAGCTGTTTCTGAGATTGTAATTTTAGTATGCTTTTATGGACAAATGACTAAGTTCAACTTCCTGTAACTCGGCCAAAAATCACCGAACTTAAACCATTCGAACAAACTTGAGAAAGATTATTCCGAGAATCATTTCTGTGAAATATTGGACAATTTGGCTGAACATTTTCGGAGAAGAAGATTTTTAAAGCTTTTTTAGCTTTCCCTATAAAATCTAAGAAAATGCAGTTAGCCAAAAAATAAGCAAAATCCGATATAGTTTTTTAGATGAGTAATTTTTTGCATAAAATTTCGTGATGCTACTTCTTGCCGTTTTCAAGAGAGTATGGGTTAACGTACAGACGACGGACGACGGCCGACGGACGCCGGACGACGCAAAACCATCCCATAAGCTCACAGGTTCGCTAATAATGATCATAAGTACCTCGTTTTATGAATTTTATTTATATTCAAAAATAAAACTATAATTTTCACTTTGGACTACCTTCACATCAATCTACACTAGACATAGCAAGAGTCTTATGACAATTATTAACATTACAGAAATCATAATGAGAACTTGTCTAAGATTTGATTTTTTATCATATTTAAATTTTTTTATTAAAAAAAATGTATCAGAAAAAAATTGAAGTGTCTCACCTTTGAAACCATTATATGTGTAAAAAATAACCCAAGCATAAGAATACCCTATAAATTGTACAAGGAGAAAACTAGAAATGGGCAATTGTAATTTTATTAACTGAAATATAGGAACCAATAATATAAATTTCGATTATTCACATAGTCTTGTGACAGCTGTTACAGCCATGTGTCTGAATGTCATTAGTGAAACACATTGACAACTTTAATAAGTACTTGTCCGAGTAAAATTTAAAAAGTTTGACATATTTTAACTTTTTTTTAAATTTGAAATAAATACAAATTAACAAGCTGAAACACTTGTAAAAGACCTGGGAATTTAGATTTATATTATCAACTGCATCTTTGTCAATCATTGGTTTCCTTCATATAATACTTAAAAGTATAGTACAATATAATTAAATTATTTTTTTTTTCATTATTAAAATTGAAAAGAAAAATACCATAGATGACTCAATGGTGTTACTTGGAATACATTTTCATACATCCATACAAAATCCATAACATCAACAACTGCAAGGTAATTCCCTGTAAGTGTCACTCATCAACTGTCAAATTCCTTTTCTATTGATTATTTTTAAAGTTGTTATTATAGACCTATAAAAAATTATTTATTCATTGTTTATTGTTATGCTGTTGGTCTAAACAACTAATAGATGAGCTGCGTTGGACACCTGGATCAGCTGTGGCCAGCAAATAAGCTGCCCAGCTGCAAGTATATGCCCCGCGTCAAGCGTGCATAATTGGCCTGAAAGGTCAACTTGAGGACATACAGGTGACTGAAGAGGGGCTGGGTAGAGCCTGGGTCTGACATTGTCTCATAAAAAATTTAATAAAAGCTACAGTTTTTGGCCAATTTCTTTCAACTTTCAAAAATAACAAGCTGAAACCCTTATTTCTGCATGATATGAAAATTACATCAACAGTGCTTACAGGAAACAAACAAGCCATGATCAAAATTAGGCAAAATTTAAGGTACTGATTTTATATTTATGCTAATAACTTATAAAATTTGAAAAATTCAGAACTAATTTTGGGTATACAATTGAATCTGAATTAAATAATGTTATATCCCTGACAAAAAAAATCTCTAGCTTCAGCAATTTTCATGTTAAGGGGGTAAATATATTTCTTGTTTACAAAGTGCATTATGTTCGGGCCCATAACTTAAAACAGTTTTGCAATACTCACATCATTTCTGGCAGGTGCATAGAGTATAAATAGAATAACATGTATATTTTATATAATCAAAGTCAGATCAGTAGTTTTGATATTAGGCAGTCTCGAAGTATAACAATGGGTTTTTAATTGAAAATTAAAGTTTTTTCTTAACATCTCAAAGGAATGAAATTCTAGTGACCAAACTTTTGGTATGGTAGGGGGGTTTGGGGGACATCTGACTGTATGCCAAATTTTGGTAGCTGAGAGCTAGCCTGGGAAGCTTGGGAGCTGAGCTTTAGCAAACTCCATAACACTTGCTTGATCTAAACAATACTTTACATGGTGCTTAAAAAAAAGGAATAAAATCAACAGTTTTTGATCAACTGTTGCAAATTTCAGATGTTAAGAAATAAAATGCTAATGGTAACATGCTGTGAAAATTAAATCCACAGCAGTTACAGGAAAAAAAATGTGTCCTGGTCAAATCTGAGAAAAATTTAAGGTATTGATTAAATATTTACCGGTATGCTAATAACTTATAAAATTTAAAAATTCAGATCTAATTTTTGGTATACAATTGAATCTTGACGAAATACGGTTATATATACCTGAAAGAAAGACTCTAGCTTCAGCAATTCTCAAGTTAGAGAGTAAATAAATTTCCTGAATTATTACAAAGTGCATTATGTTTGGGCCCATTACTTCAGGAATTTAAAAAATATCGAACTAATTTATGGTATGTACATAGGAAATATATAGAGGAACTGATATATAAAAAATGGTCAATATCAGGTCAGTGGTTTTGATATTGGGCAGTCTTGAAGTGTAACAATGGGTTTTTAATGGAGAAATGGAGGGTTTTCCTTAATAAATCGAAGGAATGAAGTAGTGACCCAATTTTCAGTATGGTAGGAGATTTTGGGTACCTCTAAAGGTATGCCGATTTTTGTGGGCCCAATGGTTTCAAAACGTGCCAGTTTAATGGATGGACGGACAGCCGACGAACAAAGGACCCCGACTATAGCTCAGATGACTTATAGTCAGCTGAGCTAAAAAGAAGATAAATATTCTTAAAAATAAGAAAATATACAGGTGGCGCCACCACTTTTCATGAACTGACAAATCTAGTCATAGTCAATATTCAAGGCAAGATTCATGACAATCCATGCATCAATTATCAAGATATTGGAGGTTTTGTATCAAATTATTTATTATTCGGGGGGGGGGGGGGTACTTTCAAGCCGGATAGCTTGGAGGATATAGGTTACAGTGACCTAATTTCAGGTTTCCAAGGAGATAGATTTTTTATGGACCTCCCTAGATTTTTAGTTACAGGCTTCTAGGGTCAGTGGATACGATTTGTGCCCTGCTAACGGACGGCCAGACTGACGATGGAAAAAGCGCCATACCTATACCTCAGTTGACTTACAGTCAGCTGAGCTAAAAATGATTGTAGCCCTCCTGCGAAATAAGCTGGGACATACACTGTGTAAAAATTATTGTAGGTGGCACCATCAGTCTTCTACACTACAAAGCTACCCGATATGTATAAATATGCCCAATTTCAGGCTGATGTATAAAATTCCTCTGTAGAAAAAAGCAGGCGCATACACTATGGAAAAATCAATGTAGGTGGTGACACCTGTCTTGTGAACGAGAGAGCCATCAAAGATGCATGGACAGGTCAAAATATCAGGCCAATATATCAAACCTCCCTTGAGTTTGATGCACTGGGCTGACCAGGCTAAGGTAGGTAAGGCAGTTGCCCCCGAGTGATCTGTGACAAATTACTACCTCAAGCTACTGCACTGAGTGAACTCTTGACCTGCACCTGGCTAGACTAAGTGAACTTTTGACCTGTACCTGGTTGCACTGAGTGAAATCTTGACCTGTTGCATAATCTGACACAGTTGGAAGTCTGCCAAAGCTATAGATCCAGGCTGAACATTGGTGCCAAATCTGTTGAAGTGGGCAGTCTGCCAAAGCTATTAATAGAATGCAGCTACTGCACTGAGTGAACTCTTGACCTATACCTGGCTGCACTTCTTCCAATCCAGGCACTGTCCCAAAACTATTTAAAGAGCTGATATCATCTTGGCTAATAGCCAAGATCAAGGCACTGGCAATCTCCAATGGTAAACCAAGTGCTGCTATCTGTAGAAAGTGGTCCCTCCTTGAAATAACTTTGAAATACATTTTCCCAATACAAAATGCTTTTCAGCTGACATTTTACAAAAAAAAGAAATCAGCAATATATGAAACAAGGCCTACAGGCCTAATGCGAACCTGTGCATTGGGGAATACACCAGGTATAATGCTTCAATGCTTGACCATTAATTTTCATGTATATGAACTATGCAAGTACTAAACATTTTGAATAAGAAACAATTACACAAACATCACTGCTGAAATTCTGGCATAGGTGCACACAACACTTAAAAGATTGTAGCTGGCACCACCAGTCTTGTATACAACGAAGCTATCAGAGATATATACATACGCCCAATTTCAGACTGATATATCAAACCCCTCCTGAGAAAAACGTGTTCAAAAGTCATGGTAGGTGGCAACACCTGTCTTGTGAGCGAGAAAGCCATCAAAGACACATAGACACAAAATATTAGGCCAATACATCAAACTTACCTTGAGTCTGATGCATGGGGCTGACCAGGCTTAGGTGAGAAAGGCTGTTGCCCCGAGTGAACTGTGACAAATTGCTTTCTCAGACTACTGCACTGAGTGAACTCATGACCTGCATTTGGCCAGACTGAGTGAACTTTTGACCTGTACCTGGCTGCACTGAGTGAAATCTTGACCTGTTGCATAATCTGACAAAGTTGGCAGTCTGCCAAAGCTATAAATAGAATGCAGCTACTGCACTGAGTAAACTCCTGACCCATACCTGGCTGCACTGAGTGAACTCTTGACCTGTTGCCTAATCTTATACAGTTGGCAGTCTGCCAAAGCTATAAATAGATCCAGACTGACCTCTAGCCTGTTGCCTAATCTGAAATAGTAGCCACACCATTGCATAAGCTCATGCAGGGGCCCTGCCCTGAGGGGCTTGACACCCATGAAGTGATCACATGGTGCCCATGAGGTGTTCACATGTCACCCATGAGGTGATCACATGCCATGTGCTTGGCTGCACTGATTGAACTCTTGACCTATATCTGGCTGCACTAAATGAACTCTTGATCTGTTCCCAAATCTGAAACAGTTGGCAGTTTCTCAACCTATTTAAAGATACAGATTCAATCTTGGCCTGTTGGTATATCTGTTTACACATACTGAAAGACTTTGGTTAAAATTTCAATGGTCCTCAGAGGGCCCCGCGTTTCTGCTAGTGCTTGACTAGTTTGCATATGGGTGAAAAATTAAGTTAAATTTGAAAAATATCACAAACAGAAACAGGTTTTTATCAATATGCATGAGGGAAAAAATCGTACTGGATTAAAAAAGATATATGTCTGAAATAATGTGTGCAACAGAAAATAACTGAATGTAGTCTGTTAGCCATATTTGATTTTGAGCAAGTCTGTATTTCAATAGGTCTGGAGCCCGCATAGGGACCAGTGATCCCTGTAAATTTGGAAAAGCTGAAGTATGTTGTTTTTTTAGTTATCATGCACGAAAGAAAATCAGCAACTGGGCAGTAGCGGCCATATCGAAATTCCAACAGGTCTGTTATCCAAAAGGTCTGGAGCCCTTACAGGTGCCAATCATCCCTGTGAATTTGGGAAAGCTGCCTGAGGTTTTTGGTGAGTTATTGCACACGAAAGAAAATCAGCGATTGGGCTGTGGCGGCCATATTGGAATTCGGACAGATCTGTAATGCAATATGTTTGGAGCCCTCATAGGTACCAATCATCCCTGTGAATTCAGGAAAGCTGCAGTAGGTTGTTGTTGAGTTACAGCGCACGAAAGAAAATCAGCAATCGGGCTGTGGAGGCCATATTGGAATTCTGACAAGTCTGTAATTCGACAGGTCTCGAGTTGTCATAGGTACCAATCATCCCTGTGAATTTGGGAAAGCTGCAGTATGTTGTTGTTGAGTTATTTTGTGCAAAAGAAAATTAGTGATTGGGATGTGGTGGCCATATTTGAATTCTGACATGTCTGTAATTCGACAGGTCTCAGTATGTCATAGGTACCAATCATCCCTGTGAATTTGGGAAAGCTGCAGTATGTTGTTGTTGAGTTATCGCGTGTGAAAGAAAATCAGCGATTGGGCTGTGGCAGTCATATTTGAATTCCGACAAATCTGTAATGCAATAGGTCTAGAGCCGTCATAGGTACCAATTATCCCTGTGAATTTGGGAAAGCTGCAGAATGTTGTTGTTGAATTATCGCGTGCAAAAGATAATTAGCGATTGGGCTGTGGCGGCCATATTTGAATTCTGACAAGTCTGTAATTCGACAGGTCTAGAGCTGCCATAGGTACCAATCATCCCTGTGAATTTGGGAAAGCTTCAGTATGTTGTTGTTGAGTTATCGCATGCGAAAGAAAATCAGCGATTGGGCTGTGTCAGCCATATTTGAATTTGGACAAGTCTGTAATTCGATAGGTCTAGAGCTGTGATTTGTTCCAATTATCCCTGTGAATTTGGGAAAGCTGCAGTATGTTGTTGTTGAGTTATCGCGTGCAAAAAAAATCAGCGATTGGGCTGTGGCGGCCATATTTGAATTCGGACAAGTCTGTCATTCGATAGGTCTGGAGCCGTCTTAGGTACAAATCATCCCTGTGAATTTGGGAAAGCTGCAATATGTTGTTGTTGAGTTATCGTGTGCGAAAGAAAATCAGCGATCGGGCTGTGGCAACCATATTTGAATATCGACAGGTCTGTAATTCCACAGGTCTGGAGCCGTCATAGGTACAAATCATCCTTGTGAATTTGAGAAAGCTGCAGTATGTTGTTGTTGAGTTATTGCTTGCAAAAGATAATTAGCGATTGGGATGTGGCGGCCATATTTGAATTCTGACATGTCTGTAATTCAACAGGTCTCAGTATGTCATAGGTACCAATCATCCCTGTGAATTTGGGAAAGCTGCAGTATGTTGTTGTTGAGTTATCGCGTGTGAAAGAAAATCAGCGATTGGGCTGTGGCAGTCATATTTGAATTCCGACAAGTCTGAAATGCAATAGGTCTGGAGCCGTCATAGGTACCAATTATCCCTGTGAATTTGGGAAAGCTTCAGTATGTTGTTGAGTTATTGTGTGCTAAAGAAAATCAGCGATTGGGCTGTGGCAGCCATATTTGAATTTAGACAAGTCTGTAATTCGATAGGTCTAGAGCTGTGATTGGTACCAATTATCCCTGTGAATTTGGGAAAGCTGCAATATGTTGTTGAGTTATCGCGTGCAAAAAAAATCAGCGATTGGGCTGTGGCAGTCATATTTGAATTCCGACAAGTCTGTTATGCAATAGGTCTGGAGCGGTCATTGGTACCAATTATCCCTGTGAATTTGGGAAAGCTGCAGTATGTTGTTGTTGAGTTATTTTGTGCAAAAGAAAATTAGTGATTGGGATGTGGTGGCCATATTTGAATTCTGACATGTCTGTAATTCGACAGGTCTCAGTATGTCATAGGTACCAATCATCCCTGTGAATTTGGGAAAGCTGCAGCATGTTGTTGTTGAGTTATCGCGTGTGAAAGAAAATCAGCGATTGGGCTGTGGCAGTCATATTTGAATTCCGACAAGTCTGTAATGCAATAGGTCTGGAGCCGTCATAGGTACCAATTATCCCTGTGAATTTGGGAAAGCTGCAGAATGTTGTTGTTGAATTATCGCGTGCAAAAGATAATTAGCGATTGGGCTGTGGCGGCCATATTTGAATTCTGACAAGTCTGTAATTCGACAGGTCTAGAGCTGTCATAGGTACCAATCATCCCTGTGAATTTGGGAAAGCTTCAGTATGATGTTGTTGAGTTATCGCATGCGAAAGAAAATCAGCGATTGGGCTGTGTCAGCCATATTTGAATTTGGACAAGTCTGTAATTCGATAGGTCTGGAGCCGTCTTAGGTACAAATCATCCCTGTGAATTTGGGAAAGCTGCAATATGTTGTTGTTGAGTTATCGTGTGCGAAAGAAAATCAGCGATCGGGCTGTGGCAACCATATTTGAATATCGACAGGTCTGTAATTCCACAGGTCTGGAGCCGTCATAGGTAAAAATCATCCTTGTGAATTTGAGAAAGCTGCAGTATGTTGTGCTTGAGTTATTGCGTGCAAAAGATAATTAGCAATTGGGCTATGGCGGCCATATTTGAATTCTGACAAGTCTGTAATTCAACACGTCTCAGTATGTCATAGGTACCAATCATCCCTGTGAATTTGGGAAAGCTTCAGTATGTTGTTGAGTTATTGCGTGCTAAATAAAAGCAGCGATTGGGCTGTGGCAGCCATATTTGAATTTGGACAAGTCTGTAATTCGATAGGTCTAGAGCTGTGATTGGTACCAATTATCCCTGTGAATTTGGGAAAGCTGCAATATGTTGTTGAGTTATCGCGTGCAAAAAAAATCAGCGATTGGGCTGTGGCAGTCATATTTGAATTCCGACAAGTCTGTAATGCAATAGGTCTGGAGCCGTCATAGGTACCAATTATCCCTGTGAATTTGGGAAAGCTGCAGAATGTTGTTGTTGAATTATCGCGTGCAAAAGATAATTAGCGATTGGGCTGTGGCGGCCATATTTGAATTCTGACAAGTCTGTAATTCGACAGGTCTAGAGCTGTCATAGGTACCAATCATCCCTGTGAATTTGGGAAAGCTGCAGTATGTTGTTGTTGAGTTATTTTGTGCAAAAGAAAATTAGTGATTGGGATGTGGTGGCCATATTTGAATTCTGACATGTCTGTAATTCAACAGGTCTCAGTATGTCATAGGTACCAATCATCCCTGTGAATTTGGGAAAGCTGCAGTATGTTGTTGTTGAGTTATCGCGTGTGAAAGAAAATCAGCGATTGGGCTGTGGCAGTCATATTTGAATTCCGACAAGTCTGTAATGCAATAGGTCTAGAGCCGTCATAGGTACCAATTATCCCTGTGAATTTGGGAAAGCTGCAGAATGTTGTTGTTGAATTATCGCGTGCAAAAGATAATTAGCGATTGGGCTGTGGCGGCCATATTTGAATTCTGACAAGTCTGTAATTCGACAGGTCTAGAGCTGCCATAGGTACCAATCATCCCTGTGAATTTGGGAAAGCTTCAGTATGTTGTTGTTGAGTTATCGCATGCGAAAGAAAATCAGCGATTGGGCTGTGTCAGCCATATTTGAATTTGGACAAGTCTGTAATTCGATAGGTCTAGAGCTGTGATTTGTTCCAATTATCTCTGTGAATTTGGGAAAGCTGCAGTATGTTGTTGTTGAGTTATCGCGTGCAAAAAAAATCAGCGATTGGGCTGTGGCGGCCATATTTGAATTCGGACAAGTCTGTCATTCGATAGGTCTGGAGCCGTCTTAGGTACAAATCATCCCTGTGAATTTGGGAAAGCTGCAATATGTTGTTGTTGAGTTATCGTGTGCGAAAGAAAATCAGCGATCGGGCTGTGGCAACCATATTTGAATATCGACAGGTCTGTAATTCCACAGGTCTGGAGCCGTCATAGGTACAAATCATCCTTGTGAATTTGAGAAAGCTGCAGTATGTTGTTGTTGAGTTATTGCTTGCAAAAGATAATTAGCGATTGGGATGTGGCGGCCATATTTGAATTCTGACATGTCTGTAATTCAACAGGTCTCAGTATGTCATAGGTACCAATCATCCCTGTGAATTTGGGAAAGCTGCAGTATGTTGTTGTTGAGTTATCGCGTGTGAAAGAAAATCAGCGATTGGGCTGTGGCAGTCATATTTGAATTCCGACAAGTCTGAAATGCAATAGGTCTGGAGCCGTCATAGGTACCAATTATCCCTGTGAATTTGGGAAAGCTTCAGTATGTTGTTGAGTTATTGTGTGCTAAAGAAAATCAGCGATTGGGCTGTGGCAGCCATATTTGAATTTAGACAAGTCTGTAATTCGATAGGTCTAGAGCTGTGATTGGTACCAATTATCCCTGTGAATTTGGGAAAGCTGCAATATGTTGTTGAGTTATCGCGTGCAAAAAAAATCAGCGATTGGGCTGTGGCAGTCATATTTGAATTCCGACAAGTCTGTTATGCAATAGATCTGGAGCGGTCATTGGTACCAATTATCCCTGTGAATTTGGGAAAGCTGCAGTATGTTGTTGTTGAGTTATTTTGTGCAAAAGAAAATTAGTGATTGGGATGTGGTGGCCATATTTGAATTCTGACATGTCTGTAATTCGACAGGTCTCAGTATGTCATAGGTACCAATCATCCCTGTGAATTTGGGAAAGCTGCAGCATGTTGTTGTTGAGTTATCGCGTGTGAAAGAAAATCAGCGATTGGGCTGTGGCAGTCATATTTGAATTCCGACAAGTCTGTAATGCAATAGGTCTGGAGCCGTCATAGGTACCAATTATCCCTGTGAATTTGGGAAAGCTGCAGAATGTTGTTGTTGAATTATCGCGTGCAAAAAATAATTAGCGATTGGGCTGTGGCGGCCATATTTGAATTCTGACAAGTCTGTAATTCGACAGGTCTAGAGCTGTCATAGGTACCAATCATCCCTGTGAATTTGGGAAAGCTTCAGTATGATGTTGTTGAGTTATCGCATGCGAAAGAAAATCAGCGATTGGGCTGTGTCAGCCATATTTGAATTTGGACAAGTCTGTAATTCGATAGGTCTGGAGCCGTCGTAGGTACAAATCATCCCTGTGAATTTGGGAAAGCTGCAATATGTTGTTGTTGAGTTATCGTGTGCGAAAGAAAATCAGCGATCGGGCTGTGGCAACCATATTTGAATATCGACAGGTCTGTAATTCCACAGGTCTGGAGCCGTCATAGGTAAAAATCATCCTTGTGAATTTGAGAAAGCTGCAGTATGTTGTGCTTGAGTTATTGCGTGCAAAAGATAATTAGCAATTGGGCTATGGCGGCCATATTTGAATTCTGACAAGTCTGTAATTCAACACGTCTCAGTATGTCATAGGTACTAATCATCCCTGTGAATTTGGGAAAGCTTCAGTATGTTGTTGAGTTATTGCGTGCTAAATAAAAGCAGCGATTGGGCTGTGGCAGCCATATTTGAATTTGGACAAGTCTGTAATTCGATAGGTCTAGAGCTGTGATTGGTACCAATTATCCCTGTGAATTTGGGAAAGCTGCAATATGTTGTTGAGTTATCGCGTGCAAAAAAAATCAGCGATTGGGCTGTGGCAGTCATATTTGAATTCCGACAAGTCTGTAATTCAATAGGTCTGGAGCCGTCATAGGTACCAATTATCCCTGTGAATTTGGGAAAGCTGCAGAATGTTGTTGTTGAATTATCGCGTGCAAAAGATAATTAGCGATTGGGCTGTGGCGGCCATATTTGAATTCTGACAAGTCTGTAATTCGACAGGTCTAGAGCTGTCATAGGTACCAATCATCCCTGTGAATTTTGGAAAGCTGCAGTATGTTGTTGTTGAGTTATTTTGTGCAAAAGAAAATTAGTGATTGGGATGTGGTGGCCATATTTGAATTCTTTTAAATGTCTGTAATTCGACAGGTCTCAGTATGTCATAGGTACCAATCGTCCCTGTGAATTTGGGAAAGCTGCAGTATGTTGTTGTTGAGTTATCGCGTGTGAAAGAAAATCAGCGATTGGGCTGTGGCAGTCATATTTGAATTCCGACAAGTCTGAAATGCAATAGGTCTGGAGCCGTCTTAGGTACAAATCATCCCTGTGAATTTGGGAAAGCTGCAATATGTTGTTGTTGAGTTATCGTGTGCGAAAGAAAATCAGCGATCGGGCTGTGGCAACCATATTTGAATATCGACAGGTCTGTAATTCCACAGGTCTGGAGCCGTCATAGGTACAAATCATTCTTGTGAATTTGAGAAAGCTGCAGTATGTTGTTGTTGAGTTATTGCGTGCAAAAGATAATTAGCGATTGGGATGTGGTGGCCATATTTGAATTCTGACAAGTCTGTAATTCGACAGGTCTCGAGTTGTCATAGGTACCTATCATCCCTGTGAATTTGGGAAAGCTGCAGTATGTTGTTGTTGAGTTATTTTGTGCAAAAGAAAATTAGTGATTGGGATGTGGTGGCCATATTTGAATTCTGACATGTCTGTAATTCGACAGGTCTCAGTATGTCATAGGTACCAATCATCCCTGTGAATTTGGGAAAGCTGCAGTATGTTGTTGTTGAGTTATCGCGTGTGAAAGAAAATCAGCGATTGGGCTGAGGCAGTCATATTTGAATTCCCAGAAGTCTGTAATGCAATAGGTCTGGAGCCGTCATAGGTACCAATTATCCCTGTGAATTTGGGAAAGCTGCAGAATGTTGTTGTTGAATTATCGCGTGCAAAAGATAATTAGCGATTGGGCTGTGGCGGCCATATTTGAATTCTGACAAGTCTGTAATTCGACAGGTCTAGAGCTGTCATAGGTACCAATCATCCCTGTGAATTTGGGAAAGCTTCAGTATGTTGTTGTTGAGTTATCGCATGCGCAAGAAAATCAGCGATTGGGCTGTGTCAGCCATATTTGAATTTGGACAAGTCTGTAATTCGATAGGTCTAGAGCTGTGATTGGTACCAATTATCCCTGTGAATTTGGGAAAGCTGCAGTATGTTGTTGTTGAGTTATCGCGTGCAAAAAAAAAATCAGCGATTGGGCTGTGGCGGCCATATTTGAATTCGGACAAGTCTGTAATTCGATAGGTCTGGAGCCGTCATAGGTACAAATCATCCTTGTGAATTTGAGAAAGCTGCAGTATGTTGTTGTTGAGTTATTGCGTGCAAAAGATAATCAGCGATTGGGATGTGGCGGCCATATTTGAATTCTGACAAGTCTGTAATTCGACAGGTCTCGAGTTGTCATAGGTACCTATCATCCCTGTGAATTTGGGAAAGCTGCAGTATGTAGTTGTTGAGTTATTGCGTGCAACAGAAAAACAGCGATTGGGCTATGGCGGCCATATTTGAATTCTGACAAGTCTGTAATTCAACAGGTCTAGAGCTGTCATAGGTACCAATCATCCCTGTGAATTTGGGAAAGCTTCAGTATGTTGTTCAGTTATTGCGTGCTAAAGAAAATCAGCGATTGGGCTGTGGCAGCCATATTTGAATTTTGACAAGTCTGTAATTCGATAGGTCTAGAGCTGTGATTGGTACCAATTATCCCTGTGAATTTGGGAAAGCTGCAATATGTTGTTGAGTTATCGCGTGCAAAAAAAAATCAGCGATTGGGCTGTGGTGGCCATATTTGAATTCCGACAAGTCTGTAATTCGATAGGTCTGGAGCCGTCATAGGTACGAATCATCCCTGTGAATTTGGGAAAGCTGCAGTATGTTGTTGTTGAGTTATTGTGGCAAAAAGAAAGTGTCATTGACGGAAGTACGGAAGGACGGACTGACAAGGTGATCACTATAGGGCACCGCTTGTCAAGCGGGGCCCATATTCTTACACATTCATACTGAATGCAAAATTATAATACAGATACATCTCCTTGATGGCAAATTTTTTAATTAAGTTGACTATGGATACCAATCATTTATAATCCATGTACAGTCGTTTTTATATAGCCACAGAGAGCCAAATATCCATGATTGTAACATTGCATGGTATGATGAATAATTTAAATCATAAATCTAATTTTTAAAAGCTTTTTAAAAACATTCTTGTCAATATTAACCACAGATAACCTAAAATCTTAATGTCTAGTGGCATGATGTAATCTAGATGCTGATAAACTGGTGCCAGGCTAGATGTAACAGCATCACACAGCTAACATATATGGTAAAATGACTCGATTCAATCTCCATATTTCAGCCAAAAATCATTCATGTGGAACTATTAAAGACAATTATTATAAGAATTATTGTGGGGATTATTCTTGTAAAATATTAAACAGCCTGGCTTCAGTGGCATCAGTCAAAAAACATTTTGCAGGTTTATAACTCATATATAAAGATATAGCAAACTGGCTAAGTTCAACTTTCCTCAATCAGCTAAAAAGCACTGAACAAACCTGAATTATCAACATCTGAGGAAAATAAATGTGTGAGATTTAAGAATTTTGCGCAGTAGTTTTTGAGAAGAAGATCTTTGTAGCTACTGAGCTAAAATGGGTTATTATGGCATATGACTAAATTCAGCTTCCCATAACTTGGCCAAAAGTCACTGAACAGACACCATTTGAACAAACTTCAGAAAGCATTACCCTAAGATTATTACTGTGGGATATTAAACAATTTGGCCATATGGTTTCAGAAAAGAAGTTTTTTGTAGCCCTCAGTGTGATACAGGTACTGATGACTCTGTACAAAAAAGACTCGATGCAGGTGGCACCACCAATACCTCAATTTCAGATATGACATATGAAATAAAGATATTTCCTGATTTTTTTCAAAGTGCATTATGTTCAGGCCCATAACTTAAAAAATTTACAAATACTGAACTAATTTCTGGTGTATAGATAGGAACTCTAAAGAGGAATGGATTTATTAACTAGGCCTACAGGCCTAAAGCAAACCTGTGCAAAGTTTTGGAGTATGAATGTTTATTTTTTTTAAATTTAATATTGATCCTCTCATGTCCTGCATATCTACCTTAGTCATTATGATTTCCGCCAAATGGACGTTTTCAGACCTGCACGTTTCGGACTAGGACATTTTAAAACTAGGATGTATCAGTCAGGATATTTCAGATATGTTCTTTTTGCCAGGGAGGGATATTGGGACAGATGAACAGACAATTTGGCAGCATGGTTTCAGAGAAGAACATTTTAAAATGTTTTTGAGCTTTTTCCCTATAACTTCTAAGAACAAGTTCCTCTTTTAGCCTTGTTATTGAGTCAGACCTATTCTAGCGTCATATCGACCCTCTGGCATTACGACCAGATTACTTGCGCGCCAGAGTGTCATATGACATCTCAGTCTGAGGAACGCATTATAAGGCCTTATGAAGATGCAAATATTTTCGTCATTTCTGACAACGCTTCATGGCCTAAAGGTACACAGTCAATCAACATAAACCAGACCAATCGTTAGCATTTTTTGTGTAATTTTAAATAATACCAAATATGAGCGAGAAAAGTTACTGTTAAACCCAGCACATTGGTTAACCCCTTGGTATGTTTGTTGAATTTATGACCCCATGAACACAAGCACGGCTCGCACGGGTTACAGGACGCAGGCAGCTTGCAGGTGATACAGGAAATGACCTTTGTCCATGGAGACGGTGTTTCAGTTTAGGTTGTGAGCTCACATGTATACTATTGTATTCTCAGCATAATATTGAGATTATGGGCCGTTTACCACAATATGAATGCAACCTGATGCAAGACCACTGCGATACATTCCACAATATTACTAGTATCACGACTCAAGTAGGCTTACCAGCCAAATTATCCGATTGCCTACCGAGTCGGGTTGTCACGGCTACACCCATTCATGCATCCTGGCAATGGAGGCTCAGCTTTCCCCCAGGTCAACAGTGCCTAATGTGCCACATGTAACCACACCACTGGCTCTTACAGACTGAAACTTACCACTGGCTCTTACTGACTGAAACTTGACCTGTTTGCAAATCTGAAATGGTTGGCAGTCTGCCAAAGTTATTTATAGAGACAGAGCATAACTTGACCTTTTGTAAAATCTGACACAATTGGCAGGTTCTAAACTTCTAGATGATGTGTTTAGACACATCCTCTAGACTGTATCTGGACACCAGGCAGAGCCAGGTCAGTTGCCATGGTGATATCTGGACCCCACTTGGGTGCACTGATTGACCTCTTGACATGTTGAAACTTGCCATGGTGCCAAATCTGTTTTCAACTAGGGACCCATGGGTCACAACCCTCAGCTGAATTTGATTGTAAGGATATTTATGAGCTTTTTCAAAATGTGGTTCCGGTGATCTAACCAATGACTTTGTGACCCAATATTTGAGAAGTTACAATCCTTGAACATACAGCATTTAGATTATCTTAACAATCTTTGAAAAATGGGATGTTGACCGCAGACCAGGAAACCTCAGAATCTACAGATTTCTTCCACATGGCAGGTAAGCCATGTGTGAAAGATGGAAAGTTTGGGATGAAAAGTTTTAGCAATATGCGCAAGATGGAAGGTTTTGGATGAAAAGCTTGGTTTAAAATGCAGCCATAATCTTTTTAAATAAGTGGGTCAAATGACTTTGACCTTTGAACTAATGACATAAAAATCGTAAAATTTCTTGCTTTAGTGGTGGCTCATTCAAAAGTCAAGTTTGAAATCATATGTCAATCCAACCTACACCAGGTACATAATGCTTCAATGCTAGACCATTACTTTTCAAGTACATGTGAACCATGTATATGAACAATGCATGTACTAAACAATTTTAACAAGAACCAATAACACAAACACAACAATTAACAATTAACATGAACACAACACAAAAATTATTGATTATATTAATCTTATCTGCCCCAAGTCAAATTGCATGATATACAGTGAAACCTGTCTAAAGCGGACAGTCAAGGGTCTCAATCGTTTTGTCCTTAATAGTGAGGTGTCCTTATTAGGCAGGTTGACCTTGGTTGATAACTGAGGGATTATAAATAAAGACAACGCGATATCTTAATTAATAAGGCAGCAATTCTTATTAAACCTTCCCCTTGACACTTCTAAATGACATCCACATTGAATATGATACTTAATTTGCAAGTGCACAAAGTATTTATTCAGTTATCCACGGAAACCTCACCCGGAGACGACCCTGAGATCGTCCGGAGACCGCCATCCTGCCCGGAGATCCACCAATGAGTGCTTCCCATTGATTCCCACTCGCCACAACAGATGCCACCACATACATGTCTGACTTCCCCGCTCTGATACTGGTATGTTGTATTGTTTACGAGTCTGATTGATTGGAACTGTCACTAAAATACGTATATTGTTTAAAAAACTGTTTAATAAACTAATCATATATTCTTTTTACCAATTTTCAATTTCTGAAAACTCTTGAATGTTTGTAAAATGTTCATAACTAATTATATTTTCTTGCATATGATACAGAATATTTTCTTTAGTATAAATTGTATAGTAAAATATGTGATAACATATAAAATAGTTTAATTTGATATTGACATATAGAAATTATCGTAAACTCACCTATCCTTAAATTTTTAATGGTATAAAGGGTATGCATTAAATATGGAAATATAGAAATTATAAAACATAAAATAGTATGTCAAATATGTGGTTTACTTAATATTGAAATTATAAAACATATAAAAACTATGTCAAAATTTTGGTTTACTTATTCGGCACTAAGACTAAAATTTAACGGGTTTAATACATAATAATAAAAAAAGGGCAGCGGAGGATACCCCAACAAAGTTAATTGATTACTAAATTATGGATTCTCTTCCCGGCGGCCTGGCCTTTCAGGCAGGTGCTGGTGTGTACACAGTTATTACAGGCAAACCTCATCCAGAGACATGGCCAATTTGGCTATTTAATAATAAACTAATTAAACTCATTAATTTCCATGGCGCACAATTGAAGGCAACAATTCATTTATGGAGTAATATTGTTTATGTACGGACAGTGATGACAAATAGACCTCGGCAGAGTAATTAATCCTTTGTAGCTATTTGAAGTACTGTAATCCTATTATCCTTTGATCGTACCACCCACTGAAGAAACCCCTTAGTTTGAACGTATGAGCAGTTCCACTTTCTTGCTTTCTGTAGTTATATAAATAGTGTAACCTCTCTCTCTCTCTCTCTCCAACACACAATCTTAATACGCTTCCTTATATTTCCTACCATCTCTCATTCTCCTCTCTTTTTCTCCCCCCCCCCTCACCCACACACACACATACAGTCTAAATACGTTTTCCTTATTCTATGCAATTATGTTAATGTGTGATATGAAGTACAGCATATATAGTCAAAAATTAAATCCCACCAGATACCAGTTTATTTTTTTTTTATATTAAAAGTATTTTCCTCCCATCTGTTCCAGATGATTGGCGCTGCGATCAGTATTCATGGGAAAACAATGGGACATGGTATGGATGTAATCGATCAAAAACGCAAACTAAATGTTCACTAATGTCTCGGTGTAGTAAGAAAAGGGTGGCTAGAAAAACGGGTAGAAAACAGCTGAGAAAATCAGATTTCGTGTACGAATTTGAAGCTGCTCCCGATACCGATGTTTCCATGATAACCTCACCTAGAGATAGAACTGCAATCTCCCAAGCTAGATGACCTGGTTCCAGTTTGGAAACAGAAAACTAAATAGGATACTGTTGATAAAGTTAAGACACAAGCTACCCGGCCATAACACCATTAAATAATGTTACAGTTTAAAAAAAACACCAAAATCAATTTTGAAAAATTCAGAACGGAAACGGGTGAGAATTAGACTTGATTTTTGCAAGAGTAATAGTAACAGTAAAGAAAAAAGTAAAGATGACAGTTCATCCTTGCTTCCAACTCCTAATTGTAGTCCAGTAGGGATGCCGGAAAGCATTATCGATACACAATCTTTTGAAATAAATGCATCCTCTACACAAAAACAGACCACAGATAAAATAACCTTGGAAAATTGTGTGACCTCTAATGAATGTAATAGCCCGCTAAGCGATATTCGTAAAGTAATCCCCGAAGATAACAACAACAAAAACAAAAAAAGAAATCGACTCTCGCTAAAACGAAAAAAATTGCCGACATTTGAAAACAATGTTTCAGTTAAAAAGAGAAAGGCAAATCCGATATTGCCAATTTTAATACATAATTCACCAGAAAAACAGACGTGCCGAGCAAGGTATTGGCTGCATGAATTCGGACTAACAGTTCAAAATAAAAGAGAAATAGAAAATGATTCTTGGCTTTCTGATAAGCATATCCGTGCATCCTGCGCAAATAATTTGACAAAAACAATATCCAGAAATCATCAGATTCCAAGATATACTACTTTAACACCTTGCTTAATTCAGTGATGAATGAAACAAATGGATCGTGCCTGAAACAGGTTTTAAAAATATAGGTTCTCGAAAAAGGCCCGTGTGTACAAATACATTTCACTGGACATTAACATTGGCTTATATCGGTCCGACCGGATGAGAGAGGTTTGTTTGTAATAGATAGCTTGCGGGGGGGGGGGGGGGGGGGCGCAAAGAGTCTTACTTCTTCAACAGAAATACAGCTTTGCCAAATCTACAACTTGGAGCAATCTAAATTACATGTTTCGGTAGTGAATGCCTTGTTACAGAATAATATCTCAGATTGTGGGGTATATGCGATCGCAAACACGGTTGAATTTTCCAACAATAGGCTGAACAGTTGGTTAAATTTTAAAATTATAGTGACTGGGTATATGATGAATATAGAATGAGAACCCATTTAAAAAACTGTTTAGAGCCAAAAAATTTCACACTGTTTCCAAAAAATCAGCGAAAACGTCCTGTCAAGGTTAAACATGTGCACCATGAGATAGTATTACACTGTCCATGCAAATATCCTGACTATTTTTATGGAAATATGATAACATGTTCAATGTGTGGTATAAGGTGGCATAGTATTTGTGCAAATGTACCTGAAGATATATCGGAGGATTACTTCTTTACATGTACCCTCTGCGAACAATGAATATGCATTCCCAGAGCAGAAATACAGAGAATATAATGCAATTATTATAAAGTTTAAACAAATTACGCGACTATGAGGCAGGTAAACTTTATGTGCTTGAATGGCAATTACCAAAACACCATTTTCTAACTGGATACGCTGTTTTCCCAGAGCTGGAATGCAGCAGTCCGCTAAATAAACTGTAATGCAATTATTTTAAAGTAAAAACGCTTTTGCTTCTTTGGTTTTATAGTAGTAAAAGTTTTCGTTCTTTTAGTAGTGGTACAGTGTAGTTGTATACAGTAGTAGAATTTAAAACTGAGTTGAATTTATATCACTTTCGAGTAGGGCTGTATCAATATATCGATATATCGATACGAATCGATACACGACGTCGATACGATAATCGAAATGCGTTGCATGCTGTATTGGTCGTATCGATTGATTGCTAATGCATAGGGATATAACTCTAACTTTAAATGTAACCATAACGATTTATAAATTTAAATGCACTGCATATTTGTTGCTTTGGCTTTTAAAACGTGTTAATAAATGTATATACGCATGCACATCAGTACTTTCATGACAAGTAGGCACATGTGAGTGATAATAGGAGAATGATTCTGACAATTCGATAAAATACAAGCATTTTATTTTATGTCAGTTTTTACAAACAAAGACAACATTAACCATAGGCTATTATGACCGACCACACTCTTATCATACATTAACTAGAATACGGGTAGTCGACAAGCGACTACGTGTATCCGCCTAAATCAGAGTGGAACGGGTGAAGTGAGGCATGGATTGAGTGGCAAGGGGAAATAGAGTGAAGTGTTGCATATTAGCATGGATGTCTGCAGCCAAATTGTGTATGTAGGTTGCGCCACCTACCACGAAATCCAGGAAGCCGTCCAAGTTGTATACATATGCAAAATTTAAGGCAGATAAGTCAAACCAGTACATGTATATGAGTGATTTTAGCCCTAGGCAGATAAAAAGATGGACGCTGTGCAAAAATGCTGCAGGTGGCGCCCCCAGTTTTGCGTATGATAAAGAGCTATGTGAGAACTATACACATGCAAAACTTTGGCCCAATCGGTCAAACGGTTCCCAAGATATGAGCTTGGATGTCTGCTGCATAAACTAGAATGTAGGTGGCGCCACCTGTCATAAAATCAAGACAGCTGTCGGGGATGTATAAACCTGCAAAATTTTAGGCAGATATGTCAAACCACTGCCGAGATATGAGTGATTTTATCCCATGGCAGACAAATAGACGGGAGCTGTGCAAAAATGGCTGCAGGTGGCGCCACCAGTTTTGCGTATGATATAGAGCTATGTGAGATCTAAACACATGCAAAATGTTGGCCCAATCGGTCAAACGGTTCCCGAGATATGAGTTTGGATGGCTGCAGCGTAAACGTGAATGTAGGTGGCGCCACCTGTCATAAAATCAGAATGTCACCCATGAGGTGATCACATGCCTTGTGCTTGGCTGCACTGATTGAACTCTTGACCTAAATCTGGCTGCACTGAATGAACTCTTGATCATTTGCCAAATCTGAAACAGTTGGCACTTTCTTAACCTATTTAAAGATACAGACACAATCTTGGAGTGTTGGTGAATCTGTTTACACATACTGAAAGACTTTGGCTAAAATGCCTTTTTTTCAAACTGACTTATTCATAAACTTTTTATCAAAATATCTAGAATAATAAAAGATGCAGTTCTTTCTTGTTTAAAGGTCCAAATATTCTGCCAAAAATCATTCAAGTAAACTTGAACAAAGGCCACCTAAGAATAATTTTTGTGTAATGTTACAGAAGTTATAATTGAAACAATAATTTTGTAGAAGAACAGTTTTGCAGTTCTCAGTTTGAAATAGACACAATAATGGCCATAAGACCAACAAAAGCTTTTCTGATATGATTGAAAGAACCATGTCCTAGGATAATTCTTTTGAAAAATTGAACGATTCAACTTGACAGTTTCATCATAAACATTTTAAGCTGAAAGAGGCCACAATATGAGGTTTTTGCCCATAAAAAATGGTCAATGTAGGTGGCACCACAAAATCTGCAACTTCAAATATGAGTCATGTGACCAACATTTGCACAATACTTGGTAATGCTAGCTCCTGTCATTTCTGAGATAGTCAGTATGCTTACTTGGCCAAATGACTGTTCAAATTCATGTAACTCCACTAAAATTCATCAAATGCAAACCAATATACAGACGGCGGACGCTGCCACATTATTGCATTAGCTCACAAGTTCGCTAAAAATTACTACAGATGCATAATGAATGCAAAATTATAATACAGATACATCTCACTGATGGCAAAATCTTGAATTAAGTTGAGTATGGATACCTATTATTTATAATCATGTACAGCCGTCTTTATATATATCCACAGAGAGCTGTAAACCTGTGATTGTAAACATTGCCTGGCATGAGGAATATTTAAAATATTAAATCTACATTTTTTAAAAGCTTTTAAAAAACATTCTTGTCAATATTAACCATTGATAACCTGAAATCTAAAGTCTAGAGGCATGATGTAATGGATGCTGATAAACAGGTGCCAGGCTAGATGTATATGCTTCACACAGCTTAAATATATGGTAAAATGGCTCAATTCAATCTTTATAATTCAGCTAAAATTCATTTTTGGAACCATAAAAGACAATAATTATAAGAATGATTCAGGGAATTCTTGCAAAATATTAAACAAATTTGCCTCAGTCAAAAAACGTTTTGTAGGTTTATAACTCATATGGGAAAATACAGCAAAATGGCAAAGTTCAGCTTCCCATAACTCAGCCAAATATCATTGAACCAAAACCATTTGAACCAACTTGAATTATCAACTTCTAAGGATAATTAATGTATGAGACTTAAGAATTTGGCTCAGTGGTTTTTGAGAAGAAGATTTTTGTAGCCACTCAGCTAACATGGGCTGTTATGGCATATGACTAAATTCAGCTTCCCATAACTTAGCCAAAAGTCACTGAACTGAGACCATTTGAACAAACTTGAATTATCAACATCTAAGGATGATTAATGTGTGAGATTTAAGAATTTGGCCCAGTGGTTTTTGAGAAGAAGATTTTTGTAGCCACTTAGCTTACATGGGCTGTTATGGCATATGACTAAATTCAGCTTCCCATAACTCAGCCAAAAGTCACTGAACTGAGACCATTTGAACAAAACTATTTATAGAGCTGACATCATCTTGGCTAATGGCCAACATCAAGGCACTGACAATCTGCCAATGGTAAACCAAGTGCTGCCATCTGTACATAAAAGTGGTCCCTACTTGAAATAACTTTGAAATTTATTTTCCCAATACAAAATGCTTTTCAGTTGACTTTTTATAAAAAAGCAATCAGGAATATATGTAAAATTATTACGGACGCATACTGAATGCAAAATTAAAATACAGATATATCTCATTGATGGCAAATTCTTGAATTAAGTTTAGTAGGGATACCAATAATTAATAATCCATGTACAGTTGTCTTTATATAGCCACAGAGAACTGAATATCTATGATTGTAACATTGCCTAGTATGATGAATAACTTAAATCATAAATCTAAATTTGTTAAGAGCTTTTAAAAAAACTTTCTTGTCAATATTAACCAAAGATAACCTGAAATCTAAATGTCTAGTGGCATGATGTAATAGATGCTGATAAACTGGTGCCAGGCTAGATGTAACAGCATAACACAGCTAACATATATGGTAAAATGACTCGATTCAATCTCCATAATTCAGCCAAAAATCATTCATGTGGAACCATTAATGACAATTATTATAAGAATTATTGTAGGGATTATTCTTGTATAATATTAAACAAACTGGCTTCAGTGGCATCAGTAGAAAACGTTTCGCAGGTTTATAACTCATATAGGAAGATACAGCAAACTGGCTAAGTTCAGCTTCCCGTAACTCAGCCAAAAGCACTGAACCAAAACCATTAGAACTAACTTCAATTATCAACATCTGAGGATAATTAATGTGTAAGATTTAAGAATTTGGACCAGTGTTTTTTGAGAAGAAGATCTTTGTAGCCACTGAGCTAAAATGGGATGTTATGGCATATGACTAAATTCAGCTTTCCATAACTTAGCGAAAATTCACTGAAAAGAGACCATTTGAACAAACTTGAGAAAGCAATACCCTAGGATCATTTCTGTGCAATATAAAACATTTTGGCCATATGGTTTCAGAGAAGAAGATTTTTGTAGCCCTCAGTGTGATACAGGCACTGGTGACCCCGTACAAAAAAGGCCGATGCAGGTGGCGCCACCAATACCTCAATTTCAGATATGACCTATGTGACCAACATTGGCATAAAGTTTGGTGATGATAGCTTCAGCCATTTCTGAGATTTAAATTTTAATATGCTTTTTTGCACAGTTAACAAAGTTCAACCTCCTGTAACTCGGCCAAAAATCTCTGAACTGGAACCATTCGAACAAACTTGAGAAAGATTGTTCCAGGGATCATTTCTGTGAAATATTGTTAAATTTGGCTGGACAGTTTCAGAGAAGAAGATTTTTAAAGGTTTTTAAGCTTTTTTTCTATAAAATCTAAATTAATGCAGATACCTAATAATAAGCTCTAGGGCACCAAGTTTCACATATGACTAATTCATACATGTAATTTGGAGCTGCTAGCTCTGACAGTTTCTGACTTATAGCCATGGACGGCGGAAAGCCAGCCCCGGACGGCAGACGGCTGACGATGGACGGACGACGCTGCGCCATCGCATAAGCTCACAGGTTCGCTAACAAGGCCTACAGGCCTAATGCAAACCTGAGCATTGGTTTAAACACCAGGTAAATTGCTTCATTGCTGGGCAATTACTTTTCAAGTAGGCCTATATGTCTTGTATACGACAAAAGCATCAGAGATGTATACATGCATATGCCCAATTTCAGGCTGATATCCCTCCTGACAAATAAGCAGGGGCATACACTGTGCAAAACTTATTGTAGGTGGCGCCATCAGTCTTGTATACAACAAAGCTTTACAATATGTATAAATTTGCCCAATTTTAGGATGATATACCAAATTCCTCTTGAGAAATAAGCAGGCACACTGTGCAAAAGTCATTGTAGGTGGAGACACCTGTCTTGTGAATGAGAAAGCCATCACAGACAGGTCCAAATATCAGGCCAATACATCAAACTTCTGGAGTTTGATGCACTGGGCTGACCAGGTAAGAAAGGCAGTTCCCCTGAGTGAACCGTGACAAATTGCTGGCTCAAGCTACTGCACTGAGTGAACTCTTGACCCGCACCTGGCTAGACTGTGTGAACTTTTGACCTGTACCTGGCTGCACTGAGTGAACTCTTGACCTGTTGCATAATCTGACACAGTTGACAGTCTGTCAAAGCTATAAATAGATCCAGGCTCAACTTTGGTGCCAAATTTGATGCAGAGGGCAGTCTGCCAAAGCTATAAATAGAATACAGCTACTGCACTGAGTAAACTCTTGACCTATACCTGGCTGCACTGAGTGAACTTTTGACCTGTTGCCTAACCTGATACAGTTGCCAATCTGCCAAAGCTATGAATGGATCCAGGCTGACCTTGGCCTGTTGCAAAATCTGAAACAGTTGGCAGTCTGCCAAGCGATTTATCCTGAAATCTAATGGCATGATGTTATAGTTACTGATAAATTGGTTTCAGGCTAGATGTAACTGCTTCACACAGCTAACATATATGGTAAAAGGACTGAATTCAATTTCCATATTTCAGCCAAAAATCATTCATGTGGAACCGTTAAAGACAAATATTATGAGAATTATTGTGGGGATTATTCTTGTAAAATATTAAACAAATTGGCTTCAGTGGCATCAGTCGAAAACAGTTTTGCAGGTTTATCACTCATATAGGAAGAGACAGCAAACTGGCTAAGTTCAGCTTCCCTCAACTCAGCCAAAAAGCACTGAACCGAAACCATTTGAACACACTTGAATTATCAACATCTGAAGATAATTAATGTGTGAGATTTAAGAATTTGGCCCGGTGGGTTTTGAGTAAGGGATCTTTGTAGCCATTGACCTTAAATGGGATGTTATGGCATATGACTAATTCAGCTTCCCATAACTTAGCCAAAAGTCACTGAAAAGAAACCATTTGAACAAACTTCAGAAAGCACTACCCTAGGATCATTTCTGTGCAATATTAAACATTTTGGCCATATGGTTTCAGAGAAGAAGTTTTTTGTAGCCCTCAGTGTGATACAGGTACTGATGACCCCGTACAAAAAAGGCCGATGCAGGTGGCGCCACCAATACCTCAATTTCAGATATGACCTAAGTGACCAACATTGGCATAAAATTTGGTGATGATAGCTCCAGCCGTTTCTGAGATTTAAATTTTAATATGCTTTTTTGCCCAGTTAACAAAGAATAACCTCCTGTAACTTCCGAACTGGAACCATTCGAACAAACTTGGGAAAGATTGTTCCAGGGATCATTTCTGTGAAATATTGGACTGATTATTTGCCAAAAATTTGGTGATGCTATATATAGCTCCTGCCGTGTTTGAGATAGCTATGGTTAACGTACGGACAACGCACGACGTACGACGCACGACGCACGACACAGTACAGACGACGCCGCACCATAGCATAAGCTCACAGGTTCGCTAAAAAGTGAGTCTTGTGACCTTGACCTTTTACCACATGACCCAAAAATCATACAGGTTCTTCTTTAATTAATGGTGGGCCATGAGTAAGTCATGTTTGAAATTGATATGTCAATTCAACCTGGAGTTATCATCTGGAAATAAATTGTTTTGGATGGACAGACAAACAGACAGACAGACAGACAGACAGACAGGGTGCTTAATATAGGGCATCCACTTGTGATCAATTAACAAACCAGGTTTTAGGACACTAGATGGAATCACAGCTGAGAAACTGACATGATGTTTGTCATTTTAAAGTAAAAACAAGGGACCCATGGGTCAAAGCGCTCAGCTGTTATATATGATCACAAAATATGATTTGGATGAGGAGGTAGGCAAAAGCTGGTTTTTGTGAGGTAATATAAGCTCTATTATGAGTTGATGGTGTTTAACTCAAGTTATGTAAGATTTTGATAATATCCTTGGAGACAGGGAAGAGGACTGATGTCATTAATATTATTTACAGTTGGAAATGGTGTGGTATTATCACATAGGTTTAGACTTGGCCATAAAACTTTACCTACATTGCAGCAGAATTATTTGAAAAGTTAAACTCTTTATTTAAAATTAATAACAAATATTGTGTCAAATACAATTAAAATTAAAAATAATAACAGTATCATGTCTTTTTCATCAAATATTTTTTAATAATATTAAAAAATATATATATAATATATAAATATTATAATAAATATTAAAATAAATATATAAATATTATCGAAATAAATGATCATTAAAATAATATTATAGAATATATTCATGAATCCATTTGTATTCAAATACTTTCATTTTTACCTGTATTCCAACTTATACATAAAATTTTGGAGTACATATTCATATTTGCATTTAAATACATGTCTGGTATATGTTCAGTTTCAGCCAAACAAAGTTCTTGAGAATCCAAAATAAACAAATATCACAAATTTAAACAAGGCCTACAGGCCTAATGCGAACCTGTGCATTGGGAAATACACCAGGTATAATGCTTCAATGCTGGACCATTACTTTTCATGTATATGAACTATGCAAGTACTAAAAATTTTGAATAAGAAACAATTACACGAACATCACTGCTGAAATTCTGGCATAGGTGCGCACAACACCAAAAAGATTATAGCTGGCACCACCAGTCTTGTATACAATGAAGCTATCAGAGATATATACATAAGCCCAATTTTAGACTGATATATCAAACCCCTCCTGAGAAAAACGTGTGCAAAAGCCATGGTAGGTGGCGACACCTGTCTTGTGAGCAAGAAAGCCATCAAAGACACATAGACAGGTCAAAATATTAGGCCAATACATCAAACTTACCTTGAGTCTGATGCATGGGGCTGACCAGGCTTAGGTGAGAAAGGCTGTTGCCCAGAGTGAACTGTGACAAATTGCTTGCTCAGACTACTGCACTGAGTGAACTCATGACCTGCACCTGGCTAGACTGAGTGAACTTTTGACCTGTACCTGCCTGGCTGCACTGACTGAACTCTTGACCTGTTGCATAATCTGACACAGTTGGCAGTCTGCCAAAGCTATAAATAGAATGCAGCTACTGCACTGAGTAAACTCCTGACCCATACCTGGCTGCTATGAGTGAACTCTTGACCTGTTGCCTAATCTGATACAGTTGGCAGTCTGCCAATGCTATAAATAGATCCAGACTGACCTCTAGCCTGTTGCCAAATCTGAAATAGTAGCCACACCATTGCATAAGCTCATGCAGGGGCCCTGCCCTGAGGGGTTTGACACCCATGAAGTGATCACATGGTGCCCATGAGGTTTCACATGTCACCCATGAGGTAATCACATGCCTTGTGCTTGGCTGCACTGATTGAACTCTTGACCTATATCTGGCTGCACTGAATGAACTCTTGATCTGTTCCCAAATCTGAAACAGTTGGCAGTTTCTCATCCTATTTAAAGATACAGATTCAATCTTGGCCTGTTGGTATATCTGTTTACACATACTGAAAGACTTTGGTTTAAATTTCTTTTTTCAAGCCGACATATTCATAAACTTTTTATCAAAATATCTAGAATAATAAAAGATGCAGTACTTTCATTGTTAAAGGTCCAATAGTTCTGCCAAAAATCATTCTAGTAAACTTGAACAAAGGCCACCTAAGAATAATTTTGGTGCAATGTTACAGAAGATATAACTGAAATAATAATTTTGTAGAAGAACACTATTGCAGTCCTCAGTTTAAAAAAGACATAATAATGGCTATAAGACCAACTTAAGCTTTTCACAACTCAACCAAAAATCAACAAACTCAGTATATTCTTATATGATTGAAAGAACCATGTCCTAGGATAATTCTTTTGAAAAACTGAACAATTCAACTTGACAGTTTCATCATTAAGCTGAAAGAGGCTAAAATTATGAGTTTTTTTTGCCCATAAAAAACAGGTCAATGTAGGTGGCACCACTTAATCTACAACTTCAAATATGAGTCATGTGACCAACAATTGCACAAAACCTGGTAATGCTAGCTTTTGTCATTTCTGAGAGTACTATGTCAGTATGCTTACTTGGCCGAATGACTGTTCAAATTTGTGTAACTCCACTAAAATTCATCAAATGCAAACCATTTGAACAAACTTGAGAGGGCTTGCCTCTGGGATCATTTATGTAAAATATTTAACAATTTGGCTGGACCGTCTACAAGAAGACGACTTTTAAAATATTGTTAGCTTTTTCCTTATAAAATCTAAGTAAATGCAGATAGCAAAAAAATAAGCTGAATCCCACAAAATATGATATGTGACAGATTATTGCATAAAATCTGGGAATGGTAGTGTAACGAATACCAGGCTGTATGCGAGAGCAGCCAGCGCTTGGTGCTCGCAGGTGCGCGATGCCGGGGTACGCTGCGAGTAAACATTATGCGGAGGGCAGTCACTAGGTCAGTGATGACCGGCCGTTATCCGCAGCAGGGAAACCGGGCTGGGCGGCTACCGCTGGGGCGGAAGACGTGCAAGACAGCAGGGGGTCAGAGGCTATATAAAGGGCCCGCCTAGCTTTGGGGGGGGGGGGCACAGTTCGTACTTGCTTCAGCTCGCACCGCTTCAGTATTAAGATAACACTTTGTTAATTATTTTTGGAGTACGTTTTGGGGAAGTTTATCTCTGTTGGATTTCACAACTACTTGTATTCTTGGATATTCGGACTTGTATTACGGAATTATTACCTGGGTAGATTTAAGCAACCATGTAGTAGACTGCGCCAGCGAATTGCATCATCCCTCGACCTTGCCAATTACTCTGTTGTTGGAGACTGCATCTGTCATCACGCATGTCCATCTCGTCATCATTCAAACTATGTAATTTTATTTTAATAATATATATAGAGTTTACTACCAATTTGGAATCTGAAGTTTATGTATGCATCTGCGAGAATGTTTGCATGTATTGCGACATCGCACTCGGGCGTTCGCACTCAGTGAACCCTGAACCTACACCCACGTAACCCCAACCCCCAGGTGTTACAGTAGCTCCTGCTATTCCTGAGAAATTATGGATTAATGTACAGATGACCAATGACCCCCGTACAAAAATAGGTCAATTCAGATGGTGCCACCAATACCTGAATTTTATATATGACTCATGTGACCAACACTGGCAAAATATTTGGTGATGATAGCACTGGCTGTTTCTGAGACTGTCATTTTAGTATGGTTTTTTGGACAGATGACTAAGTTCATCTTCCTGAACAAAATTGAGGGAGATGGTATAAAAGATTATTTCTGTGAAATATTGAACAATTTGGCTTGAGTGTTTCGGAGGAGATGATTTTTAAAGTTTTTTTTTTTTTAGCTTTTTTCTATAAAATTTAAGAAAATTTTCAGATGGCTAATTTTTTGCATTAAATTTCATGATGCTAGCTCCAATCATTTTCAAAATTGTATGGGTAAACGTACAGAAGACAAACGCCGCCACACCATCGCATTAGTTCACAGGTTCACAAAAAATTAATGCAGATGCATATTGAATGCAAAATTGTAATACAGATACATCTCACTGATGGCAAAATCTTGAATTAATTTGACTATGGATACCAATTATTTATAATCCATGTACAGCCGTCTTTATATACCCACAGAGAGCTGTATAGCTGTGATTGTAAACATTGCCTGGCATGAGGAATATCTAAAAATCATAAATCTACAGCTTTTAAAAAACATTCTTGTCAATATTGACCATAGATAACCTGAAATCTAAATGTCTAGAGGCATGATGTAATAAATGCTGATAAACTGGTGCCAGTCTAGATGTATCTAGATGTATATGTGTATCTGCTTCACACAGCTCACATATATGGTAACATGACTCAATTGAACCTTTATATTTCAGCCAAAATTCATTCTTTGGAACCATAAAAGACAATTATTATAAGAATTATTCAGGGGATTATTCTTGTAAAATATGAAACAAATTGGCCTCAGTAGGGTCAGTCAAAAAAAATTTTACAGGTTTATAACTCATATGGGAAAATACAGCAAAATGGCTAAGTTAAGCTTCCCATAACTCAGCCAAAAATCACTGAACCAAAACCATTTAAACAAACTTGAATTATCAACATCTAAGAATAATTAATGTGTGAGATTCAAGAATTTGGCCCAGAGGTTTTTGAGGAGAAGATCTTTGTAGCCACTGAGCTAAAATGGGCTGTTACAGCATATGACTAAATTCAGCTTCCCATAACTCAGCCAAAAGTCACTGAACTTAGACCATTTGAACAAATTTCAGAAAGCACTACCCTAGGATCATTTCTGTGCGATATTAAACTATTTGGCCATATGGTTTCAGAGAAGAAGTTTTTTTTGTAGCCGTCATTATGATACGGGCACTGATGACCCCCGTACAAAAAAGGTCGATGCAGGTGGCGCCACCAATACCTCAATTTCAGATATGTCTCATGTGAACAACATTGGCATAAAATTTGGTGATGATAGCTCCAGCTGTTTCTGAGATTGTAATTTTAGTATGCTTTTATGGACAAATGACTAAGTTCAACTTCCTGTAACTCGGCCAAAAATCACCGAACTTAAACCATTCGAACAAACTTGAGAAAGATTATTCCGAGAATCATTTCTGTGAAATATTGGACAATTTGGCTGAACATTTTCGGAGAAGAAGATTTTTAAAGCTTTTTTAGCTTTCCCTATAAAATCTAAGAAAATGCAGTTAGCCAAAAAATAAGCAAAATCCGATATAGTTTTTTAGATGAGTAATTTTTTGCATAAAATTTCGTGATGCTACTTCTTGCCGTTTTCAAGAGAGTATGGGTTAACGTACAGACGACGGACGACGGCCGACGGACGCCGGACGACGCCAAACCATCCCATAAGCTCACAGGTTCGCTAATAATGATCATAAGTACCTCGTTTTATGAATTTTATTTATATTCAAAAATAAAACTATAATTTTCACTTTGGACTACCTTCACATCAATCTACACTAGACATAGCAAGAGTCTTATGACAATTATTAACATTACAGAAATCATAATGAGAACTTGTCTAAGATTTGATTTTTTATCATATTTAAATTTTTTTATTAAAAAAAAATGTATCAGAAAAAAATTGAAGTTTCTCACCTTTGAAACCATTATATGTGTAAAAAATAACCCAAGCATAAGAATACCCTATAAATTGTACAAGGAGAAAACTAGAAATGGGCAATTGTAATTTTATTAACTGAAATATAGGAACCAATAATATAAATTTCGATTATTCACATAGTCTTGTGACAGCTGTTACAGCCATGTGTCTGAATGTCATTAGTGAAACACATTGACAACTTTAATAAGTACTTGTCCGAGTAAAATTTAAAAATTTTGACATATTTTAACTTTTTTAAAAATTTGAAATAAATACAAATTAACAAGCTGAAACACTTGTAAAAGACCTGGGAATTTAGATTTATATTATCAACTGCATCTTTGTCAATCATTGGTTTCCTTCATATAATACTTAAAAGTATAGTACAATATAATTAAATTATTTTTTTTTCATTATTAAAATTGAAAAGAAAAATACCATAGATGACTCAATGGTGTTACTTGGAATACATTTTCATACATCCATACAAAATCCATAACATCAACAACTGCAAGGTAATTCCCTGTAAGTGTCACTCATCAACTGTCAAATTCCTTTTCTATTGATTATTTTTAAAGTTGTTATTATAGACCTATAAAAAATTATTTATTCATTGTTTATTGTTATGCTGTTGGTCTAAACAACTAATAGATGAGCTGCGTTGGACACCTGGATCAGCTGTGGCCAGCAAATAAGCTGCCCAGCTGCAAGTATATGCCCCGCGTCAAGCGTGCATAATTGGCCTGAAAGGTCAACTTGAGGACATACAGGTGACTGAAGAGGGGCTGGGTAGAGCCTGGGTCTGACATTGTCTCATAAAAAATTTAATAAAAGCTACAGTTTTTGGCCAATTTCTTTCAACTTTCAAAAATAACAAGCTGAAGCCCTTATTTCTGCATGATATGAAAATTACATCAACAGTGCTTACAGGAAACAAACAAGCCATGATCAAAATTAGGCAAAATTTAAGGTACTGATTTTATATTTATGCTAATAACTTATAAAATTTGAAAAATTCAGAACTAATTTTGGGTATACAATTGAATCTGAATTAAATAATGTTATATCCCTGACAAAAAAAATCTCTAGCTTCAGCAATTTTCATGTTAAGGGGGTAAATATATTTCTTGTTTACAAAGTGCATTATGTTCGGGCCCATAACTTAAAACAGTTTTGCAATACTCACATCATTTCTGGCAGGTGCATAGAGTATAAATAGAATAACATGTATATTTTATTTTATCAAAGTCAGATCAGTAGTTTTGATATTAGGCAGTCTCGAAGTATAACAATGGGTTTTTAATTGAAAATTAAAGTTTTTTCTTAACATCTCAAAGGAATGAAATTCTAGTGACCAAACTTTTGGTATGGTAGGGGGGTTTGGGGGACATCTGACTGTATGCCAAATTTTGGTAGCTGAGAGCTAGCCTGGGAAGCTTGGGAGCTGAGCTTTAGCAAACTCCATAACACTTGCTTGATCTAAACAATACTTTACATGGTGCTTAAAAAAAAGGAATAAAATCAACAGTTTTTGATCAACTGTTGCAAATTTCAGATGTTAAGAAATAAAATGCTAATGGTAACATGCTGTGAAAATTAAATCCACAGCAGTTACAGGAAAAAAAATGTGTCCTGGTCAAATCTGAGAAAAATTTAAGGTACTGATTAAATATTTACCGGTATGCTAATAACTTATAAAATTTAAAAATTCAGATCTAATTTTTGGTATACAATTGAATCTTGACGAAATACGGTTATATATACCTGAAAGAAAGACTCTAGCTTCAGCAATTCTCAAGTTAGAGAGTAAATAAATTTCCTGAATTATTACAAAGTGCATTATGTTTGGGCCCATTACTTCAGGAATTTAAAAAATATCGAACTAATTTATGGTATGTACATAGGAAATATATAGAGGAACTGATATATCAAAAATGGTCAATATCAGGTCAGTGGTTTTGATATTGGGCAGTCTTGAAGTGTAACAATGGGTTTTTAATGGAGAAATGGAGGGTTTTCCTTAATAAATCGAAGGAATGAAGTAGTGACCCAATTTTCAGTATGGTAGGAGATTTTGGGTACCTCTAAAGGTATGCCGATTTTTGTGGGCCCAATGGTTTCAAAACGTGCCAGTTTAATGGATGGACGGACAGCCGACGAACAAAGGACCCCGACTATAGCTCAGATGACTTATAGTCAGCTGAGCTAAAAAGAAGATAAATATTCTTAAAAATAAGAAAATATACAGGTGGCGCCACCACTTTTCATGAACTGACAAATCTAGTCATAGTCAATATTTAAGGCAAGATTCATGACAATCCATGCATCAATTATCAAGATATTGGAGGTTTTGTATCAAATTATTTATTATTCGGGGGGGGGGGGGGTACTTTCAAGCCGGAACGCTTGGAGGATATAGGTTACAGTGACCTAATTTCAGGTTTCCAAGGAGATAGATTTTTTATGGACCTCACTAGATTTTTAGTTACAGGCTTCTAGGGTCAGTGGATACGATTTGTGCCCTGCTAACGGACGGCCAGACTGACGATGGAAAAAGCGCCATACCTATACCTCAGTTGACTTACAGTCAGCTGAGCTAAAAATGATTGTAGCCCTCCTGCGAAATAAGCTGGGACATACACTGTGTAAAAATTATTGTAGGTGGCACCATCGGTCTTCTACACTACAAAGCTACCCGATATGTATAAATATGCCCAATTTCAGGCTGATGTATAAAATTCTTCTGTAGAAAAAAGCAGGCGCATACACTATGGAAAAATCAATGTAGGTGGTGACACCTGTCTTGTGAACGAGAAAGCCATCAAAGATGCATGGACAGGTCAAAATATCAGGCCAATATATCAAACCTCCCTTGAGTTTGATGCACTGGGCTGACCAGGCTAAGGTAGGTAAGGCAGTTGCCCCCGAGTGATCTGTGACAAATTACTACCTCAAGCTACTGCACTGAGTGAACTCTTGACCTGCACCTGGCTAGACTAAGTGAACTTTTGACCTGTACCTGGTTGCACTGAGTGAACTCTTGACCTGTTGCATAATCTGACACAGTTGGCAGTCTGCCAAAGCTATAGATCCAGGCTGAACATTGGTGCCAAATCTGTTGAAGTGGGCAGTCTGCCAAAGCTATAAATAGAATGCAGCTACTGCACTGAGTGAACTCTTGACCTATACCTGGCTGCACTTCTTCCAATCCAGGCACTGTGCCAAAACTATTTAAAGAGCTGATATCATCTTGGCTAATAGCCAAGATCAAGGCACTGGCAATCTCCAATGGTAAACCAAGTGCTGCCATCTGTAGAAAGTGGTCCCTCCTTGAAATAACTTTGAAATACATTTTCCCAATACAAAATGCTTTTCAGCTGACATTTTACAAAAAAAAAAAAAAGAAATCAGCAATATATGAAACAAGGCCTACAGGCCTAATGCGAACCTGTGCATTGGGGAATACACCAGGTATAATGCTTCAATGCTTGACCATTAATTTTCATGTATATGAACTATGCAAGTACTAAACATTTTGAATAAGAAACAATTACACAAACATCACTGCTGAAATTCTGGCATAGGTGCACACAACACTTAAAAGATTGTAGCTTGCACCACCAGTCTTGTATACAACGAAGCTATCAGAGATATATACATACGCCCAATTTCAGACTGATATATCAAACCCCTCCTGAGAAAAACGTGTTCAAAAGTCATGGTAGGTGGCAACACCTGTCTTGTGAGCGAGAAAGCCATCAAAGACACATATACAGGTCAAAATATTAGGCCAATACATTAAACTTACCTTGAGTCTGATGCATGGGGCTGACCAGGCTTAGGTGAGAAAGGCTGTTGCCCCGAGTGAACTGTGACAAATTGCTTTCTCAGACTACTGCACTGAGTGAACTCATGACCTGCATTTGGCCAGACTGAGTAAACATTTGACCTGTACCTGGCTGCACTGAGTGAACTCTTGACCTGTTGCATAATCTGATACAGTTGGCAGTCTGCCAAAGCTATAAATAGATCCAAACTGACCTCTAGCCTGTTGCCTAATCTGAAATAGTAGCCACACCATTGCATAAGCTCATGCAGGGGCCATGCCCTGAGGGGTTTGACACCCATGAAGTGATCACATGGTGCCCATGAGGTGTTCACATGTCACCCATGAGGTGATCACATGCCATGTGCTTGGCTGCACTGATTGAACTCTTGACCTATATCTGGCTGCACTGAATGAACTCTTGATCTGTTCCCAAATCTGAAACAGTTGGCAGTTTCTCAACCTATTTAAAGATACAGATTCAATCTTGGCCTGTTGGTATATCTGTTTACACATACTGAAAGACTTTGGTTAAAATTTCTTTTTTTTTTCAAGCCGACATATTCATAAACTTTTTATCAAAATATCTAGAATAATAAAAGATGCAGTACTTTCATTGTTAAAGGTCCAATAGTTCTGCCAAAAATCATTCTAGTAAACTTGAACAAAGGCCACCTAAGAATAATTTTTGTGCAATGTTACAGAAGATATAATTGAAATAATAATTTTGTAGAAGAACACTATTGCAGTCCTCAATTTGAAAAAGACATAATCATGGCCATAAGACCAACTTAAGCTTTTCACAACTCAACCAAAAATCAACAAACTCAGTATATTCTAATATGATTGAAAGAACCATGTCCTAGGATAATTTTATTTGAAAAATTGAACAATTCAACTTGACAGTTTCATCATTCAGCTGAAGGAGGCTAAAATTTTGCCCATAAAAAAACAGGTCAATGTAGGTGAAACAACTAAATCTACAACTTCAAATATGAGTCATGTGACCAACATTTGCACAATACCTGGTAATGCTAGCTTCTGTCATTTCAGTATGCTTACTTGGCCGAATGACTGTTCAAATTTGTGTAACTCCACTAAAATTCATCAAATACAAACCATTTGAACAAACTTGAGAGGGCTTGCCTCTGGGACCATTTATGTAAAATATTTAACAATTTGGCTGGACCGTCTACAAGAAGACGACTTTTAAAATATTGTCAGCTTTTTCCTTATAAAATCTAAGTAAATGCAGATAGCAAAAAAAAAAATAAGCTAAATCCCACAAAATTTAATATGTGACAGATTATTGCATAAAATCTGGGAATGGTAGCTCCTGCTATTCCTGAGAAATTATGGATTAATGTATAGATGCCAATGACCCCCGTACAAAAATAGGTCAATTCAGGTGGCGCCACCAATACCTGAATTTCATATATGACTCATGTGACCAACAGTGGCAAAAAATTTGGTGATGATAGCTCTGGCTGTTTCTGAGACTGTCATTTTAGTATGCTTTTTTGGACAGATGACTAAGTTCATCTTCCTGAACAAAATTGAGGGAGATGGTATAAAAGATTATTTCTGTGAAATATTGAACAATTTGGCTTGAGTGTTTTGGAGGAGAAGATTTTTAAAAATTTTTTAGCTTTTTCTCTATAAAATTTAAGAAAATTTTCAGATGGCTAATTTTTTGCATTAAATTTCATGATGCTATCTCCAATCATTTTCAAAATAGTATGGATAAACGTACATAAGACAAACGCCGCCACACCACCGCATTAGTTCACAGGTTCACTAAAAATTAATAAAGATGCATATTGAATGCAAAATTGTAATACAGATACATCTCACTGATGGCAAAATCTTGAATTAATTTGACTATGGATACCAATTATTTATAATCCATGTACAGCCGTCTTTATATACCCACAGAGAGCTGTATAGCTGTGATTGTAAACATTGCCTGGCATGAGGAATATCTAAAAATCATAAATCTACATTTTTTAAAAGCTTTTAAAAAACATTCTTGTCAATATTAACCATAGATAACCTGAAATCTAAATGTCTAGAGGCATGATGTAATAAATGCTGATAAACTGGTACCAGTCTAGATGTATCTAGATGTATCTGTGTATCTGCTTCACACAGCTAACATATATGGTAAAATGACTCAATTGAACCTTTATAATTCAGCCAAAATCATTCTTTGGAACCATTAAAGACAATTATTATAAGAATTATTCAGGGGATTATTCTTGTAAAATATTAAACAAATTGGCCTCAGTAGGGTCAGTCAAAAAAAATTTTACAGGTTTATAACTCATATGGGAAAATACAGCAAAATGGCTAAGTTAAGCTTCCTATAACTCAGCCAAAAATCACTGAACCAAAACCATTTGAACAAACTTGAATTATCAACATCTGAGGATAATTAATGTGTGAGATTCAAGAATTTGGCCCAGTGGTTTTTGAGGAGAAGATCTTTGTAGCCACTGAGCTAAAATGGGCTGTTACAGCATATGACTAAATTCAGCTTCCCATAACTCAGCCAAAAGTCACTGAACTTAGACCATTTGAACAAATTTCAGAAAGCACTACCCTAGGATCATTTCTGTGCGATATTAAACTATTTGGCCATATGGTTTCAGAGAAGAAGTTTTTTTTGTAGCCGTCAGTATGATACGGGCACTGATGACCCCCGTACAAAAAAGGTCGATGCAGGTGGCGCCACCAATACCTCAATTTCAGATATGTCTCATGTGAACAGCATTGGCATAAAATTTGGTGATGATAGCTCCAGCCGTTTCTGAGATTGTAATTTTAGTATGCTTTTATGGACAAATGACTAAGTTCAACTTCCTGTAACTCGGCCAAAAATCACCATTCGAACAAACTTGAGAAAGATTATTCCGAGAATCATTTCTGTGAAATATTGGACAATTTGGCTGAACATTTTCGGAGAAGAAGATTTTTAAAGCTTTTTTAGCTTTTTCCCAATAAAATCTAAGAAAATGCAGTTAGCCAAAAAATAAGCAAAATCCGATATAGTTTTTTAGATGAGTAATTTTTTGCATAAAATTTTGGTGATGCTACTTCTTGCCGTTTTCAAGAGACTATGGGTTAACGTACAGACGACGGACGACGGCCGACGGACGCCGGACGACGCCAAACCATCGCATAAGCTCACAGGTTCGCTAATAATGATCATAAGTACCTGGTTTTATGAATTTTATTTATATTCAAAATTAAAACTATAATTTTCACTTTGGACTACCTTCACATCAATCTACACTAGACATAGCAAGAGTCTTATGACAATTATTAACATTACAGAAATCATAATGAGAACTTGTCTAAGATTTGATTTTTTATCATATTTAAATTTTTTTATTAAAAAAAAATGTATCAGAAAAAAATTGAAGTTTCTCACCTTTGAAACCATTATATGTGTAAAAAATAACCCAAGCATAAGAATACCCTATAAATTGTACAAGGAGAAAACTAGAAATGGGCAATTGTAATTTTATTAACTGAAATATAGGAACCAATAATATAAATTTCGATTATTCACATAGTCTTGTGACAGCTGTTACAGCCATGTGTCTGAATGTCATTAGTGAAACACATTGACAACTTTAATAAGTACTTGTCCGAGTAAAATTTAAAAATTTTCAACTGCATCTTTGTCAATCATTGGTTTCCTTCATATAATACTTAAAAGTATAGTACAATATAATTAAATTATTTTTTTTTTTCATTATTAAAATTGAAAAGAAAAATACCATAGATGACTCAATGGTGTTACTTGGAATACATTTTCATACATCCATACAAAATCCATAAAACATCAGCAACTGCAAGGTAATTCCCTGTCAATGTCACTCATCAACTGTCAAATTCCTTTTCTATTGATTATTTTTAAAGTTGTTATTATAAACCTATAAAAAATTATTTATTCATTGTTTATTGTTATGCTGTTGGTCTAAACAACTAATAGATGAGCTGCGTTGGACACCTGGATCAGCTGTGGCCAGCAAATAAGCTGCCCAGCTGCAAGTATATGCCCCGCGTCAAGCGTGCATAATTGGCCTGAAAGGTCAACTTGAGGACATACAGGTGACTGAAGAGGGGCTGGGTAGAGCCTGGGTCTGACATTGTCTCATAAAAAATTTAATAAAAGCTACAGTTTTTGGCCAATTTCTTTCAACTTTCAAAAATAACAAGCTGAAACCCTTATTTCTGCATGATATGAAAATGACATCAACAGTGCTTTCAGGAAACAAACAAGCCATGATCAAAATTAGGCAAAATCTAAGGTACTGATTTTATATTTATGCTAATAACTTATAAAATTTGAAAAATTCAGAACTAATTTTGGGTATACAATTGAATCTGAATTAAATAATGTTATATCCCTGACAAAAAAAATCTCTAGCTTCAGCAATTTTCATGTTAAGGGGGTAAATATATTTCTTGTTTACAAAGTGCATTATGTTCGGGCCCATAACTTAAAACAGTTTTGCAATACTCACATCATTTCTGGCATGTGCATAGAGTATAAATAGAATAACATGTATATTTTATATAATCAAAGTCAGATCAGTAGTTTTGATATTAGGCAGTCTTGAAGTATAACAATGGGTTTTTAATTGAAAATTAAAGTTTTTTTTAACATCTCAAAGGAATGAAATTCTAGTGACCAAACTTTTGGTATGGTAGGGGGGTTTGGGGGACATCTGACTGTATGCCAAATTTTGGTAGCTGAGAGCTAGCCTGGGAAGCTTGGGAGCTGAGCTTTAGCAAACTCCATAACACTTGCTTGATCTAAACAATACTTTACATGGTGCTTGAAAACAGGAATAAAATCAACAGTTTTTGATCAACTGTTGCAAATTTCAGATGTTAAGAAATGAAATGCTAAAGGTAACATGCTGTGAAAATTAAATCCACAGCAGTTACAGGAAAAAAAATGTGTCCTGGTCAAATCTGAGAAAAATTTAAGGTACTGATTTAATATTTACCGGTATGCTAATAACTTATAAAATTTAAAAATTCAGATCTAATTTTTGGTATACAATTGAATCTTGACGAAATACGGTTATATATACCTGAAAGAAAGACTCTAGCTTCAGCAATTCTCAAGTTAGAGAGTAAATAAATTTCCTGAATTATTACAAAGTGCATTATGTTTGGGCCCATTACTTCAGGAATTTAAAAAATATCGAACTAATTTATGGTATGTACATAGGAAATATATAGAGGAACTGATAAATCAAAAATGGTCAATATCAGGTCAGTGGTTTTGATATTGGGCAGTCTTGAAGTGTAACAATGGGTTTTTAATGGAAAATGGAGGGTTTTCCTTAATAAATCGAAGGAATGAAGTAGTGACCCAATTTTCAGTATGGTAGGAGATTTTGGGTACCTCTAAAGGTATGCCGATTTTTGTGGGCCCAATGGTTTCAAAACGTGCCAGTTTAATGGATGGACGGACAGCCGACGAACAAAGGACCCCGACTATAGCTCAGATGACTTATAGTCAGCTGAGCTAAAAAGAAGATAAATATTCTTAAAAATAAGAAAATATACAGGTGGCGCCACCACTTTTCATGAACTGACAAATCTAGTCATAGTCAATATTCAAGGCAAGATTCATGACAATCCATGCATCAATTATCAAGATATTGGAGGTTTTGTATCAAATTATTTATTATTCGGGGGGGGGGGGTACTTTCAAGCCGGATAGCTTGGAGGATATAGGTTACAGTGACCTAATTTCAGGTTTCCAAGGAGATAGATTTTTTATGGACCTCCCTAGATTTTTAGTTACAGGCTTCTAGGGTCAGTGGATACGATTTGTGCCCTGCTAACGGACGGCCAGACTGACGATGGAAAAAGCGCCATACCTATACCTCAGTTGACTTACAGTCAGCTGAGCTAAAAATGATTGTAGCCCTCCTGCGAAATAAGCTGGGACATACACTGTGTAAAAATTATTGTAGGTGGCACCATCAGTCTTCTACACTACAAAGCTACCCGATATGTATAAATATGCCCAATTTCAGGCTGATGTATAAAATTCCTCTGTAGAAAAAAGCAGGCGCATACACTATGGAAAAATCAATGTAGGTGGTGACACCTGTCTTGTGAACGAGAGAGCCATCAAAGATGCATGGACAGGTCAAAATATCAGGCCAATATATCAAACCTCCCTTGAGTTTGATGCACTGGGCTGACCAGGCTAAGGTAGGTAAGGCAGTTGCCCCCGAGTGATCTGTGACAAATTACTACCTCAAGCTACTGCACTGAGTGAACTCTTGACCTGCACCTGGCTAGACTAAGTGAACTTTTGACCTGTACCTGGTTGCACTGAGTGAAATCTTGACCTGTTGCATAATCTGACACAGTTGGAAGTCTGCCAAAGCTATAGATCCAGGCTGAACATTGGTGCCAAATCTGTTGAAGTGGGCAGTCTGCCAAAGCTATTAATAGAATGCAGCTACTGCACTGAGTGAACTCTTGACCTATACCTGGCTGCACTTCTTCCAATCCAGGCACTGTGCCAAAACTATTTAAAGAGCTGATATCATCTTGGCTAATAGCCAAGATCAAGGCACTGGCAATCTCCAATGGTAAACCAAGTGCTGCTATCTGTAGAAAGTGGTCCCTCCTTGAAATAACTTTGAAATACATTTTCCCAATACAAAATGCTTTTCAGCTGACATTTTACAAAAAAAAAGAAATCAGCAATATATGAAACAAGGCCTACAGGCCTAATGCGAACCTGTGCATTGGGGAATACACCAGGTATAATGCTTCAATGCTTGACCATTAATTTTCATGTATATGAACTATGCAAGTACTAAACATTTTGAATAAGAAACAATTACACAAACATCACTGCTGAAATTCTGGCATAGGTGCACACAACACTTAAAAGATTGTAGCTGGCACCACCAGTCTTGTATACAACGAAGCTATCAGAGATATATACATACGCCCAATTTCAGACTGATATATCAAACCCCTCCTGAGAAAAACGTGTTCAAAAGTCATGGTAGGTGGCAACACCTGTCTTGTGAGCGAGAAAGCCATCAAAGACACATAGACACAAAATATTAGGCCAATACATTAAACTTACCTTGAGTCTGATGCATGGGGCTGACCAGGCTTAGGTGAGAAAGGCTGTTGCCCCGAGTGAACTGTGACAAATTGCTTTCTCAGACTACTGCACTGAGTGAACTCATGACCTGCATTTGGCCAGACTGAGTGAACTTTTGACCTGTACCTGGCTGCACTGAGTGAAATCTTGACCTGTTGCATAATCTGACAAAGTTGGCAGTCTGCCAAAGCTATAAATAGAATGCAGCTTCTGCACTGAGTAAACTCCTGACCCATACCTGGCTGCACTGAGTGAACTCTTGACCTGTTGCCTAATCTGATACAGTTAGCAGTCTGCCAAAGCTATAAATAGATCCAGACTGACCTCTAGCCTGTTGCCTAATCTGAAATAGTAGCCACACCATTGCATAAGCTCATGCAGGGGCCCTGCCCTGAGGGGCTTGACACCCATGAAGTGATCACATGGTGCCCATGAGGTGTTCACATGTCACCCATGAGGTGATCACATGCCATGTGCTTGGCTGCACTGATTGAACTCTTGACCTATATCTGGCTGCACTAAATGAACTCTTGATCTGTTCCCAAATCTGAAACAGTTGGCAGTTTCTCAACCTATTTAAAGATACAGATTCAATCTTGGCCTGTTGGTATATCTGTTTACACATACTGAAAGACTTTGGTTAAAATTTCAATGGTCCTCAGAGGGCCCCGCGTTTCTGCTAGTGCTTGACTAGTTTGCATATGGGTGAAAAATTAAGTTAAATTTGAAAAATATCACAAACAGAAACAGGTTTTTATCAATATGCATGAGGGAAAAAATCGTACTGGATTAAAAAAGATATATGTCTGAAATAATGTGTGCAACAGAAAATAACTGAATGTAGTCTGTTAGCCATATTTGATTTTGAGCAAGTCTGTATTTCAATAGGTCTGGAGCCCGCATAGGGACCAGTGATCCCTGTAAATTTGGAAAAGCTGAAGTATGTTGTTTTTTTAGTTATCATGCACGAAAGAAAATCAGCAATTGGGCAGTAGCGGCCATATCGAAATTCCAACAGGTCTGTTATCCAAAAGGTCTGGAGCCCTTACAGGTGCCAATCATCCCTGTGAATTTGGGAAAGCTGCCTGAGGTTTTTGGTGAGTTATTGCACACGAAAGAAAATCAGCGATTGGGCTGTGGCGGCCATATTGGAATTCGGACAGATCTGTAATGCAATATGTTTGGAGCCCTCATAGGTACCAATCATCCCTGTGAATTCAGGAAAGCTGCAGTAGGTTGTTGTTGAGTTACAGCGCACGAAAGAAAATCAGCAATCGGGCTGTGGAGGCCATATTGGAATTCTGACAAGTCTGTAATTCGACAGGTCTCGAGTTGTCATAGGTACCAATCATCCCTGTGAATTTGGGAAAGCTGCAGTATGTTGTTGTTGAGTTATTTTGTGCAAAAGAAAATTAGTGATTGGGATGTGGTGGCCATATTTGAATTCTGACATGTCTGTAATTCGACAGGTCTCAGTATGTCATAGGTACCAATCATCCCTGTGAATTTGGGAAAGCTGCAGTATGTTGTTGTTGAGTTATCGCGTGTGAAAGAAAATCAGCGATTGGGCTGTGGCAGTCATATTTGAATTCCGACAAGTCTGTAATGCAATAGGTCTAGAGCCGTCATAGGTACCAATTATCCCTGTGAATTTGGGAAAGCTGCAGAATGTTGTTGTTGAATTATCGCGTGCAAAAGATAATTAGCGATTGGGCTGTGGCGGCCATATTTGAATTCTGACAAGTCTGTAATTCGACAGGTCTAGAGCTGCCATAGGTACCAATCATCCCTGTGAATTTGGGAAAGCTTCAGTATGTTGTTGTTGAGTTATCGCATGCGAAAGAAAATCAGCGATTGGGCTGTGTCAGCCATTATTTGAATTTGGACAAGTCTGTAATTCGATAGGTCTAGAGCTGTGATTTGTTCCAATTATCCCTGTGAATTTGGGAAAGCTGCAGTATGTTGTTGTTGAGTTATCGCGTGCAAAAAAAATCAGCGATTGGGCTGTGGCGGCCATATTTGAATTCGGACAAGTCTGTCATTCGATAGGTCTGGAGCCGTCTTAGGTACAAATCATCCCTGTGAATTTGGGAAAGCTGCAATATGTTGTTGTTGAGTTATCGTGTGCGAAAGAAAATCAGCGATCGGGCTGTGGCAACCATATTTGAATATCGACAGGTCTGTAATTCCACAGGTCTGGAGCCGTCATAGGTACAAATCATCCTTGTGAATTTGAGAAAGCTGCAGTATGTTGTTGTTGAGTTATTGCTTGCAAAAGATAATTAGCGATTGGGATGTGGCGGCCATATTTGAATTCTGACATGTCTGTAATTCAACAGGTCTCAGTATGTCATAGGTACCAATCATCCCTGTGAATTTGGGAAAGCTGCAGTATGTTGTTGTTGAGTTATCGCGTGTGAAAGAAAATCAGCGATTGGGCTGTGGCAGTCATATTTGAATTCCGACAAGTCTGAAATGCAATAGGTCTGGAGCCGTCATAGGTACCAATTATCCCTGTGAATTTGGGAAAGCTTCAGTATGTTGTTGAGTTATTGTGTGCTAAAGAAAATCAGCGATTGGGCTGTGGCAGCCATATTTGAATTTAGACAAGTCTGTAATTCGATAGGTCTAGAGCTGTGATTGGTACCAATTATCCCTGTGAATTTGGGAAAGCTGCAATATGTTGTTGAGTTATCGCGTGCAAAAAAAATCAGCGATTGGGCTGTGGCAGTCATATTTGAATTCCGACAAGTCTGTTATGCAATAGGTCTGGAGCGGTCATTGGTACCAATTATCCCTGTGAATTTGGGAAAGCTGCAGTATGTTGTTGTTGAGTTATTTTGTGCAAAAGAAAATTAGTGATTGGGATGTGGTGGCCATATTTGAATTCTGACATGTCTGTAATTCGACAGGTCTCAGTATGTCATCGGTACCAATCATTCCTGTGAATTTGGGAAAGCTGCAGCATGTTGTTGTTGAGTTATCGCGTGTGAAAGAAAATCAGCGATTGGGCTGTGGCAGTCATATTTGAATTCCGACAAGTCTGTAATGCAATAGGTCTGGAGCCGTCATAGGTACCAATTATCCCTGTGAATTTGGGAAAGCTGCAGAATGTTGTTGTTGAATTATCGCGTGCAAAAGATAATAAGCGATTGGGCTGTGGCGGCCATATTTGAATTCTGACAAGTCTGTAATTCGACAGGTCTAGAGCTGTCATAGGTACCAATCATCCCTGTGAATTTGGGAAAGCTTCAGTATGATGTTGTTGAGTTATCGCATGCGAAAGAAAATCAGCGATTGGGCTGTGTCAGCCATATTTGAATTTGGACAAGTCTGTAATTCGATAGGTCTGGAGCCGTCTTAGGTACAAATCATCCCTGTGAATTTGGGAAAGCTGCAATATGTTGTTGTTGAGTTATCGTGTGCGAAAGAAAATCAGCGATCGGGCTGTGGCAACCATATTTGAATATCGACAGGTCTGTAATTCCACAGGTCTGGAGCCGTCATAGGTAAAAATCATCCTTGTGAATTTGAGAAAGCTGCAGTATGTTGTGCTTGAGTTATTGCGTGCAAAAGATAATTAGCAATTGGGCTATGGCGGCCATATTTGAATTCTGACAAGTCTGTAATTCAACACGTCTCAGTATGTCATAGGTACCAATCATCCCTGTGAATTTGGGAAAGCTTCAGTATGTTGTTGAGTTATTGCGTGCTAAATAAAAGCAGCGATTGGGCTGTGGCAGCCATATTTGAATTTGGACAAGTCTGTAATTCGATAGGTCTAGAGCTGTGATTGGTACCAATTATCCCTGTGAATTTGGGAAAGCTGCAATATGTTGTTGAGTTATCGCGTGCAAAAAAAATCAGCGATTGGGCTGTGGCAGTCATATTTGAATTCCGACAAGTCTGTAATGCAATAGGTCTGGAGCCGTCATAGGTACCAATTATCCCTGTGAATTTGGGAAAGCTGCAGAATGTTGTTGCTGAATTATCGCGTGCAAAAGATAATTAGCGATTGGGCTGTGGCGGCCATATTTGAATTCTGACAAGTCTGTAATTCGACAGGTCTAGAGCTGTCATAGGTACCAATCATCCCTGTGAATTTGGGAAAGCTGCAGTATGTTGTTGTTGAGTTATTTTGTGCAAAAGAAAATTAGTGATTGGGATGTGGTGGCCATATTTGAATTCTGACATGTCTGTAATTCGACAGGTCTCAGTATGTCATAGGTACCAATCATCCCTGTGAATTTGGGAAAGCTGCAGTATGTTGTTGTTGAGTTATCGCGTGTGAAAGAAAATCAGCGATTGGGCTGTGGCAGTCATATTTGAATTCCGACAAGTCTGTAATGCAATAGGTCTAGAGCCGTCATAGGTACCAATTATCCCTGTGAATTTGGGAAAGCTGCAGAATGTTGTTGTTGAATTATCGCGTGCAAAAGATAATTAGCGATTGGGCTGTGGCGGCCATATTTGAATTCTGACAAGTCTGTAATTCGACAGGTCTAGAGCTGCCATAGGTACCAATCATCCCTGTGAATTTGGGAAAGCTTCAGTATGTTGTTGTTGAGTTATCGCATGCGAAAGAAAATCAGCGATTGGGCTGTGTCAGCCATATTTGAATTTGGACAAGTCTGTAATTCGATAGGTCTAGAGCTGTGATTTGTTCCAATTATCCCTGTGAATTTGGGAAAGCTGCAGTATGTTGTTGTTGAGTTATCGCGTGCAAAAAAAATCAGCGATTGGGCTGTGGCGGCCATATTTGAATTCGGACAAGTCTGTCATTCGATAGGTCTGGAGCCGTCTTAGGTACAAATCATCCCTGTGAATTTGGGAAAGCTGCAATATGTTGTTGTTGAGTTATCGTGTGCGAAAGAAAATCAGCGATCGGGCTGTGGCAACCATATTTGAATATCGACAGGTCTGTAATTCCACAGGTCCGGAGCCGCCATAGGTACAAATCATCCTTGTGAATTTGAGAAAGCTGCAGTATGTTGTTGTTGAGTTATTGCTTGCAAAAGATAATTAGCGATTGGGATGTGGCGGCCATATTTGAATTCTGACATGTCTGTAATTCAACAGGTCTCAGTATGTCATCGGTACCAATCATCCCTGTGAATTTGGGAAAGCTGCAGCATGTTGTTGTTGAGTTATCGCGTGTGAAAGAAAATCAGCGATTGGGCTGTGGCAGTCATATTTGAATTCCGACAAGTCTGTTATGCAATAGGTCTGGAGCGGTCATTGGTACCAATTATCCCTGTGAATTTGGGAAAGCTGCAGTATGTTGTTGTTGAGTTATTTTGTGCAAAAGAAAATTAGTGATTGGGATGTGGTGGCCATATTTGAATTCTGACATGTCTGTAATTCGACAGGTCTCAGTATGTCATCGGTACCAATCATTCCTGTGAATTTGGGAAAGCTGCAGCATGTTGTTGTTGAGTTATCGCGTGTGAAAGAAAATCAGCGATTGGGCTGTGGCAGTCATATTTGAATTCCGACAAGTCTGTAATGCAATAGGTCTGGAGCCGTCATAGGTACCAATTATCCCTGTGAATTTGGGAAAGCTGCAGAATGTTGTTGTTGAATTATCGCGTGCAAAAGATAATAAGCGATTGGGCTGTGGCGGCCATATTTGAATTCTGACAAGTCTGTAATTCGACAGGTCTAGAGCTGTCATAGGTACCAATCATCCCTGTGAATTTGGGAAAGCTTCAGTATGATGTTGTTGAGTTATCGCATGCGAAAGAAAATCAGCGATTGGGCTGTGTCAGCCATATTTGAATTTGGACAAGTCTGTAATTCGATAGGTCTGGAGCCGTCTTAGGTACAAATCATCCCTGTGAATTTGGGAAAGCTGCAATATGTTGTTGTTGAGTTATCGTGTGCGAAAGAAAATCAGCGATCGGGCTGTGGCAACCATATTTGAATATCGACAGGTCTGTAATTCCACAGGTCTGGAGCCGTCATAGGTAAAAATCATCCTTGTGAATTTGAGAAAGCTGCAGTATGTTGTGCTTGAGTTATTGCGTGCAAAAGATAATTAGCAATTGGGCTATGGCGGCCATATTTGAATTCTGACAAGTCTGTAATTCAACACGTCTCAGTATGTCATAGGTACCAATCATCCCTGTGAATTTGGGAAAGCTTCAGTATGTTGTTGAGTTATTGCGTGCTAAATAAAAGCAGCGATTGGGCTGTGGCAGCCATATTTGAATTTGGACAAGTCTGTAATTCGATAGGTCTAGAGCTGTGATTGGTACCAATTATCCCTGTGAATTTGGGAAAGCTGCAATATGTTGTTGAGTTATCGCGTGCAAAAAAAATCAGCGATTGGGCTGTGGCAGTCATATTTGAATTCCGACAAGTCTGTAATGCAATAGGTCTGGAGCCGTCATAGGTACCAATTATCCCTGTGAATTTGGGAAAGCTGCAGAATGTTGTTGCTGAATTATCGCGTGCAAAAGATAATTAGCGATTGGGCTGTGGCGGCCATATTTGAATTCTGACAAGTCTGTAATTCGACAGGTCTAGAGCTGTCATAGGTACCAATCATCCCTGTGAATTTGGGAAAGCTGCAGTATGTTGTTGTTGAGTTATTTTGTGCAAAAGAAAATTAGTGATTGGGATGTGGTGGCCATATTTGAATTCTGACATGTCTGTAATTCGACAGGTCTCAGTATGTCATAGGTACCAATCATCCCTGTGAATTTGGGAAAGCTGCAGTATGTTGTTGTTGAGTTATCGCGTGTGAAAGAAAATCAGCGATTGGGCTGTGGCAGTCATATTTGAATTCCGACAAGTCTGTAATGCAATAGGTCTAGAGCCGTCATAGGTACCAATTATCCCTGTGAATTTGGGAAAGCTGCAGAATGTTGTTGTTGAATTATCGCGTGCAAAAGATAATTAGCGATTGGGCTGTGGCGGCCATATTTGAATTCTGACAAGTCTGTAATTCGACAGGTCTAGAGCTGCCATAGGTACCAATCATCCCTGTGAATTTGGGAAAGCTTCAGTATGTTGTTGTTGAGTTATCGCATGCGAAAGAAAATCAGCGATTGGGCTGTGTCAGCCATATTTGAATTTGGACAAGTCTGTAATTCGATAGGTCTAGAGCTGTGATTTGTTCCAATTATCCCTGTGAATTTGGGAAAGCTGCAGTATGTTGTTGTTGAGTTATCGCGTGCAAAAAAAATCAGCGATTGGGCTGTGGCGGCCATATTTGAATTCGGACAAGTCTGTCATTCGATAGGTCTGGAGCCGTCTTAGGTACAAATCATCCCTGTGAATTTGGGAAAGCTGCAATATGTTGTTGTTGAGTTATCGTGTGCGAAAGAAAATCAGCGATCGGGCTGTGGCAACCATATTTGAATATCGACAGGTCTGTAATTCCACAGGTCCGGAGCCGCCATAGGTACAAATCATCCTTGTGAATTTGAGAAAGCTGCAGTATGTTGTTGTTGAGTTATTGCTTGCAAAAGATAATTAGCGATTGGGATGTGGCGGCCATATTTGAATTCTGACATGTCTGTAATTCAACAGGTCTCAGTATGTCATAGGTACCAATCATCCCTGTGAATTTGGGAAAGCTGCAGTATGTTGTTGTTGAGTTATCGCGTGTGAAAGAAAATCAGCGATTGGGCTGTGGCAGTCATATTTGAATTCCGACAAGTCTGAAATGCAATAGGTCTGGAGCCGTCATAGGTACCAATTATCCCTGTGAATTTGGGAAAGCTTCAGTATGTTGTTGAGTTATTGTGTGCTAAAGAAAATCAGCGATTGGGCTGTGGCAGCCATATTTGAATTTAGACAAGTCTGTAATTCGATAGGTCTAGAGCTGTGATTGGTACCAATTATCCCTGTGAATTTGGGAAAGCTGCAATATGTTGTTGAGTTATCGCGTGCAAAAAAAATCAGCGATTGGGCTGTGGCAGTCATATTTGAATTCCGACAAGTCTGTTATGCAATAGGTCTGGAGCGGTCATTGGTACCAATTATCCCTGTGAATTTGGGAAAGCTGCAGTATGTTGTTGTTGAGTTATTTTGTGCAAAAGAAAATTAGTGATTGGGATGTGGTGGCCATATTTGAATTCTGACATATCTGTAATTCGACAGGTCTCAGTATGTCATCGGTACCAATCATCCCTGTGAATTTGGGAAAGCTGCAGCATGTTGTTGTTGAGTTATCGCGTGTGAAAGAAAATCAGCGATTGGGCTGTGGCAGTCATATTTGAATTCCGACAAGTCTGTAATGCAATAGGTCTGGAGCCGTCATAGGTACCAATTATCCCTGTGAATTTGGGAAAGCTGCAGAATGTTGTTGTTGAATTATCGCGTGCAAAAGATAATTAGCGATTGGGCTGTGGCGGCCATATTTGAATTCTGACAAGTCTGTAATTCGACAGGTCTAGAGCTGTCATAGGTACCAATCATCCCTGTGAATTTGGGAAAGCTTCAGTATGATGTTGTTGAGTTATCGCATGCGAAAGAAAATCAGCGATTGGGCTGTGTCAGCCATATTTGAATTTGGACAAGTCTGTAATTCGATAGGTCTGGAGCCGTCTTAGGTACAAATCATCCCTGTGAATTTGGGAAAGCTGCAATATGTTGTTGTTGAGTTATCGTGTGCGAAAGAAAATCAGCGATCGGGCTGTGGCAACCATATTTGAATATCGACAGGTCTGTAATTCCACAGGTCTGGAGCCGTCATAGGTAAAAATCATCCTTGTGAATTTGAGAAAGCTGCAGTATGTTGTGCTTGAGTTATTGCGTGCAAAAGATAATTAGCAATTGGGCTATGGCGGCCATATTTGAATTCTGACAAGTCTGTAATTCAACACGTCTCAGTATGTCATAGGTACCAATCATCCCTGTGAATTTGGGAAAGCTTCAGTATGTTGTTGAGTTATTGCGTGCTAAATAAAAGCAGCGATTGGGCTGTGGCAGCCATATTTGAATTTGGACAAGTCTGTAATTCGATAGGTCTAGAGCTGTGATTGGTACCAATTATCCCTGTGAATTTGGGAAAGCTGCAATATGTTGTTGAGTTATCGCGTGCAAAAAAAATCAGCGATTGGGCTGTGGCAGTCATATTTGAATTCCGACAAGTCTGTAATGCAATAGGTCTGGAGCCGTCATAGGTACCAATTATCCCTGTGAATTTGGGAAAGCTGCAGAATGTTGTTGTTGAATTATCGCGTGCAAAAGATAATTAGCGATTGGGCTGTGGCGGCCATATTTGAATTCTGACAAGTCTGTAATTCGACAGGTCTAGAGCTGTCATAGGTACCAATCATCCCTGTGAATTTGGGAAAGCTGCAGTATGTTGTTGTTGAGTTATTTTGTGCAAAACAAAATTAGTGATTGGGATGTGGTGGCCATATTTGAATTCTGACATGTCTGTAATTCGACAGGTCTCAGTATGTCATAGGTACCAATCGTCCCTGTGAATTTGGGAAAGCTGCAGTATGTTGTTGTTGAGTTATCGCGTGTGAAAGAAAATCAGCGATTGGGCTGTGGCAGTCATATTTGAATTCCGACAAGTCTGTAATGCAATAGGTCTGGAGCCGTCATAGGTACCAATTATCCCTGTGAATTTGGGAAAGCTGCAGAATGTTGTTGTTGAATTATCGCGTGCAAAAGATAATTAGCGATTGGGCTGTGGCGGCCATATTTGAATTCTGACAAGTCTGTAATTCGACAGGTTTAGAGCTGTCTTAGGTACCAATCATCCCTGTGAATTTGGGAAAGCTTCAGTATGTTGTTGTTGAGTTATCGCATGCGAAAGAAAATCAGCGATTGGGCTGTGTCAGCCATATTTGAATTTGGACAAGTCTGTAATTCGATAGGTCTAGAGCTGTGATTGGTACCAATTATCCCTGTGAATTTGGGAAAGCTGCAGTATGTTGTTGTTGAGTTATCGCGTGCAAAAAAAAATCAGCGATTGGGCTGTGGCGGCCATATTTGAATTCGGACAAGTGTGTAATTCGATAGGTCTGGAGCCGTCTTAGGTACAAATCATCCCTGTGAATTTGGGAAAGCTGCAATATGTTGTTGTTGAGTTATCGTGTGCGAAAGAAAATCAGCGATCGGGCTGTGGCAACCATATTTGAATATCGACAGGTCTGTAATTCCACAGGTCTGGAGCCGTCATAGGTACAAATCATTCTTGTGAATTTGAGAAAGCTGCAGTATGTTGTTGTTGAGTTATTGCGTGCAAAAATAATTAGCGATTGGGATGTGGTGGCCATATTTGAATTCTGACAAGTCTGTAATTCGACAGGTCTCGAGTTGTCATAGGTACCTATCATCCCTGTGAATTTGGGAAAGCTGCAGTATGTTGTTGTTGAGTTATTTTGTGCAAAAGAAAATTAGTGATTGGGATGTGGTGGCCATATTTGAATTCTGACATGTCTGTAATTCGACAGGTCTCAGTATGTCATAGGTACCAATCATCCCTGTGAATTTGGGAAAGCTGCAGTATGTTGTTGTTGAGTTATCGCGTGTGAAAGAAAATCAGCGATTGGGCTGAGGCAGTCATATTTGAATTCCCAGAAGTCTGTAATGCAATAGGTCTGGAGCCGTCATAGGTACCAATTATCCCTGTGAATTTGGGAAAGCTGCAGAATGTTGTTGTTGAATTATCGCGTGCAAAAGATAATTAGCGATTGGGCTGTGGCGGCCATATTTGAATTCTGACAAGTCTGTAATTCGACAGGTCTAGAGCTGTCATAGGTACCAATCATCCCTGTGAATTTGGGAAAGCTTCAGTATGTTGTTGTTGAGTTATCGCATGCGCAAGAAAATCAGCGATTGGGCTGTGTCAGCCATATTTGAATTTGGACAAGTCTGTAATTCGATAGGTCTAGAGCTGTGATTGGTACCAATTATCCCTGTGAATTTGGGAAAGCTGCAGTATGTTGTTGTTGAGTTATCGCGTGCAAAAAAAAAATCAGCGATTGGGCTGTGGCGGCCATATTTGAATTCGGACAAGTCTGTAATTCGATAGGTCTGGAGCCGTCATAGGTACAAATCATCCTTGTGAATTTGAGAAAGCTGCAGTATGTTGTTGTTGAGTTATTGCGTGCAAAAGATAATCAGCGATTGGGATGTGGCGGCCATATTTGAATTCTGACAAGTCTGTAATTCGACAGGTCTCGAGTTGTCATAGGTACCTATCATCCCTGTGAATTTGGGAAAGCTGCAGTATGTAGTTGTTGAGTTATTGCGTGCAACAGAAAAACAGCGATTGGGCTATGGCGGCCATATTTGAATTCTGACAAGTCTGTAATTCAACAGGTCTAGAGCTGTCATAGGTACCAATCATCCCTGTGAATTTGGGAAAGCTTCAGTATGTTGTTCAGTTATTGCGTGCTAAAGAAAATCAGCGATTGGGCTGTGGCAGCCATATTTGAATTTTGACAAGTCTGTAATTCGATAGGTCTAGAGCTGTGATTGGTACCAATTATCCCTGTGAATTTGGGAAAGCTGCAATATGTTGTTGAGTTATCGCGTGCAAAAAAAAAATCAGCGATTGGGCTGTGGTGGCCATATTTGAATTCCGACAAGTCTGTAATTCGACAGGTCTGGAGCCGTCATAGGTACGAATCATCCCTGTGAATTTGGGAAAGCTGCAGTATGTTGTTGTTGAGTTATTGTGGCAAAAAGAAAGTGTCATTGACGGAAGTACGGAAGGACGGACTGACAAGGTGATCACTATAGGGCACCGCTTGTCAAGCGGGGCCCTAATTCTTACACATTCATACTGAATGCAAAATTATAATACAGATACATCTCCTTGATGGCAAATTTTTTAATTAAGTTGAATATGGATACCAATCATTTATAATCCATGTACAGTCGTTTTTATATAGCCACAGAGAGCCAAATATCCATGATTGTAACATTGCATGGTATGATGAATAATTTAAATCATAAATCTAATTTTTAAAAGCTTTTTAAAAACATTCTTGTCAATATTAACCACAGATAACCTAAAATCTAAATGTCTAGTGGCATGATGTAATCTAGATGCTGATAAACTGGTGCCAGGCTAGATGTAACAGCATCACACAGCTAACATATATGGTAAAATGACTCGATTCAATCTCCATATTTCAGCCAAAAATCATTCATGTGGAACTATTAAAGACAATTATTATAAGAATTATTGTGGGGATTATTCTTGTAAAATATTAAACAGCCTGGCTTCAGTGGCATCAGTGAAAAAACATTTTGCAGGTTTATAACTCATATATAAAGATATAGCAAACTGGCTAAGTTCAACTTTCCTCAATCAGCTAAAAAGCACTGAACAAACCTGAATTATCAACATCTGAGGAAAATAAATGTGTGAGATTTAAGAATTTTGCGCAGTAGTTTTTGAGAAGAAGATCTTTGTAGCTACTGAGCTAAAATGGGTTATTATGGCATATGACTAAATTCAGCTTCCCATAACTTGGCCAAAAGTCACTGAACAGACACCATTTGAACAAACTTCAGAAAGCATTACCCTAAGATTATTACTGTGGGATATTAAACAATTTGGCCATATGGTTTCAGAAAAGAAGTTTTTTGTAGCCCTCAGTGTGATACAGGTACTGATGACTCTGTACAAAAAAGACTCGATGCAGGTGGCACCACCAATACCTCAATTTCAGATATGACATATGAAATAAAGATATTTCCTGATTTTTTTCAAAGTGCATTATGTTCAGGCCCATAACTTAAAAAATTTACAAATACTGAACTAATTTCTGGTGTATAGATAGGAACTCTAAAGAGGAATGGATTTATTAACTAGGCCTACAGGCCTAAAGCAAACCTGTGCAAAGTTTTGGAGTATGAATGTTTATTTTTTTTAAATTTAATATTGATCCTCTCATGTCCTGCATATCTACCTTAGTCATTATGATTTCCGCCAAATGGACGTTTTCAGACCTGCACGTTTCGGACTAGGACATTTTAAAACTAGGATGTATCAGTCAGGATATTTCAGATATGTTCTTTTTGCCAGGGAGGGATATTGGGACAGATGAACAGACAATTTGGCAGCATGGTTTCAGAGAAGAACATTTTAAAATGTTTTTGAGCTTTTTCCCTATAACTTCTAAGAACAAGTTCCTCTTTTAGCCTTGTTATTGAGTCAGACCTATTCTAGCGTCATATCGACCCTCTGGCATTACGACCAGATTACTTGCGCGCCAGAGTGTCATATGACATCTCAGTCTGAGGAACGCATTATAAGGCCTTATGAAGATGCAAATATTTTCGTCATTTCTGACAACGCTTCATGGCCTAAAGGTACACAGTCAATCAACATAAACCAGACCAATCGTTAGCATTTTTTGTGTAATTTTAAATAATACCAAATATGAGCGAGAAAAGTTACTGTTTAACCCAGCACATTGGTTAACCCCTTGGCATGTTTGTTGAATTTATGACCCCATGAACACAAGCACGGCTCGCACGGGTTACAGGACGCAGGCAGCTTGCAGGTGATACAGGAAATGACCTTTGTCCATGGAGACGGTGTTTCAGTTTAGGTTGTGAGCTCACATGTATACTATTGTATTCTCAGCATAATATTGAGATTATGGGCCGTTTACCACAATATGAATGCAACCTGATGCAAGACCACTGCGATACATTCCACAATATTACTAGTATCACGACTCAAGTAGGCTTACCAGCCAAATTATCCGATTGCCTACCGAGTCGGGTTGTCACGGCTACACCCATTCATGCATCCTGGCAATGGAGGCTCAGCTTTCCCCCAGGTCAACAGTGCCTAATGTGCCACATGTAACCACACCACTGGCTCTTACAGACTGAAACTTACCACTGGCTCTTACTGACTGAAACTTGACCTGTTTGCAAATCTGAAATGGTTGGCAGTCTGCCAAAGTTATTTATAGAGACAGAGCATAACTTGACCTTTTGTAAAATCTGACACAATTGGCAGGTTCTAAACTTCTAGATGATGTGTTTAGACACATCCTCTAGACTGTATCTGGACACCAGGCAGAGCCAGGTCAGTTGCCATGGTGATATCTGGACCCCACTTGGGTGCACTGATTGACCTCTTGACATGTTGAAACTTGCCATGGTGCCAAATCTGTTTTCAACTAGGGACCCATGGGTCACAACCCTCAGCTGAATTTGATTGTAAGGATATTTATGAGCTTTTTCAAAATGTGGTTCCGGTGATCTAACCAATGACTTTGTGACCCAATATTTGAGAAGTTACAATCCTTGAACATACAGCATTTAGATTATCTTAACAATCTTTGAAAAATGGGATGTTGACCGCAGACCAGGAAACCTCAGAATCTACAAATTTCTTCCACATGGCAGGTAAGCCATGTGTGAAAGATGGAAAGTTTGGGATGAAAAGTTTTAGCAATATGCGCAAGATGGAAGGTTTTGGATGAAAAGCTTGGTTTAAAATGCAGCCATAATCTTTTTAAATAAGTGGGTCAAATGACTTTGACCTTTGAACTAATGACATAAAAATCGTAAAATTTCTTGCTTTAGTGGTGGCTCATTCAAAAGTCAAGTTTGAAATCATATGTCAATCCAACCTACACCAGGTACATAATGCTTCAATGCTAGACCATTACTTTTCAAGTACATGTGAACCATGTATATGAACAATGCATGTACTAAACAATTTTAACAAGAACCAATAACACAAACACAACAATTAACAATTAACATGAACACAACACAAAAATTATTGATTATATTAATCTTATCTGCCCCAAGTCAAATTGCATGATATACAGTGAAACCTGTCTAAAGCGGACAGTCAAGGGTCTCAATCGTTTTGTCCTTAATAGTGAGGTGTCCTTATTAGGCAGGTTGACCTTGGTTGATAACTGAGGGATTATAAATAAAGACAACGCGATATCTTAATTAATAAGGCAGCAATTCTTATTAAACCTTCCCCTTGACACTTCTAAATGACATCCACATTGAATATGATACTTAATTTGCAAGTGCACAAAGTATTTATTCAGTTATCCACGGAAACCTCACCCGGAGACGACCCTGAGATCGTCCGGAGACCGCCATCCTGCCCGGAGATCCACCAATGAGTGCTTCCCATTGATTTTGACATATAGAAATTATCGTAAACTCACCTATCCTTAAATTTTTAATGGTATAAAGGGTATGCATTAAATATGGAAATATAGAAATTATAAAACATAAAATAGTATGTCAAATATGTGGTTTACTTAATATTGAAATTATAAAACATATAAAAACTATGTCAAAATTTTGGTTTACTTATTCGGCACTAAGACTAAAATTTAACGGGTTTAATACATAATAATAAAAAAAGGGCAGCGGAGGATACCCCAACAAAGTTAATTGATTACTAAATTATGGATTCTCTTCCCGGCGGCCTGGCCTTTCAGGCAGGTGCTGGTGTGTACACAGTTATTACAGGCAAACCTCATCCAGAGACATGGCCAATTTGGCTATTTAATAATAAACTAATTAAACTCATTAATTTCCATGGCGCACAATTGAAGGCAAACAATTCATTTATGGAGTAATATTGTTTATGTACGGACAGTGATGACAAATAGACCTCGGCAGAGTAATTAATCCTTTGTAGCTATTTGAAGTACTGTAATCCTATTATCCTTTGATCGTACCACCCACTGAAGAAACCCCTTAGTTTGAAAGTATGAGCAGTTCCACTTTCTTGCTTTCTGTAGTTATATAAATAGTGTAACCTCTCTCTCTCTCTCTCCCCAACACACAATCTTAATACGCTTCCTTATATTTCCTACCATCTCTCATTCTCCTCTCTTTTTCTCCCCCCCCCCCCCTCACCCACACACACACATACAGTCTAAATACGTTTTCCTTATTCTATGCAATTATGTTAATGTGTGATATGAAGTACAGCATATATAGTCAAAAATTAAATCCCACCAGATACCAGTTTATTTTTTTTTTATATTAAAAGTATTTTCCTCCCATCTGTTCCAGATGATTGGCGCTGCGATCAGTATTCATGGGAAAACAATGGGACATGGTATGGATGTAATCGATCAAAAACGCAAACTAAATGTTCACTAATGTCTCGGTGTAGTAAGAAAAGGGTGGCTAGAAAAACGGGTAGAAAACAGCTGAGAAAATCAGATTTCGTGTACGAATTTGAAGCTGCTCCCGATACCGATGTTTCCATGATAACCTCACCTAGAGATAGAACTGCAATCTCCCAAGCTAGATGACCTGGTTCCAGTTTGGAAACAGAAAACTAAATAGGATACTGTTGATAAAGTTAAGACACAAGCTACCCGGCCATAACACCATTAAATAATGTTACAGTTTAAAAAAAACACCAAAATCAATTTTGAAAAATTCAGAACGGAAACGAGTGAGAATTAGACTTGATTTTTGCAAGAGTAATAGTAACAGTAAAGAAAAAAGTAAAGATGACAGTTCATCCTTGCTTCCAACTCCTAATTGTAGTCCAGTAGGGATGCCGGAAAGCATTATCGATACACAATCTTTTGAAATAAATGCATCCTCTACACAAAAACAGACCACAAATAAAATAACCTTGGAAAATTGTGTGACCTCTAATGAATGTAATAGCCCGCTAAGCGATATTCGTAAAGTAATCCCCGAAGATTACAACAACAAAAACAAAAAAAGAAATCGACTCTCGCTAAAACGAAAAAAATTGCCGACATTTGAAAACAATGTTTCAGTTAAAAAGAGAAAGGCAAATCCGATATTGCCAATTTTAATACATAATTCACCAGAAAAACAGACGTGCCGAGCAAGGTATTGGCTGCATGAATTCGGACTAACAGTTCAAAATAAAAGAGAAATAGAAAATGATTCTTGGCTTTCTGATAAGCATATCCGTGCATCCTGCGCAAATAATTTGACAAAAACAATATCCAGAAATCATCAGATTCCAAGATATACTACTTTAACACCTTGCTTAATTCAGTGATGAATGAAACAAATGGATCGTGCCTGAAACAGGTTTTAAAAATATAGGTTCTCGAAAAAGGCCCGTGTGTACAAATACATTTCACTGGACATTAACATTGGCTTATATCGGTCCGACCGGATGAGAGAGGTTTGTTTGTAATAGATAGCTTGCGGGGGGGGGGGGGGGGCGCAAAGAGTCTTACTTCTTCAACAGAAATACAGCTTTGCCAAATCTACAACTTGGAGCAATCTAAATTACATGTTTCGGTAGTGAATGCCTTGTTACAGAATAATATCTCAGATTGTGGGGTATATGCGATCGCAAACACGGTTGAATTTTCCAACAATAGGCTGAACAGTTGGTTAAATTTTAAAATTATAGTGACTGGGTATATGATGAATATAGAATGAGAACCCATTTAAAAAACTGTTTAGAGCCAAAAAATTTCACACTGTTTCCAAAAAATCAGCGAAAACGTCCTGTCAAGGTTAAACATGTGCACCATGAGATAGTATTACACTGTCCATGCAAATATCCTGACTATTTTTATGGAAATATGATAACATGTTCAATGTGTGGTATAAGGTGGCATAGTATTTGTGCAAATGTACCTGAAGATATATCGGAGGATTACTTCTTTACATGTACCCTCTGCGAACAATGAATATGCATTCCCAGAGCAGAAATACAGAGAATATAATGCAATTATTATAAAGTTTAAACAAATTACGCGACTATGAGGCAGGTAAACTTTATGTGCTTGAATGGCAATTACCAAAACACCATTTTCTAACTGGATACGCTGTTTTCCCAGAGCTGGAATGCAGCAGTCCGCTAAATAAACTGTAATGCAATTATTTTAAAGTAAAAACGCTTTTGCTTCTTTGGTTTTATAGTAGTAAAAGTTTTCGTTCTTTTAGTAGTGGTACAGTGTAGTTGTATACAGTAGTAGAATTTAAAACTGAGTTGAATTTATATCACTTTCGAGTAGGGCTGTATCAATATATCGATATATCGATACGAATCGATACACGACGTCGATACGATAATCGAAATGCGTTGCATGCTGTATTGGTCGTATCGATTGATTGCTAATGCATAGGGATATAACTCTAACTTTAAATGTAACCATAACGATTTATAAATTTAAATGCACTGCATATTTGTTGCTTTGGCTTTTAAAACGTGTTAATAAATGTATATACGCATGCACATCAGTACTTTCATGACAAGTAGGCACATGTGAGTGATAATAGGAGAATGATTCTGACAATTCGATATAATACAAGCATTTTATTTTATGTCAGTTTTTACAAACAAAGACAACATTAACCATAGGCTATTATGACCGACCACACTCTTATCATACATTAACTAGAATACGGGTAGTCGACAAGCGACTACGTGTATCCGCCTAAATCAGAGTGGAACGGGTGAAGTGAGGCATGGATTGAGTGGCAAGGGGAAATAGAGTGAAGTGTTGCATATTAGCATGGATGTCTGCAGCCAAATTGTGTATGTAGGTTGCGCCACCTACCACGAAATCCAGGAAGCCGTCCAAGTTGTATACATATGCAAAATTTAAGGCAGATAAGTCAAACCAGTACATGTATATGAGTGATTTTAGCCCTAGGCAGATAAAAAGATGGACGCTGTGCAAAAATGCTGCAGGTGGCGCCCCCAGTTTTGCGTATGATAAAGAGCTATGTGAGAACTATACACATGCAAAACTTTGGCCCAATCGGTCAAACGGTTCCCAAGATATGAGCTTGGATGTCTGCTGCATAAACTAGAATGTAGGTGGCGCCACCTGTCATAAAATCAAGACAGCTGTCGGGGATGTATAAACCTGCAAAATTTTAGGCAGATATGTCAAACCACTGCCGAGATATGAGTGATTTTATCCCATGGCAGACAAATAGACGGGAGCTGTGCAAAAATGGCTGCAGGTGGCGCCACCAGTTTTGCGTATGATATAGAGCTATGTGAGATCTAAACACATGCAAAATGTTGGCCCAATCGGTCAAACGGTTCCCGAGATATGAGTTTGGATGTCTGCAGCGGAAACGTGAATGTAGGTGGCGCCACCTGTCATAAAATCAGAATGTCACCCATGAGGTGATCACATGCCTTGTGCTTGGCTGCACTGATTGAACTCTTGACCTAAATCTGGCTGCACTGAATGAACTCTTGATCATTTGCCAAATCTGAAACAGTTGGCACTTTCTTAACCTATTTAAAGATACAGACACAATCTTGGAGTGTTGGTGAATCTGTTTACACATACTGAAAGACTTTGGCTAAAATGCCTTTTTTTCAAACTGACTTATTCATAAACTTTTTATCAAAATATCTAGAATAATAAAAGATGCAGTTCTTTCTTGTTTAAAGGTCCAAATATTCTGCCAAAAATCATTCAAGTAAACTTGAACAAAGGCCACCTAAGAATAATTTTTGTGTAATGTTACAGAAGTTATAATTGAAACAATAATTTTGTAGAAGAACAGTTTTGCAGTTCTCAGTTTGAAATAGACACAATAATGGCCATAAGACCAACAAAAGCTTTTCTGATATGATTGAAAGAACCATGTCCTAGGATAATTCTTTTGAAAAATTGAACGATTCAACTTGACAGTTTCATCATAAACATTTTAAGCTGAAAGAGGCCACAATATGAGGTTTTTGCCCATAAAAAATGGTCAATGTAGGTGGCACCACAAAATCTGCAACTTCAAATATGAGTCATGTGACCAACATTTGCACAATACTTGGTAATGCTAGCTCCTGTCATTTCTGAGATAGTCAGTATGCTTACTTGGCCAAATGACTGTTCAAATTCATGTAACTCCACTAAAATTCATCAAATGCAAACCAATATACAGACGGCGGACGCTGCCACATTATTGCATTAGCTCACAAGTTCGCTAAAAATTACTACAGATGCATAATGAATGCAAAATTATAATACAGATACATCTCACTGATGGCAAAATCTTGAATTAAGTTGAGTATGGATACCTATTATTTATAATCATGTACAGCCGTCTTTATATATATCCACAGAGAGCTGTAAACCTGTGATTGTAAACATTGCCTGGCATGAGGAATATTTAAAATATTAAATCTACATTTTTTAAAAGCTTTTAAAAAACATTCTTGTCAATATTAACCATTGATAACCTGAAATCTAAAGTCTAGAGGCATGATGTAATGGATGCTGATAAACAGGTGCCAGGCTAGATGTATATGCTTCACACAGCTTAAATATATGGTAAAATGGCTCAATTCAATCTTTATAATTCAGCTAAAATTCATTTTTGGAACCATAAAAGACAATAATTATAAGAATGATTCAGGGAATTCTTGCAAAATATTAAACAAATTTGCCTCAGTCAAAAAACGTTTTGTAGGTTTATAACTCATATGGGAAAATACAGCAAAATGGCAAAGTTCAGCTTCCCATAACTCAGCCAAATATCATTGAACCAAAACCATTTGAACCAACTTGAATTATCAACTTCTAAGGATAATTAATGTATGAGACTTAAGAATTTGGCTCAGTGGTTTTTGAGAAGAAGATTTTTGTAGCCACTCAGCTAACATGGGCTGTTATGGCATATGACTAAATTCAGCTTCCCATAACTTAGCCAAAAGTCACTGAACTGAGACCATTTGAACAAACTTGAATTATCAACATCTAAGGATGATTAATGTGTGAGATTTAAGAATTTGGCCCAGTGGTTTTTGAGAAGAAGATTTTTGTAGCCACTTAGCTTACATGGGCTGTTATGGCATATGACTAAATTCAGCTTCCCATAACTCAGCCAAAAGTCACTGAACTGAGACCATTTGAACAAAACTATTTATAGAGCTGACATCATCTTGGCTAATGGCCAACATCAAGGCACTGACAATCTGCCAATGGTAAACCAAGTGCTGCCATCTGTACATAAAAGTGGTCCCTACTTGAAATAACTTTGAAATTTATTTTTCCAATACAAAATGCTTTTCAGTTGACTTTTTATAAAAAAGCAATCAGGAATATATGTAAAATTATTACGGACGCATACTGAATGCAAAATTAAAATACAGATATATCTCATTGATGGCAAATTCTTGAATTAAGTTGAGTAGGGATACCAATAATTAATAATCCATGTACAGTTGTCTTTATATAGCCACAGAGAACTGAATATCTATGATTGTAACATTGCCTAGTATGATGAATAACTTAAATCATAAATCTAAATTTGTTAAGAGCTTTTAAAAAAACTTTCTTGTCAATATTAACCAAAGATAACCTGAAATCTAAATGTCTAGTGGCATGATGTAATAGATGCTGATAAACTGGTGCCAGGCTAGATGTAACAGCATAACACAGCTAACATATATGGTAAAATGACTCGATTCAATCTCCATAATTCAGCCAAAAATCATTCATGTGGAACCATTAATGACAATTATTATAAGAATTATTGTAGGGATTATTCTTGTATAATATTAAACAAACTGGCTTCAGTGGCATCAGTAGAAAACGTTTCGCAGGTTTATAACTCATATAGGAAGATACAGCAAACTGGCTAAGTTCAGCTTCCCGTAACTCAGCCAAAAAGCACTGAACCAAAACCATTAGAACTAACTTCAATTATCAACATCTGAGGATAATTAATGTGTAAGATTTAAGAATTTGGACCAGTGTTTTTTGAGAAGAAGATCTTTGTAGCCACTGAGCTAAAATGGGATGTTATGGCATATGACTAAATTCAGCTTTCCATAACTTAGCGAAAATTCACTGAAAAGAGACCATTTGAACAAACTTGAGAAAGCAATACCCTAGGATCATTTCTGTGCAATATAAAACATTTTGGCCATATGGTTTCAGAGAAGAAGATTTTTGTAGCCCTCAGTGTGATACAGGCACTGGTGACCCCGTACAAAAAAGGCCGATGCAGGTGGCGCCACCAATACCTCAATTTCAGATATGACCTATGTGACCAACATTGGCATAAAATTTGGTGATGATAGCTTCAGCCATTTCTGAGATTTAAATTTTAATATGCTTTTTTGCACAGTTAACAAAGTTCAACCTCCTGTAACTCGGCCAAAATCTCTGAACTGGAACCATTCGAACAAACTTGAGAAAGATTGTTCCAGGGATCATTTCTGTGAAATATTGGTTAATTTGGCTGGACAGTTTCAGAGAAGAAGATTTTTAAAGGTTTTTAAGCTTTTTTTCTATAAAATCTAAATTAATGCAGATACCTAATAATAAGCTCTAGGGCACCAAGTTTCACATATGACTAATTCATACATGTAATTTGGAGCTGCTAGCTCTGACAGTTTCTGACTTATAGCCATGGAAGGCGGAAAGCCAGCCCCGGACGGCAGACGGCTGACGATGGACGGACGACGCTGCGCCATCGCATAAGCTCACAGGTTCGCTAACAAGGCCTACAGGCCTAATGCAAACCTGAGCATTGGTTTTAAACACCAGGTAAATTGCTTCATTGCTGGGCAATTACTTTTCAAGTAGGCCTATATGTCTTGTATACGACAAAAGCATCAGAGATGTATACATGCATATGCCCAATTTCAGGCTGATATCCCTCCTGACAAATAAGCAGGGGCATACACTGTGCAAAACTTATTGTAGGTGGCGCCATCAGTCTTGTATACAACAAAGCTTTACAATATGTATAAATTTGCCCAATTTTAGGATGATATACCAAATTCCTCTTGAGAAATAAGCAGGCACACTGTGCAAAAGTCATTGTAGGTGGAGACACCTGTCTTGTGAATGAGAAAGCCATCACAGACAGGTCCAAATATCAGGCCAATACATCAAACTTCTGGAGTTTGATGCACTGGGCTGACCAGGTAAGAAAGGCAGTTCCCCTGAGTGAACCGTGACAAATTGCTGGCTCAAGCTACTGCACTGAGTGAACTCTTGACCCGCACCTGGCTAGACTGTGTGAACTTTTGACCTGTACCTGGCTGCACTGAGTGAACTCTTGACCTGTTGCATAATCTGACACAGTTGACAGTCTGTCAAAGCTATAAATAGATCCAGGCTCAACTTTGGTGCCAAATTTGATGCAGAGGGCAGTCTGCCAAAGCTATAAATAGAATACAGCTACTGCACTGAGTAAACTCTTGACCTATACCTGGCTGCACTGAGTGAACTTTTGACCTGTTGCCTAACCTGATACAGTTGCCAATCTGCCAAAGCTATGAATGGATCCAGGCTGACCTTGGCCTGTTGCAAAATCTGAAACAGTTGGCAGTCTGCCAAGCGATTTATCCTGAAATCTAATGGCATGATGTTATAGTTACTGATAAATTGGTTTCAGGCTAGATGTAACTGCTTCACACAGCTAACATATATGGTAAAAGGACTGAATTCAATTTCCATATTTCAGCCAAAAATCATTCATGTGGAACCGTTAAAGACAAATATTATGAGAATTATTGTGGGGATTATTCTTGTAAAATATTAAACAAATTGGCTTCAGTGGCATCAGTCGAAAACAGTTTTGCAGGTTTATCACTCATATAGGAAGAGACAGCAAACTGGCTAAGTTCAGCTTCCCTCAACTCAGCCAAAAAGCACTGAACCGAAACCATTTGAACACACTTGAATTATCAACATCTGAAGATAATTAATGTGTGAGATTTAAGAATTTGGCCCGGTGGGTTTTGAGTAAGGGATCTTTGTAGCCATTGAGCTTAAATGGGATGTTATGGCATATGACTAATTCAGCTTCCCATAACTCAGCCAAAAGTCACTGAACTGAGACCATTTGAACAAACTTCAGAAAGCACTACCCTAGGATCATTTCTGTGCAATAATAAACAATTTGGCCATATGGTTTCAGAGAAGAAAGTTTTTGTAGCAGTCAGTATGATACGAACACTGATGACCCCCGTACAAAAAAGGCCAATACAGGTGGCGCCACCTATACCTCAATTTCAGATATGACTCATGTGACCAACATTGGCATAAAATGTGGAGATGATAGCTCCAGCCATTTCTGAGATTGTAATTTTAGTATGCTTTTTTGGACAGATGACTAAGTTCAACTTCCTGTAACTTGGCCAAAAATCACTGAACTTAAACCAATCGAACAAACTTGAGAGAGATTGTTCCAGGAATCATTTCTGTGAAATATTGCACAATTTGGCTGAACAGTTTCGGAGAAGAAGATTTTTAAAGGTTTTTTAGCTTTTTCCCTATAAAATCTAAGAAAATGCAATTAGCCAAAAAATAAGCAAAATCCGATATAGTTTTTTAGATGACTAATTTTTTGCAGAAAATTTCGTGATACTAACTCTTGCCGTTTTCAAGATAGTATAGGTTAATGTACAGATGACTGACGACGCAACACCATCGCATAAACTCACCGGTTCGCTAAAAAGTGACCTTGACCTCTGACCAGATAACCTCAAATTCTACAGGTTTCCTCACTTTGGGCAAGTAAGCCATGTGTGAACGATGGAAAGTTGAGGATAAAAAGTTTGATTTACAGTGCATCCACAATCTTTTTAAAGATGTGGCTTCTGTGACCTTTAACTTAGATCGCTGGACCCTGAAAATCAAAATGAATTTACATATGTGGTTGGTCATTATTAAATCAAGTTTGAAGCCAGTCTGTCTATCCAAAGCAGAATTATCATCCATAAACTTATTTGTGAATGGATGGGCCCTGTGACCTTGACCTTTGACCTATGACCCAAAAATCAAATGATCTTCCCCTAGTGGCAGGTTAGCAATATCTTGAAGATGGAAGGTTTGCGATGAAAAGTTTGGCTTCAAACGCAGACACATTCCTTATTGGTGGGCCATTTATAAGTTAAGTTTGAAACCAATATATCAAACTTAACTGGAGTTATCATCTGGAAACTAATTTGTGTGGATGGACAGATTGACAGACAGACAGACATACAAACAGACAGACTGACAGACAGGGTGATTAGTATAGGGCATCCACTTGTGATCAATACACACACCAGGTTTTGGGACACCAGATGTTATGACAGCTGAGAAACTGACATGATTGTTGTCATTTTATAGTAAATAAATAGAAAAAATATGTGTTAAAATAGGAAAACCACCACGTTTCAGGAACTGACAAAACTAGTCATGGTCAATATTCAAGGCAAAATTCATGACAAACCATGCATTAATTATCAAGATATTGGAGGTTTTGTATCAATTTTTTTACTATTCTGGGGGGTACTTTCAAGCCCCATAGCTGGAAGGAAAAAGGTCGCAGTGACCTAATTTCAGGTTTCCAAGGAAATTTTTAATTGACCTCCCCGGATGTTCACTTAGAAGTTTCAGGGACCAGCTGTTATGATTTGTGCTAACGGACGGCCGGACGTCCAGACGGACCACGGACAAAGCGCCATTCCTATACCTCAGTTGACTTACAGTCAGCTGAGCTAAAAATGATTGTAGCTGGCACCACCAGTCTTGTATACAAACAGGTTTCAGAGATATATACATATGCCAAAGTTCAGACTGATATATCAAACCCCTCCTGAGAAATAAGCAGGGACACACACTGTGCAAAAAAATTATTGTAGGTGGCACCACCAGTCTTGTATATGACAAGTATACGATAATTAAAATACGATAGGTATAAATATGTCCAATTTCAGGATGATATATCAAATTCCTCTATAGAAATAAGCAGGCACAAAAGTCACACTGTGCAAATGTCATTGTAGGTGGTGACACCTGTCTTGTGAACGAGAAACCCATCAAAAACACATAGACACGTCAAAATATTAGGCCAATACATCAAACTAACCTTAAGTCTGATGCATGGGGCTGACCACGCTTAGGTGAGAAAGGCAATAGCCCCGTGTGAACTGTGACAAATTTGCTAGCTCAGGCTACTGCACTGAGTGAACTCATGACCTGCACCTGGCTAGACTGGTTGAACTTTTGACCTGCACCTGGCTGCACTGAGTGAACTCTTGACCTGTTGCCTAATCTGATACAGTTGGCAGTCTGCCAAAGCTATAAATAGATTGGCTCCACATGCAGCCCTGAGGGGCATGACACCCATGAGGTGATCACATGGTGCCCATGTGGTGTTCACATGTCACCCATGAGGGGATCACATGCCTTGTGCTTGGCTGCACTGACTGAACTCTTGACCTATATCTGGCTGCACTGAATGAACTATTTATCTATTGCCAAATCTGAAACAGTTGGCAGTTTCTTAACCTATGTAAATATACAGACACAATCTTGGCCTGTTGGCAAATCTGTTTACACATACTGAAAGACTTTGGCTAGAATGCTTTTTTTTTCAAGCTGAAATATTCATAAACTTTTTATCAAAATATCTAGAAAAATAAAAGATTCAGTTCTTTCATTGTTAAAGGTCCAATAATTCAGCCAAAAATCATTCAAATAAACTTGAACAAAGGCCACCTAAGAATAATTTTTGTGCCATTTAACAGAAGTTATAATTGAAACAATAATTTTGTAGAAAAACAGTTTTGCAGTCCTCAAGTTTGAGTGAGACATAATAATGGCCATAAGACCAACTTAAGTTTTTCTGATATGATTGAAAGAACCATGTCCTACGAGAATTCTTTTGAAAAATTGAACGATTCAACTTGACAGTTTCATCATAAACATTTAAGCTGAAAGAGGCTAAAATTATGAGGATTTTGCCCATGAAAAACAGGTCAATGTAGGTGGCACATCAAAATCTGCAACTTCAAATATGAGTCATGTGACCAACATTTGCACAATTCTTGGTAATGCTAGCTTCTGTCATTTCTGAGATAACTATGTCAGTATGCTTACTTGGCCAAATGACCGTTCAAATTCATTTAACTCCACTAAAATTCATCAAATGCAAACCATTTGAACAAACTTGAGAATGCTTGCCTCTGGGATCAGTTCTGTAAAATATTGAACAATTTGGCTGGACCGTTTACAAGAAGACTTTTAAAGGTTTTTCAGCTTTCCCCCTATAAAATCTAAGTAAATGCAGATAGCAAAAAACATAAGCTGAATCCCACAACATTTGATATGTGACAGATAATTGCATAATATCTCGGGATGGTAGCTCCTGCAATTCCTGAGAAATTATGGGTTGATATACAGATGACCAATCACCCCCGTACAAAAAAAGGTCAATGCAGGTGGCGCCACCAATACCTGAATATTTTATATGACTCATGTGACCAACACTGGCATAAAATTTGGTGATCATAGCTCTGGCCGTTTCTGAGATTGTAATTTTAGTGTGCTTTTTTGGAAAGTTGACTAGGTTCAACTTCCTGTAATTCCGCCAAACTTCACAGAACTTGAACCATTTGAACAAACTTGAGCGAGATGGTATAAAAGATTATTTCTGTGAAATATTGAACAAATTGGCTTGACTGTTTCAGAGGAGAAGATTTTTAAAGGTTTTTTTTAGCTTTTTCTCTATAAAATCTAAGAAAATGCAGATTTTTTTCAGATGGCTAATTTTTTGCATTAAATTTCATGATGCTAGCTCCAGTCGTTTTCTAAATAGTATGGGTTAACGTATACCTGTGATTGTAAACATTACCTGGCATGAGGAATATATAAAATCATAAATCTACTTTTTTTTAAAGTTTAAAAAAACATTCTTGTCAATATTAACCAAAGATAACCTGATATCTAAATGTCTGGAGGCATGATGTAACGGATGCTGATAAACTGGTTCCAGGCTAGATGTATCTGCTTCACATAGCTAACATATATGGTAAAATGACTCAATTCAATCTTTATTATTCAGCCAAAATTCATTCTTTGGAACCATAAAAGACAATTATTATAAGAATTATTCAGGGGATTATTCTTGTAAAATATTTAACAAATTGGCCTCAGTGGCGTCAGTCAAAAAACGTTTTGCAGGTTTATAACTCCTATGGGAAAATAAAGCAAAATGGCTAAGTTTAGCTTCCAATAACTCAGCCAAAAATCACTTAACCAAAACAATTTGAACAAACTTCAGAAAGTACTACCCTAGGATCATTTCTGTGCGATATTAAACAATTTGGCCAAATGCTTTCAGAGAAGAAGTTTTTTGTAGCTGACAGTATGATACGGGCACTGATGACCCCCGTTCAAAAAAGGCCGATGCAGGTGGCGCCACCAATACCTGAATTTCAGACATGACTCATGTGACCAACATTGGCATAAAATTTGGCGATGACAGCTCCAGCCATTTCTAAGATTGTAATTTTAGTATGCTTTTTTGGACAGATGACTAAGTTCAACTAGCTGTAACTCGGCCAAAAACCACTGAACTTAAACCATTCGAACAAACTTGAGTGAGATTGTTCCAGGGATCATTTTTGTGAAATATTGGATAATTTGGCTGAACAGTTTCAGAGAAGAAGATTTTAAAAGTTTTTTTAGCTTTTTCTCTATAAAAACCAAGAAAATGCAGTTAGCCAAAAAATAAGCAAAATCCAATAGAGTTTTTTAGATGACTAATTTTTTGCAGAAAATTTCTTGATGCTAACTCTTGCCATTTTCAAGATAGTATGGATTAACGTACAGACGACGGCCGACGGACGCCGGACGACGCCACACCATCGCATAAGCTCACAGGTTCGCTAAAAATTAAATCCACAGTACTTACAAGGAAACAAGGAACCCATGGGTCACGGAAAAGCTGAAGTTTGAAATTTTTGCAAATGCAAAATATGCAAAATATTCTATTGTAAGGTTTTTCATATAAACAAGCATATGAGAAGCTAAGAGGAAAGGGCCCTTCTACTTGGTTATAGTAAAGTTATGATATATATAAATATATATATATATATATATATATATATATATATATATTATTGCAAAACTAATACTCTGACAAGAATGTCATAAAGAAAAACAGTATTAAAAGTTTTGAGATACTATGATGCATAAGAAAAATTTACAGATGGACAGGCAAGTGGACAGAATGGACTAATACCTTTATTTCACTTTCAAGGGTATAATGCATTTAAGTTTATATTTAAGCCTATTTTTTTAGCATATCAACTTTTTCCATTAACAGTTTTTATCAGATGCATTTTTTTTACAAGTTCTATAAATTTGTAATAAAAAAATCTGAAAATATAGGTTAAAATATCAGAATTCTAAGTTGCAGTCATTATTTATCCAGAGTGTAGCTCATATCGGATCATATTATGCATACACATATATTTTATTATTTTAAATCACAAATGTTTAAACTGAATTTAAATGAAAAAAAATGCCACAACATGGCATCTAACAGATTACTCCTTGAACCACTATTAAAAAGTTTTGTACATTGAGCTTTCAGTACATGCTTAATTTTATTCACCAATATAAAAGATTTAGTAAATCTGATAAAATAAAACCATCTTTTCAAATAAAGTATACACACTGTTAGTTGAATGAGGGACAAACAACATCATTGTGCTAATATTATCTCAGCTATATTTATGATTTTATATATTCCTCATGCCAGGTAATGTTTACAATCACAGGTATACGTTAACCCATACTATTTAGAAAACGACTGGAGCTAGCATCATGAAATTTAATGCAAAAAATTAGCCATCTGAAAAAAATCTGCTTTTTCTTAGATTTTATAGAGAAAAAGCTAAAAAAACCTTTAAAAATCTTCTCCTCTGAAACAGTCAAGCCAATTTGTTCAATATTTCACAGAAATAATCTTTTATACCATCTCGCTCAAGTTTGTTCAAATGGTTCAAGTTCTGTGAAGTTTGGCGGAATTACAGGAAGTTGAACCTAGTCAACTTTCCAAAAAAGCACACTAAAATTACAATCTCAGAAACGGCCAGAGCTATGATCACCAAATTTTATGCCAGTGTTGGTCACATGAGTCATATAAAATATTCAGGTATTGGTGGCGCCACCTGCATTGACCTTTTTTTGTACGGGGGTGATTGGTCATCTGTATATCAACCCATAATTTCTCAGGAATTGCAGGAGCTACCATCCCGAGATATTATGCAATTATCTGTCACATATCAAATGTTGTGGGATTCAGCTTATGTTTTTTGCTATCTGCATTTACTTAGATTTTATAGGGGGAAAGCTGAAAAACCTTTAAAAGTCTTCTTGTAAACGGTCCAGCCAAATTGTTCAATATTTTACAGAACTGATCCCAGAGGCAAGCATTCTCAAGTTTGTTCAAATGGTTTGCATTTGATGAATTTTAGTGGAGTTAAATGAATTTGAACGGTCATTTGGCCAAGTAAGCATACTGACATAGTTATCTCAGAAATGACAGAAGCTAGCATTACCAAGAATTGTGCAAATGTTGGTCACATGACTCATATTTGAAGTTGCAGATTTTGATGTGCCACCTACATTGACCTGTTTTTCATGGGCAAAATCCTCATAATTTTAGCCTCTTTCAGCTTAAATGTTTATGATGAAACTGTCAAGTTGAATCGTTCAATTTTTCAAAAGAATTCTCGTAGGACATGGTTCTTTCAATCATATCAGAAAAACTTAAGTTGGTCTTATGGCCATTATTATGTCTCACTCAAACTTGAGGACTGCAAAACTGTTTTTCTACAAAATTATTGTTTCAATTATAACTTCTGTTAAATGGCACAAAAATTATTCTTAGGTGGCCTTTGTTCAAGTTTATTTGAATGATTTTTGGCTGAATTATTGGACCTTTAACAATGAAAGAACTGAATCTTTTATTTTTCTAGATATTTTGATAAAAAGTTTATGAATATTTCAGCTTGAAAAAAAGCATTCTAGCCAAAGTCTTTCCGTATGTGTAAACAGATTTGCCAACAGGCCAAGATTGTGTCTGTATATTTACATAGGTTAAGAAACTGCCAACTGTTTCAGATTTGGCAATAGATAAATAGTTCATTCAGTGCAGCCAGATATAGGTCAAGAGTTCAGTCAGTGCAGCCAAGCACAAGGCATGTGATCCCCTCATGGGTGACATGTGAACACCACATGGGCACCATGTGATCACCTCATGGGTGTCATGCCCCTCAGGGCTGCATGTGGAGCCAATCTATTTATAGCTTTGGCAGACTGCCAACTGTATCAGATTAGGCAACAGGTCAAGAGTTCACTCAGTGCAGCCAGGTGCAGGTCAAAAGTTCAACCAGTCTAGCCAGGTGCAGGTCATGAGTTCACTCAGTGCAGTAGCCTGAGCTAGCAAATTTGTCACAGTTCACACGGGGCTATTGCCTTTCTCACCTAAGCGTGGTCAGCCCCATGCATCAGACTTAAGGTTAGTTTGATGTATTGGCCTAATATTTTGACGTGTCTATGTGTTTTTGATGGGTTTCTCGTTCACAAGACAGGTGTCACCACCTACAATGACATTTGCACAGTGTGACTTTTGTGCCTGCTTATTTCTATAGAGGAATTTGATATATCATCCTGAAATTGGGCATATTTATACCTATCGTATTTTAATTATCGTATACTTGTCATATACAAGACTGGTGGTGCCACCTACAATAATTATTTTGCACAGTGTGTGTCCCTGCTTATTTCTCAGGAGGGGTTTGATATATCAGTCTGAACTTTGGCATATGTATATATCTCTGAAACCTGTTTGTATACAAGACTGGTGGTGCCAGCTACAATCATTTTTAGCTCAGCTGACTGTAAGTCAACTGAGGTATAGGAATGGCGCTTTGTCCGTGGTCCGTCTGGACGTCCGGCCGTCCGTTAGCACAAATCATAACAGCTGGTCCCTGAAACTTCTAAGTGAACATCCAGGGAGGTCAATTAAAAATTTCCTTGGAAACCTGAAATTAGGTCACTGCGACCTTTTTCCTTCCAGCTATGGGGCTTGAAAGTACCCCCCAGAATAGTAAAAAAATTGATACAAAACCTCCAATATCTTGATAATTAATGCATGGTTTGTCATGAATTTTGCCTTGAATATTGACCATGACTAGTTTTGTCAGTTCCTGAAACGTGGTGGTTTTCCTATTTTAACACATATTTTTTTCTATTTATTTACTATAAAATGACAACAATCATGTCAGTTTCTCAGCTGTCATAACATCTGGTGTCCCAAAACCTGGTGTGTGTATTGATCACAAGTGGATGCCCTATACTAATCACCCTGTCTGTCAGTCTGTCTGTTTGTATGTCTGTCTGTCTGTCAATCTGTCCATCCACACAAATTAGTTTCCAGATGATAACTCCAGTTAAGTTTGATATATTGGTTTCAAACTTAACTTATAAATGGCCCACCAATAAGGAATGTGTCTGCGTTTGAAGCCAAACTTTTCATCGCAAACCTTCCATCTTCAAGATATTGCTAACCTGCCACTAGGGGAAGATCATTTGATTTTTGGGTCATAGGTCAAAGGTCAAGGTCACAGGGCCCATCCATTCACAAATAAGTTTATGGATGATAATTCTGCTTTGGATAGACAGACTGGCTTCAAACTTGATTTAATAATGACCAACCACATATGTAAATTCATTTTGATTTTCAGGGTCCAGCGATCTAAGTTAAAGGTCACAGAAGCCACATCTTTAAAAAGATTGTGGATGCACTGTAAATCAAACTTTTTATCCTCAACTTTCCATCGTTCACACATGGCTTACTTGCCCAAAGTGAGGAAACCTGTAGAATTTGAGGTTATCTGGTCAGAGGTCAAGGTCACTTTTTAGCGAACCGGTGAGTTTATGCGATGGTGTTGCGTCGTCATTCATCTGTACATTAACCTATACTATCTTGAAAACGGCAAGAGTCAGTATCACGAAATTTTCTGCAAAAAATTAGTCATCTAAAAAACTATATCGGATTTTGCTTATTTTTTGGCTAATTGCATTTTCTTAGATTTTATAGGGAAAAAGCTAAAAAACCTTTAAAAATCTTCTTCTCCGAAACTGTTCAGCCAAATTGTGCAATATTTCACAGAAATGATTCCTGAAACAATCTCTCTCAAGTTTGTTCGATTGGTTTAAGTTCAGTGATTTTTGGCCAAGTTACAGGAAGTTGAACTTAGTCATCTGTCCAAAAAAGCATACTAAAATTACAATCTCAGAAATGGCTGGAGCTATCATCTCCACATTTTATGCCAATGTTGGTCACATGAGTCATATCTGAAATTGAGGTATAGGTGGCGCCACCTGTATTGGCCTTTTTTGTACGGGGGTCATCAGTGTTCGTATCATACTGACTGCTACAAAAACTTTCTTCTCTGAAACCATATGGCCAAATTGTTTATTATTGCACAGAAATGATCCTAGGGTAGTGCTTTCTGAAGTTTGTTCAAATGGTCTCAGTTCAGTGACTTTTGGCTGAGTTATGGAAAGCTGAATTAGTCATATGCCATAACAGCCCATTTAAGCTCAATGGCTACAAAGATCCCTTACTCAAAACCCACCGGGCCAAATTCTTAAATCTCACACATTAATTATCTTCAGATGTTGATAATTCAAGTGTGTTCAAATGGTTTCGGTTCAGTGCTTTTTGGCTGAGTTGAGGGAAGCTGAACTTAGCCAGTTTGCTGTCTCTTCCTATATGAGTGATAAACCTGCAAAACTTTTTTCGACTGATGCCACTGAAGCCAATTTGTTTAATATTTTACAAGAATAATCCCCACAATAATTCTCATAATATTTGTCTTTAACGGTTCCACATGAATGATTTTTTGGCTGAAATATGGAAATTGAATTCAGTCCTTTTACCATATATGTTAGCTGTGTGAAGCAGTTACATCTAGCCTGAAACCAATTTATCAGTAACTATAACATCATGCCATTAGATTTCAGGATAAATCGCTTGGCAGACTGCCAACTGTTTCAGATTTTGCAACAGGCCAAGGTCAGCCTGGATCCATTCATAGCTTTGGCAGATTGGCAACTGTATCAGGTTAGGCAACAGGTCAAAAGTTCACTCAGTGCAGCCAGGTATAGGTCAAGAGTTTACTCAGTGCAGTAGCTGTATTCTATTTATAGCTTTGGCAGACTGCCCTCTGCATCAAATTTGGCACCAAAGTTGAGCCTGGATCTATTTATAGCTTTGACAGACTGTCAACTGTGTCAGATTATGCAACAGGTCAAGAGTTCACTCAGTGCAGCCAGGTACAGGTCAAAAGTTCACACAGTCTAGCCAGGTGCGGGTCAAGAGTTCACTCAGTGCAGTAGCTTGAGCCAGCAATTTGTCACGGTTCACTCAGGGGAACTGCCTTTCTTACCTGGTCAGCCCAGTGCATCAAACTCCAGAAGTTTGATGTATTGGCCTGATATTTGGACCTGTCTGTGATGGCTTTCTCATTCACAAGACAGGTGTCTCCACCTACAATGACTTTTGCACAGTGTGCCTGCTTATTTCTCAAGAGGAATTTGGTATATCATCCTAAAATTGGGCAAATTTATACATATTGTAAAGCTTTGTTGTATACAAGACTGATGGCGCCACCTACAATAAGTTTTGCACAGTGTATGCCCCTGCTTATTTGTCAGGAGGGATATCAGCCTGAAATTGGGCATATGCATGTATACATCTCTGATGCTTTTGTCGTATACAAGACATATAGGCCTACTTGAAAAGTAATTGCCCAGCAATGAAGCAATTTACCTGGTGTTTAAACCAATGCTCAGGTTTGCATTAGGCCTGTAGGCCTTGTTAGCGAACCTGTGAGCTTATGCGATGGCGCAGCGTCGTCCGTCCATCGTCAGCCGTCTGCCGTCCGGGGCTGGCTTTCCGCCGTCCATGGCTATAAGTCAGAAACTGTCAGAGCTAGCAGCTCCAAATTACATGTATGAATTAGTCATATGTGAAACTTGGTGCCCTAGAGCTTATTATTAGGTATCTGCATTAATTTAGATTTTATAGAAAAAAAGCTTAAAAACCTTTAAAAATCTTCTTCTCTGAAACTGTCCAGCCAAATTAACCAATATTTCACAGAAATGATCCCTGGAACAATCTTTCTCAAGTTTGTTCGAATGGTTCCAGTTCAGAGATTTTGGCCGAGTTACAGGAGGTTGAACTTTGTTAACTGTGCAAAAAAGCATATTAAAATTTAAATCTCAGAAATGGCTGAAGCTATCATCACCAAACTTTATGCCAATGTTGGTCACATAGGTCATATCTGAAATTGAGGTATTGGTGGCGCCACCTGCATCGGCCTTTTTTGTACGGGGTCACCAGTGCCTGTATCACACTGAGGGCTACAAAAATCTTCTTCTCTGAAACCATATGGCCAAAATGTTTCATATTGCACAGAAATGATCCTAGGGTATTGCTTTCTCAAGTTTGTTCAAATGGTCTCTTTTCAGTGACTTTTCGCTAAGTTATGGAAAGCTGAATTTAGTCATATGCCATAACATCCCATTTTAGCTCAGTGGCTACAAAGATCTTCTTCTCAAAAAACACTGGTCCAAATTCTTAAATCTTACACATTAATTATCCTCAGATGTTGATAATTGAAGTTAGTTCTAATGGTTTTGGTTCAGTGCTTTTTGGCTGAGTTACGGGAAGCTGAACTTAGCCAGTTTGCTGTATCTTCCTATATGAGTTATAAACCTGCGAAACGTTTTCTACTGATGCCACTGAAGCCAGTTTGTTTAATATTATACAAGAATAATCCCTACAATAATTCTTATAATAATTGTCATTAATGGTTCCACATGAATGATTTTTGGCTGAATTATGGAGATTGAATCGAGTCATTTTACCATATATGTTAGCTGTGTTATGCTGTTACATCTAGCCTGGCACCAGTTTATCAGCATCTATTACATCATGCCACTAGACATTTAGATTTCAGGTTATCTTTGGTTAATATTGACAAGAAAGTTTTTTTAAAAGCTCTTAACAAATTTAGATTTATGATTTAAGTTATTCATCATACTAGGCAATGTTACAATCATAGATATTCAGTTCTCTGTGGCTATATAAAGACAACTGTACATGGATTATTAATTATTGGTATCCCTACTCAACTTAATTCAAGAATTTGCCATCAATGAGATATATCTGTATTTTAATTTTGCATTCAGTATGCGTCCGTAATAATTTTACATATATTCCTGATTGCTTTTTTATAAAAAGTCAACTGAAAAGCATTTTGTATTGGGAAAATAAATTTCAAAGTTATTTCAAGTAGGGACCACTTTTATGTACAGATGGCAGCACTTGGTTTACCATTGGCAGATTGTCAGTGCCTTGATGTTGGCCATTAGCCAAGATGATGTCAGCTCTATAAATAGTTTTGTTCAAATGGTCTCAGTTCAGTGACTTTTGGCTGAGTTATGGGAAGCTGAATTTAGTCATATGCCATAACAGCCCATGTAAGCTAAGTGGCTACAAAAATCTTCTTCTCAAAAAACACTGGGCCAAATTCTTAAATCTCACACATTAATCATCCTTAGATGTTGATAATTCAAGTTTGTTCAAATGGTCTCAGTTCAGTGACTTTTGGCTAAGTTATGGGAAGCTGAATTTAGTCATATGCCATAACAGCCCATGTTAGCTGAGTGGCTACAAAAATCTTCTTCTCAAAAACCACTGAGCCAAATTCTTAAGTCTCATACATTAATTATCCTTAGAAGTTGATAATTCAAGTTGGTTCAAATGGTTTTGGTTCAATGATATTTAGCTGAGTTATGGGAAGCTGAACTTTGCCATTTTGCTGTATTTTCCCATATGAGTTATAAACCTACAAAACGTTTTTTGACTGAGGCAAATTTGTTTAATATTTTGCAAGAATTCCCTGAATCATTCTTATAATTATTGTCTTTTATGGTTCCAAAAATGAATTTTAGCTGAATTATAAAGATTGAATTGAGCCATTTTACCATAAATTTAAGCTGTGTGAAGCATATACATCTAGCCTGGCACCTGTTTATCAGCATCCATTACATCATGCCTCTAGACTTTAGATTTCAGGTTATCAATGGTTAATATTGACAAGAATGTTTTTTAAAAGCTTTTAAAAAATGTAGATTTAATATTTTAAATATTCCTCATGCTAGGCAATGTTTACAATCACAGGTTTACAGCTCTCTGTGGATATATATAAAGACGGCTGTACATGATTATAAATAATAGGTATCCATACTCAACTTAATTCAAGATTTTGCCATCAGTGAGATGTATCTGTATTATAATTTTGCATTCATTATGCATCTGTAGTAATTTTTAGCGAACTTGTGAGCTAATGCAATAATGTGGCAGCGTCCGCCGTCTGTATATTGGTTTGCATTTGATGAATTTTAGTGGAGTTACATGAATTTGAACAGTCATTTGGCCAAGTAAGCATACTGACTATCTCAGAAATGACAGGAGCTAGCATTACCAAGTATTGTGCAAATGTTGGTCACATGACTCATATTTGAAGTTGCAGATTTTGTGGTGCCACCTACATTGACCATTTTTTATGGGCAAAAACCTCATATTGTGGCCTCTTTCAGCTTAAAATGTTTATGATGAAACTGTCAAGTTGAATCGTTCAATTTTTCAAAAGAATTATCCTAGGACATGGTTCTTTCAATCATATCAGAAAAGCTTTTGTTGGTCTTATGGCCATTATTGTGTCTATTTCAAACTGAGAACTGCAAAACTGTTCTTCTACAAAATTATTGTTTCAATTATAACTTCTGTAACATTACACAAAAATTATTCTTAGGTGGCCTTTGTTCAAGTTTACTTGAATGATTTTTGGCAGAATATTTGGACCTTTATACAAGAAAGAACTGCATCTTTTATTATTCTAGATATCTTGATAAAAAGTTTATGAATAAGTCAGTTTGAAAAAAAGGCATTTTAGCCAAAGTCTTTCAGTATGTGTAAACAGATTCACCAACACTCCAAGATTGTGTCTGTATCTTTAAATAGGTTGAGAAAGTGCCAACTGTTTCAGATTTGGCAAATGATCAAGAGTTCATTCAGTGCAGCCAGATTTAGGTCAAGAGTTCAATCAGTGCAGCCAAGCACAAGGCATGTGATCACCTCATGGGTGACATTCTGATTTTATGACAGGTGGCGCCACCTACATTCACGTTTACGTTGCAGACATCCAAACTCATATCTCGGGAACCGTTTGACCGATTGGGCCAACATTTTGCATGTGTTTAGATCTCACATAGCTCTATATCATACGCAAAACTGGTGGCGCCACCTGCAGCCATTTTTGCACAGCTCCCGTCTATTTGTCTGCCATGGGATAAAATCACTCATATCTCGGCACTGGTTTGACATATCTGCCTAAAATTTTGCAGGTTTATACATCCCCGACAGCTGTCTTGATTTTATGACAGGTGGCGCCACCTACATTCTAGTTTATGCAGCAGACATCCAAGCTCATATCTTGGGAACCGTTTGACCGATTTGGCCAAAGTTTTGCATGTGTATAGTTCTCACATAGCTCTTTATCATACGCAAAACTGGGGGCGCCACCTGCAGCATTTTTGCACAGCGTCCATCTTTTTATCTGCCTAGGGCTAAAATCACTCATATACATGTACTGGTTTGACTTATCTGCCTTAAATTTTGCATATGTATACAACTTGGACGGCTTCCTGGATTTCGTGGTAGGTGGCGCAACCTACATACACAATTTGGCTGCAGACATCCATGCTAATATGCAACACTTCACTCTATTTCCCCTTGCCACTCAATCCATGCCTCACTTCACCCGTTCCACTCTGATTTAGGCGGATACACGTAGTCGCTTGTCGACTACCCGTATTCTAGTTAATGTATGATAAGAGTGTGGTCGGTCATAATAGCCTATGGTTAATGTTGTCTTTGTTTGTAAAAACTGACATAAAATAAAATGCTTGTATTATATCGAATTGTCAGAATCATTCTCCTATTATCACTCACATGTGCCTACTTGTCATGAAAGTACTGATGTGCATGCGTATATACATTTATTAACACGTTTTAAAAGCCAAAGCAACAAATATGCAGTGCATTTAAATTTATAAATCGTTATGGTTACATTTAAAGTTAGAGTTATATCCCTATGCATTAGCAATCAATCGATACGACCAATACAGCATGCAACGCATTTCGATTATCGTATCGACGTCGTGTATCGATTCGTATCGATATATCGATATATTGATACAGCCCTACTCGAAAGTGATATAAATTCAACTCAGTTTTAAATTCTACTACTGTATACAACTACACTGTACCACTACTAAAAGAACGAAAACTTTTACTACTATAAAACCAAAGAAGCAAAAGCGTTTTTACTTTAAAATAATTGCATTACAGTTTATTTAGCGGACTGCTGCATTCCAGCTCTGGGAAAACAGCGTATCCAGTTAGAAAATGGTGTTTTGGTAATTGCCATTCAAGCACATAAAGTTTACCTGCCTCATAGTCGCGTAATTTGTTTAAACTTTATAATAATTGCATTATATTCTCTGTATTTCTGCTCTGGGAATGCATATTCATTGTTCGCAGAGGGTACATGTAAAGAAGTAATCCTCCGATATATCTTCAGGTACATTTGCACAAATACTATGCCACCTTATACCACACATTGAACATGTTATCATATTTCCATAAAAATAGTCAGGATATTTGCATGGACAGTGTAATACTATCTCATGGTGCACATGTTTAACCTTGACAGGACGTTTTCGCTGATTTTTTGGAAACAGTGTGAAATTTTTTGGCTCTAAACAGTTTTTTAAATGGGTTCTCATTCTATATTCATCATATACCCAGTCACTATAATTTTAAAATTTAACCAACTGTTCAGCCTATTGTTGGAAAATTCAACCGTGTTTGCGATCGCATATACCCCACAATCTGAGATATTATTCTGTAACAAGGCATTCACTACCGAAACATGTAATTTAGATTGCTCCAAGTTGTAGATTTGGCAAAGCTGTATTTCTGTGAAGAAGTAAGACTCTTTGCGCCCCCCCCCCCCCCCCGCAAGCTATCTATTACAAACAAACCTCTCTCATCCGGTCGGACCGATATAAGCCAATGTTAATGTCCAGTGAAATGTATTTGTACACACGGGCCTTTTTCGAGAACCTATATTTTTAAAACCTGTTTCAGGCACGATCCATTTGTTTCATTCATCACTGAATTAAGCAAGGTGTTAAAGTAGTATATCTTGGAATCTGATGATTTCTGGATATTGTTTTTGTCAAATTATTTGCGCAGGATGCACGGATATGCTTATCAGAAAGCCAAGAATCATTTTCTATTTCTCTTTTATTTTGAACTGTTAGTCCGAATTCATGCAGCCAATACCTTGCTCGGCACGTCTGTTTTTCTGGTGAATTATGTATTAAAATTGGCAATATCGGATTTGCCTTTCTCTTTTTAACTGAAACATTGTTTTCAAATGTCGGCAATTTTTTTCGTTTTAGCGAGAGTCGATTTCTTTTTTTGTTTTTGTTGTTGTTATCTTCGGGGATTACTTTACGAATATCGCTTAGCGGGCTATTACATTCATTAGAGGTCACACAATTTTCCAAGGTTATTTTATTTGTGGTCTGTTTTTGTGTAGAGGATGCATTTATTTCAAAAGATTGTGTATCGATAATGCTTTCCGGCATCCCTACTGGACTACAATTAGGAGTTGGAAGCAAGGATGAACTGTCATCTTTACTTTTTTCTTTACTGTTACTATTACTCTTGCAAAAATCAAGTCTAATTCTCACTCGTTTCCGTTCTGAATTTTTCAAAATTGATTTTGGTGTTTTTTTTAAACTGTAACATTATTTAATGGTGTTATGGCCGGGTAGCTTGTGTCTTAACTTTATCAACAGTATCCTATTTAGTTTTCTGTTTCCAAACTGGAACCAGGTCATCTAGCTTGGGAGATTGCAGTTCTATCTCTAGGTGAGGTTATCATGGAAACATCGGTATCGGGAGCAGCTTCAAATTCGTACACGAAATCTAATTTTCTCAGCTGTTTTCTACCCGTTTTTCTAGCCACCCTTTTCTTACTACACCGAGACATTAGTGAACATTTAGTTTGCGTTTTTGATCGATTACATCCATACCATGTCCCATTGTTTTCCCATGAATACTGATCGCAGCGCCAATCATCTGGAACAGATGGGAGGAAAATACTTTTAATATAAAAAAAAAATAAACTGGTATCTGGTGGGATTTAATTTTTGACTATATATGCTGTACTTCATATCACACATTAACATAATTGCATAGAATAAGGAAAACGTATTTAGACTGTATGTGTGTGTGTGGGTGAGGGGGGGGGGGGAGAAAAAGAGAGGAGAATGAGAGATGGTAGGAAATATAAGGAAGCGTATTAAGATTGTGTGTTGGAGAGAGAGAGAGAGAGAGGTTACACTATTTATATAACTACAGAAAGCAAGAAAGTGGAACTGCTCATACTTTCAAACTAAGGGGTTTCTTCAGTGGGTGGTACGATCAAAGGATAATAGGATTACAGTACTTCAAATAGCTACAAAGGATTAATTACTCTGCCGAGGTCTATTTGTCATCACTGTCCGTACATAAACAATATTACTCCATAAATGAATTGTTTGCCTTCAATTGTGCGCCATGGAAATTAATGAGTTTAATTAGTTTATTATTAAATAGCCAAATTGGCCATGTCTCTGGATGAGGTTTGCCTGTAATAACTGTGTACACACCAGCACCTGCCTGAAAGGCCAGGCCGCCGGGAAGAGAATCCATAATTTAGTAATCAATTAACTTTGTTGGGGTATCCTCCGCTGCCCTTTTTTTATTATTATGTATTAAACCCGTTAAATTTTAGTCTTAGTGCCGAATAAGTAAACCAAAATTTTGACATAGTTTTTATATGTTTTATAATTTCAATATTAAGTAAACCACATATTTGACATACTATTTTATGTTTTATAATTTCTATATTTCCATATTTAATGCATACCCTTTATACCATTAAAAATTTAAGGATAGGTGAGTTTACGATAATTTCTATATGTCAATATCAAATTAAACTATTTTATATGTTATCACATATTTTACTATACAATTTATACTAAAGAAAATATTCTGTATCATATGCAAGAAAATATAATTAGTTATGAACATTTTACAAACATTCAAGAGTTTTCAGAAATTGAAAATTGGTAAAAAGAATATATGATTAGTTTATTAAACAGTTTTTTAAACAATATACGTATTTTAGTGACAGTTCCAATCAATCAGACTCGTAAACAATACAACATACCAGTATCAGAGCGGGGAAGTCAGACATGTATGTGGTGGCATCTGTTGTGGCGAGTGGGAATCAATGGGAAGCACTCATTGGTGGATCTCCGGGCAGGATGGCGGTCTCCGGACGATCTCAGGGTCGTCTCCGGGTGAGGTTTCCGTGGATAACTGAATAAATACTTTGTGCACTTGCAAATTAAGTATCATATTCAATGTGGATGTCATTTAGAAGTGTCAAGGGGAAGGTTTAATAAGAATTGCTGCCTTATTAATTAAGATATCGCGTTGTCTTTATTTATAATCCCTCAGTTATCAACCAAGGTCAACCTGCCTAATAAGGACACCTCACTATTAAGGACAAAACGATTGAGACCCTTGACTGTCCGCTTTAGACAGGTTTCACTGTATATCATGCAATTTGACTTGGGGCAGATAAGATTAATATAATAAATAATTTTTGTGTTGTGTTCATGTTAATTGTTAATTGTTGTGTTTGTGTTATTGGTTCTTGTTAAAATTGTTTAGTACATGCATTGTTCATATACATGGTTCACATGTACTTGAAAAGTAATGGTCTAGCATTGAAGCATTATGTACCTGGTGTAGGTTGGATTGACATATGATTTCAAACTTGACTTTTGAATGAGCCACCACTAAAGCAAGAAATTTTACGATTTTTATGTCATTAGTTCAAAGGTCAAAGTCATTTGACCCACTTATTTAAAAAGATTATGGCTGCATTTTAAACCAAGCTTTTCATCCAAAACCTTCCATCTTGCGCATATTGCTAAAACTTTTCATCCCAAACTTTCCATCTTTCACACATGGCTTACCTGCCATGTGGAAGAAATCTGTAGATTCTGAGGTTTCCTGGTCTGCGGTCAACATCCCATTTTTCAAAGATTGTTAAGATAATCTAAATGCTGTATGTTCAAGGATTGTAACTTCTCAAATATTGGGTCACAAAGTCATTGGTTAGATCACCGGAACCACATTTTGAAAAAGCTCATAAATATCCTTACAATCAAATTCAGCTGAGGTTTGTGACCCATGGGTCCCTAGTTGAAAACAGATTTGGCACCATGGCAAGTTTCAACATGTCAAGAGGTCAATCAGTGCACCCAAGTGGGGTCCAGATATCACCATGGCAACTGACATGGCTCTGCCTGGTGTCCAGATACAGTCTAGAGGATGTGTCTAAACACATCATCTAGAAGTTTAGAACCTGCCAATTGTGTCAGATTTTACAAAAGGTCAAGTTATGCTCTGTCTCTATAAATAACTTTGGCAGACTGCCAACCATTTCAGATTTGCAAACAGGTCAAGTTTCAGTCAGTAAGAGCCAGTGGTAAGTTTCAGTCTGTAAGAGCCAGTGGTGTGGTTACATGTGGCACATTAGGCACTGTTGACCTGGGGGAAAGCTGAGCCTCCATTGCCAGGATGCATGAATGGGTGTAGCCGTGACAACCCGACTCGGTAGGCAATCGGATAATTTGGCTGGTAAGCCTACTTGAGTCGTGATACTAGTTATATTGTGGAATGTATCGCAGTGGTCTTGCATCAGGTTGCATTCATATTGTGGTAAACGGCCCATAATCTCAATATTATGCTGAGAATACAATAGTATACATGTGAGCTCACAACCTAAACTGAAACACCGTCTCCATGGACAAAGGTCATTTCCTGTATCACCTGCAAGCTGCCTGCGTCCTGTAACCCGTGCGAGCCGTGCTTGTGTTCATGGGGTCATAAATTCAACAAACATGCCAAGGGGTTAACCAATGTGCTGGGTTTTCTGAGAAAGTAACTTTTCTCGCTCATATTTGGTATTATTTAAAATTACACAAAAAATGCTAACGATTGGTCTGGTTTATGTTGATTGACTGTGTACCTTTAGGCCATGAAGCGTTGTCAGAAATGACGAAAATATTTGCATCTTCATAAGGCCTTATAATGCGTTCCTCAGACTGAGATGTCATATGACACTCTGGCGCGCAGGTAATCTGGTCGTAATGCCAGAGGGTCGATATGACGCTAGAATAGGTCTGACTCAATAACAAGGCTAAAAGAGGAACTTGTCTTAGAAGTTATAGGGAAAAAGCTCAAAAACATTTTAAAATGTTCTTCTCTGAAACCATGCTGCCAAATTGTCTGTTCATCTGTCCCAATATCCCTCCCTGGCAAAAAGAACATATCTGAAATATCCTGACTGATACATCCTAGTTTTAAAATGTCCTAGTCCGAAACGTGCAGGTCTGAAAACGTCCATTTGGCGGAAATCATAATGACTAAGGTAGATATGCAGGACATGAGAGGATCAATATTAAATTTAAAAAAAATAAACATTCATACTCCAAAACTTTGCACAGGTTTGCTTTAGGCCTGTAGGCCTAGTTAATAAATCCATTCCTCTTTAGAGTTCCTATCTATACACCAGAAATTAGTTCAGTATTTGTAAATTTTTTAAGTTATGGGCCTGAACATAATGCACTTTGAAAAAAATCAGGAAATATCTTTATTTCATATGTCATATCTGAAATTGAGGTATTGGTGGTGCCACCTGCATCGAGTCTTTTTTGTACAGAGTCATCAGTACCTGTATCACACTGAGGGCTACAAAAAACTTCTTTTCTGAAACCATATGGCCAAATTGTTTAATATCCCACAGTAATGATCTTAGGGTAATGCTTTCTGAAGTTTGTTCAAATGGTCTCTGTTCAGTGACTTTTGGCCAAGTTATGGGAAGCTGAATTTAGTCATATGCCATAATAACCCATTTTAGCTCAGTAGCTACAAAGATCTTCTTCTCAAAAACTACTGCGCAAAATTCTTAAATCTCACACATTTATTTTCCTCAGATGTTGATAATTCAGGTTTGTTCAGTGCTTTTTAGCTGATTGAGGAAAGTTGAACTTAGCCAGTTTGCTATATCTTTATATATGAGTTATAAACCTGCAAAATGTTTTTTGACTGATGCCACTGAAGCCAGGCTGTTTAATATTTTACAAGAATAATCCCCACAATAATTCTTATAATAATTGTCTTTAATAGTTCCACATGAATGATTTTTGGCTGAAATATGGAGATTGAATCGAGTCATTTTACCATATATGTTAGCTGTGTGATGCTGTTACATCTAGCCTGGCACCAGTTTATCAGCATCTAGATTACATCATGCCACTAGACATTTAGATTTTAGGTTATCTGTGGTTAATATTGACAAGAATGTTTATAAAAAGCTTTTAAAAATTAGATTTATGATTTAAATTATTCATCATACCATGCAATGTTACAATCATGGATATTTGGCTCTCTGTGGCTATATAAAAACGACTGTACATGGATTATAAATGATTGGTATCCATATTCAACTTAATTAAAAAATTTGCCATCAAGGAGATGTATCTGTATTATAATTTTGCATTCAGTATGAATGTGTAAGAATTAGGGCCCCGCTTGACAAGCGGTGCCCTATGGTGATCACCTTGTCAGTCCGTCCTTCCGTACTTCCGTCAATGACACTTTCTTTTTGCCACAATAACTCAACAACAACATACTGCAGCTTTCCCAAATTCACAGGGATGATTCGTACCTATGACGGCTCCAGACCTATCGAATTACAGACTTGTCGGAATTCAAATATGGCCACCACAGCCCAATCGCTGATTTTTTTTTGCACGCGATAACTCAACAACATATTGCAGCTTTCCCAAATTCACAGGGATAATTGGTACCAATCACAGCTCTAGACCTATCGAATTACAGACTTGTCCAAATTCAAATATGGCTGCCACAGCCCAATCGCTGATTTTCTTTAGCACGCAATAACTGAACAACATACTGAAGCTTTCCCAAATTCACAGGGATGATTGGTACCTATGACAGCTCTAGACCTGTTGAATTACAGACTTGTCAGAATTCAAATATGGCCGCCATAGCCCAATCGCTGTTTTTCTGTTGCACGCAATAACTCAACAACTACATACTGCAGCTTTCCCAAATTCACAGGGATGATAGGTACCTATGACAACTCGAGACCTGTCGAATTACAGACTTGTCAGAATTCAAATATGGCCGCCACATCCCAATCAATGATTATCTTTTGCACGCAATAACTCAACAACAACATACTGCAGCTTTCTCAAATTCACAAGGATGATTTGTACCTATGACGGCTCCAGACCTATCGAATTACAGACTTGTCCGAATTCAAATATGGCCGCCACAGCCCAATCGATGATTTTTTTTTTGCACGCGATAACTCAACAACAACATACTGCAGCTTTCCCAAATTCACAGGGATAATTGGTACCAATCACAGCTCTAGACCTATCGAATTACAGACTTGTCCAAATTCAAATATGGCTGACACAGCCCAATCGCTGATTTTCTTGCGCATGCGATAACTCAACAACAACATACTGAAGCTTTCCAAAATTCACAGGGATGATTGGTACCTATGACAGCTCTAGACCTGTCGAATTACAGACTTGTCAGAATTCAAATATGGCCGCCACAGCCCAATCGCTAATTATCTTTTGCACGCGATAATTCAACAACAACATTCTGCAGCTTTCCCAAATTCACAGGGATAATTGGTACCTATGACGGCTCCAGACCTATTGCATTACAGACTTCTGGGAATTCAAATATGACTGCCTCAGCCCAATCGCTGATTTTCTTTCACACGCGATAACTCAACAACAACATACTGCAGCTTTCCCAAATTCACAGGGATGATTGGTACCTATGACATACTGAGACCTGTCGAATTACAGACATGTCAGAATTCAAATATGGCCACCACATCCCAATCACTAATTTTCTTTTGCACAAAATAACTCAACAACAACATACTGCAGCTTTCCTAAATTCACAGGGATGATAGGTACCTATGACAACTCGAGACCTGTCGAATTACAGACTTGTCAGAATTCAAATATGGCCGCCACATCCCAATCGCTGATTATCTTTTGCACGCAATAACTCAACAACAACATACTGCAGCTTTCTCAAATTCACAAGGATGATTTGTACCTATGACGGCTCCAGACCTATCGAATTACAGACTTGTCCGAATTCAAATATGGCCGCCACAGCCCAATCGCTGATTTTTTTTTTGCACGCGATAACTCAACAACAACATACTGCAGCTTTCCCAAATTCACAGGGATAATTGGTACCAATCACAGCTCTAGACCTATCGAATTACAGACTTGTCCAAATTCAAATATGGCTGACACAGCCCAATCGCTGATTTTCTTGCGCATGCGATAACTCAACAACAACATACTGAAGCTTTCCAAAATTCACAGGGATGATTGGTACCTATGACAGCTCTAGACCTGTCGAATTACAGACTTGTCAGAATTCAAATATGGCCGCCACAGCCCAATCGCTAATTATCTTTTGCACGCGATAATTCAACAACAACATTCTGCAGCTTTCCCAAATTCACAGGGATAATTGGTACCTATGACGGCTCCAGACCTATTGCATTACAGACTTCTGGGAATTCAAATATGACTGCCTCAGCCCAATCGCTGATTTTCTTTCACACGCGATAACTCAACAACAACATACTGCAGCTTTCCCAAATTCACAGGGATGATTGGTACCTATGACATACTGAGACCTGTCGAATTACAGACATGTCAGAATTCAAATATGGCCACCACATCCCAATCACTAATTTTAATTTGCACAAAATAACTCAACAACAACATACTGCAGCTTTGCCAAATTCACAGGGATGATAGGTACCTATGACAACTCGAGACCTGTCGAATTACAGACTTGTCAGAATTCAAATATGGCCACCACATCCCAATCGCTAATTATCTTTTGCACGCAATAACTCAACAACAACATACTGCAGCTTTCTCAAATTCACAAGAATGATTTGTACCTATGACGGCTCCAGACCTGTGGAATTACAGACCTGTCGATATTCAAATATGGTTGCCACAGCCCGATCGCTGATTTTCTTTCGCACACGATAACTCAACAACAACATATTGCAGCTTTCCCAAATTCACAGGGATGATTTGTACCTAAGACGGCTCCAGACCTGTCGAATTACACACTTGTCCGAATTCAAATATGACTGCCACAGCCCAATCGCTGATTTTCTTTCACACGCGATAACTCAACAACAACATACTGCAGCTTTCCCAAATTCACAGGGATGATTGGTACCTATGACATACTGAGACCTGTCGAATTACAGACATGTCAGAATTCAAATATGGCCACCACATCCCAATCACTAATTTTAATTTGCACAAAATAACTCAACAACAACATACTGCAGCTTTGCCAAATTCACAGGGATGATAGGTACCTATGACAACTCGAGACCTGTCGAATTACAGACTTGTCAGAATTCAAATATGGCCACCACATCCCAATCGCTAATTATCTTTTGCACGCAATAACTCAACAACAACATACTGCAGCTTTCTCAAATTCACAAGAATGATTTGTACCTATGACGGCTCCAGACCTGTGGAATTACAGACCTGTCGATATTCAAATATGGTTGCCACAGCCCGATCGCTGATTTTCTTTCGCACACGATAACTCAACAACAACATATTGCAGCTTTCCCAAATTCACAGGGATGATTTGTACCTAAGACGGCTCCAGACCTATCGAATTACACACTTGTCCGAATTCAAATATGACTGCCACAGCCCAATCGCTGATTTTCTTTCACACGCGATAACTCAACAACAACATACTGCAGCTTTCCCAAATTCACAGGGACGATTGGTACCTATGACATACTGAGACCTGTCGAATTACAGACATGTCAGAATTCAAATATGGCCACCACATCCCAATCACTAATTTTCTTTTGCACAAAATAACTCAACAACAACATACTGCAGCTTTCCCAAATTCACAGGGATGATTGGTACCCATGACAGCTCTAGACCTGTCGAATTACAGACTTGTCAGAATTCAAATATGGCCGCCACAGCCCAATCGCTAATTATCTTTTGCACGCGATAATTCAACAACAACATTCTGCAGCTTTCCCAAATTCACAGGGATAATTGGTACCTTTGACGGCTCCAGACCTATTGCATTACAGACTTGTCGGAATTCAAATATGACTGCCACAGCCCAATCGCTGATTTTTTTTGCACGCGATAACTCAACAACATATTGCAGCTTTCCCAAATTCACAGGGATAATTGGTACCAATCACAGCTCTAGACCTATCGAATTACAGACTTGTCCAAATTCAAATATGGCTGCCACAGCCCAATCGCTGCTTTTATTTAGCACGCAATAACTCAACAACATACTGAAGCTTTCCCAAATTCACAGGGATGATTGGTACCTATGACATACTGAGACGTGTTGAATTACAGACTTGTCAGAATTCAAATATGGCCGCCATAGCCCAATTGCTAATTATCTTTTGCACGCCATAACTCAAGCACAACATACTGCAGCTTTCTCAAATTCACAAGGATGATTTGTACCTATGACGGCTCCAGACCTGTGGAATTACAGACCTGTCGATATTCAAATATGGTTGCCACAGCCCGATCGCTGATTTTCTTTCGCACACGATAACTCAACAACAACATATTGCAGCTTTCCCAAATTCACAGGGATGATTTGTACCTAAGACGGCTCCAGACCTATCGAATTACAGACTTGTCCAAATTCAAATATGGCTGACACAGCCCAATCGCTGATTTTCTTTCGCATGCGATAACTCAACAACATCATACTGAAGCTTTCCCAAATTCACAGGGATGATTGGTACCTATGACAGCTCTAGACCTGTCGAATTACAGACTTGTCAGAATTCAAATATGGCCGCCACAGCCCAATCGCTAATTATCTTTTGCACGCGATAATTCAACAACAACATTCTGCAGCTTTCCCAAATTCACAGGGATAATTGGTACCTATGACGGCTCCAGACCTATTGCATTACAGACTTGTCGGAATTCAAATATGACTGCCACAGCCCAATCGCTGATTTTCTTTCACACGCGATAACTCAACAACAACATGCTGCAGCTTTCCCAAATTCACAGGGATGATTGGTACCTATGACATACTGAGACCTGTCGAATTACAGACATGTCAGAATTCAAATATGGCCACCACATCCCAATCACTAATTTTCTTTTGCACAAAATAACTCAACAACAACATACTGCAGCTTTCCCAAATTCACAGGGATAATTGGTACCAATGACCGCTCCAGACCTATTGCATAACAGACTTGTCGGAATTCAAATATGACTGCCACAGCCCAATCGCTGATTTTTTTTTGCACGCGATAACTCAACAACATATTGCAGCTTTCCCAAATTCACAGGGATAATTGGTACCAATCACAGCTCTAGACCTATCGAATTACAGACTTGTCAGAATTCAAATATGGCTGCCACAGCCCAATCGCTGATTTTCTTTAGCACACAATAACTCAACAACATACTGAAGCTTTCCCAAATTCACAGGGATAATTGGTACCTATGACGGCTCCAGACCTATTGCATTTCAGACTTGTCGGAATTCAAATATGACTGCCACAGCCCAATCGCTGATTTTCTTTCACACGCGATAACTCAACAACAACCTACTGCAGCTTTCCCAAATTCACAGGGATGATTGGTACCTATGACATACTGAGACCTGTTGAATTACAGACTTGTCAGAATTCTAATATGGCCGCCATAGCCCAATCGCTGTTTTTCTATTGCACGCAATAACTCAACAACTACATACTGCAGCTTTCCCAAATTCACAGGGATGATAGGTACCTATGACACCTCGAGACCTGTCGAATTACAGACTTGTCAGAATTCAAATATGGCCGCCACATCCCAATCGCTAATTATCTTTTGCAAGCAATAACTCAACAACAACATACTGCAGCTTTCTCAAATTCACAAGGGTGATTTGTACCTATGACGTCTCCAGACCTGTGGAATTACAGACCTGTCGATATTCAAATATGGTTGCCACAGCCCGATCGCTGATTTTCTTTCGCACACGATAACTCAACAACAACATATTGCAGCTTTCCCAAATTCACAGGGATGATTTGTACCTAAGACGGCTCCAGACCTATCGAATGACAGACTTGTCCGAATTCAAATATGGCCGCCACAGCCCAATCGCTGATTTTTTTTTTGCACGCGATAACTCAACAACAACATACTGCAGCTTTCCCAAATTCACAGGGATAATTGGTACCAATCACAGCTCTAGACCTATCGAATTACAGACTTGTCCAAATTCAAATATGGCTGACACAGCCCAATCGCTGATTTTCTTTCGCATGCGATAACTCAACAACAACATACTGAAGCTTTCCCCAATTCACAGGGATGATTGATACCTAAGACAGCTCTAAACCTGTCGAATTACAGACTTGTCAGAATTCAAATATGGCCGCCACAGCCCAATCGCTAATTATCTTTTGCACGCGATAATTCAACAACAACATTCTGCAGCTTTCCCAAATTCACAGGGATAATTGGTACCTATGACGGCTCCAGACCTATTGCATTTCAGACTTGTCGGAATTCAAATATGACTGCCACAGCCCAATCGCTGATTTTCTTTCACACGCGATAACTCAACAACAACATACTGCAGCTTTCCCAAATTCACAGGGACGATTGATACCTATGACATACTGAGACCTGTCGAATTACAGACATGTCAGAATTCAAATATGGCCACCACATCCCAATCACTAATTTTCTTTTGCACAAAATAACTCAACAACAACATACTGCAGCTTTCCCAAATTCACAGGGATGATTGGTACCTATGACAGCTCTAGACCTGTCGAATTACAGACTTGTCAGAATTCAAATATGGCCGCCACAGCCCAATCGCTAATTATCTTTTGCACGCGATAATTCAACAACAACATTCTGCAGCTTTCCCAAATTCACAGGGATAATTGGTACCTATGACGGCTCCAGACCTATTGCATTACAGACTTGTCGGAATTCAAATATGACTGCCACAGCCCAATCGCTGATTTTTTTTGCACGCGATAACTCAACAACATATTGCAGCATTCCCAAATTCACAGGGATAATTGGTACCAATCACAGCTCTAGACCTATCGAATTACAGACTTGTCCAAATTCAAATATGGCCGCCACAGCCCAATCGCTAATTATCTTTTGCATGCGATAATTCAACAACAACATTCTGCAGCTTTCCCAAATTCACAGGGATAATTGGTACCTATGACGGCTCCAGACCTATTGCATTACAGACTTGTCGGAATTCAAATATGACTACCACAGCCCAATCGCTGATTTTTTTTGCACGCGATAACTCAACAACATATTGCAGCTTTCCCAAATTCACAGGGATAATTGGTACCAATCACAGCTCTAGACCTATCGAATTACAGACTTGTCCAAATTCAAATATGGCTGCCACAGCCCAATCGCTGCTTTTATTTAGCACGCAATAACTCAACAACATACTGAAGCTTTCCCAAATTCACAGGGATGATTGGTACCTATGACATACTGAGACGTGTTGAATTACAGACTTGTCAGAATTCAAATATTGCCGCCATAGCCCAATTGCTAATTATCTTTTGCACGCAATAACTCAAGCACAACATACTGCAGCTTTCTCAAATTCACAAGGATGATTTGTACCTATGACGGCTCCAGACCTGTGGAATTACAGACCTGTCGATATTCAAATATGGTTGCCACAGCCCGATCGCTGATTTTCTTTCGCACACGATAACTCAACAACAACATATTGCAGCTTTCCCAAATTCACAGGGATGATTTGTACCTAAGACGGCTCCAGACCTATCGAATTACAGACTTGTCCAAATTCAAATATTGCTGACACAGCCCAATCGCTGATTTTCTTTCGCATGCGATAACTCAACAACATCATACTGAAGCTTTCCCAAATTCACAGGGATGATTGGTACCTATGACAGCTCTAGACCTGTCGAATTACAGACTTGTCAGAATTCAAATATGGCCGCCACAGCCCAATCGCTAATTATCTTTTGCACGCGATAATTCAACAACAACATTCTGCAGCTTTCCCAAAGTCACAGGGATAATTGGTACCTATGACGGCTCCAGACCTATTGCATTACAGACTTGTCGGAATTCAAATATGACTGCCACAGCCCAATCGCTGATTTTCTTTCACACGCGATAACTCAACAACAACATGCTGCAGCTTTCCCAAATTCACAGGGATGATTGGTACCTATGACATACTGAGACCTGTCGAATTACAGACATGTCAGAATTCAAATATGGTCACCACATCCCAATCACTAATTTTCTTTTGCACAAAATAACTCAACAACAACATACTGCAGCTTTCCCAAATTCACAGGGATAATTGGTACCAATGACCGCTCCAGACCTATTGCATAACAGACTTGTCGGAATTCAAATATGACTGCCACAGCCCAATCGCTGATTTTTTTTGCACGCGATAACTCAACAACATATTGCAGCTTTCCCAAATTCACAGGGATAATTGGTACCAATCACAGCTCTAGACCTATCGAATTACAGACTTGTCTAAATTCAAATATGGCTGCCACAGCCCAATCGCTGATTTTCTTTAGCACACAATAACTCAACAACATACTGAAGCTTTCCCAAATTCACAGGGATAATTGGTACCTATGACGGCTCCAGACCTATTGCATTTCAGACTTGTCGGAATTCAAATATGACTGCCACAGCCCAATCGCTGATTTTCTTTCACACGCGATAACTCAACAACAACATACTGCAGCTTTCCCAAATTCACAGGGATGATTGGTACCTATGACATACTGAGACCTGTTGAATTACAGACTTGTCAGAATTCTAATATGGCCGCCATAGCCCAATCGCTGTTTTTCTATTGCACGCAATAACTCAACAACTACATACTGCAGCTTTCCCAAATTCACAGGGATGACAGGTACCTATGACACCTCGAGACCTGTCGAATTACAGACATGTCAGAATTCAAATATGGCCGCCACATCCCAATCGCTAATTATCTTTTGCAAGCAATAACTCAACAACAACATACTGCAGCTTTCTCAAATTCACAAGGGTGATTTGTACCTATGACGGCTCCAGACCTGTGGAATTACAGACCTGTCGATATTCAAATATGGTTGCCACAGCCCGATCGCTGATTTTCTTTCGCACACGATAACTCAACAACAACATATTGCAGCTTTCCCAAATTCACAGGGATGATTTGTACCTAAGACGGCTCCAGACCTATCGAATGACAGACTTGTCCGAATTCAAATATGGCCGCCACAGCCCAATCGCTGATTTTTTTTGCACGCGATAACTCAACAACAACATACTGCAGCTTTCCCAAATTCACAGGGATAATTGGAACAAATCACAGCTCTAGACCTATCGAATTACAGACTTGTCCAAATTCAAATATGGCTGACACAGCCCAATCGCTGATTTTCTTTCGCATGCGATAACTCAACAACAACATACTGAAGCTTTCCCAAATTCACAGGGATGATTGGTACCTAAGACGGCTCCAGACCTATCGAATGACAGACTTGTCCGAATTCAAATATGGCCGCCACAGCCCAATCGCGGATTTTTTTTTGCACGCGATAACTCAACAACAACATACTGCAGCTTTCCCAAATTCACAGGGATAATTGGTACCTATGACGGCCTCAGACCTATTGCATTTCAGACTTGTCCAAATTCAAATATGGCTGACACAGCCCAATCGCTGATTTTCTTTCGCATGCGATAACTCAACAACAACATACTGAAGCTTTCCCCAATTCACAGGGATGATTGGTACCTAAGACAGCTCTAAACCTGTCGAATTACAGACTTGTCAGAATTCAAATATGGCCGCCACAGCCCAATCGCTAATTATCTTTTGCACGCGATAATTCAACAACAACATTCTGCAGCTTTCCCAAATTCACAGGGATAATTGGTACCTATGACGGCTCCAGACCTATTGCATTTCAGACTTGTCGGAATTCAAATATGACTGCCACAGCCCAATCGCTGATTTTCTTTCACACGCGATAACTCAACAACAACATACTGCAGCTTTCCCAAATTCACAGGGACGATTGGTACCTATGACATACTGAGACCTGTCGAATTACAGACATGTCAGAATTCAAATATGGCCACCACATCCCAATCACTAATTTTCTTTTGCACAAAATAACTCAACAACAACATACTGCAGCTTTCCCAAATTCACAGGGATGATTGGTACCTATGACAGCTCTAGACCTGTCGAATTACAGACTTGTCAGAATTCAAATATGGCCGCCACAGCCCAATCGCTAATTATCTTTTGCACGCGATAATTCAACAACAACATTCTGCAGCTTTCCCAAATTCACAGGGATAATTGGTACCTATGACGGCTCCAGACCTATTGCATTACAGACTTGTCGGAATTCAAATATGACTGCCACAGCCCAATCGCTGAATTTTTTTGCACGCGATAACTCAACAACATATTGCAGCATTCCCAAATTCACAGGGATAATTGGTACCAATCACAGCTCTAGACCTATCGAATTACAGACTTGTCCAAATTCAAATATGGCCGCCACAGCCCAATCGCTAATTATCTTTTGCATGCGATAATTCAACAACAACATTCTGCAGCTTTCCCAAATTCACAGGGATAATTGGTACCTATGACGGCTCCAGACCTATTGCATTACAGACTTGTCGGAATTCAAATATGACTACCACAGCCCAATCGCTGATTTTTTTTGCACGCGATAACTCAACAACATATTGCAGCTTTCCCAAATTCACAGGGATAATTGGTACCAATCACAGCTCTAGACCTATCGAATTACAGACTTGTCCAAATTCAAATATGGCTGCCACAGCCCAATCGCTGCTTTTATTTAGCACGCAATAACTCAACAACATACTGAAGCTTTCCCAAATTCACAGGGATGATTGGTACCTATGACATACTGAGACGTGTTGAATTACAGACTTGTCAGAATTCAAATATTGCCGCCATAGCCCAATTGCTAATTATCTTTTGCACGCAATAACTCAAGCACAACATACTGCAGCTTTCTCAAATTCACAAGGATGATTTGTACCTATGACGGCTCCAGACCTGTAGAATTACAGACCTGTCGATATTCAAATATGGTTGCCACAGCCCGATCGCTGATTTTCTTTCGCACACGATAACTCAACAACAACATATTGCAGCTTTCCCAAATTCACAGGGATGATTTGTACCTAAGACGGCTCCAGACCTATCGAATTACAGACTTGTCCAAATTCAAATATAGCTGACACAGCCCAATCGCTGATTTTCTTTCGCATGCGATAACTCAACAACATCATACTGAAGCTTTCCCAAATTCACAGGGATGATTGGTACCTATGACAGCTCTAGACCTGTCGAATTACAGACTTGTCAGAATTCAAATATGGCCGCCACAGCCCAATCGCTAATTATCTTTTGCACGCGATAATTCAACAACAACATTCTGCAGCTTTCCCAAATTCACAGGGATAATTGGTACCTATGACGGCTCCAGACCTATTGCATTACAGACTTGTCGGAATTCAAATATGACTGCCACAGCCCAATCGCTGATTTTCTTTCACACGCGATAACTCAACAACAACATGCTGCAGCTTTCCCAAATTCACAGGGATGATTGGTACCTATGACATACTGAGACCTGTCGAATTACAGACATGTCAGAATTCAAATATGGCCACCACATCCCAATCACTAATTTTCTTTTGCACAAAATAACTCAACAACAACATACTGCAGCTTTCCCAAATTCACAGGGATAATTGGTACCAATGACCGCTCCAGACCTATTGCATAACAGACTTGTCGGAATTCAAATATGACTGCCACAGCCCAATCGCTGATTTTTTTTGCACGCGATAACTCAACAACATATTGCAGCTTTCCCAAATTCACAGGGATAATTGGTACCAATCACAGCTCTAGACCTATCGAATTACAGACTTGTCTAAATTCAAATATGGCTGCCACAGCCCAATCGCTGATTTTCTTTAGCACACAATAACTCAACAACATACTGAAGCTTTCCCAAATTCACAGGGATAATTGGTACCTATGACGGCTCCAGACCTATTGCATTTCAGACTTGTCGGAATTCAAATATGACTGCCACAGCCCAATCGCTGATTTTCTTTCACACGCGATAACTCAACAACAACATACTGCAGCTTTCCCAAATTCACAGGGATGATTGGTACCTATGACATACTGAGACCTGTTGAATTACAGACTTGTCAGAATTCTAATATGGCCGCCATAGCCCAATCGCTGTTTTTCTATTGCACGCAATAACTCAACAACTACATACTGCAGCTTTCCCAAATTCACAGGGATGACAGGTACCTATGACACCTCGAGACCTGTCGAATTACAGACATGTCAGAATTCAAATATGGCCGCCACATCCCAATCGCTAATTATTTTTGCAAGCAATAACTCAACAACAACATACTGCAGCTTTCTCAAATTCACAAGGGTGATTTGTACCTATGACGGCTCCAGACCTGTGGAATTACAGACCTGTCGATATTCAAATATGGTTGCCACAGCCCGATCGCTGATTTTCTTTCGCACACGATAACTCAACAACAACATATTGCAGCTTTCCCAAATTCACAGGGATGATTTGTACCTAAGACGGCTCCAGACCTATCGAATGACAGACTTGTCCGAATTCAAATATGGCCGCCACAGCCAAATCGCTGATTTTTTTTGCACGCGATAACTCAACAACAACATACTGCAGCTTTCCCAAATTCACAGGGATAATTGGAACAAATCACAGCTCTAGACCTATCGAATTACAGACTTGTCCAAATTCAAATATGGCTGACACAGCCCAATCGCTGATTTTCTTTCGCATGCGATAACTCAACAACAACATACTGAAGCTTTCCCAAATTCACAGGGATGATTGGTACCTATGGCAGCTCTAGACCTGTCGAATTACAGACTTGTCAGAATTCAAATATGGCCGCCACAGCCCAATCGCTAATTATCTTTTGCACGCGATAATTCAACAACAACATTCTGCAGCTTTCCCAAATTCACAGGGATAATTGGTACCTATGACGGCTCTAGACCTATTGCATTACAGACTTGTCGGAATTCAAATATGACTGCCACAGCCCAATCGCTGATTTTCTTTCACACGCGATAACTCAACAACAACATACTGCAGCTTTCCCAAATTCACAGGGATGATTGGTACCTATGACATACTGAGACCTGTCGAATTACAGACATGTCAGAATTCAAATATGGCCACCACATCCCAATCACTAATTTTCTTTTGCACAAAATAACTCAACAACAACATACTGCAGCTTTCCCAAATTCACAGGGATGATTGGTACCTATGACAACTCGAGACCTGTCGAATTACAGACTTGTCAGAATTCTAATATGGCCTCCACAGCCCGATTGCTGATTTTCTTTCGTGTGCTGTAACTCAACAACAACCTACTGCAGCTTTCCTGAATTCACAGAGATGATTGGTACCTATGAGGGCTCCAAACATATTGCATTACAGATCTGTCCGAATTCCAATATGGCCACCACAGCCCAATCGCTGATTTTCTTTCGTGTGCAATAACTCACCAAAAACCTCAGGCAGCTTTCCCAAATTCACAGGGATGATTGGCACCTGTAAGGGCTCCAGACCTTTTGGATAACAGACCTGTTGGAATTTCGATATGGCCGCTACTGCCCAATTGCTGGTTTTCTTTCGTGCATGATAACTAAAAAAACAACATACTTCAGCTTTTCCAAATTTACAGGGATCACTGGTCCCTATGCGGGCTCCAGACCTATTGAAATACAGACTTGCTCAAAATCAAATATGGCTAACAGACTACATTCAGTTATTTTCTGTTGCACACATTATTTCAGACATATATCTTTTTTAATCCAGTACGATTTTTTCCCTCATGCATATTGATAAAAACCTGTTTCTGTTTGTGATATTTTTCAAATTTAACTTAATTTTTCACCCATATGCAAACTAGTCAAGCACTAGCAGAAACGCGGGGCCCTCTGAGGACCATTGAAATTTTAACCAAAGTCTTTCAGTATGTGTAAACAGATATACCAACAGGCCAAGATTGAATCTGTATCTTTAAATAGGTTGAGAAACTGCCAACTGTTTCAGATTTGGGAACAGATCAAGAGTTCATTTAGTGCAGCCAGATATAGGTCAAGAGTTCAATCAGTGCAGCCAAGCACATGGCATGTGATCACCTCATGGGTGACATGTGAACACCTCATGGGCACCATGTGATCACTTCATGGGTGTCAAGCCCCTCAGGGCAGGGCCCCTGCATGAGCTTATGCAATGGTGTGGCTACTATTTCAGATTAGGCAACAGGCTAGAGGTCAGTCTGGATCTATTTATAGCTTTGGCAGACTGCCAACTGTATCAGATTAGGCAACAGGTCAAGAGTTCACTCAGTGCAGCCAGGTATGGGTCAGGAGTTTACTCAGTGCAGTAGCTGCATTCTATTTATAGCTTTGGCAGACTGCCAACTTTGTCAGATTATGCAACAGGTCAAGATTTCACTCAGTGCAGCCAGGTACAGGTCAAAAGTTCACTCAGTCTGGCCAAATGCAGGTCATGAGTTCACTCAGTGCAGTAGTCTGAGAAAGCAATTTGTCACAGTTCACTCGGGGCAACAGCCTTTCTCACCTAAGCCTGGTCAGCCCCATGCATCAGACTCAAGGTAAGTTTAATGTATTGGCCTAATATTTTGTGTCTATGTGTCTTTGATGGCTTTCTCGCTCACAAGACAGGTGTTGCCACCTACCATGACTTTTGAACACGTTTTTCTCAGGAGGGGTTTGATATATCAGTCTGAAATTGGGCGTATGTATATATCTCTGATAGCTTCGTTGTATACAAGACTGGTGGTGCCAGCTACAATCTTTTAAGTGTTGTGTGCACCTATGCCAGAATTTCAGCAGTGATGTTTGTGTAATTGTTTCTTATTCAAAATGTTTAGTACTTGCATAGTTCATATACATGAAAATTAATGGTCAAGCATTGAAGCATTATACCTGGTGTATTCCCCAATGCACAGGTTCGCATTAGGCCTGTAGGCCTTGTTTCATATATTGCTGATTTCTTTTTTTTTGTAAAATGTCAGCTGAAAAGCATTTTGTATTGGGAAAATGTATTTCAAAGTTATTTCAAGGAGGGACCACTTTCTACAGATAGCAGCACTTGGTTTACCATTGGAGATTGCCAGTGCCTTGATCTTGGCTATTAGCCAAGATGATATCAGCTCTTTAAATAGTTTTGGCACAGTGCCTGGATTGGAAGAAGTGCAGCCAGGTATAGGTCAAGAGTTCACTCAGTGCAGTAGCTGCATTCTATTAATAGCTTTGGCAGACTGCCCACTTCAACAGATTTGGCACCAATGTTCAGCCTGGATCTATAGCTTTGGCAGACTTCCAACTGTGTCAGATTATGCAACAGGTCAAGATTTCACTCAGTGCAACCAGGTACAGGTCAAAAGTTTACTTAGTCTAGCCAGGTGCAGGTCAAGAGTTCACTCAGTGCAGTAGCTTGAGGTAGTAATTTGTCACAGATCACTCGGGGGCAACTGCCTTACCTACCTTAGCCTGGTCAGCCCAGTGCATCAAACTCAAGGGAGGTTTGATATATTGGCCTGATATTTTGACCTGTCCATGCATCTTTGATGGCTCTCTCGTTCACAAGACAGGTGTCACCACCTACATTGATTTTTCCATAGTGTATGCGCCTGCTTTTTTCTACAGAGGAATTTTATACATCAGCCTGAAATTGGGCATATTTATACATATCGGGTAGCTTTGTAGTGTAGAAGACTGATGGTGCCACCTACAATAATTTTTACACAGTGTATGTCCCAGCTTATTTCGCAGGAGGGCTACAATCATTTTTAGCTCAGCTGACTGTAAGTCAACTGAGGTATAGGTATGGCGCTTTTTCCATCGTCAGTCTGGCCGTCCGTTAGCAGGGCACAAATCGTATCCACTGACCCTAGAAGCCTGTAACTAAAAATCTAGGGAGGTCCATAAAAAATCTATCTCCTTGGAAACCTGAAATTAGGTCACTGTAACCTATATCCTCCAAGCTATCCGGCTTGAAAGTACCCCCCCCCCCCCCGAATAATAAATAATTTGATACAAAACCTCCAATATCTTGATAATTGATGCATGGATTGTCATGAATCTTGCCTTGAATATTGACTATGACTAGATTTGTCAGTTCATGAAAAGTGGTGGCGCCACCTGTATATTTTCTTATTTTTAAGAATATTTATCTTCTTTTTAGCTCAGCTGACTATAAGTCATCTGAGCTATAGTCGGGGTCCTTTGTTCGTCGGCTGTCCGTCCATCCATTAAACTGGCACGTTTTGAAACCATTGGGCCCACAAAAATCGGCATACCTTTAGAGGTACCCAAAATCTCCTACCATACTGAAAATTGGGTCACTACTTCATTCCTTCGATTTATTAAGGAAAACCCTCCATTTTCCATTAAAAACCCATTGTTACACTTCAAGACTGCCCAATATCAAAACCACTGACCTGATATTGACCATTTTTGATATATCAGTTTCTCTATATATTTCCTATGTACATACCATAAATTAGTTCGATATTTTTTAAATTCCTGAAGTAATGGGCCCAAACATAATGCACTTTGTAATAATTCAGGAAATTTATTTACTCTCTAACTTGAGAATTGCTGAAGCTAGAGTCTTTCTTTCAGGTATATATAACCGTATTTCGTCAAGATTCAATTGTATACCAAAAATTAGATCTGAATTTTTAAATTTTATAAGTTATTAGCATACCGGTAAATATTAAATCAGTACCTTAAATTTTTCTCAGATTTGACCAGGACACATTTTTTTTCCTGTAACTGCTGTGGATTTAATTTTCACAGCATGTTACCATTAGCATTTCATTTCTTAACATCTGAAATTTGCAACAGTTGATCAAAAACTGTTGATTTTATTCCTGTTTTCAAACACCATGTAAAGTATTGTTTAGATCAAGCAAGTGTTATGGAGTTTGCTAAAGCTCAGCTCCCAAGCTTCCCAGGCTAGCTCTCAGCTACCAAAATTTGGCATACAGTCAGATGTCCCCCAAACCCCCCTACCATACCAAAAGTTTGGTCACTAGAATTTCATTCCTTTGAGATGTTAAGAAAAAACTTTAATTTTCAATTAAAAACCCATTGTTATACTTCAAGACTGCCTAATATCAAAACTACTGATCTGACTTTGATTATATAAAATATACATGTTATTCTATTTATACTCTATGCACATGCCAGAAATGATGTGAGTATTGCAAAACTGTTTTAAGTTATGGGCCCGAACATAATGCACTTTGTAAACAAGAAATATATTTACCCCCTTAACATGAAAATTGCTGAAGCTAGAGATTTTTTTTTGTCAGGGATATAACATTATTTAATTCAGATTCAATTGTATACCCAAAATTAGTTCTGAATTTTTCAAATTTTATAAGTTATTAGCATAAATATAAAATCAGTACCTTAGATTTTGCCTAATTTTGATCATGGCTTGTTTGTTTCCTGTAAGCACTGTTGATGTAATTTTCATATCATGCAGAAATAAGGGTTTCAGCTTGTTATTTTTGAAAGTTGAAAGAAATTGGCCAAAAACTGTAGCTTTTATTAAATTTTTTATGAGACAATGTCAGACCCAGGCTCTACCCAGCCCCTCTTCAGTCACCTGTATGTCCTCAAGTTGACCTTTCAGGCCAATTATGCACGCTTGACGCGGGGCATATACTTGCAGCTGGGCAGCTTATTTGCTGACCACAGCTGATCCAGGTGTCCAACGCAGCTCATCTATTAGTTGTTTAGACCAACAGCATAACAATAAACAATGAATAAATAATTTTTTATAGGTTTATAATAACAACTTTAAAAATAATCAATAGAAAAGGAATTTGACAGTTGATGAGTGACATTGACAGGGAATTACCTTGCAGTTGCTGATGTTTTATGGATTTTGTATGGATGTATGAAAATGTATTCCAAGTAACACCATTGAGTCATCTATGGTATTTTTCTTTTCAATTTTAATAATGAAAAAAAAATAATTTAATTATATTGTACTATACTTTTAAGTATTATATGAAGGAAACCAATGATTGACAAAGATGCAGTTGATAATATAAATCTAAATTCCCAGGTCTTTTACAAGTGTTTCAGCTTGTTAATTTGTATTTATTTCAAATTTTTAAAAAAGTTAAAATATGTCAAAATTTTTAAATTTTACTCGGACAAGTACTTATTAAAGTTGTCAATGTGTTTCACTAATGACATTCAGACACATGGCTGTAACAGCTGTCACAAGACTATGTGAATAATCGAAATTTATATTATTGGTTCCTATATTTCAGTTAATAAAATTACAATTGCTTATTTCTAGTTTTCTCCTTGTACAATTTATAGGGTATTCTTATGCTTGGGTTATTTTTTACACATATAATGGTTTCAAAGGTGAGATACTTCAATTTTTTTCTGATTCATTTTTTTTTAATAAAAAAATTTAAATATGATAAAAAATCAAATCTTAGACAAGTTCTCATTATGATTTGTGTAATGTTAATAATTGTCATAAGACTCTTGCTATGTCTAGTGTAGATTAATGTGAAGGTAGTCCAAAGTGAAAATTATAGTTTTATTTTTGAATATAAATAACATTCATAAAACCAGGTACTTATGATCATTATTAGCGAACCTGTGAGCTTATGCGATGGTTTGGCGTCGTCCGGCGTCCGTCGGCCGTCGTCCGTCGTCTGTACGTTAACCCATAGTCTCTTGAAAACGGCAAGAAGTAGCATCACGAAATTTTATGCAAAAAATTACTCATATAAAAAACTATATCGGATTTTGCTTATTTTTTGGCTAACTGCATTTTCTTAGATTTTATAGGGAAAAAGCTAAAAAAGCTTTAAAAATCTTCTTCTCCGAAAATGTTCAGCCAAATTGTCCAATATTTCACAGAAATGATTCTCGGAATAATCTTTCTCAAGTTTGTTCGAATGGTGATTTTTGGCCGAGTTACAGGAAGTTGAACTTAGTCATTTGTCCATAAAAGCATACTAAAATTACAATCTCAGAAACGGCTGGAGCTATCATCACCAAATTTTATGCCAATGTTGTTCACATGAGACATATCTGAAATTGAGGTATTGGTGGCGCCACCTGCATCGACCTTTTTTGTACGGGGGTCATCAGTGCCCGTATCATACTGACGGCTACAAAAAAAACTTCTTCTCTGAAACCATCTGGCCAAATAATTTAATATCGCACAGAAATGATCCTAGGGTAGTGCTTTCTGAAATTTGTTCAAATGGTCTAAGTTCAGTGACTTTTGGCTGAGTTATGGGAAGCTGAATTTAGTCATATGCTGTAACAGCCCATTTTAGCTCAGTGGCTACAAAGATCTTCTCCTCAAAAATCACTGGGCCAAATTCTTGAATCTCACACATTAATTATCCTTAGATGTTGATAATTCAAGTTTGTTCAAATGGTTTTGGTTCAGTGATTTTTGGCTGAGTTATGGGAAGCTTAACTTAGCCATTTTGCTGTATTTTCCCATATGAGTTATAAACCTGTAAAATTTTTTTTGACTGACCCTACTGAGGCCAATTTGTTTAATATTTTACAAGAATAATCCCCTGAATAATTCTTATAATAATTGTCTTTTATGGTTCCAAAGAATGATTTTGGCTGAATTATAAAGGTTCAATTGAGTCATTTTACCATATATGTTAGCTGTGTGAAGCAGATACACAGATACATCTAGATACATCTAGATACATCTAGACTGGCACCAGTTTATCAGCATTTATTACATCATGCCTCTAGACATTTAAATTTCAGGTTATCTATGGTTAATATTGACAAGAATGTTTTTTAAAAGCTTTTAAAAAATGTAGATTTATGATTTTTAGATATTCCTCATGCCAGGCAATGTTTACAATCACAGCTATACAGCTCTCTGTGGGTATATAAAGACGGCTGTACATGGATTATAAATAATTGGTATCCATAGTCAAATTAATTCAAGATTTTGCCATCAGTGAGATGTATCTGTATTACAATTTTGCATTCAATATGCATCTTTATTAATTTTTAGTGAACCTGTGAACTAATGCGGTGGTGTGGCGGCGTTTGTCTTATGTACGTTTACCCATACTATTTTGAAAATGATTGGAGATAGCATCATGAAATTTTATGCAAAAAATTAGCCATCTGAAAATTTTCTTAAATTTTATAGAGAAAAAGCTAAAAAACCTTTAAAAATCTTCTCCTCCAAAACACTCAAGCCAAATTGTTCAATATTTCACAGAAATAATCTTTTATACCATCTCCCTCAATTTTGTTCAGGAAGTTGAACTTAGTCATCTGTCCAAAAAAAGCATACTAAAATGACAGTCTCAGAAACAGCCAGAGCTATCATCACCAAATTTTTTGCCAGTGTTGGTCACATGAGTCATATATGAAATTCAGGTATTGGTGGCGCCACCTGAATTGACCTATTTTTGTACGGGGGTCATTGGCATCTGTAACATTAATCCATAATTTCTCAGGAATAGCAGGAGCTACCATTCCCAGATTTTATGCAATAATCTGTCACATATTAAATTTTGTGGGATTTAGCTTATTTTTTTTTTGCTATCTGCATTTACTTAGATTTTATAAGGAAAAAGCTGACAATATTTTAAAAGTCGTCTTCTTGTAGACGGTCCAGCCAAATTGTTAAATATTTTACATAAATGGTCCCAGAGGCAAGCCCTCTCAAGTTTGTTCAAATGGTTTGTATTTGATGAATTTTAGTGGAGTTACACAAATTTGAACAGTCATTCGGCCAAGTAAGCATACTGACATAGTACTTTCAGAAATGACAGAAGCTAGCATTACCAGGTATTGTGCAAATATTGGTCACATGACTCATATTTGAAGTTGTATATTTAGTTGTTTCACCTACATTGACCTGTTTTTTTTATGGGCAAAATTTTAGCCTCCTTCAGCTGAATGATGAAACTGTCAAGTTGAATTGTTCAATTTTTCAAATAAATTATCCTAGGACATGGTTCTTTCAATCATATCAGAATATACTGAGTTTGTTGATTTTTGGTTGAGTTGTGAAAAGCTTAAGTTGGTCTTATGGCCATGATTATGTCTTTTTCAAACTGAGGACTGCAATAGTGTTCTTCTACAAAATTATTATTTCAATTATATCTTCTGTAACATTGCACAAAAATTATTCTTAGGTGGCCTTTGTTCAAGTTTACTAGAATGATTTTTGGCAGAACTATTGGACCTTTAACAATGAAAGTACTGCATCTTTTATTATTCTAGATATTTTGATAAAAAGTTTATGAATATGTCGGCTTGAAAAAAAAAAGAAATTTTAACCAAAGTCTTTCAGTATGTGTAAACAGATATACCAACAGGCCAAGATTGAATCTGTATCTTTAAATAGGTTGAGAAACTGCCAACTGTTTCAGATTTGGGAACAGATCAAGAGTTCATTTAGTGCAGCCAGATATAGGTCAAGAGTTCAATCAGTGCAGCCAAGCACATGGCATGTGATCACCTCATGGGTGACATGTGAACACCTCATGGGCACCATGTGATCACTTCATGGGTGTCAAGCCCCTCAGGGCATGGCCCCTGCATGAGCTTATGCAATGGTGTGGCTACTATTTCAGATTAGGCAACAGGCTAGAGGTCAGTCTGGATCTATTTATAGCTTTGGCAGACTGCCAACTGTATCAGATTATGCAACAGGTCAAGAGTTCACTCAGTGCAGCCAGGTACAGGTCAAAAGTTTACTCAGTCTGGCCAAATGCAGGTCATGAGTTCACTCAGTGCAGTAGTCTGAGAAAGCAATTTGTCACAGTTCACTCGGGGCAACAGCCTTTCTCACCTAAGCCTGGTCAGCCCCATGCATCAGACTCAAGGTAAGTTTAATGTATTGGCCTAATATTTTGACCTGTCTATGTGTCTTTGATGGCTTTCTCGCTCACAAGACAGGTGTTGCCACCTACCATGACTTTTGAACACGTTTTTCTCAGGAGGGGTTTGATATATCAGTCTGAAATTGGGCGTATGTATATATCTCTGATAGCTTCGTTGTATACAAGACTGGTGGTGCCAGCTACAATCTTTTAAGTGTTGTGTGCACCTATGCCAGAATTTCAGCAGTGATGTTTGTGTAATTGTTTCTTATTCAAAATGTTTAGTACTTGCATAGTTCATATACATGAAAATTAATGGTCAAGCATTGAAGCATTATACCTGGTGTATTCCCCAATGCACAGGTTCGCATTAGGCCTGTAGGCCTTGTTTCATATATTGCTGATTTCTTTTTTTTTTGTAAAATGTCAGCTGAAAAGCATTTTGTATTGGGAAAATGTATTTCAAAGTTATTTCAAGGAGGGACCACTTTCTACAGATGGCAGCACTTGGTTTACCATTGGAGATTGCCAGTGCCTTGATCTTGGCTATTAGCCAAGATGATATCAGCTCTTTAAATAGTTTTGGCACAGTGCCTGGATTGGAAGAAGTGCAGCCAGGTATAGGTCAAGAGTTCACTCAGTGCAGTAGCTGCATTCTATTTATAGCTTTGGCAGACTGCCCACTTCAACAGATTTGGCACCAATGTTCAGCCTGGATCTATAGCTTTGGCAGACTGCCAACTGTGTCAGATTATGCAACAGGTCAAGAGTTCACTCAGTGCAACCAGGTACAGGTCAAAAGTTCACTTAGTCTAGCCAGGTGCAGGTCAAGAGTTCACTCAGTGCAGTAGCTTGAGGTAGTAATTTGTCACAGATCACTCGGGGGCAACTGCCTTACCTACCTTAGCCTGGTCAGCCCAGTGCATCAAACTCAAGGGAGGTTTGATATATTGGCCTGATATTTTGACCTGTCCATGCATCTTTGATGGCTCTCTCGTTCACAAGACAGGTGTCACCACCTACATTGATTTTTCCATAGTGTATGCGCCTGCTTTTTTCTACAGAGGAATTTTATACATCAGCCTGAAATTGGGCATATTTATACATATCGGGTAGCTTTGTAGTGTAGAAGACTGATGGTGCCACCTACAATAATTTTTACACAGTGTATGTCCCAGCTTGTTTCGCAGGAGGGCTACAATCATTTTTAGCTCAGCTGACTGTAAGTTAACTGAGGTATAGGTATGGCGCTTTTTCCATCGTCAGTCTGGCCGTCCGTTAGCAGGGCACAAATCGTATCCACTGACCCTAGAAGCCTGTAACTAAAAATCTAGGGAGGTCCATAAAAAATCTGAAATTAGGTCACTGTAACCTATATCCTCCAAGCCATCCGGCTTGAAGGTACCCCCCCCCCCGAATAATAAATAATTTGATACAAAACCTCCAATATCTTGATAATTGATGCATGGATTGTCATGAATCTTGCCTTAAATATTGACTATGACTAGATTTGTCAGTTCATGAAAAGTGGTGGCGCCACCTGTATATTTTCTTATTTTTAAGAATATTTATCTTCTTTTTAGCTCAGCTGACTATAAGTCATCTGAGCTATAGTCGGGGTCCTTTGTTCGTCGGCTGCCCGTCCATCCATTAAACTGGCACGTTTTGAAACCATTGGGCCCACAAAAATCGGCATACCTTTAGAGGTACCCAAAATCTCCTACCATACTGAAAATTGGGTCACTACTTCATTCCTTCGATTTATTATGGAAAACCCTCCATTTTCCATTAAAAACCCATTGTTACACTTCAAGACTGCCCAATATCAAAACCACTGACCTGATATTGACCATTTTTGATATATCAGTTCCTCTATATATTTCCTATGTACATACCATAAATTAGTTCGATATTTTTTAAATTCCTGAAGTAATGGGCCCAAACATAATGCACTTTGTAATAATTCAGGAAATTTATTTACTCTCTAACTTGAGAATTGCTGAAGCTAGAGTCTTTCTTTCAGGTATATATAACCGTATTTCGTCAAGATTCAATTGTATACCAAAAATTAGATCTGAATTTTTAAATTTTATGTTATTAGCATACCGGTAAATATTAAATCAGTACCTTAAATTTTTCTCAGATTTGACCAGGACACATTTTTTTTCCTGTAACTGCTGTGGATTTAATTTTCACAGCATGTTACCATTAGCATTTCATTTCTTAACATCTGAAATTTGCAACAGTTGATCAAAAACTGTTGATTTTATTCCTGTTTTCAAACACCATGTAAAGTATTGTTTAGATCAAGCAAGTGTTATGGAGTTTGCTAAAGCTCAGCTCCCAAGCTTCCCAGGCTAGCTCTCAGCTACCAAAATTTGGCATACAGTCAGATGTCCCCCAAACCCCCCTACCATACCAAAAGTTTGGTCACTAGAATTTCATTCCTTTGAGATGTTAAGAAAAAACTTTAATTTTCAATTAAAAACCCATTGTTATACTTCAAGACTGCCTAATATCAAAACTACTGATCTGACTTTGATTATATAAAATATACATGTTATTCTATTTATACTCTATGCACATGCCAGAAATGATGTGAGTATTGCAAAACTGTTTTAAGTTATGGGCCCGAACATAATGCACTTTGTAAACAAGAAATATATTTACCCCCTTAACATGAAAATTGCTGAAGCTAGAGATTTTTTTTGTCAGGGATATAACATTATTTAATTCAGATTCAATTGTATACCCAAAATTAGTTCTGAATTTTTCAAATTTTATAAGTTATTAGCATAAATATAAAATCAGTACCTTAAATTTTGCCTAATTTTGATCATGGCTTGTTTGTTTCCTGTAAGCACTGTTGATGTAATTTTCATATCATGCAGAAATAAGGGTTTCAGCTTGTTATTTTTGAAAGTTGAAAGAAATTGTCCAAAAACTGTAGTTTTATTAAATTTTTTATGAGACAATGTCAGACCCAGGCTCTACCCAGCCCCTCTTCAGTCACCTGTATGTCCTCAAGTTGACCTTTCAGGCCAATTATGCACGCTTGACGCGGGGCATATACTTGCAGCTGGGCAGCTTATTTGCTGGCCACAGCTGATCCAGGTGTCCAACGCAGCTCATCTATTAGTTGTTTAGACCAACAGCATAACAATAAACAATGAATAAATAATTTTTTATAGGTCTATAATAACAACTTTAAAAATAATCAATAGAAAAGGAATTTGACAGTTGATGAGTGACACTTACAGGGAATTACCTTGCAGTTGCTGATGTTTTATGGATTTTGTATGGATGTATGAAAATGTATTCCAAGTAACACCATTGAGTCATCTATGGTATTTTTCTTTTCAATTTTAATAATGAAAAAAAAATAATTTAATTATATTGTACTATACTTTTAAGTATTATATGAAGGAAACCAATGATTGACAAAGATGCAGTTGATAATATAAATCTAAATTCCCAGGTCTTTTACAAGTGTTTCAGCTTGTTAATTTGTATTTATTTCAAATTTTTAAAAAAGTTAAAATATGTCAAAATTTTTAAATTTTACTCGGACAAGTACTTATTAAAGTTGTCAATGTGTTTCACTAATGACATTCAGACAGCTGTCACAAGACTATGTGAATAATCGAAATTTATATTATTGGTTCCTATATTTAAGTTAATAAAATTACAATTGCCCATTTCTAGTTTTCTCCTTGTACAATTTATAGGGTATTCTTATGCTTGGGTTATTTTTTACACATATAATGGTTTAAAAGGTGAGATACTTCAATTTTTTTCTGATACATTTTTTTTAATAAAAAAATTTAAATATGATAAAAAATCAAATCTTAGACAAGTTCTCATTATGATTTGTGTAATGTTAATAATTGTCATAAGACTCTTGCTATGTCTAGTGTAGGTTGATGTGAAGGTAGTCCAAAGTGAAAATTATAGTTTTAATTTTGAATATAAATAAAATTCATAAAACCAGGTACTTATGATCATTATTAGCGAACCTGTGAGCTTATGCGATGGTTTGGCGTCGTCCGGCGTCCGTCGGCCGTCGTCCGTCGTCTGTACGTTAACCCATACTCTCTTGAAAACGGCAAGAAGTAGCATCACGAAATTTTATGCAAAAAATTACTCATCTAAAAGACTATATCGGATTTTGCTTATTTTTTGGCTAACTGCATTTTCTTAGATTTTATAGGGAAAAAGCTAAAAAAGCTTTAAAAATCTTCTTCTCCGAAAATGTTCAGCCAAATTGTCCAATATTTCACAGAAATGATTCTCGGAATAATCTTTCTCAAGTTTGTTCGAATGGTTTAAGTTCGGTGATTTTTGGCCGAGTTACAGGAAGTTGAACTTAGTCATTTGTCCATAAAAGCATACTAAAATTACAATCTCAGAAACGGCTGGAGCTATCATCACCAAATTTTATGCCAATGTTGTTCACATGAGACATATCTGAAATTGAGGTATTGGTGGCGCCACCTGCATCGACCTTTTTTGTACGGGGGTCATCAGTGCCCGTATCATACTGACGGCTACAAAAAAAACTTCTTCTCTGAAACCATCTGGCCAAATAATTTAATATCGCACAGAAATGATCCTAGGGTAGTGCTTTCTGAAATTTGTTCAAATGGTCTAAGTTCAGTGACTTTTGGCTGAGTTATGGGAAGCTGAATTTAGTCATATGCTGTAACAGCCCATTTTAGTTCAGTGGCTACAAAGATCTTCTCCTCAAAAACCACTGGGCCAAATTCTTGAATCTCACACATTAATTATCCTTAGATGTTGATAATTCAAGTTTGTTCAAATGGTTTTGGTTCAGTGATTTTTGGCTGAGTTATGGGAAGCTTAACTTAGCCATTTTGCTGTATTTTCCCATATGAGTTATAAACCTGTAAAATTTTTTTTGACTGACCCTACTGAGGCCAATTTGTTTAATATTTTACAAGAATAATCCCCTGAATAATTCTTATAATAATTGTCTTTTATGGTTCCAAAGAATGATTTTGGCTGAATTATAAAGGTTCAATTGAGTCATTTTACCATATATGTTAGCTGTGTGAAGCAGATACACAGATACATCTAGATACATCTAGACTGGCACCAGTTTATCAGCATTTATTACATCATGCCTCTAGACATTTAGATTTCAGGTTATATATGGTTAATATTGACAAGAATGTTTTTTAAAAGCTTTTAAAAAATGTAGATTTATGATTTTTAGATATTCCTCATGCCAGGCAATGTTTACAATCACAGCTATACAGCTCTCTGTGGGTATATAAAGACGGCTGTACATGGATTATAAATAATTGGTATCCATAGTCAAATTAATTCAAGATTTTGCCATCAGTGAGATGTATCTGTATTACAATTTTGCATTCAATATGCATCTTTATTAATTTTTAGTGAACCTGTGAACTAATGCGGTGGTGTGGCGGCGTTTGTCTAATGTACGTTTACCCATACTATTTTGAAAATGATTGGAGATAGCATCATGAAATTTAATGCAAAAAATTAGCCATCTGAAAATTTTCTTAAATTTTATAGAGAAAAAGCTAAAAAACCTTTAAAAATCTTCTCCTCAAAAACACTCAAGCCAAATTGTTCAATATTTCACAGAAATAATCTTTTATACCATCTCCCTCAATTTTGTTCAGGAAGTTGAACTTAGTCATCTGTCCAAAAAAGCATACTAAAATGACAGTCTCAGAAACAGCCAGAGCTATCATCACCAAATTTTTTGCCAGTGTTGGTCACATGAGTCATATATGAAATTCAGGTATTGGTGGCGCCACCTGCATCGACCTTTTTTGTACGGGGGTCATCAGTGCCCGTATCATACTGACGGCTACAAAAAAAACTTCTTCTCTGAAACCATCTGGCCAAATTATTTAATATCGCACAGAAATGATCCTAGGGTAGTGCTTTCTGAAATTTGTTCAAATGGTCTAAGTTCAGTGACTTTTGGCTGAGTTATGGGAAGCTGAATTTAGTCATATGCTGTAACAGCCCATTTTAGTTCAGTGGCTACAAAGATCTTCTCCTCAAAAACCACTGGGCCAAATTCTTGAATCTCACACATTAATTATCCTTAGATGTTGATAATTCAAGTTTGTTCAAATGGTTTTGGTTCAGTGATTTTTGGCTGAGTTATGGGAAGCTTAACTTAGCCATTTTGCTGTATTTTCCCATATGAGTTATAAACCTGTAAAAATTTTTTTGACTGACCCTACTGAGGCCAATTTGTTTAATATTTTACAAGAATAATCCCCTGAATAATTCTTATAATAATTGTCTTTTATGGTTCCAAAGAATGATTTTGGCTGAATTATAAAGGTTCAATTGAGTCATTTTACCATATATGTTAGCTGTGTGAAGCAGATACACAGATACATCTAGATACATCTAGACTGGCACCAGTTTATCAGCATTTATTACATCATGCCTCTAGACATTTAGATTTCAGGTTATATATGGTTAATATTGACAAGAATGTTTTTTAAAAGCTTTTAAAAAATGTAGATTTATGATTTTTAGATATTCCTCATGCCAGGCAATGTTTACAATCACAGCTATACAGCTCTCTGTGGGTATATAAAGACGGCTGTACATGGATTATAAATAATTGGTATCCATAGTCAAATTAATTCAAGATTTTGCCATCAGTGAGATGTATCTGTATTACAATTTTGCTTCAATATGCATCTTTATTAATTTTTAGTGAACCTGTGAACTAATGCGGTGGTGTGGCGGCGTTTGTCTAATGTACGTTTACCCATACTATTTTGAAAATGATTGGAGATAGCATCATGAAATTTAATGCAAAAAATTAGCCATCTGAAAATTTTCTTAAATTTTATAGAGAAAAAGCTAAAAAACCTTTAAAAATCTTCTCCTCAAAAACACTCAAGCCAAATTGTTCAATATTTCACAGAAATAATCTTTTATACCATCTCCCTCAATTTTGTTCAGGAAGTTGAACTTAGTCATCTGTCCAAAAAAGCATACTAAAATGACAGTCTCAGAAACAGCCAGAGCTATCATCACCAAATTTTTTGCCAGTGTTGGTCACATGAGTCATATATGAAATTCAGGTATTGGTGGCGCCACCTGCATCGACCTTTTTTGTACGGGGGTCATCAGTGCCCGTATCATACTGACGGCTACAAAAAAAACTTCTTCTCTGAAACCATCTGGCCAAATTATTTAATATCGCACAGAAATGATCCTAGGGTAGTGCTTTCTGAAATTTGTTCAAATGGTCTAAGTTCAGTGACTTTTGGCTGAGTTATGGGAAGCTGAATTTAGTCATATGCTGTAACAGCCCATTTTAGTTCAGTGGCTACAAAGATCTTCTCCTCAAAAACCACTGGGCCAAATTCTTGAATCTCACACATTAATTATCCTTAGATGTTGATAATTCAAGTTTGTTCAAATGGTTTTGGTTCAGTGATTTTTGGCTGAGTTATGGGAAGCTTAACTTAGCCATTTTGCTGTATTTTCCCATATGAGTTATAAACCTGTAAAAATTTTTTTGACTGACCCTACTGAGGCCAATTTGTTTAATATTTTACAAGAATAATCCCCTGAATAATTCTTATAATAATTGTCTTTTATGGTTCCAAAGAATGATTTTGGCTGAATTATAAAGGTTCAATTGAGTCATTTTACCATATATGTTAGCTGTGTGAAGCAGATACACAGATACATCTAGATACATCTAGACTGGCACCAGTTTATCAGCATTTATTACATCATGCCTCTAGACATTTAGATTTCAGGTTATATATGGTTAATATTGACAAGAATGTTTTTTAAAAGCTTTTAAAAAATGTAGATTTATGATTTTTAGATATTCCTCATGCCAGGCAATGTTTACAATCACAGCTATACAGCTCTCTGTGGGTATATAAAGACGGCTGTACATGGATTATAAATAATTGGTATCCATAGTCAAATTAATTCAAGATTTTGCCATCAGTGAGATGTATCTGTATTACAATTTTGCATTCAATATGCATCTTTATTAATTTTTAGTGAACCTGTGAACTAATGCGGTGGTGTGGCGGCGTTTGTCTAATGTACGTTTACCCATACTATTTTGAAAATGATTGGAGATAGCATCATGAAATTTAATGCAAAAAATTAGCCATCTGAAAATTTTCTTAAATTTTATAGAGAAAAAGCTAAAAAACCTTTAAAAATCTTCTCCTCCAAAACACTCAAGCCAAATTGTTCAATATTTCACAGAAATAATCTTTTATACCATCTCCCTCAATTTTGTTCAAGAAGTTGAACTTAGTCATCTGTCCAAAAAAGCATACTAAAATGACAGTCTCAGAAACAGCCAGAGCTATCATCACCAAATTTTTTGCCAGTGTTGGTCACATGAGTCATATATGAAATTCAGGTATTGGTGGCGCCACCTGAATTGACCTATTTTTGTACGGGGGTCATTGGCATCTGTACATTAATCCATAATTTCTCAGGAATAGCAGGAGCTACCATTCCCAGATTTTATGCAATAATCTGTCACATATTAAATTTTGTGGGATTTAGCTTATTTTTTTTTTTTTTTGCTATCTGCATTTACTTAGATTTTATAAGGAAAAAGCTGACAATATTTTAAAAGTCGTCTTCTTGTAGACGGTCCAGCCAAATTGTTAAATATTTTACATAAATGGTCCCAGAGGCAAGCCCTCTCAAGTTTGTTCAAATGGTTTGTATTTGATGAATTTTAGTGGAGTTACACAAATTTGAACAGTCATTCGGCCAAGTAAGCATACTGACATAGTACTTTCAGAAATGACAGAAGCTAGCATTACCAGGTATTGTGCAAATGTTGGTCACATGACTCATATTTGAAGTTGTAGATTTAGTTGTTTCACCTACATTGACCTGTTTTTTTATGGGCAAAATTTTAGCCTCCTTCAGCTGAATGATGAAACTGTCAAGTTGAATTGTTCAATTTTTCAAATAAATTATCCTAGGACATGGTTCTTTCAATCATATCAGAATATACTGAGTTTGTTGATTTTTGGTTGAGTTGTGAAAAGCTTAAGTTGGTCTTATGGCCATGATTATGTCTTTTTCAAACTGAGGACTGCAATAGTGTTCTTCTACAAAATTATTATTTCAATTATATCTTCTGTAACATTGCACAAAAATTATTCTTAGGTGGCCTTTGTTCAAGTTTACTAGAATGATTTTTGGCAGAACTATTGGACCTTTAACAATGAAAGTACTGCATCTTTTATTATTCTAGATATTTTGATAAAAAGTTTATGAATATGTCGGCTTGAAAAAAAAAAGAAATTTTAACCAAAGTCTTTCAGTATGTGTAAACAGATATACCAACAGGCCAAGATTGAATCTGTATCTTTAAATAGGTTGAGAAACTGCCAACTGTTTCAGATTTGGGAACAGATCAAGAGTTCATTTAGTGCAGCCAGATATAGGTCAAGAGTTCAATCAGTGCAGCCAAGCACATGGCATGTGATTACCTCATGGGTGACATGTGAACACCTCATGGGCACCATGTGATCACTTCATGGGTGTCAAGCCCCTCAGGGCATGGCCCCTGCATGAGCTTATGCAATGGTGTGGCTACTATTTCAGATTAGGCAACAGGCTAGAGGTCAGTCTGGATCTATTTATAGCTTTGGCAGACTGCCAACTGTATCAGATTATGCAACAGGTCAAGAGTTCACTCAGTGCAGCCAGGTACAGGTCAAAAGTTTACTCAGTCTGGCCAAATGCAGGTCATGAGTTCACTCAGTGCAGTAGTCTGAGAAAGCAATTTGTCACAGTTCACTCGGGGCAACAGCCTTTCTCACCTAAGCCTGGTCAGCCCCATGCATCAGACTCAAGGTAAGTTTAATGTATTGGCCTAATATTTTGACCTGTCTATGTGTCTTTGATGGCTTTCTCGCTCACAAGACAGGTGTTGCCACCTACCATGACTTTTGAACACGTTTTTCTCAGGAGGGGTTTGATATATCAGTCTGAAATTGGGCGTATGTATATATCTCTGATAGCTTCGTTGCATACAAGACTGGTGGTGCCAGCTACAATCTTTTAAGTGTTGTGTGCACCTATGCCAGAATTTCAGCAGTGATGTTTGTGTAATTGTTTCTTATTCAAAATGTTTAGTACTTGCATAGTTCATATACATGAAAATTAATGGTCAAGCATTGAAGCATTATACCTGGTGTATTCCCCAATGCACAGGTTCGCATTAGGCCTGTAGGCCTTGTTTCATATATTGCTGATTTCTTTTTTTTTTGTAAAATGTCAGCTGAAAAGCATTTTGTATTGGGAAAATGTATTTCAAAGTTATTTCAAGGAGGGACCACTTTCTACAGATGGCAGCACTTGGTTTACCATTGGAGATTGCCAGTGCCTTGATCTTGGCTATTAGCCAAGATGATATCAGCTCTTTAAATAGTTTTGGCACAGTGCCTGGATTGGAAGAAGTGCAGCCAGGTATAGGTCAAGAGTTCACTCAGTGCAGTAGCTGCATTCTATTTATAGCTTTGGCAGACTGCCCACTTCAACAGATTTGGCACCAATGTTCAGCCTGGATCTATAGCTTTGGCAGACTGCCAACTGTGTCAGATTATGCAACAGGTCAAGAGTTCACTCAGTGCAACCAGGTACAGGTCAAAAGTTCACTTAGTCTAGCCAGGTGCAGGTCAAGAGTTCACTCAGTGCAGTAGCTTGAGGTAGTAATTTGTCACAGATCACTCGGGGGCAACTGCCTTACCTACCTAAGCCTGGTCAGCCCAGTGCATCAAACTCAAGGGAGGTTTGATATATTGGCCTGATATTTTGACCTGTCCATGCATCTTTGATGGCTTTCTCGTTCACAAGACAGGTGTCACCACCTACATTGATTTTTCCATAGTGTATGCGCCTGCTTTTTTCTACAGAGGAATTTTATACATCAGCCTGAAATTGGGCATATTTATACATATCGGGTAGCTTTGTAGTGTAGAAGACTGATGGTGCCACCTACAATAATTTTTACACAGTGTATGTCCCAGCTTATTTCGCAGGAGGGCTACAATCATTTTTAGCTCAGCTGACTGTAAGTCAACTGAGGTATAGGTATGGCGCTTTTTCCATCGTCAGTCTGGCCGTCCGTTAGCAGGGCACAAATCGTATCCACTGACCCTAGAAGCCTGTAACTAAAAATCTAGGGAGGTCCATAAAAAATCTGAAATTAGGTCACTGTAACCTATATCCTCCAAGCCATCCGGCTTGAAAGTACCCCCCCCCCGAATAATAAATAATTTGATACAAAACCTCCAATATCTTGATAATTGATGCATGGATTGTCATGAATCTTGCCTTAAATATTGACTATGACTAGATTTGTCAGTTCATGAAAAGTGGTGGCGCCACCTGTATATTTTCTTATTTTTAAGAATATTTATCTTCTTTTTAGCTCAGCTGACTATAAGTCATCTGAGCTATAGTCGGGGTCCTTTGTTCGTCGGCTGCCCGTCCATCCATTAAACTGGCACGTTTTGAAACCATTGGGCCCACAAAAATCGGCATACCTTTAGAGGTACCCAAAATCTCCTACCATACTGAAAATTGGGTCACTACTTCATTCCTTCGATTTATTAAGGAAAACCCTCCATTTTCCATTGAAAACCCATTGTTACACTTCAAGACTGCCCAATATCAAAACCACTGACCTGATATTGACCATTTTTGATATATCAGTTCCTCTATATATTTCCTATGTACATACCATAAATCAGTTCGATATTTTTTAAATTCCTGAAGTAATGGGCCCAAACATAATGCACTTTGTAATAATTCAGGAAATTTATTTACTCTCTAACTTGAGAATTGCTGAAGCTAGAGTCTTTCTTTCAGGTATATATAACCGTATTTCGTCAGGATTCAATTGTATACCAAAAATTAGATTTTGAATTTCTGATTTTTTTAATTTTTAAGTTATTAGCATACCGGTAAATATTTAATCAGTACCTTAAATTTTTCTCAGATTTGACCAGGACACATTTTTTTTCCTGTAACTGCTGTGGATTTAATTTTCACAGCATGTTACCATTAGCATTTCATTTCTTAACATCTGAAATTTGCAACAGTTGATCAAAAACTGTTGATTTTATTCCTGTTTTCAAGCACCATGTAAAGTATTGTTTAGATCAAGCAAGTGTTATGGAGTTTGCTAAAGCTCAGCTCCCAAGCTTCCCAGGCTAGCTCTCAGCTACCAAAATTTGGCATACAGTCAGATGTCCCCCAAACCCCCCTACCATACCAAAAGTTTGGTCACTAGAATTTCATTCCTTTGAGATGTTAAGAAAAAACTTTAATTTTCAATTAAAAACCCATTGTTATACTTCAAGACTGCCTAATATCAAAACTACTGATCTGACTTTGATTATATAAAATTTACATGTTATTCTATTTATACTCTATGCACATGCCAGAAATGATGTGAGTATTGCAAAACTGTTTTAAGTTATGGGCCCGAACATAATGCACTTTGTAAACAAGAAATATATTTACCCCCTTAACATGAAAATTGCTGAAGCTAGAGATTTCTTTTGTCAGGGATATAACATTATTTAATTCAGATTCAATTGTATACCCAAAATTAGTTCTGAATTTTTCAAATTTTATAAGTTATTAGCATAAATATAAAATCAGTACCTTAAATTTTGCCTAATTTTGATCATGGCTTGTTTGTTTCCTGTAAGCACTGTTGATGTAATTTTCATATCATGCAGAAATAAGGGTTTCAGCTTGTTATTTTTGAAAGTTGAAAGAAATTGGCCAAAAACTGTAGCTTTTATTAAATTTTTTATGAGACAATGTCAGACCCAGGCTCTACCCAGCCCCTCTTCAGTCACCTGTATGTCCTCAAGTTGACCTTTCAGGCCAATTATGCACGCTTGACGCGGGGCATATACTTGCAGCTGGGCAGCTTATTTGCTGGCCACAGCTGATCCAGGTGTCCAACGCAGCTCATCTATTAGTTGTTTAGACCAACAGCATAACAATAAACAATGAATAAATAATTTTTTATAGGTCTATAATAACAACTTTAAAAATAATCAATAGAAAAGGAATTTGACAGTTGATGAGTGACACTTACAGGGAATTACCTTGCAGTTGCTGATGTTTTATGGATTTTGTATGGATGTATAAAAATGTATTCCAAGTAACACCATTGAGTCATCTATGGTATTTTTCTTTTCAATTTTAATAATGAAAAAAAAATAATTTAATTATATTGTACTATACTTTTAAGTATTATATGAAGGAAACCAATGATTGACAAAGATGCAGTTGATAATATAAATCTAAATTCCCAGGTCTTTTACAAGTGTTTCAGCTTGTTAATTTGTATTTATTTCAAATTTTAAAAAAAGTTAAAATATGTCAAAATTTTTAAATTTTACTCGGACAAGTACTTATTAAAGTTGTCAATGTGTTTCACTAATGACATTCAGACACATGGCTGTAACAGCTGTCACAAGACTATGTGAATAATCGAAATTTATATTATTGGTTCCTATATTTCAGTTAATAAAATCAAATTCCCCATTTCTAGTTTTCTCCTTGTACAATTTATAGGGTATTCTTATGCTTGGGTTATTTTTTACACATATAATGGTTTCAAAGGTGAGATACTTCAATTTTTTTCTGATACATTTTTTTTAATAAAAAAATTTAAATATGATAAAAAATCAAAGCTTAGACAAGTTCTCATTATGATTTCTGTAATGTTAATAATTGTCATAAGACTCTTGCTATGTCTAGTGTAGATTGATGTGAAGGTAGTCCAAAGTGAAAATTATAGTTTTATTTTTGAATATAAATAAAATTCATAAAACGAGGTACTTATGATCATTATTAGCGAACCTGTGAGCTTATGCGATGGTTTGGCGTCGTCCGGCGTCCGTCGGCCGTCGGCCGTCGTCTGTACGTTAACCCATACTCTCTTGAAAACGGCAAGAAGTAGCATCACGAAATTTTATGCAAAAAATTACTCATCTAAAAAACTATATCGGATTTTGCTTATTTTTTGGCTAACTGCATTTTCTTAGATTTTATAGGGAAAAAGCTAAAAAAGCTTTAAAAATCTTCTTCTCCGAAAATGTTCAGCCAAATTGTCAAATATTTCACAGAAATGATTCTCGGAATAATCTTTCTCAAGTTTGTTCGAATGGTTTAAGTTCGGTGATTTTTGGCCGAGTTACAGGAAGTTGAACTTAGTCATTTGTCCATAAAAGCATACTAAAATTACAATCTCAGAAACGGCTGGAGCTATCATCACCAAATTTTATGCCAATGTTGTTCACATGAGACATATCTGAAATTGAGGTATTGGTGGCGCCACCTGCATCGACCTTTTTTGTACGGGGGTCATCAGTGCCCGTATCATACTGACGGCTACAAAAAAAACTTCTTCTCTGAAACCATATGGTCAAATAGTTTAATATCGCACAGAAATGATCCTAGGGTAGTGCTTTCTGAAATTTGTTCAAATGGTCTAAGTTCAGTGACTTTTGGCTGAGTTATGGGAAGCTGAATTTAGTCATATGCTGTAACAGCCCATTTTAGCTCAGGGGCTACAAAGATCTTCTCCTCAAAAACCACTGGGCCAAATTCTTGAATCTCACACATTAATTATCCTTAGATGATGATAATTCAAGTTTGTTCAAATGGTTTTGGTTCAGTGATTTTTGACTGAGTTATTGGAAGCTTAACTTAGCCATTTTGCTGTATTTTCCCATATGAGTTATAAACCTGTAAATTTTTTTTTGACTGACCCTACTGAGGCCAATTTGTTTAATATTTTACAAGAATAATCCCCTGAATAATTCTTATAATAATTGTCTTTTATGGTTCCAAAGAATGATTTTGGCTGAATTATAAAGGTTCAATTGAGTCATTTTACCATATATGTTAGCTGTGTGAAGCAGATACACAGATACATCTAGATACATCTAGACTGGCACCAGTTTATCAGCATTTATTACATCATGCCTCTAGACATTTAGATTTCAGGTTATCTATGGTTAATATTGACAAGAATGTTTTTTAAAAGCTTTTAAAAAATGTAGATTTATGATTTTTAGATATTCCTCATGCCAGGCAATGTTTACAATCACAGCTATACAGCTCTCTGTGGGTATATAAAGACGGCTGTACATGGATTATAAATAATTGGTATCCATAGTCAAATTAATTCAAGATTTTGCCATCAGTGAGGTGTATCTGTATTACAATTTTGCATTCAATATGCATCTTTATTAATTTTTAGTGAACCTGTGAACTAATGCGGTGGTGTGGCGGCGTTTGTCTTATGTACGTTTACCCATACTATTTTGAAAATGATTGGAGATAGCATCATGAAATTTAATGCAAAAAATTAGCCATCTGAAAATTGTCTTAAATTTTATAGAGAAAAAGCTAAAAAACCTTTAAAAATCTTCTCCTCCAAAACACTCAAGCCAAATTGTTCAATATTTCACAGAAATAATCTTTTATACCATCTCCCTCAATTTTGTTCAGGAAGTTGAACTTAGTCATCTGTCCAAAAAAGCATACTAAAATGACAGTCTCAGAAACAGCCAGAGCTATCATCACCAAATTTTTTGCCACTGTTGGTCACATGAGTCATATATGAAATTCAGGTTTTGGTGGCGCCACCTGAATTGACCTATTTTTGTACGGGGGTCATTGGCATCTGTACATTAATCCATAATTTCTCAGGAATAGCAGGAGCTACCATTCCCAGATTTTATGCAATAATCTGTCACATATTAAATTTTGTGGGCTTTAGCTTATTTTTTTTTTGCTATCTGCATTTACTTAGATTTTATAAGGAAAAAGCTGACAATATTTTAAAAGTCGTCTTCTTGTAGACGGTCCAGCCAAATTGTTAAATATTTTACATAAATGGTCCCAGAGGCAAGCCCTCTCAAGTTTGTTCAAATGGTTTGTATTTGATGAATTTTAGTGGAGTTACACAAATTTGAACAGTCATTCGGCCAAGTAAGCATACTGACATAGTACTTTCAGAAATGACAGAAGCTAGCATTACCAGGTATTGTGCAAATGTTGGTCACATGACTCATATTTGAAGTTGTAGATTTAGTTGTTTCACCTACATTGACCTGTTTTTTTATGGGCAAAATTTTAGCCTCCTTCAGCTGAATGATGAAACTGTCAAGTTGAATTGTTCAATTTTTCAAATAAATTATCCTAGGACATGGTTCTTTCAATCATATCAGAATATACTGAGTTTGTTGATTTTTGGTTGAGTTGTGAAAAGCTTAAGTTGGTCTTATGGCCATGATTATGTCTTTTTCAAACTGAGGACTGCAATAGTGTTCTTCTACAAAACTATTATTTCAATTATATCTTCTGTAACATTGCACAAAAATTATTCTTAGGTGGCCTTTGTTCAAGATTACTAGAATGATTTTTGGCAGAACTATTGGACCTTTAACAATGAAAGTACTGCATATTTTATTATTCTAGATATTTTGATAAAAAGTTTATGAATATGTCGGCTTGAAAAAAAAGAAATTTTAACCAAAGTCTTTCAGTATGTGTAAACAGATATACCAACAGGCCAAGATTGAATCTGTATCTTTAAATAGGTTGAGAAACTGCCAACTGTTTCAGATTTGGGAACAGATCAAGAGTTCATTTAGTGCAGCCAGATATAGGTCAAGAGTTCAATCAGTGCAGCCAAGCACATGGCATGTGATCACCTCATGGGTGACATGTGAACACCTCATGGGCACCATGTGATCACTTCATGGGTGTCAAGCCCCTCAGGGCATGGCCCCTGCATGAGCTTATGCAATGGTGTGGCTACTATTTCAGATTAGGCAACAGGCTAGAGGTCAGTCTGGATCTATTTATAGCTTTGGCAGACTGCCAACTGTATCAGATTATGCAACAGGTCAAGAGTTCACTCAGTGCAGCCAGGTACAGGTCAAAAGTTTACTCAGTCTGGCCAAATGCAGGTCATGAGTTCACTCAGTGCAGTAGTCTGAGAAAGCAATTTGTCACAGTTCACTCGGGGCAACAGCCTTTCTCACCTAAGCCTGGTCAGCCCCATGCATCAGACTCAAGGTAAGTTTAATGTATTGGCCTAATATTTTGACCTGTCTATGTGTCTTTGATGGCTTTCTCGCTCACAAGACAGGTGTTGCCACCTACCATGACTTTTGAACACGTTTTTCTCAGGAGGGGTTTGATATATCAGTCTGAAATTGGGCGTATGGACCCTGTTACAAACGTCGTTTTCTCCGAAATCAGCTCAGTTTTCGCGTAATAAAAGATCGTGTTTTGTGGAAAAATGGCCGATTTAAATTGCGAAGGAAGCGTTTTAGAAGCTTAATTAGGCCATTTAGACCCTGTTACAAACGTCGTTTTCGCCGAAATCAGCTCGGTTTTCGCGTAATAAAAGATCGTGTTTTGTGGAAAAATGGCCGATTTAAATTGCGAAAGAAGCGTTTTAGAAGCTTCATTAGGCCATTTAGACCCTGTTACAAACGTCGTTTTCGCCGAAATCAGCTCGGTTTTCGCGTAATAAAAGATCGTGTTTTGTGCAAAAATGGCCGATTTAAATTGCGAAAGAAGCATTTTAGAAGCTTCATTAGGCCATTTAGACCCTGTTACAAACGTCGTTTTCGCCGAAATCAGCTCGGTTTTCGCGTAATAAAAGATCGTGTTTTGTGGGAAAAATGGCCGATTAAATTGCGAAAGAAGCGTTTTAGAAGCTTCATTAGGCCATTTAGACCCTGTTACAAACGTCGTTTTCGCCGAAATCAGCTCGGTTTTTGCGTAACAAAAGATCGTGTTTTGGGGAAAAATGGCCGATTTAAATTGCGAAAGAAGCATTTTAGAAGCTTCATTAGGCCATTTAGACCCTGTTAGAAACGTCGTTTTCGCCGAAATCAGCTCGGTTTTCGCGTAACAAAAGATCGTGTTTGTGGAAAAATGGCCGATTTAAATTGCGAAAGAAGCGTTTTAGAAGCTTCATTAGGCCATTAAGACCCTGTTACAAACGTCGTTTTCGCCGAAATCAGCTCGGTTTTCGCGTAACAAAAGATCGTGTTTTGTGGAAAAATGGCCGATTTAAACTGCGAAAGAAGCGTTTTAGAAGCTTCATTAGGCCATTTAGACCCTGTTACAAACGTCGTTTTCGCCGAAATCAGCTCGGATTTTGCGTAACAAAAGATCGTGTTTTGGGGAAAAATGGCCGATTTAAATTGCGAAAGAAGCGTTTTAGAAGCTTCATTAGGCCATTTAGACCCTGTTACAAACGTCGTTTTCGCCGAAATCAGCTCGGTTTTTGCGTAACAAAAGATCGTGTTTTGGGGAAAAATGGCCGATTTAAATTGCGAAAGAAGCATTTTAGAAGCTTCATTAGGCCATTTAGACCCTGTTAGAAACGTCGTTTTCGCCGAAATCAGCTCGGTTTTCGCGTAACAAAAGATCGTGTTTTGTGGAAAAATGGCCGATTTAAATTGCGAAAGAAGCGTTTTAGAAGCTTCATTAGGCCATTAAGACCCTGTTACAAACGTCGTTTTCGCCGAAATCAGCTCGGTTTTCGCGTAACAAAAGATCGTGTTTTGTGGAAAAATGGCCGATTTAAACTGCGAAGAAGCGTTTTAGAAGCTTCATTAGGCCATTTAGACCCTGTTACAAACGTCGTTTTCGCCGAATCAGCTCGGTTTTCGCGTAACAAAAGATCGTGTTTTGTGGAAAAATGGCCGATTTAAATTGCGAAAGAAGCGTTTTAGAAGCTTCATTAGGCCATTTAGACCCTGTTACAAACGTCGTTTTCGCCGAAATCAGCTCGGTTTTCGCGTAACAAAAGATCGTGTTTTGTGGAAAAATGGCCGATTTAAATTGCGAAAGAAGCGTTTTAGAAGCTTCATTAGGCCATTCAGACCCTGTTACAAACGTCGTTTTCGCCGAAATCAGCTCGGTTTCGCGTAACAAAAGATCGTGTTTTGTGGAAAAATGGGCCGATTTAAATTGCGAAAGAAGCGTTTTAGAAGCTTCATTAGGCCATTTAGACCCTGTTACAAACGTCGTTTTCGCCGAAATCAGCTCGGTTTTCGCGTAACAAAAGATCGTGTTTTGTGGAAAAATGGCCGATTTAAATTGCGAAAGAAGCGTTTTAGAAGCTTCATTAGGCAATTTAGACCCTGTTACAAACGTCGTTTTCGCCGAAATCAGCTCGGTTTTCGCGTAACAAAAGATCGTGTTTTGTGGAAAAATGGCCGATTTAAATTGCGAAAGAAGCGTTTTAGAAGCTTCATTAGGCCATTTAGACCCTGTTACAAAACGTCGTTTTCGCCGAAATCAGCTCGGTTTTCGCGTAACAAAAGATCGTGTTTTGTGCAAAAATGGCCGATTTAAATTGCGAAAGAAGCGTTTTAGAAGCTTCATTAGGCCATTTAGACCCTGTTACAAACGTCGTTTTCGCCGAAATCAGCTCGGTTTTCGCGTAATACAAGATCGTGTTTTGTGGAAAAATGGCCGATTTAAATTGCGAAAGAAGCGTTTTAGAAGCTTCATTAGGCCATTTAGACCCTGTTACAAACGTCGTTTTCGCCGAAATCAGCTCGGTTTTCGCGTAACAAAAGATCGTGTTTTGTGCAAAAATGGCCGATTTAAATTGCGAAAGAAGCGTTTTAGAAGCTTCATTAGGCCATTTAGACCCTGTTACAAACGTCGTTTTCGCCGAAATCAGCTCGGTTTTTGCGTGACAAAAGATCGTGTTTTGGGGAAAAATGGCCGATTTAAATTGCGAAAGAAGCGTTTTAGAAGCTTCATTAGGCCATTTAGACCCTGTTACAAACGTCGTTTTCGCCGAAATCAGCTCGGTTTTCGCGTAACAAAAGATCGTGTTTTGTGGAAAAATGGCCGATTTAAATTGCGAAAGAAGCGTTTTAGAAGCTTCATTAGGCCATTTAGACCCTGTTACAAACGTCGTTTTCGCCGAAATCAGCTCGGTTTTCGCGTAACAAAAGATCGTGTTTTGTGCAAAAATGGCCGATTTAAATTGCGAAAGAAGCGTTTTAGAAGCTTCATTAGGCCATTTAGACCCTGTTACAAACGTCGTTTTCGCCGAAATCAGCTCGGTTTTTTGCGTAACAAAAGATCGTGTTTTGGGGAAAAATGGCCGATTTAAATTGCGAAAGAAGCGTTTTAGAAGCTTCATTAGGCCATTTAGACCCTGTTACAAACGTCGTTTTCGCCGAAATCAGCTCGGTTTTTGCGTAACAAAAGATCGTGTTTTGGGGAAAAATGGCCGATTTAAATTGCGAAAGAAGCATTTTAGAAGCTTCATTAGGCCATTTAGACCCTGTTACAAACGTCGTTTTCGCCGAAATCAGCTCGGTTTTCGCGTAACAAAAGATCGTGTTTTGTGAAAAATGGCCGATTTAAATTGCGAAAGAAGCGTTTTAGAAGCTTCATTAGGCCATTAAGACCCTGTTACAAACGTCGTTTCGCCGAAATCAGCTCGGTTTTCGCGTAACAAAAGATCGTGTTTTGTGGAAAAATGGCCGATTTAAACTGCGAAAGAAGCGTTTTAGAAGCTTCATTTAGGCCATTTAGACCCTGTTACAAACGTCGTTTTCGCCGAAATCAGCTCGGTTTTCGCGTAACAAAAGATCGTGTTTTGTGGAAAAATGGCCGATTTAAATTGCGAAAGAAGCGTTTTAGAAGCTTCATTAGGCAATTTAGACCCTGTTACAAACGTCGTTTTCGCCGAAATCAGCTCGGTTTTCGCGTAACAAAAGATCGTGTTTTGTGGAAAAATGGCCGATTTAAATTGCGAAAGAAGCGTTTTAGAAAGCTTCATTAGGCCATTTAGACCCTGTTACAAACGTCGTTTTCGCCGAAATCAGCGCGGTTTTCGCGTAACAAAAGATCGTGTTTTGTGGAAAAATGGCCGATTTAAATTGCGAAAGAAGCGTTTTAGAAGCTTCATTAGGCCATTTAGACCCTGTTACAAACGTCGTTTTCGCCGAAATCAGCTCGGTTTTCGCGTAATACAAGATCGTGTTTTGTGGAAAAATGGCCGATTTAAATTGCGAAAGAAGCGTTTTAGAAGCTTCATTAGGCCATTTAGACCCTGTTACAAACGTCGTTTTCGCCGAAATCAGCTCGGTTTTCGCGTAACAAAAGATCGTGTTTTGTGCAAAAATGGCCGATTTAAATTGCGAAAGAAGCGTTTTAGAAGCTTCATTAGGCCATTTAGACCCTGTTACAAACGTCGTTTTCGCCGAAATCAGCTCGGTTTTTGCGTGACAAAAGATCGTGTTTTGGGGAAAAATGGCCGATTTAAATTGCGAAAGAAGCGTTTTAGAAGCTTCATTAGGCCATTTAGACCCTGTTACAAACGTCGTTTTCGCCGAAATCAGCTCGGTTTTCGCGTAACAAAAGATCGTGTTTTGTGAAAAATGGCCGATTTAAATTGCGAAAGAAGCGTTTTAGAAGCTTCATTAGGCCATTTAGACCCTGTTACAAACGTCGTTTTCGCCGAAAATCAGCTCGGTTTTCGCGTAACAAAAGATCATGTTTTGTGCAAAAATGCCGATTTAAATTGCGAAAGAAGCGTTTTAGAAGCTTCATTAGGCCATTTAGACCCTGTTACAAACGTCGTTTTCGCCGAAATCAGCTCGGTTTTTGCGTAACAAAAGATCGTGTTTTGGGGAAAAATGGCCGATTTAAATTGCGAAAGAAGCGTTTTAGAAGCTTCATTAGGCCATTTAGACCCTGTTACAAACGTCGTTTTCGCCGAAATCAGCTCGGTTTTTGCGTAACAAAAGATCGTGTTTTGGGGAAAAATGGCCGATTTAAATTGCGAAAGAAGCATTTTAGAAGCTTCATTAGGCCATTTAGACCCTGTTACAAACGTCGTTTTCGCCGAGATCAGCTCGGTTTTCGCGTAACAAAAGATCGTGTTTTGTGGAAAAATGGCCGATTTAAATTGCGAAAGAAGCGTTTAGAAGCTTCATTAGGCCATTTAGACCCTGTTACAAACGTCGTTTTCGCCGAAATCAGCTCGGTTTTCGCGTAACAAAAGATCGTGTTTTGTGGAAAAATGGCCGATTTAAACTGCGAAAGAAGCGTTTTAGAAGCTTCATTAGGCCATTTAGACCCTGTTACAAACGTCGTTTTCGCCGAAATCAGCTCGGTTTTCGCGTAACAAAAGATCGTGTTTTGTGGAAAAATGGCCGATTTAAATTGCGAAAGAAGCGTTTTAGAAGCTTCATTAGGCCATTTAGACCCTGTTACAAACGTCGTTTTCGCCGAAATCAGCTCGGTTTTTGCGTAACAAAAAGATCGTGTTTTGGGAAAAATGGCCGATTTAAATTGCGAAAGAGCATTTTAGAAGCTTCATTAGGCCATTTAGACCCTGTTACAAAACGTCGTTTTCGCCGAAATCAGCTCGGTTTTCGCGTAACAAAAGATCGTGTTTTGTGGAAAAATGGCCGATTTAAACTGCGAAAGAAGCGTTTTAGAAGCTACATTAGGCCATTTAGACCCTGTTACAAACGTCGTTTTCGCCGAAATCAGCTCGGTTTTCGCGTAACAAAAGATCGTGTTTTGTAGAAAAATGGCCGATTTAAATTGCGAAAGAAGCGTTTTAGAGCTTCATTAGGCCATTTAGACCCTGTTACAAACGTCGTTTTCGCCGAAATCAGCTCGGTTTTCGCGTAATACAAGATCGTGTTTTGTGGAAAAAATGGCCGATTTAAATTGCGAAAGAAGCGTTTTAGAAGCTTCATTAGGCCATTTAGACCCTGTTACAAACGTCGTTTTCGCCGAAATCAGCTCGGTTTTCGCGTAACAAAAGATCGTGTTTTGGGGAAAAATGGCCGATTTAAATTGCGAAAGAAGCATTTTAGAAGCTTCATTAGGCCATTTAGACCCTGTTACAAACGTCGTTTTCGCCGAGATCAGCTCGGTTTTCGCGTAACAAAAGATCGTGTTTTGTGGAAAAATGGCCGATTTAAATTGCGAAAGAAGCGTTTTAGAAGCTTCATTAGGCCATTAAGACCCTGTTACAAACGTCGTTTTCGCCGAAATCAGCTCGGTTTTCGCGTAACAAAAGATCGTGTTTTGTGGAAAAATGGCCGATTTAAACTGCGAAAGAAGCGTTTTAGAAGCTTCATTAGGCCATTTAGACCCTGTTACAAACGTCGTTTTCGCCGAAATCAGCTCGGTTTTCGCGTAACAAAGATCGTGTTTTGTGGAAAAATGGCCGATTTAAATTGCGAAAGAAGCGTTTTAGAAGCTTCATTAGGCCATTTAGACCCTGTTACAAACGTCGTTTTCGCCGAAATCAGCTCGGTTTTTGCGTAACAAAAGATCGTGTTTTGGGGAAAAATGGCCGATTTAAATTGCGAAAGAAGCATTTTAGAAGCTTCATTAGGCCATTTAGACCCTGTTACAAACGTCGTTTTCGCCGAAATCAGCTCGGTTTTCGCGTAACAAAAGATCGTGTTTTGTGGAAAAATGGCCGATTTAAACTGCGAAAGAAGCGTTTTAGAAGCTACATTAGGCCATTTAGACCCTGTTACAAACGTCGTTTCGCCGAAATCAGCTCGGTTTTCGCGTAACAAAAGATCGTGTTTTGTAGAAAAATGGCCGATTTAAATTGCGAAAGAAGCGTTTTAGAAGCTTCATTAGGCCATTTAGACCCTGTTACAAACGTCGTTTTCGCCGAAATCAGCTCGGTTTTCGCGTAATACAAGATCGTGTTTTGTGAAAAATGGCCGATTTAAATTGCGAAAGAAGCGTTTTAGAAGCTTCATTAGGCCATTTAGACCCTGTTACAAACGTCGTTTTCGCCGAAATCAGCTCGGTTTTCGCGTAACAAAAGATCGTGTTTTGTGCAAAAATGGCCGATTTATA